>JAPDNY010000012.1:23922408-26322408 GCA_029375565.1 Gekko gecko | reverse complement strand
TTCTAACATATTACAGTGACTCTTTTCAGGTGTTAGTAAACACTCTAGCCATGACAGGGTTTGTGACAATGGTGAAAGGACACCATAAGATCTTTGTAAATAAACAATATAGTTAAAGATAGTCTTTAGCAATACCACTTTTCAGGATGGGTATTGTAAAGGTGATGTATTGAGGGTGATCTATCACAATTGCAGCAATGCTTCAGCTAAGCAGTGCTTGGAGACTGTAGTGGATGGACGATCAATGCCAACAGATGTAATCCACAAAGGTTTATTGTGATACAGCCTCTGTTCTTTTCAGTGAGACCTGCACACTTCTGAAGTGGTGCTTGGGGGAAGTTTATGCTGGGGGAAGTTTATGCTGCACGCATAATAGCCCCAATCCTGCATTGACATTAGCATTTTATTTCAGTTTTTCCATCAAGATTTTTAAAAACATTCCTCTTTGAGAACGGTTCGTTTCTCTGCTCTAAAGGTAGCCCAGACTCTCAGCCAGATCACACAGTTCAGGTAAATGTAATCTAGGATAACTCCTTTAGTTCCAACCCCAGTTGAGTCAACATGACCTGCAGTTCTGTCCAATATGGTCAGGGCTAGAAAGTCTTCAAGATTAAAAACAAAATCTGGTATTGCCCCTGTCTTTCTCATTGCATTCCTGGCTAACTCAACTTTGCTTTCATGGAATGGAGAAAAGTCCACTTTGATAAAGCTCCTGATAAGGAGGTCCATCAGCACCTCCATCTATCAATTTACCTGCCTCAGCCAGCCAAGAAGCCCAGTTATCTCCAGACTTCTGGGTTTGGCCTCTTGTTTCTCCTTTCAGAGTTTCTGGCTGCCATCATCATCAGCTGCCAGTGAGCCCTGAACCTCCAACTAAGACTGGATAGACTGTAGGGTTCCCAGAATGTTTTGACAGTGTCCCACACCTTCTCATAATTTATGATACTGGATATCTGTCCCATTCCAGCCACTCAACAGGAGTATTCAAGATTATGACTTTCTCCAGCTGAAGTGGTCCAGAATTCTATCTCAGCTTGGGCAAATGCCATTAATTCAACACCATATTAATTCTTCCCTTACAAGGCCATGATCAGATTAGCTATTAGCTCTGATGTCATTACTTCTCCCTACTAGATTTTACAGGCATGTCCAGACAACCAAATCTGTATAGTGTTCCTCACTTCTAGACAACTTGTCTTCACCCCCAACTTTGTCACCACTGGAGAAAGTCCAGTGGCAGCTGATCCAAACAATCTCACTGTACATTTCTGGATGTCTGATCACTGTGCTGCGATTAATCGTCAATGTGTGTGTATGTAGGTGATTAAAAAAAAAATGGCACCTGCATGGCACACTCCATGGTTACAGCATGGGAAGTGTAAACACTCAACCATGGAGTGACTGCATACAGAGGGAGGTGACGGGTGCGATGTCTGGACAACATTCTCCAGTATAAATATCTTCAGTTTAAATATAAACAGGCTTAATGCTCGTAAAACACACAACGTCTGATGGGGGCCAAGGATTCCATTCTGTATCATAATACTTTGGGAACTTCTATGGTAGGATGTGCATACAATGTACATTTGGATATGAAATGTGAGTACTTTATAGGCATCAATACATCTGTGTTTTCATAATGATATGCATCAAATGTCAATCCAAATGGGTACACAAATACGTATTCTTCCAAAAATCTGCACAATTGAAAATATTTTTGCCTTCTGCAACATGAGCAACTCAGATCAGAGTGGCATATTCCTGGAAGAATTCCTATGAGGAAGGAATTCGGAAGCATCTAGAAATTCTATCATTTTGGTCCACTGCTGCTTTTCATGCAATGTTAACTTACCACTTGTGCAGTACAATTCTAAACACAGTTACACTCTTCTAAGAACATTAATTCCAATGAATTTAGCAGGTGTGACTCTGCTGCACTGCTGATACAGTTGCTGACTCTGGGTATGGAAATTCTTGGAAATTCCTGGAGATTTGTGGGTGTGGAACCTAGAGAGGGCAGAGTTTGGGGAGGGGAGGAAGCTCAGCAGGATATAATGGAGTTCACCCTCCAAACCAGCCATTATCTTCTGGGGAACAGATCTCTGTCATCTGGAGATCAGTTGTAATTCTAGGAGATCTCCAGGCCCCACCTGGAGGTTTGGCAACTCTAACTGCTATTCACACATGCTATTTGCTGCTACGTGATAAACCACTCCTGGGGGTGGATTGCTACACTGACTAATTTCCTCCATACTGTGCAAAGATCTCCAAATTGTCCCACCTGCATGATGAGCTACAGAATACAAAGGAATGTAGAGTAGCCTCCACTAGAAACCAGCCCTTATTCTTAATAGTCAATACTTTAAATCTTTTTATTGGGGATTCCAGGGGGACATCTGCATGAATTGAGCTATAGGTTTCCCACAGCTTGGCATTCTTCTCTCTTACCTTCATTGTCTGATTCTTTTGCAGTTTATGTCACAGAAATTTGCTTTTAAGCCTACATGTAATTTTATTTATTTATTTTGTCCGGCTTTTATCCCGCCCTCCCCTGCAAGCAGGCCCTGGGAGGGTCGCAATGTTCTTAATCATACAAAATTTCAAACAGGATACAAATATAAAACAATTATAAACAATCTGTACACAAAGGGAATCCTAATGGTAGTGAGATTACATGTTGTGAATCCTGGTTTAAAACTCTGATTTAATATTTAAGGCAATAATATTTTCAAGTGTCACAATTGTAAGGGTCAGAAACTTGATTTTTTAGAAAATAAAAATACCAATCACGAGTTAAAATTCTAGATTAATATTTTGGACTCAGCTCATATCCCTTAATTCTCAAGTGAGTCCATATGGAGACTACCACCCGTAAGTGTTTCCTTTCAGCAGGATTCAATTAGAGCATGGGGTGGAAATTTCATTAACCTTTCTCTCTCTCTTTTTAAGAGTACATTAATAACTCAGCCATACACTTGTAGTTCTTTTTCCCCTCCCTCGTCTGATATGATATGAATTAGTCTAACGGTCAGTTTGCAAAGCCCAAGTTATCGATCACTAATTTAAAACATGAGAATCATGGAAAACACCGCTTGGGTAAGTGGTGCCAAAATACTCCGTTTCAAAGGGGGTTTGCTCCAGAAAGTGACGGCTGGGGACGGTGGGCAGATGTTGGGCATGTGAACGCGCAGGGAAAAGCCGTTTCTGAGCCGTGCTGAAAACGGCTCAAACGGCGCGTCTGAACGCACCCATAGTCATACAAATGAGCATGGCCCATGTGCTTTACAACATGTGGCACAGTTTGTTCTTGGCTTGGAAAGCAGGACAAAGTGGGGTTTCAAATGAGGAACGATCACAGGCAGCAGAGTGGCCAAAATGAGACTGGCTAAGCAGAATGCGGATTGTAAAAAGGGACTTCTCTCGTATTCTGCCTTGTCCTTTGCCTCTTGCCAATATCCCGCCAGTCCCTTTATGTTGAAATGAGGACACTGTTCCGCAGACAACAGGCCTATTTGTGAAAGAAGCGCCTGATGTAATGCTTTGTAGCCAGAGAAGAGGTGGCGATGAAGAGATGTCAGCATAAATAGCCTTGTGGATCTAGCTCAGTGCATGAGAGAAATGCATAGAGAAAAAAAGATTTAGGGAGGCAAAACAGGTTTTTGCTGTGTTGCTCCAGAAAGTAATGACTTGAATAAGGTTGTGGTTACATGTGCCAGAAAAAAAAGGGGGGGGGGAAGCAAGGCCATTTCTTCTGGAGGAATTTGACCCACAGTTGCATGAACACATCTCCCTTTGAAGCTGCGGGCACAGTCCGCCAGTGTGTGATCAGACGCAACTGCGGGTGAGTCTTTTTTGTGTGTGCCGTTTTTTCCCCATGCGTTTAACTGAGGGATCAATGAATCACACCTCCGCACTGAGGACTCCCTATGGAGTTTGTGATGATGCACATAGTGTGAAGGAGGGGAAAACAATGGCACAGAGTCGGGATGGCCTGATCAGACCATCCCAATGCCGTGAGAGCACGCTAGAGCGATCAGACACGGGAAAGTCTGTCCATGGTCCGTCGCAACCCATTAACTACTGGATTTTCCCTGGTGTCTTTTAACTCCGCTTCTGCGGCAGAGCAGAATGGGCTGCCAACGGCTGTGGAGCACTTCCCAGGTGTTGTTGTCTGATCACACCCTTTAAATCTGCCCAGCATTCACACCTATGTTGGGTCTAATTGTGCATAGGATCACAGCCTGAGTTTGTATCAATCCTGTAGTCCTAACCTAACCTTCCCTTTGAGGAACGTTGGTTCCTCCAAGGAAAGAGATTGTATTTGTTCCATTGACATGAGGCAAAAGACAAACAGTTTTGCCCTTCATCAGTGGGAGGTAGGGGTGCCAACCTCCAGGTGGGGCCTGGGGATCCCCTGGAATTCCAGCTCAGACTACAGAAATCAGGTGTCCTGGAGGAAATGGATGCCTTGGAGGGTGGACTCTAGGGCATTGTACTCTACTGGTGGCGAGGGAGGATGGGATGGGCATGAATGCATTTTTGTAGGTCATGGTTCATGGCTGAACTATGAATCGAACCATGAACCGAGAGGTTAGTTTGAGAACCGGACTGGTTCATAGCGATTTATGACCCTGTTTTCTGTTCCCCACCGCTTTTTGTGTGTGTGGGGGGGAAGCAGGGGTTTCCCCACAAAAAGCAGCAGAGAGCAGAAAGCAGGGGTTTAAATGTCTCCGAGTGATCTCTATTGCCTGGAGATCAGTTGTAATGGCAGGAGAACTCCAGCCACCACCTGAAGATTGCCAGTGCCAACCCTAGTGATCATACATTGGTTCTTTCTTGCAAACAGGTATACACATGTACAGGCAGGCTTCATGTATTCACTTTAACATGTGAACAGGCCAGTCCCAAGACCTTTGGGCTTTCGATATTGACTTTGGGGATCCAGAAGGGGTGGCCATAGAAAAGGAAGCACTGAGAAGCTCCTGAAAGTGGGCAGTCATCCTGTGGTTAGGGGAAACATCAGACCTGGCTCCCTAAATCCTCCCTGCTGTCCCGAAGTGACAGATTCCCTTCTGAATGCAATGATAATCTAGCGAAGACCTTTTTAAAACTTGCAGACTTTTGTCTTCAATTTATTTATTTAGTTAGGCATTTGTTTGTTTGGCATGGATGTTCTTGCTGGTTGCTGCTTTCCTGATGTTCATGTCCTCCGTGCTGAAATCCAACATCATTGATTAGGAATGATTTCACCTTCACCCAGAAAATCCTCATTCCGCTTCTCTCTTGTGTGAATGGAATCGATGGCTCTTTGTTTTTAATGCCCTTTTCTCTGTCCTCACATTATATTTTGCTTGTAAAATCGACACATTTGTCAACACTCAGTGTGTGTCAATAAATCAGCATCATATGTACAATTGTGTACGCTTTATGTGTGTACACATACCATAGGCACATTACAACGAAATCTGAAATAGGATTTGTTCATCCTCTTTGATAATTTATTGCTGTCTCAGGATGGTTCTGTGCAGATTTTTTTTTAATAAAAAAAATTGTTTCTTGGACAGATTTCTTTTCTGTATCTCAACGAGCTCATTAATCACTAAACTCATGAATCAGCAAGCTAATTTCGGGGAGAACCCCATTTTCTGGAGTAACTATGGACAACATTCATGAGTACCTTTTGCAAAAGCAGGTGGATATAATTGCTTGTTTTCCTCTTTGACTTCAGATAAGCTCACAGCCGGTGCCTCCCCATGCCTCTACAGTGTCCGCAGCTCATCTTGGGAGACTGAGTGTCAGGCGGCATATGTTAAGGCCGTCCAAAAGTGTCACTGAGGCTCTGAGCTATGGCTGATAATAAACTCCTTTCCTCAGTCCTTCATCTGCGTTATTGCAGCTTTCCAGATGTGTGACTTTGTAAAAGGCAGGCAGAAATTTTCAGGCCTTCGAACAGCGGAGGTTCATTTTTCTTCCCAGGGATGCCCTGCAGTGCCATAGCAATATATTTAATTCTCAGTATAGCCAAATTTGTGAATAATTAAATCCAGAGACTAGAGCAGTGAACAGATAAGACAGATCTTTCTGCAAACCTGGAAATAAAAACGAAAAGTTTTTGAAAAAATCTGAAATTTAAAAAAGAAGAAATATATTGGGGGGTGGGGTCAAAAAGCAGTACCTGTAGTTTTAAGAAATTAATGTCTACAGTGGTTGCTGCTAGGCAATCACAATATTATTGCTAGCCTTCGCGCCTTTGTTTCTGTGAGTAAAAGGCAGAGAAGGGACAGGGCCCTTTCCAGGCTGTTTCAGCCTTTGGGGAAGGACTCATCTGGGCCAGGACTGGCACCTATCACTGGTTGATGCTACCACAGGACTTGCATGACTCATCTAGGCCCAGCTACTTGCTACTGTTCGACAGCAGCCACCCTGCAAAAGACACAAAAGGCAAAATGGCTAGAGCTTCCTACTAGGATCTGGGAGACCCAGGTTTGAATCCCCTGTCCACCATGGAAGTTCACTGGATGACCTGGGACAGTTGCCCATTCGCAGCCTAACTTACCTATTACAGTTATGGCGAAGATAAAATGGAGAAGAGAAGAATAATGTAAGCTGCCTTTGGGTCCTTGTGGAGAAATGCACATGTATAAATGATGAAGCAAATAAATAAGAACTATAGCTGAAGATGGGGTGCCAACAAAAGGTAAATAGGCTGGTGAGTGGGAAGGAGAAAAAGGAAGTAGGAAACAGTGAGGATATGGGGGTGAAGAGGACGGAAGGAGGAAATAGTGTTGGAAAAGAGGTAAATGAGGTACTTGCCACAAGTCTTTGCAAGTTCCTAATTGTGTCACTGGGCCTGGTCTGGCAACTGACATCATATAACTGAGCCATGGTTTTCCCAGGTAGAAGCTGCCAGGGGCAGGCAAAGCTGAAGACCAGGGCAGGGCAGATAAAGATAGATCGGCTGGTGAGTGGGGAAGAGTGAAGAAAGCAGGAAAAGGGGAGAGACTACAAGAAAGATAAAGAGGAAACGGGGAGAGTAACATGAGATATCCATGCAATATATTGCAGGTTCCCTGCCTGTTTAAATTTTATACTTGAGACACAGGGAAAGCTCCCAGTTTGATGCAAATAAAATTAATGTTGTCTACCAACGAGGATGGCTCCTATTGATTAGGGAAGTCCATTAGTCAGATTCCAGCGGGGGGTGAAATGGCTCGGAGTGAAATGGCTTGGGGTGAAATGGCTCACCCCCTGCTTTCCATCAATAGCAGTGGCAAGCAGAAAGTGGGGGGATGGTGGTGAAATGGCTCCGAGACATTTCACCCCCCTCTTTCTGATCCCCTTTGCTTTTGGCTGAAAGCAGAAATCAGGGGGTTAAATGGAGCCAATTCGTGGACGTTCATGGTGGGTCTTCAGTTCACAAACATTGCTTCATGAACCACAAGCCTGCCAAAATCCATGACGAACTTTAGTTTGTGAGCCGGTTCATGCCCATCTGGAGTTACCAACCTCAAGGTGAAACCCAGACTTCTCCTAGAATTACAACATATCTCCATGCTACAAGAGATCAACTCCTCTGGAGGAAATGGCCACTTCAGCGGGTAGAAATAGGAGTCATAAAAATGGAAGACCTAGAGTGATATCATACCCCCCACTGAGCCCTTCCTGTCTCATACTCTACTCTATCCAGAAACCACCTCTAAATCTCCCAGAAATGCCCAAGCCAGAGTTAGCAGCTCTGCAAATGATGACATCCCCTGACTCATGGAGGCCTATTCATACATTCTTGCTCTGTCATTTTGGGTCAAGGCAACTGGTGGTATACAGACTGATTTCCTGCCTGGCATCCTTCAGATCACCAGTTCAAGACAGCTGAAAAGTACCTTATCTGATGGCAAGCAAGGTGCAAAATTTTTTTTTCTTTACCCTACAGCACACCTAATGGGATCTCTCAATACCCTGCCATTGTTTACAGTATATGTTCTACATTTCTTGGCTTTATACTCTATTTTTTTAACTCTAGTTTTTTTTTGTTTTTGTTTTTTAAATTATGCTATAGACTGCCTGGAGTGCCATTTCAGCAACAGAAGGGACATGTATAAATCTCATAATTAAACAAAATACAGAAATGCATTTAATTGTGATGATGCTTCCATACATTCTCAGAAGGGTGAGAGTGAGGCTATTTTTGCCCAGGTTGAAATTCTTTCTTCCCAAGAGCTTCAAGCTTAGGCTTCTCTCTTCGCATAAGCATCATTTTCTCACTAAGCACCAGCTCTTTGTTAGAAATAATAATTAATTGCCTCTCTCTCTCTCAATATGTTATAGCACCAGATTGGTCCCCCTCCCAAATATAGAGAACTATATAGCTTGTTATTGATTATCTGTTCTTCCCAACATGGTGAAAACTAACCCTTTTCCACCTAGATGAATTGAGAATGTGTCTGACATGTCTGAGTCAACAGCTGAGTCAAACCTGGAAGTTACTGAATTGTGGATCAATGTGGTTAGGTCAGACTTGTTGAGAAGGAATGGAATGATGGGCTGAAGGAATTCCATTGTTCCTTCATGCATGGAACAGGGATGGTTTGGCTGTTGAACAAACTCTTCTCCATGGTCTTTCCAATTATTGCAAAAGCAATCCAGTTTTGTGTGCATCTGTTCTCAAAAGGTGGTTAAAAATGCTGTAGGGCTGTCTCCTTGAATGTTGAAATTGTTAAACTGCTGGGTCAACAGCAATGTTCTATCTAGTCCAACATCCTGTTTCCACAACAGCCAATCCAATGCCTTGGGAGATCCACAAACAGGGGCACAGAGGCCCAAAATCTCCCCTTGTTGTTACTCCTCCATCAACTGGTATTACACTACTGAACATAAAGGTTACATTTAGCTCTCATCGCTAAAAACCATTGATGGACTTGTTCTCCATCAATCTGTCAGATCTCTTTTTGAAGACTTTTTGAACATTTGTGGCCAGCGCTATATCATCTAGTAATGAATTCCACAAATCAATTATGCCTTGTATGAAAATGTACTTCCTTTTTTTCTGTCTGGAATTCCATCCTGAAGGCGAGGCTTTACAGGAGCAAGAAGATATGATTATTCTGCAGAAGAAATGAATTGGCTAAGTGATTGTTCCATCTCCTTCTCAGACCCACCCTGGAATGGTGGTTTCATATGTGGGAGAACTGATACTAGCTAATCAAATTGATCTGATGCTTTTAAAAATAAAACCATGTATCATTTGAAGGCATTTGAAGGTGTTTTGGAATATTCAATAGAAGGAAAACATATTGCACTGTGCTGTAACTCAGGGCCACAAAGAAAAATTGACCAGGACTATGGGCATTACACTCAGTGCACATGACATCTGAGCATGGAACAGGTCTGTCATCCCATTGCCCATTCATACATCCAGATCAGTTTCAGCATATGATGAGGTGAGACTTATTGGCAATTGGTCATTACTGAACAGCAGTTAGCAGACTATGTAATCCAGCAGTCCAGTGGCTTGTGGAACAGGTGTCTCCATATGCACAGCCCTTTGAGATCTTTTTGCTATGGTTCAGTGGAGGAGCTGTGGCTCAGTGGCAGAATATTATTTATTTATCTGTCACATGACAGAGTTACATGCAGGAAGCATATAATAATAATAAAAAATACATAACCAAGTTGATACAACAGGTATGCAGACCTATTGGACAATCCCCCTATATACTAATATTTAAATTTTCAATCCACTCAGTCACAGCTGGGGGGAGTTCAAAGATCTCTATCACATCTCCCTGGAAAGCACGACACTCACATTCCTGTGACAGATGAAAAATAGTTTGGCGGACTGCGCCACAATCACAGTTGGGTCCTCGTATTTTGCCCCATTTAAAAAACAGGTCTGCACAAGTGCCAAAGCCTGTTCGTATTCTATTAGCCTTCTTTCATGCTTCATGTGAGAAGTCAAATCCTGTGGGCCTCTTGTTGGTGTTTATCAGTTTATGGATATCGGGTGGAATTGATTGCATCCATGTTTGCAACCATTCATCCCCTAGATCAAAATTTTGTGATTGCAGGATTTGTGCAGATCTTATTGCTGGGTGTCAGGATCTTAGCCTGAATAGGCCCGTGTCAGCCATATATTTGTGGATAGGCAGCTCTTTGTTTTCAATTATCTTTCCACATTCATGAAGAAGAGCATCTTGTCATCAGAGATGCGGGGGAGCTATGTGGCACAACGTGGGTAACCAATCGATCAGAGTGGGTCTAACACATCTGCTGAAGGTTCTCATTGTTATATTGAGTTG
Organism: Gekko gecko; assembly: GCA_029375565.1. NCBI lineage: Eukaryota > Metazoa > Chordata > Lepidosauria > Squamata > Gekkonidae > Gekko > Gekko gecko. The sequence goes on along the minus strand of JAPDNY010000012.1, from coordinate 26,312,113 downwards.
GACATCAAGTTTGTGGTCATGGGTGCTGTTGAGCCACACTGAAAAAACCATATTCTACAGTACTATACACTAACCCCAAAGCTGAGCATTTAAGTGTTGTAGCAGACACACCCCAAGTTATACCACATAATTTTTAGAGAATGTTGTTTCACGTGTGTATTTTTGCTGCTACATTGGTAAGGTGGTGTTTGGAGCTCAAGGTCCTGTCCAGGGTAATGTCAAGATACTTATTTGCAGGGCTCTTTTGTAGCAGGAACTCCTTTGCATATTAGGCGACACACCCCTAATGTAGCCTATCCTCCAAGAGCCTACAGAGCTCTACTTACGGGGCCTACTGTAAGCTCTTGGAGGATTGGCTACATTAGGGGTGTGTCGCCTAATATGCAAAGGAGTTGCTGTTTAGGTGTATGGTTGTGTATAAGTCAGGTGCCATTAAGGCAGACATTCAGTTTACAGATGGCAAGATTGTTATTGAGATGGAAACAGGGGCATTCTGTTTTTCCTGGACTGAAGATAAGCCGCCTTTTACAGTAGTAGTCAGCCAAAAATTGAAGGTTCGTAGTCAATATTTCCTCAGTCCTTTCAATTGATTTGTGCCTTACTGTAATCACCATGTTATTGACATAAGCAAACTTCCTGGATATCATCTTGAGAACATCAGAGATGTATAGATTGAAAAGAACTGAAGCAAGGACCAAGCCCTGGGACAGACCGTTCTTCAGTTTCTTCTGCTTGCTGATTGATTGATCCATAATTACTTGGAAAGTTCTATTGCTCAGCATGTTATTTAGGAATTGAAATAATGCTCTCCAGGGGAAAACTTGTAAAAACTTGTACAGCAGACCATCTTTCAAGACTGTGTCATAAGTGGCAGTCAGATCGACAAAAACTGCCGAAGTTTTAAGACACTTTTGATACCCATCTCAGTGAAAGTTGTTAAGCTGAGAACCTGGTCTTCACAAAAATGATGGGGTCTAAATCCCGCTTGCTGTATAGGGACATGATTGTTAATTCTGTCACTGATTCTGTTCAGGATTAGCCTCTCAAGGAGTTTAAAACAGGAGCTCAGAAGGGAGATATGTCTGTAACTTTCCACCAGATGTTTTGGTTTTCCAGGTTTCAGAACAGCAACTATTTTTGCTGTCTTGAATCCCCCTGGGAGTCTTCCTGTTCTCATGATGTCAGTGAGAAACTTTGTGAGCCACTTCTTAGTGAACGTGCTGCTGTTGATCAAGAACTCATTGTGGATGCAGTCAAAGCCTGGTGCCTTTGATGTCCTTTAGTGCCTTGGAAATCTCATCAGTACCAAAATTCCCTGACAGCTCACAATCCTCATGGCAAGTGCATTTCAAATCTGGAAGGGTTTTTTTTTTAATTCTGGTGGGTTTTTTTAATCCTGATTGTAAAATCTTAATCCTTCGGACCTCTGAGTAGGGATACCAGTCAGGCAACTATCCGGCTTGATGTTCTCTGGATTTCCTTGAAGTGCAGGTGGGCTTGCACCTAGTTTTTTCAACAGACTTTAGGCTTTCCTGCTGGGATGCCTGAAATTCACAGTAACTTCAGTCCATTTTTGTCTATGTGCAGTGTTGAGTTCATGGAACAGGTCAACTACTACTTCTGAGTTTTTGCTGTCGAGGAAATTTTGATACAGCATCTCACTCTGATTGCTTTAGCTTGGAAAATTTTCTTTCCATTATTCCCAAGGAATGTGCCTTTTGGCCGTAGATATAACAGCTCCAATGAATTGGTGATAGCTATTGTGTATTAGAGGGACCCATCCAGATCTTCACTGAAACCTTTCAAATTTGCCCTCCTAAAGTTCTATCGTGGTCCTGGAAAAGACCTGATAACTGATATTTGGATTCCTAGCTTGAGGTTTACAGGTCAAGGTTGATTGCGTGGGAAAGCCTCAAGAAAGTGCCTGGATATAGGTAAGGGCTGACTTCTCTGATCAGATGAGACAAATGTTAAATCAGGGTTGGACTTTCTATTGCATGCTGCTGATCTAAAGGTACTTCTGTCTTTAGCATCAAAAATGAGATGCAAGCCATGTTTGTTAGCCCAGTCAACAAGTGCCTCACCATTCTTATCACTAACCATGTATCTCCAATGTCCGTGGTGGCTGTTAAAGTCACCAGCATATACAGAAGGATGAGAGAAAGTTGATAGGACATCTGCTGGCCATGAAACTGCAGGAGGTTTGTAAACATTGACAACATGTACTTTAATACAATTGTCTGGATGTCATTGTGGACATTGGTCAATACGAGCATCAATTTTTTAATATTGCTTCAGGCATAAGTGACTATGCCATAGGCGTGCTGGTATGTGATGCCAATAACATCATATCCTGCAATTATTGCTCTGTAGTGGGCTTGATTTTCATTATCAAGTTGAGTGTCTTGAAAAACAGCTAAATCTATTTTATTGGCCAGTAAGATTTGTGACAAATATTGGCATTTAGACTTGATTTTATCCTCATTTGACAGATTCGGATGCAGTCTCCTACTCCTTGTCAAGTAGTCCTGAGAAGAACTGTTTGATTGGCTAATTGTTTCCATGTGTGTAGTGTAGCCAGGAGATCCTACAATTCTCTGGAAGCCAGAAGTTGCAGATCTTTAGTGTGACCCAAGGTGCACCATAAGGTAGTGAACTAGAATCACATCCCAGTGGCAGACTATCTGCTTGGCATGCAGAAAGCTTGGCACGCAGAAAGCAGAAGCCTCCCCTGCTATGTTGATAATAACCGCTGGCCAGCAACATACGTTGATGACATTTTGCCATGAAGACCACAGACCATTGCAGACTAGAACACCACAGTGGTCAACTCCTGGCATCTTCAGTTTGGTAGAAGGTGATGTGAAAGACTGCTGCCTAAGAACCTGAAGCACCCTTGCCAGTCAGAGCAGGCAATATTTACTTGGATAAACCAATGATCTAATTCAGCAAAAGGCCACTTCCTATGTTTCTCTGTGTTCATGTACACATAAATCAACAGTGGAAACCAATACACTTTTTTCATGTTGTGGATTAGGAATCTACAAGTGGAGACCCGCAAGAAACTTGCGGGATGGTCATCCCATTCCTCACACCTTTGCTTCCTCCCCTCTACCCTTACCTATCTCACACTCTTTCTCCCTTCTGGGGGTGGAGCCATAGACTCAACCCTCCAAAGCAGCCATTTTATCCAGGGGAACTGATCTCTGTCACCCAGACAACAGTTGTAATTCTGGGTGATCTCCAGCCCTCACCCAGAGGCTGGCAATGGTAGTTCTCATGGAGGAAACGGCTGGTTTGGAGGGTGGAGTCTATGGCATTATACTGGTCTGAAGTTCCTCCCCTCCTCAAACCCCACCATCCCCAGGATCCACCCCTTAAATGTCCAGGAGTTTCCCAATCCAGAGTTGGCAACCCTATTTCCTTCCCACCCAACAGCCAACTTAACCTTTATCTGCCTTTATCTGTCTTCAGCTTTTTGTCTCCACCCCCTCCCCCACAGCTTCTACCAAGGAAAATTATAGTCTTTCTCCACAGTGGGGACCAAAGCAGCTTACATTATTCTCACCTCCTTTTTATCTGCACAACAACCCTGTGAGGTTGGTTAGGCTGAAAGTATGTGACTGGTCCAAAATCACCCAGTCAGCTTCCACCGCAATATGGGGATCTGAACCTGGGTCTTGCAGACCTATTCTGACGCTCTAACTGCTGCATCACTGCTGGCTTTCATAGGGTGGCTGCTGAACAGCAGCAAGCAGCCAGGCCAAGTTGAGTCATGCAAATTAGGTGGTATCAAGTCACCCAGAGGGTGCTGCCTAGGGATGCCAGCCTCCAGGTGGGATCTGGGGATCCCCTGGAATTACTGCTCAGCTCCAGACTGAGATAACTTCCCCTGGAGAAAATGGATGCTTTGGAGGGTGGACTCTAGGGCATTGTACCCCACTGAGGTCCCTGTCCTCCCCAGACTCCATCCCCAAATCTCCAGGAGTTTCCAGACCTGGAGCTGGCAACCCCACTACCCCATCCCCTGCCAGTGCCCGTGGGGAGACCTGGCAACCCTATACTGCTGCCAGGCCTAGGGTTGGCAACCTCCAAGTGGGGCCTGGAGAGTGAACTCCAGAGATCTGTGAACAACAGAGATCTGTCTCCCTGGAGAAAATGGCTGCTTTGGAGGGTGGACTCTGTGGCACGATACCCAGCTGAGGCCTCTCCCTTCCCCAAATCCTGCCCTCCTTGCACTCCACCCCAAAACCTCTAGGAATCCCCCAGCCTGGCCCCAAGGCTCCCTCCCTCCCTCCCCCCCTCCCTCCAAGGCCGAAAGAGGCCTGGAAAGAAAGGGCCCTTCTCCCCCCCCTTTTACTGACAGAGCCAGTTAGAAGCCTCCCCCCCCCCAACGTTCTAATCTCTCACCGTTGCTGCCTGGAGTCAGGTCCCTGCAGAGGCCATTTCAAAAGGCTTTTGGGGGGAATTCAACCGTCCCTGAAGGGATTTCCTCACTGTTTGGATTTTTCTACAAACCCAGGAAGTCTACTGACTATGTAGGAAAAGCTGTTGGGGGAGAGTGAGGCCCCTGTTGGAGGGAATAGGTATCCGCACAGAAAAAAAAAAGTCTGGAATTAGAATAAGGATATTGTCTAGCAGGGGGTGAATTCCTCTTTGCACATCAAAACACTGATGAGTCACTGCCAATGTCCTTTTGTTCATGGATATGTCAGGTCTTGAAGAAGCTCACTCCCAACAACATTGTCTTGGCAGTGATCTGTTTATTGAGAATTAAAAACGTCTCAAGCATAGATGATCTGTGTCAGAGCTAACTTCCTTGGCACTAGTTCTCGTAATATACATAATTCAAACACAGACCCCATGACCAGTCCAATCAAACCAATACTTCCAGCCCACCAAGATCTACTGTGCACCGTCAGCCCTCCTCCAGCACCTGCAAACATAGGGTTACATTATTTAGTGGTGTCTGGTATTCAAGGAAAAGCACACATTCTTCCTATGGAAGGAAGGCCCCACATAGATGCAGTTACAAGCTTAGTGCCACTCCCAGCAAAGCGGTTCCACACACACACACTCACATACTGCCCCTCCCCCCAGCTGAAATGAAACAGGACAATAAGCATACAGAACCAAAGACAGATTGACAGTTAAGAAACCCATGGCAAACAATACTCCCTCTAAGCTGTGGAGTCTTGTGAGCAAAAATTCTACTTTGTGAGCTACTGGCATTAAAGTTATGAATGAGCGATTTGGCTACTGCATAAATTAGCTGGCTCTGGAGCCATCCTTCCTGAGCTAAGACAAAAATGTGTGAGCCGGAGGCTAAAAAACTGTGAGCTAGCTCACACAAACTCAGCTTAGAGGGAACACTGATGGCAAACCTACTTCAGCTGGTCATGATTCTCCAAAGATCTCAGGCAGAAAAAGGACATTCTCAATGCCAGGGCTTTTTTTGTAGAAAAAGCCCAGCAGGAACTCATTAGCATAATAGGCCACACCCAACAGCAGAAACTCATTAGCATATTATGCCAAACCCCCATGTTACCAGAAGTGTGGTCATCCAGCCGCACCCACCTTTTGCTTCTTATTCTGTTTACCTTGTTTGTTGTCAAAACCCAGACCTTTTTTTGGAGCAGGAGCTCCTTTGCATGTTAGGCCACCCCCCCCCCAAATGTAGCCAATCGTCATGAGTTTCTGCTGTTGGGTGTGGCCTATTATGCTAATGAGTTCCTGTTGGGCGTGGCCAACTCGGGAGCCAGCCGGAACTCCGTTCCTGTGCGTTCCTGCCCAAAAATAGCCCTGCTCAATGCTACCCAGAATTCTTTAGTTAGCAATGTCATGGCTTGGAACCTGGGGCCTTCTGCATGTTCTTTACCACTGAGCCACAGCCTTTCCCCCCAATCAACCAAAAATTGATCATAACTTTGAGGAAATCTTGTAATGAACCATAGAGACTGATCTGAGAACACAATGGAATAACAAGGTGAGTACTGTGAATCTTGTAATCTTGTGCTTCTTGTTGGCTAGAGCAAACATTAAATGGTACGAATCAGCTGTTTTTATAGGTAAAACTGCCCTTTCATCTCATGCCCTAATAGGAATTTTTTTCCCCTCTCAAACATTGGCTTTTTGAAAAAAAGATATCATGTTGTGTTGCTGCTTTTTGCCCACAACCTGCTAATTACACCCTTCTTGTTTTGGCACTATGATCCCTCATTCTAGGAGTTCAAAATCACAGTCCTTAGTGCAGTTTAAATGCAGGCTTTTGCTTGAAGTACCATTTTATGGCAACACTAAACTCGTGTTTAGACACAGGTAATCATGCAGGGTTATCCCTGTGGCCTTTTTGCTGCTAATCTGGTAACCACCATGTGTAACCTATTGCTATTGCCCCACTCTGCAGCATCAATGGCTACTTGTTCATCTGTGGAGAGTAACCTAGCCTGAGTTACCTAGTTCATCTGTGGAGGGAAACTATCTGTACATAAGAGAAGCCATGTTGGATCAGGTCAGTGGTCCATTCAGTCCAGCACTCTGTGTCACACAGTGGCCAAAACCCAAGTGCCATCAGGAGGTCCACCAGCAGGGCGATAACTCCAGAAGCCCTCCCAGTGTTGCCCCCCAAGCACCAAGAATACAGAGCATCACTGCCCCAGACATAATGTTCCATCTATACATTATGGCAAAAAGTCACTGGTAGACCTCTCTTCCATATGTTTAGCCAATCCCCTCTTGAAGCTTTCTATGATTGTAGCTGCTACCACATCTTGCAGCAGTGAATTCCACATGTTAATTAAGTACTTCCTTTTATCTGTTCTAAGCTTATGGCTCATTAATTTCATTGAGTGCCCATGACTTCTTGTATTGTGAGAAAGGGAGAAAAGTTCTTCTTTCTCTATCTTCTCTATCCCATGCTTAATTTCTAAGCTTCTATCATGTCACTCCTCAGCCATCATTTCTTCAAGCTAAAGAGCCCTAACCATTTTAACCTTTCTTCATAGGAAAGGTTTTTCAACTCCTTAATCATTTTAGTTGCCCTTTTCTGCACCTTTTTCAATGCTATAATAACTTTTTTGAGGTGTGGTGATCAGAATTGTACACAGTATTCCAAATGAGGCTGCGCCATAGATTTCTACAGGGAGGTGGAGGAGGAGGAAGAGGAAGAAGAAGAAGAGTTGGTTTTAAACCCCACCCTTCGCTACCCAAAGGAGTCTCAGAGCGGCTTACAATAGCCTTCCCTCCCTCTTCCCACAACAGACACCCTGTGAGGTATGCGGGGCTGAGAAAGCTCTGAGAGAGCTGTGACTGACCCAAGGTCACCCAGTTGGCTTCATGTGGAGGAGTGGGGAATCAAACTCAGTTCACCAGATTAGAGTCCAGCGGCTCTTAACCACTACACCAAACTGGCTGATACTGGTTGATTTGTTTTCAGTCCTCTTCCTAATAATCCACCACCGCCGACCATCGCTGATATCTGATAGCCCTTGAAGAGAGACTGACCCCTCTGGATCCCCAAATACTGCCCGACCTGATTGCCTGAATAACTGAGGATCAAGGGACTGACTGTACACTGAGGAATCACTAGTAGCACTTTAGTATGTTATGATATGTATGGTTTTAGAATTTATGTTTAATGAATTTTATAACTTATATTATGGCCGAGGACAGACTGGCAATTTGCCCCAGGATGGGACCCGGGCTGACAACGATTCAATACCGGAGTAAATGGAATGTTCACAAAGGCACATCTGCCTGGCGTCCCCCACCCGTAGACTACCAGTGCTCTTGCGCTTCACTGCCGGATTAAAAAAACACCTGATAAAAGCCTTCGCAAATCTCGAAAGCCTGCGTTCGTCGCGCGTTTCTCCACTTCCGGGGAGTCTGAACGCGCAGCCGAAAAGCCGTGAGCAACCCGCGTTGGGCATGAGGCAGCAGCGGTGTGATTGGCTGCGCTCCGCTCCACTGCCCAATGCGGTGCCGGCATTGCAGGGCAAAAAAAAAAAATCAGCAAAATGCGCTTATGCGCACATACACCCACAGCCGAATTAATGGGGAAACGGCGAATACAGCACGCCTCCGGCGCGGCAGTCTGAACGCTCCCGCGCGCCTCCGTCCTGTATCTTCCAGCAGCGGCCCCCGCTGTGTGGACGGGAAAACCCGGTATTGTTTAATCCGAGGTTTTTTTGCCGCGACTGGCTACCGGGGCAAATTGCCAGTCTGTCCTGGGCCTATATTTATATTGTATTGTTTTATATTTTTGTGAGCCGCCCTGATCCAGCTTTGCCGGGAGGGCTGGGTAAAAGTCTACTAAATCAATCAATCAATAAATAAACATAGCATTTGCCTTTTTTATTGCAGTCACACACCGAGTCGACATTTTCAGTGAGCTATCTCTACAATTCAAAGATTTCTCTCCTTTTCAGTTACCCCCAGTTAAGATCCCATCAATGTATATTTATAGTTAAGATTTTTGGCTCCAATGTACATTACTCTGCACTTGCCCACATTAAACCTCATTTGCTATGCTGATGCCCACCCACTCAGCCTTGACAGAGTGCCCTGGAGCACCTCATGATGCTCCCTGGTTCTCACCACCCAGAACAACTTGGTGTCATCCACAAACGTAGCCACTTCACTGTTTACTCCTAACCAATGTTCCCTCTAAGCTGTGGAGTCTTGTGAGCAAAATTTCTACTTTGTGAGCTACTGGCATTAAAGTCGTGAGTGAGCAATTTGGCTACTGCATAAATTAGTTGGCTCTGGAGCCATCCTTCCTGAGCTAAGACAAAAATGTGTGAGCTGGAGGCTAAAAAACTGTGAGCTAGCTCACACTAACTCAGCTTAGAGGGAACACTTCTCCTAACCCCAAATCATTAAGGAATAAGTTAAAAAGCACTGGACCTAGTACTGAACCATGTGGTACCCCGCTGTTTGCCACCTTCCACAGCTCATTATACCTGAAAGGCCATTTCTCCCTTGAGTTCTGGTACAAATAACGCTCAAGCCAGTACGTACTTTGGGTACAGGGATGTCCCCAAATTTCATCATTAGAACATAAGAGAAGCCAATGTTGAATCAGGCCAATGGCCCATCTAGTCCAACACTCTGTCACACAGTGGCCAAAAATACCAGGTGCCATCAGGAGGTCCAGCAGTGGGGCCAGGACACTAGAAGCCCTCCAGCACCAAGAATAGAGTGCATCACCTACCCCAGACTGAGAGTTCCCATCTATACCCTGTGGCTAATAGCCACTGATGGACTTCTGCTCCATATGTTTATCTAATTCCCTCTTGAAACTGTCCATGCTTGTAGCTGCCATCACCTCCTGTGGCAGTGAATTCCATGTGTTAATCACTCTTTGGGTGAAGAAGTACTTCCTTTTATCTGTTCTAACCTGACTGCTCAGCAATTTCATTGAATGCCCATGAGTTCTTGTATTGTGAGAAAGGGAGAAAAGTATTTCTTTCTCAACCTGCTCAATCCCAATCATCACTTGGTTTGGCTGCAGTTTCTGTTCTGCTTGCTTAACGCTCAAGGCAAAAGGGTGGCCATCTATTTGCTGAGCAAAATAATGAAATTGGATAGTAAAAGTGATGTTAAAATCAATGCCTATTTTTACATATAAATGCCTTAAAATAAATGTTATTTGCATACCGATGCAACCTAAGAAAATAGAAGTCAGAAAAATGGTTCCAACAAATACGAAGAAACAAAATAAAATAAATGGTATTCATGCATCCTTTTAATGATAGGCCCCACCTGTCAGGTGAAGTCAGTGGAGACCAGAAGTGAAACAGCACTGGAGTAAAGTTAACTCTTCCAGGCAGTTTAAAATGCAGTGTGGAACTTTTCATCCCACCCTCCAGAAAGGAAGACACAAACATCAGCCTTGGGTCAATATAAGCTCCTCAGGGTTCCTCAGACATGTTGATCTTATGGATGCTTTTGGAATTGTGAGAATGAGGAAAAGACATCTCCGTAAAATGGCTGCCATGGACCAATCATAGTATGGTTGCCACGAGAGCTTGGGCCAACCCCAAAATGTGGAAAGGTTGTAAGACAAGCATCCTCCTATGATGGAAACTCCTTTTTCTTCATAGGTACTCTGCAGACCCAAAGGTGGTGCCTCCTGAGCTCTTCTGAACAACCTCCTGCTCCCAAGACAACTGCCTTTCTGCTTTGGGGAAGAGATGATATGTTGAAGAAGCAAATGGGCACAGGAAAACCATGGGTGGGTACCAGGTGGAGATCACTGAGCTATGAGCTGTAATAACTGACCTACAACATTACATTTCTTCCTTTCCCTTGTAGCTAACATTACATTTCTTCCTTTCCCTTGTAGCTTACATTCCCTAAGTGGTTGTCCAATGGATTTGCTAGTACTGTGGCAGTTCTTCCTTGCCTCTGAGCTCAGAATGATAAAGAGGTTACTCTACACTTATCGTTGCCTACACATCAAACTGTGCCAAGAGATGTTGCCCATCAATATCACTCTACTGCACTGGTCAGCCTGTGAGTTCAGGTAATCATGATCAGCATGCAGGGAGTTCACTTCTCAGCCTCTTGGGTCAGTCAACCCTTAAATACCTCAGAGAACATACAAAGTAATTTGGAACAGCTAACTGCATGAATCCCATGCTGCAATATGAAAGAAAGATGGATTTAATTGATTGATTAATACCCACCTTTCTCCCCAATGGGGATCTAAAGCGGCTTATACTAATCTCCTCTTCTCCATTTTATCCTCACAACCCTGTGAGGTGGGTTAGACTGACAGCATATGACCAGTCCAAGGTCACTAGGCAAGGTTCCGTGGCAGAGGGGGAATTCAAACCTGGGTCTTCTAGATCCTATTCTGACTTTGAAAAGGTAGGTGGGACCAAACAATGGCTCCCAATCCTAAAGGCAGAAATAAACTCCCCCCCCCCCAGCTTGGCCTTCAGCTGAAAATATCATTTGTTTTTTTATCTGGGACTGTGATGTCTCTGAGCTGCTTCCAACTGGTGTTTTATTGATCTCATTATTATTATATGCACTTTGTGCTTTTATATTTTTAACTGTTATGCAATCATTTCCTTGATTACGACTGTAAACCACCTTGAATGCCGGAAAGGCAGTCTAGAGATTTGCTAAATAACCAAATAAATGTGAGGTTTGAACTGTGCTGGAGTGCTGTTTACTATGAGGAGGTAAACTTCATGCCCTACATTTTGAATATGAAATCTAACGAGTATTCCCCTTCAGTTTTCTAGAAACTGTTGTATTTGGGGATTACATATGTACCAAGACTGCAGCTTTGCAGCTAGTGTAGGAATAGTCTGGCCATTTGGGGGTATTCCTTGTGCTCCTGATCTTTAAAAAATTATGTTAAAATATCATTTTTAAAAATCTTTTTCAGGTCACGTAATATCTTTGACAATGTATACCAAATTTCAGGTGCAAAGTTATTAGTAAGCCCTATCAAGGTTAAAATTGTCTACTTTGACTGGCAGCTTCTTTCTAGGGTCTCATGGAGAGGTTTTTCCAATTACCTGATACCTGGCCCTTTCACCTGGAAAAGCAAGAGACCGCACTTGGGACCTTCTGCATGCCACAGAGCCACAACCCATCTAACATGGCCAGGACACTTTTTGTTGGATTTTGATTATTTTTTTTTCTGATGGAGCAACATGTCTGCCTACAAGCTATACTGAACATTAATGTTAACCCACGAGGAGAGTAGTCCATCAACAAAGTCCAAGGCTATATAATATTGTTGTGCAGTCAAATTGACAATAAATGTGATCCTTGTACAGCATTTCAACACCTCGAGAAGTTTATGCCTTTGGCCCTAGCTTCTGGCATCTGTATCCTGGCTTTCCCCCCCTCCCTCCGGTTCTATGCAATGTCAGAGATTCCCAGTGGTATTCTGAACATTAAACACTTCACTCACTTAAGAGAAGCCTATGAAGTCTCTAATTCGATGCCATGGAATGCCCGATCCAGCGTTTTGCTCTTCTAGCTGTGCATGAGTGGTGAAAAGTAAATGGCAAACTGAACTTCATCCAGCACACATGTTCCTAATTATTATGACCGGCTGGTGTTTATAGGTCTTCAGCCAATAAAGGCATCCAAAAGTCACAAATGTAACTGGATCAGAGAGCACTTGGCCTTAACTAGCTGTCAATTAAGTAAAACATGATAGATTCCAGATCTCTTTCAAAGAGTGGATGTGTGTCCAAGTCCTTCATTCCCCACCTTCCTACCCCCCCCCATCTTTCTCTATATCTGTGCTGCACCACAATAACAAAGATCACTGTTTAAGTACAATTCTAGGGCAAAAGGAAATCATCTGTTTGCCTGACATGTTTAGAAAGCATGTCTGCAGTGCCCAATTCTGTCTTTCAGGACTGGGTAACAGTGCATCCTTCCATTCCTTGTTAATACCACTGCCAAGCAGTAGCTGAGGTCAGTGGGAAGGGCTCTGTATACACGGTGCAAGGGCTGCTCACATTAGGGATGATTCTGAATCGCTCATCTCTGCTGTTTTGGCCCCCAAATCCCTGTTTCAATTTCACTCCTTTCTTGTGTGACTCCCAACTTGTGGCTTCTTCATTTTTGCACTCTTTTCTGTTTTCCTCACACCAGACTTCTCGCATAAAATGTTATTTCTGCATCAATAAATCAGCAGTATATTATGTGTATAATTGGAATGTATTGTAAGTAGGCATACTGTACAAATTGTGTATCCATATGACACACAAAGACACCACGAATAGATCTAGAAAACCAAGTGTGAGAACAAAGAGCTGAAAGCGTAGACAAAAATATAAATTTGTATAAGAAGGAGCAGAACAAGGAACGTTGGCTCAGCCCTGGTTATCAGGCCCATGCTAGCCTGGAGAGGTTTCTACGTAAATACAAAGACCATCGGGGCAGAGGAAGAGTGTGTAACAGCACTTCTCCCAATACAGGCATGAGGAATATGTGGATTAAACTAGGTAATAGCAACTTGGTGGTTGATGTGCATTATCAGACTATATGCATAATCTTTTAACAGTGCAATCCCCCTAAACACTTGCTTACCATTTGCCTGCCCTCAGCGGGCAAATTCCCACCCTCAGTCGATGGAGCTATGGGGGAACTAGTGTGGGGGGATGAATTTACATGTGATATAACATCATTTCCAAGTACAGAAGTTATACCACATGCTCTATGATATTCTAGGAATTGCCCCAATCTCTATGGTCTTTACCATAGAGTCACAAGGAGTTTGATGTTCTCCCTCCCCAGGCTTGACCTCCTAAAAGCTCCCAGAAGTTGCAGGCGCAGATCTGGCAACCCTGCTAAGCAGAGTTACACTTTTCTTTGGCCACGTTCTACAATGCCAGTTGAAGGGTGTAACTGTTTAAGACCTTACTTTTAAGAATGGTTGCAACTAGACAGCCAACAGGCTACTGTCTTTTGAGGAACCCCATCCTGCCTCCAGATTTGGCTGGTGCTAAAACTACTTTGTTTATCTTAAGCTCTACATTAACCATGCCACGGGGTGCCAAGCTTCATTCACTCCCCCAACATACTGTTCAAGCAACCTAGTACTGTTGCCAGCCCGCCTTTCATCTGCACAACCCTCCCTCCTAGCCTGAATGTATGCACTGCATGTGTAACAGTGTGAACAAGTCCCACAAGGCAAGCACAGAGCATGAGAAGCAATTGCCATGTTTTGTGTCTCAAGATGGATCTTGAAGCAACATCAACTTTCAAGGAAGCCTTTTTTGGAAGAAACAACAGGATGAAGCGATTAAACCACGCCAGGCTAGAGGGGAAAAATGCCTCTCCCTGTATTGTTTTCTACATGGTGGGCAAGCACTGAACATTAACACAATTTGGATGTTAAGTGCCCTGTGACACCCTGGAACCTCCAGTTCAAATCTCCCCATTGCCTCAAATTTCCTGCCAAATATATGACTCTGCAACATATCTCCTGTTTGGTAATTCTGAATTGTAATTCAGTCGATAACTTCCCTTCCTGCTGCCCTTCCCTCCTATTTTGATAAGCACCCTCCCAGTTCTATAGTCTTCTCCCAATAATTCACTCAATTGTCCAGTTACACTCAATTGCCCTCTGTTGCAATATTTTGTTTTCTGAAAAGAACCCATGTTATCCTATGAGCCTAAAACAGTATGAATGGCCTGGTTTTACAGCCAGTAGTTTTGAGTCTGAACCAGGAGTCTGATCCTGGCTACAAACTGGACTGCAACACAGGCACCCAGCTCACAGGATCCCTCCTTCTTTCATTTGACCTCTTTCTACAAAGCCTAGGACAGGTATATCTTTGCCCCCAATTCTGATCATCTCCCTCGATTTTCCAAACTACAGCACACCACATAGAGAGTAGGCACTTTGTTCCTCTCTGCTCTTTGGGCCATCACATCTGGAAGACTGGGCATATCTGTCCCAATGGATTACACCTTTCCTCTGTCCTATTTCCCCATTTCCCCCCACATTTACAGTATTAGCTTAAAAGTGGTTTCTGCTCCAAATTGGAGTAACTCTAATCAACTTTTAGTTGTCATTATTATATTGTTAAGTTGGACAAGGAATGTGCTATAGTTATCTGTGCTTTGATTTAGTATTCGCTGGTATTTGCTTAAGCCTCCCCATGCCCTATTGCACCAAATCCTTCAATATATTCCATATTCCTTTTAAAATCTTTAAATCAAGTCACTGTCATCCTTTTTCTACTGAAAACTTGCTACTGTCACAACTACCTCTTGAGGTAAAGGAGCCTGGTTTCCCACTCCCTGCACAAACACACAAGCTAATTTCCTATTGCATTCCGAATACATGTTCACGTGTTTGTGGGAGTGTGGTAGCACTATGCTAGGGAATGATGGTCTGGTTTAGAAATAGTCCTTGATCCTTAGATGCCTCAGGGTGTGTGCCATTTATTCCGATGTATTCTAGCAGCCACCATGGTCCTGTCATTCCTACAGACCAGGCATATTTATAACACCACCTCCCAGAGATCAGCATAGACCAAATGGCAAATGATTGCCACATACATCAATCTGAGGTGATCCCCAACATCCTGTTTGGCCCCTAAGCAACCAGCTCATCCCTGCTGAACCAAATGAAACAGTGGG
Organism: Gekko gecko; assembly: GCA_029375565.1. Taxonomy (NCBI): domain Eukaryota; kingdom Metazoa; phylum Chordata; class Lepidosauria; order Squamata; family Gekkonidae; genus Gekko; species Gekko gecko. The sequence continues at coordinate 26,296,984 of JAPDNY010000012.1, read as the reverse complement.
TGGGTAAGACATGCACAGCGGATACCTGCACTGGAAGAGCAAAGCCTTTACAAGCAACTCTCTCTTCATCCTATTGGCTGGGCACTAGCCCTGTTTGCCAATAGCATCTTTTATCTCATTTGAAAATTCGGAGACTGGCAAAATGGCTCTGTTTGAGCCCTGATGTGAACTAATTGTCATAAAGGAGGCTAGAAAAGGTGGCACAAACAGAAACGGCTGCAGTGAGACAGAATAATAACTCATTCACTTAGAAACACTTTTGACAAAGTCTGATTCTAGGAACCTTGGTCCTCAGGGGAATTCAGTGGATTAATTTCATGCAATCTCCGTTTTGGAGGTCTCTCAAAACATTTGGTTCTCATTATGCTGAAAAGGTCGGCAGAAAAATAAAAAAAAATACTTTAAAACCACAGCTATTGCTTCACAATACTCGGGCAAAATGCATCTCTGAGAGGAAATGAGGTACAATAAGTACGAAATAGAACTCAGCAAGAGTATAGGAGGGCATGATTCTATCCTCAGTTTTGAAGTTTCGTTTTTCTGTCCTTTCATGGCTTCTGTCTGGTTTGATTGGTTAAGTCTTCTGGCTAGAGCCTTCTAGGAGTGGGGATGACTGCTTCCTCTGTAATCCATGTAATAATTCCCCTCCTTGATTCCAAAAGGCAAAAAGCATTTTGATTTCACTTTAACAGATTTCTGGAGTAGCAACCATTCTCTCTTTTTTGAAAATTATTCACATTTAATTAAAACCTTACTGTTTGAAAATTCAATTTAAGTCAGGATTGAGTCTTAGGACCGATACATTCTTAGGACCAACCAATATTTTGGGGATCTTAATATAATGAAGTGTAGCTGAAATCAGAAATGTTCACTACTACAGAAATGGTATAAAAACTTATCATTCCCCCCCTCCATCTTTGGACACTCAAAAAATGACAACAGAAAAAGAGAGAAAATGGATTCAGGTGGGGGCAGCCTTGTTGGTCTGAAGCAGCAGAACAGAGTCTGAGTCCAGTGGTACCTTTAAGGCCCACAAAATTTTATCAAGGTGTAAGATTTGGGGCTGCCAGATCCTCCCGGGGGGGCACAGGTTCACCTGCTCTAGCGGCCGGTGGGGGAACCCTGCCCCCAAACTGCTGTCACCCAGAGGTAACGTTATCGCGTTGGGCACATTGCCAGGGGGATGCTCTAGCATTCAGCCTGAAAACTCTATGGTACCATCGAGCATCAGTTCTTGGGGGGAAAGAAATAGTGAAGAGATGGATGTGGGGAAGGGAGGAGACAGGGTCCTCGATGTCTACTGCCCAAGGTCCACAGAGGAGTGGCCCAGCAGGGGGAGCTTGACATTGAGGAAAGCCAAATCATCCACCAGGAACAGGTCCAAGCATGGGCCATGGGGGCTGAGGCTGTCTCCCAGGTGGGAGAACATCCACTTACACTGGATACTGGTGGGGGGGCAGTAGAGGAGACACGCAGGACAGTTTGGGCCAGATGGTAGCCTTATGTGACCAGTACTTCAGGGGACTGGAGTCAGTAAGCTTGGGGGACTCAGCGATGTTCTCCTTCACTATCACCTCCGCTGAATCCTCCACCAGGGCACTCATGGTGTCCCTGATGCTGCCGACCTCCCAGCTCACCACTAAGGACCAGTACTGGGAATCCTTCCTAGTTGGGCTCTTGGGGGCTGAGGTGCTGAGCTGCTACTCCTCCTCCTCCTCTCCCCCCAGCCTCTTCCACCCCCTGTTCCCTCTGGCCACGTCGGTTGACCTGCAGCATCCACACTTCTTTGCAGAGGTCCTGCCTCCATTGCAGGAGCTCTACATTATAGAGAGCAATGCTGCTCTTTATATGGGGGGTTGCAAATTTGGGCCATCCTGTATTCACCCTCCTTGCAGAGAGGACGCAACTGGGTGGCCATGCCTGCTTGCAACCTCTCTGCCTAGGCCCTGGCCCTTAGGAGAAGAGTTGCCCCCCACTCCAGTGTGGAGGCCAGTGCCTGGTCCAGCCCATGGATCAAGGGAATGGCTTGCCCTGGGATGGCTGTATGGGATCAGAGGACATCGGTGGTGTTTTGGAATGGCTTCACAACATGCATCATTTGGGACAGGGTCAGTTAGTCATTGGAACTTATGCAGAGCTCCTGCGCCCTATGCAGTATGGGCATGAGGGAGATGACATCCTACACTGTGTTCTACAATCATTGCATAGGTGGAGTTTCAGCATGTTTGCATGTCCTGTATGCATCAATGTTTGGACACCCCCCTGCACCTGCTGCTTGTGCAGCTGACAAGCAGACTTGATGCTGAGAGAGAAGTGGGTAGGCAGGCACTGGCAGGTCTCTCAAGTATGGCCACATCCCAGGTGGGTTTGACATTGCGCCACAACTTTAGAGCATCCCTCACCACCAGGCCCAGGGTGTGTGCCAGGCAAATGATGCCCTTGAGGTACACAGCCTTCAACACTGCCAGCATGTTGGCGCCAGTGTCCATGACCATGTAGCCATGGACATAGTCACCCACAACCACTGACTCCCTCAGGCTAGGTGTAAATCATGGTGGTGATGTTCTTTTGCCATGTAGTCAGCATCCATCCCCTGCTCATGGAGCAGAACCACTTTGTAGCCCACCGGCAGCACTGTCCCCTCCTCTTGGGCCCCTGGTCTTGCCCCAGCAGTCCAGAGGGCCTCCGGTTGCCACCAGTGGGCGGTGATGGAGAGGTAGCCCTGCTGCTGGCTGCTCCAGAGGTCTGCTGTGAAGTGCACAGTCTGCCCTCATGTTCTAGAGAGCTTGGCCTTGACCATCTCCACCACACAGTGGTACATGGAGGGCAAGATTTACTGGCTCAGGTTCTTCTGTGAGGGGATGGAATACCATGGAGCACAGAAGCCGGTGAAAGGCCACATCCTCTGCTATGGGCAAAGGTTAGCCATTCATGGCAACCATCTCACCAATGAGGTGAGTGATTGCCTCCTGAGCCTTCCCCCTTAGCCTTTGGGCTTGGCAGTGCCAGCATCCCCATGGGATTGACCTCCTGGAGGGTGGCCTGCCTGAAGTTTCCACCTATAGCACCCTCAGTGTGAGCCTTTTTGCTTGGGGGAGACTCCCACCCCCCACACACTGAGACAAAGTGGGCCTCTTCTTCCTCCTGATGGGTGCCATTCTTTACTCTGGATGCAACAGACTTGGGTGCACCCTTTCCAGGTACCTGCAGAGGGTGGAGGATGATAAGTGGTCAGGGTTCGATCCCCTCCACATCTGGACATTGCACACCTGACACTCTGCCACACAGAAGTCATTGGGGAAGGTACAGAAATATTCCCAAACCATGGGCTGGAAATGGTTCCCAAAATTAAGGCAGGTGGGAGACTTAGCCACTGTGGTCTGGTGCAGGGCTGGGAGGACTGTTGGAGGGGTGGACTTGAGACAGAAGCAGCCCCAAGGAGTTGGGATGTGGAGGGGCTGGAAGCGCCTCCTAATTCACCACTCTCAGATTCCTCCTCTGCAAACAGTTTTAGCAACTGCAGTGGTTTGGGCAGTGCTTATTATTATTATTATTATTATTATTATTATTATTATTATTATTATTATTATTATTATTATTATTATATTTTATTACATTTTTACAACATAAAACAGGATCAAACAATCAACGTTAAAGTGCTCAGTAGTTACAATCAAAATTCAACAAGATGGGATCAGATTTACAGATGGACTCTCCAGTATCTTACATAGCAAAAAGGATGCTACTCGATGTTACTCGGCCCTATCCAGCGGTACTGATCACAGCGAAGTCATGGTTGATCTTCATAGGGCCACCCCTTAGGTCTACCGAAGGTGGTAGTGGTAGTAGTGGTAGTGGCGGTTCCTACTCAAAAGTCTGGTGGAAGAGCTCCATCTTGCAGGCCCTGAAGAACTGTAAAAGGTCTCACAGGGCCCTGATCTCCTCCAGGAGTTCATTCCACCAGGTAGGAGCCACCACTGAAAAGGATCTGGCCCTAGCTGCAGTAAGCCTGGCCTCCCTAGGGCCTGGGGTTACCAGGCGTTGTTGTGTCCCCGACCAAAGTGCTCTTTGGGGCATATGTGGTGAAAGGCAGTCCCTTAGGTATGTTGGACCTTGGCCATATAGGGCTTTAAAGGTAAGCACCAGCACTTTGAAGTGAATCTGGTATGCTATAGGCAGCCAATGCAGCGCTTTCAGCCCAGGCCGGATGTGCACCCACCTAGGGACGCCCACCAACAGCCTGGCTGCAGCAAAGGCAGCCCCATGTAAAGAGTGTTACAGTAGTCTAGCCTCGAGGTGACCATTGCATGGATCACTATAGCCAGGTCATCACGGTCGAGGCAAGGAACCAACTGCTGAATCAGCCAGAGGTGGAAAAAGGCCATTCTGGCAGTGGCTGCCACCTGGGCCTCCATAGTTAAGGCAGGATCCAGGAGCACTCCCAAACTCCTAACCTCCAGAGCTGGCACCAGAGGTGCCCCATCGGAGGTCGGAAGTGGGAGCCGCAACCCCGAACCAACCCGACCCAAGCACAGGACCTCCATCTTCGCCGGGTTTAGTTTCAGCTGACTCAACCTGAGCCACCCAGCCACAGCCTGCAAGGCCCAATGGAGATCTTCTGGGTCAGAGTCTGACCAGCCGCCCAACATCAAATAGAGCTGGCTGTCATCCACATATTGATGACACCCCAGCCCATACCTCCGGGCAATCTGGGCGAGGGGGCATATATAGATGTTAAACAGCATCAGGGAAAGCACCACCCCCTGAGGCACACCACATTCGAGCAAGTGCCTCCAGGACTGCTGTTTCCTAGTACCACCCTCTGTCCCCGACCTTAGATCTTCTGCCTCTGAGTCCATCCCCAAGAACACATTGGGCAAAAGGGACTCTGCCTCTGAGACCTCTGGTGACACCCCATTCTAGCTGGGCAAGAGTGGGCTGGCAGGATGGGCTTTTTCCATGGGGATGGGGACCTGAGGGATGGAGGTGGACTTCTTCCCCCATAATGAGCACCTTTGTCCCCCACTCTCAACCTCATGGCACAGAGGGGTGTTGGCAATTAGGTGGGAGGGTGGATCCTTGGCAGAGGAACAGGTGGTGGCTCAGAGCCCTGAGCCCCCCAGAGACCACCCCAGCTGGGGACAGGTGTTCAAAAATCCAACTGAGGGGGAGTGTGTGGATCCTCGGCCAAGAAACCCACTTGCTGAGCACCTCTGCTTGGCTTTAGCAGAGGGACAGGTGGTGGCTCAGAGCCCTGAGCCCACCAGACACCCCCAACACCACTGTTAAGAGTACTGAGGAATGACTTCCCTTCCCTCATTGCCTAACGGCCCGCTGCCAAGTAAAACAGCTGCATGTGATCTGGGAGTACATATCTCTTGTTGGCCGCCAGCACTGCATGTCGAACTTTGGAGGGCCTCTATTGGTGTTTCCAGGGCTGCAGAAGTCCATCCCCCATGTTGCTTTAATGATTAATTGATCAGTGCCAGCGTGTCTGCCACATGAACCACCTATGCAAATGGCACAAACCTCTGTAAAAAAAATGGAGGTTTGTGGGAAGTTCGTGGGACACAAACCATGATTTCTGTGATGAACTTAGGTTTGTCACAAGGTTTGTATTCATACTTACTTATAACTTCAGCAAGAAATTGTTGCATGCTTCTGAAAATTGTCTTCTGCATCACCTCTAATGGGATGAGATAAGAAAATATAGAATGTAGCTTTATTGACATTATAAAAGAGTAATTGATGGGGCCAGTTCTGACAAATTTATGAAAAAATGACTTCTGTTTATATAAAACATCAGAATGATAAGTATAATGATTCCATTCAACCACATCGTTATTTTCATTGATCTGAGGATATGACATGTTAATATGATATTATATCTTTATATGATGGGTTTAGTCTGAAAAATAAAAGGAATAAAAAAGACATCTGCAATTGTCTTTGTGAATTCCTAAAACAGCCCTGCTCTCCATTTATTCCTTGCCTAATTATTAAGATCTTTTTTTTAACATGTATTGATTCAAATATAAACACTTTTATTTCCTAGCTATACATCAGTATAAATATCAATCTGAGTTTCTACAAAAGGAAAACATGTTTCAAACTGCTCTATTCTGTACCCCGAATGCTTATTTTGAAAGGCTCTTTCTTTGGAAATTTATATAACAAGTCATTTTTTATCCTTGAACGTTAACAATACTGTAAAGGAAAGGGAGAAAAAAAAACATGTGGTTATCGTTTGTGTATTCAAGCTGAGGTTACATCTGTATTTATATTACTGTGACACCATTCTTGGAAGATCCATGCATAAACACGAGATGAGAAGTTCAATCTACTTATTTTGTGCAATTTCTTTGCTTAAAAAGGAAGATTTTTTTTCTCCCGCTAAGCAGCTGCTGTTTATTCTATATGTATCTTTTTCATGATTAGGCAATTTTGGACCAGTTTGAAGTTGTATTGCTTTCTAAAGACGGATTCACATGGCGTTAAGTCATGTGGCTGTAAATTACTGGAGTCTGTAAATTACTTGGTATTATTTTTACATCCCACCTCTTGTCAAAAGATATTTTGTCTAATTTTGTACACTTGGAGTCGAAATGTTCATTGCTTCTTCTTCTTCTTTTTTTTACGAGCTACTTCCTCATAGGAGCGCTAACCTCTGCGACATAGGACACAGCAGGAAGTGAAGGAAACTTTCTTTAAAAAGCTGACAGAGGTCATGCGGCTGTATATGCGGCTGTATAACTCCTCTTGTGCTGTGATGGACAATTTGGGATTACTAGCAGCCTTGGATGCAATCAAACTGAAAGCATCATTCTACGGGAGAGGCAAAGAAAAGCTTCGGCACAAATGGAGGGATGATTTCAACTTTCGCCTCCCTGCTGTCGAGACCAGAAAGCTCCCGTTATGATTTTGTTTCTGCTTTGGGCCACACAACCCGATTCTTTGTTTTGGTACCATTATGTTTCATCATGCCAAATAAATTAGATCCATTTTTCAGTGGGTGGTGTGACAAGGCCTTGGTGTTACATGATGAAGTCACTAAGGCAAATAGAAGCCAGCCGTGATGCTCCCCAGCACTTTTCTTGTGGTGCCGCTAAAGAGAGACACAGAAGGAAACTACGGCAATTCTCTCCCACCCCACCCTTTACAGGAGTCAAAATCAAACCTTTTTGGGTCTCAAGAGTCAAAACTCGTTATCTGGCAATACGGGCTTTAAGGTAATCTTAAAGAAAAAGTGGAGAAAGTAACTCTTCTGCCAGAAGCTTCCCACATAGGGCTGTAGCTTGAGGCTAGAGGCTACAAAGGCCTTGACCCTCAAAGAGAGGATTCCACACACCTCTGAATTTTCAGCTTTCATTAATATACGTGTATGTGCATGTGCGCATGTGTGCCCTTTTACTTCTGGAGCTACAAGGGAAAATATGCAGTAAAGAAATATGCAGTCTACATCTGGGTAGCAAAAATGAGGAACGTGCATACTAGATGGGGGATACACTTCTGGGTGGACTGAAAGTTAAATATGAGTAGCCAGTGTGATGCAGCAATCAAAAAGACTAATGTGATCTTGGGGTGTATCAGCAGAGGAATATCATCCAAATCGCAAGATGTCATAGTCCCGCTGCACACTGCATTGGTCAGGCCACACCTGGATAATTGTGTGAAGTTCTGGAGGCCTCACTTCAAAAAGGATGTGAACAGAATGGGGTGGGTGCAGAGGAGAGCAACGAGGATGATCGGGGGCCTGGAGGCCAAGCCCTGTGAGGAAAGGCTGAGGGACTTGGGAATGTTCAGTCTGGAGAAGAGGAGGTTGAGGGGGGACAAGATTGCTCTCTTGAAGTATTTGAAAGGCTGTTATTTAGAGGAGGGCAGGGAGCTGTTCCTGTTGGCAGCAGAGGATAGGACTTGCAATCATGGGTTTCAATTAAGGGTGGGAAAGTACCAGCTGGATCTTAGGGAAAACTTTTTTTACAGTAAGAGTTGTGCAACAATGGAATCAACTGCCTAGGAAGGTGGTGAGCTCCCCCTCACTGGCAGTCTTGAAGCAGCAGCAGGACAAACACTTGACAGGGATGCTCTGTGCTGATCCTGCATTGAGCAGGGGGTGGGACTAGATGGCCTGTCTGGCCCCTTCCAACTTTATGATTCTATGATCCTATCCAATCACTCACTAAGAAGTAAAGACCCTTTCCTTGTTTTGGTCAACAAAAGTAAAGGCACTGACAATGGCAGACAAGCATTTGGCTTGTAATTTTTAAATGGGCATTAGTGGCAACCTGGATGTAAGTTCTGCAGTGTATTCTAGGATTGCCAGTCTCCAGGTAGGGTGTGATGATCTCCTGTCAATTACTGTCAGCTAATTCACTCTCCACACACACTATTGGCAGTGTAATGCTTTATTAGCGATATGATGCTGTGGGTTCAAGAACTTTTGTTATGACTGAGGAAATGCACAAGAAATTACAAGATATAGGTAAAAGCATAAAATCTCACATCCATCCACGTCACACCTACCCCTGGCATTACTATGGCAACCAGGGTTCCCTCTAAGCTGAGTTGGTGTAAGCTAGCTGACAGTTTTTTAACCTCTGGCTCACAGATTTTTGTCTTCGCTCATGAAGGATGGCTCCAGAGCAAACTAATTTATGCAGTAGCCAAATTGCTGGCACAACTTTAATGCCAGGAGCTCACAAGGTAGGATTTTTGCTCACAAGACTCCACAATTTAGAGGGAACATTGATGGCAACACAGATATATGGTGCCCTATCTAAGCTAGGTTGGCAGAGAGAGTTACACCAAGATCAGTCCCACGGGCAACCAACTTGGGGTGCTTCTTCTGGAACATTACAGCCTCTACTCCCATGCACTCCAACAACATACACTGCCTCCAGGAATTCAAAATGACAAGCAAAGGTAATGAGAAACAGAACTTAAAGAAATCTAAAGTTAGCCTGAGCTTGACAATTACAACCATTCTCCAGGCTACAGGGATCAGTTTCCCTCGTGAAGATAGCTGCTCTAGAGGGCGGACTTTATGGCATTATACTCCCCTTCCCTCCCCCAAACTTCACCCTTCCCAAGATCCACCCCCAAATCCCCAGGAATTCCCCAATCCAGAGTTGACAACCCTAGGGTACTCTTAGGACCCCTTTGTGATATCATTTTCTTCCACACCCACAAGAATTCCCCCTTCTGGAACAAAATTTCTCTCATTCCCTCTTTTATTTACTTATTTAAAATGTTTCTATTCCCCCCATGCTTTCATGAGACAGCTGTCTTGAAGCTATCAGAACAAACTCCTCCACATGCAAAAATAGAGAAGGCAAGAAGAAATCCCAAAATAGGACCAACAACATTAACAACTGAGAGCACCCATTTATCCGGCCCGGCAATCTCTTTCTCTCTGAAGAGGTTAGGATCACTTGGGAATTGTCTGAACATTAGTTACAATAGACAGGAACAAGCGTAGATATGTATGTGAAAGTGAGAAATGGAATAATAATGTGTCAGGAATACAGAATGATGTCTAGTCAGGATTGGGGAACCACTGGAGAAACACAGGTAGCCTGCACACTGAAACTGGCCACACCAACCACTTCCATCTTCTTTCCTTCTGTAAGGCAAAACACCCCTGATCTCCCCTCTAAGGTTAATGTGAACAGTAACAGGCCTGGTCCACTGTGTTACTGTGCTGTCCCCAGTCAGCGTTAACTGTAGGTAATGTTGTTGTTCAGTTGCACGGTCGAGTCCGACTCTTAGCAACCTCAGGGACCAGATTACGCCGGGCCCTCCTGTCTTCCGCTGTCCGCAGAAGTTTGCTCAATTTCATGTTCGTTGCATTGATGACACTATCTAACCATCTCATCTTTTGCTGTCCCCTTCTTCTTTGACCTTCAATCTTTCCCAGCATCAGGGTCTTCTCCAGTGAATGCTCCCTTCTCATTTGGTGGCCAAAGTATTTGAGCTTCAGCTTCAGGATCTGGCCTTCCAGGGAACAATCAGGGTTGATTTCTTTTAGGATTGACTGATTTGATCTCCTTGCAGTCCAAGGGATTCTCAAGAGTCTTCTCCAGCACCATAGTTCAAAAGAATCTATTCTTCGGCGCTCAGCCTTCCTTATAGTCCAACTCTCGCAGCCATACATTACTACGGGGAATACCATTGCTTTGACCATGCAGACTTTTGTTGGCAGGGTGATGTCTCTGCTTTTTATCATGCTGTTTAGGTTTGCCATAGCTTTCTGAGCACAGGAAATTACCCTTAACGAGCCAATCAGAGGGATGCTTTTTGGGACACCTAACAGTGGACTACAATTTCTAGGGGCACCTGCTCTTAAAAATACACAGCAGTTTTACTAAACAACTGTAGGTAATAGTAGTTTAGTAAAACTGCTGTGTATTTTTAAGAGCAGTTGCCCTAGAAATTGTAGTCCACTGTTAGGTGTCCCAAAAAGCATCCCTCTGACTGGCTCGTTAAGGGTAATTTCCTGTGCTCAGAGGTGGGATGATAGGAATTTATTGTTCTTTTCCATTTCTTTGCCTATCTATGCTTACCGCAAGGACAGGGGAAGCCCATCTCTTTCTTACCATGGCTATAGAATTGACCCACCCAGCCATTAGCTTATATCGTGAGTAATGATCTTCTGAATGCATGTGAAGTTCAATAAAGATGATTTAAGTCTTTCAGTTTGGCTGTGCGTTTGCTCACACCTAGAAAGCGCTGAGCTCAACTGAAGTTAGCACCAGACAGGAATAGTGAGAAAGAGATGTTACTAATTAGTCTCTTGGCCTACGTGGCTCTTATCATCTTCAAGGCCAGAGATGGAAGTGTGGTGGTTAGCTTCTCATGAGATAGGCTTGCCAGTCCCCTGCTTTCAGGGCCCCTGATCTGCTGGACCAGATCCAGCCGGTGGGGGGAACCCCACCCCCAAAGTGCTGTGTTCATGCCAACATGCCTGGTGGGATGATATCACCCAATGATGTCATCGTACAGGGCACGTTGCGGGAGGACGCTCTGTAGTCCAAGGAAAAACTCTATGGTTTTTCCTCGAATGATAGAGGCCCTGCCCACAACATGCCCTGTGTGATGACTTAACTTCTGGGTGATGTCACTGTGGCATGTGCACAAAGCACATGTGCCAATGACATCCCAAGAGAAGACACCCCCCCCGCCAGCAGCCAGGTAAGATCTGGCAACCTTATCACGAGAACCTGCAGTTTGTGTTATGAGAGGGGGAGAAGTGGGGTGTGTGATATGAGGTAACCTTCTGAAAACACGTCCAGATTGGATGACATCCTTTGCAAATAAGTAAACTGCGTTACCTGTAGAATTTATATGATAACAGTGAATTAATATGTATTATGCATTGATAAAATGGTGGAAACAATGCTGGGAGCCAACAGGGGGGGAAGGGGAGTTTGAAGAAAAGGATATGATTTATATTATTTTAGCTAAATTGTGAAATATTGTATATCCTAATAAAAATTTGTTTTTTTAAAAAAAAAAACAGATTGGATGTCATCCTCACCCGATGCTCCTAAGCCCAAAACCTATAATTGAGCTAAGGTCCTGAAAAAGACAGACTGGCTGGGATTTTGATCGACTAAAGTCCTGAACTTGAACCTACTTGAATTGTAATTGCTAGCAACATAGAGGACACCTGAGCTTTGGCCTTTGACTCATGAATTTAAGGTTTGTGCCATCTAAAATCTTTAAAATGTTAGATAGTTAAAGTAGTTTTCTTGTTGCACGATTTTAGGGTAATGTGTTGCCTAAAGAATAACTTTTCATCTTGACGAAAACTGAAATAAACCTTTTTTAAAAAAAATTAAACAGCAGTCTGGTTACTTGTGTACAAATGCCTTGGGGACCCACAGTGTTCAGCTCAGAACTCCTTGACACCTTCCCTCTAACAAAATTTGCCTACATGAAAACAAGACTGTTCTAGAGGCTTTTATAGGGCTCATTTCTTATCATGTGACCTGCTGTAGCCAATTGCTGCCCAGCACGCTGACTCACTTGTTTAGCCAGATTGATTCAGGGCCTATTATTTCACATAGTTTGGGTTCTATTGTAAGTTCAGGGCTTGATATCACAGTGAAACTCACCTTTCTCTCTTTCATCTGAAGAAATGGGCTGTAGATGACAAATGCTTATTCAAGAATAAAACAGAACAAAGTTTGAATCCGGTGGCACCTTTAAGACCAGCAAAGTTTAATCTGGGTATAAGCTTCCACGTGCATGCACACTTCTTCAGGTAGCACACAAAAAGCTTATACCCAGAATTAAGTTTTGTTGGTCTTAAAGGTACCATTGGACTCAAACTTTGTTTTGTTGCTTCAGACCAACGCAACTACTCACCTGAATCTATCTCCACGAATAAAATGTTAGTCTTTATAGTGCCACAAGAATCCTGTTTATTTTTTTTAATGTTGTTATTGTGAGATGCTAAAACTGCAACTCTTCAGGGTTAACCTCCCTGCCCAGGGGCTTTACAATTTAACTGCGCAACCCTAAATAGTGTTATGCCCTTTCATGTGTACGTAGGGTTGTCATGTGTCCCCTGGCCAACAACACGGGGTGGGGGACATAGGGTTGCCAGCTCCAGGTTGGGGAACTCCTGGAGATTTGGGGGTGGAGCTTGGGAAGGACAGGGACTTCGGTGGGGTACAATGCCATAGACCAACACTGCCGGATGGGGCCAATACCGCCGGATGGGGCCAAATAACATCGAATGGCAGCCTCTGTGAGTCTGACGTCATTGGGTCGAGTCGAGTGAGTAACTGTTGAGCACTTTATGGTGAATACCTTTTTGGAATGTTTTGTTTTATATGTTTTTAAGCTGTTTATCTCCAGCACTTAGTTGCCTCATTGTAAGCCACCCTGAGCCCGTTCACGGGAGGGCGGGGTAAAAATGGAATGAATAAATAAATAAATAGACTCCACCCTTTGAAGCAGGGGTGTCGAACTCATTTGTTGTGAGGGCCGGATCTGAGATAAATGAGACCTTGTTGGGCCAGGCCATGTAGGTCATAAAACGTAATGCCAGGTAGCGGAGATATAAACTTTATAAAGGACACAAACGCAAAGGTTTTTTGTTTTACTTAAAATAAAAACATGCTTAAAACATTAGCACTCTTGCAATATTTTGTTTATTTAACAGTGTCTCATAACTGACACCTCTTGCTCTGAATTATTGCATCAAAATGTCTGTGCTGTTGCAATCTTGAGTATGCTGTTCAGGTGTGTATCTGTAAACTGCAAACCTATGATGGCACAGCAGCAGCAGAACTGGAAGAAGAAGCAGAAGACAGCCAGTTCCACTGTGGGCCTGACAGAAGCCCTTTGGGGGCCTAATCTGGCCCCTGGGCTGCCTGTTTGACATCCCTACTTTAAAGCATCCAGTTTCTCTGGGGAAACTGATCTATGTCATCTGGAGATGAGCTGTAATTCCAGGCGATCCCCAGGTCCCACTTGGAGGCTGGCAATCCTAGCATAGGTTGTATTTCTGTGCAGGATTTCACAGCGAATTACTGAGGGTAAAGGGCTCAGTGTCTCTATTACACAAGTGTAAATTAATTTTTAAAGTGTCACACAGTGCATGGCTTCTCATGTTTCACAGAAGGCAACAGGAGGAGGAGGAAAAGGTACCTCAGTGAATGGAGGAGCACTCAGCACAGGAGGAGGATGCATGGAAGAATGTAACCAACAGAAGCAGGAAAATCAGGAGACATTCTGAGCTATCGGTTCCAGGAGTTCCCTATAGATATCGATTTTGGACCATTGGAACAAGGGCTCCTCCCCCAGACTCCAGGAAGCTTGAAGGAAATTTCTCAGACCCCTGTGGATGAGAGGGCTCAAGCTTCTGTTCCCCAGTGTAAGAGAAGGTGTGTGTTGGTAACTGGGGATTCCCTACTGAGAGGGATAGAAGCTAAAGTGTGCCAACCAAATTTGCCGTTTCAAGAGGTATGCTGTCTACCAGGTGCACATATCCAGGATGTGACAGAAAGGGTAGGAATCCATCAGGCCCATGGATTATTATTCCTTCTTGCTCATCAGTGTGGGAACAAATGATACCATCCGGCACGGCTCAGAATGTATCAAAAGAGGCTATGTGGCCCTGGATAATAAGGTGAAGGAATTGGGAGCGTAGGTTGTATTTTCATCAGTTCTTCCTGTTGAAGGTCGTGGCTTAGAAATGGAAAGAAGAATATTGCAAATCAATGACTGGCTACATAGATGGTGTCATCAGGAAAGATTTGGATTTTTGGTCCATGGCTTCTACTTTTGAGATGAAGCTCTTCTATTGGGAGATGTTTTGCACCTCATGAGGGGAGGAAAAATGTGTTTGGAAACAGCCCTGCAAACCTACTAAGGAGAGCTTTAAACTAAATCCTTTGGGGGAGTGAGACAAAAATGCAAAGCCTAGTATGATGCCAGTAACAGGAGATAAGAAATCTAATGTTTTGCAGGGAGTGGTATGTATGCTAAGTAACATTAACTTACAGGTAAGTATAGAAATGAAAACCTCAGGGTGCATAAAACATGGCTTTGGATGTCTCTACGCTAATGAGCAGAGCATGGGAAACAAACAGGAAGAAATTGAAATCCTAATACAGGAAGGGGAGTATGACCTAATAGGCATTACTAAAACTTGGTGGGATGACATTCACAATTGGAATATTAGGACTGAAGAGTACAACTTATTTAAAAGGGACGGACAAATAAGGAAGGGTGGAGGAGTCACAATATATGTAAAGGAGGTATATACTTGTAAGGAAATATGTGAATCTGAGAATTGAAGTCCAGTTGAAAGTATCTGGGTAAAAATAAAAGGAGAAAGAAATAATAGTGATATTATGGTGGGAGTCTGCTATAGACCACCAAGCCAGGCAGAGGACTTGGATGAGACACTCCTAGAACAGATTACAAAGTCCTCAAAGAGACAAGACAAAGTGGTCATAGGAGATTTCAATTACCCTGATATCTGTTGGAAGTCCAGCTCTGCTAAAAATGAAAGGTCCAATAAATTCCTGACTTGTCTTGCTGACAACTTCATTTTCCAAAAATGGGATCTGCTGTCTTGGACTTGATTCTTACCAACAGGGAAGAATTGATTGATGAGGTGAAAGTAGTGGGCATCCTGGGCTGTAGTGACCATGTAATTTTGGGATTTAAAGTCTTGGGGAAAGTAAAAGCTGTATGTAGTCAGACATATAGGTTGGACTTCAGGAGAGCAAATTTTGACAGACTTAAAGTTATGCTGGGTAGAATCCCATGGTCAGAAATACTTAAGGAGAAGGGAGTTCAAGAGAGGTGGGAGTTTCTTAAAAGTGAAATAATGAAGCCACAATCACAAATGATTCCTATGAGAAGGAAAAATGGGAGGATTATAAAGAAGCCAAGGTGGCTCCATAAATAGCTTTCTAAAGACTTATGAAATTAAAAAAAAAATCATTTAGGAAATGGAAGGAGGGCCTCATAACCAAGGATGAATATAAACAAATAACCAGTGCTTGTAGAGAAAGAGGAAAGCTAAAGCTAAGTATGAGCTTAGTCTAGCAAGAGATGCTAAAAACAACAAAAAGGGGTTCTTTTCTTATGTTCAAAGTAAGAAAAAAGAGTAAGGACATGGTAGGCCCATTGTGGGGACAGGAGAGTGAAACTGTGATGGAGAGAGGGCAGAACTGCTCAATTCCTACTTTCCCTCAGTCTTCTCTTTATTTAAATGCCTTTGGAGCCCACCACTGGCCTGTGGCCCCACCCTAGTGAGTTCCAAAGGCATTTACTTCCTGGTGGGGCCTGCCCATATAAGGGCATATAAGGCCTATAAAGAGAAGAAGAAGAAGAGATTGGATTTATACCCTGCCCTTCACTACCCAAAGGAGTCTCAGAGTGGCTTACAAACTCCTTTCCCTTCCCCTCCCCACAACAGACACCCTGTGAGGTAGGTGGGACTGAGAGAATTCTGACAGAGACTGCTCTTTTTCAAGAACAGCCACACCAGATCTTGTGACTGACCCAAGGTCACATCAGCAGGTGCAAGTGGAGGAGTGGGGAATCAAACCCAGTTCTCCCAGATTAGAGTCTATGCACTTAACCACTACACCAAACTGGCTTCAAAGCCCACTCTGGGAGCTCCAGATGTCTATAAATGCCATTAGAGCTCACTCTCAGATCTCTCTTGGGCTGGTTCAACTTGGAGATTGGCTCCAAAGGCATTTAAATGCCTTCAGAGCTCACTTCCATTAGGGCAGCCCAACCTGGAAGTAAGCTCCAAAGGCATTTAAATGCCTTCAGGGCTCACTTCCAGGTGGGGCCATTCTACCACCTCTCTTGAACAGAATGAACCATGAACCAGTTAGGGAAACAGAAAAGTTTGTGTGAGTTGGATACCCAGTTTTTGGTGGCTTGCACTTGGACACGTCTCATCAACCCTCTGATGGAGACATGCCAAGCTGGGGCAATCAGGAGGGGTCTTGGCTGGTTCCAGACACACACATCCCAGAGTCTTTGTAGGAGACTCCCAGCCTGGGGGCCTGGGACAAGCCTCTCCCGAGGTGACGGCTTAGGGATCAAGGCTTGCCCGTCCCCGAGAGGTCCTGATGCCGTGGAGCTAGTATGGCAACCAGACCCAATCCCTGGATGAGCGGACAAGAAAATAAGCGAAAGTAACATCTGCAATGAACAAACTCGCCTAAACAGTGAATCAAGCAAACTTCTGCCTAAGCGATTAAGTCTTGGACTGCTAGATTGATCCAAGAAGGAGTGGCAGGTGGGGAAGGGCTGGAGATCCACCCCCCAAAAAATGGAGTGGTCTGTAAGTGATATAAAGAGGGAAAAAACAAAACTAACCATATGAGACTTCTTTTGAACATGAAAGCTATAATTTAATCTAAGATGCATTGAATTCAGCTAAACTTGACTTTAAAACTAAAAACTTCTCCCTTGTGTAAACATGGCTGGTAGAGGGAGGAGAATGGCGACGGAAAGGAAACTTCCAACAGGAAACAGTATACCAACGACTCCCACCCTGGCACAAGAAGTGGCTGCAGACTTTCCCAACATGCTGGCCTCAGCATTGCACTCTCTGCTGGAGCAGATGTCAACTATCAACAGTAAGGATTCTGTTCAAAAACAGCTTACACGTATGGAAAAAAGAGCTGACAAGACAGATAAAAAGATCAAGAAAGTTGAAACGAGGACTACAGATATTGCATAAAAGTTGGAAGAAGTAAAAAAAGAAAGAAATATGGGTAAAAGCCAACTACTCCAACTTCAACTAGAAAAATCAATGCACGTTCTACGTTTTCAAGGAGTCCCTGAACAGAAGGGAGAAAACTTAAAAACAATTTTAAGCGAAGTGCTAGCATCAATTTCGGATCTTAAGCAAGAGGCCCTCCAGAATGACATGGACTTGGTTTACCATACCTATAAAGATTTTATAAGAAAAAATAAGCTACCTGACGAAATATATGTGAAATTCTCCAAGAGAACTATGAGAGAAAATGTCTTGAAATCTACAGTGGAGAAAACATTAAAAGTCAAGGAGGAAGAAATTAAAATTCTAAAAGACATTCCACTTGAGATCTGGAAACGAAGACGACAATATAAAGACTTAATTATTTTCCTTCAAAATAAATTAATTGCTTACAGATGGAGCTTCCCAGAAGGACTTGTGTTCAACTACAATGATAAGAAAATTAAAATTGACTCTGTCCAAAAGGCCAAAAGCTTCTTGAAACAACAATCACGCTTAGATAAAGTTGATAAGACAATCATGGAGGAAGGGGAGGAACCCAGCAAGGAAGAATTGAACAATTCCTCAACTGACTCTAGCAGTACAACTGAAACTTCAGAGTCTGAGAAAGGAGCAGCAGCACCCAAGATATCAAAAGCAAAGAAGAAGCACAAGAAGTAAACACAATATAATGGATTACAAAACACTTGAACTTAGCATAACTAAATCCCATTTTACAGAAGTTTGAATTCTTTGTCTCTTATTTCCACCGCAGGAGTGATATATACAACTGTATTTTCATGTGTGAATCTTGTCTTATATTTTAGTGGCAGTGTACTCCCTCTGTTCCCTTCCCTTTAGGATGTAGTATTATAAAACCAATAAAATGAAAAAAGAAAAGTTTGTGTAAATTGATGGTTTATGGTTTATTTGAATCCCAACAAACCACCATTTCACAGTTCATGTCCATCCATAGAGGTTATGCATAACATAAGAACATAAAAGAAGCCAATGCTGGATCAGGCCAATGGCCCATCTAGTCCAACACTTTGTCACACAGTTGCCAAACATACCAGGTGCCATCAGGAGGTCCACCAGTGTGGCCAGGACATTAGAAGCCCTCCCACTGTTGCCCCTCCAGCACCAAGAGTACAGAGCATCACCTGCCCCAGACTGAGAGTTCCTATCTATACCTTGTGGCTAATAGCCACTGATGGACCTCTGCTCCGTATGTTCATCCAATTCCCTTTTGAAGCCACCACCACCTCCTGTAGCAGTGAATTCCATGTGTTAATCACTCTGAGTGAAGAAGTATTTCCTTTTATCTGTTCTAACCCGACTGCTCAGCAATTTCATTGTGTGCCCACAAGTTCTTGTATTGTGAGAAAGGGGAAAAAATACTTCTTTCTCTACCTGCTCTATCTCATGCATAATCTTCTAAACCTCTATCATGTCACCCCTCAGTCATCATTTCTCCAAGCTAAAGATCCCCAAGTGCTTTAACCTTTCTTCATAGGGAAAGTGTTCCAACCATTTGATCATTCTAGTTGCCCTTTTCTGCACTTTTTCCAATGCTATGATATCCTTTCTGAGGTGTGGCGACCAGAATTGCACACAGTATTCCAAATGAAGTTGCACCATTGATTTATACAAGGACATTATAATACTGGCTGATTTGTTTTCATTTCCCTTCCTAATAATCCCGAGCACAGCATTGGCCTTTTTTATTGCAGTTGCACACTGTTTTGACATCTCTTTGGAGTGCCTCACAATTGTCCCTGGTTTTCACCACCGTGAACAATATTGTGTCATCTGCAAATTTAGCCACTTCAGTGCTTACTCCCAACTCCAAATAATTAACGAACAAGTTAAAAAGCATCGGATCCAGTACTGATCCCTGTGGTACCCCAATGCCTACCACCTTCCACTGTGAAAAATGCCCATTTATATTCACCCTCTGTTTCCTATTAATTAGTCAGTTTTGATCCATAAGAGGACTTGTCCTTTTACCCCATGACTACTGAGCTTACTTAGGAGACTTTGATGAGGAACTTTATCAAAAGGTTTCTGGAAGTCAAGGTAAACAACATCTATTGGGTTCCCCTTGTCCACATGTTTGTTCATCCCCTCAAAGAACACTAATGGATCAGTGAGACAAGATGTTCCCTTACAGAACTCATGCTGAATCTTCCTCAACAGTTTTTGTTCATCAATGTGCATAACTCTAATAGTAACTCTTCAGACAGAAGCTCTATTTAACAGAACACCCTTCAAAATAAAGATTTTTAAATAATATTTTCTTGTACAAACACAGCTTTATTTCAGTCATGAGGTGAAGACCCTTGTGCTGTGGTGTAAGCTGCTGCTGAAAGCAATGTTTTGTTAAACCTGCTCAGTCAATCAAATCTCCAGTGGCCCATCAGAAGCCCTGCTGCAAAAGCCCCACCTGGTTTACTCACTTCTCCAAAATCTGTGGCAAGTGTCAGGAATAGGGATGGGCACAAACCAGTTCACAAACCAAAGTTTGTCACAAACTTGACCCAGTTTGCAGCCCCAAAACTGATGTTTGGGGAAGGTGGCTTCCCCGAATATTTATTGGACCTTTGTCCAGTTCGGTTTGGGTGTTTGGGCCATTTAAATCTAATAGCTGAGCAACACAGGTCTGCCTTTCAGCTGTTATATTTAAATAGCTTGCAGCCATTTCAGCCTAACAGCAGGGCAGGTGCACCTGTCTGCTGTTAGCCTGAAAGGGCTGCAAGCCATTTCAGCAAATGAAAGAGATCTCTGAAATGGCGGCCACCATTTATATCTAACAGTGTGGTGGGTCTGCTTGTCAGCAGTTAGGTTTAAACCATTAAACCTGTCAGTTTTTCTCCCTCTGCTTTGAAGCCCCCTTTCTTCCAGCCGCAGCAAGCCACTACCAGGAGAAAGGGGGAGCCAAATTGTTTGGTTCAGTTCAGGTTACTTTTGGCTTGGTTTGGTTCGGGGTTTGGTTTGGGAACCACTCCAAACCCTGATAGGGGCTGCAGTGGCTCATTGGTTAAAGCACTGAGTTGCAGACTGGAAGGTTGGTAGCTTGGCAGTTTGAGATCCTAGGGTTGGATGATGGAGTGAGCTCCCATCTCTGGCCCCAGCTCCTGCCAACCTAGCAGTTTGAAAGCAAGGAACTGCAAGTAAATAAATAGGTACCACTTCCGTGGGAAGGTAACAATGTTCCGTGCACCCCGGCATTTAGTCATGCCGGCCACATGACCACGGAGAAGTCTTTGAACAGTGCTGGCTCTTCAGCTTGGAAACGGAGATCAGCACCGCCCCCTAGAGTTGGATTCAACTGGCTTTCAAGCAAGGAAAATGTTTACTTTTACCAAACTCTGAATCGAAACAAACCAGCATTTTTAGGTTTGTGCCCATCCCTAATCAGAAAATGTATTGACAGATGCCATGGCTCCTGTGGACACAACATTGGGGACCCCTGCTCTAGTCACCACACTACACTGGTTTTCACCACACTGGCATAATGGGAGTCCCTTGGACAATAACATAAGATATGAGAATAGGGGTATTACTAGAATGCCAGAAGTGCTCCTGTGCTCCTCAAGACCTGTCTGGGAGCAGGGAGGGGAAAGTGTCACTGATGCTTTGAAGTCACTTTTGAATGAAGACTGGAATGCTCTAAGAATCCATAGTGATTCCTAAATATCATAGATATTTGGTCAGTTCCCAAAACATAGTGAGTGGGCATGCTCAGTGATGTGAAAACATCAGAAACAATGTTTTCCAATAATTTTCTCCCGGCTGTTCCCCAGACTGAGGTGGGCAACAGATGGTGGGGACCAGAGTTCCTCCACCCACAGTGGGCACCCTTCAACCCTAGAATTACAACACAACAAGTTCCAGTTCTGAAATGTTGGAAGGATATGTGAAAAAAGGACTTTGATAAGACTTGGCATGGGGAAGTCCACTACGTGTTGTCAGATTAGAAACTGGGAGAGCCCAGTTCAGATTTCCACTCTGCAATGTCACTCTCCCAGCCTAACCTACCTCACAGGAGCCAGTTTGGTGTAGGAGAGCCAGTTTGGTGTAGTGGTTAAGTGTGCAGACTCTAACCTGGGAGAACTGGGTTTGATTCCCCACTCCTCCACTTGCACCTGCTGGATGACCTTGGGCAAGCCATAGTTCTGGCACAGCTGTTCTTGAAAAAGAGCAGTTTCTGTCCAGAACTCTCTTGGCCTCACCTGCCTCACAGGGTGTCTGTTGTGGGGAGGGGAAGGGAAACGAGTTTATAAACTGCTCTCAGACTCCCTTGGGTAGTGAAGGGTGGGGTATAAATCCAGTCTCTTCTTCTCTTCTTCTTCTTCTTCACAGGACAGTTGTGAGGTTAAAGAGCGGAGACCGTGTAAGGTACCCTTGGTATTTGTGTTTTTTTCTTTTTATTTTGGGCCCCTTTGGGAAAAAGAGCAAGATCTAAATACTTAAATAGAAATAAATAAAAATTAAACTCTGAATTATTTAAAGTTTGGTTGAGCTATTGTTTTTTTTTAAAAAATAATAATAACAATAATGTGCATTCAATCCTGTAATCTTTCTCTCAAAGGCAGGACTTCACCACATCTTTTCCCTCATTTGAATTAGTTATTTGTCATTAATTCCTTCACCCTCTTCTCTTGGATGGCTTCTACTATGATCTCGCTGTCTGCCAAAACATTAACAGTCCTCCATGATTAAGTTTCTGGCCTCCCCGAAGGTTTCCTGTGAGGGGAGTGTCAACAAAACATTTCTGACTCTGCTTTCTCTAACTCACAAGCAGAGCTGTACAAATAAGTCCAGAGCAGCATTCCTTTTCCTCCCTCATGTTTTAGGCAAATTATTTTTGTTGTGTCTGCCAATATATTTCACGCTGCAAGGCATAAACTGCTCCGGCATTCACATCAATGCCACTCGTTGCTTTGTGATGCATCTCGCACTCGCTGAACTCTGCATCTTGAAATGTTTGTCATGATTATCTTAGCGGAGACAATGCTGTAACGATAAGATTGCACTCCTCCTGGGAAAACGGTGCCTTGAGTTCAGCAATTTGTAAGCTGGAGCTCCCAGCAGTGCTTGTGCCCTCCTCCATCCCATAAAAGGGAGTCGAGGGGCTTCTAGGATTACATTTGCGTTGTCAACCTCCAGATGTGACCTGGAGATCTCCCAGAATTACAACTACTGTCCAGCCCACAGAGACCAGCTCCCATGGGGAATAGGGTCACTGTTGGGGGTGGAGTTCATGGCACTATGTCACACTGAGTTCCTTCCCCCTCCTCAAACCCAGGCTCCACCCCCAAATTTCCAGGAATTCTCCAACCCAGAGTTGGCAACCTGGCATTGTAAGGATCATGTGGGAGATGCTGATTAGAGTTCTCACTCTGCTACGGACTCTTGCTGAGTGACCTTGAGCAGGTCACATGCTTTCTGCCTAACCTACCTCACAGGTTTGTTGTGAGGGTAAAATCAAGAAAGGTATAATGTTGTAAACCACTTTGTGTCTCCACTGGGGAGAGAAGTGGGGTATAAATGAAGCAATTAAATACAAATGTGAGGTTTTACAGATTTACAAAAGACAGGGGTTTTTTTTGTTGTTTTTTTGGGGGGGGTTCCTAGTAGATTGTTTGTCCTATGAAGGTTGAAAACATCTGAGTTTGCCTCCCCACTCTGGCCTGAATCTCTACGGATTCTTTGGACCAGTCACTGGGTTTAATCCAGCCAGCATTTTTGCTCAATCTCAGCCAATTCCCCTCCTTATTACATTCCCCTATTCCATATGGCTTTTGTCCATGCAGCTCCCAGGATCCAAACATCACCTTTTTGGTGGTCAAAGGGACCCCTCCCACTGAAATCGGGGGGTTTAGACTGAAGTAACACTGCACAGGATTAAGCTGTCAGTTTTAGAACACTGTTTTTACAGCCAAGACGGATGTCTGACCAATTCTCCCTGCCCTTGTGGCTCATCTCAACCGACCAGAGGATGCAATAATTTATTTTGTAATAGCCTGTCTTTACTGATTTTTGAAGCAGTGTATGTTAGTAAAAAATTATATTAAAAAACAATGCATTTAATGGAATGTGGTCTTATGCACTGGATCAGGCTGAACTTATTATTTAAGATATGGACAATTAATACAATGCTCAAAGAGGAGTTAATCCAAGAGTTAACACCAGCAGCGTATTGCCTAACAGCTTTAGCGCAAGGGCAGCCTACTTGACTTGTGATGGCAAGATACTTAAAGAGTGCCAGCATCGGGTAGCGGTTAGAGAGTCAGACTAGGATCTTGGAGGCCCAGGTTCAATTCCCCAGAGGAACTAATCTCTGTCATCCGGAGATCAGTTGTAATTCTGGGAGCTCTCTGGGCCCCACCCAGAGTGGCAACCAGAGTGGCAACCAGTCAATCTGGGAGCTCTCTGGGCCCCACCCAGAGTGGCAACCAGAGTGGCAACCAGTCAATCTCTCTCAGCCTAACCTGCCTCACAGGGTTATTCTTGTAAGAACAAAATGGAGGAGAGGGAACTATGTGGTAAGTCAGGAAGGGTTGCATCAGTGCTTAGTTCTTGTGGCCCTTTCTTACACGCCCAGAAAAATGCTGACCGCCACTTTGGAGCCAGGAAGCAATTTTTGCTCCAGGCCAGTTTACCCAGGGATCCTGGAGGTTCTTTGCCCTCTTCTGGGCATGGGGCAGGGCCGGCTTGCTCACTAGACGAACTAGGTGTTCACCTAGAGCGCACCAACCCTTATGTGTGCCAAAAGCCCCCTGCCCCCGCCAAAAAACCCTGCTTCCCTGGCTTGCCGGCGGGCCTTGCAGCTGCAGGGCATGCAGGCAAGCCAGCGCTGGGATGGAAGGGGTGAGGGTTTAAACCCCTGCCCCTTCCCTGGCTTGCAGCTTGCCTGCCCTCCCCCTCCCCCCTTGAGGAGGAGAGGAGGCAGGGGCAGCATGGCAGGTCTGTAGGCCCCACTGGGAGGTTGGCATCTGCACCCTGACTGGAGGTGAGGTGGGGGAGATATTTGTGAATTTCTTGCATTGTGCAGGGGGTTGGACTAGATGACCGTGGAGGCCTGTTCCAACTCTAAGTTGTTTGGGGGCCCATTGAGTGGGAGGAGGTGGCATACAAATCCTTTCCTTATATAATAAAAGCCACTTGGGGTGGCAAGATTCGATGTGCGGCAAAATCAGATGGCAGCCTGAACCACCACTCAGAAGCTGCTGCTGCCATTGGCTGGGTGCATGGCGGGGTCCCACCCACAGAAGCCCTGGCCAGCCTCTTGCCCTCAGTCTACAGAGAGATGCTGGATGGAATGGACCCTCCAGCAGGCGGAGGTAGTGAGGCATCCATGTCTTTACTACCTATGCGCCCAATGGTGACAGGGAGGCAGGAGGACGGGCCTGGCTAGTCTCACCACACCCTGCTGCCACCCTTCGGCCCCAGCTGGCCTGGCCTGCACCACCGCTGCCTTCTTCCTCACCACACTCTGGACGCAGCCTCCTTGCACCTCCCTCCCACACCCGGCTGATTGAGCAAGGCCAGCCAAGAGTGAGGCCCTCGCTGGAGGGCAGTGTGAGGGAGATGAGACGGCAGCTCCCCACCCTACCTTGCTCTGGCCTTCTCTGTGCCATTGCCAACATTGCCTCCGCACAGCCCGCTGAGAGGACGGAAGGGAGGCATGGGCAGCAGACAGCCAGGAGGGGGGGAAGCTGCCAGCACCACCACTGCCCTGGGGCTGCTGCCGAGGCTGTGCTGAGAGCAGGGGAGAGGGTCCTGGGCACAAGGTAAGAACCTCAACAGAAAAGGCTCCACGGAATGAGGGGTGGCAGCGGTGGCGGCGCCCCACAGCCCACTGGATGCGGCAGCCAGGGAGCCACTGACAGCCCGTGCAATCGCCCCTCAACACCAGGGTCTCTGGAGGGGGCAGGAGATGCCTCTTGGGCCTCTGTGTGCTTGCAGAGAGCTCAAGCAAGGAGCTGCAGCTGGGGCATCCCCTCACCATGCCAACCCCCCGGGGTCTGAGGGCCAGGTAGAGAGCGGGGGCCTGGGGGGAAGACCCCCCGCCTTTCTAAAGCCCATTGCATTGTTGCTGCAATGGACCTTGCTCCTAGTATCTAAATAAATATAAAATTGAGGCCTACCATCCTAAACCAGGGGTCCCCAACGTGGTGCCCATGGGTGCCATGGTCCCCATAGAAACATTTTCTGGGGTCAGTTCAGGCTTTTGCCCAGCAAGGCTTCTGACTGACCATCAGAGATTTGATTGGCTGTGCAGATTCTTTCAAAACACAAACAAACACGTTGCTTCGGCGGCAGCTGCCACCACAGCACAAAGAGCTACACTGTGTTAGTGAAGTTAAGCGGTTGCAGTCATGTTGTGATTGGCTTCACCTCCTGCAGCAGACATTTTGTGGCAATCCTTTTGTTGCCGCTCCCACCATGCCATGTCAGAATTCCAAATGTGCCCGCAGGCTCCAAAATGTCGGGGGTGTCGTGATGTGTGGAACTGGCTGACACTGAGGGGCCCATAAGGGAGTAAGAGTATCCAAAGGAAGACTGGACTCCACAGCTTTAGTGCAAATACGATGTACAATTTATTTACACCAAGCCTCCACCAACATCCAGTTCTCAGTGACAAAGCGCTCCGCTGCAACCATTCAGTAAGAGAAAGATACATACACTGTACAAGCTATACATTTATACAACCACTGACCAATCAGTACAGTGCTGAATCATGATGATGCAAGTTACTCAGTGCTGGGCTGGACTGCCCTAAACTGGCTGGAACCAGCCACCCTTACAGCTCCTAGCTTTCATCGGTACTGAGATAGATCAAACTCATCTAGGCCAGCCTTACACTAGACATGTATATCACGAGAGGGGGATCCCTGTGCTAAACAAATAAGCCATTCTTAGGTCACCTTGGTGCTGGTTCCTGGGCTTGTATAAACGTGGGACTACTCTGTGGGCAAATATCTCATTATTCATGGAATGGGTCCTGTGCCCAGGTGATGCCAGTCTTGTGTGTTTCCTGAACATAAGATTCCCACCGTAGCAGATTGCAAGACAGATGCCTGTTCCCGTATCACACGCTTTCCATTCCATTTGCATCTCGAGGCCAGTCTCAGAGGCAAAAAATAATTTTTAAAAAAGATGACATGCATAGCAAAGGGTCAGATCCGGCGATAAAATGTTTTGTAGTAACTTGTAGTGGCTCTTGACTTCAATTGATACCGGTCTCTGGTAGCCAAGATGAGAATGCTTGATCTTGCAGCTCTCCTTGCTCGAAGGCTTTGGACCATCTCTGAACCGACTCTCGAGTGTTCCTTTTCTGTTCCCTTTCATTATGCTTATACATGCAACTCTAAGGAGATCAGTTCTAGGGTCTGACTTCCCAGCCATTTCCGCCTCCTTAACCTTTGCTTCAGAAGGCTTCTCAGCATCTGATTATCTCCCATCAGTTCAAGGAAAAAGCTCTCCAGAAAACTGGCAGATCAAATTCTCTCTCCCTCGCCATCCTTCTTTCCATTGCCTTGGCTTTCACATTTGCTTTTTTGCACTAGGTCTTCATTAGTCTGTCTGAATTACCTTTAAGAGGATTTGAACCCCACAATCCATCCTTTACAGCTCCATTCCCATTTTTATCAATGCTGCTCCTTCTATTATCGTTCCTTTGCATTTGCTGGAAGGAGTCTCACCTCCTTCCTTGTTCCTGATCCATCTTCATCCAGGACCAGCTGGGGATCATTCAGCAGCTACACCAATTACTTTCCTCCTCCAAAACACATCATCGGTTTCTCTAGTTCTTTCTCAATGACAGATTGCAGGGATTTTTAAAAAAAGAAACCCTCCTTTTGGTTCCCTCATCTAGAATGATCCTGTATAGGTCTATTCAGTACTAACTTGCACTAAATATCACTGGATTTACTCCTTAGTATGGCTGAGTGACCGTTTAATTTCTTTTTATATTTATATCTATGCATTTTTTTTCCTGTACTTGTTTCACTTCTCCACTTTTCACTATTGACGTTGCAGATTTGTTTCTGTTGTGTAGGCTTTAGGGATGGACATGGACCAAAAACAGGCAGTTCGGTGCAGGTTCTGTCGTGGCCCGCAGACCAAACCCCAAACCAGCCTTACATAGACTGAATCGGTCTGGCAAGTTTGGTTCCCCCTTTCTCCTGGCTGCAGCTTGCTGGTGTAATGGCTAAGAGTGGTAGACTCTAATCTGGAGAACCAGGTTTGAATCCCCACTCCTCCTCCACATGAAGCCTGCTGGGTGATCTTAGGTCAGTTACAGTTCTCTCAGAGGTCTCTCAGCCCTACTTACCTCACAGGGTGTCTGTTGTGGGGAGAGGAAGGGAAGGCAACTGTAAGCCACTTTGAGATTCCTCAGGATAGAGAAAAGCAGGGTATAAAACCAACTCTTCTCCCCCCTCCTCCTGTTGGAATCTCAGCCGATGGGTTCTGTATAGAGGGCTTCTCTCAATCACAAGGGAGATTTGTCCTATTATTATTCATAGCTATCCCAAATCAATGATTCCCCCCCTCCTGTCAATTTCACTGGACAAATCATGCTTTTTTGTAGTGTTCTTTTCATAAGCCGCAAGACTTTATTGACTTCAAATTTTGATACTTTGCTTGGTAACAATCATTAAGAAAACAGTGATATTTTTAGAAACACAGACCGGGATGAAGAACTGATGAGCTAGCAAGGACTTTGCTTGAAAACCCATAAGAGCATGTGTGAGAATGGACTTACAGTCTAGTCCCCTTTCTTTTGTGTGCAGCAAAACCAACTTGGTTTGTACATCTCCCATGTGCTGTAACGTTGCTATTCTACCACTACCCCATTTCCTGTGGGCTTGTGTTTCTTTGCTTTTTTTTTGCTATGCATAATTATCTCATCGTCTCCTACATTCTATCTCTTTGCTCTTTCTTGCATGCAGAACATGTTCCCCGCAATCTGTTCTCTTCTCCCTGAGTGTCTTTCTTAAAGAAATCAGTTTACGTTGACACTGAGAAGACAGTAGCCGAGTCCTGCTGGGTGCCCTCACTATAACCTGATTTCTTCCCTATTTGTTCCAAGGGAAATGGTTACCTGCAGGGTTTAAACACACTTTTTGACTGCTGAATCAGAACCAAACAACTTTAAAAGCCTACCATGATGAGACTCCACATACACACACATCCCCCGGATCATTGAGCTCACTCTCATAAGCCTTTCCTGACAATAGGACTCCTGGTTATTTTTATACATTGGCAGGGAAGTTCAGAGCTGGGGAATTAAATGCTCACTTGTCCTAACCCATGCCTGGGACATTCAGTCCTCCCCGCCAGCTCCTTTGTCAGAGCCTATCGTAAACACAGTTGTACCTTTCACTTCCCACTATTGCTTCCCTGGCCCAGGTGATTTTTGTGTTTTGTTTTATGGGGGGGATATTTCATAGGGACCGGATGGCTCCATGGAGAGTTGGCCATGAAGCAACTCTAGATTTAGCTCACATTTTCAATGACGAGCCGAAGCTCTTAACGTCGGGTGGCAATTGGGTTTGTGTTTCTTAGCCACACTCTGGGGAGCAGAAAGGCACCGGCATTCACATTCCTTTTCCTTGCTTTTTTCCCCCCTGGTTACACTTCCCCTGTTCTTGACTTGACATGGGAGCATATATATAATGCATTCAGTACCTAAAAACAGAGGCAATGCCTAACAGAGATTAAATAGGGACAGTCTCTGCCCGCAGGCTTGAAATTTGAGGCCCAAACAACATGATGCCATGCAGACAGGAGTAAAATTAGTCTAGCAGATGCTGTAAAGCATCCTCTGTGCAGGTTATTTGGGGAGCAATGGTAGAGGGGAGGCGTATTTAACCCTTTCTCTGCCCTCCACTTTGCCAGTGAAACTCCCTGTTCTTAAGTGTTTATGTACTTGGAGTTACCAACCTGAGTTTACCTCCTACGCTGCTTTTCTGCTACAAAGCACCCCTTTCCAATCATACAAGGATGGATTTGAATATCTTGTCCTTGTTGCTTTGACCCTGTTTCAATTTGCCGTATGCCTTGTAGGAACTGAACGCATTTCCTATTTCCTGGCACTGAATTTCCCCCATGAAATGTACACACACCCCAACATTTTTATGCTTCAATAAATCAGTACTATACATTATATATATAATTAGCTGACCTTGTCTATCTAAAATTCTATATAATTTGCATATGGAGACTATGGTGGGCATACAGAATCCAAGTGATTGTACAAAAGAGAGAAAAATAGAGACCTGGAACCATTGACAAAAGTCTAAATTAAAGTAAGAAAGAGACAAAGAATATTCACTCAATCCTAATTTAATTCTTCACCCACAAAATTCTTTGCCCCTGAAATTGTTGGATATTGTAATTCTGCATACAAGGATCTGGGAGGGAAAAGGTTAAGAGAATTCTAGCAGGGTACACTAGGCAGTAGACTCCACCCTCTCATTGATTATGTGTTGAGCCTCTTTGGCCATTGCTTGCTTTCTCTTTCATCTAATATAGGACCTCTCTTCTCCTCCTCTCTGTTACCTGGGCTTGGAGCTGTAGCAAATTCAACTTTCTGAAGATAATCTGTTCACAAGAATTTAAATGTACCTACATGAATATGTAATGTAAGATGTGCTTCTACTTTTGTAAGAAAAAATTCTTTCTCATGTTACCATTGGCGTCAGATCATCTTTGTAAATTGTTTGAACAGCATTCCCCCCCTTAACTAGGAAACTTGGAGGATCAGGAATACTGTGTAAAGCTTCTGTGCTTCCAAGGCAATTTTTTTTAACACGTAACCCAATAGAAACTCTCCATTCTCCAGCAGCTTTACCCACTGTCACTGTTCCAGAACTGCGCATTTCATTTCCCTTGTGGCATCTCGGCCACATGGCAACTCCTCTCAATGTACAAGAAAAGTGGCTGAAAAGTGGAAGGGGCGGGGTAAGTCAATCACATAGGGAAGATCTGATAAAATAGATTAATTTTTAAATCATTCATGAATGTGATGCTGGATGGTGTGGGGCTGAGGTGGTCCCAATGAAAGGGGCAGCTGAGGCAAACACAGGTCACTGAGAGATTGAGAGAGAGAGAGAAGCTGGACTTTGAACAAAGATTGGTGTCAGATGAACACAGAGAACAAGGAGATACCTAAAGTGAAAGACAAGAAGTGGGATCAGAAGGAACAAGCGAGTGGAAATGCTGGATGGTAGGAGATGCTTCTACTGAACAGAAAGGAGGCAGGAATTCCTTTCTGTTTCCTAGCTTAACAGAACAAAGATGTGATTTCTTTCTAGAGGGAGCATGTAGAGAAAAAAGAGCAATCCATCACAAACATTTTACTTCTTATACCCATTGTAGTCCCTTTTCCTTTCCCAGCTCATGTCCCCTGTCCTTAAGTACTAAATAGTCCCTCTATTGCCTATTTATTTCAAAAACTGATACCCTGCCTCTCAAACCAAAGGTTTTTGAGGCAGCTAATAATAGTACCTTCAAACCTTCTATGACATTTCAGAGGGAAGGCGACATGGTATAGACAGGGCCAGCTCGCCCACTAGGCAAGCTAGGTGCTCGCCTAGGGCACTGGCCCTGCAGAGGTGCCAAAATGCCCCCCGCCCCCCCTGTGAAAAGCCCCCCTTCCCACCCAGCGCTGGCAGCCCTGGCTTTCCTGGGCGCCTCGCAGTTGCGAGGCGCCCAGAAAAGCCGGCGCCACCGCTGGGAGGGAAGGGGCGAGTGTTCTAACCCCACCCCTTCCCCAGCTCTCCTGGGCACCTCACAGCTGCGAGGTGCCCAGAAAAGCCGGCGCTGGGAGGGAAGGGGCAAGGGTTCTAACTCCGCCCCTTCCCCGGCTTTCTTGGGTGCCTCGCAGCTGCAAGGCACCCAGGAAAATGGCGCTGGGCCATCTCCAGGCCCCACCGAGAGGTTGGCATCCCTGGTGGGGTGGGCGCCCCAGGCTGTCCTGCCTAGGGCACCCAGACACCTGGGGCCAGCCCTGGGTATAGACCAATATCATCAGATCATGGAAGCTGAGTAGGGTCCATATGTGGATGGGGGACCGCCAAGGTATCCTCTGTAGAAGAAGGCAATGACAAACTACCTCCTCTTCTCACTATTCTTGAAAGTTCCTTGCTGGGGCTGCCAAAAGTTGGTTGCAACTCGATGGCACTTAGGTACATATAACTTTTCTGAGAGTATCATCCTAAATAGCATCACACCCTTCTTAGTCCATTGAAGATTTTAATTCTAGTAGGATTAAGGAAGAAGAAAAACCAAATTAAGCAGGGCTATTTTGGGGCAGGAACTCACAGGAACAGAGTTCCGTCTGGTTCCTGAGTTGGCCATGACCAGCAGGAACTCATTAGCATAACAAGCCACACCCAACAGCAGAAACTCATTAGGATTGGCTACATTAGGGCTGTGTGGTCTGACATGCAAAGGAGTTCCTGCTACCAAAAAAAAGCCCTGAGTTTTGACAACAAACAAGGTAAGCAGAATAAGAAGCAAAAAGTGGTTGTCGCTGAATGACCACACTTAGGGTAACATGTGTGTGGTGTGTGGCCTAATATGCTAATGATCTGTGTTGTCAGGGGTGTGGCCTAATATGCTAATGAGTCCCTGGTGATGGGTGTGGGCTATTATGCTAATGAGTTCCTGCTGGGCTTTTTCTACAAAAAAGCCCTGAAAATAAGGATTTGAAGGTCAAAAAAAGGAGGAATGAGACATTTGAAATCACAAGCAGGGGACCTAGAAGGGCTTGCAGAAGGCATCTCATTTTCCTCTCCCATGCTATTCCCTCTTTCACTTTCCTGAAAGCCCCATAAAGCATCCCCACTTTTCCTGCTTACTTCCATCCTTCCCACCAACCAGTCAACTTATGTTTATCTGCCTTTCTGTTTTCAGCTTTCCCTCTTTGCTTCCATGCTTCCTGATGGGCCTGGCCCTGATGACTCCTCCCTTGAAGGCCACCATAACCTTGGAAAGGACCCTGCCTCCTTCCCCTGCCTTGTACTGATAGAAACCAAGGTTTGAAGACTGACAATACTGTTATGGTTGCCTAGCAACAGCAACCAAGGGCATTCCTAAACATCAGACATTGCTTCTACAATTTGAAGGGGTTTAACTTCCCATATGCATTTTGTTTAAGATTTCAGGCTTTCCTGCAAACCCGTGATTTTTCTTAGATTAGTAGAAAGATGTGTCTTGTCTGTCCATGGCCACAGTCTCTATAGTAAAGTATCCACAGATGGGGCTATGTTGGGAATTAAATATATTGAGTCCTACCTACTCTAGTTACAGCCTGACCATTCCTTGTTTTTGAACCTAGCTTTGTCCCCTAGCCTCATCCCAAGCCTAGCCCCAAGATGTTTCACAAATCAGCTGACTGAGTCAGGTGAGGATCCCGTGGGTCAAGCTGACCATCTGCTAAATTACTTGTGATTCCTGTAGGTCAGTTTCTCAGCTGGCTGCCTCCCATTTATCAACTCCGTCTGTGCCATTAATTTCCGTGTGCAAATTAATTTCAGTTTTGAGTCCTATTATGTCATTCAAACCCCTTTGAATTCCTCCAAGCCGTCTGTGCATGTGAGAGAGGAGACGGTGCACGCGTGTGTTTGTGTCTTCCGCCTCTCCTTTGCGCTAATGAACTCATCAGGGGTGTGGACTTCTGCATCTGTTTCACATTATAGGATGGATAGATAGCACTGGCTGTCAGGTGCTATTTGTTACTATAAGCTATCACTTCATTTACAATGTCCTTATCATAATGAACACAGTATGGAAGCCCATTTAATGCTCTGAGTACCAGCAGACGATAACTGCTGGAAGAACGGCAAGCTTAAGAAATCATGGCTTTTTGATGAAATTAAAAACATTGCCTGTCATTTAAAGGGGCCTTGGATATTTTAGCAGGAAAAAGATAATTCTCAGGGCCAGACTAGCTGTTATGCGGGAGATGCTGTCATCGGAATACTTCATTTGGGGTTTAAAACGAAAAGTTATGATGGGTGCTTGTCTGGCTGAGTAAGAGAACAGCAAGGGAGTCCTTTTCCCTCCCACCAATTTTTGATGCAAAATTTCCTCCCAGTCTGTTTTTTTTAAACTTGTGTGTGGAGATTCTGGACTCATGTTGTCCTTTCACCATGTATGGAATGTGACAGCGAGGGCTTTTGGAATGGGGAAAGAGGAGGTTAAGGCCACTCCTGTCTGTGTGTCATTCTCCACTCCGACTGGCAGCCTCTCCCATCTGCTTCTCATTTCCAAGGGAGACTCTTTGCTTGCTTCCTGCTTGACATCTCGTTTCACACCCTCCACTGATGCCTAGCCAGGCAGTGGAGCATTTCATATGCACGGAGACAAGCAGTCGCAGGAACAAGGAACATCTTAATTTTTTAAACGCTGTAATTTGCCATCCAAATTCTCACTTGCTGCTCCTTATGCAATGCAGGAAACTGAAGATGGGATTTTCAGGGTGAGGAAGAGGGTGCTTGTTTCTTCCCCAACATATTTCCTCTGCCGCTCCCAGAAGCCTCATTTCCCATCAGCCAGTATTTCAGGATAGATCTGCTAGTCAGATAGGGAAAGGAACCGGGATTGTGTGAGGATCGGGACATATAGATTTTGGCTGAGTTCAGACTGGCAGTTTGAAGTGGGAGCCAGTCATCGTAAAAAAGCCCTGGAAGAAATTGTTCCGGGTTTTCCCTGATGCGGGAGCATACACGGATGAGGCACGCAGGAGTGTTCAAACTGCTGGCCCGGAGGCATGGCTGTAAACGGCTTTTTCCTGGTAAATCAGCTCATGCGCTCATATACACATAGGCATCTAGCTGATTTGGGGAGGATCCCGTTGTGCCAGCACCGCATTGGGCGGTAGAGCGGAGCACAACCAATCATATCACTGCTGCCTTATGCACAACGCGGGGTGCTCCCAGCTTTTTGGCTGAACGTTCACACTTCCGGGAAGCAGAATGCAGTGGGATAAAGGCACTCTCTGGGATTTGCTACTACTTTCAATGGGTATCTTTTAATCCTGGGAGTGAAGCGGAACAGCACGGGTTGACTGCGGGTGGGGAACGCCAGGCAGATGTGCCTGTGTGAACCCCCCCTTTAATCTGCTTGGGAAACGTGGCTGAAACGTGGCTATAGTGGGGCAAATTGCCAGTCTGAACTCAGCTTTTGAGGCTTTCATTAAGTGCGATCAAGCTGTAAGTTTTTACAGGTTAGTTGCAGCCTTTTGGGGCGGAGTATTAATTAAAACCACCTGGCGGCCTTGACCAGCTGGCATAAGATGCTTTTATCTGGTTGCTAGCTAGCAATGGGAATTAATCAGCTATGCTCTGACTGGCTAACGGGGGTCATGGGGGCTGACATAAGGGAGATGCCACACAGTCTCAAGAGGCTAGCTATCAGGACAGCGACGATACCAGAGAAGACTTGGATCAAAACCGGGGGAGGGCAGCGGCAAGCAGAATACCAAGGACTGTCCCTGTCAGAATGGACTCTCTTTCTTAAGCCTTCTGGTGAGACAGTCAAGTTCTAAGATTACCCCCGCAGAAGGAAGCCTGCAAGTATTTAGTGATTCAGAGACCTGGCCTCTGCCCAGCACAAATATAGTGCTGCTGTTGTTTTGCCATTGTTGTGATTTGTGAGTGGCTTCTGCCCAGCAAACGCTCTTCATTGTTTGAACAATTTGAATAAATGCAGAGAGGCTTCTTTTTATCTGCTGCGTCAGGAGTACTTGCTGGATGTCTACATACATCCTCAAAGGGAACCCAAAAGCTAAAAAGCCTTAACAAAGGACCAGGATGTAGTGAGATTCCCCGTGGGCTCAAGACGGCTGTGAGTCAGGGCCTGAGAACGGGTTGTCCTTGGTCCAGACAGATTGCCAGGGAAAATTTTCTCAGTACTGCATAGGGTTGCCAAATCCAGGTTGGGAAATTCCTGGAGATGTGGGGTGTGGAACCTAGGGAGGAGATGGTTTGGGGAGGGGAGGGGCTTCAGCAGGGTATATCCTATATCATCATAGAATCCACCCTCCAAAGGAGCCATTTTGTTTTTTTTTTCAGGGGAACTGGTTCCCATAACCTAGAGATCAGTTGTAGTTCTGGGAGATCTCCAGGCTCTACCTGGCAGATGGCAACTGCAATATGTAAACTTTCATTGCTCCCTGATTGCTGCCCATATGCAAATCAATAGTGGAACTGGGATTTGCAAGGGAGGACCAGCTAGCAGGAGGTGATGCTTAGCCCTTTTCTCATCCTCTTCAAAAAAAACCCCCCCATTTGCATTGCCTGCAGCCAGAGTTCCAAGATGTGCATGCCCATCAAATGGAAAAAGAAATGGGCCTGGGGAGGACCTATAGTCAAAAGTCCTGGACAACAGAAGAAATAACCACACGCTGATCCCACTCACTGGTTCTCATGTGAAAATACCCACGCAATTCCACATTCAGCAACTGATTGCTGGGAACCCTATGTCTGTCACTAAACAGGAGGGTCTGCTATTTGTTTTGCACTTCTGGGCACTTTGTGCAATGTGAAATGTGCAAAAACAAAGGATTCTGAACATTAAATCAGGAGGTTAGATTCACACATGCAGGGACAGCATTTGATTACTCTCAATTAGAGGTGTCACAAACTTCTCAGTGAAGTTGCAAACACATTCAATAAGTGAACAGCCACAATCCCTTCTTAGCCAAACCGCAGATCTCCCTGCCAGAACATTGTGTCCTAAGCAGCCACTGAACAACTTTGCAGCTGGGCTGTAGGGGTAGAGTTTCACTTCTTTCTGCCTTGTGGTGACTTTTGCACATACTCAGAAGGGGAAATCAGTTTCCTCTTGGTATCATGGAGGGTTGGTTCAGGTGATGAAACGATGCCAGGGGTGAAAAACTATGATTCCCATGGGACTGTATGAAACCGTGCATGTGCAAACTGATGCAGATTGAGACCTATCAGCTGCTATTAATATTGACTGGACAGATGCAGACAAAACCAAATGATAAGGCTTTTGAAAGAAAAATTGTATGAATGTTTCTGTTCATTCATCATTTAAACTGGGGGTGAGGCAACCACAGTGGATGTGTGGACAACTAATGGGCACTGTGCATGCATGGAAAATAACCCTTTGAACTGGCCTGAACTGTTTGCAAGCCACCCAAACTTGCTACTGAACAATTGGCTCCCTTGCTTATGACAAGCAAGCAGGGGAGCTGAACCAATGGGTGCTCAAGTATCCCTGTTTGAGAAAGCTCCCCCAAAGCTCCCTACAATTCGCACTTATGACCAGCTAATTTCATGCTACCCTATGAAAGGGAAGACAGGAGAGAAAGCTTTGCCAGCCGAAAGCTGGTCAGGGTACATAGGAAGGCTTTCAGTAGCATTCCCCTCAGCCCACCCTGCTGGCCAACAGCTGGAATCTCCAGCCAATGGCTTACCCAGCCAACAGCTGGAATCTCCACTTCTGAAAAGGCGTGGGAACAAAATAACAGTCCTCATTCAAAAGGTAAGAAGCACTCTTTTCTGCGTCCACAAGTGAAATCAAATATTTCATTTCAAATGTCTCCTAAATAAATCAGCTTTTGCTAGTTTCTTTGGTGATATGTATTTTTCTGGGTCATTCATTTTCATTGTTGCCGCTGTCATACTTTTTCTGTGTATATTGGTTTGTGGTGGTTTTATTTTTATAAAATTGCTGTTTGAAATTTGTAGGCTGCTTTGTGATTGGGGTGCACTACCACTCTGAAATACCTTTGAAAAACCGTCTGGGAATGTTGTAGATAAATGCATTCATGATGAATGGTGTGATTCAGTATAAGGCTGCTCCATATATCTTCAAAATTATTTTGCTGATCACCCATGAATCTTTGATGCCATTGCCACTCGTCCACTGGATTCCCATCACAAGTAAGCTTTCTCCCCCAAAACAGTTGCTATGCTCCTCCCCAGCTGCTATAGGAAAGGACACACACATTTGCCAAGCGTAGAGCAAATGCAGCTTTATGGTAATGATGGCAGATGGAGAGCCAATGATGCACATCGGTTAGTGTACACCTGCTCACAGGTGATGCAAACAGCAGATGAAGGTTGAAATGTGAATGTAAATCCACCTTCCTGCATCGCTTGCAATATACAAAGTGGCATCGTGCATAGTCAAATGCATATTTATAGTCATATAATGATTCAGGAAGGCACTTTGAGAAAGGGAACGGGCCTGTAGCCATTGTGTACAGCATGTGTTATCAGTATTGTATGCATTATTCTGCTCTTACTGTATCAGTTTCTACTTTTGTGATTCCATTTTCTGCGTTGTTTGGCATAATGTGTCTGGGTCCCCCCCCCCCCACATTGTTTCAAAGTTTTCCAATCCTAGTCCTATTGGATTGCTTCTTAGATGTCTCATGTTATTTGATTGCGTTGCTCTATATGGTGCAGTCCACCTTGAGTTTCAGTGAGAAAGGCAAGCCATAGGTAATGTAAATAAATAATTAAATATTGTACATGTGTACAAAGATTGCAACAAAGGCCGAAAGGTGGTTTTAGGCACTTGAGAACACTGATTTTTAAGTGGGCTTTAGACTAGGGTTCCCAGCCCTTGCCAGCCCCAGGCCCCATCCCCCCTGCTGATCAGCTGACCAGTGGGGGAGGGACTTACCAGAAGCTGAAGGGAGCCCCAGGCTACATTGCCAGCAACATGGTGATGTCACTTCTGCTGTGTGCCGAAAGAGCTTCTCCATCTTTGACTGCAAATGATGTAATCAATCTGATTTCGGTATTGTGCATCTGGTAGAGTCGCCTCTTAGGTTGTTGGAAGAAGGTGTTCACTATGACCAGCATGCTCTCTTGACAAAACTCTGTTAGTCTTTGTCTGGCTTCATTTTGTTCTCCAAGGCCAAACTTGTTCATTATTCCAGTTACCTTTTGATTTCCTACTTTAGCATTACAGTCTCCTTTGATGAGGAGGACATCTTTTTTTGGTGTTAGTTCTAGGTGGTGTTGTAGGCCTTCATAGACCTGGTCCACTTCAGCCTCTTCTGCATCAGTGGTTGGGGCATAGACTTGGATTACTGTGATGTTGAATGGTTTGCCTTGGATTCGGATCGAGATCATTCTGTTGTTTTTGAGACTGTATCCCATTACTGCCTTTCACACTCTCTTGTTGACTACAAAGGCCACACCATTTTTTCTACGGGATTCCTGGCCACAATAGTAGATATAATTGTCTTCTGAGTTATACATAGGTATAATATAATATAGATATAATATAAAGTAGATATAATGGTCTTCTGTCCACTTTAGTTCACTGATCCCCAAGATGTCTATGTTCAGTCTTTCCATCTCATTTTTGGCCGCGTCAAGTTTACCTTGATTCATAGATCTTACATTCCAGGTTCCTGTGCAGTATTGTTCTTTGCAGCATTGGACTTTCCTTTCACCATCAGACACATCCACAACTGAGCCCCCTTTTGGCTTTGGCCCAGCCGCTTCACTCTTTCTGGGGTACTTGTACTTGCCCTCTGTTCTTCCCCAGTAGCATATTGGACACCTTCCGACCTGAGGGGCTCATCTTCCAGCATCATATCTTTCTTAGCCTTTTGTTACTGTCCATGGGGTTTTCTTGGCAAAGATACTGGAGTGGGTTGCCGTTTCCTTCTCCAGTGGATCACATTTTGTCTGAGTTCTTTGCTGTGGCCTGTCCGTCCTGGGTGGCCCTCCATGGCATAGTCCACAGCCTCATCGAACCACGCAAGCCCCCTCACCACGTCAAGGCAGTGATCCATGAGAAAGAATGGATTTGAAACTTATCCAAATTCCTAAAAAGGAGAAAAAGAAAGGAGTTGTTGGATTTCAGGAAGAAACTGGGTAAGGTAGAATTAAGATAATTCCTCTTAACAATGCTACGGGAGACTACCTTAGATAAAGGCCTTTACTGAAGGCAACTCTGCACTATAGTCCTCCTCAGGGCCATGTGTAATCCCATGGATTATTCCCAAGGTTATTTAAGAATCTGGAGTACTGTAAGAAAGAGAGGGTGTTCAGCAAGGAGTCATCTTTACCATCACAGTATTACAGTTTCCAGCGCTGCTTTAGAGATGCTGCTAATGTTAAACTGGTTTAAACCCCCACTGGGGAATGCTTTGTTTCTACAGACTTAAAGCAAATGTCACTCCCTAATACAGAATCCTGACAAAACTCTATATTTCACTGCTAGCCAGAGAGATTTCTTAAATTATGCCCATTGATTCCAGTGTGTATATTACATGGCGGCTATAGCAAGAACTGCATAAAATTCTCTTTGGGAGCTGTTTGCTTTCTACACCAAACGTACACATACGTCTTATATTTCACTCCCGGCTGTACCTCAGTGCCTGCTTTAAAAATATATGTGATTGAAAGCCTCAAGGAAGAAAGAAAAGGAAACACACCCTCTAGCCATTCCTCAGTGAGAGGAAGCAGCATGACTTCTCTAAAGTGAAGAGCCACCGCAGAAGGTAGAACCACCCAAACCTTGGCTAAAGGGGAATGTGGGAGAGCAGAGCTTAGGTGTGTGCAAAAAGAGGAACTCAGGAAACTCTACTCACCTTGTTGTTCTCACACTCCTCATTTGAGGACTGAGCTTGTTGGTGCCATACATTTAGGGTCACCAGCCTCCAGGTGGGGCCTGGGGATCTCCCGCTTTTACGACTGATCTCCAGCCGACAGAGATCTGCTCCCCTGGAGAAAATGGTTGCTTTGGAAGGTGGACTCCATGGCATTGTACCATGCTGAGGCTCCTCCCCTCCCTAAACCCCACCCTCTCCTGGATCCACCCCCAAAGTCTTCAGGTATTTTCCAACCCAGACCTGGCAACCCTACATACATTCAGCCACTGTGAACAAAAGGGATGGGGCCAGATGACAATAATTTATTTTGTTTATTTATATTCCACCTTTCTCCCCAGTGGGGACCCAAAGTGGCTTACATCATCCTCCCACTGTGAGGGAAGTTCATAGTGCATATGCACATTGGTAGGGGTGCGGTCACACTGACCTTTTGATTGAGGTTCACCGCTGTTCCCTCACGCATGTAAATTTCATGTTCACATGTGCCAATCCGCCTCCCACGCTGAAGCGGGCTCACTCCCGCAATGCTCCCGGGTTTTCCTGCCCCCTTGAAAATAAGGTATTTTCCTGGCACTTGTGCTTTGAATGCGCAATTTTGCCTATCTGGACAGCCCATCTTTTGCAATGATTGTGATTAGGGCTGTCTGACCGCTCTTTGTGCATTTTTTTTTTTAAGCTTCCGGTTTGAGCGCTTGAGCAAACATGTGCTTAATAAATCCATTTAACATTTAATAATGGATTTATTAAGCGCATGTTTGCTCAAGCGCTTAAACTGGAAGCTTTTTAAAAAAAAATGCACAAAGACGGCCCTGGAGGTGGGAATGAGAGGTGGGGGTTTTGGCAGCCTGGACGGGGGCTGGCAAGGAGGATGGCGGAGACGGCGGAGCCTGCTTTGGTGGGGCAATGGTGGCAGCAGCGGCACCCCCCCCAAGTGGCAGCAGGAGCAGCAGCTGCCTGAGCCTCCCCCGTGGCCAGAGGGATGGCTCCTGGAGGGACAGCGCAGCAGCAGGCAAGCGGGTGCTAGAAGAGAGAGGCCGGCTGCATCTAGTCAGCCCAATGCAAAGAAAAATGTTCCCAATTTAAACAAAGTGGGAACAAAGCACAATTACCTTGCAGTGTGACCACAGCCTAGAACATTGCACAAAATCCAGTTAGGGTCAGTTGTGCATGTACTTGCATCATGATTGCTTTTTGGTTGTGTTTTGTTAATATGTGTGCTTCAGTATCATAGGATCAGGGTGGGAAAGGTAGAAAGAAGCTTAAAGAATTGCAAGCTGAGTCAACTGCACATGCCCCTATTCCAGATGAATTGTAGAATTGCTGCTAGTTAAACTAACATTAAGGAGGAGCAGAGCACAGTGCAGAGTAAATGTCTGGAATTTGTTGCTACATGTGGCCATGTCCACTTGAAGGTGGTCTTACTCCTCTGTCAGAGTCCATGTTAACAAACTGGCTTCAGGAACACAGCGGGGAGAAACTGCACCACCTCTATAGCTTCTGTGCCAAAATATCCAGGGAATAGTACTCTCATGCATCCCCAAACCCAATAACCCCTAAGAAACCAATGAGTGCAATGAGCCACACATCAGCAATAAGCCTCTTTGTGATGAAGCATGACCGCAAGTCTGGAAGCAGGAACATGATAGATGCAGAAGGAATTAGCCAGTCAGATGCAAGACTGATTCAAGCATCAAACCTAACTAAGTTGAACACTCAAATGGAAGGAGGGGAAAGAAAGAGAGACAGAATTAGAGCTGCTGTAGATTTTCTGGATTGTCTGGCCATGGTCTTGGCCTTGTAGGACCTGACGTTTTGCCAGTAGCTGTTTGTAGGTTGTGTTTTTTCATAAGTTTCCCCATCTGATCAGTATTCAGACCCACCAGAAAAATACAACAGATGCTACGATAGGCAAAAGACAGAAGAGACCCCCCTCACGTCTGCAGGAGTATACTGCATACCATGCAATTGTGGACAAGTTTACATCGGGACCACACAGCATAGCATTCAGACCAGAATAAAAGAACATGAAAGACACTGCAGACTTGGCCATCCTGAAAAATCAGCAGTGGTTGAACGTAGCCTAACTCAAACAGGACACAGTATTTTGTTCCAAGACACTGAAAGGCTGGACAACACTTCCAATTACCATGTCAGATTACATAGGGAAGCCATTGGAATTCATAAACATAAACACAATTTCAACAGGAAAGAAGAGAGTTTAAAAATAAATAGGGCATGGTTTCCTGTCCTGAAAAACAATAGCACTACAGAGAAGATTAGAATTTCAACAGCCAATCCACATACAAAAGAACCTCCTCAGGAAACAGGAAGCCTTCTCAGGAAACAATCCACAGACAAAAGAATCTCCTCGGAAAAGCTCCTCCATTAGCATGTTTATAGCCTGGGGAACTCCTACAAGATAATGACTCAGCCCTACCCCACCTTCTGGAGCAGATATAAATTACCTGCCTACCATTTTTCTTCTCACCTTGACACAGAGAGTACTCCATCTTTCTGTGTTATACCTCTGAGGATGCCAGTCACAGCTACTGGCAAAATGTCAGGTCTTACAATGCCAAGACCACGGCCAGAAACCCGGAAAATCTACAGCAGCTAATGCACTCTGGTCGTGAAAGCCTTCAACAACATAGAGACAGAGCTCTCCAGCAAACGCACCATCCAGTGGGGAGTCTCCCTTCGATGCATGTGTGCAGGGATCTGAGCAATAAGTATACCCAAAAGGGAAAAGAGCTGGTCATGTACCATATGCCAAACAGAAACTCTGCAATCTGCCAAAAAAAAAATAGTGTTAGGGCATGGAAAAAGTGCCCAGGGTAAAAGGTTCCATCCCCAATCCAAGGGCAATTGGGTAGGTGGGACTAGAAAGGAAAAGGTTTTTGTTGTTGTTTGTTTGGTCTTGAGAACAAAGAGGCAGAGGCTGAGAACAGACATGGGACACTGAGCTGAGCAAATGAGAACCTCAAAGTGGAAGGAGCCAATGCCAGATTCTAATAGTAAAGTGGAAAATGAAACAGAGGAGGTTGATCCCAACAGGGGCATAGCCAGCGTCGCCAACTTCCAGGTGGTAGCTGGAGAACTCCTGGGATTTACCTGATCTCCAAGTGACAGAGATCTATTCCCCTGGAGAAAAATAGCTGCTCCAGATGGTGGACTCTGTGGCTGAAGTCTCTCCCCTCCCCAAACACTGCCCTCCCAGACAACGCCCCCCAAAAATCTCCAAAAAAATTCCCAACCTAGAGCT
The DNA here is from genome assembly GCA_029375565.1 of Gekko gecko. NCBI lineage: Eukaryota > Metazoa > Chordata > Lepidosauria > Squamata > Gekkonidae > Gekko > Gekko gecko. The sequence goes on along the minus strand of JAPDNY010000012.1, from coordinate 26,253,844 downwards.
GGCAAGCCTAGTTTTAAGGAATGGATAAACCAGACAGTAGCAGTAAATTCACAGATAATGTTAGTGATGATAAGCACAACCTTTTGTGGCAAAGAGCCAGCTGATGAGATGGTATTCCTTGAATGCTGGCTTCCAGGACATACTGTTTCTAGGACAGCAAGAGCCTGTTCCTCTATGAATGAGGGCCAAGCTAGAGGTTACCATTTTAGAACAGAACTTGGCCATTTAAAAATGGTGTGAGGGTCTCATCCTGACTGGGCCTGCAGTGCAGTGAGACCAGGCAATCTTGCCCCCTCATCCCCCCTCATGCCTTCTCGAGAGCTGAAAGACCCATTTTGGCACTTGAAAAGGTGCACTGGGGACAAGATTGCCTAGTCTTACTGTACTGCAGGTCACTCAATGCTTCACTAAATGGCCAAGTTCAGGTCTAAAATGGCATCAGCATCCATGGTCATCCCCAAGGGTATTGTAACATCTAGTCTGGCCCTGAATCGGGTGTGGTCCATAAGAACGTAAGAGAAGCCAATGTTGAATCAGGCCAATGGCCCATCTAGTCCAACACTCTGTCACACAGTGGCCAAAAATACCAGGTGCCATCAGGAGATCCAGTTCTGCTGTTTGTTCTGCACTGGGTAGGACTGTTCTTCCCATGTTCTCAATGCAAAACAGTCACGCATTACGAATATCAGGCACCAAGATGGAAAGGAAAGGGACATTGTTAAATACTGGGTTTCATGGATGGTCTGAACCCAAGCCTAGTGACCAGCTCTCCTTTGTCAGTGATTCAGCAAGAACAAAAAAGCAAAAAGCCAGGGCAACTGCCCTGTTTAAATAGCATGCAACTCCACCCATTTCCCCAAACAGCTACCAACCATTGTCAGAACCATTAATTGCTCACTGGCCACCTCCAGAGTCCTGGTGGGCTATTGTTCTAGAGCTCCAAGCTCAGCCAGTCCTGGAATGTTCCGGTCTCAATACATAACAGACATAATGAAGGCAATGTGTTAAGAAACAAAGAAAAAACCCAACTGAGGTGGGGGAGGTCCACAAGTAACTAACAATACCTGGAAAGACAAGAAAATGTGGACGATCTTCGCGATTTTTCAACTTTCCTGTAAGGCATCTCATAAGTTATGCAGAAAACTCACTAGGAAACAAAAGCTTGTGCACATTCAAATACACTCTGCAGCTAGCAACCTCCCCCCCAAAAGCATTTCTTTCCTTTGCCATGCCATAAATAAAATAAGTACAAAAGTGGGGGGGAACCAAACCAGAACATACTTCAAAAATGTGTCAAAAAATGCTCCAGTGTTACACAGTGATCAGGGGAGCTAACACATTTTGACAGAGTATATCATTCTGTGTACACTGAGCCAAACATTTTATTAAAACAAAATACATCCATTTGAAAAACATGTTATGCATGCTTTTCCCCAAAGAACCCTCTGAAAGAGATGTTCACAGAATTGGTGTGTGACTTGATGAATGCTTTCGAGCCAACAAAGCAGAACTATAATTTGCAATAGGGTTAGAGCAGGGCACCGTGGCATGCCAACAGCCTGCACTCAGGAAGGAAGGGGATGCTGTGTGTTGACTTGGATGAGATCAACTTATTGTCGGTGTAGAGTGCGGATCTCAAAATAAACACCCAAGAACACATGTCTGTTCTTTGGAGAACAATTCTGAATGAGTTTGCCACATAAGCATTATGGCTGAGACCACAACATGCTGGAATTGTGAGGGTGGGGCTCAGTGTGGGAGGGCTACTCACAAGATTCCATAATTCTAAGACATTCCCATGAACATCTCCTAGATCTCAGGGATGGTAAGACTTGCATTGGAGCAGTAGGGGGAGAGGAATATGAGGAACCATCTCCCATGCCCCTGGGTGTTAAGTGGGATGCAGACATCAAATCTGTCCCAAAGCTTATTGTGTCAATATGTCCTCTCGCTTTTAGTTTAATGGGCTTGATCTAAAACACTGGGTTGGATCCAGAGGTAGTCTTTCATTCATGGAGCTGAAGGACTCCATCCATGAAATGAAGGACACCTTTGGATCCAACCTCATGGTTTGAACCCAAAACATTAACCATGAAATCCTATGTAAAGAGTGTTTAGCCTGGAGTAACTGTGCAGAGGATTGCTCTGCAGATTTCCTTGATATCTCTGATGGGGAATGAATAGTTACATCAACTGTGCTCTTTTCATACATGAGCATTCAAGCAATGTTCTCCTAGAAGCAGGGACAATTACGTCTAGGGATGGCATTGATAAAGCCAGAGTACCCTGTTTGCCATTCAAGATGCTTCAAACTTTGCAGCAGCATGTTTGGCAAGCAAACATACTGTTTTTGACAGCTGCAACCACTCAGGGGTAGAGCCCCAGAACTCCTTGCCTTGCTACCTTCGAACTAGAGCAGCTGTCAAACAGCTTTGCTGCTGTGCAGTAGCTGTGGTAATGGAGCAACTGTCCCAAAACATTCATGCATGAAACAATATTGATTATGTGGACTTACACCAACACCAAGCAGTAAGGCTTCCTTTAAAAACTATGCTGTTTATTTACAAATAACTAGCTGGTTTGCCCACTCTTTAAGTTATTGGCTGCAGAGTGGTAGCAATGACACATCTACGATGAACATGGCCTGTATGAGAAAAACACACACGAAATGCTGCTGATAGTACTTGTACTGTACTGTTTGAATATATGGATAGTAACCTGCTGAACAGGTTCAAGCTGCTCACAAACAGCCAGACTGCTTGACAAAACTCTACCAATGGATGTTCAAGCATTCCCTATGGACAGTGCCCATTTCCTCTCAGGTTCAACATCTTAAATGGTTGTACAGAAGATTGCTTTGCAGTGTATGGGCTGATTTTGCACCTGCACAGTAAATGGATTTTCACATTTGGCAGCATTTGTCATGTTGGCATTGGCTCACACCTTGATGGATTGAACTGCAGTTCCCAGCTAGCACTGTAAGAATACAAAGAGTATTTGTGATCCTATTTAGAGCACTTGAGTAATACAAATACGCTTTGCTTTAGGAATCAAACAGGCAAAGCTAGGAAGGCTGAAATAGGGAGAGACAAGCTACAGAGCTTCTCCACCACCGCCATTTCAGTTTGGATCATACCAACCAAGAAAATTCAACCTACTTGCCGTGGAGCCCAGGAAGCAAGTGCAGCAGATGGCCCCCTTTGCCTTCCTTGGAAAGAGGGAGATGCAGACTTCGGGCACATGCATGTGCAGCCATTGAGTGGGGGCAGAGCCAACTTGCATATATGGTGTCTCCACCCAGGGCCGGCTCCCCCACTAGGTGAGCTAGGCACTCACCTAGGGCACGCCAGGTGCAGAGGCACCAAACTGCGCCTCACCACCTCCCGCAAAAAGCCCTCTGCCGCTGCTGCTGCCACGTCCTCACTGCTGCCGCCAGCAGGGCTCAGGAGGCGGTGACAGAGCTTTCCCACCCTCCTCCTCCCCGCTAGGGGGGGAGAGGAGGCGGGGCAGTGGCTGGCACCGCCAGTGAAGAGCACCCCAGCCGGTGCTGAAAGGCAAGCTGGTGCTGAAAGGGAAGAGGTGGGGGTTTAAAGCCCCGCCCCTTCCCTGGCTTGCCAGCACTGCCCCCCCCGTCTCCAGACCCAACCAGGAGGTTGGCATCACCAGGGGGCACGGGCGCCACAAGCTGGCCTGCCTAGGGCGCCCAGACACCTCGGGCCAGCCCTGTCTCCACCTCCCAGCTTTTCTGTCCACGTGCTTTGCCCACCCTCCCATCCTGTATGCAGTGCAGGCTTTAGCTGGTCGCCCCTTGGGGGCTGGGTCAGAATTTTTCACCCCTCACTGATTGGCTCTTGGGGGGGGGGTATTTTTGCCTACCCTATTCTGTTGGCAGTGGCACTGGGTTAATTGGAGGGGTGCGGCTGTTTAAACAGAACCAGTCACTTGGCAGGATAGTGCAGGGAATAGGATGAGCTGTTCCACGGGCACCACATGGCACCTCCACTTTTGGGGGAAGAGGGGTCTGTCAGTATCTGCCTTCAGGTTGTGTGGCCCAGGGTAGGGAATGCAGACTGCCTTGGGAGCTGCCCGGGATATGTCCACTCCTTAAGTTGTGTGGCTTACAGGGCTGGAGTGCCAGGGAGTAACCCGCTTAGTAGGCTTGAGCTGCCAGGGCTGGCTCGGCCCAGGGGCAGACGGCTCACCCATGTGGCAAGGAGCAGTCTGGGATGACCCCAGGCCTTGACCCATTCCACACTGTAGTTTCCCCTTGCACCTGGTTTTGTAAACAGTTAATAAAGAGGCCCTCAGTAACTCCAATCTGTGTCTGTCTATTTCTTCCAACTCAGGAGGCAAGTGCCTTATTCTTAAATTCATATTACTTTCCTGTCGGATGGGTTAGGTGGACAACTGATGGTGAGGGATATGGGACAACAATGGGAAAGCAGGAGGCAAATAGCCTTCAGTAAATTGGATGGGGGCTTTGTGTCTTTGAGGAAGCTGCCCACAATTTGTGATCAAATTGCAATAGAAAAAAAGTGACTGCCCCTTAGGAAGGAGTGGATTACTACGAAGTAGTTCTTAGACTTTGGGGGTTCAGTCTTACCAGATTTCCACTCACTGTCACCAGTCTACCCTCCTCACTGAAGTCCCCATCCCACATGGCTTTTCTCATGCAGATCCTACAGTCCACAACAGAGCCATCTGGGGTCAAAGGGCAATTCTTGAAAATTTGGTTGCATCCCCCTTTTTTTTGCACTGGTGACTCAGTTTGGTGTAGTGGTTAAGTGTGCAGACTCTAATCTGGGAGAACCGGGTTTGATTCCCCACTCTTCCACTTGCACCTGGCTGGATGACCTTGGGCAAGCCATAATTCTGGTAACAGCTGTTCTTGAAAAAGAGCAGTTTCTATCAAGAGCTCTCTCAGCCCCACCTACCTCACAGGGTGTCTGTTGTGGGCAGGGGAAGGGAAAGGAGTTTGTAAAGTGCTCTGAGACACCCTTGGGTAGTGAAGGGCAGGGTATAAATCCAATCTCTTCTTCTTCTTCACCAACTGGTAATTCTCAGGTGTGTTTACCTTCCTTCTTTGCTGAACATCTTCTCAATTTTATTTGTATCTTTTTTTTTTTTGTGGGGATGAAGGAAGCCTTTTGCCTTAACCACTCTGATATCTGACATGTCAGATGAACAATCCAATGGGCTGTGGATCCAAAAGCAAGAAGTCTTACATGAGTGTTAAGCTTTCCTTCTCCTGCAGGTTCCTCCTGCTTTGCTTACTCTGTCCTTCCAAGTTGAAGGTCACATTCCCTTTCTCCAACCATATGTTCCGTCTTATAGCACCGTGGACTTAGGAGGGAGACATCCTAGCGTGATGCTTGTAACCGACAAGCTGTGCTTTGCTGACCCCTTGCTTAAGGTCGAGAAACTCTGCTGGACTTCTTCTTCTGCTTTAATGCATCAGAACCACCCACCCTCTAAACAAAGCCTGAGCATGCCAAGCTTGCAAAACAGCCCCTGATGAGAACACAGGGCAACAGCGACCTATCGGAATGCAGGATCAGAGTGCATCGTGTGTAACCAAGGGAAACAATCTCCCTCCGGTGGGACCTTAGTAAAGTCAAATTTTCATGATGCAGCATCATTAGCTTTATCTTCCTCCACCTCCTTCAGCTGAGCTATTGCACCTGGGATACTGCGGAGGGAGGTAAAGTGTAGTGAAGCAGAGGAAGAGGAGGAGGGAAGGAAAGTGAAAGGAAAAGGTCAGGGGGAAATGTAAATGTCAGAATCAGAATTTTAGAAATCAAGATACTTATTGCTCTGAATGCCACGGCGATCAATACTGTTTAGCAAAAATAGCATCTTTGTGCCTGGACCGAGGAAGCCATCGCAACGGCAGGCATCAGAATGCACTCAGCAGTCTCCTAATTTGAGCTCATAAAAAGACAACACAAGAGACAATGAGATTGTCCAGTTTGGGCGGGTAAATCGGCGTCTCCAGATCAGCAGAGTTTTAAACATCTCCAAAGACAGTGAATGCAAGGGAGACGATATGACAAAACTGCTTTGACTACATGATTGATGGGGATCCCCAATGAAAATTCCACTTTAATTAAAAAAAAAAAAAAAGGAGAAGCATGCATTCAGCAAAACTCTGACATTACTTATGGGTAGATATCTACGAAGCACAGCTTAGAGAAATCTTAAAGAGACTGTCAGATAATGCCAAAGCAATTGCAATGGGTTTTCTGGAAATGACGGTGTATTTGTGCCATCACTGAAAAGATGCAAGTGAAAAGAAAAGTGGGCTGTGAATTCCAAATGTAATTGTCATCCAAACCAAGAGTGTCTTGTATCTCAGGAGGGGAATGAATCCAAATGATATTTCCTCCAAATGCTGGATCCAAATCAACATCATTTTCAGGTATTGCTAAGATATCTTTGGCAGCTTTATGCTTTCTGTTTCCATTTCTCTGCGCTTTCTGTCATGTTCTGTTCTCCAGGAGCAACGAGCAATGGGGTAGGAGCTACATTGGAAGAGAGTCGCCAAGCAGTTATGTGACTGAAAAGGACTTCACCCAACCAGAAGAGTTTGTTCATATTTATACCAAACAGCTTTGTCTTGTTGTGGCATTTGCATTCAGAGTGTTTTCTCCAATCACATAACTGGTTCGCTAGGCTGGAGAAGGCTCTCATTCTAAACAATCAGAGATGTGCTCTATTAGAGACTTTCTAGCTGTCAGTCATGCCTTGCTTGTAACCAATGAGAACATGGCAGAAAACCAGATGTGAGGGAAACACGCAAAGGGGTTCCCCCCCCCACCAAGCCTTTGGCCTCACATGCTAAGAAGATAAAACATGCCCAGCATCTTTGGAGAAGGGGCAAAAGTTTTGCTTGCATTTTCTGTAAGGCAGAAAGGCTGCTGTACCACTTGTGAGGCAGCTAAAGATCTTGAAATAGGTCTTCTTTTTCGCCATCCTTCCCTCTTCACCAGTGTTCCCTCCAGTCCTTTTTTTTGGTAGAAAAAGCCCAGCAGGAACTCATTAGCATAATAGGCCACACCCAACAACAGAAACTCATTAGCATTTTATGTCATACCCCATGCCTTCCCTTGGCTTACCCGTGCACCCTGAGGCTGTGGGGAGCCTGGGCAAGCCAGCCATTGGAGGGTAGGGAAGGCAGTTTAAACTGCCTTCCCTTGGCTTGCCCAGTTGCCCCACCAGCTGCAGGGAACTCAGGCAAGCCGGCCCTTGGACAGGCCAGGGAAGGCACAGGGAGGCATTTAAATGCCTCAAGGGCCCACCTGGCCCGCCCGCCTCAGAGTCACCGGGGGGGGGGTCGCTCTCCAGGCCTTCCCTCTGTAGCCATGCACACAGAGGTTTGGGCTGTAGTGGGTGTGGCCAACTCTGAAGCCAACCGGAACTCTGTTCCTGTGCGTTCCTGCCCCAAAATAGCCCTGGTTCCCTCTAAGCTGAGTTAGTGTGAGCTAGCTCACATTTTTTTAGCCTCCAGCTCACACATTTTTGCCTTAGCTCAGAAAGGATGGCTCCAGAGCAAACTAATTGAATTGTTCACTCACAATTTTAATGCTGGTAGCTCACAAAGTAGATTTTTTGCTCACAAGACTCCACAGCTGGATTTCCCCATTGGAAACAATTGAAGTAATGGAGGTAACCTGTTTGGGTGCCCATAGAATTAGGCCCATTGGTCCAATTGCTTTGAGACGTAGGGGTGTATGTGGGGAGAGGCTCCCAAAGCTACCCTGAAAGTTTGGAGCCTCTCCCTCAAACCCCCTCCCCCCCAGAGCTACTAACAGCACCGTGGGGAAAAAGTAATTTTTTCCCACCATAGAGAACAATGGAGGGAATGGGGGCAACCTGTTTGGGGGCCCATAGAATTGGACCCCCTGATCCAATGTTCTTGAAACTTGGTGGGTATCTTGGGGAGAGGCTCCAACAGGTACCCTGTGAGTTTGGAGCCTCTTCCTCAAACTCCCTCCCCTCCAGCACCCAGAATATACCCTATGTTTTCACCATTGACTTCAATGGCCCATAGGATATAATGGGGCCGAACTGACGCCAAATTTCTTTCATTCCCTCCTTTCCTTCTCTCCTTTTCCTCTTTCCCTCCTTCTTCCCTCCTTCTTCCCTCCTTCTTCCCTCCTTCTTCCTTTCTTCCTTCCTTCCTTCCTTCCTTCCTTCCTTCCTTCCTTCCTTCCTTCCTTCCTTCCTTCCTTCCTTCCTTCCTTCCTTCCTTCCTTTCTTTCTTTCTTTCTTTCTTTCTTTCTTTCTTTCTTTCTTTCTTTCTTTCTTTCTTTCTTTCTTTCTTTCTTTCTTTCTTTCTTTCTTTCTTTCTTTCCCACCTTCTTCTCTTCTCTTTTTTTCTCCTTCCTGTTTCCCTCCTTCTTCCCTCTCTTTCTTTCCCTCCTTCTTTCCTTCTTTTTCTTTCCCTCTTTCTTTCCTTCTCTCCTTCTCTCTACTCTCTCTCTTTCCTTCCCTCTTTCCTCCTTCTGTGGCCCAACTCTAGTGAGAAGGAGTTTAAACTTTAAACCCCTTCTCTCTTAGCTCCCCCACCCAGACCAGCTAGGGAAGGGGAGGCTTTTGAAGATGCCTCCCCCCCCTTTTGCTTCCCCTTCTGACATCACTTCCAGTGATGTCAGGGGGTGTGGCATATGCTAATAGCCTAATAGCTCATTAGCATACCATATGCTAATGAGCTCCTGCAGCTCTTTTTCTATGAAAAGACCCTTGGGTAGGGGTAACTGATGGACACTCCAAGTCATCTATCTAAAGATGAAGCGTTGTTCCTAAAACAGCCCACTGTGGAGTGGCAGGACATCCTTGGGTTTTGAGCTGCATCACCTCAAACTTTAGTTGCATCATCAGTGCATTGAGGGAATAATCCTTGCTACCTTTCAGCAAGTGCAGATCAGGATGAACAAGTCTGGTGGTAGTGCTGGCCAAATCTGGAGCCAGAGTTGCCCCAAAAGCTAGCAGCCATTGGGTTGCCTCAGTTGCAACCTGCACTTAGACCTAAGTTTCAGGGGAGGAGCTGTGGCTCAGTGGTAGAGGATCTGCTTGGCATGTCGAAGGTCCCAGGTTCAATCCTCAGCATCTCCAGTTGAAAAGACCAGGTAGTAGGTGATATGATAGACCTCCACCTGAAAAGAGTACTGCCAGTCTAAGTAGACAATACTGACCTTAATGAACCAATGGTCTGACTCAGTTTAAGGTGGCTTCAAGTGTTTATGAGTTCCAGTTGATGATGCAGATAAGTTATTTGAATTAACATGTAAATCCTGTTTTAACCCAAATGTCTCATGCGCTGTCTTCATGGGGTGGAAGCCAGTGCTGGCATTGTTGCCAAGGATCACTTGACCTCTGGAGACCTTTCCCTAATGCTTGTAAAGAACATAAAACAAGAGACATCCTTTGTGGTCTGCCTTCCTTATGGATAAAGATATGTGTGTGTTTGCCAAATTATCACCTGCCAGGATGACATCAGCAGTACATTTCCAAAAATAGACACATTCAGTCCACAGATCTGGTACAGGCCAAGGACCACACAGAGTGGCTTCCGTTTTGCATGGCTCTTCTCTATTCACGGGTTTTGTACATTTATTGCAGGCATTCCATGGGCATCTTCTTTTCCACTTCTGACCAGATTTAACCCCATTTAGCTGATACGATCTGACAGCTCACAGCCTGCAGTGGGATGGCTGCTGGCCACAGGAGCTCTTTTAAGGAAAATGGAAGGTTAAGCAGATGAACAATTGGTTCCAGTAATGCCAAAATCACTTATAACCTGATCCTATGGCTACACAAGGCAGCCAGGGCATGCAGAGAGGCTTGCGCTCTGACAGATGCAGCAACCCCGAACCAAAGTGTAACCCTTACAGTGCCAAGAGGAGTAAAAAGTCAGCAAGCAGGAACGGGTTGGAGTGGTGATTTCCCCTCCCCAAAAAATCATTGAGCCTAAAGTATTGACTGATAAAACCGTGTAAAACCCGCTGGAAGTATTCCATTGTACAGTTCCAAGTCCTCACGATCAGCATATTTCCATGGAAAATCTGGCTTCTGATTCAAACATCCAGCTGTGCAGCAGTTCACTAGCCATGATATATATATATATATATATATAGGCTCTAGGGAAACACCAATGTGAAAGTAATGTTAAACAACTGGCACATTTGGGAAGAAAAATTCAGTACAGGCAAAAAGAAAATGAAGTGAAAGTAACCATGGAATCAATTCACCTAAAGGAGACACGAAGCAAAATGGGGGGTGGTTGGTGAAAATAGCTTAAAGAAGAAATCCAGAAGGCTGTTTTGGCTCCAAACTTTTTTTCAATTAGTTTAAAAGGGGAGAGAGAGTACCCTTTGTCCACTGTACTGGCAGTGTCAAAGCCACATGGTGCTACGACTTTAATAAGAAGGAGAATTGGGCAAGATTGAACAAAAAAGCTGGCAGGATCTAACCTGATCCTATTTGCAATATATATATATATATATATATATATATACACATATATGTATATATATACCCTTAGATTGGGCTGTTCCATTTCTTCCCCCTCCCCCTTCCTCTTCTAGTCACTGTTCCCATCATTCAGGACCAGGTATTCATTCACTGGGACTAAAGGGCAGTAAATTTTAAGCTAATAAAAGAAAATGTGGAACACACTTTCATCACGCTCGGCAGAAGTCACTGAGAGAGAAGGTCAAGACGACAAACGCTCTTGCTGGATTTGGAAAAGGGCTGAGTAATTTTATGGCCCCTATGAAGGCGTGTAGCTTGCTTGCTAGCTAGGATAATTATCAGAGTAATCAAATTTCTTATGCTGTAGTATGTAAGCTGACCACCTTACTGTTTGTACGCCACTTAATATTATCCTATTCATCGCCAGTGGCATTTATGTCCAACCCCCCCCTTATACAGAAGCCTATTTGTATAAATAATAAAAATTAATATACGAGCATTGGTTAGCCTTGCAGGAATGTGATAGCTTATATAATCACAGAGAGTGAGGAAAGGCAGTTGGCAGAATGAAAAGCCAGGAAATTATTTTTTTTCCCCTTTTATAACCTCATTTCTGCCCTTCTTAACTTCAGCGGACATCTATCATTTGTCAAAATGGCACTCTTACAATGGATTGTAAGCTCCGCTCTATTGGTGCTATATTTGTTGGGAGTCCAAAGGTGGTGAGTCCAAATACTTCGTGCACACACACCCAAACCTATCTCCCATTTGGTGTCTGAGAGTGAACTGACTCCCAAACCTGTCCCACAATTCTGTTCCAGAAAGTCTCACTGATAACTGTGAGCCTTATTAATGTTTAATATTGATTTCTGGGAGCATCTTTAAAGAAATCAGATACTGTCTGTAGCAAGTTTGTGGAAAGGAGATTAAATTTTTGTGACGTTTGTATGTTACAAAGAAATGTAAAAATGCAATCAGACAAAAAATGCCACACGGCGGTATTGAGGGTTTGCCAGTCAATGAATGTGTGTGTGGAAATCCTGGCATTAGCCATGAAAAATGGCAGCCCACTGATGGGAAGTGAGAATATGGTTTTCACTCAGATCAGCTAATAGACATGAAATTCTCATGGGCCTTCTGAGAAGGTATGGAGGATACACAGATGAGTGAACAGGAGATTAGTAACCTGTACAGCATGGTACAGCAGTTAGACTTGTACTTTTTAAAGGGGGGGGGAAATGTAAGCCTAAATTTAATACAGGTTGGGTTTCCTAACCTGCAGCTTCCTACAAATATGAGTTGGGTAGAATAAGAAGGAAGTTTCTATTTCTACCATCCAAGGCCCTGTTTGGTTACTATGATTTAGGTACTCCAGCCTCACATACAGGGAGAGCATGCTATCCACGATTCTCCCAATACACCATCTTTATGAATAGGGCAATACACAAAAATCTGGGTTTCTGATCACACGGACCAAAGCTGGAAAATATGCATATTGTCTTATTCATGCAAAATGGTGACACACGTTAGCAAGAGGATTGCGCATGGGCATGGCACAATCTTCCTTTATGCCTGGTGGGATCACCAAAATTATGACATTTGAACAGGGTTCCTTTCATTTTTGTGATCTTACACCTCATCCTCTGCTTTTATTGCTTTCTCTGCATTCTCCTCCGTGGTCTCTCCCTTTCTCACACATTAATCTTCTTACCAAACGACTGCTCCTGAGTGCTATTCTTTATCTCATGCTGTCCCCTGCAAGCCGCTTTATGCACGCGATGCTGTGCATTTATTCAGTTGCCTGTGTTCTGCTTTAAGAATTGATGATGAAAACCTCACCTTCTTTGTTCTTGCCATTCCTTCTTGATGTTCTATTTGACTTCTTTGATCCTTTTCCTATTCATATTATATGGGTTTTTACTTTAAAGGCCATGGTAGACACAAAAGATCTGTGATTAGTATTTTCGGGATTTTCATGAGGTAATTGGTAGCCTGAGGTAGCTACTTTGAAGAGCAGTGAAAGATGGAGGCCCCAAAGCTGCAACCCACTGTCTGAGAGGCAAAAGATGGGTTCAACTACTTGTGCCTGCCTTTTCCTACATTAGGGTTGCCGGGTGCCCCTGATCACCTTTGATGAGTGGTGGTGGTAGGGTTGCCAGCTCCAGGTTGGGAAACTCCTGGAGATTACAGGATGGCGCCTGGGGAGGACAGGGATCTCGGTGGGTTACAATGCCATTGAGTCCACCCTCTAAAGCGCCCCTTTTCTCCAGGGGAACTGATCTCTGTAGTCTGTAGGTGAGCTGTAATTCCAGGTGATTCTCAGGTCCCACCTGGAGGCTGGCATCCCTGTCCTCCATATGGAGCCAAGTGAAGTTTCAGAGAGGCAACTGAAATCATGGGATTGAATACCAGCTCCTGCAGAGACTCTTCCCGGGTCTCCAAATGCCTGGGGCTGCCAATGAGCTTCAGAAATGCAGACCATCCCAATCATAGTAGGGAAAGGAAGGCAGGAAAGGTCTTTGGGTCAGCTGGATGAAATCTGGCCTGAACTTCTGTTCCTGCTGCTGGTCATGGCCAGAGGTGTGAGCCTTTTCTGCAGTACAAGGACAAGCGCCCCAGCATTTGTGGCTTTCAGACAATGGCCTTGAGCAAGCTGGCCCAGTGAATCTGGGGCTAGCCCAGAAGCTGAAATTGTTTTTTTTTTCCTTCTTCTTCTAAATTATATTTTTTCTAGTTTTCATAACTCACTTGGAGTCCCCAGGGCAGACGTAGAGTATCAGTTTCTAAATAAATATTTTTTTCTCATCTCTAGTCTGTCTCTAGCTCTTTTGTTTTCTCTTAATCTTACCTAGTTAGGGCAAAGTTTCCCCTTTTCTCCCCAGGTTCCCACTCCTTTGGTTTATGAAAGAGTGACCATACTGGCAGAAATTTATTTGTTTTCTTCTTGAGTAATATCTTGGATATTGTAGCTGATGGTGATAACAATTGGGATGAGCAGATTTCCTACATTTGGGTCCAATACTGTTCTAGAATGTTGCTAATTGCTGCTTTCCTATGTGGTGTAGTGGTTAGAGTGTTGGACTAGTTTCTGGGAGACTTGGCTCCAAACCCCACTCTGCCATAAAACTAATGGGGGATTTGGGGCCACTCATTCTTCCTTATCCTAACCTACCTCAGAGGGCTGTTGTAAGAACAAAATACGGGAGATGAGAAGCACATGTGGTTTCCTGAGCTCCTCGGACCAAGGGCAGAATAAAAAATGTATAGATAAAAATCCCCATGCTTTCAAAATCTAAAATTAATCTAAGAATTAGAGCATGTACAATTTGCTGAGATTTTGGTTCTTTTAATTCATTTGTATCTTTCCTCCCATCTTTTTTGCCAAGGTACAACATTGGGAAAGAAGGTAGTTCTGATGGAATTCACCTACATTTATGATTCTCCTACATTTATTATTAATGTGCGCATGTGGTCCTGCACATTGGAAACACGCCAGAGGAAAAGAATCTTGATATGATTGCACATACGATCACATTCCTATTGCTTTGTTGTAGTGTTTTATCAATGCATGGCCATGCATCAGGCATGACTGTGTTGGAGGAAAAACAAATAAATGGAAGGAACTGGAACCAGCAAACTGCACATGAACAGTACTCTGTACGAAGTTCAGAAATAACAAAAGGATGATGGAGGATTCTTTGTGTGGTTCCGGGGGGGGGCGGGAAAGCAGGTAATTCAAGAGAATTGGACAGTCAGTGGCTTGTTCCTGGTTTTGAATTCGGTTTGCTCCCCCACCCCCCGGGAAAAATCTCACCACACGCAAGGAGTGGGCCAGAAATTATTTCAAACTTTCTTCAGATCACTGCAGCTTGCCTACACATGTCAATTTTGTTATGAGGACAAGTCTGAGAAAGCAATACTGTACACAAAGTTCCCAAAGCCTCTGTCATAATGTGCCATATTGAGGGCAACACTGTCATGCTCAAGGTACACAGCCTGTTTCATGACACCTTGTCTGTTCATAATGGAACGCTTCACTAGAAACAGAGAAATCACTCTTCTGAAAGTCCCCTCTCTCAGTCTTCCATTGTGATGCAATTTTAGAGAGATGTCAAGGGTGGGGGAATCGACCCCTTACAAAGCGCCACATTCAACTGTCATTCTATACAAAAGTAAGTAAGGAGAGATTCCCTCCACACAAAGCACTTTATACTTTGGGGTTCTGTAGAAAGGTTCATACTATTTGAAATGGAAGATGCAGGCACTTCACCTCTGTGTGTGCAGCTGATGCTACTGAATTAAGGGCTTTGCAAAAAGCACTTGACTCTGCTCCACCATGGGGAAATAACAGTCTCTCTTTCACCACAAAGTGAATAGCAAGTGATCATTTTTGATGTAAAGTAGTGTGACATGGAGCAATACAGGTGTTTTCACTTAAGCCCATAACAAAGTGGTAGAGAGTACCTGATGCCCATTCAGGCAGCTGAAGTGTCGCAACAATTGCTGAATGATTTTAGCTGTACGTAGAAGGAAAAAATGTATCTTTTCCAAATGATAAATAGAGAATATCCCCTGGTTACATACCATGATGACGGAGAGGCACAAACTGGAAGTGGATGAACAAAGGTAACCATCAGTCATAAGGAGGAGAGAGAGAACTTCCATAGCCTAACCAAGTGAAATTGATCAGGACACTTGCTGAGGGTGAAGGAGGAGGGCACAAAAGTTGGCTTGAAACTCAACATCAAAAAAAAAAAAAAACACCCCTAAGATCATGGCATCCGGCCCCATCACTCCTTGGCAAATAGAAGGGGAAGTCATGGAAGCAGTGGCAGACTTCACATTCCTGGGATCTAAGGTCACTGCAGATGGTGATTGCAGCCATGAAATTAAAAGATGCCTGCTCCTTGGGAGGAAAATGATGACAAACCTAGGCAACATAATAAAAAGTAGAGACATCACCCTGCCAACAAAAGTCTGTATGGTCAAAGCAATGGTATTCCCAGTAGTAATGTATGGATCATAAGGCAGGCTGAGCACCGAAGAATAGATACTTTTGAATTATGGTGCTGGAGAAGACTCTTGAGAGTCCCTTGGACAGCAAGGAGAGCAAATCAGTCAATCCTAAAAGAAATCAACCCTGACTGTTCCCTGGAAGGCCAGATACTGAAGCTGAAGCTCAAATACTTTGGCCACCAAATGAAGGGAGCACCCACTTGAGAAGACCCTGATGCTGGGAAAAATTAAAGGTAAAAGAAGAAGGGGACGACAAAGGATGAGATGGTTCGACAGTGGTACTGATGCAGCAAACATGAAGTTGAGCAAACTCCAGAGGATGATGGAGGACAGGAGAGCCTGGCGTGATGTGGTCCATGGGGTCACGAAGAGTCGGACTTGACAACAACAACAACAAAGATTCAGGACAGACTCACTAAAACATATGCATTTCCACAAAAAGCACTGGTGGTCATTGATCTGAATGCTTCAAAAGAGATTAGTCAAATTCAGATCTACCCACGGCCATTCACCATGATGGATAAAAGGAACCTTTGTGTTCAGAGGCACCATGCTACTGGGTACCAGGTAGAAGAAGGAAGTTGCTTGTGAACTTCCTGGAAGCATCCAATTTGCCATTATGTAAAACAGGGTGTTGGACTAAATGGACTTCTTGTATGATCCAAGGGGATTCTTCTAACATTCTGTCCTAATTTACCATGGTGTATGGATTTACTTGATAATCTGGGGAAGTTTTGATCATATATTGAACTGTGAAAAAATTTGGCTTGTTGCTTAGGCTATTCTGAATATATGAAGTCTTGCTTCTAATATATACACATAGAACTGGATTAAGAAGTAAGATTTACTTGATGTGGATATATTTCTGCACACTGATGCAGGTGCCATTTGCATTTACCTTCACATGCATGGATGCTGCCATTTCAGCTGTTTGCTCCTTCACCAATACAGTCCCATGGAAAGATTTGTGCTCTTGAGGTTCTGCTGTCTGAATTTTTGTTTCCCATACCATGCAAATGACACTTGGAGAAATGAAGTGTGCTGTGATTCGCCACTGGGGATGGTGCACATTTTGCTTTGTCATTTCTTCTCTATGGGATCTGATCCATAATAAAGTATCAGAGACATTTTCATGAAATAACAGGAGAAGTTCTCTCCATTAAAATCAGTGCTAACTGAAAGGTTATCAGGTGAGAGGTTTTTTTCTTTCTCCTAGATATTATTTTTTTTTCTCCTAATGAGGAAAGACTGGCTATAATTAAATTACTTCAACAGCATTTTTTTAAGATGAACACGAATGCAGAAGGATTCAAGAAGGGATGGAAAAATAAACACAAACATCGGGTCATTAATATTTCAAAATACAAAGCACAGAATAAATAGCCTATGGAAATAATGAAAACACAAATTACCCATTCCAGAAATATGGTTAAACTTTGATGAAAAAGTCATAAAATTTTAATCTTCATTTTCAATGGAAAGTTGTATTCCACACGCAATTAGAAACATCCAAATCTAAATTTGGTTGTAAGCGAGAGATTCTCTAGTGTGCACCCCAAATCCTTCACTGCTTACAGAACTGTCAGTAATGAAAGACCAAAAAATTGATTCCTCTTTTAGCATGTTTCCCCCCGCCTCCCAGAGGATACTTGATACTTCCTTCCTTCTGAGCTGGAGCCTCAAACATTTTAACATCTCTCTATAACACAAGAAACCTTTCACTATCATTATTCCCTTCTAATGATGGACGTGTCCTTATGGCAGCTTTTGGGCTCTCCCACACTCTTCCTATTTCATCCTCAGCCTCTGATCCCATTGGCTGAACTATGCTGAGCCAAGAATAAACCTATAGAGTAGTACAAACAGAGGTGCCATGGCTGCTTTGGCTGCCATTGACTTAGGTGCTCTAGCACTAATAGATATTGGATGATATAGAATGGCTGTTACATGCTATAGAATTGCATTTTGTGGTTGTCAATTAGTTGAGCAGTGTATGAACACAGCAGTAGGAGACAGATGGGTATGTGGCTTGAAGGACGTGCCCATGACCGATGTGTGGCTATTCAGAATTAAAGAGGGGTTTGAATTCTGTGCCTGCCCCACTCCTGTCTCTTTCTAACCAATAACAAGCATTCTACACAACAACTAATACATATCTTCAACATATTTATTCTGTTCCATACCCAACTCACCTTATTACAAGGGGAACTACCTGATCATTCAGAGCACACACACACACGTCAATTAAATTCTCCCTCGGCATTTCACCTCAGCTGTCAACCGCCAGTCTAAATAGGGTCTTGCAGTACCCCAGAAAATTCTGAGGCTCGGTTTTTGACAGATTGAATGGAAGACTGACCATGAGTGGAAGCCACTTCTTAGTTGTGGCACTCCAACTGTGGCGTTCCCTTTCCCAAGTGTTTGCCTGGCACTGGCTCTGGTAACCTCCCGGCAGCAGGCAAAGCTCTCTTTGTTTACCCAGGCTGTTTGTTAGAATGGGTGGCTTGGCTGCTGAGACCTTTGCCAATATATGTCCTGCTGTTTGCTGATGCCTAAATGTATTGCTTTTATGTGAATCTGAAGTTGTTATTTCCTGACTGGTTGTGGATAGCGTGGGGTTTTGGGTTTTGGTACTTTTCCTTGTATGCTTGATGCTGCGTGGTTTTCATAATATGCTTTATTTTGCTGTAAGCTGTCCCAAGAGCCTGTAGGATGAGTGCAGGGCATAAATAATACTGTTCTACATTGCAGTTCTGAGGCAGCCACTGAGAAGGCCCTCAACGTACTCTTGGGGGAGGCTACACCAGAAAAGCTGACATAGAGCACAAGGGAGGCCTTCAAAAGATTGGCTGGCCTTAGTTTCATCCTCTTGGCTTCCAAGGAGCTCTGGGTGCTATTTTGGTCTCACAGGAACTCTGTGATATGACTGAGAGGGAAGGATGTGACCTAAACCAACAGCTCCCAACCAATGTTCCCTCTAAGCCGTAGAGTTCTTGTGAGCAAAAATTCTACTTTTTGAGCTACTGGCATAAAATTGTGAGTGAGCGATTTGGCTGCTGCATAAATTAGAGTGCTCTGGAGCCGTCCTTCCTGAGCCAAGGCAAAAATGTGTGAGCCGGAGGCTAAAAAACTGTGAGCTAGCTCACATTAACTCAGCTTAGAGGGAACACTGCTCCCAACCCTTTTTGGTATGGTGACCCATCCAGGGCTGGCCCAGGTTTTTTTTGACACCTTAGGCCATTTATGACCTTAGCACCCTTCAAGTTCAGCATTCAATTTGCTACTGTGGCTAACCAGATGTTTTTGATCAACAAAGAGTCGGCTCCAACAAACCAACAAACATTCTAGAATGGGTCTGCTCCCCCACTATGAACCCCAAGCAAATGGCATTCTGACATATGCAGCCTTTGCATATGAAGGTTACATTCCACTCTTTGACCATCCTTCTCCTTCTCCATTACTCTCTCAAATTCTCCCTACGGTTCTAAGAAACTCACTCTAGTAACCATCAGGACGTGTTTTACTTGATCAGCATGTATATGCAGTAAAGAAAAAGTATCAACTAATGTATGACATTGAAGATCCTGTTTCCAAGGTCAGATCTTGGTTTCCAAAATACAATAGAGAGCCATGGGAAGAGCAGGGGGTGACCATTAGGTTGGGACAGCCTAGGATCCACTTCTGGTCCTGACTCACCTAGGCCATTCTCAGCTCACAGCTGAAGGGACAGCATATTATTCGTATTGCCTGCTTTCATTCCTCCACAGCAGCCCTGTTCATGTTATAGTGAGCATTCATGCACGCATTTGTAAGAAAGAATCAACATACTTTCATTTTTAAAAAGATCAAACTGAGGAGTATTAGTTAAATAAATATGAGGTTTAACAGCTAGATTTGAGCCCAGCAACACCTTAGCGACCACCAAGAATTTTGGGGTGAGAGCTTCCAAAAGCCCAGGATCCCTTTGACTCCCAGACTCCCTTTGACAACTGAGAGCCAGTTTGAAGTTGTGGTTAGAAGCGCAGACTCTAATCTGGGAGAACTGGGTTTGATTCCCCACTCTCCCACATGCAGCTGCTGGGTGACCTTAGGTCAACCACAAGCTGTCTCGGAGCTGTTCTCTCAAGAGCAGTTCTCAAAAGAACTCTCTCAGCCACACCTACCTTACAGGGTGTCTGTTGTGGGGAAAGGAGATTGTAAGATGCTCTGAGACTCGCAGTGAAGGGTGGGGTATAAATCCAATATATTCTTCTTCTTCAAAAGCTCTTACCCTGAAAATCTTGTTGGTCCTTACGGTGCTACTCTAGCTGCTCTACTGCAGGCCAACATGGCCACCTTCTAGAACTATGAGGTTTAAATTACTTATTCATTTGTGTATGTATTGACTGTCATGTAAGAGTTTCTCGATGGATATGCCAAAAAAAAAAAATCAAGTATACGCTATACACAAATTGTAATTTGCTCATTGTAACATATGTACAGGTATAGTATGTGGACAGGTAGAGAAGTGAACAGGGGAAATAGTATTTTTAGTTCACCTCAAAATCGTCACTTCTGGTGGTAAATGATCCCCATCAAATGATCCCCAACCTTTAAAAAAAAATATGAAGCTCTCTCTGGTTGCTCAGCAAGCCAAAATAATCCAACTTTTAAACCTGAAAGGAAGTCTATGTAGTGTGGCCATCAGACACATTGAATTGTATGGTCCACAAGCAGTAAAATAGCTTGTGGGGAGACTGAATGTAGCCTTTTGATTTCTTGACAGGAATAGTTGTTAATACCTGTTAAAAATTACCTTCCAGATCTGGCGTCCAAAAGTTTCCAACTTTATAAGAAGCATCCATTGCATTTGATGCTCTCACTGCCCACATTAGCTTGAACGACTCTGCGGTAGAAGTTGCTTCATAGCCTTGGGGGGCTTTATTCGACATGCTCATTTTCTTCTTATCTTTTTTAACAAGTTTAATGAAACACATTTTTAATTAGTAACATGCTAATGAATAAACATAAATAGATCCAGGCCCCTGCTCACCACCCTGGTGAACAAGCCCATCAATGTGAATACGAAAGATTAAAAATGATTTTGCAAAAGGCAAACATGATGAATAAGTCATGGCCATCTCCGTTTGCAATGTACACAAACACAAAGCCTGGAGGGAAAGAAGGAGGAATTGAAGTTGGTTCTTGGAAAGGCTGGATGATCTCCCGCTCCAAGATGGCTTTTTATTGTTCTCATTTTTCCCTTCAATTCTTCTTCTCTTCATCATTCCACGAGCTCAAAGAAACGGTCTAGTTCTTTTTATTATACCTGTGAATTTGCTGAGTGATATGCAGTACAATCGATCATAATTCAGAAGCTAGCTCATAGGGAAAGATGAAAAGGCACATGCCGGTCCATAGGGATGATTATTTTGCTGTGAGTTTAGAGTCAATGGTCATGAACACCACCTTAATGCTTCCGGACATTTTCTTCCCATTGCTCCATAGTGGTTATAAAAAAAACCCAACCCTGATGCTTCTCTTATTAAGACAGGAGGATTTCAATTCTAACACGTATAACGGTCCTTCAGCTCCAGATCTATCATGAAAATCTATCACTAAAATCTGCCTCCATTCCTGAAGACTGGAAGGTAGCCAATGTAACTCCCATCTTTAAAAAAGGTTCCAGAGGAGATCCAGGAAATTACAGACCAGTCAGTCTAACTTTGAAACTGGGTAAGTTGGTGGAATCCATTATTAAAGATAGAATTAGTAGGCACACTGATGAAAAAAGCTATTGAGGAAGAAACAGCATGGATTCTTTAAGGAAAAATCTAGTCTCACTAACCTTTTAGAGTTCTTTGAGGGGTGAACAAACGTGTGGACAAGGTTGACCCAGTAAATGTTGTTTACCAAGACTTCCAGAAAGCTTTTGATAAAGTTCCTCATCAAAGGCTCCTAAGTAAACACAGCAGACATGGGATAAGAAGACAAGTCCTGTTGTGGTTAATTGGTTAATCAACAGGAAACAGAATGAATATAAATGGGCAGTTTTCACAGTGGAAGGTGGTAAGCAGTGGGGTACCGCAGGGCTTGGTACTAGGTCTAGTTCTTTTTAACTTGTTCATTAATTATTTGGAGTTGGGAGTAAGCAGTGAAGCGGCTTAGTTTGTGGATGACACAGGGCAGTGATAACCAAGGAGGACTGTGAGATGCTCCAGAGCAATCTGTCAAGGTTGGGTGAGTGGGCATCAATGTGGCAAATGAGGTTCAACCTGGGCAAGTGCAAAGTAATGCACATTGGAGCCAAAATCCAAATCAAATGGAGCAGCGATGTGAGTCAGTATAAGCCAGTTTCATACATTAGTGGGGGGAACACTCAGAGGTAGGTGCAGTTTCAGTCAAGAGTCTTAGATTTTTCTTGGTCAGCCACTAGAATAGTGAGCTAGACAGACCAATGGTATGCCTCAATATAATTTAAGTTATGCACAGTATAAGGCAAACCTTAACCAATTTCAGTTCTGACACCCTGTGCAACAGAAGAATGGACACTGGGAAAAGTCCAGTTTTGCTAATAGAAATCCCTTCCATCGGTGAAAATTACTGCTGGACCCAGTCCCTGATTTTGTGATCTAATCTTGTGTCTCCCATCTGTTTCCCTTTAAGATATTTTTCTAAACCAAGATATAATAAGTAAGGAAGAATGCTGTATACATGGCATCTGGAACATACTGGGCATTAAGGCTGTAATCCTAACCATGATTACTTAACTGGAAAACTGCCCCACTGAAAGCAATGAGTCTTACAGCTATGTAGGCACAAGTAGAATAAGTGTCCTATGAAGGATCCATAGCATCCAATGGAGTTTTCATTGGAAATGTGCATCTTTGGAATTGCATTTTCATCTCCCAGCTTTTTGAAAGCTTTTTGTATACCTAGGATCTGGGCTGTACTGCCTTGCATTTCACCAAACCTTGCCAGACTTCAGTGGCACAAATACGACATGAGGATCTTGAGAGGCTGGATGAATCACGATATGCGAAATGGGTGAGCAAAGTATTTTGTCAGGAAATCCTTACCTGGATAAGATAAGATTATACTATTTAAATACCTGGCAAAATACAATTGTTAATACAACATAAACAGGTGCCTGCTAATTCCACTGCCATGCATACTATACGTTTGTTGAAGAGACATAATACTCCAGTCCAGGTCTAGCCCTGGCATATTATCTCGTAAAGCACATAGCTGATCTTCAGATTAACTGAGCTGAACAGAGTAGGGAGTGGAGGGGCACCAAAAAAATCTTTCATGGATGAAATGAGATTCCGTCTGGAGGTTGCTATGAATAGGCTCCTGTTCCTTTGTCAGTGCGATCCCCCAATTGCCAGGATCACACATATTATGCCGGGAGGTTTTTTTATGTTGAAGAAAAACAGAGAAGAGATAGGATTTATACCCCACCCTTCACTACCTGAAGTAGTCTCAGAGCGGCTTACAATCTCCTTTCCCTTCCTCTCCCCACGACAGACACCCTGTGAGGTAGGTGGGGCTGAGAGAGCTCTTTTGACGACTGCTCTTGAGACAACAGCTCTGAGAGAATTTGTGATTACCCAAGGTCACACCAGCAGCTGCATATGGAGGAGTGGGGAATCAAACCCAGTTCTCCCAGATTCAAGTCCACGCTCCTAACCACTACACCAAACTGGCCTTGTTTTTAATGGTTTGCTTTTATATTGATATAATGTGTCTTTTTAAATAATTGGGGTTATTAGTCATAACCTGCCCTAAGCAGGACTCTGGAGAGGTAGCATAAAAACATTTAGGTGTGCATAATAGATCAATGTATTTATCTTGTACTCTCTATAGGAGTGGGGAAAGGCTTGGCAGCCCTGTTGGGAACTGCATCAGTACTTGGTAGACGGGGACTAATGGGAAGGCCCAAGTCACTTTACAGCAGCTTACAAAGGATAAGGAAGATTTTTACCATGGGGCAAATTAGGCGTTCAAAAGCACATGGCACTATTTGGACCTCTTGTGGAGCATTCCCACCTACAAAACCAAATGTTCGCTTTCTTCCATTTGGTGATGTTACCTCTCACTGGGGCAACCCACCTGTGTCTAGGCAATACCACTTCAGATGACTGAATAATCCTCCATATTAAAGGAAAAAATCCTCAGTATAGAAAACTAGGTATCTTACAGTGCAATCCTAAGAGCACTTCCCTGGGAGTCAGCCGCTTCTCTTCCAACTCACATGATGGCGGTGACACGCATTTATTGATACCACGTGGCGCAATTCCTAGTGGTGTGTGGAATTACTAACATTAGTTCTGCTACACAATGTCACATCACCAAGTTATACCCCATAAATCTTGGGATCTGGGATGTCAGGAACTTGGCCACCCTATCTGGGAGGGGGGGAGGGATAAAGTAGCCAAACAGCACACGCCAACAATGTGAAGAAAGCTTGAACACCTGCAGTTTCTTGTTGGTTTTTTGCTAGCTGTTCTGACAGTTTTTATTAAAAAAACCCAAACCCTATTTGTGTTTGTCTTCTCATTACGGCTTGAACGAAAGAGGGAAATCACAGCAGAATCACAAGCCAATACCTCCCCCTCCCCAATTTCCAGCAGTCTCGGATGAAATAACCATCATATCACATTGTGTGTTGAAAGGTTTCCGTGTTGTAGCAACCCCACAGCTTTACCTCCTTCCCATCTTTGTACTTCGGCGGCTAATGTGGGAAAGCAGGCCACCCCGAAGAGAATAGGTTCTACAATTTATCTGATCATCACAAAAGGAACCCAGCAGAAGTAGATGAGAGTTCTAAAGACCCTCATGGGGCCAAGGAAGTAAGGCTGTTGCTATTGTCGGAAGAGAATAGGAGAAGAGCGAAATGATTCAGTGCATGCGTGTCAGGAGGCTGGTTTCTCCCCCTCCCCCCCCAAATGCATTATGCAGCTAAGAAGTCAGTCTGAAAGCTTCCTTGGCTGGGAGCACTGAGAAGTAAATACACGTATTCCCTGCCGTGCATTACAGCTCTTACTTTAGAAAGACTGGGGAGAAGCAGAAAGATACTAAATGAATTGAAAACTTTAATCAAAAGGACTAAAGAAGAGATAAGCTGATTGGGGGGAAAAAAAGAGAAGACGCGGAGGTTAGCAAACAAAGAACAAAGAGAGAGTTTTGAATACAATTATCAAGAAATAAGGAGCAAAATTAGGACACCGAAGCAGGCAGGGAAGAGAGAGAGGGAGGTGGAGAGGAAAAAAAAAATCAAAACTAGGCAGGCTGGTTAAAAGATCCGTGTGGATCTCAAGGAATGTATTTGATGGCGCTGAGATGCCAGAAGTCTGCCGTCTCTTGGGACCAAAATGCCATTAGGGAGGAATAGGGTTAGGCATTGTTTAAGTGCAGAGCTATTTTGGGGCAGGAACACACAGGAATGGAGTTCCGGCTGGCTTCAGAGTTGGCCATGACCACTACAGCCAAAACCTCTACATGCTTGGCTACAGAGGGAAGGCCTGGAGAGTGACCCCCCGCCGGCGACTCTAAGGCGAGTGGGCTAGGGCGCCCCTGGAGGCATTTAAATGCCTCCCCATTCCTTCCCTAGCCTGTCCAAGGGCTGGCTTGCCTGGGCAAGCAATGTCAGCATATCCAGATTGCTGTCAAGATCACAGCAAGTCATGCAGCCAGACTGTTTAGATCAGGGCAATCTAGTTTGACAGTTGAGTGGTCATATGGTCAGGATCATGTGTCCAAGATTGCATCAGTTCTTCAGGAGTCACTGTGACTCAGCACCGTTTCAGCACTGTTCATATCTGTGTTCTGATTGATCTACCTGTGTATACATTGTAACCAGTTCTTGGTGAAGTGTGGCTTGTATGGTTACTGCTGTTCTGTGTAGCACTTTGTTGGTTGGAGTCCTGAGTTGCTACTGTGTGTATATAGTCTCTGTAAATAAACTCTACATACTCTGTAAGTATATCAGAGTCCTCTGCTATTTTCTGGTGTCAAACACCATCAAGCAAAGGGAAGGCAGTTTAAACTGCCTTCCCTTCCCTCCAAGGGCCAGCTTCCCTCCAAGGTGCCCGGGCAAACCAAGGGAAAGCAGTTTAAACTGCCTTCCCTACCTTCCAATGGCTGGCTTGCCCGAGCTCCCCACAGCCACAGGGTGCACAGTCAAGCCAAAGGAAGGCATGGGGTGCGGCCTAATATGCTAATGAGTTGTGTTGTCAGGGAGTGGCCTAATATGCTAATGAGTTTCTGCTGTCGGGTGTGGCCTATTATGCTAATGAGTTCCTGCTGGGCTTTTTCTACAAAAAAGCCCCATTTGAGTGTACCTTCCACCCTCTCGTCCCAGGCTCTCCCTTTCTCCCCCTCCTCTGCTTTTTTGTTTGTGCCAACTGCAGTCTGAGAGATCACTGTTTATTTAATTCTTTAAACACCAATATCCTGCATTCCCAATAAAATATACCAGATGCAGCTTCTAATGTTCATTTAAAACAGTAGTCACAGTTCTTTTATATATATATATAATACTGGCGGCGTGAAGTGAGAAAAGTGAGAGTAAAAACCATGAAAAGCAGCAAAAGAGTGGATGAAACCCCCAAAGCAGCAGTGATCCACTTAAAACCACCAATATTAAAACAACAGTACTGAGGATGCCAGGAAGAGTGGAACATGGAACTGCATGGTGTATGGGAAAGGATTTTGGCCTGGCACCCAAAAGACTAGCTGCACCAGATGATGCTCATTTTGGCATCACAACCAAAAAGACCCTGTCCTTGGTGTTTACCTACCTTGCCTTAGATAGTGGGGGTGCATTGGGCAGTTCCTCTGAAGGCAGTCTTAATAGTAGGCAGGGTTGTATGAGATTATTGTTGTTGTTGCTATTGTTATTTTCAGCTTCTATCCCACCCATTTCCCACAAGCAGGACTCAGGGCACCGTACAACACATCCTGATCTCAGACACAGGAAACTGCTGCATGGAAACAGAAGGTGGCATAAAAATAACCACAGGTTTGGTCTGTGCAAGGGAAAAGCAATGTTCAAACTAGGGGACAAGACCAAATTGTGGAAGCTGTCTGGATCTACTCAAATATTCCCACTTTGGTTCTGTTCCTCCCTTGAGAGAAATGAACCCACGTTTACTTTCTTTTTTTATCACACCAGTCCCCCCCCATTAAATGAATGCATTATTTTAAAAAATATATATTTTTCTGTATCTCAGTGATATCTAACAGCTAAATGGCATAAAGGAGACAAAAAGAATCACCCGTGACAGCAACAAAAATAAGATAAAAATGAAACTGATGGCAAAGATAATCCAGTCAAAAAATAGTCATATTAGCTCCTCCTTAGTAGAAACACAGGTTTTCTGTTCAATGGGGGATAAACAAGCACAGATGCGAGATTTCCAGATGATCCAATGTGTTAGCTAAAACTGTCATTCCCTGTACAGTAGGGGTACCCAGCCTTGTTGAACCTATAGGCAATGCTGGAATTTTGAGAACAGGTAGTGGTTGCCACCACACAAAAAAAAAACTGCCATGGGGAATGGTCCAACTGCAAACTTCTGGAAGATAATGGAGGTAGCAGTTTCCAAAGGTATGCTTCCTACAGACACAAAGGTGGTACATCCAGGGCTCTTCTGAAGCATCATCTGGGTCAAAGAAGGGGACAGGCTCTTTGCTTTGGAGAAGACGCGAGTGACAGGGAACACACTGGTGAGCATCATGGCACCCACAGACATGATGCAAGAAATGACTGCTAGAGAGGTTAGGTGGCAGGTAGATTACTAGGGACAGTGCATTCTCAGAGCTAGTGTCTTGTTTGTAGAATGATCTTATATTTCTCTCTGCTGATTTCACTCAGAATAAGGGTGCTTTATCATTTCATGTCTGTTCTGATAGCCCTGCTTAACTGAGCTGCTTATTGCTGAGGTTATTGATTCTCTAACGGTAGTTTAGTATCAGTGTTTCATGAAGTGTACTCAATTAAGACCTGCCAGCTCCGCTTACATTCTGCCCACCAGCCACGAGCAAGAAGCCATTTATTTGTTGATCAGTTCGACTGTTCATGAGCTCCTCAAGCCTGTTTGGCAACTTACTTTCCATGTATTCAAACAGTACAGTGTAGCATAATCAAAAGTGTCTCACAAATGTGTGTTCTTGGCATTGCAGAACCCAACAGTAGCCCTAGTTTCTTCTGATAGACCTCTCATGAATGCATGTGGTGTGGCAGCCAATTGTGTGGTTTTTTTTAAAAAAAGTAAACTAATCAGTCAGCCAGTGATCGTAAACACTGTGTGTGACCAACCTGACCTGGGCTACCAGCCAGGTGGCCTGTGTGGGAGGTGGAACACCCAGTCAGGGGGTTACTGGTGAGGAGAGTGTGGCCCACTCCATACAGTGTGAATGGCTGGTGGCTTTGGCATCACTAACCAAAGGAGAGGATATGCCCTTGGGTTTGTGAGGGGAAGATTGGAGGGAACCACCAGGCATGTCCACAGATCACCTGTGTGGGCCACTTGCTGGGGCAGCCTTAAAGGTGGTGATGCAGTGCGAGAAAAGGGAGCAATGAGGGAAAGTAGTGAGATGGAGGACTGTGTGAAGGCCACAAAGTGGGAAGGATGAAGCTAACCGCTTCCTGGCAAGTGTAACGGTTGGAGGAACTAAAGAAGGATGTGATAACTGTAACCTCCACCTGGAGTGATCTGTGGGATGTAAGTAGATGGAATCCTGATCTGTCCCCAGCCTCCAATGCACACTGGTGTTGCAGGTACCCAGGGAAACACCCAGCCCTATGGCACTGTTTAATAAATAAATATCTTGGGAAGTTATTCAAAAACACATTGTGGCTCTCTGGGGCTGATAGCAGGGCCATGGGAGGAAAATATCACCAATGGCCTCATGAAGCCTCTGCCAGCCACCTCCCCAACCCACCTACACCCAGCCTCTGGAAGAGCCCAGCACCCCAGCAGGACAACTTACATGGTCACCAGGCAGCAGCAGAGCCAGGGGTGAGGTCACAAGGCCCAAAACAGGGTGGCTGACAGTGGCGGAGGGAGGAGAATCCGGAGGAGCTGAAAGAGACAGAGGCAACACAGCCAGCACTCGCAGCAGGGCCTGAGCTGGCAGAGGAGGAACTGGCCAATGTTGGAACTTCCTGGGGCAGGGCACTGGAGGGACAGCCAGGTTGGAAGCACGTAGACCCAGACGATGTCAGGAGGTTGGACGTGGCTTCAGAGGTGGTGCAACCCCATCGTTCCCCAGCCGGGAGACAACTGGGACCCCAGACCAACAGGAAGACATCCAGTGACTCTGAGAGAACTCAGAGATCTTTTCTCATCACCCAGGATGGATCAACTTTATCACCACCCCACAATGCAAGGTAATTCAGGTCCACTAAGAAACCTTGCATTGTGGGTTTCTTAGTGGGAAAAGGACAACAAACACCAGATGAGATGTTTCCTTGGCTTCGTGGGGTACTCTAGCAAATTCATACCCCGCTTCGCCACCCTAGTCAGCTCTCTGACAGAAAGCTTGCAGAATGGACAACCAAATCAGATCAAATGGGACTAATTCTGGCTGAAGGCTTTTGATGCCCTCTGGTCCAGCTTATCCCATGGCCCCGTGCTCCAGAACCTGGACTTTGACCTCCCATTCTAGCTCCATACTGACACCTCCAGCACCAGCCTGGGAGCTGTCCTGTCCCAGGTGGTAGCAGGGCAAGAACACCCAGTCTTCTAAGCTGCAGCCAGCAGAACAGAAATGCACCATAGAACCATAGAGTTGGAAGGGACCTCCAGAGTCATCTAGTCCAATCCCCTGCACAATGTAGGAAATTCAGAAATACCTTCCCTGCACACCCCCAGTGTCCCCTGCTCTATGACCAACTCAGTAGAAAAGGGGGCCCTGGCCATCAGTTGGGCAGCTGGAGCTCTCCAGTACTACCTGGCTAACAACCACTTCACACTGGTGGTAGACCACGGACCATTACTGTGGATGGTGCAGATGAAAGACCACAGTCCCCATGTACTGAGATGGTACCTGTCTCTGCTTCCTTTTAGTTGCACACCCCAACAGTGCACAGGCAAGACTCACTTAATGTGGACTATATGTCCTGACTCTTCAATGGTGCTTCCCTGGATGACTGGCTTGGGGGGGATCTGGAGCCGGCAGCCGGGCTGTGGAAGGAGAATGCTGCTGGTGCCCTTGCCATACCTCCACCAGCCGCCTCCCCAACCTGTGTGCCAGGACAGCCTGGCAACTCGAGCTGGACAATTTATGTGGGTGGCAGGTGGCAGTGGAGCCAGGGGTGAGGGTGCAAGGGCCAGCAGCAGTGGTGGTAGCACTGGCAGCACCTGAAACAAGGTGGTTGATGGTGGCAGAGAGAGAGGGGAGCCCAGTGGAATGAGAGAGGCAGAGGCAGCATGGCCAGCACTCGTGGCAGGGCCTGAGCTGTAGGTGCCAGCTACAGAGTCCACTCAGCAGGGGCAGGCAGTGGTAGAGCTGGTGGAGGAGCAGCTGGCCAATGCCAGAACTTCCCGGGCCAAGGCACTGGAGGAGCAGCCAGACTAGAAGCAGATAGGCCCAGAGGGCACCAGGAGGCTAGCTGTGGCTCTGGAGGCCGTGCAATCCCACCCCTCCCCAGCCAGGATGCAACTGGGACTGGGAGAGACATGGCCCCACCCAGGGGGTGGTTGGAAGGGGGCAGGCCCTTCACACACATGGAAGCCAGCCTAGTCCAATGGAGATGGCCTGATGGTGATGGACAGGGGCAGGCTCCAGTGGGAGAGGGCAGAATGACCCCCCCCCCAAAGAAGAGGCCGGAAGGATAACAAGAGGCTCTGGTAGAAAGGCTGGGGAGGAAAAACACTGAGTGCCAAAGCTGTGGCAAAAGGTACTCCAGCATCAATAAGTTTCTAAGGGTATAAGAGGAAAGAAGGTGCTCCAGCTAGGAGGAGGAGGACCAGAGTGAGCTAACCCCCTCTACTCCCATTCTGAGGCCTCTGAAGAGCATCCCAACCCTGGTAGCATGACAGCCAAAGGTGGCACCCCCTCAGGGTGTGTATGTATGTGTGGCAGTGGCAGTGATCTAATACCCCACAGACTTAGAATGGGGGGGCCATCTAATTTAACTTTCTAAAAGATGGAAGGGAAGTGTAATGTGTTGTGCCCCTTTGGAGACCTCCTTCAGCCACTCTGGGGCACGTAGCTGCTGCCCTGCATTTGACAGAAGCTTTTCCTTGAAACTGAGTAGTGCCTTGCCTGCAGATCTGAATAGGCAGAAACCACTCTCAGCAAAGAGCAATCATTTCCCAACACCACTGTCTTTTTTTGTAGAGTTCCCGAACACCCAATAGATCAGTTCATTCCAGGTAACTGAAAATTACATTAATCAAGCGAGGGAGCCATCGCCAAATGTCACCATTGTGCCCAGGGGGCCTCTTTCTCCTGCTCTCTCTTGAAGACACTGTGTGGGTAGCTTTCACTTTCCCCCTTTTTGCTTTGATTTCTTACTTCAGCCCTTGGGTGTGCACGAGCTCCAGAAATGAGCATGTGCAGAACATGCCAAGAGAGAGAGAGAGAAAGAGAGAGAGAGAAAGAGGCTCAAAACGAGCTATAAAATTACTAACAGGCTAACGCAGCACGCTAGAAGTCCGGATGAGACAGAGTCACATATTTCTCTGTTGGTGACAGTTATGATTAAGCAAATAAATAGAAGGGTTCTTCATTACTGCTTTCAATTACAAAGCCACTCAATCAATAGAGGTTCTCATCAGCGCTGTTATAATTTTGTCCGTCTCTCTTAACATAGCTGTGCACCGCAGTGGATGTGCCTCAGGCAAGTAGGGGAAGGGAGCTCTGCAAGGAAGGACCCCAATGCTTCCATTGCTGGGGCAAACAGACAGAAGGAGGGCATCAGCCAGGGACCGGCCCATTGTACCTGGATGCTGCCCAGGAAAAGAACCTGAGAATCATTGTCACAATGGGCAATGGAAAGCAGGGCTGTGTCTCAGTGACAGTGCACAAGCTTGGAACACAGGAGAGTCCAGGATCAATCCTCTCCAGTTAAAGGATCTCAGCAAGCAGATGTTGGGAAAGGTATCTTTCTGGAGAGCTGTTACCCATCAGAGTAGACAATACTGAGTTGGACCCGTGGCTTGGCTTACGTTAGGGGGATTTGTAACTCATTTTTAAGGGGAAGGGCGGGTTGGCTTGATGGTAGAGCATCTGCTTTGCATGCCAAGGATTGTAGATTCAATCTCTGGTATCTCCATGGAAAAGATCCCAGGCTGGATCTTCTGTGCCTAACCCAGAAAAGATATTTATATGGAAAAAGTCAAGTGTAAAGTCCAGGGCTTTTTTTTTTTTCTGGGGGAACATGCCGGAACAGAGTTCTGGAACCTCTTCGACAAAATTCTTTTAAAAATGTTTACAAGTTCATGAGTTTTCAGTATACAGATTGAAAACCTCATTTCCCTTTTGAGAGTTCTAGCAGCTCTTTTTAAAAAAAAGGCCTGGTAAAGTTATTTTTTTAATCTTAGGAATGTACACACGAAAGAGGGTGGTTATGTGTGTATCACAATAGCAGAAGCAGCCTTAGGTTAAGCTGTATCCAGACAATTTGACTTCCTGCCCGCTAAAGTGATGCTGCAGTTCCTGATGATACAGGCTTGGCTTCAATGCCTTAGCCTCGATGCCTACAGGAAATGTAAAACTTCCCAGATCTTTGCATTGTGGCTGAGCCTCGAAGAACTAAGCAGCTGGAAAGCAATCTTTTTTTAAAAAAAAAAATGAGATCACACTGCTTTACAGCTGGCCAGGTGGCATTCCTTGTAGCTGCTACTTGTTTGGAAACAAGTGGTAGAATATTAAAGCAGATAAAGGTTTGTGATGCTCTTATAAAACACAGTGCATGAGATTTGTCCAGCTGAGTTATGGAAGGCAGCCAAAAAAGTGAAGGAAAGAGAGCAGATAACCAGGCTTGACGCTGAGCTCACTTACGCCACAAGGAACACTGTCACAGAGAGACGGAGACAGAGCAATACGAATACATATACAGATGAAGAGCTTCTCTCACTAAAGCAACTTAAACACAACCTTTTGAGACAGTTCAGAAGCTTCAATTAGTGTAGAATGAGCCAGTCAGCTTATTGACATGGTATTCCCTGCAGGCAACTTGTTTCTTCAGGCGTAGCATTGGCCAAGTCACATCACATCCAGGTAGGGCTGCCAAGCCAAGTGGGGGATCCCCTCCTCCCCAGGTCTTGTTGCCCACTGCCACTCTAAGCTGTATAGTTTTGCCATAGAGTTTCCAGAGATTCCTAGAGCTACCCTATCTCACATCCAGATTTTACCAGAATTAACATAATGCCACAGCTGGCATTGTGCCCCCCATTTCCCCAACTACAACCTTCCCACCAGTTGTCAGGCACTGCCTGGCAACCTAAAACCAGGCCCGATTCAACATGTTGGTTATTTTTTTTTTTAAAAAAAGAGAAAACTAGCTTATGATCAGGATCCATGAAGGACCATCTGCTCTTTTATGTACCTGCCTATCAGTTAAGATCTTCAGAGGTCCTCCTCCCTTATCTTTCACTGTAAAGTGGGTTTGTACAAGAAGCAGGGCCTTTTCAGTTGTGACACCTCAGAGATGGACTACCCTCTGAGAGGCCTTCTTTCTCCTTTGTCCTCAAAGGGCACTGTCCCAGCCATGAGCCCATGATCTGCTGGGTGCCTAGACTCCACCCATTCTGAGGAGGAACAGGTTACCTCATCATTGCCCAGGTAACCTCCTGGAAGATGTCATCACTATAGTGCAGGGTAAGTCCTCACCCTCATTAAACAAGGGTCCTTCGTGTAGTCTGGTGCCCAGGTTACCAGGCAGGCAAGGAAAAGAGTAAAAATCACTGTTAGGCAATGTCAGTCTGTTTCAGGAATCATCAGAAACTCTATGGTATGACCATTGCCAGCTTCCAGGTGGCACCCAGAGATCTCCTGGAATTACAATTGACCTCCAGCCTACAGAAATCAGTTCCTCTGGAAAAAATGGCTGCTATGGAGGGCATACTCCATGACATTATATCCTACTGAGGTCCCTTCATTCCCCTAACCCCACCCTACCCAGCCTCTGCCCCCAAACTCCAGGGATTTTCCAACCCAGAGTTGGCAACCCTAGTCTGGCGACACATAGAGAGTGACATCACACAGTCACCTGACAGCCTCCACCAGCACCACCATCCAACTCCTGCCCTAAAATACATACATGATTTGTCCATGATTGTGAAGAGCCCCAGTTTAAAAGGACTGCACTTTAAGCCTTTTAATAGCAATTTGGCCTGTAGCAATTAGTGGATCAAAACATCCATGCTGTCTTTATATACATATATAATTTCCCCGGCTAATTTCTCAGCCCTTAGTTTAAAGGCATAAGAGCAGACTGGGCCAGGATTTTTCTCCTGGGCAGCTGGGCTGCCATAGAGGGGCTGATCTGAAAAGCCAAAAGGGCCCAGGGATATTAAATCAACTCCAGTCGTCTGTGCCTTTCCCCCCCAGAACAACAATTAGGGGAAGCAGACAAGACCCCTCAGAGGGCCAGGGTTGACCTAGGGGACATCAGTTGCTAACCGAAGGACCTCAAGATGGCTTACCTGACACAATTTCTTTTTTATCTACCCCTGATTTCCCAGGGAGACATCAGCTCCTCCTCCTCAGATTCTTTTTGGCTCTATTTAGAGCCTGGGAATTCCAGCTGGCAGCAAACTGCACAGCTCTTCAAGAGGAGGCCTGCCAGTCTTGCTTAATTTGCATGCTTTTTTTTTTTTTACAGTGGGGATGGGTAATACGAATACACAACAGGATATGCTCGACACAGTCTTTTCTATGACGCCTGGCTGAATATTCTGAAAATCTAATCAGCTGTTTAACTACAGAAGTTCGAAGACTCTAGAGATGGAAGAACGTTTGTGCTGGGGTTTTAGGTACTCATGTCGTTGCATGAAATTACAATCTCTTGCAGAAGTAAAGTGCCACCTGGTCTCTATGCAGACAGTCAACTTCTTCATTCAGGAAATCTCTTCCGAACAACTCCCTTAGCCTTATCCAAGCAGTTGTTGGCTTTTGGAAGCATTACATCGCAGCAGGGGTGGGCTGCCAGGAAGAAGACGATGCCGGGGAAGTAATTCAACTGTTCTTTGAATCCATTCGTTTCTCTCCCCTCTCTCTAGATCACACATGGATGTGTTCGATTATTTCAAACAAAGCCAGTTACTGGAGAAGGGGATATGTGAGGGGGGAGGGCACTGAACTCTGGTGTGTGCTTATCTCCCTTTTTACCTGTAGCAAAAGATAGCAACTCTTCCTTCATCCGAATGACGTACCTGTAAACTGGCAACCTTGTCTAGTCTCTCACCTCTTTGGAAAGAAACAGTAGTCCAGGTAGGTGATCCAGGCAGGCTACAAGTTTTGACAGCCAACCTGCCAAAAATTCACTACCCATCGCATTGCTAACGGAGAAGTAGCAGATATGTGTCCAGGTTATATCTCATCTTTACAATGTACTGGCAAAACGCCTGTCATTATGATGAATGGAGTATGTGTGGAAGGAGGGCTTGTACTATTAGCGAGCTTCCTGGGAAAGGGCATAATGCATCCGATCCAAGCGACCATCTCCTTTCTGTTGGCTTGCTAGAAAGCAGGCCATGCAGGAGTTGCCTTTGTCGGCATCTTGGAAACTTCAGCAAGTGCAAGCTGCAGCAGTTTACCTATTAATAGCTTACCCATTCAAAGGTACCAGGTGGTAAGAGCACATTACCTGCTATAACATCACCTGCTATAACATCGAAAGCGAACAGCCATTGCGGCTGTTCGAGTCCCACCGCGACCGGGGCGAGCTCCCGGTCCCAGTCCCAGCTCCCGCTCACCCAGCGGTTCGAAAGCATAGCGAGTAGATCAATGGGTACCTGCCTGTAGGTGGCGGGGGGCACCCTCCCTTCCGGGGGTGTGTAGCAGCGACTTCAAGCAGCAAGCGGCAACAGCGGCGACGGCAGCAGCAGCCGCAGGCAGAAGCAACGCCGACGACTGATCCTGGTGGTGGGCGGAGCTACGAGGCACAGGCAGCGTGACGGTGCAGCGCGGCGGAGCCTCTGGGATGTTAGCCGGAAGCCGGAGCCTACACGGAGCCTGCACGTCAAAGATGGGCCTGCCACGGGGAGCCTCCTGGCCCAGGAAAGAAGATCGATCCCAGGGGCCCCAGGACATCAAAGGCTGAAGCACGGCCATCTGAAGCCGCGCCGGAACAAGAAAGACAAAGAAGAAGCCCTGCTCGGGTGCTGGTAGGAGGTCCCTTCCCAATATGATTGTGGCCCTAGTTAGGCAAGGATAAACTGTGTAAACCGCTCTGAGACCCCTTGGGGGGGTCTGAGCGGTATAGAAATCGAATATATAAATAAATAAATAAATAAATAAATAAATAAATAAATAAATAAATAAATAAATTACTGTGGGGAGGAAACAGTTGCACTGGCTGACAATCTGCTTCCGGGTTTAGTTCTGAAGGACCACCTTTCCCTGTATGAGCCCATGGCCAACTCTGCTCCTTCCAGCAACTCCTTCTCTTTGCCCTCCTGTAAAAAATGTTTGTTAGGGTTGCCAGACTCCCTAGTTTGGCGGGGGTTGCCCAATTTGGAGGGGCTTCTTCCCAACCACCAGCCAGCTGGTGGGCAGGGGGAAGCCCCACCCCCAAGAGTGACCACCCGGCCTCCCCCTCACCTCTCCCCAGCAGTGTTTAAAGTGGTACCATGGCCATGCACCTGCACTCTGAGATCCAAATTCAGGGCTCGGAGTACAGGTGTGCACGGCCTCCCCCCCACCTCTCCCCAGCTGCCTTCTTACAGGGCAGGCATGCCCGGCGCCCGCTCTTTTCAAGCAGGTGCTGCCGGCTGCTGCCTTACAAAAGGAGAGTTCCCCTCTTGCAGGGCAGGTGCACTTGGCTCTCGCTTCCCTCCCCCCAACCATTTAATGGGAAGGTTCCCTTTAAATGGTTGGGAAAAGGCGGGAGCAGGGGCGAACTACATCCAGGGCATGATGGTGTCACTCTGTGATGTCAACATGTCAGTAATGGCCACACCCCCTTCTGGAATACCCCCTAATCCCCCTGCCAGAGAGAACATTGGACCTGGCGACCCTATGTTTGATAGTCTCTCCATCTATTTGGAACAGGCTGATGAGAAATGCCCCTTTCCTATCATCCTTTGGAGATCATGAAAGACTGTGTTGTTCCATAGAGACTTTGGGTGATCTTTGTTTGTATTTAAAGTAACTATGGGTTCCTGCTGCAATGGTGATGTGGTTTATCAATTTATCTAATGCTCAACATGGCAAAATCTATGAATACTTGAATCCAGAGATCGGAACCATAAATAGACAAGACAGATCTTTCTACAAACCTGATAGAGCCCCAAGTTTGAGAGACAATATGGAAATCTATTTAAAATATATTAGGGAGTTACCCGGTCCCCAGACAATCATAGAAGCAGCATCTGTGCCCATTGCTAGGCAACCACAACAATATTAGAAGCCTCCCAGCCTTGGTTTCTGTTAATTAAAGGTGGGGGGAGAGCCCTTTCCAGGGCTGTTTTGGCCTTTCAGGGAAAACTCATGGGGCCAGGCCAGGCCTGGCGGAAGCCACCAGGTGACTTGCTACTGTCTGACTTGCGTGAGTCACCCTGGCCTGGCTGTTTGCTACTGTTCAGTGGCAGTCACTCTATGAAAGTCAGTGTCAGGTAGTAAATTAGAGTTTTGAACTAGGGTCTGGGGACCCAGCTTCAAATTCCGCCTCTGCCATGAAAGCTCAGTGGGTGATCTTGAGCCAATCACACACTTGGCCTAATCTGCTTCACAGGGGTGTAGAGAGAATTAAATGCAAGAGAGGAGGAGGATGTAAGCTGCCTTGGGGATCCTGAATGAGTGGAAAGGTAGCATAAAAATGGTATAAATAAATAAATATAGGTGAAGATG
This sequence comes from Gekko gecko, assembly GCA_029375565.1. Lineage (NCBI taxonomy): Eukaryota > Metazoa > Chordata > Lepidosauria > Squamata > Gekkonidae > Gekko > Gekko gecko. The sequence continues at coordinate 26,216,344 of JAPDNY010000012.1, read as the reverse complement.
GGACAGTTTAAAGGTAGGCGGTTGCTTGTTTGCTTACCTCCTTGCTTATTTGCTTGCTTGGTGGGTGGGCGGGTGGGTGGATGGGAAGAAGAGAAGGAAGCAGGGTGGCCAGCAACTGGGACATAGTTTTCCCAGGTAGAGGCTGCCAGGGTGAAGGAAGGAGGGAAAGCTGAAGATGAGAGGCAGCAGATAAAGGTAGGTTGGCTTCTGGGTGGGAATGAAAGGAGGAGGCAGGAATAGGGGAGTGGCTATGGGGGTGACAGGGAAGGGAAAGAGGAAATAGTGGGGAAGGGGGAAATGAGGAGCTCACCACAAGTGGCATAGTTGAAGCTTACTGGGTGACCTGGGGCCAGTCACATGCTCTCAGCCTAACCTACCTCACAGGGTTGTTGTGACGATAAAACTGAGGAGAGGAGAATGATGTAAGCCGCTTTGGGTCCCCACTGGGGAGAAAAGCAGAGTACAAATGGATTAAATAAGTAAGTTCTTTTGTGTTCTCTGCTAGTATTGGTGTGTGTTACTGTTATCATTATGTAGGATATAAGCATACATTTGTTAACTGCATTGGGCCTACTATATAGGGGGAGGTGGTTCGTAAACATTTTAATAAATAATAACTTTTTAATCCATTCAAGTTGCTCGTTCTTACTGGTTCAGTCTGTGAAAGGCCGATTGTGTTTGCACTCTGCCTCAGTTCCCAATGGAACAATGCAGGGAGGACAGAAGGAATTTAACCCTTCAACCCCTCACTCAGTTTCACAGGAACAGAGCTCCCTGCTCTGTTAGTAGCATTTTAAAGGTCATGTCTCCTCCCCGCCGTAAATGTTAACAAAAGCATGGAAAGCCTGGATTTAGCTACCAAAAAAAAAAAAGAGCAAGGATTGAATGGTTAGACCCCCGTTCCCTCCCCTGATGCACAATAAGCTGTGTGCATTTCCAATTTCCCTTTCACAGACCAATGAAGACCCATAATCTTGTCATGTTAGTCTTGGTCCTTTCTTTCAAGAAGGTATATGGAGGGGGGAGAGCAGTTTATGGCCCATGGTCCTAAATGAACATCAACTTGTATTTCATTGACAGAAACATCGATCGGTACAGTAGGCTACTGCAAGTACGGTTACTGATATTTTATTGGCCAGGAGCTACCACTAGTTACCGACGGCAGACATTTATCAATTCTACATTTTTTCCCCTTCTGGCATTTTGATTGCCCTACCTTCAGGCATAATTCTACCTCTATGCGTTATGTTTTCTTTGGTTACTGTTTGTTCTTTGTTAGCCACTGAATAATGTTGTGCTCTTGAAGCCGTACAGACAAAGAAAAGTTTTCCAGCTGATCTGTACTACTAAATAAATAAGTATCATTCTTTGTATAAAGCACAGACTTGGATTTCAACAGCGAATTACTGATTCGAGACAAAACAGTAAGAAACAGCCAGCATGTCCTTGCATTTGTGTTACGTGAAGGAGAGAGCAAGACCGGGCAATTGTGGTTAGCATCCAAAGATCCATTGGCCAAGAATTTCTTCCTGCTCTGCTTTGTGCTTTGCACAAGGTCCTGATTTCAGCCCCCTGCACCTCCAGCTAAAAGGATCTCAGATGCTGGGGAAAATCCTTTGCCTGGTGGACATCCTGGAGGCTTGCTGCTCATCCATTACTGAGAGAAATAGACCCATGGACTGGTTTGGGCTAAAGCAGGTTCATCTTTACTATGTTTTATTCTTTCTTCCAGTCATTTCACTGCTTTCCAACTTATCAACCACATAATGGCCCAGGTTCAGTCCTAGTTGACTTCTATTATTTGTTTGCCAAAAAAAAGCACATTTGCTCATTTTTGGCTTTGTCCCAGAAACCTTTGTCTATGCTGGTATCTTAGCAGTGTGACTTTTCCACTCTAATTTATGAGCATGAGAAGCTGTCTTATGTTGAATTGGACTATTGGTCCACCTAAATCAGTGTCATCTGTTGTGTCTAATAGCAGATCTTCAGGCAGGAGAAAAGGTCTCCTCCAACATCTGCTATCTGAGTTCCTTGAAGTGGATATAACAATATTAATTAAGTGCTGTTAAGTCACAACTGATTTAGGGCAACCCCTCATGGACTTTTCAAGACAAGACATGAGCAGAGGTGGTTGGCTGTTGTCTTCCTCTGCATAGCAGCCCCAGTCTTCCTTGGTGGTCTCCCATCCAAGTACTGACCATGACCAAACCTGCTCAGCTTCCAAGCTCTGACAAGATCAGGCTAGGTTGTGGTGTTATGGTTGCTATTGAAGTGGGTGTGCCAGGGATTAAGGTTAGGACCTTCAGCATATAAGCATGTGCTCCAACATTGAGCCATGACTATTTCATGTCTTGTCATGCACATTCCTGAGAAAACACTGTTGTTGTCATACTGCATTTGCTCCACATACAATGTCTGCAATCTGATGTGCAGCTTTGGAAGAGATGGTGTGATTATGGACCAAGCCAGCAGCAGCCATCCTTTAGGGGCTGGGTTACATTCAATAGAATGCAATGAAATGTTACCATTTGAACCATCTAAACCACATTGGGAGAAGTTAGAGATGTAACAGAGTAGTGCAGTTAGGCTACGGTATCGTGGTAAGCCAGTCTAATATTACAGGAAACATGAAGTGTCTGCAGATAAACACTGAGCACGATATTGTGCCTTGGTACTGAAATACCCATTTCCTTCTTTCTTTTTTGACTGCTCATCCTTAAGGATAGTCTTGTGTTGCACCTTTCACTTTCATTGGCCCAAAAATGTTTTGTGTGCTTTTGTATCGATCATTTTCAGCGACCGCCCTCCCCCAAAAGCTGCTAATATATTTTGCTGAGAGCACTTCATGTACAAGTGAGCACTTTGAGCAAGAGACAAGAATAACTGGTGAATCAGGACATCTCCAAACCCGAGTAGCTTCAGCCCACACCTGTCTTGAGTGATAATAACTCTACAGATAATAACACTGACTTAGCTTACCCTACTTATATAATTAAAGCTCTTCACGAAAAATACCCAAGCAATTCTGAGGAAAGCCCAAAGAGTTTTGATCAAAACCAATAGAAAACTAGCAAGGGAAGAAAGGCTGGGAACAGATCTGGGCTGAACTATTTAAGCCTGATCTTGGTCAGGGGCAGAGGCTAAAGGGCAAGCTCCTAAGGGATCATGGTCCCTAGACAGAAGCACATGGCACTGAATGAGGTGGACCTGTGAATCCTGTGGCAACCCAGGATGTTGTATTGTTGCACTGTTTGGTTTTATTTGTTTAAACTGTATTTGTCTATTTTGTAAGCTGTTTAAGAGTCCTCAGTGGAGAGGGGGGAAAGTAGGGTAGATATAATTCAGTTCTTGGGTAAGTGCCACAAGTCTCTATCCACCACAAACTGGACACAATCTTGGATTTCCGCCTCACACCCAGGTATTACTGCCACACGAGCTTTCCTAGAAAATTCACTTTAGCAAGACAGAATAATATTCAGGGCAGAAGGAATGGATCTTATAACCTTACTGGTTTCTTATGGTCCACAGTGCCCACAAAACTTCATAGCAAGCAGTCCTAGGCTTAAAAAAATATGCAGGTCAGGGGATAGTGATGCTGAAAGAGGTCTGTGAGAATGTCTACAGAACAAGGGGGGAAATTCACAGTCCATAATCTTTGACCTCCGAGCATGTGCAGAGTGCATTTCCTTCATCAGTGATTAATAGCTGTAGGCAGCCCCAGAGAATTCAGTTTGGGGGCAAGAGCAAACCATAGGAGCAAACCATGCAGTAATAGTCAGGGCTGAAAAAGAAACCGATGGACACAATAGTTTAAATAAAATAGAACCCTGAGGAATGCCAATAGCATAGCGGAATACTTCACAGAATTTGTCAACTGCTGCAAAGAGGAAAGGTCATTAACTGGCCCTCCAAGCCCTCTTCCCTGTGCTCCTGCCTGCACTGGTGAGGTGGGTCGCAACCAGAGACATGGATTTTTTGGTGGTGGCACCTTTCCTGTGGACTCCCCCCCCCTTGAGGCTCACCTGTTTCCTGCTTTAATGTCCTTTGCACACCAAGGCAAAACAATCGTTTTTTAAATCCACACTTTGAACTGAGTGGGTTCCATCTTTTTAAAAAGCTCTCACTATATTCTGCGGCTAGCAAAAAAAGACTGTTTTCATGAATATCATTTTAGGCAGCTGAATGTTTTTATATCACGGCTTGTTTCTATGGATTGTTTTGGTATTAATAGCTTTGTATTTTTTTAATGAACAGTATTGTTTTTACTTGTACCATTGCCTCAAACAGGTCTCTGGAGATGCAGTATATAATATTTTTAAAAATAAAGAACCAAATAAACAATGCTAGTAATGAAATTGGGCATAGAAGTAGGGATTAAGAGATGTGCCTTGGACTGGTTTAAATCATTCCCTACAGGATCTTTAAAAGGACATTTTTAAAAAAATTGTAGCTAAGCTTTTGAAGTTCTCATCCCTATTATTTTGACCTAAAAATCCCATTTTCAATTTTGCTCCCCCACTGCAAAAATTAAACCTGTGATTCTTTATCTTCAGTGCATTTTCTGACTCCTCACAACAAATGGTCCCCAGAAACAAGGACATGTTTCAACACAATTTGGGCATCAGTCAATCGGCACGAAGCATTCTGTGTCTTCGTACACATAAGTGATGTACATTATATGTATAAATACCATATCGATTGCACATACAAAATGAACAAGGTGTGTATACATGAAAGAAACAAATCTCTAAAACAATGAAATACAGAGAATTACAAGCATGGACAAAAATATCCATGAACTTCAAAAGAAACAAAATAGGGAACATTCACTCATCCCTACTCCAGAGTCTTTTGCTTTGGTGGTCTCAGAAACATCATGCTTAACAATGATGTAAGATTAATTTAAAAAAGCTGGAGGAAGCAGAAATGCATCTCATTTTGGTATCGAAATCATCATTTAAATTTTTAAAACATCAAAGCAGTTTGCTAAGACTTGAGACTCTTCCTAGGAGCTGCTGAACCCAGAGCGATGGGCTGTTTGTTCCTCAACTGCAATCCCGTTTAGAAAGTTTTCTTTGCATGTTCAGAAAAGCATCAACCCTGAGTATGTTCTGAAGGCCAAATAGCGGCTATTAGTGTGACATTTCAGTCTCTGTGTTTATTTGTTTTCCTAACTGCCTTATTAAGTGCATTTTAGTCTGAGCATGGAAGGGCTTTTTGTTGCTTTTCAACAAGTCTGGCTTGGAAGCTTTTAGAACTTCTTGATATGCAATCTTTTTTTCATTTATGGGAGAGAATGTTAAATTCCCAGACTACTACAGAAAAAAACATAGGCTAGCTAGGGTTGCCAGCCTTATTTGGCACCCTAGTGAGAGAATTTTGAGGGGTGGAGATAAACTATTCACCATTGTGGCAACATGCAATGTCACTTCAGTGTAAAATAGGGTTACCACCCCCGGTCCCTGTGGGGTTTCCCCTGCTTTTGGGGGCTTTGATCCACCACCAGCCAGCTGGCCAGTGGGGGAAACCCCGCCCCCAAACAGAGACATCATCATGTGATGTCCCTGATGCGATGATGTCACTTCTGGCTAACCTCATTTTGCTGGGAATGTCACACGGCAATGCCTTAGTTTTTGGGCAAATGCTATGGTTCTGAAGGCAAAAAAAATCCCATAGAGTTTTGCCCCAAAACCAGAGTGTTCCACACAACATCACTGATGTGATGATGTCACTTCCGGGTGATGTAATCACATCAGGGACATCATGCACAACATCAGGCTCAACCCTGGAACACCCCCCCAATCCCCCCATCACGATAGTGAGAGGACCTGGCAACCCTAGTGGAAAACTACATTGAGGTCTTGCTCTAGCGCTCACCACAGAGTTTTGGGTGAATCCTGAAGTATCACACCAACAGGACGGCGTGGCTTCTGGTTTCATGCCAGAAGTAATGCCACACATTGCCTCAGTGCTGAATCCACCCTTTCCTTCCCACCCTGTCAAGCAGTGATAGGGAACAGGGGGCCCATGCTGGGAGGATTCTCACTACTGTAGGAGTTCTGCCCCCTGCCCCACCTAAAGCTAACAGCACTCAACTATTGCCATCTTATGCTTTCCTGGGAATTATGCTATGATGAATCCACAATGGAAAATGGTAGGATGCATGCCATTGAGATACCCCAGCTCAGTGGAGCAACACTAAGAAAAGAAAGGAGGACAGTTTCTGTCTCTTCTGCATACCTAACCAGATATTCTATGTCTTCTGGGAGAGTTATGCCGATCAACCTCATTTACAGTTGCCATCTTCAATGCAGGGATTGAAGTAGAGTTCTCCTGGAATTACAGCAACAGAGATCATCTCACCTGGAGGAAATGCCATTTTTGGAGGCTGGGCTGTATGGCATGACATCCCCATTGAGCTCCCTCCCTGTATCTCCAGAAATTCCTAAACCAGAGTTGGCAACCCAAGTCTCATTCTGATCACTATCCTAACTTTAGAGTCGCCACAAACTGACCTTGGAAGAGAATTGACAGGTTTCTTCTCAAGCACAAAATCTGAGACATTTCCAAGATAACCTAAAGAAGGTATGTGTGTGTGGGGGGGTAGTATTTCTTTTTTGTGTCTCCATGCATGCATCTGGAAGTCATGGTTGACTTCTGGCAACCCCTAGTGGTGCTTTGACATTTCAGAGAGGTAGCTTGCTATTGCCTGCCTCTGCGTCCTGGCCCTGGCATTCCTTGGAGGTCTCCCATCCAAGTAGTTGCCAGGGTCGGCCCTGCTTAGCTTCTGAGATCTGACGAGATTGGGCTTGCCTGATCCATCCAGGTCAGGGTTATAACCTAAAGAAGTTTTGATAAGACTACCTGCTAAACTTATCCTTTCCAACTTCCCTACACTTCTTGGGCATCCACATTCCAATGAATTCCAGTGATTTGATGAGATTCAGTCAAGACATTCTCCTTTGGGACTTGACTCAATTGACCATCAAGTGGCAGAAACTTACCCTAAGCCAGATGGAGTGATTGCATCTCATTAAATCATTTTTGCTACCCAAATTTCTATACTATTTCAGGGTGCTTCCAATAGCAACTCCCTTGAAAGTGTGACAGCTGTGGCAAACTACTGTGCATAAATTCATGTGGGCCAATAAGAGATCCCGTATTAATTTTCCAACTATGTGTTGGCAGATGAGCTGCGGATGCATGAATTTCCCGGATCTCCATCTCTACTATGATTCTATTTACCTTTCTGACATTGTGAAGATGCTCCAGATCTCTAATGTTTTGGACTGGGTCATGATACAATCTGCCTAGACCTTGTACCTTTCCTAAGTCCATCCCGGATGTTATCTGGAATAAACCACTCTCCAGACCTGCTGCTACTTCCGCTCATGATTTTCTTCAGTCAACACTTCAAGTTTGGGATTTACATTGTTGGAAGCTGGCACCACAACTTTCACATTTTTCTCTGTCAAGAATGCATCCCACAAGGAAAGGACTGAGTACCTTTTTGACCTTTTCGTCATAAAAACATCACCCAGTTAAAAGATAACAGCTTCTCATCAGGGTATTCTTGAAAAAGGCAAACTTGAGGAACTCTTACTTCATCCCATTCCATGGTTCCAATATTTTCAACTTCTTAGGCTGAGGACAGACTGGCAATTTGCAGGGGGAGCCAGTCATGGCAAAAAAAAGCCATTTGTTCCGGGGTTTCTTGGTCACACAGCTCAGATTGATGTGGGAGCATACCGGGAGGAGGCGTGCAGGAGCATTCAGACTGCTGACCTGGAGGTGCAGTTGTAAATGGCTTTTTCCTGGTAAATCAGCTGGATGCCTACGTGTGTATGAGTGCATGAGTGCTCATATGCTCATACACACATAGGCACCCAGCTGATTTGGGGAGGATCCCACTGTGCCGGCACTGCATTGGGTGGTAGAGTGGAGCACAGCCAATCATATCGCTGCTCCTTTATGCGCAGTGTGGGTTGCTCCCAGCTTTTCCGCGTAGCGTTCACACTGCCAGGAAGCGGACAAATGTGGCATAAAGTCACTCTTCGGGGATTTGCTACCACTTTTATGAGGTATCTATTCAATGCGGGAGTGAAGCGGAACAGTACGGGTTGCCTACGGGTGGGGAATGCCAGGCAGATGTGCCTGTGTGAACGCCCCATTGAATCTGCTTTTAAAATGTTGCTGAAACGTGGCTATAGCGGGGCAAATTGGCAGTCTGAACTCAGCCTTAATTTATGCCATCGATTACGGATTGCTACAGTATTTGCTGCCCCCCCCCCCCTTTATGGAGCTTAAATTGATTCTTCATGACTCAGAGGAGAGTAACTGACATCTTATATCTGGAGTCTATAAACTCTTGTTAAATATGACCTATGACAAACCATTACCATATGAGGGCTGTTGGCAAAAAAAATGTTCTACTCTGCTTACTGAAGAGGCTTGGTCTACTGTATGGAGCTCCCCCATATTTACTTCATCTGCTGTCAATGTGAAACTCCAAATGTTTAAACTTCTGGCCCGGTAGTATCAGACTCCATTGCAGTGTTCCCATGTTGCTTCGTCTCATTCTCTTCAACGCTGGAGAAATTGTGAATCCATAGGTTCTTATATTCATTGCTGGCTGCCTTGGCCCCAGCTACAACCTTTTTGGAGGGAAATTCAAACTTATATCCATTGCATTACTGGTCATAAAATGCCACTAACCCCAGAAATTCTGTTTTTAAACTACTGGACAGACGCCACACTTTTGAAACTAGAGAAAGACCGTATAGCTACTCCCTCCTAATTGCAGCCAAATTAGCAATAGCTCATGCTTGGAAGTCTTCTTTAAGTCCTTCCCTTTGTCTTTGGCACTGCAAAATCTGGGAACAATTTATAATGGAAAAAGATCACTGCCCAGGTTTGTTACTCTGACAACATCTCCTTTTATGGTGATTTCGAAAGGAAGTGGTTCCCCGCATTTAACTATCTTGCCCAGAACAATACTGTTCCTAGGGCTTTAAAGCCCCTCAGTCTGTTGTTATCTTGATCCATTAACGTTCTTGCTGTAGGCTTGACCCTGGTGGCCCTGAAGATGATACTTGGCAATGGCCCATTTCACCTTCTGGTTTTGGTTAATATAATTTGATGGGAAAGGAGTTTGTAAGCTGCTCTGAGATTCCAAGTGAAGGGCGGGGTATAAATCCAACCTCCTCCTCTTCTTCTTCTTCCTCCCTCACAGAACCTGGAATTGCATGCTCACCCTCTGGCACTAACATCTTCTTTTTAGCCTGTTCAGAGGCATTTCATGACACAGCAGCAGTTCAGTGCAATGGATGAACAGATCACTAGTCCAGGTTACTTCTAGCCACTCTTGATGTGGCACCAACAGCCAAAAAAAAAAGTATGTTATCATATCTGTCGTTTTTTTCTTACTGGGTCAGTAACAGCTTAAAGGAGGGGGAGTTCTACTGGGGGGAATGATATTAAAATCAAATTAAATTAAATACCTGGCCCAGGACTCTGACTTCAGTGTCCCCTTCCTCCCTTATATGTGGCAGCTTGTTAAGGTTCAAGTGTACATCAGAAGATCCACAGATTCCCAAATAAAAAGTGAAATTTGGCTCTGAAAACTTCTGAAACTCGGTTCTTCCAGTTTTACCTGTTCTTTCTAGACCAAGCTGAAATGGATGAAACACTCACAAGAATAAAGCTGTGTGCCTTTCCCATTTCAGCTTGGAGGGCAAGCACAATTTTGTCCCCCCCAAATGCCCTTAACCCTGAATGGTGGGTGCTTGATGTATGTCTTTCTCATTATAGGTCTTTGCCTTATCAAAAACAATTAGGCATATGGATAGCTGAAAGGGTGTGTGTGTGTGTGTGTGTGTAAACCTGTCCCACTGCTCCATAAATAATAGTTTGGGAGCAGTCTTCGAGCAACGAGTTCCATAATAAACGCCCGCACCCACATGGTGCTAGCTTGTGACAAGGATAATATTTGTGTGATTGCAATACCCTATTAAATAATTCATGCAAACAGTGTTCCTGCTGGCTGTCACTATATTAACACCCCATTCATTCCTAGCGTTGTTCTGACAATGTATTAACATGGAGTTTGCCAGCAGGCGCCTAATCTATTGCTTCAAGTCCTTCTTGTTGCCTTCACAAATCTCTCCTGCTCACTTCACAATATGTCCATTGTCCGGGGGGGGGGACGATTCAGCATGGCAGCACATATATCACTAAGGAAATCACTCTGTTGGTGGCATGGTGGAGGTGCAGCACCCAGTGTATCGGTTGCCACGACCATGGCAGAGAATTGAAACTGGCGACAATACTGGAGTCTGAGGCCAATCTCATAAGAACATAAGAACATAATAGAAGCCAATGTTGAATCAGGCCAATGGCTCATCTAGTCCAACACTCTGTCACACAGTGGCCAAAAATGCCAGGTGCCATCAGGAGGTCCAGCAGTGGGGCCAGGACACTAGAAGCCCTCCCACTGCTGCCCACCCCCCAGCACCAAGAATAGAGTGCATCACCTGCCCCAGACTGAGAGTTCCTATCTATACCTTCTGGCTAATAGCCACTGATGGACTTCTGCTCCATATGTTTATTTAATTCCCTCTTGAAACTACCCATGCTTGTAGCTGCCACCACCTCCTGTGGCAGTGAATTCCATGTGTTAATCACTCATGGGACAGCTGATGGAGTTACCAATTTACACGCCATGGTGGGTGACCTCCTGCTGCCACCTCCCAGCCCCTACTGCTGCTGGAATGAATGACAGTGGAAGCATAGGGAGGAGACCAGAGAGATCCTAGAATGTTGGAGATGTCACTTCTGAGGTTTAATTGAAAGAGATGCTGTTGCATTGACAATGTCTTTTTTCCCAGTCCCCCACCTCCAAGTCTTCTGGGGGTTCCAGACATGCTCCTGGCCAAGGGCATAGATTTTCCAGTTTCTTGGGGGGGGGCTGGGGCTGGGCCAGAGGCATTGCTGTGCTAGGTTCTTAAAAGAACCAAGGCCCAGTGACATCATAGGGAGGAGCCAGTGACATCACAGGCCATCGTCACTATCTATGGAGGTGGAGCTAATGTGGGATTTAGGAAGGGCCCCTCCAGAAATTTAGGGGGACCTGGGAACCCTTGGGAACTCCCCCCAGCCTTGCCCCTGGGCTGGGCTAAAGCCAGGAAAAGGTGGGAAAAGACCAGTGGTTAGAGTGGTATCTCAGCGGTTTCCTGCTGTGTCTTTTATTTAAATTCACTTTTAGAGTAGTCACTTTAAGATCTACAAATATATATACCATGTGCATAGGTCAAACAAATGGTCACAAATTTGAAAGTAAGGAGGGCAACACAGAAAAGCCTGTAGGGAAACATTTTAAAAGTTTTCCTGGACATCCATTTACAGGAGTCTTGTTTCTGCCTTATTCATAAGGGTGACTTTGTACTGAAATTTACTAAATTATGGCATCACAGATGCCTTCATTTGGTAAATGCATGGCTGAAGTCTCTGAACCAGAATACCAAACAGTTGTGGTGCACTCAATTTCTGAGCAATGTACAGAGTTCAGAGTAGCAGCAATCTTCTTATCACTTCAAACTCCTACAAATGAGTACAAGTACAAGTCCCAGAACACTGAGCCTATTCCCAGGGGCTGTCATTCCACTTTGCAATCTGTCATTCCAGTCCCAGAGCACTGAGCCTATTCCCAAGGACTGTCCTGTCATTCCACTCTGTAACCTGTCATTCCAGTCTGAGAGCACAGAGTCTATTTGTTATGTATTGGGATTGAATCATCTCTGATTGACTCACCCCAGAGACTGGCTGAGCTTGGAGCACAAGAACAATAGCCTGCCAGGATTCTGAAAGTAACCAATCTAGTAGTAACTTGGACTTTCCAGGGACAGTTGTTCTTCCTCCTGGTGGACTCCTACACCAAGTGGCTGGAAGTCATGCCAGTTGCCTTGATCCCATCCCGTGCAGCCATCTGGGCCCTGAGACAGATTTTTAGTACACATGGTCTACCGGACACAGTCGTGACTGATAATGGCACCACCTTCACCTCGGGAGAGTTCAAGGAGTTCTTAGACCAGAGGTTCATCAGGCACATGTGGTCTGCTCTGTTCCACCCAGCTACCAATGAACAAGCCAACTGGATGGTGAAGACAACCAAGGATGTGCTAAAGCGGCTCACCCACAGGGATTGGAACCAACGGCTGGTGGTCTTTTTGTTTGAAAAGCATAGAAAGGTCACAACCACTTATGACAAAATGAAGATGATTGTAATTTTTGGCCCATTGATGTAAGAATGAATACACATAATGGATTAGACTTTGTAAATTACTTCATTTGGAAGAATGGAATAAGGAGAGACACCTTTGATCTTTTGGAAGAAGTGTCCACGAAACATGATTTACTCTGGAGAATTTTGTCATCACCATTACCATCACCTTGTTGTGTAAAAGACTTCTTGGTCTTTTCGTTTGGCCATTGAGTGATTCCGAGTATGTCCACCAACCACAGCCCTGCAGAACTCTTAGTGGGTCACCGCCTCACGACGCGGCTGGACCACCTGCACCCAGCCAAGCCCCACAGTTGTGCCACACTGCAGTGAGCCAGGAGGCCCCCAGAGGGTTCTTTCCAGGGAACCCCATCTTCATGCAGAACTATTCCAGCAGCCCCACATGGATCCTGGCAAGGATTACCCGAGTCACCAGACCCCTATCATATGAGGTATCGATGGATGGGGGCCAGTGACTACACAGACACATTGAATAGCTCTGTCACCACCTTCTGCCCATGTATCCAGACCTGTCTTCCACCGAGGAAGAGGATGATGGCCTGGAACCACTTCTGCCACCACGGTGGCAGACTGAGAATGGCCCCCCAAACAACAGCATGCAGCCGGATGGCCAGGAAGAGGAAGATACTGCACAAGCTGCTCTGGACCTCCCAGACTCTGTTCCAGTTTGGTGTAGTGGTTAAGTGTGCGGACTCTTATCTGGGAGAACCGGGTTTGATTCCCCACTCCTCCACTTGCACCTGCTGATGTGACCTTGGGTCAGTCACAAGCTCTGGCACAGCTGTTCCTGAAAGAGCAGTTTGTGTTAGAGTTCTCTCAGCCCCACCTACCTCACAGGGTGTCTGTTGTGGGGAGGGGAAGGGAAAGGAGTTTGTAAGCCGCTCTGAGACTCCGAGTGAAGGGCGGGGTATAAATCCAATCTCTTCTCTTCTTCTTCTTCTTCTTCCCAACTCTCAGGACTCCAGTGCGGGTCCTGCTTCACCAAGCATGGCTCCTGAGTTGGGTCAACTCCCGTAGGAGCCCCAGTGTTCACAGAGGGAATGTCGCAAGCCAGCATACCTTGAAGACTATGTCTGTTAAAGTGCTTTGGAACTTCGGGAGGAGGGGTGTTATGTATTGGGATTGAATCATCCCTGATTGAATCACCCCAGAGACTGGCTGAGCTTGGAGCACAAGAACAATAGCCTCCCAGGATTCTAAAAGTAACCAATCTAGTAGTAATGTTATGTAAATAGCCTATCACTGGGAGTGAGGTGTGTTTGAGTGTGTCCATTGCATGCTATTTAACAAAGCTGAGGCTCTGGAGTCTTGCCTTGCTATTGCTGAAACCATAAATAAAGTTGAGCTGATCACTAGATTCAAGCCTGCCCATCCATGGAACCCACTATTTAACACTATTGCTAGGGATCATCATTCCAATCTGTGGACTGTTATTCCCTGCCACAATTTTGTTAGTCTTTAAAGGTGCTACTGGACTCTTACTTTTTCTACAGCTATTACAAATCACAACATTCAAAAACCAGTGGGGGAACATTTTAACCTTCCAGGACATTCAGTTGCTGACTAAAAAATAGCAGTTCTCTTACAAAGAAATTTCACAGGGAGATTAGAAAGAGGCTGCTGAATTGCAACTGATAATGAAGTTCAAGATAATGCAAACTCCTGGACTGAATTGAAACCTAGGTTTCTTCTCTCATTACCAATGCCTACTATTGTCTTTTGGCATCTGAAATCACTTCACTCGCCAAGGTATAAGGACAGATGGACTCCCATTCTAGCTGTATCTGAAGAAGCTCCTACCCTGACAGAAACTTAGTTAGTCTTTAAGATGCTACTAGACGCTTGCTCCTTTTCACTAATAAGGAATGCAAGCTGTACTGTTAGGTTTCTTCCCCTCCCCCATCTGTTAGAAATGGAAAAAGGAATCCATATATATATCTCTGGCATGCTCTCTTTAGCCCCCCTCCCCCCAGATGTCTGCAGGCAAACCAAAACTTACAGCTGGAAGAAAACATTGTTGGGACTGACTCTCACCTTCTCTCTCTCTCTGGCATGCTCTCTTTAGCTTTTCACACACACATACACACACACCCCAAGAAGTCTGCAGGCAACCAAAAGCTTATACCTGGAAGAAAACGTTGCTGGTCTTCTTAAAAGAACTACCAGACTCCATTTTTTCTCCGTCTCTGGGTCTTTCCCTCCCCCTCCCTCCCCAGAGGAGGAGGGGGAGGAGCCCTCAGCCAATCAAAGGAAGGCTTTCTTTTTCTTCTCCCCCAAGCAGGAAATAGGAGAGGCTGGGGAACAGGAGCTGCAATGCCAGAAGCAGGTAGGAAAAAGCAGCACAGAGCAAGCTTTCTAGGCCAGAGGAAAAAACACACACAGGAACATTTTAAACTCAGTATTGCCTGGCACTGGTTGCCCTGAGGGAGGCTCAGTCCCCCCTGGGAATTTTTTTCTGGGGGGCAGCCCCCGACCCCCCCCACAGTTTATGCCTATGTTCCTGGCAACTTTAGCAGCTACTGAGACCTAAGAGCCTTGGTAAGGGTCCACAGCCAACCTCTCAGTCAGATTCCACTATTAGTTGTTCTTTTGTGTTGTGTGTCCATGTTAGGCCCTCTCTGAGCTTAACAAGGTGAACACTGATGATGGCTAGGGAAGGAACAGCCACAACTCACTTTGCTTTGCATGGGGTAAGCATAGGATTGCAAGGCTGAAGACAGCAACTCCCAGGAGTATTTAGGTGGTGGAGACCAGCATGCCAGTGTTATGCTGGCACACCAATGTTTCTTCTGCTGAAACCTGGAAATGATGACACAGGGGAAACCAAATCCTAGAATGTCCCAGGATGTGACTTCCAGTTTTCATTGGAAGTGATGTCAGAGCACTGACATGGTACTGGCATGCACTCCCTCCCCCCCATTTCCTCATGCCAGCACTTCAGGCATCAGCAGGAAACTAATCATGTTAACTGGCAACCCTAGGTAGGTGGGTGCCAGCCGCTTCTTCCAAGGCCATCAGCATTTATTTATTTGTTTAGAAAATATACATGCTACTTCTCCAGAAATAAACTCAAGGTGTCTCCCCCCAAAAAAGATTACAATTAAATCATAAAACCACAACATAAAAACAAGCCATCATACCTGAAGGACCCCCTCTCCTGCTACAATTCCCAACATTGCCTGTGTTCTTCATCATGTAATCTTTTGGTGGTGCTTGCCCCTGAAGTGGCCTGCCTTTCTTCTACCAGGGCAAGGACCTTCTCTGTGGTGGCCCCATCCTGGCGGAATGCCCTATCATAGGATACACATGCCTTTTGGACCCTTGTTGGCTTCTGCAGGGCTTGTAAGACAGAGCTGTACCAGTAGGCCTTTAATTAATCATTGTGAATCTCTTACGATTCTTGTTTGCACTGGATCATTGACCTGTCGGGTTGTTGCATCCTACTATGTTGTTTGATTGTTGTGTTAAATAGGAGTTTCATATCATTGACTTTAAATTGTGTCCTATTATATACTTATTATTCTTACTACTTTTATCATTGTTTATTGAATTGTATTTTACTTGTTGTGAGCCACCCTGAGCCTCGCTTGTCAAGGGAGTAGCGGGGTATAAATCTGATAAAATAATAAATGAAGAAATAATAACAGCAACAATCAACATTTAAAATAATAGTCATAAAACAGACTAGGGTAAAAAGGAACGTTCTAGGGGCAAGGGAGGCTGGCACTGGACAGTCCTCAAGAGGGAGGCATTTCAGAGATGAGCAGCTGCTGCCCATTTGCTGGGTGCGTTCATGTCTCCAGATCTGCCTCAGCACTCCATAGCCAGTGAGTGAATAGGGCAAAAATGTGGAATAAATATGATCTTTTTAACCCGTTCCCTTTCCAGAATGGAGCCGCACCTATGGTGAGTCCATTTTTCATCCTCTCTTTCAGCTTTCTCTCTCCCTCTCCCTTTCTGTGTGTGGGTTGTCACAACACATCCACACTTTAAAAAGTTATATTTGTTCAATGCAAACTCTGGTCGCATTTACTGGACAATTTTTTTCTGGATGTTGCTGTTGGCCACCTGAAAAGCTTTAATGGGCCAATAGGCACAGGGTGTCCATGAGCCCTTTCTATCACAGTTCTCTTCCTCTGCCCTCCCACACACATTGCAGCTACTTTATAGAGAGTGAAGTGCAATTTCCCTGCATCTTGTAGCCCCCTCTGGTACCAGAAAGTCTACAAAAGCTCAAGGAAGTATTGCTGGAATGTTACAGGAGATTCTGGAAGCTGTGCCTGAAGGAGGCCACAGAGAGCCATTTTGGGGGGCTCTGTTTCCTTTGCTGCCTCCAGAAAATGGTTGACTGCCATTAGAAAATGGCCGACTGATTCCCCACATCTGAAGCAAAGGATGGGCCCTCTGCTGGGCTTTGAGTCCAACCATGGTGCTACTGCTGATTTTGGCTGCCTGAAACTTACTCTTCATCCCTCAGTATTTGCTCAGAGCATTCAATGGTGTGCCAGTAAAAAAAAAAAAGTATTCCAGATATAGCTTGGGCTCCTCATTTTTTTACCTCAGAGGATCTTATTCTTGTCTCAGAGGGTCTGGACACAGGGTGTAGTGATAGGAGGGGAGGTGGGGAGGTGGGGACAAGCCGTGTGTGTGTGTGTGTGTGTGTGTGTGTGTGTGTTTATTTGCAAGGTCTATTCTTAGCAGCACTAAGACTATGTGTTCGCTCACAGATGTGAAATGCACAAAGAAGACTTTCTCACTTCTCTTCCTTCCACCCACGGTTGTTTTCTCTGAAGCAGAGGAATTCACACAGGCAACACTGCTCCTCGGAGTGCACAAAGAAAAGATTAGTTCAAGCATTAATAAAAGCCATTGGAAATGCCAGATACCCAAAGCGTTCGAGATAAGGGAATTTTTTTCCCAAAAAAAAGATTATTTTCTAAAACAAAATGAAGAATTTGTCCCCTCCTCCCCAGTAACAAATTGAAACTTATGAGCCATGGTCCCCAAAAGGGCAAATAACACAGGGGCAAGCAACAAGTAAGCCACTCCACACAACTTCTTGAGTGACAGAGGACATGTGACGCTACTGTATGCCAAGTCAACTCGTTGGTTCACCTGACTCGAGTATTTCTTTTTGCTGGAGGAGAAGCCAAATGTGTATATCCTGAGCTCTTTCTTTGAAAACATTTAATTAACAACAGCGAGTTTCTTTGGAGTTAGTTTCAGATGGCAGCCTTTGTTGTTTTGAAGTAGAACAGCTAGATTCAAATCTAGAATTGAGACCAGCAAGAGAGAAGAAGAGATTGGATTTATACCCCGCCCTTCACTTGGAGTCTCAGAGCGGCTTACAATCTCCTCTTCCTTCCCCTCCACACAACAGACACCCCGTGAGGTAGGTGGGGCTGAGTGTGCTCTGATTGAGAATTGCTTTTGAAAGAACAGCTCTGAAAGAATTTGTGACTGACCCAGGGTCACACCAGCAGCTGTGTGTGAAGGAGCAGGGAATCAAATCTGATTCTCCCAGATTAAAGTCTGCACTCTTAACCACTACACCAAACTGGCTCTCAAGATTTTCAGGGCATAAACTTTCAAGAGCCAAAACTCCCTTCATCAAATAGGAGTAGGAATGAAGATCTCTGAGTTTTTATATGCTGAACTTGAGTTCATTTACAAAAGCAGAACAACCCCCCCCCCAGGTTAAACAGGGTTAAATACAGACATAGGATTCATCTCACTACAGATACTAATTTTCTGCCCCCAAGCATTTCCCTTCTGCTCTAATCTAGTTGGCTTTGATATGCATTGTACTTTGGCATCCTGAGTTCCTTCTGTACAACACACCTCCTGCCTTCAGACTGAGATATAAAGACACAGAGATAGCCACTCCTACACTATCTGATGAAGGGAGCTTTGACTCTCGAAAGCTTATCCCCCCCTCCAATCTTATCAATCACTAAGGTGCTACTGGACATGGATCTAAGTTTCCTTGAGCAAAGGAGCAATAACTAATGTTGGATATTGTCAAGCTCCGTTCGTGGCCCAGGAGCCAACCCTCCCATGGCCGTGGCACCTGCCCACCCAATGGGGTCAACGGTGCTCGGAGTTGGAGAGGGTTTGTCAAGGAGGAGTTGCGGTGGGGCCTCAGACAGGCGGGGGATGGGGTTAAGGTCACCCCTTAAGTCCCTCTGCCAACATGCACAGGACACCATCCGCTCTGTCCCTCTCTCTCGCTCTCTGTTTCTCTCAGTTCCATTCCATCACACGCTCCTCCTCCCTGGCCCTTCCAAATCTCTTTCCTTTAATTTCCCCACCCCACTCCCAGTGCCGCCCATGCTCCCTGCACCCTCTACTCCCAGTCTGGCCCCGCCCCCTGTGATAAGTCTGGATGCCTTCTGGGCATTCCAGGCGTGGTCATGGGTGTGCCAGCGGCAGTCCTATTGGCCCAGGGGCTGCACAGCCAGCACCACCACCCGGGTTCCCCACCATGTCCACCCTCAACCCTCTCCCAGTGGCATCCGCACCACTGCTCCTTGGGGTAGAGCTCTGAGGTGCACGTTCCAGGGGCTGCACTCTGCCAGTGCCACTGCGTCCTCCCGGGCCATCAACAGTCACCTCTTCCAGGGCTTCCTGCGGCGAGCTGCCATGCTGTGGCTCCATTGGCCACCATGGTGTCATCGCTGCTCGCTCTTCTGCTGGTTCCCAGGTGAGTCGTGCGGTTGGGGTGTCTCTGGGGCTGCTGGACCAGGACAGGTATCTACGGCTGGTTCCAAGGCCGCTGGACCAGGACAGATATCTATGGCTGGTTATACCTCAGTGTTACTGGTTTTGATTGCCAGTGACTCCCTAGGGTACAAAGTACAGAAGGGCCTTTCTTGCTCCCTGCTGCTTGAGGTTTTGGAGATGTCAGAGACTGAAGCAGGGATCTTTTCTAGTGATGAGTCCACCCAGAAATAAGCTGCTTAGAAGTTGAGAATATTAGGGAATTTCACAGGAGAGTAGGGACGGAGACTAGACTAGAAAAAATCTGAGTCTAAAACTGATTTCTTACATACAGCAGAATGAACTGGCAGATTAAACAGCAGATTGTGGATGTCATTCTTAGGTGCTCCCCCAAGTAGATGATTTCCAGGTATAAAAAACCCCTCTCATAACAAGGAAAAAGTTGCTAGTTCCTCTTTCTCCCGACTCATTACCAGCATGGGATACATTTTATCTAGAGAGAGAATTCTAAAAGATGACTTCTAAGATGCTTGAATGCCCATCAGTTTAGCTCACATTCTGTTCTCCAGCTGCAAACAGGGAGCCAGGTTTCAACCAGTCAGAGAACTGCTCAAGCCAGTTTGGCAGGTCATTTTCTGTGTATTCAAACAGTATGATACAATGCATTCAGCAGCACTACATGCATGCCCATTCTCACAGAGCCTAATGGGAGTCCCAGTTCACCCTCCCTGCCATAGGTTAAGACAAGGCTCAGACAGATCATTGAATGGATTCCTTAGCTTTCCTGTTGACCAACAACATGCATAGGAAAGAGCCAGACTGGATTAGGGCTGCAGCATGGAGATAGGAGCGTTATCTCTCCCTCCCTACTTTGTACCTGACCTCTAATGACCTCCTGGAGGTACAATTTGTTGATTGTACATTTTCCTCAATTGGCCAAACAGAAGTTCCACCAGGGAAAAAAAATGGCACAGGGGAAAGGAAAGGAATGTTAAAAAAAAAAAAAACCCTCACTGATTTTGAGGCTCCAATTTTAATTGGGTGGGGCTTTTATTTACCAATAAAAATGCTCTTAAGATCCATTAATGGATTTATCAGCATGGTGTCAAGGATCTTCATGTGGCAAGCAAAAATGCCTTTGAGCTGCTATCCTTGGCCAGGAACCCAATACCACTAATGCAAAATAGAGCCATACAACTAAGATGCTGGCACCAGATATATGTTTAATGTTTTCTCTGAGCCCAAATAAATTCTCATTCGCTGATAATGAAATACAGGCCCTATTTCACATCAAATATTTAAGTAACTTGCTAAAGAGGGGGATTTGATCTCACACACCCCCACTCCCCCATTACACTGCAAAATAGAGGATTTCTTAATGGTCTTTCATTCTGGGTCCGGTCACACTGCCGTTTTGATCGGGATTCGCTGCTGTTTCCTTGCGCATGTCAGTTTCACATTCACACGCACCAATCTGCCTCCCGCCCCGAAGCAGGCTCACTCGCGCAATGATGCCGGGTTTTCCTGACCCCTGGAAAATCAAGTGTATTCCTGGCACTTCCGCTTTGAATGCACGATTTCGCCTATCTAGACAGCCCATCTTTCGTGATGATTGTGATTAGGGCCGTCTGAACGCTCTTTGTGCTTTAAAAAAAAAAAAAAAGCTTCCAGTTTGAGTGCTTGAGCAAACATGCACTTAATAAATCCATTTAACGTTTAATAATGGATTTATTAAGCGCATGTTTGGTCAAGCGCTCGAACTGGAAGCTTTAAAAAAAAACCCCACAAAAGACGGCTCTGGAGGCGGGAACAAGAGGCGGGGGCTCTGGCAGCCTGGATGGGGCTGGCAAGGAAGATGGTGGAGATGGCTGACACGGCAGAACCTGTTTTCGTGGGGCAATGGCGGCAGTGGCGGCGGCGGCACCCCCCAAAGTGTCAGCAGAAGCCACCACCCAATCCTCCCCCATGGCCAGCAGGATCACCTGGAAGGACAGCACAGCAGCAGGCGAGCGGGTGCTGTAAGAGAGGGATTGGCTGCATCTAGTCAGCCCAATGTGAAGAAAAATGTTCCTGATTTAAACAAAGCGGGAACAAAGCGCAATTACCTTTGCAGTGTGACCAGAGCCTCTGTCATTTTTGGCATCTATTATCAGAATTTCATGTTGGAGCTGTGAAAATGAGGCTGTTAATTCAAAAAAAAAAATGACATCAAAGATCTTAAGAAGGCTGTTGGTGAAATAACCAGTCCATGGTGAGTTCTTGCAAGTGGTGAAATGCAATTTTGTACAAACACTCATCATTTAGAACAATTTTAGAGTTGAATTGGACTGGTGTAGCAAATAGCGGATAGGAACCCCCATAAGACCGGGTGGTCTAAATAGAAAGAAACTCCTAAAATCAGCATGGTATGAAGACATATTAGTGGCCAAACTTTTTTGCAGACGAGAGACAAAATAAGGTTACTTTAGTCAGCCAATCTGGTCAAATATCACTCACCCCTTCCTCTTTCAGACTATTCTAGTGATTGGCCACAGTACAGGAGAGAGAAGAAAAAAATGCAAGGCATTTGATCTGCTTTCACAAATCTGTGTTTATTTATTATTTGTATTTTAACTACCTTGAGTTTTTTTTCTTTTGAAAAAGGAAGATGAGCTATAAATCTAATAGTAAAAATCAATGGAGTAAAGGTTTCTTTTTTAGTGTTTCAATCAAAGACATATATTCTGTTCCACTAAGGGATCAAAATGCATGGAAATTGTATTGATTTCTGAACTTGTTCTGTCAGAGATGCTAGATAACCCCCTAGTTCAACTTGCATCCTGCTTGCTAGTCACAAACCAATCACTCACTGAGCTATCTGGAAGCATCCCAATAATGTGTCTGTTTTCATCATTACAGACTACTTTCTTGCACCATACCCATCTGGACTTCTCCACCTCCAACGGTTAAACGGCAAATAAATAAAAGGTACAGAACTGAGCTGAGATTCTTGAGTTGAGACTTACTACTTTACATGGCTCTGTGGGCCTTTTGTGCCTGCCCATGAAATTAGTTAATCATGTAATCAGTTCTTGCATTCACCTCATGAATAGATGCTGCTGACTCTCCAGATGCAATTAAGAAGAAATAAATCCAATAATGATCATTTAAAAGATGCATCTACCTGCATAAGCTCAGAGAAGGGATGAAGTCCAATTGATTCTATACTTGATAAGTAGGTAGAAGAAGAAGAAGAGATTGGATTTATACTCTGCCCTTCATTTGGAGTCTCAGAGCGGCTTACAAACTCCTTTCCCTTCCCCTCCCCACAACAGACACCCTGTGAGGAAGGTGGGGCTGAGGGAGGTCTGACAGAAACTGCTCTTTTTCAAGAACAGCTGTGCCAAAGCTTGTGACTGACCCAAGGTCACATCAGCAGGTGCAAGTGGAGGAGTGGGGAATCAAACCCAGTTCTCCCAGATTAGACTCCGCACACTTAACCACTATACCAAACTGGCTCTGTAATGATCCAACTATGATCCTAAGGGATACATGCCTCTTCACCAGTAATCAAAAAGATGTAGTTCATGGATGGTACAAGTGTAAAATGTATGTAAGATGCAACTTACTTGTTACTCAACATAGCCCCATAGGACAAACAGGTATTATGCAAGAGCAAAGCTGCTCAAGATTAATTTTGACCGAAAATGATAAAACAATCCTATCAAGTGTTAATCTGGTACTTTTCTAGTCCTGGATTGGCCCAGCCTCCATCTTTGAAGAAAATGGATTTCAGACCCTGGTTTTGTGTAGTTTGCCATTATAAACTGTTACTTTTGTTGAGACTGCAATGATACAGCATCAAGCGATAGTTGTCCATTCCATAAGAAACATCTAACCACAAATACCTATAAACCCTGGAAAACCACCTCTTACTATTGAGAGAAAGTGTTTGTTAAGGGGGGCAACTTGTCTAAAGCTTGTCCAAATTGATTTTTACAACAGAACCACCATCCCCCTGGCTGTCTGCACACAGAGCCTTGCTGCGCACAGCCCATCAGAGCCAGTTTGGTATAGTGTTTATGAGCACAAACTCTAATTTGGGAAAACCGGATTTGATTCCCCACTCCTCCACATGCAGCTGCTGGTGTGACCTTGGGCCAGTTACAAGTTCTTTCAGAGTTGTTCCCTCAAGGGCAGTTCTGTTGTGGGAAGGGGGAGGGAAAGGGATTGTAATCTGCTCTGAGACTCCGTCAGGTAGTGAAAGGAGGGGTATAAATCCAATCTTCTCTTCCTCCTCTTCTCCATCTCATTTGATAGGAGTACTTTTCTGTGACCCCTGGCCTGAAGTTCATTATTGGAAGTCCTCAAAATATACCGCTTATTGCTGAGAAAGCAAAAAGTCCCCAGGAGACAGGTGAAGACCAGTCCTGTGACCAATAAGAAGAGCTTGGACCGATCTATTGTTTTGAACACTGGGAAGATGTTGTGGGTTTTAGAATCCCCCAGGTGCCAAGGTAAACAATGGATGAGGAATGGGGTCCCACTATGGTATCACCTCTGCCCAAGAGAAGTATAGAGAAGTCCACAAGAAAGGCAGGTTTGGTAACAGCCTTACTTTTTGAGCAGCTTTTCTTTGATCGCAGTTTTTCTTTGCAGGCCAGAAGCAGCCTTTCATGTTTATGGTCATCATGTTTTGATGATATCTTGAGGCTTCCAGAGGCCTATATCCTCACCCTGACCTGCCCTCCTCCTAATTCTCAGGAGTTTGAGGGTCAGATGCCCATAAACCTGTGAGGGTCATACTTCTTCAACCTTCCTGGATCTTTGCATAGGTAGCTATGAAACTGCATCAGCTTGGTTGCTAGGAATGTGAGCTAAAACTAGAAGGGCAGAAAGGTGGTAGGGTGACAATTAATGCTTTAACATTTAGATTGACTAATATGCATTAAGCTTGCTGTCATTTTTGCAACTCTTTGTTTCAATTGTATTGACGATAACTAGTGGTTTTTCATGATTTTTATGTGTATTTTTGCTTAATGCATCTGACTCAGTATGCAATTTGCTTTTGTACTGTATTATGCAGGAATGCCTTCCAATAAACCATTTGACTCCTATCAGTAACACTTTGGAGTCTGTTTCTTCCTAGTGATGGTTGTGTACCCACCAGGGTAATAAGAGTAATCAAAATGGAGGCCTCATGATTAAAGGGACCGAATTAACATCAGGTGCTGGCCTCATGTGTAATCAAAGTTTGGTCAAGACATGTTCACTTCTCAGTTTGTCAGCTGTTTTTGTGTCTGGATTTGAATTCAGGATGCTTAGCATGTGGGGCAAAATAAACCCATGAGATAATAAAGGAACACATTGGGGGAAATCCACTCAACTTTACTGGAGTGCAAAAATATCTGTTTATAACACTGTAATCACTAGTATCTGTGAAATATAGAGGTTGAATTTTTCACCCTTTGGGGAATTTTTTCTTATTTCTGACTTGGATTAATTCACCAAACCAACTTCAGCTTTGATTAGTTCAACTAGTATGATTAGTTCATTTAAAACTGATCTAATCAAAAGCAAGTTTGCCTTCAATTAAAATGTGAATGGAATGAAGTATCCCAAGCTGATGTAAAGCTCCCCTTGGCTAGAGAAGATCTTCTCTAGGTAGTTGTTGTTTAAAAATATTGATGAATAAGTGTAGAGCTCCAGGCATTAATTGTGTTAATCTGTATATTAATCAAGCAATTACTTCCAGATTCAAAAGAATGGATTTCAGTGTGCAAACCCAATTATATTGTTGTCAGGTATGTGATTCTGTTGGCCCATGTAGTACATAGATGGTTTCCCAAAGAAGTTGTGATCTACCTGTACCAGTATGTAACTGTCTACTGGATACGCTGTACCATTCCATACCATCCACAATCCCATTTAAGTGCCTTCCATGCGCCTTCCATGCTCACAGTCATAGTAGCTGGAGAGATATTTTTTCCTGAATGCTCTCATACAAATGAAAGTGAATGTGAATGTCCACCTTGAGCTATGGAGAGTCTTGGGTGGAGAGTGCTGGGTAAATGTGCTTGAGTGCACATGCACGCTACCAGCAAATATTTCCAATGGGCAGCAGAAAAATGGCATTCTGGGACCTGGATTCTCCAGTGGAAATCCATCTATCTCCAGGGAATAGCTCCAGAGACACCATGCTGGAGATTGGGCTCCAGATTTATATTGGTATTATTTCAATTGTGCAGCTTTTGCAGGAAGAAGTAATTTGGACAAACTTCTGTAAGCCACCCTGAGCCCAAAGGATATGGTAGGATATAAATCAAATCAATAAATATTGGGAATGTGGTGCGCAAGTAAGGCCTTTCCTGTTTTCCCAGTCTGAAAGGCCTTTAGAAGCTGCTGTTTGTACCTCTGAAGCAAACGAAGATTCTCTGTTTTGCTGGTATGGCCCCCCCCCACTCGAAGGAGATGATCTAAGTCAGGTGTCCTAGCATGGCACTCATGGGCGCCGTGATGCTCCCAATACCTTTCCTGGTGTCTGCTGAGTGTTTTTAGAAAGTGGGCGTGGCCAGGTTCTGCCCAGCAAAGCTTCTGATTGGCTACTAGTGATTTGATCAACTGTGCGGGTTTTAAAAACATTGATTTGACAGCAGCTGCCACCAGAGCACAAGGCTCTGTATGACTGATGGTAAGCTGGGATATTCATTTTGTGGCTGTCTGGCTTCACTTCCCATGGCAGCCATTTTGTGGCTGGGTCAGAATTCCAAAGATGCCAGCAGGCTCAAAAACATTGGGGTCCCATGCTCTATGTTGAGAAAAGTGCATTGGATTAACCACTCCACCTACACCATGAATCTTTTCCAGATCAGGTTCCTGTACAAAGGCCATCTAGGGGGTAAAACACATGGATGCTCTCTAATCATGGAACTCCCAAGCATCAGATGTCATCTGTCCCTTTATGAAATCATTTACTTAAAAAAAAAATTGACATCACAAGGAAGGAGTTGAATCGCTCTACAATGTGCTGTCCGGATTCATTGTTCAAATCTACAACAAGCTTTTGTTGAGACATTTTGAAAGCACATCTAGACAAGCACTTACAGATTTCAACAAATTAAACTGAATAAACTAAAAAAAAAACAGGGAAAGCTTAAAAGACAAATGATTGAGAAAGAGATAAAAATATGCCAATTTATTTCTTTCAAAAGAAATTAATTTGCAACTTGGATAGCATTCATCCAAAGATTTCCCCCCCTTTACAAATTAATATCATAAAAGTTCCAGACTGTGAGAAGTCTTATTCAGACCTATTTTGTGTTTGCTAAATGGGATGTGACAGTGGATCTGCTACACTGCTATGCTACAGAAAATAATTAGTTGAGAAGTAACTTGATAATTTTACCACTGTGAAGAATGAATGGAAATCAACCTTTGCCTTAATTATGTGCAAAGGGAGAAGTATAATTACCTGTACAAGATAGTAATCAGAGAAAATGATAATGCTGAATTCCTATCTTATCTGGTCGAGAGCAAACCAGCTTGTTTAATCTCTTCACCTCTGGTGGAGCACAGATACAAAAAATTACTCATTGCAAAGCCGAGTGAATCCTTCAGTGACCTGAAAATCTTCCTTACAGTCGTGAAATAAGTCACTGATGGAGTCTTGCACTTAAGAAGAAATTGACTACAGGTAGTTTAACATTCTGACATCAGATCTAAGTAGAAAGTGAGTGAGTGCCTTCTTGAGTCACTTTGAACAGGGATGGATGAATGCCTCTCAACTTGACTCAGAATTGGCTAAGAAATTCCAAGCTTCCTCAGTGAGAGTATTTCGGGGAGCAAACTACTCTTTTTTGAGCATTCTCTCTCAGTTCACAATGCTGCTGTATGTGTTTTATGCACATGAGCCATGTCATATTGCTACCCTTGGGACTGTATTTCCCAGCACCAGCCACATCTGAGAGCCATGTAAAAAGGCAGCATATTTGAGATATTTCAAAGCTGCATGGGGAAATGACAATAAGATCTTTTCAATGAAGGATCAAGAGAATTGGCTTTCAAAATATATTCTTGGGAAGACAGCTGCCCACCATTTCTGCCTGTTCTCTGTCACTGATGACACCCTGCAATTCACAAATCAAAGAGGGTACTGGGTTGTTCCATTGTGCACTCACAATGGATATAGAGCGATACCTGCCTGGCCATTATTGGAAACAGAGTACTGGAATATGTGGATCCTGGGTCCAATTCAACAAGGCAGCTCTCTGCCCCAACACACATATACTTTACCATAGTTTTAAAACTGCCTATCAATACAACATACAAGAGTCAAGAAAACAACGATTAATAATAAGACAGTTAACACTTGATTTGCAAAGCGCACTTCATTTAATTTTTTCAAAATGTTAAAAATGTACAAAGGGGCTTATGAATAAAACATAAGACACAAGTAAAAATGCATTTACCAAGCTGAGGAACCATTTCTGGGGAAATGACCTCCTGTAGTGGAGAGTCAGCCAGAGATCCCCTGCAAGTTTGGTGTCTCTAGCTTGCACAGGATCCGTTCTGTACACTCCTGAACCTGTGCCGGTCAAAATGACTGCTGCCATCACCTGCTTCTGTGTAGCAACCTCAGACTTCCTTGGTGGTCTCCCATCCAAGAAGTAAGCATGGCCAATCCTGCTGAACTTCTGAGATCTAACGGGATTCAGCTAGCCTGAGTGAGAAACCTAATAGGAGTCATTTAAAAAAGAAAATAGAGAGAGAAGTGATGGAATCAGAAAACAACAAGAAGTATACAATTGTCAGTGATTCATAAATAACGTAATGCAACATAAGAAGACAGGACTGTACCCCATGTCTAAGAATAAACTCTAGATTTCTCTGTCATGCTCAAGAATTCAGTGGCAGACATGCAAGTTCTCATCCCTGGAAGTTCAATATGGAAAGGAGTGTCAAGAAATTAGACCTTTAGTCAATTTCTTATTCTTCCATTAACCATAGCCAGACCTTATATTAAACTCTAGGCCTGTAAGTGAGTTGCAGTGATCAAACAGAAAAATAACTGGTTGTTGATATGGAGGAGCTGGCAATTGACCCTGTAACCCTTGAATAGCAATTCAGATATAAAGATAAACCACTGTTTACCAGGCCAGGGCTTGGCACCAACACATCCTCAATTGGGGTGGGTTAGATTTCAGATAACCTCTCCATCCCATCATAAAGTGGCTCCCCCCTGAGCCATTTGTTGTAACAGGTTCGTGTCAAAACAATTTCACTGATCTGATTTTTGATTGGACAGAAGGGCTCCCTGCACTTCTATGTCTCTACTATTTTATTGTTCTGTAGCTGTGGCTGGTAATTGTAGTTGTAGCCATAGCTGCTCACAGCTAACAGAATGCGAGCCCCAACCCCCGCCGAGCCTGCGCTGGTGGGGGAGGGCTGATTTGCCTCCATGAGAGGCAGGAAGAGAGAGAAGATACCAACAGGGGGCAGAGACAGCCTATTTAGGTCTGGCTCTTGCCCCCCTCCTCACCAGTCCTCTGGCACGCTTGGCCCACCCTCCCACCCTATTTTTAGTGCAGGTCTGACCGGCTGCCTTTTCCTGGAGCCAGGTAGGAATTTTTCTTCTCCATCTGTTTGGCCTATGGATGGGGGTGTTTTTGCCTACCTTGCACTGATGATGGTGGTGTTGGTATATTGGCTTCGGGGGGGCGGGTTGTTAAATAGTATGGTCACTTTAAGTTTGGCAGGGTAGTGCAATCAGGATAGAAATGGTGAGCACTGGGGCATTGTTATAAAGGAAATAAGGGTCCTCCAGGAACAGCTTTCAGGCCTTTGCGGCTCAAGGCCGGGAAGGGGTGATCTTCCTTGGAACAAACTGGCCCGGCCTACCTTAGCGGGCCTTTGTGGCTTCTGGGGTGGTGGGTCAGGGGTTCTTTTCAGCATGCCAAGCTGCTGGTCAAAAAGCTACCTTTGGTGGCTTGTGATTGGAGCAGGTGCATCACCCAGAAGGAAATGCAGGTGGTCAGGAGTTTGACACCTGTCATATTCCTCAGTACATTTCTGGCAACCCCTCGCTAGTATTTGTTGTTATTAAATAATTAATAAAGTGGCCCTTGTTAAATCCATATTGGTGTCTGTCTCTTCATTCCAACTGGGGGGGCAAAGTATGATAAGCTAACCTCAGGATGGATGAGGCTTCTGCCCGGCCCAATGCTCTCTGGACATAGAGACTTGGATTACTACTGATTAACTTCAACCAAGAAGGGTAATATCTGGCAACTTTAAAATAATGTTGTACGATGTAGCTAGAACCTTAAAATGTAGCTTATTTGTTTTATTCCTCTCTGCAATGTTCTTTTGAAATATTCCTTCACTCCTTAATAAATATCTTTTGATTATACTTGGGTGTTCTGTGCATCAAGTGGTTCAATCTAATTCCAGTACCTTAGACCTTAAGAGTTCACCTACCAAGTTAATTATAGTGGAAACTCATTCTGCAAGTAGCCTACCTTCCAGGGTTGACATTCTTAATTCAATCCCAGTAAGGTTAGAAGCTTGCCCTTTGGCTTCTACCTGTGTGGGTAGTTCAAGGGGCTCGTGGCTGACCACCATGACTGGTGAGTGTGTGGATACCCCCCCAGGGGGGGTTGTAATTTTGTGTTCTGCCTGCCTGTACCAAGAGTCCCCTAGATTGAAGATTCTTGACATGAAAAGAGAACCTGTGAATCTATATCAAAACAAACCAAGCATCATTATATGTGATAACATGCTTATTTTCAAATACTCCCACTCTCCTTGAGCATTCAGGTCTCGGTGGTAGATAGCTACGATAATTATAACGAAAGGAACCACAACTAAGGAAATGAAAGGACTCATCTTTGCACCTTCCCAATCAACAATGAACCTGAAAACCAATTATATATGTCTGATAGGCCCACAGAGCAGCCCCGTCATTTTGACATAGTCAGGCCAATGTCTCTGCCCTGTACCAAGCCACACAATTCAGCTTCCTGCGCCAGCCCTCCCACCGAGCACTCGAAGCAATTAATCAATATGATGTCTTTTTATTGCCTCCGTAATTAGTTATGTCATAAAAGATCAGCCTGCTTCTCCGGCTAATTCCCTGAACTTCATCTTCAAATTTCTCATCAACATTCTATTAATCCCATGTATCGTTTACTACCCCCACACTGCTGGTTCTCAGCAGTATTAGGTTGCCTGCTGGCTTATTGTCTCTTGATTTCCCTCTTTCACTGATGTCAGTGGATCATTCCTGAGGTTGCATCAGTTCACCTAATGAGGTGTAGGAAGGGACTGATCACTATCTTGAGAAGATGGGAAGAGAAAAAAAAGCAAGGAAGCGATTACACACAGTGTCATACTGGGATATGGGAAGCACTACCAGCCCCCTTTTCATCCCTTCTTTTGAGCTAATAGGGAAGAGGTGTAACGTTCTTGCTTGCATGATAGCAATAGATAGGGTCACCAACCTCCAGGTGGTGGCTGGAGACATCCTGATATTACAACCGATCTCCAGGCAACAGAGATCAGTCCACCTGGAGAGCTTTGAAGGGGGGACTCTATGGCATTATACCCCACTGAAGTCCCTCCCCTTCCCCATTCCACCCTCCCCAGACTCCATCCCTCAAATCTCCAGGTATTTCCCAACCTGGAGCTGGCAGCCCTAGCAGTAGGGATTGCCAGCTACTTGAGAGTAAAGGGTTGGCCTAGGGTCTATTGAGGATCCTATGTCTTTCCTTCAGGACATAGAGAGTTTTCCTGCAAAATTCAGTGAGGACTGGACCACTGTTGCATCCTCATCCCATTCTGAGCATTATTTTCAGATCAAAATTCTGCAACATCCCACAAATGTCCTAGCAGTAATCAAAGTAATAGTAGAGACATAGAACAAATTGAGAGTCCAGTGGCCCCTTTAAGACCAACAAAAGTTTCTTCAAGGTATGAGCTTTCGTGTGCATGCGCACTGTTTCAAATACATTGGAATGGAAGGTAGGAGTTCAAACTTATAGACAGAGGCTGAACAGCAAATTAACATGTGACATGATGAAGAGACATAGTTTTTTGCTGCAGAGGAATTAAAATATGTAGGGGATATCAAAACCACCCGTTCCGCTTTGTGTTGTGACCCCTATTTTTTCCCCAAGTTTTCTCCCAAATGCTGAACTCAAAGCACTGTTCCAAAAGGAAACCAAAGAGGAAGCTTCAAATAACTGTCTGTTCAAGCTCCAAGGATCTGTACTACCTTAAATGTTAGCTCTATGGTGCAAACTGGAGAGAGTTTCCAACTCAACTGGAAGAAGTTCAATCTTCTGTTATGTACCCTGCAGAAGCCCTACTCATGTGACTGGAAAGCACCACCCATAGCTGATTTGAGGGCTTCGTTTTAAATAAACTGGGTAGCCCAGGCTGGCCCTATCTTGTCAGATCTCAGAAGCTAAGCAGGATCAGCCCTGGTCAGTATTTGGTTGGGAGACCACTGAGAAATGCCAGGGCTGCGACACAGAGGTAGGCAATGGCAAGCCACCTCTGAATGTCTCTTGCCTTGAAAACCCCATGGGGTCATCATAAATTAGCTGTGACCTGATGGCAAAAAAAAAAAAAATGATGCTGCAGAATATGCAAATTAAACACTAGACATTTAAGAATAAGCTAGTGTGTTGTTCTTTGTGGTTTCTTTTCCTCCCATCTAATTTCGCTGGGTTATTCTGTGGCTGTTGCGACATTCGTTTTATGACTGTTCAATGTCTGTTTTTATGTCTGTATTTATGACTGGTACTTGTGGAGCCAGGGGGACGATCTCCTTTTCATGTAAAAACATAGCATCAGAAAAGTTTAGTTGATTCCACCTTCCAGTGACAAATGGTGTGAGATTCCCCCTCCCCCCAATCTGCTATCATTCTTACCCAGTTTCTCTTAATGGTTCAGATCTCCACATTGGCTTAGCTGTTGCATTGATACAACAAAGCTAGGACTTTCCTTTCCATCACCCCCCCCAAAAAACCTGTTCCATTGGCATAATTGGTAGGTTTTGTCTTTGCTACTCTAAGGAAATTATTTTCTTTGAAAAACAAATCTATGTCATTACCTGGGGCTGGTTCCCTTCGGAGGAGACAGCACTAGAGTCCATAACGTTTTGGCTTTAGTTATAAATTAGGTGTGCCGCCCTCTAGGTGGGTATGGGAAAAGTATTTGACACCATGTATAACAGATGTATGCTTAAGGTAGATCTATACATCAAACGGTACAGCGAAGTGTTTGGGTGAAACCTGTGTTTGGTAATACTTGACACCAATATTTATATAACAGTACAGAAAAATTCAAAATAAGAAAAATAAAAAGCACAAAATAGATCTACCTTAAGCATACATCTATTATACACAGTGTCATATAATTTTCTATATCTTCCTAACATTGTGACCCTCAGTTTTTGTATTACCTTCTAGGTGGGGTCTGGAGATCTTCCAGACTTACAACTGATCTCTAGACCACAGGGATTACTTCTCCTGGACAAAATGACTGTGTTGGAGGCCAAACTTTATGGCATTATATCTTCACTATGAATAAGGCCCATTGTGGGGGGGAGGGGGATACAATTTTGTCTTTAATTGGTTTTGATGCCAGAAGAGTCTCTGGGTGGGTGCCCCATGGTAAATGCACCAAACAATTCCCAAAGATTTTCCAAAACTCTACTCTGTCCACATTCATTTTCTACACTCACAGCATCCCCTGCCAGAATGCAACACATCCCAGCATTTTGAATTAGCACCAGAGCTTTAAGAGCTCTCCAGCTGTTTCCTGGAGATTGGCAACAATGGTTTTCCAGAAAGAAATGGCTTGTTTGGAGGGTGGGGTCTATGGCATTGTATCTGTCTGAGGTCCCCCTCTTCTTCCTCCTCAGACCCCACCCTCAGCAGGCTTCATCCCTAAAATATCCTGGAAGTTTCCAACCTGGAGATGGCAACCCATTGTCCTTTCCAGGCAACCATCATACCACCTTTATCTGCCTGTCTGTCTTCAGGTTGATATCTCCTCCCCCCTCCCTGCAGCCTCTACCTAAGGAAAGGGCAGTCATTCCCTGCAATGAGAACCAAAGCAGCTGACATCATTCTCCTCTCCCCTGTATGATCCATACAACAACCCTGTAAGGTATGTTTGGTTGAAAGTCTGTGAATGGTCCATAATCCCCCAGGCAGCTTTTATAACATGAACCTGGGACCTGCACACCATCCTCTGAAGTGCTATCAAGTACATGTCAGTGGGAGTAATAGGGTACCTTTTCCTATCATTTTTTGCCTTGTGGTATTCTGCTTGTGGTGTGATCTGTCTTTTTTGTGGTGTGGCATGCTTGTGTTATTGGGTTTGTTTCTTTTGAAGGGGAAGTGATGTGTTGTGGGTGGGAACATATTTTACCTCAGGATACACCAGGTCACATATGCAACTGACAGTTCCAACTGTCTCAGGTGGGGGGGGAGTTTGAGATGTAGAATGGAGTAAGGTCAAACTGGAGTGAGGTTCAACTGACCTTGGCCCAATCAGAGAAGAGTGGCCTAGGTGGGTGGGAGAGAAGAATGGACCCAGCACCCATCTAATGCCGACTGATTACTCATCTGCCAGTGGGTGATGCAGTACTCTTCAAGGGCCAATGGGAGAGCCTGGAATTGTGAATAAATTAGTAAGCCTTTTATATATGTAAGACTACCAATAAGACCCATTGTGGGAAGAAATACGTGTTCTAGAAGGCTGAGGCTGGTGGGGTGGCAGAGGGAAGAGGAAAATAGAGGGAGGCAAGCCATGTTTATTTCCTTCCACTTAGCTATAAGGTAGGGCTGTCTCAAGTCATTTTGCTGCCTTAAGTGGGTAGTATGGGAGGACAGCCTCATGGTAACAGGTATGGTTCCCTCCACCCCTGACTTATGTTGATTTGGGGTTATGCAGTGGCAGCTAAGGTAGAAAAGCACCTCCTCCTATGTCATGTCTTCTGGGTTCCAAGGGTCTGGGAAGTGGTTCCATAGCCAGTTACAGGGTGCGTTCAGACGCGCCGTTTGAGCCGTTTTCGGCACGGCTCAGAAACGGCTTTTACCTGCGCATTCACACACCCACATCTGCCTACCGTCCCCAGCCGTCGCTTTCTGGAGCAAACCCCTTTGAAACGGAGTATTTTGACACCACTTACCCAAGTGGTGTTTTCCATGATTCTCCGTTTCAAGCCGCACTTTTCCCTGTCTGATCGCTCCATCCAGCCACTTCCGGGTGCTTCAACCCCCCCCCCCTGGGAAGCTGCCTCCAGCTTCCGGTTTTAGTCCTCCATTTTTTTTTCCCCTTACCGGTGTGCGCTTGAGCGGAGCTCCGCACTTAGGTTAAAAAAAGAAAGGTTCACTGGTGCCTAGTTTAGGCATTTAGAGGAGTCCGGGATCTCGGGGAGGCCATTTCATTTTAAAAGGACTCTTCATTTAAACTTTAAAGGGACCTGTTGAGCTCGCTCTTCTTCGCACCGGCCAAACTTCCTGTTCGGAAGAGGGCTGCCTGTGCGCATGCTCAAAGGAGAGGGGGAAAACCCCCCACCTGCAGGAGGACGGCGGGGAGCTCGGAAGGAGGAGGTGAGTCTGAGCGCGATTCTCCAGTTTAAAAAAAAACGCATCGTGCCGGAGCAGTTTAAACCGCTCCAGCACGCTGTCTAAACGCACCCACAGGGTTACTAACTCTGGGTTGGGAAATACCTGAAGATTTGAGGGGTGGTGCCTGGGGAGGGAAGAGGTGGGGAGGACCTCAGCAGGGTATAATTCCATACAGTTTGTGTTCTGACTGCCTATTGGGGGGATAGGAACAGCAAACTGTTTAGAATATTGGAGGTGAGACTCAGGCAATGCAGCCAATGGATAGGGACAGCTTCTGAGTAACGGATCAGGGAGACAAAGGCTGTGGGAGTGTGTGGAACATTCAGAAAAGAGTCACACAAAACAGGATTATATATAAGGAGAGGTGAGGTCCCTCTCCCTCACTACACCCTGCCATTCCCAAGACTCCACCCCCAAATTTCCAAGAATTTCCCAACCCAGAGTTGGAAACTCTTTAAATGAGAGTTAAGTGCAAGGAGAGGAAAATATGTACTTCTACAGAGCAGTGAGACACTTCACTTCACATCTGATCTGGGGTGGGGTGGGGGAGATCCCACACAGTATGATGTGTGAGACAGATCACAGCAGTCTTTGCCTGCCTGGCTCTTTCACTGTCTCTTTCAGATTCACAGCCTGCCATGTCTTCACACCGAGACATCTGTCCCCTTTTTTCCAGCTGGGGTGATCATCCCCTCAGATCTCTCATTAATACATAACACATGTAGCAGAGGACTATCTCCTACCAATAGGGTTGTCAGCTCTGGGTTGGGAAATAACTGGAGATTTTGAAGGTGGAGTCTGAGGAGGGTGGGGTTTAGGGAAGGGAGGGACTTCAATGGTGTATAATATCAAAGAGTCCACTTTCCAAAATGGCCATTTTCTCCAGGTGAACTGACCTGTTACCTGGAGATCAGTTGTAATCCCAGGAGTTCTCCAAATACCATCTGGAGGTATTTAGTGCCCAGTCAGGAAATATCAGCCAAACATTCCAAGTCATCAGTTTTGCAAAGTATGGGTCAGCTAATGTCCACAGCGATGCACCCCCCCACACACACACACACAAAGTAAAAGGCATGTTAGAATTGACACCCAAGTTCATTGCACCTTTGGTCTTATATTTAATGCAGAAACTGTGAACAAAAGGCATGAATTTTGGCTGCCATTTTTACAGCAAATTATGACCCTTTGGTGGGAGACAGGGCTCTTTTTGTAGCAGGAACTCCTTTGCCTATTAGGCGACACACCCCTAATGTAGCCAATCCTCCAAGAGCTTACAGTAGCCCCTTGGAGGATTGGCTACATTAGAGGCATGTCGCCTAATTTGCAAAGGAGTTCCCGCTACAAAAAGAGCCCTGGGAGAACCACAAAAGAAATATGAACTTACACATCGAACTAGAGGGTCATTGCAAAATTTATTTACAACTCTATTGAACACAACATTCCATATGGAAATTTGACTCAACCCCAATTTTACTGTCTTCA
Organism: Gekko gecko; assembly: GCA_029375565.1. Classification (NCBI taxonomy): domain Eukaryota; kingdom Metazoa; phylum Chordata; class Lepidosauria; order Squamata; family Gekkonidae; genus Gekko; species Gekko gecko. The sequence goes on along the minus strand of JAPDNY010000012.1, from coordinate 26,180,221 downwards.
TAAGAAAACCAGCCCACGACTTCTCCCCTCTACGGGGTATCAAAAGCAGCTGTTAATGCAATCCTTTTGGTCTATGTAGACCTCTGACTTGGATAGGCAAAGCTAGCCCAATCTCATCAGAAGCTGAGCGGAGTTGGCTCTGGTGAGTATGTAGAAAGCCCTGGCCATGCTCAGTACTTGGATGGGAAACCTCCAAGGAAGTCCAGGGTTGCTACACAGAGGCAGGCACTGGCCAACCGACTCTGTTCATCTCTTGCTTTGAAAACCCAACAGGGTCGCCATAAGTCACCTGCAGTTTGATGGCACTTTCCACCACCACCACCATGACATCAACATGATATAGGCTCTCCAGACCTACTTGAATTCCATACGGTTGGTGAGAGAAGCGATCAGTGCCATTATCAGCTTGTAGCACAAGTGCATTAAGATGAGTTGCTGTGTAATTACCGTTGCCCCTGACAGATTTACCTGGAAGCTCCAATGTTGCTGCTGCTAAAATAACACGGGTTATTTCATGATAATTATGTAAGCCAGAATTGCAGTTGTGCACAATTCTTCAGTGATAATAAAGGCGGGCATTGTGCCAGCACAGAGGCAATGGCTTCCTCTTGGAGAAGGGAAAGAATGAGGATGCAAGCTGGCAAAACAATGCCAAATGCAGCAAAAAAAAAAAAGCTTTCAGGGAATAAGATTGCAAAAGAGCACAGATGGACAGAAAGCAAGTAAACAAATCTACAACTTCCATTCCTAATGAGACTGCTATTATACTGGTCCTCAAGCATGCTTTATATCTGCTTTTTTATATATAAAATTGCGTTTCATTTGATTTTAAAAGCTCTGTTGACATTAGTCATCCTTTTCTTTTCCAGGTATCTCGTTACATCATCTTTTTAGCAGACCCTCTCTCAGAAGGCCAATTTATTTACTACATGTACTCCAACTCACTACTATTATACCAGGAAATGGTAGCTGAAGAGGGGGATGCAGAGAGAGGCCAGGTAACTGAATGGTGAAGAAGAAGGAGGAGGAGGAGATTAGATTTATACCCCACTCTTCACTCAGTGTCTCAGAGTTGCTTACAATCTCCTTTCCCTTCCCCTCCCCACAACAGACACCCTGTGAGGTAGGTGGGGCTGAGAGAGCTCTGAGAGAACTGCTCTTGAGAGAACAGCTCTGAAAGAACTTGTGACTGGGCCCTTATATATTTTTAAAGTTGTGATCAATAAATACATGTATTTTTATATTTCCTTTATCAAGTTTTTAACATTGGCCCCCTTTCCTACATTTGACTAACCTTTGTCAGGTTCTGGATTCTAGGTTTTCGGTTCAATTTTTCCCCCTCCCCCTCTTTTTTTGACCCAAGGTCACACCAGCAGCTGGATGTGGAGGAGTGGAGGATCAAACCCAGTTCTCCCAGATTAGAGTCTGTGCTCCTGACCACTACACCAAACTACACCAATATGACAGCAAACTGGGACATATTTGAAAAGGGGCAATATATGATCCAACCTTGCGATCAACTATCCTACAACATTGTTGATAACTATGTGCAAAAGGGACAATTTACCCCCGTACCACAGTTGGTGTCCACATGTTCACCTCTTTATGTTCTCTGATAGCAGTGAATGCCTGTTGTTGACATGTAGGGGGATATAAAGGGCAAAACAGAGAGAGAGATTCATGCAAAACAGTTTGCCATGCATAACCACTACGTGTGTAAAAAGTCATCCAAGTTGGCCCCAAGATTTCTCTTGAAGATTGTCTAAATGCGGGTTGGAGAATCAACTCTCACAGCTTCTTTTGCTCATACAAGAAAACAGGAGTTCCCAAGACTGTGCAGCTTCCCAAAATAACATTCATAATTGAACAACAACGGAAGAGTTCTGTTGGCACAAGGCATACATGGACTCAAATGCACTGAGAAGTTGTATGATCATTGGTGCAGCTGGATCCTAGCAAACCTCCCAAGCAGCCATTACCATCTGCCATGACAAGGCCTGCTTGAAGATGCTTCAGTCTTCAGAGTGCCGACACAATTGACTAAAAACAACTACTTGGAAGCATTTTGGTGCTTTCAGGATGTCTGCTTTGTTTCTCTACCTACCCTGCCAGCACAAAATCCCCGTGACATTTGTGAGGAAATGTCATTCTGGTTTATGCCTAGTGATTTCTGTTTTATTGAGGTTATCTCCACATACTTTATTGGCTTTCACAAAGCTGACTGAGAAGTCAAGCCATCCAAGTATTGGCCCATGCAATCCAATTATTCAGAAGAGGGTGCTGGTGAGAGTCTGTTCTTTTGACACATTTCCTGTTCCTAGGGCCTTTTGCATAGCGGTGATTCATTCTTCACAAATCAGACACAGTGGCCATTTTCTTTGAAAGCATCATTGCATTGATGCTTGGTTGAGGGAGGAGAGGTCTATCAGTGGCTACTAGCCATCATGACCAAAGCTCCTCTAAGCTGTGGAGTCTTGTGAGCAAAAATTCTACTTTGTGAGCTACTGGCATTAAAGTTGTGAGTGAGCGATTTGGCTACTGCAGAAGTTAGTTTACTCTGGAGCCATCCTTCCTGAGCTAAGACAAAACTCAGCTTAGAGGGAACACTGATGGTGACTGAAAAGAACTTCCACATCCAGAAGCAGTAAACCTCTGGAATATGGGTACCAGTGCCAGGAGGCAACATCAGGGAAGGGCTAGGCCTCTATGCCCTGTTGTTGGCCCTCCAGAGGAGCTAGTTGGCTGCCATGTGAAACAGGATGCTGGACTTGAGGGTCCACTGGTCTGATCCAGCAAAACTCTTCTTACGTTGGTGTGGTTCAATCTATATATATATAAAAGAAAGTCCCCTCACCATAAAATCAACACCCAGGCCAAATGGCTGGACCTAGAAACACCAAATTCAGGGAGAGTGCTCCTACCATGGCGTAGGTACTCTCTAAGAAGGGATTTTTAGAAATTCTATCCCTAAGGGGGTCAAAAGGGGTAAAATGTTCTCCCCCCATTGATTCCTATGCAGCTGTCAGGCTGCTGCCTCCTTGCACCCCCCACTCTCTGATTGGTCAGCTGCAAAGCTCAGTAAGGTTAAAAAAAAAAAAAACCAGTTACAGGAGACTGCAGACAGCTAATGACAGTTGAGGAAATCAGGAACGGCCAACAACCACTTGTGAGGTGCAGTAATGCTGCTGGCCCAGCCTCTCTGATGGCTTCCAACACACTCCCCCCACCTCCCACACCTAAGTGGAGGTTGTCTGTCATGCGCAGCAGCAGTTGCAGGGTGCTTTAAGCCATGAGGGAGCCCGCCCCAGCAGTAACATATTAGTGATCCTGCCGGCCCAGCCTCCACAGTGGCTTCTAATACTCCTGCCCCTTCCCCTCCTACACTGGACAGGCAGCTGGCTGTCAGGTGTAGGAGAGGAGGTGGGATGCTTACAGCCACCAGGGAGGTTTGCTCAGCAGGATTGCCTTAACCCTGTTGCTGGCCCAGCCTCTCCAATGCCTTTAAATACAATCCCCCCCAACACCAGACAGGCAGGTGTCTGTCAGGTGTACGAGCAGGACCAGGGTATTTTAATCCATCAGGGATGCTGCCCCAGCAGGATCACCTTAGCAATGCTGCTGGCCCAGCCTCTTTGATGGCTTCCAACACACTCCCCACACCTCCTACACCTAACAGGTGGTTGTCTGTCAGGTGCAGCAGTGGTCGCAGGGTGCTTAAAGCCACAAGGGAGCTGCCCCAGCAGTAACGTCTTAATGATCCTGCCAACCCTGCCTCCACAGTGGCTTCTAATACTCTTCCCCCTCCCCCTCCTACACCGGACAGGCAGCTGTCAGGAGGAGGCAACTTAGGAATGTGGCAAAGACCTTTGCACATAGTACTCCTGCGGTGCACTGAGCTGCACAAGCCAAGTACCAGCAAGATCACCCTGAGGTGCTCAGAACAACACTGTCTCCATATGAGGAAAACAATCCAGGAACACAAGTAGAGAGGCCATCACTTTTGTGGAAGGTGGCAGGAATTGACTTAACAGATGACTGCTTCTTAAATGGACAATTCTATGTGGCCTGCTCCAGAGTAAGCTCATCATGCAGCCTGGTGATCCTAGCACCTGAGGGCAGAACCACCAATGTGGTCTACAGAGAGGTCCTTTGGTAGAGGGGGAAAAAAGTACATACGTCTCACTTCATTTTTTACACTACAATCTTCTCCACTAGAATTCCTACAACAAATGTCACATTTCAAACTTCACATCATCGGTATTATAACTGGATTTACGGAACTTAAATACTGTAGTATTTTGCATGGGCCAATACTTGGATTGCATGGGCCAATACTTGGATGGCTTGGCTCATCCTGGGTGTAAGCTTTTGGGCTCTCTGGGCCAGGCTCCTGAGTCAGCTTGCCCTCCAGCTTCCTCCCATGAGGGTCCTAGCAACCTCAGCAAAGAGAGAGGAGGAGATTAAAGTTCACCTTCGGCTCCCCTTCTCTCTCCTTGTAGTTCCTCCCAGCCTGTTGGAGAGAGCATATGCACATCCTCCTTTGCCTTTCTCAGGGTTCTGAAGCCACACTGGCCTAGGGAACCCAGTGAGCTCCTGCAAAGGACCCAACCCTCAGAAGAGTTCATAAGGGGTTGTGTGGCTAATTTGACCCCAAGATGGTCTCTCAGCTGGCCCCTGGATTCACCACCCAGCTGGCAGACAGCCTGGGCACCAGACACAGCTCTCAAAAGGGGCCACGTGGATTTTTTTTTTTTTGCAAGACCAATGACTCTACCACCACTGCCCCACCCATCGTGGTCAGTGCTGACCCAGACTGCAGCAGCAACGCTGGGGGCCAAACAATACAACCAACCCTTCGGTGCAGTGGGCACCCATCCAACCATGCTGCAGCCAGCAGTATATGAATGACAGGGACTGCAGATCCCCATACACTGGATCAAATACATCCTTTTAAATGTATGTACTGCTTTTGCATTTGCACTCTTGGTAGCATTCATCTTGCTGGGACAAGCACCAGATATGTGTGAAAATTAGGGTGGAATCCAACTGCAATTAGAGCACAGAAATGTTCCCATATCGCCATTTTGCAATTCTTGTTACCAAGAAAATATCTTGGGTTTTCCAACACTTCAGACATAACCCATCTTCGGTATGAATATGAGAGATCTCCCTCATAATTTGTTTGAAACCTTGAAATTAAAATTCTGGTATGAACTAGAGGATGTGTGAAACCCTTCCTGGTGGGCATTTTACTAGACTTATCACAAATCTTTGGCTCAGTTTCCCCAGATATACTGGCAGCTCAAATCCTTGTTGATAAATGGTTTCCATTAAGCTTTGATCATATTTTTTGTAGCCCCATGATGTGTGTCCAAAACTGCATTCAGTTACCTGGAAATTTCAGGTAGCAGTGTCTCCACAATGAAATGAGGGGACTTCCACATAATGACATGTATATAGATTGCTTCTGAAAGTGTCAACCACCACAGCTATTAGCTAGGAAAGTTACACCATGAGCAGCAGCAGTTATACCACATAGGACACCGTCCTCAGAACAGTGAAAAACATTTAATGGTATACTGGTGGAATGAAATGCAGAATCCTCACATAACATACAATCTTCCTACAATGTTGGGGTTTGATAGGAAAGACTTTAATCTCTTGGTGGTCACTGCAGTCACATTCCACGAAGAAGATGAAGAGGAGGAGGAGGAGGTTGGATTTATATGCCACCCTTCACTACCTGAAGGAGTCTCAGAGTGACTTACACTTTCCTTCCCTTCTTTTCCCCACAACAGACACCCTGTGAGGTAGGTGGAACTGAGAGAGCTCATTTGGGGACTGCTCTTGAGAGAACAGCTCTGAGAGAACTGTGGCTTGCCCAAGGTCACCTAGCAGCTGCATGTGGAAGAGCAGGGAATCAAACTGGTGCTCCCAGATTAGAGTCTGTGCTCCTAACCAGACACCAGACTGCCTCTACGCTACACCTAGGTTCTCAGCCACCATGGCATTTCTGTTCTAAAATCTCTAGTCAGCCCTTTTTCACTTGCTCATTGGACAGCTGACTCTGGCCAGCTACAAATATTCCCAGCATTCTTTCATCATTTCTCCTTGCCTCATCTCCTGCTTCCTGGAACAGATCAGCTGGTTCTCAGCCTTCTCTTTGTCTTTATGTTTTTTCTTAGTCCTCTTAGCACATTACCTCAGATGGACCTGAAGAATTCACTTGAGAAAGCTCTGCCTATATTCAACTGCAATTTAGTAACTGATCTTCCTGGATCAGTTCTGTTATTAGTTAGATCCTTGAGCAGCATACCTTCAGGTGGCAATTATTAAAATTTTGAATTCAAGAACCATCGTGAGAGTTCAGAGGGCTTCACATACCTCCACTCAGCTTTCCTTATATCAACGCTGTAAACTAAGACAGTATTATTGTCCCAGAGGGAGCCTTCCAAAAATCTCCCCATCCAAATTTCTCCCCAGATTTGGGGTGTTGAATTAAATGGTCTTATTTTAAGTAGAATTAGGCCATTAGGAATCATCCATTAACTACAGATTTTATGCTTCCATGCAAGTATCTATGCACCATTACTCCCTTTGTTGCTGATGCGTACAGAAGCGTTGGTAAAATACTGGAAAACCCAACCCAATTCTTGATGTAAATCTTCAATGCATATGTACACATACATCAGTACAAAACGGACAAGAAGATGTACAATAGTGAAACATTACAAAAAAGCAATCTTGTACATAAAACTTAAAACCATGGCATCAAGATCGCTTTTTTGCAATGTGTTATCAATGTGTATGTATGCATGGGAAATGTAAAGAAGGAAAACATGGGAAAGAACAGATAGAAACAAAACTTCAGCAAACCATTCTGGTTCCCATTCTAGACTTAATTTAGAAAACTGACTGTATCAGAACTGAGGAGCAGCAGATCACTGTTGTATGGAGGGAATTTATGGTACAATGAAAGGAACAAAATGGGGATATTAGTTGCTGTAGATCTTCTGGATAATGCAGAACATGGAGTAATGGGGTATAATCCAGTCCTCCCTCGGATCGCTGTATTGTAGATGTAAAGAAGACACGCTGAGTGAAAGCAGCTTGCCTAGCAAGTTCATGGCTGCGATAATATTTGAACCAGTGACAGTCCAGCTCACAGTCATTGTGCTAGACCAAAGAGGTGAATGAACACATGAAGTTGCCTCTTACCAGTCCTTTCCGCAATTGGATCTCATCCCCGGTTTTATCAGAGTTCAACTTGCAACACAATACCTTGTATTCATCCCTGGTTATAACAACATTTGTTTATCCTGGGACAAATGTGGGGCGAAACTGGGGTGACCTCAATGTAATGTGGAAACTAAAAATACCCCAAGATAATTACAGGGGTGAACTCGAGTGTAGTGTAGAATGTAAAAATACCCCGAGATAATTACAGGGGTGAACTCACATGTAGCATAGAATGTAAGTCCGGAGACAGGGTTGAACCAGGATTTAAGGTCTAGTACGGAAAGGACCACTGATTCAGCCCATCAGTCCCTCAAGATCAGTACCATCTACTCAGACTGCCAGTAGCTGTCCAGGGTCTCAGGCAAAGGTTTTTCACATCACTTACTAAAGAACATCCCTTCCCCGTATATTCAATTCTACTTTTGTCAGAAGTTTTGTAGATTTCAATAGTATTGTTAACTCATGTTGTAAAGTTCTTATATGTAATTAAGAATGTTGATTAATTGGCACAGAATGTTGAAAATGCATATATATTAGGAAACAAATTTGATGTGAGGCCTGGTAAAAAATTAAAGGTTCAGTTCCTTCCAAGCAGAAGCCAAAATTAATTCAGGGATCCTGGTGCTGAGGGCAGAGGTTGAGAAATTCAAGAATCACCCCCTCTGCTCTATGAGCCCCCCCCTCAAACAGTTCTCCTTTTCAGCAGGATCTTCACAGGTCTTGTCATTACTGCTGCTGCAAAATTTAAGACAGCAAACTGCGACCGACTCCGTTTGAAAATAATCTCTTTTTTTGTTGTTTGGTTTCTTCGGTAAACAAGAGTGGCTTTCTTTCAGAGACGTATTTACTGGCGTGGATATAATATCCTGCGTATGTGCTCTGAAGACATAATAGGGACAAGCGTCTCTCGCTGGTTGCTGTTGTCACCTGCAGACTTCTTACACAATCCTTCCTCGACGATAGCTAATCCCAAATCCTCTTCACAGCTTTTTATACAAGTCGTATTGGAGTTCCGTATTACCAACATGAAAGAAAGCGATCAGAAAACAAAGTCAGTTGTTTATGAAGAAAGGAGGGGGGGGGAGATTGATGCAGCAGCATATCCTGCATTTTCAGCCGATGTGGCTTTGCCCAAGTCCCTCGACTCGTCTATCATCCCCGATGGAATAAATAAATATAATTTGCTGACAGGAAGACAAGTGGGTGGAAGACGGATTATTATGATTGCAGAAATTGTGCTTTTTCTTGCTGACAGATGAATATTTATGAAGAACTTTGGGCACCATCCATGGGGATCTTTGGGGCAGAAGTCTCCTTGGAAGGAATGGCTGTCAAGCATGAGTGGATGACAAGAACCAAGCTATGCTTTGACCCAAGGTCTCATTGCCCAAGACCCAACTCCCCATTCTCAGAAGTCAATGTGGAATGTGGGGAGGACTAGTGGCATGAGCTCCCAGCAACAGGCAGCCCCTGATGTGACCATTCCATCTAGTCATTTTTTATTCCATATATCCGCCAAGTGCATGCTTTTGCCTTCCCCATTTTATCTTCACATCCAACCTGTGCTGCAGGTGAGACTAAGAGAAGGTGACTGCTCCAGAGTCATCTGGCAAGCATCAAGGCAATGCAAGGATTTGAATCTGGGTCTCCCAGAACCTAAAATGATGCTCTAACCACTATACCAGATTGGCCATCTCTTAAGCATATCATTCCATGGAATACTGTGAAGAGGCCCAGGGCTCCCATCATCTGTTCCTGAAGAGGTGACTCTGTCCCCATCTTATGACTCAGAAGATTCATTCTCAGAACCTTGTTATTTTTGGAATGGCCCTCCTCCATGAGGCTGCCAGCTCCAGTTTGGACAATACCTAAATCACTTGGAGGCTTCTTCCACCCTCTTTGAAGAAGAGCTCTCCACCTCTGATGGTGCCAAGCTGCATCTTCTGCCCATGAGAAAGAACATCCTGTGCAGGGCCGGCCCCAGGTGTCTGGGCGCCCTAGGCAGGACAGCCTGGGGCGCCCACCCCACCGGGGATGCCAAATTCCCGGTGGGGCCTGGAGATGGCGGAGCGCCACTTTCCTGGGTGCCTCACACCTGCGAGGTGCCCAGGAAAGCCAGGGAAGGGGTGGGGGTTCTAACCCCCGCCCCTTCCCTCCCAGCACTGGCAGCGCCGGCTTTCCTGGGCGGGAAGGGGGGCTTTTCAAGGGGGAGGCGGGGGGCATTTTGGTGCCCCTCCAGGGCCGGCGCCCTAGGCGAGCGCCTAGCTTACCTAGTGGGCGAGCCGGCCCTGATCCTGTGCTTCCACAAGGTTGCCATGGGACCACTAGCAATAGTGACTAAAGGGAACCTCCATGTTCTGAATACCAGTGCCAGGAGGCAACATTGGGGGAAGGCCTTTGCATGTCTGCCCTGTTATTGGCCCTTCAGTGTAACTGGGGGGCCTCTGTGTGAGACCGGATGCTGGTCTAGATGGATCACTGGTCTGATCCTGCAGGGTTCTTATGTTCTCAAACAGCTTTCAAAACCGGTTTGCATTGAGCTCTGGGCTCATTCTTAGCAGCCACACGCCTCCTGAACACCCCTCTTTCTTTTTGTTTCACATTTACAGAAGGCCGCTAGGCCAATGGAGAGGTGGGCTAAAATTAACAGTTAGCGAGGATCTGCTGATGCAGCTTCAGATGAATGAATTACAGCAGTCACAATTAATTGGAACAGCAAAGGGCTGACGCAGATCAAGAGGAGGTGATGGTCTGATCCTTTGGGCTGAAATTTATTTATGTATTTACTTCATTTATATCTCGCCTTTCTTCTCAACGGGGACCTAAAACAGGTTGCGTCATTACGCCTCTCCTCCATTGTGTTCTGTGAGATAAAGGTTGGGCTGAGAGTGAGTGGCTGGCCCAAGATCACCCAGCAAGCTTCAATAGTGGACAGGAGATTTCAACCTGGGTCTCTAGGGTTGCCAGCCTCCAAGTGATTTAGGGTAACTAAAGAGAGATCACGGGATGAGTGAGTGGAAAATAGTCAATGGGCCAGTTTGGTGTAGTACTTAAGTGTACGGACTCTAATCTGGGAGAACCGGGTTTGATTCCCCACTCCTCCACTTGCACCTGGCTGGATGACCTTGGGCAAACCATAGTTCTGATAAGAGCTGTTCTTGAAAAAAGAGCAGTTTCTGTCAAGAGCTCTCTCAGCCCCACCTACCTCACGGGGTGTCTGTTGTGAGGAGGGAAAGGGAAAGGAGCTTGTAAGCCGTTCTGAGACACCTTTGGGTAGTGAAGGGCGGGGTATTAATCCAGTCTCTGCTTCTTCAATGACAACCATGATACATTTACGAAGAAAATATCACTCTTTTTTTAAAAAAAATAAAAAGATAAATATTAACACATTTCTGTACATCCACACAAGAATAAACATTTTATTTAAACATAAAAAAGATTCCAAAATGTTGTCAAGCACAGTCCAATAATCTAAAGTTCGTGTCTCTTGCAGGAGTCTGCCTGGCCCTCTTCACCTCAAACATCGCCCAATGCAGATAAAGTGCAACAAACAATAAACTGTGTCTTTCTTGGATTGTACTGAATTGTAGACAAATAGCATAAAAGGTCATGAATCTGCAGACAGGCTTGCTCAAACTGTTTCAATAGGCTTCCTCAGAGCAGAATATGGGTAGACTCAGTGAAATCTTCTCTTGTTCAGCTTCCTCTCTGTATGTTTTCTCTCAAAGGCTTGGATAGTTCTCCCACTATTACAACTGATCTCCAGGCAACGGGGATAGTTCACCTGGAAGAAATGCTTTGGAAGGTGCTGCTTTTGAAGGTGGACTCTATGGCACTAGAAGACCCCATTGAAGTCCCTCCCCTCCCCTCCCCAAACCCCACCCTCTTCAGGCTCCACCCCCAAATCTCCTGGTATTCCCCAACACAGAGCTGGCAACCCTATGGCAACTGATGCTTTCACCACTAGACCATACAGGCTAGGTGCTAAATCCAGGCTCTTGCTGTGATGCTTCAGAATTCTTCTCCCAGCATAAATTATCTCTGAATTTTGACCTGAGTTGTCTATTTCCCAGCCTGTGGGTTAAGACACAACAATAGGTTGTGAAGCTGCCAGAAGTGGGTCACAAGTCAGCCTTCCCTGACGGTGTCTCCTTCCCTTTGCACCCTTCTCTCTTTCCTCCTTGCCAGCATTCTCACCTCTACCTCTCTCTTTGTGACCATAATGGGGGCGAAAAGCCATCCAGTTACCAGTAACTTCATGGTAGCAGCTGAAAAGTGGGGTAGGTTGGAGAGTAGACAGGAGCTTTTCAGCATGCCATGAGAACACTAGAGGAGGACAGGAAGAGGTCTTTGTGCACGTGGGTTCTGTCTTGGTGCTGCTCCTTCAGCTGCCCAACTTCCTGTTCAACTCCCTGCTGTGCCTCACTGCCTTCTGCCTGCCGTGGGAGATGGACTGCCCCAAGCCGCTTGTCACCCACCTCTTCAACACCATCTGCCACCTTTGTGAATCTCCTCAGCCCAGGGCTCTCCAAATGCACACCCTCAAACTCCAGCTCTGGCCCAGCTGGCAGAGGAGGAGGAGATGAACTCCCACTTGCTTGGGGTTCATAGTGGGGACAGCTGTGCCCTTTGTGTGATGCTTGTTGGTTTCTCAAAAATGCCTGGTTGGATACTATAGAAAATGGAATGCTGGATAGCCCAGGCAAGCCCGATCTTGTCAGATCTCGGAAGCTAAGTAGGATCGACCCTGGCAAGTACTTGGATGGGAGACCTCCTTGGAATACCATCAGTCAGGAGGCAGGAGCAGGCTTTATTCAGCCACCTCTCTGAATATCCTCCAGGCCCCCAGTAGGGATCAGTCACCAGAGGTCGCCATGACTTCTGGGGCACACACATTCAGATGCACACACACACATGCACACAGCACCAAAAAATACCAAAAGAAAAGAAAATGGAATGCTGGAATTAGATGGGTGCCAAGGTCACAGTTTGCCTAAGGAACACCCCCCCCCAAAAAAAAACAAAAAAAAACCCCTTGGGCCAGCCCTGGATGGGTTACTGTGCAAAGTATATTTGGACTTGTGGGTCACCATATCGAAAAGGCAGGGGACCACTGGTCTATGCCATGGAACTAGGTTGTCATCCTTCAGGTGGGGCTTAGAGATCTCCTGGAATTATAACTCATCTCCCGATGATAGATATTAGTTCCCCTGGAGACAAGGCTGCTTTGGAGGGTAGATGCTATGGAATTATCCCTTGCTGAGCTCCCTTCCTATCCCAAACCCTCCCCTCCCAAGGCTCCACCCCCAAAACCTTCAGGAATCCCCCAATCCAGTGTTGGCAGCCCTGCATGGAAGAAGAAGAAGAAGAAGAAGAAGAAGAAGAAGAAGAAGAAGAAGAAGAAGAAGAAGAAGAGGAAGAGGAAGAGGAAGAGGAGGAGGAGGAGGAGGAGGAGGAGGAGGAGGAGGAGGAGGAGGAGGAGGAGATTGGATTTATACCCCGCCCTTCACTACCCAAAGGTATCTCAGAGCGGCTTACAAACTCCTTTCCCTTCCCCTCCCCACAACAGACACTCTTTTTCAAGAACAGCTCTTATCAGAACTACGGTTTGCCCAAGGTTATCCAGCCAGGTGCAAGTGGAGGAGTGGGGAATCAAACCCGGTTCTCCCAGATTAGAGTCCGCAAACTGAAGCACTACACCAAACAGAACTGTATTTTTATTCTCTTTTTCTATTTTCTGTTGGAGATTGAAGTGACAGTGGCCTGCCCTCTCCAAAATCTATTTTCTCTTTGTTCAGAAGGGAATTGTTCATTTGTCACAAATAGGGTTGCCATTTGCCTGCTAAGAGTGGGGAAACCCTGCCTGCACTCTCTGCCCCTCACTGGCACTAAATGGAGCAGTGGGGAAATGGGGGGAGAACCATCTCTACCAAAGAGATTGGGGAGATTCCTAGAGCGACATCCCACTCTAAGCCCTGCAGCCCCCTGGCTTTCACATGCCTATATATGTTCCAGTAAAATGAGCAGGAAATGGTCATCATTCTCACATCGAATCCAGTGAGAGAGGGGAAGCCTGTCATGCAAATAAATATATATTGCATCATTATTTTGGATGTGGTGAAATTAAAGGAGCAAAGTAGTGCACCAGCAGGTCAATTCAGAAGAGTCAAGCTGGCAAGTGGACAGATGAAATATGGTAGAGAAATCCTGTGGTCGGGGGATTGGTGGTCATATGCAGTGCTGAAGCACTCCTTGGGTGATCTATTGCATTCGCTCCTGCTGGCTCATATTTTATGGCTGTATCTGTCTGCTAGAGCCTTTGTGACAATTAGCGCTGCCTTGTTTTAACAGTTATTAAAGGGTTTATTGCTCTTTCATCTGCCATTTTATTTTGCTCATTTGTAGTATTGTTTGATGGATTTTGTAAGCTGCCTTGAAAACCATCTGTGGCAGAAAAGTCAGGGAGGGGGAGGAGGATTTATACCCCACCCTTTACTTGGAGTCTCAGAGTGGCTTACAGTTTCCTTCCCTTCCTCTCCCCACAACAGACACCCTGTGAGGTAGGTGGGGCTGAGAGAGCTCTGAGAGAACTGCTCTTGAGAGAACAGTTCTGAGAGAACTTCTGACTGACCCAAGGTCACCCAGCTTGCTGCATAGGGGAGGAGTGGGGAATCAAACCCTGTTCCCCAGATTTGAGTCCGCTGCTCCTAACCACTATACCAGTTTGAATGGATATAGTAGATAGAGGGCTGGACTAGCTTCTGGGAGACTCAGGTTCAAATCCTCACTCTGACATGGAAACTTTCTGGGTGACTTTGGGCCAGTCACACACTCAGCCTAACCTACCTCTCAGGATTGTTGTAAAGATAAAATGGAGGAGAGAGGAGAAGGGTGGAAGCCACGTTGGGTCCCCATTGGGGAGAAAAGCTGGGGTATAAATGAAGTAAACAAACAAGTAAGTAAAGAAAAAACGTAGTGAGGATAAGGAAGTACTGATAATCCTCTAGTTATTTGCAGTGTTTGATTTGTAGCACAACCTGGCTCAAAGGCTGGCATGAGTGGCAACATGTTTTTGACGTTAAAAATATAAAAATCTAATTCCTATGCCATTGGAGTCCAACATTATTTTCCTGGTCCCAGTACAAACTTAGATCATGCCCCCCTCAACCAATCCTATCCCATACATATCATGTCAAGAGTCACAGATACTGGCCTGCCCAAGGGCTCCTCTTGGATCTTGGGCCTTTTCTAAATTTTCCCCATTCCTCCAGCTTCCTTGGCCACCCAAACTCAGGAGAATTTATAAAGAATTCCTACCCTGTACTTGGAAGGGGCTAAGATTTGGGCTGGGAAGTGTTTCCAAGGTAGTCCACAACAAATCAACTGAGCAATGCTCAGTAGGATTATACCTTTCTAAGTCCATTGATGTCAAAGGACTTAGATGAGCGTAACTCTGTTTAGGATTGCACTACGTATATGCTACGCTATGCGCTTCTGAACATATGAGTAGATTTATTAAAAAGGGACAAAGGAAACAGCATCATGGTCTTTTTTAATGACTTTTTCCTTGAGTGGATGAGTTTAAGCTATATGTGGTCTAGGACTGCCAGCTCTGAGTTGGGAGGTACTTGGAGTTTTGGGGGGTGGAGCCTGAAGAGGGCGGGTTTGGGAGCATAATGCCATAGAGTCCGACTTCCAAAACAGCCGTTGTCTTCGGGTGAAGTTATCTCTGTCACCTGGAGATCAGTTGTAACAGCGGGAGATCCAGTCACCACCTGGAGGTTGGAAACCCTACTGGGGTCCCTTTGCAAAAACAAACAACAAAAAAAAACCCAGCCACTTCGAAACTGACCCGAGTGAAATTCCTTGACTTTGCAAGATCTGATGTAACCTGACATGAATGCACACAAATCAGCATGTTACATCAATGAGCAATGTCCAAAACACCAGGCACAGAGGGGAGCAAGAACAAAACAGGGCATCGTGGTACGTGCTTACCTGAGCGAACTGAGCACTTATTTATATGTCTCTCATCTACAGAACATTGGAAGGGCTACTCAACTTACCAAGTTATTCAGGGTTAGATTAGGGTTGCCAGGAGGCTTGCCAAATTTGTCGTGGGAGCGGGGCTTCTCCTGCTCTCAGTGGGTCCTTCCTGCTACTTCTAAGCTATGTGGTGGGAGAAAATGAGGAGAAAGAGAAGACAAATCATCAGCATGTGCCAATATGGGCATTTCAGGTTATATACTGGCCAAGTTTTGGACATAGCTAGCTAATTAATTAACTGCAACTTCTTAGCACACTCTGCACAGCTCAAGGAAGCATATACAAAGGCAAATCAAACAAATGGTCCCACATACCAAAATAACAAAAACAAACTAATAAGCAGAGCAACAATCAAAATATAGTGCAATAAAACCATGACTAGTAATCAAAACCCAACGGCCAAAGCCTTCTGGCAAAAGAAAAAGAAAGAAAGACTTTTTAGCCTCACCAAAGAACATGATATATATACTTTAGTCACATATAAAAGACAGGATGAAGTAATATTATTCACATATCTACGACTACACTATACAAGCCCAGCACTTGGTATTTGGTGCTGCTGATTGAGAGTCCTGAGAACCTCATGGACTAACTCCAGGTTAGTTTTTCAACATGGATGTCCCAGAATTCAGTGGAGAGGCATGCTCAGATATCTTCCACTTCCCCCCAAAATGTGCAGGAACAATTCAGAGAGCAACTATGGAATTACAAGAGAGGGAAAGTAAACCTTCTCCCCTGATCTATTTACCCTACCTGAAACATCCTGCCGGGGATTATTTGCTTGCTGCGGGGTCAAAAACATGTTGCCTCCAGCAGTGCAAAAAATACCCTCTTGGGGCCATTTCAAGTTGCAAAACTGGCGGGGGGGGTGGCCTAAGCCCTCTCTTGCTCTGCATACATGGCAGCCCTGATCTGAATCAACCCCCCACACACCTGGAAAGCACAGAACACACCTCTCCACCCAGACCGAGGAATTCCCTAGGGAAAACATAATGTGTAGTTAACCAGCTTGCCTTTAAAATGCAAGTTCCTAGGCCTCGTGATTATACAGATAAGCTAAAGAACACACGACGGACAATATCTCAGTGAGCAGACGAAGCCTAAACAGGACTTGTTCTGTGCAGTGGATCAGTGACAGCATCCTAGAGGTCCAATTTATATGTGGAATTTATCTAACAGCACACCATCTGTACTTTCTCAAGGCAGAATTTTGATCCATTTGAGATACAGTTGCCAACCTCCAGGTGGCGGCTGGAAATCTCCTGGGATTACAACTGGTCTCCAAGTGACAGAGACCAGTCCGCCAGGAAAAAATGGCATGATACCCCCCTGAAGTCCCTCCCCTCCCCACATCCTGCCCCTCCTCAGGCTCCACCCCCAAAATCTCCAGGTATTTCCCAACTCAAGAGTTGTCAATGTTAATCTGACAGCAATCCTAAATCAGGCCAATTCAGTGGGGCTTCCTCCCAGGAAACAGTTCTTAGGATGGCACTATTGATTACCGGAACTGGAATACATGTTGTTTATGTATGCTGAGCACACACCAGACAACAAGCTGACTGGCCTGCAGAGTCATCATATGTCACAGGGCAGAAGGCAGGGCAGACCACACAACACAGAAGGTGAGAGATCATGCAAACCTTTTTCAAAACATGACCATTTTTACCGAGAAGGTGGAGAAGAGGACAATAAGAGCCCTGAATCAAAGGCAGCCTGTGGGAAAGCTGGCGTATGTAAGGGTGTCTGTAGAATGTTTGTATGAAAATAATAATGGCCTTCAGGAATCAAAAAAGGAACTCTTCGGGTCATGCAGGTCTTTGTCAAGCAAGGTGATATACTGATGTTACCGTGACCTCCATTCGAGATACCGATGTCTGTTTGCGAAGCTAAAGGAGAAAAGAGGCAGACTCTGAGAAAGGGGACTGAACTGGCCACAGCTTTATTGAAGGAGGAGGGCAGAGGCATCGCTGCCTCTTCAAATGGTCTCCAGAGTCTGGGCTAGGGAGTATCTCCCCACCCCAACGTTGGTATAGCTCATTTAGGAAAACCCTTCGCTTTAGCCACAGCTTTAAAAATATTATTCATGATTAGAAATGATTTTGAATTTCTCATCCCCGCAGCAGCAGCAAGCTGAAAATCTCCCAAAATGATTTCCCCCCTCACTCTCAACAGTACAAATCGGCCCGGGTTTCGGTTTCTGGCGTTGCGAATGGCGGCCGCGTCTCGGGACGATCCCGGAGGCAGTTAGCCCACACGCAGTCAGGGGGGGTCTTCGCTATGCGAAAGACCCTAGTGAGCCTTAGGATAAGGCTCCGAACCGGGGGCGCTTGGGGAGTAGCCTCTTTGCCGGCAGACAGCCGGGGAATTGAGGCTTTCTCCCCGCCCCAATCGGCCCCGCTGCGTTGTGCCCGTAATGGGACTTAGCAGCGCCACCGACTTCCAGGAGTGAGGAACAGCGATATGAACTAAAAGCAAAGAAGAAGCGGCGGTGAACCGTGAGTCGAAGGTCTTACTTTGAAGCGAAAACCCGAATCCTTTCCCCTCGAGCGAATGAACGTTTGGGAGGAGGGGAATCCCCCCCCAGTGAGAAGCGGGACTTTTAAAAGAAAGCGAAGGGGGCTATAAGGAAAGAAGGGTTGATGAAAATACCTTTGGGGTGTTACTGAAGCCTGATTGTAAGTGGGCCTCCTGAGGGACGTGTCACGAACTTTTAAAAAGTAAACAAATAAAACAGATGTCGGCCATGAAGAAGGTCCCTTTTAAACCGGAAAAGAAGGGAGGCGGGACTTCCGGCCCGGGTAACCCCCCCAGAGCCTGCTGTCAGTCAACAGACAAGTGAGTTACTGCACCCTCTGCTGGTTCAAATACAGAAAATCAGCGAAACTTTAACTAGCATGGAAGGTGTCCTCAGCAGCCAACAAAAGCAACTGACAGAAACGTCTAAGAAGATGGAGGATATTGCGCAAAAATGCTTGGTCTCGATGGAAGACATCGGAAAAGTTAAGAAAAAGGTCAACAAACTAGAAAAACATCAAGATGAGCAAGAAAGAAAAAAGGATTTTGATGCTTCAAATGGAGAAATCGAATCTGATGCTTCGTTTTCAGGGCATTAAAGAAGAAGATAATGAAGATCTCAGATCTATACTAGCAAATGCCTTGGCACCAGTGACTGGCAGGGATCAGCGTGAAATAAAAGAAGAGATGGATAAGGTCTATAGGGCCTATTCCACCTTTACAAAGAAAAATAACCTGCCAGCAGAAGTGGTGGTCAAGTTTGTTAAACAGAGTACTAGAGATCAAATCTTGCGTGCAGTCTCAGCGGTGCCCTTGAAAATTGGAGAACAGACTATCAGAACTCTGAAAGATGTGCCATATGAAATTCGGATGAAGAGGAAAGCGTATAAAGGATTGACCAACTTTCTACAAAAGTACCAGATCACGTACAGATGGTCGTTCCCGGAAGGCCTAGTGTTCAAGTACAAGGATAAAAGAGAAAAGATTGACTCTATCTTCAAAGCACAAGAGTTCCTGAAGAGGCACGCCAGCTCAGAGGAAGATGCAGCTCTCGCAACTTGGACAAGTAGCGAAGATGACAGCGGTCCAGAGGAGGGAGGTGCCGGTGGGGGGAGGTGGGAAAGCTAAAGAGGGCCCATCGTATAACCTGAGAGACACTAAAGGAAGACAACCTAAGAAATGATTGTTCATGAGACGTCTGAAAGGAGTTGATTAATAACTAACCCCAAAGGACACTACTAACCTGATTAACAGAGCTATTTTGGATTTTTGTTAATCTAAAAAGAAGACTCTTCGACCACGGTGACCGTCAAAAAATGTGTGTATCTATACTAACTTAATCTAACTACCATTAACAGGATACTCACTCTGCCCTTTTCTTAGTCCCTCTATATACCCTACCTTTTTCTATATATAAAAAGAATAAATTTCTCTCCTTTTTAGGAGGGTTTTTGCAAAAAAAAAAACAGTACAAATCGGCCCGGTGATTGTTTCCACGTCATTTTCCTCACTCTGATTTCCCCCTAAAAATGTAGACATTCTTCGACCGTATTTGTGCATCAATAGATCAGCGGGATACCTTATACATATATTATACATAAAAAGGACAAACATTGTACATATAAATACTGGATAAGATGCATACAAAAAAAAAAGATTGTACTTTGTGGGCACGCACCACACAAACAAATGAGTGAAAAAATGGAGAACCAGAACTGCGGGCAAAAAAAAAAAATGAATATAAAGAAAGAAACAAAATTGGAATACTGTCTTTCAGGCATGATGTTCATAATGATTTGACCAGTATTCAATCCACCCATTTCTTGAGATGGCTTTTTTTTTAAAAAAATGTGATCACTGCAGACAGAAATGTTTTTCTACTTTATTTTTTTCCCTTTCATTTGTTGTTATTGTTCAGTTGCACAGTCGAGTCCGACTCTTTGTGACCTCGTGGACCACCTCATGCCAGGCCCTTCTGTCTTCCATCGTGCTCCGGAGTTTGCTTAATTTCATGTTCGTTGCCTCGATAACATTGTCCAACCATCTCATCCTTTGCTGTCCCCTTCTTCTTTGACCTTCAATCTTTCCCAGCATCAGGGTCTTCTCCAGTAACTGCTCCCTTCTCATTGGGTGGCCAAAGTTCATTACTGTTGGCCAAAAACATGTTCCGTACATGTCCCCATGGCTGAGGAAAGGGGTGAAGTGCACTCACTAACATATTGCTCAGATGGGTGGGGCGTGCCAAATAAGCAATTGTATAAGCATCGGGGGGGGAGGGTCCACGTATGTCCCTATTTTCACCAGTGAGATGTAGCAAGGTATATGTAGTGAACATAGTTGTGTCTAAGAGCAGAATGTAATCACATTGCACTTTTGCAGACACTATCAGTGGCCTATTAAGCACGTACAGCTCACTGCAGAGAATCTGAGCAGTGAAGCCTTTAAGCTTGACTTCAGATTCTGTGTTTGTTGTACACACCATTCTTTTTTCTTCAGTGTATTTATTCTGCAGCTACCATACAACCAGAAAGACACAGTTTTTTTTTTTTTCTTAATCGGGGTGGGGACATCACGTGACATGCAGGGGGTGACATCCAAAGGATTTTTTAAAAAATATGCAATCGCCCTATTGCAGATGTGCAATAGCATCAAATAAGTGCCTTCCATTTAAATCCTCACCCTTAGGTTCCTTGAATGAAAAGGAACACAAAGCAATGCAGGCAAAGGGTTAAAAAAAAAGTCCTGAAATTGACCAAACTGGTTTTGAAACTGACTAGAGCAGCTGGGAAGGTCCCTTTTTCTTCTTCTTATGCTCTAGTGAATTGTCTGTTGCATTATTGGCCACTGTGAAAAACAGAGTCACCACCCGCCACCATCCCTGACTGGCCCGTCTCTATCCATCAATCAGGTGACTGTTTGCAGGGAACAGCCAAAATTGCTGAGAGCTGGCCCACCGTAAGTAATTGGGAACCTGGCAAGCCCACCAATAAGAGGGCAAAAAATTCCTCACCCAGGACTAAGAGCAACCCAGCCAAAAACCCACCTATCCAACAGCCAATCAGGAATAACGCACAAAATTTTGTTCTGCCCCCTTAGTGACCAAGTCCAGGATGATCGAGTGAAGCCAAGGCAGGTTCTATTGCTTGCCTGTCCTGACTAACCATTTAGTCAAGTGGGACAGGTCAAATACAGGTCCCTGTCTCACTTCTGAATCTCAGCTACACCACAGATCTCATGAGGCTTTGAATGGCAAAATCCCATGCAAGGCTGAGAAGTTTCCTGGCAGAAAGGATTCAATAGACAACATTTTTGCCAGGATGGAGACGAATCAAGGGTGAAAACTTGGCCTGCTGAATTTCTAACCTGTCAAGAGATAAGAGCCCTGTGAGGTAAAGAAAATGTGCTCAAATGTTCCAAATGTGCTCCTAGGAGTACCACACAGTTGCAAGTAGACTTTTAAACAACATATTGTGCTCTGAAATTGCATGGGAAATTATAGAAATGTCATTTGATGAAAGTTTGCCGAGCGACAAGAATCTTTGTGCATTCGTAATCGCATTGAGTCAGCAGAGCGCTAATGAAGCCTCATTATATCATTAAGCACTGCACTTTGTTTGTGGAAGTTTATTTATTAATTTTTCTCTTAACTTTACAGGCTCGCTTTGTTTTTAAAAACCCCTAACAAGCTTTCATCAAAATGGATAAAAGAGACAACCCTTTTTTGAAAAAATTAGAATTTGCTCTTCATCAACAACAGATTTGTTTAATCCTCCTCTGGGGATAGAAGAAGAAGAAGAAGAAGAAGAAGAAGAAGAAGAAGAAGAAGAAGAAGAAGAAGAAGAAGAAGAAGAAGAAGAAGAAGAAGAAGAAGAAGAAGAAGAAGAAGAAGAAGAAGAAGAAGAAGAGATTTGATTTATATCCCTGCCCTTCACTACCCAAAGGAGTCTCAGAGCAGCATACAAAATCCTTTCCCTTCCCCTCCTCACAACAGACACCCTGTGAGGTAGGTGGGGCTGAGAGAGCTCTGACAGAAAATGCTCTTTTTCAAGAACAACTGTGCCAGAACTATGGCTTGCCCAAGGTCACCCAGCAGGTGCAAGTGGAGGAATGGGGAATCAAACCCGGTTCTCCCAGATTAGAGTCCGTGCACTTAACCACTACACCAGACAAGCTGGAATAAAGAGAATAAAGTTTCCTCTGAGCGGCTTCGATGCTACGAGATGGGCTTTGCACACTGAGGGGGGCTTCAGAGTTACCTCTTTTCACAAGCACCCCACACTCTGGCAAACCACCCACAAGTCAGGGGTGCTCACCCATGGCTTCTCGAGTGAGTGGGAGAAGAAAAAGAAGCCTGTGGCCAGGACACAGATATAAACATGAGAAGCTGCCTTATGCGGAATCCAAGCCATTAGTCTGCCTCGCTCAGCACTCTCTAATCTGATAGGCAGATGTTGTGTGCAGAGGAAGAGTCTTTCCCAACACCTCCTGCCTGAAATCCATTAAATTATTGTTACTGGATTTGCCAACCTTCAGACAAGGACCAGAAATCTCCTGGAATCACACCTTTTCTCCAGAGTACAGAGACTCGCTCCCCTGGAGAAAATGGTTAATTTGAAGGTTGCACTTTATGATATTATATCCCTGCTGAGCTCTCTTCTTCTTCTATGGCCCCCACATACAAGGGTATGTGCGGGACAGCGGTGTGGCCATCAGAGGAGGAATACTATATGCCATCCTGGATTGGTTTTAATTTAACATTTTACTGTCAGTAACATTAATTATAGGTTAATTGTATTTTAAATGTTTATAAGCAGGGCTCTTTTTTGTAGCAAGAATTCCTTTGCATATTAGGCGACAAACCCCTAATGTAGCCAATCCTTCGAGAGCTTACAGTAACTCCTGTAAGAAGAGCTCTGTAAGCTCTTTGAGGATTGGCTACATTAGGGGCATGTCACCTAATATGCAAAGGAGTTCCTGCTACAAAAAGAGCCCTGTTTATAAGGTTGTAAATCAGCCTGAGCCTGCTTGCAGGGTGGGTGATTCATAAATCCAATAAAACAAATGGACAAATAAATAATAAAGCCCCGCCCTCCCCAGGTTCCACCCCAAAAATCTCTGTGAATTCCCCAACCCAGAATTGCCAACCTTAGTGATACCAGAGATTGAACCTGAGGCTTTCAGTAGGCCAAGTTGGTTCTCTGCCAGCTGTGGGTGGGGAAATACCTGGTGATTTGGGGGGTGGAGCCTGGGGAGGGCAGTGGGTGGTGTTGGAGCCTGGAGAGGTGGGGTACCACAGCAGGGTACAACGCCGTAGGGCCCAGCCTCCAAAGCAGCCATTTTCTCCAGGGGGACTGGTCTCTGTCACCTGGAGATCAATTGTAATACTGGGAGATCTTCAGGCTCCACCTCAGGGCTGGCAACCCTCAACATGGAGTTACGGTCATAGGAAGGCTCAGGCCAGTTTGGTGTAGTGGTTAAGTGCACGGACTCTAATCTGGAAGAACCGGGTTTGATTCTCCACGCCTCCACTTGCAGCTGCTGGATGACCTTGGGCACGCCATAGTTCTGACAAGAGCTGTCCTTGAAAGAGCAGTTCTCGAAAGAGCTCTCTCAGCCCCACCTACCTCACAGGGTGTCTGTCATGGGGAAGGGAAGGGACAGGAGTTTGTAAGCCGCTCTGAGACTCCGAGTAAAGGGCGGGGTATAAATCCAATCTCTTCTTTTTCTTCTTCTTCCACGCTCCACAAATTCACATTGTCACTAAGCTAAATAACAGGATTGCCGGTTGAGGTTAGATGCATAATACATCCTTGTCTGACAGAGAGAGGGGAAGCCTTCCCAGTTCTCACCCCTCATACTGCTCAGGACTCGTCCATAAGAAACCTCCACCTTAGGGAAGGAAGCAACGGCAGACTCAACCCCACCTGTCCTCAGCTCTCTCCTCTCAGCTGGATCTGCCTCCTTTATGCTATGATTCCTTTTCTCGGTTTATATTTTGCAAAGGTCATGCTCCTCTCCATTATACTGCTGTTCTGGGAGATTCCTTTGCATTGTGAATGTATTTTTTGCACGATTTTCATATGCCGTCGACACGGCATTTGCATGTCCCATGAGCATCATTTATAGTTAGAAGAGATGTATAATGCTGGTTCGCTGATATGCAAATAAAGTTGGGAAAGGCATACACGTTATGGGGGGAATCCAGTGCAAGGGAAATAATGATATATTGTTTTGATTGACTCAAAGGAAAGAAGCAAAAATCAAAGCCAGGAATTTTGGGATCAGAACAGCAGGGATGAGCATTTCAAAATTATCCCAAAAGGCACAGGTTAGGTATTCTAGAAATGTATCAGTTATGCACATGCACGAGTATCTACTGGTATTCTTTAATTTTGTCCCCCATACTCTCTGTTCAAAACTTCCCAGTGATCACTTATGACACCTAAAGTACACAACCAGCAAAATGGTGAGCTAAAGCCATGAGTCACTGCACAAACATTGCAAACTGGGAGGCCAGGTCTCTTGCTTTGATGGGAGACCTCCTGCCCCCTGCTGGCCTTGCCTGTCACCACTCAGCTGGGCAAAGGGGCGGGGGGATTCTAGGGAAAATCGGGTTGGCAATGGGCATTGAAAGAGGGGAGTGTATGAAAGTACAAAGCAAAACGGGAAGGGGGGAGCTAAGAGAAAGTGGTTTATTTGAGGCCACCCAGTGAGTTCACAGCAAAGCTTTGTACAGCAGACTTCCAGATTTATAGCTCAGCTGCTCTGTTAAGCAACCACAAATCAATTCATTTAATGCATTTTGTTGAATGGCGCTGGTTTTATAGATGTGTTATTAAGCCAATTGCACATGCCAGGCATTAGATTGTTTCAGGTTTTTTGTCACTCTCTGTGGGAGCGAGGGTTGCCAACTCCTGATGAGGGAGGGTGATATGGGGAGGGGAGGGACTTCAGGAAAGCATAATGGAGTCCACCCTCCAAAGCAGACATTTCCTCCAAGGGAACTCGTCTCTGTGGTCTGGAGACCAGTAGTAATTCCAGAAGATCAGCGGTCCCCATATAGGAGTTGGAAATTCTACTTTGAATGGGGAAATGCACTATTGGGTCATGCACATGTGAGGGACAACAATGACTCATATTCATTCATTCATTCATTCATTCATTGCATTTATATCCCACCCAACCTGTAAATGGGTTCAGGGCGGGTTACAACAGTTCGATAAATACAATAAAATTTAAAACACGTTAAAACATATAAAATCAATAATCATGCTTGCTGTAGGGAGATCCAGCACATTGATGCAGCTAGGTATGGCCGGTTATCAGTGGGCGGAAGACCGCAGCCTCGGGGGAGGGGCATATGTGGACACCCACTGCCTCAGCCAAAGGCCTGGTGGAACAGCTGTGTCTTGCAGGCCCTGCGGAATTGAATAAGATCCCACAGGGCCCTGATCTAAATCATGGAATCCCTGCCAGTTTGGTGTAGTGGTTAGGAGTGTGGACTCTAATCTGGGAGAACTGGATTTGATTCCCCACTTCTCCACATGCAGCTGCTGGTGTGACCTTGGGTCAGTCATAAGTTCTTTCGGAGCTGTTTTCTCAAGGTTAGTTCTCAAAAGAGCTCTCTCAGCCCCACCTACTTCACAGGGCATATGTTGCAGGGAGCGGAAGGGAAGGAGATTGTGAGTCACTCTGAGACTCCTTTGGGTAGTGAAGGGTGGGATATAAATCCAATCTCCTCCTCCTCCTCCTCTTCTTCTTCATCTTCTCCTGCAGGGAAGAGTCCTGAGCAAATGAGTACAGTTGTCCCACACAACAGCCCCCAGTGTATGGGACAATGGTGGAAATTGCTGCAAAAGGGAAATAAATGGACTCAGCCCATATCATAAGCTTCTGTGCGGTTCAGAGAAGCATCTTTCTAGAGATCATGCTGTAAAACCATTGCAAACATCTCCGTAGAGGACCACCTACGCCCAAAGGAATCACCTTAACCACTTTGCCTGGGGCAACTTCCAGCTCTTCGCTTCAGCCAAGGAAGACAGCACAGCATTACCTGCCATTAAGTGATCAGGCAGCAAAAGACTGTTCCACAGCTGATTGGGGAGGGTCAGAAGGTTAAGAGGCTGTGTTCCAAATGTCCCGAGGCTTCCAAATCTTCCCTGGTGAAACTGCAGCAAAGCATCTTCACAATTAGAAAATGGCAGCAAGGCAGCCCATACCTCAAAGAAAGCAGCATTCCCCCCCCCACTCCAGTCATTTAGAGAGCTCAGCTGCCTTGCTACAGGGCCTGCCCCTCCCTGCTTCCTGCCTTTTGCAGCACACCTGCCTGAGTAGTTTTCACCGTGTAGCAGCAATGATGCACTTACAGCAGCAGGGTTTCCTTTAATGCAGGCAGCTTCCGCATTTAGGATGCTCAGCCTCAACTCTAAACACTGCCTCTAAATTCATTTTGGCACTGAATTTATGCATCCAACAAAGCTGAGAATCACGCCAATGCGCTCTGTGCATGGAATGACAAACACATAAACATCTGAGTTTCCAGCAACCATTTTAGAGCTATTTAATTCTTTTGGCCCTCCTGCCTTTATGCATTTCAAGCAAATTACATCCAAAATGGGGTAAAAATATATATATATATTTAAAGAATATCACTAAAATCATTTTGTTTTTGTATTATGGTGTCATTATAAACACCCTCTTCCAGTCCTGCAGCAGACTTCGCTCTGTGCAGCCACTTCTTATTTATTTTATAAACCGCTTCTGGCATGAAGCTTATGGCCCTTATGTTATTCTTGCCTTGCTCTTTTGCCTTTCCAGGTCCCTCCTTATTCTTTGATACCAGCACCTTTGCTCAGGGCTAGCCCTATTGATATAAAATACTTATATCCCACTTTTCAATGGGACTGAAAGTAATAAGTAGTCCTTGAAGTAGACAGGTCAAATGGGATGCATGCATTGGGTCCTGACTTAGTCAGTTGGGGATCTCAGAAGGGGAGGACTCTGGTATAAGGCAACTGTAGGGGACTCCCATAGACTAGCCAAACCAGTACGCCAGCTGAGAGGAACATTTGGCACCTCTGGACTACAACTTCAACCCCTCCCCTCCAACTTCCCCCCTCACCATCCCACCAATCATCTCAAAGACCATGGACGCCCAGCCTAATTCACCAAGGACACTGGAAGATTCATCAGAAGATAAACAGAAGGTTGGATCCATTTTTGTAGGTGAAAAAAAAAAAGAAGGGTCCCTTTTGACCATGAAAAGTCTATGCTGGCAATCATAGGACCTGTATGGACAAAAACCGTGCAATGAAGAGGCTTTAATAAGGAAGAGAATGGGGTGAGTGAATGAGTGAGTGAGTGAACAAGGTAGATGGATCCAACCAGAGTGCTGAATGAATGTAAGACACCAAGTGGTCCCTTGCCACGGGGAAAGGGTTGCCAGGTTTCCCGTTATGGCAGGAGGTCTCCCATTGGCAACCCACGATTCCTGCTGCCTCTCCTTTGGGCAGTAGAAGATTTTAAAAAATAATAATAATCACTGTTATCAAGAACAACAGGACATCTCCCCTGGGGAAAACTCAGAAGTGACGTTGCATTGCTATAGGGATTGTTGACAATTCTATGGTTTTACCATAGAGTTTCTCGTGATTCCTAGAGTGACATGATGTCACTTCCATTTCCCCTGGAACTAACATCTTGTTATGTATGATGGTGGCACCATTGTTCCCCTCCTCCCATCTCTCACCTGGTGCCAGCCATTAGCTGGCAACCCTACTTTGGGAGAAAGAGCTTGGCAGATTCACCCAACTTGGTTCTTTGTTGAAACAAGCTGTCAGCCTCAGAACCACACACAGTTACATAGCAAATGCCTTGACAAATGTTGTGCTCCCGGCTTGCTGCTACCTGTTCCCTGCTATTGATTCCTGTTCGTGCAACTCCTGTCCTTGTGTCTTGAAATTGACCTTTCCTCTTGTTCTTCCAGGACAAGAGAGTCAGTTTGGTGTAGTGGTTAAGTGCAGCAGACTCTAACCTGGAGAATCAGGTTCGATTCCCCACTTCCCCACCTTAAGCTAGCTGGGTGACCTTAGGAAAGTCACAGCACTCTCAGCCTAAAAATAAGGGTAGTTCACCACCTAGTGGTGCCAAAGAAGAGCTACAGCTTTAGCAGCCAAACAATCCCCCCAGGGATCTCCCGGCTATTCACAGAATCATAGAATTGGAAGGGGCTATACAGACCATCTAGTCCAACCCCCTGCCCAGTACAGGAACAATTCCACACAAAATGCCATATAATAATTTCATTTTTTCTTCCAGGACAGGACAGTGTAGGTCTGCGCTGTTCCATTGTCCCAAGTGTCAGAAAGTCTGCCAAATCCATCTTTCAACAAAGCTAATCATCCCAAGTTTAAATCTCAACTTAATACATTTCTATCCCACCCTTCCTCTAAGGAGCTCAGAGCAGTATACATGGTTCTCCTTTCCTCATTTTATTCTCCCAACAATCCTGTGAGATAAGTTAGGCTGAGAAAGAGAAAGACTAGCTCACAGTCATCCAGCAAGCTTCATGGCAGAGTGGGGATCTGAAATGAAGACTATCAGATACAACGCTCTAATTTCTGTACCACATTGTCTAAATTTTTAACTTAATACGGCTTTGTACAAAGGTCATACAAGCTAAAACCAAACAGAGAAGTGGGTGAAATCTTAACATTGTTCATTGACTTATTCAAATAACTGTTATCTGGAGAGACAAGTTAATCAGGATAGCTAGAGTTGAAGATCTTGTTCAACATAAAAGGTGCTATAAAGCCCTTGTAGCAAATCATGTCTTAGAGAAAGAGACCAAAATAACGCAGGCTGAGGGAAAGTAGTATTTCTCACAACTTTGTGCTAGAAAGAGTATAGGAAATTGGGAAGGAGAACCATCTGTTTTCAATAGTCAAAAACTAGAACAGGAATCCAAACTCACACCACTGTTCTAAGATGGATAGGCATACTGGTGCGGAGAAAGGTATATCTTGAGTCTGCACTGTGAGATAGTCCATAAACTCTTCTCCTTCTATAGTTACATATACAGTAGTTAATCCAAATAGCCTCCCCAGTAATTTCTAGATTATAGTTTGGAATCAGCATTGATTAAGGAAGACTTGTACAAACGAAGCCTCTCTTTAAAAGAACCTGCTCCTGCTGGGAAAAGAGTCTAATTTCAAGCAGGCAACAGAAAGTCCAGAAAGGCCTTATTTCCCAGAAAGAGAGGACTGCTTAAAAGGCAGCCAATCTGACCACATGTATTGACTAGCCAGAAGGGTTTCCAGGTAGCTCAGTGGAGTCTGGGGAACCTCAGAAACACAAATGATCTTTCATGAGAACAACCGCTGCTAAGTCTCCACCCAGTCAGAGTAGAGTCTTCTTCGAGTTGCCTTCCGACCTCACAAGCACACTTCTTGGTTCCCCAACATTTTTTTCCCAACACTCAAATAAAGCTATGAAACAACTGATGTGACCCCAGAGCTACACAAGCAATCTGATTTAGTTTCATGATGCTGTGATCTTCACAAATCCCATGTCCAAAAGTTGAATCCATCTTGCTCCCGATGCCCATTCTCTCTTGAGCTGAGCCCCCCTGCCATCATTTATGAAGTGTTCACAACTTAAAGTGAGCAATATTTCGAGTGCTTTCGCATGTGCATGGTTGGCAGGATTCACTGTGGCAGCTGGCTGGGTAGCCACTGCTGGGGCACATGCTCCCAATTTAATGGCTCGCTGGTTCTGCATAAGCCCTACAGTTATCACGAGCAGCACATATATTGTTTAAAACCAGCTACATGCAAAGCATGTGTACTGATTTTGTGAAGGCATAGTTGGTGGCATACAGGGCTCTTTTTGTAGCAGGAACTCCTTTGCATATTAGGTGACACACCCCTAATGTAGTCAATCCTCCAAGAGTTTACAGTAGCCCCTGTAAGGAGAGCTCTGTAAGCTCTTGTAGGATTGGCTACATTAGGGTTGTGTCACCTAATATGCAAAGGAGTTCCTGCTATCAAAAGAGCCCTGATGGCATACCTCTTGTTGGGTCAGATCGTATTGGGTCAAACTCTTGTTCCCAGGCAGCAGTTTAGGTGTGCATGAATTATCTGATCCAGTTGAGGACACTCAGTGCTCAGCTATGGGAGTCAGGAAAGCACAGCTCTCTCATCCCAGTAAAGGGAAACGATGACCAAGAAAAGTTGGGCAGACACCAGATAGGAGAGGAAGCCAGGGATAACAATGGAAAGCAGTACAAGACTGCATCTGGACAAATCAGTTACAATTAAGAGTGTGGAGCTGGATATTCCTGACTCTAAAGTGTCAGATTAATGGATCTGCCTGCCCATTTTTTAAAAAAAATGTTTCTCCCTGTTCCCCGGGAGTAGCATTTCTCCCAGCCAATCTTAGCCCTACAACTGATCGAGCAAGTTGCCTCAGCCGATCACAGTCTTTCTTTTAGGGGAGGGAAATTTTCAGCTGCAGCTATCTGTTATGGTACCATTTGGCACCGTGTGAGTGTGTGGCATTCGCTGCTCCTTGTATCTTGGAAGATATGCCTTGTTTGGATTATGCGAGACCCCAGCTGGACAGCTCCTGCCTGGACAGTGCTTCTTGACAGAGCAGTCAGACCAACTATTACCACTAGATAGCCTTTCCTCCACCTTGACTTGGATGGCCCAGGCTAGCTCAATCTTGTCAGAACTCAGAAGCTAAGCAGGGTTGGTCCTGGTTAGTACTTGGATGATGGGAGACCATCAAGGAATTCCAGGGTTGGTACGCAGACAGAGGAGGGCAATGGCAAACCACCTCTGTTCCTTTCTTGTCTTGAAAACCCTACAGGGACACCATAAGTCAGCTGTGACTTGATGGCACTTCACACACACATGACTTTTCTTTCATTCCTTCACTCCAGATTAGGGTTAGTGGGGGAGGTGACATTATAGCATTATGCCCCACTGAGGTCTCTCCCTCTCCAAACCCAACCCTCTCCTGGCTTCACCCCCAAACCTCCAGGAACTTCCCGACCCAGAGCTGGCAACTCTATAATGGCAGGGAAGTCAGGCACCTCATTAGACAGACAGTCTGGAAGGCCTGTTTTTACTCACAGCTACTAAGGCCCTGGTCACACGGGAGGATTTGCCCCGCAAAACGGACGGGCTGAGGGCGCATCAAACGGGTGCGATCATATGGCAACATCTGGGAAGCATAGCGCACCAACCCGTACCGTCACCAACCCGTACCGTCAGCCCAAAGAAGTGGATTTAAAAAGTACCAGCAAAAGGGTAGTAGCAACTGGAAAATGCGGGTTGCAGGCGAGCGTCGGATCACGGAAACGGAGTTAATCCGGCGCATCAGGCATGTGCATCTGGCATGTGCAAGCGTCTCATCGCACCAGATGTGTTTTTTCCAAGTCTCCACAGTATGAGAAGCAACGTAAGAGTGCGCATGCACAAGACCCTTTGATGCACTTCAACATCGCTGTGTGATCACCGGCTATCGGCGTCTGTGCGGCATCTCAGGGACCTGTCTGATCGTGCTACCACACATCTTTTTGCTCCGGCTCGAATTTGCCTCCCTTCAGTGGCGCAGTATCCTGCTCGTGTGACTGGGACCTAAGTTTCTTTTTTTAAAAAAATGCTCCAGAAACCTGGCAGCCATTTTGCATCTTTTCACACTATGCAGAGAGGTAAAACCAGACTTTTTTGTCCAATTCATCTGAAACTTGGGGAGTCACATAGACACATGAAGCTACCCTATACTGAATCAGACCCTTGGTCCATCAGTACTGTCTACTCAGACCGGCAGCGGTTCTCCAGGGTCTCGAGTACTGTAAACATCCCTCCCCCCAAAAAAAAGCCCCTCTGAGGACATAGCTATACTACAAACAGGGCTAGTTCAAGGCATGTTGCCGCCTCCTCTTAAATATTGGATTCAAGGTGGATTCCAGAGGCAGGCAGTCTTTAGAAGGCAGGGTGGACTATTTTTAGGTTCCTGCACATTTTGATACCATTTGGAAAACAAATGGGCAGACATTTGATCTAATTTCAGTGAAAACAGAAATGGAACCCAAAGAGTCTGCACAAGACAACGTTTCTGAGAGTTCTTAAAACCAATCATGATACAGAATCGAAACAATGTTTCCAGTGCACACCCCTAGTTACAATTTAGAAGACTATGGAGTGCTTGGTTTCTCAGACAGCATATTTTTTTTCTATTTTTTGAGGGTGCTGCTTGTATTGAGGGATGCCAGCCTCCAGGTGGGACCTGGGGATCCCCCGGAATTACAGTTCATCTCCAGACTACAGAGATCAGTTCCCCCTGGAGAAAATGGATGCTCTGGAGGGTGGAGTCTGTGGCATTGTACCCCACCGAGGTCCCTGTCCTCCCTAGGCTCCACTCCCAAATCTCCAGGGGTTTTCCAACCTGGAGCTGGCAGCCCTACGTGATCTCACCCTGCCCTGCCAGCGGGCACAGGGGACCTGACAACCCCACTCATATGCTGTGACCAAATTGTGATTTGAGCAGAGAATTGATCACACACGGTAAGCATTTCTATTCCATTTTCAACCCTCCCCAAGTTCTCCAGAAGTCTGGGGGAGATACGTTTGGGGAGGAGGCAACATTTTCGATGAAACGCATCAAACACAACAGCGAGGTGTAGAAAACATGCACACGCAGCCGTAAAACCGTTTGACAGCTTCTTGGATAGACAAAGGTGCGTGCCTCACCAGACGGTTGCTGGGCTTGATTGTTCTTCCTCACTGGTACATGCTGCAATTTTCAAATCTGCAACCCACATTAAGGAAAATGCTTCCCAAGCAGCACTTATTAGGGAAGGGAAGGATGTTTGAATGGAAGATGGATTTCAAGAGCAATTCAGCAGAAGGAAGGGTGGGCAAAGGGCACAGAGAGTGTGCGTGGAAAGATGTGCAGGCATACATAATTTCTAATTAGGAAGAGGAGGAGTAAAGTGGCAAAAAAGTGCATCTTCAGTTTCAAAAAAGAAAGTTCTCCCTCTTACTGTGCAGCTCTTGAAGCCAGCCTTGCCTCCCTCCCACCCAGCCTGCCCCTCTAGAGAACATTCTTGGGTTTGGGGGCCTGCTGTGTTAATTACCATTTCCCTGATTGCCTTCGATGACATGCTGCACTTGTGTTACTTGAACAATAGACGTCAGAGGGGCTTCAAACCTCTTGAAGGTACTGGGAGGCTGCTATCAGCCTGTTCGTATGGTTTGGATGTGTGTGCTGGGTGGATTTCTTTTGGTACTTCCAGCATGAGGTGTGGAAAGCTCATGCTCAATGCTGCTTTATAGAATCAGTTTAGGGTTGCCAACTACAGGTTTGGAAATTCCTGGAGATTTGGAGGGGTGGAGGCTGGAAAGGGTGGGGTCTGGGGAGTGGAGGGACCTCAGCAGGGTATAAAGCCATGGTGCCTACCCTCCAAAACAACCATTTTCTCCAGAGAAACTAGAGAGCAGTAGTCATTCTAGGATGTCTCCAAGCTCCACCTTGAGGCTGCTAGCCTTATTTTTGGCCCATCTAGCTCAGCATCACCTACTTGGATGGGTAGCAGTGATCCAAAGTCTCAGGCAGAGTAAGGTCTTTCCCAGCATCTGCAAACTGAGATCTTTAAGTGGAGACGTGGGGGATGGATCCTGGGACTTTCTACAGGCAAAGGATGTCTGCTGTTTCTTTGGTCGTTCCCACTGAAGTTGACTGCGCATTACAAACATATGAACCTGCCTTATACTAAGCCAGTAGTACCTACGTTGATTGCTGGCAGCTCTCTAGGAGTCCAGGTAGATAAACCCCTTCTATTTGGGATCCCTTCTGTAACTGGAGATGCCAGAGACTGGACTTGGGACCTTCTATATGCAAAGCACATTCTCTCCTACTGAGCCACGCATTTTCCTCACTAATACAGGAACGTTTGAAGCTGCCTTATACTGATTCAGACACCTGGTCCATCTAGCTTATCACTGTCTACTTTGATTAGCAGCTCTCTGAGCAAGATTTTTTCCCAATACCTGACTTCTAAGGTCCTTTACTTGGAGATGCCAGGGATTGAGCCTGAGGCCTTCAGCATGTGAAACACACGCTCTAACCTTGGCTGAACTGAAATCGTTTAAATAAATAACAATTCTGTGGAGCCATGGGCAAGACACGTCATATGTAAGTAATGATGCAAGCAATGTATCATGGGACATTCTGCAGGCAACATGTGTGCTCAGTCGCTGAGTCACGGTCCCTCTCCACTGAGGTAGATTTGTATTCCACGGCCACGTTCCCTTTTGCTTGCAAGTCAGAAACAGGGTACTCACTCGGGTTTCCACTCTGAGGTTCACATAGCAGAGACAAGTGCATTCAAAACTAACATCTATTTGTTAGCAAGGAGATACTGGGAAGTGAGCAACTGTTTTCAGGACAAAGGGGCTCACCCAGCCTTCAGTTCTAACTGACAAACAGAATTAACTGAGCAGGGACTCTGTCCTCTGAGATGAAATCAACACACACAAATGTGTGAGGTGGGGGGGAACAGACTGTTCCATTGTAATGCATACAATAAATCCACCACACCTACAGCACATGACCCTGTCCATGATTCCACCATGGGGAACAGGAAATTCTTGCTTGCTTCACTGATCTGTGCACAATCCAGATTTCTGATTTGGGACTGAAACTTCCATTCTTTGACTTCCTGGTGTGCCTTTTAAATGCTCACTAAGAGTTCCTTAGAGTTCCTAAGAGTTTCACTCTCTCCCTCCCAATCTCACCGTGATACTCTTAACACCTCCCCCCCTCGCCTTCATACCTCTTAGCTATCCCTCATAATACAGCTCGGAAGATTTCTGCGCTCACTTACCCTTAAAAACTTGCCAGCTCTCCGAATGATAAAAATGATCTAAAGGGGGAAAAAAGAGATGTGAAAAAGTCAAGGTTACCCTCTTAGCGCATTTGAAGGGGGATCAGTGTGACTTTTGGATTTACTAGCCAAGGAAAAGAGTACTCCTGCCATGTCATTTATAGTTCCAATTTGCCTGGCAAATCTCATGAAATTTCACAGTTCTGGCCATTGTGTTTCTGGAAACCTGAACTGGCAGCAGACAAGAAAAAAAGCGACATTGATATAATGCAGAAAAAGGATTTCCCTGTCTATCCGGCAGAGAATTAATTTCTCTGCTAGGTGGTAAGTTTTATATCTTTCAGCTGGCAAAGGGTCTTCATGGCTTAATTTTGCAAAACACACAGGAAGAGACTAATTCTCTGCTGCTTCTTGAAACTGGGGGATGGCACAGAGTTGAAATAAAGACACTGAGCTGGAGACAAGCAGTTTTGCAGGTGACAGAAGAGTCATTTAAATGTTATCCCAGCCCCATGGGGTCTGCTTTCCCATGACTGGTTCTCCCATGCTCATGTAATAGTTAGAAATGACCCAATCATGGGGTAGGGACCAGTTACATGAGTGTGTAAACAGCACTGGCACCCCATTGTGGTGGATGTTTGGATTAATTCAGAATGAACAAACATGACCATCTCCCAATCATATGGCTAGGTCATTTGTTAATTCAGCCATATAGGAATAATCATTGAATGAAAGAAGAAGTTAAGATTTTTGAGAGCAGAGGAAGCCGATTTGAAATACCTCCCTGTGTACAGTCTTTGCCCCCTTGAGGGGACAGCTCTGAAAATTTGGCTCTCTGAATTTGTTGCAAGAGCCAGGTATGGAAGGTGCTTATTGGCTAGTGCTTGTGACATCACCAAGATAGAACTCTCACCAGTCCCCAGACCATGTTTCCAATTGTTTTGGAAATATTGGCCTATTTCAAAAATATAAAATAAATATACATGCATGCAATGGTTCTTAAAAAAAAAAAAACACCTTTGAGGTGGCAGTTAGGTTTCCTGAAGCATGACGAGAGGAGCAAGATTAGTTGCTAAGGATGTATCTCATGCAAATTTTAAAGCCATGCTGTGCAGGTGAATAATTTCTGTTTAAACATTACATTTGACTTTCCTCTTAACTCATGAAGTTATACTAGTTTTATTATTTCCAGATTTTAAACTGGGGATCAGGGCTATGAGTTCTTCTTTCCCAAGGCTGCCCAGCAAGCTCCTAGCTAGGATAAACAGAAGACTCCCAGTCTTACCGTTTCTGAGCTCTACATGGCTACATCAAACCCTCTCTCACTGAAAGCCTTAGACTGAGAATGTCGAACTTGGAAGAGTTTCATTCTCCCCTCCACTCAATATCTTCCTGGCCTCACACTAATGGCCCCCGTTGCCCTCAGATGCAAACTGAATTTTCTTCAGGTCCGCAAGTGTTGCGCTTCCTTCCTGGAAAGTGATTTTTCATGTTCATTAGTCATATGCTTCCCTGTCACCTTGCCATTACTTGCACCGAGCACCACCATATCCATCATCGGTTGTTTTTTAAAAGTGACATTTTCAACTCCAACTCCCTGCTGTCTGCCAGGTTCTCCTTTATTTCCTCCTGGGCAGTGCTGAAGTACTTCTGTTCCCATCTTGGGCCATTCATCATGTGGAATCGGCCCATCCATTCTGTTCCTCCCCCGGCACAGTTTTCAGCACCATCCTGGGCAGCAGTGATATACAAATTATCTGCTCAGAGACTTGACCGGCCTGGAAGAACTATATGCCTGGGTAACCCCAGTGGTGTGGATTGGGTCCCAAGAACCCCCACTTTGCTGGGAAGATTTTGGCTCTTAGGGTCATGACTTAGGTCCCCCTGGGGCATTCCTTATGATTCGATTCTCATTTTGTAGAGAAGGACAGATGGTCCTTTTTAATTTCTTTCGAGATGTTTCTTTTTATAGTCACTTCTTCTTTTTTTATTCTTGCTTTTCACTGCTGGTTCTGTAGATGTGTTTGCACGGTCCACACACGTTATAAGATTTTATGTACAGTTTACGTGGCAC
Organism: Gekko gecko; assembly: GCA_029375565.1. Lineage (NCBI taxonomy): Eukaryota > Metazoa > Chordata > Lepidosauria > Squamata > Gekkonidae > Gekko > Gekko gecko. The sequence continues at coordinate 26,143,454 of JAPDNY010000012.1, read as the reverse complement.
TTACATGCCCTGTATAAATCACTGATATGCATAATGTCTGTGGACTGTTGGTTTACTGTTACCCAAATAATGTGAGAATTGCATACATTTTATAGTAAAGGTAAAGGTTCCCTTGCTCGAAAGCCAGTTGAATCCGACTCTAGGGTTGCGGTGCTCATCTCCGTTTCAAAGCCAAAGAGCCAGCGCTGTCCGAAGACGTTTCTGTGGTCATGTGCCCGGCATGACGAAACACCAAGGCGCATGGAATGCTGTTACCTTCCCACCGAAGTGGTACCTATTTATCTACTTGCAATTTCTTGCTTTCGAACTGCTAGGTTGGCAGGAGATACATTTTATATGGGGGGAAAAAATCAGCGACAGGAAACAGAAAATGCCACAGGAATAAAGAAAAAAATGTGTTCAGTTTGCACAAGGGAGAAGCTAAATCAATACCGGGGTGTTCAGGATGAAACAGCAGGGATACATAACTCAACATTATCCGTATTATTTTTAATGCACCTAAAATCTACCTTTCTTCTACCATGGAGCTTCAGATGTCAGATCTCAGAAGCTAAGCAGGGTCAGCCCTGGTTAGTACTGAGATAGGAGACCACTAAGTAAGTCCAGGGTCACTTCCTAGAGGCAAGCAATGGCAAACCACTTCAGTTCATCTCTTGCCTTGAAAACTCTATGGCGTTGCCATAAGTCTGCTGCAACCTGACACAGTGCTTTCCACCACCTTTTTGCCCAGATGGGCCAATGCTGAGCCAATACAGAACATGGCAATTCTGAATTAAGACCACCTCCCTGGTTCCAAACCACACAGCTTGCTTTCAGGATTTTGAATATCTCCACATAACTCCTTGCTCCTGATAAGGCTTTGGACTTCAGCTGGAGCTAAAGCCTTCCTTCCTTTTAAGACTTACACTTATCGGGGTTTTTTTTTTTTTTAGATTTCCAGCAAATCCATTGCCCATAAAGTTATCTTGAGCCAAAGCCGGCTTCAGTTCAGTGCATAAAGGAGCTAGCAGCGAACCAAGAATTTTTTATGTAGATCTGTCTTATTGTAAAGTAGAGTTAGAAAGGATTTTTTAAAAATAAAAATGTATCTGTATTGTACAGAAACTTGCTGTAGAACAAAAAAAAAGTGAAAGTTGATTGAATCCGCTCCAGGATTCTTCTTGCATCAATACTGTGAGGTGCCAACCCTCTACGGTAAGTAGACAGCAAATTCCATCTCATGCTGTGAGGGCAGCACATGCAGTGCTTCTTTAACTCTGTATAATGAAGCCAGAGAGGGGAAGGAGAACAAAGATTCAGAAACCGTGGCCGCTTTTCTCTCTTGCAGCCATGATGTCCACATTACCCCTCTCTTGACATCATTACACTGGCGCCCACGTCATACCCTCAGATTACAACTTCAAGTTTCTAGTCCTTATTTAAAAAACAAAACAAAACCCTTCTCTGCCCCTGAGTGATCAGCTGGTTCATACGTGCTTGTGGCATGCTTGATTTGTTTGAACTTGAACTTGACTACAGGCAGCTGAACTGTGCCTTCCTAAGAGCACTTTCCTTGGAGTAAGTCAATGAATATAACTGAGTAGGATCCTGAGTGGGCTGCAGACTTAGACACACTTACTGAGGAGTCAGTCCCATTTACCTCTGAGTATACATGCTTAGGATGGCACTGTTAACTGACTATAAGGCTGAGTTCAGACTGGCAGTTTGCAGTGGGAGCCAGTCGTGGCAAAAAAGCCCTAGAACAAACTGCTCCGGGTTTTCCTGGTCACATGGGGCTGACTGATGCGGGAGCATACCAGGAGGAGGCACGCGGGAGCGTTCAGACTGCTGGCCCGGAGGTGTGGCTGTAAATGGCTTTTTCCTGGTAAATCGGCTGGATGCCTATGTGTGTATGAGTGCATGAGCACTCATGCACTCATACACACATAGGCATCCAGCCGATTTGGGGAGAATCCCATTGTGCTGGCACCACATTGGGTGGTAGAGCTGAGCACAGCCAATCATATGTGCCTTATGTGGTAGAGCTGAGCACAGCCAATCATATGTGCTTTATGTGGTAGAGCGGAGCACAGCCAATCATATGTGCCTTATATGGTAGAGTGGAGCACAGCCAATCATATGTGCCTTATGTGGTAGAGCGGAGCACAGCCAATCATATGTGCCTTATGTGGTAGAGCGGAGCACAGCCAGTCATATGTGCCTTATATGGTAGAGTGGAGCACAGCCAATCATATGTGCCTTATGTGGTAGAGCAGAGCACAGCCAATCATATGTGCCTTATGTGGTAGAGCGGAGCACAGCCAATCATATGTGCCTTATGTGGTAGAGTGGAGCACAGCCAATCATATGTGCCTTATGTGGTAGAGTGGAGCACAGCCAATCATATGTGCCTTATGTGGTAGAGTGGAGCACAGCCAATCATATGTGCCTTATGTGGTAGAGCGGAGCACAGCCAATCATATGTGCCTTATGTGGTAGAGCGGAGCACAGCCAATCATATGTGCCTTATGTGGTAGAGCGGAGCACAGCCAATCATATGTGCCTTATGTGGTAGAGCGGAGCACAGCCAATCATATGTGCCTTATGTGGTAGAGTGGAGCACAGCCAATCATATGCGCTGGGAGCAACGCAGGTTGCTCCCGGCTTTTTGGCTGAGTGTTCACACTTCTGGGAAGCGGACTGACGTGGGATAAAGGCACTCTCCGTGATTTGCTACCACTTGTAACAGGTATCTTTTAAATGTGGGAGCGAAGCGGAACAGCACGGCTTGCCTACGAGTGGGGAACACCAGGCAGATGTGCCTGTGTGAATGCCCCCTTTAATCCACTTGGGAAATGTGGCTGGAACGTGGCTCTAGCGGGGCAAATTGCCAGTCTGAACTCAGCCTAAAAGTACCATGTGTAAGCTAATCTGAAAAGCAGGCCCGTAGGCAGAGGGGTTTTTTTCTTTGGGGGGGCATTAAACATTTTTAGAAAACAGTTATCCTAATTAAAGTTGAACAAATTACGGTTAGTCAAATTAGCTTTCAAAATTATTATGGGCTTAAAGAAAGAGTACTGTGGGTGTGGTGGGCAATTAAGGGGGCATGGCCCCGAGATGCCCACCGTAGCTATGGGCTAGTGTGAAAGGTCTCTGTGTCTGTTACATCTCTTATTCTCCAAAGGGGTAAATGAATGTTCCCGATGTCTTTTCTTTTTCTTTATTTATTAAGAACATTTAAAATAACATACGCACCAAAAATAATTAAATAAAAACATATAAATAGACATGAGACCAAAAACCAGGGAAGGGACCAATAACAGTTATTGGTGGTATGCCAAGCTGAACTAAAAAAACCTCTTCATCCACCAGCAGAAGACAACAATTGAAGAAGACAAATGACTCTCCCTGGGGAGGCAGTTGCCAAGTTTTGGTGCCAGGACTAAGAAGATCCTTTCTCTGGTTGCTATCTGCGTCGCCTCAGGTGGCAGGAGCAGCCAGGAATGCACAGGTAGGTTCATATGGGAGAAGGGGGACCTTAAGGTATGTTGGCCCCAAACTGCATTGAGTTTTAAAGATCAACACCAGCACTGGAACTGGGCCAAGAAAGAAATTGAGAGCTTGTGTATTTTTGATAAATGGTCCTTAATTTATCTCTTTTGATATGTGTTTTTTTGTATAGTCACATCTTTTCTTATTTTTGCTTTTCTCTGCTTGTTTTGCTGGTTTGCAAATGCATTTGTCTTCTGTACATGTGACAATCTGTTTTTATCCACATTTATGCATACAACGTTAACCATTTAAACATGCAGTGCTAAGTTACTGATGTGCGAAAAACCCATTGAGAAATGCACAGGCTTGACAGTAAAAAGGAAACACAAAATGTTGCGAAAATAAAGAGTCGTGGGTTCAGTTTCTGCCAAAGAGCAGAGAAATCAAAATGTGGATTTGTGTGTCAGAACAGTGGGGATCAGAAACTGAAAATCACCCCTAAGTCTTATGTGCAAGCCATCAACTGATGGTGCAGTCATCAAGTGACCAATATGCATCTGAGGCATGGTGCCAGCCAGCTGCTTGTACCATGGGGATGCCACTGAAAATGGCATTTCCATGACAATTTGTTTCCCAGCTATAATGTTTAGCATGTGGACTGTAGCCATCAACCAGCAAATATCTTTAATTACATTGCATGGGTTGTCTCCCACAGGCGATCCCTGCATGCACAACTGTCCTTACACAAGCAGAAGTGCTAAAATTATTCCTTGCTCTCAGCTTCGCTACATGAAAGCTATTTTTCTATAGTGTGTTGTTCTGCGGAAGAAGAGCAAAATTCGAGCCCAGTAGCACCATGAGGACCAACAAGATTTCCAGAACATAAACTTTTGAAAGCCGGAGCTTCCTTTTTTTTTCAGATAACTCTGACAAAGAGAGCTTTGTCTCTCAACGGCTTATATCCCTGCACTGTCCTGGAGAGGGCATCAGATCTCAGCAAGGCCGATGGGAGACCTCCTTGGAATACCAGCAGTCAGAAGGTGGGGGAAGGCTTTATTTAGCCACCTGTCTGAATATCCTCCAGGCCCCCAGGTGGGATCAGTCACCAGAGGTCACCATGACTTCCAGCTGCACACAAACGCACACAAACACATGCACATCTAAAAAAATAAAAAATACCCCCCAAAAAAGCTTACACCCTGTAAATCTTGTTGGTCTTTAAAGTGCTGTTGGACATGAATCATACTCTATTTTTCTGTTTTATGCTTCATAGATGCCTGTTGTATCTGCGTACACAAACACCAGTCCTACCCCCCCCCATCATGCTAAGGGTATATCCAAGAAAATCATCTTTATCAGATGCAAATTCATCTCCAAAAATTTCTCCCACCCGATCACGCCCCCCTCCCCAAGAGTAGAATATTTGAGGCATCCAACCTATTTCAGACATTTTACTAGTGCTTTGGAAAAGAGCTGAAAGCTGCTTGTTTCCCTTTGTTTCACCCTAACAAGCTACAAGTGAATTGCCACAGCACGTTCTCTGCCCCCTTTCGTCTCTCTGATTCTCATGTGAAGGGTTTAATCGGGATCGGAGTCAGGTGTAATCAAGACCAGCCTGCTCATTAAGGGGCCTTGATTGTTCACCTGCACTCATCACAACGCAAAACCGTTGACAATCCTGGCCCACTGTTAACCCCGCCACCCGGCCGTTTAGTAGAGAACAGAATTTTCTCCGCTAACCTCCACAAAATTGGCATCATAGCTCAGAGTTATCATTATTAATTGTTTATGAAGTGCTTGGCGCACTGCTGGATGATGGACAATTAAAACCATTTTTAAAAAAAAAAAATGTCCTTAACAATGGTTTGTGATCCAACAAACATACCTATCTCATTGTTTTATCCTCCTGTCCATTCAAAAAGTGCATGGCTGTTCGCATTGTTCTTCCTGCCTCTGTTTGATTGACACAACAACCCTGTGAGGTAGGCTGGGCTGAGAAAAAAAAACTGGCCTAAGGTCACCTTGTGAGTTCCATGGTTGGGGGGGGGCTGCTCTGACACTGAAGCCCAGTGATCCCCAATGGTAGGCACTCTTCCTTTCCTTTTCCTCCCGTTCCCTTTTCAGAGCTCCTCTGATCAATCAATCTTGAGCAATGACTAGCAGAGCACTCAATCAGTTTCGAGAAGAAGAAGAAGAGTTGGATTTATACCCCACCCTTCACTACCCAAAGGTGTCTCAGAGCAGCTTACAAACTCCTTTCCCTTCCCCTCCCCACAACAGACACCCTGTGAGGTAGGTGGGGCCGAGAGAGCTCTTGACGGAAACTGCTCTTTTTCAAGAACAGCTCTTATCAGAACTATGGCTTGCCCAAGGTCATCCAGCCAGGTACAAGTGGAGGAGTGGGGAATCAAACCCGGTTCTCCCAGATTAGAGTCAATGCACTATATACAGGAATTCAGCAACTGATAAGGTTATAATCTGATCACTGTCTAGGATAAAACAGGTAAAATCCAGCAATTCCTAAGCACAATAAAAAGGAGTGCTCTGACATTTTATGAGATGAAGGACTGACTTTACTGTGGACACAAGGACAAAGACAATGTGAATATGGAATATCACAAAAGCTCCCATGCAGTACTTCATTTTTTTTTTTTTGGTAAAACTCTCCTAAAGAGGAGAGAATTTTATTCTTTTTATAAGAAAAGGGTAGGGTAGACAGCTGGAGAAAGAAAAAAGATGGAGTGAAATTTTTCTGTTAATAAGGGTTAGTTTTAATTAGTAATATTTTAAGCATCCATCGCGGTTAGAAGATCTTCTTTTTAACAGTCCAAAGTCCAAAATAACTCTGTTAATGAAGTTAGTAAAGTCCATTGGGGTTAATTATTAAACAGCTCCTTCAAGATGCTACACGAACAGCCACTGCTCAGGTTGTCTTCTTAAGTCTCTTCAAGTAAGAGTTGAGTCCTTTTAATCTTGATGGCTCCCGCTCCATCACTCCTTACCCCTGGGCTGCTGTCTTCTTCGCTGCTTGCATTAATCCCAGTTTTGAGTGCTGCTTCCTCCATGCTGGCGTGTCTCTTCAGAAGTTTTGTTGCTTTAAGGATGGATTCCATCTTCTCTCGTTTCTTTTTTTCTTATATTTCCGACCATCAATTTTTGCGGGCTCCATACTCACTACAAATGAAATTAGAACTCTGATGTATTTCCTGCTCAGCTCGGCATCCCCTTCTTCTGGCAGAGTATTTTCCTTTATATAAGTGGAATAGGCTTTGGGAGCCATGTCCACCTCTTCTTTTAATTCATTCGCTTCACTGCCAGTTAGGGGTGCCAAGTCATTCGTCAAGGTAAAACTGAGATCTTCTTTCTCTTCTTCTTTCTCGCCCAAAGAGATTAACATCAGATCAGCCTTTCTTGTTGTTTCCGAGATTTGCTTTTGCCGACTGATGAGAACACTTTCCACTTTCATCAAAGTTTCATTGATTTTCTGCATTTGCTCCAGCAGGGGCCGCAGTAGCTCCTTTTCTTGTTGAATGACAGCGAGCTCTGGGGGGGTTACCCGGACTGGAAGTTCCACCCCTCTTCTCTTCCGGTTTGTGCAGGACAATTTTCAGCGTCGACATTTTCTTTTTTTTGTTTACTTTTTCAAAGTTTGTGCCGCATCTTCCAAGAAGCTAAGAATGTCGTAGCCGCCTGCCAAACCCCAACGGTACCTTCACCAACACTTTTTTCTCTTTACCCCCCTCCTCGCACTCCCTTTATAGATCTCTCTTCTCAAAGGGGGTGGGGACTCCTCCCTCCTCCCTACGCTTGCGGGGGATTTTATCTCGCTTCAAATTAGATCTTCAACTCACGATTTGATGCAATTCTTCTTTTATTTTAATTCATGCCGCTTTCTTCACTCCTGGTGGAATTCGGGGGCGCTGCTAAGTCCCATTACGGGCACGACGCAGCGGGGCCGATTGGGGCGGGGAGAAAGCCTCAATTTCCTGGCTGTCTGCCAGCAAAGAGGCTACTCCCCAAGTGCCCCCGGTTCGGAGCCTTTGCCTAAGGCCCACTAGGGTCTTGCATACATGCAAAGACCCCCCAAACTGCGCGTGGGCTAACCACCTCCGGGAGCGTCCCGAAAGGTGGCCGCCATTCGCAACGCCGGAAACCGAAACCCTCCCATGCAGTACTTCAGAGGGGTTAGCACTAAGGTGAGCTAAAGCATAGTTTTGTCAAATGGGACCTTGCCATTGGGCTTTCTGGTGCCCATTTCCTTCTTCCCCAAAGCAAAGGCCAAATCCAATCTTTCTTCCACCTTACTGGAGCAGGAAAATCCAGAAATAACTGACTTCCTAGTAGGAGGATGCTTGCCTTCCAGCTTCTCAACATTTTGTGATTTGCCCCACAGCAGCAATTTTCTGATTGGCCCCTGGCTTCAGCAGCCATTTTGTGGTGGTATCCATTTCCTTTCTCAAAATTTCAAAAGTGCCTATAGGCTCAACTAAATTGGGGTGTTCTTGGAGATACCAAGACTGCAATCCAATTCTGCTTGGCCTGAACACATTGAACAGCATGTGGCATAACACCATAGAAACCAGTACAACCCCTTCTCCCTCTAGGGTTGTCAGCCTCCAGATGGTGGCTAGAGATCTCTCGCCATTACAACTGTACTCCAGGTGATAGAGATCAGTTCACCTGGAAAAAATGGCCACTTTGGAAGGTGGACTCTATGGCATTATGCCCCAAATCCCCCCTCCTCAGGCTCCACCCCCAAAATCTCCAGGTATTTCCCAACCTGGAGTTGGCAACCTATTTTTCTCCAGGTGCATATCCAGGCCACAGCCCAGACGGGGGTAGTGGAAGTAGTGCCACATCTGGAGCACTGATTTGCCCGACCTTTGACAAACAGCCTTTTAAACATGGCAGCTTTCTTTTTAAATAATTATTTTCAGAATGTGAAAAAATTCTTCTGAAAAGGGATTAGTGGTACCTCATGTCTCTTCCCCCTCCCCAGTAATAATTCACTGAAATCTACCTGCCTTATCCACCCAGTCCTGCTGACTTCAGATTCCGCCTGGGTAGACCTGTCAAGAGTAAAGATCAACTTTCTGTCATGATCTGGGCTGTGCAAGCAAAGACCTAGCAGGCCCAGGGAGCCTGACTAGCAGTGGGAGGAGGCCATCCCTACTACTCCCAGAAGCTCCTGAAAGGTTTTGGCATCAATTTTAGCCAGTCATAGAGAAAGGGGCCTAATAATAAAAGAGCTGGTACAGAAGAAGAGCTGTTCTTTCTTCCAAGAGGGAAGGGCCAGGGGGAGGGCTGCTGCTGGGAGAGACCCTCACCCTGAGAGGAAGGGTGAATAGACCCAGGTCTGATTGAGACAGTGAACTAGGGACGGTGAGTCTAGTCGTGTTAGGGCATTTGGTTTCTTTTCCCTTCACCCACTTATTGTTATCATTCTTACAGCTTGTTTGTTTCCCATATTGGGCTGACCTCCTGTAAAAATAAACGTTTTGTTATTTACTCTGCCTGGTCCTCACGCCTCTTATTTGGCCAAATAAGGGAGGCCTGAAGGTTTTGGGATGGTGCTCTGGGCCTTCTCAAGGGATCCTAAAAGCAGAGTGGTGGCAGCGTCAGGTGACACCCCACCTGAGTCGTGACACTCTCTCATCCCAAAGTCTTCTTGGGAAAAAAAGTCTCCTGTTAGCTACTTTGGCCATTAGCGTAGCAGGGATCTTAAGGAAATATGAGGGGAAACTTAAGGATAGTTATTGATTTAAGGAAAGTATTCACTGTAAGTAGTAAAAGCTTCTGAACTTAAAAAATAACTGTTCTTATTCACTTTATAGGCTTCTAAAACTAACAATTCATAGATATTAAAATATGCATAATTTAAATGGTGACAGGGTTATGAAAGTGTCTGATGGTTACCAGGAACACCATTCATGTCTTTGAATCTCCACCTGGAAATGTGGTACCAAGTCTCTCAAAGTGGCTCACAAAAGCTCCATTAAAAAATTACAATAAAACCACTAAATAAACAATGCTAAAATTGTCAGCATCGAAAATGGCATCAAGGAGCCCACCCAGACTGCAACATTAACTATAGCTACTGCTATAGAAGCATTTTTTAAAAAAATCAAAAGCAGAGTTACATTATCTAGCACCAACAGTTTGGAAAAAATGAAAGTATCTTCTCCTGACACTAAAGTTTAGAAGAGCAAGTGCCCGATAGGGGTGTGCATTTTTTTTAACTGGTATTTTTTGGTTCAGGTCTATTGGACCTGATAAAATTGCTGGATTTCCAAAAAAACCCAGATCAATATACCGGTATTGTATTTGGATTCGCAGTTTTTTGGCAATCCTAAATTTTTTCAGGTCCAATAGACCCAAGAAGAAGAAAAAACAGTAAAAAGAAAAGAAAAAACCAGTGGCAAAGCCACAAACAAACTGCTAACAGGCAGAGCAGATTGTTCCCCCCATCAGCTGTTTTTTGGGCTTTCTACTGCAGTCCATTTAAAGAGGGGGCATTTAAAGGGACTGCAGAAAGCAGCCCAACAGACAGCTGACCCATCTCTCCATGAGAGAGCCAGTTTGGTGTAGTGGTTAAGTGTGCGGATGCTAATCTGGGAGAACTGGGTTTGATTCCCCACTTCTCCACTTATACCTGCTGATGTGACCTTGGGTCAGTCACAAGCTCTGGCACAGCTGTTCCTAAGAACATAAGAACATAAGAGAAGCCAATGTTGAATCAGGCCAATGGCCCATCTAGTCCAACACTCAGTCACACAGCAGCCAAAATATACCAGGTGCCATCAGGAGGTCCAGCAGTGGGGCCAGGACACTAGAAGCCCTCCCACTGCTGCCCCCTCCAGCAGCAAGAATAGAGTGCATCACCTGCCCCAGACTGAGAGTTCCCATCTATACCCTGTGGCTAATAGCCACTGATGGACTTCTGCTCCATATGTTTATCTAATTCCCTCTTGAAACTGTCCATGCTTGTAGCTGCCACCACCTCCTGTGGCAGTTCCTGAAAAAGAGCAGTTTCTGTCAGAAGTTCTCTCAGCCCCACCTACCTCACAGGGTGTCTGTTGTGGGGAGGGGAAGGGAAAGGAGTTTGTAAGCCGCTCTGAAACTCCTTTGGGCAGTGAAGGGTGGGGTATAAATCCAAACTCTTCTTCTAATCCTCGGGCTGGCTTCTCCTGCAGCCTCATTTAAACAAGGCTGCAAGAGAAGCCAGCCCAAAGCTGACCCAGCCGGAAGTGCTCTGCTTCCGGACAGCTCAGCTGATCTAAGGACTGGGTTCTCCTGAAGCCTCATTTAAACGAGGCTGCACGAGAAGCCAGCCAGCCCAATGCTGACCCACTTGGGAGCAAATTGTTCCTGTAGACTCATCTAATCTTTTTGCTTTGGGTTTTCCTGACAGATCCCAGATATCTTTGGAATGCGAAATATATCCAAAAATACCAATAAGGTATTTTGAGTATAGTCTTGGCTCAGATGAATTCAAACGTGCACCCTAGTGTCCAGCAAATGGACATAGGGAAGGAATAACATACTTCAATGCACTCCACAAGTTTTGAAACTTCAGTTGGTACCAAATGCTGCAGCCAGGATGTGGAGTGGATCTTGAGGGCGATATCACTCCAGTCTTGGCCCATCCACATGGCCTGCCAATTTGTTTCCATACATAATTCAACGTGCTGGTTGATCTTGAAAGCCATATATAGTTTGGTACCAATGAACCTGCCCAATCATTACGGTCATCTTCAGAGGCCCTGCTTCAGAGGCCCTTGCCTTCTGAGATAGGTGGCAACCAGGGAGAGGGCTTTCTTGGTCATGGCACCAAAGTTCTGGAACTTTCTCCCTAGAGATTTGTCTGTCCCCTTCTGTTGCTGTCTTCTCCCAGCAAGTGAAGACTTTTTTAAAAAAAATAATTTGGCATTCCAAAATGGTACCTCCTTCCTAATCAACATTTTATGTTTTGCCTGTTTTTTATGTGACTTATATGTATTTTATCTCCTTCTCAAACTCTTTTAAAAGTTGGTTTAATGAGGTATGTTTGCGGGGGAGGGTTATTTTAATGGCTTTACAATGCATTTTACCATGTATTTTTAAAAGTGTCAGCTGCTTTGGCAGCCCTTATAAAAGCAGAAAGGTGGGGTATACATTTTTAAAATAATAATACTTGTGGTGGCACAACAGAAAAGGTTTTGTCTCAGGTAGCCCCCAACTCTTCTCAGAAGACAGATATAAATACAATTTAAGTTTTGTCTCACTTCTTGAAGCCAGTGTTTGTGGGGTTTTGTTTTAAATTTTGTGAACCTGATCTGTATTTTAGAATGATGCTTATTTTTGTTATTGTCGTACAGTTTAATTCATAATCTATTTTAGCATTGGATTAGATTCAGTGATTTGCCAGTTGGATGCACAGATGGAAGAAGCTGAAATGGCCATTTCATCCCTTTCTCCCTTCTCACTGCAGCCTCCTGACCCACATGGGAAATTTACTCATTGAAAGTATTTTTTGCATTGACTTTTGTGGTTGCTTTCTGTTGAAAGGCTTGTGGCAACTAAAATAAAGAAATCACTATGTGACTACTAATATCCTGGCCCCACTGAAGTCCATGATGTTTCTCCAATTTCCATTAGCCAAAGATGGCAAACTTTCATTCTTATACTGAAAGTGTTCTGGATGAGAATTGATTCAAATGAGATCAAAGTTTTCCTGAGCTCGTCACTTTCTTTGCATCTTTCCCTTATTAATTTTAGATCTAAACAGGTCTGTAACTTTTCAAATATTCCCATGAGTCATGCTGCAGTTATGAAGCAAAGAATATCCATCAGTTGACATTCAGGAGATTATGAGCTGCTGTTATATGTATTTCGTTGTTCACATGGTAACAGAATTTATATATATATATTCATAATGAAACACAATGTCGGGATTCAGAAATAGACTGTAATAATATACTTTGTGAAAAATCCTAACGAGGGGAGAAAAAGCCAGACTCTAATAGATGAAATTCATCCCTCTGGACAATCCAATTAAGACAGAATAAGCTTCCAAAAGAGTTAGATCCACCTCGGGTCAAAATCACTCTTTCTCCATGGGGTAACCACAAACCATTGGTAACCCACCAAAGCGTTTGGTCCCATTCAGTTTGGGATTCTTATTTTCATTAACTCCTGAAAAGTCTTATGAAAATAATTGCAGGTCAAAATTGCAGTCAAAATTGATTTGGAAGCTGGATTATGTGAGAGTAGAGCAGACCTAAAGATGGGTTAAAACAGGGAAGGAGTGGAAAAAAACAGAAGTCTTTATTAACGATGAGAAAAGAAAGGTTGAAGGGGACTTAATTTTATAGCTCAGAGCTATCCTTTGTCTTAAAAGGTAAGAAAGGAATTACCATGGCAACCAGCTCACTCCTTTCTGTTCACGGGGGGTGGGGAGACTACAAGAGGTATCGTGCATGAGTTAAAACACTATCAAATTGTTTATTCCTATCTTTAAATAATGTTCAGGATCTCTTTCCAAAGCAGTACCATTATCCCCATCAAACAGAAGTTAGAGCACACTATCAGAAGGAGAGGACACATTTGTCACTGTTTTAAATCACAGCTCTCAGGGCTGTTTTGTGGCTAACATTTTACCGCTGCTGTGAAATTTGCACCTCTCAGGAGGTAACCTTCACATATAATCCATTGCTTTCTTCCAAAGCATACATGTTTGACTGCAGCTGAGCTCTTTAACTGGAGACAATAAAGGAAGGTAATTGTTCTCTTTAATTTCAAAGTGTAGTTTTCTTCCAATCTCTCTTGAGACAAATCTCAACCACAGGCCTACTTCCAAAAATATTATTCCAAAGTCCAGAAGAAAGCAGCAGGGAAGCAAGTGGAGGACCAGTTTACTCTCTACGTTTGGTGAAACTTACTGTGAGGATGGCATTAATGAAGGCAAGAAATATGTTTAAGAGTTCTGCTTTGGATCTCATGGTTCTTCCTGTTTGGACTTGTGTCACAGGAAAGTGAATTCTCTCTTTACTCATAGAACCTGACAGTAGACACTGTGCCTTTGATGAAGGAGGGATCCAGTCAGGAGATGCTGTTCAAGTTGCCTTCAGTCATGGGAGGCCAGAAAAGAATTCATTCCCTCTCATGTTCACAATAATGAACATACAATCTAGGGATGAAACAGGATTTCAAAATCCCCAGCATCCAGATTCAAAATCCCTATTTTGGTTTTGTTTCTCCCATGTGGAGAAACCAGTCTCTCTTTCCTTGTACTAAATGTTTTCTATTAAAATAAACAGCTTTCTCAGTGTTATTGGTACCTGTGAAGAAATGCATTTTTTTTCTTAACAGGGTTGAAATGAACAAAACCTTCACGTTGCATTTTAAAAGTTTTTTTTCCCCCTTTGAGCAGAGAACAGGCTGGAAGGGATAAGTCAGTCCAATTGTTTCCATCTTCATACAAATGCTAAATAGATCTAGCAGGAGAGATAATGGATGGATCAAGCTCTCCCCCTTCCTCAAGCAGGGAACAGAGATTTGGAGGTGTAAATTCTAGAGCAGAGGTGTCGAACTCGTTTGTAACAAGGGCTGTATCTGACATAAATTTCACTTTGTCGGCCAGGCCATGTGTGCCGTAAATATAATGCCAGGTACTGGAGATATAAACTGTATAAAGGACAGCAGCTGGTAAGCTCCAAGTTCATATATTCTCACTGCTAGGCCACATTGCAAAGGAAACCCCATATGTGCAGACTGGAGACCCAGCAGTGCAATATTGGGCATACACTCCCATGCTGCTTGCCTGATGCTGCAGACAATGCCATGTTCTGCCATGCTGAAGCCACAATAGGAGTGGCTCCACCCCCCCAAGCAGTCTTCTGTTCCCTACCTTGCACTAGCTGCTCGCAGACCCACAGGCCTTATGTTGGACACCCTTCCTCCCGCCCAGGAGGCTCACCTGCCTACTTTACACTGGAGGGTAGGAATGATTAAAACACTGCATTTTAAATGATTGATTGGTATGATTTGTGGTTATATAATTGTCTATTTGAACAATTGCGTGCTGAGTGGAGCAGTCTTGCAGCAAGGATGGGGGGGGAGCAGAACTCAATTGGGCTGTGCAAGAACATGCATTTGCAATAAGCCGATGCTGCTGTCCTGCATGGTTAGGAAGGAATACAGCAAAAAGACCTGCTGAGCAGCCACAGACAAATCAATGGAGAGTTGAACAGCTCACTGAAAAATCAGTTCCCTGTTCATGACCAGCAAACAGGACATGAGTTGAACTGGTGGGTTGTTGAGCGTCCTTAACAGGGAGTGTTTTTGGAGCAATTGGAGCAGACAGTTTCATGGGCCTTTGGTGGTGCTTTAATTCTTGTGTTCAGTACAAGTAATTTGTAATTTCATTTCGAGTAATGTTTTCATTACTTGTTTGCCACCTAAAGGATTCATTTGCTGATTATGAAGGCAGAAGATAAGATATGAAAAAGAAACATCAACAGAAATAAAACGGATGGTGAGGGCCTTAAGGACTGGTACCGTGGAATTAAAAATGCTAGGAATGTGACTAGGCAGGTCTGACGTGGGGAAATGTTGGCACGGGGACCAAGACTTGCTTTGCTATGGCCTGAATCTCGAGGTAATCCACTTTAAAGACAGAACCTTAATTTTCTGATCTCTATGTTGGATCCAGCCAACTTCTTCATTCAGTCTTACTTAATTGCCCTCCTTACAATAGCCCTTTTCTCAGAAGGCTTTTTAAAATGTAGGGCCCACGATCCCTAGCCCTTTTGGATTGTCAGGGATTTCATCCTTTCTTTATCACCAACAGAAAAACTGGTTGGATTGAGCCCTCTATCTTAATGTTCTGTTCCACCTTCCCAGGTAAGAATTTGCGCATAGGTCTCCCACTTCCCATATGCTTAGAATGAACACATTTGTATATCTGATAGCTTAAATCTCATGGAGCATTTGAGATCATGTCCAGTTTTGCACATGTAACCATCCTTTTCAAACCTTTTGTAGATTATTAGGATGAGCAGGAAAATAATAAAAAGTCACTTACCCCTCTTACTACAGGACTGAGAAGACCTGGGTTTGGATTCCCTTTCAGCCATAAAACAGATTGGGTGACTGTTCTCTCCACCTAAGGTCACCAAGGCTGAAAAGAAGACCATGTGCCCAAAACTGGCAGGATCTCATCTATATGATGTTCCACTGTCAGTCTGAGATCTTTGGAAGAAGGGTGATGATTTTTTTAAAAAAAATGTGATAGTAATGGATCATTCGAGAGCAAGACTGAGTCAGCACATGACCTGGATTGCCCAGGCTGGCCCAATCTTATCAGATCTCAGAAGCTAAGCAGAGTTGGCCATGGTCAGTATCAGGAAGGGAGATATACCAAGGAAGTCCAGGGTTGCTACACAGGCCCAGTCTGCATCTAGCATTTGCTCCGCTGTTTTACCAAACCCACACTGGAACCAAAAAAGATGTGGCTCGAAACCACATTCAAATACCCCAGGACAATGCTGTACTGGCCCAAGTCACCCATGAATGGCCATAAAATGGCCATAAATCTATGCAGATGGCTATCACAAAATTGAGAGATCAAACTAAGTGAAAGCGTCTGAACACTGCCATAAAATCCGACTATCAATCAAAGTGAAAGTGGCATGCAATGTAGAAGGGAACTTCTGTTCCAGCATGGGTTTGGTAAAACAGTAGAGCAAAAGAAGAAGGAGGAGGAGGAAGAGGAGGAGGAGGAAAAGATTGGATTTATATCCTGCCCTTCACTCGGAGTCTTAGAGTGGCTTACAAACTCCTTTCCCTTCCCCACAACAGATACCCTGTGAGGTAGGCGGGGCTGATGGAGCTCTTTCAAGAACTGCCCTTTCAAGGATGCTAGATGCAGACTGAGCCACAGGCGCAAGCAATGGCAAACCACCTCGGAACATCTCTTGCCTGGAAAACCCTGTGGTGTTGTCATAAGCGGTGACTTGCAAATCCATCCACCCATCCATCCATCCATCTATATATCTATATCTATATGCAGATATAGTGAAGAGAAACTACCAGAAGCATTGCCAGTTTGCACAGAATCCATTTGACAAGCCTAAATTCACAAGGTGCAACTTTGAGTACAAAACTGTCTCGGCAGCACAAAGGTACAGGTGGAGAAGTCAGTCAACTGGTGGGAAGCAGTTGCCTGCGGATAAACACTTTGCATGAATCTCGCCGCAAAATGAGAGTTGTATAATTAAATCCACAGTTCCTCCTGCTGAGAAAATACTCCACTCTGTTATTTTCTTTATCCTTTAATGATAACGTTAACACGCTTCTTTATTTGCAGTTACGCACGAGTTGTTTCGGCAACTGGACCAATTTTTTTTTTTTTAAATTAAAATCCAAGTCACAAATGAGAAAAAAGACCCCCAATCGCAACTCACATTTGTCACGTCTGGGCAGCCAGACGGGCAACAGCTCCAGCTTCTCCAAGTTTTGCTCTCAGGCATCAGACGTTGCCTTCATCACCATGCGCGGAATCAAATCAAAGCTCAGCTTCGGAGTTCTTCGAGGCACGCGTATATATTTCGAGGTACCTCTTAAGTTGGAGATCATGAATTCCTGTTATAGCTACCAGGGATTCGGTTTAATAGTGTTACAGCTGGAAGTGTTACTTCCAACTTTGCAAGAAACTTGTCTACAATTTACAAGGAGAGAATGATTAATAGCACCGAATCAGAGACTCTGTTGCCTGGAAAACACAGTGCTGGATGGAATGGAATTGCAAAAGGCTGTTGGTTTTTTTTCCCTTTCCCCTGACCCAGAAACTCTGTAGACTGCAGCAGAAGAAGGTGTTCATCACATCTCTTTGTGTCTGTAGCAGTGCTTGTACTAATCCAGTGGTTTTAATAGGAGGGGGGCATAGGGCAATTCAGTACCTAGGCTGTCAGGCATAGCCAGGAAAGATCTGGGCTCAAATGAGAGTTGCGATGAATTTGAAGGCAGGGGAGACTTGCTGGCCATTCTCCTAACGCAACCTCACCGGCCAAGATTCAAAGTTATGTGCCCTTATTCTGCATCCCTCCCCCCCGATGCTGGCAACTACAGCTGCATTTAAGAATAGCAAAGAAAGAAAGAAAGTATTCAAAAAGAGTAGGGCACAAGTAGTGATGCAGACAGAGTGCAAATAGTGAGCTTGTCGTGTGCATTTCCCTGATTTATACTACCAGTCAGGCTCCCTTACCCTAAAACCCTCCAATTTGTAATTCAAGCCACGATGATTTCAAGCCGATACCCTGCTTTTTGCACATGCATGGCCAACACTCATTACATCGAACAGTCAGAGCCAGGAGCTGCTGTGGAGGCATGCTCAGAACACGACTGCCTTAATCCCTTATTCAGTCTTGATGAGGAACTGTCCTTCCTTCCTAATTACTGAAATTGACTACAGGTGTTTTTCAAAAAAGAACACTGTAATTTAGAGAACAATGGCCTGGCTCCATCTGCGGTGACGTGGTGAGCTGGATTGCGGCTCTTGGCACATACTCAGAACGTGACGACTTCAACCCAGGCTTGATGAGGAACTGTCCCCCTTCCAGGATCACTGAAATTGACTACACGTTCCTTAAAAAAAAAATGGCACTATAATTTACTCCACAAGGGCCTGGCTCCACCTGCAATCCAGCAGTTTAGTCATCCTTGTGGACAGAACTGCACAGGGGCCTAAGCAATGTGCTGCTGCTGCACATCATTCTTTGAAGTAGTCCTGTGCAATGTTCCCTCTAAGCTGTGGAGTCCTGTGAGCAAAAATTCCCCTTTGTGAGCTACTGGCATTAGAATTGTGAGCAAGTTATTTGACTACTGCATAAATTAGTTTGCTCTGGAGCCATTCTTCCTGAGCTAAGAAAAAAATGTGTGAGCCGGAGGCTAAAAAACTGTGAGCCAGCTCACACTAACTCAGCTTAGAGGGAACACTGGTCCTGTGTGATCATGCATGTGCAAAAAAAATATGATGGATTATTTCAAAATCTCCCTGAGAGCGGAGGATGGTGCAGAGGATGGTGTGGACTTGTTTTCTGTTGCCCCAGAAGGTCAGACCAGAACCAACAGGTTGAAATTGAATCAGAGGAGTTTTCAGCTAAACATTAGGAAGAAGTTCCTGACAGAGCAGTTCCTCAGTAGAACAGGATTCCTCAGGAGGTGGTGGGCTCTCCTTCTTTGGGGATTTTCAAACAGAGGCTAGATGGCCATCTGACAGCCATGCTGCTTCTGTGAAATTAGGCTGATCGTGAGAGGGGCCCTTTCTTACATGCCCAGGAAAATGCTGATAACCACTTTGGGGGTCTGGAAGCAATTTTTCTCCAGGCCAGTTTGGCTGGGAATCCTGGAAGTGTTTTGTCATCTTCTAGGCATGGAACAGGGGTCACTGGGGGAAGAGGGGGAGGTACTTGTGAATTTCCTGCATTGTGCAGAGGGGGTCGAACCAGATGGCCCTGAAGGATCTTTCCAACTCTATTATTCTATTATCCTAATCCCCTTCAGTTATTTGTGGAGGAAGCTAGAACTGCCACAAGCTGGGGGACTGTGTGTGTAAAATGCTGTCAAGTCACAGTCAATTTATGGCAATCCCTTTGGGATTTCAAGGCAAGAGACATTCAGAGGTGGTTTGCTGTTGCCTGCCTCTGCATAGCAGCCCTTTCCTTCATTCCTTTATTCCATACTTCATGCGCACAGACTAATGGGTCATAAGCAAACAAAGTTTGATAGTCCATATGGCACAGAATAACACGATCCAAAAATACAGAAAATAAGCAAGCAACCAGAAATAGAAAGCACAGGGAATAAAATATACCGTTACGGAAAGGCACGGCAACCCTGGAATTCCTTGGTGGTCTCCCATCCAAGTACTACCCAGGGCCAACCTTGCTTAGCTTCCAAGATCTGACGAGAACAGGCTCGGCAGGGCCATCCAGGTCAGAACAGCTGGGAGACTAGAGGGAAAGCATTCTAGGACTCCAGTTCTCCATCAGGCCCTAGGCACTCAGGCAAGTCATATTATTGCGTTCACGTGACGTTTGGGTTGAGTCTAGGGCTGATTCAGCATGGAGGATGTTTGCCCTTGCAGTCACCTAATCTGATGTTGCTGCTGTGGAGACTGCAGTGGGCAGCCCAAGTGGATGAGCCCCAGCCTCAAGAGGAACACCAGGCAGCTGTTCAGCCACACCATCATGCCCTGATGAGGGGGGTTTCAGTTCTTCAACATGGAGGCAGTCTCTGGATGATCAGCCTCAAGGAGGCTCCAGGCACCTGTGGAATCCCCCCCGCCCCCTAAGGGAGCTGAGCAGGGTCACTGACAAGCTTCCATTCTCACCTCACGGAAGTGAAGTGCGGAAGCACAACTGAGGGAGAGCGTTTTAAAGGACTGCAGTTTTGGATATTCCCACACAGCTCGATGCATGGGCCCCACTTTAAAAAAAGAAGAAAAAAAGTGGGTGGAGAATCCTGAAGGAGATGTGACAACACAGCAGGGGAAAAGAGAGGGGGGGGAATGAAATGGGCCTGTCGTCTGAAAGGGAAACCATGGAGAGAAAATGAATTAACCTGTGCTGTCTGGAATCTCGGTTGCAAATTGCAGTTTGAACAGACAGATTCAAGTGGGTAGCCGTGCTGGCCTGAAGCAATAGAACGAGGTTTGAGTCCAGCAACATCTTTAAGACCAACAAAGTTTAATTATGGGTGTAAGTTTTTGTGCGCACGCATACCCAGAATTAAATTTTGTTGGTCTTAAAGGGGCCACTGGATCCAAATTGGTTCTATTTGAACAACAGTCATGCTAGTAACATGAGCAGCATGGGGGGGAACCCTGGTATGGACTTGGCCTACCCTACATGATATGAAGGGGGCAAAGGGAACCTCTCTCCAGGGGCCTGCGCTGGCTCTCAAAAGCCCTGAAGGAAGCTCGTAATTAGCGGCCCAAGTATGATCTGAGCAGGGGGGAGGGATTGCCAATCACTCAATAGAGTATTAAGACATTTAATGCATTGGAATAGATCAGGAACCCTTTTTGTACTCCCCAAGCACTCTTGAAAGTGCTCAGAGAAATGGATATTTCACTAAAATAATGACCTTTGTGTCTTGATAATATTCTACGCATGGACAGTTGCAATGGCAATTCAAGGCGCATTAATGCTGCGCTCTGATTTAGCCTGCCCTCCATGATTCTCTGATGGCCTTGCCAATGCTTAGACCAACTGCTTAATGTGTTGCCCTTTACTGCTCAAGAAATCCCTTTGGATAGCTGTCGTATA
This sequence comes from Gekko gecko, assembly GCA_029375565.1. Lineage (NCBI taxonomy): Eukaryota > Metazoa > Chordata > Lepidosauria > Squamata > Gekkonidae > Gekko > Gekko gecko. Next base: position 26,122,674 of record JAPDNY010000012.1, on the reverse strand, counting down.
CTTCTGGTCATGACCTCCCACTTAATACAGCAACAGAACTCATGACATGAAACCCCATGAAAGATTTCAATGGAATTTTTCAAAAGTTAAATTTTGAATGCTTGTGATGCCAAAATATACATTCCCCCCCAGGGAAATGCAGAGTTGTAACTTAATGATTAGGCAGTTTCCCATCTTTAAACTGTAAAATAAAACATGTTAAAACTATTAGAGCACAAATTGGGAAGAAAGGTCCATTTCCAGTTTTTCATATCAGCTCTCGATTACAAATTGGATGGAAAACCTGGATTTAGAATTCCCTGAATGACACTGAATGATGGGGATACATAATATTTTGTAGGGCTTTGTTATAGAAAATTCAGAATCAATGTATGCTGGCATAGAATCCCGGTATGCAAAAAATGAAAGTGATTGCACAAAGTCTATCAAATTTGATGCTCTGTCATTATTTGAAAAGCCAATGCTTTTATTGAAGAATCCACCGATCAATTATAATCCCTAAAGTATTGGACATGAATATGTAGTATTAAATTCTGCATGTTTTAATATAAATAATTGTCCTTTAAAGTTTTTGCATCTTTGAAATAATATTGCTGATTAGTTTGCATTTTCCAAGCTCTTATGTATATTCCACTTGATCTCCCCCCCCTTTGGATTTGCTGGCATGGGTGTCCATAGCCCACTCAGAAAGGTCGCCAGGGTCATAATCAGGGCTTTTTTTGTAGAAAAAGCCCAGCAGGAACTCATTAGCATAGTAGGCCACACCCAACAGCAGAAACTCATTAGCATTTTAGGCCACACCCCATGTTACCAGAACTGTGGTCATCCAGCCACACCCACCTTTTGCTTCTTATTCTGTTTACCCTGTTCCTTGTCAAAATCCAGGGCTTTTTTTGGAGCAGGAACTCCTTTGCATGTTAGGCCACACACCCCTCATGTAGCCAATCCTGATGAGTTTCTGCTGTTGGGTGTGGCCTATTGTGCTAATGAGTTCCTGCTGGGCGTGGCCAACTCAGGAGCCAGCTGGAACTCCTTCCTGTGTGTTCCTGCCCAAAAATAGCCCTGGTCATAATACCGCATCTAGTTTCCAGTTAGTTGGGCCCATTTGATGCTGGCCTTTTACCTCAAGATCTTGTCAGGTTGGTGAGATTCAGATGTTGTTCAGTCAGGTTCTGATCCTTGAAACGGTCTCTAAAGGAAGTATTTCCCTCTCAGTCCTATACAGAAGCCTGGTACTTACAATAGTTATTGTGGTATAGTGCAATCCTACACATACTTACTCAGAAATAAATCCCACTGAGGGCTCAATTTGACCTACTCCCTAGTAAGTGTGGTTAGGAAGAATTGAAGCAGCAGAGTGCAAAGCTGTGGAGTCTAACACAGATCCTTAAATGCCTGAAGAAGCATTTCCTGAACAGAAGGAGGAGGAGGGGGAGGGAGGAGGAGGAGGAGGAGGAGGAGGAGGAGGAGGAGGAGGAGGAGAATTTATACCCTGCCCTCCACTTGGAGTCTCAGAATGGCTTACAAGCTCCTTCCCTTCCTCTCCCCATAACAGACACCCTGTGGGTAGGTGAGGCTGAGAGAGCTCTCTCAAGAACTGCTCTTGAGAGAATAGCTCTGAGAGAACTGTGTCTGACCCAAGGTCACCCAGCTGGCTTCATGTGGAGGAGTGGGGAATCAAACCTGGTTCTCTAGGTTAGAGCCCACCGCTTTTAACCTCTACACCAAACTGGCACTAAAGACCACCAAATTCATAAAACTACATGGGGGATTTTCAGTAAGTATGAGCCAAGCTGGCCATTATATATATATGTTTATAAACTACATCCTACTACCGAAGGATAAGGGTACAGGGGAAGACACTATCACTAACTTAACACAAGAATTTTGGGTTAGGTTACATAAATCATTCCTGTAATAGCAATAGAAAATAAGAAAACTGAGAATTTAAACCTCTGTTAAATAAAGTTTAGTTACGCTAAATTAAAATCTTTTGTAATCCAAAGTAAACATTTATTTCTTGCGCTTCTTCCTCGCTTTTGGTGTCTTGGGTCCTGCTGCTCCTTCCTCGGACTCTGAAGTCGAGCTGCTAGAGTCACTTGAATTGTTGCCCAATTCTTCATCACTAGGTTTCTCTCCTTCCTCCAAATTTGAGTTGCTGTCTTTATCTGCCCTCGATTGCTGTTTCAAAAAGTTTTTGGCCTTTTGGACAGAGTCAATTTTAATTTTCTTATCATTATATTTGAACACAAGTCCTTCTGGAAAAGACAATCTGTAGGTTATTAATTTGTTTTTCAGGAAAAAAATTAAGTCTTTATATTGTCATCTTCATTTCCAGATCTCGAATGGAATACCTTTTAAAATTTTAATTTCTTCCTCTTTAATTTTAAGTGCTTTTCCTGCTGTAGCTTTTAAAACATTCTCTCTCATTCTTTTGGAGAATTTGATGTAAATTTCATCAGGTAATTTATTTTTTCTTATAAAATCAGGATATGTACAGTATGCCAAGTCCATATCATTCTGGAGATCCTCTTGTTTAAGATCCAAAATTGAAGCAATTGCTCCACTTAACGTTGTTTTTAAATCTTCACCCTTCTGTTCAGGAACTCCTTGGAAGCGTAGAACATGCATAGATTTTTCCAGTTGAAGTTGAAGCAGTTGATTTTTATCCATGTTTCTTTCTTTTTTAATTTCTTCTAGTTCTTGCCTAATATCAATAGTCCTTGTTTCAACTTTCTCGATCCTTTTGTCTGTCTTGTTGGCTCTTTTTTCCATGTGCGCCAGATGATTTTGGACAGAGTCCAGCTTAGTGTTGATAGTTGACATCTGCTCCAGCAGAGGGCGCAATGCTGCTGTGAGCATATTGGGAATGTCTGCAGTCGCTTCCTGTACCTGGGTGGAAGTTGTTGGTGTTGTACTTCCTGGAGGAAGCTTCTTTTCTGCCACCATTCTCCTCGCTCTCCCAGCCATTTGTTTACAAAGAAGAAAAGTTTTAGTTTTAAACTAAAGTTTCTCTGAATTCAATGTTTCTTGGCTTAAAATGTAGCTTTCAAGCTCAAAAATAGTCTTGTGTGGTTAGTTCTGTTCTTTTTTTCTTTTCTATCTCATTTATGCATCGCTCCATTTGGGGGGGAGTGGATCTCCAACCCTTCCCCACCTGCCGTGCCTTCTCAGATTGATCTAGCACACCGAGATTTCTTCGCTTATGTAGAAGTTTGATCGACTCACTGTTTAGATAGGTTCGCCAAAAACCAAAAACTGGAACCCAAGCTGGCCATTTTTGTTACAACTTTTGCATGTTGTCTTTAGTTTTGGACTATCTCACTTACATTCCTATTGATTTTTAAAAACAATGTCATAGTTTCTTTTCTGCCATGTTATATGAAAAGAAGGTGGAAATCATGTATGCTACCCTACATCACTGAAGAGTAGGCAGGATGAACATGCAATATAGAAACAAACAGGTTTTGACAAAAGCTGAGCATCAAGTTCCAAACATAGCTCCTTGCAAAACCATGAATCTTGGCAGGTTAACTCACAATCCGTAACTTGGAACAGGTGCAGTGAAGTTACTAAGAGCGTGAGTTATGAACAGGACTCTTGGAAAGATTGTGATAAGTCTGTCAGGCTCAGAGGATTCAAAAATACATTAAAAAACCAAGAAGGTCACTGATTCAAGTCAAACCAGCCAGCTTTCAGAATTTGGTCTCAACCCAATTGTATGTGGAATGGCATACTTGATGCAGGAAAAAATGGCAGAACAGGCATGGAATGAAATGAGCAACATCCACTCAACTCAGCCCTCAAAGAATAAGAACTGCTCATGAGCATCTCAATGAGACATGTGCAGAAGAGCTTTCCAGACCTTCCCAGTGGCTTGTGGTCAAATGGGCTAATTTGGCATGCTGTTTTTTAAAGCAACCACCTTCCTCCCCACAGGGTACAAATAACAAGCATTCAGAGTAAAGAGAGTCCTTAAATCCAGAGCAAAACTAGTGAGATGGTGTGATTTTGTCCCAGAGATCCATAGAAGATGATAGATAGATAGATAGATAGATAGATAGATAGATAGATAGATAGATAGATAGATAGATAGATAGATCAGACAGACAGATAGACAGACAGACAGACAGACAGACAGACAGACAGACAGATATAGATATTAAAATTTGCATTCTTTTTTCCTCCCAGGAAAAGAAAGAAAGTAGTTCCCCTAAGGGATCAAGGGAGGGGTGGGAGAAGAAAAGGAGACAAGATGGCAGGGGTGTTACGGATTAAAATGCCTTGTTGTTGTGCTGATGTTTCATGTGCCAGATGGTGTAACAGCTGACAGTTAAATGCTGATGTCGAAGCTTCTGATGCTGACAGAGCAAAAAGCAGGAACATGTTTGTGAAAGAGCTGATGGTGAAAGAGTAGAGGTGAAACACCAAGGCTGAATTGGGGGGGGGGGGTGAATGTGCAGACATGAGTAACATCGTTTGGAAGAGCTCAGTCAGGAAATCACAAGGAATTTAGCCAAGTGCCAGCTTTGAAGCCACTGCTTGGATACAGCTTGGCTGTTCAGAAGAGGGCACCGTTGGCATATGCCAGTACACAGGTGGGGGTAACCTTTGTTGCTGCTTTCCAGCAAGGCTCTTCCATAACTCTTGTACAGTACTTTAAAAAAGCAGCCAGAGAAGCAAACATGCTTTGGCTAGAATAACATACTCGATGCAGTTCCTAAATAGAGACACAGTTGTTCAAAATCCATTGAAGTCAAGGGGCTTAGAAGGGTGTAACTCTGTTTAGGATTGCACTGACAGTGACTGAGCTAGAGAAGTAGGAATCCCAGGTCTTTATGGTAACTATATATATTAGTATCTGAGTGCCCTTTAATGGAATGCCTTCTAATTAGAACAGTGCTTTCAATTCATGATTGAGTTTTTGTTGTCAGACCAGGTCTCTAAATAAGGTCATGGCTGATGCTCTCTGAGTATGGGTTCCTTTTCCAAAAACCCCTATAGAAACCACTGCTGCCGCTGATGAGTGAAAGAGGACATGCCAGGAGAAAGGATGCCTTCAGTACACTGATGACATCTTTTCATATGTAATCATTATGTGTACTGTCAGCCCAATGGAAGTACATGCTACCCATGATATTCCTAATATTTGCTGTCACGACTGCATGTGAATAAAGCAATGTATGGATATCTCATGTGAATGCAGCTTCGGTGCACATGAACAAGATCCCTATGTTCATGTGTACCAAAGCTACACATGCATGAAAAATCTGGGTTACCCTGTTCTCATGAAATGATGAAAATGCATCTCAGGAGCCCTGTGAATACTGTGTGCTCCCATTGGTGAGCTGCTGGTATGTGTGGTCATAAATGTCAAAAAAGGGCTTCTGCACCCACTGATTCTTAGTATGCCTTGCTGAAAGCCACACAACAAATAGATGACAAAAGTGAACCCAAATCTCACAGATCCAAGCCCTACTTTCCACGCTTTGGATGTCACCATTCATACAGGCACACATACGGAGATACGTTTATGCATGTACAATTTCTTTATTTGATTAAGAACATTTGCATACTACCTTTCTGCCCACTTAGAGCCTTCAAGGTATTAATTAAAAAGACATCGAAATCAACTTTTAAAAATAGTACATATATATAAAAAGAACAAGCAACAACAACAACAACAAACGAGGGTCACCAGACAAAACAGAAACTTCTCCACCCACTGGTGGAAGACAATAATCGAGCAAGGTAGACAAATGATTTTGGTGTCATGACCAACAAGGACTTTCCTTTGCTTGCCAGCCACCTCGCCTCAGATGATGGGTGAACCTGAAGCAGGGCCCCTGATGATGATCATAACGGTCATCTTCATAATGTGGAAATGTATGGGAGGAGGAAGTCCTTAAGGTACACAAGTCCAAGGCCATAACGAATGAGTAATGTTTGCCTTCTACCTAATCAAACACCTCTACAATGTTAAACATAGATCTGAGTTTTCCTGTGGTCCCATGTGACATCTCATGGTATACTTCTACATCCCCTGTTACAGAGGATTCCCCAAACCACATTTAGGACCTTGTGCAGCTCTCTATAGGAGGAGGTGTTGAAGTTCCCCTTCAGAGAAGCTCTGGAAACAGGAAGCACATGTCACATGACAGATGCTCCCTATTCCATTTTTGTGCATCTTTGTTTTTATGTCTGTCAACAGTTTCAGTTCTCTGCTTCTTTTGCCGTTGGCTTTGTAGATATTTGAATCCTACGAACATATTGTACAGTTTTTAGATGGCATTTCAACGATATTTATACATGAAGCATCTCATTTATACTTTTAATGTACACCATAAGGGGTAATGTTGATTTGTGATGCACAAATAATGTTAAATTTCTGTACACTGCATTGCTGCAAGGAAACAGAAAAACGAAACCAGAATGAAGAATGAGAGGTTTGATGCACATAAGGAAGAGGCAAAATCAAAATGGAGATTTTCAAAGTGAAGCAGCAAGGATTAACAATTCAAAATTATCCCTGGTATGCTCTTTACTGTCACCATATATGATCATATTCCACAGGGCTCTGCCAGAAAAGACAGAAGTAGGAATATTGAGAGAAAATGGGTGGTTTTTTCCCCAACCTATTGCAGGGGGGGAAGCATACTTTTTGATATTGGCTGATGCATTATTCTGACTTTCTATCCCTGTCTCACATCACAACGTTCACCCATGACATTTCAGCTCAGTCCTAATTATGGGTTAGAATGTGCTTTCCGTAGCATCTCTTAAACCCCTGCTGAAGCCTTTCTCACCCAAGGGATTCAGACTCCCTTCTCCCTCTCATCAGACAAGCAACAGTGTTCTCAATCACTTGTACTTTGTATTTTTAATTGAAATGTATCTCTGTCTGTCTGTCTTTCTCTACGTAGGAAGACAAGGGACAAGAGCAAACAACGACATCAGAGCCTTGTGATCTGAGTCTAGATAGAATGAGGGTAGTATATCCAAGCCGAATTATCTCCAGAATGACTGACTGCACACACAAAGGAATTAGAGTCGGGGCGGGGCGGGGGGGGGGGGCTCTGCAGAAATGTGCTGTAAAAGTTCATTCCAGTAAGAGGTAAGGGGGGGGGGATTTGGTTAACTGCTCTGGAATCTTTTGAAATAATAAATGGCACAGCTGTGTTTACAGTTGCCAAGGAGGGTGTGTGCGTTATTTTCCCTGTAACAGCGGGGGCGATGGCATTTTCAGAGAGAGCTCTTGCAGAGTTTCGGTCTTTCTGTCCAAGACCCCCCAAAGGGTTCTCCTTAGTAGATCGAGGGCATGTAAGACTTGCACGTTTAAGCTTGTGTTCCATTATTACTGCTGTCGCAGCAACAAACCACCCTTCTGTTTTCCTTTTGTCAGAAGAAAATTGGGGGACGCTTACTCAGAGGGGACCTCAGAGGTGTAGATGAAGGCAGGAGGGCCATGTCGGCTGCTTCTGCCAGGGAGCGTTGCCATCCATGGTGGCAGCATCTAATTCCAGCCCAGTTCTGTCAGTCTGCTATGTCAGGCGTCACAAGGGATGACAGGGCAAGCTGGTCTGTATGGCATGGGCCTTCCCCAAGGTGACAGTCCAATCAGCAGAGGAGGCGGAGAGACTGAATTGGACTCAACAGGAGCTGCAGAGCTTCATTGCACCTGAAGGACCAGCTTTGGGTGGCTTATTTCACTCCAAGGTCAAAGCAGCCAGTTTCTTAGCCCCTTTTCTTTTGCCATTCATCAGTGTTCATTCAATGGCATCCCAGGTTGTATACCACCACCAAATGAAAACAAAGATGGAAATCACATGCTGGGAAAGAGTATAGTGGGAGAACAGTGCAGTCAAGAACAAGGGGGAAGAACAATTATGAAGGAAAGGAGTAGTTGGGCCCAGGATAGTCTCAGGGCTGGATCCCAAAGAGTCATTCCACTAATGGCAGCACCTTTCCCTGGTGTAAGGCACCTTCCTCTATAGCTTAAAGAGCCTCTTGCATCAGGGGAAGGTGCTGTCATGAGCAGAATGGATCCACGGGATTCAGTCCTGTTCTATGCAGATCTCATTTAGATACCATGAATATATTTTAGGTCTCTTCACAAAGGCCATTATTTCGGTTTTATCATGGTTAATTTCCAGCCAATTTTCCTGACTATAATTAGTAAGTGTACACAACGCTCCAACCGGTGTCTTCGAGAGAAGCACAGCGCCATCTGCATAAAGTAGTATAGAAATATGCCTAGTTGCTGGCTTTGTAGGACGATGCACTAGTTTATTTAGACATTGCACCAAGTTCTTTATGCAACCCTGTTTAACAACTTTTTCTGATCTTATTGGTGCAGTTAGATGACCTTGTGGGTTGTATCTTATTTGTATTGTGGTGTTTTTGTATAAAGCTCGAATAAAAAATAAAAGGTATCTATCAATAGAGGAGGCCTTTAATTTATCCCACAATATATTCCTGGAGACGGAATCAAAAGCCAACCTAAAATCAATGAAGGCTGCATATAAGGACACTGTTGTTTCTTGTGGAATATTTTGCAATTAGATGATCCAGGATCATGCATTCTTCTAGGGTTGAATAGGACTCAGTCTTCAGTCATGTGCAATGATGGTAGAATTGTGCTTAGTTCTTTCCTGATTTGTATACTGCCTTTCTGCCAGCACTCTTAACAAAAATAAAGGTTATATTGTGGTGAACTGGTTAGAATGTCAGACTACAATTCAGGAGGCTTGGTCTCAAATTCTCTACAGAAGCCCTGAAGAACACTGGGCCGTCTTGGGTCTGTCACTCTTTTGTCCTTCCATTCCCACATTTGGTGGCAGGCTGTTCTTGGTTTCACCTGAAGTCCAATAATGCAATTCCATGAATAGCTACTCCTTCCCGAGACAGTTGATTTCAATGGGCTTACTCCATACTATTACTTCTGTGTAGTACTGCAATGCATGAACCCCCTGCAAAAGAGGAAGAGAGATTGCTTCAGTTGGATTCTTCCAGGCCAGTGGTGATTGTATGAACTATCTGCTTGGATATTTTCTCTTTAGTTCTCCCTTCAGGGCACACAAGTCTTTTTAGGCTGCTACTTAAAACTATACAGTACTAAAAACTATTCATTTGTTGAATCACTATAGCTACCACTCTTAAGAAAGCTGTTCTAATTTTTTGGCAACTACATCGTCGTATCCTCCTGGGTATGCACACCATGTTGTTTGGTCTATATCTTGCTTCAGGATAACATTTTTCCTTACTATATATAAAACAGTCACTAATTACCAGGTCTGCCACTAGATTGTTCTATTTTGGGCAATTTCTCATATTCCCACTGCAATATTAATCTTTTTGGATTCCAGAGTAGCACATTTAATCCAATCTGTTTTATTTTCCATAAGGGTCTTCAGCAACCTGAAGGCCATCCAGCACTGTTTGTTTTTTGTTGTTGTTCAAACTGGATGATAGAATAAGTGATGGGGGGTCCTCTCCTTGCACTAATCTGATTGGCAAGGAAGATGCTTGCCAACTTCTAAAAATCCAAAAAGGCCAACCAAAGCTAGAAGCTTCCACAAAATGTTAGGAGGTTCCAAGCCAAACATGTTCCTATAACTATGTCAGGGTGATAACTTCCCGGGCTCTTCTGAAGCACCTCATGCTCCAATGAGGTAGAGGAAAACCACGGTTGGCTATTAGCTTTGGGGAATAAATGCTTTCGGGAAGATGCAGATGGCCCCCCCGGACATGTACTGACACTTGCCATAGTGCCCATGGGCACCATCTTTAGGCTTACTACAACTTGAGTACATGATACAAACAAATATTTTTCCCCAAAACCAACAAATAAACAGAGAACCAAGACAAATGACTAAGGCTGAAGTCATACTGGAACCTTGGCACGATCGGCTGCACCTCTGTTTGCAGTGATTTAAATAGTTGTGAGAAGTTTTGATCATACATCCCACCCTGAACTAGCTTCACAGCATGCTCAGCCCATGGTCAGTCATTCAGTTTGTTGTGACATCTTTTTTTTTTGTCTTTCACCCATGCGCATAAGCATATATTCAAAGTTTCGGCTTCTTTTTGACAGCTCCACAATCCCTTCCCTTTACCTCTCTTCCTTGGAATACGTGGATTTACAAGAGTAGTCCCATTGACTTCAGTGCACTTACCTTTGTGTCTGTTATGGAATGCTCTCAAGCAGCAACTCTGGAGCAGAACCAGGAGAGAGGGGTTTGGGGGGTATTTGTCTCTCAAAGCAACCCCCCTGGGGACTCTGGATCCAGAATGGATCCAGAATGACTACTTGGCTGCCATGACTGACAACACCAGAGGCAATTATGTACTTATATGCTCATCGCTACCTGATTTTTAAAAAACACACAACCCAAAGGAGGCAGAAATGGAAGGGAAGGATCAGACTTCCTGAACAGCTTGACTTTGCAACAGGGGGGTTCAAACATCAGGAAATGCAGGGCTGGAAGCACTGGCATACATAAAGGGTAGACTTTCCCTGGTGTCAGCAAACTCCGCTTCCAGGATGTGCCGGACCAAGGTGCCAACAACTGGGACTTGGAAGGCTGATGTTGTTGTCTGATCATGCTCTTTACATCCACAAAAGTACCATGACCATATTGGCTCAAACTGTTAGTGTGACCACAGCCTAAATCACAAACTAATGCAAAAAGAACAATACAGGGAAATTTACTGTCTCCTAATTTTCTTCCTGGATGTGGAATGGTACAGTATAGCCTGATCTCATCAGATCTCAGAAGCTAAGCTGGATCAGTACTTGGATGGGAAACCAGCAAGGAGAACTTTGCAAAGGAAGGCAATGGCAAACCCCATGAAGAATCACCATAAGTTGACTGCAGCTTGACAGCACTTTATACTCACAATTCTCTTCCCTCATTTTCTTTTCTTAGCAATGGGGCTAAAAATATAATACTTACCTAACTAAATAAGTCTGTAATAATTCCCCCCCCCAATCTTAAAAAGTGCCCTTTAGCAGTTGTTGTTTTTTTAAGGTCAGCCAAAAAAACCCTGGGACTGGCTTAAATGTGACACAGGCAGGCAAGTTCTTAACTGTATGACCCTGTATGAACCCAGCATCTTACTGAAACTGCCACGGGCAGTGTTCCCTCTAAGCTGAGTTAGTGTGAGCTACTTCACAGTTTTTAGCCTTCGGTTCACACATTTTTGCCTTAGCTCAGGAAGGATGGCTCCAGAGCAAACTAATTGATGCAGTAACTAAATGGCTCACTCACAGCTTCAATGCCTGTAGCTCACAAAGTAGAACTTTTGCTCACAAGACTCCACAGCTTAGAGGGAACATTGGCCAGGGGTATGCATGCAGTGCTGCTATACATACACCACTGGTGCAAGACCCACCTTGACCATGAATCTCTGGCATGATGAAGGTGGAAGCCACTGTGCTCAGTTTCAGTGAGATACTAGACTCATGAAAGATCACACTGGGTAAGATCTTCTCTACCAGCATCAAGATTAAGTCTGACTTTAGAGACAGGTTAGAATTCAGCAAGCCCCCAAATACTTCAAGACCCCAACGAACTCCCAGTAGCATATAATGATATACTGGAAGTTTTTATGGCCACTTTTATGTCCCAACCCCATAAATATTCAGAACTGTCTTGGGAAAAGTAAGAGGGCTCTGTACCGTCTCTTAAATTGAAGTCATAAGGGAAAATTAATACTTCATAAATTCCCATGTACAGCATCAAAACGAAACTTCAGGTAGAAGGAAGTGAGCAAGAGACAGTGCAAAGGTTTAGCAAACCACTCCAAAGTAGGCATGATTTTGCAGTTCTCTTTCTTACTGTTTTGACCCCAGAACACCCAATTTCCCTTCTCCCATGTAGAAACTGAACATGTGACGTTTCATTTTTGTACCATTCTCTGTTTCCTCACACTACATTTTTCTGACATTTTCTAACATCCATTTGTGCATCAATAACACTGCAGCCCTAGGAAGCAGAGCCTCACCATCCTATGTCCACTGAGGTCAATGGACTTAGAATGGTATAACTCCATTGCACTACTAGTTACTATTTTACACCATACGTATGTTACACATATACATAGTATCAGAAATATCAGACAAAGTGCTCCAAAAGAATCACAGAACATTCATTCAGAATGCAAAGCGAATGTACAAAACCCAGAAGCCAAGAGCCAAAACTACTGACAAAGATATAAATGAATATAAAAATAAACAGAGAACATTTGTACATTCATACTCCAAACTTTTCTAAAGTGGACTCAACAATGGCATGCTCTGATGAGCAATTCATACCAGCGCATTTTTAAACAGTGCCCCAATACATGCCATGTACTCTTGTGAATTCTGAAGCATTCCTTGTTACCTATACATTCCACTCCCTTCTCACCCCAAATTTCACTTTTCAAAATATCTTTGGGTAGATCATCATCAGTGCTTTTATTATTCATTAAAATAACATTAATCATAAACCTCTTTTGGTATTCATGTGGATGTAATATGTAGTTCCAAAGGAATTATGGATTAAAGGGGGGACTTAAGCTCAGAACACTCCATTCTCCACGAACATGCTGTGTTCATTATGGTAGATTTAGTGCAAACTATTTTCTTTGGCTTTATTAAAAGGGAGTGAAAGCAGAGGTTTTACATTGCACTGAAAGTGATTAAAGTCAAATTTTCACCTTGAATAAAATACTGTGGCAACACATTAACAATTTTTCATCAAGCCTACAAAGAAAAGCTCTTCTCCACTGATTGGGAATAATCCTCTGAAATCTACCTGCCGTTGATTGCATTAATGCATGAAAAATACACATGTTTGCACATCAGAGGGTTTTCTCCCTGAAAATACTGAATGACAGTGCGTAGGTTGTTAAATTTTTCTCCCACCAAACCTGTACCTTGAGGCAGTAAAAAGTCAGCACACATCCACCTTTCAGTCGGAGATGGGACTTCTGAAGGCCTGGCATTAATATTCTACAAATCATTACTGAGATAAAAATAAGTTGCTTTATTGAACGTTGCAAGTCTGGCCTCATGACTGCTGGGTACTAATTAAAAATCCCCAAGTTCTATGTCTGTATCTGATGGGTTGTTGGTAAAACCTGAAATGGACTCTTCAGAAATTCTCCTTCAGGGAAGCTGAAGCAGACCCGGACATGTTTGTAGACCACTCATGAAACAGCAATTCACATGCAGCCACCATAAAAAAAAGGAGGCACCATGGCTCAGTGGGAGAGCATCTGCTCAGTTTGCAGAAAGTCCCAAGTTCAATCCCCGGCACCTCCAGTTAAATGGAGCAGGTAATGGCAGGTGATGTGAGATCAAGGGACTGAGACATGCCTTTGATTCAAATGCCACATCATTTCCTCCAGCCATGTTATTCAAATTACCCCTCCAAAATTCATAGATGAAAACAGACACATGCATGGAACAGTCCAATTCTCAGAACTGGGACCACTTCATGAACCCCACATCCTCCACAATTAAACGTTGCTGAAGGCTTTTCACAACCTGGCCAGATGCTATATTCCTTGATGTGGCAATAACCCTGTCCTCCGCTGACTTAAAAGCTAATCTTTGATTAAAGATCTATTAGAAAAATACAGCCTTCATGCAGCGTGTTATAAATAGTTCAAAATGAGCCTCACCATCTTCAGGACACGAAATAGCAGGCTGTGACCCGTGTGGCACATCAGTGTTCATATGCCTACATTTGCCTACATGCATACTAGATGCTACTGAATGAAGCCTTGGTCTCTCTGCTGCCTAGTAGCAGGTGACATACCATGCTGTATTCTATCTCCGTACAGCTGAAGGGTCAACCTGTCTCAGCCACTGTTGGCACCACATCCAGATGGGACAATGGTATGAGCATCAACAGGCTGTGGGTAGAAACAGAAGAGGAGATGGATGCAAAGTTGAGCAAGTTAGACTAGGTCAAGGCTTCAGACCCTTGCTGCATTCAGAAGAAAGATCACCAATGATCAAGTGAAGACGAGAAAGAAAAAGACTGTCTGGGGAAAACCAAGAGCTGATGTAGCTCCAGTGAGCCAGTAATGGCTTTGGGATAGGTGCAGGCCACAACATGTAGAGAGCAAACTACAGTTCCCTCCCATGAAGGAACAAGTCAAGGTGAAATTTTGTTGATACTGCCCTGTAAAGGAGCCAGAGAAAGCAACAGAGATGGAAAGGAAGACAGGGTCTTTATCTGGATCCATTACATCCTGGCATGTAAACAGTCATATATTTCAAAACATTAAAGGACACTTATGATATCAAAAGATGGGATGACAAGTTCTAGGGATGGGCATGAACTAAACCACAAAGAAAAATTGTCACGAATTTTGCCATGTTTGCCTTCAAGAGGACCCTGAGACTCTGGCCAAGGCAGGGTTTGAGGATGGGCTAATCTCTTCCTCCAATGGGGACTCATCCTCCCCATGTTAAGATGAGGCAGACAATGACACTGAGATACTGACAGCATCACTGGAGTATGGATTGTTCAAAGCATATCTAGTACCCTCATTTCCTACTCTCACCCCCCATTTTGTTTACTAGCATACCAACATTTTTCATAGGCAGATATTGCACTTGTTTCAGTGCTTGGGCCAAAAAAAGTTGACTATCCTAGTTTCATGTCTTCATTGTCATATATTAAGCCACTCTGGGTATTTAGCCAATAGAAAGGTAGGGTGGATAATGGTGCCCATATAGTTGCCTTGCCTATCTCTTCGACTGTGGTGTGTTTGATTAGGGCTGCGTTGGTTGTGCAGCGATCCCAGATGGTATTTCAAATATTGAGCATTGTAAGCTTCAATAATGTAGGTCTTATGGGTACTGCCAATATCCAATTGACATCCTCCTTCTTTCATTCAGTGGAGAGATGAAGATGAATAAGAAAAATGACTCCAAATCATTTTAGTAAAAATGGGTTTCATCTAGATGTGCTGAAAAACTCATTCCAACCCATAATTAGGGGGAAAAAATTCTGCAAATGTTTTCTTCATGCAAATACTGCTGCTGTGAAGGACACAAACATTTCTCTGGAAGGCCATCCCTGGAAAAAAAAATGTATATCTTCCAAACAATTTATTTGCTGTCCCACTTGGTGGCTCCTTTGGTGCTTTCGGAAAGAAGGCTGGTTGTTTCATTGCATCTATATGATGCAGCCAATCAGGAGTCACATTCCCTTCATTCATCTTCACTGGGCTTGCTAGTGATCCTGGGTCCCAGGGCAGAATGACTTTCTTCCAACACAGGGAAGGCCTCAACAGTTGTGGCACCCTCCTTCTGGAAGGCACTGTCAGAAGACATTTGTGTGCAACAGGATCGGAAGACACTTCAGAGACTCTGTAAGGCAGAACTATTCCAGGGTACTTTTGGTTCATAATGACTGAGTTCAGACTGGCAGTTTGAAGCAGGAGCGAGTAATGGCAAAAAAAAGCCCTGGAACAAATAGTTCCGGGTTCTCCCAGTCACACTGTGCCGACTGATGCAGGAGCATACTGGGAGGAGGTGCGAGGGAGCATTCAGACCGCTGGCCCGGAGGCAAGGCTGTAAATGGCTCTTTCCTGGTAATATGGCTATGTGCGCATGTGCACATATGTGCTCATGCACATAAGCACATCAGGGTGATTTGGGGAGGATCCCGTTGCACCAGCACCACATTGGGTAGTAGAGCAGAGCACATCCAATCATATCGCTGCTGTCTCTCCAGGGCAATCAAGTGCACCTTGCACAGAAACACCTGGCAGACATTATTACCGTGGGTTGTTCCAGGCTTTTCAGGTTAGCATTCACACTTCCCGGAAGTGGAATGAAGTGGGATAAATACGCTCTCTGGGATTTGTGACCACTTTCACAAGGTATCTCTTAAACGCGGGAGTGAAGTGGTACACGACAGGTTGACTACGGGTGGGGAACACCAGACAAATGTGCCTGTGTGAACACCCCCTTTAATCCGGTTATGAAACATTGCTGAAATGTGCCTATCTCAGGGCAAACTGCCAGTCTGAACTCAGCCAATATCTCCTTATTGTGAAGTATAGGCTTGTGGGTAATTTTTGATGCTACTTGCAGAGCTTCCTATGATTTTAGGGAGGGGACTAGAGTGGTCTTATGCATTTGTATTATTCGATATAAGTCTACACCACTGGATATTTATTGTATTGCTTTTGTATTTATTTCAGTTACTATAATTGATGTGCCTGTTTTAATCGCTGTAATTGTTCATTGTTGTAAACCTCTTCAAGCTCTTAGTTAAAGAAAAGTGGTATAAAATGAAATAAATAAACAACACAAGGACATCTGGGCACCATACAACCATACACAGCCAATCAGATTTGGTTATACAATAACACCTTGAAGCCAGATCAGTGTAGGTACAAAGCTTTCTCCCCTCACTTCGAATGTGGGGGAAATAAAACCACTTTCTTTCACCAGTTGCTGAAATGGAGGGATATCCTTCCCAAAAAGCAATTTTTTTTCCTGTATCAAATACCATCCCACCTGACCCCAGTTACAGTTCACCCCTCCCCACCGAGACCTTCCAGGGGCTGACAAGGAACAATTACTTCAGTACTACTGAAGAGTACACAGCAGACCCATCTGGAGGAGATGAATAAACATCTTTATTTTAAATCTCTGCAGTCTCTCTCTCTCAGGATACTTCAATCCTAAACTAAGTTTTCCAATTTTCAGTTTAGCTACTTTGAAGGTTTGAGGGGGAAAAAATTTAAGTCAACCACAAAAGAGAGGGAGGGGAAAGCATCAACACACTGAAGAGATGAACACAGAGAAAAAGAAAGAGCGGGTGACCTTTGGTTGGGCTTCCGACAGTGCCGAGAAATGCTAAAGTAGCCTACTTTGAAGTGGGTTTCACTCCAAGGGATTTTCTAGCAACAAATCCAGGCACTTACCAAGGATTGCATATAATTTTCACTCTCTGCCAGTATAAAGCTCCAATTGTAATGAATTTTTCTTTGCTGTCTGCCTCCAATAGCTAATGCCCTTCAGTCATTAATAATGCTTCATTCTTTACCTGCGCAGTTTGAACTACATTTGTCATCTACTTACTAGCCTTTAAAATACCTTAACCTATCTAATTTCCTACACATTGCCTTTCATCTTCCTGCCATTTTCTCCATAAGTGATGCCCCTTCAAGTCTGACATTTACTAAAGAATCACATCCCCCTTTTTGTGTGTTGGACTGACCTGTACAGCACACTAGTCATCATTTTCCAAAGTTGCACTTACATTGTGTTAAATTGCTTATTTGAATCTTCACATTATGGATATCAAGGTCAGCGATAGCTAGGACATTAATTTTCTCTTGCTGACACTACCGGCACCAGTGATCTTTGCCAGATCTTAGGTAAAGCAATTCAGTGAAAAGACAACCAATCTATCAGGAAGGCTCTCTGGTCTCTAATGGATCTTTACTAGAAATCCTGCCATTACAGTCCCAATTTAACATCCAACTGAGGCCCAGGAAAGAAAGTGGATATTTCTATGCATTGGTGATTAAAGATGTGGTGTTCCACTATCTGGGGGAGGAGAACAGAAAGAGAAAAGAAAAACAGGACATGGGCATTCATTTTTAATGGAAGGCTAGTCACTGCAGAAGCTGGTTTTGTATTTGTCTTTGTCTGCCTACGTTAGAAAGACAGGATTCATGGTCATCCAAAAGATGATAATAGCACCATAATAGGAATTGGCAATAAATTCCAGTTTGCTGTCTCATCTCCATCCAAGAACCAGAATCAAAATCGAATGGGTGCAGTACTTTCTGAAACTCTTTATTTCTCCACTGTATTCATAAAGCTAAGAGCTAGTCCACCCAGAAAACATAAGAGACAGCCTGAATCAGACCAAAGGCCCATCAAGTCTAGCATTCTGTTGACACAGCGGCTCACAGGCTGTCTCTGGGAAGCCCAAAGCTCCCTTCTTCAGGTTCCCTTCTTTGCAACACCCCCTCCTGCCTCCAGGTTAGGATATGAGGGTTTAGGTGTCTCCATTCCAACTTGTATCTGACAAAGTGAACATGACACCGTATAGTTTCATAGGAAGCAAAAAAGATAGAGTCATAGATTTGGAAGGGACCTCCAGGGTCATCTAGTCCAACCCCCTCTGCACAATGCAGGGAATTCACAAATACCTCCCCCCACACCACCTCTGACTGCTGTTCCATGCCCAGAAGATGACATAAAAACCTCCAGGATCCCTGACCAAACTGGCCTGGAGAAAAATTGCTTCCTGACTCCAAAGTGGAAATAGTCATTTCCTTGGGCGTGTAAGAAACGGCCACAAGAACTAAGCACGGATGCAACCCTTCCTGCCCTCCTTCTCATGATCTACCTCTATGCTGCATATCCTGCCATCTGAAATAAAAATGCCATGGCTAGAGCTTGTATAATGCTTAGGGGAGCTGTGCTGGACTTCTGCCTCAATTGGTATCCTAAACTATGTCATAGCTGTATAGGCATGGTGGGAAGCATCAGGGGGGAGGCAGTTTTTGATTTAAATTGAAGGGTTTTAACTCATGGAAGCCTTTTCACTGACACAGCATTGTACATTGTTGCACAAGGTGCAGGAAGTGGGCTGAAGGGGCTTAGGATGCTAACTAAGCCCCACATCTTCTGCCATTTCCCAAGTACTGCCCATTTCTGGGCCCATACTGATGCTAGTTTTACACTGATGCAGGGCACTATGCCAGTGGCTTTCCAAATTACACTGGCATAATTCTGATAACTGTCAACGAGTCTTGCATCTAAGTGTAGAATGGGCCTCTGCACATGAAGACATGAAGCTGCCATATATGGAGTCAGACAATTGGTCTTTTCAAAGTCAGTGCTGTCCACTCAACTGGCAGGGGCTCTCCAGGTTCCCAGGCAGAGGTCTTTCACATCAGCTGCTACCTGATTGTTATAACTGGAGATGCCAGGTATTAAAAACCTGGGACTTCCTGAATGCCATGCAGATGTCCTAGCTCTGAATCATGTCCCCTCCCCTATAGCTACAATCCACCACTAACAATCTAAGGAAAAGAGTTTTTTAGATCAATCATTTAAATACCTGAAGAGACTATCAAAGAAATCAGAATTATAAATAGGCACACTGAGAACCTCTACTCGAACATGATTGCCAGGCAAGTGTACCTTCCTGAAAGCTTCCTCAATTACGTGTAAGGCAAGCTCCTAATTGGATCGTCTTGATGATTTTTGTTAAAAGTTGTCTTGAGCACTGTGCCAAGCAGCTTTGCACCTGCACAGAAACTGCGTACGCTACAGGGTCAGGATGTGCCTTGGTAATAAGAGATAACCAGCTTGATTAACTCTTCTTAATTGCCAGACAACAGTTATAGAGCCACTGGGATGCTTCAGTTACAGGGACGTACTACAGAGACCCAGGTTTGAATCCTCATTCTGCCATGGAAGCTTGTTTGGTGATCATGGGTCAATCACCCACTCTTAGCCTAACCTACCTCACAGGGTGAGGATAAAATAGAGAAGAGGAGAACAATGTAAGCTGTCTTGGGTTCCCATTGGGAGAAATCCAAGCTACAAATGAAGCTAATAAATAAATTAGAGGTATGTATTCTTGTGGTCAGGGTTGGGTCACTGAAATGACTTACTTGTCCAGCATGGAATTCCTTGCAGTTAGTCCCTTCTTTGCACCTGCACAGTTAAAGTATCCCTTCAGTAAACAACACTGGATCCACTACATTCTCCGCTTTTCACACCTGTGCGCAAGAAGTGAGGGAAAGAAATTATCATGAGATTAGCAAAGCTGATGGGTAAACACTGAAGGTGCACAGAGACAACTCAGTAGCAAATCTCAGGTTAAAATTCTCAAATGGATTTTATTCTTTTTAACTGTGTACCTTTTAACAATTAAAGGCAGCAGCGTCAAATGGGGGAGCAGCTGCCAAAAATCAGTTTAATTGTGTGAGGAAGTTGTCTACTTCTATAAATAGACACAACCTAATTTGTTCAGACTTGTTCATAACCTTGATGAATGATCAGCTCTCTGATTGTGACCCATGAGCAGGATATGAGCCAAATCAACATGAGATCAAATATACCTAATTATTAATTTTAAAAAAAGAATGCACACAATAAGAAAGGTGACTATCACCTTAGAATTTAAAGAAATTATTAACCATCAGACTATAGGGAAAGTGGTTTTTTTTTGGGGGGGGGACCAAGCCAAACTATGCAAATAAACATACCATCAATTGGGAAAGCATCCTAATCAAAAATTTACAGCTCTCGGTCTGCAGTGTTTGAAAAATTAAATTATTAAAAGCAAATATTGTAGCAAACAGGTTCCAATCCATCTCAATAAAAGTAGCATTTTCTTATCTCTGTCGTATTATTACTTTTTTGGCTTGCCGACTTGCAAGATTGAAGGGAATGCTCTCAAAGAAGAGCTTTTTCAATGTAATTTACTCGGTGAGTAATTTCTAATTGATTCAGACTGATGGGGCTGCAACTGTTTGATATATTGCCAAAACAAGAGACACTTTGGATCAAGTACATTTATATGCTCGTCTTCTCCAGAGAAAAATGACTGCAATATTTCTTTTTGGCATCTGGAGCTCTAATAATGTACTTCTGTACCTACTTACGTGGATTCCTTTTAAAAGTTGTAATAATTAACAGCAATCAACCTTCGGACTCCAGAAAAGGAAAAGAAGCTGTCACTGCTACCCGACCACTTGCTCTTCATGTGCCGCTGAGATCATGACGAGGAATGCAGAGTGGCTCAAGCAGCTTCTAGGCCATGACAATGTGGTGTCCTCTGATGGAGAGGGGAATCTTTCATTTCCAGCTGAGTCCATGAGGGGAGGTGCAGGGGACAGGGTCAGGATAGTGGCACTGCTGTGGTGGCATCCTAAATGAGGAAGGTAGAAAGGACATACAGGCAGAAGGTAGACAAGAAGGTTCTTTTAAGACTGATTACCAGGAATAGAGCAGCTTTAGTGGTGGCTATCATCCACCTATGGAATGACCTCTCAAGGTAGGAGGCCGCCATATAATCATCATCTACAACAACAGGACCATCTGAGGACAGGGATGAGACCTTCTGTCATCTTGACCAATTAGTCCTTCAATAGTGCTGCAGAGAAATGAACAGCTGGGGATTGCTTCAAGAACTGTGGCCTAGAAGAAGCCCCATCAGCTCAGTGACCATAGACACCTGTTGCTGAGGTTGCTCAGCAACTACTTCGGGGGGGGGGGGCGCTGTTTTTAAAGAGACCATCTACAGCTGCAGATGGTGTCATAAGAACATAAGAAGAGACCTGCTGAATCAGACTAATGGTCCATCTGGTCCAGCATCCAGTCTCACATAGAGTCCAATTAGTTCCTCTGGAGGGCCAACAACATGGCATGGAGGCTGAGATCTTCCCCTGATGCTGCCTCCTGGCTCTGGGATTCAGAAGTTTAGTGCCCCTGAACCGGGTTGTTCCCCTCAATCACCATGGCTAGTAGCCACTGATAGGCCTATCCTCCATTAATCTATCTAGTTTGAGAGCCAGTTTGGTATAGTGTTTAGGAGCATAGACTCTAATCTGGGAGAACCAGGATTGATTCCCCACTCCTCCCCATGCAGCTGCTGGTGTGAACCTGGATTAGTCACAAGTTCTTTTAGAGCTATTCTCTCAAGAGCAGTCCTCTCAGCCCCACCTACCTCACAGGATGTCTCTTGTGGGGCGGGGAAAGGCAAAGAGACTGTAAGCCACTCTGAGACTTGTTCAGGTAGTGAAGGGCAGGGTATAAATTCAATCTCCTCCTCCTCTTCTTCTGAAGCTGTTTATTCCTGGGGCCATCACTACATCCTCTGACAGTGAATTCCACATTTTAATCACTTTTTGTCATTCTTGCTGTTTTAGATACTTGACTATTGATAGTTTGTATGTCATACTGTTGTATGAATGGAATTGAGCAGGTTGAGAAAGAAGTACTTTTCTCCCTTTCTCACAATACAAGAACTCGTGGGCACTCTATGAAATTGCTGAGCAGTCGGGTTAGAACAGATAAAAGGAAATACTTCTTCACCCAAAGAGTGATTAACGTATGGAATTCACTGCCACAGGAGATCGTGGCAGCTGCAAGCATGGACAGTTTCAAGAGGGAATTAGATAAACATATGGAGCAGAAGTCCACCAGTGGCTATTAGCCACAGGGTATAGATGGGAACTCTCAGTCTGGGGCAGGTGATGCACTCTATTCTTGGTGCTGGAGGGGGCAGCAGTGGGAGGGCTTCTGGTGCCCTGGCCCCACTGCTGGACCTCCTGATGGCACCTGGTATTTTTGGCCGCTGTGTGACAGAGTGTTGGACTAGATGGGCCATTGGCCTGATTCAACATTGGCTTCTCTTATGTTCTTATGTTCTTATGTTCTTAGACTGTATTTGTAAGCCAACACGAGGACTACCCCCCCCTCCAAAGTGCAAAAGCCAGAATTCCAGTCTAATAAACAAATAAGCCTTAGGGCCTAGACTTAGGGATGGACTTAAGAAAGAGCACTGGCATTCTTAAGATTTTGCGCTTGTGCCATGGAATCATGAAACATATATTGCCCCAGTGACCATCACAACATTCTAAATAGCCCTCCCAGTAAGCTTTTCCCTTACAGAGCAATAAAAAAGGAGAAAGACCTCCAGCCACCATTTAAAAAAAAATGTGTTGCAGCATTCCTACCAAAATTCAGAATTAACCCCAAATAGTCAGCATGATATATAAAAAGCACCGTTGCCTAGTAACATCATTAAACCACCTGCAGGTCGGAGGTTCAGATCTTGTTAATGTCACTGGAAATTAGATTAAAGAAATTACTTTAGGGGGTTTGTATGTTCTGTTGGAGACATTGCTGTTACCGTGAAGGTTTGTGTCATGTTCCGTGGAAAACTATTGTTAAACAGTTGTTTTTTTCAGAAGGAATGTGCATCTATGTGTTGCAGTGTGCTCTGGGTGTATGTTGAAATTAAGGGGGAAGGCATATGGAGGATTGCTTTTGAGATCTTGTATGTGCCAATTGTATGCTAAAGGTCAGAGAAGTTTCATCTAAAACCACTGACAGATTTCCTTATTAAACAAAAAAAAGGCTATGGTTCAAATGAAACAAAAAAAATGGAATAATTGTGATAAATGTTGGAAACAGTGTAATCTGTGTCTCTCTTCCTGTATCCCATGGATTTATAACAAAGGCTGTAGAGAATGCAAGATTAAAACAAAAAATACAATTTCTCATCCTTTCTGACACCTAAAGGCCAAATGTCCTTCAATGTTAATATCTCAAAAAAGAAATTAAAACAGAACCACAGTGAAGTCATCTTAAGAACATAAGAGAAGCCAATGCTGGATCAGGCCAATGGCCTATCCAGTCCAACACTCTGTCACACAGTGGCCAAAAATATCAGGTGCCATCAGGAGGTTCAGCAGTGGGGCCAGGACTCTAGAAGACCCCCTACTGTTGCCCACCCATCCCCAAGCACCAAGAATACAGTGTGTCCCTTGCCCCAGACTGAGAGTTCCTATCTATACCTTCTGGCGAATAGCCATTGATGGACCTCTGCCCCATATCTTTATCTAATTCCCTCTTGAAGCCGTCATTCTTGTAGCTGCCACCACCTCCTGTGGTGGTGAATTCCATGTGTTAATCACTCTTTGGGTGAAGAAGTACTTCCTTTTATTCATTCTAACCTGACTGCTCAGCAATTTCATTGAGTGCCCACTAGTTGTTGTATTGTGAGAAAGGGAGAAAAGTACTTCTTTCTCAACCTGCTCTATCCCATGCATAATCTTATAAACCTCGATCATGTCATCCCTCAGCAGTCATTTTTCCAAGCTAAAGAGCCCCAAGTTTAACCTTTCTTCATAGGGAAAGTGTTCCAACCCTTTTATCATTCTAGTTGCCCTTTTCTGCACTTTTTCCAATGCAATAAATAACCTTTTTGAGGTGTGGTGACCACAATTGTACACAGTACTCCAAATGGGGTCACACCATCGATTTATACAGGGGCATTATGATCCTGGCTGATTTGTTTTCAATTTCCTTCCTAATCCCCAGCATAGTGTTGGCCTTTTTTATTGCAGTCGCACACTGTCTCGGCATTTTCATTGAGTTATCAACTACGACTCCAAGATCTCTCTCTTGGTCAGTCTCTGCCAGTCTTGATTCTTATCTCCCCCCCCCACGCAGGAATATGCATTCTCTTGAGTCTCCATTGGATCTCTTCTTCCAGAGGTTATGCTAAGCACTCAGAATGATTGTTCAGACCAACCCCAACCCCCAACAAATCTTGATATGGTAGTGGGCCGACCTATGTCTAGCACAGGGTGGCTACAGCAAGCTGGGCCAGCCAGCCAGAGTGAAACCTGATGAGCTAAGAGATGTATCCAATCTGAAATCAGGGTCACTCGCACAGGTAGAGCCAGGGAGGCTGGCAAGGTGGGGTATGGTTCAATAACACAGCACAGGATTTGCATGCCGATGGTCCCGCTTTCAATCCCTGATGTCTCCAGTTAGAAGGGTCACATAGTAGGTGATGTGAAAGGGACCAGTCAAAGATGGTTTCAGAGGGTAGCCATTGTTGGTCTGCAGTCGAACAGTTTGGTTTGAGTCCAGTTGCACCTTAGAGACCACCTTAGAGATTTTCTGGGTATTAGCTTTCAGGCTCTTTGACTCACAACAACTTATACCCTGGAAATCTTGTTGGTCTCCAAAGTGCTACTGGACTCAGATCTAGCTGTCAAAGATGGACATTAATAGAGCAATGCTCTGGCAACACAGTGGGCAGTTCCATATGTTTCAGATGTTTCAGCACTATGGACAGGGCAAAATGCAGGACTAATGGAGTGCTTTTATCTATCCCTAGGACCACGGCAGCCGTGAGCCAGGCTAGCCCAGTCTGATCTGATCTCAGCTAAACAGCATAGCCTCAGTTAGTACTTGGATGGGGGACCACCAAGGAAGTCCAAGGTTGGTACACAGAGGCAGGCAATGGCAAACCACCTCTGTTCATCTCTGCCTTGAAACTCTCAGGGAGGGGAAACCTTTATTTGGCTGCAGCTTCACAATGTTGTCTCCCATCAGAACCATTTTTCTCAGGCTCCACCTCCTATACACCTGCAAGGGGCAAGCCTTTCTAATGCTCTGCTAGGTGTATTGGTTCCATTGTCAAGAAGGAGCTGAAGGTTCCTGAGCCTCCAGCAATGTGGATAGAGTTTCATGCAGGAATCTAGGATAGGAGATGACCATCTCAGGGGATCTTGACTTAGGAGTTCTGAACTGCTCAGTCATGAGACCTTTGAGACAGAAGCTGGTGCTACTGTGCCCCAGGCTTTTCCTCAATGTTTCTGAGGTTAAGGCGTAGGCCTCAGTGACTGGCTGTGAGATACTTAATGTAGGTTTTTAAAAGGTAAGCAAAAATCTCATGTGATGGACCTGTTGCCAGACTGTGTCACTTCACACTGCTGGTATGTGAACTGTCCATACCACAGCACAGAACACCCTGTGTATTATTTTTATCTGATTTGTATTAAGACATATTGGATTACTTTTCAAAAGGGGACATATGTTTTGGACATGCATTTGGGTATGTATTATCATTAGCAAAGTACTACAGAAGTATGGCTTGCAAGAGGTATCACACAGGCAGAAAACATTAAAAATGTTATTGAAATGAGGAGGAGGAGGAGGAGGAGGAGAATGGATTTATACCCTGCCCTCCACTACCTGAATGAGTCTCAGAGCGGCTTACAATCTCCTTCCCCGTCTCCTCCCCACAACAGACACCCTGTGAGGTAGGTGGGTCTGAGAAAGCTCTTTTGAGAACTGCCCTTGAAAGAACAGCTCTGAAAGAACTTATGACTGACCCAAGGTCACACCAGTGGCTGCATGTGGAGGCGTGGAGAATCAAATCTGGTTCTCCCAAATTAGAGTCTGCACTCCTAACCACTACACCAAACTGGCTCTCTCAATTGTGCACAACAACACAATTGAAGTTCACAGCAATTTGCTGTGATTCATCAGAAAGACATGAAACAGAACACGTGCAAAACTACGGAACAAATACAGAACAAAAAGTATGATGTTCATTGCTTTAGCTAACTGAAAGTGGCAGGTCCAGAACCTTTCATGAAAGCAGTGAAACTGGTCCATCCACAGACATACATCCTGAGGTGCCTCTCTAGGTAGACAAGAGAACATGACTTTATAAATCAATAAAAGGGGGGGAATGCAACCCCCAATGGCCGGATGAGGACTGAGCTTCCCAGGGCAATTTATTTACTATTTAATATTTCAGAAAATATATAGGCTGCTTCTCCAAAGACCTGCACAAGGCAGCTGCCATTGAAAGGGGGCAGGAAGGTCAATTCCAGGATTCAGAATTAAGTAAGGCTAAGGTATAACGAATACACTCACCACAGTCCAGCTGATGATTTCTGGTGAGAATACTTGACACAAATGTTGATTGCTGTAAACATTAATTGCTCTGCATAGTGAAAGGCTTTCTTAAAAAAAAGCTTACCCTAGAGCTTTGGAGGACTTATCCCATAAGTCATTGCAAGCTTTGTAGAGGAAGTTACAGAAGTCAGTACTTCGAAAGGCAAACCATAGACATAGTTGGCAAGATATTCTTTCAAATAGCTTGGAATCAGACACCTATGGCCAGCCATTAATGAATGTTTCCTTTCCCAGAAGCATAATGCAAATGTTTAATTGCCATGGTCTAAAAAGATCATAGGGAACATCATGGAACCACTGAAGTGGATTTTGGCAAATGCTCCTGGTAAGAGAAATGTCTCCATGATGCCTGCATCATTTAACTAAGCCTATTTAAGTTCATTTGGAGAGAAATAATTAGTCAGACCAATCATGTCAGGCAAAGTATCCTCCACTGCCCTGAAAGGATGAGGAACGCCAGTGGAGAGAAATTCACGATTACTACATTAGGAGCAAATACAGCACGGAGGAAGAGAGGAAAAAAAGAAAAGTAGCTACTTCTGATATTGTCATGATAATACAAACAGAAGTTAACTAGTCCAGGGAAACAATGTTAATTAAATCTTAACGCATAATCCAATAGAGACAGTGTCTTGCCTGGGTGTAATTCATCAGTAGTTTGTGTCGACTACAGGAGTTGTTCCATGATCAATGCAAAAAAAGTGTTGCATCCTCTTAAATGAAAGCCTGAAAAGAATATATGCATGGTTGATTGGAGAAGGCCATGTGTCTCCAGTTCAGAAACAGGTTCTAAGGATCCATTCATCTCCGTTAATGAGTGTAACCAAGCAGGAGCTTGTAAAGTTTCCTACATGAATATTCTGCTATAGTTTGAAATTGCCTTTAACCATCTTCCCTCCCAGTTCAGCCATCTTGAAAGTCACAGCTGATTACAGGATTATCAGAAGGCTGGTTCCACCCACAGTGATCCTGTAACTCATATTTACAGGTTTTGCTATATAATATCTATTAGTGCTTCAGGATAAAGGTAATGCTTCTGATTTGTTTCTGGGTTTTTTAATCCTGGCACTTGACAAAATTTAAAAACACAAATGTTTTAGTGATTCTGTGTATGGAAGGCATTCCGCCTCCTTGATCATTTTGGTCACACTTTTATCCTACTTTTCCAACTTCTACAGTATACATTTTGATATGGGGTGATCAGAACTGACACTCACTACCCCATTCAATACCATTGGGTGAGTCCTGGCTAGCCACTCTGTATGAAATCTGAGTATGAGACAATTCCCTTGGCTTGATCTGTCTTCAAGAGTATCCATATTTCAGCTCACCCTAAAGAAAGAATTGCCAGGAAAAAAATGAAATGGATATCATTTTTGACATATAAAGTTGAAGGCAGGATTTGCTTTTACATGAACAGGACTGTAAGCCATGCCCTTGAGAAGGCAAGCAGCAATCCCCAAAGTGTTAGCTGGAATGGTGCTCTTCCACAGCTGGAATCAAGACCCCTGCAATGGCATGGTATGTTCAGGGGCAATTTCCCGTTTCATGCTGGAGATCAGTCTGAAGGGAGTAAAGCATGATTCATATGCAGATTCCTCTCTTTTCACTTGCGAGGGGCTGTGGCTCAGTGGCAGACCAATTGCTTGGCATGCAGAAGGTCCCAGGTTCAGTCCTTGGCATTTCCAGTTATAAAGGACTAGGTAATAGGAGATGGGAAAGACCTCTCTGCCTGAGACCCTGAAGAGCCACTGCCAGTCTGAGTAGACAATACTGTCCTTG
This sequence comes from Gekko gecko, assembly GCA_029375565.1. Taxonomy (NCBI): domain Eukaryota; kingdom Metazoa; phylum Chordata; class Lepidosauria; order Squamata; family Gekkonidae; genus Gekko; species Gekko gecko. The sequence goes on along the minus strand of JAPDNY010000012.1, from coordinate 26,094,395 downwards.
ATGGACCAATAGTCAGATTCAGTGGAAGGCAGCTTCATGTGGTCATGTGTTCACTTCAGAAGGCAAAGAATCCTGTAGAAAGTGTCATTTAGGAATAACAAAGGTTATAATGAGATGCACAAAACATGGATTTGTATGTTAAAGCTGGGAATCTGATCTTTGAGGATGTATTGTAGATTCAGAAAGTATCTTGTCCAGGACCTAGTCCTCTAAAGGGAAGTTGGGCGAACAGGGGAAAGCTCAGAAGTAGGGCACTAACTGGAAAATGTGGTTCATGTCAGTTCGTAGTTTGTGGCCAAACCACAAACTGAATTGAACCGGAAGGTTCATTTGCAAACTGAACCAGTTTGTGGTTCATGGCCCCACAAACCTATTCACAAACCACCACAAATTGCTTGAAAAGATTGTGGAAGTTCATGATAGTAGACCACCATTTTGCTCCGTGGTTCAGTTCATGCCCATCCCTAATAGGGTTTTATCTCATATTAGGTATCCAGTCCAGTCTTAAACTAGCATCCAGACTAGTATTTTTTCCAGAGATCAAATAAATGGTTTGTTTTTTTAATTATTGTTTTCAGAGAAGGTTTAACAGAGCCTTCCCATCCTTAAAACAAACCTAGTCACACATCCTAACACACAATCAGTAAAATAGCTGCCTTCCCCCCTTAACTCCAAAATGAGGACACAAGACAACATCAAATGGTTTGGGATATTTCCTCCCTAATAGCCAATAGAACTGCAGATTTCAATAAATTCTTCCTTCCCTGTATGGGGGTGGGGAGACTATCCCTAAAAGGCTACCTAATGTAGCTGCCAGTGTTGAAGTAACCCCTCCTTGTCTCTAAGCTCTAAATGGCCGGATGCCACATCTCACTTCTCCTTGCCTGCACTAGCCTCCTGTCAACAGATAGCACATCTTCCCACATGGGTCAGTATAAATTTTCCGGTGATACCCAGCACAAAAGAAGCTCCCCCCCACAGCTCCCTGGGACCAAACCAGCCATGAGTGGTAGCTTTGAGTGGCCCCATACACTGATCCTTCAGGATTCTTACCCATCTCCCTTAATTACAAACACTTGACCCTGCCACACAACCCCCCATTAGGGCCTAACCAACCCCTCAGAATCAGGCCTGAGTAATTACCATCACCCCACCCCAAACACTGATGCGCAAGCAAAAAAAAAAAAAAAGTTCCTCTCATGGCTGATTTGAGAAGAACCTCCCCGAATCCTACTCAGCCCCAATGCAACCAGCGACATCCATATTGTGCAACAGAGAGGCTGGGTGTATAGAAAGTTCCACAGCAAAAGCCTAACTTCAGAGATGGGAGGGCCTAATCTTCCAATCAGTTAGGCTGCACAAGGCAGGTTTTCTGGCCCCGTTACTTTGCATCAGGTACCTTTCTTCTACATAGGGGCAAACACATTCCCACATCATTTGAGAGGCAGCCAAGTTCGTCCTTAAAACTGGAGAAATGTCCCATCTCCCTTGGTAAACGGCAGATGGCTTTGATGGAATAACGTCTTCTATGACTGTATTTTATTTTTTAAGGACAAATGAGGGTGGGCTAGCTTTGCAGAGAGGCCTTTGTTTTAGCTGTGTTTCTCAAGAGTGAAAAAAAAAAGATGAACTTTCTCCAAAAAGGAAGGGGCGGGGGGCTCAAAAAAGAAAACATTTTGTGGAGTTGTCAGCAAAATCCACAAAGGGAGCTTGTATAGCTAGAAATCCCAGGCACCTCCCTGCTGGCAATGAAAACAATAAGTGAAAACTAGACGCCTTCAATATTTTATATGCAAAGTCCAATTCTCCAGCCTTTTCAAGAGCTGCAGTGTTATCTTCGCCTTTAATGCTTTATTTATGCTGCTTTAAAAAACATTAGAAACATAAGAAAACACTAACAACAAAACATCACAAAGGGAGAAGGAATTGAAACATTGTCGGATTGATTCTGGATCTCAGATCACGGTGATGGAATTTCAAGAGCGATGCAGCACCAGAGGTCATAACCTGACTATTCACAAGGGGCGATGCGGGAGGCTGGATTTCTGTGCTGAACCCAGATTTTTAACAGGTGTCCTGCATTTTCAAGAAACCTGCTTTGTTTTCATGATGCCTGCATTACAAGTTCCCCGTGAAGCACTCGGCTTCTCTGAATGCCACTTGGAAGGAATTACGCAGACACTCAGTGCACATTCATGAACCACTCGATTTGCTGCTAACAAATGTTGAAGTCATCTAATAAAGAACACCCCAGGCCTTCAACCACTTTAGCAGTCACATGCCGCAACAATATGGAACATGCTACTGAATTTTACAACCCCCCTCTTTTTGGATAAAGAAAGCCCACCTCCATTTGGATCTGTGAGTCTCCATTTGTACCATTTCCCTCTAGTGGTATCTTTCCCATTAAATCTAGGCACCTAAGCATTACTTGGGGATGCAGAATGGTACTGTATAACCTGATCCTGTCAGATCTTGGATGCTAAGTAGGGTTGGCTACTTGGATGGGAGACCACCAAAGGAAGACTTTGCAGAGGAAGCCAATGGCAAACCAGCTCTGCTTAATTACTTGCCTTGAAAACCCTATGGGGTCGCCATACGTCAGCTGCAACTTAATAGCACTTTGCACACATGCAAACAAATCATGAGCACCAGCAACAAGAGGAAGGTGCCGTAACTCCATGGTTTCAGCATCCGCTTTGCATGTAAAAGGCCCCATATTCAATTGCTAGCATGTCTACTTTAAGAGACACGCCAGATAGTATGGGATGTGAAAGGTCTGCGACCCTGGAGAGCTCCTGTCAGTCTGAGTAGCCAATACTGACTTTGATGTTCCATCACCAGTAGAAGGCGCTCACAATGGCAACCTATGAAAATGGGGCTGGCAATCTTTAGTGGTACAGACAGCAAGGCACGGTACATCACCAAGAGTTGTAATTGCTTCCCACTTTGTCTCACCCTGCCAGGCTCTTTTTTTCATGAGCTTTGAAGGGATCAGAGGAAGCTTGCAGCTTTGGAGGGGAATATGAAGTAACTCCATGTGCCTTCTGCACACAGAGAGTAGGCTACAGATGCTGCTGGAGAAGTCTGCACGGTGAAATTGTCAAGCCACTGAACAAAATCTTGCATAGCAGGGGGAAAATGTCCAGTGACTCCAAGGAATGCAGGAAATGAGCTGTATGGAGATTCGGTGACCTGCTCCAAAAAAGAAAAATCATGGCCTGGTAATGCTGCCTGCCTGCCGAGCACACTTGAATACACACACCTTGGAACAAACATGGAGAATCAAGAGCCGCAGCTCTAAAACCACTCCTTAATCAGCCTCTGCAAACCCCCCTGGTATCACCTGTTTTGCTCTCTAAACAAAGGCTCTGGTACCCATTTACGCGTGCCTGCTCGACAAAGATCAAATGTGTCATGCTGGAAAGCAGGCCTGGGCGAAGGAGTTCAAATAACAAGCTGTTTATCCAGCACAGCAACATGTTTTATTCACTCAAACACAGAAGAACATCCTGACCCTTCCGTTCAAATCCCCGGCATTTTGATGGCGCAATCCTGAAAGGCAGTGAGTATTTTAGACAGGCGAGATTATTTCATTGGCTGATCCAGAGCCTGCTTGACCATGGCATGTGCAAACTGGCACATTTCACACACCTGCACACACACATACCCACACACACAGTGCTGCCACTTCCTTGTTCTTGATCAGCTGTCCAGGGAATTTTCTCCAAGGTGGTGCCAGCCTTCAATTCATACTCTTCCTTCCAACTAATTATCATGGCAGAGGTCCTTAGGGGGAGTAGCCAGACACTCTTTCATCATGCCTACACAGAAGAAGCCCCATCCCATCTCAGCCCAGGACTAACAATACGTGTATGCCTCTGGTAATGTAATAGTCTTATCCATGGCTGCCATACCCTTGAGAATAAACCCTTCTATGGTACCCACGTCCTTGAGAAGAAACCCTTCCATGGCCACCACACCCTTGAGAAGAAAGCAGCTGCAGAAATACTTTCTGGATGGGGGAGAGGCTTTGGAAACATCTGTCCACCAGTTTCCTATGTGATGCTATGCTGCTGTATTTTTGATGAGTTTTGAGGCCTATGTATGGTGGACTGGTGAGAGGCCACTCTGTGTGCAAAGAATGCGTTCACCCCTCTTGTTACTGCTAAATTTTCACATCTAGTTTTGAATCCCAGTGCTTGATCATATGATGAAAACACTGATTTAGAGTCTGTGCAAGGGATTTCCCACTCTGCCCCTCCCCTGGTCTAGTAAGCCTTGTATTGATTCCAAATGTCTTTGCAGGTTAAGGTGTCACAGATCAAAAGGTGCTGGCTCAAAGGGAAGCTTAAAACCTTTCAGGCTGCAGTCACACACGCTAAATAATCCACTTCCAATCCACTTTCAGTGCACTTTCCAACTGGATTTTGCCAGTTCACAGGCAACAACACAACTCCTCCCTCTTGTCTAGCAAGTCGGCTTAGTACCCTGCCCTTTATTTATAAAGCCTAGCTCCTCCCACTCTGAAGTCAAGAAATGGCTCGGGCTCTCCTGAGTCCTAACTTGCCTCTTTGTGCCAGCACTGCTGGCTCCCATGAGCTTAAATCTGGCTCCTGGAGAAGTGGCCATCTGCAAGTGCCCCCCCCCACTCCAAATTAAGCAGATTACCTGATGTTGGCATCTGTGCACAATTCATTCTGCTCCTGTTGGCTATGGGGAAGGGTAAGAAGCAGGTGTAGACGTAGCACCCGACCACAGCAAAAGCTGTATAGTGTGGCTTTTTTTTAAGATTTCTTCCAGCGTCACCTATCCAGTTCCAACCCTATCTTTGTAACCTTGAGGACTAGAAACTTGTTCAGTCCAAAACCAATAGAAAATTCTCAGGAGGCTGGATTCTGTTCCCACTGCCAGTGTCTGAGATGGGATGACACTTTGCAGAATCATTAAACAAACGATGACACTGGAAAGTGCTGTCAAGAGGCAGCCAATTGATGGTGACCCCGTAGGGTTTTCAAGGCGAGAGGTGTTCAGAAGTGGTCTGCCATTGCCTGCCTCTGCCGAGCGACCCTGGTATTCCTTGGCAGCTCCCTTCCAAGGACTAACCAGGGCTGATCCTGCTTAGCTTACGAGATCTGATGAGACTGGGCTAGCCTCGGTCAACCCAGTCAGGGCGTGAAACAAATACTGCCCTAAATGTACAAAGAAGGAGATGAACAATGAAGATGGAAAGCATTTGCTTCTACGCAGCTCCTATAAAAGTACAGGAAGTGCTCAGCTTTGCTCATACAAATGCAGCCCCTGATAATACAGCAACCGTGGGGAGAAAAATAAAGAGATGCAGGAAGTAAATGGACTGGAAATGTGTAATCACTGGAAAGGGGAACAGCGATGCCCCCGTGGAACTCCACTCGGGTGGCTTGTTGTGTGTTGAAGGTTTGTTTTGCTCACCTGGCTGGCTGCTTAATTGAGTCCTGCAAAGTTCCACTTTGTTCTTGATTGCTTAAGCGGTGGTGGAGGTGGTTGCCTGGAAATCCCACAACCCTCTTGTCAAAGTGGATGCCTCTGAGTGAGCGTATCCCTGCCCCATTCCGGTTTCTTAGGCCGGTCCCTCTGCGGCTGCTGCTCCTGCCAGCTTGCGTATCATGTTAGGAACACATTTCCAAAATGCAGTGAAGTCTAGGCACTTTGGCATCCCTGAAGTCCAAGCTCCACTCTCTTTTCTGTGCAAAATCTGTCTGGTCTGCCTGCCTCAGGAAGCGTGGTCAGTGTATCGTGACCAGTGATGGGCGAACTCCCCTTGGCTCCGCGCGGAACCGGCTCCCCTCTTGCAAGCCTTCCTGGAAACTTCTAAGAAAACAAAAGGCTCACCTGTTTCCAAGAGTTCTTTTTTTCCATCTCACAGTGTTGGCATCTGTGTGCTAATGATGTCATGCTCCTGTGCTTTACTGTATTGCCTTTACAAGGCTTGAGTAGAGCAGAAATGTGAGGCAATGTGTCTGTGCGCCGAACGCACATATACATTACTGACATCTAAAACAGGGCCAGCACAGGCCTGCAGGAGGGTTGCCAGCTCCAGGTTGGGAAAGACCTGGAGATTTGGGGATGGAGCCTGAGAAGGGTGAGGTTTGGGGGTGGGAGGGACTTCCATGGGGTGTGATGCCATAAAGTCTACCATCCAAAGTAGCCATTTTCTCCAGGTGAACTGATCTCTGATCTGAACTGATCATTTGTAATTCCAGGAGGTCTCTAGCCTCTACCTGGAGGTTGGCAACTCTAACCAACAACATTAGTGGTGAAAAATGCCATCAAGTTGTAGCCATTTTATGGAGACCCCGTGGGGTTTTCATGGCAAGAAACTAATCGAGGTGGTTTGCCATTGCCTGCCTCTGTATAGCAACTCTGGATTTCCTTGGTGGTCTCCCATCCAAGTACTAACCAGGGCTGACCCTGCTTAGCTTCTGAGATCTGTCAAGATCAGGCTCACCTGGGCCACCTATAGCAGAGCCACACAACATTATGTGTGTTAAAACCAGAGCTCATAGCAGGTGAGTCTTCCAGTCACAAGGCTGGAGCTCACATGTTGTACACTTCCTACATGCCTAGATTTTGTACTCACAAGCCTGCAATGATGTGTAAATGGGTACAGGGCCCCAGCACTTATGCCTGCTTCCCTCTCTATGCACGTCAGTATTAATGCAAGGTTGTGCGTAGATGGCAATTCGATAATCAGTGTATGGAGTGGAGAAGAATCCTTGTCAGTGGCTCCACCACTGACCTTCAAACACTGATCAGCTCGTCTGGACAGATGCAAACAAGCTGAATACATGCAGATACTTTCCCTGAACTCTATTCTGGGGTTTAGCAGGATGCAGCTTGTGCAGAAAAGCCAATCAGCACATGGACAAAGGTCTAATAGCACCAATGCACAGTGATGGCCATGCATTGCCAGGTTTACAGTACAAACCATCAGTCATGGCAGGCCACACCCAGCCAGATTATGCCACTTTATTTCCTTCTGGGAGCAGGGTTGACCCCATCTGATGGCAGACGGTGAAGAATTTCCCAAACCAAATGGGAAACCAAGAGCTGTGAGTTACTCTGGCATTTCCCTCTCTATGCTCACCACCACACTGTATCTAAGACCTCCCTTGAACCTCAAAACCATGTTTGTGGTAGCCAAGTCATTGCGCATAGACCTCAGCACCTTCTCCTAAGGAACTACATGTCCCTTTTGTGTTTTGAGCCACAATGTAGCAGAAAGTTTTCTTGTGCGCCACCAACCTAAACAGACACTCTGTGGCCATGTGCGTAGATGTTAGGAGATTGGGCAGAATCCTGTTTTTAAGGATTGTACACATCTCAGTCATCTTCCTTAAAAGACAGGTTGCTGTGAAAAGACAAACCAAACTTCTACGAGGGCAGGCAAATTCATTCTTGTTTCAGCTGAGTCTCCGTATTTTTCACCTCCCTGGCTTGCCATTCTGGTGATGAACAGCCACAATGAGCACAAAAAGAGAGTGAATCCTCCCCTGGAAGCTAGGTATGGTTCCCAACCTCCAGGTGGCACCAGGAGATCACCCACTATTACAACTGATCTCCAGATTACTGGAATCAGGTCCCCTGGAGAAAATGGCTGCTTTGGAGGATGGACTCTATGGCATTATGCCCTGTTAAGGTCCCTCCCCTCCCCAAACCCTGCTTTCCCCAGGCTCCAGCCCCCAAATTTTCAGGATTTCCCAAGCCAGAGCTGGCCACCCTAAAATTAGGCATAAGTGGGTAGTTAACCCAATAGCACTGGTCTTTGGGACCGGTATGCACCATCCCAGACAATAAGTTGTATTTTTCAGTTTGGTGTAGTGGTTAGGTGTGCAAACTCTAATCTGGGAGAAGCGGGTTTGATTCCCCACTCCTCCACTTGCACCTGCTGATGTGACCTTGGGTCAGTCACAAGCTCTGGCACAGCTGTTCCTGAAAGAGCAGTTTCTGTCAGAGCTCTCTCAGCCCCACCTACCTCACCGGGTGTCTGTTGTGGGGAGGGGAAGGGAAAGGAGTTTGTAAGCCGCTCTGAGATTCCAAGTGAAGGGCAGGGTATAAATCCAATCTCCTCTTCTTCTTCTTCTTCTTCTTCTTCTTCTTCTTCTTCTTCTTCTTCTTCTTCTCCTTCTCCTTCTCCTTCTCCTTCTCCTTCTCCTTCTCCTTCTCCTTCTCCTTCTTCTTCTTCTTCTTCTTCAACTGAAAAGTCGCTGGTGCTTTAGCCTTTCCTCATAGGAAAAGCACTCCAAACCCTTAATCATCTTGATTGCCCCATTCTGGTGTTTTTCAGATACAGCAGCCAGAACTGTACACAGTGCTCCAACAAGGCCACACCACTGATCTATACAGAGGCATTCTGATATCCGTTGTTTTATCGTCAGTTTCCTTCTTGATAACCCCCAGCAGTGTGTTTTGCCTTTTTCACCATTACTGGACACTGAGCTGACAATTTTATCAACCGATCCTCTACAACCCCAAGTTCTGTTTCCCTCTCAGTCTCAGCCTGTCAGACCCCATCAACCTATATTTAATATCAGGGGTTCTGATACAACGCACCTCACCTTACACCTACAATGAACTTTATTTGGCATGTTGTTGCTCACCCACCCTGCGTAGAGGGATCCTCTTGGGGCTCTTCACAGTCTGCCTTAGGTTTCACCATCCTGAATAATCTGGCATCGTCCCCAATCCTGGCCACTACACTGCTTGTCCCCAATTCCAAATAAATTATGAACAAATTAAATGATACCTCTTCAGATGCTGATCTCTGTAGCATGCCGCTGCTAACCTTCCTCCATTGTGAGAGCTGCCCATTTGTTCCTGCACTCTGCTTCATTGTCACTTGGTAGTGGCAGGACGTGCTATCAAGTTGCAGCCTATTTATGGCAACCCTGTAGGGTTTCCCAGGCAACAGACAAACAGAAGAGGCTTGCCCTGGCCTCCCTCTGCGTAGCAACCCTGGACTTCCTTGGTGGTCTCCCATCCAAACACTAACCAGGGCCAACCCTGCTTAGCTTCCAAGAGCTGACAAGATCAGGCTAGCCTGGGTCATCCAGGTCAGGTCCTGTCGTTTAAGCAACTTTTAATCCATTAGTGGACCGTCCTCTTAGCCCATCATTGCAAAACTCATTCAGGAATCTTTGGCGAGGTACCTTCTCAAAAGCCTTTTGAAAGTCTTAGGACATATAACAAACACCATTCAACAAATCATTGGATACCTCAGGACAAGAAAAATAAAAAAGGAAGGGGTGTTTCAGGTTGGTTTTTTTTTTTTCAGATTCTGCCTTGTCCTTCAGTAAATGAGGAAGAAAAGATTGGGGACATAGATTGCTAGGCTGGTAGCAGACGCGCAGTGGCCTTTCTGAATTTAGCCAACCTTTCCGTTTCCTTTCCCAAAGCTTCTTTTCCGAGCCCAGTGGGCGGTGAAGAAGAGGACAAGGTGGCAAATATATTGTGAGGCAGGGAGAGTGGCCGTTTTATCCACACTTTAAAAATAATCACTGTCGGAACAGCTTGTAAACAATACAGCCTTCAACAGTGGGACAGCCGTGCAGGGCTTTGCTGTGCAGAGAATGCTGTCATTTTACAAAACAAGATTGGCACTTGCCAATAAATTAGGGGGGGGGCATTTTAACTACCCAGTCATCAAGCACCAGACACCGGGAGAGTGTGTATTGCTCCCCGAAGCTGGCGGGCTCGTGCTCAGAGTGGCGAGACAGCTCAAATTGGTTCAAAGTCACGGGCCTTCTCTTTGCTCAGTGACAGAGAAGGCCGCCGCCGTTGCTTTTGTTTCTGTCTGCAAGTTCAATACGAAGACCCAGTTTTGTCTGTGATGAGGCTCTGCCAGAGAGCCGCACCCTAAACCAGTTATCAGATCTCCCCCCTAAAAACAAGACCACCACCCTCAGTCTTGAAATCAGTGCAGAGGGAGAGATAAGACTGCAAGAATAATAGGGGGTTGTTTTCCCTGTCAGGGAAATACAGCAAATTTTCTCTCAGCAAAGAAAGATAATTGGTTAGGGGAGTGCTAATAATCCACATGTTGCTGATTATTTCTAGCAGATTCCGAAAAAGATAGATGTAGGCATCTCAAAGCTTGGGAGGGTAAGTGAAGTCGCCAGCCTCCAAGTGTAGCCCGGGGACCTCCCAGAATTACAACAAATCTCCAGACAACAGAGATTAATTCTCAGAGAAAACGGTTGTTTTGGAGGGTGGAGCCTATGGCATTATACCCCGCTGAGGTCTCTCCCATCTCCAGATCTCACTCTCTCCACAGGCTCTACCCTCATATCTCCAGGAATTTCTCAGCCACAAGCAATGCTCCCCCTAAGCTGTGGGGTCTTGTGAGCAAAAATTCTACTTTGTGAGCTACTGGCATGAAAGTTGTGTGCAAGCGATTTGGCTGTGGCATAAATTAGTTTGCTCTGGAGCCAGGACTGAGACAGTTCCCTGCCCTGGCCCTTGGATCCATCATCCCACTGGGTCTGGTTTGGTTACCTGTCTCCATTTGTAGGTACCTTCAGGCATTTTCCAGTCTCAACTGAATAGCACCTGACCCACACTAATCCTACTAAACCCAGGCCTTTTTTTTTCTGGGAGGACACACCGGAAAAGAATTCCGCAACCTCTTTGATAACGTTATTTTAAAAATATTTAAAAGTTCATGAGTTTTCAGTACACAGATTGAAAAGTTCATTTTCCCTTGAGAGTACCAGCAGCTCTTTTTCAGGAAGGAAGGAAGGAAGGAAGGAAGGAAGGAAGGAAGGAAGGAAGGAAGGAAGGAAGGAAGGAAGGAAGGAAGGAAGGAAGGAAGGAAGGAAGGAAGGAAGGAAGGAAGGAAGGAAGGAAGAAAGGAAGGAAGAAAGAAAGAAAGAAAGAAAGAAAGAAAGAAAGAAAGAAAGAAAGAAAGAAAGAAAGAAAGAAAGAAAGAAAGAAAGAAAGAAAGAGGCCCTGACTAAACCTTTGTTAGGGCCTAGCCAATTCCAGTCAGTCCAGGCTTGTTTAACAAACCTCCCAAACACATACAGTGGGAAGCAGGCAAAAAAAGAGGCCAAATTTGGGGAAATTCCTGTTCCACTTCCTAAATCAACCAGCTGGTCCCACACCGGGCAGGGCAGGGCTACAGTTGCCAGCTCTGTGTTGAGAATACCTGGTGATTTTTGAGGTGAAGCCTGGAGAGGGCAGGGTTTGGGGTGGGGAGGGAGTTCAGCAGGGCATAATGCCTCCAAAGCAGCCATTTTCTCCAGGGGAACTGATCTCATTCATCTGTCATAGAAGGAGATCTCCAGGGGCCACATGGCAACCCTAGTAGGGATCAGTGGGGCAGTTTTCAGCACAAATGACTCTCAGCAGCTTCTACACAGGCTCTAAATAGCCTGCCCTTTCTGCTCTCGCTCTCTCTCCCCCACCCCCCATATTATCCAAGCTGTAAGAGGAAGCCAGCGCGGCCCAATCTCTTGAATTTTTTTTCTTTTAAAACAGGGTTTCCATGCAAACGACAGATTTAATTCTAAAGGTCAGAACTGCAATGCCAGTGGCATTTGGTGCCTAACATGAGCCAAGAGTGTAGTATGAATAGCAGAATATCGGTTTGCACGTGTTGCCCAACCAATTCTACTTAGTAGGGTTGCCAGCTCTGGGTTGGGAAATGCATGGAGATTTTAGGGGTGGAGCCTGAGGAGGGCGGGGTTTGGGGAGGGGAGGGGCCTCCACATGGTACAGTGCCATAGAGTCCACCCTCCAAAGCAGCCATTTCCTCCAGAGGAGCTGATCTTGATTGTCTGGGGATCATTTGTAATGGTGCAGGATCTCCAGCTGCCACCTGGAAGTTGGCAGCCCTACCATTTGGGCAGTCCCCATTTTCTGATACCTGCCAATGCTTCCTTTCCTTCCTCTCCCAGACAATAAATATTACTGAATGTGTTGGAGCCACAGCTGCTGTGAGATTAAGCATTCTGTTAAGCATGCTTATATTTTGGGGGGAAAGGGAACTGTGGTGGCACTTTGAGTAAAATACAGGTTTCAAAAGCCAGCATCTGAGTGCCCTGCCCTGACCTGGACAGGACAGGCAAGCCTGATCTTGTCAGATCTCGGAAGCTGAGCAGGGTCCGCCCTGGCAAGTACTTGGATGGGAGACCTCCTTGGAATACCAGAGGCGGGAGGTGGGGGCAGGCTTTATTCAGCCACTTCTCTGAATATCCTCCAGGCCCCCAGTTGGGGTCAGTCGCCAGAGTTTTCCATGACTTCCAGGCGCACACACAGTCAGTCACCAGAGGTCGCCATGACTTCCAGGTGCACACCCACTCCCATGGACATATGAAAAATACAGTCAATCACTCAATAAAAGCCATCATCAGACAGTTACCCTGGTGAACAGATTCTACAGCAGGTAGCGAAGAGGGAAGCACCAGGCAGCAATCACTGATATGAACATACTTTTATACATTTTATTATCATGTGCTCAGGAAAGCACATGTAGTTGCCCTCTTCCTCTGAGAAGTAAAGTAAGCAGAGAGATACTGAGTGGTCCAAGGCCACCCTATGAGTTTTATGACAGAGTGAGGTTTAAATACACGAAGTTGCTTTATTGGTCTGCCAAGGTCGGTATTGTCTATTCTGATGGGCATGCTCTCGGTGGAGATCTGTCACATCAACCTGCAGCCTGATCCTTTTAACTCGAGATGTTGAAGACTAAACCTGGGACCTTCTGTATGCAAGCCACGTCCTCTGCCACTGAACCTCAGCCCCAAGTCTCCCGTATCCTAGTCTAACGCTATGCCACCAATACTGTAACTCAGGGATCCCCAACATTTTTGAACATGTGGCCATCTTTGGAATTAAGACACAGGAGGGTGGGTGCAACTACACAATGGCTGCCATGGAAGCGGTAGCCAACCATAAAATGGCTTCTTCAAGAGGCAAGTAAAGCTAACAGTTTCCCTTGCTCGAAAGCCAGTCGAATCTGACTCTAGGGATGCGATGCTCATCTCCGTTTCCAAGCCGAAGAGCCAGTGCTGTCTAAAGATGATTCCGTGGTCATGTGGCCGACATGACTAGACACCGCGGTGCATGGAATGCTGTTTCCTTTCCACAAAAGTGGCACCTATTTATCTACTTGCAATTTCTTGCTTTCAAACTGCTAGATTGGCAGGAGCTTGGACCAGAGATGGGAGCTCACTCCGTCATGCAGCACTCAGGTCTTGAACTGCTGAACTACCAACTTTCCGGTCTGAAGTTCAGCATCTTAACCACTTGAGCCACTGCAGCCCTTAAAGAAGCAAAGCCAACCACAAAATGTCAGGGAGTAAGGTATTGCATAACTTTAACAATAACTTTTCAGTATTTCAGTCAAAAGCTCTGTTCAACAGGATACCTTTAAAACAAACTTTTTTTTAAAAAAATCTTCTATATACATATGCACAGCCAATCAGATCTCCAACAGCCAATCAAAAGTCCTGCTGGACAAAAGTGCCATCTGGCCCAACCTCTCTTCTAAAAATGGGTGTCCGGAAAGATGTCAGTAGGCATTATGGTGCACATGGGCTCCATGTTGGGGACCCCTCCCCCATTACCCCACTCGGAAATAGAGTTCCAATAAGGATGTCCCCGTTTTTGTACATGAAAAGGACACACTCATATGATCTTCCAGCACTGCAAAGCTTGTGTTCCCCCTCCCCTTTTCATCCGTCGTTCACATACAGCTGTAGTGACTCAACAAAGTCGGCCTGATCCCTGGTGGTGACGCAAAGTGGCAGCCCTTCTCAAGGCAAGGGAAAAGCCAGCTCATTGCCACAGCCTCTGCAGCTACACTGTTGTTCTGTTTGAAATGAAAGTTTTGTGTTGTCAGCTCAGCTGTACAGGGAGGGAATCAAAGGACCAATGGGGAGGTGCCATTCCCTTCCCTGCATTTTAATGTCTGGCTGGTGTGTCAGTTACCAATGCTCTTTGTTTGGAGAGAGAAAGCGAGAACTGGCACATATGCAAATAGCTGAGCAATTTAATTCTGTTTGTTTGTTAGGTTTCTTGTTTTCCATTGGGCATAGTACGCACTCTGCCAGTGCGGGGGGAAGGGGGTTGTAGATCATTCCAAGGACTAGAAGCCAAACATTCACTATTTTCAAGATTAAATCAAGATATGACATTAAACACAAACCTTTCTGACCCCTTGGCTCCTGCCCCCCCACCCCCGATCCTGTTCCAGCTTTTTAAACTGTAGGATCTGGTACTGGATGCAGCACTCAGCATTCTGACAATCTGAGTTTCTCAGGGTAAAGTATGTTTCTAGAGCCAGTTCAGTGTATTAGTTAAGTGTGCAGACTCTAATCTGGGAGAACTGGGTTTGATTCCCCACTTGCACCTGCTGATGTGACCTTGGGTCAGTCACAAGCTCTGGCACAGCTGTTCCTGAAAGAGCAGTTTGTGTGAGAGTTCTCTCAGCCCCACCTACCTCACAGGGTGTCTGTTGTGGGGAGGAGAAGGGAAAGGAGTTTGTAAGCCGCTCTGAAACTCCAAGTGAAGGGCAGGGTATAAATCCAATCTCTTCTCTCTCTTCTCTTCTCTTCTTTCTAGTCCTTAAGTTTGAAAGAGTGGCTTGAATGAATGCTGTCTCAGAAACCAGAGCTGGAGGTTCTGAGCTTTGTTGATCTCTCTCCTGCTTTCATGTCTGGCTAACAGAAATAGAATATGGGAAAATAAGCACATAGATACAAAGGTGCTTGCATTGCCTAATTTCTTTTTGCCACAGAATCCAACTTTTCATTAAGCTGTGAGTTATATTTAGGGAGAAAGGTATATTAGGGTTGCCAACTCAAGGTACAGAAATACCTGGAGATTTGAAGGTAGAATTCGGGAGGGTGGGTTTTAGGGAAGGGTAGGGTAAAATGCCATACAGTCCACCTTCCAAAGCAGCCATTTTCTCCAGAAGAAGTGGAATAAAGGTTTTAAATAAATAATAAATAAGCAAGCTATCTAGCCTGGAGATCAGCTGTAATTCCAGAGTTCCAGCTCCCACCTGGGGGATGGCAACCCTGGTTGTATTAGCACCAAATTTTAAAGCGGGAAGGTTTCAAAGCACCATGTCCATTCAACGAGGGAGGAACCAAAATTTGTGAGTGGGGAAAAAAGGAGCTTAGAAGGGCCTGAAATGTTCTGCTTTAGACACTCGTTGTTTGCCCCCCTGGGCTTCATCCCTTCTCTGTTGGCTGCTCCCACCAGCAGCTGCGTTGGTATGTTTGGGAAGTGCTGGTCTAGGGATTGTGCAGGCGTCATGGCAACAGCTAGCCAATCAGGCTGGCTGTGGGTCAAACGAGACGTGGCTGCCACCATTTTAAAAGGATTTTAAAATACCGTGAGGGCCTCAGTCGGCTCGCAGTAGGATTGCCAGCTCTGGGTTGGGAAATAGCTGGAGATTTTGGGGGTGAGGCTGGAGGAGGGCAGGGTTTGGAAGGGAAAGGACTTCAATGGGGTATAATGCTGAAGAGTCCACCTTCCAAAGCAGCCATTTTCTCCAGGTGAACAGATCTCTGTTGCCTGGAGATCAGTTGTAATCCCAGCAGATCTCCAGCCACCACCTGGAGGTTGGCAGTCCTAGTTCACAGTGTGTTCTGCCCCTAACCCCCCCACACACTCACACCTTTTCAGGTGCTGAAATGGCTGGGGGGTACATGTCAGCTAGCTGCCATGGATGGGAATGTATGGGTAGCTGCTTAGCTCTCCCGTCCCCCACCTCCCTCCCGGCTCAGCAGTAGACTCATGTTATCTACCGAGTGTCCTTGGAGCTCTGCTCTGCCTGTTCTTGCCTTCCCGCTCATCTTCCCTGGGAATGTAAAACCGTTGTTTTTGCCCACGTCTCCAGGTGCATGCCTATTGGCCTCAGTACATCAGGGGGTCATATCTGAAGGGGGTATATGTTTTGCTTCTATACCTGAGCCCGCCATTCCTGACACAAGAGCTCATGGTGTCTAGTACTAACCTCAATAAACTGAACTTCTTGAAGCATCGTTGTTGAGCGTTTTGACTGGGACCCCTGACAGAGTTTCAGGAATTATACTACTGTCTTTACCTGCCTCTCTGCCACGATGAACGGAGAAGAGGAAACCGGGGTACCAGTGACTACCCAGGAACAGGTACCCACCAACACCACCACCCCAACAACTACATCAATTTCCATGGCTCCCCCAGTGACTGGTGTATTGGGGGCCGGGGGGGCAATCCCGAGATTCGGAGGAGATGTGCCCAGGCCCCGTCGGTGGGGTCGGTTCAGTGGGGACACCCAAAAGATGTGGACGATGATCTCTGGGCTGATCACGGGGAAATGAATATCGGCCCTCGCAGCCAACACCTTGTAGAGAACAAGAACATTAAGGGCTTGCAGCCAAGTCAGAAACTGGACTGGAAATATATTGGTCCCTTTACAGTTGTGTGGAAAATCAATGACATCACGGTGCAGCTGGACCTCCCTAAGACACTTAAACATTTGCACCCTGTCTTTCATTCCAGTACAGCCATTTTAACACTTGAAAAGGTGTGTGTGGGGAGGAGAGGGCATCCCAGACCACTGCACTGTGAGCCTGGTCAGGATTAGACCCTCATGGCATTTTTAAATCTCTTTAAAATGGTGGCAGTAGCTGCTGGTCTGACCTGTGGGGGAGGGTTGCCGAAATTCAGGTGGGACCTGGAGACCTCCCAGAATTACAACTGATCTCGATGTAACAGAGATCAGCTCCCCTGAGAAAATAACTGTTTCGGAGGGTGGACTCTATGGCCTTATTCCACACTGAGGTCCCTCCCCTCTTTAAATCCTGCCTTCCCCAAGTGCCACCCCCCAAATGTCCAAGAATCTAACAACCCAGATTTGGCAACCCCTACTCATGAATGGTAGAAAACCTTAACCTGGGTAGCCTAGGCTGGTCCAATCTCATCAGGTCTTGGAAGCTAAGCAGGGTTAGACCTGGTTAGTAGTTGGGTGGGAGACCACCAAGGTAGTCCAGGGTACAAGCCATACAGAGATAGTCAATAACAAACCACCACTGAATGTCTTTTGCCTTGAAAACCCTATGAGGTTGCCATAGTATGATTTGATGGCACTTTTCACCACCGCCCGTGGGTAATGTCCAATGCTCCCTCTAAGCTATGGAGTCTTGTGAGCAAAAATTCTACTTTGTGAGCTACTGGCATTAAAGTTGGGAGCAAACGATTTGGCTCCCACATAAATTAGTTTGCTCTGGAGCCATCCTTCCTGAGCTAAGGCAAAAAGGTGTGAGCCAGAGGCTAAAAAACTGTGAGCTAGCTCACACTAACTCAGCTTAGAGGGAACGCTGCTACTGTCGTATCTAGTGTGACATACATCACCAAGCCTACTCACCCTTAGAAAGAAATCATGGCTTTATATTTACCCTGTAAGCCATTCTCCCAAATTATCTTCAGTGCAGGGGGTCATGTTTTGCAAGAAAGAAAGAAAAAAACTTTTTGGTGAAATCTCCCCCTCCCCATCTTGGCTCAGCCTTCCAAGCAAAATGGAAAAGAGTCAGGCAGTATGCACTGGAGTGTCTCTAAAACCCTTCCTCTTCTCTTCTCTTCTCTCTTAGCAGAAAGCCATTTGTCATAACAGGCTATCAGCTGCAATAAAAAAAAAAAGATGTGGGACAAATCATTCATTGGGAGTTTCCTAGCATTCAGCATCATGTGCAATACGAAGCGGGCTAGTAAGCAATCAGCTACCTACTGCTCGCTCTGGATCACAGGTGGCAGCAAAATCAATTAGCACCTTTTACCTATGGGAAGCTATTGACTCCTGCCCACTTTAAGAAGAAATACACCTTGAAACTGGTAAAGTTACAAAACAGGCCCTTCTCACTGTGCAGAGCTACGGGAGGTGTTCCTAGGGAGAGATGCCGTTCAAGTGCCCCCTTCTTTGCAAATACGCTTTGCTTCTTTTGCACAACAGTAGACAAGAATTGCTATGCGATCGAGCTGGCCGGTGATATGCATTCTGGGGGCGGTGGGATTGGAATTACCAGCACTGGGGCTAATTACAGCTTCCTATCACTCCAGAGAGTCAGCAGAACTGCCCTCAAACCATGCTGCAAGTCATAATGCTACAAGCGGTGGGGAAGTTGGATTTTTCCATAGAGAGGCATGCATACGCACCCTGCCAAAGCTGCACTTCGGCACAGCAGGCAGCTCATGCTCGGCGCCTGGCTCCACACTGGGCAAAGAGACGCAACGGAAGAAGGCCATCACTTTAATATTTACAACAATGCATAGGGAAGTGGGAAGCCGGCTAATGGGACTTGGCTAAACAAACGGCCCTTCACCTTTTGTTCCGTAATGGATGCTGATGTTACTAATTAAACCAGAGTTTCCGCTAAGCGAAGTAATGAGTCTTTCCCTCTGCCGATGTTAGAAAACACCTAATTCTTTGCTGATCCTTTGAAAACAATCAGAGCAGATGGGTGGCAGAAATGGAAATGCAAGAGTAGGAGGAGGACACATCAAATTCCATATGGTGGCGCTGGAAGAAAATGGTAACCTCTTTTGGTACCTGTAATTTTTTTCAGCCCTGACCTGGCTGGCCCAGGCTAGCCCAGTCTCACCAGACCTCAGAGGCTAAGTAGGGTCGGCCCAGGTTAGTACTTGGATGGGAGACCTCCAAAGAAGTCCAGGGTTGCTACACAGAGGCAGGCAAGGGCAAACCACTTCTGAATGCCTCTTGCCTTGAAAACCTGACAGAATCTCCATGTTGGCTGCAACTTGACAACATTTTTACCGCCACCATTTTTTTAAAAAGCTGGTAGGTGACCATCACAAAGGGATAACACCTGAGGAACATTATGGGATGCCCCCAAAGACTTTTGAGAAAGTTAGCAATATTCCTTGGGCAGATTCTATATAGCCCCGAGCAATTCTCCCTCTAAGCTGTGGAGTCTTGTGAGCAAAAATTCCACTTTGTGAGCTACTGGCATTCAAGTTGCGAGCGAGCGATTTGGCGACTGCATAAATTAGTTTGCTCTGGAGCCCTCCTTCCTGAGCTAAGAGGAAAATGTGTGAGCCGGAGGCTACAAAACAGTGAGCTAGCTCACACTAACTCAGCTTAGAGGTAACACTGGCCCCTAGTTCACCCATTTAAGCTGCTAGGGAAAACCTGCATCACCTGCACCTTGGACTGCCAATTCTAGATTTTTGGGGGAGGAGCCTGAGGAGGGGCCTCATCAGGGTATAATGCCACAGAGTCCACCACCCTCCAAAGCAACCAGTTCCTCCAGGGGAACTGCTCTCCGTCATGGAGGTCAGCTCTAATATCAGGAGATCTCCAGGCCCCACCTGAAGGCTGGCAACCCTGCCTGAACCACAGGTTCTTTTTCAGAATTACTACGGTTGATTCCCACCCCTCAGCTTGAGTGGGCTCAGCAAACTGAACTAGGTTACCAAAACATCAGGGAAAAGGCTTGCTTTTATCCAAGCCAATTATTTACCAATCAGACCCTGGCAAGCTCCTGCTGGCCCGATCTACTGAAGACTGCTGTTGTGGGAAGGAAGTAGTTCTCTCTCTCTCTCTCTCTCTGACATTTTCTGGTTTAGTTATTTACTTCATTTATACCCCACTTTTCTCCCCAGTGGGGACCCAAAGTGTCTTCAAACATTTTCCCTTATAGTCTCACAACAACCCCCCGAGGTAGGTTAGGTTAAGAGTGTGTGGCTGGATCAAGGCCAGGAAGAAGAAGGAGAAGGAGGAGAAGGAGAAATTGGATTTATACTCTGCCCTACACTCAGAGTCTCAGAACGGCTTACAATCTCCCTCCTTTCCTCTCTCCACAACAGACACCCTGTGAGATAGGTGAGGCGGAGAGAGTTCTGAGAACAGCTCTGAAAGAACTTATGACTGACCCAAGGTCACTCAGCAGCTTTGCGTTCAGGAGTGGGGAATCAAACCCAGTCCTCCAGATTAGAGTCCGCCACTCTTAACCACTACACCAAACTGGCTCTCTTTTGGTAAGCACAGACATGACATCTGAAAAGGACCCTTAAGTTCCCATCATTATAATCTTTCCATGGCGGCATGGGGAATCTGAACCTGGTTCTCCCAGATCCTAGTCTGATACTCTAACTACTATACAATGTTAGCTGCCAAGTCAATAGCCTATGTCAATATCATAGGTCCATTCCAGGCCCCAAAGCCGGGGAGGAGAAGAGGAAGAAAGAGAAGATAAAGTCCCCCCTCCCTTCTTGCCTCTGCTGCGAGTACAACAGCTGCCACCTAAGAGAGTAGGCGAGAGGGAGGGAGAAGTACTTCTGCAGCTCATATTAAAATTCAAGACAAAGGTGGTTTTTAAAGTCTTATTTAAGACCAGCATCATGAGTCACCATCAGCTGTAGTCCAAACCAAGGAATTAGGAACTTCCATCATACCCATACTCTTTCAGTGTGATTTGCCTGGGAGCCTTTGCCTTAGGGCAGGGGTGAGCTATATATAGCCTGGGGGTCTACATCCAGCCCATTGATGCATGTGGCATGGTCCCCCCATACCCAGTCTGGTGACCCATCTGGTATTGCTGGATTCCATGCCCCTGAACTGCAGCAATTCTGAGCTGCTGAAGGTCACCTGGTGAACTTCACAGATCAGTTGGGACTTGAGTTTATCATCCCTGGCCCACACTGAGAGGCAGCGTGGTGTAGTGCTTATAGAGTCAGACTAAGACTTGGGAGACCCTAGTGCTGTCATGAAGTTTGGACCGAATCCCTCAGTCTAGCCTACAACACTGGGAGGATACAATGGGGAAGGCGAATTAGGAATGCCACCTTGAACCCCTTGCTGGAAGGGCATGATAAAAACACACTAGACAGGTAGAGAGTCCAGCACACTAATCACTTTGAGTCAATAGTTCTCCAGATCACTGAAAGACAGTGGAACACTGGAGAAGCAAACGGAATTGAAAGAAGGGGAAACAGCTGCTGTTTTCAGCCATCATTCATAGTAGAAGAGGGCGCAACATTCAAGAAACCTGACCTCGATGGATGACATGAGCGGACAGAACCATGCAAGAGAACTGAGAGTAGATTATAATGATGGAAATGCAAGGCCCCTTTTCAGATGTTATGTCCATGCTTACCAAAAGGTTGACAAAACGTTCTGCTCTTAGAATCGTAGAGTTGGAAGGGGCCATACAGACCATCTAGTCCAACCCCCTGCTCAATGCAGGTCCAGCCTAAAGCATCTCTGACAAATATTCATCCAGCCTCTTCTTGATATGTGTGATTGCTACGTTGTCTGAAACGTGTGTATTTTGCATGGGTGAAAAGGTTCACTCTGTACAAACCAGGCCCACAAAAAAATCCACTGGCCAATTCACACATACCAAAACTTTAAAGGTAAGGTAAAGGTTTCCCTTGCTTGAAAGCTAGTTGAATCTGACTCTGGGGGGGGTGCTCATCTCTGTTTCCAAGCCAAAGAGCCAGCACTGTCCAAAGACGTCTCCAAGATCATGTGGCCAGCATGACTAAATGCCGAGGTACAGAGAATGCTGTTACCTTCCCACCGAAGCAGTACCTATTTATCTACTTGCAATTTCTTGCTTTCAAGATGCTAGGTTGGCAGGAGCTGGGGCCAGAGATGGGAGCTCACTCCATTCCGTGGCACAAGGGTCTCAAGCTGCCAAACTACAGAGCTTCCGGTCTGCAGCTCAGCGGCTTAACCTACACATACGCAAAATCTGTGTGATGCCTTTGTTCAGATGACATGGCTACCAAGCATATCAGGAGCAGTCTGCTCCTGCTTTGTGCACTTGCTGGCCCTCCAGTACGTCTCAGCGTAACCTCTGAAAACAGCTATACTTTGTATGGGATGTGAGTTATACTAACTGGAAGCCAGCCAATTCAATCATGTCCTTGGTTGATTCACACGACCAAACAGATGTGAAACTGGAGAATAATAGAATGTGTCCAGAGAGGCAGTCAAGTGCCCTGCTCTACGAATAGAGAGAATTCATTGTTTTCTTATAGGGTTAATGCTTAAAAAAAAATCCAACAATAGTTTAGCAGGGGACGGGAAATGAATCCAAGATGAAATAAATTGCCAAACCGAATCAGCCCTCTGGCCCTGCCTGGCATCTTCTATCTGACAGCAGCCAGAACCAGCTGCTTTGGGAGACAAGCACAAGAGCCGAGAGTTAGTTGCAAACATTCAAATAACCTGCCCGGAGGGAAAGTTCCCTCTTAAGCTTCGTGACACATGGGCTCGCTTGTGCCCTGGGAAAAAAAACATGATTTACTAGCTGAGTGTCCATTATAGATAAACAGAACCGGACAGAGCATTGGATATTTGCCCTCTGAAATACTGTCCCCTTTAAAATAAATCTTTGTAGTGATTACTTAATAGGAAGTCAATGGACCGTGAGTGCATGATTAACAGAAACCAAGCGCACCGGTGCATTTATGAAGAATGGTCATTCCTCCCATTCTCTCATAGGCCACTGCCACTTCAGAGGGGTGCTGAAGACACTGAATTAGGATGACATTCCTTTTCTCCCGGCCCTCTTTTAGCCAAGGTGAGAGGCAGTGCTAGCAAAAATGGGAAGATGAGGGGGACAACATTGCAGGGACTATGGTCACCCTGGAGACCCACTGAGTTCGAGGGATTTGCTTTCATATAATGTTTTGGTTGGATCTGGGTAGCACATTTCAGAGGGGAGCAGTGCTGAAGATACTGAGTTAGGATGACATTCATTTTTCCCTGACCACCTTTTAGTCAAGGTAGGAGGCAGCACTAGCAAAAAAAGGGAAGATGAGGGGGACAACATTGCAGGGACTATGGTCACCCTGGAGACCCACTGAGCTCAAGGGTTTTGCTTTCATATAATATTTTGGTTGGATCTGGGTAGCATGGGGGTGGGGGGCAAAGGGCATGTTGTCAGGAAGTCCATGATGGCTCTCACAAGGTAATTTTGGTCAGTGTTTTCATGATGGCTCTCTTGATGGGATGGTCACATGGGGGAAGTCATCAGAGTGACCCCTCTAGTCATGAAACTTTATGAAGGGTTTATAAGAAGTTGCCACAAGGAGGAGGAGGAGGAGGAGGAGATTGGATTTATACCCCGCCCTTCACTACCCAAAGGTGTCTCAGCGTGGCTTACAGACTCCTTTCCCTTCCCCTCCCCACAACAGACACCCTGTGAGGTAGGTGGAGCTGAGAGAGCTCTTGACGGAAACTGCTCTTTTTTCAAGAACAGCTCTTATCAGAACTATGGCTTGCCCAAGGTCATCCAGCCAGGTGCAAGTGAAGGAGTGGGGAATCAAACCTGGTTCTCCCAGATTAGAGCCCGTGCACTTAACCACTACACCAAACTGGCACAATACACTCCCTCTCCAATATACAATCCTCCCTCTCCAATATACCCCTCCACCATTTCTAAAGCCAAAGACAGCAATGACTGGAGGAGTGCTGTTACCCAAGGCTGTGGGATTGGTGGACTAGTCATCTGCTGATTTTCTCTTAACAGAATCATCCTAAACGGGGTTCTAACTCTATTGGATTTAGAAAACTGCAGCTCCTCTTAGAATGGCGCTGTGAATTCTGTATCAAGGATGAGGTTAAATGTCCCAACCCTCTTGCTTCAGCCCTGCAGATGCACATTTCAATTTTGCTTTTTCTCTCGTGACTCTATCCCAAGATTCTTTTATTGCACCCCATTATTTCTTTCCTCACCTATTTCTCAACAGCAGTTGTGCATTGATTAATCAACATGAAACATTATACATATACAAACTCTGTATAAAACACATATAAAACTGTACAAGGTGCATACCTGATATGAATGAATCCCACAAACCCAACAGCAAAAAGCACAGAACCAGTATCATTGAGAATATCAAAAGAAATCAAAAAAGAAACACTTGTTATCCCTAGTCCAGATATCTGACCATGGTAACCTAGTGCCCCAGTGCTAGACTCCAAAGCATGATATTTTCAGAGGCAACGTAGACTGAAGAGTTGCCAAGTCTCTGGATGCATATGTGAGTCCAGCCAAGCCTTTTCTGACATTAGTGGGAATTCACCAACAAGAACACATACATGAACTATTTCTTGTGAACAGGACAATGGGCAGATTTTTCATCCATGTGTAGTTTCAGTACAAGCCAACAAGAACCAAGCAGGGTTTAGGGACAATCTATGTATTGCCCTACTCACCCGATATGGCTACTGCACATATTGAGAGCATTGTGGTTAGTGCACATTCCCATTTGTGCATAACACAACATAACAGAAGCCAATGTTGGATCAGGTCAATGGCCCATCCAGTCTAACACTGTGTCACACAGTGGCCAAAAATACCAGGTGCCATCAGGAGGTCTACCAGTGGGGCCAGGACACTAGACCCCCCAAGCACCAAGAACACAGAGCATCACTTCTCCAGAGTCCCTATCTATACCTTGCGGCTAATAGCCACTGGTGGACCTCTACTCCATATGCTTATCTAATTCCGTCTTGAAGCCATTCATGCTTGTAACCACCACCACCTCCTGTAGCAGTGAATTCCATGTGTTAATCACTCTTTGGGTGAAGAAGTACTTCCTTTTATCTGTTCTAACCTGACCACTCAGCAACTTCATTGAGTGCCCATGAGTTCTTGTATTGTGAGAAAGGGAGAAAAGAACCTCTTTCTCTACCTGCTCCATCCCATGCATAATCTTATAAACCTCGATCATGTCACCCCTCAGCCATTTTTTCTCCAAGCTAAAGAGCCCCAAGTGCTTTAACCTTTCTTCATAGGGAAAGTGTTCCAACCCTTTTATCATTCTAGTTGTCCTTTTCTGCACTTTTCCCAAAGCTATAATATCCTTTTTGAGGTGTGGTGACCAGAACTGTACACAGTATTCCAAATGAGGTCACACCATGGATTTATATAGGGGCATTTGTGACCTCCTAAGACATGCCATCACAATGTCTGAAGGGGGCTCCCCTCCCTCCACTTCCAGTCCCTCTGTTTAGCTAGTTCAGGATGGGATGGAAGACTCTGCCATTACTCAAGGTCTTTTGGAATCCAGATTATGACCACAGAACAGATCCGTCATAAATACTGCACCGAGGTTCAGTGGTGGCCTGTATTTTGACTGTCAAATTGTACCTCAGCCACCAAATGGGCCAGACAAATGAAACATCCGCTCCTGGCTTAAAAATATCCTTCACAACAAGAACGTGTGCCATTAAAGGAAGGTTAAGACTGTGCCGCCTTCACCTGTTAGAGAGATTTAACACAAGAGTCAATGTTAACATTTACAATCCCTGATCAAACCCTGATCTCCTCACTTTCTCACTCAAATAATACATTCTTTCTGCTCTTAAAAATGAGCTATCGCCCACCTGCCAAACTGGCAGGAGGCAGCAAAAGAAACCTTAATCAATATTTCAATCAGACACCTGTGGGTGACTGAGAATTGGTAGTTAAGGGTTCTCGCGGGTAAATAAAAAGTTGCCTGTTTTCTTTCTTTGGAGAAAAAAAAGGTTGGGAAGCTTGGCTGCTTTGGGGATTTCTTTATGCAGATGATGAGAAAGAAGAGTTTGATTTATACCCTGCCCTTCACTTGGAGTCTCAGAATGGCTCACAGTCTCTTTCCCTTCCTCTGCCCACACCAGACACCTTGTGAAGTAGGTGGGGCTGAGAGAGCTCTGAGACAACTGTTCTTGAGAGAACAGCTCTGAGAGAACTGTGACTGGCCCAAGGTCACCCAGCTGGCTGCATGTGAAGGAATGGGGAATCAAACCCAGTTCTCCAGATTTGAGTCCACTGCTATTAACCACTGCACCAAACTGGCACCTTCCAAACAACCTCCATTCTCTTGTGAATTTAACTGAAGCATTACAATATTTTTTTTTTAAAAAAAAGAATCCTACTTAATTTTGAGAATTAAAGAAAAAATGTAATATTTGTGAGCACCATTTCAGTCCAGCAGTGTTTCAACTGGGCCCTCATGTGGATATAAAACTGATTTTCTGGATTTTAAGATAACTCCTATGTCCTCTCTCCTGCTCTTTGAGGCCAGAGGCTGGAAGACCCATTAATGAATCTTCCCAGGTTTTTTAAATTTTAGTAGGTGGGTTGCCAACTCCAAGCTGGGAAATTCCTGGAGATTTGGAATTGGAGCCTGGGGGAGTTGGGATATGGGGAGGGAGCTCAGAGAGGTATAATGCCTTAGATTCTACCCTCCAAAGCAGACATTTTCTCCAGAGGAACTGACCTCTGTTATCTGGAGATCAGTTGTGATTCCAGAAGATCTCCAGGCCCCAACTTGGAGGTTGGCAGCCCAGAGTGTAGAAGCTCAATTCAGACCAGAGTTATGTTGCAGGAGAAAATGGGGGTATATGCCTTCCTTCACCACATGATTTCACTACTAAAATCACCTGTTCTTAGACTGAGTAGCCAAAATAGACAGTACATTTCGCCGGTACATGACCCCTGACCTGACTCTGATCCTCTCAGCATCAGATGACAATTGGTGGGAACTAAACTCCCCGGTGTGGTGGGGCCTTATTTGCTATGTGGGGGAGAAGGGGCTTCAGCCTTCCCTCTTGTGCCATTTTTGCAATCCCAAACAGCCCCAGGGGTGTTATTTCCACCACTGGGGGCTGCGTATTGTTGCACCAACTGCTCCCTGTACACTGGAACAACCTTTCTTATGTGCACCAAAGCAGTCTGTTTCTTGGGGGGCCTTTAAGCCCTGGGGGGAGCTTTAAGTTTGATAGGGGTCAAACTTGGCACTGTATTTTCAGAAATGGAAGGAGGTGAAGGACATTGAAATGATACATTTTTTATTTAGAAGAAAAGGGACCACATAAGGAAAAGTGGAGAGACAGAGCCAATTCAGAACTAAGAAGTTGGTCCAGAAGAATATCATGGTCATCAAGTTGCAGCCGACTTGTGGTGACCCTGTAGGGTTCTCAAGGCAAGAGATGAACAGAGGTGGCTTGTCACTGCTTGCCTCTCCATAGCAACCCTGGACTTCCTTGGTGGTCTCCCATCCAAGTACTCTACTTAGTTTCTGAGTTCTGATGAGAGTGGGCTAGCCTGGGCTATTCAGGGCTACACATTGTTCTCTGTAAAAATACCCGGGTGGGGGTGGGTGTTTCTGCCTGAACAGGGAATGAAAAAGAGACAATGTAAAACCAACTTTGTCTGTCCAATGAGATGTGAAGGGGGAAGGTCCATGGACCTTATAAGGAAGTACTTCTTCACCCAAAGAGTGATTAACACATGGAATTCACTTCCACAGGATGTGGTGGCAGCTACATGCACAGATGGCTCCAAGAGGGAATTAGATAAGCATATGGAGCAGAGGTCCATCAGTGGCTATTAGCCACAAGGTATAAATAGGAACTCTCAGTCTGGGGCAAGGGATGCACTGTATTCTTGGTGCTTGGGGGGTCAACAGTGGGTGGGCTTCTAGTGTCCTGGCCCCACTGGTGGACCTCCTCATGGCACCTGCTATTTTTGGCCACTGTGTGACAGAGTATTGGACTGGATGGGCCTTTGGCCTGATCCAACATTGGCTTCTCTTATGTTCTATGTTCTTATGTGGTCTAGGATTTCTTGGTCCTTGGATGAAGACAGAGTCCTTGCCAGGTCCCAGACTAGTGTCTGAATCCTAATGGTGGCTGAATCCAAACTGATGGGCAAAAGAGCCCTCTCTATTCTTTTTTGTTGGTTGGACTATTGGGGTTTGAATTTGGGAGGGAAACACCTAGTTTTTAGTAGAGCTATAAGGAGCTGCTGAGAGGCTGGCAGGGTATGGGGAACTTGGCGGAATTAAAAGACAAAGACAAAGGACTAACTTGGGTGGTGACAGAAATTGACTAGTTAATGTCCCTCTTCTCCAGGCAAGGCAGGGTACCTGCTTTCATTCTGGGTGCAATTGCTTCATTTACTATTCTGTGAGGTGAGTGCAGCATTCACTAGAGGGGAAGTTAAAGTAATGTCCTGACATCTAAGACATCCATCTGGACTTGACTGGCATTTGATTTCCCCTGCATGTATGGCTAGTTTTAAATTTATCTTTAATGGCACAGAATATGCTTTCCAAAATGAGAGAGGGACCCTAGTGGTGGTTTCCCCTTGTCTAATATGTCAGAGGTGGAAACCTCCTGGGTGACTTATCCTGGGGGATGTCTTCTGGGCAACCACATGTATTGATGGAGTATGTGTGTGATGACCCCCCACCCCCGTGGGGTAAGTAATACCGTCGTAGGAATTTAGTTCCTAGCAGCTGATAGGAGGAACATTGCGTCATGGAACTCTGACCCAACCTATGGCAAAATACAATATCTTGTTTGGTTCTTAAAGAGAAGAAAAAGGCAGAAACCCTATCTTTGGTTGTCAGCTCCCCCCCTCCCATCCAGACCTAACTATATAGATGTATTGATTTCATTTGGGAAATATGGGAGAAAGGGTAAATTTCCTTTCACATGAGCCACAACACAGATCTGAACTTGGGCCCTTGATGGCTTCTGTTTCCACTTTAAAATGCTGGGAACCTCCATTCATGGATCCCCCATGTTTTGCATAGATTGCCCTTGAGATGAGACTCCAAGGGGCCCTTCCCACATGACAGCTTTTAAGTGTATAAGATATGTGAAAGGTCCACCTAGGATATCTGAAATATTAAAAATATAAAACATTGACTGTAGCTTTTAGGAGGCTGAAGACATAGATCATACAAGTAGACTCCTCAGAGAGCTGGAATTGACTGCAGTACCTCAGTGAGTATATGCTTGGTAGTAAATCCAGATCAGCTGCTATGTAACGCATGGAACAGACCCAAGTGAGCTCTCTGTGTTTCCTTAACTGGCTCTTTATTTCTGGCAACACAGACAATCCATATTAATTAAGTGTTTTCTTAAATAATATCTGTATGCATAAACCTAGGAATCCTCCTTATTGTCTGATGTTGATTGTTTTTCTAAACCAATAGCAAAACGAGGGCTGAAAGGAAGTATGGGTTATGCCTCCAACTCCATTACATGCAGCCAATAGGAGGTAGGCAGGCAGTTCCTGTAGGACTGGATCAAATGGAGTGGGTGCGGGTGCAGAGGAGAGCGATGAGGATGATCGGGGGCCTGGAGACCAAGCCCTATGAGGAAAGGCTGAGCGACTTGTTCAGTCTGGAGAAGAGGAGGCTGAGGGAGGACATGATTTGAAGGGCTGTCACTTAGAGGAGGGCAGGGAGGTGTTCCTGTTGGCAGCAGGGGATAGGACTCACAATAATGGGTTTGAATTAAGGGCGGGAAGGTACTGGCTGGATATTACGAAAAACTTTTTTTTACAGTACGAGTTGTGCAACAGTGGAATCAGCTGCCCAGGGAGGTGGTGAGCTCCCCCTCACTGGCACTCTTTAAGCACTGGCTGGACAAACACTTGTCAGGGAGGCTCTAGGATGATCCTGCATTGAGCAGGGGTTGGACTTGAAAGCACTTCCCTCCACTGTTGTGGCCCCTTCCAACTCTGTGATTCTATGATTCTATAAACCCTGAGGGAAAAAGGGCAAACCCTGGGGCCCATGTTCTTTGTATGCACAGAAGTTCTTTTAACTGGGTCCCCTTAATGCCCACGGAACTCTTCTTGTTTGCAGTAAACTACTGGATGAGATCACTTCCCCAAGAAGCCTTTTATTTCATAAATACTTTCCCATTACTCCCTGATCCCTTTCATTGTGATGACTGTCCCCATTCAAACCTAAAATCCACTCTTGTGCCCAGGCCTGGTGGAGGTGCTGGATGAATTGTAAATGGCAGGGCTCTTTTTGTAGCAGGAACTCCTTTGCATATTAGGCAACACACCCCTAATGTAGCCAATCCTCCAAGAGCTTACAGTAGCCCCTGTAAGAAGAGCTCTGTAAGCTCTTGGAGGGTTGGCTACATTATGGGTGTGTTGCCTAATATGCAAAGGAGTCCCTGCTACAAAAAGAGCCCTGGTCAACAGCTTCTCAGCCATGCGAGTTCTGGCAACCACAATGGTGGAGGAAAGTGCTTTCCAAGTCACAGCTGGTTTATGGTGACCCCACGGGGTTTTCAAGACAAGAAACAAACAGAGGTAGTTTACCATTGCCTGACTCTGAGCAGCAATCCTGGATTTCCTTGCTGGGCTCCCATGTAAGTACTAGCCAAAGCTGACCTTGCTTAGCTTCCAAGATCTGATGAAATCAGGCTAGCCTGGGACATTCAGGGATGACTGGGAGGGACTACATTACCCATGAGGAAACATGATAAAGCTCATCAAGTTCTCATCCATAAGGTTTCCAAGGACCAAGGCAATTCCAGATCAAGCAGAAGGAGGGGTTGCCCCTTGTCATTCTAGCAAAGCCTAATTTTGCATCCTAATGCCAATTCTGCAGCTCCATTTGAATTCTACATAAAATGTCTTACGTTACACATCATCCTTCCTGAGTCACAAGTTTTGGGCTGATCAAAAGAGCCCTAGGCTGAGCATCATGTCATCATTAAAAAGTCATCAGTCTGTCTTTTACTACACAGAGCTTCTTATCAACCGCGTCTTTCCACCTCTGTGTAGAGTACAGTAAATAACTGCCATCTCTCAGCAGGTCATGAGTGAGAACTGATTTTTTTTTTGACCGTTGAATGGCAACATCCACATCTCCAGGCTCCCGACTTTCATTTTCTTTTGATTGCTTTTCCTTTCAGCTCAGCCCATCTTCATGCACAATGGAACCATTTAATTCTATATGTTTCTGAAGACTTCTTTTCACACCCTTTGAGAACTGAAGATGTTGTTCTTTCAAAACTGCCAAATAAAACTGACTTGGGAGGGGGCATATTTTATGCTCTGTTGGCACAAGCAAAACCTCTAAGCACTATCAGAGAAAGAATGGAAAGGAATAACCACCTATGGTGAAGAGCAGAAGAGTTCTCAATTGATTAGTCAGCCATGATGCCTCCTGGAAGCCAGATTTTTTTTTTGGGGGGGGGGCATTTTCAGATGTAACATAGAGAATTATTTGGATGCCAAAAAAAAAAAAATCAGCCTCCAATGAATGAGCATTAGAAAAACTGGTGATGGATATTCCTTAATCTCTGATAAATAGAACAACCCCAGCAAAACAAAAACAAAGATAAACTAACCAGTACACAACTTTTTTTTTTTTGCAAAGGCCTGTAATCAAGGATACATTTTTATGCATGCAATTATAGGAAAAGAGATCACCAGTTTACCCCATAAACTCAAGTACTTAACTGTACTTCGTGGGCAACTGTTCTTCTCAAAATGGCAAAAACCTTGGTCCTCAGCTGAAATTCCATGAGTGAAAATGTTCCAAATGTGAGAAGTCCATGGCCCATGGAGTAACATCACCTTAAAGAGCCAACAGAACACACTAATCCTTCCTATGAAGAATATATGAAGCTGCCTTAATCTAGCCCAGTAATGTCTCCTGAGATGTGAAGTAGCTCTCAAGGCATCAAGTTCTTTTCAGGTCAAAGTCTGTCCTAGTCTTGCTACCTGAACTCCCTTTTACTACAGATGAGAGGCTCTGAACCTGTGGCATGTACACTACCAAAGAGGTATGCACCATCTTGTCAGACTACATAAGAGTAGTCTTATGGGTACCATTTCTGTCATATGCTGAAGAGGACAAAACATTCACTTTGCAAACCAAATGGGTTCAGATTCATATTTTACATGCTGAATCTTCATACCCATCAAAGTGAGCTGCTGCTGCTGCTGGAGTGGTGTTTTATTATTTGCCTTTCCTTAACTGCTGAGTAGCTGAGGTTACTGTGTGGGAGGACAGCGTTTGAGGGTGTGTGGGTGTGTATAACCTGTTGGAGAGTGGTGCTTATTTGAGGGAGTGTGGTTTCTGTTTGTCTCTTTGTCTGGGTGTAACTGATTGCAGCTTTTAGCAATTTTGCCTGGGGATGACTGCTGGCCCCACCCTCTGCTGGGTGAGCCTTTAATTATATTAGGCTCCTCCTTGCCAGAGGTGTGAACCAAAGGGCAAGAGCTACAGGGCTTTTGCCCTGTGGGCCCTATAGAAAGCTGAATAACTCTTACATTCTATATTTGTTAAGTTAGGTTTTGTTTCTGCAAATCTTTCACAAGTAGTCTTGAGAGCCAGTTTGGCAGGGAAGTTATCAAAGAAGCGTCAGTTAAACTGAACTGATTTTGAAATGGATTGCAACAGCATGGTTGGTGAGGGAGCTGAGGCAGTGACATGTGAAGTCTGTGGCATGTTTGTATTCTTACCTGAAGGTAACAGCAATTACACTTGCAGGAAGTGTAAGTTGGTAGCCGTACTGGAGGAGAAGATACAGGGACTTGAGGCACACTTGTCCACACTCCTGTTTATAAGGGAAGCTGAAGAGTTCATGGACAGAATGCCTGAAGCACTCCTGAGAGGGCAACAGGAGGAGGAGGGAAAAGTATTTCAGCAACTGGAGGAGCACCCAACACAGGAGGAGGGCACATGGAAGAATATAACCTACAAGAGCAGGAAGATCAAGAGACATTCTGAGCCTCTGTTTCTAAGCAATCAGTTCCTGGCATCCCTAGATACCA
Organism: Gekko gecko; assembly: GCA_029375565.1. Taxonomy (NCBI): domain Eukaryota; kingdom Metazoa; phylum Chordata; class Lepidosauria; order Squamata; family Gekkonidae; genus Gekko; species Gekko gecko. The sequence continues at coordinate 26,061,807 of JAPDNY010000012.1, read as the reverse complement.
CTGTAGGTAGAGCATTTAAGTTGTACAAATAAATATTTTTATTTTGGAGGGCGGGAATGTGCATGGCTGGGAAGATTATTTTCAACCCACCTATTTTCACTGGAAAACATCCCATTTGCTAAAGGATGTAACTAACTGTTAACTAAAGATTAGTTAATTAGGTCCAATTGATTAGGTCCATGCCTTCCTGGGAAACAAAGAGTACCCATGATCTTGTTAACGTGAGACACAGTTTCTAAAAAGAAGGGGGGGGATGGAAAGAATGGCATGTGAACATTCATTCTGAGAGGGGAAAGGAGACTAGGGGTGACTTGCCTCCAGTTCTCTGTGGGCTGAATTGTGCCGGCTCTGATAATGGGTTCTGCATTATTGCATCAGCCATGCAGCCAGCTGGCTCCTGCTTCAGGTCAGGAATTCCACATCTGTCTGTGTTTTGGCCACTCCCCCATGCCCTTAACTGCATTGCCCCTCCCCTCCCCACTTTTTCTCCCTTTTTAAAAAAGGGCATGTGTGGTTATGTTACAATTTAACAATGTAACCAACAGGCAAAAGTGCCCCAAAAGAACCTGATGGAGAATCACTAGCACATCATGGACATGTGCAGGAGAACACCATGGCGATTGGTCATCAGAGTTGTCGCAGCTGTTTGTACCAATATTTAAAACCCTAGCCCACCAAGGAGCATCCTATCACTGTGCCATCTCTGATACCACATGTGCAGCCTTTACAGATGCCAGGTGATTGAGAATGCTTGGATCCATCCTCTCCCTGTTTGAGGGTGAACACGCCCTACATGCTGATATCCACCCACCTCCCTATAAACGTCATGAGAAATCTGCCAGGTATCTAGCGCATATGCCACAATAGGAAATCATGGCACCAAATAACAGCGTCAGAACGCTGCAATGCAACATGTTCATTTTTAACTTTAAAAATTGTGATTTTGTAACACTAGCAAAATCTTAACAGCAATGTCTGCTATCACAACACACGCAGGCATCGTTGCTGCCAAAAGTTCAGCAGCCATAGTCATCATTGCATTGCAACGCAATGACCGAAAACTTTTAAAAAAAGAAAATGGCGCTGCCATGAGTGGAATGTGGTGGCAGTGGTCTTGGGAAGGAGAGAGGTTATATTGGATGCAAATCACAAGAGGGAGGCACGAGGGGGTGGGAATTGGGAGGGAAGGTTTGCAGCAAATCCATGGACTCCACACCTCGAAGCCCTGACCTCAGCGCCGAAGGAGAGGGAAGTTCTATGGAAATCCAGCTGCTGGAAAATTCAAGGGAAAACAAGTAAGATGTGGTTCAAATGTCCACCCTGGATTTTCATGTGGGGGATCAAGCAGCAACTCCGACTGAGTGTGGAGGCTGACACCAGGCCAAACGGTTATTCGGAATTGTCCTTGGTTGACATGACAGAAATAATATCCACTGCTTTCAAGAGTAGCAGAGCACAGACAGAAACTGTACAACAAAAAGTGAAAGTTTGGTTTACCATCGGGAGGGAAGTTTAAGGGGGGGGGTAATAATGCCAGCCCATTCATCCCTGTTTGAAGGGGAGAAAGGATGTGAAGAGCATGAAAAGTTATTTTTAAACAGTCAACATAAAGGTTATTTTTAAATGCTTTATTAAATAGCAGTGCAGTTCTATGGAGAGTTACTCCAGTCCATGGCCACTGGTCAATGGGCTTCAAATTGAGTAATTCTGAACAGTTTTGCACTGGAGGGGGGGACAGACTTCTTAAGCCGATGTCTAAAACTAACAGACATACAATGAACATAATACAAGTGCAAAGGAATTATCCCTAGTCAAATATTAGGGGGGAAATGAAGTCAGAGAGGAAGGAAGCAGGGTTCTTTCAACCTTAGGGAGGCTCAACAGAACTGAATGCCTGGAGGTTCATGTATCCCCACCAAATCTTATACACTTTGCATTTTATAATATTTTTATAATATTGTGATTTGGTTGATTACACTTTTTTCCCATTTGACTCTGTAGAACCATTTCTATAGTGGTTATTGGATGTATCCACCTTGCTAATTATGACCCGGGTGTTTATTGCTCATTTCCCTCTTTTTGTTTGTATTGATTGTTTACTCGTATTGCTTTCGTCCATTGAGTAATGTCGAGTCTTGCATTTTTGTGCGTTATTTTTCATCGTTTTAAAAGAGCAGATTATGTGGGGAAGAAAAGATTGCTTTGCACTGGAGCCGTCAGTGGAGATTACATCTGCAAGCAAAGGGGCATGTGGAGCTGAGGAACAGGTGCAGGCAACTCACAAATCATCATTTTCATGCCTTTCCAGTCCAATGGGGGTAAGCCCAACATCAGAGGCACACAATCCCACCTGAAGCATCGAGTGTTGGATACAGTGTTATTTGCATAGTACCAGAGCAGGGGGCCTGTACCAACACTAGTATCACAGTGGCATTCACCAGTTTATGGGATGGATCCAATCAGCTTTCTCACTCAGTCTCATCTGATTCTTCTCCTTACTACATCCCCTGTTCCACACAGCTATTGTTTGCTCAGGTCCCATGATCCCCAGTACAGTTCTTTTTGTGGTCAAAGGGGGCAACCTCCTCCCTTTTTCGGCTATGGAAAAGCTGGCTGGGTTCAACCCTATATAATTTTTTAAACATTTTCTTTAACTTCTCGAGGTAAATGGAAAATATGGTGGTAGTTAAGTGCCTACAGATTTGTGGTGCTGCAAGCAATTAAGATAACCATTTGAAAGAATGGCACTGGGAATATATTGTGTCTAGTTCAGGAAGTTCTGAGGAAGCGAAAGCCCATATTGGCTTTCAGTAGATAATCACCGAATGTCAGACTTCACATCCTGCACCACCAGAATCCAAAGACTCCTTTATATGCCTCCCCTCTACATCAGTGGTCCTTTCCATATTTGCCTGCCACTCCAGGTTTTCTCTGTGTTCGACACGAGGCAATTTAAGTCCACGGCAAAACAGCATCCAGATAACCGAGGGGCAACAGCAGGCTGAAACCGGGCTGACCACTGAAGGGAGGTAATGTAATGCACAAAGGGTGGAAACCCGCAATAAAAAGAAGGTTGAATTTGATTTTAGTGCAGATTGTGGGGGGAGGGACCTGGATTAAAAAGGCTGAATTCAGTTTTAGTGCAGAATTGCTTAGAGGACACTGCGGTGAACATGGATTAAAAGGAGATTGCAGAAGGGGTCCAGTTGCAGGCTTGAAGCCTGGTACACAAGCTACAGGAGGGCTAGCTCTTTATGGCAAGATTAATGATAGAATGGCTGGTAGCAACAGAGGGAGGTAATAGCAAGGCGGTACCTTTGGGATAAAGAAAACCACCAGCTCTTCCTTATTCTTCCACCTCCTATGAGTGCATGATATTCCTTAGCCAAAGTTTGGGTCTTTTGGGCCCTAGCCCCAGCCACCAAGAACAGTTTTCCTGTGGAAGTCAACAGGCTTCCACAAAGAGATGCAAAGCAGTCTCATTGGAAAGGGCATTTCATTAATGCCGAGGCATTGTCAACTATGGAAGAGGTTGCTGTTTGTAAAATTGTGGGATTTGGCAGGTTAATATTGTTGTTTACACTTTTAATTATTGAGCGTTTTAATTATTGCTTGTGATGTCTGTTGGCATCCTTTGCAAGCCACCTTGGGCCCTTTGAGAGAACTTTTAAATAGCTAATGTTAAGGGGGAAATGCCATGAAAGATGTTCAGTCACTTCTTGCCACAGTGACCAGCAAGGATGCCAAATCCGCAACCACTAGGGATGTGTGATCATTTCCTCTGCTCAAATTGCACATTGCATTGGAAATTGCAAGCAGCACCCTTGAACAACTGGAAAAAAAAAACAATTGCTTTTCACCACAGACTCCAAACAGTTCTAAATTTCATTGCAACCATTTTGCACACGTGCATACTTGCACTGCTTTCCCACAGCCATTCCTGTTCCCCCACTCTCACCAACCATCTGTCCAACCCACCTGATAGAAAATGAATTCAGTTACAAAACTGTCTCATTCTTAATGCCATACATATGTGAAGGATCTTGCGTGGCTTGTCTTTCTAGCATTTCAGCCTTGCCCGTTTTGCCTCCCTCCCTCCCTCCCTCCCAAAGCTGAGAATGTTCATCCCATATTAAAAAAAAACATGCTGCTGTCTGGAAACTGCAGTTCCACAAATTCTAGACATACACCAGTGTTATGAATATTGCCGACTGTGCAGGTGCAGAAGCAACAGGTCCACTCAAGAGGTAACTGATCTTAAATGATGCATGGCCTGCCCTTCAGAACTTTGGCACGTACACCATGCCGGCAATCCAGTAACTTATAAGCAAGCACCAATAGCAGCTATCCAGCTAGCCACCATGCTGAATATCAACAACTGTGCAAGCCACACAATCACACTGTGAACGAATCATCACATGCAGCACTTGCCTTGAGAAGGGCAAGTTCAATTTTCAAACGCATTATTTGTGAAGGTCTCAGCATCGCTAGTAATTACCCGGTTCAATATATTAATTTGCCTAGCCTGTAATGCACAGCTGTTATTACAAATTGAGCCCATTTCCCCAGTAAGTTCTCCTCTTGCTTGAAATGTTGAACAAATTTCAGACCATTTAACAAGTCAGCATTCAACAGACCATGAGCCCCAAGCCAGCTTCTTTGAAGAAGCATGTTAACCCTTTAAATCTTGCTGAAAGCTCTTTCTGGTTGCTGTGAAACACACGGCCACATCACCTGAAATAAAAGCAGCCTGTGTGGTGAGTGTTTGGGGTCAATTCCTCAGCCATTTCTTGAAGGCAGTGTTGGATGGTTGGACCTCCCCTTCCTCCATCCAGTTGGAGAGCCTTCTCATTCTAGCATGTGTTTATTGGGAAGGGGTAAATAAAGGGCTGGTTCTACGGAGCAGGTGCAAGGCAGATGACATTGAGCACAAGTTCCCATGAAGCAGTGCTATAAAAAGGATGTCCATGGATTCATCAGCAGCACATCTGCAGGAATGACATCACAGAAAAGAAGAACATTTCCCAAATCCTCACTGAGAAAGCTTATAAGTATCAAGGCAGTTCCGAGTCTTACCAAGGGAAATTTATTTATCACTAATAACCTTTACAAGAGGGAAGGCAGCACGGTATAGCCCGATCTCATTAGATTTCAGAAGCTAAGCAGTGTCAGTACTCGGAAAGGAAACCTCCCAGGACAACTCTGCAGAGGGAGGCAATGACACATCACCTCTGCTTCTCGATTGTCTTGAAAGCCCCTTGCCGGGGTCGCCATAAATGGGCTGTGACTTGACAGCACTTGCATTTGTATGTAACAACCATTACAATCTGCATCATGCTGTGGTCTGGAGTAATGTCTTTTTTTCTTAAAGGATGACGCGCCGTCTCGAGTTGCCAATGAGCATCACCTAAACTTTCTGCTCAAGCGAAACCGGTGTGGAATTTCAAAGGAAACTCATAAGAATCTTATTAAAATTCATGGAATTTTTCTCAGGGAAGCTGAATACATCCCCACGTTGCCTTCAAATTTTAGCTACAGAAAAATTCAAGCAAAATTTGGAGATCAGGCAAAATATCTGAGGAATTTCATGGGAAGTTGTCAAACTTTCAAGAATAATAGAAAAAGTTTCTCAGGGAGATTTACATACTTCTAGCATTGTCAGAGACAGGATTACTAAGAACTCATCAGGATGCAAATTGTAGTTATTACAGTCAGAACACATTCCCTGGAAAACAAGAAGATCGCACCACAGATGTAACAGAGCTACTAAAAACTGCAGAGCCTTTCTACTGGAAACGTATTCTCATATAATATGGAGTGTCATTTTCCTACACAAATTTTGGACCACTATTGTTCTCTGCCACGCATGTACCATGTACCAAAGAACTTCTGTCTGGTGACAATCATGATTCAGAGCTCCAAATCACTTCTCCTACATCCTAATTATTTGATGACACGTTGACTGTGTTTCTATTTCACCTTTCAGCCACGGCATTCAAGGCTTTTTACAATTCAAAATAATTGCACAGGACTTTGGGGGGCGGGGTGGAAAAGGAGAGGAAAGTAAGCAAGCTTGTGTACCACTGCTTTAATAACACACAATGGGTTCATCACAACCAGCTGAGCTCCGACTCATGAAAATGTATGCTGGAGTCAATTTTGTTAGTCATTACGGAGCCAGTGGACTCCTGTATAGTAATGGCAAACAATAAGCCAGACTTCTGGGTTTGAGTATGATCTTTTCTTGAAGATCAGACTCAGTGTGGGTTTGGGGAGAGTATGGATGGGATAATGCAGATTTCTGTATTGCCCTGCCCACATCTGGTGACATTTCCTCCTAGGGATGCCAGCCTCCAGGTGAGACCTGGAGATCTCCTGGAATTACAGCTCATCTCCAGACTCCAGAGATCAGTTCCCCTGGAGAAGATGACTGCTTTGGAGGGTGGACTCTATGGCTCTGTACCCCATTGAAGCTCTGGACTTTCCCCAGGCTCCATCCCCAAATCTCCAGGATTTTCCCAGCTAAGATCTGGCAAGTCTACCTTCCTGACTTCCACTGGGGGCAGGGGGGGATCTGGCAACCCTATTTCCTCCCCTTGTTCCCACCACCCCCATCAATGCTGGGCTTTTTGCTAGGATTTTAAAATCACTTCGTATCAGTGTAACTACTACCAACTTTAAAAAGAACCCAGCAATCCCACCTGGTGGTGGGGAGAAATGGTAGAAAGAAAGCACAGAGAAAATCCCTGTGCAAAAGCTTCATTGCAACTATATATGTGCTTTGGCATCTGCAGTGGAAATGACAGCAAGATGGGGAACTGTCCCTTTGTGGAAGCAACCTTGAACACAAATTGGCCAGTAGAAAGAGACTCACTATCTTCCCTCTCCTTTTGAGGTATTCAGCTGGAATGGTCGAGGATAGAATTATTTCTAGTAGGAGGAGAGGCAAACAGCAAATGGTTCTAGTCTACCCAGCAGAGAGGGCTCTGCTCTCTGACTTCTCCCTCTAAAAGACGAAGCCCTTGTTAATCTACACTGTATGGAACAAGGGGAGGGGGGGGGGGCAACGCATCCTTTTGCAATTCCTCCCATCAAAATGTTAATATATGCCTGCATTTTTATGACAAAAGCTATTTGGTTATCACTGTGTGTCATGTCTATAGCTGTTGTGAGCTACTCTCTGTAAGAGCATTTGTCTGTAATGACCCCTGATCTGGAATTAAATACATACTTACAGCAGATTCTAGTTTTAACCTTTCCTGGTCTACGTCTGGGAACAAAATCTTGTTTTCTCTATTCATGCTATATGACAGCCAGTTGGCAGAAAAGGGAAGAATAATACTTTTTTAATTACATCTTCCCAAACAAGCAGATTTGAAAGCAATGCAGGGATTATGTGGGGAGGAAATCTCTCTTTCGGCATTAACTGCCACTGGTTAAAAAAAAGGGGGGGGGATGTTCAGTATAATCCTATAAGGTTAGATGTCCAGGCATGCTGGTTAAAGAAGGCCCAGTCTAATTTTTAATTTAACGTTCTGTCATTCCGATTATTTTCTCCAGGAAGCTCATATGTTGCATTGTCCTCTGTGCCACACTCAAGAATGGCATCACCGTCAAATAACACTTTAAATCAACACACAGCTTTTCTCCTCCAATTACTTCCCCGAGCGTCACATGCCACAGCACATCAGAAGCCAGGAGAACAGAAATTATATCATCTGCTGGTGTGTTAGAAAGGAAGAGAGAAGCAGGCGAGAAAAAGGAGGGGGGAAATGACAACGAAAACGGGGGAATCGCTCCACACTCCAAGTGCTCGTATTTACCAGGGATCTTCTTGGGGGTTTGGTACTACTTTTCCCATTTCCGACAGAATTTTCTTTGGAGGATGGCTGGTCAAATGGTTTGTGTGTGAGCTGTGACCTTCCACAGGTTCTCCAGAAGCTGAATGACTGAGGGCAATGGTGAATACTTTTATCTAGGGGTGCTAACTCTGGGTAGGAAAATCCCCAGAGATCCGGGAGCAGATCCTAGGGAGTCTAGGGAGGGGAGGATGCTCAGCAGGGATGTGATGTCATAGAGTCCACCTGATGGAGCTGACTTTTGGTCCAAGGGAACTGGTCTCTGTAGGCTGGAGATCAATTGTAATTTCACAATGACTCCAGCATTCACCTGGAGGCCAACAGCCCTAAGATTCTTATTTCTGGTGCACGTTAGTCAAATGTATGCACATCTGTATTAAGGCGTCATGGAGGGCACACCGTGCCCATTTCATACACAGCAGATACTGAAGGGCATTTGCTGACAACCTGGTATAAGACAATTATACGTTTTCTCCTCTGTTGTTAACTCCAAGAACGGCTGTCTTGATTTTAAAATCAGGTAGAGAGGCCTGGGTGGCAGCCTGGTGCTCCAGCCAACTCAGGTGGATGTAAACATGGATGGGCTGGAAGTGAAGCAGGACTGCTGCCAGGTGAAGGCTATAGGGATGCCAGCCTCCAGGTGGGACCTGCGGATCCCCTGGAATTACTGCTCATCTCCAGGCTACAGAGATCAGTTCCCCTAGAGAAAACAGAGGCTCTGTAGCATGGGACCCCACTGAGGTCCCTATCCTCCCCAGGTTCCATCCCCAAATCTCCAGGAGTTTCCTACCTGGATCTGGCAACTCTGCTTCCCCATCCCTCACAGGTAGTCAGGGGGGACCTGGCAACCCTAGTTGCAAGCAGTTCTCAGAGACAAATGGCAAGGCCGCCTAGCAATGCTTTTTGTAAAGTTAAGACACCAAATATGCACTGGGTTTCTGTGCTGGGCATCTAGACAAAAAAAACTGCAGAGGTAGAAACCTTGAAAATCACAAGCTAGCTACATAGATAGATGATGGATGGATGGATGGATGGATGGATGGATGGATGGATGGATGGATGGATGGGAGCTAATACAGGTACACAAACTAGGGCCGAGTTCCAACTGGCAGTTTGGCCTGATATAGGCACGTTTCACAAATGGATTAAAGGGGCCAGTTCACACAGGCACACCTATCAGGTGTTCCCCAGCCGTACTCAACCTGTCTTGTAACATTTCCCTCCTGAGTTTAAAAAGTACCAGGTGAAAGTGGTAGCAAACCCTGGAGAGCGCATTGATTCCACTTCCCAGAGGTGTGCACGCTAAACGCTAAAATCCAGGAACAACCCACATTGATAATGTGTGCTGGCTATTCCCGCAGGGATGTGTATAAGCACCCATGCATGGTATGCACTGGAGCACACAACCATGCCCACGGGATGCTTCCACCTTACAGAGTTAAAGCTCTGGCCAGGAGGCCTCCTGGGAGACAGACCAGCAAAATGGCATGTATGCAAGGAGCATCCTGGAAAAGGGCCTATTTGCTGCTGCACCTATGTGCCTATGTGCCCATGCACATAGGCGCCTGCTGCAGAGCGAGGAAAAAGCCACTTGCAGCCATGCCTCTGCCAGGGGTGGGCCAACACTGTGAATGCTCCCTTACACCTCTTCCCTGGTATGCTCCCGCATCAGTCGGTGCAGTGTGACCGGGTCTTTTTGCCACGACTCCCTCACTCTTCGTACTGCCAGTCTGACCTCAGCCTAGGATTTCATTCAGGTGGCAGCACATATGAAACTGCCATTTATTTATTTATTTATTTATTTATTTATTTATTTATTACATTTTTACCCCGCCCTCCCCGCGAACGGGCTCACTTATACTATCACATCATTGATTAATCTATCTCAGGATTACATCTACTGTGGCAGCAGTTCTCCAGGGTCTCAGGTAGAGGAAGATCTTTACCAGCACTCGCTACTTGAGATCTTTGAACTGCAGATGCCAGGAAAGTAACCTGGGACATTCTGCATGCAAGGTATGTGCTCTAAGCTGAGCCACCAACCTGCCCCTCGGGGTTTAGTTTTGGATCCTAGAAACTACCCCATCAAAAAAAAAAAAAAGCTAAATCTCAGGTCTTTATACTTTAGTAGAAAATGTGAGCATGACATGGTGCTGTGCATGAATGCTTCTCCCCAAGCTGAAATACTCATTCTAGGTTCTGGGCTACACTAGGCCTGGCTTTCTCCCTACTCGTTCACAATCCAGGAGCAGGCTGGCAGGGTTTACTGCAGAGTCCCTTGTAAAGTGCTATTGCTTAGGAATGCGCTAAGGGTCTCTTCAGTTTTCTTTTCATTTTTTCTAATGTTTTACTTATATTGTAAGATGCCTTGAGTTTCACAAGAGAGAAAAGTCGCTAGCAAATGTTTTAATAAATAAATAAAACAGATTATAATTTTATACAGAATGCACGGGATCAAAAACAAGAAAGGCAACTGAGGCTTTATCAGAGTCCTCCACAGCAGCTTTGGTAGCTCTATCCTATCTAGAGCTATAAGTAAAACCTAACCTGGAATTACTCCAGATTCTGGTACTATGGAACTATAAAAAAATATATATTAAGGAGACTTCTGAATAATAAAACATGGTGGACATGAAACAATCCACTTTCAATATACTTTTAATGCACTTTCAAATTGGATTTTGCCAGCTCAGAGACCCATTCTGCATCTAGCATTCGCTCCATTGTTTTACCAAACCCCCACTGGAACAGAAAAAGATGCGGCTCAAAACCACATTCAAATACCTTGGGCCAAAACCATGCTGACTGCAGAGTCACCCCCTGAACGACCATAAAACAGCCATAAATCTATGCAGACGGTACCATAAAACCAAGAGATCAAAGGAAATGAAACTGGCATGCAGTATGGAGGCTTCCATAAAATCTAACAGTCAAAGAAAGTGAAAGTGTCATGCAATGTAGAGAGGAATTTCTATTCCAATGTGGGTTTGTTAAAATAGTGGAGCGAATGCTAGATGCAGAACCAGCCACAGTAAGATACAGTTGGAAAGTGCATTGAAAGTGGATTGTTTAGTGTCTGTGATCGCAGCCTAAGTAGGTCACTGCCCATACCAACTTAGCTCCTGAGCTAAGCAGTTCAGGTTGGGAAAATACACATCTGGATGTGTATTTACTTTTGTTGGGCTATGGTGTCATTTTGGAGGGTCTCTGGGGAGTTTTGTAATTGTGGGATGTCCATAAAGCGTCTCTATGTCTGGCTCTTCCACACTGCCATTTTTGTCACTCATTTGCCCCTATTGCTTTGGGTTCCCTGCCCTTTTCCACATGTGTTTTGTTCCCTCTGGGACTACTAGAAAGAGCAAAACACATTGGAGGGTAAAGAGCCCTGAAGCAATAGGGACAAACATATAACAAAAATATATGTGTCACTGGTACCTTGACTGGTACCTTGGATGGCATCAGCAAGAGTTATTCTTTATAACTAGCATTCATGAGCAATCTCTTAGATGTGTTGGGCCCAAGCCACTGAAGAATACCTGCAGGAAAGTCCTTTAGCAATATTAATAATTGGCAGTTATCTAGAATAACTGGAATATATTTGTTTCTTTCAAAGCAAGGAATTAGTTCCAAAAGTCTCCAGGTGTTTCCCTCAGCAAATGCTGGCTGCTGGTGAGGAAATGAATGCCACCAGCAAATCAGGTAATTAGGAGGTTGGAATGGTTGTTGATCTTCTCAAGAGCTTTTCAAATTCCCTCAGACAGCAGATGGGTGAAAGAAAGCAGGTGGGGTAAGACAGGACTTGATCACTGTACGTTTCAAAAAGTTTGCTCTTTAAGTAGGAGAGAAACAGAAACTCTTTGGTGAAAAGCTCTAAAATGGCTACTGGAGGAAAGAAGAATGGAAAGGCGTCAAAAGGGAATTGGAGCAGATAGTTTTGCTGCATAGGAATGAGCAAATATTCCTTATTTCCTTTAAAAATGTGTTTATACTTTATAAATGGTTTCAGTCCTGTTTTTCATTGATCGTTTTGTACGGCTGATGATGCTCACAGCAGCAGTGGGAGAAAAGGGTTAGAAAGTAAAACCATAGAATTGCCAGTGGTTCCTAGAGCAACATTATCACTTCTGGTTTCCCCCAGAAGTGACTACACATTGTGTGGGCCACCAGTGCCTTCTATGTCCCCACCCCCTCATCACCTACAAGTTGTCAGCCATTGGCTGACAACCCTAATTTTTATGGTGGCAGGAAATGCCATCAAATTGCAGCTGACTTATGGCAATCCTGTGGTTTTTAAAGCAAAAGACTTCAGAGGTGGTTTGCCATTTTCTGCCTCTGCATCACGATCCTGGACGTCATTAGTGGTCTCCCATCCGATTACTAACCAGGGCTAACCCAGCTTAGCTTCTAAGAGCTGGCAAAAGTGGTTTTACCTGGGCTTTCCAGATCAGACAATATCTTTTAGATAGTATTTTTCTATATATATTTATCCAGTATATATATAGAATCATAGAATCATAAAATGTTAGAGTTGGAAGGGATCTTGCAGGTCATCTAGTCCAACCCCCTGCACTCTGCAGGAGCATAGCCGAAAGATAGCCCTACAACATACCTGAAAGATGATTGCCCAGCCTCCACTTGAAAACATCCAGGGAAGGAGCATCCACCACCTCCCAAGGCAGTCTGTTCCACTGCTCAACCACTCTTACAGTTAGGAAGTTTCTCCTGATATTTAGCTGGTAACGACTCCCTTGTAATTTCCACCCATTAGATCTAGTCTTGCAATCTGGAGCAAGAGAGAATAGATCTGCTCCATCTTCTACATGACAGCCCTTCAAATATTTGAAGACTGCAATCATGTCCCCTCTAAACCTTCTCTTTCCCAGGCTAAACATACCCAACTCTCTCAGCCTTTCCTCGTAAGACTTGGATTCCAACCCTCTCACCATTCTGAATGCCCTCCTTTGGACATGCTCGAGCTTGTCAACATCCTTCCTAAAATGTGGTGCCCAAAACTGGACTCCAGGTGAGGTCTGACCACAGCAGAATAGAGTGGGACTACAACCTCCCGTGATCTGGACACAATGCTTCTGTTAATGCATCCTAAGATTACATTAGCTTTCTTGGCAGTCACATTGCACTGCTGGCTCATGTTTAGCTTGTGATCAACCAGAACACCTAGATCCCTTTCACATGCACTGCTGTCAAGCCAAGTCCCTCCCATTCTATATCTGTGCCTTTGATTTTTTGTACCTAAGTGTAGGACTTTGCACTTATCTCTATTAAAATTCATTTTATTTGTCTCAGCCCACTGTTCCAGTCTATCTAGACCATTTTGAATCCTGGCTCTGTCTTCTTCAGAATTAGCAATCCCACCCAGTTTTGTGTCATCTGCAAATTTGATAAGCATCTCCTCTATGACTTCCTCCAGGTCATTTATAAAAAACATTGAACAACACCAGGCCCAGGACCGAGCCCTGTGGCACTCCACTCGAGACTTCCCTTGAGTAGACGCAGACCCATTTACGAGCACTCGTTGGGTACGATTTTTCAACCAACCATAAATCCATCCAACAGTTGCACCATTCAGCCCACACTTAGCCAGCTTATGCTTAAGGATATCATGAGAAACTTTGTCAAATGCTTTACTGAAATCTAGATACACTATGTCCACAGCATTGCCAGAGTCAAGCATTTTAGTAACTCTGTCAAAAAAGGAGATAAGGTTGGTCTGGCATGACTTATGCTGGTTACTACCAATTAACTCATTCCATTCAAGGTGCTCACAGACAGAGCGTTTAACAATTTGCTATATAATTTTTCCAGATATTGATGTCAAACCGACAGGCCTGTAATTTCCTGGGCCCATCTTTTTTCCCTTCTTGAAGGTCAGGACAACATTCGCTCTTCTCCAGTCTTCTGGCACAACACCAGTACTGCAGGACATCTCAAAGATTAGAGCCAGAGGCTCTGAAATAACATCTGCAATTTCTTTTAGCACCCTGGGATGCAAGCCATCCAGCCCTGGAAAGTATTTAAGGCAGCTAGATGCTCTCTAACCATTTCCTTACTTATTCTGGACTGACAGTTCCTCCTTCCTTCATATACTCTGCATTCTTCAGTTTGTATACAGCTCACCTTACAGTTAAAGACCAACGCAAAGTGAGAGTTAAGTAATTCCACTCGAGACTACATGGAATATGTATGATGCATGTCATTTATAAGTACACTATACATATAGTAGGGAAACAGATACAAAGAGAAAATGGTACATCAATTTTTTGGGGGGAATCATAGGCTGCAATCACACATGCTAAATAATCTACTTTCAACGCACTTTCCAACTGGATTTTAACAGTGAACTGACAAAATCCAGTTGGAAAGTACATTGAAAGTGGATTATTTAGTGTGTGCGTGATTGCAACCATTGTTTCAATTTGCACAAAGGAGAAGCCAGGTTAAAATACTGATTTGGAGATTGAAATAGTAGGTGTGACATATTCAAAACTACTCCAAATCAAGCAAAATGTGCTCAAGTGAACTCAGGTGGATTTTAGAAACTTGTCAGAGGTTCCTCAATATGAAACTCTGCAAACGGAGAGGATTCTCTGGAGGACAAGCTTGCCCAGCACTCATGATCTTCATTTTCTATGAGCAACTGTGTGGGAAGGAACTGTGACTGTTCTAGGTCACACTGTCAATTGGAGCAGGGCAGCAGTTACCGCCACGTCTCCATTAGCTACTACAGCGGAGCATTTCTGGATGCTTGGAGGGGTAACTTGAAGGAAGCTCTTCCTTTAAAGGTGTTCGTTACAAGTGGGAGCACCCTACCAAGCTTAAAAGTGACTATTCTTATTCATCTTTTACATTTCTAATGCTAACAGTTACAAGCTGTAATCACTGATACGTGTCAACTGCACTTGATGCCAGGTTCTAGAAACTTCTGTCAGTTCTGAGGAAATCGCCAGCTTCACAGTCATTCCTTTGAAGCCCTACCTGGAAACATCGCACCCTCCCTGCCCGACTGAGGAAACCCTATGTGGATATGCCCACAGAAAATGAAGATCTGCACAATTAAGGGTGTTTCAGGCTGCAATAGAGAATAAGAGTTCAAGGTTGCTGCATAGCAATAAGGGAGAACCAATTTCAAGAAAGCTTCCAGGGAGATTCTATGTTGTCCTTTAGCACTTTCCCTTCCCCTGAAATCATAGCTCTGGTCTGTTGGCTCTGCCAGCTTAATTCCTCAGCCCCTGTGCTGCCAACCAGGTTTTGCTCTCCAAGATAATACCTATCTTCAGCATAATGCGCAGCCCTACACTGAGGTGCACAGACGGTCTCCGGGCACCATTGAAAGGATGATTCTATGAGAACTTCAATAGAGATGATTTCAAATTTGTCTTCCTTGTTCTTTCAGCTCCAAAATCTGTGTTCTGACTTTGCTTCTCCTTTAAGTGAAGCCATGATTCCTTATGTTTGTGCCTTTTTTCCGTTTCTTTGTATCAAACTTTTCCTGGGAAATGTATAGATTTTTTTTTAAAAATACAATTTATTATTGGATATATCACATGTTCATACAATTTAAACAAACCAATACATATCCATTTTTCTTTCTCCCTCTCCCCCCAAACAAGGCTTCCCGCACTGCTCCAACCCCCTTGATATTTCTCTTATACAATTACATTTACTACTAAACATATTTCTTTTACTAATGGTAACAATTCAAAGATCTAAGTCTCTTTCCACTTCTCCTCAATAGCTGTCAAAACAAATCAAACCACGTTTTACATCCCAATTCTTCAACAAGTATTCTTGAAAGTCTTTCCAGTCTCCGAAACAGGTTTCGTCTTCTTCATTGTTTAATTTTCTTGTTAATTTGTCCATTTCTGCCATAAACAACGTCTTTTAATCCATTCCCATGTTTCAGGTACTTTATCTTGTTTCCAACATTGAGCAAAAGTCAGTCTAGCTGCTGTAATCAAGTACCATAGTAGTGTTCTCTTGGCTACATTTATTTCTTCCATTTTAAGACCTAACAATAACATCTGTGGGTCTTTCTTAAAAGTACATTTCAAAATTTTTTGTATCTCATTGTGGATCTCAGTCCAATACTTTACTGCTTTATCACATGTCCACCACATATGGTAAAAAGACCCTTCATGTTTCTTACATTTCCAACATTTGTTAGACATACTTTCATTTATAATAGCAATTTTTTTAGGCGTCATATACCATCTGTACATCATTTTATAACAATTCTCTTTAACATTTACACAAGTTGAAATTTTCATTGACTTTTTCCACAAATATTCCTAAGATGTCATTAATATCTCATTATTAATATTTACCGCCCATTTTATCATTTGCTCTTTTACAATTTCGTCCTCAGTATACCATTTCAATAAAACCTTGTACAGTTTAGAAATCATTTTTTTACCTTTCTCAAGCCATACAGTTTCAATTTCAGTGTTATTTTCTCTAAAACCATATTCTCTTTTATCGGTCTTAAATAAGTCATAAATCTGTCTATACTTCAACCAATCATATTCAAATTCCACATCAAATCTGTCTTTTAACACAAAGTTTTTCCCTTCTAATTTTAAAAGACTTTTATAAGGTAGCCAATCTAACCCTTGATTTCTTGAATATGGATTAATCACTTCTGCTGGTACTATCCAAAGTGGTCTTTCTTCTGAGAAGAATTTTCTATATCTCATCCAAGTCTCGAACAGTGATCGTCTTATGAAGTGGTGTTTGAAAAATTTATCTATTTTTACTTTTCCATACCATAAATATGCATGCCATCCAAACTTGTTATCATGCCCTTCTAGAGCCAATAACTTTTTATTTTCTAAATTAATCCACTGTTCCAACCATGTTAAACAGACGGCATCATAATACAGTCTTAAATTTGGTAGTTGTAGACCTCCTCTTTCCTTTGCATCACATAAAATTTTCATTTTAATCCTTGGCTTTCTTCCTGCCCATACAAATTTCGATAGTTCTTTCTGCCACGTATCCAGTATTTTCCTTTGTTTTAATATTGGAATAGCCTGAAATAAAAACATCAAACGCGGCAAAACATTCATTTTTACAGTTGCAATTCTTCCCAATAACGATAGATTCAAGGTATCCCATTTCTTCATGTCTTGTTGAATCCTGTGCCAAACCTTTTCATAGTTATTTTTGAACAAATCAATGTTTTTCATGGTCAATTCAATTCCTAAATATTTAGTCTTTGTAACTACTTCACATTGAATTTTCTCTTGAAGTTCTGTTTGTCGTTGTTTCGTCATATTTTTGCACATCACTTTGGTTTTACTTTTATTAACGTAGAATCCCGCAACTGATCCAAATTCTTCAATTTTTTCCATCAATTGTGGTATTTTGTCTATTGGATCTTGAATCATAAACATTACATCGTCTGCAAATGCCCTGTATTTATATGCAAAACCTTTCACTGTGAGTCCTTCAATGCTGTTATCTTTTCTTATCGCTGTCAATAATATTTCCAATATCCAAATAAACAACAACGGGGATAACGGGCAGCCTTGACGTGTTCCCTTTTGAACTTGGAAGAAATCTGTTCTTTCTTTATTTATATTCAAAGCTGCTCTCTGTTCTGAGTAAATTGCCACAATCATGTTTAGAAAAGACTGTCCTATATCCATTTTTTCAATAACTTGCAGCATAAACTCCCAATTTAAATTGTCAAAAGCTTTTTCCGCATCTAAAAAGAGGAATCCAACTTCTTTTTCTGGATGTTTGTCATAGTATTCGATTGCATCAATCACCACTCTTAAATTGTCTCTAATCTGTCTATTTGGTAAAAAACCAGCTTGTTCTTCCGCTATAGTATCTTTCAAATATTTTTTCAGTCTTTCCGAAATAATTTTCGCAAATAATTTGTAATCATTATTTAATAGCGATATTGGTCTATAATTCTTTACTTCAGTTAAATCCAAACCTTCTTTGGGTATCAATGAAATATTTGCTTCTTTCCATGAATCTGGGATCCGTTTAGTCTTTCTTATCTCATTCGACAGAAGTACTAAAATAGGGGTTAGCTCCTCCTTAAATTTCTTATAAAACTTTGCTGTAAAGCCATCTGGACCTGGAGCTTTGCCCAACTTTGCGTCTTCTATTGCCATTGTCACCTCTTCCTTTGTTACTAAACCATTTAATAACTCTTTAATTTGTTTTCCCAGCTCTGGAACTTCAATAGTCTCCAAATATTTCTTAATTTTCTGTTGGTCAATTCCTTTCTTTTTGAACAGTTTGGCGTAGTATTTGAAGAAGACTCTTTTTATACCTTTCAAATTCATAACATCCTTTCCGTCTTCAGTAATTTTACTTATAAAATTCCTTTCTTTTCTATTTTTCAATTGCCACGCTAAAAATTTTCCTGGTTTATTTGCACCCTCAAATGCTTTTTGCTGTAATTTCTTCAGATTCCAATATAATTCTCTATTTAGTAGAACATTCAATTGATCCTGCAGAAAGTGGATCTCTTTAATAATCTTTTTCTTCCCTGGCCTTTTCTTTAATTCCTTTTCTTTTTGTCTAATTTTTTCATGAAGGTCGTTTTGTTGTTGCACCCTTTGTTTTTTATCTTTAGAATTCAAAGAGATAAGCAAACCTCTCATTACTGCTTTGTACGTGTCCCATACGACTTGTATATCAGTACCTTTATTTAAATTCAGTTCAAAAAAACTTTTCGTTTCTTTTTTTAAAGTTTCATTGATTAATTTTTGATCCAATAAGTCCTCATTAATTCTCCAATATAATTGTTTAGGTTTTTCTTTAGATATCCAAAGTAAAGGGTTGTGATCTGAGTTGGTTTTCGGTAAAATTTCTATTTTGTAGGTTTTTTGCGCCATCTCCTCTGACATCCAAATCATATCGATTCTAGAAAAGGAGTTATGTCTGTTAGAATAAAATGTATAATCCTTTGTCTTAGGGTTCCACTTCCTCCAAACGTCTTCTAGTTTCTCTTGCTTCATTAGCTGGAAAAAAATTTTTGGCAGCTTTCCAACCGCCTCTCCACTTGCTTTGGACTTTCTGTCCAATACATTGTTCACTGTGCCATTGAAGTCTCCGGCAAGGACTATTTGATGATAATTTAAACAGTCCAACTCTTTAGTCAAATCATTAAAAAAAGTCTCTTTTGCCCCATTGGGTGCCTATATATTTACAAGCAATGTCTTTTTTCTATTCATCATTAATTCCACACCAACATATCTTCCTTCTTTGTCTGAGAAGATTTGTTTAGGTTCCAATTCTTTGGTAATGTATATCACTGTTCCTTTTTTCTTATTAACTGCTGATGAATGAAATTCTTCTCCCAATTTTTTATTAACCAAATATTTATTATCTTGTTTTCTGATATGTGTTTCTTGCAAACAAATTATGTTACATTTTTGTTTCTCTAGCCAATGATTCACTAATCTTCTTTTGCTTGGTGAATTTAGTCCATTTACGTTCCAAGATAAAAATTTGTAATCCATAGTTGTTTTGAATTAAATATCTTTGAAATCATCAAAGTTGTTCTCTTTGAATCTGTAGATGTCTCCTTCCGTTTTAAGAGTAAATCTCACCGAATTGTATGTAAATGATAATCCATATGGAATCTCCCATCTAAACCTGATACTCATTTCTTTTAACCTATCTGTTAGTTTCTTGAATTTCTTTCTGTCTTGTAAGATCGATCTCGGAATTTCTCTCAAAATTATTTTTTTTTCCCATTAATTTCCAACGGTTGTGTAAATTGCTTCTTGAAAACGTCTTCCTTCATTTTAGTAGTCACAAATTGAACAATCACATCTCTGGGTAATTGCTTTCTCTTGGCATACACTGAATTTACTCTGTAAATCAGGTCAAAGTCTGGATCCAAGTCTCCAACATCTTCCCCTATGTAAGTTGTCAATGTGTTAATTACTAGGGCCCGTAAATCTTGATCTTCCTCCTCTTCGATTCCTCTCAATCTCAAGTGGTTCTGAGTGGCCCTATATTCCATCATGGACTCCAGTCTTGTATTTTCTGACAGGGTTCTTTTAACTTTCTGTTCCATTTCTTCTGATTTTGTCACCAGACTTTTAACCTCTTTTTTAACTTCTTCTGTATCTTTTTTTATCCCTGCCACTTCTGTTAGAACAAGTACAAGTCCAAGTACAGAAAAAAAATATGGAAGAGTTAAAAGAACTGGTACTATTTGCTCCAGTTGTATTTGCAGCTGTTGTTGCAACTGTTGTTGCAGCTGTGATTCTATTTGCTTTCCCAAACTCTGCACCACTTCAGTCATCCGTTTCTCCATCGCTTCCATGGCAGCCTGCCACTCTTTTTTTCCTTTGCAGTCATTCTTGGACTAGTTGATGAGGCAGCCCTTGGTCTTGACCTCAAATCCGTCTTGAAAGCGAGTTCAGGGCTAATCGATCTTTATATTAGCAATCCTCAAGCCAAATCGCCACCTTTATAACTTCTTCCAGTGCTTTTTCAGCTTAAAAATAACTTTTTAAAATTTAGTCCTCCTCAAAATGGCGGGCGCAATTTCTCTATGATTTTCTGGCTAGAGTAGGCTCCTTCAGAACTTCCTGTTTATCTGTCCGTCACTGTAATCCAACTTCCGGTGCCACACTCTAAAACGTCCATCTACTTCCGGCACAGCAACATCGAAAACATCCACTCTAGCCTACTTCCTGTATCATAGAATCACAGTCAGTTTTGTTTCTGCTACGCAAAGTTTAGTCTTAGCTGACCACAGGAATGCAAAACAAAGTTACTTTTCAGCCGTATTCTCTAAAGGAAAGCTTTCTTTTTACTTTTAAATCAAGCGGATTAGTTCATTGAAGCTTTTTACACTTATCCGAACGTTTAGATTTTGCCTTCTTCTTTAAACCGGTAAGCAATTGTTCATTTGTTACCTTGCTTGTAATCTCGGGGTTTCGCAGTGCTTCTTCTGTAACCGATGTTAAGCTTGATGTTAAAGAGGCCGGTAGATGACGGATTTATGCTGAATTCTCAGCCCAGCTGGTATCTGTAGTGTTGATTTGCAACTGCCCTCTTCGCGGAGGGAGATCAAGGTGTAAACAAGCCTCCTCCGAGGCTTATCCACACCGATCTCAACCCCCTCTCAGGCTTGGCTGCATGCTTGCCACTCCCCCGCCTGGGGAGTGCTGCGTTGGGCCAGGTAAAGCCCAAACTGTTGCCAGATACTGCTGTCCACTCTGCTCAAATCACAAAGTGTGTCAATTCGCCATTTTAACTCCGGCCGGAAGCCGGAAATGTATAGATTTTTGATGTTATCTGTGCATCAACAAGCCAGGATGATATGTATATGTGTGGGAAACCTGCAAGGGATTCACAAAAAGAGGGGACATTCAATCCTTCCACTGGTCCCTGCTGCCGCTTCCTCCTCCTCTTCTTCTCCACCCTGCCTTTGCTGCCACCCAGCCTTCTGAAAGCCAGCTTGGTGTAGTGGTTAAGTGTGCGGACTCTAATCTGGGAGAACCAGGTTTGATTCCCCACTCCTCCACATGCAGCTGCTGGATGACCTTGGGCAAGCCATAGTTCTGACAAGAGCTGTCCTTGAAAGGGCAGTTCTCGAAAGAGCTCTCTCAGCCCCACCTACCTCACAGGGTGGCTATTGTGCGGAGGGGAAGGGGAAGGAGTTTGTAAACCACTCTGAGACTCCGAGTGAAGGGCGGGGTACAAATCTAATCTCCTCCTCTTCCTCCTTTTCTTCTTCTTCCTCTTCTTCCTCTTCCTCTTCTCCTCCTCTGGTGTCACTCTCTCTCCCACCCTTCTCAAAACTCCTCCTTCTCCTACCACCACCCTGCCTCTGCCACCATCCTGCATCGCCATCTCCCCCTTGTCTTCCCCACCCTGCTGCCTTTGCTGCCTTGCCCCACCACTACGTTTCTTTCCCTCAACATTCCCACCGCTGTAGTGTGCGTCCCCCTCCTACCACTGTTTCTCCTACCTTTGGGCTGCTCCTTATTTTTGTTTTTGAGCATGCCCAGTTGAGCATGCCCAGTCTCACAAGATCTTGGTCAGCATTTTTTAAAACCTGAGTTGAGATGGATTAGTGTGTTTAAAAAACACATTTTGACCATTGGGATTTTCTCCAAACCGGGGCGGGGGGGGGGGCGGTGGCATCCACCAAGTGCATAGAAAGATCTCATCTTTCTGTATCTAGCCCAACTGTGTGGATTTTCATGACCACAAGTCTGTGGCCTGGTACAGGCATGGATACATAGATTATACATAGCAGTGATACACAGTGTGATTTGTTGTGATTTTAATGTATGTGTACACTGTGAATCATAATCATATTAAAATCACAATATATAAAGCATATAAAACATAAACAAATCCAGAAAACCAACAGTGACAAGTGAAGAACTGAAATCATTTAAGCAAAAAAACCCAAACAGAAATGAACTGGAAATATTCACTCATCCCTAACTTTAAGTAAGGAAGGCAGAGAACATTGAACTAAACACTGATTCCTTGGGGCCTCGGGCTGGTCTCAGGCACTAGAGTTTGTCTAACCACCAGCAGCTGTTTCTCGGCTATCCCTGGCTCAGTCTTCAGTGAAGGCCACAAAGACAGAAGAATTAAATAATGCTACAGGCTGCGATCCGTCTTATTTTTTCCCCAATCCCCTGTAGCATTCCCTTTGTGCCATTTGTTAAATGAATCACTCCTGCCAACTCTTTGCCCCTTCTTTGATGCAAGCAAACAAGGTCTCCTTTTCTCCTTATCCTGCAGCAAAGTAAACATTCCGAGGTCTTTGAGAGCCAACATATTAAGTCAAACAGCTCCGCCAGGATGGGAAAGGGGGTTGCATTATGCCAACAAATTGCTTAATCTTGAGTTATTAAGAATTCACCAACCATTAGCACAGGAACTGCTCTCCAGCTTCTGGTGCAGCACTGCTGTGGTGTCTGTGCAACTGGAAATGTAGATAGGAAGCATGTTCAGGAGCAGTCAGTTCCTACAGAAGTGGTCCTCTGAATACACCAGTATGCACTTCTTGTGGAACTTTGCCTCGCCTAACTTCAGTGTAGCAAGGATGGGATTACTGCTCACCTTAGTCCCCTTTGGGTGGTCTTCCACTACCTCCCATCATCATGCCTTTTTCTCCAAGCCACCTCCCATTCATCCAGCTATGGTCGTGTGAAAGAACCCTGCTATCAGCATGCAGGCTTGGATGGCAGCCATTGCTCCCTCCATCCTCAAAGAACACCCAGATTCCAGTAATACCCAGGAGGACTATCCTGACAAATGCAGTGGCTATACTTGCCCCAATGGCTCCAGTGCCCACACAATACTGGATGCTTTCTATCTTTTCTTATTGTAATACCCATGGTATTCTGAGTCTCTAGGAAAGCCTTCTCTTTGAAGCATTTAACTCAGGGGTGTCAAACATAAGGCCTGGGGGACAGAACAGGCCCATCTAGGGCCCTCATGTGGCCCACAAGCAACTAGTGCAAGGGAGGGAACAGGAGACTGCTTAGGGGGAGTGGGTGGTGCCACTTTGATTGAGTCTTCAGCATGGCAGAACAATCTCATCTGCAGCAGTCAAGCATCATGGGAGCATTTGCCCAGTGCTGCACTGCTGGCTCTCCAGCCTGCCCATATGGGTTTTCTTTTGCACCCCCCTCCCAGCCCATGAGGCCTTGCAGTAAAGACATACCAACCTGGAGCTTACCAGCTGCTGTCCTTTATACAGTTTATATCTCCAGGACCTGGCATTACATTTTATGGCACACATGGACTGGCCTGAGAAAGTGACATTTATGTCAGACTAGGAATAAGGCCCATTGTGGAAAAACATACAATGAGCTCTAGAAAGAGGCTCTGGGCAGGTGCCCTGGTCTTGGGCACTCAGCGTCAATTTGCTGTGGTGACTTCAGCAGGGTATAATGACACAGAGCTCACCCTTATAATTCTGAGTGATCTCCAGCCCTCCTCTGGAGATTGGCAACAATGGTTCCCCCAGGAGGAAATTACTGGTTTGGAGGGTGGCGTCTATGGCATTGTACCTGTCCCAGGTACAACCCCTCCTCAAACCCCACCCTCTCCAGGCTCCACCCCCTCAGAATTTCCCAGCCTGGAGTTGGCAACCGTATCTCCTTCCCAGCCAACCATCAACCTACCTTTATCTCCCCTTCTGACTTCAGCTTTCCATCTCCTCTCCCCTCCCTCCTGGATAGCAGTTGTATTTCTAAGTGATTTCCAGCCCTCCCCTGGAGATTGGCAATAATGGTTCCCCAGGAGGAAAGAGCTCATTTGGAGGGTGGAGTCTATGGCCCTGTACTTGTCTGAGGTCCCACCCCTCCTCAAACCTAACCCTCTCCAGGTTTCACCCCTCAAATCTCCAGGAATTTCTATACCTAAAGTTGGCAACTTTATCTCCTCCCCCTCTTTCTAGGCAAAGTTCTGTCTTTCTCGTTAGTGGGGAGGAAATCAGCTTACTTCATTCTCCTCTTCTGCTCTGTGATCTGTACAGCAACCCTGCAAGGTAGGTTAGGCAGAAAGTCTGGCTGGCAGGTCCAGGCAGCTTCCATGGGGAGGCTTCTGCTGAACAGGAGCAAGCAGCTAGGGCTAGTGAAGTAATGCCAGTCAGGAGGCATGAAGTCACCCTGAGAGTGCTGGCAGGCCTAGGGTTGCCAACAAAGACAGATTGATGCAAAGGAGGATGGAAAGTGTCCATATCTCTATTTTGCCTTAAACTGGTTTTGATGCCAGCAGAGTGAGAAAATTCCGGAGGCTCTGGATGGGTGCCCCATGGTAAATGGACCAAACAATTCCTAAAGATTTTCCAAAACACTACTTTGTTGATAATTCATTTTCTACATTCACAGCATCCCCTGCCAGAACACAACATATCCCCAGCACTTTGATTTAGCACCAGTGCTTTAAGAGGTCTCCAGCTGTCACCTGCAGATTGGCAACAGCTTGTTTGGAGGGTGGGGTCTATGGCTCTTTATCTGTCTGAGGTCCCTCTCTTCCTCCTCCTCAGACAACACCCTCAGCAGGCTTCATCCCTAAAATATCCTGGAAGTTTCCAACCTGGAGCTCGCAACCCTATGTTCTTTCCAGGCAACCATCAACCTACCTTTATCTGCCTGTCTGTCTTCAGGTTTACATCTCCCACACACACACACAGCCTCTGCCTAGGGAAAGGGCTGTCTTTCCTTGCAGTAGGAACCAAAGCAGCTGACATCATTCTCCTCTCCCCCATATGATCCGCACAACAACCCTGTGAAGTAGGTTAAGGTAGAAAGTCTGTGAATGGTCCATAATCCCCCAGACAGCTTTTATAACATGAACCTGGGATCTGCACACCATCCTCTGAAGCACTCTCAGGTACATATTTGTGGCAGTAATGGGGTGAGTGCTGGCACCTTTTCCTATCATTTTTTGCCTTGTGGTATTCTGCTTGTGGTGTGATCTGTCTTTTTTGTGGTGTGGCATGGTTGTGTTATTGGGTTTGTTTCTTTTGAAGGGGAAGTGATGTGTTGTGGGTGAGGACATATTTTTTACTTCAGAATACAGCAGGCTGCATATGCAAACGGGGGGGGGAGTTTGAGGTGCAGAATGGAGTGAAGTCCAATCAGCTTCCAGATGCAAATGACCTTGAAACACTGTCCCAATCAGAGAAAAGTGGCCTAGATTGCAGTGGGTGGAAGATAACTCAGGCAATGCAGCCAGTGGATAGAGACACCTTGTGACTGACACATCACAGAGCCAACTCATTTTGGCGGGCATAGAATGTTGCCAGACCAAAATTCAATTATAATATAGGAGAGATCTGGCCCTCCTAACAAATGAGTTTGACACCTCTGATTTAATTCATAACTTAAAGCCATTAGCAGTCTGCTAAAGCCATAAACAATTTAGGACAAGATTGTCTTGTTTGAAGTCTAAGATCTACAAATGAATCCCTGGTTTCTTGTACCACAGTCTAAATGATATCCAGAAGAAGCAGGGTTTTACCAGTGGTTGCCCCAGAATTGTGGAACACTCTTCTGGGAGCTGCTCACTTGACTTCATCTCTCATGGGACTCTGAAGCAGGCCCGTAGCTAGGATTTATTTTCATTCGGGGGGCCTTTAAATAAGTCAGGGGGCACCCAGCACACACACATACCCCCACACAACCCAAAGGGCTGGATGGGAAGTCAGGGGGGCTTGGTGGTAAGCCAGGGGGCCGGGCCATGAGATGCCCCACTGTAGCCTGCTCTGAAATCGAGGAAACAACTAGATTTGAGTCCAGTAGCACCTTAGAGACCAATGAGATTTCCGGGGCACACGCTCTCTGGTCGTTCTACTGCCAACCAACACGGCAACCCTCTAAAATCAAGAAAAGTTTATTTCATTCTGTTGTTGGACTTAGCCTTTGTTTCACAGCCTTCTACTGTTCTGCTGTCATAGCTGGCGATTTTCACAGTAAGCTCTGAGGCCAATTTCAAGAAGTTTTATGGGATTGTGCTATACACTGCTTTACGCACAGCTGCTAAAAATAGTCTCGAAATCCCATAAATGAAATGGGTCACATCCAAACCGTATCAAAGTGTGTGGGGCTGGATCCAACTATGCTCTTCTACTCGTGGAAGGAGTTCCCCAGGAGTGAAAAGGCACCCTTGACAGCAACCTCTGAATTAAAAAGTATAATAAATCAATCCCACACTACCGACAGCTGCTAAAAGCCAGCTAAGGAGGAGAGTTGCAGCAAACACGGCTTGAACTGTGAATGAGCTGCAACAGTTGCGAAGTCCATTTGGCAAGAGCCGAACACTTCATGAGCTCCACAGTGTGCATTTGCAACATGCCAGTTTTGCTGTGTGGTTGACCAGAGAACTAGTGACTTAGCCAGTGATCCAGGTGACTCAAAGGCTATGACCTGCACCCATCAAACTCCTGTAGGGAACAAAGAGCAACTCATGCATTCCAGTGTGCATCCCACTCATACAATCTACACTGTGCCTCAAAGCCCCCTCTGCGTTCTTCAGATGGGGCCGAGCATGAGAAATTCAGAAACCAATCTATTTCGGGCTCATCACGTGCCAAGCAAACAATAGAGACCTTCCCTATTATCCATCTTGCTAGTTAAACTCTTACAAAGGTAGCAAGCATTGAGAAAAAAATCCTAGGATTCTCTCCAATTGTGATGCGGGGAGGAGGGGGGCTGAACCCAAGCAACCCCAGGAATATATCGATGTTCGTGATTATTAGTTAGCATCATAAAAGGTCGTGACAGGAGCGTCGAGAACACATTGTAGACTGCACAGAGATTCTCTCCCTCAAGTAAAATGGTGGCAAGACCTAAAAAGAAAGGAAGAAAAAGGAGGCTCGGAAATGAGCAGCCAATGTAAATAAATAAGCAGCAGTGGGAATGTGAGAATATCAAGG
The DNA here is from genome assembly GCA_029375565.1 of Gekko gecko. Classification (NCBI taxonomy): domain Eukaryota; kingdom Metazoa; phylum Chordata; class Lepidosauria; order Squamata; family Gekkonidae; genus Gekko; species Gekko gecko. Next base: position 26,034,537 of record JAPDNY010000012.1, on the reverse strand, counting down.
AATTAAGCCGACAGCATAAATAAGAAGGTTGGCTAGAGGGCAGATAGTGGCTCAGGGAGTACTGTAGTGATGCCAGCAGAATAGTCAAGGAGAAAAGGAACTTTTGGTTCGGTCAAAAACTTTAGTAGGCAAAGACGTGATCCTGCATAATGTTAGCCGGGCCTGCGTTTTACAGATGGGGGTGGGGTTATGCAGGGATTCTATCTTGTGATTGGTTTGAGATTTCAAATTCAGGGGAAACCCAGTAATGACCACCAAGTACGAAGGTTATAATGTTCTTTTTAACCTGTAGGTCAGGATTATTGTACTCATTCAGGTTCCTCCTCTCGGATTCATACAGCAAAGGCAGGCCTGTTTATAACAATCTGTTTATTAATGAGGTTACAGTGATACAAGCAACTGATTTCTGATCAAGTGAGCTCAAGTGATCAAGTGAGCTCAGGCAGTCTTAAGTCTTGCCAGCCTCAAGTTGGGGTCTGGAGAGCTCCTAGAATGACAACTGATTTCCAGACTACAGAGATCAGTTCCTCTGCAGGATATGGCCGCTTCAGAGGGTGAACTCTATGGCATTAAACCATGATGAGGTATACCCCTCACCAAATCCGGACCTCTTCAGGCACAACCCCCAAATCTCCAGGAATTTCCCAGCCTAGAGTTGGCAACCCTGTGCAGTCAAGACAAGCTCCCTCTGGTTTGCAGCATGGTTGATTTTAATTTTAATTTTATTCTTTTGTTAGTCACATTTTTATGTGACTTTGTAACCCACCCTGAACCCACTTGTGGGGAGGGGGGGATAGAAATTGAAGTAATAAACAAACAAACAGAACTAACTAAACAGGAACTCCGCCCCGTAAGACCAACCCAACTCAGGCAAATGTCATGGGGAAGCAGACGTTTCCATTGTAAGGTGTACAATACCACTAAGATACCACCACAGCTGAACAAATTACAGCCACAAAGATTCTTTGACAACTAGAGCTGCAACATATATTGGTGAAGATAATTAAAAAGGCACCTCTTCTTGGGGATAGTCACTGCTAGATCTCAAGCTTTTCCAATGGCTGCTCTTATTTTATGGTATAGCCTTCCTGAAGTTGTCAAGAAGCCTTCTGTTGTGTTGAGTTTTCACAAGCTGTGCAAGGCAGAATTATTCAGGAGGGCTCTTGACGCAGACTCCCAATTTTTAGTTACATTTGTTGATTAGTATTCATGAGTTTTAATTGTAAATTGCTTTTATTGTTGTAACCCACCTTGGGTCTGAGTTTGGAGGAAAGCTTTTTTGTAAGTGCTCCAAATAAATGAATAAAGATTTTTAAAAGCGAAAAGTTAATAGTTTTTAAATAGCTGTAAAAACCGCAAGTGTTAAGTGTCATAATAGAAAAGTCATTCTTCCTTGGATCTATCCATGGAAGGAATTATTCTTCTAAGATAGTACCTTTTGCAAGTCGCCATCTGAGGACAACAGATCTTTTATTCAGACAGAACTATTGTTTCATTTATAATTATAAATGTTTATTAGAAATAAACATAAGCAATCAACTCATTGGTCAATTAACAGTCACATGCTTAATCAATGTGCTTTCTCAGATCAGATGACAGCCCTATTGCCTACCTGCTAAAGGCAGCTTTGAAAAGTCATTGTGGGGAATGGGTTAACTTTTAATGTTGCTCTTTGTGCATTATTATTTTTTTTTAAAGGAGAGTAAAATCTATTTACGGTGCTCACATACTGTACATGTGCCAAGGGATGGATGCATTATGGATACAGAACTGTCAGTTATTCTTTCCACTTCTGGGATCTTTCTCTTTGAAAAAAACGGTAAATGAACCGTAGGAGGCCCTTTTTGAAGCTGGCAGCTGTAATTTTTGTTTTTGCTTTTAAGCCGTATCATTAGCAAATAATCCTTGCTTGCAACTAATCGTCCTGGTGGGATGTAGTTGGTGGGCTGTGTGTGTGTATGGATGTGTGTGTGTGTTAGTGTGTGTGTATATACATATATGTGTGTGTGCGTATCTCTCTTTCTCTCTCCGCATAGGGTTGAATCCAGCAATGTTTCCGCTAGCAAAAAAAGGAAGCTAAGATCCTATCCAACCACTCCAAAGGTTATCCTGGGGCTCATGGAACCTGCATGTACAAAAGCCACGTGAGACAGGGCATGAAGTGAGAGGAATGGACCAAGATTCAATGGAAAAGGTAGCTGGCTCCAACCTATGTTCCCTCTAAGCTGTGGAGTCTTGTGAGCAAGAATCCCACTTTGTGAGCTACCGGCATTAAAGTTGTGAGTCATTTGGCTACTGCATAAATCAGTTTGCTCTGGAGCCCTCCTCCCTGAGCCAAGACAAAAATGTGTGAGCCGGAGGCTAAAAACCTGTGAGCTAGCTCGCACTAACTCAGCTTACAGGGAACACTGGCTCCAACACACACTTATGCTACATGAACTGAGCCCTCAGACAGGGATGAACAAACGTCTCCAAATCATTTCTTTTTTATATGTATTTATATTGTTAGACATCATCTCTTGATTACTGATTTGGTTTATTGTTAGACACCCACTTTTCACTGTTCAATTTGTGATTTTGGGTTGTGTAGGATAAATAGGTATTTAATTTCTAATGCCGATTTCTTGACCCACAAATAATGTTGAAAATGGACAGAAGTGGGGAATCTCTCTGTGAAAAAAGGTTTTGCCCTTTAAAGCCCTATATGGTCTGGGGCCTGCCTACCTGAGGGACCGCCTTTCCCTATATGTTCTCCAGAGAGCACTGCAATCCGGAACTCAAAACCGCCCGGCTTCCCCTGAGCCTAGGGATGCCAGGTTGGTGGCAACTAGGACCAGGGCGTTCTCCCTGGTGGCGCCAACGCTTTGGAATGAGCTCCCTACTGAGATCAGAGCTCTGCGGGACCTCCCGCAATTCCGCAGAGCCATGAAAATGGAGCTGTTTCGCCAGGCATTCCAGCAACAAATTGATTTCATTGGTCACGTAGCACTTGTATTTTATGATATGATGCCATCGTTTTAAATAGTTTAACTGTATTTATTGGAATTCTTATGGAATGTTATCTTATGTTGTTTTGCTGGTTTTATATTGTACATTGGTTTTAAGACTTTATGTAAGCCGCCCTGAGCCACTTCGGCAGCAGGGTGGGTTAGAAATTTAATAAATCAGATCAAATCAAAATGGTTATCGAAATCTAGAATCACAATTTTGATTCACACAATCAACAAAAGTGAAGCTATCATTTTGAGGCTGAAACAGCAAGGATAGGAAATTCAGATTTCTCTCTGCTCACACAATGGGATGGTTGTTCAGGGGTGGGGGTCTGTAATGTATGTAGGGTTCCCATCACTTTAAACCAATTACACCTACCTTGAATATAGATATGGGGGGACAACGTCTCCAAAAACAAAACAGTCAGAGGCATTGGTGTAGGAAAGCATATCAGAAAAATAGTAAAGGTAAAGGTTCCCTTGCTCGAAAGCCAGTCGAATCCGACTCTAGGGTTGCGGTGCTCATCTCCGTTTCAAAGCCGAAGAGCCAGCGCTATCCGAAGACATTTCCATGGTCATGTGGCCGGCATGACTAAACACCAAGGTGCACAGAACGCTGTTACCTTTCCACCGAAGTGGTACCTATTTATCTACTTGCAATTTCTTGCTTTCGAACTGCTAGGTTGGCAGGAGCTGGAACTAGAGACAGGAGCTCACCCCGTCATGCGGCACCCGGGTCTCGAACTGCTGAACTACTGACCTTCCACAGCCTGCAGTTCAGCGTCTTAACCACTTGAGCCACCACAGCTCCTCAGTAGCATGCCAGAAAACATTCTACTGCAGTGTGGCTCAAAAAAATGGGACATGTTGCTCCCGAGGAGAGGAATGACCATGCCACTTACTTGGCTGCTGACAGTGAGAGACACTTTGAAATTCATGACAGAGTTTGGATGAAGAGTGTGGGATAGGGCTGCCAACCTCGAGATGGCACCTGGAGATGTCCCACTGTTACTATTGATCTCCAGAGTATCAAGATCAGTTCTCCTGGAGAAAATGGCTACTTTTGAGGGTGCAGTCTATGGCATTATATCCTGCTGAGGTCCCTCCCCAAAATCACCAGATATTTCTCAACCCACAGCTGGCAACCTTAGCGTGGGACCAAGCGCAGGGAGAGAAATATTACAGTAATACACTTCCCTTGGTTTCCATTTCGATTTGGGGGATCCACCAACCTCCTGATCTGCCTACTGGATGGAGCTGAGCATGCTCCCAGCAGCACAGAAAGAAAGGAGCACTCAATGGCAGATGCAGCTAGCCGTGCCTGGCTTGGCAATGAGAGGGCACTGCTGTGCAGTATTCTTCCCAAGCCTGGGCTCAAAGTGGTCCCAAGCTCAATCAAAATCAATGGTGTGCCAATTATGTTTTCTGGATCAATTTATTTTTCCCTGACCCATTTTGCTCAGCAACTTGAAATAATGAACTATAGGCAGAAGTGAAAGGCGGGGAATCCCAATACACTTGACAACACTAAAATATTTATGGCAGCTAAATGTCCGCTTCACACGGGGGCTATGAGGCGCTGATGTCATTCAGCCTCTCTCTCACCTCACCCTGAATGAGCACACTGGGAATATGCCTGGAGTTCAGGCAATATCTCAGAGGTAAATTTGCACTGAATTGTTCTAAATTTCAACCACCACTTAATTTTATGTGCAGCAAGTGAAAGGATCCTTTGAGTTGCTGACTTGAGCCTTCCAAACAGAATAAAGGCCGTTAATCAAATCTAAATCAAAGGTGTACTTCCACTCTTTTGCTGTCTTTTCATTCAGACATACTAGTGAGACTTCAGAGAACCACTAATAATGTTCCGTGAAAAATAAGAAGCTTCCTTCTTATGGGGCTATGGGCATGGCCGAACTACTATTGGGCAAATACTCCTATGCTTAACTTTTAGGTTTGTGAACATCCCTGTTGAGGAGGAGGAGGAGGAGAAGGAGAAGATTGGATTTATACCCCACCATTACCTGAAGGAGTTTCAGAGTGGCTTACAATCTCCTTTCCCTTCCCCTCCCCACAACAGACACCCTGTTGAGCACACATAAATACTCAAGAGTAGGGTAGGCAGGCAGGACAGCTGTGCAGGTATAGATAGGGACTCTGGGGCAAGTGATGCTCTGAATTCGTGGTGCTTATGGGGGGTCAACAGTGGGAGGCCTTCTAGTGTCCCGGCCCCACTGGTGGACCTCCTGATGGCACCTGGTATTTTTGGCCACTGTGTGACAGTGTTGGACTGGATGGGCCGTTGGCCCAATCCAACGTTGGCTTCTCTTATGTTCTTTTGTTCTTATGGACTTGGCAACCAGCAGGAAACCAAGAGTGGTGAGGACCTGGGGGATGGCCATCATTGATGGCATTGCATCATTTCAAGGGAAAACCCAGATGTTGTGTCAGTCCTCTCTAGGAATCACCAGAAATGCTGTTTTTCACACCTCCTAGAGACGGTTCCCCAGAAGTTATGCTATATCATTAGCCTGACAGCCTTTTAAAAAAACTGGGGGGAATGACAGTGGGAAACAGGAGCTAGGGTGGAGGATCCTTCTCCCCCATGGGGGGGCTGGCAACCCTGCTCTGTAGTCATTCATGAGATTTTTGATAGGATACATGTTTATGTGCATACCCATACACTCCAGCTGTGTCCTTCCTACCTCTTTCCCTCCTGTGCATGTCTAAAGTGGGGAGAGCATCATACTGGGGGGGGGACAGTGTCTTAAACAGAAGATAGGGTAGATGAGCTTCAGTCACAACCTGTTAATTACTCTTCACAATTATCCCAAACATGACTTCCTGCTCAGAGTGATGAGATTTGTACTTTCAGCAGCCTTCTAAAGTGAATCAGAGGGCCCCAAAAACACAGCTCCTGGCAATTACTGCACTCCAATAAGTTTGGCGCACAAGCCAAGACGGGCTACTGGCCCCTGATTGCCACCAATTACATACATGCAAATACGGCTAGTTTTAAGCTGCACACAAATAATCAATGCAACTGATTGAAGTGCTCAGTTTGAGCGAAAACAAGGACTGCAAGCTGTGCAGGTTCAATTTTCAAAGATGTTATTTGCAAGAACTGCAGTGTCATTATTCCCTACCAACTTCCTATGATGGCAGGTAATTTTCCTATGGCTCTGATCCAGCCCTGCTTGATACAAAGATGCTGCAAAATGACCTGCCCTCTAGGAGGTCAATTGCTGGACTTCTCTGGTGGAGTCACTGCTGTGGAGGTGCATTCTTTCCAATCTTTTTTGGGTTTAAGAGGAAAGTGGAACTCCAAAGTAAATTAAAAAAAAAAAAACTTGAGCAGAACTGTCATTATCTGAGAAACACTGGCTTATTTACTGGTTATTGTGGTCATGGGGATCACACTATATTTATTTATTTTTCATATCTGTATCCCATCTTCTTCTTCTTATAAGCTTAGGGTGGTGTCTCAGTTCATCCTCATAACAATGTTGTGAGTAGGGTTGCCAGCTACAGTGGGAGTATTAGCATTTGTAAAGTGGGGACAATTTCTTTAACTTCACGCCAACATATGATATCATTTCAACTGCAATACCAGAAGTGATGTCATTATATTGAGGTGGCACGCCAGTTTCCACCCCAAAATCTGTGATTAAACTATTAAGTTGTGGGTGAATCCTAGAGTGCCAACATGGTGACGTCACTTCTGGGGTTTTGCTGGAAGTAGCATGCAGTGATGGTGCAGTTCCTATGACCCCTCCATCCACCCATTTTTTTCTGGTCAGATGGTGGCAGCAAACAGGTAAACTGGGTGAGAAGATAGATTTTGTTGAGGGTGCATTTTTGCAGTCTTCTTCAAGCACAGGGCTTGGACAATCTTGGACAATTATCACTCTTAGACAACAGCCATTGATAACTTGCACTGAGCTGTCGGATCAGAGCTCTACCAAAGATTCTTGGAAAGTGGGTAACCTCTGTGGTACTATAGGGTAGAAACCCCAGGTAATGTGTGATAGATTCCTCAAAAAGTTATCACAATTCTGAAAGCCTAATGGTATGATATATTTTTCCATGATAGGTAGATCCACTCCTGCCCTCACAGGAGGTGACACATCTGGTGGCTATGGAGCTCCCTGGCCTCTCTCTAGAATTTGAACCCCTCTTGGGGCCCTGAATCAGAAGGGAGTGCCGCTAATTTCAGTACGAGATTTATCTGCACATAAATCCAGTCAGGACCAGAGCAGTAGTGGGCCAGAAGCCTTTTCACACATCCGCAGAACGATAAACTCACCAGGCAGAAGCGGCAGTGCATCTTCCTAACTTTATTTTCCCCCTTCACTGCCTCCTTCAGAACTCTTTGGAACTAACAAACTAGACCGAAGGGGTTTTATTATGTTCTCTTGTTTTTAACGACTGGAAGAAAATTTGTGATTTCCTGAGAACTTGTCCGTACAAATCATTATTTTCCTGAGCTTCCATCTGAGGCGAAGGTGGGGGGGACTTGATTAGGCTGACTTCGAACTCCAGAAATCTCATGACCTCTCCAGTTTGGCCCCCAGGGCTCCCTCATGCTGAATGCAGGACCGGATAATAGGTTGGCGAAGGCATTCATTATGGCTTTGGCTCCTGTTGCTGTTTAGTGTGCTAGGAGGTGGACGGCTTTAATCACTGCCCCCGAGGCTTGTTGCTTCAAGGCCAGCAGCCAGTTTGCACTGTTTACTTGTGCAGAATCTTATTTTCCTTAAGAGAGCAAATTGGATGTATCATGTCATTCGCTAATGAATCAAGTTCTTCAATAAACTCTGGCAACTGGTTAAGGACTTTGTTGTCTCTCGTTCACTTTCTCTCTTCCTCCCCCCCCACCCTCTACTTTCCTTGTATTTTCCTCCATCTGTGGTCTTTATCTAATTGACTTAGTTTGACTTCTCGCGAAAGTCTTCAATTACTTCTCCTTTACTTTCGTTTCATTTTGTACAAGGAAGCAATTTCCTCTGCTGGCACCCCTTCGTTCCATTGTGCGGAGGGCTCTGCTTTTCCCTGAGTCACTTTTAACGGCAGCTGCAAATGTGGAGGTGAAGCAAGGAAGCTGAGGATATAAATTACATTTACAGCACCTGGCGCAAAGGCAGTGCAGGGAGAGTGCCTTAAAACATTCGGGCATTATGCTAGACAGGAAGAATAGCTCGGAGCAAGAGAGGCTGTCCTTTGAAAGACATCAACTGTTGGGCTTAGAAATGGGAGAACCAGAAGCTCACGATACATCGGATGGCTACTATCTCTCTACCTAATCTTATTCTCTGGTATTTGTGCCAGGGTTACCAATATCTAAGTGGGGCCTGGAGATCTCTCAGTATTAAAAGTATTAAAAGTCGATCTCCAAATGGCAGAGATCAGTTTCCCTGGAGAAAATGGTGGCTTTGGAGGGTGGACTCTGTGGCATTGTACCCTGCTAAGGTCCTTCCCTTCCACATACCCTGCCCTCCCCAAGCTTTGTCCCCTCCTAAATCTCCAGGTATTTCACAACCCAGAGCTGGTAAACCTAATTTGCGCAGCTAAATTAGGGTCCCCTGTTTATGTACTCCTGACCCAATAATGCAAAACATGTCTCTGGCCCGGGCTGTTAATGGTTGACAAAGGGGCTTGATTAATGGTCTTTTATATGCCTGGATGGTACACCAATTCACATGTATCATATCCATTCTCTACAAGTGAGAAATGAAAAAAAGAGAAACAACAGATTAAACAAAAAGGATGATTTTGGAATCTGTTGGGAGATATGGCTTAGTAGCTTCATAATGTATTTATTAAAATAACTAGGGAGCAAAGCCCATTGTGGTGGAAGACAACGGGCCCTAGAAAGGGAGGGAGGGAGGTGGAAGGGAGAGAGGGTTGGAGAAAGGGAGGAAGGAAGGAAGGAAGAGGGGGAAGAGTGAAAGAAAGGAGAGAGGAAGAAAGGAAAGGGGGAAAGGAAGGGAAGAGGGGCAGAAGGCCCAGGGGATGGCATGTGGGGGATGGAAAAGGCCTTCTCTGGGCCTAGTGCCCCCATAGAAGGCCCAGGGGATGGCGTGGGGGGCGGAAAATGGCTTCTCTGGGCCTAGTGCCTCATAGAAGGCCCAGGGGATGGCATGTGGGGACGGAAAAGGCCTTCTCTGGGCTTAGTGCCCCATAGAAGGCCCAGGGGATGGCGTGTGGGGGACTGAAAAGGCCTTCTCTGGGCCTAGTGCCCCATAGAAGGATGGCGTGTGGGGGACGGAAAAGGCCTTCTCTGGGCCTAGTGCCGCCATAGAAGGCCCAGGGGGTGGCATAGGGGGACGGAAAAGGCCTTCTCTGGGCCTAGTGCCTCATAGAAGGCTCAGGGGATGGCGTGGGGGCGGAAAAGGCCTTCTCTGGGCCTATTGCTCCATAGAAGGCCCAGGGGATGGCGTGTGGGGGCGGAAAAGGGCTTCTCTGGGCCTAGTCCTCTCATAGAAGGCCCAGGGGATGGTGTGGGGGCGGAAAGGGCTTCTCCACTTGCTTCAGCCTTGAGGGCCTGTCCCTGCGCTCACACTCCAGACAGTCCTCTCTGTCGGAGGACTGGAGCAGACTGAGCTGAAAACACTGACCGGGGCTGACGTGGGCGGGACTTTGCGAAGCAGCCAGTCAGCCCTGGCCAGTGTCTTCTGACTGCCAGTTCTTGAGCCGAATCAATTATGGCAAGCATAGAATGCTGTGGAACCAAAATTTAAATATATATAAGGACAGGATGATATCCCTTCTTTTTTTCTCTTTCTGGTTCTACGTGGCTTAAAATCCCAAATTTAAGGAGCATGAACCACCACAAAACCACAAGTAACCCCTCTCCCCACAAAATGGTGACACCATACAGCACATCAAAAGCCCTGTAAAATAAAATGGCCTCCTAAAAATTTCTAAAGCTCACCTCTTCAGGGAACTCATTCCATAGACTAATATCTACCATAGAAAAAGCACTGCCTCTGGCAGATGCCAAGTAGCTGCCTTAAGCATTCAAATAGTCAGGGGCATGGGGACACATGGGGGACACATTTCCCCTCCCTCATTTCAGGGTTATCAGAAAGTGGGAGGAGGGGGAAATGTCTTCTGGGCACTCCATTATACCCTATGGAGACCGGTCCCCATAGGGTATAATGGAGAATTGATCTGTGGGTATCTGGGGTTTGTGGGGGCTGATTTTTGAGGTAGAGGTACCACATTTTCTGACAGAACTATGGCTTGCCAAAGGTCATTCAGGAGCTACAAGTGGAGAAGTGGGGAATCAAACCCGGTTCTCCCAGATTAGAGTCTGTGCACTTAACCACTACACCAAACTGGAACTATGTAGAACAGGATGCAGGATAAGATGGATCACTGGTCTACTCTGGCAGGGCTGTTATGTTCTTCTTAAACTGACAGTTTATAGCCAAAGTCCAAGAGGTGAAAGTAAACCAGTATGGGCCAGTATACCACATCAATAGGCCAGTGCCTGAAGTGGCAGCCATGAGAAGTGGGTGTTTCCCCATCCTTAACTGACAGGTGCTCCAGAAGAGGGCAGAGGTCACCAGCTGTACCGGCCTTTTAAATGCCATGGCGTGAGCTGGATGGGCAAGGTGAGGGGCTGTGGCTCAATGGTAGAGCATCTGTTTCCTATACAGAAGGGCCCAGGTTCAATCCCTGGCATCTCCAGCTAAAAGATCTGGCAGTAGGTGATGTGAAAGACCTCAGCCTGAGACTCTGTGGAGCCACTGCCAGTCTGAGTAGACAATACTGACTTCGATGGACCAATGCTCTGATTCAGTGTAAGGCAGCTTCATGTGTATGTTTCAAGGAGTGCGCTCTGGGCACAACTCCAACCACAAATGGAAAACTCCCAGCCCCTCAAGAGAACCAGCAACCTTAAAAGGCTGAGTGTGAGCCAGGGGCATGCACTTTCCTTTACAGTGGGTGGGAGGAGGCCAAGAAGGAGGACACCACTGGCTACCTACTCCAGCTAGTGTCGGATGGACCAGTGGAAAGAGGAGAAAGACAAGGGTGCTGACTGTTGGCAGAGTTTAAGCATGCAGAGGGATGGACCACCAAGGCTGACCTCCCACAAGCCGCTGCTCAGCGCTCGCTCTTCCCTTTGCCCTGATGGTACGTGGCTGTAATTTGCTCCACAGCTTCACGCAATTTTCACCGCGTCTACTCAATCCATCAAAACCCAGGATTGAATAGATGTGAGGAAAATTGCGCAAAACTGCGGGGCAAAATCTGGTCGTGCAACACTTAGTGTGAAATTGACACGTACTATTGGGGCAAAGGGAAGAGCGAGTGCGAAGCAGCGGCTTGTGGGAAATCGGCCCAACTGTTTAAAGAAAATAACTGGGTTTATTCAGGGCTCTTTTTGTAGCAGGAACTCCTTTGCATATTAGGTGACACACCCCTAATGTAGCCAATCCTCCAAGAGCTTACAGTAGCCTCTGTAAGAAGAGCTCTGTAAACTCTTGGAGGATTGGCTACATTAGAGGTGTGTCACCTAATATGCAAAGGAGTTCCTGCTACAAAAAGAGCCCTGGCATTTATTAAAGAATAAACTCTGGTAGAAAGGGGAGAAGGAGACAGACTTAAGTAACTGACTAACTGCTGTGAGAGATGGAACGAAGGGGAAGGGATCCGTTGGAGTAGGAAGTCTCCAAAGAGCCAACCAGGAGACAGGAAGGACATAATTTGAAAATGTGGGAAGTCCCTAACCTAACTATGCTAACTAACAGCCCTTCAGCTGTCCCCTATAGGCTGTTCTTCTGATCTCCTTCAAGATGGTGCACTATAGACCGTGTATATTCCAACACCGACTAGCTCCTTCCCTCTGAGTCTATCTAAGGGAATGAAAGCTACAGCTGGCCGCACCCCTGATGATATAGCCTAAGTAACCTTGCACAACTGAAGAGCCATACTACATCAAAATTCCAAGGAAGGGACCAACAAAGAGTCAGGATAAGAAAGTCCATTTGCATTACTGAAAATATACAACCAAACATCACGGATAACTGATATGTTGATTAATAATCCATAACACCCAAACTCTAGTTCTTGTGAAACTGCGTGCATGAGGTCTCATGATAAGTAATACATATACATAGGTGGACCCTGTGCAATTAGGGTTGCCAACTCTGAGCTGAGAAATTCCTGGAGATTTGGGGGCCCAAGCCCAGGGAGGGACTTCAGCAGGATATAATGCCATAGAGACCACTCTCCTTATCAGGGGAATCCCTGTATTCTGGAGATCAGCTGTAACTCAGGAGATCTTCAGGCCCCACCTACGGGCAATTGTTTCAGTGCCTTAGCTTAACTCTGCACATGCTTTGCACTTGGATTACTGGAAACCGAGTCCTATGAGGAAAAGCTGAACAAGCTGGGTATGTTTAGCCTGGAGAGGAGACAACGGAGAACTGATATGACAGCCACCTCCAAGTATTTGAAGGGCTGTCATACAGAGGATGGAGCAGAGTTGTTTTCTGTTGCCCAAGAAGGCTGGACCAGAACCAGTGAACTGAAACTAAATCAAAAGAGTTTTCAGCTAAGCTAACAGGGCAGTTCCTCAGTGAGACAGGCTTCCTCGGAAGGTGGTGGGATCTCCTTCTTTGGAGGATTTTAAGCAGAGGCTAGATGGCAATCTGGCAGCAATGCTGATCCTGTGAATTAGGCAGACCAGAAGAGGGAGGGCAGGAAGGGATGAACCAGTGATCAGCTCTAGTGGTTCTTTCTTACATGCCCAGGGTAATGTCAGTCATAGAATCACAGAGTTGGAAGGGGCCATACAGGCCATCTAGTCCACCCCCTGCTCAATGCAGGATCAGCCTACAGTATCCTGGACAATTGTTTGTCCGGACATTGCTTAAAGACTACCAGTGAGGTGGAGCTCACCACCTCCCTAGGCACTTTGGGGTCAGGATTTTTTTCCCCGCCAGGCCAGATTTAGCCAAAGATTGCTGGAGGTTTTTTACCTTCCTCTGGGCATTGAGCAGAAGTCACTGGGGGATGGGGAGGGGTAGTTGTGAATGCCCCACATTGTGCAAGGGGCTGGACTAGATGACCCTTGAGGTCCCTTCCAGCTCTGTGTGTCTATGTTCGTTTCTACTTTTCTAACTGCTCATCTCTACCATTTCCCTTTCTGTAAAGCATCTGCCCTTTTAGTCCATAAAAAAAAATCTTTGCCTGCCATTCAGTTCACATACTAATTATTCTACCATCCCTTCTCCATCCCCAGTATACTTTAACTTTTATTTTCTTTTTAAAGAGCCATATTTGGCTCTGTCCTGAGCCATATTTGGTGCTGGAAGCATAGGTTGCAGACCCCCATGTAATATGAAAGCAAGCCATGTCATTTGCCCATCTCTGAGGGCCCCTTGGTGACCAGGGTCTCCTGAATTTTGTCACTCTGTTCTTCTACTCTTGGCAGCCCTGCCAGGCATTTTGCTAGATATGTGGAACATTTCCTTCTCTTCTGTTTGTTTTACAATCCAAGTTTCCCATAACTCCTTACCAAATAACAGGAACTCTTGGCTAACACCTGGAAGATCTTTCCCTTCCTTTAGGCTGCACGTCCTCAAGGTACCACAAGACCCCAGCTTTTCAATCCACAGAAGAACGCAGTCAATTTTCTCCTCACCATTTCTGGCAAACTAAGATTGACTGTTTTTAATGTACATTTCAATTTCCACTGCTTTAGCAAGCCATCAGGGAAATATAAGAGTCCTAACCACTTAGTAGAACGTTGTCATTATGTCAATACAAGATCATTATAATAAAACACTCCTGTCCGCTCCAAAGTGTGTGTGTGTGTTTTTTTAAAAAAGTCTAAGAATAATTTGATGCATATTTTATACAAATCTATAGTTTAACTCAGCGGAAAACAGCGTTATGATGGGTCCCATTATGACTATTCCACACTTGCCTTTGTAATCATTGTTACGAGGCGCAAGGGTTCTGTGATTGACTAGCAACTCCAAGGAAGGGAGTGATGATGAGCAATGTTTACAGCATGGCTGTGTGTCACATTAGAGCTGTATGCAGCTGGAAGGTATGGGCCAGTTTCACAAAGGCACTCGATGGCTGCATGGGTGAATGGGCCACCTGTAACACCACAGAATGCACATTCCCATCACTTCAGATCCCGTGCTTTTCAGGTGAGTCAGCTCAACATTAGGCCAGTTCACCCATGGACATTCATCACTTGATTGCTGCCCCACCAACTGATGACTTGGGGGTGTGAAAGCGCCATCACAGATATAGGCTGCAGAAAGAATTCTCACATTAGTTCAAACAGAATGCTTTTCAGAGGACTCATTTCCCACTGTCAGTGGCATGTCATAAAGTATAAGGAACTTGAGGGATTGCATGCATAGGGTACAATGACGGATCTGGGTGGGACAAAGAATTATTCTTCCTGGCTACTACTGTTTCCCCTTGTACAGGTCTCTGATCCATCAAAGCCATACATGTTGTATCAGAGGCATATAGCAGCCTGCCTGGGGGTTCCTAGTCCCCATCTGCATTGTTGTCCATTGTGGGGCACACAGACTGACATTTTCCAAGGTGCCCCAAAACTGACAAGCATGAGAGGAAAGTGCTCTGCAGAGGAGGACCACCAAGGCAAAAGACAAATGGAAGTGCATAGGATCCAAGGCCCTGTTCTTAATGGCTGTACTGGTGCTGCAGAAGACAGTTGTGAAGCACCTGGCCTGCTGCCATACTTGGCTGGTGTGCTGTATGCAGCATTGCAAGTTTTGCAGACTTGCCATGAAAGAAAGGAGCTCTTGCAGTAATTTACCCCCCAAAAAAGGTGAAGCACTTTGAAGAAAACTTTTCTTTGTTTCTTTTGTGAAGATGCCCACAAACAAAAAAATGCATATGTGCTGGATCTCAATATGAGTAGAATTCCCTGCTTCCATACCATTGAACATATGATTATGGAGTGCCCTATATTCGATGAGTTGAGGACTAATTTAGTCACCCCTTTACTTAAAGATATGGAACTGCTAAATGTGTGAGCCCAGGTGTCATGGCTACTATTGGATACCAATGATCGTGTCACCCTGTCAGTGGCAAAATTCATAGGCGCAATAATCAAATATAAGAGAAATAATACTAAGGTCTTTTAAAATATTTTATCTGGTTCTGATTTCTGCTTATCGTGATAGCCATATGAGCAGTACTAGATAGATGATAGATGATAGATGATAGCTAGATAGATAGATAGCTTGATGATAGATAGATAGATAGATAGATAGATAGATAGATAGATAGATAGATAGATAGATAGATAGATAGATAGATAGATAGATAGATAGATAGATAGATAGATAGATAGATAGATAGATAGATAGATAGATAGATAGATAGATGTACACATGCACTTCTGCATAATGGCCAACACCTCACAAATTCATCTTGATGCAATTATATATACAGTCATATCACCACTGCTGTTTCACACTGTTTCTGTGATGTATATGTGAGCATTGGTACTGAAGAGGATGTAGGTCTGCAGTGGCGAATGCTTAGGGCATGGGGCCCAACAACTCCAAAAGCATTAGTGAAATATGAATGACAGTGTCAAAAGCGTCACTAGCTAGGCGTTATGTTTTCCCCCTCCTCCCAATATCATTTCTCATTCCTCTGCCCTTTTCTACATTTCCCCCTCCCTTCATACCTATGAATTATGTTTTGTTCACAAAACAGCATCTGGATGGAGAGTCGGCAAATCAAGCAGCCGCGCTGGAAGGCAGCCAAGGATGCTCCGAGGCTTCGGCAAGGTGCGCCAAGACTGCACAGAGGTGAGCCAGGAACTGGCACCTCCCCACAAAGCCGACACAGACAGCTCTGCCACTTGGTGAATGCCTCGGGTTACAAATGCTTGCCATTCTCCCAAGGCATGAAAGGAGCAATCAAGCTTGATTCGTCGCTACATGCTTCTAATTAATACAAGAACAACAGCTATGGAGGATGGCCATTTCTATTCAGTTACCATCTCTGGAGCTATTTTTTTTAAAAAAAAACCTCTTTCCCAGATAGCACAGTCGATATCGCCTTCATTTTGTGACTCTGGACCAAACCAAATGTGCTGATACCCTTGTGTAAACCAACGTTCCCTTGTTCTGCCTTTGTTTGTTGAGAGCCAGTTTGGTGTAGTGGTTAAGTGCGCAGACTCTAATCTGGGAGAACCAGGTTTGATTCCCCACTCCTCCACTTGCACCTGCTGATGTGACCTTGGGTCAGTCACAAGCTCTGGCATAGCTGTTCCTGAAAGAGCAGTTTGTGTTAGAGTTCTCTCAGCCCCACCTACCTCACAGGGTGTCTGTTGTGGGGAGGGGAAGGGAAAGGAGTTTGTAAGCCACTCTGAGACTCCAAGTGAAGGGCAGGGTATAAATCCAATCTGTTCTTCTTCTTCTTCTTCTTCTTAAGCTTGCATGAGGTAGGGTACTCAGTCACATTTGCAGTTATTCTTATGTTCCCCCTGCCACTGCCCAAATGCATATCTATGTTGGAAGACCAGCATGGGGCCTTCATCATCTAGATGCCATCCTGACAGTCTCTTACAGTTTTGAGGGTGCGCCATATAAGTTATGAGTGTGTGCCTTACCATCTTCAAAATAACACAGAACACAGATGAAGCTGCCTTATATCAAATCTGACCATTGGTCCGTTGAGGTCAGTACTATCTAGTCAATCTGGCAGCAGCTCTCCAGGGTATCAGGCAGAGGTCTTCCGTATCACCTACTTCCTGATTCTTTCAACTGGATATGCCAGGGATTGAACCTTAGAACCTTCTGCACGCTACAGGCTCTTCCACAGCCCCCCCTCCCCAAAAAAATAAAAAATAAAGGGCTTGTTTTGGACAGGACACAGTGTGGCTTCAATAATGTCTGGTGGTGTGCATGAATGAAATAATATATCACTGTCAGGTTTTTAAAAAAACACCTGAGCTTTTATCTGTGAATGTTCAGTTGAATGATCATGTGCAAGGTAATGTGTTCAGGTCTGGGTAGCTGTTATCCATTGCTAAAAATCTACTTGCCCCTATCATACCAAGAAGTCAAAATATAAAAAAAATCCTGGTACATGCTACTTCTCTGTGGTGCCCTTTGTCAAATGCAAACATGGCAGACAAAAAAAAAAATCATGAATGGATTTGTGTGAACCTAAGCTATGATCAACACCGCATATGGGAGTTTTGCTGAGCTATCATACTAGTGACAGAAACATGAGAACAGTGTACAAAGATGGGCAAAGAGGAGGAATAATATGAAAACATGCTTGCACAGATGGATGTGACATTATGGGTACCTGGAAGCATACATGAAGATAATGTCACATCTGGTTAGACCCTCAGTCTTCTCTCTAAAAGGTATGTAAGGGTTGGAATGGGTCGATATTCTCTTTAAAAATCTTTAGGAAAAAAAGTCTTAATTCTTCAGACATTTTGGATGCAGGGTTGAAAGAGCAACACTCTTCTCCACTTCTAAGAAAGGATTTGTCTAAGAGTGAAATGGGATACCTGGCTCCTAACTCCATGGATGATTTTGATCTATTACTTACACAGCTGTATTTATTTCATACTAGGGAGCAAAGCCCATTGTGGAGGAAGACAATGGACCCTAGAAAGGTCAGAAGGGTAGGAGGATGGATGGATAGAAGGGAGGGAGGGAGGGAGGGAGGATGGAAGGAGGGAGGGAGGGAGGGAGGGAGGGAGGGAGGGAGGGAGGGAGGGAGGAAGGAAGGAAGGAAGGAAGGAAGGAAGGAAGGAAGGAGAGAGAGAGAAAGATAGAAAGAGAGAGAATGGAAGGAAGGAAGGTAGAGGGGGGAGAGTGAAAGAAAGAAAGGAGGAGAGAGAGAGGAAGGAAGGAAGGAAGGAAGACAGGTAGTGTTGGGAGAGAGAGAGAATGGAAGGTAGAAAGGACGGTTGAGGGGGAGAGTGAGAGAAAGAAAGAAAGATGGGGGAGAGAGTCAGAAAGAGAGAGAGAGAGAGAAAGAGTGTGTGGTGGGGGTGGAGCAGTGGGAATGGGCCCGCAGTGGCCAGCTCAGTGCTGCCGCCGCCCTTCACCCAGCCTTCCCACTGAATGTATCTTGGGGTGAGGGGAGGGGAGCAGTGAAATCGGGCCTGCGGCAGCCAGCTTAGCACCACCACCGGCCTTCTCCTTGCCCCCCCCCCCGAGGGCGTCTGAAGGCCAGGGGGAGTGGGGAAAACGGGGCCACGGTGGCCAGATCAGCGCCTCCGCCAGCCTTCACCTTCCCACCCCCAATGCCTCTGAAGGGCGGGGCTGGGGAAGTGGTGGAAACAGGTCCATGGTGGCCAGCTCTGCACCATCGCCGGCCTTCATCTGCCCCCCAAAATGCCTCTTAAGGGGGGTGGCGATTACGGGACCATGGCATCCAGATCAGCAACACTGCCTGCCTTCCCCTTCCCCTCTCCGAATGTCTCTGAAGGCTGGGGGGGTGGGAGTGGTGAAAACAGGGCCATGGTGGCCAGCTCAGTGACAGTGACAGCCTTCACCTGCCCCCCCAATGCCTCTGAAGGGGGGGAGCAGCGTAAATGGGCCCACGGCAGCCGGCTCACTGCCGCCATTGGCGTTCACCTGCCTGCCCCCAAATTTTCGCGGGCAGTGGTGGTGTGGGCGGGACGCGTGCTTCTCCTGATTTTCAGGCAGATGCTGAGTAGCAGCATGGGTCGCCAACCATTGTTGACACACATAGAACGTTGGTGGCCAAAACTCAATTATATATAAGGACAGGATTATAAGGCAATACTAGGAATATCACTCACTGGTCCTGACATTCTATCCCTTTGGTTCACTACACCAACCTCTAGAACAGGGTTTAAAGTTTCTCTTCTCCCACTGGTAGGATGAGAAGTCCAATGATTCTATCACCACAACCCTTCAGAGTGGCTCACAGTTAGGCATTTCCCTTTCTGAAGCACACAACCTACCCTATCTGTGGCCTGTTGAAGGTTTCTCACAACCTTTTAACTCTATACAGCAATCTCAGCATTTCATGTTTGCCCTTTCCTCTTCATCAGCAGAAATGGTCAATCCTCACAAGCCATCCAAGTGACCACTAAAGTTGACAATATATTTAAGATCAACATTGAAGTAGGGTGTGACCAGAGACTCACTACAAAAGATCCTAGAGTATACCCTTTCAGATCATCTTGTAAGCTGGCAAGGGTAGCAGTGGTTTTGCCAGACACTGCTTTGAACTTTGAATGTTTATAAATATCCTGTAACATCCCAGGCATTCAGTCAGCTAGATTTGGAGTGGGGAGCATCAAGTCACAGCTGACTTATAGCAATCCCATAAGGGTTTTCAAGGCAAGAAATGTTCAGAGGTGGTCTGCCATTGCCTGCCTCCATGTCATGACTCTACTATTCCCAAGAGGTCTCCCATCCAACCACTAGCCAGGACTGATCCTGCTTAGCTTATAAGAACTGACGAGATCAGGCTAGCCTGGTCTATCCAGGACTGAGAGTCAGCTAGATGTACAACTATTATTACATATAATACATATAATATAGTTATACCAGAACCATGATCCAGCCAAAGTCAGGGCTATTTTTGGGCAGGAACGCACAGAAACAGAGTTCCAGCTGGCTCCCGAGTTGGCCACACCAAGCAGGAACTCATTAGCATAATAGGCCACACCCAACAGCAGAAACTCATTAGGATTGGCTACATTAGGGGTGTGTGGCCTAACATGCAAAGGAGTACCTGCTACAAAAAAAAGCCCTGGGTTTTGGCAACAAACAAGGTAAACAGAATAAGAAGCAAAAGGTGGGTGTGGCTGGATGACCACGCTTCTGGTAACATGGGGTGTGGCCTAATATGCTAATTAGCTGCATTGTCAGGGGTGTGGCCTAACATGCTAATGAGTTTCTGCTGTTGGTTGTGGCCTATTATGCTAATGAGTTCCTGCTGGGCTTTTTCTACAAAAAAAGCCCTGGCCAAAGTTAAGAATGTTACAGTGTTATACTAAGCAGAGTTACATTCTTGTTCGTCACGTAAAGTCAAAGGGCTTAGAAAGGTATAAGTCTGCTTAGGATGGTACTGTTAACAGCCCACTTTATTCAGCAGGCAAAATTTAAGCATATCTTTAATTTGCCCATTGAGGTGAATGAAACTGAAAAAAAATACTTGAGATTAAAAAATAAAGCTGAGGCTGATAGTGCAAAATCAGGTGAAAATATATTTTATTATGCAGGTAAAATTTCTTGTACTTCTTTTAAATAATCACTGTGTTATGTATTGAACCTAAGCCATCCCTGAATGTGGACCTTGAACTGGATGAGCTTGCTCCCCAAGAACAATAGCTGACCAGGGTCCTGGAAATGACCTATAGATAAGCAGTGTAATGTAAATAGCCAACCTAAGGAGTGTGTGTGGGGGGGAGGGTGATTGCATGCTTTATAAGCAGGGCTCAAACCCTGCTGGGTGTTCTTGTTGTGTTCCTGAAACCACTAAATAAACTAGAGCTGATCATTGCAATGCGTCCAGAACCTGGTATTTGACGTACTGCAAGACAAACAGGTTCCCCTGACAAAGTCTATTGGTGAAACATGTAGAGAATTTTTTTGGAAATTTTAACTGAGTGATAAAATATATATTTTACCTGATTTTGCACCATTGGCCTTGACTTTATTTTTTTATCTCCTGTGACCGGTGTGGCTCTTTATGTTCTTCTTGTCACTACTGAAAAAAATATTTAACATTTAAAAATACTTTTGTTCAAGCAACCCACTCCCCAAGAGCGGGATTTTAGAATACTTGAAACCTGGGTGCCCCTTTTATTGCCTATCTTTGAGTTGCTCTAAAAGGATGGACCAATCCCTTGTATGCCAAATACTCCCAGGCCACATAACAAATTGTTAATGATGATGATAAATTTCTAAACAGCCTGCTTGGAGAAGGCAGCAAGCTCCCTTCGTGGCTCCAGCTTGACTGTAGCAACTCCTTCCAGCAGCCTTAAATTCCCCTTGAGATTTCAAATGAAAAACGTGTCCCCTCATTTCCCCACCACAAGACTGTTGTCGAGCATGATGTGACAACTGTTCCAACCCCAGCATAAGCAGACAAAACACGGACTCACTGGTGACAGCATTTCTTCAGAGAGCTGGTGGTGGCTTTCTATATCTTTAAAAAAACAAAACAAAAACAGCGTGTCATGCAACATGTCGGAGGACAATCCCAAAGGATGCTGGAGGGAGGGGAGGAAACCCAAACAAATTGCCTTCAAAACCAGGAGGATATGAGACTGATTTGCTTGTAGCTTGGGAACAAGAGCTCTTGTCCAGAAGCTAGAGATGTGTGTGTTTTTCCCCCCAGGGACAGAGTCCTGTACAGTGGGGATGCAAGACCTGCTTGTAAATTTGGGGGACTCTTGTCCTTTAACTGGAAAGGGAAAGAGAGGGCTGGAATAACAATGGGGGATCTTTGTGGGTCTGCCATCATTCCCTTGGTCCCTGAGGACAATGCAATGTCTCAGCGTACCTCAGATATTTATTTCCTTCTTTTACACACCACCCTTCTCGATGGTGACCTAAAGCAGCTACATCCTCCTCCATTTCTTCCTCACAACAATGCTGTGAGTTAGGTTAGGCTTGGAGAATGGAGATACAAACATGGGTCTCCCGAATCCTAGTCTGACAATCACTACGCCCCGCAACCTGTCGATGACAGTGGCAGGGGAAGAAGTGGGGAAGATCCTGCTCGCTGGCTAGCATCAGCTGAGTAAGACCAGGCTGGGTTTGTTTCTCTGGGTATTTAAGCCAAGGTTTGGCCACAGGCACTAGCCCTTGGGCATGATCCCTTGGCTGGTAGCCTGTGACTCACAGCACAGGACCTTGGTTAGACAACACACTGCATTTGAACCGATCTGAATACGTTTTGTTCATTTTCGTTGTTCAAATTATATGTGCTTATATTGGTTGTTAAAATCTAATCGTTACATTCTATTTTGGTATTTTCCTGTGACCCGTGTTGGGGAGAATGGTGGCATACAAGTGTCTTAAGTAAGTAATAAACAAATAAAATCCTTGTGTTGAGTCAAACCATTCCATGTCCTTTGAAATCAATGGGCTTAGAAGGATGTAGGTGAGCATAGGATGGCACTAGAGAAAGCTTCTATTACACAGCTCTGGTCTTCTTGGGAACTCCACACCAAGGGAGAATGGCAGCAGAGTCAGATGGCAGCAGAGTCAGCTCAGCAGGGCATTTGTGTATTGGGTTAACACTTTGTTGTCCAGATTCTAGGCATCTTCCAGTGCTTGCTTGGGCCATTAACTGGTGCAGCTACCCAGCTTTCATTAAAAAAAAAAAAAAAACAGATGCTCACTTTTGTAGGTATAAAGAGGAGGGTGGAGTGCACGTGCAGAATTCTGCCAGGTCACTGAGTGAGAAACAAGATGACTCCCACCTGCCATTATTCTAGTCAATGTGGGAAGTCCTATCTATGACTGACATGGCAGTTACATCACTCCCTGGCAAGCCTCAGAGGGTGGGGGAATGAGAAAATGGTCAGGTAAAGACCTTTCCCAGACATTTAGAGGCAGCTGCCAAGACTAGGTGTGACCATGCAATAATGAATGTGATTGATCTGCATAATTAGCAAAAAAATTACATAATATTGGGAATGGTAGAAGGCATGCCTACTTACGGAGTTCTGAGCATTGCATTTGCCTGATCCAACTGGCTTCTAGAAAAGGACATGTGGACATCTCTCCACTGCAGATCTAAACTGGGTTTCAGAGGGTTTAACTATCATGGTTCCTTCCTCTGCACTGGAAACTGTGGGAATTGTCAAGTTTCTGAGTCTCTTACGAGACCAATTTCTAGTAACCCACCCAGGAAAAGATCAAATCCCTGTCTGATCTTAGCTAGGCAACTCATATGGTCTAAAGCCACAGAGAATACCAGGAGCACTTCATACAGATTAGTCATGCCATAATTGTTAAATAAGCCTAAGTATGCATTTTTTTTGCTTCGTAAACATAAAAACACATTGGTAAACCACAATAATTTCAGTTTTAGAAAGTGGTGTAATACCTAATAAGACTGTGCTAAGCATCTTAGCATCCTTAAGCAACTACAGTCCTCAGGGTTGCTTGGGGAGAATCTATGAAAATGAAGCCAGTTTGAAATATGTTTTAAAGTAAGAGCACAGGTGTAGCAACAGGGCCAGTTTATATAGCCCAAGGCTCCTCCACGCAATGCAATTCCAGCTGTCCTCAGGCACACATGGATCCACAATGGCACAGAGGATATCAGGAGCTTTCAGGTACAGATCTGCCTCCTTTACAGAATGGAACTGGGTGGTGGGTAGCACATATTTATTAAAATTTTATGCCACTGTTTTGGCAAACAGACCTTCAGAACAGGTCTTACTCAGCACTTGGCAATTGGTCCCAAACTTGCACTGGTTAGCTGTCGAGCCTCTTTTGGCTGTTGATTTACCTTCTGTTTCATCTCATATAGGATCTTCTTTCTTCTCTCTCTTACCTGAGCTTGGAGCTCTAGCAAGTTAATTGTTTGGAAGTTGTCTGTTCACAATAAGTAAAATGTACTACATGACTATGTCATGTAAGGTGTGCATCTATTTCTGTGAGTAAAATTTCTTTCTCTTGTTACCCCTGGAGTTAGGTCATCTTTGTAATTTGTTTGAACAGCATTTTCCCCTTACCCAGGAAACATGGAGGATCGGAGATACTGTGAAAAACATCTCTGCTTCCAAGGCAAAATTATAGGAATCCCCCTTCTACCATGGAAGCTTGCTTGGGCCAGTCAATCCCTCTAAGCCTAACCTACCCACAGGCTTGCTATAAGGATAAAACTCAGGAGAGGATAACAGTCTAAGTTGCTTTGGGTTCCCGTTGGGTGGGGAAAGATGGACTATAAGTGAAGTAAATACATAAATGATTCCCCCTTCATTTTTTGCTCCAGTACAATGAGGACTGGCAACTTGCACTTTTTAAAATAAAAACAAAAGAGCAGATTGCCACCATCTCAAATGGGGGGTCCTAAAGTGTGTGTTTCAAAGGTAATCACGACCCATGTACAGCAATGATTATGACTGTGGCCATGCGAATCCCGACAGCCCCTGATTAAAAGCCCATAAGCAGAGTCAAAGTTACAATGGAGCTGTCAAGGGGCTTTCCAGCAAGTTATTCTGATTAGAGCTTTCCTCTCCCACCTGTACTGTCAGAGGAGAGGCTACATTGCAGCCATGACATCAGAGAGCCCCTTGATCAGTCCGTCGGTTCATCAGGCATCACTGAGTGCCTTGATCAAACTCTTGATTAGGAAGCCATGGCTCAGTTGTCATTGATGTGAGTGTTCCTGCACTCCCCCAACAATTAACACAAAGTTCTTCCAGAGTTCAGAATATAGATGCTAGTCGGAGAAAGTCTTTCCGTCTCATAGACAAATCAGTCAGTCATTCTGTCTCATCTTTATTCTCCTTCCTTCCAGGAAGATCTGGGTGGGGCCCATTGTTCTCCCACAGGAGGAGGCAGCTCCCTTAGGCTGGAGGAAGGCTGAGTGAACGATGCCGAGTGAAATGGGTTGCCAACCTTCAGGCAATAGCTAGAGTTCTCCTGGGATTATAACTGAACCGTAGGCAACAGGGATGAGTTCCCTTGGAGAAAATGGCTTCTTTGGTGAGGTTCCTCCTCTCCCCAAATGCCACCCTCCCCAGATTCCACCCACCCACCCTAAACCTCCAGGAATTTCCCAATCCGGAGCTGGCAACCCTATCAGTGAAGAAGTAGAAGAAAGGTAAACATTCGTGACAATAAAAGTTTGGGGGGGAGAATATTTCAGCCTCCCTTAAAAGGACGTTTTCCTCCCAGGCTTCAGTGGGGGACAGTTTGGCACAGCCCCAAGAATATCCCTAAAAAGAAAGAAGAAATAAGTTGGTTGAGGACAGCGACGATTCACATCATGGCTGGCACCCTACCTGGACCCTACCTGGATTCTTTATTCCTTACGGAGCTTCTTCCCTCCCCTTTGCTTGCATAGCATCCACAGACCAGACGTAGGAGCAAAATATGAGGAATTTTAGCCAATTCCCTTAATTATTGGTTAATTTGCTGGATATGGTTTTATGTTTTTATGGTTTTAAACTTGTAAATCACCTAGAGACCCACTAGTGTGGGGATTATGCAATTAATAAATATAATAAATAAATAAAAATAAACCTGGTTCATTCCATGGTATCTTTTCCTCATTTATGTTGTTTCAATTTCCCTTGTCCACCGACAACCGAGCCTCACTAATTCATCAACGGTTACTTGAGCAGGGATGTAAATCAATTTGCTGTTATGAAATACCTATAGGTGGGGAATTGGGTAGCAGGTCTATTAAGTCATCCATCAAAAAAAAAAAAGTGGAACATCTTCACACAATAATTGAGGATGAAGCTGAGCATTGATTTAGAGGCAGAGGAGCAAGGGCCAGTAGTGATGTTTCTCTAATCCCTTCAGGATGGCGAGGCACAAAGTAGGGGTGTGCACCCACATGAAAATTCAGATGCAGAATTGTGTTGTCAGAATTCCCTTAAATGTTAATAGGAAACTCCCATTTCTCACTAAAAGCTAGGCGAAGAAAGAGAGAACAAGTCTGCAGGACAGTGGCTGCCCCTTGTACTGCAATTTGATCTACATGGGGCTGCCTTTGAAAAGTGCTCAGGAACATCAGTCGGTGCAGAATACTGCACCGGCAATATTGACTGCAGTGGGTCACTGGGACCATATCACTCCAGACTTAACCCACCTACGCTAGCTCCCACTTTCTTTTCAGGCCCAATTCAAGGTGCTGGTGTTGACCTTTAAAGCCCTCTGCAGCTTGGGGGCAGCACACCTTAAGCACTGCCTTATGAACCCACCTGACCACTACAGTCATCTGCTTCAGGTGCTGCTACCTTCTGAGATTAGGTGGGTGGCAACCTGAGAAGGACCCTTTTCACCTGTGACACCGAGAGTCTGGAATTCTCTCTCCAGGGAGACTCACCTCACCTGTCCCTTTCTAGAACTGCCCTCTCCCTGCGGGTGAAGACTTGTTTGTTTTGCCTGGCATTCCCTCAGCGATCCCTCCTTCCAGCTCTATGGTTTAATAGCTGTTTTCTGTGCTTTCAATATGCATTTTAGTTTAGTTTCAATTGTTTTTATGAATTGCTATAATGATAGATTATACAATGCTCTGTTTTAATGGTTATTCAGCTTGGTGGCCCTTGTTGGGCAGAAATATGGCATACAAATGTCTGAAAATAAATAAGTAAAATGGAGAAGGGATTTCAACTAAGACTGGTCACTCTTCTTCTCAAGCAGTGCTCAAGAGAGCTCCCTCAGCCCCACCTACCTCACAGGGTGTCTGTTGTGGGGAGGGAAGAGAAGGGAGATTGTAAACTGCTCATGAGACTCCTTCAGGAAGTGAAGGGTGGGGTATAAATCCAATCTCTTCTCTTCTTCTCTTCTCCTTCTTCTTCCTCTCCCTGCTACTGCAGTAAAGGTTGCCACAGTGCAGGTGGTATTCTTGTAGACTTCCACATGTGCCAGTCTTGTTCAAAATGCCCACATTCCATACCACGGGCACACTCACCCCTAAGAACAGAACCATCTGATGTAGCAGAACACAGACAGAAAAAAGAAATGAAGATTTCTCTGTCTCTCTCTGTCTCACACACATACACAGTGCACAGATAAAGTCTATAAATCTAATTTAAATCTATCTAACAAACTTAATCCTTATACCTAATATACCCCAATGGGGGTTTAAACTAAATATAAAATTCCCCTATTAATCTACAATCCAATTAATCTATGAATCTACGAATCGCAAATCTTCTGTATAATTCTTTCTGTTACTAAAATACAGTCCTTAAATCAAAGCAAAAGATACAAATCATTGTATCTTATCTAAAAACCTGTCATTTCAATGTATGACAAATCACCTCCAATTTCCAATAAAGTTATCCTGAAAGATAGTTTTCACTGCTTTACTATAATATGTCATTTGAGTCTGAGGAAACGATTGTTCAAACTTTTCTAAACTGATCGAAAGAAGTTGATGCCTTTGCACTTTTCTATTTTTGTGTGATCCACAACTTTGCTGCAGTTAGAAAGTAAATCAGCAGTTCCTAACTGCCTGCTAGTACATTGTCCTTTACTTAGCCAAATACAGGGTTCAATGAATTTCCAATGATACCTCGTATTATGTATGCACTTTGTACCCAGAAAGGCATGCTTTTTGGAGACATCTAGAAAACACAACAATCCTGCACTATCCTCCTCACACTGCCAAAATTTACAGATCCAAGTGTATATATAAAATTTAATCATAAAGGGGTTGAATACCAACAATACTGTAATGTAAGAAAATCATATTTACATCGATCAAGCAATTTGCCATTTTCCCCATATCCATTGCCACTCTGAGACATAGGTTTGCCAAGTCCTGCCTCGTCACCAGTGGGGGTCTCTGAGGGGCATTCCTGGAGGGGAAGGGGACATCCCCTATGCAGCGACATCACACAGAAGTGATGTCATCACATTTGGGACATAGCCCCACGGAAGGCAGCGTTTATGCAATAAATGGTTTATGCAAGTGGGCACACTGGCACCCTGCACACCTGAACTCCAAGCAGTGAATCTGTCACTTGGAATTCAAATGTGGACAGCCCCCGCCACTGGTGCCACACAGCTGAACTCCAAGCAGTGAATTCACCACTTGGAGTCTAGGTGTGAGGCTGATGGCTGCCACTCTCCCTCCCCTTCTCTCCTGCAAGATTTAAAGGGCCTTCCAGCTGATCAGCGGGCCATGTATTCCCACTGATCAGCTGGAGGGCTCTTTAAATCTCGCAGGAGTGGGGGGGAGGCCACTGGTGGTTGCTGTTGGGAGTGGGGCTGGAGGCAGGGCTTCGCCCACTGGCCAGCCAGCTGATAACAGGCAAGAGCCTATGAAACTGGGGGAAACCCCACCTCCACCTGGGAACTGGCATCCCTACTGAGACATGTACTTGTATACCCATCTTCTCTTCCCACCACTTCGGAGGCAAGCCAATTCAGATCAGAGAATCTGAATCGGCCCGCAGCAGCCTTAAAGGGGCCTGAATGGGCCATTTTCGGGGATGCCTTAGTTTCAGATGAACTGAATGCACATCCCTAGTCCACTGTCAATTTGCTGTTGATTAACACTTTGTCTGATGAAACAGTTCTCTCTGTGTCCCTCTATAGTGTTGCCAACTCCAAGTTGGGCAATTCCCAGAGATTTGAGTCTGAGTAGGGTGAGATTTGGGGATTGCATAGTATAAAGCCGTAGAGCCCACCCTCCCAGTCAGCCATTTTCTCCAGGGGAATTTATCTCTGTAGTCTGGTGATCATTTGTAATTTGCCCATGTGGAAGCAGGTAACTCTACTTTCCAAGCACCTCATCTTTCATTTGAATCCCATACTGTCCCTTATAATTCCTTAATACTTAGTAAGATTTAGGATAAAGTATTATTGGATTTAAGTGGCAATGCTTGCACTGCCACAGTGCCACTTGTTCTGGAGTGTGCCACTTGCTGTCATGGCAAACAAGCACCTCCCAAGACAGTTCACTTTCCCTGAGATTCTCTGGGAGAGTCTGACTGCTGGGTGCTGCCTGCTTGCCTGCCTTAAGTGCTGCTGGCTGGGTTTCCCCATTGGAAACAATGGAGGTAATGGGGTAACCTGTTTGGGCGCCCATAGAATCGGGCCCACTGGTCCAATTGCTTTGGGACATGGGGGTTTATGTGGGGAGAGGCTCACAAAGCTACCCTGAAAATTGGGAGCCACTCCCTCAAATCCCCCCCCCCAGAGCTACTAACAGCACCGTGGGAAATAAGTAACTTTTTCCCCACTATAGAGTACAATGGAGGGGATGGGGGCAACCTGTTTGGGGGTTTGAAACATGGTGGGTATCTTGGGGAGAGGCTCCAGCAGCTACCCTGTGGGTTTGGAGCCTCTCCCTCAAACCGTCTCCCCTCCAGCCCCCAGAATATACACTATGTTTTCTCCATTTACTTCAATGGCCCATAGGATATAATGGGGCTGAAATTGACATTCAGCTGGCCTAAAGACTCCTAAATCTGCTCCTACTGCCAAAATTGACATGCGAGAGTCTTTCTGCCAGCCAAAATTGGGCCATTTTTTTTTTTTTTTTTGCACATCCCTACCTGAGGGGACAGGAGGGAGGATTATAAATCAATGATGTCCTACCTTTCATTTGAGACAAAACAATGAGAAAACAGTTCCTGTTGTCCAAGTCTGCTTTGGGATACCATAAATGCATACAGACATCAATCCCCTCTGCCCCTGCTTTGGCTAGAGTTTCTTTATAATCTCAGCCAATCAGGGATCACATCGATTTGACACTGTCAATCAAGGATCTTTTCCCATGTTTCCCTCCCTTAGGAAAACTATAGCAACAGTAATCAGGAGACAGTGTGCTCCATGCCCCTACAGCTCTTTACGCCAGACTGTCTGAATAACGCCTTTCGCATTCATTTCCACACAGCCCATCTTGATCTTTATGTGAGTCAGTGGAATTCTGAATATCCAGGGTTATTCAATATAATTCATCTTTCGCCCCATACCACCATTGATGCCATCCTGTCTGGATAATAATTCTAGTGAGTCCATACCTGCTTTTTCATGTGAATTCTTCAACTGTTTTCAAGCCCCATGTCAGACCTCCATTTTCCTACATACCTGATACCTAGCATGTGAAAGATATTGCTTTCTTAGTAGTCAGTTGTTTAGAATCTACGACTTCGCCTATTGATTCTTCCCAGAGTACCCCTTAACAGTATGTTGTGGGGGGCAGAAAAATTATGTTTCCCTTGCCCTTTTGTGACATTTGGCTTGAGTGTCAACAGCAAATATTGGAGTTCTTCTATCAAACAATTGATCAAAATCTCCCTCTGGAATTTCTGTCCAGTCTTGTTGTTCACTGGGTTGGTGATTTCCCATCAATCACCCTTCTTTTCAATTCTTCAGCTGATGTTCTATCAGCTTTAAAGCCTCCTTTCTCCAGTCCAAAATCCCAAGGTAAATACAGACCTTTCACCCTTTTCGAGTCTCTGCCCAGCTCTGTGTAAAGTCAAGTCAATAAAACAGAACCTTCTGGTGACAAACAGGATTTTACCGATAGAGGTTATTTGTAACAACCCCATACGGACTGTTCTGAGACAGGATCTGCACTGGTACCCCTCCATTCCTGTCTTTAGGCTTTTTCTGCCCTGCCCTTGTACCCAGTGTTGATCCTGTCCCTCAGTGCATATGGTAACTGTTCAGATGTACTTCCATCCCTTGCAAACAGTCCCAGCATCTGCTGTTTAATCCTCAGGTGTACCTTCCCAGGACTTTCTTCCTGGGTACTGTGATACAAGGGGAAAGGAAGATTGCTCTATGATATTTTAGGCCCTCCTTTACCAAGCTTCTAAGAAGACCAGTTTCCCTTTGAAACGTAGATAATGGAGAAGTTACGGTATGTTTGTAATGATACAGTTACTTAAAAATAGATAGATTAAGCAAGCATTATAGAAACAGAAGGAAGCACACAGACCAGATGGTTTCCAAAACAATCTCAACATCACGAATCACTTTGAATCTCTCCCCAAAATCTTTTAACAATTCTTCCATGTCATGTGAACTAAATCCAGTTCCCATTCTGTCAGGTGGAAGCTGATATATTCTACAAGGCTGGAACAAATATTTCCTTGCTGTGCAACTGCCCACTAGTATCCATCATCTCCCATGACAGACCAGACTTTACCAAATTCTAAAATGAGGGTCATTTTGCCTAACAGGGTAGCAGGGGTCACAACATTTCTCTCCCGGGAACTGTGATAGCCACAAGGACTCATAGTTCTCCCAGCCTGCCATCTGACCAACTAAATGATTCACTTTTTCCATTCTTTTTTTAAATTTATTTTTAATTTATTTATTTTACAAAATGTATACCCTGCCATTTTGCCTTCATAAGGGCCACCAAGGTGGCTAACAAATTAAAAAAACCCATACATAATAAAATCACATTTCAGAAAACATCAAAAACACCATCATTAAAACCAGGGCTAAAATGCATGCAAAAACATAAAAACAATTAAAACATTGGTTTGGAAGGAGGGAATCGCCAAGGGAACACCAAACAAAACAGAAAAGTCTGAAGATGGCAATAGAGGGGGATAGACGAGTCTCCCAAAGAAGAGCATTCCAGAGCTTTGGTGCCATGACCGAGAAGGCCTTCACCCAGGTTGCCATACGCCTAATCTCAGAAGGCAGAGGCACTCAAAGCACGGACTCCAAAGATGACTGCAGTGGTTAGGTAAGTTCATAAGGGAGTAGACAATTGATATTTGTGAAACCCACTTTCAATTAAGACTCTAGTAACATCAAAGGGAGTCCAGGTCATGTTAACTGGTGGGAAGGGGCTTTCTGTCACTACATAAAGAGAGAGAGTTACATTGCATTCCAAGCAGTGTTCCCTCTAAGCTGAGTTAGGGTGAGCTAGCTCACAGTTTTTCAGCCTCCAGCTCACACATTTTTGTCTTAGCTCAGGAAGGATGGCTCCAGAGCAAACTAATTTCTGCGGTAGCCAAATCGCTCACTCACAACTTTAACGCCAGTAGCTCATGAAATAGAATTTTTGCTCAGAAGACTCTACAGCTTAGAAGGGAGCGTTGGTTCCAAGGCGAATATTCTGCTTCCTCTTCAGCTGGCTTTGTTTGCCAGTGCCTCAGTTTCTCTGGCGTGAGACTATGTACCTATCTAAAAAGGCTTAATTAGAGTTTGACAAAGCTCCCGGAGAGCTTCAGATGAAACATGTTGTACAAATGGAAAATATAATTACACCATTTTAACGGTTATTATCATCATTAAAACAAAAAGGCAGTTCCTCTTGTCTCTTCATTATAAAACTCGAAGACATGTAATCTAGGTCACTGCTAGAAGAATTCTTGTTTTTTGGGGAGGGGAAAAAAACTACTACGGAAAATACTTTCTGCACCTTTCATGAAAGTGAGGCATAAAAACTTTGCTCTAATATTTTCAGCTTTTTAAAAAATTACTCCCCAAAATGAGAGTTACCAGTACGCACACACTTTTTACAAGCATGAGTACACTTTTCTGGTTCCAGTGACAAACTAATTCAAGTGTGTGAAGGTAAAATAGATCTCCCACAGGGGAATGTCTCCCCATGTGAAAATGAGGTGTTAAATCACCAGATTAGGGATATACAAATACTCCTTCTCAACTTCTTTTTAAGCCATTTATTTGGTATGATGCAAAAACAGGAGTCAATTTTAATGTTTGGCAATATTCTACTGAATGTTACTACTAAGATCCAGGGTGGGGGGCAGTAGCTGCAAGTTTGTCCTAAGTAGGGAGACCCACATCAGCAGCTGGAACTTTCAAATCGCAACAGGGTGGCCCTGAAATTGGATAACATCCCTGTAACAGATACAGGCTTGGATCCTGCAAACTGCCAGTGGAAAGAACTGATGGTCCAGGTTCTTCCACACCTTGACCTCCCTGCTGGGCCCTTTCTGACCCTAAGAAAGTTTATCCCCATGAACTCATGTGCACTAATTCACATGCACTAATACCTGTGCCAGTTGAGCAGCTATGGTTGAGAGGGGAATGGGAAGAAGGTCATAATTTCTGCCTCCTACATGAGCCACACGCCAATCTCGGAAGAGAAAAATAAGTAGCAATTTCATCCTCTTCCTGGCTGTAGCTGCCTGGCCCTCATGTCCATCAGTGCAGACAAGACCTTCAACCGCAGAAATAAATTTCTCAGGGGTCAAAAGAAGCTCCAAGGGAGTGGGAGGGGGAGGTTGGGGAAGATCTGCAATCCTTGCACACGTGCAATGTGGGATCCAGTCCACGGACTCTACCACTTCTCAAACTCATGTTTTAACCGGGCCTTAGACTATGATCACTTGCCTAAGATGTCACAAAACTCTTCCTGGATGTATTAGTGTATTTTCAGATGTATTGTCTGGTGGAAAAGGCAATGTCTGGTGTGCAAAGAAAAAGAGAGGAAGACCCTGCAGGGAGCAGCAAGAAGACAATTAGATAGGATAGAGGGGTCAGCGCCTCCTCTCCTTTAAGTGCCATTCCTTGTCTGTCTCCAGACTGCTACTCTTAGAACAATTTCCTGCTTCTTCTCAGAAATTCCACATTTAGTCTTACCCTGTGTCTTTCAGCTAGAGATGTAATTGGGACCCTATCTCTGGCTCTCCTCTTTTCTATCAAGTATATCATTTCCTAAATAAACCTTTATCTACTCTTATATCAGGTTGTGCACCATTGCTGTGTTAATTACTCTGCCAACATTGTCTGCATAGCCATCTCCTAGGACCTAGAGATTAATGTACAGTGTAGTCAGAGTCAGTATGTCCATGTTAAAGTACATCCAGGTGTTCCAAGTAACTCCCAGAATTGAGCCAATCCACATTTTAATGGAGACAGCAAAAAAAAATGAGCAACTTGCTGATGCCTCCAAGTACTGTCATCTCCAAGAGTCAATGTCTGCTTCTGATCCACGAGGAAGCTTCTCCATTGCACAGCTAGGTGAATATATGTTGTACAGAAGCACATATCACCCCTGTGGTGCAATGGGTAGAGTGTTGGACCAGGATCTGGGAGACCCTGGTTCAGATCCCCACTCTACCATGAAAGCCTGCTGGGAGACTTTGAGCCAGTCCCACACATTCAACCAAACCCATCTCACAGGGCTATTTTGAGGATAAAATGGAGGGAGGAGAACCCTGTGCTTTGGGACTCCATTGGGGAGGGAAATGAGGAATAAATGGAATTAATATACAAACATTTTGCCACCAATAGACACTCCATGAGACCTACAAGCAATCATTTGTCTTCACAATTACCATATTTACCTGAAAGGAAGACAACCCTGAATGTAAGACAACTCCCCTAAAGAAGTGATAGACAAAAAAGTTTCTTCCTCATACATAACTACAACTTGTATGCCATTGTAAGATGACCACATTTTTTTTTTCTTGAATGCCTGGAAAAAAGTAGTCTTCCTTTTGAGTAAATTTAGAATACCTGCAAACATGCATTTCCTCATTTACCTGTTTCTTTAGGCTAAAAAAAGACATAAACGTGTGCCAAACTCACAGATTCTGTACCAGTTGAGAGCTTCAGCGACCCCAGCATGTGATTAAATGACAGCAATTACATAGTGTCACTTTCTGAAGTTTTAGCCTCGCTGCCTTTTAATTAGCAGCTTGTGTCATGTGTTCCCATAATCCAAACTATAGGCGAGGCTCCCAGTGTTTGACGGCAATCAATTAAAAACCAAAACACTTAACAGCTTTGTAGAAACTCTTTGGTCTTCTTGAAAGGAAAAAGAAAAACTTCTTTCTTGTGTGACCTCCATTTGATGTGGAGAGAGGAAGCGAATTCCATGATAGCCAAACTAGTCTATCTAATAACACACAGGAATGCACCACCGACTTCACTTCTCTAAATTCATCCTGTCTTAGACATTTTTTCAATCTGTTTGCTTCTTCTTCTGGAGCTGACCTGTCCCACCATAACCCTTTAAAAACTCCAGTGAGTAAGATTTGTTAGCTAGACAAGTTGTCAAACTTCAATACATTTATCTGCTATTTTGACATATTTATTGCTTTAAAACTGTTGACTTTATAACCTCAACTTGTTATTTAGTTGAACAAAACTAAATTGTTATTTAGTTCTCACTTTGCATATCTTGAACATCATCATGTTACATGTTAATTTGCTGTTCATTCTCTGGCTTTAAGTTTGAAACTTACCTGCCATTCCAATGTATTTCCTGCACAGGAAAGCTCATACTTTGAATAAACCTTTGTTGGTCCTAAAAGTGCCACTGGACTCTGAATTTGTTCTACAACTTCAGACCAGCACGGCTGACCAACTGGATCTATATTCAAAGAATGTATTAGCCACTCTGGCACAAGAGAGTTAATTTTCTACAGAAAGGGAGTTGAGTGGGGAGAACTTAAAGAGAGGGATGCCCCAAGCAACCAGGTATAAGGATGCTCAGGGTTGGCTTGCTGGTCACATGACCAGGGTTGGGAGACTTACCTCCCAAAGTGGGGCCTTGCTAACAATATAATGGAGTTACTGGCAGTGCTCTGGAACTAACCCAGACTCAGTGGTTTAATCACAGAGTTTTGACCAATTGCTAAAGTGTCACTGGTGGCATGCTGATGTCATTTCTAGTTGCACTGGAAGTGATATCAGGACACTTGTCCAACTGCTCCCCCCCCCATTTTCTCCCACCACCACTGCCCAATAGGGATGGTAGTTCTCTCTCCCCCAGTGGGCATATGGAAATCTTACACCTTAAGATCTGGGAGACCCCAGATTGAATTGTCACTCTGCCATGAAGCTGGCTGGGTGACCTTGGGCCAGTCACTCTCTCTCAGCCTAACCTATCTCATAAGGCTTTTTTGGGGGGAATGAGTAAGGGAGATCCATATATGGCATGATGAGCACCTTGGGAAAAGGGTTACTAGATTTAAATTCTCTTATTGCTGTACTCCAAGAAGAGAACCCATGACTCAGTTAGCAGATCTGCTTTGCATGCAGAAGGTCCCAGGTTCAGTCCAGTATCTCCTGTTGCTGGAACTCAAATAGGAAAAGATTCTTCAGTGAGGCATCGTACAAAAAGCTGGTAGCAACCCATGAAGACAATACAAGCTGCAACTTCCCACCAACCATCTAAAGAAAGGATGAGAAGATGTGGGGTGTCTTTTCAGAAGCTAGTGTAGCCTGAATGGGCTGTGATTCCTGGTACACACCTCATGTCTGCCTCACTAAGTGGCCATAGGTAAATCACTCTGTCTCACCCCAACCCCAAATCTTCAATATGGAGATAACAAGAGTGGCTAGGATTGCCAACCTCCAGGTAGGGTCTGGAGTGCTCCTGGAATTACAGCTGATCTCCAGACTACAGAGAACAGTTCCCCTGGAGGAAATGGCAGCTTCAGAAGGTGGGATCTGGGGCATCACATCCCCTCTGAGATCCCTCCATTCCCCAGACTCCACCTTCACCAGGCACCTCCCCTAAATCTCCAGGAATTTCCTAAGCCAGAGGTGGCAACCATAGCAAGTATTCTGAACCAAGAAAGCTCTCTGTAAATGCTATTGCTGTTGTCGTTATTGTTGTTATCATCATTATCATCAAAGCCACTAAACTCATTTATAATCACAAAGTGCTTGTCTCGAGCAGGTCTTACAACACACATCTTAGAGGGGTGTTCCTGGGGGCAGGGGAAAATATCTGGGAGACAAATGAACATTAGCTGCCACTCTCACTTGGGGTTCCAGTGAGAAGAAGCTGCTTCCTGCTAACTGCAGAGACGATAATGAGACCCAAGGAAGAATGGCAGCAACTGTCTTGACAAACAGATTGGACCACACTGCTCATTCTAACTGCCTCCTTTACAGAATCGTATATGCAGGGCTATTTTTGGGCAGGAACGCACAGGAATGGCATTCCAGCTGGCTCCTAAGTTGGCCACACCCAGCAGGAACTCATTAGCATAACAGGCCACACCCAACAGCAGAAACTCATTAGGATTGGCTACATTAGGGGTGAGTGGCCTAACATGTAAAGGAATTCCTGCTACAAAAAAAAGCCCTGGTTTTTGACAACAAACAAGGTAAACAGAATAAGAAGCAAAAGGTGGGTGTGGCTGGATGACCACACTTCTGGTAACATGGGGGTGTGGCCTAATAGGCTAATGAGCTTTGCTGTCATGGGTGTGGCCTAATACGCTAATGAATTTCTGCTGTTGGGTGTGGTCTATTATGCTAATGAGTTCCTGCTGGGCTTTTTCTACCAAAAGAGCCCTATATGCTTGACTGATGCTTCCATCCTTCTTTGCTTCCCATCTCTCTCCCAACTCAATTTCTGTACTAATAAACTACTGAGTCTGGCCTCTCTGTTCTGTTCTATTATGCAAAAAAGTTTCTTAATGGTGTTCTTTGGATCCAGAAGCTCTGCATCTGGGTCAGTGGTTTTTAAAACACCAGATCTCCCATTCATTACATCTCTGCTCCTTAGCCCTGTCACTCTCTATAATTTGAAGCGATTACAAAAAAAATGGCAGGGGGAAACTTTATCAAGGTCTGACTTTTCTTGACTTCATTCTATATTTCCCCCTCCCTTCACAACATTCATCACCTCAATATTAACTAGGGTTGACAACTCTGGGTTGAAAAATACCTGGAGATTTTGAAGGTGGATCCTAGGGAAAGCAGGATTTGGAGAGGGGAGGAACCACAGAGGTATAGTATGCCATAGACTCCACCTTCCAGAGCAGCCATTTTCTCCAGGTGAACTGATCTCTATCACCTAGGGATCAGTCGTAATAGCAGGAGATGTCCAGGCAGCACCTGCAGATTGGCCACCATAATGTTAACTTTGTATGGTGACCAATATCACTCAGTGCAGAGAGAGACTGCGAAGAGACAACATGCTTTACAATTACACAGATACATTTTATAAAAGGGGGATATTGTCGTCGTCCCCATCCTATCTCACACACACTTTACATCAACAGTTTCAGACAACTTTAAGGTCTCAGTTATTCCAAAGTCTAGCAAAAGCAAGGAAGACAGATTTTAGACAAAGAACAATTTAATTATAAGTGACCTCCCGCCCACAAAAAAAAAAAATTGTAGTGCTCACACTAATCTCAGCAACTACAGAAGAATTGGACATTTCTGTTCATAGCAACTACAGGGGGTAGCCTAGCCTACTCTTGGTTGGGAAATTCATGGAGATATGGGGAGGGCAAAGTCTAAAGAAGGGAGGGGCCTCAGTAGGGTATAACTCCAAAATGTCTACCCTCCAAAGCAGCCATTTATTTCCTCCAGGGGAACTAATCTCCATAGCTAAATGTAATTCTGGGAGATCCACATCTGGAGGCTGGCAACCCTAGGAGAACTTGGGCATTGTGGGAAATATAATGATGAATCCCAAAATGAATCCCGAAAAATAGCAGCTGGAAGGCATCAGGATATACAAAGTCCCAAGATCATGCATATGCAATATATATGTAGAAAGAGACATGTGACAGACTACAATTTTAAAAAGCTTAGAAGGGCAGTACTGTGAAGGTAAAGGACTGTGAAGGGTTAATTCTTCACAGAGCCAGAGAGCCTTGAGTGACAGGCTGTTCCAAGAGATCTGATTGGTCAACATGAGCAGAGAAAGACTTCTGAACTGGATGCTGAGGAGAATTCAGTCTGATTTCAGCCCTAGCTGAGAAGAGTTGAGTCCTGACAGTTTTGGAATTCAGCCCTGACTGAGAGCAGTTTAGCACAGACAGGAGAACTGGGGAAAGTCAGCAAGGACCAGTGGGTAGTTAGACGGAGACTCCCATTCGGCCTAAGGAAAATGGATAGATTTTCTAGAAGAAAATCCCCTACCCAGTCAAACAGGGAGTTAGCTCTGAGGAGTGCAGAGATTCCTGGTCTGGTGTGGTTAGAGATCCCTGGTCTGGTGTGCCTTTGGAGACCTTAAGAGTCAGTTAAAAACTCAAGACACGTACTGGTGTTTCAAGAGAAAGGGTTTGGGTACTGGAAAGAGTGCACCAGCCTTCTGGAAACCAAAAGAGTCAGAGAACACTCAAATAATGTATACTGGAGTGTTTGGGGAAAAAACTGGAACAACATAAAGATTTTAAGTAACTGTGAATGGCTTAAGAAACTGTCATTAGCCTGGAACATAAAAACTACTAGTTTTACCTCAGAAATTTCAACTCCTGATTTCACCTGACCTTTTCCATCGATGGTGAATAAAATAGTTTGTTATTTTTTAATCTCAAAACTCCTTGAGTGCCACTTAAGTTGTTTAAGTTAAAGCAGGCTCCTGACCCTTCCCTCAGGTTCCTGGGGTTGGCCAACAGCCAAAATATCATACTGTGGCAGGGTGGGACAACAAGAGTTATTCTGCAAAGGAGAGAACAGATTACTAGGGCAGCTCGGTTAGTAAAGGGAAAGAGAAAATCTTGCGTCCAAGGGAGGAAAGTGGACCGGGCGGGGTGTGTGTGTGTGTGCGTCATAAGAAGCATTCTTCCAAGCACCTGGAGGTGAGTTCTCATACTTCAGTCTTTTAAGCCTGACTCTGACAATACTGAGACCCTTCTAAACAACACAGGGCGTCCAAACTCTACTTGGAAGAAACAGAATGAAGAACGAAGCAAAGTGAGAATGTACATCAAAGTCCAATCGACTTCACCAGCTCTGTGTTGGGTCTGCCAGTCTTCCCAAACAAGGCCACTTCTGCAGACTTAAAAGAAAGAGAAACCGAAACCCTGCAGTGCAGCTGTTGTTGTGTTTTCCCTCCCCACTGTATTTATAGAGTTAGGATGTCAAAATAGTTGGTGCAACTCCAATATCAATAAATATATGCAGAATGCTGTTGGTCCCCGGACACCATAATGCCAGGAATTAATTCAGGATGTGATGCTTTGGCCTTCCAGCACAGAAATGCCTCTACAACCCCCACCCCAACCTCCACCCCTCCCGGTTGTTAGAGCTGGTTTGACCTTCAATTTGCATTGATTGATATTGAGTCAAAATATAATTCTTTTTGAATTATTCCAGATGAATCCCTTGTGATCTTTACTCATACACCAAAAAAAGTGGGGGGGGAGGGAAAGGGAAAGGGGGGAGAGAAAATCGGATAGCTCTGTGTGCGTGCATGATTTGACTTGTCGTTCCTAAAACTTACGTTTTGAAAGTTCTTTGAAGCTGTAAATTACAGATCTCTCCTATGAAAAGTTAATGAAGGCATCGGAAACCAAATAAAATAGAAATGATGACATGAAAGAGCCTCCTTATGACTTCAATAACAAGATAAACAGTTTAATATTCCACATTCTGCATTAAAAATAACAGCAGAGCTCTGCAGAGACAACTGCCTATATGCTGTATGAGAACTAGCTGTTGGGTGTTTTTTCCCCCCACATTAGGAGAAGGAATTTAAAGGAGAATTATGCTCTCCCTTGCACTACTACCACCACCACCAGTGTGTGTGTGTGTGTGTGTGTGTGTGTGTGTGTGTGTGTGTGTGTGGCACGCTCACACACACATACACACACACTCTTCAAGCTGTTACCTGCCATCAAATGCAGGAAGTCTAGAAAGGAAACGACACCTGCTAAGTTTACAGCATACAAGGGAAATGCTTAAGAAACACAATAGGCAAGTGCCATTTTCCACACACTTCCCCAGTCTCCTAAGCGATAGACTCGGGCCTGTATTGTCAGTCTAGAATTTTAATGAGTAACGTCTGTTTCAGACGGTATTGATTGCCTCCTTCTACTCCACCTCAGACAAGAGGCAACAAAGAATCAGGATTTCATTAAAGTCAAGCTTGTCCGGTGGATGTATATTTTATGAAAACTCGCCAGTGAACATGTTCTGTAAAATAACCAATTAATTTCGCTGGGTTAACTCTTGGGATGAAACCTTCAAAAACTTTTCCTTTTAGTTCCAAAAAGCTGAACATGGAGGGGGGGGGCCATTCACTCTCCACAGTGTCCATCCGCCACCTGCTTCCTGGTAAGGGAGTTTTTTTACCTAATTTTCACAGTTTAACCAACAACTTATTGGTGTGGTGTGAGCGTGTTAATTTCAACTATTTTAGATGAGATGAAACTGCTCTTACCACTTCATTTTCACTTCCCACTCCCCTAAATGAGAGACTATTGTGTTTTTTTCTTTAATATATTCATCATTCTGCAACGAATTTTCATCCACTTTCTTCAGCTACTTAAATGGACCCCGTGCCAGCTTGCTTCCTCTTTAAATGCTGACCTAGTTCTCACTGTAGTGGCCAGCTTCAGTTTGTTATAATGATCGGGGAGCCAGGATAAAACCTGGAATGCATCTTTCCTCCTTTAAAATGCTGACAGTGGGAGGAGCAGCAAAACCAGAAGGAGGGTGAAGGGCGAAAATCCCTCTCTCCTTCCAGCCTGTTCCTTAGGCAAATTGAGGCGGCAAGATCCTGCAGTCTGCATTTTTTAGACAGACCTAGACAGATGAACTTCACCTCATTTACCCTCACCCATGAAGCTCATTGGGTGACCTTGGGTCATTGTCAGGAGCTGCAACATGAAGCATGTCGTCCAGGAGGGGAAATTCCAGGAATTACACCTATGTAAGATAAATGATCCAAAACAGGACTATAAGACACAGCAGACTCAAAGTGAGGTCCAGGGGCACTTCCAAACTGTACAGAAGTACAGTTGAAGTCTTGGAGGGAGTCCGAATCTACACAGCAGTTCAGGACCACGGCCAGACACATATCAAGAACCAGGATCGCCAGAGCTGCCACAGTTTTCATACCACAGATAAGCTACTTACACTGAATGGCCTAGGCTAGGGGCAAGCATCACTTTTATACCTCCAGGCAAAATCTTGTTGGACCCTTCAGTCAGGTTACCTCATCAGCTTTCATGAGACTCCTCCAGGTAAGATGCAGTTTCTCATCTGACTGTCTTGATAAGGGCCCTGTGGTGCACAGGAAACTGGCTCAGCAGCTCCCTCTTGAGCTGGCAACTCCGGCTTTGGAAATTCCAGGAGATTTGTGGGCACTGCCGGGGGAAGTCAGAGTTTTGGGGAGGTGGGAGCTCAGTGGGAATGAGATGCCAGAGAGTGATCAGACGCTAGCATTTCCTCCATGGGAACTGATCAGTGGAGTCTGGAGATCAGTTGTAATTCTGGGAGAACTCCAGGCCCCATCTTGATGTTGGCAGTCCTGAGAAGGTAGGCAGTTTGAACAACCCATAGAGCAAAGGTGTCAAACTAATTTGTTACGAGGGCCGGATCTGACATAAATGTCACTTTGTCGGGCCAGGCCACATGTGCTGTAAAACATAACGCCAGGTACTAGAGATATAAACTGTACAAAGGACAGCAGTTAGTAAGCTCCAGGTTGTTGTATTCCCACTGCA
The DNA here is from genome assembly GCA_029375565.1 of Gekko gecko. Taxonomy (NCBI): domain Eukaryota; kingdom Metazoa; phylum Chordata; class Lepidosauria; order Squamata; family Gekkonidae; genus Gekko; species Gekko gecko. The sequence goes on along the minus strand of JAPDNY010000012.1, from coordinate 25,992,504 downwards.
GGGCCCCATGGGCTGGGAGGGGGTATGTGCAAAGGAAGACCATTATGGAGAGCCAGTGACGCAGCTCTGGGTAGACACTCCCACGCTGCTGCAGATGAGGTTGTTCTGCCATACTGAAGCCACAGTAGGAGTGGCTCAACCCACTCCCAGCCAGCAGTCTCCCCTTCCTTGCACTAGTTGCTCATGGGCTGCATATGAGCCCTGGATGGGTCAGTTCCAGCCCCCAGGCCTTATGTTTGACGCCCCTGCCACAGAACAAGTCTTTGGACCTACTGGCCCCAGGTTCTGGGTCTGAACCCTCAGAGTGTCTGACAATAAGTCTCCTTTATCTTAACCTATCTCATAGGGTTGAGAGGGGGGCAAGATGGAGGAAGGGAGAATTACTGATGTCACCCTGAGCTTCTTAGAGGAAGGATGGAATAAAAATGCACCAATCGGATTGACACCTTGTATGCTCTGACTATTTATCAGCGAATGCCCCTATTTTTACCCTTTTTTTTTTGGTGGTGGGGGTTGAGAATGCCTTGTTACAATTTGGTCCCAAGCTAGGGTTGCCAATTCCAGGTTGGGAGATCTGGGAAGAGGCAAAGCCTGGGGAGGGTGGGATTTGGGGAAGGGAGGGACCTCGGCAGAGTCCAATGCCATAGAGCCACCCTCCAAAGCAGCCATTTCCTCCACGGGAACTGATCTGTGTCAACTGGAGATGTGTTGTAATTCCAGGGGATCGCCAGGCCCCACCTGGAGGCTGGCAACCTTCTCCTAAGCCCAGTGTTCCAGTGAAAGGCAGGTTAAAAGGCTGCATTGTCAGTGTAAGTTGCTAGAGTTGTTCTTTGGGGCTCTCCTGCCTCTAGCATTTGAATCTTCGAATTGGAGGAAGGGGAGAAAATGAGAAACACCAGCCCCCCCCCCATGACAAGCAGCCTATTATTTCATCCTGGGGAGGTTAATTATGATCTATAGCGAATATCTGAATTTCTGTTGTTCTGCAAAAATTCCAATTCATTATTTTCTATGATTTCTTCCCTCTGTTCCACTGGCGTGCGGCTATAAGCAACAGAAAAAAGTAATGCTTTGCAAATTATATTAATTTCAGACAGGGGTCCTAGTTTTGATAGGATTTAGTATTTAATGAGTTCCTCAGACATTATTTTTTGCTTCAAAGCATCACTGAGCCGCATAACATATAACTGTAAGTATGGTACATGGGGGGGGGATACAAAACCTGAAACTCATTTCAATAATTTTTAATTGAACGACTACTTTATTCAATTTGAATATTCAAGCTGTTTTTGAAGAAAGCCAACAACCTCCAGAGCTCCAAAGAGTTTCACAACCTTCTTTGTTACAAGGACGCCTTGATTTGGATGTGAGGCAGGGAAAGAGGACATGAGAATTGTCCCAAATCTGCTCTCTTTTTTCCCAAAGACAAGTGAAATGTATTCTGCAATTCATTTCCATTTTCTTTTTCCCTCTTTCAACAGCATTACCCAGATTCACCCCTTTTCTCCTCATCATTTCTTTGGGGTCCACACCATTTATCCTTCTCTGTTTTCAAGAGATGGCTCTCACCACTGTCTCATTTGGACAAGGACATTTGGCAATAGCACAAGTAATACTGGTCACAAGGAGAGGGGCCATGGCTCAGTGGAAGGTCATCTGCTTCACATGGAGAAGGTCCCAGGTTCAATCCCTGGCATCTCCAGTTAAAAAGGATCAAGTACTAAGTGACACGAAAGACCTCTGTCTGCAACTCTGGAGAGCTGCTTCCAGTCTGAGTAGACAATACTGACCTTGATGGACCAAGGACCTGATTCAGTATAAGGCAGTGACATTTGTGCGCTCATGTACATATTCAAAGGTTCAGGATTAGGCTGAGCTTCTGCTCACAAAGTACGTAGCCCGTCTCACACATTTATATCCTACCCTTCCTTCAAGAAACTCAGACTAGTGCGTGTGGCTCCCCCTTCCTCATTTTAGCCACACAGATCAGAATAGAACTAGTTTATTTTATTTTTATTTATTTCTTTTATACCCAACCTTTCTTCCCAATGTGACATATTTCTGCATACCGTCATTTTAACCTCACAACAAACGGGTGAGGTAGGTTAGGCTGGTGTCTTGCCTAAGGTCACCCAGCAAGCATCCATGAGAGACAGAGGGTTCAAACCTGGATTTCCCAGATCCTCCTTCAGTAACCTCTGCAGCACATGGATTCCCACTGGCTTGCCCACCCACCCGTCTCCCAAGGGCTAGAACCCAAGATCATTGGTCCAGCTGCTGCTGCTGTTGCTGCTTCCTGAAAGAGAGAGGAGGCAGCTGAGGAATCCTGGCTGTCACTGCTGCTCACCTATCCAGGCAAATAAGTCAACAGCAATGGAATGTCACAGGAGCTTGGTCACTCAGCTGCCCACCTGTCAATCTTCTTCGAGACGGAAGCCGCTTGTGTGGCAAGGCGAATGGTGGCAGGCATGGCTTTCGAGCAGCAGGGGAAGAAAGAGAAGCCCAGGACCAAGAGAGAGGAGATCCAGGGGACTCAAGCCCAACATTAGAGGCCAATCTACACACTCACAGAGACACACACAGAGAAAGTTGTCTTATACTGAATCAGACCCTTGGTCCATCAGTCAGTATTGCCTCCTGAGACTAGCAGCAGCTCTCCAGGGTGTCCCGGGCACAGGTCTTTCACATCACCTACCAGGGACTGAACTTGGGATCTTCTGGATGCCAAGTAGAGGCTCTGCCACTGAGCCATGGGCCTTCCCATGGCCAGGGCTCAATGATAGGTCTTCCTGGGGGACCCAGAAGCTGCCTATGTTGACCCTTCACAACACCTCTGGCAGAAAACGACAACCCCCCATTCCCAGATTTGCAATGTAAACCAAGAGAAAGGGAAATTTTCCTGCTCCTTGGTGATACCAGCATGGCTTCCAATACAAAAGGAGTCTGGATTCAGCCTCTACCCTCCTGTTCCTTAAGTCTCAATGTCAAGGGAGGCGCACATGAAAAGCAATCTCTCCATGTCGGGAGATGTCAGGTCTAGATCTGGTAAACCCAATTGTTGGTGTGTTGTTGCCCAATGTGATGAGCCACCAGGTCTCTAGGGCAGAATGTTACCCAGCTGGTGAAGACTAGAAGGACTATTCAGCCCCAGCTGGGATGTTGCAGAACAGAAGCTGCACAGAGCCAGTGACAGCACTCATAATCTAGTACCCTGGGCCCAAGCCATTAAGAGATATATGCAGGCAGCTTCTTTGTGACCCACTGGAAAGGGGAAACCCAACACATTGGTGTGTACCCAAACACCCAAGAACGTTGGGAAGCAGAAGTTTCCTACTTCCCCGGCTGTATTAGTCCACTGAGACACCCAGCATTTTGTTCCCAGGGATCAGCGGACCCTCAGAAACATTTGCTTTTCCTGCTACGGGCGAGTATCCTCCCATCAGTCTGCCCCGCCCACCTGTCCTTGCCTCTAATAGCACAGAGTTCAGGGGGGATTCCAAAGTGTCACCTGATGTGCTGATCAATGTTCCCTCTAAGCTGTGGAGTCTTGTGAGCAAAAATTCTACTTTCTGAGCAACTGGCATTAAAGTTATGAGCGAGCAATTTGGCTGTTGCATAAATTAGTTTGCTCTGGAGCCCTCCTTCCTGTGCTAAGACAAAAATGTGTGAGCCGGAGGTTAAAAAACTGTGAGCTAGCTCACACTAACTCACCTTAGAGGGAACACTGGTGCTGATGTCACATCTGAGGTTTCACCTGGACATGGAGTTAACATGGAGTGCAAAGTCACCTCTGCCCCTTGCCCCATGGCCAAAGCTCTCAGAGATGCCAAGTAATGACCTGGCAATCCTCAAAACAGCACAGGGGGAAGTGGGGGTCTGTTGTGGGGGAAACCAGCAGAAATCCTTGCCCATTCTTCTGCAAATGGAAATGCTGCTCCGACAGAGGAAATACATGGCTGGATAGATGCCATTGACTCCACAGGGCATACACAGATCTATGAGATGCTGTAGTAAGCGAAGCCAAGCAGAAGCAGACAGAGCAAGAGCAAAACCACAACAGCCTGGCCAACAAGGGAGTCCGTTTGAAATTCCCATTTCTCTTCCCAACGGCAAATTTACAGCTTCCAGAATCACTTTAAGAGCAATAACTTGAAAATTTCTCATGAGGGAGCCTTCACTTTGAAAAATGGATTGTATGGGGGAAAGATTCATAGTGCCTCTGTTTTCACACTACCGCAACAGTGCCCTGGGTGCCAAAGTGCCAGCTGAAGCACTGGGGAGGAGAGGAGGTCTCAGCTTGCTGCCCAGGTATGATCCTGTCCTTGAAGGGGCCATCAGAGAACCCTACCCTGTGTCTGAACCTATATGGCGAGTTTACAGTTGGTTCCTTGCTCCTCGTCCAACAGTTTCCAGCCAACCTAGAAAGTGTGGGGGGGCTTGTTTCACTATAAACTTAGATCTTTTTTTTAACCTTACACACACACACAAAGAATGTTTGGAGTTTGGTAAGCATATGAAGAATGTTCTGTTTGACATCACCTCTCTTTCCCAAGGTTCTTAAAGAAACAGAACTGTGAAAAGTGTAGATACGTCTTTAGTAACCACTACTAAAGAAGCACCCTGACCCAGATAGCCGAATTCCATCAAAGCTTGGAAGCTAAGAAGGGTCAGCCCCGGCAAGCAATAGCAAACCACCTCTGAAATGTCTCTTGCCAGAAGAAGAAGAAGAAGAAGAAGAAGAAGAAGAAGAAGAAGAAGAAGAAGAAGAAGAAGAAGAAGAAGAAGAAGAAGAAGAAGAAGAAGAAGAAGAAGAAGAAGAGGAAGAGGAGGAGGAGGAGGAGGAGGAGGAAGAAGAGGAGGAGGAGGAGGAAGAGGAAGAGGCGGAAGAGGCGGAAGAGGCAGAAGAGGCAGAAGAGGTGGAGGAGATTGGATTTATATCCCACCCTTCACTATCTAAAGGAGTCTCAGGGCAGCTTACAAACTCCTTTCCCTTCCCCTCCCCACAACAGACACCCTGTGAGGTAAGTGGGGCTGAGAGAGCTCTGACAGAAACTTCTCTTTTTCAAGAACAGCTGTGCCAGAACTATGGCTTGCCCAAGGTCATCTAGCAGGTGCAGGTGGAGGAGTGGGGAATCAAACCCGGTTCTCCCAGATTAGAGTCCGCGCACTTAAGCACTACACCAAACTGGCACACTTAACCACTACGCCAAAACAAGTCTCACTCCCCATCTTGTGGTGCATAACGCTAAAAGAGCTAGAACTTCTGGCTGCCAGACAATTTTTGGATCTCCTGGCCATACTACACACACTGCCATACAATAATTATTTAATTGTTGCCTCAAGCAGCATGGTTTCATTGAGCTTTCTAAACTGTGTGAGTTCTCACTCTGGGAATGCTAGTTTGATCCCGTAATTTCTGAATATTTGCTAACATGATGGATACCGCTGACCATGCAGGCACAAAAACAGCATATGCACTCAAACTACAATGATTTGCAATTATGCATGATCCCGGGGCATACTGAATCCCAGCAAGCCATTAAATTGTGAGCATGTGCTGACAACAACAGTCTAGCCAGCAGTCAGATGCAAACGCAGTCCAAATATTCTTGTTTTCAGTGGTAAACAAATGCAAGCATGTAGGATGCTTGAACGGAGAGAAAATGAGCACTGTAAACAGGATAGGTTTCAGTTTTGGACACAGGACCTGAAGACACGTTTTGCAAAGATCAAAGCATAATTACACTAAATATAAAAAACCCTAAGAACTGTCCTTATGCTTCTTGAGTGGGGGTGGAAAGTGCCATCAAATCACCACTGACTTATGGCGACCCCCTGGGGTTTTCAAGGGAAGAGATGTTCAGAGGTGGTTTGCCATTGCCTGCCTCTGCGTAGCTGCCCTGGCATTCCTTGGAGGTTCCCCATCCAAATCCTAGCCAGGGCCGACCCTGCTTCGCTTCCGAGATCTGATGGGATCGGGCTAGCCTGGGCAATCCAGGTCAGGACAGCTTCTGGGAGACATGATGGATGTCAGAGTACCAGGCAGACAAACTGTTCAGCTTCCCCTTCCCCAAACAGATATAAGATAAGCCCTGAAATTAAATTAATACTTGATTTCTCTCAAATCAGTGCAGGAGAGAGGAAAAGGACAGTCTTGGCCAAGGAATGAAAAAACATTTGCACTGTGACTTAGGAGGGCCACTTGGAGGCATTGATGCAAAGCAACCTTCCCCCCCCAATATTTTGAGGGCACTGCTCATCTGTCATGATCAAATTGCTATTCGAGCAGAGGAGCATCGTTATGACTCTGTGTTTAAGAAAATGACAGTGAAAAAACTTGAACCAAGGAAATCCTACGTTCTTAATATTGTAGCGTACTAAAGTTACACAAGTTAAACAAAAGTGAAAGTGTTCTGTGGGCTCACCACTTTGTGAAACATCCTTCCTGGCGATTGTGTGGATCCATGCCTGGCCTGGGGGCAGTTGCGAAGCTCTTAAGAATGAGAGGTAACAGAAGAAGGGTTTTCTTCTTTGTGCTGGGATAATACTAGGGCAGATTTGGGCTTCAGTTGAGAAGTGGACTGCATTCACACATACATATAGCGAGAGCACTTGTGCCTTTGATGACACATGGTAACGTTTGGTTGGATCCTGACAGCTTTTTAGGTCAATTTCACCCAATTCTCCTCTTTACTACAGTCCCTGTCCCACACGGCTTTTGTCATTACAGGTCCCATGATCCCCAGCAGAGAGTTGGGAGGGGGCCATGGCTGGGTGGAAGAACATCTGCTTGGCATGCGTAAGCTCCCAGGTTCAATCCCTGGTATCTTCAGTCAAAGAATATAGCAGTAGGTGACATGAGATCTGCCTGAGACCCTGGAGAGCTGTTGCCAATCTGAATAGACAACAGTGACTATGACAGACCAATGGTCTGATTGAGTATAAGGCAGCTTCATGTGCTTGGCTGTCCTTGTGACTTCTTGGTAGCCAAAGAGGACTTCCTTCTCCCCTTTTTCAGAAGCTCTATCCAAATCAATATGTGTGAGTAAAGTGCCATCAGGTCGCAGACAACTTGTGGCAACCCCTTAGGGGTTTCAAGGCAAGCAATGGACAGAGGTGGTTTGCCACTGCCTTCCTCTGCATGGCAACCCTGGAATTCCCTGGTGGTCTCCCGTCCAAATACTAACCAGGGCTGACCTTCTAGGGTTGTCAGCCTCCAGATGGGGCCTGGGGATCTCCTGCTTTTACAACTGATCTCCAGCTGATAGAGATCAGCTCCCCTGGAGAAAATGGCTGCTTTGAAGGGTGGACACTATGGGATTGTACCATACTGAGCCCCCCCCCAACCCTGCCCTCTCCTGGATCCACCCCCAAAGTCTCCAGGTATTTTCCAACCCAGACCTGGCAACCCTACACCCTTTTTAGCTTCCCAGATACGACAAGATTGGGTTAGCCATCCAACCCAATACCAGAAGGGGGAGGGAGTCACAAAAGAATAGGAAAAAATGAACAACGTCACAAATTGAATATACTCCAGTTAAACTGGAATTGAGGGAAAATGGCAGTAGAACAAACCCAAAGAACACTGAAAGCATAGAATGCGGCAGATCTGCTTATCCCTAGGTGAAATATCGGAGGAAGCTTAAAAGCAGCCAAAAGAGTTTTCCTAAGCCTAGCCAACTTCCTCAGGGGACTTTTGCACTCCCCAGGCCACATATTCGAAGAAATACTCCTCTGTAACTGATTCACAGTAGCACCGATTACCAGAAATAGAACAATGGAGGAGTGGGGGGGGTTTCCTTCCCTATCCTGTCAGGACTTTTGTGAAACAGTAAAGAGGGAAGAAAGTGGATCGAGCCAAAGGAATGAGTGGAATCAGAAATGCTACGTCCCTAGAGGTGTTGATCAGCCTGAGTGAAATAGAAAAGAGTGTGTGGGGGGAGAAAATACCGCTCTGCTTTGCTCAAAATTGTATTTCCAGTCGAGCGACTCAGAAGAAAATATCTCTTCCCTTTGCTGTGATTTTGAGCAATCCATTTGCAAAGTCGGCAATCGCGGGAAGAGAGGAAGGCAGTATTTATTTTCAGTTTATGAAGCTGCTCGGAGTGTGGATTTTTCTAGAAGTGGAGCCTGACCATGAAATAAAAAAGAACTGTATTCTAATCTTCCTGTTATTATTAATTCTCTTCTAATTCGTCACAAGGGGACAAGCTGGGACAAGCCAAAGGTTTGCCAGATCTTAAAAGGGAAATATATTAGACTCTAGGATGTTTTCGGACGGGGAGGAAAAAGAGGAAGATAAGGAAATGTTGGCATGAAAAGCAATTGAATCATTTCACGTATACACACCGTTCTTTTTACTTTGACATCAGAGAAGTCAAAGGAAGAACTTTACCTCTAGAGAAATGAGTCATTCCTTATTAAATGGCACATGCAATGGGATGTTGCTATACCACCCAGCGTAACAGAGCTTAATAGACCATAGGTATTGCTTTTCTATACATACGTGCATGGAAGCATTAAGAATGCTACCAAAGGAGGAAAGAGGATAAGAGCAAGGTTCATAGCCCAAGCATAGAGGGCAGGGAGAGCAAAACAGATTCCCCTCCCCCCCGGGGCTATGCGTCCAGGGAACCCACCCCTTACTACAAACCCATTACTAAAATATCCATCTGCCTGACTTTCAATCATTAAGGTTTTTAGCACCAAAACAAAATGCAGGTGTTCAGACCAAACTTTCATTGGCTATGCTATTTCTGTCCCTCCCTGGAAAAGGTCAGAAAAATGCATGCCGGTAGCCTGTGAAAACATGAGCTAGTTCAGTCGAGGCTGGGCTGGAGACGACCCATTTGGCATACTATGGCACTTCCCCCGGCGTCTTTTTCAGGTGTTGAAAACATGGAGTAGGCAACAGCTGGCTTTTGCCGACTATCTTGCACGGTCCATGGACATAACTTGGCCAGAAAGGTCAATCATGGCTGTGGTCACACTGGCGGCTTGGCACGATATGGTGCTGCCTCTAATTGTACTGGTTGAAAATGTCGCGGGGCATATCATGCAAATAACACACCCTGCTGCAGGCTATCTACACAGACATCCCATGGTCAGGCATCCACATGCAATGCCTCAGCCACGGAGCACGCTGCCTGAAAAATTTTCAAAATGCATGTGCGCACATGTGCAAAATTTTTTAAAAAAAACCCCTCTACCTAGCGGCGGGAATGACTCTGCATGTTCGGACTGCCAAATCCAATCTGCGCACGCTTCCCCACATTCAGACATCTGGCCATGCACAGTGAATGCACGGGGAACAAAAAACATCACTTGCAATGTGAAGCCTTTTAAACCCAGCTCCAAGTCATCCTATGATGGAATGAGTATGCTGGGGGAATGCCTGACAGATGTGGCTGTGTGATCCAGAAGGGAAGGATGGCTGCATTGGGTCAAACTGCTCGTGTGATCACAGCCTGTTTCTCAGCACTGGCATCTCACACTGTGCCAGAGCTATGAAGATGTGTCACAAAGCCCCCCTTCTTCTCTATGCATCTGCATCTTCCTTAACCCCACACCTCAGAAATGGTTAAGTGCCTTCTCATTTGGGGGGCACCATGCAGCACCATTTTAGTAGTACCATTTTAGGCACCTGGTGATATCATTTTAGGTATCAGATGCTGGCCTGGGATCTTGATGCTGGAACCCACATAAGAACATTGCTGGGGGGGGGGGACTGCCAGTGTTGCTCAAATGCCAGAATATTTGTGTTTATTATTTATTTATTTATTTATTTATTTATTTATTTATTTATTTATTTATTTATGGATTTATATCCCGCCCTTCCAACGTGGGCTCAGGGTGGCAAACAAAAGGCGAAAATTTTTGCTACCAAAAATCACGTCAAAGGGATTTAATAAAGTCTACAAAACTCAACCAATTGCAGGTATGAAACAAACATGTGGATACAAGTGTCTTCTTCAGGTAAGGATGTATAGAAAGAGTTGGAGTTCATTCATTCAGACTGAAAGGCCTAAGAGGAACTGAACAGAGCAAAATCTCTTGAGTCCAATCCAATCACTTGTCCTTTGGCCATTGTCATAAACAGGAGCACAAAAGCAGGTAAAACAAACCAGACATGTGGCTCTTTAAATATACTATGCTATAAAGATAAAACGTAAAGGTTTCCCTTGCTCAAAAGCCAGTCGAATCTGACTCTAGGGGGTGGTGCTCATCTCTATTTCCAAGCTGAAGATCCGGTGCTGTCCGAAGACGTTTCCATGGTCATGTGGCCGGCATAATTAAACGTCGGGGCATATGGAACGCTGTTACCTTTCCACCAAAGCAGTACCTATTAATCTAGTTGCAATTTCTTGCTTTCAGACTGCCAGGTTGGCAGGAGCTGGGCCTGAGATGGGAGCTCACTCCGTCACACGACACTAGGGTCTCGAACTGCTGAACTTACAGGCCTTCTGGTCTGCAGCTCAGTGTCTTAACCTCTGAGCCACCACAGCCACTACATTATACTATACCCGCTGCCAAATATTTGGCCACCTGTGCAGTAACTTGATTTTTCTATATCTTGAGGATTTTCTCATCTGCAGGATCAAAGAAAACTCCAAGTAATGGAGGAATTAAGGTTGAGCTTCAATCTGAAAAGAACCAAGACCATCTAATATTATATGGTCAATAGAGTCTGTCCGATCTGAACCACAGGTACATAATCTACCCCAAAATGGTATACTTTGATCTCTTCCCATTAAAACTGGAGAGAGCAACACATTCAACCAGTTAGCAGAAGGAAAAAAACCTTTAAAGTTTGAATCAGAGGGAAAATACAAGCAAAATCTCTCTTGTTTCCAAGAGCATCCAGCCAAAATCTTCCAGGAAGTTTACAAGCAGGGACTTCATTGCAAGATGGAAAAGGTCTGGTGGTTTTTGCTCAGCTCCCTGATGGTAGTATAATTGGAGAGGGTTTTTTTTTCCTTTTGCCATTTAAAAATAACGTTGCCTTATTTTTAGACTTTTATTAACACCAGCCATACAGCACTAGCTTACTGCATTGGAGACATTTATATCTCTGAGGTTTCAACGCAGTTCCTCAGCCTGACATTACCGTCAATTATTTGCTTTTCAATTATATATCTAAAAAGCCGTGATTGAGTTTTCGAGAGTTTATGGGACTGCAAATCACACAGGCCCTCAGTGCTTAAAACTCCGGGTTGATAACAGTGCTGTGACTCCCTACAGTTGTTTGATGGAAGGCAAACAGAAGACCCAGTTGCTCTTCTTGTCGTCCGACAGAAGTGAAATAGGGCTGGCCTTTGACCAGTCAAATATCAGTTGAGGATTTGATAAATTAGAAGGAAGAACAGGCAGGATTATACTCATTACCAAAAAAAAAAAAAAACCTGTCTCTTGGAGAACTCATATCTTAGGGGCAGAGATCATGTGTTCCATGCAGAGGGTCCCGAGTTTCATCCCTGGGATTTCTATATAAAGGGTCTCAGGTAACAGTGGTTGTAGGATACCTTTTTCCACCTGACACTCTGTAGACCCACAGCCAAAGTAGATTATATGGAACTAGCATGACCACTGGCTGAGCACCACTAACTATTGACTCGTCACTGCCAATTCAATAAAAGAGATGGTATGTTTGCTTAGGAAGTTCATATTATCGGAAGGACCTCAAAGGCCAAGTCTGTGTGTGTTATGTACCATCAAGCCACTTCCAACATACGGTGACCCTATGAATTAATGACCTCTTCAACATGTCTAACAGCCTTGTTCAGGTCTTACAAACTGAGGGCCATGGCTTCCTTTATTGAGTCAACATCTCATATTGGATCTTCCTCTTTTTCTACTGCCTTCAGCTTTTCCTTGCATTCTTGTCTCAATGGTAGAGCACATACTTTGCCTTATCTCAGTGGTAGAGCACATACTTTGCACAGAGAAGGTCACAGTTTCAATCCCTGGTAGCAGATGCTCTGAAACACTTTTTTCTATGTGGCACACAGAAGAGGAGGAGGAGGAGGGGAGATTGGATTTATACCCCACGGACTCTCAGAGCAGCTTAGAATCTCCTTCCCCTTCCTCTCCCCACAACAGACACCCTGTGAGGTAGGTGGGGCTGAGAGAGCTTTGAGAGAACTGCTCTTGAGAGAACAGCTCTGAGAGAACTTCTGACTGACCCAAGGTCACCCAGCAGCTGCATGTGGAGGAGTGGGGAATCACACCTGGTTCTCCAGATTAAACTCCACCCCTCTTAACCACTACACCAAACTGACAATATTGGGTTGGGTGGATCAATGGACCTTCATATATTTATCTATAACTCCAGAATCCAGCATGTTTCATAAGAAGCATCTACTACACACTACCAACAGCTTCAGGTTTTATTTCCCAGCAAGCCTGTCATCTCTCAGTCACAAAAAGAACCACTTTCAGCATTCACCAGCTTTACTGGGGTTGTACAAAGCATGAAAGGTACCAATCAAGATGAAATTATAAGACCCCTATTTGGTTACAGAAGCAAGAATTCTAAGTCTAGGAAATTGATTGTCGCAAAAGGATAGAGTTCCTATGAGCCACTATTAATCTAACATGAAATAAGGAAAGGGTAAGGCATAATGGAACTAAATGAGAAAAATAAACAAAAGATTATTAATATTTCACACCTAAATTAAATCTACGGCTCAGGATATTTGTATCAACTTGTAACAACAATTTAAACGGGAAAAACAATTCCAACTGCTATTGTGAGAGATGTCCAACTGCATTAAAAGAATTTCCAAAGCCTTTTTATTTAACTAGTTAAAATTATTCACAGTTACCGGGATGACAACTATGTTTTGTCTGTCTCCAGAATACCCCCTCCTGTCCAGCTTCAAGGGAAGACTTGAGTCACCAGTGCCAAAGCCACCAACTGATGATTCAGAGTTTAATAACTAAAACTAGCTGAACGGTACAATCCTTTTCTTGCTTCTTCTGGGGGACTGCTTTGCAGATGCTATCCATAGCTATCTGCAAGCTATATTCCCCAAAGAACTTGAAATTAGTTTAGCAGTATTGACTCTCTATTGCCATTGTCCTAGGCTTAGTTCACATCTCTGCCTCACACTTGATCATTTGATAGGTGTAGGCGGAAAAGCATTTTTGGCCACGCTTATCCAAAATTTCACTGAAGCGGGTTTTCTAACTAAATACGACAATCTTACATCAGAATGGAAATAACTTTTCCACTGACTAAGGTAACGTACAATTAATTCCCGAGCATGAATCACCCATATCTCTGACCTTGATCTTACCTTTTTTTTTTAATCAAAGACAACATTGCATTTGCTAAATAGGGCTATTTTGAGGACCCTAAAATGGCTGACAGTGCAAGCCTAACAAGAATAGTCCTGAACAGGATTGTGAGTAGAACTGGTTAGGATTGCTCTCTGAAACGTCTGACAGAGGTAATGCTCAGTCTTCAAAGAGTAACGAGTCAGATCTCATGAAGTCCTCTCCTTCCCACAACAGACATGGCCTTTGTCATGAACCCTACACACTTCTGTGACAGTCACCTCTGTTGTCGTGATAGCCGCTCATGTAAGCTTCTTCTTAGGTTCCTATCCAGAAAGGTCTGCTGCTCTAGCCAGCGGTAGAAGCTAGGTCATATGGCTCCACTGGAAAGTGGGAGGGAAATAGCAGGCCCCCTCTGTGTTGAAAACACACCCTCTGCATAGAGAGCAGTTCTGAGTTCAGTTCCTGACATATGCAGGTAAAGGATTCTCAGGTATCAGGTACTGGAAAAGCCCTTTCTCAGCCTGGAACCCTGGACAGTCATTGCTAGCTGAAATAGGCAAAACTGCGCTAGATGGAACAAATGGTCTGAGTCAGTATAAGGCAATTTCATGTGTAAATGAAGACATAGACATGTGTAAACATGAGGCACTGGCCATGATAATTAAAGAGAACCCCTGAATATCAGTGCTAGGAAGCGATATCAGGGGAAGGCCTTGGTCTCTGTGTCTTGTTATTGGCCATTGTATTCCTAGACTTGATGGACTACGGCTCCCATCCAGCAGGGTTTTCGTTATGATCTTACAGACCTTCACTCCTGTCAGGGCAAGATGAACATAATATTCTTTGACCACTGGGAGTTTCACTCTTACCAGCAACCCACCAGCAAGCCACCAACAAAGCCAGACAGAGAGCCCTGACTTGGTTAGCCCAGGCAAGTCTGACCTCATCAGATCTCAGAAGCTAAGCAGGGTCAACCCTGGCAAGTATTTGGATGGGAGACCTCCTTGGGATACCAGAGGTGGGAGGTGGGGGCAAGTTTTATCCAGCCACCTCTGAATATTCTCTAGGCTCTCGGTAGGGGCCAGTCATCAGAGGTCACCATGATTTCCAGGTGCACCCACACTCACACAAACATATTTTAAAAAATACCAGCCCATCCCCCCAAAAAAACAAGGCTAGGCAGAGCTAAACAACCATGGCTGGACAGAGCCTATCTAGTAGATTCTGCCTTTCTTTCAAAAAGCTCAGAGTACATGGTTCTCCCTTCCCCCTTTTATTGTCATAAAACTTTGTAAAGTAGGTTAAGCGGAGAGTGTGAGTGGCCCATGGTCACCCAGCAAGTTTCCTCACACTTGCAGGCATTTGAACCTCGATTGTCCAGATCCTAGTCTGACATTATAGCCTCCACACCATATCAGCTCTTACTAATAGCTATTTATATTGTATTGTATTGTATTTTAGAACGTTTGATGTTGTTCAAAAGGAGGGTAAAAAATAGGGTTTGTTAAAAGGTTGGAGGTAGCTTGTAGAGACATACAGAACTTATTTCTACAATCAAAATGTGTAGGCAATTGTCCTGAGATAGCTGTGTTTCTTTGTCAGTCCACTATCTCTGCATTTCTCTGCAAAAGAGTGATGTGCAGCAGGAGCAGATACCAAAAGACTGAGGCTGTAATTTTAATATGGCCCCAAGAGAGCTTTACGCTCTGCAGATTACAACCTGCTGGGGATCCCTGGCCCCAAAGACATCCGGCTGTCCTCAACCAGGGCCTATGCTTTTTTGGTCCTGGCCCCAACCTGGTGGAACTCTCTGCCTAACATCACCAGGGTCCTGCAGGATCTTATGGAGTTCCAAAGGGCCTGCAAGGCAGAGATATTCCACCAGGCTTTTGGTTGAGGACAGCAGTGGTTTTCTATTGTGCCTGGGACCCTCTCCCTGTCTCTCTCTCCCCCTGATTCTGACATTGTGCTTCCTCTTCCCCTGCCCAGTAAGTGGCCAGGCAGTCCAGAATCAGGATGTAATTTCTAGGGACACCATCTTGGACTTCTTTTTAACCCTTGTCTTCTTTAAACTTCCTTATTTTAATTTTGTTATATGAAAAGTACTGGGTTCACAGCATGGAGACTCGGACTACGACATGCTGAACAAGTCACGTTTATTGTACTTCACACAAAAGACAACTACTGGCCGGCAAGGGCCAACTATATACACCCAACCCAGACACACCCACAGTTCCATTGGAGGGTTTGAATATCCCGCCAAAGGTCCTATTGGAGGGCTCTGGGTGGCCTAGGATCCTTGGCCCCTATTGTGTTTGGAACCAAGCCCAGGACTGAGGCTGCAGACCCCTGGTGGCGGTCTGCAGACACAACATTATAATTGGAATTTTAATGTTTTGTATATTTGTTTTTTATGGGGCCGCGGTAGCTTTGAGGTTAAGATGCTGAGCTGCAGACTGGAAGGTCTGTAGTCTGGCAGTTCAAGACCCAAGTGCTGCGTGACAGAGTGAACTCCCGTCTCTGGCCCCAGCTCCTGCCAACCTAGCAGTTTGAAAGCAAGAGATTGCAAGTAGATAAACAGGTACCACTTTGGTGGGAAGGTTCCATGCACCTCAGTGTTTAGTCATGCTGGCCACGTGACCACGGAGAAGAAGTCAGCTTGGAAATGGAGATGAGCCCCACCCCCTAAAGTTGGATTCGACTGGCTTTCGATCAAGGGAAACCTTTACCTTTATATTTGTTTTATGGCTCTATTTCTTTTTGTTGGGGAGCTGTGGTGGCTCAAGTGGTTAAGACGCTGAACTGCAGGCTGTGGAAGGTCAGTAGTTCAGCGGTTCAAGACCTGGGTGCCGCAAGATGGAGTGAGCTTCCGTCTCTAGTTCCAGCTCCTGCCAACCTAGCAGTTCGAAAGCAAGAAATTGCAAGTAGATAAATAGGTACCACTTTGGTGGGAAGGTAACAGCGTTCCGTGCACCTTGGTGTTTAGTCATGCCGGCCACATGACCACGGAAATGTCTTTGGACAGCACTGGCTCTTCGGCTTTGAAACGGAGATGAGCACCGCAACGCTAGAGTCGGATTCGACTGGCTTTCGAGCAAGGGAACCTTTACCTTTACCTTTCTTTTTGTTGTACATCACCCAGAGCCCTGCACAAACAGGGACAGAGCGATTAACAAATCAATAATAATAATAGTAGTAGTAGTAGCAGCAGCAGTACTAGTAGCTGCTGCTGCTGCACAACAGGCCAAAAGGAAGAGTTGAACTTGGGGCTTTTCCCCCCTGGTAGAGAAAGCTAAGGATGTGAAAAGCTGTACCTTCTCACAAAACGTCTTGTCTTAGAATTGGTTATGACAATGGTCTTTTCCAGCCAGCAAGCTAGTAACTGGAGGCAGGCATCATCATCTAGCTTTTAACATTACACTCTAATATCACCCTCAGTGTGAAGCAGCAGACACTACTTGAAAGCATGATGGTACTATTTGCTGGAAACTGAAGCACAGAACCGTTAGGCTTCCAACTGTTCTCAAAAGAGCTCCTGCTCTAGGCTTTGATAATCTGGTGGTGTTTCCCAGACCTACCTCCCCTCCCTGTACCCAGTCCCAACATACTTTGGTTCCTACCGCCAAGACAATAAAACTGTTCACGGTGATGCCTGCATGAATATGGCGCTTCCCGCACTGCAAACCAGGCCACACAATGAGCTTAAAGTAAATTTGCAGTAAGAAATGTAATTTAAGTTGCTGAGCCTTCTTCTGCCTAGCCTACTCCACAAACTTAAATAGGGACCGCCTCAATTACATGCTTCATGAATACAAACCCTCCCACTCACATCCCCTCCAAATAAGTGGAAAGGCAGCTTTTATATATTATGTCATAGACCCACCCACCAGGGGAAGCTGGGGTTCCCCTGGGGCCTAGCCTCCCCTTTCTATCCAGTCCTGTTATCCTGAAGCTGGCTTATAACCAGTTACCTACCTTCCCCCAAATATGGAACAATTGTGCCTATTAGCCCGAAATTTAAAAAGAAAAGGGACAGAAAATCCTCTCTTTAGATTGTCACACTGAAAGAAGCTGAAGAGTAGCAAAGAAAGGGAGAGAGAAGAAATGCATATAGCAGGTAGGGTTCCCAGTCCGTAGGTGCTGGTGGGGGTTCCCCTGGTTTTCAGGGCTTCAGCCCGCTGCCGGCCAGTTGGCCAGCAGAGGAAACCCCACCCCAAACAGCCACATCCCCGTGCAACATCCCCAACACAATGACATCACCTGGAAGTGACATCATCACATCAGGGATGTTGCACGGGACGCTCTGGTTTGAGGGCAAACCTCTTTGGTAAATTTGGCCTAAAACCATAGAGTTTTGCTAACGTGATGACATCACTTCCAGGTTATGTCGTTTCATCGAGGACATCCCAGAAAGCCCCCCCCAATCCCTCCACTGGTGTGGCGAGGGGACCTGGCAAGCCTAATATCAGGGGTCCTCGACATGGTGCCTGTGTGTGTCACGGTGTCCACTGAAACCTTTTCTGGCACCCACCAAGTGTTTAGGGGAAGGGAGGGGCAGGTAGGGCTTTTGCCCGGCAAAGCTTCTGATTGACTATTGGAGACTTGATTGGCTGTGCAGATTTTTAAAAATGTTGCTTTGGCAGCAGCTGCCACCACAGCGAAAGGCTCTACACTGTGTTAGCTCAGTGGTTAAGATGCTTAGCTGCAGACCGGAAAGTCAGTAGCTCGGCAGTTTGAGACCTGAGTGCCATGTGACAGAGTGAGCTCCCGTCTCTGGCCCCAGCTCCTGCCAGCCTAGCAGTTTGAAAGCAAGACATGCGAGTAGATAAATAGGTACCACTTTGGTGGGAAGGTAACAGCGTTCCGTGCACCTCGGTGTTTAGTCATGCTGGCCACATGACCATGGAAATGTCTTCAGACAGCGCTGGCTCTTCGGCTTGGGAACGGAGATGAGCAGCGCCCCCCAGAGTCGGATTTGACTGGCTTTCGAGCAAGGGAAACCTTTACCCTCACTGAAGTTAAGCTGCAGCAATCATTTTGTGGCTGGCTCCACTTCCTGTTTCAGCCACTTTGTGGTAGCCGCTTTGTTGCTGCACCCACCATGCCATGTGGGAATTCCAAATGTTCCCACAGGCTCCAAAAGATTGGGGTCCCCTAGCATATTTAGAGAAATCAGCTTCAAGCAGTCGTTCAGAGCAAAAGTAATCATTCAGGCAATTGGTGAGAATAATTCCTCCTCTGTGCAACCTCCCAGCCCTTCAAAAATACTTCCGTTTGAGTTTTGTTCAGACCTAAATGATTCTCTGGTTTATGTCCTTCCTCTGTGAGAAGCTGAAGACCTGTTGCTTTTGCTGAAACGCAAGTTATTCACAAAGGTCACAGGTAATGCCAACTGAGAACAAGACTCCTAATCAAATAATGCTCCATGCTCATGATCTTGCTACAGCTGCTAATGACACCAAGATAGGAAATAGGTTTGACAAGGAGCAGGTCCATCCATGATACATGTACGCAGCTCCATTTAATTTCTTCACTAGAATCTCTTGCATCCACAGTTCTGTCTATGACCTCTCCCAGGTCCCTGCATGGAAGAAAAAACTACCATAAAGTCCTAGCATCAAAGATCATCCATGCTCTACTAACATTTCTGCCATGCCTTGTCTGGCTCTGCCAATGGCACAACTGTACTAGAGGGCTGCCATTGCCAGCAATTCTTGCCATGTTCCTCAACATTCAGAGCAGCAGCTGAATGACATGGTAAAAGACAGGTTTATGTAGCCTTCAGGCACAAAGACATCCACAAATATTGTGATCCCCTCACTTTTTATTGAAGGGTTCCTCAAATCACTTTTGTCTTTTTGCTTTTAAGTCTCCTGCTAAGACATACCTGGCCCCTGATCTCAGAATGGCCTTTTACTGCCATATTCATTCAACAGGCTAATCTTTTCTCATCTCTGTACCTCCACCCTTGGTGACTATAGAACATAAAGGAAGCACACAAAGCTACCACCAAGACTGGTCAATAGGAACATAATCCTGATTATTCTACCTCTTCAAAAGGTAGCAGCTTTAGACTACAAAGCTTGCAATGCCATTTGAGCTAACAACAGATGGAGAAATACATTTGGAATAATGTTCAAAATGGGTAGTATAGCAGCACAGGGCAAAGAAGCCAGATCTCCCGTAGGGTTGCCAGGTCCTCCCTGGCCACCAGTGGGGAATGGGAGGTAGGGTTGCCAGATCCAGGTTGGGAAACTCATGGAAATTTGGGGATGGAGCCTGGGGAGGACTGGGACCTCAGAGGGGTACAATGCTATGGAGTCCACTCACTAAAGCATCCTTTTTTCTCTCTCCAGGGAAACTGATCTCTGTAGTCTGGAGATGAGCTGTCATTCCATGGGATCCCCAGGTCCCACCTGGAGGCTAGCAAGATGAAAACAGGGACCACAGGGGAACAAATCCAAGCAAAGGAAACATCATGTACAAGTAAACAAGAAAAGTAAACAATTTTGATAGACAATAAAGAATTCATATAATATATATTATTTTGTTTTTTAATGTAATAATCATCATAATAAGCAAAAGTAGTCAAATTATATACAATGTGAAAAATAAACTCACAAATTCTGATGCACCACAAAATTCATACATAAACAAGAGACAATATAACTGGAAATAAACAGTGCAGGGATTCTCTGTTCTATGTGTCCTGCTACTGCAAAAGGAATGATCCAAAAGTATTCTTCTTCCAGAAGTTGCTACTTGTGAGAGAAACAATCCACAATCCTGTCACTACAGGAGAAGCGATCCGACGGCTCCCTGGATGTACAAGCCATTTCCAGCTTTCTTTCTCAAGAATCGCTTTAATAATTCCTTTCCCATGGGAAAAGTGCACATGTTTGTTATAAGGATGGAGATTGGTTCCAGAAAATAATTTATACAAGGAATTGTTGTAGTTGTTGTAGATTTTCCAGGCTGTACGGCCATGGTCTTGGCATTGTAGGGCCTGACGTTTCACCAGCAGCTGTGACTGCCATCCTCAGGGGTATATGGAGGTATATATTCTCAGAAGATGGAGTACTCTCTGTGTCAAGGTGAGAAAAAATGGTAGGCAAGTAATTTATATCTACTCAGGAAGGTGGGGTAGGGCTGAGACATTATTTTGTAGGAGTTCCCAAGGTTGTGACATGCTAATGGAGGAGCTTTCCTGAGGAGGTTCTTTTGCATATGGATTGGCTGTTGAAATTTTAATCTTATTTGTAGTGCTATTGTAAGATGTAGAGCATTTTGTGTTTTTCAGGACAGGAAACATGCCCTATTTATTTTTAAACTCTCTTCTTTCCTGTTGAGGAGCTGCGGTGGCTCAAGTGGTTAAGACGCTGAACTGCAGGCTGTGGAAGGTCAGTAGTTCAGCAGTTCAAGATCCGTGAGTGCCACATGACGGGGTGAGCTCCCGTCTCTAGTTCCAGCTCCTGCCAACCTAGCAGTTCGAAAGCAAGAAATTGCAAGTAGATAAATAGGTACCACTTCGGTGGGAAGGTAACAGCGTTCCGTGCACCTTGGTGTTTCGTCATGCCAGCCACATGACCACGGAAATGTCTTCGGACAGCACTGGCTCTTCGGCTTTGAAACGGAGATGAGCACCGCAACCCTAGAGTTGGATTCGACTGGCTTTCGAGCAAGGGAAACCTTTACCTTTACCTTTCCTGTTGAAATTGTGTTTGTGTTTATGAACTTCAATGGCTTCCCTGTATAATCTGACATGGTAATTGAATGTGTTGTCCAGCCTTTCAGTATCTTGGAATAAGATACTGTGTCCTGTTTGAGTTAGGCTATGTTCAGCCACTGCTGATTTTTCAGATTGGCCCAGTCTGTAGTGTCTTTCATGTTCTTTTATTCTTCTCTGAATGCTACACTGTGTGGTCCTGATGTAAACCTGTTCACAACTGCATGGTACGCAGTATACTCCTGCAGAAGTGAGGGGGGTCTTTCTTGTCTCTTGTTTACGTATGAATTTTGTGATGCATCAGAATGTGTGAGTTTATTCCCACCTGGAGGCTGGCATTCCAACAAAGCAATGAAGATACTTTTAAGATTGGTCTCCATTTAACTACATTGTTGGAAGTAGCAGGACACAAGATTTGAATCTGTATTTAGCCTGAATTGGAACGTACTGTTTAACATTTGTTTGGCACTTTCCATTTTCAAATCATTCTACAGAGATTATCAGTTATATTTATAACATCCCTGAAAGGCAGGCCAGCATTATTATTCTAATATTGCAGATGGGGGACTGAGGCTGAAAGACAATGATTTACCTAGAATCATAGAAGCGTAGAGTCATAGAGTTGGAGGGGACCTCCTGGGTCATCTAATCCAAGCCCCTGCACAATGCAGGAAATTCACAAATACATCCCCCCACAGACCCAGTGACCCCTTTTCTATGCCCAGAAGATTTCAAAAAACTGGCCTGGAGAAAAATTGTTTCCTGACCTGGACAATCAGCATTTCCCTGGGCATGTAAGAAAGGGCCACAAGAACTAAGCACTGATGCAACCCTTCCTGCCCTCCCTCTCACGATCTGCCTAAGTCCACAAAATCAGCAATGCTGTCAGATGGCCATCTAGGTAAAGGTAAAGGTTCCCTTGCTCGAAAGCCAGTCGAATCCGACTCTAGGGTTGCGGTGCTCATCTCCGTTTCAAAGCCGAAGAGCCAGCGCTGTCCGAAGACGTTTCCGTGGTCATGTGGCCGGCATGACTAAACACCAAGGCGCACGGAACGCTGTTACCTTCCCACCTAAGTGGTACCTATTTATCTACTTGCAATTTCTTGCTTTCGAACTGCTAGGTTGGCAGGAGCTGGAACTAGAGACAGGAGCTCACCCCATCATGCGGCACCCGGGTCTCGAACTGCTGAACTACTGACCTTCCAGAGCCTGCAGTTCAGCGTCTTAACCACTTGAGCCACCGCAGCTCCATGATGGCCATCTAGCCTCTGTTTAAAAACCTCCAAAGAAGGAGAGCCCACCACCTCCCAAGGAAGAAGAAGAAGATGATGAAGAGATTGGATTTAGACCCCACCCTTCACTCGGAGTATCAGAGTGGCTTACAAACTCCTTTCTCTTCCCCTCCCCACAAATAGACACCCAGTGAGGTAGGTGGGGCTGAGAGAGCTCTTTCATGAACTGCTCTTTCAAGGACAGTTTTGACAGGACTATGGCTTGCCCAAGGTCATCTAGCAGCTGCATGTGGAGGAGAGAAGAGAAGAAGAAGAAGAGATTGGATTCATACCCCACCCTTCACTCAGAGTCTCAGAGAAGCTTACAAGCTCCTTTTACTTCCCCTCCCACAACAGACACCCCGTGGGGTAGGTGGGGCTGAGAGAGCTCTGACAGAAACTGCTCTTTTCAAGAACACCTCAGACAGAACTATGGCTTGCTCAAGGTCATCCAGCAGCTGCAAGTGGAGGAGTGGGAAATCAAACCCAGTTCTCCCAGATTAGAGTCCGTGCACTTAACCACTACACTACACCAAAAGCCTGTTCCACTGAGGAACTGCTCTAACTGCTCTAACTGTCAGGAAGTACTTCCTAATGTTTACCCCAAAACTCTTTTGATTTAATTTCAATCCATTGGTTCTGGTCCAACCTTCTGGGGCAACAGAAAACCTAAAGTAGCATTGCCAGCTCCGAGCTGAGAAATTTCTAGAGATTTGGGAGAAGAGTGAGGGGAAGAACTGCAACAGAGTATAATGCCATAGAGTCCACCATCCAAAGCAGCCATTTTCTCCAGGGGGACCTGATAGCTGTAGTCTGGAGACCAGCTAGAATTCTGGGATACCTCCAGGCTCCATCTGGAGAGGTTGGCAACCCTAACCTAAAGCCACCTAGTAAGTTTGTGGCTAAAATTATACACACACACACACAACAAAGCTAATTGTTTTATCCACACCAGCTCCAGCATCTTTGGCTCGATAGCCCTTCTCCCAAATGTCAAGCCAACGAATTTCCTACACCCTGTCCCAATCTATGGCATTTTGCCATTTGAACACTGTTCCATGCACCTTCCTGAAATGATGTACACACACACACCCGAAATTGCCGGGGCATGTTGCTGTCGCCTCACATCTTCCCTCGTAGCTTTTCCAAACCATCAGTCTGCTTTGCTTATCTCCTGAATACAGATAGTAAAGGGATTTAGGAGGTGCTTTTGAAATTTTCACAAATGAGCTCTTCTTCACTTATCTTGCAAAACGGTGAGACAACAATGTTACTTTTAGTGAGACCAAAAAAAACCCCAACAACCCTAAGCAGAATAATACTAATAAAAAATGGAGAGAGTCCTGTAAGGCTATGATTCTTTGGGAAATGAATGGGGAGTTGGGGGGGAACAGTTTTGTTATTTTTGTATGGTAAAGCTTAAACCTATAACTGCAAATGTGTCTAAAGGGAGTAAAACCCAAAGGTTTTAATGCTAAGAATCATTTACATTCAGATATGAAGCTCTCAAGCCCCCATTTTAGTGTACTAATGAACTGAATTGCATAATGCAGCCGCTATAAGTTTGTTTGTTTGTTAAAAAAATACTCACTATGTACCAGGGGTGGCCAAACTGTGGCTCAGGAGCCAGATGCGGCTCTTTCACACATAGGCTGAGTTCAGACTGGCAATTTGCCCCACTATAGCCTGTTTCAGCCACATTTCCCAAGCGGATTAAAGGGGGCATTCACACAGGCACATCTGCCTGGCATTCCCCACCCGTAGGCAACCTGTGCTGTTCCGCTTCGCTCCTGTGATTAAAAGATACCTGTTGAAAGTGGTAGCAAATCCCGGAGAGTGCCTTTTTCCCCTTAGCAGGATTCCAAAAGACCAACCCTGCTCAGTGATGGGACAAGCTTTCCCCTTTTGAAGTTCTGCCTGTCTCATACCTCATAGCTGGTAAAGGTGAAGAGTTTCTTCCAGGAAAAAGTGGTCTTCCCATTTGAGCACTTGTCTGACACCCCACCCTGCGGGAGACTTGCCCAGTCAAAGAACCATTCATGGTCATTAAGAAACATTCTTATTCTTCTGACATGTCCCTGATCATCTACTCACAGTGATCAACCAACCAATATCCCCTGCCCTTTCCTTCCCTTTTATCCATGAATCACTGAAGAGTGGAGGCACATAGAGAAAATATGAACCAGCCTGTTGATGTCTTCCATCCAGAGCTCTAGATGGCATCTGAAACCAGCCCAGTTGAGAGAACGAAGCCTCCGTGGCCAGAAGCAAAAAGGAATAAGGAGGTCACCTATTTACTATGCCTACCACTTGCTCGAGTGGAGCAAAGCAATCCAGATTGTTGCTGAGTCCTGAATGAGTAGCAAACCAGTGATCAATGCTTGTGAGCAAGAATCCCAACCATTAAAGAACAATATAAGTGACTAGGAGTAAGGCCTGTTGTGGGAAGAAATACAATGAGCTTTAGAAGGAAATTCCAGGTGAGTGTCTGGGCTGTGGCTGGTGGGGTGGCAGAGGGAAGGGGAAATAGAGGGAGGCAAGCCATGTTTATTTCCTTCTGCTTAGCTATAAGGCAGGGCTGTCTCAAGTCATTTTGCTGTCCCAAGTGGGTAGTATGGGAGGACAGCCTCATAGTAAAAGGTATGGTTCCCTCTGACTTACATTGATTTGGGGATATGCAGTGGCAACTAAGGTAGAAAAGCACCTCCTCCTATGCCATGTCTTATGGGTTCCAAGGGGCTGGAAAGCAGTTCCATAGCCAGTTACAGGGTTACCAACTCTGGGTTGGGAAATACCTGAAGATTTGAGGGGTGGAGCCTGGGGAGGGAAGGGGTGGGGAGGGATCTCAGCAGGGTATAATTCCATAGAGCCCATTGCCCAAAGCAGCCATTTTCTCCAGGAGAACTGATCTTGGAGATCTCCAGGTGCTGCTTGGAGGCTGACAATACTAAGGGGAGGGCCAGACCTGTAGATTTGAGGGGTAGAGCCTGGGGAGGGCAGGGTTTGGGGTGTGGAGGGACCTCAGCAGGATATAATTCCACAGAGTCCATTGCTCAAAGCAGCCATTTTCTCCAGGAGAACTGATCTTGGAGATCTCCAGGTGCTGCCTGGAGCCTGGCAATACTAAGGGGAGGGCCAGACCTGTAGATTTGAGGGGTAGAGCCTGGAGAGGGCAGGGTTTGGGGTGCAGATGGACTTCGGCAGGGTATAATTCCAAAGAGTCCACTGCCCAAAGCAGCCATTGTAATAGCTGGGAAATTTTCTGTAGGGGAAATGATGTGCTGTGGCTGGGGAACACGGTGATTTCTGAGAGATCTCCCGGCCCCACAAGGGTATTGGCAACTCCAGTGACCTTTTAAGTGAAGATTGGGATATGTATTTTGGCAACTCCAGTGACCGTTTAAGGGAAAATTGGGATATGTATTTTACCTCAGGCCACATTCGATGACTCCCAACAGCAACAACAAACTGTTTAGAATGTTAGAGGCAAAGGCCAATCAGGCCACATATGCAAATGACCTCTGTGTTCCAACTGGCTATTGGGGGGACAGGAAGAGCAAACTGTTTAGAATATTGGAGGTGAGACTCAGGCAACGCAGCCAGTGGATAGGGACAGCTTCTGAGTGACAGATAAGGGAGCCAAAGGCTGTGGGAGCATGTGAAACATTCAGAAAAGAGTCACACAAAAACAGGATTATATATAAGGAGAGATGATACAGACCCCCTTGCTCTTTCTATACTGATGGGCATGTGCATTTTCCACATGTACACATCTTTTATTTCTGTATTCTCAGAGCACAGTCTCAGACAGTGTAGTGGTTAGGAACGTGGACTCTAATCTGGGAGAAGCAGGTTTGATTCCCCACTCCTCCACATTTATTTATTTTGTATGTATTTATTTTTCAGATTTATATCCTGCCCTCCCCGCCAAGGCAGGCTCAGGGTGGCTTACATAGGGTAAATACATAAATAATAATCAAATTACCATAAAACATCTAAAAACAGTTCATTAAAACAATGCAATATTAAAGTGCTAGCAAAATTGTTTTAGTATCATGAAGATGGTGTTACCATATGAGTGCATTCCATAAATTGTCTAAATCCTCAGCTTGCTGATCTTTCTCAGATATGATTGGCGGGCACAGGCTGTCAGTAGCAGACCAAGGGCCAGGTCCTATAGTTATTGTTATTTTTATTTTTTTTTGTAAAACTCTCTTAAAAAAGAGAGAATTTTATTCTTTTTATAAGAAACAGGAAGGGTAGACAGATGGAGAAAGAAAAAGACGGAGTGAAATTTTTCCTGTTAGTGAGGGTTAGTTTAGGTTAATAACCAATACCAGTTTTGGCATCTATCGTGGTTAGAAGATCTTCTTTTTAACTATTGCAAAGTCCAAAATCACTCAGTTAATGCAGTTAGTAAAGTCCATTGGGGTTAGTAATTAAACAGCTCCTTCCAGATGTTACACGAACAGTCCTCAAAATATCTTCTTTTTAAATCTCTTCCAGTTATGGATTGAGTCCATTTTAACTTTGAAGTCTTCCGTTCCATCACCACTCTCCCCTGGGCTGCTGTCTTCTTCGCTTGTCCCAGTTTGGAATACTGCATCTTCCTCCCTGCTGGCGTGTCTCTTCAGAAGTTTCTGTATTTTAAAGATGAAATCCTTCTTCTTTCTTTTCTCTTTTTCCTTAAACTTCTGGCTTTCAGGCTTCCTGGGCTCCACAAACTCTTCGGATGAAATTAGATCTCCAGTTTGTCGCTTGCTATGCTCAACATCCCCTTCTACTGGCAGAGTATTCTCTTTTATAAAAGTGGAATAGGCTTTGGAAGCCTCATCCACCTCTTCTTTTAATTTTATCGCTTCACTGCCAGTTAAGGGTGCCAAGACATTTGTCAAGGTAAATCCGAGATCTTCTTTCTCTTCTTCTTTAACGCCCTGGAAACCTAGAATCAAATTCGATTTCTGTTCAATCTCCATCATCTTTCTAGTTGTTTCCGATATCTGTTTCTGTCGACTGATGAGAACACTATCCATTTTAGACAGAGTTTCGTTGATTTTCTGCAATTGTTCCAGCAGGGGGCACAGCATCTCCTTTTCCTGTTGATTGACAGCAAGCTCTTGGGGGGGGCTGTCTGGACCGGAAGTCCCTCCTCTCTTCTCTTCCGGTGTCTGCAGGACTTTTTCCAGTATCGACATTTTGTTTTTTTGTTTACTTTTAAAAAGTTCGTGCCGCATCCCGCAGGAAGCTAAGATGATCAAAATCTTCCATGCAACCCCAACGGTACTTTCACCAACACTTTTTCTTCTCTCAGCCCCCCTTCGCGCTCCCTTTGTGGATCTTGCTTCTCAAAGGGGGTGGGAACTCCTCCCTCCTCCCAACGCTTATACGCATGCAGGGGGCTCCAATTTATGCTTCAAAATAGATCTCCAACTCACGATTCGATGCTACTTCTTCTTTTTATTTTAAGCCATAGCGCTGTCTTCACTCCTGGAATTCGGTGGCGCCGCTAAGTCCCATTACGGGCACGCCGCAGCGGGGCCGATTGGGGCGGGGAGAAAGCCTCAATTTCCCGGCTGTCTGCCGGCAAAGAGGCTACTCCCCAAGCGCCCCCGGTTCGGAGCCTTTACCTAAGGCTCACTAGGGTCTTTCGCACATGCGAAGACCCCCCCTAACTGCGCGTGGGCTAACCGCCTCCGGGAGCGTCCCGAGAAGCGGCCGCCATTCGCGACGCCGAAACCGAAACACTATAGTTATTGTTATTGATAGTGGTGGTGACTCCTCATTGAAGGCCTGGTGGAAGAGCTCCATCTTGCAGGGCCTGCGGAACTGTAAAGGGTCCCACAGGGCCCTGATCTCTTCTGGGAGCTCATTCTATCAGTGTGGAGCCACCACTGAGAAAGCCCTGGCTGCTCCTTGGGACCTCAGAGGGCCAATCGGTTTTGTGACCCTGACCATCGTGCTCTCTGGGGTATATATGGGGAAAGGTGGTCCCTCAGATATGTCGGACTCTGGCCATAAAGGGCTTTAAAGGTAAGAACCAGCCCCCTGAAGTGAATTCAGCATGCTATCGGCAGCCAGTGCAATGCCTTCAGGACAGGCTAGATGTGCTCCCTTGTGGGGAGGCCCATCAGGAGCATGGCCACAGCATTTTGCACTAGCTGCAATTTCCAGATTTGTGACAAGGGCAGCCCCACGTCGAGAGTGTTACAGTAGTCTAATCTCAACGTGACCATCGCATGGATCACCGTTGCCGAGTTGTTGTGTTCAAGGAAGGGAACCAACTGCCTGATCTGCCATATATGGTTAAAGGCTGACCTGTCAGTGGCTGCTACCTGGGCCTCCATTGTTAAGGAGACATCCAAGAGCACTCCCAAACTCCTAACCTCCGGCGCTGGCACCAATGGTGCCCCATTGAAGGTTGGGAGTGGGATCCCTACCCCCGGACTGTCAAGAGTCAGGCACAGGACCTCCGTCTTCATTGGAATCAATTTCAGTCAGCTCAATCTAAGCCAACCAGCCATGGCTTATAACGCCCGGTCCAGATCTTCTGGTCTGGAGCCAGATTGACCACCCAACATCAGATAGAGTTGGGTGTCATCTGCATACTGGTCACACCCCAGCCCATAAGTCTGGGCAATTTGGGCAAGGGGGCACATATAGATGTTGAATAACGTCAGGGAAAGCACTGCCTCTTGAGGCACTCTACACTCCAGTGGGTACCTTTGGGAGAGCTGTTCCCCTAATGCCACCCTTTGTCCCCAACCATGGAGAAAGGAGGCAAGCCATTGCAAGGCAAGCCCCTGAACTCCTATGTCGGCGAGGTGGTGGATCAGTAACTGATGATCGACCACGTCGAATGCTGCTGACAGGTCCAACAACACATGCAGCTGCTGATGTGACCTTCGGTCAGTCACAAGTTCTTTCAGAGCTGTTCTCTCAAGAGCAGTTCTCAAAGAGCTCTCTCTGCCCCACCTACCTCACAGGGCGTCTGTTGTGGGGAGGGGAAGGGTGCTGCTCTGAGACTCTTTCCGTTAGTGAAGGGTGGTGTATAAATCCAATCTCTTCTCCTTCTTTTAATACACAAAACCTTGGCTTGGCCCCTAAATTGACCTCCCATGAGCATAACAATAGTTCTGCTGAGAGAACAGTATTTACACTGATGGAGAAGGAAAAGAGATTTCAGCTGATTCCCCCTTCCATGGCAGACCCCCACTTTCTCCCTCACACTATTCCTTGGGGGCCCACTGAACCACCAGAGCAGAGACACAGCAAGACTTGCTCATGCTACTTAGCATCCAAGCAGGACTCTAGTGTGACTTGCACCTGCTACATAGGAGCCAAGCAGGACTCAGATCTTTAGCAAAAAAGATCTGACACAGAGAGTACTCCATCTTTCTGTGTTATACCTCTGAGGATGCCAGTCACAGCTACTGGCGAAACGTCAGGTCCTACAATGCCAAGACCACGGCCACACAACCCGGAAAATCTAGGGCAGCTAATGAACTCCGGCCATGAAAGCCTTCGACAAGATAAAAAAAGATTTGTTGCCCATGAAGGTCCATGGTTACTAATCAAGACCCAAAGGGGAGGACAATTTGGCAGAAAAAGGAGGCAGCAGCGTGGCTCACAGCATCCGTGTCCCGCCTCGAAAGACTGCTGTGAAGGGGAGTACAAGGAAGACGATGAAGCATTTTGCAAAATCAGTGGTCAAGCATAGCACCACCCCAAAGCAGGCACATGTACAAACACACGGGGGTGTCATTAGGTGGAATGTGAAAGTGGCCCAAATTGGAACAGACTGTGTAAACACATCTTGGATGAGCAGAAGTCAAACTGTTGTCATGACATTTGGGCGAGGGGGGGAGAGAGGAACGAAATCTCGTGTAACAAGGGGGAAATAAATTAAAAACCAGATGGATCAAAGATGCGATCGTATCATCGGATTAGGGGAAAGGGACAAGGGGGAACTGCAGATTCATTAGAAGCAAATCGGGAACACAAAAGCCGGGAAATTAGACACGAACAGCAGAGACAGCCTCATCATAATGGAATTAATTAAAATATCAGGACCTGGAGTTATTTCAGGCCCCGCCAGCAGCCACACAGGGCTTCTGAACCAAACGCTTCATTAACATGTTAGAACTTCCCACAACGCACATTGCAGTGGAGGGGCTCCCTCCTTTGTGCGCTAGATGTTGAGCGGAGACAGCTGGGAATTTTTCTGAGCTCATCTTTAATGGGTTCTTGGCAGGAAGACAGCATGAAACATGTTGCCAATGCAGAGCTTACTCCCACATAGATTTCGTACACACACACACAGAGACACACACAGGCACACGTCAATTTTTCCTTTTTGCTTTTTTTTTAAAAAAAACACATTTACCCCCAGCCTCTCAATCAATCCAGAATATGGGAACAAAGCAATATTCTTTTCTAAGATAAATAAATAAATAAATAAATTGTTGTATCTGTCAAGTACGACTCTTTTTCGATCAGAAACGTCTCTCTGACCAGCAACATTTCTGGATGTAGGGAGCGACCTGCACATCTGTCGATTGCCCCTGAATCTGATTATGACATCTGATGTTCGCTTGAAGACTTCTGCTTGGGTGAAACCTCTGCAGACCTTTGAAATAAGTGAATTTTAATAAAACTAACCATGCCGTCACAAGCAGACTTACACCCTTCTAAGTCTACTGACGTCAGAAAGGCTTAAACTTATAACTGTGCTTAGCATGGTACTATATGTTTCTTGGATGGAAGAAGGAGGGTAACCCTGTTGGACTGCAGTACAAGAGCTAGAGTCAAGCCCAGTAGCACCTTGAAGATCAAAAAAGATATTCTGGGTAGAAGCTTTTAGGAATTAAGACTCCCTTTGTCCGGAATCTGATGAAGGGAGATTTGATTCTCAAAAGCTTGTGATGCGGAAATCTTTAGAAATATATTTAACAATCATTTTTAGTTCTGGTCACTGTTGATTTTGAAGACTGATGTTGTATTCCTGCTTGATATCCAGTGTATATATACAACGTACACAGATTATAATGCTAGTGTCTGAAGCACAAGTTGTTTCAAGAATGTGTTCCTTGTATGGGGAAAATTTGGTACAAAGAAATAATGAACAGCATGGAAGCAGAGAGTTCATACAAATGAAAAGAGAAAAAATGAGGTGATTTGGAGGTCAAAACAGCTTGTATTCTTCTTCTCCAGTATAGCCTCACAACAACCCTGTGAGGTAGGTTATGCTGAGAGGGTGTGATTGGCCCAAGGTCACCAGGCAAGCTTCAATGGTGAAGTGGTGATTTGAATCTGGTTCTTCTAGTGCCTAGTCAGCACTCTCCCCACTGCAGTACACAAGTGAAATTCCACTGCCACAGCTACTGAGCAGCCGCAAAGCTGTTCGACACGTGCTCAAGTTTGATGGTGGTGACATGAGGAGATCCAAGTCTCAGCTCACGAGTGATCACAGCTGTTGAAAACAGAACATTCACCTGCTGAATGTTCACTGGCTGAACTTCTTTGCATCCCTAGCCATTGGTATCAAAACCTCAATCCGGAGGAAAACCCTGAACTGGATCAGGAATCCTAGCCTGCCCTTTGGTGTCATATCCTCTCAGTTTCGGCCTCCAGTGTACCAAATATCCAGCCCTATCCTTAGTTGCAGATTGAGTCAGAAAGTGAGGGATTTTCAGCCACTTATCTATAGTCTCGGTTTTTGTCGTTTTTATACATTTCTTGGCAGAAAACACTGATTGTTTTCATTGATCTTTGCAGCTCCTGGCTTAATTTTTCTTTCCCTTTCTGCAAGTCCCTTTCAAACCGCTTTGTATTCTTTCTAATGGTGGCTAATCACAGCTTTGCATTGCAGTGAGTTGCCTATTTGTTCTCTGTTGTCAGCTACAAATTCCTCTCCGGGCTCTGTACCACTGGATGTTGGCAAACAGTTGTCCCCGAATATGGAATTTCTCCCGCTGAGGACTGAAAGGTCTCTGTGCCACAGAAGAGATTAAGGAAGATGCAAGTCAGACTCTGGCTCTTTGGGGAAGGATGGCTTTCATTCTCAAAACAGTTGCCACTCTTGCCAACGCTTTATCCATGAAGGTTTTGTTCTTGTCTCACTGTGCATGTAAAAGGTAAGGTCACCTCATATTTTAGTATGCAGCTCTTCAGGTTCTCATAGAACTGCAGCCTGGTGTTTAACCTCAGCCTGCGGAAAGACAGGTGAAACTGCACATTATAAGAAGCACAGGACATCCATAAAATGATGGGCTTCTCTCAAGTTCTACCAGCCTTTCAATACATAGTACAACTCTTATTTATTGTTGTTGTTATATTACATTTATGAATTGCCCGGTCCCTACTATTGTAGGGCTCTGGGCAATATACAACATGGTAAAAACATTAAAACTATAAAATAAATACAAATAGTATTGGCATCAGTACATTAATTAAAAATTCAAATGGCGAAAATTACTGTTTTCTCCCATTTCCGGCCTGTGATCGCCCCACGGATGTGGGGGGGAGTAAAACAGTCTGAGATGAAGGAGAAAGGGGGGAGGATGCCAGCCAGGATGAGAACCATTGCTGCCCTCAAGGAAAAGCCTGGCAGAACATCTCTGCCTTACAGGCCCTACAGAATTGCATAAGACCCCGCAGGGCCCTGATGGTGTTTGGCACAGAGTCCCATCAGGTTGGGCCAGGACTGAAAAAGCCCTGGCCCTGGTCAAGAACAGCCAGATGTCTTTAGGACCAGGGATCACCAGCAGATTGTTATCTGAGGAGTGTAATGCTCTCCTGGGGACACATTGGGAGCGTAACGCTCTCCCAGGGACTCAGCTTTGTTGAGTCACTGCATTTTCCAAGAGTGTGCTTTTGGGGACTCTACAGCACTTTTGCAACATTGTGAGTCAACAAGATACACACTTTGTAGAAGCAGTCAATTCTGACTTTTCATCTAAAGGACAAAGGAGAGGTTTAAAAGACGGGCTTGATTATTATCTGTTTGGTTGTTTAGTTGCATATGTTTTGCCATGTATCTTCCACGTGGTTTTTGTAAACAATTCCTATTTAAACACAGGGGCTGAGTTCAGACTGGCCATTTGCCCCTCTATAGCCACGTTTCAGCTACGTTTTACCAGTGGATTAAAGGGGGTGTTCACACAGGCACATCTGCCTGGCGTTCCCCACCCGTAGTCAACCTGTGCTGTTCCACTTCACTCCCACGTTTAAGAGATACCTGTTGAAAGCGGTAGCAAATCCTGGAAAGTGCCTTTATCCTGCTTCATTCCACTTCCGGGAAGTGTGAATGCCAACCTTTAAAAGCTGGGAGCAACCCGCGTTGCGCATAAGGCAGCAGCAATACGATTGGCTGTGCTCTGCTCTACCGCCCAATGCGGTGCCGGCCCAATGGCACATGCACACACAGCCAAATTACCAGGAAAAAGCCGTTTACAGCCACGCCTCCGGGCCAGCAGTCTGAATGCTCCCGCACGCCTCCTCCCAGTATGCTCTTGCATCAGTCAGCGCCGTGTGACCAGGAAAACCAGGAACACTTTGTTCTGGGGCTTTTTTGCCACGACTGGCTCCCGCTTCAAACTGCCAGTCTGAACTCAGCCAGGGATGTTTCAGATTGTCCCTGCTGTTCCCATGACTCAACAGTCTTATCCTATGTTCAATATTTCCTTGGCAGTTCCCATCATGATCTGAGTACTTGTAATCATTTCTGCCTGTGCTGTTCCTTCTGATGGGTTCATATAACCCACAAGGTCTGCCTCCTTTATCACCTGGATAGGGTTTTTTGATTTTGTGTGTGTGTGGTTTCTTTTTTTGGGGGGTGGAGATATGATAAGGTATTCTTGTCCATGAATTATTAGGCATGGATAGCTATTGCAGGTGGTTATAACATTATAAGGCAAGTTGTTATAAGGAGGTTGTGTTACTGATTGTATACAATGGATATAATTAAATGCTTGCACCCATAACTTGAATAAATAATCAGGAAGAACCATATAGGCAGAAGCTATATGTATTATCTAGGTTTCAGGACCTATAGAGGTGACATGAACCACAGCAATGCAGGTACACTGAAAAGGAGTGATGAAGTACTGCAAGGTGGACTGCCCATTAATGTCCATGAGATGTCCATTAGCACCTAACCAGGCTGGATATTTACTGAATGGGGCTGGAAGGGACCTGTCACTATTAAGAGTGACATACTGGCAAATTAATGCAATTCCTGGGAATGATGAAAGCCCTTCTAACAGCAAAGCAAGTCAAATAACACAGCACAGGCCAGAACTAGGACTGGACTCAGAACAGAGTCAGGGTAGGCCAACTATGGCAGCTGAAGGCCAGAATGCCATTAGAGGCACAGGGCACACTTTCCCCAGAAGTGAAGAGCCCCAGAGGAGTAGCATCAAGGAAGAAACATGTGCAACAGGATCCTGTAACATGAGGGGTACCTTATACAGAGGAGCTGCGGTGGCTCAAGTGGTTAAGACGCTGAACTGCAGGCTGTGGGAGGTCAGTAGTTCAGCAGTTCGAGACCCGGGTGCCGCATGACAGGGTGAGCTCCTGTCTCTAGTTCCAGCTCCTGCCAACCTAGCAGTTTGAAAGCAAGAAATTGCAAGTAGATAAATAGGTACCACTTTGGTGGGAAGGTAACAGCGTTCCGTGCACCTTGGTGTTTAGTCATGCCGGCCACATGACCACGGAAACGTCTTCGGACAGCGCTGGCTCTTCGGCTTTGAAACGGAGATGAGCACCGCAACCCTAGAGTCGGATTCGACTGGCTTTCGAGCAAGGGAACCTTTACCTTTACTTTACTTTACCTTATACAGACACACAGAGGGCAGCAACCATCACTAAACAGAACACCTTTGGAATCTAGTCATTGATCGGTATCCCATGGTCAATGATGTATAGGCTCCCTCCTATAGACACTGGCAGGTTGGATTTCTTAGGGTGCCTAGCAGACTTTGGTGATAGGCTGGGGTCAAACTTTGCAAAGCCAAGAGCCCAAGAGGTTTTTAGCAAGAAAGTACTGACTATTAAATCAGGCAAAACATGCAGTCTGAGTCTACCACTGGCAGTCCTGGGGCATTCTTACAAGATTTTGTACTCCAGTCCAGATACTTGAGTACAAAGTATAGGTTACTGCATCAATTATGAAGGTGACTGTGTTTTTCAGAAACTTGAAAACACAGAAGCCAGGGCCTAAACCATTTCTGCTCACGAGTTCCATGCATTTTAAAATCAAAAGCTCCATTTCAAACCTGCACATGCTGTCCATAATTGATGCAGCGCACTTGAGCTCAGCACTTTGGAATCTGCACCCGAATACAAAATATTTCAGGAGAAGCAAGCTTTAAAATGCACCATTCTACAGGGCAATTACAGGAAAAAGTTCTAAAAGGGGCATGTATTAACAATTTCATTGTGTTCCTTGAGAGCAGAAAAGAAGGACGGATGGTTCTCACTGCTGAAAAACCTAGTCTCCTGTCCATGTGGATTTGCAGCTGGCCAGCCAACAGCCAAGCAGGAAAGTAGAGAACTCCCCTCCTCCCTCATTCCCCAGTGCTTTGCATGCTGTCAGTTCAGTGTCCAAGGTCGCATGCTTAGCTGTACCCTGGGAAATGCAGTCCTCAATATGTCTCACAGCTTGATGTCAAGCATCTGTGGACTACATGTCCCAGAATGTGCAGAGGCACTAAGGAAGGTAGGCTGCGATCAGACAGGTTGTCTGGTCCAATTTCATCCTTTCTCCTTACTGGATTTAATGTGTGCATCCAGAGAGCAAAATCTGTCTTTTGTTCCATTCCATTCCCTGGTCATCACCTCTGCCCCACCCCCGCCGCCGTCCACACCCTGGACTTCCTTGACACCGGTGAAAGTCTGGTATTTATAGCTCAAATTGTCCCACCGCACATTTCCAGCCATCTAATCACCCCATTCCATGCTCAAGATGTTTGGAGGTCTCCAGCTCCTGCTCCCTAGCTGCCATTTCCCCTTGTCAGTTTCCCATCAGACATTTGCCCATGCCAAATAAGTAGTTATGCACATGTAGAGGGTTTTTGAAGAAGAAGAAGAGGAGGAGGAGGAGGAGGAGGAGGAGTGGTGTACCTGGTCACTCCCTCTCCAGAACAAATAGCTCCAGAGAGATTAGAGGCGTGGCCAGACCACACCAAGTCTGCTGTCTGATCACAGCTATGGTCCCGCAGGAGCAGCAGCATGGCAGTACAGTGCAACACTAAGCACAATTACTTCAGTCTAAACCAATTCATTTCAATGAGTTTAGATTGGACTAAGTCTGTTAAGGATTGCACTGTAAGTGTAGTTGGTGGGAAGAGTGGAAAGAAGGGAGTACCCAAGGAAAAAAAATCAATGCTACCCTGACCTGGATAGCCCAGGCAAGCCCAATCTTGTCAGATCTCAGAAGCTAAGCAAGATTGACTCTGGCAAGTTCTTGGATGTGAGACCTCCTTGGAAGTCAGAAGGCAGGGGCAGGCTTTATTCAGTCACCTCTCTGAATATCCTCCAGGCCCCCAGTAGGGGTCAGTCACCAAAGGTCACCATGACTTCCAGGTGCGCATGCACATGAACAAAAATACAAAAAAACCCCAAAAAGGTGGGGGTGGGAATCAATGCTAAAATGTCTTGAACCTGCAGATGATGCAAGATTATGAAGCTTGCACTTCCAAATCACGGGGATAAAGATCAGAGGCATATCTAATGTATAGACATTAAAATACTCATAGTTTGGCACCTAGTGAAAGCCTTACCTGCAGAGCAATTCTGCTCGTGGCTGTGAAGGTCAGGCTAAGGTGCTTAGCATCCCCACTCCCATCTTTATCACCCAAACCAGCTACCAGCTAGGAAGTTACAAGTTTCAAACAGGATCCTGAGTGTCAGCGCTACAGCCTTCCAAGTAATGATTTTTCCCCCTTTGCATCTGACAGGAATGTCTGCCTTAAGAAGCCTCTGTGAAATCTAAGGCAAGTGAAGTCAAATGTGCATCGAAAAATATGCAATGTGTCCTGCATATGTCACAATGTTTACCGTCACTTCAAAACAGATCCCCACCCACAGTTCTTCAGTAATAGCCTCTTGGAGAATCTCCAGTTGGGATTTGCTAATCACAGCTAAAGTCAATTAAAATCAACCATCATTGTACAAATCACACAGTCCCTAACACAAGGGTATGGTAAAACTGAACCAGATGCTCATAAATAACAATGTTTTCTGAACAGCACCAGCCTTTTGGAAGCCAAAATGTTTGACTTTATGCTAACTTTAATTTCAGTATAAAGGTAGCCAAGCCAATAATACTGGCAATATTTTCATGGGGACTGTTCATTTATTTCTTCCGCTACGGAACTCATGGAACCATACATAGGTCTAGGATGGCCATGAGGACTCCCATTCAAGAAATGATAAGACCCAGATGCACTTAGCTTCTGCAGGTGCCTTTGGAGTATTCCCTAGGACCTTATGTTGATTCAAATGAACTGTTTCATTGGGAGGGGCTGTCCAGTTTATACTGATTTGTGGTTTCTTATATTCTATGTAACTGATTTGTCTGAAGCAGGTCAACACTGGACTCCATAGCTTGTTCTTTGTTAGACAATCTTGAATGTTAAGTCTTGGTCAATGAGCAGTAGCGATTTATTTAGCTGTTACATTTTCATCCTGCCTTGCTATGTAACAGTCTGCATAGCATTGCAAGAAGATCTCTGATTAGGGCACTGAAAAGATCCATACCTGCTAAGCTTCAATGGAGTTGCTGTACCACATGCCCTCCAACTACATCCAGGGAGCCATCATTTACTGAGTCAGTTCCCAGAAATTAATTCCATTTGACTATCAACACATGACACTTGCACACCTCAGTGGTCCACTGGGAAAGGCCAACTCACATTGAATACAAGAAGCTGTTATACATAGTCAAACTAATGATTGAGAGGGCCAACTCTGTAAGAGGTGCTCAGAAGCCCTGGGGACGCTTGCTCCTGAGGCTTGCAATAAGAGCTTTGAACAGGGTTTCTAACAGGGGATTTGAGCTTGGGATCGGTGCAAGAAGTAAAGAGTAGAGATGAGCACAAACTGAACCATGAAGCAAAATTTGTCATGAATTTTGACCTGTTTGTGGTTCATGAACTGAAGTTTGTGACAGGTCTACTCTCACGAACTTCTAAGAACTTTTAAAGCAGTTTGTGGTGGTCTATAGATAGAACAGAAGACAGAGGTTTAAAGGGACTCCAAATCCCTTTAAACCCCTACTTTCTGTTCCCTTCAAAACCAACTGAGCATCAGGGAACAGCCTGCTCCCCGCTGCTTTGCTGTTTTGGGCTATCTTGTGCAGTCCCTTTAAACTTTAGGCTGTTCCCCATTGCTCAGCTGTTTTTGGGGCTTTCCTGTGCAGTTTCTTTAAAGGGATTGTGGTCCATTTCAACAGGATTTGCAGGGCCATGAGCCACGATCCAGTTCAGTTCATGAATAAACCTCATGGTTCAGTTCAGTTCATAGTTTAGTTCGTGGTTCAGCTACAAATCATGAATCAACACGAACTGCATTTTTCTGATTTGTGCCCATCCCTAAAAGAGCAGTGTAAGTTTGTGTCTGTTTGATTGAGATTGAATAGTTTCTGAGATGTTTGGTGTGTGTTTGTGCAAAAATCACCTTCTAGCTTTTAATGGATGCATTAGAAGTACATGGTCCTACTGTGCTGGGAGGGGCTTCAGCTTGAGTGAGGTGAGTCAGCTGTCTGCTATTGTCTGACTCCTGGGGGCAGAAGGATTGACTCTGTGAAAGGAACTCAGGATCTCTGTGAGGCCTCCTCTTGAGCTTCCAACCAGTGCTTTGAACAGAGTTACTAACGGGGAAGTTGGGCTTCGGAGTTCATCAAGGAAGGTTGACAGGGAGCAGAAGAGAACCCCTCTAGTCCGAGTTGAACTAGAACTCAAGAGCATCCAATGAAACTGATGGGCAGTAGTTTCAGGATAGACAAATGGAAATACTGCTTTACAAAGAGAGTGATTAAAATGTGGAATTCATTGCCAGAGGATATAGCCATTGCCACAGGCATAGACAGTTTTAAAGGAGATTAGACAGATTCATAGAGGACAAGTCTATCAACTAGCCATGGTGACTAAAGGGAACCTCCAAGTTCAGAGGCAGCAAGCCCCTGCATACCGGTGCCATGAGGCAACATCAGGGGAAGGCCTTGGCCTGAATGCTGTATTGTTGGTCCTCCAGGTTAACTAGTTGACCACTGTCTGAGACAAGATGCTGGACTAGATGGACCACTAGTCTGATCCAGCAGGGCCACTTGTATGATCTTAATTTTTTATGTCTCTCAAGGTCAGTCTTTTCTACTTGGACTAGCAGCAGCTCTCCAGCAGCTTTGGAAGAGCCCTTTCACATCACCTACTACCTGATACTTTTAATTGGAGATGGTCAGGACTGAACCTGGGACTGGATTTTGTGTTCATCATGCAACAGACATCTTAACAGGACTTAACAGCTGATTATCAGTGTGTGGCAACTACAAAAGTCAATACATGTTGGAGGAGAAATGGTTCATCCCAATCCCTCCAGTCTAAATGTCATCACCAGAACACTAGACAGCTCTAGTACAAGCCTCTGGACTCTGAAATCATTCGGCACAGCCACAGCTCTGCAATTATCACTTTTTTCTAACTGGAGTTTGCAAATTCCATTGTGTAGGAGCACTATTTATTTATTATAAAAAATGCATATCCCAATTTTTGGCCTACCAGTCCACAAAGAGGTTTACACTAGCAAAATTAAAATTAAATCAAAATGATTAAAACAACATAACAGGGACCGATGTTATCCAAATCAACCAGATGAAAAATGCACAAATACCTGACCTCTGATGAGATGCTCATGTCATAACTCTGGATATGAGCAAGTTTATTTTCTGTTTAAGAGTTCCATACAAGTTCTGTGTAGGTGAGCCATTCTAAGATCTTTCAGAAAATTTTATAGCCAAGGGGTGTTACTCAGCTTTAACAATAGAGCTGTATTTTGCCCCTTGGGAGGGGACATAACTCCATAGCAGCTCATCTCCTTTACATACAGAAGGACCCATGTTCAAGCTCAAGCACCTCCAATTAAAAGAAGTAGTCAATGATGTGAAAGATCTCTGCCTAAGGCCCTAGACAGCTGCTGCCAATCTGAGTAGACAATACTTATTTTTATTTATTATTTATACCCCCCTCCCTTTTGCCCTAACGGGAATCCAAATAGGTTTCGCATAATTCACCCTCCCTCCCTCTGTGCTCATAAAAACTACCCTATGAGGAAGGTTCGGCTGAGAGATTATGAAAGGCCCAGGGTCCCCGAGGGAGTTTCCATGGCAGAGGAAAATTCAGATTGTTCATCTCAGATCCAAGTCCAGCTCTCTAACCACTACACCGCATCAGCTCTCGATGACAGACTGAGGCAGTATAAGAAAATACATGTATACTTCAGCCCTGACCTGAATGGCCCGGGCTATCCCAATATTGTCAGATCTCGGAAGCTAATCAGGGTTGGTCTTAGTCAGTACCTGACTGGGTTAGTATTTGGATGGGAGGGTTAGTATTTGGACGGGAGGTCCAGAGCCAATATGCAGAGGCAGGCAATGGCAAACCACCTCTGTTAGTCTCTTGACTTGAAAACCCAATGGGGTTGCCACAAGGCGGCAGCAAATTGATGTCCCTTTCCACCACCACTATCACATGGGGACTTCAGACCATTCTCTGAAGCCAGTTTGGTGTAGTGGGTAAGAGCAACGGACTCTAATCTGGAGAGCCGGATTTGA
The DNA here is from genome assembly GCA_029375565.1 of Gekko gecko. Lineage (NCBI taxonomy): Eukaryota > Metazoa > Chordata > Lepidosauria > Squamata > Gekkonidae > Gekko > Gekko gecko. Next base: position 25,951,400 of record JAPDNY010000012.1, on the reverse strand, counting down.
TTCCCCACTCCTCCTCATGAAGTCAGCTGGGTGAACTTGGGCCAGACACAGTTCTCTCAGAGCTCTCTCTGCCCCACCTACCTCACAGGGTGTCTGCTGTGTGGAGAGGAAGGGAAAGGAGATTCTAAGCTGCACTGAGACTCCAAGTGCAGGATAGGGTATAAATCCAATCTCCTCCTCCTTCTCCTCCTTCTTCTTCAGAACCAGCCTGCATTTCTCTCCAAGCACGCTTATGCTGGCTGTCTTTTTTTCCTAGAATGACTTCGAGGACTGTTATCACCTATATTCAAGTTCTGACCAGCTCTCTTCTCCCCAGTTTAGGAAAGAGTGAACGCTACGTACATCATTTTTTTAAATGGATTTATATATTTTGTCAGCAGTCTCAATTATTTGCTGTTGGCTGCGTAGATTACTTGTATTGTGTACACATTTGTACTTCTTTTAACATGCAGTGTGTACGTTGTTTATAATTTGAGATACATCATTTATCTGTATGATACTCATGCAATTATTAGGCTGGTTTCCTGGCACCCCAATAGCATCAGAAATTACGGAAAACATTTGATGCATGAAAAAAAATTGTGTGAAAGCAAAGAGTCACAGTTTCAGTTCTTACAAGGGAGAAGCAAGGTCAAATTGGGATTTTTTTTCCCAATCAAAATAGCCAGGATGAGAAACTCAAAACCATCCACATGGTTACAGAACCCTTTTTTTCATGTGTTTGCTTTCCCCTTAGAGCACGTGGCTGGACTTGCTAGAGCCATCTGGAGTCCATGCTTTACAGACACCTGCTCTCTGCAAGTGCATACCGTGGTCTGCATATTCCATGGGTTGAACTGTGGGGAGCTGCAAAGTCTTGCCTGCAAGTCCAGAGCTGGACCACATGGTCTTTTGGCCACTGCAGCTATGATTACTCATATGACTTTGCCCTTTGGCATGCCCTCCCCTGTGGCGATGCAGCCCTTCACCACAAACACTGCACCAATTTGATTATAGTGGCAGTTCAAGGAAGATCAGCAGAACAAAACAAGGAAGGGCATGTGTTTTTTCTTTGCATTTTGCTAGTTTCTTATTTACAAGCTTAGCTTAACCTAGTAAAGAGATTGGGCAGCTTAAATAATACCAGACTTTGACACTAATTAGTATTCACAATGATAAGGAGGCATGACCAATTTTGCTTCTGTCCACTTGCAATCCACCAAGTTATTAAACTCTCCCACAGCAGAGAGATTAGATGGAAAAATGCAAGGCACTTAGGGATTACTAATGCAACTGGAGGGACCTCATTTGGAAACAGAAGGATTTTGATTCACAGCAAGATGATGGCAAGATAAGAGGTACAAAGAATTAATTCCCATGAAATATGATTGTTTACTTTGTAACAAAAAAGAGTCCGGAATAAATGAATCCTGGAAGGTTACTTGAGGCTATCACCCGAAAGGCTGAGCAATGCAATGCAATGGCCACCTGTCACAACCGCAACGATATCTGAAGTTGCTCTCTTGTCTGCCAGGAACTATAATTCCAATTGAAGTCTAAATGGAGGAGCCATGAATACAGATTCCTCCTCACAAAGAGGCCGATGCTAATCCCCTGTACAGAAAAGTAAGAAAAGATGGGAGGTTTTATTGGATTTTATATGGAGGATAATTAAACAGTATTTCTTCTTCACTCGGAGGGCAGCATGGCATCACCATGCCTGCTGAAAGTTGTTTACCGGGAAAGTCATGGATGTTTTACTGCAGTTTTATGTTAAAAGAAAATTAACATTTTTTGTGTGTCCAAGCGTTACTATTTTAGTAATAAAAAGAAGGTAAATTAGAACTGCCGGAGAAAGATTTAAATGAACGGGAAGATGCATGTTAGTGTGAGTTAAGGGGGGGAAACTCGACATAAATGTGAATCTAGAAATATAACCAGATGTAATTTGTGGTTAGGAATGAGGAATACCAAGTTCCAACTTGGAGGGATTTGGTGGAGAGGACCTACAGAAATAGGGTCTGGAGGTTGTGTGCTACGGTCTAACGAAGAAGAAGAAGAAGAAGAAGAGGAGGAGGAGGAGGAGGACGACGACGACGACAACGAGGACAACGAGGACGAGGAGGACGACGAGGACGAGGAGGACGAGGACGAGGACGAGGATGACGAGGTTGGATTTATACCCTGCCCATCACTCAGAGTTTCGGAGCGGCTTACATTCTCCTTCCCTTCCTCTCCCCACAACAGAAACCCTGTGAGGTAGGTGGGGCTGGGAGAGCTCTGAGAGAACTGCTCTTGAGAGAACAGCTCTCAGAGAACTTTGACTGACCCAAGGTCACCCAGCAGCTGCATGTGGAGGAGTGAGGAATCAAACCTGATTCTCCAGAACAGAGTCTGCTGCTCTTAACTATTACACCAATAAGAACGTGAGATCCTTGCTGAGTCAGAGCAGTGGTCCATCTAGTCTAGTATCCTGTTTCACACAGTGGCCTGCCATTTCCTCTGGAGAGCCAACAACAGAGCATAGAGATTGAGGCCTTCCCCTGATGTTGCCTTCTGGCACTGGGATTCAGAAGCTGACTGCCTCCAGATTTGGAACTTCCCTTTAGTCACTGGGGCTAGTAGCCATTGATAGGAGAGGTCTTCCATGGCTGAGATCTTTGGGTGAGAGAGAATACAGCTCCAAGAATATGCAGGCCCGTGAGTGACAGTCCTTAAAGTCTGACACCCTCCATAGTCTGCAGCTCAGTGAAAGCAGAAGCCTCTTTTCTTTTGGGGGGAGAGAATTTAGGCTCACATGACAGATGCCCTCAGAGTCCAGTTTCTCCATCCAAAATCCATTGAAATGCTAAAAGGGCAGGTCTCCTTGGGTCCTCCTTGAATTTGTCTTTTAATGCCAACTAAACTAGTAGCCATCACTATAATTTTGGGTGGTGAATTCCACAAGTTAGAGCCAGTTTGGTGTAGTGGCTAAGTGTGCGAACTCTAATCTGGGAGAACCTGGTTTGATTCCCCACTCCTCCACTTGCACCTGCTGATGTGACCTTGGGTCAGTCACAAGCTCTGGCACAGCTGTTCCTGAAAGAGCAGTTTGTGTTAGAGTTCTCTCAGCCCCACCTACCTCCCAGGGTGTCTGTTGTGGGGAGGGGAAGGGAAAGGAGTTTGTAAGCCGCTCTGAGCCTGCAAGTGAAGGGTGGGGTATAAATCCAATCCCTTCTTCTTCTTCTTCTTCTTCTTCTTCTTCTTCTTCTTCTTCTTCTTGTGGCAGGGATGATATTCAGAATCATTCCTAGTACACCCTTACTTTGCTGAGGTTAGCTTGATAGGTACTGGAAAGTAGGCACACTAAGCATTTTGCAGCAGATGTGCTTACCAAGAAAACAGCACTTGATCAAACATCCTCAGTTGCACACAGGGTTCTCATGAGCACAATAGCTGCTTGGTTGTTGCAACATGCAGCTGATTTTGCCTCATTCACGAACTAATACTCATTTAACAGACATAGGCCCGATTAGCCACATGAGAGGGACAAATGCCAGGCGAGTTGTACGGGCGCGATCACATGGACACATCTGGCAAGCGTCGTGCACCCGTAACCAACCCATCTCATCCGGCTGAAGATCTGGAGTAAAAAAGTACTTTGGAAAGTCCACTATCAAACACTTGCGACAGGCCACAGATGGGCGTCCTCCATCTGATCGCTCCAGCGCATTCCTCTTGCCGCCTTGAAGCACCCCAAGAACACACACCGCTGGAAACAACCCCGGTCCGACACTGTGGCATCGGATCAGGTAAGGGCAGATTAGATTGCAGCGGCACAAATAGCCACACCTCCCCCTGCATTATCTGGCCCGTGTGACTGGGCCCAAGAGGTGGTATCCCCCATGATCATAGTCATTCAGGTTATTCAGACGACAAAATTATCTGCTTTGCACCTGTGCAGTCAGATGCATCCTTTGAATGATCATCATCAGACAGAACACACTGCCTGCTTTTTGTGCCTGTGCAGTCAACAGCATCTGCTCAAAAAGTGACTGGGAGAACTTATTGAAAGATTAGTTGGGTTTGTATGCAGGCTCTAGAACACTAAGTAGTAAGTCTCAATTCAAAAATTTCTCTCCCCCCCCCCTATTTTATTATATGGACTTTTAAACATTGGAGGTTGTAGTAGCGGCAGACCGGTGACTAGGAGAAGGTGGTGTCAGCAACAGCAAGAAAGTCTAACTGCGTGAACAAACAGTGTACTCATGGAAACAGACCCCATCCAGATTCACTTGGATGCATCTGAACAGCTTGCTCAGCACTGGACTCCCTGCTCTTGAGCAGAATATGAACTGAACTAGTGAGTGTTTGAGCATACCTGCAGGAAAGAGGGTCTTGTCTGTGCAGGCACCCCAAAATATTGAACTTGCTCCTGAATGAAGTCTGCCTGGCACCTTATGAACACCTGTTTCGACATCAGGAAAGATGGTCCTGTTCTTCAGGGGGTTTAATTGGTTACAATGTAAGTTTCTTTTTTCATTGTTTTTATGCCATTTCATTTACATTTACCTGCTACTTGTTTGCTTCAATTATTTCCTACCTGCTGTTCTGTTTCAGCTCTGTTCTTGCAGAGGTTTTCTTGCTTTTTACTGTAGACCACTTTCAGTGCATTTGTAGAAAGGAGGGATAGAAGTATTTTAAATAAACAGATCATCAGTGGGCTACACTGGAAAATCTTTTAGATGCAGTGATCGCCTAGCTTTCAGTGCATTATTTCTGAAGTACATATGCAGCCGTGCATCAAATCCACGGCTCACACCTTTCGTTCCGCTGAAATCAAGAACATCGTCCCATAATACTGTTTTATATTAAGCTGGTCTTTTCTTAGCAGCTTTAGCAAGACATTAACCTTCTCTGAATGCTTTGCAGAGGAACTCAAAACCCAGTAGAATTTTTTCCAGAAGAATATTTAGAGCATTTATTGAGAATAAGCAATCCATGACTCTCGCTGCATTCTTCTTTGTTAACCACGGGCGGTCTCAATGAGAGATGAACTAATCTGCTAGGCATGCTTATTCGGGGTCCAGCTGGATGGCTGTACCTCTCAATTTAAATGGTAGCTGGATGCCCCGAGGACCGGCTAATGAACTCCCTATGAGCTCTGACTTGTAGAAGCTTGTCACTTTCTCGGCTGAAAAATCAGCTTGGTGTTTTGGACATGCCTGACAGAATTTCTTTATCACGCTTGATATCAAGTGGTTGGCAGGGATGTGATCAGAGTTCCTATAAGTCTTGTTCACATGAACTGGAGCTGCAGGTTGGCATCAAAACTGGCCCAGACCAGTTGGAGCAGGACAATGCGTTCAGCCCCCAGGAATGGCCCTCAGTTTTCAAGCCACTTATGATTATTTTTCAGGACTACTTATCAGGGATCAAACATTACTTCTCTGGACCTGGTACCAACTTGTTATATACATATATCAGGTTAGGCTGCTAAGGGCCTTGCAGTCTTTTTTTCTAAGCCTGGTGATTAACTATTTGAAATCTAAGATCCTAGCTTTCGCCAAGACCAGAAAATGGAACCCGTCTCAGTGGTCTATCAATGAGTCCAATACTGAGCAAGTCAAGGCCGTCTCCTATTGGGGGATTTTGTTTTGGGCAGATCTTTCTTGGACCCTGCAACTTAAAACAGTGGTTAATAAAGCTAAACCATGTGCAAGTGCCATAAATAGGTTGTTCCATAATAAGGGGGAGGGGAATACAATTTTTAAAGAGCCCAATTTTTAGAGAGCCGGTTTGGTGTAGTGATTAAGAGCATGGACTGTATTCTGGGAAAACCGGGTTCGATTCCCCACTCTTCCACATGCAGCTGCTGATGTGCCCTTGGGTCAGTTACAAGTTCTTTCTGAGCTGTTCTCCCACGAGCAGTTCTCAAAAGAGCTCTCTCAGTCCCACCTACTTCACAGGGTACCTGTTGTGGGGAGGGGAAGGGAAAGGGATTGTAAGCCGCTCTGAAACTCTTTCGGGTAGTGAAGGGTGGGGGTATAAATCCAATCTTCTAAAGAAAATACTGTATATTCCCTGCTGTGTGTCAAATGTTGTATTGTGGGCAGAATTCAGACATATCCTTGGAAGCCAGAGTATGGTTTTATGCCTTTAAACTGAGATTAAAACAGTTCTGTGCCAAAGATGGTTTGTTAGCCACTCTAAATCAAGATACCCACAAATCCACTTGGATGAAAGCCCTGGATGAGAAACTGATGATAGCTGGAATGTCGATTAATGATATTTTTGAGATGGGCAAATCCAAAGCATTTTCTCTGATCAAAAAGCGTGTCCTAGAAATTGATTATAGTAGTCTGATCCTGAAAGCCTGTAGGGTTTGCTCACCCCTATCTTTTGGCCTTTCTTTCCAAAGATCTTAACCCCCCTATATGTGCTATTTTACCATCCCATGTTACTGTAGAGCTTTTTTGTTTGCAAGATTGAATATTATACCTACAATGGTTTTACAGAGGAGATTTTTGAATAGGCCCTATTCTGACAGAATCTGCCCTTGTGGCCTTAATAGAATAGATACATCCTTCCATGTCCTGCTTGAATGCAGGTTCTTTGAGAACATAAGGGATCACTATATTAAGCCTCTAATCAACCAACCAACCATCCCCCCTACACTCTGGAAACCCTGACTCTTTTGCTCAGTGATATGGATCCTAGATTTACTCTAGCAACTACAAAATTTGCCTCAGTCCTTTTAGCCCTTGCATCACAAAAAAGAGAAGAAGCAAGTCTCTTCTGATGCTCAAGATACGTGAGTCAATGAGCTTCTAGAGGAACAAAGGGAAAGGAAAGGAGCTGCAGGTTTGGCCTGCGCTGAACTTCACTGGCCATCAAAACTGGCCCAGACCAGTTGGAACTGGACAGTGTGCTCAGTCACTGGGAATGAACCTCAGTTTTCAAGCCACTTATGATTATTTTTCAGGACTACTTACCAGGGGTCAAACATTACTTCTCTGGACCTGGTACCAACTTGTAATCTACACATACATGTGCACCCTTGCTGACCCAACCAGTACATACAGTCTCGTGAGTCATGAAATAAATGTTTTATCTTCAGCTCTGAAATGTGGTGTTGTGATTAGGGCATCAGACTAGGACTGGGGGAACCCAGGTTCAGATCCCCATGCATCCATGCAGTTCACTTGGTGATTTGGGACTGTCAGAATCTCACAGTATCATTGTGAGGATTTAAGTGGCCCAGAGAGAACGATGTAAACTGCCCTGAGCTCCTTGGAGAAACAGTGGACTAAACACACGATATATCAATAATGTCAGGGCAATGGACTTTTAGAACTGGTTCCTGGGCTCCAGAAAAGTGCCCCTTTCATCCCTCTCATGCCTGAACTCCAGCACCTATACCTTCAGACACCTCCATGTTCTGTTCACTGTTGCTAAAACATTCATGTGAGACTGTAAGCAAAAGATGCACAAATCTCTGCTTAAAACACTGCTGTGGTTGAGTGTTCTGTGTTACAAACACTAAGTATGGAACGTATTAAAACAAATACATGTAGTACTTCTTGGTTTTTGAAATTTTTATCACAAGCCCATCTTTGGGCTTTGCTTAACTTCCTCCCCTTTGTACTGCCATCTCTTTGCCCCTATTGAAAACTAAAAAGGTACCTGTGGAGGGCACTGCTGGCCAAGGGGTGTGCAAAGGGGAGGTGAGAAGGGAAAGAGCCAGGTTTCTTTCTTCTAGCTCTCTCCCTCCCACTACTGCAGAAAGAAGGGTCACTGCCCCGATCCCAGCAGTTTCTGTTTTGATCCACAATTTAACTCTGGAGTAAGAATGAGGACTTGTGGCAAATGGCCCAGTAAAGACAGGAGGGCAATTATACAGGTGTAACCTCTAGGCAGCAGGTATCCAATCCCTGGGGGCACCTTGTATTCTCCTGTTGGTCCCACATACAATTCCCTTTATATACATGGTGGTGACACTTCACAGTGTTCAAGAGGTCCCTTGAATAGTCTGCCATTTCACTAACCTCTGTTTTGTTTCCCAGGGTAAGCCTCTGAAGAGTCAGCTGAGTGGCTTCAGCCTACAATGAATTACTCAAATGACTCATTCACAGTGAACATATGGGGCTGCATTAAACTGGCCCAGACTGTGATGAAATACATTACATTGGCACCAGAGTTTGCAGCTCCAAAGGGATAATCATGGGATTTGCACTTTGTATAGGCTCAGAGTTTATAAAGTAACCTTGGCTGGCTTGCGGAGGGGGAAAGAGAAGGAAGACTGGAGATGACTCACCTCCCAAGGACAGAGCCATTTAGTGTTATAGAAATGTAGATGCCTCTGACCAGGAGAAGGACAATAGTAGGGATGGGCATGAACCAGGAAAATGGAGGTTTGTGGGGGTTCGTAGTTTGTGGGGGTTCACAAAGCTAGAGACATCAGATTCACAGATACCCCTCTACCTGCCCTCCCAGTTTGGTGAGGATTGGCTGGAAGGGCAGTGCCCCCCACAAAGCAGGTGCCCCCAGGAAAGTGCTCTCTGGGGAAATCACAGCTGAAAGCACCTGAGTGTGGGCTGGGGGAGTTCATCCATTCTGCTCCCATAGAGCAGAATGGGAAGTCTCTTGTTGGCAATCAGAGCTGCCCATCAAGCTTTGGAAGGCTGCTATCGGTGTTTCCAGGGTTGCAGAAGGACTGTAGAAGTCCACCCACCCCCCTTTGCCTGGACAATTGATTCATTGGCTGGTCCACGAACTGCTCCTAAACCTTCACAAACCTCTGTGAAAAATGGTTCAGTTTGTAGGCAGTTCATGGGAGATGCGACTGCATGAACTGAGGCTCATGAACCACAAAGCGAGCCCAGTTCATGACAAATTTTGGTTTGTAATTCAGTTTGTGCCCATCCCTAGACAATAGGCAACTGGTGTCCCACTAAGCAACTGAGCTGCAAGAGGACAAGAGACAGAGAGTAAAGGGTCTGCTTGGGTGGAGACCAATGAGGAGATAATAAATCCCCTGTGCATGTTGAAGAAGTCCATCTAGTTTCTCTGGCTCAGCCGTTTTTACACCTGGATCCCATCTTAACTCCAAGTAGTAGCCATAACCATTTGGTGCTGAACACACCAGGGGATGACCCCAAGATTCTGAAACCAATGTAAGGAATGATTCCTAAATGCTTGCAACTTGAAGCATTATACTGCTTATCTGCGATTACCATCTGTAGGGATAAGTTCAGAGTTCGGATTCAGAGGATTGTGATTTATTCACATTTCTTTTTATCCGTGTTCAATCTACTGTTTTTATGTATTCTGAATGCACTATTTATTTATTTATTTATTTGGCTTATTAACCACCTTCCCCTGTACACAGGGCTCAGAGTGGTGGACAACATTTCTGATAACAGTATTCAAAAGTCAGTCAAAACATTTAAAACACAAAAACATTCCAACAACAATTTACAGATGATGCTTAAATCCACCAATTGGTGTCATTACCCCATGGGAGGGGAGAGAGAAGGAAGGAGCCAGGCTAGGTGGAGCCTGTTGCTGTCCTCAGCCATAGGCCTGGCGGAATATTTCCGTCTTACAAGCTCCGCAGTACTGTGCAAGGTCTCACAGGGCATGGATGTCATTCAGCACAGAGTTCCACTGGACAAGAAAGGGACCAGTTGCCTGATCTGGAGTAGCTGAAAGAACGCCAGTCTAGCAATAGTTGTGATCTGGGCCTCCGTCGATAAGGAGGCATCCAGAAATACACCCAGGCCCTTGACAGTCAGTGCAGTGTTAGGGGCACACCGGCAGGAGCCGGGAGTTGGCACCCCAATCCTGACTCCCTCCTGCCCAGCCACAGAACCTCTGTCTTCAGTGGGTTCAGACTCAGCTGGCTCTGTTTCAACCAACCAGCCACAGCCTCCTGGGCCAAATTAGCTGGGGTCATCCATCAACAGATATTTTCTTATTAAACTTTTTCCAGTTTTTGATGTGGCTAGTCTGATTTCTGTGGTGATGATGATGATGATGATGATGATGATGATGATGATGAAGAAGAAGAAGAAGAAGAAGAAGAAGAAGAAGAAGAAGAAGAAGAAGAAGGTTTTATCCCCCACTCTTCACTAGCCTAAGGAGTCTCAAAGCAGCTTATGATCACCTTCCCTTCCTCTCCTCACTGCAGACCCCCTGTGAGGTAGGTGGGGCTGAGAGAGTTCTGTGAGAACTGTTAACTGGTCCAAGGTCACCCAGCAGACTCCATGTGGAGAATTGGGGAATCAAGCCTGGTTCTCGAGATTAGAATCCGCCGCTCTTAACCACTACACCAAGCTGGCTCTCATGGACTACTAGTGGATTATAGCCGCAATGTAGTCCACTAGTACCAAAAACAGAAGACAGAGGGGCAGCAGTTAACCCTACTCCCCTAGAGTGTTCCCTTGGTAATGAAAGAGGGAAGCAGGGAAGGCAAGGCATGACCAATGAGTGGAGCCTTTAAATGGCAACAAAACAGAGAGGATGCCTGGATTCAGCCCTTCAGGGGCCATGCACAGTACATATTGGCTTGATGCTGGTGGTGATATCCAGATTGAGAGAGAGAAATTGAGAGTGTAGAAGGAGAGGCCTCACTGGACAGGTGACCCAGGATGGCTGCTTAACCTTCTCAATCCCATGTGGGCAGAAATGAGTGCATGCAAGACCGTTTCCCCAACACAGACCTTTGGTCCATCTTATTAAGTATGCAACTTAACACAGTTTGATTTCAGCAAAAGTGATTCAGCTTTATTATAACAGCAAACTTCAACTCAGGAACACAGAACAGCACAATGGAGCACAGTTCCCTTTTTAAACCATCCCAGGCTGTCAAAGCCACACCCATAACAAGTTAAGAACCAATAAGAAACTCAGGATAAAGACCAATGAGGTCTGTTCCCTCCAGAATACATATTTACACTGTGATTGGTTGCTTCATACAATTCCATAGGAATGGTCAATAGGAATGTTGCATCTTACGATCCTGTAGTAAGAATCAAGCTTTACATAGTAAAGAATAGGCAGCGTTCACAGTTGACATAACATATCTATCCCAGTATTGTCTACTTTGACTGGAGTTAGTTCTGCCAGGGAGCAACCTCCCCCTCCCCCCCCTCCAACTTTGCTTCCTGAGATCCTTCAGCTGGTCACACCATCATCTCAACTTGGGCCCTTTGGCATGCAAAGCATGTGCTTCACCACTGAGCTATGGCTCTCCCTCTGAAAGTGAACATGGATCACCTTGATCAGGAAAACGAAGCAGCCGCTGAAAATCAAAGTGGTACTCTGGCCTTCAGAACTTGCCTTTTCAAAATGGACTTTCCCAGCACTTTACTGCAAGCTGGGTTCTCCCCCATGCCCCACCCCTTCACTGTAGTGCTGCAGGCAAGTTGTCATTTCATCCACATCCTGCCAGTTTCTGCATTATGAAACAACACTGTAGTTTTATAACTACAGTTGTTTATGGAAGAGGGGGAAATATATATATATATATATATATATATATATATATATATATAAAGAGTCTGTCTCATGAATGCGTAGACCTTTCTTCAAGCAGATGGTCCAACAGTTGCAAGGAAACTATTCATAACCTAAAGTAGCATTTTAAAGACAGTTTGTTCTGAATTTGTATGTAATTCTTAGTAAGGTGCTAATTTTGCAGCCGCATCACATTCCAATGCCTTTCAACTTCGAATGTGGCCGTAAAAATACCGAACAAAGTCCACACTTGGATAGTGTAAGGTTATAAACAAGGCCTGAGTTGAAAGGGCAGTGCACTTCATGCAACCGTGTTCAACAGCGTTGAAAAATATATCCTCCCTAACAATTGTAGCGGCTCTGAGAGGTCTACACATGGTCATCCATTTAGAGAGAATTAGGTAGCATTGCCCTTGAGCTGACCTGGCTTTATTTGCTGAATGTGATTAGCTAAATAGTCTCATTAAGTTACCACAGTAGTTATGTGGTCCCTGGTTGGGTAGGATTGCTTAGGTGACTGTTCCTGGAAAGAAGACCAACGGCACCAAACCAACAGCAGAAGGAAGAAACAACAGGAAAGAAACAACAACTAACATCTGTACCACAGGGTTGGGTGTGGGAACCAACGCTCCTTCTAAGCTGTGGAGTCTTGTGAGCAAAAATTCTACTTTGTGAGCTACTGGCATTGAAGCTGTGAGCGAGCGATTTGGCTACTGCATAAATTGGTTTGCTCTGGAGCCACCCTTCCTGAGCTAAGATGAAAATGTGTGAGCTGGAAGCTAAAAAACTGTGAGCTAGCTCACACTAACTCAGCTTAGAGGGAACACTGGTGGGAACAAATTTAGTGAGCCCCCAAATCATTATTTTTTACTTGAATGTCAAAACAAGTGAACATTCAGCACAACCCTCTTATAACAGTCATGACATCAATGTTTACCGGGCAAAAAGGAGACAATCATGGATCCCAGCTTTTAAGAGAGGGAAATAAGCAATATGCATAGAGAGTTGGCTTGGTCACACACACCGAATAATCCACTTTCAATGAACTTTCAGTGCACTTTCCTACTGGATCTTACTGTGTGAACTGGCAAAATCCACTTGGAAAGGGCATTGAAAGTGCATTGAAAGTAGATTATTCTGCATCTAGCATTCGCTCCATTGTTTTACTAAACCCACACTGGAACAGAAAAAGATGAGGCTCAAAACCACATTCAGATATCCCGGGCCAATGCCATACTTACTGCAGAGTAACCCTTGAATGGTCATAAAACAGTCATAAATCTATGCAGATGGTATCATAAAACTGAGAGATCAAAGGAATTGAAACCGGCAGCATGCAGTGTGGAGGCTACCATAAAATCCAACAATCAAAGAAAATGAAAGTATTATACAATATAGAGGGGAATTTCTGTTCCAACATGGGTTTGGTAAAACTGTGGAGTGAATGCTAGATGCAGAATGGGCCAGTGTCTCTCTCATCAAGCAATATTACAATGTGGAGTATAAGAATATTACCGGTTCTTGCTGATGCCTCACTCTTGCTGGGCTTTGTCTCCATCAGGGGTCAAACATATACCTTGGGATATCTGACAGAGAAATTAACCGAAAGCAACCCCATTCTGTATGCCTTAAAACCTGAAATCTTTGTATGTCCTAAATTCCTGAACTTTGCCTGAATTCAGCTAATGTCATAAATGTTGCTAGCACCATAAGGAGATGTTACATTAAGAATATATGCCCCTGCTTTCTAGTAGATTTAATACAGTACACAACAAGATACACCAGAGCCTGGTGATGTCTGTTCTGAGCCTAGCCTCAGAGATAAGATAGAAAGTTAGAATATGATGACATAAACCATGAACAGTTAAGAACATAAGAGAAGCCAATGTTGGATCAGGCCAATGGCCCATCCAGTCCAACACTCTGTCACAAAGTGGCCAAAACTACTAGGTGCCATCAGCAGGTCTACCAGTGGGGCCAGGATACTAGAAGCCCTCCCACTGTTGCCCCCCCCGAGCACCAGTGGTAATTTCCTACCACTGAGTAAATGCCTGCTATCTTTTGGGTCAGGGTGCCTTTGTAACCAAGTGCTGAAATGTGCGTTAAAGAAATATAACTGGTAAACATAGTATATGGTAATGAAAACATAGTAAATACACAGTGAATAGGTCACAGGGTAACTGGAGCTGAAAGATGATGCTGTATAATGTGTAGTATGTCTGTTAGAACTTAGTAAATTCTTTTCAGTTGAAGCCCTCTGTCTCTGTTGAACCCCTCGTTGGAACCTTCAAAAATTCCCCCATCTTATCTCACAAACAAGGCAATATGACAGTAAAGTTCTCACCACCCCTTGGCAAAGTGTTTTCATTAGAAATGATGGATGGAAAATGCCATCAAGCTGCAGCCGACTTATGGCAACCCTCATGGGGTGTTCGAGGCAAGAGACGTTCAGAGGTGGATTGTCATTGCCTGCCTCTGCATAGTGACCCCAGACTTCCATGGTGGTCTCCCACTCAAATATTAACCAGGGCCAACCCTTCTTAGCTTCCAAGATCTGACGAGATCAGGCTAGCCTGGGCCACCCAGGTCAGCGCTTTCATTATGACTAGAGATGTGAAAAATTCCACCACAAAATTTCACTGGTCTCATTAAGAACCTTTTAAAGATTCTCAAAATGCCTTGGCCTGAAGAAGAACCTCCAAATCAGAGGTAGGGAAATTTCTGGAGATTTGTGGGTGGAGCCTTGGGAAGGAGAAGTTTTGGGGAAGGTGCTCGGCAGGAATGTGATGTTGTAGAGTCCAGCCTCTGAAGCTGGCATTTTCTCCAGAAGAAGAAGAAGAAGAAGAAGAAGAAGAAGAAGAAGAAGAAGAAGAAGAAGAAGAAGAAGAAGAAGAAGAAGAAGAAGAAGAAGAAGAAGAAGAAGAAGAAGAAGAGGAGGAGGAGGAGGAGGAGGAGGAGGAGGAGGAGGAGGAGGAGGAGGAGGAGGAGGAGATTGGATTTATACCCAAAGGCATCTCAGAGCAGCTTACAAACTCCTTTCCCTTCCCCTCCCCACAACAGACACCCTGTGAGGTAGGTGGGGCTGAGAGAACTTCTGACAGAAACTGTCCTTGAGAGAACAGCTGTGTCAGAGCTTGTTTTTTTTTTTTTTTTTGAAACAAAATTTTTATTGGGATACATTCAACATTTCCAATCACGTTACCAATACAATTTCAGAAAAGAAGATCCCCGTCCCAATCCCCCCACCCCCTAATAGGCTTCCAACACTGCTAATAACAAACAGAAAAATTATAAGGCAATCAAGCTTAGACTTAAGTACATCGACAAACCAGGTAACACATTTGAATTATATATAACCTCTACAATTTCAGCATATTGTATATAACAGTACATACAGTTCAAAATTCATTTCATTTCTCGTTCAATATCCATACGTATCCAAGTTATATATTTTCCCCTTCATTCTATATTCAGTTTCTAGATACAATTTCAATCCTTCCCAGTCTTTTAGGTATTGTTCTGCCATTTGTCCATTTAATTTCTTTGTCATTTTGTCCATTTCCGCTAAAAATAACAGTTTTCTCAACCAGTCATGTACATCTGGCACCTTCTCCATTTTGCTGTGTCAGAGCTTGTGACTGACCCAAGGTCACATCAGCAGGTGCAAGTGGAGGAGTGGGGAATCAAACTCAGTTCTCCCAGATAAGAGTCGGCGCACTTAACCACTACACCCAACTGGTCTGGAAATCAGTCATAATGTTCCCCTGAAGGTTGGCAACCCTATCCCAAATTCCCCGATCCAGTCACAAATTCAAAAATTCATCTGAGGCAATAGTCTAATTATAAAGTCCGCATTGGAGTTATTGTCACTGATTAACCTATCTTCATGAACTTATGAAATTATTTTCAAGCAGTGGGAAGTCATGTCGGGAGAGGTCCACTTTGCTTGCAGTCTTGCTTTAGGCTAAACCCAGTGGCATCTGAAGGAAGTACAGAAACCCCTGGCTTCAACATGAAATAACAACTCAATATCCAGTTCCATGAGTGAATAACAGATTAAATACAGAGATAACTTCTCATCATGCAATTGTATTGTTCTGGATAACTCTGGTCGCACCTCATTCAGATATAAGCACATATTTAAGAAGCCCTAGGAATCCAGCTAGCTTTCCTATACCAGATCATTTAATTTCTGGCAGGAGGTACACCTCAACAATGTTTTTGGTTCGTTATGGGTATAGTAAACAAGTAATACTATAAGAGAATCTTTGTTTCTCATTTTATCCTTTTCTACAACATAACTATTTGCATCTTTAACACTGACTAACTCAAAAGAAAATCATACCGTACATTACTGCTACACAGAGCTTTAGAGCAGACATGAGTCCATTAAAATATCTTACCCAGGTTACAAGCAAATGAGCCAGTTTGGTGTAGTGGTTAAATGTGCAGACTCTAATCTGGGAGAATTGGGTTTGATTCCCCACTCCTCCACTTGCAGCTGCTGGATGACCTTGGGCAAGCCATAGTTCTGTCAGAGCTGTCCTTGAAAGGGCAGTTCTTGAAAGAGCTCTCTCAGCCCTACCTACCTCACAGGGTGTCTATTGTGGGGAGGGGAAGGAGAAGGAGTTTGTAAGCCACTCTGAGACTCTGAGTGAAGGGTGGGGTATAAATCCAGTCTCTTCTTCTTCTAAGAAGAAGAATCTCCTAATCAATCCAGATTCTCATATTTATAGTCTTTTTAAAAAAATTAAAGTAATCTCTCAATGATAGCTGGCCATCCTTCTTGATAAGAACACACGTTCTTGCTTAACTAATTATCTTATAACTTCAAACACCATATAACAGATACACATTCTTGATTAATGAATTATCTTCTAACTTCAAACACCATATAGCATTATCTATACTTGATTTGCTTCTGAAAATATATAAAAACTGTTAGTTCATTCTCGCTACTTTTTTATAGCAACATATATTTTAAAACAGGGATTACAAGTTTCTCATACACATGAATATTGGTTGTCTCTCAACCAGTACACCCCATTTTTAACTATATCTTCACTTTTGTGAAATTGGACTTTTTTGGCATTCTCAGACACTTCTCCCACTTGGGCCCCAACACATATCATCTCTTGATATGTGTTAGACTCTTCTACAAAAAGCCATGTTATTGTGTCACTTCTTTGTTTCTTAACGTTCTCCAAGACTCTCTATTTGGCATGTTTGGCTGAGAGTCTAGGCCAGTTCTGTTTCTGGCCTGCAGAAACATCCTCCATGATCTTTTTGGTCAAGAAGACCAAGAACTATTCCTCCATATTCCAGACCATATCCACGACACTATGCAAAGTTACTCTGGTTTAACCCCATTGATTTCAGTGGACTTACTGGAATAATTCTGCATAGGATTGCATTTGAAGTCTTCTTACTTCACCCCACATGTATTACTTTCCAGCAGAGTCTGTTCACACATTCAGCTGCCAGTAGGGAGAAACCTATCTATTTTTATTTATTACATTTGTAGGTGGCAGTCACACACGCAAGATAACACAGAGGGGAAGCGAGGTTATTTCCTCCGGACGAATTTGACCCACAGTTGTGTGATCACCAAGTCCTTTGAAGCTGTGGGGGCAGCCTGCCACTGCATGATCAGACGCAACTACGGGGGAGTCAGGTTTTTGTTGTTGTTGTTGTTGTTTTGCTGTTTGTTTCCAATGCGCTTAAACAGGGAATCAATGAATCGCATCTCAGCATTGAGGGCTCCCTATGGAGTGTGCGATTATGCATATACTGAGAAGCAGGGGAAACAACAGCACAGGGTTGGGATGGCCTGATCAGACCATCCCGACACCATGGGAGCGTGCTGGAGCAATCAGACATGGGAAACTCTGTCCGTGACCCGTAGCAACCTGTTTGCTACCAGACTTTCTCTGGTGTCTTTTTACTCCGCTTCTGTGGCAGAGCAAAATGGGTTGCCAATGGGTGCAGGGCACTTCCCAGATGTCCGTGTCTGATCGTGCCCTTTAAATCCACCCGGCTTTCACACCTATGGTGCAGCTACTTGCGTATGTGATCGTGTCAAAGCATTCAGGGCAATATATGTGGCTGTACCTCCCAACAACCCTGTGAGGTAGGTTAGGCTGAGAGGGAGAGAGAGAAAGTAATTGGGAGAGAGAGAAAGCTTAATGGCACCCACTGAGTGAGGATTTGAACCCAGCAATCCCCCCCAAACCCTATACACTGGCTTGCTAATCAGACAATACTCAGGGACATATGAAACAGAATTTTCTGTCCCCAAACACTAAGAAATGATTTTGAGCTCTCTCTTTTCTTGCACACACAAATGCGCGCGCACACACACACAGTCTTTTATGCATAATGCATCAGCTAGCTCTGGAACACTAAGAATGAGAAGCCAAAAATTGTCACGCTAACCAATCATTCCCCCCCCCCGGCGCTTGAAGCACAGGAACTAACCATCCTTACGGCTTTCAACCTAGCAGCCAGAAAGAACGTATTATTGTAATTCCCTGATACTCCCTAACAATTTTTCCCAAATAACATCCTACAGTAGCGAGCTCCACAGACAGATAACACAAGGGAGGGGCGGAGAAAAACTCAAGGAGTCTGTCGCTTTTACAGATCTATTTCTTCTGGGTGAAAAACAAGGAGGAGAGGAACATTTTGGAGTCCTGCTCTCTGCTGTTTCCGTTTCTTGTGCCTCTTGTGAGCACATCTTCTCTGTTGCTAATTAAATGGAGAGGGCCTTGAATCAGCTTTGCCGCCCTTCCCTGAAGCCAAATATGCAGGCATGATGCAATGTATCCAGTTCAGCCTGGGGCTACCATGTGCTCTAGCCGGCGCCGACCGACCGGTGGAGCACAGGGCTAGCTAAGGCTGAGCTTCGTTCCAGGGAAACAATAGAACAAGGGCTCCGCAAGCCCCACCAATCGGGCCTCGAATATCTTAGGAGTTAAGTGGATCAAGTTTGAATGATCCTATCACGGGTGGAGTAGGAGTAGGGGTGTGGGTTTTGCTAGGGGATATAAGCCGGCCTGCGAGCCGGCTAAGTTGTCTTGTTCTGCACCCAATAAAGTATGTGAGAGCTGAAATCACTCACCGGTCTCAGTACTTTTCACATGAGAAGCTACCAGGCCCCTTAAAACAGTCAATGAACACTGGGGGTAGGAAGGACAAGCCCAGACAGTAAACATTTGTTTTGACAGCTCTTTGCCTTGCCCTGCCCAAAGTTTCCCAGCTCCTCTCTGCATGTTTGCCTTTGCCTTCTCAAGGCTGGCTGACTGCAGAGAAGTTTGGGGTAGGAGGCCATGTGAAATAATGATGAGCAGACTGGAGAAGGGTGGAGAGCTTCATCCTGTATTCATGAGAGTGCGGCTGTGCAAGCAAGGAGGTATTTTCAGATGGAGTCTTCCAAAAGCATTGTCTAGGAATGAGGAGGCTTCTTTCAAGTCACATCTTAGGCACCATGGCAGCTTCAAAGCCATTCCTTGGGCTGGCAGCACTCAAAAGAGAGAACAACTGTTTAAATTATAGCGGGTTTACTTCTCTCCCTTCCTTCAAATTCCTCTTACACCTTCTCCATGAACAGCATTGCTCAACTGGTAGAGCTGGACCACAGGGGGCCTGCAAATTTGTTTCTTACCTCTTCCCGCCTTATCAGAGGCACCATGAGTCTCTCTGGAAGATCTCAGAAAATAGGAAAACAGTCATCTTATTTTTCTCATCGGCCCTGATTTTCCTTCTCTGTATTACTTGGTTTTACTGACCTGTCTGGACAAATTTCCTCTGAGGTGGTAAAAGCCCTATCAGCACAGAACCACTTCAGACTGTTAGCAGGCGTTAAGGTGATGAAATATTCCTCCATGAAAAGTTAGTCTTTTCTCCTCTGGCATGTCACGGAGAAGGCTGGGCTAGAACCCTTCTCTTTACAGGCCAGTGTTCTATCTGGAAGGGGGTTTTTTTCCCCCACATGAAGCATTCTACCTCACGAGCCCCCACCTGTACAGTGAAGAAGCACAGTCAAGCTAAGGGTTGCAGATCCAACCAACTGAAGACTAGTGGTAGGTAGGCAGGCCGAATTTTATTGCATGAGGCCAAAAGCCATAACAATATAATCATAGGTGCACGAGCAGTAAGAAATATTACAGTAAAAACACAAGGTTAAAAACAATGTTAAAATTGTCAGGGCCAGGACATAATGTAGAATACAGCACGTTGAGCATCAGGGCAAAATTCTTGCATGGATCTGCTCGGCAGCCAGCACGTGATGGTCATATAGGTGACATAATGATCATCTTCAGATAAGTGGTAGATGATTCTGCCTGCCACTGAATGCAAGGCTGGCCTGGCTAAAATGGCTACAAGGAACCTGGCCCTGGGAACCGAGTAAAGGTCACAAAACAGGACATAATGAGGGAGATCCTCTTGTTCTAGGACTCCATAGCTGAATACTAGTGACCAAAGACATCTGTTTTTTAAAAAGTTCAGATTCAAGAATTCAAAACAACTTTCTGATAGCCAAAGCCCTTATAATCATCTTGTCCTTCAAAAGTTCTTTGCTTAATCCTGCATGTAATTTTCATAAATGCTACCCAAACATTTCCAGGGTGGATTAACGTGATGTTCTGAAGTGAGAGCCGCTGATATTTTAAGATTATTGTTAATTCAGAGACAGAGAGAGAAAAGAAGGGAGGCTTCTCTTCTCCTCGGTTCCTTTGGAAACTAATTTCATGCAAGGTTTTTTGCTCCAGAATTCTAAATGAAAGCTATCACGGACCCTATTAAAGAGGACTGTAGCCAGTTGACCAGGGTTCAGGCAACCTTTCGATATCATCTTACATAGAAAATGTGATTCTCAGAGCAAAAATGAAATTACCTCCCATTCATGGTCTAATGTGCATACGTCTGATAATGCAGTGGTAAATGGTAATGCTTATCCCAGTTGCAAAGTCTGTTCAGGAACCAAAAAAAAAAAAAGTAAACAAATTTGGAAAAAAAATAGAAAATGCTATTTGAAGGAAGGTCATAAAAGAGGAGGAAGAGGAGGAGAAGAGGTTTTATATCCCACCCTTCACTACCTGAAGGAGTCTCAGAGAGGCTTACAATAGCCTTCCCTTCCTCTCCCCACAACAGGCGCCCTGTGAGGTAGGTAGGGTTTATTTATTTATTTATTTATTTATTGTTTCAACTTTTATCCTAACCTTCCCGCCGAGGCAGGCTCAGGGCGGATTACACAAAACCAAAGAAACAGTACGCGTCTCACAATAAAATTACATAAAGCATAATTTAAAACCGTTACTATATCAATGGTGGTACAGTATAGTAAAGTGCATTCATGAGCACTTTCAGCGGTAAGTACCATTCTAGGTAGCATCTAGCTCTAGGTCAGCGCAGGGCATAGCTGGTAAGGTGCAGCTCCTATCGGAATGCCTGCTGGAAAAGCTCAGTTTTCACAGCCTTGCAGAACTGTCAGAGGTCCTGCAGGGCACTGATCTTGCCAGGGAGCTCATTCCAATAGGTCGGAGCTGCCAAAGAAAATGCTCTGGTCCTGGTCGATGTCAGCCTGGCATCCGTCGGACCAGGGAGGTCCAAGCGGTTTAGTGATCCTGATCTCAGTGCTCGCTGGGGAACATGGGGGGAAAGGCGGTCCCTCGGGTAGGCAGGTCCCTGAGAGAGCTCTGAAAGCGACTGCTTTTGAGAGAACTGACCCAAGGTCTCCCAGCAGGCTTCACGTGAAGGAGTGGGGAATCAAATCAGATTAGAGTCCGCCACTCTTAATCACCACACCACACTGGCTCTCTGGTGCCAAAAGGAACTAAGAGCTCTGGCTGTCAGTCACCACCCTTCTGCCACCAGGTCAGGGTATCGTACGTGATGGATCTGGTTAGTGTCCAGATGGAACGGTTGGGATAGAATCCCATCCGCATCTCTCTCTCTTTTTTCGTATGCTGACATTGTAAGTCTTTTCATTGCGCCCATTTCTGTTGCTGTTTGTATGTCCTCATTTGTTTGTTTTTTTGCTAGTGATTCATAACAAGGGCATTTGACACACACACACACACACACCAATAAATGATGACCTATAAATCTGGGGGGACATCCAGAATGGAAGGGGGATTTGGGAGTTTGGGCAGCCTTGGAGAGAGGCTGTGGCTCAATGTTAGAGAACCCGTTTGGTATGCAGAAGGTCCCAGGTTAAGTCCCTAGCATCTCCGGCTAAAAAGACCAGGCAGCAGGTGAGGTGAAAGACCTTGGCCTGAGACCCTGGAGAGCCACTGCCAATCTGAGTGGACCGTACCGACTTGGACGGACTAAAGGTCTGAGTCAGTATAAGGCGGCTTTATGTAAGCTTTTCTTCCCCATGTGAAATGGCCTCTGACAGCCGGGGAAAGAAAGTTGTTTTATGCTGCTCCCTCTGCCCTGAGGATAAAAATCCCAGATTTCTCCTCTGAGCTCTTTATAAAGTAAGCACACTAGCAAATAAGAATCTGTTCTCACATTAAGAATTTAGCTAATGGCCATCTGGCACAAGGGTCTCACTGAGTGTCAGCCTGAGACGGGTGTGTAGCATGCATAGATCACAAATAAAACCATATAAATCAAGTTTCTTTGCCTGGAATGCTGTTTTTATGTCCCAATGGTGTGAAAATAAAAACCTCACAACTCTGATTTGCAGAAGAGAGAAGCAAAACCAAAAGCAGGGACTTCCCAGAGGACATCAAGAGGCTCCCAGCTTCAGTGGCTTCCAGGGCTCTTTTTGTAGCAGGAACTCCTTTGCATATTAGGCGACACACCCCTAAAGTAGCCAATCCTCCAAGAGCTTACAGAGCTCTTCTTACAGAGGCTACTGTAAGCTCTTGGAGGATTGGCTACATTAGAGGTGTGTCGCCTAATATGCAAAGGAGTTCCTGCTACAAAAAGAGCCCTGGGCTTCTCTCTCCGAACCCCACATAGACTTCCCTGAGCTGCATAGAAGAGTAGATGGAAATCACGGCTCAACAAATCCCAGGCGCTAGGGTGTCACGGCACCTAGAAATTTCATTGTGATGCCTAATATGCTCACCAATCATTTATTGTGTTTATAGTGTCTCTTGGCAATTCTCAGTAGAAGTACAAGCCTTGTTTAGGTGAGGGACAGAGGTTTGCTTTTTGCTATGATGATAAGTTACCCCATATTTATTTATACATTACAACAATTCAGTTATAGATTTATTTACAAAATGAAAAGAAACTTTGAAAAGTTTTGGATTAGGATTCACAGTAGAAATAACTAGAAAATAAGGTCACTAAAGTATAAAACCTTGAAGACCCCTAAAGCAAAAAAATCTTTGTCAATGCCTGACTTAAATGTACAGATCCCTCTAGCAAATCAGCTTTCAACGCTCATTGAAACAAAGCTTTACCAACCTTGCAGACCTGGACCAGCAAAAGTGTTTCATGCATTTCTTTCGGTAAGCCATTCCACATGGTGGCAGCCACCTTAAGAATATCTACAGATCTTACTAAGGCTAGCCATGACTTTTCCTAAGAAGGAACTACCACGAATGGGTTGTTAGATAGAGCAGAGCTGGCAATTCAGTCTATAAGGAGAAGGACGACATTATATGAATGAGGATCCCAGACTGCATTTATAATAGAAACCCCAAAAGTAATGAAGAGTAATACTGGGCACTCCAAAGCCTTCTCTAATCAGGTCAACAGAACAGTATGGTCAACTGTATCAAAAGCAGCTGACAGATCTAATAAAAACAAAAGCGAAGCATGCTCCTAATCCTGTTGCTGCCTGAGACCATCCATCAGTGCCTCTAATCTACATCCCATAATCAGTCTGGAAGCCAGATTGAAATGGGTCAAGGGAAGACCTCTCATCAGGTGAGCTTGGAGTCGCTCTGCCATCCCCTGCTCTATTACCTAACCCAGAAGAGATAAATTGAGGAGTGATTTATTTAAGGAAGTCTTTTTTAAAAACAAAGGTCACACAACCGTATCTTTCAGTTCCCCAGGAAATTGGTCTTCTACCAAACAGGTACTTATTAAACAGTCCAAAAGGGCTCTTATTTCTCTGGGCAAGATTTGACAAGCCATGAAGGACATGGGTCAGTTTTACAGGTGGTGGCTTTTGCAACCCCAAGAACACCTGTCAACATCTGTCAAGAAGAGCAAATGGAAACAATTCACAGAAAACCAACAGAGCAATGCTTCTGATGCATTCCCTGTTCAGGACCTGCAGTTAACTTAGTATCCAAGTGGGAATGGGTCTGATGGATATGATAGCAAAGATCGTTTCCGTAGGTAGCCATGTTGGTCTGCAGTAGATTACCTAGATTCAAATCCAGTAGTACCTTACAGACCAACAAGATATTTGGAGTATGAGCTTTCATCAGACAAAGGGAGCTTTGACTCTCAAAAGTCCATACCCCAAATGTCTTGTTGGTCTCTAAGGTGCTACTGGACTCAAATTCTGTCATTAAAGAAACTCACATGATGTCACACTGAGTCATGGATGAACACTCACCCAGTGGAGCCAGTCCTGGTATTAATAGAACTTGCACGATTTTAAATGGCTCCAGAGCTTGGGATCTGGGCCATCTGTTCTCACCAAAAAATGGGAAATTGTCTCCAGGCAAGCTCCCAGTTCTTGGTCTGACAGGTGCTGGAGCATACAGAAGTGACTAGTCCCAGGGCTCTTTTTTGTAGCAGGAACTCCTTTGCATATTAGGAGACACATCCCTAATGTAGCCAGTCCTCCAAGAGCTTACAGAGCTCTTCTTACAGGGGCTACTGTAAGCTCTTGAAGGATTGGCTACATTAGGGGTGTGTCGCCTAATATGCAAAGGAGTTCCTGCTACAAAAAGAGCCCTGACTAGTTCTATCACCATCCACCCCAGAGAGGGAAGAGATGAACTTAAAAACATAAGAAGAATCCAGCTGGTCCGGACCAGTGGTCTTTCGAGTCCAGCATCCTGTCTCACACAGTGGCCAACCAGCTCCTCCAGAGGGCCAACAACAGGGCATAGAGGGCAAGGCCTTCCCCTGATGTTGCCTCCCGGCTCTGGGATTCAGAGGATTACTGCCTCTGAATGTGTCGTTTCTCTGTAGTCACCATGGTTAGTAGCCACTGGTGGACCTCTCCTCCATAAATCTGTCTAATTCCCTCTTAAAGTCTCTATCCATGTGGCCATCACTACATCATCTGACAGTGAATTCTATGTTTTAATCACTCTAGGTGTAAAGAGGTATTTCCTTTTGTCCATCCTGAATCTACTGCCCACCAGCTTCATTGGATGCCCTCAAGTTCTAATATTTGGGGAGAAGGAGAAAAAGTTCTCTTTGAGACAGGGTTGTCATGCTCAGTGAGGGGCAGTGGAGGCCATCTTGCCCAGGGCTCCCCCAAATTAGAGCTGGCCCTAGCCCCCAACATTCTGGACCGAGCACAGCATCCGTCACAGGATCATTTGGGGCTGCCGTCTCACAACAGATGAACATGTCAAAGCTCTGCTGATGGGCAGTATCTTTACTCATTGTTCGCAGCCCATCCCAAGTGAGATGGACTATACGGAACTTGAGAGCATATTGTGGCAAAACACATTTGCATTTTCTTAACAGTGGGCAGCTACTGAGAATGTGCAAACATATTTTCTCAGTGAAAATCATCAGCCACTTAGAGATGATAAAAATCACATGCATAATTGACACAATTAAGTGTCTTGTACTGCACCTGGTAATATTTGCGGCAATTAATATTTCTTCGGTCCTTCTGGGTGTCACTTTTTTTTTTCTCTCTCCTCACATACGAGGTTGACTTCCCTAATTTTCTTGGAGGAAAAACACTCATTGGCACTTCCTTTGCACTCCACTTTGTTGGTGTGATCCAGCAGTTCAAATGAGGGAGGGGGGAAAAAATCATTATTGAGTTTGACTGTTTACTGGGCCAGGCCGCAAACCTCAATCCGCTTGTTTCATTGTAGAACTAATTTATTGCTGTGATTTCCTCACTATCTTTCTGTCAGAAGTTCTCAAAGTAGCCTGCAGCAACCATTAATAGAACAAGAGTCTAACAGCCACACTAGGACTGGAGAGACCCATGTTCAAATCCTTGTTCTGCCATGATGCTCTCTGAGTGACTTTGGCGTCTCTCTCTCTCTCTCTCTCTCTCTCTCTCTCTCTCTCTCTCTCTCTCTCTCTCTCTCTCTCTCTCTCTCTCTCTCAGCTTACCCTAATTCACTGAATTGCTGTGGGGATAAAATGGGGGAAAGGAGAAAATGTATGCCACTCTGAGTGCCTTAGAAGCAGTGCTTAATTAAAATGAAATAGATATTAAGAATCTATGTAAAATGTTCTCATATGGAGAATATGATAACAGCTTCATTATCAATTTTCCTTCAAGGCTATGGCAGAATTTAGGAGGTATTATTAGTATATAGGAAACAGTTTAAGAAACTGCCACTCTGAGGAGGGCATTTTTTGATGAAGGGGCCACCACACAGAAGGCTTGCATGTACGAACGCCAATAAAGTTAGGACCACTTAACCAATACTGTCACCCATCAGTAGCATTATCCCCTCCCTTCCAATTTTTCTCCCGGCAGTGGTGATGATGAGGAAGTCTTGTGGGCCATAAAGAGACTGTATTTTTGATGTATGTGTACATTTACAACATGTACAAGGGTAACACCAAGAGGAAAGGAGGGGGAGCATGGCTCAGTTTGGTATAGTGGTTAAGTGCGCAGACTCTAATCTGGGAGAACCAGGTTTGATTCCCCACTCCTCCACTTGCAGCTGCTGGATGACCTTGGGCAAGCCATAGTTCTGTTAGGGCTGTTCTTGAAAGAACTATTCTCTCAGAGCTCTCTCGGCTCCATCTACCTCACAGGGTGTCTGTTGTGGGGAGGGGAAGGGAAAGGAGTTTGTAAGTGGCTCTGAGACTCTAAGTGAAGGGTGGGGTATAAATCTAATCTCCTCCTCCTCCTCCTCCTCCTCTTCTTCTTCTTTAATGGTGCAGCATCTGCTTGGCATACAGAAGGTCCCAGGTTCAATCCCTAGCATCTCCCAATTAAAAAAAAAGATCAGGTAGTAGATAATGTGAAAGACCTCAGCCTAAGACACTGGATAGCCACTGCCAGTCTTTTATGATGGATCTACGGTCTGATGCAGTATAGGGCAGCTTCATGTTTTCATGTGTGTTCAAAAATACAAATGAACGAAAGAACCTGAAACCTTTGGCAAACCATGCATGCACCTATTTTGGAATTCATTTTAGAGATTTTCCTAGCTGAGCCAGAATTCAGGAGGAATGGAACACAGCACAGAGAGTATTTTTGGAACAACCACCACAACAGAAAAGGAATGGAACAGGGTAAATGCTCTCTAGTTATACTAGCATCTGGTTAGCTAGATATGTATATGTAGCAGCATTACAATACAGTGGCAGCACTGTTATCGTGTATTTATAGTAGCACTTGCAAAGGAAGTGCTAAGAAATTTTGGTGCTTGCAGAAATGGTATGCCCCAGCCTGCCTCATCTAGTGCTCCTTCTATTCTTAAAAATCCAAAGAAGTCATTAAAACTGGGATTTCGTTATCTTTTCCTTTCTTTCTGACAATCAGCTGAGTAGAAATATCCAGAACAACATGAATCGAAAAAGTGGTTGTTGGGTTTTCTTTTCTTTTTCAGTTCTATTTACTGAATTGTCATGGCAATACCCTAGATTCCTCGGAAAGTTAGATTCTGTTTAGCAAGTCACTTTATTTCTCCGTCTCTAACTTGTCTCAATCCTCAGCCATAATGATAATTCTTTCTGTGACTGTCAGCCCTCCGCATTGTGACAGCTTAAATTAATGTTTTGATATTTTTCCTCATTCCAAGAATACAACAAAGGAGACAAGTGCGAGGGATAGGACAGAAGCGGCAGGAATGTAAAACAGACAAGGCGCATGAAGAAAGCCAGAAGGAATCATTTCATTTTATTACCTTGTTAATAAGCTTTTGCCACATCTAATCCTTCAGACTTGGATGGGGGGGGGTTTGTCTGCTGTTGAAGCATTTGGTTGCATCAGGAAAACATTACACTTTGTGGAGGAAACCAAAGGCTCAGTTGGGACTCTTTAGCCCAACTGGGTCAGGAAAGTTCAACCCCTAAACTAGGCTGATTTAGACTTTAGCATTACACAAGCGGCAGATCGAGAGCTTTGGGGGATTAGCTTTAATTTACAACTGAATTATCACAGCTCTTGTTCACAGCCGAAATTCTTTTTTTCCAAAATTAATGTATGCTCATCTCATCTGTTTTCATATAGGGTGCATCTCCCCGAGTTAAGAGGATCAAGCGTGCAGTGGAATTTTGTTTTACAGCAATAAACATGAAGGGGTGGAAAGAAACCATGATGAGGGTGGCGGTGGCATCGTGTTTTCCCAGAGCTAACACCTCTAGCCATCCAAAATCTGTTTGCATCTCCATGCAGACTTCGAGGGCAACTTGCTAAACGAACCCAGTATGGGTTAAGATGGTGATTCTCCCAAGTCCAGGCAACTGCCAGACTCCCATGCTAGGTGGGGTGTCAAGGAAACAGACAAAGCATCTGTGATTTCATCACAACCAGTAAACATATTTATAGCTCTATCAGCATCTATAGACTGGTAAGGTCTGAGCTGAAGAGGAACTGTGTTTTTCAAGTCCTGAAACTTTTATCCGCTTCTAACAAACAAAGAGACACTTCTGCCCCCATACAAAGGAAGACACAAGGTGCAAGGAGGTTGGGAACATAGCAGCTACCTCATGTAGCCTGAGCAACTGGAAGATGAGAGAAGGAGGCTATTGAAGGCCATCTACGTCTCACGTCCCACTCTGCCCTGCCCCAATTTCCCACCCACAAAGAACTGATGAGTGGGAGAAAAAATAACCTCCTCAAAACGATGTTTGAGGAATTTTCCCTAGGGGAGGTAGCCTAAATTGTCACCCAGAAGTGACATCACATTGTCTCCAAACTCTGCCTTCTCCAGGTGCTCCCCCCCCAGCATTTGCCAAGGCAGTGTTGGGACCCTAAGGCCATCCCACTTCTGTACAGAGCTTCCAAATCATCTCACCCTTCAATTGGACAGTACAGACGTTGCTGGTTGCGTCAGGGCTCTGCTGGAATTTTCAGGGTTCTTCCCAAATTGAGAGGAAGCCCTTTTGTCTGCTCCACTTAGTTTTGGGGGTTCAGTGACTTGGCCTGATCCTGTGAGGTTGGTTAAGTTAGCAAGATTAGTGCAAGTTCATTAGACTGGCAGGTATCCTGAGGTATCTGAGGATAGTGAGGGGAACCCCCAAAGCAACCATTCATGGTGAAACGGGTGGAAGGGTCTTGGCTCAGAAAGGATTGTTTAAATTGTTACTGATTGTTTAAATTGTAATTGATGTGTTTTTATTCATTTATGTAAGCCGCCCTGAGCTGGCTTCAGCTGGGAGGGTGGGGTATAAATCAGATAAATAAATAAAGTATCCTGGTGCTGAACAACATAATTGGAACTCTTACACTGATTGGTGTTTGTTGACAGGATTGATGGACACAAATTTAAGGCAGGCGTGGAAAACTGATGTGTGGTGCCTGGCCATGTTGACCTTGGATTCAGGGTGGGCTTGTCCAAACACTGGCAACCCAGTTGGACAGCCTCATAGAGAACCCACATTAAATAGGTGGGTGGGAGCTCAGTTGGTTGCCCAGTCCAACTATTTTTTGAGAGGGGAAAAGGTTGACCCATGTTATGTTTCTGTTCTCTTCATTTCAGGGTGCAGGGGCAAATGTCTTCCTTATTTCCCCTTGAGATATCTCAGCCATGAATGGAATAAGCTCTGTAAATCAAGTGGGTGCAGTTGTTGTTGTTGTTGTTGTTCAGTCACACAGTTGAGTCCAATTCTTCGCGACCCCATGGACTTCTTCATGCCAGGCCCTCCTGTCTTCTATCGTGCTCTGGAGTTTGCTTAATTTCATGTTCGTTGGATCGATAACACTGTCTCATCTCATCCTTTGCCGTCCCCTTCTTCTTTGACCTTCAGTCTTTCCCAGCATCAGGGTCTTCTCCAGGGAGTGGTCCCTTCTCATTTGGTGGTCAAAGTATTGGAGCTTCAGCTTCAGGATCTGGCCTTCCAGGGAACAATCAGGGTTGATTTCTTTTAGGACTGGCTGATTTGATCTCCTTGCAGTCCAATGGACTCTCAAGAGTCTTCTCCAGCACCATAATTCAAAAGAATCTATTATTTGGCACTCAGCCTTCCTTATAGTCCAGCTCTCACTGCCATACATTACTACTGGGAATACCGTTGCTTTGACCATATGGATTTTGTTGGCAGGGTGATGTCTCTACTTTTTATTATGCTGTCTACATTTGCAGTTTAGAGGACCACAACTTTGGGGGCACCTACTGGCACTGACTAATTGCCACCAGAAAATGTTCCAGTTCTAAAAAGAATCTCCTTTTTTTTAATGTGTAAGCTATCATGCCACATACTGAAAGGCCTGTTTTTCAAACAACAAGGGTGATTTCCCACTAAAGCTGCCGCGGGGTTGCGCCGCCGTTTGCCCCGAGATTTTTAGTCAATTTCACACCCGAAGCCGCGGGGCTGCATTTTGACCCGCGGCTTCGCCCGATTCCCCGCAGTTTCGTAATCCTCAAAAAAAAGGATTACGAAACTGCGGGGAAATCGGGCGAAGCCGCGGGTCAAAATGCAGCCCCGCGGCTTCGGGTGTGAAATTGACTAAAAATCTCGGGGCAAACGGCGGCGCAACCCCGCAGCAGTTTTAGTGGGAAATCACCCCAAGAATTATCAGGTGTGACGGTGCGCTCATCGGTCTCACCATGTTCCTAGTACTGCTACCTGGGGCCTACCACATCTAATGCATAGATGCATGGTGATTGAGTCTCTATCACATCTAATGCATAGATGCATGGTGATTGAGTCTCTATCAGGATGAGGATGGGGGAACCCATACAATGCAATCCTAAAAAGACTATTGCCTTTCCAAAGCAATGGGCTTAGAAGGGTTTGACTCTGTTTTGGATGGCGCTGGCGGTCTGCCACCCATCAAGGAGAGAGAAGCCACACAAAAGGCAATGTGTGCTCTGTTTGTGGCTGGCTGGTGCTACGTTTTCCCCATACATACATACATTTATATACCTTTTTTCAGCTTTACACAAGCATCAATAAATCAGCCTTCTATGTAGACAACACATATGAACAATAGACCCGGTACACATTGCCTATAAAAGCCATATTTATTGGATACAGATGAATTTGCAAATCCAATGGCAAGCAGTGGAGACCTGAACATGTTGACAAATATAAAAACATGCATCAACAGCAATGAAAGAGAGAACATCCATTCATCCTTGCACTGGAGGTTTTTTGGCAAAAGAAATAACTGGGAATCAGAGTATTCAAGCTATTCAAGGTCAGCGATGCTGAAAATAGCTGGGGAATTAGTTAGTGTGTGTGTGTGTCTCCCCCCACACACACACATACCACCATTTTTTTTTCTCTTTCTCTTTTCAGCCAGCGTTAAGATCTTCGGGATCTCATCACATGCTCGCAGTCACTGCATGAATATGCGTAATAATATTGTGCACTGATTGTTTATTGTTCCTTCTTATTGCCTTTCATCTCCCTTAACAACTGTATGAACATTGTGCCTGGAGTCCTGAATACGGATACTAATGGGACTTAATGAGTGTTTACAGAACAAAAGATCCCCTTCTACATAGTAGGCTGTGAAAGTTAGGAGGCTAGGCAAAGGCATTGCTAGTCATGTTCCTGCATGCTTTTGAATGAGGGCTTGGATTTCTATGCAGATGGAATTTCATCAGCTGGAGAGAGAGAAAAAATTAATACAATCAACTAAGTAAAAGCACTTGCTATTCTTCCCTGACCTGATTACCCTGGTTCTTTTAATGGTTAGCCAGCAAGCAGCTGAATTAAGTGATGAACTTGTACATCATTTAAAAAAAAAAAAAAAAAAAAAGGTCAGGGTTTTTTTTCTGCATAAAGGAAGACCAAAAGGGGGTGATCTCAATTGCCAATTACGTGTCTTTCTGTGAAATTGCTCCTATCCCCTTTCAGAGGGGGTTGCAAGGGGGGGGGAATTATAATTGCAGCAAATAAGGATGCTGAACAAAAGCGGCAAATGAAAACTTGATGCTTTGGCAGTGAATTGATCCATTTGAAAGAGAGGACAGGCAGATCTGACAAAATGGCAGTCAGCTGATTGCCGGCACTGAATGCATCCAGCAGAATTAACCTGTGCAGGGCAGAGAACTAATATGAAGGGCAGTGGGAGGATGGGGTGCCAAATGAAAACGAATCTGAATTCTTGTCAGTTTCAATTTCCCAATGAGCATTTTTTGCTATCTACATTTACTATTGTCATTAAGCAAATTGCTTAATGTGACATTAAAGGGGGAGGGAGGTAAGATACAACTCTGAAGCTGGACTACTGCAGCACATTTTATGTGGGGCTGCCCTAGATAACAACTTGAACGCTAGTACAAAATGCTTCAACTTGCCTTCTGACAGAAGTTCTCTAAGGACTGCACCAGCTGTGTATTATGGAGATTCAATCTCTCTCTCTCTCTCTCTCACACACACACACACACACGCACACACACACACACACTTAAAACAATATATATACATTTAAAATACAGAGAGAGAGATTTAAAACAATTCAAGCCTAGCAAAAAAAGACCATTTTTTCCCCTGCCTATCTGCTTTGGCAAACATCCTGTTTCTGGAATTTCTTTTGTATTCTTTTGCTACAATGCTTGAACACCATTTCCCATGGTGTGACATTTTTGACGCCATATCTATGTCACTCTTGCAAAACCAGATGTCAAATTTAATGGCTGTATTTCAGCCCAATTTTGTTAATATGGTCCAGGGGGAAAGGACAACTGCAATTTCTATCCTGAACCTGGAAAAACCATAAAAAGAAACTTAAACTTTTGAATCAAAAGAGAGATCTCGCAAAGTTTAATAACCTCCAGGTTTGATCATTTCCTTCTGGATTTAACTGGAGAGCCAGTCTCATGTAGTGGTTAAGTGCGCAGACTCTAGTCTGGGAGAACCGGGTTTGATTCCCTACTCTTCCACATGCAACTGCTGGTGTAACCTTGGGTCAGTCATAAGATCTGGCACAGCTGTTTTTGAAAAAAAGGAGCAGTTTCCATCAGAGCTCTCTCAGCCCCACCTACCTCACAGGGTGTCTGTTGTGGGAAGGGGAAGGAGTTTGTAAGCCGCTCTGAGACTCCCTTGGGTAGTGAAGGGCAGGTTATAAGTCCAATTTCTTCTTCTCTTCATCTTCTTCTTAATGCACAGTGCTGGGGATGACCTGAAAGGTCTTAAATGGCCCGGGCCAGGCCCTGCATAGCCACCTTGCCCTACCCCCGTCTTCCAGCATAACTTTCAAGGCTGACTAGGAACATGTGCTGGGTCAGAATAACAACGGTGTACAAAAAGCCATTTTGGGGGCCTGATCCTGAACCCTGAGATTCCTCTCCTCCAGGAATTCTTCAAAGTCTTCCATAAGCACAGGGAGGCATTTTTATTCCAAATTGGCTTTTGTTAGCCAGGGATGTGGGGAGGGGTGCTATGGCTCATCTGCTTTGAATACAGGAAGTCTCCGTTTTAGTCTCCAGCCTCTCCAGTTTAAAAGGATCAGGTAGCAGGTGACACGAGAGACCTCTGCTTGAGACCCTGGAGAGCCACTGCCTATCAAAATAGACAATACTGACCTTGACCGACCAATGGTCTGACTCAGCTTAAGGTAGCTACATGATAGCGCAAGATGTGAGTTTGTGAGATCTGACATCAGATTAAAGAGTTGATTCATCATATGAGCTTTACAGGGCCACCTTATGCAGGGTTACATCCTTCTAAACCCATTGAATTTAATGGGCTCAGACAGGCGTAACTCTGTTTAGGATTGCAATGTTAGTGAATTACCCTTCAAGGATTCCTCTGCCCCCATCACCATTGGAACTGTCCATTTCTCTTCTGCCATTGTGGCTGTTGATCCTTGAAGGGGGTGGGTGCCTTCTAGTCTGGTGTCTCAGCTGTGACCACTCCACCTTGAGTGACTCTGTTGGAGTCTGGCCTCTTGACAGAGTCTAGGACCCTTAAGGTATTGCTCTCAGCTTTTCTGATACATGTAAACCCCCTTACAATGTTAATGTGTGCATCCAAGAAGGGGATTAATGGGTTTAGAAGGGTATAACTCTGTTTAGGATTGCACTGTTGGCTTAGTTTGTTAATTGACTTTGGTTGCATATACAGGTACAGGGATTTAAAACAGCAGCTTGGGAACAACAAAGATTCCACTGTCGTCTTTAGATAGACAGGTGTCATTTTAGAAGAGGCATTGCTCCCTGCATCAGAAAGAAAGGGGAGTGCGTCTTCTAAGAGCCTTTGCAACCTGCAGTTTTTATAAACCCTTGCATTAAAATAATATTTCAACAAATCTGCTGCCCAATTACACCATTTTTTTTCCAAAATCCCAATTTTCGTCGATCAAAAGATTTTGATTAAATCTAAAAATGCCACTTATTCATTGACTCCCTCTAAACTGGGGAGAGCAATTAGCTTGTGATTATCCATCTTGAGACCTTCGGTTTTAGTGGACTTTAAAAAATGAATTAAATAAGTGCAACCGTATTAGTTTTCAGAACGGCATTCCAAAGCAATGCTGATATTTGGACAAGTCTTTAAGAGGCGGTTCTCATGCTAGTGAACTGATGTATTAGACATGATACCCAACAAAGAGAAAAAGGCCATACTCCAGCCAAGGCTGGATTGACATTCAAACTAAGTCCAGGGCCTCAGATTAGGGTTGCCAGACCCCCCCCCCAGTGGAGGCAGGGGTCCCCAGCTGCCAGGCCCCACCACCCCACCATCAATCAGCTGGCCAGCGGGGGGGACCTACCTCAAAAAAGAGTAAGGCCCAGCCAACATTGCAGCAACATGTCTATGTCACTTCCAGCATGGCTCACAAGTGACGTCACATCAGAGACATCAGGTCAATGCTCTGGCATTTGGGCAAAAATTCTATTGTAGAAGCCAAATTTACCATAGAGTGAATGACTCTACGGAGAGCCAGTTTAAACCTTTATTGGTATTTCCCGGGTATATTTCAGAATCCCAAAGATATTCAGGCTTTTTTGGGAAAACCAAAAAATATTTTTTTAAAAAATCCTGGATACATCTAGGAATTACTGGGTATATCTGAAAAACAGCAGAGAGGCTACAGCAGCTTGCTCCCACTTCTCAGCTGTTTGTCAGGCTTCTACTACAGTCCCTTTAAAGTTTAAAGGGACTGCATAAGACAGTCTAAGGATCAGCTGTACTAGCGAGGAGCACAGTGCTCCCCCCCTCCCCGGCTCAGCTTCAGACTGGATTCTCATGCAGCCCAGTTTAAACCGGGCTCCATGAGAAGTCAGCCCCAGGATCAGTTGTGCCGGAAGAGAGCTGACTGCACCCTCCTGGCTCAGCTGTGGGCTGGCTTTCCCCCCAGTTTTTTCACTTGGGTCTATTGGACCTCCCAAAATTTGAGATTTTTGAGGGAAAAAACCCAGATCCAAATACTGTACTGGTATTGAGATTTGGGATTTTTCAGGAACCCTGAATTTTTCTTCAAGTCCAATAGACCCAAACCAAAAAAAAAAAAAAAACAGGGGGTTACCAGGTCTGGGTTGGGAAATAACTGGAGATTTGGGGTTGGAGCCTGGGGAGGGCATAACTTAGGAAGGGGAGGGACCGTAGCAGGATATAGTGCCATAGAGCCCACCATCCAAAGCAGCCATTTTCTCAAGGGGAACTGATCTCTGTCATCTGGAGATCAATTGGAATGGCAGGAGATATCCAGGTGCTACCTGGAGGCTGGCAACCCGATGTCATCTCCCCAACCCTAGTAGTTTGCTAGCTTCTGATGTTACTGCTGCACCTAAGAATGCAGAAGAAGCAAAGAAATCAGAAAAAGGATATATGTATCAGGCCTCATTTGGACCGTGATTATTGTCTCTCTCGAAAGCATCTTCCAAGCAAAAGCGACCATTTGATTCTGCTTGCCTGCGGGAACCAGATAACAAAGCGCTCTGATTAATTGATGTCAAGATACTCATCTTTGCTTCACTTTCCTCTGCAATGGCTGACGCATTTAAGTATCAAATATGAAAATAGATATTAAATCTTCCCCCTACTATTCTGAAAGAAAGAAGCACCTATATTTACTTGGCCATGAACAGCCTAATCCACAACCAGCCAGGGCTGGCTGTCAGGCAATTCCTTCTGCTGACATTATGAAAGGCACAGATTTCTACCTTTAAAATAGACAGGAGTACAGCCCGGGTCCTGTTACTACTGCCCTTTTAGGGTGTTTTGGAAAGAGCCTATCAAACACTGCATGCATGCCCTCTCTCAGCTGCTGCTACGTGCATTCTTGTGTTTTCACAAACCAGGTAAAGGTAAAGGTTTCCCTTGCTTGAAAGCCAGTCGAATCTGACTCTAGGGATGCAGTGCTCATCTCTGTTTCCAAGCCAAAGAGCCAGCACTGTCCAAAAACATTTCTGTGGTCATGTGGCTGGCATGACTAGACACCGAGGTGCATGGAACGCTGTTACCTTCCCACTGAAGCAGTACCTATTTATCTACTTGCAATTTCTTGCTTTCGAACTGCTAGGTTGGCAGGAGCTGGGACCAGAGACGGGAGCTCACTCCATCATGTAGCACTCGGGTCTCGAACTGCTGAACTACCAACCTTCCGGTCTGCAGTTCAGCATCTTAACCACTTGAGCCACCACACCAACTGCCCTGCTAAACAGGATAGCTAAGGACCACACCACACCAAATATGGTGGCATCCTGCTGAGACACCACCGCCATTTTAATGTTATCTGAGAATGCCACGAGAGCTGGATCCTGATTGGCCCCACAGTGTGGCACTCTTGTTCCCCCCACACACACACACACACATACATATGCCGTTTCAAGCACAAAACAGGGGTTACCTTGGAGCAAGCAACACAGATGGCTAGTCTCCAATTATTTATACTACATCTGCATGCCAGTGGTTTCATCCTGCCTGCCATTTCTGGGGGCTGATACAGGGATGACTGCAGGCTTGGAGACTCCTGGGGAGGGTCTGTTCCAGGTTTTGAGGGGCCCTGGGCAGACAGTACCCAGGGGCCACCACCAGCCCACCACCAGGCCTCCCATGCCTTTCCACCCCCACTTGTGCACCCCCTACCTTCTCCTACTCATAGGCTCTCCTACGGTCCATGCTCAGTTGCCTCCACCACACATACACACACACACACTGTTTCCCCAGCAGCACCGGCCAGTGCATGCAGCTGGGAGTCCAACAGCCATGGACATCAGTGGCATCACCGCTGTGCACCACACGCCTTTCTCTAATAATGGTGGGCAATTGAGAGCATGGGTGGCAGAGCACTTTAACCCAACAGATGTAGACAGGTGGCAGGTGAGGTGCATGGGTGGGGGTCAACAGCAGTGGGCCCAACCAGCAGCCCTGGGTTCTGGTAGCTTCTTTATTTTGGGGTATGCTGCCACCAGGCCTGCTCCTTGGCAAGATCCCTCCCCTGCTTAAGTGGATAGCACTATAGATTCATCTCCTCCAGTCCCACTGGCCCTTCCCCTTTCAGACATTCACCCCCTCTGCCACAGCAATCTATCTGCCTGCTTCTTTGATGCTGAAGGAGAAGATGCCAGAAAATGGATATCACCCCAGAGGCCTCTGTGAGACCTGGAGCAATCTCCAGTGCCTAGATGGAACAGCAAAATGGACTTTGTTTCTGGGAGCCTCCAAGTCTAAAAGGAAGCAGTCTTTGCTCTTTTCCCCTTCTAAGGGAGCTTCAGATGTTCCATTCACAGAATAACAGCCCCAAGCAAAATCTCCAGAGTTTCACTTCAGAATAAATAGGGATGCCAGCTTCCAGGTGGGGTCTGGGGATCCCCCAGAATTACAGCTCATCTCAGAGACGACAGAGGTTGGTTCCTCTGGAGAAAATGGATGCTGTGGAGGGCAGACTCTGTGGCATTGTACCCTACTGAGGTCCCTGTCCTCCCAAGGCTCTGCCCCCAAATCTCCAGGAGTTCCCAGCCTGGAGCTGGCAACCCTATACCCCCTGTCCCCCACTGGAGGCTGGGGGGACTGGAAACCCTAGAACAGCAGTAACATTGGGTTTTCTTATCTCAGTTTGCAAAGATCTGAAGGGCAAGGTTGTTCCTTTTGGAATACGTTGAGCAGCAAAATTCGGTGTTTGTAGTTTCAGGAAATAATGGTCTGCTGACCATCCACTGACCTCACCATGTAGGTCTTTCCTACCGCCTTTTCCTGTTGCACCCCACTAAGCCCCCTGAAATATTGTTCCAAGAGGTGATTAGACCCTCAGGAAGAAGACGGGGGGCAAACTGGGAGGAGCAGGATCTGCCGTGAGAGGAGGGAATCAGTAGAAAATCTCTGGGAGCTTCAGTGCCCCTAAGTCTTTGGAGTTGTGTGGTTGGATGTGTGCCAGGATGAGTCATAATTGCAGGGCAAAGAAAGGTCACCAAGACGATTCTCAGGAAAGAAAGGGATTGACAAAAGACGATGGAGAGGCATTCTAATTTCATGGGAGCGTTTGATGACGGGGACCCTGCGGAGAAATTTATGTCTTCTGCCAACATTGCTTCTCATTAAGGATGGAAAGGCCCACTTTTATGGCAATTCATCATGGTATGAGTTTACTTCAGCGTGTGCATTAGGGACCTTGACACCCTGGCTCATATATTCCCGTGACCGTCCTTAAACCTTTGGGCACTTGAAGAGAGAACGAAGGGGATGCCGTAAAGAGTGAACCATATGATGATCTTGAGTAGCCAGACTACGGCAATTCCTATTTAAAAACAACAACAGCACTCACCTTGGAATTTACTTTAAAGTGTGGTCCTGCCATTTCTAATTCTCACTCAGCCCTCAAATTCTGGCATCTGCCACACAGCCTGGCTAAAAGATGGAGGTCCATGCATCAGCAGTATAGTTTTCTGCAGTCATGATGAGCAGATCCCCGATACATGGGAATGTGATAGTACAGGGAGGAAGAGGGAAGAGAAGATTGGGGGAAGTAGGGTGTGAGGACCCGGCAGCCTGGATTCAAAATTATTGTTCAGTCCCACATCTCAATACCAGCCTGCTTTGGTGGGGAGGGCGGGGTAAAAGTCAAAATAATAAATGAATAAATAAATAAATTGTGGCCATGGGCAATGCTCCCTCTCAGCTGTGGAGTCTTGTGAGCTACTGGCATTAAAGTTGTTGTAAGCGAGCAATTTGGCTGCTGCATAAATTAGTTTGCTCTGGAGCCCTCCTTCCTGAGCTAAGACAAAAATGTGTGAGCCGGAGGCTTAAAAACCTGTGAGCTAGCTCACACTAACTCAGCTTAGAGGGAACACTGGTCCTGGGCCAGCAGGATAAAACATACTGGTGAGTTTTCACTTTGCCCATTTCTATTGCTGGTGCTGCTGCTTTGTTTCCTCTGATGCCATTCATATACAATTGGCAGGAAACCAGGCATCAGTTCTAACAAGAGATATCCAATTTCATCTGTAAGGCCGGCTGGAGAGTCAGAGCTTGGAGTTCAAATCTTCACTCTACCATGGAGGCTTGCTGGGTGACCTTGGGCCAGTCTCTCTCTCTCTCTCTCAGCCTAACTCGGCCTCACAGGGTTGCTTTTGTGAGGATAAGAATGGAGCATACAAAGAGGGTGTAAATATCTAAACGTATAAACAACCATCCTGAGGAGGGGAACTGGAATTTTCGAACCCAAACGGCACGGTCATGAGAGTTGGCAGCACCCCTCCTGGTTCACCAGACAGGCTTTAGGAATCAGGGAGTAGTGAGGATGTGGGGAGGAGGGTGGCCGGAGCTTCTCAGCCAGATTTACTTTTGCTTCCTTTCCTTGCTTCCTTTTGATGCTCGGGACGTAATAATCTTCATCCTCATTATATTTTAATCCTTGGCACAGTGCAATTGTGAGCACAAACATACATTTGGTGAGGACGTTTATCCAGCCAAAAGCTTCAGCACCGATTCTTAATCTCCCCTCAGATCAGATCCTTACAAAAATGTTCTTGTTTAAAAAAAGAAAAGAAAAGAAGGAGATGCGTTAGAGAGGAAATATATCAGCGAGAGGCATTTGGAGAGGCTGGGATGGATTGGATATGCCAGGAAGCAAGGGATCTTCATAAGCAATTAGAGTCAAAAATCATAACTTTAGACAACTTTAACGTTTACAGCTGGGAAGGCTTAAAAGCTATTTCCCCCCTCTAATCTTCTCCTGACAATCAATGAATAGAACAGTAAATGTTATTAGACTAATTTACTGTTCATCAGGAATAAGAAATGAATAGAATAATTTGCTGTTCACAGATCTGATTGTGTGACATGGATACAGATTGATTCGGGGGAGGGGGGATATCAGGGATGCAGGTTCTATTTATACCATCCTACAGCAGAGCAATGCCACTGACTTTTCCCTGGTTTACACAAGGTCAAGCAAAGATTCGCAACTCCATCCTAAACAGAGTAACACCCTTCTGAGCCCATTCAGTTCAATGGACTTCGAAGGGGGTAACTCTGCTTAGGATAGTACTGTACCATTCATTGTTAGTTCGTCGCTATGTTTATTTGACACTTTTCTCCTTAATGGGATGCAAAGCAGCTTACAACAAACAAGTACAATAATGTGATTGAAATGGTTTTTTAAAAAACAAAAACTAAGAATAAGTGGTATTTGGGGGCCAGCTGGAAATCTAACAAGGCCACTTGTCTCACAGCCACTGGGCACAGACTGCAAGGTAGGAGCCGAAGGCAAAAAAAACCCCGCTTTGGCTCTTGCCCTTCAACTTGCACCCAAAAGCTCACATGTCCTGCCCTTGCCCAAGATCTAGACCTGAGACCGGAGAAGCAAGAAAACTACAGTTATTGAAGTTGACAGCACGGCTCCTCTCAACCTGCTGTCCCAGCTCGTTGCCAGTTGGAAAGGCTTTTCCTGTTGGGAAACCAAGATTGGCATGGATTGACCAGAGACCTGTGGCCATTTGGGATGTTACTGAATTTCAATAATGCACTGTTTAGATCTGAAAGTCCCCCTGTCTGATTTGGGTTCACCATAAGGACTAGGAAAATCCAACAGAGCCAGCTCTTCCATTGGTGGAAGATGGAACCCCAACAAGAAAATGGGACTTCAGGAGACCCATGTGGACAAAGACATGTGGAAGTAGGACTATGATGAGGAAAAGAAAATTTAGGACTACCAACTCCAGGTTGGGAAATTCCTGGAGATTTGTGGGTGGAGCCTGGGGAGGGCAGAGGTTGGGGACCAGAGGTAGCTCAGGCGGGATCTGATGCCGCAGAGTCTACCCTCTGAAGCAGCCATTTTCTCCAGGGGAACTGATCTCAGTCATCTAGAAATCAGTTGTAATTCCAGGAGAACTCCAGACCTCATCTGGATGTTGGGAACCCTAGCAAAACTGAGTGGAAAAGCTGGTAGATTACCACCCTTTCGCCAATACATTTACCCCTGTATTTGTGTTTAAATGTTGTGGAAATGCCGACTCCACTGATGGAACCTAGGGAAACTAAATGGCTCATGATGATGAGAAAAATATCAAAAAGAAGTGGAAAGAACAAATTGGCACCTCCCTGGTAACTATTTACATCAGCCCAAAGGGACAGCCTCCAGGCAGAGAATGAGTGGAAACAAACTCAAAGCTAAAACAGGAATATTCTGAAATTAAGCATTTCAGCATTTTCAGGTCACGCTTTCTCTAACATTTGGGTCACTGTTTTTAAACAAACAAAAATACTCAATAGAAAGCTGTAAAAAGAAACTGACGGATGAGTATCTGTTAACAAATCTAACGCCCACGTCATAGGAAGTAAGGATTAACTTTAAAAAAAAATTATGGATTAATCACACATGACTTTCACAGCACTCTCTATACTGGAAGTAATTATGATTAATAAGAGCAACCAGATAATTTGTATTTAGTTTTGACTCGCATGCAAAGTTTTCCTTTCCTTCTGATATGGCAGTCCCGGGGGGGGGAGAAGAATGCCAACTTTTGCAAAAAAAGAGAAAGCCACATAAAATATACATTAAGTGAATGTCTCATCATTATGTTCTGTCCCAATCATAAAACCTTTTTTTTGGCATCATGTAATCCTGTATTTTAACTTTTGAGGAAGGATTCAGGGTTGCTTGAAGGGGAAGCACTGAGTAGGTTCTTGCGGGAGGTACTGTAATTGCTGCATAGGGTGATTTTGTGTTTGCCCAGGAGAAACAAACAGCCTGACCTCCTTCCTCAGACTGATAAAATAGCTACTCATCTGTTCTAAGTCAAATCTGCCTCTTGTGGAAGAGGCAGGCCAGCCCATAGCTACAGTGGGGCAGGATGGGGCCACGCCCTCTAAGTCATGAACAACACCCCACTGCTGCATCTTTCTCTCCCATGAACATTTGTGTTCCCCACATTCCATCCCATCAAAGGCCAAGGCGGTGCTTCAGAACATTGGCGTCCCTGGCCTTATGTGACGTTCAAGGGACTCCCTGCAGCCCAACGTTCCATGCCTCCTCCAAGTCTTCCAGTCATGGGAAGTGGCTTCAAGGCCTGCATGGCTCCTTCCAGTCTTGGTTTCTCCCTCCCCTCACTGGCTGTGGCTACCTTGACCACCACACATGGGCTGATCGAGGAGGGTAGAGCCAGCTGCTGAGCACTGGCTGCCTTTCCAGCCAAGGGACTCTTAGGAGAAAATGTCATTATAAAGTGCTGGGTGTGAAATTCGACATGGGCAAGGAAGAGCTGAAGAGAGCCTACTGGAGGTTGGCACTACATTGGCAACCAGGTGTCATGGGTCCTGGCTCAGCCAAGCGTGACTATTCCTCAAATGAGGAAGGGGCACAGAGCGACCCAGCCTCCTCCAAAGTCAGCCCAGAGGAGGAACCTTTGCCGGCACTTGAGGGAGAAGAGGCCCCAGCATCTGCACAGGAGGTGCAGCAAGGT
This sequence comes from Gekko gecko, assembly GCA_029375565.1. Lineage (NCBI taxonomy): Eukaryota > Metazoa > Chordata > Lepidosauria > Squamata > Gekkonidae > Gekko > Gekko gecko. Next base: position 25,908,822 of record JAPDNY010000012.1, on the reverse strand, counting down.
GAAGAACCTGAGGTGCAGTCAGAGGAACAGCCTGGTCCAGAGCCTGGCCCAGCATCCCCAGCTGGAGACATCTCAAGGCCAGAGTCCCCACCTAGCTCACCTGAATGTCCCAGATGCAGGGCATGCCAGTGTCTGGATGTACAGGAGAGAAGGAGGAGTGTCAGACTTCAGCCATTGCAAAGGCAACGTGAGGGGCTGTGAGTCTTTGCAGGTTGCCTCCCAGGGAAAGGAGGGTCTGGTTATAAGCAGCCACACTCACCTGCCTTGGTGTGGATGCAGCCATGCAATCTTGCATCTTGTTTTGGCAGCCAGCCGCCGCCGCCGCCGCCGCCTCCTCCGCCTCCTCCTCCTCCTCCTCCTCCTCCTCCTCCTCCTCCTCCTCCTCACAACTCTGATTGATCTCTCAGCATTCCGACCCCTGGCACTGTTTCTCAGCTTGGTTTGGACTTTGCACCTGGGTTAGTATATTGGATTTGTGGTGACTGGCCAGAGCCAGCACACTGGGCCTGGGTGAATCATGGAGCAACTTCCTTCTGAGTTGGTCAAGTTCTGCAGGGCAAGGAGAGAGCAAGGGTTGCTTTCCTTTTTTCTCTCTGAAGCTGTTTTTCCATCTCTTTTAATTTTTTTCTTGAATTGCTGCAAGGTATATGTTGTGATGATATTAACCCAGTGGAATGATGGGGGGGAGCTATTACTACTTAATTTAATTAAATTTCCCAGTCCCCACCCCCCTGCCCCAGGACCCTGGCCCCTACCCAACCAACCAAAATTTTCTGGCTATGTCCCTGGAGGCAGGTAAGTCTTTTGTATGTTAGAGAACTGTGTCTTTTTTCTCTCTCTCTTTCTGGCTGTCATAGTGCCACAAATGATTGTCAGAAACACGTTCCCTATTCCTTATGCCACAGAGCCGGCCCCAGATAAGAAGCTCTATCCCACTTGATTCCAAAAGCCAGTGTGGTATAGCAGTTAAGAGCGGTGGACTCTAATCTGGAGAACTGGGTTTGATTCCCCACTTCTCCACATGGAGCCTGCTGGGTGACCTTGGGCCAGTCACAGTTCTCTCAGAACTCTGTCAGCTCCATCTGCCTCACAAGGTGCCTATTGAGAGTGGAGGAAGGGAAGGCAATTGTAAGCCACACTGAGATTCCTTTAGGTAGAGAAAAGTGGGCTATAAAAAGCTACTCTTCTTCACTTCCTCTGCTGAGGCCAGAACCACCAAGAGCAGAATAAGCTAAGAGGATAAAATTCCAGGGGCCGGGGCCAGGGGGCCTTTAGAGCAGGGCAATTTGTATAATTTTCTTCCTTGTGATGTTTGGGTTGGCTTTGAGTGGTGTGAGGGGAAACCCTGAGGGGATCTTCTTCAGGGGACCCATCATGGTTCTCCACAGCCCTGGCTGAGGCAATGTGAGGGAAGGGAAAACAGCAGCTACCCACATCCCATGGTGCCTGGATCCAGAACGCATCTCTCTCTCCAACTTCCAATTAGGGTTTCTAACTTCAAGTTGAATGGGGAGTTCTCCAGACTACAGGTATCAGTTTCCCTGGAAGAAATGGCAGCTTTGGAGGGAGGACTCTATGGTATACAATAGGGTTTAGGAGAAATGGAAGTCCTAGAATGATATCACATCCTCACTGAACTCCCTCCCCTCCTTGAACTCCATCCTTCCTAAGCACCACCCCCAAATCTCTAGAAATGTTCTTAGCCAGAGGTGACAACCCAATTTCCAGTTGCCACTGATGACTCCATCAGTGGGAAGGAAGGAAGCGACCAGGCGTCTTCCGTTGTATCCCAGTCCAGCCCAGCTAAGAATCCCTTCTTCCACTTTGTATTTAATTTTAATAGCACTTTCAGATTTTTATTCTGGTCAGCTGTCTTGGAAGCCAGTCTTGGGCTGGAAAATGGGGGACAAATATAATTGTTTGACTCTGAGAAGCTAAAGACTTGAATTCATTTCAGAATTCTCTTAATCCAATTTTTTCCCTTGGAGTTTGAAGCTCTGAATCACCTGGTCTTTGATCCAAAGTAGGAAACGAAGGCTTTAGGAATCTTCCATTACTCTGTTTGATGATGTTAAATTTCCATATTTTGCACAGAGCAATGCGCCTGTGCAGTTAACTGTAGACTTTAGTCCCTTTAGTTCTTTATTTCATTTGCATCTTTTCCTTTCACAGCTTCCTGATATGCACATGCACACTGGATTTTTTAAAAAATAAAACACCCTTTGCAAAAGATCAACTTTGGTGTGATTGTACATCGGGTTGTATAGAGATTCTTTATTTCATTGGTGTTTTCCTTTGGTTCCATGGTGTTTTCACGATGTGCAGGAGTGCATGTGCACATCAGTGATAGCTATGATCACGTCAAAGTTTGTTTTGTGCAGTCTTTTGTCCAGGTGCACATGTGCAGTAGTGACACAGAATGTGGGAAAGATATCAGTGAATGGAAAGAATGGAGAGCGGGGACCAATGTCAGAATGAATTCCAGAGCGGTGCCCACGTTACTCTGTTGCAGCAAAAAGTCAACCTGAGTGGTGAGGCCCCTTAGGGCTAAACCAGATGTGATTCTAGGAATTGTATGAATGGAGCCATCAGCAGGGTATTCCCCCCCCCCTTCAAACACCAGGTCCACAGAGGCACAACCACAACTGCAACAGTGGCACAAGGACAGGGGACAGTGCCATTTTTTCTGATCTGAAACGGCTAGCAGAGCTGCTGTATGCCCCATTGTGGCAAACATGCAGCTACTGATATGAACCTCTGTATGTTTACCCCAAGAGGGTAATGGGTGACTCTGCAGAGCCACTTGAGATTGGTAAAATAACATTGCACAAGGCTTAACCTATTCTTCCTCTCATGCTGCACTGCCAGTCACCACCAGGGAGGGCTTGTGGCTCAGTGGTAGAACATCTGCTGCAGAAGCTGAAGGTCCCAGGTTCCATCCCTGGAATTGCCAACTGAAAACAGATCTGGCAGTAGGTGATGTGAAAGACCCTTGCCTTAGACCCTGGAGAACTGCTGCCAGTCAGAATTACGGTTGCCAACTCATGCTTGGAAAATTCCTTGAAATGGTGGAGTCTGGACAGGGGACTGACCTCACCAGGGAGGTAATGCTCAAGATTCCACCCTCCAGAGCTGCCATTTCCTCCAGGGGAATTGATCTCTGCAGTCCAGAGATCAAGTGTATTTCTAGGAGACCTCCAGGCCCCACCTGGAGAATGGTAATCCTACAGCCCAAACAAGCATCTTTTGGGTATGTTGTAGGGCTGTCTTTCAGCTATGCTCCTGCAGAGTGCAGGGGTTGGACTAGATGACCTGAAAGGTCCCTTCCAACTCTAACATTCTGTGATTTTGTGATTCTATGACCAGTGGTCTGACTCAGTATATGGCAGCTTCATGTGTCCAGGTATATGTGTTCACCAGGTCCTCATGCACCAGTTCCAGAGAGACCTGAGAAGCCTCTAATATCACCAGGAAGTCTCCTGACAGGCCGACAGCTGTTTCAATTTCAGTCTTCACTGGCCGTCCCCAGTGATAGAAAATGTAATTTTCTCAACTTCTTGATTTGGTCCGGAAAGCTGAAAAGGACACAGTTCTCATTATTCCGTGCAGGAAATTATGGCTAGGAAGGGTTGGGACGTTATACTTTTACAAGCCCTCCCTCGTATTGCTCACTCCTTTCCCCCTTCACAAAGCCAGTTTGTTGCCCAGGAAGTGGAGGAGGCAGGATGAGCAAGGAAAGCGTGTGTCTGAAGCCTCTCTGGTGAAGGCTCGCAAAAACTCCTCAGACTTTTTCAAACATTTGACAGGGATGCTCACCAATAGTGATTCCCCCACCCCCACCCCCAAAAAATAGATCCCAGGGAAGGGGGGGTGTTCACCCACCATGAGTGAGAACATCCTTATCCAAAACCGCATCCTCCCGTCAAAGTCAAACCTGGCGTTTTCCCACCTAACGTGTGAAAGCTGCTCGGAAACGTTTTCTTATATCCCTCTTTTTAATAGGTTCTTCTTAGGGCCGAACATACAGGTAACTACCATCGCATCAGCTACCTGACAGTCAGTATTCCGATTTTTGTGTGTGTGTGCACAAAGGAGAGTGAAGTTTGGTATCAGAGGGTATTTGTCTCATGTGCCATTTCATAGGGAGACAATATGGTTTCCCCTCTCTGTGCTGCAGTCCCCGGCAATCAGAGAGGCTTGAAACAGCCTCCGCCTGCACGTTCCTGCGAAGTCACGCAGGTTTCTCTCACTGATGTGTGCTATTTCTGAACTGAAGCATAAGGTTTATTGTCCCCGCTGTTCTATCCTGCAAGCAGGAGTGGGGGGCGGGGTTTGACTACTGTGTTCAGCAGGCATCAAGTTCCTGCTTTTTTTAAAAAAAGAGGGAGTGATTGTAAGGCTAGATGGTAAAAAGCTCAGCATTCCTCAGCCTTACAAATGTTTCAGATTTTAAACAACAAAAACAGTAACATTGGGGGGGGGGGGAACCTTGAGATCTTAAAATGGAAGGCAGAAAAACCAAGCAGAATAAAATCAGATCACTATCAATGTGTTGGCCCCCTCCCCGAGTTGGAGGAAAGAGACAGACATGAGGACTCGGTTTAACTAAGGGCCACTTCATTAACTATTTACACATTTGGGGCCAGGGCAAATCCTGAGTGTGGAACAGGCCAAGGCCCCATTGGTGTCGTTGTAAAGAACGGTGGACTTTGATTTGGAGAACTGGGTTCGAATCCATGGTCTAACACATAAAGCCTGCTGGGTGAACCTTGGTCCAGTCATAGCTCTCTCAGCCCCACCTACCTCACAAGGTTACTATTGTGGGGCGAGGAAGGGGAGGTGATTGTAAACCACTTTAAGACAGTCTCAGGTAGAGAAAGGCAGGGTGCAAGCACTACCGTTTATTCTCCTTGATCCCCATTACGAGCCTGTAGCCAGGATTTGGTGGGGGGCAACAAGGTGCTGGGGGGGCTCTTAATCAAATTTAAATTTACTTTTTTAAAAAAATGCCTTACCTTTTACTTTATTTAAATAAAAAGCCACTGGTGCCTTTCTCCTCACACTGCTGCTTTTCTGGTGCAAGAGTGATCTGGTCTGGGAAGGGGGACAAGCCCTTCACTGCCCAATCAGATCCAACCACTCGTGAGAGCCAGCCAGCCACTCATGAGCCATGAGCCAGCGTAGGAGAGCTTGTGAGTTTTTCATGCTGAGCGGGTGTCTCTCCAAGCCGAGCAGGTGTCTCTAGCTTCTCCTGGGCCACCCAACCTCCTTCTCAGCAGACACAGGTGGGTGGCATACCAGCCAGCCAGTGAGTGCCTTCTCTCCGCCACCTCTGCTGCTGGAGTAGTACCAGTGGCATGGACCACAACTTCCAGGGATCCTTAATTCTCTGCCACTGCCACCCCCTGGGAGCCTGGCACAGCTGGCCTGAACCCAAGGTGTGGAGCTGCCTGCCTCTGGGCCACTTTCTTGGCATGGCTCACACTGCACTGCTCTCAACCTGGCATTGCCAGTGATGCAAGTAAGGAAATTTGGGGGCGTTGTAAATACAATAGGGGGATCAGGCCCTAAAGCCCCACTGCTGGCTATGGTCCTGGGTGCTCACCAGATCCATTTTTTTCCCTTTCCCTGCACTGCCCTGCCAACACCAAGGTCAAGACTCTTAGGGCCTTGCACCCACTGGTCAGCCCAGAGCTGCCCACAGCTCTTGCTGCAAATCATCCAGGAATATATCATTGCCCTCATCTGAGAGATGTATCTCATCACCCCTGTACAGGCCAAGCAATTTGACCCGTATCCTGGGGTGAGGAAAGAATTGGCCCAACCATCCCTCCCCCGATCATTGCATTCTTCAGCTCCCGGTTCACCTTCCTGCAAGGTCTATCCAAACATCTGGGATCCCCCACACCTTGCCAAACCCAATGTGGCAGTATAGCGGACCAAACAATCTGCACTTCGGGCCACCTTCTTGTGATGAGCTCCAGGTCAGCACAAACTGCCCCCCAAGCCCTCTGCAGTCCCCTCAGGACCATGGGAGAAATGGGCTCCTGCCCATCCAGCTGTGACCCCACCTCATGCAACCAGCCCTTCCAACATCTACTGATTGAGGAAGTCCCTGTGGTTTCCTCAAAAACCCAAGCTTTACTCAGAAAAGCCAAGACCAATAGTTTGGTGTAGTGGTTCAGAGCGTGGACTTTAATCTGAGAGAACCAGCTTTGATTCCCCACTCCTCCACATGCTGCTTTTCTCTCAAGAACAGTCCTTGAAAAAACTCTCTCAGCCCCACCTACCTCACAGGGTTTCTGTTGTGGGAAGCAGAAGGGAAAGGAGATTGTAAGCCTCTCTGAGACTCTTTCAGGTAGTGAGGGCAGGGTATAAATCCAATCTCTTCTTTTTCTCCATCTCCATCCTCCTGTACTTCAGATCCACACAGCACTGCATCAAATTTGTCACCGGTATCAGCCACACCTTCCAAAGCCCTACCTACTGCCTAAAGTCCTTGAACTGCTGACCCACCCAGTCATAGAAATCATCCAGATAGTGAGCTGTGTCGACCAATCCCACCTGGTAATGTAGAGCCCACTCCAGGAAGGAACCGAAATACTCAAGATCTGTGCACAAAATGGAGCATCCCACAGGCAGGGCCCTATCCATATAGTAGTGCCCTTCAAATGCAAAACCCAATAACTCATAGTCAGCGTGAGGGGTTAGTTGCCCCTTTAGTTGTCTTACCAAATGTGTTATTGCAATCTTAGCTGTATTTATTGCTCAGTTACTTATGCATCTTCACTCTAGTTAGCTCTTCCTAGCAACTAACCCCACCTCGCCTGTATGAAGTCTGTTTCTGTATATCTGAAGAAGTGCACATCTACACATGCAGAGTCTCTCCATTCTCGCATGTACCCAGGGTTGAGCTTGGCTGGTTTTGGGGGTGCAGCTGGACTCAGGCTTCGTTTTCACGTCTGTTTGTTAACTCTCGCATTTGTGTGCTAATTTGCCGCCCTTCATTGATCTTGCCGCCTTGATCCAATCTCAGCTTCTCTTATGCATCTTTACTCCGACTGGTCCTTCCTGAGGCTTCCACACACACACCCCTCTTCCTGTGTGTAAGGCTTGAAGAAATCTTGTTTCAGTTTGTCTGAGGAAGTGTGCTTGCACACGAGAGTTTACACCTGGAATAAAACTTTTGTTAGTCTTGCAGGTGCCACTGGACTCCCAACTTTGTTCTGCTGCTTCAGACCAACGCGGTTATCCCACCTGAATCTAAATTAAGTTAACTTGTTGGAGGAGGATGGATGGATGGGGCTGGGCAGCCAAAGAAGCTTGGGGCAGCGGAGGAAGGTTATCCAGACAATTTTCCCCACTGCAACCTCCCCCCCACTCTACAGACTGCCCACTAATCTTCCCTCTGCCCCTCCCCTCAGAAACCTTTTAGCCCTGCCTGAGGCCCTTAGCCTTTGCTGCTCCTTAACAAAGGGGAACCAGGCAGCTGTGAAAGGAGACACAAACACATCTTTCCCAACTGCAACCACCCTCTGGATGGCCGATCGCTCACCCAACCATCCTCACTCCCCCTCCAGAACCCAAATAAATGTGAGGACAAACTCATGGCTGCCAGGAGTGTGCCCTGGCATTTTTACAGTTGTTTCAATCTACTTGCTGCGCAGACCGCGTCAAGCAACTTACAGCCACCTTCAGCCACCAGGATTGTTCAGCAGCACCAGCACTCCCGCAGAGTAACTTCTATATAGCACCACACTGAAACAGTACTGTGGTAAACTATATACAGATTTATTTGCAGGATTCACCGACAAACTGCTCCACCAGACACATACGCAGAGAGAAGAGAAAAGTACAGAGCAGGACATTTACATTTATACATTGAGCATCCAATCAGCATCATGCTGAGTCATGATCCACTGACCTCAACCACAGCTGGTCTGAACCAGTCAGAACTTGTTGCCAGCAGCTTACCTGCTGTCATATAGATCATTCTGATCTGACTGCTGGATATTAACCATCAACACTACTGTGGGCTCACAGATAGGGTTCCCTACTTCCAGGTGGTAGCTGGCTGGAGATCTCCCACTATTACAACTGATCTCCTGATGACAGACATCAGTTTACCTGGAGAAAATGGCCAGTCTGGAAGGTGGACTCTATGGCATTGTACTCCATTGAAGTCCCGCCCTTCCCCAAGCCCCGCACTCTACAGTCTTCACCCCCAAAATCTCCAGGAATTTCCCAACCCAGACCTGGCAACCCTACTCACAGCACAGAGCTTTCCTCCTCCCCCGGCTCCTTTTCTTTCCCCCCTTAATACTTTAGTATAAATATTTCAGTACAACTTCCAATATTACAACAAGCCAATTATAAAAGAAATGAAGTAACTTAGGTTAATACATAAAACAATAATACATTATCATCAAAAAACATTACAAAAATTCTAAAGCAATACTAGTAAAAAGACATTATTTTTTAAAAAAAATCTATCAAGCAGAACACTATGTGAACATAGATGTCATAACAGATTTAGAGATTTCATTCCTACATCATGTTCAGACAAGTAATCTAACACAATAAACCATTTCTCATCAAAGCTAGAGCATGTGGGACTAGATTCATATTTCTTTATTTGGTCAGTAATTTTCTCCATCACATATTACTCCCAAATCTTACAATGTCATAATAAGAGAGTGGGTGCAACAGGATTTTTCCAAGTTAAGGCAAGAGCCAATTTTCCTGCTACCAAAAGAGTGGAGATGAGCTCCTTTCCAAAACATGGAATTGTTGCATCTGGCCAGTGGTTCAAAAATAACACCTCAGGAGAAAAAGGGACTACAGAACCAGTAATCAGAGATATCTGAGGCAATATTTCTTACCAAAAATGTTGTGATTTTGTGCATTGCCACCAGCAATGTGCATATGTTCCTACATGTCCACAATGTCTCCAACATAGAGGAAAGTATGACTTAGTTATATGAGAAAGTTTATGTGATGTGTAGTACCAGTGGGTTAATATTTTAAATGTTTGGATTGTCGAATTTATTACCTTAGAAGATAAAGTAGAAGAGCACCATTCCCTGCTCCTTTTCAAGTGCCAAAACAGCTGTGTAAAGAGGGCACACATACTCCCTGCAGCTGTTTTGGCACTTGAAAGGCACAGAATGGGGGGGAAAGAGCACTGCGCTGTGAGCCCATGCCAGATTGGGGGCCTTGCAGCATTTTAAAAGCACTGTAAAATGGCCAGGGTGAACTCACAGTAGCCATGAGTTCGCCATCAGGTTTGGATTATCTGAAGCTACTCCCACCCGCCCCAAAAAATTAACCCTGAAGTGCAGGAACAGCTGCAGCCTGCCCGGTGCCAGACAGAAGAGTCACTGGCTCCTCCTACATCACCAGCACTGGACTGTGAGGAAGGATGGAGACAGAGGCCTTCCTTCCATTCTCCTCTGCCTCTATGAGTGGCCCATGGAAAGTCTATGAGTGGGCCCCAGCAGATGACCAATGTTTCTGCACTTTGCACTGGATAACAGACATAGGCTGCGTTCAGACGGCCAGTCAATCGCGCCATGAGCCCTCCTAAAATTTTATCCCGATTTTTTAAATCCAGCCTAGCACGACCAGACGCCCCCATGAAATAGCCTCACCGCGCGTTGTTCCCACCGTGATTTGTCTACACGGCATCCACCAAGGATTTTTTTAAAAAAAGTTTTGTACATTCGCATAGGCAAGGCTGCGCCTCCTTGGAGAACTGAGGCGATCGCGGAGGGTTTTCAGCAAAGTCCCGGTCCTCCCCCTTGCCATCATGATCAATGGAGGGACTATTTTGCAAGTTAGAACAGTCCTTCCCCCCTCCATCTCCCATTGTGGTAACATCTTGTCCCTAAAAGAAATAAGCATGAATATTACATTCCTTCTCGTAGCGCTTATCGCTGAATGCGTTTCCTCGTTAAAGCGCACATGGGGTTTCAATTTTTTAAAATCGCACCCCCCGTCGGCTCGGTCTGACGTCAGACTGAGCCGACGGGAGCATCGCGCGCTAATGGAGTGACCAGACGGAAGAAAGTCTGCAGTTGTTGCGCGGGTAAGCGAAAACCCTACATTGAAACTGCTACTTTTTAAATCAGGATTGGAGGCGCAGCAGAACGGGATGCCTATGGGACCGGAATATTTCGCAGATGTTTCTGTCTGGTCGTGCATTTTTGATCCGCAAGGGAGTCGTTCCTATGGCAGATCAAAAGATCCGTCTGAACACACCCATAGAGGCAAAGCAACTTCAGGGAGGAAGGATTCCTAATTAGGATTCCTGATAGCAATTTGAACACACAAGATTGTTTGAGATTTTATTAAGAAATAGCTCCTGTAGGTATTTTAGTAAACTATCTGACAGCAGGTAAAGACAATGTTCATGTTGGGACAGCTTTGCCAGGAGACCCTCCAAATGTGTTCTGCTAGAACAATCATTTCAGATTTCCCTTTCAAAAATCCCTTTGATTTTGTGTCTCCACAGCTTTCACACACGCTGAATAACAGTCTTTCATTCCACATTCAATGTACTTTGCAACTGGAATTTACTGCGTGAAATGGCAAGCAATCGCTGAAGTGGATAGAAAGTGAATCAGAAGTGCATTATTTGGCATGTGTGAAAGCATCGTTGTGTGAACTGAACCCGTTTTGAACCATTTTGTTCCCCCTGTCAAAAGTTTTCTATAACATTATGCACTTTTCAGTTGCATTTGTGTAATAGCCAGCATGATAACTGTAAATGCTATCCATTGTTAAGTATAAATGCTATACACATGATGTATAAAAACCACACAGCATGCAGGCACACTTCAAGGAAAACCGACAGTAGAAAGCATAGGATCAAAACTGTTACCAAAATACAAGCAAATATAAAAAGAAACATGGAGTATTCACTGCCCTGCTATCAAAAAGCCCCTGTGTTGCTTGTACCAAAGGGAATGGCCCTGTGGTGGACGTCCACTTTCCATCTAACACAGATTTACTTCCTTCTGGTTTCTACTATAAAAAGCAGTATCTCTTTTAACAGGAAAATGCAGCCACCTGCTCAAATCACCCCTTCCAAATTAATATCTATAATGGACTCACAAATGGAAACTTTCTACAATTAGGCACACTCCAGGAAATCTGGTGTGCCCTGCGTGAGTGGCAAAATGCTGAGTGTTTCATCCTTTGCCACCTCTCCAGGTGGCATTCTTGACAACGTAAGCTGTAAAGAGACACATCTGTATGTGTGTGTGTGTGTGTGTGTGTGTACACATCAGTTTCTTAGACACCATCCATTGCTGAAATTTACTCCCAAACTATTTATATGTGCAATGCAAAAAGAGTATGAAGCTCTCATCATCCAATTCCCTCATTAATTAGCACACATCTAAGGGGGCTTCACAGGCCAAAAGTGTCTCAGATCAGGAATGCCACAAAATAAGCAGTGAAGGAAACTGTCAACAAACACAGTTTTTAGGAATTCCTCAAAGCAACTCAAGGCACGCTACTTCTACCGTGCATAACCAGAGTTGCAAATCTGTTATATCTTCTCTCTTTTGGCTGTTATTTCAAGGTAGTGGTATAAGAAAGGCACAGAATATGAGAAGCTATCAGTCAACCAACAGGAAGTAGTCGTAATACTAATCCTGTTCACATATTACAGTGAACATATATTCATCCTGCCTGTATCCATGTACATATGTTTGTAAGAAAGAGCCAACACAAGTGTACACTGCACACAGGGAAGCCCGATTCACAAATTGCAGAGAATGCAAATACTATCCATGTAGCGTGTACACTTGATTGTTCTTTGTATATGCATTAAGTAATTCTCACATTACATTCAGTGCATGTACAGCTGGATGTGTGATTGGAACACCACTTTTATCCAAGGACTGGCCCCCAGTTTCATTCATAAAGTATAAGTGGGCTCGCTCTTTCTTACAAACAAACAGTTTCTTACAAACAGTTGTATGGATGTACATGTGTTCACTGTAACTTCTGAACAGGGCAACATCATCAGTGGTAACATCATCAGCTGATCCCAGGGCCACAGAAGGGTAAACTGGAGCAAAACAAAGCTCAGGGGATATCCTCCGATAAACGTCATTGGTCAATAATGTGGTGTATTTAAGTACCTAGAACATCAACATAACAAATGTAATATATCTTTGAGTACATAACATTTCGTGATGATAAAAGCATTACTAACCATGCACTTTATAAAGAGACACTTCTTTTTTAACAGCAAATGCAGCCGCCTGCTCACACAATCCTTTTAAATTAATATCTATAATGGACTCACAAATGGACCCTTGTATACAATTAGGCAGCCTCTAGAAAACCTGGCCTCTAACTCCCATGAGACTGACAGCTTATTACACAATTTAACTGTGAGCCACTGCTTTGAAGTTCGAAGGTGAAAGACCAGACAGGTGCAACATTGCTTTCTACTAACTTTAGACAATGTGAACCAATATTACATGTTCAGTTTGTCCCCCTTGCATACTCCCCAACCTTTCACTCTGCTACGGCCTACTTTGCCTAGGCACTAAATCCTAGGCAAAGCAGGCAGCAGCAGAGTGAAATCCTACCGGTTACCTTTATATCCTTTCCACAGCCAGCAATCAGAGCTCGTCTTTAAGGAGGAGGAATGGCGCCGGTAGCAGGAGGAGGAGGAGTTAAACCTTGCCCTTCACTCAGAGCAGCTTACAATCTTAGCACCCAAAATTGGCAGAGAAGAAGACGGCAGCCCAGGGGAAGGAGGCGACGGATTGGAAGACATCAAAGTTGAAAAGGACTCAATCTACAACTGGAAGAGACCTAAAAAGAAGACATTTTAAGGACTGTCCGTGTACCATCTGCAAGGAGCTGTTTGATTACTAACCCCAATGGACTTTACTAACTGTATTAACAGAGTGATTCTGGACTTTGTAAAGTTTAAAAGAAGATCTTCGAATCGCGATAGATGCCAAAATGGTATTGATTGCTAACTAAAATTAACCTTTATTAACAGAGAAAACTTCACTCCATCTTTCTCTTTCTCCAGCTGTCTACCCTCCCCCTTTCTTATAAAAAGAATAAAATTCTCTCCTTTTTAGGAGAGTTTTACCAAAAAAAAAAAAAAAAGAGCAGCTTACAATCTCCTTCCCCAAAACAGACACCCTGTGAGGTAGCTGGAGCTGAGAGAGCTCTGAGAGAACTGCTCTTGAGAGAATAGCTGACAGAACTGTGACTGACCCAAGGTCACCCAGCTGGCTGCATGTGAAGGAGTGGGGAATCAAACCCAGTTCTCCAGATTAGAGTCCGCCACTCTTAACCATTACACCAAACTGGGACTTCGGTTGTGGCTTCAGCATGGTGGCTTCAGCATGGTGGTCTGCAGCAGTCAAGCAGCATGGGAGCATCTGTCCAGTGCTGCACTGCTGGCTCTCCAGTCCACCCATGTGAGTTTTCCTTTGCACCCCCCTCCCAGCCCTTCAAGCCTTGCAGTGAGGATACACCAATGCAGAGCTTACCAGCTGCTGTCCTTTATACAGTTTATATCTCCGGTACCTGGCATTATGTTTTATGGCACACATGGTCTGGCCCGGCAAAGTGACATTTTTGTCAGATCTGCCCCTCATAACAAATGAATTTGACACCTCTGATCTAGAGAATCCCATGGGTGATAAATGAACTTTGTTCATTCATCTTTCCCTCCATCCTTCTCCCACTAGGCTTACCAGCACTGCCTCAGCAAATGCCTGGAAACTGGAAGGGTGAAGTTTAGGGAGGATGTGCTTTTAATTCCCAATGACACTCTAGGAATTTCCCCCAATTTCTATGATAAATACCATAAAGAAATGAGGAAATTCCTAGAGTATCACTGTCAAGGTCATCTTCCAGCTAGTCATTTCTCTCTTACCTTGGTCCAGTTATATACATATATATAAAAACCAGGTGTGGGATCTCCACTATGCATACTGAGTCCTACGCTATTTAGAGCTTCATCAGTCATTTTGATAAAGGAAATATACTTCTGCAACCACGATTCTGCTGACTCTATAGATAGAAAGCAGTCCTGTTGATATAAAAGGGGAGGGGGCTGTGGCTCAGTGGAACATCCTCAGTTTTGCATGCAGAAGATCCCAGGGTCATTCCCCAGCATCACCAGTAAAGAAAGTCCAGACAGTAGGCAATATGGAAGACCTTTGCCTGAGATCCTGGAGAACCACTGCCAGTCTGAGTAGACAATATTGACCTTGATTGACCGATAGTTTGAGTCAGTATAAGGCAGCTTCCCATGTGTCATGTGTGTTCATATGTGCTATCAGAAACCACTCCCAGCTCTGACATGTGAATTCCTTATCCATGTCCATTAGTGGGCTACATAAATGTATCCACCCTGCTTTCACTTGCTGATGTCTTCCTTTGCAACATGTGGAGAGTGGCCATAGCTCAGTGACAGTCATATGTTTGGCATGCAGAAGGTCCCAGATTCAGTTCCTGGCATCTCCAGTTAAAAGGACCAGGCAGTAGGTGATGTGAAAGACCTGTGTCTGAGACTCTGGAGAGATGCTGCCAGTCTGAGTAGACAGTACTGACACTGGTGGAACAGTGGTCTCATTCAGTAAAAGGCAACTACGTGTGTTTGTATGTGTTCACTTGCTTATTTTCTGGTGTGTTTGTGTGTGTTCACATGCTTATTTTCTGGTTGTGACCCAGAAAGCTCCCCTGATAACACAGAACAAGCTGGTCCCCTGACAAAATGCATGACCGGCACAGGGACATCTCTGGGCCTGTGGAACTTTCTTTTCTCGTGGGGAGAAATGGGGAAGGAGACATTCTTCTAGTGCTTTGAGGCTTCCACATGCTGCAAAACAAAGGAGGGACAGAGTGATAATTGAACAATTAGCAAGTACAGTAATAAAAGAGTGTATAATTAAAATTAGGCGTGCATAATTAAAAGAACCGAGCCACCGAAAAGTGCAACGGTGTACAGAAGAAAAAGTGCAAACACACAGAGAACGATTCCAAAACAGGAGCGGCACAGTGTGATTTTTTTGTTGTTTCTTGGAGAGGCAAGAGAACAAGCGACAAGGGCAGTAAAAGAAGGAAAAACCGTAACAGTAATAAAACAGGGAGGCAATCATGAATTGCCAAAAGGATGCTGTAAAGAGGCAGATTTTCACAGCACATTTTACAAGGGTGGGCAACGACTGCCTGGCGGTGATGGACACATTAGGAGTCTATAGAAAGAAAGGATGACAGGAGGATCAATAAAGGAAACAAAGTAAACCTTCCAAGTACGACGATTGCTCAGGCCATAACAAGATGGGATGCCAAACGCAGGGCTGCCGCTGAAAATGGCAGTCCTGTGCAAGGGGGGTTTCTCCTTGCAAATGTGGAGCATGAACAGACAAAGCTGTCTTATAACAAGTTGAACTGTTGCTCTACCTAGATCAGTGCTGCTTACTCCAGATAACAGCGGTTCTCCAGGGTCTTAGGAAGAAAAAGAATTTTCCCAATATTTGCTGAGATTTTTTAACTGGAGACGGCAGGGACCGAACCTGGAACGAGCTCTTCCATTGAACCACAGACCCTCCCTCTAGTTTAAGAAACATGTGATATGATGCTATCATCTACCCTGTGTGGTCCCAAATAATGTGGAAGAGAGCAAATGCATCATGTGAACCAGCACGCATTTACCCATGGCAGGAAACCTGTCACAGAATGGCTGTTTTGGGTGCCAAGCCTCTGGGCAGTGTCACATCTTACTTTAGTTTTCCTTGATAACACAGGCCTTTCAGCAGGGTTTTGCTATTTAGATTGCATCCCACACGATGATTGTGAAGGGGGACCAGTGGAATTTTCATGTCTGATTACTTGTTCTCTTTAGCACAACACAGCTGTGTTAGGTCTGTGATGGTCCCTGTACAAGCGTGTGTTGCTGTCACTGGGTGATGGAATGCACATGTCAACCAGCCACAAGTCATGGCAAAGGACATTCAATCCTGCCAGCCTGCTTTTGGTTGAGGAATTCTAGGACACCAAGTGGATGCTTCTGAAATTCTCATCGTTCTGTTAAATTTTGGTTCTGAATTATTTGACTATTTTTTTTCTGAATGGAATGAACGTTAGTATGAATCATTCACCATTCAGTTTCTCATATGTGCGTGTGTGTGTGTGCACCTGGAAGTTATGGTGACCTCTGCTGACTGACCCTACTGGGGGCCTGGAGGATATTCAGAGAAGTGGCTGAATAAAGCCTGCACCTGCCTCCTGCCTCCGGTATTCCAAGGAGGTCTCCCATCCAAGTACTTGCCAGAGTCGACCCTGCTTAGCTTCCAGGATAAGGCTTGCCTGGGCTATCCAGGTCAGGGCTACTGTTCAGTTTTGATTTCTACATCAGATTTCTAAATCAACATCCAACTGAAGTGTATAATTTCCCTCCACTGTGTTACCAGTGTTCACATGTGCACGGATAAAACAATGCAAAAAAAAAAACAACAGCATTGTTGTGATTGTACATACAGTTGTATCCAGTTTTTGTGGGTTTTTTTAAATATAGTGTTTTATGTAGGTGCAGGAGCACGTGTGCATATCAGTAAACCACTACACAAAAAGAATCTTCATACAATTGAACATGCCATTTCAGGACGACTGCTTTTTTGCATTGTTATAGAATGTGCACATACCCACTGGGAACAGAGAGCAGGAAAATGGTGCATCCAAACTGATGGAGATGAAAGCTGCAGCATTCTTAATATGTTCCAGTTACAGCATTTTTAAAATTCTCCTAATTAAACTGAAATTAAAGTGGAGTAGGAAGCAACATGGGGGCAGGCAATAAAGGAATGGAAGGAGGGGAATCCATTCATCTTGAGCCCAAAGGGAAAGAAACCAGAATCATCAGCGAAGGAAAAAAGTCTTGGGCTCACTGCACCACAGTGACGCCTGTTGTTGAAAGCATAATGCAGAAATGATGAAGAAGCATGTGAACTTTTTAAGACAGGTGGTTCTTATAAAGAGGGCTTGGGCCAATTTTGCCCTGGAAGTGACTTGCATGTTATTAAGCCTCAGAAAATACACAGGGTTTTATAACAGGGCTATATTTCTGTGTAGCACTGATAGGCATATTTGCACAACAAGCTAATGTCCTGTTTATTTTCCAGGGCAATCCATCACTTAAAGTGCAAGGTTGCCTGTTGAAAGACCAAGACTTATAGGTGAGCCTCTGCCCCTAAATCAGAGCAATAAAAAGCTAGCTTCACACTGTTGCAAGTACCGTATGCAGATGAAAGATGCCATCTTGTCAGGAATACTTTACGGCATGGCGCAGTGGCAGCAGAGAACTTCGGGTGATAAAACCTTCCCCTCTTGGAGAGCCAGAGGTACTGAAAGAAGAACCTCAGCTCTGTCACTCTATGCAGATGTTTATCATTAACATGGAACTGCCATACCCTTAGACAGATCCTTGGTCAATATAAGTCAGTATTATCCACTGACCGGAAGCTGCTCTCCAGGGCCTCAAACAGACATCTTTCTCCTCACCTGTTACTTTATCTTCTGCATGCATAAGAAGATGTTTTACCAGTGAGTCACAGCCCCTCTCTCTAAACAGTGGTCCCTGTTCTAGATCCCTTACAACATCCCTTACAATGTTGGTTTTCAACCTGTGTTCCAGGTAACCCAAGCATTCCTCAGAAGCTCATCCAAGGCACCTCACTAAGAAAATCCAGAACAGCATAAAATCTTTTTTAAAGGACAGCTTTCCTATTATTGTCAGTCTTCCACATGAACACATAAAACTGCCTTATACCAGACTTGGTCTGACTCTCCAGTTCTTCAGGTGAATCTACCACATTATGTACTACCAGATCATTTTACCTGCAGATGTCAAGGAATGAACCTGGGATCTCCTGCATGAAGACGTTCTACCGATGAATCCATAGCCCCTTCCCGTGCAATATGCATCTATGGGAACATGTTCTAGTAAGTATGCTCACTTGGTTTTGCAAGGATGATGAGGTCCAACATGCCTGGCCAGCCACAGTGCCATTTCTGGCATGAACCTGGAAGAAATGTCACAGTATCATGATCTAGGATTCACCTGAAATGCTGTGGTTTTATCATGCGAAATGCTGGCCTGGATGAATCACAAGCTGGAGTTAAGATTGCTGGGGAAAACATCAATAACCTCAGATATGCAGACGATACCACTCTGATGGCAGAAAGTGAAGAGGACCTAAAGAGCCTCTTGCTCAAGGTGAAAGAGGAGAGCGCAAAAGTGGGCTTGAAGCTCAACATCAAAAAAACTAAGATCATGGCATCTGGCCCCATCACTCCTTGGCAAATAGAAGGGGAAGTCGTAGAAGTAGTGACAGACTTCACGTTCCTAGGATCCCAGATCACTGCAGATGGTGACTGCAGCCATGAAATTAAAAGACGCCTGCTCCTTGGGAGGAAAGCGATGGCAAACCTAAACAGCATGATAAAAAGCAGAGACATCACCTTGCCAACAAAAGTCCGCATGGTCAAAGCAATGGTATTCCCCATAGTAATGTATGGCTGCGAGAGTTGGACTATAAGGAAGGCCGAGCGCCGAAGAATAGATTCTTTTGAACTATGGTGCTGGAGAAGACTCTTGAGAGTCCCTTGGACTGCAAGGAGATCAAATCAGTCAATCCTAAAAGAAATCAACCCTGATTGTTCCTTGGAAGGCCAGATCCTGAAGCTGAAGCTCAAATACTTTGGCCACCAAATGAGAAGGGAGCATTCACTGGAGAAGACCCTGATGCTGGGAAAGATTGAAGGTCAAAGAAGAAGGGTACGGCAAAGGATGAGATGGTTAGACAGTGTCATTGATGCAACAAACATGAAATTGAGCTAACTTCAGCGGACAGCGGAAGACAGGAGGGCCTGGCGTAATCTGGTCCATGGGGTCGCGAAGAGTCGGACACGACTGTGCGACTGAACAACAACGAGCTGTGGTTTTATTATAGTTTCTGGTGAATCTCAGACCATCATCCAATATCATGATATCACTTCCAGATTTGTGCCAGCAGTGACATTGAAGCATCTTACCACAATTTTGCTCCCAGTGCACCACCAAGCAGCAGCAGGAGAAGTGGGGCACAAAGCAGGACATCTCCCGCTACAGCTGGAGACACGGCTACCTTATATGAAACTAAATGGCTGACTTTGAGCCACTGATTCTCTCTCAATCTAACCTACAGAGAGCCAGTTTGGTGTGGTGGTTAAGTACGCGGACTCTAATCTGGGAGAACCGGGTTTGATTCCCCACTCCTCCACTTGCAGCTGCTAGATGACCTTGGGCAAGCCATAGTTCTGTCAGAGCTGTCCTTGAAAGGGCAGTTTCTGTCAGAGCTATCTCAGCCTCACCTACCTCACAGGGTGGCTGTTGTGGGGAGGGGAAGAGAAAGGAGTTTGTAAATTGCTCTGAGACTCTGAGTGAAGGGCAGCGTATAAATCCAATCTCCTCCTCTTCTTCACAAGGTTTTTTCAAGGATAAAATGGAGGAGGAGAGATCATGTATGCTTCCCTGAGCTCCTTGGAAGAACAGTGTGAGGAATGCAACATATCCATTAACACAGGCCGCAGCTCTGAGATCTGTATATCCAAGATAGTATGCTGGGGAAGTTTCTTCTACACTGCAAGGCACTGATCGAGGACATTGAGGAATCAAAAAGCAAACTACTGTCATATGTGATTGGAGAATGGTAGCAAGCCTAGAACAAGGCTTGGGAACTGTGGTCTCATTTACACCTAAGACTTTGTTGTTGAACTTTGCATCAATGATCCCCAGAACTCAAGAAATTATCCCTTTAAGTCTATTGACTTCATCTAGGCTGACTTTCACTAAAATATGGAAACAAAAACCCTCCCCAAAGAAACAGGCTTTGGCTAAATAAGGTTAATTATGTGCCTATTTGGGGATGGAAGGCAGTATGGCATAGCCCAGTCTGATCAGATTTTGGAACCTTAGCAGGGGAGAAGGAGGGGGAGGAGGAGAAGAAGAAGTTGGATTTATACCCTGCCCTTCACTTGGAGTCTCAGACTCTACCTCCCCTCCCTCTCCCCACAGCAGACACCCTGTGAGATAGGTGGGGCTGAGAGAGTTCTGAGAGAACTGCTCTTGAGAGAACTGTGACTGCATGTGGAGGACTGCGGAATGAATCCAGTTCTCTACATTAGAGTCTGCTACTCTTGGCCACTACATGAATGGAGACCTCCAAGGAAGACTCTGCAGAAGAAAGCAATGGCAAACCACCTCTGCTTCTCAGTGCCCCTTACCTGGGGTTGCCATAAGTCAGCTATCATTTGATGACACTTTATGCACACATGCCTATATTTTAATGAGTCTTACCACTTAACAGAAAAATAAAGATGCGGCAAGAAGAGAGGAGTTATGGTCTATGTTTCTAGGTCAGATTGAGTTAGCTCAGATATGGTAGGGTAGGGTAGGATCATTTTAGACTTTCTAATGTTGATGTTAAGTAGTTAATATGTTTTTTAAGGAAACTTTACATTCTGAATAGCAGTATTAAGATGTGTACATTTGGTTAAGATGTTTATATAGACACACATTTGCTGAAATTTCCATTTTTAATTAAGGAAGCTATTTTTGTCGTTGTTGTTTTAGTTCTTTTTATATATAAGTATGACAAAAAGAAAGCCATGAGGGGAACAAACTGGGGTCATGCTGCTGAGGAGGGGAGGGGCTACCTTTCTGAGCACTGTCCCTGATCAAAAATGTTTCCCAATGATGTAAGGCTAAAAAAAGAAAAGAACAATATGAGTACCTGTCTCCCTATGGCTTAAAACCAATGGCAAGGGGCATTTTCAACAAGGAAATGGTACCTGGAAAATGTTTCCAGCCCCTTTTCTCCAGTGCTACAGCTCCGATCCATATTACATGTACATACCACACAGCGCTATTTTCTAGAGCCAAAAGACACAACAGCTCCTAATTCCAGCCAGATATTTGGAGGGGGGGGGTGTTACGAAGTATGGTTTTCAAGGCAAGACCTTGGTATTCCTTGGTGGTCTCCCATTCAAATGCTGACCAGGGCCAAACCTGCTTAGCTTCTGAGTTCTAAAAGATTGGCCTCACCTGGACTATCCAGGTCAGGGCACCTAGAGTTACACCCTTCTGAATGCATTGAAATCAGTGGGGCTACAACGGTGTAGTTCTGTTTAGCATTGTACTGCTAATCACAGATATGCAAGGTCCCTGTTATTTGGTTCTTAGTACAGCCGGCACTTACATAGTTTTCAGCTCATTATTCAACTGCCCTGTAACTAGTTCCTAAATCTTTGGTCCCAGTCACACGAGTGGGATACTGCACCGCTGAAGGGAGGCAAATTAGAGCCAGAGCAAAAAGATGTGTGGTAGCACGATCAGATGGGTCCCCGAGATGCCATGCAGACGCCAATAGCCGGCGATCACACGGCGATGTTGAAGCGCATCAAAGGGTTTCGCTTTCACATTCTTGCACATGCGCAATCTAACGTTTCTTCACACACTGTGGAGGCTTGAGAAAAACACATCCGATGCAACGGGACGCATGCACATGCCAGATGCGCCAGATTAACTCCGCTTCCGTGATCCAATGCTCACCTGCGACCTGCGTTTTCTGGTTGCTACTACCCTTTTGCTGGTACTTTTTAAATCTGCTTCTTCGGGCTGATGGTAAGGGTTGGTGATGGGTGCGCTACGCTTCCCAGATGTTGCCGTATGATCGCACCCATTTGATGAGCCCTCAACCCATCTGTTTCGTGGGGCAAATCCTCCCATGTAACCAGGGCCTTTATTTATTTAATTTATACTCCAGTTTTCTCCCCAACAGAAAGCCAAAGCAACTTACAACATCATTCTCCTTCATTTTATCCCCACAACTACCTTCAGGTAGATTAGACTTAAGAAAGTAACTGGCCCAAGTCACCCAAGTCCTCGGTAGAGGGGGTGATTAAAACCTGGGTCTCCCCCATACTGGCTCAATGAAATGTAAATATATTTGTGTGTTAACAGTAAGAAATTGGGTTTTTTTGAGGCACTCATGGTAATGCAAGATAACTTGCACCTCAAATAAACAAAAGCTACCACCTTACTAGATGGAAAGGCTAAGTTTAATATGTTTCTCTCTCGTTGCCTATTGTAATAATACATCACAATTAGGGAAGGGCGTGGATCGAACTATGAGCTAAAATTGTGGTTTGCGAGCCTCAGTTCGTGCAATCACATACCCCACAAACCACCCACGAAATGAACTGTTTTTCATGGAGATTCGTGAGGTTTGTGGGAGCGGTTCATGGGCCAGACATGCTGATGCCCATGAATCAATTGACCAGGCAACTGGGGTGGGGTGGACTTCTGCAGCCTTTCTGTAGCCCTGGAAACACCAATAGTGGCCCTCCAAAGCTTGATAGGCAGCTCTGACTGCCTTACTAGATGGAAAGGTAGGTTTAATATGTTTCTCTCTCGTTGCCTGTTTCAGTAATACATCACAACTAGGAATGGGCAGCATCAACCAAATTATGAACTGAAATTCATGAACTGGCCCGGTTTGAGGTTTGTGAGCCTCAGTTCATGCAATCACATCTCCCACAAACCACCCACAAACTGAACTGTTTTTCATGGAGGTTTGTGGGAGTGGAACAGAGCAGAACAGATATATACTGCACACCCCATGCTCACACTCATCTGCTTTCTCTTTGCAGCAGGCAGTTAGGCAGAGAGGGAGTAGTTACTGTTAGAGGCAGAGAGTGAAACGAATTGGAAGTCTGTGTGAACAGTCTTGGTGCTTCAGGGCTCTGAGGCACCTGTCCCTCTGCTACAAGGCTGCTACTCAGCCCTCCACAGCCAATCCTCACCAAACCTGGAGGGCAGTAAGAGGAGCAGCCCGGAGAGGTCTTCTGTGAGTTTGATGTCTCTAGCTCGCAAGGGGTCTGTTTGACACAGTCCTGATTCCTGAACCTGAGGCTGTGATTTCCCCAGAGAGCACTTTCCTGAGAGCACCTGCTTTGGGGGGCAGCTACTTGCCCCTCCAGCCAATCCTCACTAAACCTGGAGGGCAGGTAGAAGGACATCCTGGGGAGATCTTCTGTGAGTTTGATGTCTCTAGCTTGCAGGGGGTCCATTCAACACATACCTTAGGGAGCACTTTTCTGGGGGCACCTGCTTTAGGGACTGTAACTCCACCCCCTAAATCCAATCCAAACTTGGAGGGCAGGTAGAGGAGAGTCAGCTGGAAAATCTCTGTAAGTCTGGCACCTCTGGCCCACAGGGAGCCATTCTACCACAGCATGAACTTCACAAACCAGTTCATTAAACAGAAAGGTTCATGGAGGTTTGTGGTTCGTGAACCCCCATGAACCATGAACCTCCATGTTCCCGGTTCGTGCCCATCCCTAATCATGAATGAAACAGCTGGGGAAAATAAGTACAAGTCCCTTTAACCCACAGATCCCATCAATTTAAATGTTCATTTCCGATTAAGAGTGGCCCTCCAAAACTGATTAATCGACAAAAGTCTTACCGGATTGATCTCCGAATTTAAGGTTGTGATTCTATTTGTTTGTCAGATTTAGTTGTGATCCCAACCCACTAGGAATGAATCCCTACTAAATTCAATGGGACTTCCAATCTGTAAACATGTGTATGATAACAGCCTAATATATGCGTCTATAATAATCTACTTCTCTGGCCATCCAAAGTTCATTGCATCTTGCCTTATTCTTGCAGCCATTTCATACACGCCTGTTCATCATCTGGGGCCTGCAACTTCATGACTAGTTGAACATGAGCATACACCACCATGAAAGTCCTTTCCAGATGTTACAATTGGGCATACCAGGAGCCTGCTAACCGTGATACTCTCTCTTATACTTGGTTGGGATGTTATGTGAACTGGTGAATATACAGCCCTGGTACATGTGAATGAGAACCCTGAAAAATTCAGTGGTCATTTCATGTGTACCAAAGCTGTATGCTCCTATCACATGTGGTTGATAGGTTCCCAGTACATGTGACAGCAACATCTGAAAAAAGTGTATCTTATATTTATAGCCTATCATTTTACTTTAAAAGCATCCAGGGCAACTTCCAAAGAGAATAAAATGATATGTCAATAAAAATAAGTAAAAGTAGTAAAAATAGGATAACAAAATGAGTAAAAAAAAGACAGCAGTGGTTAACAATTCCCATGGTCCCTTGAAATCTTTGCTGTGAAATCTTTGCATTGAAAGTCCTTGGAAAAGGTTCATTTCACTCCCCCACCAAGGCACTTCAGAAAATAATGATCTTAAATCTCAAAAAAAACATCAGTGAGGGACCCGTTTGAGTCTCCATCTATCCAATACAATGAATTCCCAGTCAACTCATGGCATGCCTTCAATCCTGATCTACACAAGCACAAGAATGAGGTGATGGAACCCTGAAGTGGTAGAAGGGATTGCAGAGGGGAAGGGCCATGGTAGAGCATCTGTTTTGCATTCAGAAGGTTCTTGGTTCAATCCCTGGCATCTCCAGCTAGAGAAAGGATTGCACAGTAGGTTAATGTGAAATACCTCTCCATGAATGCCTGGAGAGCCGCTGCCAGCCACAATAGACAATAATGACCAAGACAGCACAAAAGCGTGACTCAGCAGAAGGCAACTTCATTGAACTGCTTCAGGTGAAGAGTGCTTTTTTAAAAAAATAAAGGGATAATGGAGGATAAATGAGAAGAAAGAATCACGCATGCCACCCAGAGTTCTGTGGAGGGAGGACAGGAGAGTTCGCTCTTTTCTTGTTCCCACCCCTTAATGTTCTATGCTCAAGACACAAGATACCAAAGGCAGATGTTTCCTCATCCATTCCTCATTCTGCTTGGCTTTCAAGTCCCTTTATCATCATCTTCAAAACTTTATTTTTGTACCTTCTGTCGCCGGTTCATGAATTATGGCACCCAAACCTGAGCGAGGCTCGCCGACGGAAAGGGATCTTCGCCGAGGTTGTTTACGAGTTTGCAAGAGCAAAGGGAATGCCTGGCTCCCTCTGCATTACAGCTCTACAGATGAAAAAATAATTAAGCAACTTGAAAACGATTCTGTAACAAGGGAGGAAAAGAAACTCTGAAAACAGATAATGGACTGGATTTCAACCCATCAGTAATTGCGTATTTATTATTCGGCTGTTGCAAGGAAACGTCACTTTGCGTTGATTAAAGGCCTGCCATCTCTCCGGTAAATATTTTAAACAAAAACAGGTTTTGATCTCTGTTGCTGTTGGGTTGAGGAAGGAAGATTCCATTAGTGTTACTATAATTAAGCGAGCCACTGTGTCTCCATTATGCAGTGCTCTCAAAAATGCCGTGTGCATACTTGCGATTCTGCTGCCCTCTGGCAGGTGGTAGGGAGGACAGATAAAAAGCCTAATTCCAGAGCCAGTTTCCAATGCAATCTGACTCGGAGGAACAACCTTCTAAGTCCAATGAAGTCAACTGTCTTAGGAGGCTGTAAGCCTGCTTACGCAACAGCCTGAATAGCCCAGAGTAGCCTGAGCTTGTCAGAGCTCAGAAGCTAAGTGGGGTTGGCTGCAAATAGTACTTGGATGGAAAACTACCAAGGCTGACCAGGGTTGCTATGCAGAGGAAGGCACTGGCAAGCCACCTCTATTTGTCTCATGCCTGGAAAACCTCTGGAGGGGTTGCCATAACTCAGCTGCAACTCGATAGCGTATCATCATTATCATCATCATCTCTGCTTAGAAAAGATCTTACAAGGAGGACACGTTTGCTTGTAAACCGAGCCTTGAAAAGCAATCTGGCAACCATCAGTAGACCCATGACCACTTTCTGGTGGTCTAAAAATAATGAAGGGTAGCTTCTTTGGAGCGTCCACCACATATATAGAAAAAGAAACCTCACTTTTCAGACGAAATCATAAAATTTGAAAAGGGAGACTTGCTTGCCTCGTCAACCACAGATTGTCTCTATAGGTATGCCAATGGAAACATCTAAAGAAGATCCAAACCATAGTTGGATGTATTTGCATATAGCACTGCTTGACTGTAGCCATAGAAGACATGGGATTTTAATCTGGAAGATTTCCAAACTGTCTTTCTATGTGGTAGATCAGGGGTACCCAGCCTTTTTGAGCCTATTTGGAATTCTAACACAACCACAAAATGGCTGCCACAGGGAGGGGAGCCAACTACAAAATGGCTGCCACAAGAGGAGAGCCACACATCCATAGCAGGAACCCAAGTGCAGGGGAGAAGAGGGAGAATCTAAAAATATACTCAGAAAGAGGAATGAGAGGGAGAATAAAACCAACAAAAATATTGGCATGTTACTTTAATCTGCCCTTTCAATGAGATTCCCAATGGCCAATCAGAAGCCCTGCAAGTCAAGAGCCCGACATGGCCCCACCTGCTTTCTAAAACACTTGGTGAACACCAGAAAAGGTATTGGTGGGGTCACTGTAGCTCCCAGGGGCACTTTGTTAGGGAACCCTGTAGTATATGTAAGGTAAGAAAATATGGTAGTTCACAAAGTACCATTATTTTAAACTCTAGTTTCCATTTTCAGTCTTCCAAGAAATTGTGAAGTAAATGGACCAGGACAAACTCACATTAGCCAATGGAAGCCCAGTAGATGCATGTAAGCCTGGCTGCTCCAGCTTGGCAGTAGTTCCTGGGTTCAGTCCTTGGCATTCACAGTTGAAAGACCTCAAAGAGCAGATGGAGGAGGAGGAGGAGGAGGAGGTCACCCAGCTGGCTGTATGTGGAAAAGTGGGGAGTCAAACCTGGTTTTCCAGATTTGAGTCCGCCGCTCTTAACCACTCCACCAAACTGGCTCTGAGGTAGATGGAGTAATGGTCAGATGCAATATTCTACACACAAAACCCCTCACATGCATTCAGATAATATGTGGAGAGGGGGAGAGGGTATTGCAGCAGACACTGCCTTCCACTTCTCTGCGACCACCAGCTTATGACCACCATGCCGGAGGAAGCACATGCACACCAGGGATGGTGTTCTCAAAATGTTCTTGATCACAAGGACAGCACATATGCACATCTTCCTCCACACATAGGCACTGTGCTCACAAGCTGGCGATTGGACAGAGGGAGCAGGCATGCTGGTGTGCCAGTGGCCCTTTCCCCTTTCCGCACACTGACTGAATACATGGAGGGATCGTGCAATGAGGGCTAAGCTAAAGCAGCTTCATATGAACAGACCAGGCAACCCTGCCTCCAGCTCTCTCAAGGGAAGGAAGGGGGTCTCATTACTTCACGTTACAGTTCTAAGAATCACGTCTATAATAAGTCCTGGAGTCAGGCGCTGACGAGTCACGTAATCCTGGCAGAACCCTGCTGAATTCTGCTCTGCGATACGCTTCACTCTATCCAGTGTTTTGTATGCGGGCAGAAACGTTCAGAGCCTTTTGGGTAAAGATAGTGTAAGAAATATGAGAACAGTTCATATAGTCCAGCCTTAATTCCAGAGGATCTTGAGAGACTGATGGCTCAGATATTGGAAAAAACAAATCACTCTTGCAGAAAAACTAATTGAAACACCTTCATTTTCCCGACAGCAACTTTAACCTAAGCTTTAGTCAGGCATATTAAAGCAGAGCGAGAGTCTGAAAATATGCATTCTTTTGATGCATGTAGCACCCCTTCCCCCGCCCCCCAATTAATAGCATTGAAAAAGTATGCTCAGCAACCCAGAGACTGGGCAGGGATTTTGCAAGCATGACTGGGCATAACTGTATTCAAACAGCACGGATTTTATTAGGGGATATCTGGGTTAGTCTGGATTTTGAACCTTTGACTGGGGCTGGGGTGGTATGATGGATAAAGTGGTGGAGTAGGATGCTGGGAAACCAAGATTCAAATCCTCTACTGTGGAAGCTTGCTGGGTGACCTTAGGCCCATCACAAGCTCTCAGCCTAGCTACCTCACAGGGTAGCATCAGGAAGTATGAACAGCAACCCAGAGACTGGGCAACCTCACAGGGTTGTTGTTGTTGTTGTGAGAAAATGGAGGTAGAGAGAATGATGTTCATTCCCAACTAGGGAGGGAAGCAGGATATAAATAAATAAATGCAAATGCGTATTATTAACCCTGGGGTATAGCCAGGATGAGGCCGGTGGGATCATCACCTTACGTGGAGCACTAGTTTACCCCAATTCAGACATTTTGGGAAAGTGGGATTTAAAATTTGTGACACAAAAGCTTCCTTTTTACTAAAGTAGGGCTTGTTTTTAGAACAGGAAATGCCTGGGGGGGGAGAAAACCGGGGATCTGCTGGTGCACCGAAGAAACCAAGGAATGCCCTGACCTGGGTAGCCCAGGCAAGCCCAATCTTGTCAGACCTCGGAAGCTAAGCAGGGTTGATGCTGGCAAGTACTTGGATGGGAGGCCTCCTTGGAATGCCTGCAGTCGGGAGGTGGGGGCAGGCTCTATTCAGCCACCTCTCTGGATATCCTCCAGCCCCCCAGCAGGGGTCAGTCACCAGAGGTTGCCATGACTTCCAGGTGCACACACACTCACACGCTTGCACACACACAC
The DNA here is from genome assembly GCA_029375565.1 of Gekko gecko. Taxonomy (NCBI): domain Eukaryota; kingdom Metazoa; phylum Chordata; class Lepidosauria; order Squamata; family Gekkonidae; genus Gekko; species Gekko gecko. The sequence goes on along the minus strand of JAPDNY010000012.1, from coordinate 25,880,244 downwards.
AATTTAAGGACCCAAGGTGCAGTGGTTAGGAGCACAGACTCCAATCTGGGAGAACTGGGTTTGATTCCCCACTCCTCCACATGCAGCTGCTGGATGACCTTGGGCAAGCCGTAGTACTGATAAGAGGTGTTCTTGAAAAAGCAGTTTCTGTCAGAGCCCTCTCAGCCCCGCCTACCTGACAGGGTGTCTGTTTTGGGGAGGGGAAGAGAATGGAGTTTGTAAGCCGCTCTGAGACTCCTTTGGGTAGTGAAGGGTGGGGTATAAATTCAATCTCTTCTCTTCTTCTGTCTAACTGACCTGCCCAGCTCTCCTTCCTCAGCATTCTCTCTCAATTAAGGGGAGATTTTTCTAGATCACCACCACTATCCCAATGCTTTAGGTAACCTGAACAGGTTCCCCCATTTAGCTCTGGGTTAGGAAATACCTGGAGATTTTGAGGCTGATGCCCTGGGACCTCAGGGTTTGGGAAGAGAAGGGATCTCAGCAGGGTAGGATGCCACAGAGTCCTCTCTCCAGAGCAGCCGTTTTCTCCCGGAGAACTGATCTTGATCATCTGGAGACCAATTGTAACAGTGGGAGATTTCCAGCTGCCACCTGTAGGTTGGCAACCCTCTCGATAACGGGAGAATCAGAGGTAACTTAGGGATGCCCCTGTTTATTTAAGGATAGTGCTCATTTTTAGAGATGCCATGGTAACTCATAGGTAACTCATGGCAACTCTTCACGAGCAACAAAATGAGGGGTAGAAAGGACTTTATCGCTTCACTGCAGGTGAAGGGGTCATATTTTTAATGACCCCTCTGTGTAAAAACGGCCTGCAAATTGGGGGGAAAAGAAGCACATAATGGAGAAAAGTTGTAGCCTAGCCCTTCAATATGCTAGCTTCCCATTTACAGACGTTCTAGCAGGGGAGCACAGCTATCATATACCCTTGACTGAAGATCAGTACAGCCTTCCATCTGGGATGGCCATCTTGTCCCACTCAGTAAGCAGCTTTGGGAGAGACACACATGGAGCAGTGAGGGAGGCAGGGGATGCTCACCTAGCCAGCCGGATCAGCCGGATCAACCCTGGCGCTCAGTGAGGTGACAGATGTTGCAGCCAGATCACCCTCCCATCCCATTTACAAAGAATTGTTGGTGGTAGAACCTGACGTCAAGTTGCAGCCAACTCATAGTGGTGACTCCATAGAGTTTTCAAGGAAAGAGGTGAACAGAGGTGGTTTGCCATTGCTTGCCTCTGCATAGCAACCCTGGACTTCCTTGATGGTCTTCCATCCAAGTACTAACCGGGGCCAACCCTGCTGAGCTCTGAGATCTGGGTCATCCGGATCGGAGAACAGAGAATTATTAAATTTAGGGGAGTTTTTTTTTAAAAAAAAAAAAATGTAAGCCCTCTTCTGCAGTCTGAAAAGGTCCAGTCGATTCTGCCACCTCACTCTGCCACTTCTTTACTTCCTCATTCTGTTGAGTGGGCAGACCGGGCCATGTTTCCCTTTTCCTGAGCATGGATCTGAATAGTTCCAAATTCCTCTCTGGTTCAAACTGAATATTGTAGCCAGAGATTAACTCTCCTCCTCCTCTCTCTTCTCCACTTCCTGATCACATCGTGTTGGGAGCACCGATTGGCCTGACACTCACACAAACCAGGGGACACCTGATGGAACAAAGAGAACAGTCAGAAGGAGGAGATAGGGATTCCAGCCTCCAGGTGGGACCTGGGGATCCCCTGGAATTACAGCTCATCTCCAGACTACAGGTATCAGTTCCCCTGGAAGAAATAGCTGCTTTGGAAGGTGGGCTGGATGGCATCATGTCCCACTGAGGTCCCTGTCCACCAACCCAAATCTCCAGGAGCTTCCAGACCTGGAGCTGGCAACCCTACCCCCCACAGTGGCCAAGCTGGACCAGGCAATGCTAGGAAGAGAGGACATGATAGCCAAAGAGGCTGGAGAGGGGGATTCTCTTCCTACCCACTGTGTAGCTGACCTGCCATAGGGATACTAACCTCAAGATAGGGCCTGAAGATATTCTGGAATTACAACTGATCTCCAGACTATGAGATCAATGACCTATGGTACCACATCCTCACTAAGCCCCGTTTGTCCCCAAAGTCGACCCTTTCTGGGCACCACACTAAAATCTCCAGAAATTTCACAAGTCAGAGTTGGCAACAGCCTGCAACCCCCAGAAGCATTTAGAGGGGTGGGGACTGGCTCACCGGCATCATGCCCGTGCACTGACATCACTTCCACTGCAAACTGGAAGTGATGTTCTGAGATTCTCTAGGAGCTGCAAAACTCTGTGGTAAAACCATGATGTTTTGTGAATCCTAGAGTGTCCCATGATGCCCCCTTTGGTTTTCAGAAGAAGTGACATCAGCACATCAGGGCAAGGTAGTGCATACCACCACCCCCACCACCCTTTCCTTCTGCCAGTGCTTCCAGGTGCCAGTGGGCAACGAAGCAGGTTTTGGGGAGTGCCAACCCTGAATAGGAGGCAGCCCCTCTCTAGTCATTAAAAGTAGGCAAAAGCATTTGAATTCAGCATAGTTGCTTTTAATCCTGTTCAATCAGTTCTGACATTAACAATACACAGACACGAAAAAGCACATACAGGCGGCTGCTGTGCAGTCCTAAGCAGAGCTACACCCTTCTAAACCCACTGAAGTCAATGGATTTAAAAGGGAGTAATTCTGCTCAGGTCTGCCCTCTTAAAGTGGCAATAAGATTATAGAAATTACTGTTCAATATGGGGATAACATCAATCTTCCCAAGTCCCACCTGAGAACATGGCAGTCCTGTCTAGAAAGAACAGCCACGTTGTAAGAGAAATCCTTGTTTTCCTGTACATTTCTAATTAATATTTTGTTAGCTGTTAAGTTTGTACCAGCTTGCCGCTGGGGAAATCCCTTAATCCCAACTGTGAAGGAATAATTACTCAACAATTTGGAGCCTGCCAAAAAGAAGGACAAAGTAATAGGCACGATTCATAGAAAGAGATGGATCCAGGTGAACTTGGAGAAGAGCGGCTTCCATCCTGTGGGCAAATGCATTGCGATTACGTCGCTAGACGGCCATCTGTCAGCAGTGCTGATTCTGTGAATTTAGGAAGATCGTGAAAGTGAGGGCAGGAAGGGTTGCATCAAGTGCTTAGTTCTTGCAGCCCTTTCTTACACGCCCAGGGAAATGCTGATTGCCACTTCGGGGTCAGGCAGCAATTTTTCTCCAGGCCAGTTTGGCTGGGGACCCTGGAGGTTTTTTGTCATGTTCTGGGCATGAAATGGGGCCACTGGGGGTGAGGGAGGAGGTAGTTGTGAATTTCCTGCATTGTTCAGGGGGTTGGACTAGATGACCCCAGGGGTCCCTTCCAAGTCTATGATTCTATGTCAGAATCAAAGGGAGCATATCTTGGTGTACTCTCAACTCCTCGAACAATTTCTTCAACAAAACCCCCAGCAACATTGCCATTGCTTCTAAAATGACACACTCGCTTACCCGTAACAGCTGGAATTTTTCTCAGTGTGACAGTTGCCATGTAATCCATGTTTAGGAGGCACATGTAAGTAACACCTTTTCAAAGTTTCCCCCCCTGAAACACCTGTGCATCGGTAGACTGGCTTCCCATAATAATCCTGTGCATCGTTATGCTAGCTACCCCCTTAATATTCCAGCAGTATGAAAGAGAGCATCTCCTGAGAATATTTTACCCAGCCGTGGAACAAAAGCCAGCTGTGGCAGAGTCAAGGACAAGTCGGGGTTTGCAGAAGGGAGACATGTCCCACCCGGGGGAGGAGGAGCATCCACAGTTTTAACTCTCCTTTCTGAAAAAACCTGAGATTCTTTTGCCATATTGCCTAAAACCGAATTATGACAATAATCACATGGATGCCAACTTCCTTCCCAAGCCCTGTTCTTGTGCCTTTAAAAGCAGTTTGATCCAGAGATGCTAGCAAGGGGGAAATGTTTATCTCCATCCTGGATTTCTGCAGATCAAACTGCCGTTAAAGGCATAGGAGCAGACCAGGCTGTTGCTGCTGGGAGGGTGGGTTCCAGTGGGCTTCTCTACTCGGTATCTTGTGAAACAGAAGGAAATGGGGCTCTGTTTGCAAATCATAGAATCCTGCCATTGTGGGGCCTGGTCTAATAATGGGGTCACATCCAGTGATCTAGATCTGCCCTGAGCATGGATCTGCCCCACTTGGCCCTCCCCATGTGAGTCCCTTCAGGCTGGAAAGTTGATTCCCATGGTCTGGGGCGAACGTGGAGCGACAGCCACATTGGTCAGTGTTAGGGCTCCCAACCTCCAGGTGTGGCTAGGAGATCTCCTGGAATGACGACTCCTCTTCAAATAACAGAGATAAGTTCCCATGGAGAAAAATGGCTGCTTCAGAAGGCAGACTGTATGGCACTATCCCCTGCTGATCTCCCTCCCCTTCCCAAACCCCAGCCTTCTCAGGCTCCATCCCCAAATCTCCAGGAAGTTCCCAGCACCCAGTTGGCAACCCTAGACACTGTGCTGCCATGAGGTGAGGGAAGCAGCAAAATTCCTCCCCTTTTCTTCTTCCATCAGCACAGCTCCATAGATCAAAGAAGCAGAAGGCTGATTTCTTCTCTTTCCCCTTCCCCAATGTAGTCCATCGACCTGCACGGCTATTGCTCCACGTGGGTCCCGGGCAGTGCTCCCTCTAAGCTGAGGAGTCTTGTGAGCAAAAATTCTACTTAGTGAGCTACTGGCACGAAAGTTGTGAGTGAGTGATTTGGCTGCTCCATAAATTAGTGTGCTCTGGAGCCGTCCTCCCTGAGCTAAGACAAAAATGGGTGAGCCGGAGGCTAAAAAATTGCGAGCTAGCTCACACTCACTCAGCTTAGAGGGAACACTGGTCCCAGGGTCCTGAGAAACAACTTTCCAGTGTTGGGGGAAATTGCTGGGGTAAGGGGGAAGGTGAGGGAGGCTCCACAACCACCAGTACCTTCTGTTGACAAACTGGATCCATCCAACCCACGCTAGTTCTCTATTGGCAGTGATTGTATTACACAGGTAAAGGTAAAGGTCCCCTTGCTCGAAAGCCAGTCGTATCCGACTCTAGGGTTGCGGTGCTCATCTCCGTTTCAAAGCCGAAGAGCCAGCGCTGTCCGAAGACATTTCCGTGGTCATGTGGCCGGCATGACTAAACACCAAGGCGCATGGAACGCTGTTACCTTCCCACTGAAGTGGTACCTATTTATCTACTTGCAATTTCTTGCTTTCGAACTGCTAGGTTGGCAGGAGCTGGAACTAGAGACGGGAGCTCACCCCGTCATGCGGCACTCACAGGTCTTGAACTGCTGAACTGCTGACCTTCCACAGCCTGCAGTTCAGCGTCTTAACCACTTGAGCCACCGCAGCTCCTGTATTACACAGAGGAGCATTCAAAAGTGGTATCCATGTGCAATCGAAAGTGGTTCAGATTACTCTACCACTTCAAGATCTCATCAAATCGCTCATCTCTACTGCACAGAACAGACAGCTGATAAAACCCTAACTCGGGAGTATTTCGACCTATACGTGCCTGCTGTTTGAGCGACCACCTCCCCACATTAATTTTGTTTCTACCCTGTGCTCGTTATTTATTATCTTCACACTTTTTTTAATGTTGTTTCCTTGCACTGAGCTTTCTCCATAAAATGTCCACTTTGGCTCTATTACTTGTTCATCATGCCTCCTAATCATGCTGTTGTTGTTCAGTCGCACAGTTGAGTCCAACTCTTCACAACCCAATGGACCACATCATGTCAGGCCCTCCTGTCTTCCGTCACCCTTCTAGAGTTTGCTGAATCTCATTTTTGTTGCATCGATAGCACTGTCTAACCATCTCATCCTTTGCTGCCTCCTTCTTCTTTGACCGTCAGTCTTCCCCAGCATCAGGGTCTTCTCCAGGGAGTGCTCCCTTCTCATTCGGTGGCCAAAGTATTTGAGCTTCGGCTTCAATATCTAGCCTTCCAGGGAACAGTTAGGGTTGATTTCTTTTATGACTGACTGATTTGATCTCCTTGCAGTCCAAGGGACTCTCAAGAGTCTTCTCCAGCACCATAATTCAAAAGCATCTATTCTTTGGCACTCAGCCTTCCTTATGGTCTCTCACAGCCATATATTACTGCTGGGAATACCATTGCTTGGACCATATGGACTTTTATTGGCAAGGTGATGTCTCTACTAATCTCTACTACTAGCAGTCTCTAATCACACTAACTGCATATAAAAAGCCTACAACATACACTAGAGCAGGAGTGTCAAACAGGCAGCCCAGGGGCCAGATCAGGCCCCTGGAGGGCTTCTATCAGGCTCACAGTGGAACTGGCTGTCTTCTGCTTCTTCTTCCAGTTCTGCTGTTGCTACATCAGCGTAGGTTTGCAGCTTACAGATACACACCTGAACAGCATACTCAAGATTGCAACAGCACAGACATTTTGATGCAATAATTCCGGGCAAGAGGTGTCAGCTATCAGACACTGTTAAATAAACAAAATATTGCAAGGGTGCTAACGTTTTACGCATGTTTTTATTTTAAGTTTTAAAAAACAACCCTTTGTGTTTGTGTCCTTTATAAAGTTTATACCTCTGCTACCTGGCATTACATTTTATGGCACACGTGGCCTGGCCCAAGAAGGTCTCATTTATGTCCGACTCTGGCCCTCATAACAAATGAGTTTGACACCCAACTCCAGTTTGGGAAATTCCTAGAGATTAGAGGGGGCAGAGCTTGGGGAGTTCAGAGTTTGGGGAGGGGGATGAGCTCCGCAGGGATGTGATGTTGTAGAGCCCCCACCCCTCCGAGATATTATTTTCTCCAGTGGAACCAATCTTTGTAGTCTGAAGATAATTTGTAATTCTGGGAGGTCTCCTAGCCCCATCTGGAGATAGGCAAACCCTAACTTACTCGCAGGGTACCAACGAATCTACAGCACTAACATCAAAAAGCTAGACGGATTGTTAAAAATATAAACAAGTATAAAAACAAATGAAATGGGGAATATTTGCTCATTCCCTACAATCCTGGCAAGACGAGCCGTTCGTATTGAACAAAAGAAGCACAGATCCAAAGAGAGAAGAGAATACTTTCAAAATAAACTCCTCAAACGGCACGGCAGATGAATAATTTAAAGGGTTACTTGAAAGGAAGTCAACTGGACGTGGTGATGCTCCCTATCTTGAAAAAGGAGAATTGTGTTAGATCAGGTGAATCTTCTGTACCAGTAGATGTTTTTAAGGGAAATTCAATGTGCTTTAAAAAAGACTTCAAAACATTGTTGATGTGAAACTGGAAGTCAGAAGGATTATAGCAAAAGGGGAAAAAAGACCATGACGGGAATAATTCTGGTGATAAAAAAAAAAAAATCCTTTGCCTGTGGCCTTTGCAGTCAACAGTTTGACCCAGACTTTAACAAAAAATAACCTCTGCTCATAGAAGATGATCTGTAGAGGCTTCCTTACATGGGGGAAATCAACACTAACCCAGAGCTTAAAAAAGCATGATGGTACGTCTCCCCAGTCTGGCAATTTCTTGTCAGCAGAGGAACTCCAGCAGCACATGGTGGTGATAGAAACTGTCGTCAAAGTCACAGCTGACTTAACGGCAACCCTGCAGGGTTTTCAAGGCAAGTGGTGAACTGCGGTGGTTTGGCTTTGCCTGCCTCTGCATAGCGACCCTGGACTTGGCCTCCCCTCCAAGTACTAATCAGGGGCCAGTCCTGCTTAGCTGCTGGGATCTGACAAACCCAGGCTAGCCTGAGCTGTCCAAGTCAGGGCTTTTAGTTTGGTGTAGTGGTTAGGAGAACGGACTCTAATCTTGGGAGAACCGGGTTTGATTCCCCACTTCTCCACATGCAGCTGCTGCTGTGACCTTGGGTCCATCACAGTTGTCTCAGAGCTGTTCTGGAAAGAGCAGTTCTTGAAAGAGCTCTCTCTTAGCCCCGCCTACCTCACAGGTTGTCTGCTGTGGGGAAGGGAAGGGAGATAATAAGCTGCTCTGAGACTCCTTCAGGCAATGAAGGGTGAGGTATAAATCCAATCTCCTCCTCCTCCTCCTCCTCCTCTTCTTCTTCTCTGCTCCATTCATTTCCCTGAGCCACCACACCTGCCATTGTGGGCCCCTATATACACTTCCGCTATGGCAATCAATGGGACAATGCCCATATGCAAGAGCATACCTGTGGCTCAGAACTGGAGCACAGCTTTGCATAGTCAAGGATCTGCACAAAAGGTAGGCACCCCATTGGCGAAGACAGTCCTAACTGGGAGACCTCCGTGGCAACACGTACTGCACTGCTGGTGTGCAGCCAATGCGAACCAAACGCAGCCAGGCTTTGAAATTAAAAAATGATGAAAACTGAGACATTTTCATCACAAAGGGGGACAGCATGACAAATCCACACAGGCAGAGCTTCAAACAAGCCTTTGCTTGAAGTCTACAACAAAGTCAGCGAGTGCTCGGGGTTGTGGCGGGGGGGGCAGTCAACCCACGCCTGCTTTCGTTCTGCAGCATCAAGGGCAATGTTCCGCTCATTGTGGTCCCTTGTTTTTTTTTAAAGCAAACTACTTTCTCTCAAGGAGGGAGAGCCATGATTAATAATTGACTTGTGTGGCAGTACTTGTTAATGGCAGCATCCTGGGAAGCGCAGGGTCTGTAACGATTTTGAAAGGGGTTGGAAATTAGAGGTGAAGGCCCAGCTTTACTCTTCTGGGCACCGGTGAGAATCAGCTGCCTTTTCGGCATGACTATGCAGATTGTCACAGGTCCGTGCGCCGAACTGCTAGCGGGCCTTTCCGTAAATAAGCAAAAGAATCCTCCCAATTCTTCGCCTCCATGTAGTCTACGCTACTTTTGAAAGACAAAAAACCCCAAATAAACATGTTAACAGGAGAAGAGAAAGGATTCCCGCTTGCTACACAGTGGACAATGCACAGGAGCAGTGCAAGACGTACATTAACACACTGATGTCTTGATTTGGGGGTTCTTTCTGATATTTTCTTCCAGGGTTGCCAACTCTGCATTGGGAAATTCCTACAGATTTGGAGGTGGAGCCTGGGGAAGGCCCGGTTTGGGGAGGGGAGGAACCTCAGCAGGGTGTAATGCCAGAGAGTCCATCACCCAAAGCTGCCATTTTCCCCCAGGGGAAATGATCTCTGTAGCCTGGAGATCAGTTGCAACTCCAGATCTCCAGGCCCCACCTGGAGATTAGCAACCCTATCCCTCTCATCCACATTTTTGGAGTGCTGAGTGGCCTGCTGTTCATTCCAGAGTAGAACTGATGCATTAAGGAAATAGATCGAGATGGGTAGCCATATTAGTCTGCCGGTAGCAATATAGCCTGCCACGCATTTTGTTAGTCTTTAAGATGCTACTGGGCTCTTGCTCTTTTTTGCTGATGTATTAAGAACTCACAATGGTCCCCATTCTTATCTTTGCACTTTTTTGTGTGCCTCTGCAGCTTGCAACAGCTTTCCCTTCACACGTCTTCCTTCCCTTTCTCCATTACAGATGTGAGTATGTATGTGCACTAAGAAACATCGGGTTGCCAAACTCCAGTTGAGGCCTGGAATTCTCCTAGAATTACAATTGATGTTCAGACTACAGAGATCTATTCCCCTGGAGAAAATGGCTGCTAAATTCCCTCCCCGAGCTTTCCTCCCAGATCTGCATGAATTTCCCAGTCTTGAGTGAGCAGCCCTAGTAAAACATTTCAGAAACATTTTAGCAGTCAGTTCTACAACCAGATTAAGATTTCTTCTCTCTCTCTCTTTCTCTCTCTTTTGCAGTGTTTTATCAAACATTTGTTGGAAACCGAGAGTCGGGGGAAAGACACAAATGATCCAGAGGAACATATATTGGCAGCAACCTGGATACGATCCAGTTCTTGAATCAATTTTACAGACTTGTTCTAATTAAACTGAGATTCAGGAGGAGTAGAACACAGACCAGAACAAAACCACAGAACAAGAGAAGACTGGAACAACAGAAATCTGCTTATCCCTCATTGTTATTTACCACATTGGTATTCCTCCAAGGAACTCAAGGCAGGAGCTACAGCTTCTTTCCATTCTACCTTCACAGTAATAATTGTGTTAAGAACACCAAAGCAGCCAAGCCGGATCAGGCCAGTGGACCATCTAGTACAGTTTGGTGTAGTGGTTAGGAGTGCAGACTGTCATCTGGAAGAACCAGGTTTGATGCCCCACTCCTCCACATGCAGCTGCTGGTGTGACCCTGGGTCAGTCACAAGTTCTCTCAGAGCTGTTCTCTCAAGGGCAGTTCTCAGGAAAGCTCTCTCAGCCCCACCTATCTCACAGGGTGTCTGTTGTGGGGAGGGGAAGGGAAAGGGATTGTAAACCGCTCTGAGAATCCTTTGCGTAGTGAAGGATGGGGTATAAATCCTATCTCTTCTTCCTCTTCTTCTTCTTCTTCCTATTTTACATAGGGGCCTACCAGATGCCTCTGCAAGGACTACAAGCTGACTATGGAGACCAAAGTACCTTCTATTGTTGCCTTGCAGCACTGGTATTTAGAGGGTTACTGTGAAGGTCATTGTAATTAATAGTCACTGATAAACCTGCCCGCCATCCAGCAGCATTAGTCTAATCCCCTTTTAAAGCCACCTGTGGCCACTGCCACATCCCACAATGCCAGATTCCACAAGGCAAAGTACTTCCTTTGTTGAGTCCTAGCTTGAGGAAGGGTGACTGTTCCAAGGACATCATGTGAGATTCATGGTTGAGTCACGACTTGAACCCGGGTCTCTCCAGCCCTAATCTCTATCTAAGACATCACACTGGCTCTCTTATTCTAGGGAATGTCACTCTGGATGTCCCTTAGAGTGAAAGGCATCCTACATTAAACTAACACCAGTCATTCCTACTGGGACAACACACATAAAAAAGCAAGCTGATCTTATGAAAATTCATGATCAAGAGCCTGACAACTTTTGAAAGTTTCGGTCCCTGGGGCCACCGTTCCCCGGACAAGAGAAAGCAGAGGCAGCGACCTTGAATGATTAAGCTAGTTTACGGCCCAGGATCAATCGCCGGCATTGGCAGGCCTCCACGCTGATGCTGCTCCAACGGCAAGTGTCAAAGCACAGATCACCACGGGGCCGGCAGAGCAAAGCAGTCGATGCGGAGGAAGGAAGTGGATGTCGGACGAGGAAACGAACAGAAAGAGAATATCCTGAAAGGCTTGGAGACCTGGAGCTGGGTTTTTTTAAAAAAAAATAATGGAAGGAAGAAAGAAAGAAAAAAGCAAAGTCAGAAAAAGGCGCCGCACTTCAGAATTCTGAGAGCGTAAAGCAAATGTGTGATGTACAAAGAAGTAAACATTGTTTCATTGTTTATGATCTAGCATAGGTTGCAAGAAGGGAGTGGGGGGGGAGAGAAGGAGCCCTCCTGCCGAGAGTTCCTACTGGGCGATGCTCAAGATCTTTTTTGGAAGCGAGAGATGAAAAATGAAACCACAAGAAGCGGCAAGAGAGATTAATTGAAAAAACGCTTTCTTCCCCCCCCCCCACCCTTGCCGACGTTGCAAAAACTTTTCTAGTTTGGCATGAAGCGCTAAAAAGACTTTAAAAGACGATGGGAATCAGCTTTAGAGAGCACGGGGGGGGGAGGAAGCGGAGGGAGGACAGCGATTGGATGTTGTCTCGGCTAACCACGCAAAGGTCTTTCCCCGTTTCCAGTCGACGGCTCAGACCGCATGCCGGGAAGACCATGGCCAAGAAGGACAACGCAAGAGGTCTCACTTCAGGTCTATTTCTGGCTCCAGTTTACAAAAGGGACTGTTTGGGCTCAGAAGCCACCTCTTGGAACATCACGCGATCTCTCTGTGTCTCACTCTTCAAAGGGCTGACAGCCTTCAAACAAGATCAGCTCCTGGCGATGTATATAAAACTGTCAATAGCATCCACGTTGAAGGCAATCTCTCAGGTATCCAGCTCTTTCAAGGGGGTTACCAATTAAAGGACCCGGAACAGAAATCAGAATCTCTGAGGCAGCAGCTACAGTGTGGCTGCAATTATAAGAGGGGGGTTGTGGCACCCTGGTAATGATGTCATCCTGCGCCAGAACAAGAAAACTCAGTGATGATACACACTGTCCTAAGAAGGCAGATTTACACTTTCTAATTGTTAAGGGAACGAGATTCCCGGTAAGTTGAGGGATTTCCTTTGAACAGAAGCTCCTTATTAGATGTTTGGGGTCTCAAGCAATTGTCTTGTTCAGAAGTCATTCAATCGATCCGTCAATCAATCTTGTTATGATCGCAGACTGGCGGAGATTGATACAGAGAGAGACTCATCAGCACATCTACATGCAGGAAAATCCCAGAGCCACACACCAGGCTGATTTCCATAGTGCAGACATCATTAATGAAAAGACTTAACCGGTTGCCTCCTTGCTGAGCGTACCAAGGTGCAAAAATTGGCCACCGTAAAGGATGGAAACCTTCGGAGCAGTGTTGAGAGGTATCAAGCCACAAACCGCTAGGCTAAGGCTGTCGGCAGGGGAGGCCAAGAATGGAATTTGGACGTCTGCTGTGATTGAATGAAGGGGGTGTTATTGCAGCTTGGTTCCTGCCCACACTATTCCTCTAGCATCAGAAACCCCAGGTTTCTTGGGAGGTGGTCACAATGCAACACCTTTTCTGCCAAACATGTCCCAAATCCCACAAAGGGTGATGCTAGCATTAGAAGTCACAGTGCTGTTGGGTTTTCCTGCCATGTAACCTAGGGCATCTGACATTACTAAAATGGAAGCATATAAACATGTTCAATGGTTGGTTGGTAGGTTCTCAGTATAAGGTGGTTCTCAGGCACCGGTTGAATCATTTCACAGCAGTGTGCAGAAAATGTACTTGTTGCATGGACTGTGGTATGCTGGGGGGTGTCATTTGTAGCAAAGGAGCAAAAGGCGGGGGGGAAATCAACCTCTTCTCTGCTGTGAATCGCACCATCCCAACACAGCCCTCCAAAGGCTGTAGGACTACTTTTATGCATTTTTGCAAGTAACATGCAGTTTGGACTTAAGATAGCAGAAGAAGGGGCTTTAGATTCCCCCTGGAATCTTATCCAATGCATAGTTCACCTTAGTAGGAATTGACTTCGTGATCTCTTACTTTTTCTCTCCTCTGCCTGCCGCCACAATCCCTTTGTGCACATTTTTTTCTTGTAAAATTGCTACCAAATTTTGTTAATATTGGAATTCTGATTGAAATATATGATTCTATCGATATTGCTCCAAAAGTGAAGGTACCCTTATCAAACTTCCCAGTGCTTATTAAATCTGCTGCACTTTTATCTAGAGAACCACTTTATTGTTTTTCACTAGGCAAGATATCGTCATTCTGTAGTCCCTTGATATTTCCAGGCTTCCATTGCAAATGTTTCCTTATAATCATGTCTAATGCTACGTTATTTAATCTTTTGCTGCTATAAAACTTATTTAAAATTATGACTGTTGAGATCACAGTTCACGTCTCTCCGATTATCAGTGAGAAGTACAGAAACTATATAACCCATGATGCAGTATGAACATCACAGCCCAAGTTGTCCGAGTAGTTGAAGGAGCTGTTGATGATCGAAACGTTCAAGTAACTAGTCTCAGCAGCCACATTCAGTTTGACCATCTACCATCAGGGTACATTTTTTTCCTGGACAGTTTAGTCTTTTTATAACCTAATTAGCCTTTTAAAGTCTTTTGAAAAAAAGATCGGCAGAGAGTGGTTCCATCTCAAGTTTGCAGGGTTTTGAAATTAGACTTGAAAGGATGATAAAAGGAAGAATGCTTTTAACTGATTAACAACCTGATGGGTGGATTAATTGGTGCAATTAACTAATTTATATCCTGATGAGTGGATTAATTACCATCTTTAACCAATTAATGATTTGACAGCTGATGGGAAAAGAGTGCCTATTGACTGGAGATGACCATCTAGGCTTATCCGGGAACCTTAGTGGGACTTGATTATTTCATTCACTAGTTACTTCTTTCACTTATAACATTGTGCTGCTTCTAGATTAACATAAGAAGTCGTCTTATATTGAATCAGACCCTCTAGGTTAGTACTGTTCACTCTGATTAGCAATGGTTCTCCAGAGCCTCAGGTACAGAAAAGTCTTAACAAATATCTACACTGTCTTGAGAGCCTTTCCACTAGAGAAACCAGTGGTTGAACCTGAGACCTTCTATCCACAAAGCAAGTGTTCTACCCCCGAACCACAACCCCACCCTTAAAGGGATGGTATAATGATCACCTATGTCCTCTTGTGACCCCATTCACACATGCAATCAAGCACTGTGACAGCCACTTCCAGACAAAACCACATATGATGATCCTACATTGCCAGGACAAACACAATGAAACCATCTGAGTCAATCCTACGCTGCTGGGACAACCATATGAGTTAGATGTTAGTCTTTTCCTCACAACTGCCATCCAACCATGGCTGTGGATGTTTACTGGATGGAAAGTCCCATCTGCCCAGCTTGACTCATGGTTGTCACACATGCATGCCTCTAGTGAGCGACTGCATCAGGGCCAGCTCTATAATGAAACCACCTGAGATGATCAGCTAAGGCATTTGGGGAGGTGGCAACATCCTGTCCCATGTACTCTGCCGCTGACCTGCTGCTCCTGACTGGGAGCCAGAGGACAGAATCCTCCTTGCCTCCTCGCGACACACTTACAGGCAGCCACCACTGCTCAGACAGCAAAATATCTTGAACGGCCACAGGATTGCACCATAGAGAAGCGTACATTCAAAGACTGGTTCAAATGTCACAGGGAAGTTAGGGTTGTTGCAGAGAAACCATAACTGTACATTCAGGGGCTCCACAGTACCCCCAAAGTCATCAGGGATCTGTTGTTGACATAAAAGGGGCAGGAGTTTGCCCCATAACCAAGCTGCTTCAGGCTTGTTCTACAGAGCTCAGTCACTGCAATATTTCCCCCCTTTCAGAGACCAATTCCTTAGTACATAAGGCTTCCGTCTCTCCTTCATTAAATTTGATTCCTGGCAATTTAGATAGCTCACGGGCTGTGACACAAAATGGAATCACGGCGCTCCGTTACCTCAATGGTGATCTTTCAGAGCTTTCCAAGAGCGTGACTCTGTTCCTTCTGATCTCTGAGTTAATATGCACCGTGATCACTGCCGTTAAGTTGGAAGTGATGTCTGAAATGAAAACTTCTTGTTCACACAAGACAGACCATGTAGACAACGTTGTTACAGTCCACCTCAGAAGCATCTCTGAAGAGCTCATAAAAACCAGAACTGCCCCCAAACAGTCTTCGTTTCTTTAAAAGGGTATGACCTTGACATTTTGGCAGTATGGACTTTCCCCCCTTCTTTTGTGTGTGAAAGAGAGATGGAAAGAATATTTTAAATACCATTTCTTCACATCTGATACCTTCAACAGCAACTATTCAAACAAAGGCTCATGTTGTATAAGTTCGAAACTAAATCTCCAGCATCTCCATTGAAAGGATCTCAGATAGTAGGTGTTGGAAAGATCTTTCTCTGGCTGAGGCCCAGGAGAGCCACTGACCGTCAGAGTAGACAATGCCAAGCTAGGGAGATCAATGGTCTGACCTGGTGTAAGACAGCTTTTATGTGTTCATCCAGAAGCAATGAAAAGCTATGAGGGAAGGAAATAGCTGGTAAGTATAAAATAAAGCCAAAAGGTCAAGCAGTGTAAAGACAGAGATTTTTTATTAGTCTGAAAAGCACATATGAAAACAAGTTTCAGGCAAGGAGGAAATGATTGCATCTGAGTAAGTATGGGCCACTCCCAACAGGTGATAAAACGGCAACGCCAGCTGAATGCTGTACAGAATTGAGAGATTTTTGCAGGGAGTTATCCAATCCACAGTTCTATTCAAAACAAGATCATGCCAAATCTGAATATGAATTCCAACTGTGTAATAATTAAAGTAGGCTAACAATTGTATTGAACAGGTCTGGTGGTTTTAAACATGCCAGCAAAACCACTCACAAAAGAATGGTTTCCCAACGTGGTCAATGTCATCTGTACCATGTGGGCGTCCCCTTCTGAGACCCTGTTTCACAACACTGGCCAGGCAAATATTCCCATGCCAGTCTAGATAATGACCCTGTTTTCCATGCCAAGGGCTCGAGAAAATCATTTTTCTTATATCATATCTAGAAGCCTCTACTCGATGAAAGAGTTCTTCCATTGTACTCTGCATCAGACACACAGGTCAGTCCCTTCACAAAGTAATAAATGGACACAAATATGACATTAAAATCCACAACACTCAAAAACTGGTGGCACCTTCCATGGAGACAGAGCAAGATGGGTAGTCGCGTTAGTCTGTCTGTAGCAGTAGAAAAGAGTGGCAGAGTATCTGAAGAAGTGAGAAGTGATTCACGGAAGCTCATACCCTACTACAAATTCTGTTTTTAAGGTACTACTGGCCTCTTACTCTTTTTCTGCTGCTACAGACAGACTAACAGGGCTACCCATCTTGATTTATGAGTTTGCTCTGACTTGTATTCCACTCCTTCTTGAAGACTGGTTTCACTAGATTGGGGCACATACATGATATACAAATAAGTGTTCCTGCGTGCTGGGTGCGAACTGCGGACCCCCACACGTAGCCTTGGTCGTCGTTGTTGTTGTTCTTTTGGACCAGTATCCAAAAGAGCAAGAGGAGATAGCATCCCCTTTGGTTTTTGCTGTGGGCTTGGCTCCCATTAACTCTGCCCCCGCCCCAGTGTCACTGCCAGATCCAGGGAGCTCCACATGCAGGCCCTGCCCAGCTGCCAACACTTTGCATTCCCAGCACTGGCAACCCTACATTTGTATGCCAAAGGGCCAAATCTTTTTTTGTCTTCCAAAAGGCATCCTGTTTGACCTGTGGAAGGTGATTGCATTATACTAAAAAGCAGCCACAGCACTAGTTCTTCAAAGACACTGCTTTCTGCAATATAATCTCAACCACACCCCACAGTGGAGGCCTTTAGACTTTGCTGAGAATCTTGCTCTTCCCCTGAACTATTTTTGCCTCCCTACTTAGAGCTGGGGAGGCAAGGTGGCAAAAGTATAGCCTGCTCTCGTCAGATCTCGGAAGCTAAGCAGGGTCGGTACTTGGATGGGAGGCTGCCAAGCAAGACTCTGCGAAGGAAGGCAAGGGCAAACCACTTCTGCCTCTCACTTGCCCTGAAAGCCCCTCGCTGGGCTCTCCATAAGTCTGTTGTGACTTGACGGTGCTTACATACATACATCAATCTGTCTTGTGTGGGAACCCATCCTGTGCATGACAGAACTCAACAAGAACATGACAGAACTAATTGGTACTAGAGGGGTCTCCACTGTTCAGTGGAGCCAACCCTGTAGCTCTTCCCCAGTGGCCACATCCCTCCCCTCCCCTCCATGGGCTCTTAATGTGGGACAGGTGCAGCTGCTGCTGCTAAACGGAATGCAGATGAGGTCCCACAAGAGGCACGGTGCCCTGTGAAACAAACACATTTTATGACGCGACTCTAGTTTCCGAACATCAGCTCAACCGCTTTTTATTATTATTATTAATTTCAAGCTCCAGCTGCTGCCTTGGAGCATTACATTTTGTCACTCGGAAAGTTGCAGCTCAGAACAAACAGAGAGGGAAGAAAAATGAAGGGGGGGGCGCCTCCATCTAGCCATTTAGTAACGAGGAGTATGGCTGAAATAGCAAACGGTGTCTAATAATCCATCTAGGCATCTCATCTGTCAGCTATAAAACTGTCATCCCTAGAAGTTTATTTATTCGAGCTTTGTGACTTCGGCCTACTCCTCGCTGTGGAGGGAAACCTGCGCCTGGGCTGTACCATGTTAGATGGTAAGTGAGCCGTACAAGATTACATTTTCCTCTGTAAAAAAAAGAAAAAAAGATATCTATACAGAAAACTAGCATATCCAGGAATAGGTTTCTAGGCATCCCCTTTATTTATTTACAAAATTTATATCCTGCTTTTCAGTTCAAACAGGGCCACAGAGGCAGCTGACTATTACAAGGGGAACGTAAAACACATCATAAAAACCAGCAATTAAAACCTAAGGCAGGAAGGAGAAGTCATTAAGGGAATGCCGAACAAAGCAAAAAAAAGTTGGAGAACCTCAGAGGTGCCTTCAAGTTAGAGAGGAAGGACGACAGCGCACCAACGTTTAAGTGCCATTGCTCATGCAAACCTAAAGACCTCTCCGTGGCAATGCATTACGGGCATCCTCAGCCTTACCCTCATTAATCAGTTATTTAAAGTCATCCAGAGAGAAAGCTAGGAGCATTTCAGGCTTGCATAAATCAACTCTACAGGCAGAAGAATTAATCCAGCACGACAGCTCTGCCGATCATACAGGAACACCATGCACAGCCGAAAAGTGCATGTCAAGATAGAACAGGCCATTCCTTCGGATGGGGTGGGGGGAGTTCCTAGCAGATTTCAGGATTGCAGGACTCCTGTCTTTACTATCCCCCAGTGTGATATACCGTATCACTTGCCAACCTTTTACACTTCACTTAGGGCAAGCAAGCACATCTCGGTGTAAGGCACAGATCTGACATTAAAAATGGCAGCCTTCAGAAACTGCTGAGGAAACACCGCCATCTCCCAGGATCCTCTGCGGCTGATGTCAAAATCACCATCTTTCAACAAAAAAAAAACCCTTCAATGGCACAGACCAGAGGCTAGAGATCATCAGCAAATTCAGTGCCGGAAATCATCAGCCAATCCAATATGGACCCTTTCCTCCCTAGAGGTATTAAACTAGCATCACATAGCTAAAAAGAGAGCATTATTCGCCCAAATGAAGAGGGATTGGGAGGAAGGCCACATTAGGAATGTTACTGAATTTCATGAATTTAGAGTTTTGATTCAAAAGTTCCAGATTATGTCTTGGTTTCTGTCCACTTAGGGGTTAAACTGTAGGTGTCTTTAATCCCGGCCATACAGTTCAATAGAAGAATTACTATGAAAAACGACACCTCTTATTCCTGTTGGAATAATAATGCTTCCCTGCCCTGGATGGCCCAGGCTAGCCTCAGCACATCAGATTTTGAAAGCTAAGCAGGGTCGGCCCTGGCTAATAACTGGATGGGAGATCACCAAAAAAGTTCCAGGGTAGCCATGCAGAGTCAGGTAACCACCTCTGCACATCTCTCGCCTTGAAAACTCTTCAAGGCCACCATAAGTTGACTGTGACAACAGCATTTTCCACCACCACATAATAAGAATGCTGCAAAAGAAAACAAACAAGTCAGGAACACCAGCAACCCAAAGTGAGCATAATGGAAGTGCTCACAATGACGAACACAGATAATAAGAAATGAGAAAAGACATATTCGGGCATCCTTAGATTGGGTGTGACATCCCCAACCCTGCTCCATGCATTCAAATTAGTGTGTACACGGGGATCTACAAAGGTGGGTACATATAAACATCTCGGA
Source organism: Gekko gecko (assembly GCA_029375565.1). NCBI lineage: Eukaryota > Metazoa > Chordata > Lepidosauria > Squamata > Gekkonidae > Gekko > Gekko gecko. The sequence continues at coordinate 25,860,774 of JAPDNY010000012.1, read as the reverse complement.
TCGACTACTTCCCCCTTCTCAGGCTTTTGATCCCACAGTTAGCAAAAAAAGAAAAAGGAAGAAAGAAACTATGTGTTTAGATCTGCCAACTGAGGATAACACATCATGTATCTCACAAAGCAGGTGCTGGAACACTCCTGCCACAATAAATCTGTTAGACTTTATACTGCCACAAGACTCCTCATTGTTTTTGCTGTGACAGACGAACATGGCTGGCTACCCTTCCAGAGTTTACAACGGCTTTTGAGCTTGAATAGAAAAGGTATTTCGATGCCCGTAACTTTCCAAGTGATTTATACGTGCTATCGTATCATCCCCGATGTTAAGAAGGAAAGTAAAATGAACCCAGTGTGCGGTGAGGGGACACAATCAGAACAGCCAAAAGGTCTCATTTCCTCCTCTACCTCCCAGAGTCAGAGTTGGTGTTGGACTCCACCTTTTGGATGTCAGAGTCCAGGGTGAGCCTGCCCTCCAGCACCCCCTTTCCTCAGCACACCCAACAGAAGCCTCAGAACAGAGAAAGAGAGCAGTTTCACAGCACCTGTAGCCCTCTCTCCTCCAACCACTGGCCTGCCCTCTGGCTCTTTGGGCTAGTCAGTCCTCCTCAGCTGTCTGAGGGCCCACCTAATAAAGGGTTGTCCAGAGTAGGGTCAACCTGGGCTCCCCCAGTGCCCTCTCCTTAGAGATGGGGCCCTGGCTCATTCTAGGCTGCTGGCCTAATAGCTCCCTTAGAGCTTGCCTCCTTCAGACTCCTCTCTCAGCCTCAAAAAGTGCTGCCATTGGCCGGTGCTGACCCTGAGAGGCCAGTGTTGCCAGGTTCCCTGCCTACATCTTGGCCCCTCCCAGGGTTCCCACCCTCTTCCTGGCTCATTCCTCTTGGCTTGCCCCAAAGTTGCCTTCTCCCATGTCTGCTGCTACCAGGTCTGTTGGTGTGGCCTCCTCCTGGCTTCCTCTGAGGTTGCTTCTGAGGGGGCAGCCTGGGTCAGGCTCACCTGTCCTGTCCTCTGTAGCCATGTCATTTCCTTGGCTCTCCTGCTGCTGGTCTCTCTCAAGGCCATCTCTCATCACTCTCCCAAGTCTGCTTATAGAGCTCCATCTCCTGCCACCTCCTCCACTCCATCCCAACCTTTCAAAGAGTCTGTAGGTGCTGGTGAACATCTCCTCACTTCTGGCACTGCCATGGCCCTGCAGCTTGGCTTCCTGGCATTGAGAGAAGTGGGGAAGGCACTGCCAGCTCTGGCACTGCCATGGGACTCTTGTCATACCCTGGGATCATCAGGAAGTGCGGGGGAGGTAACCATAAGCCCCCAGGCAGTTGGCAGCCTGGAAGCAAAGCAAGCACTAAAGAAGGTGGCGGATACTTAAGTGGGTTGGCATAGTCTGTTCCTAACATGGCAGTCTCAAGCAGTGTTGTACTAGCAGTCCCCTTTTTTGACTTACCTTTTGGTTTGTGGCATCGGGAGTGCCTAAGTTCCATCACCCTGAATATCTCGTCTGCTGGGACCCACGTTTTGGAGGACCTCTGAGATCCAAGGGAACCCATCTTTCATATCACATCGGAGAAGCACACTCCCATTAAACGCAGCTGAAGTGCAATTGCAAGGGAAGCTAGCTTGCTTTCATGACGCTGGATCTCTACAATCAGGACACCTTTGGCCTTGACTCTCCAAGGTGACTCACACCTAAGCCATGATTTACGGCTGATGCTGGCTGGACCTAAACCCAGCCTTCCAGAGTCACTTAACACTATTCCCTCATAACAGAAGGGTCCTCTGGACCCATAGATGAGTGCCCCATGCCCTGGCTTTACCATCTCTCTTCTCCAGCCTGTGCCCACCGCACAATAAGTCGAGTGAACTGAGCTGGCATGAATACCGCTGGAATATACGGTCGCCTTAAATTGTATTATAAATAACTTTGCTCTCGCTTTTTATCAGATCATCATGTTCCAGGGTTTTAGGAGTCTTTTAAATGAATGTTATTTTATGTTGATGTATTTATATGAAATTCCATGTAAGCTGCCCTGAGCCCACCTCGGTGGGGAGGGAGGGGTATAAACAGAATTAAATAAATAAATAAATAATCTAGTGTAACTAGCTAGATGGATGGAGATGCAGGAAAGACATTCTGTTCTCATGTTGCCAAGACGGAGAATAATAAATCCAAACAGCAAGGGGAGGACTAGTGTCACAGAAGTGCCAAATATACAGATTCTACTAGTATGATTCGCTTCTGACACTATGAACCTCGTGGCCCGTTGAAATTGCTGAAATCAGTTTCCACGTACACAGCCGGCAAACTGAAGAAGTCGCAGGAAACGCATCTTCCAAGTACCTAGAATGGCCGCCTTTGCAAAGGCTGTTTGGAAAATGTTTTGACTATGTGGACTCCTCCTATCAAGTTACACTGACTACATGAACTTTATGTCTTGTCTTCAAAGGAGGAAATTGTGTCTTATGCCTTATTATAGTTACAGTACACATTAATGTTGTTGTGACACCACCAACTTTATAATTGTTTAATATATTGTTTTGGCAGTCTTTGATGGTGTTTTCTGCTAGTGGAATCTGTGGGTGCGTTCAGACGCGCCGTTTGAGCCGTTTTCAGCACGGCTCAGAAACGGCTTTTCCCTGCGCGTTCACACGCCCAACATCTGCCCACCGTCCCCAGCCGTCGCTTTCTGGAGCAAACCCCCTTTGAAACGGAGTATTTTGGCACCACTTACCCAAGTGGTGTTTTCCATCATTCTCCGTTTCAAGCCGCACTTTTCCCTGTCTGATCGCTCCATCCAGCCACTTCCGGGTGCTTCAACCCCCCTCCCCTCTGGGAAGCTGCCTCCAGCTTCCGTTTTTAGTCCTCCATTTTTTTTCCCCCCTTACCGGTGTGCGCTTGAGCGGAGCTCCGCACTTAGTTAAAAAAAAGAAAAGGTTTACTGGTGCCTAGTTTAGGCATTTAGAGGAGTCCGGGATCTCGGGGAGGCCATTTTAAAGGAAAAGGACTCTTCCTTTAAACTTTAAAAGGACCTGTTGAGATCGCTCTTCTTCGCACCGGCCAAACTTCCTGTTCGGAAGAGGGCTGCCTGTGCGCATGCTCAAAGGAGAGGGGGAAACCCCTCCCACCTGCAGGAGGACGGCGGGGCGCTCGGAAGGAGGAGGTTAGTCTGAGCGCGATTCTCCAGATTAAAAAAAAAAACGCATCGTGCCGGAGCAGTTTAAACCGCTCCAGCACGCTGTCTAAACGCACCCTGTATGTTTGAAGATGGAGAATAATAGCATTGTGTGGAGAGTGAGGGAGAAGCAGAAAGGAAGGAAACTTCCCCTAAGAGTAGCAATCTACACATCAAAGAGATAGGATCAGAGAGTAGTAAAAGCAAGAGTGGTCAGTGTCCTGCCTGCCTAGCTCTCTGATTCTCTGGTATTCTTCCACTATAATCTGAGACTAAGAGACAGTGTAAAAAGTCCTTCACTTCCAACATAGCATTGGTTTACTGGTACCCAGTATTGTTGTTGTTTTTAGGTATGCCGCATGACGGCGTGAGCTCCCGTCTCTAGTCCCAGCTTCTGCCAACCTAGCAGTTTGAAAGTAAGAAATTGCAATAGGTACTACTCCAGTGGGAAGGTAACAGCATTCCGTGCACCTTGGTGTTTAGCCATGCCAGCCACATGACCATGAAAATGTCTTTGGACAGCGCTGGCTCTTCGGCTTTGAAACAGAGATGAGCACCGCAACCCTAGAGTCGGATTCGACTGGCTTTCGAGCAAGGGAACCTTTACCTTTACCTTTTTACTCATATATAAGGTTGTGCCAGTTTCCATGAATTCCCTGCTCCCTTTGTAGATCCCCATATGGCTGTTCCTGTGGACCCACTCCCTCTTTCTTTGGTTACGCTATTCCATCTGAAATGCATTACGGCATTCAAACAACTGTCATCAGGTGGCTGGCTTCTCCATTTTAGCTGTACATCTAAATGATTGTTAATTGCATTTGTGCTCCACCCTTCCTCCAAGGCAACTGGAGCAGAGGACATGAAGCTATTTCATTTCATCCTCACAGCAGCCCTGCAAGGGAGGGTAAGCCGAAGGATTGTTACTGACCCAAAGTCAACCAGCAAGCTCCACGGCAGAAGAAGAGCTTGTGCTTCCCCATTCGTAGTCCAGCCACTGAATGAATGAAGCTACCTTACGCCAAGTCAGACAGGGGGCCCCGCTGGATCAGTGTGATCTCCTTTGCCCTGGCAACACCCCCCCCTCCTCATGTTCTCAGGAGGAGATCTTTTCTCCTAACAAAACAACAAGAGTAAGGATGCTGTGAATTTTGCCATGAACATGGTTAAAGCTGCTGGTTTAGGGCTGCCAGGTCCCCCCCCCGGGGGGGGGATTTACACACTCAAAGGGATCCCGACCCATTGGCCCACATCCAGCCAGTAGGGGAACCCTGCCCCCAATGTGCCCAAATCCAGCTGATGTGCCTGGCACGATGACATCACCCGGAGGTGACGTCATCATGCTGGGCACATCGCCAGGGGGACACTCTAGCATTCAGCCTGAAAACTCTGTGGTATTGTAGAGTTTTCAAGCTGAATGTAGAGCATCCACCAGCGGCATGCCTAGCGTGATGACGTCACTTCTGGGTGATGTCACTGCAGTGTGTGAATGTCCCAAACTGGGACCAGTCCGTCCCCCCCCCCAACAAAAAAAGGTAAGGGACCTTGCAACCCTATGCTAGTTAGACTTGACCTGTCACCCAGCCCATTTGATTAACGCCAAACAGCCACAAATGCCTGCCAAAGAGGTTCACACTGGATTTTTGCAAAACTGTGCATACATAAAGATGCTGCCGATTCAAATAGATGATCACCATTAATATTACCAGAGACTACTTAGACTAAAAACAAAGGGCAGGTTTAATTCTCTAATTAAACAATTGTTTGAAATTATACGGAAGGATAGGAGGGTCATAGAACTTGATCAAGATATAGAATCCTAGAATCACAGAGTTGGAAGGGGCCATACAGGCCATCTAGTCCAACCCCCTGCTCAATACAGGATCAGCCTAAATCATCACTAAATCTTTTTACATAAATACCTTTTTGTACTTTGAGTACATGGTGTTTTGTCTGTTTCGAGCCTCCAGGTAGTGGCAGAAGAACTTCTGCTATTACAACTGACCTCCAGGCAACAGAGATCAGTTCACTTGGAGAAAATGGCTGCTTTGGAAGGTGGACTCTATGGCATTATGCCCCATTGAAGCCCCTCCTCTCCCTAAGCCCCACCCTGCTCAGGCTCCACCCCCAAAATGTCTAGTTATTTCCCAACCTGGAGCTGAAAACCCTATTTCTGCATCAACCAATCACTCTCTTACATTACATGGATGTTATATGTGTAACACAGCTCATTCCTGAACGGAGTTTATGCTCTTCTAAGGGTGTGTTCAGACGGATCTTTTGATCTGCCATAGGAACAACTCCCTTGCGGATCAAAAATGCACGACCAGACAGAAACATCTGGGGAAAATTCCGGTCCCGTAGACATCCCGTTCTGCTGCGCCTCCAATCCTGATTTAAAAAGAAGCAGTTTCTATGTAAGGTTTTCGCTTACCCGCGCGACACTGCAGACTTTCTTCCGTCTGGTCACTCCATTAGCGCGCGATGCTCCCGTCGGCTCGGTCTGACGTCAGACTGAGCCGACAGGGGCGCGATTTTTTAAAAAATGAAACCCTATGTGCGCTTTAACGAGGAAACGCATTCAGCGATAAGCGCTACGAGGAATGTAATATTCATGCTTATTTATTTTAGGGACAAGATGTTACCGCGATGGGAGATGGAGGGGGAAGGACTGTTCTAACTTGCGAAATAGTCCCTCCATTGATCATGATGGCAATGGCAAGGGGGAGGACCAGGACTTATTCTTTCCATCCCTGCATGCGCAAAACTTTGCTGAAAACCCTCCGCGATCGCCTCAGTTCTCCAAGGAGGCACAGCCTTGCCTATGCGAATGTACAAAACTTTTTTTAAAAAAATCCTCGGTGGATGCCGTGTAGACAAATCACGGTGGGAACAACGCGCGGTGAGGCTATTTCATGGGGGGGCGTCTGGTCATGCTAGGCTGGATTAAAAAAATCGGGATAAAATTTTAGGAGGGCTCATGGCGTGATTGACTGGCCGTCTGAACGCAGCCTAAGAGTATTGAAGTCAGTGGGCTTTGAAAGGGGCAACTCTGTTCAGGATTGCACTGCAGATCGCATACTTTGTAGGTATAAATGCTCTCTAAAACACATAACCTACGTGTGCAACACTACAAAGCTATGAGAAATGGAAAACCAAAACCAGGGACTGAAATATCAATGAATATAAAAAGAAATGAAATTGGGAACAACTGCTTATCCCTATTTGAAGTCGTTCAGGGGGGAAAAAAAGTTTGCTTCCATGCTGAGGCTCTGAAATGATTTGAGGTGTCATTTCCTTCTTCTATTATTGCAAAGCTAAGCATCACTGGCTAAGCCATCTGGTTGGACAGCAAATTTATGTATTGCATGATAGGTAATCTGGCCTTTTAGTAGTGGCCTATTAGGATTGGGAAGCTTTGTCTGTCCTTGTGAGGTCCCCTTCCCGCCAAGCTTTCCTATGAGCCATTGATTTTCAAATAGAAATCTAGTGTTTATTGTTGGGTTTAGATCTTGAATCCCCCCTCCAACCCCTAAAAACTATTGTGTGTATGTTTCCTTTTCAAAAAGAAGAGAGAGAGAGAGCAAGGTCAAAGAGAAGAAGACGAGAAGTGTTTGGAAAAGAGAGGTTGCTTTCTTTTATTCGTTTATTGTGCTAACAAGGAAGGACCGTCTGGGTTTCTGGACAGAACTTCTGAGTCTGGAGGTTCAAATGGCCAGCCAATCAGCAGAAGGGGGCCATCAATACCTGCTGTGCTTCACAATTGCCTGGCAGTACTCCCTGATGAGACCATGCACAGAACCCTCCATCTCCCAGGGAAGCTAAATGTAGTATTGCGGTATAAAGATTGTAACATGCTCTTTCTTCCCACAGATGCGGTCTATTTTGTGGCTCTCTGCATGGACTTGGGTAGATTCAGAGCCAGTGTGGCATTGATGGTTTAGGGGTGGGGCTAGGCCTCCACAGCAGAGCAGAGGCTTGGTGTGCAGAGGGTCCCAGCTGGGATGTTGCTCAGTGGAAGAGCCTCTGTTTGCCATGCAGAAGGTCCCAGGTTCAATCACTGGCATCTCCAATTAAATAAGACCAGACAGTAGGTAATATGAAGGACCTCTGCCTGAGACCCTGGAGAGCTTCTGCCAATCTAAGTAGACAATACTGACCTTGATGGACTGGTGGTCCTATACAGTATAAGGCAGCTTCGTGTGTGTATGTGTGTGTGTTCACGTGTGATTCAACACTAGGCATCTACTTTCAAAAGGCTCTTGATTACTGATGATCGAACACCAGCCAGTTCACCTTGTGTCCTGTTCACTAGTCATAGAAAGGGAGCTGATTTTTCAATGACTGGTTCAGCTGTTCATTAACTTGTTTGCAGCTGTTCAGCACATTGCCTTACCATATTCCTTCCCTAATCATGCCTCATGATGCGATTGGCTTTTTGCACATATGCACATGTGCCTTCTCACATATTGCCACATGCTGTGAGGTGAGCTCCCCCTCACTGGCAGTCTTTAAGCAGTGGCTGGACAAACACTTGTCAGGGATGCTCTAGTAATAGTGGGTACCCCTCTATCTCAGATTAAAGTATAATACATGACAATCTCAAACCTACAAAACTTAAGAAATACAACAGTAAAGATGCATAAATTTCTAAGACTGTACAATGAGAAATGCTCTTTTCTGCGTGTTTCTACTGCTGCAGAAAAATACTCCAAGAGCTTCTCCTTCCAATTGCCCTACTGTAGTAAGAGAAGCGATCCAAACATCTGTGTTGCTGCAAGCGAAGCAATCTGTTGCAAGTGAAGCGATCTGACGGCTCCCCAGATGTACAAGCCGTTTCCAGCCTTCTTTCTCAAGAATCACTTTAATTACAAAATATATGAACATTTACAGGATTCCACACTCATAATAACATACAATAAAAAATAATTCTTACTTATAGGGTTTCCAATTCCAAGTTGGGAAATACCTCGAGATTTTTGGGGCGGAGCCTGGATAGGGCGGGGTTTGGAGAGAGGAGGGGCTTCAATGGGGCATAATGCCATAGAGTCCACCTTCCAAAGCAGCCATTTTCTCCAGGTGAATTGGTCTCTCTTGCCTGGAGATCAGTCGTAATAGCAGGAGACCTTCTGCCGCCACCTGGAGCCTGGCAACCCTATGCAGAAAGAATGCTGGAAAATGCATATAGTTAGGAAACCATATGAGGAAAAAGAATAATTGTGCAAAAAGAAAATCTCAGTTTTGTTTACACGCAAAAGAAGTGAAACTCGAACAGGAATTTCAAAGCTAGGCACATAGCTACCAAAGATGGAGCATCAGTGGTGGCACCCCAGTTGTAAAACATCCTCGATACAGTGCTTTGGCGGTGGCTTTATTTTCCTTCAGGATCAAACTAGATACGACATGCTGGGAGGTTTGCAACCAGCTCTCCCAAGCATTTCATTCTGGTAAATAGCACCTGGTTCCAATTAAGGTTTTAGTAAAGGGGAAAAGGTTTTAACCCAAACTCCAGTAATGCCTTGGCACCTCTGTTCGCCCTGTTGAGGAATATTTTGCTTGTATATGTGCCTCAATGGGGTAAGTAATAGCTATGGGCAGTGTTCCCTCTAAGCTGAGTTAGTATGAGCTAGCTCACAGTGTTTTAGCCTTTGGCTCACCCATTTTTATCTTAGCTCAGGAAGGATGGCTCCAGAGCAAACTAATTTATGCAGCAGCCAAATTGCTCGCTCACAATTTTAATACCAGGAGCTCACAAAGTAGGATTCTTGCTCACAAGACTCCGCAGCTTAGAGGGAACATTGGCTATGGGGGCATTCAATGATGGGGAAATTGCATAGCTGCTATTATAAACAGGTTATTTCACCCTTTAAAGAAAAAACAGCTGGCAGTGCCTTCAACTGCAGTCACTACACGTGCTGCCCTCTACCTTCTGCAGGGCCTTTTTGATTGTGGCTCCAGCTCTCTGGAACAATCTGCCAGATAAGATTTCAGAGATTTCCTTGCTTCAGGCTTTCAGAATGGCAGCCAAAACTGTGCCTGGGTTTTTTTCAGTGTACTTTTCTTTGAAAAAGCAATTTCTGGATTGCTTTTAAGATGCTGTCATTGGAGCATTTGACCTAGTGCAAGTTGTAATTTTATGGAAAGCTGGCTGTCTTACAGATGTTTGAAAGGGAATTGCTGTCAATAGTATTTTATTGGCATGCAGGTGATGATGCCATTTTTAGCTAGTCGGGCTCTGTCAGGAAAAATGGGCTAAAAACATTTTAAATAAATAAAGTGAACAATTTGCTGATCTCCCAGCATTTCACCTAGTCTGGCCTCACTGCAATCTGATTTAAGACAACTTTATTCTCCTGAGCTTCTAATTAAATGAAATGTCTGCTTTTGTTGTTGCTGGCTTGCTTTTTAATTGGCTCTTGATTCATTTTATTCATAATAGCTTGTTGTTTGGATGAAATTTTACTGTATTTCTAAATGTTTTTGTTTTATTGCTACATGGGAAATCTTTTTGAAAGGCAAGATATCTGATTTTAATAAAAAAGTCAATAAAATGCCAGTGAATTCACTTTGATAGTAAAATATAAGAACATAAGAAGAGCCCTGCTGGATCAGACCACTTGTCTATCTAGTCCAGCATCTTGTCCTACACATGGGCCAACCAGGTGCCCTAGAGGGCCAGCAAACAAGACACAGAGATGTTAAGGCCTTTCCCTGATGTGGCTTCCTAGCACTAGTATTCATATTAAAGTTGGATAAGTCTATCAATGGCTGGCTACCAGCCATAGTGACTATGGAGAACCTCCACATTCAGAGGAAGTAAACCTCTGAATCCCTGAGCCAGGAGGCAACATCAGGGGAAGGCCTCAGCCCTGTTGCTGGCCATCCAAAGGAACTGGTTGGCTACTGTGTGAGACAGGATGCTGGACTCGATAGACCATTGGTCTGATCCAGCCAGACTCTTCTTATGTTCTTATGAATGTAAAGGTTCATTTTAGTCATAAGGCCAGCAGCCACTGATGGACCTCCAAAAACCTGTCTAACCCCCTTTTAAAACCATTGATGCTCCTAGCTATCACTTTTCCCACTAGTCATCACAGCTAGCGGTCACTGATGGGCCTCTCCTCCATGAATCTGACTTATCCCTTTTACAAAAATAGTGGCCATCACCATACCCATAGCAGTGAATTTTACAATTCACTTTTGAATATGTTTAAAAGAGGCACTGCAAAAATCTCCCTTCAAAAGGCAAAACCAGGAGAGGGCACGGTACCAAAACGATCAAAGCCTTCCTCCAGAGTGTGAAATTGTACCTAATTTCTTCTAAACCCTTCAGCACATAATCTTCATCCCCAGGTGCAAAAGCCCTTACCACTGCCGGAAACCCCCGCAGGGCAGCCATGTTTCGTCACTGGCTTTGAGTCTCAGCTGGCCAATCCCCAGCTGGGAAGTGGTGGAAAAACCCTTTAACCTACAGTTTTCATATAACTCAGAAGCCCCTGCTTATTAGCTACACGATGCAGAGAGACAGCAATTGCAGTTAGTTAATTTATCACTACTGACCTGAAAGGTAAAGTGTGTATCAGGGGGGAGGGGGGATACACACAGGAGGAGGGCTCCAGTCCTCTCTATAGATTGCTTGTTACACAACAGATAACATTCATCATTTCTTGGTTCCACAGTGATGCTTTCTTTATCTTTTTTTTTTTTAAGGGAAGCAAACAATAGAACAAGAAAGACACAAACACAACAGTGTTTGACCAATCAGTCTTCCTTGCAAAAATTCACAAGGAAGGAAGTGTTAAGGGCAGCCCAGTACAATGCAGTGTATTGCAAATATTCAACCTTCTTGAGGGAGGGAGTCTCGTATTGATTCAGACCATTGTTGTATCAAGGATTGTTTAATCAGACTACAGCGGCTCTCCAGGGTCTCAAGCAGAGGTATCACCTGCAACTTTGTCCTTTTAACTGGAGATGTCAGGGATTGAACCTGGGACCTTCTGCATGCCAAGCAGATGCTGGACCACTGAGCCGAGGCCCCTTCTTCCTGGTGTCAAACCCCCCACCTCCAAATTGCATGCCTTTGTTGAAGGTCAGAATCGACCCTCTACGCATCAAGCATGTAGGTTTCTAAGCATAACCAGGCAGTCAGATTTTTGCATCATTTCTGATTTCATGCCAAATAATATACTTGCACACAGAGTGTGCAGGCAGGCAGGTTCAGTTCTGAACTTTTACTGAATAGTCACAGGCTGGGAGGAGCTAGAGGTTGTTGCTGAGATCCTGCACCCAAAATATATGTGCTCAGTGTACTCACTTTGAATGTTATTAGCATGCAAATTTATGTATCCTCTTTCTTCCAAAGGGCTCAGGGCAGTGTGTGTTAACCAATTCCATCACAACAACCCTGGGTAGGACCCACAGATCTGTTCCATCAATGGTGTTGCTTTCTCCCTGCCAAAGGAGCCTTCCCCAAATGCCCTTCAGTTTGGTATAGTGGTTAAGAGTGACGGACTCTAATCTGGAGAACTGGGTTTGATCTCCCACTCCTCCACAGACAGCTGCTGGTGTGACCTTGGGAAAGTCAAAGTTCTCTGAGAGCTGTTCTCTCAGAAGCAGTTCTCTCAGAGCTCTCTCAGCCCCACCTACCTCACAGGGTGTCTGTTGCAGGGAGAGGAAGGGAAGGAGATTGTAAGCGGCTCGGAGACTCCGAGTGAAGTGCTGGGTATAAATCCAACGTCTTCTTCTCTCTCTCTCTCTTCAGAGCTTCCTGTATCAGAAAAATCTCATTATTATTGGAGTGAGCAATTCAGCATGCCTGGACATTGGGAGGGGTTGCTACATCACTCTACGCGTGTATAAGTGTTATCTCCTTGAATGGGATGCCTCTCTCTGTCTTAACCTGGGAGTTGCCTTCTGACCCCTCCTCTCTGTCATTTTTTCCTCTCACTCTTCTACATGCCCTTCCATGGAGACACATGTCTCTGCAGGTCTCTGCTATGGAGACAGTGCCCTCATACTCCCACACACACAATGCTGGATTAGCTTGGCCATTTGTGATAGGGAAAGTGCTCTTCAGATTGGGCTTCTTTCTCTTCTCTCCACTGCAACCTGAATGTGAATTGGATCTACTTGAATAAATGCAAGTTTACCTTTTTTTTTTTTTGCAAAATACTTCTTGGGAAATTTATTTACTGCACTCAGTCTCCCGCTTCGGTGACTGGGCAAACTCTGCTGCATCAACCAGATTTCCCAATACTTATACTGGAGGAGAGCATGGTTGTTAGCCCAGAGCATCCCGATCCCTGTGCACATGAGTCGAGAGCTAGCGGGATGGAGTCAGCCACCTTTGGGGCTGATGAAAAAGGGAGCAGCGACCGCCAACAAAGCTGTGGTGATCACTGAGGATCATGGCATCTTCACTGAGAAAAGCCATTGTTTTATCAGGGCTGTAGTAAAGACGGCAATCACTTGAGATTGAACTTAAAAAACTGGTCAGACCCAGCCCAGTATGTGATGGTTAGGATATCCATTTATTTATTTACTTCATTTATATCCCACTTTTCTTGAGAGCCAGTTCTCTAATCTGGGAGAACTGGGTTTGATTCCCCACCCCTCCACTTGTAGCTGCTGGATGACCTTGGGTCAAAGTTCTCTGTTCTCTCGGTTCTGGAAAGAGCTCTCTCAGCCCTGCCTACCTCACAGGGTGTCTGTGGTGGGGCGGGGGAGGGAAGTTTGTAACCCACTCTGAGACGCCGAGTGAAGGGCGGGTTATAAATCTAATCTCTTCTCCTCCCCCCCCCCCAATGAGGATTCAGAGCACCTTATATCATTCTCGCCTCCATTTTATCCTAACAACAAACTTCCGGGGTAGGTTAGGATGAGAGAAAGTTTCTGGCCCCAGGTCACCCAGCATCTTCCACAGCAGAGTGAGGATTCAACCCTCGGTCTCCCAGATACTAGTCTGGCAATCTAACCCCTGCACCACACTGGCTGTCAGCTCTTCCTCCCTTGGCAGGCTCTCCCTGAGAAAAGTCTGGCCAAGCTGCAAAAGTCATGTGGTAGCAAGGTGCTTAGCAAGTTGGGCAGTGCCCACTGCCAGGCAGGGCCAAGTCATGCAGTTTGTGTGGGGGCTGCCGCTGGTCCCAAGCGAGTTGTGTGGCATCCGGTCATAGCCACTGCCGCCCCTGGGTGAGCTGCGCAAGTTGCATAATAGCAAGTTGCCTGGTGGTTGCTGCTTAGCCTGACTCCAGTAAATCCTCCTTCCAGGGCGGGAGGGAGGCAGAGACCAGACTGGGAGGCCAAAATGCCTCTAGAAAGGACACTGCCCTCTCTCCCTTGCTTTTTAAGAAGATGAAGAGATTGGATTTATACCCCACCCTTCACTATCCAAAGGTGTCTCAGAGCGGCTTACAAACTCCTTGCCCTTCCCCTCCCCACAACAGACACCCTGTGAGCTAGGTGGGGCTGAGAGAGCTCTTGACAGAAACTGCTCTTTTTCAAGAACAGCTGTGCCAGAGTTATGGCTTGCCCACGTCATCCAGCCAGGTGCAAGTGGAGGAGTGGGGAATTAAACCCAGTTCTCCCAGATTAGAGTCTACGCACTTAACCACTACGCCAAACTGAATATAGAAACCAAGATTTGAAGGCTAGGAATATTGTTGTGGTTGCCTGGCATGGACAGCATCTATTTCTTAAAGGTACAGGCACTGCTATTATTTTTGTATCCCCCTTCCTGCACTACTTCCTTTCTTCCTCCTCCTGGCAACCCCCACATTTTCTCCTCTTCCCCTGCCTCATTCTCTCCTTCCCAGCTATTCACCAGACTACCTTTTATCTGCTTCCCATCTTATAACCCCACTTTTCTTCATGACGGGGGCTAAAGCAGCTTGCATTATTCTCCTCTCCTCCTTTTTATCCTCAGACTTACCCTGAGAGGTAGGTTAGGCTGAAAGTATGTGACTGGCTCAAAATCACTCTAAGCCCTGAATTTGAGGATGCCTTTAAATGTTGCTGGGGAGAGGTGGGGTGCCGCTCCCCAACATGATGATGTCACTTCTGTGTGATGTCATCATGTTAGGGACTCCCCGTCCCCTCCAGTAATGCCCCCCCCAAAGTCTCCCACTGGGACTTTGAGGGGACATGGCAACCCTAGGGGGAATTGTTTTCTTAAAGCTACAGGCACTCCTATCATTTGGGGGGGGTTAAAACCCCTAATGTAAACCTGGGGCATTTTTCAGGTTTGTAGGAAGATTTCTCTTGTTCGTTCAGAGCTCCAGTCACCAGATTTAAGTATCCTTGGATTTGCCAACTTGGCTATTGGAATATATGATGAAGATATAATTTGAAATATGTAGTCTCCTAGAGTAAAATGTAAACATTCAGAATGCCACAGGTCAAAAAGATCACAGGAAACCATCATGGAACTGTTGAGATGGACTCCTGAGGTGAACTTGCCGCCTGAAGTAATACAGTCCATTGTGCCACACCAGGGCTCTGTGGCCCTATTACCACTTCACTGTACTGCTCGTCTAGGCCAAGTCCTCCTCTAACCCACCCACCGCTGCTTCCCTTTGCCTCATCCTTTCTTTTTCCTCTCCTGCACAGTTAGAAAAAGCTGTGGCAATGGAACAGGACCGTGACTTTGGCTTGTATCAGTTCTGGGCAGTTGGCTTCCTACAGAACCTAAGGAGGAACCTGAGACTTCCCATGGACCTCACCATCTGGGTTTTTGTAGCATGTTGCTTGCTTCTCTAGTTGCCAACTGCAATCGAGTTTAAAATGAAGGGGGATGTTCAGAAACATTTTCATATCCATTTCCCCACCACCACCACCACTCCTCAAACTGGGTTATGTTACAGTAATGAAATCGGACAGATGACTAAACTGAATTGCTGGAACTTAGTCTCCGCTCAGAGGAGATCTCTGGCAAGTGCTCAAGCCAAGCTACAGTCAGGCGTGGGGAGAGAAATTGCCCTTTAAATTAAGGTTCAGGTGAAATATTTTCCCCCAAGCTCTGAAAATGAAAGTTTATTGGGTCAGAGTAACAGGGCGCTACGATAGACGGTAAGCATGAAATCTCAGCCTTTTTGCCAAGAGACCTTCATCCGAGAGAAAGTGACAGGTCTGGTGCAAAGGATTTAATTGAGTGTTTCTCTTGTGCCTAATGTCAGTTCTGTTTCTCCACTTGACTCCTCCTGCCTTGAAGTAAATCAACGGGGTACATATTGTGTATGAAAATGGGAGTTCTTCCAGAGTGATCTGAATATATTTCAGAGGCTGTTGCCTCCTGAATCACAAGATGGTATACAGGGGTACCATACCCTCAAACTATCATTATTTACCCTATTTTTATACCTATCCCTGATAAATCATTGCCCATTTTTTCTCCTTCTTCTGCCCTTCTAGAAAAGATGTTAGGAGACACATTTCTAAAACGTCCTTAGCACACGCTACAGTTCCTTTCCTGGGTATCTTGATGCTAAGGCAATCCTAAAGACGCTACTTGTGTGCATGTGACCCTTCTGCACACTGATTAAACGCACAGTGAGGGACAGTGGACTCCGGCCCCCACCTCCACATGACTGGCAGCTCATGAGCACTGTGCCTATGCACAGGAGGAATGTCTGAGAGTACGCTCCCTTCCTGTTAGTGGCAATGTTTGGGAAGTGGTCTCCCCACTCAGGAGGGAGCATATGCTCTTCCTCCACATGCTCACACCATACAGATGACCTGGGAACTGAGCTGAGGAGCGGGAAGGGCCAGCATGCTGGCTCACTCTCCCTTCCTATGCATTCAGTCAATGTGCAGAGGCATCATGTGTAGAGGGCTACAGCGCATGAGCCACTTAACTCGGTAGCGTGCTGAGAATCACGTTTCACATGTGTGTGAGGGACAGATGCCTCTTGCTTCTACTAGACTGGCTTATAAATAAATGCATACGGACTCTCCCCGTAACAGCGTATCCAGACAGGAAACATTGCTGAATGTGTTTGGTATTCATGAATACATACAGCCAGAACCACTGTGAGATTAAACATTCTATGAAATAGAGGGTTTTTTTAAAAAAAAAAAAAAACTTTTAGTAAGACATCTTGCTCCATAAATCACAGTAAGACAGGCAATTGCAAAGTAAATGATTTCAACTTAGCAAAGGCAGAGATGAGCCTTTAGAACTATATAGAACTATATGGGGGTCCTGTATCTGAGCCGTGGGGGAGGGGGTGTTTCAGGAATCAGGCTCCTAACCCTTGGCAGGGTGCCATTGTTGCCAGCACCAAAGGAGAAGAGCTTGGGGGTGGTCCTGGACGCCTCACTTGCAATGGAGGCCCAGGTCACCACGGCTGCCAGATTGGCCTTTTACCATCTTCAGCTGGCCAGGCAGCTGGTTCCTTATCTCTCCTCCCGGGACTTAGCTACAGTGATCCATGCAATGGTCACTTCCAGGCTGGATTACTGTAACACAGTCTACGTGGGGCTGCCCTTGAATTTGACCCGGAAACTGCAGCTAGTGCAAAATGTGGCGGCACGCCTGCTGACTGCGACATCTGTGCAGGCGCGCATTCAGCCAGTGCTACGCCAAGTGCACTGGCTGCCAATTGAGTACCAGATCTGGATTAAGGTTATGGTATTAACCTTCTAAGCCCTATGCAGCCTGGGATCAATATATCTGTGGGACCGCCTCTCCTCTTTTGCACCCCAAAGAGCTTTGTGTTCTGCCGAGCAACATCTGCTGGTAGTCCACGGCCCAAAAGACATTCACTTATCCTTGACCAGGGCCAGGGTGTTTTCTGCCCTGGCCCAGACCTGGTAGAACATGCTCCCACTTGAGATCAGGACCCTGAGGGATTTAATGCAATTCTTCAGGGCCTGTAAAACAGAGCTGTTCTGCCAGGCCTTTTTGGTTGAGGCAGCAGACCTCTGAAGACTTTGGCCTCTCCTGCCCAGGTGAACTGCCCTTTCTTACAGATCACTATGGTACCCATTGAATGAGTCCTTGTTTTAGTCACCACATGCCCTGCACCTGTGAGAAGCATTTGTGGACATCGGAAACTAAATCTTCTGCTGTTGGTTGTTTTTTTTTAAAAAAAAATTTACTCTGTATGAACTGTATTTATTATTATGTTGTATTTTAAGTGCTGTGCCCTGCCCTGAGCCTGCTTGCAGGGAGGGTGGGATATAAATCCAGTAATAAATAAATTAAATAAATAAAAGGGGCAGGAGATTTGCCAGACATGGGAGGCTAGGAGTGTTACCAAATACAAGAGTATCCTTATTATCTATGAAATGTTGCAGAGCATGAAGGCAGCCATGAACTCATGATGCAGTAAATAGGCAGTGGCAAACTTCGAGTAATCAGCCACCTAAAGATGGCTACAACAGGATTAGGCATGTATTTATTAGTCTGTTGTCGAAGGCTTTCATGGCCAGAGTTCATTAGTTGCTGTAGATTTTCCGAGTTGTGTGGCTGTGGTCTTGCCAAGACCATGGCTGCACAACCCGGAAAATCTACAGCAACTATTTATTGGTTTGTTTGATTGATTGATTGATTGATTGATTGGACTTTTAGCCCTCTCTCCCCTCTGCTTCAAGGCTCAGGGCGGGTAACAACAAGTTAAAACGATACTACAATTAATTATTAAAAACAAATCAATACAGTCATAATCAAAAATAAAACCTGATGGAGACTTAGGCACGAATAGCAATTTTTATCTAAGTGAGTTTGTGCCACTAGTACGTTTGTGAAGCTGGTGAAGAAGAAGGAGGTGGAGAGGGAGGAGGGGATTGGATTTATACCCCGCCCTTCACTACCAGAAGGAGAGCAGCTTACAATCTCCTTTCCTTTCCCCTCCCCACAACAGATACCCTGTGAGGTAGGTGAGACTGAGAGAGCTCTTTCCAGAACTGCTCCTGAGACAACAGCTCTGAAAGAACTTGTGATCAACCCAAGGTCACACCAGCAGCTGCATGTGGAGGAGTGGGGAATCCAACCTGGTTTTCCCATATTAGAGTCCGCGCCCCTAACCACTACACCAAACTGAGTGGTGGGGAGGGGGGCTGGGGGAGGTGAAAATTTGATGGTAACTTCTCTGCCTCAACCGCATGCCTGGCAGAACGTTTCTGTTTTACAGGCACTGCACAATGGAATCAAAGAAAGCTGTGGACAAAATCAAGACAGGAAGCAGGGCAAGAAATAGCAAAACGTTGGTCAATGCAGCACAGGATCCATTCCAGAGCCAACTACAGAGAATGCTTTCAGAAGGGAACCATGTTGGTCTGCATAAAGGAGCTCGATCCAAGACCAGTAGCACCTAAGACACCAACCAGAATGTGGTTCTTTTCCCAAATGGAGGTTGAAAACAGGAAGTGGAAGGGAGTGCCAAGCCCTCCACCAGGGGTGGGGAAGCATTATACTGAGTCAGAGTATTGGTCCATTTCAATCAGTACAGGCCATTACTCTAACAGGCACGGGATCACCAATGTTCACACTGGTCTTAGACAAAGAAAGGTCTTCCCTGAAAACTAAGATCCTTTAACTGAAGAAGTTAGAGACTGAACCTTGGACCATCTATATGTAGAGGGGGTGCTCTGTCACCAAGCCACAATAGCCCTTCCCCAGATAATAAAAAATAGAGACACGGAGTGCTAGTAATAACACACAGATTTTATGTCCTGCACGTCTTCTAAGAAATTCAGAGCGCTCGACTTGTGCCACTTCTGATTTATACCAAGCAAGGGACCAGAGAGTCTAGACATACAGTGTAATCTTAGGATAAGTTACTCAAATCTAAATCTATAGACCTAGATGGGAATAACTTTGCACAGGCTCACACTCCACTGTTACAACCCTTGAATGCTTATGAACATGCACTGCACAGCCAGGTTTGCACTGCATCATGGGATGTGTAGTTTCCATAACCAAAAAGTCCAGACTTAAAATGACTCTTTTTTAAAAAGTTCAACATAATTTCAACAGGCGGATTAAAATTCTTAGGTGCCATTTCACATTTTAAGAGCCTAGGCAAACAAGCACCTGGGATGCTAGCCTCCCTATTGGTGTCCCTCCCCCAAGAGCTGTGCACACACACACAAACACACATTCATATAAATTAAAGCATTCCCAGTTGCTAAGTTGCAGCATTTATGCCTCCAGTGAGATTGCTCCAATTCTTTATGGCATCGCTAGGGTAATGCAAGATATAAAATTCTCAATAGATGCTTTCGAAGTTTGTATTTAATAGACCTGGAGGCTTTGAGTGCCGTTGCACAGATTGCGTTCCAGCTGTCTGCCGCTATTTGAATGCGCAGGTCTGAATCCCATGCTGTGCAGCGCAAGCAGCCTCCCACGCATTCTGTGTACCAGGAGTAATTTATGGGTCTATCTATAAAGGAAATAACGGCACGTTAAGAAGGAGGTTATGTAAAGCTCCGAGATTGAGAAGTAGCTCTGTCAATTGAGTACAACTTCCAAAACATCGTCATTATGTCTCTGCTGATTTACAAAGGAAAGGGGGACTTTGGTGGCTGAGATTGCTAAAGCGAAAGGACGGGGGGGGGGGAGCCACCGACCCCCTGTAATAGTTGTCCCTGTGTCCCTGTTCCTTGAGGCCTGGGTACCTGCTGAAGACTTTGTTTTGTCATAGATGGGCTTTTACTCAATTGTATTCAAATACACTTGCATATTACAAATGCTGCTGCCTAAGTCCCTTTTACAGGATGCCGAAGGAAATGTGGGCTGACTAAAGCTTAATAAAGAAAAGTTGCCACTGTTGGGAGGAAAAGACATCTTTAAGATTCTTTATGCAGAACACAGGGGCTTTTTAGAAAGAAATCATTCCATGCCCTGTGATCCCAAGCTTACCTAGCAAAATGAAGCCCCGTGGTTCATCCGTTAAAGCAAGATTAATCCACTGAAGCCTTTTAATTGTGAGGTGATTGTAGTGTTTGGGCTATGAGCGGCAAATGAGAAGACCAGAGGTCAAATTCCATTTCGTTTACAGATGCACAAGGTTCCCTTCTAGAACCACCACCACCGCCATTTGTATTTATGGAGATGATACTGACCTACCTTACAGGGTTGTGTTAAGGATCGCTGGGATCATTTATAGAAGAAGACGAGTATGGATTTATTCCCCACCTTTCACTACCTGAAGAAGTCTCAGAGCAGCTTACAATCCCTTTCCCTTCCCCTCCCCAAAACAGACACCCCGTGAGGTAGGTGGGGCTGAGAGAGCTCTCTCGAGACCTGCCCTTGAGAGAACAGCTCTGAAAGAACTTGTAACTGACCCAAGGTCATGCCAGCAGCTGCATGTGGAGGAGTGGGGAATCAGACCCAGTTCTCTCAGATTAGAGTCCGTGCTCTTAACCACTACACTAAACTGGCACTTTACATGAAGTGCTTTGTGGGGGGAACAGCTGTATATACCCTAAGGAAAAAAAGCATGCCCTCCAATTTTTCAAAGATTAAAACAAACACTAATAACACGCCAATTCTCATACCAAGGATTACTGTCCAAACCATCTACCTATCTGTTATATGCTGCTGAAGACACCAATCAGTGAGAGCCAGCATGGATAACTCATAGTGTGTGTGAAAGGGAACACAGGGACAAAGGTTCAAATCCCCACCTAGTCATAAAGGTCATTGGGTGTTGGACTAAGCAAGGTTCACAACCCTCACAAGGTTGTTGTGAGGATAAGCGGTGGAAGAGAAAGTCATGCGTACTGCCCTGAGCTCCTTCAACGAAGCAAAACCAATAATAACCAGAGGGATATTTTTAAAAAACAAGAAAAGAATTCTTGGCAATATATTCATTCTTACTGCTGAAATTTTCCCAAGCTAGGAGATATATAAATTGTTCCCAAAGCATAAATCCTTCTGGACCTCTAACCATTACTCTGGGAATTGTGTCAGATTGTCCACAGTGCAGAAACCCAGATGAGAAAGTGTTCCTTTGTTCCAAGGACCAGGAAATACTTTGCCCTGACCTGGATGGCCCAGCCTAGTCCAGTCTCATCGGATCTCAGAAGCTAAGCAGGGACAGCCCTGGTTAGTATTTATTTATTTATTTCTAAATTACATTTACGAATTGCCCAGTCCCTGAGTTCACAGGGCTCTGGGACATGTACAATGGTAAATAAAATACAATATGAGCATTCAGTACGATCTTAAGAAACAATTCCCATATGGCACCCATGAGTCAAATTTTAAGCCAGTTCCAGACTGTGCTGCCACCTCACAGGCAGGACTGGGAGGCCGAAAAGAGAAAAAGATGGAGGAGGAGGAAGAAGAGGAAGAAGAAGAAAATTGGATTTATACCCCACCCTTCACTTGGAGTCTCAGAGTGTCTTACAAACTACTTTCCCTTCCCCTCCCCGCAACAGACACCCTGTGAGGTAGCTGGGGCTGAGAGAGCTCTTTCAATTACTGTCCTTTCAAGGACAGCACTTGTCAGAACTACGGCTTGCCCAAGGTCATCCAGCAGTTGCGAGTGGAGGAGTGGGGAATCAAACCCGGTTCTCCCAGATTAGAGTCTGTGCACTTAATCACTACACCAAGCTGGAATAAAGGAGTGGGGCGCTAGCCATGATAGAGACCATCACTGACCTCAGCCAAAAGCCTGGCTGAACATCTCTGCCTTACAGGCCCTGCGGAATTGCACTAAATCCCACAGGGCCCTGATGCTATTTGGTGGAGAGTTTCACCAGGCTGGAGCCAGAGCTGGGAAAGCCCTGCCTCTGGACGAGGACACCCAGATATCTTTGGGGCCAGGGATCACCAGTAGATTATTCTCCGCAGAGCGTAACGCTCTTTGGGGGGACGTTCCAGGGGAGGCAGTCCCGAAGATATGTGAGTCCCTGACCACTCGTGGCCTTAAAGATCAGTACCAAAACCTTGAACCTGACTCAGTACTGGGATGGGAGACCTCTGAGGAAGTCTAAGGTGGCTATGCAGAAGCAGGCAATGTCAAAGATACCTCTGCTGGTCTCTTGCCTTGAAAGCTCCATGAGGAGTGGCCATGAGTCAGCTGCAACTCGACAGCGCTTTTGACGGACACGAGGACACACATCATTCTTTTTGTGTGTGTGTGCTGTTTAAAAGCCAAGACAAAAGAGGTGCCATAAAACAGCAATTGTTCTACACGTCTCTTATGAGCTGCTCAAAATGAACCTGCCCAGCACACCAGCTCTCCGGCAGTTCTACACTACCTTCAAGGCACCCTCATCTTCAGGCAGGTGGATTTGAGACAGGAACCCTCCTCCCCGGCCTCCCACTTTCCCACTCAGACATTAAATTTCTACAGCTCTTGGGGAAGGAACTGAACCCTGAAAGGTAACAACTCTAGCAACTCATGCTAATAAAGCGCTCACAAAGCATTCCCCAAAGGCAAAACGAGGGATGAAACAGAGACAGTGATTTACACCCAGGGAGCAGCAAACGCGGGCCAGCCCTGACAAATAGCAACAGTTGGAGTGTATGAGAAAAGATGGCTAGAAGGAGACAGGACAGAGGTTTATAAAAATTATGAATGGTGTGAACCAAGTGGGGAGAGAGAGACAGATTTCTGTGTCTCTCATCACCCTCAAACTTGGGATCACACATTTGTCACCGGTGTCGTAACAACTGCCTTTCCGACTTTGTCTCTCTTCAAAACTTCGCAGGACGTTTGTGGCTGAAGGCTCTTTCGCAGCTCAGCCATAAGATTTGTGGCATTTGGAGTGGAACTTTTGGAGCGGTGGACTCAACCCGCAACGGTAGCAGCAAAAAGCTGTTTTGGATGACTGACACCTCTGCTTGACCCGATGAAGAACAGCACGCAGGCAAGCATTAGTGACTGTGAATAGCCTCTGCAGCAGTTTGAGGATGAGCAAGATGGCGCTTGGGTGAGAGCAGAACGCCAGCCACAAGAGAGCTGGTTTCGTTTGGGGTATTTTTAATTGTGGCTTGCTCAAATGTCGTTTATTTTCGGGAGGCACGGAGCCGATGAATTCCTCCATCTGACTAGAGTAAAGAAGGCTGTGAAGGTTAAAATGGAAAAGTGTTTAAAGGGTAAAATAGGGAACATTTAAACCCTTAAAGGCATTACTGAATAATGGACTGTGAAGAGTTTTCTGGCCACACCCAATATGCCTGGATTGGAAACACTAAGTAGGCAACACAGATTTCCAAAAAATTATATGAAAAAGATATTTTTTTAAAAAACAGACTATAATAGATTTGTAAAAATGTACTCATATTGGGCAAAGTTTGAGTCCAGTGGCACCTGTAAGACCAATAACATTTAATTCTGGGTATAAGCATTCATGCCCATGCACACTTCTTCAGATCTGGATCTGAAGAAATGTGCAAGCACATGGAATTTTATACCCAGAATTCGACTTTAAAGGTGCCACTGTTACTTCAGACCAACACAGCTACCCGCCTGAATCTCTCTTCATGTCAGGTGGAATGACTCTTGGTGGTGAAAAGTGCCATCAAGTTGCAGCTGACTCATGGTGACCTTATAGGTTTTCAAGGCAAGAGCTGGACAGAGGTGGTTTACCACTGCCTGTGTAGCAGCCCTGGACTTCCTTGGTGGTCTCCCATTCAAATACTACCAAGGGCCGACCCTGCTTAGCTTCCAAGATCTGACAAGCTCAGGCTACCACTTCCAGGCAAATCAGCCGAGACAATTTTTCTAAACTGAAAGGGAAAGTTTTCTTCCTTTCACACGGTTGCTGTACCCCCCAGATAACCATATCTAGATAGACTGGCATGGTCAAAAGATACAAAGCCTACTTTGGGGGGCTCGTGTGCAAGGCTGAACTGAAGTAACTAAGTTAGGAAAGTGTGATGATGCACCACCATCAAGATGGAGACTTACCCAATTTGGAAAATCAACAAAGCTGGATTTCATCTTACAGGTGTATGAATATACATAGAGAGGGAGAGGGACTGTGCCTGCAGGCTTCATCCCCAGCATGCAAAAACCAAGCATGATCCCTGTCCTTGATGTACATAAAGAACATGGGCACATAACAGCCTTTGGAAGTGGAGGCTCTTTCAGAAGTTATGCTGTACATAGGCTCAGGATAGAGCCAGTGGGTGTGATCCCATGCCCTTCCCATATGCATATTCACAGAATGGATGTGTCATATAATGCAATGTACATACAATGTGTGTACAGCCTGATTGTCTCGATGTTAAATAAGAGCCAGGTCATGACTCTCAGAGACTGCAAGCAAAGATTTTTATCGCTTATCCCAGCTGCTGTTTATTCATGACTATACCAACAGTACATGCGGACAATTTTTCTCTTTCAGTTTTCCCAGTTTTTCAAAACAAAGGAATACACACATACACACAAATGCACACACACTTGGCATATAAAAAGCATAGGTCAACAATTGTTTCCATTGTGCTCAACATCATTCGATTTCCTAGCTATTGACGAAGGATGTTAAATGCCAATTTTGCTCAGTTCTCCACAGAACAGTAACTGTTCCTGTATCAGCTTCAGGTTGTGCTTATGAAAATTCCCTTGGCTTTGGATTTCACAAGGTTTTTCGGCTGGCTGTTCAACTGAAAGCCCTCCTCCTCCTCACTCAAATCTATGCCTACTTTTGGAGGGTAAACCACCAGCAGATGGGAATGTAGGACTTATGAGAAGAAGATTGTTGGCCTCAGAACATCCTTTGTTCTCAGTGAAGACCTTCATGTCCTTTAATCTGGCCCCGACCTCATGCAAATGGACTCCAAGAACCCCCTGTCAGAATTTGAATTCAGCCAAGCTAATAGAATCGTTCTTTGCCTTCAAGTTCAAGGGCTTGGCACTAGGGCTTGGATACATTTCCTGATGAAGGCTGACACCAGGCCAAAGAGAAAGCTACAAATCAAATGGAACAGGGAGCAGAGTCATTATGGGCAATTAATCAGGCAAAAGCTCTGGGATCAAGGGCAGTAACCTGTCAATGCAGAGAAATTCTGAGTCAGACATAGACTCACTGAAGGAAAAATGCACAGAGGAGAAGGTCTTGGGCATCATTAGCTTGTCTGCCCCTCCTGAACATTAAAACAGTTGATGTAATTGGCATGAGACTACGCATGTTCTCACAAAAAATTCACCTAAAGCAAAACCAAAAGCAAATTAGTGGTGGATTTTGAAGGAAGGCAAACATATTCCACAATGTTTCTCAGGGAACAGAGTTTTATATACCATGAAACCAAATACCAGATACCAAAAATCCAACAGTATGGCGTGAAATATGGAATTGGCAGCAGAGTAAGCAGGGAGTGGCTAGAGAAATTGTTTATAAGGCTGTCTTCAAATAGAGAGGTCCCATCAGTGATGACTAACAAGCAGAAAACAGGCTTACTGCACAGGAGATTCCTCAACCATGATGAGGGGATGGTGTAGTTCAGCACTCTGTACAGGGACTGGGCAATCAACAGCAAAGAGAGATAATGTGGATGGTGGTCATTCACAGAACGCTTTTGGTAAACACTGTACTATTAAAAGAGAAGAGGCAGTTAAGATTTCATGGTTTGAGCTTAAACCAATCATGCCCACAATGACTTCCATGTATAAGGAGCATCCAAGACCTGACAGTGCACAACTTAGCTTTTTGTACAGGTGGGACTGATATGCACAAAACCCTGTTCTGGACCACTAATTCGATCACAAAGATCCACGGTGTGGTGCCATGTTGCCCACTAATGTGAATCCCAGCACCCACTTCCTTCTTTCCCAAAGCAAAGAGCCAATCTTGATTTTCCTTCGCCTCATTGGAGCAAGAGAGGCTTCAGAACAGAAGAGCCTAGGAGTCAACACTGTGGTGTCTGCAAGGAGCATCCATTCAGAAATACCTGCCTCTGTTGTAAGAGGAACGCTGGGCTTGGAACCTTCTGACATTTTGTGATTAGCCCTAGCTCTGTGGCAGCCATTTTGTGATGGCACTCAATGTTCTCAAAATTCCAAAAGTGCCTACTAGCTCAACAAGTTGAGGACCCTCAGTCTATCACATCCCCCCCGCTCCAGTTCCTCTAAGGAGCTCCAAGCTTGTGGTTTCACAGCTTGCATTTGAACAGTAAGAGCTTCTTTGTCAAAACAGAACATTTTCTCATTAAAAATCAGTGGAGTGGAGCTGGTGCCTCCACAAAGTACTAGGGTTTCAAACGCCACCCATCCAACCTGCCTAGCCATGTCTACCCAGGGTTTCCTCTGGATCAAGGTGAATTGTTCAAAAGTCCCATCGCCTTTAACATGCATCCTCGATCCAGAAAGGAAACCTCCATATATCTACTATGAGCTTGGCAGCATGCTTAAAGGGGGTTTAAGGAATGACTTAACTGAGTTCTTATTGATCCAAAACAAGATGTTCATTATAAGCTGGTAAAAGCTTCTAAAAATAACTGTTCTTACTCAATGTACACGTTTCTGACACCAGTCATTCATAAACAGTAAAAACCTATCAACACTTGTGCTTGGCAGGAGAGTTCTAGAAATCTCTTCTGGTTCTGAAGAAATTCTTTTTTTCTGTCTTTTGTTTTGCGGGGAGAGCTCCACAAAGAAACACGGCAACACTGTCTAACAAAGAAGCTACATTACAGTCCCGCTCAATGCGCAAGGTCAGCATGATGAATTTTAAGGACCCTTTGCAGCCCAACTGCTCCCTGATTCCAGCCAATCACAGCAGCTTCCCACCTCAAAAGCACACATGTGAGAGATTTTGCCTAGAATGATTCATCCGTGTTATTGATAGAAAGAAAAGAAGGGGAAAAATTGCTCTCATTTTGGCTTTCATTCCGAATGGGAGCTAAGAGACCAAGATGTAGAAATAATTCTGTGAAATGAAATGTTCCACAACGTGTGGGTTTGAAATTGTCAAAATGAAACATTTTTTTTCATTCAAAACAAAATGACAATTGTCACATCAGATTGACATTTTCACATGAAATGTCACTCCATTTCGGTGTTTTTGTGAAAACCACAAAACCCCAAAACGTAATGACAGGTTGAGCAGAGAAGGTAAGAAGAAAGAAGTTGTGATTGGGATGGGGCGGGGGTTTAAAATGCAACGTTCCATTTAAAAAATTCCCAGAGGAGAAAAGCAAATTCCCTAATATAGGGGGAGTGAGAAAGAAAACATGGCACCTATAGGACACCATTGTTCGCGGTTGCTGCTGAGAAAATCAGAAGCAAGCTTGTGTGTTGAGTGACAGTGTCATAGCAGAGATCATTTGATACAGGTTTATTCAAGAGACTAAAGGCGAGTTTTGGATTTTTCTGATTATATCAGGGCACCAAATTGTCCTCTAATGACCGTAGAGGTTATATTCCTTCATAACTGCTTTTCTGCAAAGGTATCCCCTTGCCGAGTATGAGCCAGAGCAATGTTTTACAATGATATTTGGGTGAAACAAATTAACACAGAACAGGAACAAAGAAAAAAGGGGGGGGAATCTTCCACATTTCTAATAAATGCCCTATGCAATGCTAAATTCCTCCATACACCTACCTGGGAGTAATTCCCATTGAGTGAGGCTTCCTTCTGAATTGAAAAAAAAATGCAAACAGACTACAACTAAGCAAACAATTTATGGAAAGCACCAATCGAGTGCTGCTAAGCATTGTAGAGTCCCTAGCTCTATCATGTTCCAGGACATGCAACCAATGATGGATGAACAGGCTTTTAAATCATGAATTGATCACCGATATCAAGCAGCATCCTCAAACATTTGGTGGGGGGAATAATTTCTCATCAAGCATTCAACACGGTTTTGCATTGTATTGCAATAACAAAATATGTTCTTGTCCTCCTCTCCCGTTCAGCATCTGGATATCTAGCAGAAAATAAATATTAACTTACAAAAGAGACACTTCCTTGATTGTCTCAATCCTTCTGGGGTGGGGTGAGGAACAGTGGCGTGTTTTGTCCCTTTAATATTTGGCCTCGCTCACTTTGACTTCCTGATTTCCCAAAGAACGCTCATGTACACTGAATCTTCTAAATTGGATCGCAAATACTTTGTGCATTCTTGTGCTGTCTCCTGGCAAGAGTAGCTAAACACGGGAAGCCCTGAGCCTGCCTCATTATAATATTCCACTCAAAATGTCACTGATTTGAAATGATTAGCTCACTTTGGTCCATGATGGCCCAGGGCATGCACAAATTCAGCCCTCTGATAAACTGTAAGCTACCCACACTAAATGCCGTCAACTGTGCAGATGTAACAACCATTTGAAGCTACTGTTCAGTCTGAGCAACGAAAAAATTGACATGGCTGTATGGGGTGCTCAACTCGAGAGAAAACAGAGATTGTGAGCCGGGATCTTTGAATGTGTTCTTCACAAAAAATCTCATTGTTACTACAGTTGACAATGCCATGAGAATTTTCCCAACCCAGAAATGTGAACTGTTTTTCTGCAGAGACCTCTGAAACACCTAGAACTGCCCAAGGCCTGAGACAAAAATGCAACTAAGAGGACTTTTACAAGTGAATAGAAGCAGAAAGCCCACCTGTTTCATCAACACAGGAAACAGCTGTTTTTGATCTGAGCGATGCCACTAAGAATTATGGCCATTTAGTTCATATAATCCAGCAGCATTAACTCTCAGCCACTCAGCCATCCACGGTGGAGTGTCTGGTGCTTTACGACAGAGACATGCAGGGTGGGGGAGAATTTTAATGGGAGGAAACATTCATCCTTATTATTTTTTTATTAATACCCTTTGTTTTTGTCCTTCATAACCACTTGGGAAATGTCTTCCCTGCTACCCTAACCCAAGGCCTGGCAGTTACTACATTGCTGCAATTCTGATAGGGTTGCCAACTCCAGGTTCAGAAATACCTGGAGATTTGAGAGTGGAGCCTGGGAAACTGGGGGTTAGGGAAGGGAGGGACCATGGTAGGGTATAATGTAATGCAGTCCACCTTCCAAAACAGCCAGTTTCTCCTGGGATGGATGGATGGATGGATGGATGGATGGATGGATGGATGGATGGATGGATGAATGAAATGAGCTATTTATGCACTCTGTAGATCAGCTGTAATTTCAGGGGATCTCCAGCCACCACCTGGATGTTGGCACCCCTGCTCCGAGGCTGGCCACACAGAATCCTGGACAGAATGCTAACAGGGAGTTAGAGGATTTCTCCCTCCTCCTCCCCTTCCCACTTTTCCTCTCTCCCAGCACAACTTTGCTCGTTCTTTGCTCCAGTAACTCCAATGCTACTGTGTCTAAGGCACATGCAAGGAATTCTGGGGTATCTACATTTCCCAGGCTCCTTCAGACATGTGACTGCTGAAGATGCTCCTTCACATGGTATTTGCTTGTCCGTGTCACTTTGGAAGGTGGAAACTTCACAGCGAAGCAGCTAGAAGACGAACCAAGGTTTTGAGGACCAGCTCTTAACTTTTCCTCTTCAGCATGCTTAACTTTGGATGGATTGTTCCCATAACCATAACTACAAGGAGGAGGGGGAAATTTGCTTTAAACACAAACGCTTCTTTTGTGAGGATGATGGCTGTCTTGAAGAGAGAGAAATGCCTTACGTACTGAAGTTTCTTCCTCTGCAACCTAGCTCTCATTTGAAGCCTGAAACAAAAAGAGAGTTGGGGGTCCCTTCGTTTAATTTTTTTTTATATATATATATATATATATATGGCTTTGTCTGCCTTCTGGAAAATGGTTGCCTTCTGCATTTTAAGAAATGCACACTAATTTGCAACTTGTTCAACCCCCCAAATCAATGCATACTTGTTTACTTTGTTGCCGAAGACAGCTGAATCTCCACATATTATCTTCTCTCTCTCCCTGGGAAACAGGTGGACGTTCTTAAAGGAATCCAACCAGCTCCTATCTCCATTCAAGATTTTCACAATTTCTTACAGCATTTCTGAAAGAAGTCAGAAGGGCAGAGAGACTGGGCAGAGGAAGGTTGTTTAAAGGAGGAAAGAAAATAGATTTCTTTTTTTTCCCCTTTACCAAAAAAAAATAAAATACCCCACTTTCTTGAAGATGAAATCGGCAAGACTAAAAACAGAATTTTACTGGAAGCATTGTATTTTAGCAACAGAAAGAATGCTGACAAGGCATCCCTGGATAGGAACTTCATTTTTAAGGGGCCAAGAAAAGAGATATAGGGATATATTTTTTCAAAGATATAAAAAAGAACTTTTAAAAGAGCTGAGATTGCTTTATCATGTCTATTTTTACATTAAATGAATGGGGGTTCTAAATCTTTAGGGTTCATGTATCTGATATAGTGTGAGTACAGCTCTGATCAGTAACTAGCTTTCCTAGAGGACCAGTCTGAAAAGTAGAAGAGACTATGGCTGCAGTCACACTGATGGCTTGGCATGGTATGGTGGTGCCTTTAATTGTACAGGTTCAAAGTACAGTGGAGCATTCCATGCAGACTACATGCCCTGTGGCAAGTTACCATGCAGCTGTCCCATGGGGAGGGCATTCACATTACTGTTGTGCTTCAACCACACGATGAGCCATAAGGGTGGATCTTATTTAAATGCAAGTGCTTGGTTGTGCATATGCGCACATGCACTCATGCACACATGTGCATATAGGCAACAACTAAAAAAAAAAAATGATGGAAATGGATCTGCAAGTTCAGACATCCCTTCCGGGTTCCTTTCACTGCAGGAGAGTTCAGATGCTGGAAAACCTGGAGGGAACCCCAAACAACCCATTAATACCGGATTTTCTCCGGAGTCTGTTTATTCTACTTCCATTGCGGGACAGCACAAACTGCTGACAATTGTGCCACAGGAGGCAGATGCTCTCATCTGGAGGGGCCCATTTATTCCACTCAGATGATGCTACTATAGCGTCACAAACTGTGTGTGTGACCGCAGCCCCAGTGTCAGCCCTAATACTCCTTAGTAGGTCAGGTTGCCAACTTCCAGGTGGGGGCCAGAGACCCCCTGGCATTACAACTGATCTCCAGACTACACAGATCACATATTATTTATTTAAAACAGCTATTCCACTTCTCCTGGAGAAAACGGCTGCTTTGGAAGGTGGACAGCATGTTATCATTATCCTACCAAGGTCCTTCCTGGGCCTAAACGCCACCCCTTCCAGCCACCAGCCTCCAACCTCCAGTTATTTTGGAACTTGGAGTCAGCAGCCCTAGAAAGAGGCCCACTGGTAAGGATGAACGAATATTCCCTACTTCACTTCTTTTTAGTTTCATTTATATTTCAGTCAACAGCTTTGGTGGAACACTTGAAGCTACGTTCCACTTAGTCAGACGACAGGTCTACCAAGGTCAATATTATCTACTCTGTCAGCAGCTCTCTGGGGTCTCTGCTGGACATCTTCTTTCACATCACCTGATCCTTTAAAAAATACCTGGAGATGCTGGAGATTGAACCTGGGACCTTTGGCATGCAAAGCAGATGCTCAAAACTGAGTCACAGCCCCTTCCCAAGTGGTTCGTCACATCACTGTAGAATCCCCTGCATTTTTATGTGTGCTGTACCGTTTTTCATATGCAGTTCATACAGTATTAAACATACAGTATACATCATTTACATGGCTAATATACAGATACGGTATAATATTTACTGACGCCCAAATAAAAATGTGTATCTTTTACGGGAGGAAAAGTCAGTGTGAAGGAACAGAAAATGCATGAAGGAAAAGAATCACGGGTGTAACATGCACAAGAAAGAAGTCCAATCAAAACAGTGATTTGAAAGTTGAAACAGTACAGATGTAGGGTTGCCAGCTCTGGGGTGGGGAATTCTTGGAGATTTGGGAGTGGAGCCTGGAGAAGGTGGGGTTTCAGAAGGGACCTCACTGGAGTATAATGCCACCCTCTGAAGCAGCCATTTTCCTCCAGGTGAACTGATCTCTGTCACCCGGCGATCAATTGTAATCTCCATCTTGAGGCCCCACCCAGAGGCTGGAAACTCTATAGAGATGTGATATGCCAAAATCATTCCTACCTGCTGATGAGCTCTGTTTTGACTTTGGCCTTCCAACTGCCACCTGAGAGGCCAAGCTGCACTCCTCAGGGGTCAGATTCGGCCCAGGGGCTACCAGTTGCTCACATCCATTGTGCATACTGACGATGCCAGCTAGACTTTGTAGCTACAAAGCTGACATTTTGCAGCAAGCTCTTTGTCAAGGAAATCCAAATCGTGTGTTCAGAATACATTACACAAATTGTAAACAGCACATGTTCATGCAAATCTGCACATTGGTTATGCATATGCCAAAAGCTGGCTGCAGTCCAGGTCACAGTAAGGTGCTGAAGGTGGCAGTCCTAGGCATACATTTGAACAATCTGACTTGCATAGCACAGCAACCAAGCTGTTTCCAAAGGGCCAGGGGAAATGATCTCCCAGGTCAGAGTCTGCTCACAGGTGACTCTTTGAGGACTCTTCAGATGTGATAAATGTGCTTACCAGGAGGCCGGCGACTATGCAGAGATCCTCCTGATACACATGGTCACCACATTGTCTGAAAGGGACAATGCACAGATTTTCAGCTGTGGTGCACATGAACCAGAACCCTGAAAGATCAGGGTTTGGTGTTGCTTGCATAGCAGCTGTACCTATGGGAAGGCATCTGTGCACTGCTCCTTCCAGACCACATGGTAACTGTGAGCATCAGAAGGATAGTGGGTAGTGTGTGCTCTCGACAGACATCATTGGCAGGCTCCCAGTATGTTTGACTGTAGCATCTGAAGATCCCTTTATGCGTCCTTATATTCGGTAGCATAATATTCTCGGTGGAGCCTTCTGTAGACATTACATTGGCATTCTGTTCATGGTGAGCGGAAGCCAGCCAATTGCATGTTTCCCAAGCCCAATGTGGGCAGCCACCATGTAGTTTTCCATGCAGGTACTGCTTCTGTTGACATGAACCCCAGCCTTGATTATCTAGGAGGAATGGAAATTGTAAATTGTAACTTGCACGAAAAATCCACACGAACCAAGATCGTCTAGGGTGGACGGAAACTGTAGCCATATGGAAAATCTGCATGTTGCCCTATCCACACCCTACAGTGATTGTACATATTGGGTCAGCTATGCAGTGTTTGCTCAGAGTTCTGAAGGCTGATGACTTTTCAGTATGAACCTCAACAGAGTGGTACCCCCACCCTCCACTTGCCGCACTTCAAGACCCGGGCCCTGCCTCAAGGTGATGAGGACCCACCCCTCCTCCAGATTCAGTTATGGCTATGGTTCCCAATGTCCATGTAGTGGCTGCCAGTCTCCCACCATTACATCTGATCTCCAGGTGACAGAGATTGCTTTAAAAGGTGACCTCCATAGCATTATACCTTACTTAAGTCCCGCCCTTCCCCGAACCCCGCCCTCCTCAGGCTCCATCCCCAAAATCTCTAGCTATTTCCCAACCCAAAGCTGGCAACCCTGGTTCTGGCCACCAGCAAGCCTAATAATGAGACAGGGAGACATATGGGGAGACCAGTTTCCCAAACTTCCTCAGGCCCTGTAGCTTGTAGAATGTGTCACAATTGAGTCCTGCTCTTTAATGCTGGCATTCCCCTCCCCTTTCAAAGGAAAACCCAGCTCTGCTGCAGTGCCATCTGTGGCAGGCATCTCCTTGCCTGGCATTTCAGAACACAGCTTTGAGGCTGCCGGGCTTCTGACCAGCCTAATTAGAGTCAAAAGAGAACTCTACCTGGAGGAAAAGAAAAGGAAGGTTTCAAGAAAACAAAGCAGCAGGCAGCGCGTCAGTGAAGAGCCAAGCCTTGTCCTGGAGGAATCCAGCAGACATTTCAAGGACAAAGTGGTCACCTTGCTTCCTTTAAACAAGACTGAATGGGGGGGGGTATCTGCCTCTTTTTGGGGTGATTTTGTAAACATGTTAATTTTGTTTATGGCCGTCCGTTTTTCCATTTGGGGACCCTCATCACATCCTATGCATGTCTACTTAGAGGTAATGGAACAAAGTTTGAGATCAGCGGCACCTTTAAGAGAAGGGGGCACTGGGGCCGAGGACAGACTGGCAATTTGCCCCGGTAGCCAGTCGCGGCAAAAAAAACCCGGATTAAACTATACCGGGTTTTCCCGTCCACACAGCGAGGGCCGCTGCCGGAAGATACGGGACGGAGGCGCATGGGAGCGTTCAGACTGCCGCGCCGGAGGTGTGCTATATTCGCCGTTTCCCCATTAATTCGGCTGTGGGTGTATGGGTGTATGTGCGCATGAGCGCTCATGCGCTCATGCGCATAAGCGCATTTTGCCAATTTTTTTTTTGTGCCCTGCAATGCCAGCACCACATTGGGCAGTGGAGCGGAGCGCAGCCAATCACAGTGCTGCTGCCTCGTGCCCAACGCGGGTTGCTCCCGGCTTTTCGCCTGTGCGTTCAGACTCCCTGGAAGCGGAGAAACGCGCAACGAACGCAGGCTTTTGGATTTGCGAAGGCTTTTATCAGGTGTTTTTTAAATCCGGCACTGAAGCGCGAGGGCTCCGGTAAGCTCCGGGTGGGGGACGCCAGGCAGATGTGCCTGTGTGAACATTCCATTTAATCCGATATTGAGTCGTTGTCAGCCCGGGTCCCATTCCGGGGCAAATTGCCAGTCTATCCTCGGCCTCGGTGTGGAGGGGAGGTATTTGTGAATTTCCTGCATTGTGCAGGGGGGTGGACTAGATGACCCTGAAGGTCCCTTCCAACTCTGTCATTCTATGATTCTAAGACCAACAAAGTTGAATTCTGGTCATAAGCTCTTGTGTGCACATTGTATTCAAGGGCGCTTGCTCCTAAGTGCATATATCAGATTATACTCTAGACCTGATCTGAAAAACCAGCAACTGGACTGTTGATACGGTAACAATGTGCGGAGAACAAAAGAACAGCAGCAAACGTGATGACAACAAGCCAATCCCAGATGAAACATAAGGAACCTCGAAAAACAGAGAGCCCGGGTGCCAGGACTGAAAAAGTACTCAACTACAGGACTGAGGAGGGAGAGGGCGAAAATCCAGAGTGGTGCTGCATAGAGATCAGAGTGTCAGACTAGGACCTGGGAGATCCAGGTTCAAATCCCCACCCTGCCAAGAAGATCAGTGAGTGGCCTGGGGCCAGTCACACACACACCCTGTCAGCCGAACCTACTTCACAGGGTTGTTCTAAGGACAAAATGGAAGGATTGTGGACCCTGCCCTGAGCTCCTTGGAAGAGGAGCAGGATAAATATCTGTAATGCCAAGATGCAAACGGGGGTGGGTAACAGCATGTGTTGATAACCGGTGGTATCACTGCTAGCACCGTTCTAAATGTGGCTCTGTTTAAGCGGATTAGCATATGCAGATGAGTCATGGGCATTTTTTGTCTTCCTCGGGGAGACGCGACATCCTATATGGATTGTTTAATTTCACTAATGCAATGTCACAAGCATAGATGACTGGGGGGGCAGTGATTAGAGATCTTCTTGGAGGATAGGTCTGTTAAGGTATTTTTAGCCAGGGTGGGTAGGTGAGACCTCTCCATGCACAGAGCCAGGAACCAAATGCAGGGATAAATAAGGGAAGGACCTAGCAGGGAAGCTGGCTGGTCAGTGCTGGAGTCAGAATGCTTGGCTAATCGAGGCAGTTCTCATACTTACCCTGTCCGGCTTTAAGTATGTGTGAGAGGGGTCAACATACACATGATAGGAATGGCACTGATCATGGGACTGGCGCCACCGTGACCTGTGACTGAGCACACTGGCCCAAAGTCACCCACTGAACTTCTACCCACTACACCCTCTACTTCTGTCCCCCTCCCCATCTTATGCAGGTCATGCAATGCTCCCTCTAAGTTCCGGAGTCTCGTGAGCAAAAATTATACTGTGTGAGCTACTGACATTAAAGTTGTGAGCGAGCGATTTGGCTGCTGCATAAATTAGTTTGCTCTGGAGCCCTCCTTCCTGAGCAAAGACAAAAGTGTGTGAGCCAGAGGCTAGGAAACTGTGAGCTGACTCACACTAACTCAGCTTAGAGGGAACATTGGTCATAAGACTCTCACAGCCCCCCACCCTGTTGTTGTTGTTTCTGAATCGCCCCATCCCTGATTACACAGGGCCCTGGGCAATTTACCACAGATTTAAAAAAATACAAAAATACAAATTAAAATCGACCATCGATTAGTCCTAATTTCACAGTCTTCAGATGGCATCTATAATTTAATCTAAAACCTCCTCTGGACTGTTCTTCCACCTCATGGGCCGGTTAAGGCGGAGGCCAAAGCGGGTGAGGTGGAAGAAAAGCAAAGGGTGCCAGCTAAGATGGAAAAACGTTGCTGTCCTCAGCCAAAAGCCCGGGGTTGCCAACTCCAGGTGGGGAAACTCCTGGCAATCTGGGAGTGGAGCCTGGAGAGGGCGGGGTTTGAGGAGGGGAGGGGCTTCAGCAGGGCATAATGCCGCAGCGTCCACTCCTCCAAAGCAGCCATTTCCTCCAGGGGAGCTGATCTCTGTGGTCTGGAGCAATGTTCCCTCTAAGCTGTGGAGTCTTGTGAGCAAAAATTCTATTTTGTGAGCTACTGCCATTAAAGGTGTGAGCAATCGACCTGGCTGCTGCATAAATTAGTTTGCCCTGGAGCCATCCTTCCTGAGCCAAGTCACAAATGTGTGAGTTGGAGGCTAAAAAAACCTGTGAGCTAGCTCACACTAACTCAGCTTAGAGGGAACACTGGTCTGGAGATCCGTGATGATTGTGGGAGATCTCCAGGCCCCCACCTGGAGGCTGGCAACCCTCCCCCACAAACACGCCACTCTCATTTTGCTGCCGCAGCATGCAGGAGCTGTGGTCATCGAATCGAGGCCACTTAGAGAATCTCCGATAAAAGACGTGGAATAGAGACGAGATGTGCCCCCCCCCCATCCGCTCAGAGTCCTCCACTCCAGGCTTTGATGTGGGTTTTTTTCTCCCCCTTTTTCAATAAAGTGCTCCTTCTTCAGCTTTCAAAAATAACACTAATTATTACCTGGTTTTTTTACAAAAAGAAGGTATCCTCTGTTAATATAGTGAGGCCAGGATGCTATATTTTAAAAAGAGAGGGATAATGGGTAGGAGTTCGTTAGCCGGGCATCAGGAGGAGGAAATAATGGGGAAGGCATCAAATGAAGAGTGCTTCATTAGGGCCAACTTGTCTTTTCGATGCCATGTTTAAAAGGCAAGGCGGGGGGGGGAGAGCCTGAGTCCTTGTGGCACTTCCTGGTTACAAAGGCTGTCTCCATCAAGGCGAAGCTCTAGTCTGCCCATTCGACAATGCAACTTTTTTTTTTTAACAGGTGTGTTCTGTGTTTCCTAATGATTTCAACCTATTTAAAAAAAAAACCCTCTTCCAAGAAACAAAACTTAACAAATAGGTCATCCCTTGTAAGAGCAGAGTAACAAGACGTTAAAAAAAACAAATGTAAACTGTCACACAACAAACAAGCACCTATTTAAAGGGTCCTTTAAAAAAAACATACGTGCGCATGCAAAGACTGAAACTCATTTCAGTGCTTGCAGACTGTATGATGTTATGTATCAGTCCTTAAAAGGAAGGAGAACACCTATTGGGTTTGGTACCCTGAGTGCTCAGAAGTAGGGAAGTCATCCTCCAGGTAGAACCTGGGGATCCCCCGGAACTACAGCTCATCTCCAGACTTCACAGATCACTTTTCCTGAAGAAAATCGATGCTTTGGAGGGTGGGACTCTGTGACATTGTACTCCACTGAGTCCTCCCCTGACTCCATACCTAAATCTCCAGGAATTTCCCAACCTGGATCTGGCAACCCTACCCCCCTATGCACCACCAGTGGCTGTGGAGGGGCTGGGAATCCTACTCAGAAGACACATGTAGCCTGCTTTCTACCATGATCCCTAATCCATGCTCAAACAATCTGAGAAAACCTTCCTTTCACTCACTCTCAGCTAAAGGTTGCTGGGGTAGATTTTAAACCTGGCCTACACGCAGCACCACTGGGGCAGTGACCCACACCATGGCTTGGATGTGGCTTAAAATTCCCATGGACAGAACAGGGAGGTAGGGCTGCCATCTCCAGATTGGGAAATTTCTGGGGATTTGGGGGTGGAGCCTTGGGGAGAGCAGGGTTTGGGGAGGGGAGGGATCTTGCAGTGTGTCCCTCTAAGCTGAATTAGCATGAGCTAGCTCACAGTTTTTTAGCCTCCAGCTCACACATTTTTGTTTTAGCTCAGGAAGGAGGGCTCCAGAGGAAACTAATTTATGCAGCAGCCAAATCGCTCGCGCACGACTTTAATGCCAATAGCTCACAAAGTAGAATTTTTGATCACAAGACACCATAGCTTAGAGGGAGCATTGCTTAGCAGGATATAATGTTAAAGAGTAGACAGGATCCAATCTGGCAATGGGTAGGATTTCTGACAAAATGTCTTCAAGCCACTTGGACAGGACACTGAGAATAATGAAATAGAGTTGATTGAGGGGACTAGAACACAGGTCTGAGCTGGGGACCTTTTCAGTCTCAAAACAGTCATCACAAGACTAAGTGTCCAAATTTCCATCCTAGCAAACCCACTAAAGAGCCAATACCTCCGAGTGTGAGGGTTGCCAATCTCAGGGTGGTGGCTGGAGATCTCCAGGGATTACAACTGATCTGCAGGCGACAGAGGCCAGCTCACCTGCCACTTTGGAAGGTGGACTCTACGGCATGATACCCCCCAAAGCCTCTCCCTCCTCACACCCCACCCACCTCAGGCTCCACCTCCAAAATCTCCAGGTATTTCCCAACATGGAGCTACCAAGCATCCAAAGAGTAGACCAGTTGATGCACTCCAGAATTCCATTGTGCCAAAGAGAATGGCTTGTGTCCAATGTTCCCTCTAAGCTTTGGAGCCTTGTGAGCCAAAATCCCACTTTGTGAGCTACTGGCATTAAAGTCATGAGTGAGCGATTTGGCTGCTGCATAAATCAGTCTGCTCTGGAGCCATCCTTCCTGAGCTAAGACAAAAATGTGTGAGCTGGAGGCTAAAAAACTGTGAGCTAGCTCACACCAACTCTGCTTAGAGGGAACACTGCTTGTGTCCTACCACTCTGCTCATCTCACTGTGGAGCCTTCCTCTGCCAGAAGGAGATTGGAATACATGAACAATGAAGCCACCTTATACTGGATCAGGCCCTTGGTCCGTCAAGGCAAAGATTGTCTACTCAGACTGGCAGCGGCTCTCCAGGGTCTCAGGCAGAGGCCTTTCACATCACCTGCCTTTTAAGTGGAGATGCCGGGGACCGAACCTGGGACCCTCAGTATGCCAAGCAGATGTTCTTTCACTGAGCCATGGCCCCTTTCCTTTGCAGCAAGAAGCATTTCCGCTGTTGGAAGGAGGTAGCCCTCCGGACAGAGGCTTCTCCTGCCAGAAGAAAGCTCTACTTTAGCAGACTGAATGGTGGCACACAGCCAAGGATCCTAGCCTAACTTTCTACTGTGCAGAATCCTGGTTTGCAGGAAAAGCACAAGCCACAGAATTCCAGCTTGGCAACAAGAGCAAACGTCAACATACAGCAGCACATACACTGGAAGGTGGCATCATACCCCACGGAAGCCCTTCCCCTCCACTAACCCTGCTGTCCCCAGACTCCACTCCCCAAATCTCCAGGAATTTCCCAACCTGGAGCTGGCAGCCCTACCAGATGACTTTGGTGAGTGGTCCAACAGGTGAGAATCACACTGGCCAGAGGCAGATAAGTCTGGTTGCTGAGGGAACGAGCTCGCCCACACACACCTGCCAACAAGCAAATGTTGTACCCCACCCATTGCCCCAGCAATCTGTAGGGAGTTTAACCCCTTCCAATCCCTGGCAAAGGAGAGCTTCCTGTCTTGCTCTTGGCAAACCAGTGAAGCAGGGCAAAAGCAGAAAGGCAGGAAGAGGAGGCAAAGGGTGTTCTAACAACCCTCCCTTCCGGAACTGAGGCCTCATGGAGCTGTAACCTGCACACTAGGCAGACCCCTCGACATTGTCATGTAACAGCAGCCCACAGTTTTCTATTTTGACTGAACCAACTCCAGGTTTGCAGCACTCCTCTGTGCAGCCTTTGGCGTCCTATACCTCCTCCTTGACCTTTTTCTTTAGAATTAAAACCTCCATCTGTTGTGTCCTGGGATCAGAAGGCAGAGCTGGCAAAATACAGCCAAGCTTCGCTCTCTGAGAACAATAGGGACTAGGTTCCTGAGCTAGCCAGTAGAGAACCAATGGCAGCTCTCCCTGGACGAGGCCATCGACGCCGCAACAGCCCACGAGGCCGCTGAAGGAGAACGCCCGGCCGCGGCCGCCCATGTGGTTGGGAGGAGTCCCAGCCCCGGGAACTCGGATACCGAGGAGGTCTTCGCCCTCAGACCCCAACACCGCCGGCCGGCGCCATTCCAGCAGGCCAACAGGGAGCCAGCCAAGCCTTCTAGCAACCGGACCGTCTGTGCCAGCTGCGGGGAAGGCCACGGAAGGAAATCCTGCAAGTTCAGGGATGCTGTCTGTCACGGGTGCGGGAAGCAGGGACACCTCGCACGGGTCTGCCGGTCCAAGGGCCTCCGGAGTTCGAGATCGTCCGCCCCACAGCACCGCGCATCGTCCACCGCCTACGAGACGACGGAAGAGGTCGCCGAGTTGTATCATCTCACCGACCAACCGCTGCAGGTACTTCGCCTCCCCAACCCCAATCTCTCCTCTACCCCGAAGATCCAAGTAACCGTGCGGATCGAGGGGTCCCCCTGTTGCATGGAGGTGGACTCGGGATCGGCAGCATCCATCATTTCCATGGACACCTTAAATAAACTTTGCCCGGCAGGAGGACCCCTCTACGTCCATCGCCATTGAGCTTGGTGGACTTCCAAAAGAACCCTGTCCCCATACGGGGAGTTGGCACTTTCTGAGTGCAGTACCGAGACTTTGAGGGGAAATTGGACTTGGTGGTGGTGGAGGGAAATCTCGTGAGTCTCCTGGGGCGGGCGTGGTTCGAGGCCCTAGGCATCACGATTGGGGGAGTGAATAAGTGCGGGATGAGTGACTGGGGGGCGGTGTGCAAGGAATTCCCCGAGGTCTTTGACGGGAAACTGGGGTGTTATAAAGGGCCCCCGGTGTCGCTCCACTTAGACCCTACAGTGACGCCCATCCGACGGCGCTTCCGCACCATGCCCCTGGCCCTCCGCCCTAAAATAGAGGCCAAACTAGACCGGTTAGTGGCCCAGGGAGTCCTAGAGCCCGTCCCGAACGCTCGATGGGAGACCCCGATTGTGACACCCGTAAAGCCAAACGGGGAAATCCGCATCTGCGTGGATTATAAGTGCACCATTAACCAGGCACTTCAGGCGCACGCATACCCCGTACCCGTGGTCAGCTACGTCTTAGCCACACTGGCGGGGGCGCACATATTTGGAAAGCTGGATCTCGCGCAGGCGTACCAGCAACTCCCCGTGGATGAGGCCACTGCCGAGGCGCAAACCATAGCGACCCACCGGGGGGCCTTCAGGGTGAAGCAGCTGCAGTTCGGGGTCAGTGTGGCCCCAGGGATCTTCCAAAATCTCATGGACAATTTGTTAAAAGGATCCCTGGAGTGACGCCGTTGTTCGACGACGTCCTCATTGCCGCGACCACCCCTGAAAGCTTTGCCGCCTGCCTCCGAACTGTACTGGGACGCTTCCAAGCCGCGGGGCTGAAAGTGAAGTGGGAAAAGTGCCTCCTGGGGGTGCCGGAGGTGGAGTTCTTGGGGTACCGGGTCGACGCAACGGGCCTGCATCCGGCGAGGGACAAGGTGAAGGCCATCATGGAGGCCCCCGCCCCGAAGTCCAACGCAGAGCTCCAGGCGTTCTTAGGCCTCCTGAACTTTTACCACGCCTTTCTCCCACACAAAGCCGCCGTGGCCGAACCCCTGCACAGGCTGCTGGATAAGGCGACACCTTGGGCATGGGGAGCGCGGGAGGAGGCGGCGTTTCGGGGGGTTAAAGTACTCTTGATTTCTAACGCTGTACTCGCCCACTTTGATGAAAAGCTCCCGGTGATCCTTGCATGCGACGCATCACCGTATGGGGTCGGGGCGGTCTTGGCCCACAAGCTACCAGATGGGAGGGAAGTCCCGGTGGCTTACTACTCCCGCACGCTGTCCCCCACGGAGCGGAACTATGCGCAAATCGACCGGGAGGGCTTGGCACTGGTGGCGGGGGTTAAAAAGTTTCACAACTTTGTGTACGGGCGGCCCTTCACGCTCGTAACCGATCATAAGCCGCTCCTGGGACTGTTCGTGGCGGACAAACAAATGCCGCAGGTATTGTCGCCCCGGGTGCTGCGCTGGTCCTTGTTTTTAGCGGGCTACCAGTACCGGTTGGAACATCGGCCGGGCAAGGCGCTGGGTCATGCCGACGCCTTGAGCCGCCTGCCGCTGCCGCAGACAGGGGAAGATCCGGCCCCAGCTCCCGCAGTTCTGTTAATGGAGGAGCTGCCAAACCCCCCCCTTCAGGCTGCAGACGTGGCCGCCCGCACGTCCCGAGATCCCATTCTCTCCCGGGTCCTAAACTGGGTGGTGAGGGGATGGCCAGCGGAACAGACAGGGCCAGAGTTCACGGCCTACAAAGCCAGAAGGGAAGAGTTATCCGCTTTGAAAGGGTGCTTACTATGAGGGGACAGGGTGGTCATTCCGGGGCCCATGAGACAAGGGGTTCTAGAAACGCTGCACGAGGCCCACCCTGGCATTGTACGAATGAAAGCTCTGGCAAGGAGCTACGTGTGGTGGCCCGGGATGGACGCAGAAATTGAAACTTGGGTCCGAGGGTGCACACGGTGTCAGGAAGTCCGCCCCAGTCCCCCGAGAGCGCCAACCCAAAGCTGGGAGTCTACACACAAGCCATGGTCACGCCTACACGTAGATTTTGCCGGACCGTTTCAGGGGCTCCAGTTCATGGTGACGGTAGACTCCTACTCGAAGTGGGTGGAAATAAGCCCAGTGTCTACCACCTCTGCCAAAGCGGCAATAAGGGCCCTGCGGAAAATATTCACTACGCACGGGTTGCCAGACACTATCGTGTCGGACAATGGGGCAGCGTTCACATCTGCTGAGTTTCAAGCGTTCCTCGCAAGGAACCTAATCAGGCACATACGATCAGCGCCCTTCCAACAAATGGACAGGCGGAGAGAACGGTATGCACCGCCAAAGAAGCCCTGAGCCGCATAACGGAGGGGGATTGGGAGTTCCGGCTGGCCCGCTTCCTCCTAACACACCGCACCACCCCAAACCCCATCTCCGGGCATTGCCCCGCAGAACTATTGATGGGCCGCCGCCCCATGACTTTGTTAGACAGGCTCCACCCGGACCGAGTCCCAGAGGGAAAGCTGGTCGAAACCCGGGAGGCGCCCCGAAGCTTCCTCCCGGGGGAACCTGTCTACTTCCGGAATTATGGGGCGGGGCCTCAGTGGTTGGCCGGGCGCATCCTAAAACCCACCGGGCCAGTGTCATACGAGGTCCTAGCAGATGGGGACAGGGTCCTCCGGAAACATGTGGACCAGCTCCAGAGGCGGCAAGACCCCGACACAGGGATCCAGGCCCCGTTACCGGGAAACACCGCGGCGGCCCCAGCATCCGATCGGCTGCAGGCACCGCCAGCGGAGCAAGCGCCTGAAAGACCATGGAATCCGGAGGGGGTCCCAGAGACAGCTGAACCACTGCCGCCGCCGCCGCCATTACAGCCGCCACCGTCACCACCACAGCTACTACCGGAGATCCAAGCTCCTTGTGCAGGAGGACCACCCGATGGGGGCCCCACCAGTCCGGTACCGGCCCCCCGACGATCACTAAGGGAACGGAGGTCACCAGCATACTTAAAAGACTACGTCACCTGAGAGGAGACGAACTATGGGGGGAGGGGTGTTGTGTCCTGGGATCAGAAGGCAGAGCTGGCAAAATACAGCCAAGCTTCGCTCTCTGAGAACAATAGGGACTAGGTTCCTGAGCTAGCCAGTAGAGAACCAATGGCAGCATTGGTGGGCGATTCAAACCCGCCAATAGGAATATGGGGCCGTCCCCCTAACTGTATATAGTTGGCCTCCGGCCGTTACTGTGTGTTCTTGTCTTGTGTGAAGTACGAATAAACGCGTCTTCTCTTATGTCGTCGTCCGAGTCATGAGGCCCGAAACCCAGTACTTTACACCATCCTTCCT
This sequence comes from Gekko gecko, assembly GCA_029375565.1. NCBI lineage: Eukaryota > Metazoa > Chordata > Lepidosauria > Squamata > Gekkonidae > Gekko > Gekko gecko. The sequence goes on along the minus strand of JAPDNY010000012.1, from coordinate 25,816,492 downwards.
TCCTTTCCCTTCCTTCTTACTGTTGACAAACAGCAGGGTCAAGGGAGGAGGAAAGCTGCCAAACAGAGGATCAAATCGCCCTTGGGGAGTGATGCTGAGTTTCCCTGAAGATAAGCAATCCCACAGCCATTGCTGGCCCAGGTGTAGTTAACGCAGGGAAGAGGGAGGAAGCCAGGCAATCCTAACCCCTCCTGAGCTTCAGCCCCTTCGGAGACAGCCATGCTCCACAGATCCTCCTTTGCATTCCGTTAATTGGCAAACCTTCTTCTATTTGGCCCATGGGAGATTATTCACAATAAAATATATCATTATCGTATTCCCAGAAACGCAACCAGGGAAGGGGAAAGAAACCCTCCAAGTAGCCTAATACACTGTCAAAATAATTAGATTAAATTGCATCTCCCAGAGCAACTTGGTAATACCCAGGTATCTGTCTGCCTGCTACCGATCTCTGCAGGAGATGGGGGGGGGCAGCCATCTGAGGCTCTTTGGCCCCTTCCTGCTCTGCAAGTTGCTCTTTGACAGGGGAAACGTGTCTCATGCTCTCTGCAAGAATAGAGGTGCAGGCAGTGGTCCAACAGGGTGAGCTTTTCAGAAGGGAGTTTCAAGAGCTAGAATGCATTATAAAATTTACATGAGGATCAGTGGCTTGTGAGAGCTCTGTAAGAGAACTGCAGTTCATTCGTATGACTCGTGCAAAGCAGGGTCCGTGATAAAGCAGATCCTATTCAGTAACGCATACCCTGCTCAGTAACAGAGTAAGCAAAACTAGAACCATTCACTGGGTTGCCAACGCCAACCTGGGAAATTCCTTCAAAATTGAGGGTGGTGTGTGGGGAGAGGAGGGTATAGCGCCATAGGGTGCACCCTCTCAGGCAGCCATTTCCAGGAGATCAGCTATAATTCTGGGAGATCTCCAGGCTACACCTGGAGGTTGGCAAACCTGGACATTGGTCTACTGGGGTCAGTGTTGTCTGTTTGGAGTGAAGAGGTTTTCCCAGGATCTCAAGCAGTGGTCTTTCGGAACACCTAGAATCTGACCATTTAAACTGGAGACTCCAGGTGTTCCACCTCTGCCCTTTGGCATGCAAAGCAGATGCACCACCGCTGAGCCATGGTGGTTCAAGCAAACGACAGAACAAAATGAAACACTTCCTTTATTCTTGTTTGTCATTGGAACCCAGCATCTGATTATCCCCAAAAGCAACACTTTCAGAAAGCACACTGCTGAAAAATGCAGTTACAGCCTCCTCCCATGCCCAAGTTGTAGGAAAGGTACAGTTGCCAACCCCCGGGTGGTATCTGGAGATCTCCCACTGTTGCAATTGATCTCCAGCTGAACAAGATCAGTTCCATTGGAGAAAATGGCTGCTTTGGAGGCTGGACTCCATGGCATTTTGCCCTGCCAAGGTCCCTCCCCAAACCCTGCCTTCCTCAGGCCCAGGGCTATTTTTGGGCAGGAACACACAGGAACGGAGTTCCGGCTGGCTCCCAAGTTGGCCACACCCAGCAGGAACTCTTTAGCATAACAGGCCACATCCAACATCAGAAACTCATTAGGATTGGCTACATTAGGGGTGTGTGGCCTAACCTGCAAAGGAGTTCCTGCTCCAAAAAAAAGCCCTGGGTTTTGACAACAAACAGGGTAAACAGAATAAGAAGCAAAAGGTGGGTGTGGCTGGATGACCACACTTCTGGCAACATGTGGGGTGTGGTCTAATATGCTAATGTGCTGTGCTGTCAGAGGTGTGGCCTAATATGCTAATGAGTTTGTGCTGATGGGCATGGCCTATTATGCTAATGAGTTCCTGCTGGGTTTTTGCTACAAAAAAAGCCCTGCTCAGGCCCCACCCCCAAAATTTCCAGGTATTTCCCAAGCCGGAGCTGGCAACCCAAAGGAGAGGTGAATGGTGATACCAACCTGGGGAAGAACAGCATGGGGGGAAAGTGCCACATCCTGATGCTGCAATGCTTCTCAGGCCTGTAGCCAGGGGGCCTTTAATTCAGGGGGCCTTTAAATAAGTCAGGGGGCACCCTGCACAGACACCTCCCAAGGGAGCACCACAAATAAAATGAAAAAAAATGTTTTTGGGGTGGCCTGGGCTGGATGGGAAGTTGGGGGGGGGCCTTGCCAGTAAGTCGGGGGGGAGCAGGCCCCGAGATGCCCCACTGTAGCTACAGGCCTGGTGTTTCTCCTCCTAGGCCATGAATGTAATGTGAAAAGACATCTTTAATCAGTCAGACAAACAAAGCAGGAACTGGTGAGCAGTTTGTTCTAGGGCATTTGTCTCCCACCATTCCTTGCAGGAGCTCAAAGTGGCCGACATGGTTCTCCCTTCCTCATGTTATAGGGATGCCAGGCTCCAGGTGGGACCTGGGGATCCCCTGGAATTCCAGCTCATCTCCAGACTACAGAGATCAGCTCCCCTGGAGAAAATGGATGCCATGGAGGGTGGACTCTGTGGCACTGTACCCCACTGAGGCCGCCGTCCTCCCCAGGCTCCATTCCCAAATCTCCAGGAGTTTCCCAACCTGGATCTGGCAACCCTACTGCCCCTTCCTATGTGCCAGGGGGCACAAAGCAACTCTACCGTGTTATCTTCACAACGACTCCACGTGGTGGATTTAGAACTCTAACTTCCAGGCGGGGCCTGGAGATCACCCAGAATTACAACTGATTTCCGGATGACAGAGATCAGTTCCCCAGGGGGGGAATGGCTGTTTTGCAGGGTGGGTTCTATGGCATTATAACCCACCGAGGTCTCTCCCCCTAACCTTGACCTCTCCTGGCTCCAAATCTCCAGGAATTTCCCATCCTGGAGTGGCAACCTTAGGTGGGTTTGATTGAGAGACTGGCCCAAGATCACTCAGAAAGATTCATGGCAGAGTGCAAATTTGAATCCTGACCCATCTCTAACACACTAAGCCCTCCACCACACTGGATGTGCCATCTCTTGGCAAGCTTTAATACATCCCAAAGAAATGCTCAAATCATAGCTCACCGTTTCCTGGAAGAGCGGTAGACAACCCTCGGCACGCATGCCAACAACAGCACAGCACAGTAGACCCTTCAGCCTGGCACCCAGGGCCAGGTCTCTGCTCAAACAACCAAGGCACAGGCAGCACTGCTGCAGCCAGAGGTGCAGGAGAAGGCAACTGGCATGGCTTACGCCCACCTTCACATCCAAGACCTGCAAAACCACCAGCCAGGTCCAATGCCAATCCCCTGAGAGGGTGGCCAGGGTTCCAGGGCTTGGCTAGCTCCAAATTTGTCTGGCCAAGTATCACCCTCGTCCCTGCCATTTTGTTTGCTGGCACAACCACATCTTTGCAGGCAAACACTGAGTTATTTGTTGGGCAGCTGGGCCAAGCAGTTGCCTGCCCTGTTCTGGGATTTCTTTGGCTGGAGGAAGGAGGAGCCAGGAGCAAAAACGTGTGACTCAAGCCTGGAAGAAAACTAAGAGGGCCATTTTGAGGTGCAGCTTCATTGCTTGTCTTTCATGATACTTTATCGCCACGCTATGCCTCGATGAGCACTGAAGACTTGCTGGCACGGCCGTAATGTTCCAAATAGGAGCCCAACCTCATTTGCCAGAGACAGGAGAAGAAGGATAACATCTGGCGCTGTTAAAAATCATTCCAAATGTAAGGGGCTTTCAAAAAGAGGCAGAAGGCCCAGAAGTTGCATCAAGATCACCTAGGGTTAATGTTGCCAGGTCTTACCCATCTGCTGGCGGGGGGCTCCTGGATTGGTCTTGGGGTCTTCTGGTGCATGTGCAAGTGATGTGCCTGGCATGATGATGTCACTTCCGGGTGACATCATCACGCTGGGCACATTGTACAGGGGATGCTCTAGCATTCGGCTAGAAACAGTATGGTCACCATAGAGTTTCTAGCCAAATGCTAGAGCATCCCATGTGCAATGTGCCCATCGGACACAGTGGGGCTGTTTGGGGGTGGAGCTCCCCTGCTGGCCAGCTGGCCATTAGTGGATTGGGGGCCCTGAAATTGGAGGAAGCCTCGTCCTCATCAGGGGGTTGGCAACCCTGTCTGGGGTTGGCAACCTCCAAGTGGTAGCTCCAGATCTCCCAGGATTGCAGCTGATCTCCAGACTTCAGAGCTCAATTCCCCTGAATAAAATGGCTGCTTTGGAGGCTGAGCTCTATGACATTATACTCCACTGAGGTCCCTCCCCTCCTCAAGCCCTGCCCTCCACAGGCTGTACCCCCAAACCTCCAGGAATTTCCAAACCCAGAGCTGGCAACTCCTACTGTCGGTAAGGATGCAGTCCTCTAATAGCTGCCATGTGTACAGACTTCTGTGTCAGCAAAGCCCTTGCCCTGAGCAAACAGGTTTTTGGCTTGGTGTTTGCTTTACAGCCACATAACGTCTCTCTCTCTCTCTCTCTCTCTCTCTCTCTCTCTCTCTCTCTCTCTCTCTCTCTCTCTCTCTCTCTCTCTCTCTCTCTCTCTCTCTCTCGCTCTCTTGCTCCCCCCTTCCCCCTCCCAGTTGTTTCTGGATCTTCCTCCAGCATCTGCCACCACTCCCGAACCCCTACGGCTTGTTTGCTTTGAAACTGTTCTGCTTGTTTTGTTTCGCCGCTAACTTTCAAGCAGAAATGAGCAATCAGAGGGAAATGCTCCTTCCACCCATATGTTTCCCCTTGGGAGCAACGTTATTCTCTCCTGGGCTTCAGAGTCGCAACATGCCACTGTCTCTGGGCTTTTTGTCTCCTTCCTCCTCCGCAGGGATGAAGCCAGGGAAATCCTGGCCCCGGCCTCCCCCAGAGACAAGCCGAATGACCATGCTCTGAGCCAGCGGGGCACAGGGTCAGACAAGATCTGGTTCTCTGCCATGAAGCTCACTGGGAGACCTTCAGCCAGTCGCATTCTTTCTTGCAGGGTTGTTGTGAGGATAAAATGGAGGGTGGGGCGCCCTGACCTGGATAGCCCAGGGAAAGCCCAATTGTGTCACATCTCAGAAGCTAAGCAGGGCCAACCCTGGCAAGTACTTGGAAGGGAGACCCCCAAGGAATACCAGGACTAGGACGCAGAGGCAGACAATAGCAAGCCACCTTTCTGAAATGTCCAGGCCCCACTAGGAGTCGCCAGAAGTCAACCATGACTAACAGGCATACACACACACACACGATACCAAAAAAGAAGGGGGTGAACAGGAGGGGAGAATGCTGTAAGGCATTTTGTCTTCCCCTGAGAGAGAAAAGTGGACACAAATAAATACGATAATTCAAGGTGCTGGTGTTGACCCTTGAAACCCTTCATGGCCCACATATCTGAAAGCCTATCAGAAACACTGCTGTTCTCAAGAGTGCCAGCGGTCCTGGATAGGTTTTATAATTTCTTATTTATTTACCATTGCATTTCTATCCCGCCCTCCCTGCAAACAGGCTCAGGGGATTGGGGGTTGGGTGGCCAGATCCAGGTTGGAAATTTCTGGAGACATAGGAATAGAGCCTGGGAAGGTCGGAGACCTCAGCGGGGTAAAATGCCATCAAATCCGTCCTCCAAAGCATCCATTGTCTCCAAGAGAACTGATCTCTGTAGTCTGGAGATCAGCTTTAATCCCGGTGATCCCCAGGTCCCACCTGGAGCCTGGCAAGTCCATCCTCTTTTTGACGGGAGTGAAAGCAGCAACACCCAAGGGCCTTTTCTGTGGTGGCCCCGCTTCTTCCCTAGGAGGTACCATTTGACTTCCCAGCCATGTCATCGTTGCCGTCTTTCATGGCAAAACAAGAGTTATTTCACAGGGCTTTTGGATGATCTCAGATGCTTTAAGTTCTTCTGTGTGGTTTTAAAGATATGTTTTAAGGCAGCCGGTCTTTGTGGCATTTGTTTTTAATATTATTGCCAGCCGCTGTGATTCGAAAAGGTAAAGTGATACCCAAGCGGCCTTAATAAATAAATAGCCATCAGGATTTAAAGGCCCCTGGGGCTACCACAGACGGAACCACCAGCTTATTATCGAAGCGCACCACACCGCAGGTTCAACGTCTGTGTAAAGCAAATAAAGATTGTGCAACCTCAGGGCAAATCATTAGTATCAGAAGGTGAGAAACCCTTTCAGAAGTTCAAATACTTCTTCTCAGCCCTTGAAGTTTGGAAACTTTTTTCTTTCTTTTCCTGCAAGCCGAATCATCAAGGTGAGCCTCAAAGATTCCTTTGCTTAACAATGGCCACTGTTAGATTGATATTCCAGGTGTTAAAATGAAGATCAAGGAACCTGAAACATTTATGAAGAGGGAAAACACAGCAGGAATGTAAATCCATTTTCCTCGATGGGAGCACCACAGTTCTGGTTTCAGGGAGACGGCCTTGGAACCCTGAGTTCAACAGGTCTCCCCAAAAGGGGTTTCTCACACAGCACAAAATGGGGGCGGGGGGGCTGTTATATAGGAGGATTCTTTCTTCTTTTCTTTTCTTTTTTGCCATCAAGTCACAGCTGACCTATGGCGACCCTGTGGGGTTTGCAAAGTAAGAGATAAACCAAGGAGGTTTGCCATCGCCTGCCTTGGTGTAGTGACCTTGGTGGCCTCTCATCGAAATACTGACCAGAGCCAGCCCCACTTAGCTTCCAAGATCTGATGAGATTGGGCTATCCTGGGCTATACAGGTTAGAGCAGATGAGAAGAGCCCTGGCAGGAAATGGAGCCTGAAGAACAGATTCAGTTAAACAATAGCTTTGACAGGATCATACAGCAGCATTTGTAAGAACAGTGATGTGTGTAAACCTACCCTCTCCTATTTCACAGACAAGAAGGGGGTAGCCTTGCATCTGGTAACCCCTTCCTGTCCTCATATCACAGATCAGGGGCTCACCTCTCATCTTTGCCTAGGGTTGCCCAACTCCAGTTGGGGCTTGTAGATCTCCTAGAATTATGTCTTATCGCCACACTACAGAGATCAGTTCCCCTAGAGACCATGGCTGATTTGGAGGGTGGACTCTATGGCACTGTACCCTACTGAGGTAAAATCTCTCATTTGTCCAAACTTGTCCCTCTCCAGGCACTGTCCATAATCTTCAGAAGTTTCCCCCAACCCAGAACTGGCAACTGGGTTGCCAACCTCCAGGTGGGGCCTGAAGATCTCATAGAATTATAGGTGATCTCCCAGTGACAGAAATCAGTTCCCCTGAAGAAAATGGCTGGTTTGGAGGGTATGGCATTGTACTGTACAAAGGTCCTGCCCCTCCCCAAACTCCTCCCCTTCCAGATTATACCCTCAAAATCTCCAAGTTTCTCAATCCAGAGTTGGCAACACTGTCTCCGTCTGCTATCCGTTGCATCCATTTAGGCTGCATTCAGACAGCAAACAAACATTGGTTAGTGCTGAAAATGAGCCAACAAGTCCTCAGAGTTGTGCTCCTTATCCTTTCCTTACGTGGGGCACAGAGACTGAAGATGTCCTGCTGGGACCCAAATGTGATTTTCCATGATGTCCAAATCATGTGGAGCAACTGCCCAGGATTTGCTGTTCTAAACTACAGTTTGTAGGCAGGAGAATAACAAGCTATAATTTGTCATTTTACCTGATTTGGATATCTCCCCTAAAATTTACTCTAATTATTTGTAAACATGTAAAAACCTCCCTTTCTCCCAGGAACTGAATGGCTGTCTGTGTCAAATGATGAAGCCTTCCATTCTCCAGATCTATCCAGAGGGAAAGGCAACATGGGCTCAAGGCACATACTCAACACACACAAACTGAGTTTGCCTTGGGGGAGATTTTGGGAGTGCTCTGCCACCTATCTAAGTAGTACACAGGAACTCATGGAGCTGCCTTCTAGTGGGGTGGATCCTTCCCCTACCCTCCCACTCCACTGAGCAAAGTTTGAAGCCTTCATCCAGCCTAAAGAGCTATCCTCCTATGCAAGTGACTCTTCCACTGGGGAAAGAGACGCTTAAGCTGGAGCAAAGTTCCTTAGACTGGAGGAAGGCTCTAAGCAAGACATTTGGATCTACCCTACTGGGTCTATCAAGTTCAATATTATCTATTCTGGCTTGCAAGGACTTGGATAGAGGTCCTTCTCAGCTACTACTTGATTTTAACAGGTGATACTAAGGACTGGACCTGGGGACCTTCTGCCCACAATTCATGCACTCTACCACTAAGCTACAGCACTCGCCTGGTAAGTAGTTTTAAGTGTGTTTTCAGTTGGATACCAGAGGAAGTACAGATTTCCTTGCTTTTTCCAGGAGAAAGAAGCCAATAGAAAAACACACAAGATCAACCACCAGGCAAAAACGTCCAAATTCAAACATAACTAAAAAGCCCAACACAACCAGCATCGAACTAGAGAATCTCAGGACAGCCACCAGTCCACCCAACACAACCAATGTCAAACCAGAGAATCCGAGCAACACCAACTTATGCAAGAGACACAGTTGCAAGCCCATCAGAATCAATGTCAAACTGCAGAAGCCAAGCAGAACCCAGGACCAATGTGGCAATCTCAAGAGAATCGATGTCAAATCAAAGAATCCAAGCCAAATCAATTTAAACAAAAGACACTGTTGTAAGCCCAACACAACCAATGTCAAACCAGAGACTGCAAGCTAAATCCACTTAAGCAAGAACCAACTCTGTAAAACTGGAGAAAAACAGACTTGAGAGTCTTAAAATGCCAGCACCAAATATTCCCAGAATTTTTCGGGACCCAATTTCCAACAAAATCAAAATATAGCTTCAGATATTCAAATATATATTTGGGCTGAAAATATCCAAATGCACATCCCTATTTAAATCTTCAAAATATGCTTTTTAAAACTAGAGTAAAGCAGAAATGTAATCTGAGAGATGCAGATTGTCTTAAGAAAGCACCTATACTGCAGACTTAATCAGCTGAAAGATTTCCCCCTCTCCCCAAGAAACTTGGGGAAGTGCAGTTTTGTGAGGGAATGCTGGGAATTTCTAATATAAAATTCTCATCACCTTGACAAACTATAATTCCCAGAATTCCTTGGTAAAAGCCATGACAATTAAGTTGGTAAAATGCTGTTACAAGTTTTCAGCCTCGATTTACCCTTACAATAGAAGACAAAACAAAGACCATTTAGAGATGAATTGGTTTTTAAAAATTCTGTTAACTTAAAGAAAACTGCCAAAATTTATTGCTAAGGTCCCTTTAAGTAATCTCAGCTGAGCTGTCCTTTTGCATTAGCCTTGAGCTTTCCTCGCAGTACAAGCATAACATGATCCCCTCCCTTAATGTTTTTCAATTACATGACAAGTAAGGCAACGTATTGGCGTTCTCTATGTTAATGTCCCTGTATTTTTCATATTTATGATCTCTAATTACATTTGCTCCCAAGAATGATGTAATGTTTAGGTACTGGAGAATTGAGAAGGCTGCTCCTAATGTTAATATATTTACATTATTAAAAAGTCATGCATCACGACAGATGCTCTGCCGCGTGGGCTTGATGTTCGAGATGAGTTCTCAAGGCAAATCCGTTATTGTTGCTCCCCCACTCCTGTCCTCTGTGTAGGCCCCCTGTTGATGCATGACGTTGTTCATCCATCCATCTTCCAAGGAGAGCAGGGAAGCGTACATGGCTCAGTCGCCACCATTTGTGAGACAAACTGAGGAACAGTGAGTGGTCCAAGGTCACTCACCGAGTTGATTCAATGGGGATTGAAACCCCAATTTAAGTCCAACTTTTTATCCTCTACCTCATCCCTATAATTAGGGATGTTACCAGTTGTGATCACCCTCTTCAGAGGCCTTGGCCATCAGAGCCAGTCCTGTGGCAATCAGCCAGCCCAGGAAATGACATCAGCACCAGCTGTCAAGACCCCAAGATATTTATCTAAAGAAGGTGATGAAAGCACTGGAGAGCAATCAGGGAGCAGCGTAGGAGCTGGTAGGACTCAGGAACCCCAAGAGAGAGGAGAGGGAGCCATCTCAAAGACTCCTCCTTCCTCAGCATGAGAGAATGACAAGAAGACAATGAAGGGGCCCCTGGAAACCCAGCAAACAGGGCCGCTCGATACTATGGCATAAAAGAGAGGGTTCTGGAGTACATCTTCTACCTCAACCCCCAAGCAGAGAAGGTGGCTGATGATGAGGTCAGCATGTACTTCCTTGTGGAGATGGGGCTTCAGCACTTGGCAGGCACCTCACTGAGGAGGCGCTCTACTGTACCCCCCTGAACCAATCTTAGTAGAATAGGATTGTCATCTACCACAATGATAACTGGAGGGATCACCTTTCTTTGACTGCCCTGTCTTATACCTTGTGATCCACTCTCTGTATTGTCTCAGACAGTTTGTTAGTAGCGTAACTTCTAATTCTGTAATCCCAGTCCAACTGCATTGGTCATTGATTGCTTGATGCTGTCCGATTGCACTGTTTTGTATCTTGTAATCTACCTTGAGTCTCAGCAAGGAACAAAATAAATAAATGGGAAACACTAGCAAGGGAAAATGGATGAAACAAGAATGAAAATTGTGTGGTGTTCTAAAGAAAAGAAACAAAAATGAGCATTTTTGTCCATTCCTACCAACCAGGCCGAGCATTGACTTTTGAGAAGAGAAGAAGAGTTGGGTTTTAGACCCTGCTTTTCACTACCCGAAGGAGTCTCAGGGCAGCTTACAATTGCCTTCCTTTCCTTTCCCCACAACAGACACCCTGTGGGGTAGGTAGGGTGGAGAGAGCTCTGAGAGAACTGTGACTGACCCAAGGTCACCCAGCTGGCTTCATGGGGAGGAGTGGGGAAGCTGCAGGTGTGAGAAACGATGGCTGAATGATTGGTAAGAACCTGAATGAAGTGAAACGGCATTAGTAGGGAACCAGTGCTGAATTGTTTGTGGAGATGGTGGCAAAGCCAGCACGGGGTCATGGTTAGAGTGCTGGACGAGGACTGAGGAGGCCCAGGTTCAAATCCCCACCCTGGAATGGAAGCTCGCTGGGTACCCTTGGGTCAGTCACTGACTCTCAGCCAAACCTTCCTCACAGGGTTGTTGTGAGGATAAAATGGAGGGGGGAAGAACATTGTAACCCAGTTCAGTTCCCCAGTGGGGAGAAACATGGGGTATAAATGAATTAAATGCATAATGGACTTCAGTGGACTTAGAAGGGTATAACTCTGCTTAGGACAGCTAAGGCTTTCCCAGTCCATGAGTATCAAGAGCCTTAAGGCCATTCTCTTGCTTTTCAGAGTCCCCTAACCTTGTTGACAGGAAAATGAAGGATCCTGGAATGGACACTCATCTCTTCACCACCACCCTAAATGGCATGGGACCCGGGACTTTGAAGGACTACCCACTCCCATAAAAGCTTGCCCGTCAGTCAAAAACAGCATCAGACTCCCCACTCCAAGTGACCCCCATCTTCTAATCTGCGTGGCAACTATCTTGATCTGTATCCCCTCCTACCTACACTCCTAAGCTGCAAGCCTTCGAGAGGGTGGGGGAATCAGTGTATGGGGGGGACTCAAACCCACTTTTAGGGAACCCTAGCCCTCATCGCCTGCCCTTCCACCCAGGGCAGATTTCTGCCACCAGTCAGACCCTGTCTACTCCCCTTTCTCCTTTCCAGTGCAGCAAGTGTGTGCACATGGAGGCTCTCTATACCTGGCAGCTTCCTAGCTAGGCCAGGTGTTTAATCCCAGTACGGATTAATGTTGAGGCAGCTGGAGGGGGGGTGAGTCACTGAATCACAGTCTGAGATCTGTAAAAGGAAAGCAGGCCTTTTGTTTAACTAGAAAACATTCCTGGCATCTTAAGAACACGAAAAGACGTGGGAATACATACCAGAACAAGGCTACAGGTGCTATAGGAACTAAGAACAGAACACACAGAAAAGAAGAAATTAGATTTCCCTGGTCACTGCTTTTACCTTGGCATTTGTCCCTGAGAAATGGGCACCATATACAGCTGGAACTTACAGAAACAGAGGGTGGGCATTACAGATGTCACGGGGTTTTCCTGTTGGTCCTCGGGCTTGTGCAGCTGGCACTGAGCAAGCAGCCTCTTTGAACCCTTTCCTCCCCAGCCGGGAGGGGTTCTGACTGACCCATCCTGAAATGGGGGCTCAGCCCCAATGTTTCTCACCAGGTGGCATGTAACCCATCATATCTGTGGCACTGCCCTGGCTCCCCCTCCGGATGTTAGAAGTAATCCGTCTTGTTTCTTCCTGCAGTACGGCAAACAGTCCCTCCATCCATCACCCTAAATGGAGGTGTCTTCCTTCCTGCAGCAACTAGGGTCGTTTATTCCCCAGTCTCCATAGGATCTGAGGCCACTGGGGTTGTAAAACCAGCTTGTGTGTCTTGCGGCTGGCAGGGGATCTTTGGCTCTCAAAAGCTCACCTCCTGAAAGTTTTGTTGGTCTCTGAGGCGCTGCTGGAGTCAGATCCGGCTGTTCTACTGCAGACCAACATGGCCCCCCTCTGAAACCAGCTTGGGGGGGGGTGTTCTGGGGCAGCCCACGTTCCCTTGTCATAACTGCAACCATGGACAGCGCATCTCCTGGACTGTGGCATGTGCTCCTCCCCACAACATTTCACTGTCTCTTAACTGGTGAAGCTTTTGTTTCTAGGTGAAAGTATTTTAAGCTCCCTAGGCATTTGGTTGAAGCATCTCCTCTTTTCATCTTGTGCCCTCGCTGCTCTTGTTGTTACTTTTTGTTTAAATTTGGTTGCAAAATGCTGGTTTTATTCCGCTGTTCCTTACCCTTTTCTGCTGTTCCTTACCCTGTTTGCTAGTTTGGTTAGTGGCTAAGAGCGGCGGGCTCTGATCTGGAGAAGCAGGTTTGATTCCCCACTCCTCCACCCGCAGCTGCTGGTGTGACCTTGGGTCAGTTATAAATTCTTTCAGAGCTGTTCTCTCAAGGGCAGTTCTCGAGAGAGCTCTCTCAGCCCCACCCACCCCCAACCTCACAGGGTATCTGTTGTGGGGAGAGGAAGGGAAAGGGATTGTAAGCCGCTCTGAGATTCCAAGTGAAGGGCGGGGTATAAATCCAACCAGGGCTTTTTTTGTAGAATTAGCATAATAGGCCACAGAAGTGTGGTCATCCAGCCACACCCACCTCTTGCTTCTTATTCTGTTTACCTTGTTCATTGTCAAAACCCAGGGCTTTTTTTTGTATCAGGAACTCCTTTGCATGTTAAGCCACACACCCCTAATGTGGCCAATCCTAATGAGTTACTGCTGTTGGGTGTGGCCTATTATGCCAATGAGCTCCTGCTGGGTGTGGCCAACTCTGGAGCCAGCTGGAACTCCATTCCTGTGCGTTCCTGCCCAAAAATAGCCCTGCATCCAACTCTTCTTCTTCTTTCACTTCGGGTATTTTGTTCTTAACGTTGTCAGGCTCCTCGGGCATTTTTAAAGGTGAGACTATCGATAAATAAGGGAAAGAAATAATTTTCACAGAATCTCTTTAGCAGTATCATTGAAGATTCATTTGTTTCCCCCAACCTTTTTGAGCCTGCGGGCACCTTTGGAATTCTGTCACGGTGTGGTCGGCACAGCCACAAAATGGCTGCTGCAGCTTCCCTTCAATCACAGGGTGAAGATCCTTGTGCTGGGGTACCAGCTGCTGCCAAAGCAAAAAAAGAAAAAGTTAAAAATCTGCAGTCAATCATATGTCCAGTGGCCCATCAGAAGCCTTGCTGGGCAAAAGCCCCACCCGGCCCACCCACTTTCTAAAAAGACTTGGGCAGGTGCAAAGAAAGGTGCGAGCGGTCATCATGTCCCCCACAGGCACTGTGTTGGAGACCCCTGCACTGGATGCCGAGAACATACAGGTTTGGAAGCTGTGTTGCTACTACCTGCTTGTGCTTTTATGGTGCACTTTGCATGTTCAGCCAGAACTCTGTGAATGATACGCCACATGAAACTGTTTGACATACAATAATCCCAGAAAGCAGCTATGACTACAGTCATTTGATACATTCATTCAGGGTCCAGGGTCCTTGGGTTGTGCAGGTATCCTGGAGGGCAATCACTGGATAACTTTTCTTCTTTCCGACTTGGGAGAAGAATCCCAAAGCTAAGGCCACCAAGAGAGACTGGAACCACAATCGGGAGAGCAGCCACATTCTGCGATGGGTCCCCAGTAGGAGGGAAGCTCAAAAGGAAAACCCACCAGCTGTGCTTAGGCCCGTCCTCTACCAGTCATTAAGCCAACATCACCTTTCTCCTACCATCCTCTTGGTCTACTTCATGCTAATGGTATTGACAAACATGAAGCAATGGAGAATCTAAGGCCCTGGGAGATCAATAACTTACTCTTTTTACTCACATCATTTCTAGCCCACTTTTCTCTCAGAAGGACTCCAGGAGTCCATGCGTGGTTGACTCTATAGAGGTTGTTTTGGCCAACTCCAAAAACTCTCAGCGTTTTGAAAGCTCCTAAAGCCCTAAGCATTTCTCCCCTGCTCTAATTAAGCCAATTTCATTTTGCATTGTGCCTTTGTCCCCTGACTCCCTTCTCTGCAACTCTCCTGCCACCTTCTGAAAAGGATATAAGAGCTCAGGAATCTCCATTCCTACTTGTATCTAACGAAGGGAGCTTTGATTCTAGAAAGCTTATCCTCCAAAATCTTGTTGATGACTAAGGTGCTACTGGACTCAAATCTAATTCCAAAGACTCAGGTTGTGATCAGAGGAGCTGTTTGATCCAATGTCATCGCTTCTCCCTTCCAGATTTAAAATGCTTGTCCAGACAACCTCATCCCCACCCCATTCAGTAGTTGTCACCCCCACACACACACACATTCTCACCCCTGACTTTCCCAACACTGGAGAAAAGTCCAAGTTTTACAGAGTCAACTGGTTTCATCATGTATTTCCTTATGTCTGAACTCTCTCTTGTGAATGGAAGCCATATGGGAAGTCTGATTGCCCACTTCTGTCTTCACGCCATTTTTTGTTCAGTTAGTGATATGTGCATAAACAGATCTCTACCACAGGGTCGTGAGGCCCTGCTTGTGCATTTATGCTCCACAATGTTTTGTTGGGATCAGGACCCCATGGAAGGTTGTTTTAAAGCAACAAATTCAAGATAAAAAACACCTTCTGCTGTTTCTTGGGGTGGAATAACAGTGAAAATAGTCTCTATTTAAGTTCCCATATTGGTGGGCAGGATTCCACCCCACCCGGGAACTTTACTCCAAGTCACTTAATATTGCTCTGGCAGGAAAGCTCTGTGGGGAGAGGAAAAGGGAAAACTCCCCTATGAAATGAGTGGGAAAGGGAGTGATTTCTGGCAGAGAAAACCAGTTGTATAGGAACCAATGATCACAGCGCTTGGAAGAAGAATCGCAGAGCTGTCAAAAAGGAGTGATGCCTAGTCTGTGGTTACCATGCAACAGTAATCTGAATGGTCCACCACGGGGTGAGCATGCAGTGAGACGGGATAAGTGTGGTGTGTTCGGATGAAACTCTCCGGAACAAATAACACCAGATAAATTAGAGGCACGGCCATACTGCACTAAGCCTGATATCTGACCACAGCCTCAGATTGCTAGTCAGTGCGCAGACCATTTCACGATACCCCACTTCCCACAAATACAAAATGCAGTTATCCACATAGGGTCTCCCTCCCCCAACAAGATTTCCCCAACAACCAATGTAATAGGGCAAGAGATTTCTCATTCAAATGTCAGAGTGACCAAGGATGGTTTGATCTGACACAGACTCTGCCTGCTTTTAAATCCCACTAAGCTGTCCAAGAGCTTGACCTTGCTAAGCAAGACACACAGTTTCTCGTATAAACAGCTCTCTTTCTCCGACATTTCAATTCCCTGCTCTGTATAACTGAGCGTGTTTATATTTGTCTGTCATTTATCTAATGGAATCCCATGGAACACTCCCCTCATTTTGTGACATTCAAAAAGGGCAACCGAATGAGATCATCAGGAACAAAAGAGCCCAGCTGCTTCCAGGAGAGTAAATGGGAGTGGAGGGGGCATAGAAGGGTTGGTGTACTCCTGGGGAGGGCAAACACGTGGCTTTGGTAGGCTCTTTGAACCAAATCCCCAAGCACATTCCAAAATACTTTCTCAAATTTTGGATAATCCCAGCAATTGTTGGGGGGATGTTGCCAGGTGGGTCCAAGGAAGTGCTGAACAGGTGCCTTGAGAAGGTAATGAGATGGATAAGAACCAAGAGACTGATACTCAATCCAGACAAGACTAGATTGCTGTTGGTCAATGGAAAAGCAGTTTGGGGGCTGCAGAGCCATCCTGTCCTGGAGGGAGCAGCACTCCCCCTGTAGGAGCAGGTTTGTAGCTTGGCGGTGTTACTAGATCTTGGCCCACAGTTGGAAGTTCAGGTCTCCTGCATGGCGCAGGGCACCTTTTATTGAAAAGCTACAGCTGTTTCTCAAAAAGCACGATCAGTCCACAGCCGTCCATGTTCTGTTCACATCCACATTAGGTTACTGCCATATGCTGTACATGGGGCTGCCACTGAAAATGGTTCAGAAACTTCAAGAGGCTGAAAACACAGCCACCAGGCTGCTGTCAGGGGTTGGTTACATGAATCATATCATGCATGTGCTGAAAGATCTGCACTGGCTGCCCATTTGTTTCTGGGCACAATTCAAAGTGCTGATTCTTATCGTTAAGGCCTTGAAAGGCCTGGGCCAGGATACCGGAAGGACTGGCTGCTCCCACACTGCCACTGCCAGCCCACCCACTAGGCAAACTAGGTTTTCGCCTAGAGCACAGGCCCTGGATAGGGGCGGTAAACTGCCGCCCTTACCCCCCCACCCCCGCCAAAAGCCCCACATGGCACCGTCCTTGGGCTCCAGCCACCACGCCGAGGGAAGGAAGAAGGGGAGTGGAGGGAGAAGGGAGAAGCGCTGCAGCTCTGCCAGCCAGCCAACTGGCTGCATCTCTTCCCCAGCCCCGTGTGTTACCCTGGCCTGCCTGAAGGTGCAGCCGGCAGGCAGGCATGAGCAGGAAGCGGGTGCACTCGGCCATATCCCAGGGGAAGCTGGCCTCCCGTGCCTGTGTGTGTGCAACAGTGCGGGGTGTGGGGGGGGCCACTCAGACGGCAGGGCAGGCTTGCCTGCTGGGACAATTCAGACAAGACTGTTGGTCAATGCAGACTACAGAGCCAACATGTCCTGGAGGGGGTTGCACTAGAGTTGGAGGCTCGGGTCTCCTCCATAGTACTCCATGGCATTTGCCACCTACGATCGTTCCTCAGAAAGCATGATCTTCACACTTGCCACAGGAAGCAGTGGGGAGGACAAGGGTGGTGGTAGCAGCACTGGCGGATGGGTGTGGCAGAGAGTGGAGCAAGCAGGTGAGCAAGCGGGGGAGGCAGGCAGAGAGGAAGGCTGGCCAGGGAGTTTGGCCACAGAAGAAGGCAGGGAGTAGGAGAGGCAGGAAAGCAGTGGGGGAAGTTGGAGTGGCACAGGCATGGAAGGGTGTTGTAGAACACCAAGGAAGTGGGGAGGAGAGGGTGGTGGCAGCAGGTAAGCAAGCAAGGCAGTGGGGATCAGTAGAAACAACGGGACAGGGAAGGCTGCAGGAGGAGGCTATGGGGTGGGGGTAGTGGGAGACAGGCGGCAGAGGGGGAAGAAGCAGCAGGAGGAAGCAGGGAACAGGGGGTGGCATTTTCCCTCCCCCAGAAATTCTTTTATATCCCATTTGTTAAGTCTCTATTACAGTCAAGAGGCATGCCATTTTACAGATGTACAAATCTGTATCAAATCTGCCTCCTGTGTTGTTTTTAACTCAGACTTTCCTTCAAAGTGATAAGAGTTGTGTTCCTGGTTTTCCCTTCCCCATTTTAGAAGAAGAAGTAAAAGAGTAGGCTTTTATACCCCGCTTTTCTCTATCCTAAGGAGTTTCCAAGTGCTGACAATTGCCTTCCCTTCCTCTCCTCACAACAGGCACCTTGTGGGGCAGGTGGGGTAGAGAGTGTTCTGAGAGGCTTGTCCCTGGCCCCAGGTCACCTTCATGTGGATTAGAGTCTGCCGCTCTTAACCACTAGGCTGGGTTGCCAGGTCCTCCTTGGCCACTGGTTGGGGATTGAGGGGGATGGTTTGCCAGATCCAGGTTGGGAAACGCCTGAAGATTTGGGGATAAAGACTGGGGAGGACAGGGATCTCAGTAGGATGGAGTGCCATAGAGTCCACCCTCCAAAGCATCCATTTTCTCCAGAGGAACTGTAGTCTGGAGATGAACTGGAATTCCAGAGGATCCCCAGGCCCCACCTGGAGGTTGGCATCCCTACTGCTAGGCCCCACTGGCCCTCACAACAGCCCACAAAGGGAAGGGGAGTTGAACGCAAGTCACTGGCCCCAAATCAGCCAGCCTCCCCAGTTCCAGGCCAGCCTCTCAACCACACATTTGACCTGCTCCCTCCCTTGAGGAATTTCTGAGTGAAAACTCGATCCGGGGGAGGGGGGACAAAGGGAAGGCAGGCAGCTGGACAGGGGGAGGACTGGGGGGAGGATGGGCCTTCGTTCCTCGAGGTGAAGTTTGGGTAGTGGGGGCTGGATCCTTCTCCAGGAGGTGATCTTTTTTCTTCATGCAAGGATAATTCCCAAGAACAAAATAGATGGCAGGTGCTTCAACTCTCCAACACCCCTTTGCACACGTGTGCTCAAGCGCAAAAGCCCACGCACACGGCCTGAAGCAGGACAGCTCAGGAAAGATGACACTGAATCTTTCTGTCCCGTAATTAACCGAGCCACAAAGAGCTCCCATTGAAACGACGGATTTTCTTTTCTTTGCCCCCCAACCAACCAATAGAATCATCCTGATTTGTGCAATAGTTTCACCTTTTCCCCGCCTCCCTTCTCTCAACGGCTTCAACTAGTCCTGAGCTTCACTCATATGGTGGCCCCGGAAGCTCACCTGTCGACATTACATTCCCTTAGGTGCTGGGACAAAAAAAGACTTTTTGCCTGGGCTTATAATAAAGGGTTTAATCGTCAGCTCTGTTGTATGGATTTTCTACTGCCGAGGCCTAACGGCTTGCGCTTTTTCCTCTCTGCAGTGCCCCACCCCCAATCTCTCCTGACTCCAGAGCCCGACACACACGGGGGTGTGATACAGAAGATGTTCGGTATGGATTAAAAGCCAAGGAGAACCCAGGCCAGGTGCAGACATCAGCCTGGCCATTCTTGAGCCCGGTTGCTAAGTGACGGGGACATGCCGCCCTGACAGCCAATTCCAGCCTCCTCTGAGCCAGGAGCTGCGAGGCTCCCTGGTGGCCTGGGCTCTCCATCTCGTTCTGAACGGGGACCCAGGCCACCACAGCCCCCAAGGCCAGGTAGGTCCCATGCCGATTGCCTTGTCAAGCATGGGGGGGACATGCCTGTCTGCGGCCAAGTCTCTCCTTCTGGACTGCTGAGGCACAGCTTGGGGGAGAGCTGTGCTCCTCAGGTGAGGAAGGATGCGGCCAGGGAGACGGGGGTCCCTCTGTGGGCCTCCTTCCAGTGGGAGAGTGACAGGCTGGCCTTCAAGGCTTGCTGTGGGGAAGGGGTGGGGCATTCAGCACCCTCCCCACTGGCTCCACCTTCCTTTCAGGACCTACAACAAATAGCTGAGGAGGGCCTCCAAAGAATGCTGTGGGAGCTGCTGAGTGAGGACCCGTCTGCCAGCCATCTCATGGGCCTCCTGGAAGTAAGCGTGTGGGAGAGAAGGTGGAGGGGGATGGATGTCCCCATTGACGCTGGGGGGCAAATGGGAGCCTGGCAAGGAGGCCGTCTCTGCTGGACGCTCGGGTGCACCCCCACGCCAGGTGTCCGGTGGCCAGCAGCCAAGCAACTGGCTTCGTCCCTGGGGGAACAGGGCCAAAGAGCCTCCACCTGGGAGCAATGCCAGCTGCCCATCCCAGAGGGTTCCTGAGTGGCAGTCCTGTTCCCTCTTGGAATCTCAGGGCCACCTTCCCTTCCCCTCGGCCTCTTGACGGTGCCGCTGGCAGAGGGGGCTTCTCACTGCTGCCCCATCAGAAAAGGAAAGCAAGCCGGGCAGGGAGGAGGGCCCCGCCTGACCTCCTCCTGGCCCTCGTGCCTTTCCATTCCCCCCTCCTGTTCTCCCAGCGAGCTCAGAGCTGCCCAGACAGTCTCCCTCTTCTTAGACTCACAACCTGGCCAGTTGACTAGACTGCAAAATCAGCCCCCCTGTCTTGCAGTGTGCCTCCTCTGGCCCTGCTTTCCTGCTCTAACCACTCACAGCTGACATGCTCTGGCTTTGACTCCGGAGCACAGTATTCGGTAGAGAAATGTCCACACGTGCAGCCCCCCACTGGCAGGGTGAAGCCATCTGAAGGTGCAGCTGGTCAAGTGTTGAAGTTGGCCCCTGGCTTCTGGTGGGCGGAGAGTCCTCAGAGCCGCCCCCCTTCCTCCCAGGGAGACCCTCTCCTGGAAAGAGTCCCCCGGGCTGGGAGACCGCTCCCCTAATCTCTCGGCCTGAGGCACATAGCAGGATGGCTGCAGGCAGCAATCACACAGGAGCAGAGCCCCAGTAGAAAATGGTGCCACTTCCTTCCACAGCTGGTGGCCTACTCCATGCGTAGCAGACGGGGGAGGTGAGACCCAGAGCTGTCACCCTCGGCAGCTCCCTCCTGCAGTTTGCCAGTGGTCTGCCCTCCTTCCAAGTAAGTCGTCCCTCCCCCCCCCTCTCCCGTCTGCAGGGCTTGGCTCCCAGGGCTACGGAGCAAAGCAAGAGAAGTGGGGCAGCCACAGCGCCTTCCCTTCCACAGTGGAGGGTGGAGCTGAGGATAGGGCCTCTGGCCTCCAAGTCGCCTTCAGACTCCCCCCCCCCAGGCCGACTCTGGGATATCCCACCCACGCACCCCGGTCTCCACTCCGATGAGCACCCTGGATGGGTAGGGCAAGTGGGGGAGAGAGTTGATGAAAGGGGTGTGGTGTTGGACTGGCCTGGGAGAGATCCACGTCCACTTCCTGGCTCACTCAGTGGGGCTTCTGCTCAGGACTCTTGGCCTCCATCTCCCCTTTCTGCACCTGCTGCTTCTTTCAGTCTGAAGGGCGTAGGGCTGGATCACTTCTGGAAGAAGGGTGGCTGGTTCTGGGATCGAGGGGCAGACCATGGGGCCAAGAGAATGGAGGCTGAAGGGTTAGGGCAAAGCCCCCAGAAACTTCCCAGTAAAGGGAGACTGCAGGCCTCATCTTCCGTGAGGGACCTACCCAAGAAGAACCCAGAAGAGGGTTCCGAGCTCCTTGGCTCCTCAGGGGTCTGCAAGCCGTGCCTCTTCTCCTTCTTCCTGTAGATGCCTGACCAGAGTGCCCTGGGTCACCTGCTGGTGCAGCTGGCTGTCTCCCTGGCCAACCCCGAAGCTGGCATCCGGGCACAGGCCAGGGAGACCATGGGCCGGCTGCACAGCATGCTCTTGCACCATTGGGATAAGCGAGTGGGCGGGATAGGAGCGGCAGCCTTTCGCAGCAGCCAGCCGTCTCCTCTCTGACCTCGGTGCAATCAGGCGGCACCCTCGGGCCACCGATCCTGCTTTTCGCCTCCTCCCTTCACATCCCTCCAAGATGCTCTTCCCCCTTCTCCCCATGGCCCCACCCCTCCCACTCCCCAGAAAGGTTTTGGGGGGAGCCACAGCAGAGTCAGGTGACAGACAGTCCCTCTCTGAAGCCTCATTTCTGGGATCCAGCCCCAGAACACTGCCACGCTGAGATGGGAGGAGGGTTCAAATCAGGCTGAGAGAGGAGAGGCCTCAGAGACCCTTGCCTCGAGAGCAGCTCCCCTCCCCAGGCAAGAGAGAGACCCCCAAGCCAAATGGCCCAAGGATGGCGATGCGGTTCTGCGTGAGGCGACCCAATGCTAGTTCCTCCCGTCTCCTCCTCAGGACTCAGCAACAACATCTGGGAGCCCCGATGGAAGAAGGACCCAAGGCAGCCCTGGAAGGAGGGCTACCTCCACCTGACGGAAGTGGGTGACGTAAGGGGAGTCTTCGGTGGTGCTGGAAAGGCCTCGTCCTTGCAAGAGGGTGAGGCCAAAGAAAGGGGGTGTGACTTGATTCCCCTCCCTGTCCAGGAAGGCTCCCGGTCGGTCTTCCAGCCCTTTATGAATTCTCTGCACGCTCAGTGTGCCTAGTCTCTGCCTCCAGGAGAGTTTCAGATCTCCTTTTGGCAAGGGAATGAGGCAAGGGAAGGAGGGGAGGCTGGAGGCGGGCTTGCCAAAGAAGCAGACTCCAGAGAGCTTCCACCTCCGTGACTTCCGCTGGGGCAGGGCGGGAGAGGACTCAAAGGGCGACATGTTGCTTTCAGGTGTTCCGGGAATACCTCACCCACGAGCAGAAAAAGACCTACCTGGAGGCCGCCTGGGACACCGCCTTGCACCCGGGCCAGGAGTGGGTGAGGGAGGGAGGCCTCTTCCTCCTTTACTCCCTCCTGGGCCAGGCGCAGGAGCTCCTGTAGGAGGAGGAGGTAAGCACCTGGGTTCAGCAAGCAGGGGTGGGGCTGGGGGAGGAGGGGGAGGCAAAACTTGCAGGCATCTGCTGAGCGAAAACAGGGGACCTGAATCATTGGGGGCATTTTCCTCTCCCCTCCCCTCCCCTCCCGTCCAGGAGGATGATGTCAAGGAAAGCCTCTCTGCCCTCCTCTATAACCTGTGGCGGGGCAGAGAGGTTCCCCCAGAAGTCGAGGCACTCCTGCCAAAGACAGGTAAGGCCAGTTTCCATGAAAATGGGGGTGCGGAAGGAGGTGTGTCCTCAGAACCAGGAGAGGGGCTGAAGCTGCCCCTGCTCCACACTGAGGCCCCTCATCGGTTGCCTCAGCTGGTTCCTGAGTACCCCGAGGGCCCCTCTTTTGCTGAAATATATCTGAAAGAGACCACCCAAGAGGCTGGTGGGTCTCCTCAAATGCCAGCCTTGCAACAGGCCAAAGCCCCTCCACACAGATTGCAGGTTTACCTGCCTGGTTTGGGACCCCACCTTGGAACCCGCAGGGCGGGAAAGAACAGGCAAAAGCAACAGACCCGGAGCAGTCGCAGGAGAACCTTGACCATCTCTATACAGCAATCCTGCACTCCTTGATTTGGACTGAAAAAGAATTACAGATTAATCTGGACTTTTAATAAAAACGTATTGATTGAACCAAAAACTAAAAATGAGCTTTTACATGACTTGAAAGAATATTTTCATTTTAACCAACATTCTGGAGTATCCTGTGCCACAGTGTGGGAGGCATCTAAAGCTGTGATGCGAGGAAAATCCATTGCACTGTCGGTAGCCTGCCATAAAGAAAAATCAGAAAAACGATTAGAACTTTTAGCAACCATAAAAAGACCTGAGACTCAACATAAAAAAACCCTGTAGCATCAAGACCTATAAACGGTTACATGACACAAGAAAACAATTGGAACTTCTAGATATTTCTACAATATCAAAATTCAACTTGGCAAGTAAGCGTGATCAGGGCCGGCTCGCCCACTAGGCGAGCTAGGCGCTCGCCTAGGGCACCGGCCCTGCAGGGGCGCCAAAATGCCCCCACCCCCGTAAAAAGGCCCCCGAGCCGCCCAATGCCGGCAGCCCCGGCTTTCCTGGGTGCCTCGCGGCTGCGAGGCACCTGGGAAAGCCGCGCACGCCGCCCCTGGGAGGGAAGGGGGGGGCTTCTAAGCCCGCCCCTTCCCCGGCTGTCCCGGGTGCCTCGCGGCTGTGAGACACCCGGGAGAGCCACGCGCTCCGCCCCTGGGAGGGAAGGGGGGGGCTTCTAAGCCCGCCCCTTCCTCAGCTCTCCTAGGCGCTGGGCCATCTCCAGGCCCCACCGGGAGGTTGGCATCCCCGGTGGGGTGAGCACCCCAGGCAGTCCTGCCTAGGGCGCCCAGACACCTGGGGCCAGTGCTGAGCGCGATGGTACATTCAAAGTCCCCAAAAAACTCCGTTATCTTTCATGGAAACTAAAAAAACAATATAGAGACTGATATATCCACAACATCTGAGATTCCAAAGGTATTTTAAAATCATCATCAGAAAAAGTTATCAAAGTTATGGAGAACTTTTATACCTCGCTTTACACCTCAAAACCATCCATAGCAAAAATCACTGATTTCCTCAACACCAAAACAACAGTCAAAGGACTTTCAAAAGAACATCAACTGCTTCTTGAAACCCCTTTTTCATTGAAGGAGGTGGAATCTGCAATAAAATCTCTCAAGAAAAATAAAGCCTCGGGTCCAGAAGGCCTTCAATCAGAATACTATAAAGCATTCTCTCCTATTATAGCCCAACCTTTACTGGATACTTTTAATGAAGTACTGAAAACTGGAAAGTTACCCGGCACATGGGCTTCTGCAAATGTGATTTTATTGACGAAAAAGGACAAGGATACTACAGATTCTAAAGCCTATCGTCCTATTTCGTTACTTAATATAGATTACAAATTTTCTGCCTCCAACCTTACCAACAGGCTAAAGCAAATTATCAGTGAATATATTCACAAAGACCAGACGGGTTTCATCCCAGCACGAGATATCACAGACAACACACGGAAGACATTGAACATCATTCGTCATGGCAGAAATCATTTAATGTCGGACTCAATGCTGTTAATGCTTGATATTGCCAAAGCATTTGACACTGTGGAAGTTATGTATCTTGACTTATTCCTGCAACACATGAATTCGCTCTCATATTTTTCCCAAATTCTTATATTGTTTTCGGGACATTCCAGCATACATTCCAAAATCAATGGTAGCCAAATGGCAAAGAACTATCACTCAATTTATTTGGAAGTATAAAAAAAACACGGATTAAATATACAACATGTTGCTCTCTATGCTCAGGAGGCCTGGCGGTCCCCAATCATTATTTGTATTATTTTGCAACACAGTTATCAACTTTAATTAGACAATACCACGATGGCAATACTCTCGATTGGAAATATATTGAGTAATCAGCACTAGAATCAACTACTTTCAATGAAGCTCTTTGGTTTGATAAACCTCACCGACTACTTCAATCACTTCAACACTCCTACCTTTGGACAACACTTAAATCATGGTTTAAATTTAAATCACAATTATCTGCCCCAAGATCTCAGCTAAGTACTTTTACGGGCCAATCTTGGTTTCTGCCAGCGGAAAACCCAAGCACATTTAAAAAGCTGCGATCAGCAGGAATAACAAGGATAGTAGATCTACTGAACAGAGGCAAAATACTGACTAAACTTGAACTAGAAAGGAAAATCCAAGGGAATATACCCTGGTACGAATACCTCCAATTACAGCATCTTTTGGATGACCACAGGATCAAGCCACTTTTGAATAAACCTTTATCAGGTTTTGAAAAACTTTTGTGGAAACCGGAAAAGAAAAAAGGCTTGATCTCCAGAATCTATAAACTACTTCTCAATTCCAACTGCAACACATTACTCAGCTACCAAAAAGCGTGGCACAAAGATATCCAACGATCTCTCTCGCCTGATCAATGGGATGCAAAATTGAAGACGCATACCAAAATCTCTGACTCACTACTAATTCAAGAAACGGCACTCAAGCTACTACATAGATGGTATCTCACGCCTGTACAACTTTCACATATATATTTACACTCCTCTCCAGTTTGCTGGAAACAATGTGGGCACAGAGCAACTTTCTTCCATAATTGGTGGGACTGCCCTCAAATCACACAATATTGGAAACAAATTCTTCATCAAATTAGAATCCTAACAGGGTATGACTTACCTTGTCAACTGACGTTGATTCTCCTGCATCTCTGGCCAGCAGATGGTCCACCTGAAAAAATAAGATCCTTAATTAATATACTCCTAATAGCAGCCAAAACTTTTCTGGCTCAAAAACAGAAAGCACATACGCTCCCTTCAATGCAACAGTGGAAGCACAACGTTTGGGACTTCTTTATACAGGAAAAATATATATATATGGTCAAGCAATGAAGATACTGAAACCGAGTCAATAAATCCTTTAGATAAATGGCACCCTAGCCTGGAAAAAATGGACGTCAATAAGCTTGACTGGGAAACAATGAAAGTTATTAAATACCAGTTATTGACCTATGGCTAGCACAGTAAGCAAATACAGATTAGTTGACCAACTAGGTACATTTGGGCGCTTTTGGTTAATTACACCAGGCCACATCTTAAATTGCTCTTTGTTATGTTTATTGAGTGTTTGAATTTATTGCACTAGATGGTTTGATTCAAATTGCTTATGTGCATAGTATTTTACTGTACTGTATGTTAAAGTGTTTTCTTTTTTCTTTTTCAAAAAAAATTGATTCTTAAAAAAAAATCTATATACAGCAATCCTCGTGTGTTTGTGTCTTCCTTTTGAGCTAAAAGCCCAATCCCTGTTCCGGGCAACCCACAGGGGTTTCCTCCAGCATGGCTGGTCTGGAGCAATCTCGCCCCAATGAAGGAGAGCTCAGTCACAGGAACACACTCAGCCGGTGGGCTCTTCAGGAATGAATTCGGTTGCCGGTTCGTGGCATGGAGCCTGGGGATTGAACTCACTGGGGTCTCATTGTCTCCAAGAAAAGTAACTTCTGTCATTGGGAGATGAACTGTAATTGTGGGAGATTCTCTGGCCTTCCTGGGAGGTTGGCAACCCTCGAATTTCACATATCGATTACATTCTAGAAAACTGGAACATCCCTATTTTACAGATGGGAAATAGGCTGCGTATCCACATCTCTCCCTGAGCTTGAAGTCTGCCGTGGGGTAGCCTTGAGGGGCCAGATCGGAGTTGCGCCAAAACTCCCCGTACTCAGACGAGGGTCGTACATGCTGTCCCGGCTCTGATTCCCCTGCAACGACCAAGTGGTTTGCGTGGAGTCTCCCAGGTGCTTTGCCCAGTCTCGCAGCTTCGGTCGAAACGTGACCCCTCTGGCCAGGTGCAGCGGGATAAAGGACATTGTAGACCGAGGGATGGCCCCGCCATCTGCCATTGTCGGCCCTCCCAGGCTGTAGATTGGCACCGAGACCGTCGACACTGGGACCCCTACTCCCATCGACAATGGGACCCCCGCCCCCGTAGAGACCAGAGGGGTGGCCAGCACTGCCATCGTCATTGGGGAAGCCTTACTTTTAAGCTCAATATCCAATTAATGTTCTGGACTGTCCACACGGTGTTTCTGCAACGTGGCAGGTTCAAAGCAGGCCCCTCAAGCCTAGTTCGTCACTGGCTGTTTGCCCGCTCCTGGCCAGTTCTCTTGTGGCAAATGAACGGGAGTGAGGTGGGATGGGCAGAAGGGTTCCAGTTAACATTGCCAGCTCTGGATTGGGAGATTCCTGGAGGCCTGAAGGTGGTGCCGGCCAGGGAGAGGTGAAGTTTGGGAGGGGAGAGAGCTCGTTAGGATGCGATGTCATGGATCCCACCCTCTGCCACAGTCGTGTCCTCCACGGGAACTGTTCTCAGCAGTCTGGAGATCAGCTGGCATTCCAGGAGAACACCAAGCCCCACCTGGAAGTCTGTAACCGTTCTTCCAGTTCTCCCAGCCCCTCTCAGCGAGAGGAACAGCCCACCTGTTCCTTTAACCCAAAGGAGACCAAACTGTCATGCTTGTCCTCAAGACATTGTTCTCATGAAACGCCCATAAACCTTTGGGGTTGTGGGTTTCTCTTGATCTCCTGAAGACAGCGGCAGACAAGGATGTGCAGGTTGGCAGGAAGGGTAGAAGCCAGGATTGGTTCTGGATGCCAAAGAAAAGTGGATTTGAATTTAGAGATGTCTGACAAGAGTATTGTTTAGACAAGGGACAGAGGGGGGCATTCTGCAGAGATGGACTGTGACCCTACCGGGATTTGTCCATTTCTCTTTATGCCCCGCTTTGCAAAAGAGACTGCAAAGCAAGGACTGGAAGTCCACTGTAAGCCCTTGCAATCCTACCTGCAAAAGCAGCTGGCCTGTTTCTCTCTCTGTCAAAGCAGATTAATATTTGCTTAATATTTTTGGTTAATATTTGGTTAATATTTTTCAACCAAACTTGTTCCCGCTCCTCTAAGTCAATATTACACCCAATGTTTTGAGCCCATACAATCATATTTTTTTCACTATTTCATCTGCCATCACATTATCTAGTAGAATCTTAAATATTTTCTTTATCACTTTAGTGTCTGTTTTCAAAATAGCCTCTTCCAGCTCAGTTGTTTTATTGTTAAATCCAATTTTGCTATCGATTCTAAATGTACTTTTTCCACCAGGTTAATTGTTCTGGAAGTTTAAGTCTGTCTTTTTTATCCAAAATGTCCTGATATCTTAATAATTCTTCTCCATCGTATACATTTGGTAATGTACATGTTTCTAATGGTATTATCAGTCTTGATCTTTTAGTATAAAATTTTTTGTGTATTGAGTCCCATACCTTCAATAATGCTGCTCTCAGCCAATGCTGCTTAAAGTATTTTTGAGAGCTTGCTTTTTCATACCATAAAAAAGCATTCCATCCTAACAGTAAATCATGTCTCTCAATTTTCAACAGCTTTTGTCTTCCAAAGTAATCCATTCTTTAATTCACACCAGTGCTTCAGCTCTGTAATACAGTAGCCAATTTGCCAAGCCGAAGCCGCCTCTCTCTTTTCCATCTTGTCGCATCTTCAACCTTATTCGTGCTCTCTTCCCTTGCCATATAAATTTCATTGTCAATCTATCCAAACCCTTCCATAGATTCTAGTTTTGTAATACAGGAATAATTTGAAACAGAAACATCCATCTAGGAAAGATATTCATTTTTAGTGTGGCTATTCTTCCCATCATGGAGAGCTGCAAAGTTTTCCATTTTTCCAAATCCTGTTTAATTTTTTGTAGTAGAGCTTTATCGTTATCTTCCATTAAAGTACTGCATTTATTCATGACTACAATTCCCAAATACTTTGCTTTATTTACAATCTGGAATCCAGTACTTTCTTGTAGTTTACTTTTTTGTTTTTGATCTAAATTCTTTACTATTATTTTAGTTTTTTCTGTGTTTATTTTAAAGCCTGCTACTTCTCCATACTCTTCAATCTTTTCTTTCAATGCCTCTACTGCTTCTGTCGGATTTTCTAATATAAATGCTACATCATCTGCAAAGGCTAAGAGTTTATAATGCTCTTTCTTTAATTGGAGTCCAGTTATTTTACTCTCCTTTCTTATAGCTTCATTCATTATTTCCAGCACTAGTATGAATAAAAGTGGTGATAACGGGCATCCTTGCCTCGTGTCTTTCGGAATCTCAAATTTATTTGGCAGCTCCCCATTGACTACAACTCTTGCCTGTTGTTCATTATAAATTGCTTCAATCATAGTAATAAAGCTTTCTCCTGCTTCCAACATCCTGAGCGTCTCCATCATAAAATTCCAATTAACATTATCGAATGCTTTCTCCGCGTCCAAAAAAACTATTGCCATTTGCTTCTCAGGATGTATTTCATAATATTCTAGTACGTTCATGAACATTCTCAAATTATTCCTCATTTGTCTTTTAGGCAAAAATCCTGCTTGGTCTTTATTTGTTGTTTCCACTAACACCTTTTTCATTCTTTGTGCCAAGATTGATGCAAAAATCTTATAATCGGTTTTTAGGAGAGATATCGATCTATAGTTTTTCATTTCTTTTTCATCCGAGTTCTGTTTATGTATCAGAGAGATAATTGCTTCTTTCCATGTATCTGGAATTACACCCTGATCTCTTGCCATGTTACATATGTCTTTAAAAGTCATTGCAATTTGTTCTTCAAATATATGGTAGAATTCCACTGGAAGTCCATCCGGGCCTGGGGCTTTACCTCTATTTTGTCTTTTTAAGACTTGTGCTACTTCCATCATTGATATCCATTGATTTAGTATTTGTATTTGTCCTTCTGTCAGTTTTTGCAATTTATATTTTTCTAAATAATTCTTAATGCCCTCCTTGCTGAATAAAATTTTGTAGTATTACTCCATAGCTTTTTAAATTTCTTTTCCTTCTTTTCCTTAATAAATTTCTTTTCCTTCTTTTCTCAATACTTTAATAAATGTCCTTTCTTTCTGTTGATTGATTTTATAGGCCTTCTCATCCAACCTTTTCCCATGATGTCTCTCAACCCTAATTTGGGTGGTTCAGGGTATTGGAGAACCTCCTCCTACTTCTTTGCCTTCGTCTTTTTGTCTTCCAGAGTCTCCTCCTACACACACACACACTCATTCACTCCCTCCCCTCCGCTTGGCCCATGAAGGAATTCCCAGGAAGTTGCACAGAAACTCTGTGAACCACCTGAAATAAATGCCACTGCTTAACCAGGTCCAGGAGGTAATTAATGCCTCCGTGGGGGAGGCTGTTGTTCAGACTTGTTTGCAAGAGGTGGCATGATGGAAACCCAGAAACTTTACCCAGCTCAAGAAAGCCACCTAGAGCATCACGGATCTTGAACGCCTGGGGGTTTACCTTAGAATAAGCCATTCATTTCCAGTCCACATTGGCCCATCCTGCCTGGAGAAGGCAATCCAATGGATGAGACCAATAAACCGAAGCTCAGTCCAGACAAAAAAGTCCATGCAGACTCTGGAGCCAACTTGTCCTGGAGGGGGATGCACTCCCCCCCCCACAGGAGCAGTTTCATAGCTTGGGGCCACTAGTAGAGCCTAGACTATAGCTGGAGACTCAGGACTCCTCCATGGCACTCCATGGCATTTGCCTACTGTGATTGTTCCTCGGAAAATATGATCTGCCCACAGCTGTTGATAGGCAACAGTTTGCCACAGGTGACAGTGGGGAGGACGGGGGTGGGTGGTGGCAGTGCTGGTGAGTGGGTGTGGCAAAGAGCCAGAGAGTGGAGCAAGCAGATTAGCAAGAGGGGAAGCAAGCAGAGGAGGTCTTGTACGGGGTTGGGCTAGGGAAGAAGGCGAGAAGCAGGGAAGGCAGACAAGTGAAGGAGGCTGGCAAGCAGTGGGGAAAGCAGGAGTGGCACAGGCATGGGAGGGGGCTGTAGAAGAACAAGGAAGTGGGGGAAGAGAAGGTGGTGGCAGCAGACTAGCAAGCAAGGCAGCCTGGGGGTCGGTAGAAACAGCGGGAATGGGAAGGCTGCAGGAGGAGGCTATGGGAGGACAAGCGAGGGACAGGCAGCATAGAGGAGAAGGAGGAAGCAGCCGGAGGAAGCAGGGACCAAGGGGTGGAATTTTCCTTCCCCCAGAAGTTTTCCTACATCCCCACTTGTTAAGTCTCTATTACAGTCAATGGGCATGTCACTTTACAGATCTAGAAATTTGTATCCAATCTGTCTTATTTTTTCTTAACTCAGACCTTCCTTCCGGAAGCTAAGAGCAGTGTTCATAGTTTTCCCTTCCCCATTTCAGAAGAAGAGTAGAAGAGTAGGGTTTTATGCCCCTTTTTGCTACCCGAAGGAGTCTTGGAGCGGCTTACCGTCCCCTTCCCTTCCTCTTTCCCCAACAGCCACCTTGTGAGGTAGGTGGGGCCGAGAGAACTGCAACTGGGCCAAGGTGGTGACCCAAGCAGGTTCCATATGAAGGAGGAGTGGGGAATTGAGCCCAGTTCTCCAGATTGGAGTCCACCACTCTTAACCACTACACCACGCTGGCCCTCACAACAGCCCACGGAGGTAGTTTAGGTTGACAGTCAGTGGCTGGCCCAAAGTCAACAAGCCTCCCTACTACTTGGCCAGCCGCTCTGTCATAAAGCCCTGACCCCTGCCCTGAGGAGCTTCTGGTCTAACATTTGACATGAGGGAGGGAACAAAAGGAGGGAAGACACCTGGATACAGGAGGAAATGGAGAAAGAATGTGCATTCATTCCAACTTTGTGTGTTTAAGCTTAAGTTTGGGTAGTGGGGGGGGGTGCCAAGATGTCAGGGAGAAGAGGAAGCTAAATCCTCCTGAAGGTGATTTTTTTCCCAACATGTTGTGTACCAACTGAGGACATGGTCGCCTTCGCATGCGGTCATGCGAATGGGCAAAGCTTCGCTTTCTGAGAAAATAGCCAGCACAGATCCTAGGACGGACCTATTGGTCAGCCAGGATCCAAGCAGTAACCTATGGGGAATTGGGGGCACTGTAAATAAGCCTATCACGGGTGTGGTTGTGTGTGGGGTGTGGTTTGCGACGGGGATTTAAGCAGGCCTCAGGTCCTGTTGACGCTCTGTCTTGTGTGTCTGGAATAAATTATGGCCCTGGTCACATGGGCCAGACAACGCGGGGGGAGGCATGGCTTTTTGCGCCGGTGCACTTTGACCTGCCCAAACACGATCAGACATGACAGCAGGGAATCGGGGTTTCATTTTGTTGGTACATGTTTTCAGTACTCTTCAATGCAGTGAGGGGAGCATGCTGGAGCAATCAGATGGAGGAAGTCCATCTGCTGCTTATCGCAAGCGTTAGATAGTGGACTTCCTCCGGTACCTTTTAACTCAGGATCTTTGGCCGGACACGACAGGTTGGCAACGGGTGCATGATGCTTGCCAGATGCGCCCGTTTGATCGCACACGTAAACTCCACCTGGCATCTGTGAGTATCCCGCAGCAACTTCTGCGTGTGATCAGAGCCTATGAGCTGATTCATTAACTATGGCATCCAGAACTCAATACTTTACCCTGGCGATGAGGATGGGATGCCGGGAGTGTGCCTAACCCAGCATCCATCATGGAACGGCCATCAGAGTCTTCAGACTCAGCACAAAGTGACCTGTTGGTCAGCCAGGATCCAAGCAGTAACCTATGGGGAATTGGGGGCACTGTAAATAAGCCTATCACGGGTGTGGTTGTGTGTGGGGTGTGGTTTGTGACAGGGATTTAAGCAGGCCTCAGGTCCTGCTGACACTCTGTCTTGTGTGTCTGGAATAAATAAACGATGAGCTCATGCACCAACTACATTGTCCAAAACTCAGTACTTTACACAATGTGCTAGGAGATTTTTTTTTAAAAAAAAATGTAAATGGCTGGTGCTTCAAACAGCCAACGCGCCCATGCATACATGCGCACATACACAAACACACACAGAACTGTAGCCTGAAGTCTTACAGTTCAAGAAAGACAACACTGCATCATTCTGCCAAATAGCTAACTGAGCCCCAAAGAGCTCCCATTTTAAACCACAGATTTTTCCCCCCTGCTCTCTGCCCCAAACCTCACTAATATAATCATTTTGATTTGCATAATAATTTCACATTAAACCTCCGATCTCCCTTCTCTCGACAGCTTCGACTAATCCTGATTTTCACTCATATGGGCTGAGATTTGTTTGGACCCAGAGGTCTCTCGCGGCAAACGCTTCCTTCTTAATTATTCTCTTCCTCGTGATCCCCTTTCCCCGGTAAGGTTCTCAGCAACTCACTCCTATGATTTATTGGACTCCAGAGAGGATCCCCGCCTCTCCCCAGTCAGAGGCCTATTGCATTTTGCATTAATTCTCGTGGTATATCAATGCTGACATCCAGTTTGCTCCTTTCAGAGTCAGCAAAAGAATTCCCCGGGAGTACAAAGAGAAAAGGATCTGTTCTCTTCCCTTAGCTAGGTACGACGGTTTCCCCACCACCTCCAAAATAGTGCATTAGAGGGCAATATTTCTAAATGGAGTACCACAAGAGTCTCTTTGGTTGCAAAGGGTAAGCACATAATGTGTACGAGTAAGTCGAAGCAAGCTCTATTTCAGCTGCTACTTCTAAGATTTGGAGCTCGTGCACTCCACGGCCCTCCTAAATATGGCCATACCTTAGAACACAGCAAAAAGCCAAACCTTTGCCAAGAAATGCATCACCAGCTTACTTCCCCATAGGGTTGCCAGCCCCCAGGTCCGGGTGGGGGATTCCCTGCTTCTGGGGGCTTCAATCTGCCCTAGGCAGCTGGAGAGCCAGTTTGGTATGCGTGGACTCTAAACTAGGAGAACTGGGTTTGATTCCCCACTCTTCCAGTTGCACCTGCTGATGTGACCTTGGGTCAGTCACAAGTTCTGTCACAGCTGTTCTTGAAAAAGAGCAGTTTCTGTCAGAATTCTCTCAGACCCACCTACCTCACAGGGCGTCTGTTGTGGGGAGGGGAAGGAGTTTGTAAGCCGCTCTGAGACCCTGAGTGAAGGATAGGGTATAAATTCAATCTCCTCTTCTATCTCTCTATCCAATCTCCCACCTCCTAGCCCCATCCCCAAGCGTGACCACTGCCCAGCCACCCCACGCTCTCCCCTCCTGCCCAATTTAAAGGGCTTCAGCTGATCTGCAGGGAACACATGGCCCACCGACCAGCTGGAGGGACCTTTAAATCTAGCGGGAGGGAGAGAGGGGCAGTCAAGGGCCGCATGGTCGGCTCACAGAAAGACCCTTTAAAGGCTCTTTTTGTGATCGGCATGGGTGCTGTAGTGCATGGGGCTGATTTCCCCCAGCCCCGCGTGCTGCGGTGCCCATCGTGCTCACAAAAAGAGCCTTTAAAAGGTCTTTTTGCAAGCCGAGCATGCAACCCTTGACTGCACCTCTCCCCTACTCCTGCTAGATTTAAAGGGCCCTCCAGCTGGTCGGTGGGCCATGTGGTCCCTGCAGATCAGCCGAAGCCCTTTAAATTGGGCAGGAGGGGAGAGTGTGGGGTGGCTGGACACTCTTGGGGACAGGGCTTGGGGGCATCCCCACCCACCCCTGGAACTCCCCCCCAAATCTCCTCACCAAAGCCATGAGGGGGCCTGGCAAACCCTACTTCCCCCTGGCCTGGTTTGCAAGCATTTTAGCCCCTATGTGACTACCTATGTAAGCATGTGGGGCTGCCAGCAGATTTGTAACATGGCAGGAATTGAACGGAGGGACCAGTTGCATGAATGTTTATCTCTGCCTCAGCAGTAGCCATGTGACTGTTGCGATCTGCAGTAGCTGAAAAATGGCTGTAGGGTACACCATTTTTGATGTGTTGGCTCATACGATCCTGACTTCCATATTACCTCAGCTGGGCCACCGTGTTGTGGTGGGGGACCACAAGGAGGAACAAGAACAGTCTGAACTGGGTCCTTCCCTTCACCCATAAGGACAGATGAGATGGACACAAACTCTTTGTGGTGTACTTAGGTAATCTTAAGACTCTGGACACCGTGGCATTAACCCCCCCCCCATTAGAATGTATACTTCAGATGTAAAACTATCACCTATTCCCCCCACATCCACACACATCCAGCCCATGATTGAGGGACCAGAACATCTACCCCCAAAGCTGGCTCAGACAGCACCACTGAAAATGAGGGTCAAACCAGGCGAGATGTTCCATGCATGAAGCCCAAGCATCCCCACCCCCCATCCCATTTAATAGCCAGTGCCTGGAAACCTGAATGAGATATAGAATGGGATGCAAAGGAAAGGCTTGACCACGTGCCCCACCCTGAAGCTCAGTCCTGATCCCAACCAGGTTCTTATGTGCCAAGCTAGTTACAAGGAAAGGAATGAGGAGAACCAGACATGAAGCTTCCAAAACTGCATTGGCTGTGACCCTCATGCTAGGTATGTGTAAGCCACTCTGTTTCCACTTCCCTCCTTTTCAGGTCTTCCTTGCATGAAACTTGAGATGGTAAGCTATTTGGGGTGGAGGCTTATCTTCTGCTCTGTAAAGTGTCATGCCATGTATTTTAATCGTACTATATTTTAATAGTACTATATCAACACTAATGAATGCAGAATGCTGTTGGCCACGGCCAATCTCAGGGAGAGCCTGAGTGGTGTAGTGCTTAAAAGTGGTGGACTCTAATCAGGAGAGCCGGGTTTGATTCCCCAATCCTCCACGTGAAGCCTGCTGGGTGACCTTGGGCCAGTCACTCACAGTTCTCTCAGCCCCACCTACCTCACAAGGTGCCTGTTGTGGGGAAAGGAAAGGAAAGGAAGGCAACTGTAAGCCGCTATGAGATTCCTTCAGGCAGAGAAAAGGAGGGCATAAAAGCCTACTCTTTTTTTCTTCTTCCCCTCTGCTCACCTGGCTCTCTTTGTCAGTTTGCCCATTGGGACCCTGTATCTAGAGCTGAGATAAGAAGGAGGAGGAGGAGGAGGAGACTGGATTTATACCCCACCCTTCACTACCCAAGGGAGTCTCAGGGCAGCTCACAAACTCCTTTCCCTTCCCCTCCCCACAAAGACACCCTGTGAGGTAGGTGGGGCCGAGAGAGCTCTGACAGAAACTGTTCTTTTTCAAGAACAGCTATGCCAGAACTATGCCAGAACTATGGCTTGCCCAAGGTCATCCAGCAGGTTCTCCCAGGTTAGAGTCTGCACACTTAACCACTACACCAAACTAATAAATCTCCCCAAGGTTGGCAAAGCTCCTGAGCCAGATTACATTCCTCATGACTTGTCTAAAGCTGACCCTTCCTGGTGGGCCCCAGTGCTGGCTAAGTTATTCATGGTGATAGATGCCTCTGGGAAATATCCTCTGCTATTGTTATACCAATCCACAAGAAAGAGATCCACCAAGGATTCCACAAATGACCATCCAATTAACCTCTCATCTGTGTTAGGCAAATTATAAGCTGGTCACCCACTCCTAAAACTGGAGACTTGGATCAAGGACTGTATAGGGTCTTGAACAGCTTGGCATAATGCTGCTTCTACTGAGAAAGACCATTGGCCTGTCAAGGTCACTGTCACCTACTCTGACTGGCAGGAGCTCTCTGAGATCTCAGGCGGCAGTCTTTCACATCACCTACTACTTGATCCTCTGGACTGCAGATGCTGGGAACTGAGCCTGGGACTTCCTGTATGTCACATAAATGTTTTACCGCTGAGCCCTGGTACCCTTACGAGTGGCAGAGATACAAGCTTCAACCCTGTTGGTGATCTTAGGGAAATATTTTCTTGCCCAGGCAGAAGATACAATGGAGGGCAAGTGGGCGCTGTCTTGTTTGTATTCCAGTTCTGTGGGGGTTTTTTTAAAAAAAAAAGAATCCTGAACCAAATGTTATTAAAGCTGAGGATTAATCTGCCTCTTAACTCTTGCTTCAACCTTGGTCTTAAAAAATAGATTCCCCCAATTACCATCTTCCTTAACCTTTATATTTTATCAAGTGCACTAAATCAGCTGGAGAATAATTGCTCTGAGGACTCTGCCAAATGAGTGCACATTTCGTTTACAAATTCCCTAATGCAATATGAATTGATGAACTTTGGGAGATGCGCCTGATATAAATGATCGTGATGTGCCATTCTTAATTTCTTGCCATTGTCTCTGCGGAAACACTTGCCTTGTAAGACAAGGAGTGCAGCGGAGGCGCATCAGACCCAAGGCAGGCGAGCCTCCGAACACATTGCCCTCCTGGCAAACTGAATTTAGGTTAAACAAAGAGGGGTCAAAATTCAATTCCAGTGAATGCTGTCAGTCCGCATAAGAGAAAAGGCCTCGCTGCAGTGATTGGGAAGCCGAGTGAGGCCCCTCTCTCGTGGAACAAAGGCTCGGTTTTGTGCATTGCAGGCACAGACTCTGAAATGCGGAGGCATGTGGCTGGGGGGTGCCCCCACTGAGAGGCACCTGTCCATGTACTCAAAAGGAGGTGTGGCTGGCTAAGGGGAAAGCCTGAGGAGTACAGCCTTCAAAGTCTCTCCCTGTACCCAGTTGTAGTGAAGGGGGAAGTTCTGTAATTACAGTCTGTAATAGTAAAGCAGGGCTGTAACCTTGATTGCCCAGACTAGCCCAATCTCTTATGATCCCAGAAGCTAAGTAGGGCTAGCCCTAGTTAGGATCTGGATCAGACAGCACCAAGGAAGTCCCTGATTGCTACACAGAGGGAGGTAAGGGCATAAGAACATAAGAGAAGCCAGTGTTGGATCAGGCCAATGGCCCATCCAGTCCAACACTTAGTCACACAGTGGCCAGAAATACCAGGTGCCATCAGGAGGTTCAGCAGTGGGGCCAGGACACTGGAAGCCCTCCCACTGTTGACCCCCCCAAGGACCAAGAATACAGAGCATCACTTGCTGCAGACTGAGAGTCCCTATTTATACCTTGTGGCTAATAGCCACTGATGGACCTGTGCTCCATATGTTTATCTAATTCCCTCTTGAAGCCGTCCATGCTTGTAGCTGCCACCACCTCCTGTGGCAGTGAATTCCATGTGTTAATCACTCTTTGGGTGAAAAAATACTTCCTTTTATCCGTTCTAACCCGACTGCTCAGCAATTTCATGGAGTGCCCACGAGTTGTTGTATTGTGAGAAATGGAGAAAAGTGCTTCTTTCTCAACCTGCTCTGTCCCATGAATAATCTTGTAAACCTCGATCATGTCACCCCTTAGCTGTCGTTTCTCGAAGCTAAAGAGCCCCGAGTATTTTAACCTTTCTTCATAGAGTTGGCTCTTTATGGTTGGCTCCCTTGCCTTGAAAACCTCCATAATGGGTTGCCATAAATGGTCTGTAGCTTGATGGTATTTTCACATACCAGTAAAGCAAGAGTCTAGTGGTATGGTAAAGATCAATAAAATGTATGCCAGCATAATTGTTTGTGAAGATAATAATTAACAATAATTATCGTATGGCATTTTGTGTAGAATAGCCAGGAGATCCTGAGATTGTCTGGCATCCAGAAGTTCTAACTCTTTTAGTGTTATGCACCATTAGGTGGTGAGCTTGACTTGTTTTTAAGGCGAGAGACATTTCAGAGGTAGTTTGTCATTGCCTGCCTCTGTGTCACAGGCCTGGTATTCCTTGGAGGTCACCTTTCCAAATACTAGTCAAGGCTGACCCTGCTTAGTTTTTGAGATCTGACGGGATTGGGCTAGCCTGGGTTATCCAGGTCACAGATGCTGGGGAGGGAACCCAGCTGGGGGGAAAAAATCATTGAACAGCTTAAAATGAATTTACCAATTTTCAGATTAAACCCACACTACAAAATGATCTTAAAAGATAAAGCCCTTTATTAAAAGCCCAGGCAAAAAAAAATTATTTGGCCTGGCATCTAAAAGAAAGTTGGGTAGGTGCCATCTGAGCCTCAGGAAGAAAAGCATTCCTGAAGTAAGGGGCCAATACACAACAAGCCCTGTCGCTGGTTGCCACTCACCTCACCACTGAAGGAGGGGGAGGGGCAGGGAGCAGGGCTTTCGAAGCAGATCTTAACTTGTGGGCTGGACAGTATGGAAAAAGGTGGTCTTTCAAGGTGGTTGATGCTTTTGTATTCACAATGGAAAGGGAGACAAGTAGATGTTACAAAGAAAGGTCTGTTTTTTAAAAAAGTCTAACTTAAAGAATAATCACTCAGAGTGGAGAAGGGCCACTCCCGCTCTTCTTAGACAGGCAAAGTAAAAGTAAAACAAAATCTAGCAAAAGAGAAGCAGATACATCACAAAGCCTACAGAAGGATAAGCAAGGTATAAACACCAGTTTGGTGTGGTCAACAGCCAATCTGGTGTAGTGGTTAAGAGTGCAGACTCTAATCTGGGAGAGCCAGGTTTGATTCCCCACTCCTCCACATGCAGCTACTGGTGTGACCTTGGGTCAGTCACAAGTTCTCTCAGAGCTGTTCTCTCAAGGTCAGTTCTCGAGAGGGCTCTCTCAGCCCCACCTACCTCACAGGGTGTCTGTTGTGGGGAGGGGAAGGGAAAGGGATTGGAAGCCACTCGGAGACTCCTTCAGGTAGTGAAGAATGGGGTATAAATCTAATCTCTTCTCTCTTCTCTTCTTCAGTAGTGATGGGCCAGGTTAGCTTAGAATCATAGCATCATAGAACCACAGAGTTGGAAGCAGGGCCGGCCTGTGGTGTCTGGGCGCCCTAGGCCAGCTTGTGGTGCCTGCACCCCCCTGGCAATGCCAACCTCCTGGTGGGCCCTGGAGACAGGGGGGCTGCGCCGGCAAACCAGGGAAGAGGTGGGGGTTTACACCCCGTCTCTTCCTTCTAAGCGCAGCTTGCAAGCATGCCCCACAGCTGCGGGACACTCAGGCAAGCCAGGGAAGAGGTGGGGGTTTAAACCCCATCTCTTCCCTCTAAGCCCGGCTTGCCTGCCCGCCCTGCAGCTGCGGGGCACCCAGGCAAGCCAGGGAAGAGGCGGGGGTTTAAACCCCCTTCTCTTCCTTCTAAGTGCGGCTAAGCCTGAGGAGGGAGGGGGAGGGCGGGCAAGCTCCACTACCACCTCCTGCACCCCACTGGGGTGCTCTTCACTGATGGCGGCAGCGGGGAGGTGGCAGGGGGCTTTTCACGGGGGGAGCAGGCACAGTTTGGTACCCCTGCAGCCGGCGCGCCCTAGGCGAGCGGGCCCTGGTTGGAAAGCCATCTAGTTCAACCCCCTGCTCAATGCAGGATCAACCTAGAGCATCCCTGATGAGTGTTTGCCTGGCAGCTGCTTCAAGTCTGCCAGTGAGGGGGAGCTCACCACTTCCCTGGGCAGCTGATTCCACTGTTGCACAACTCTTCCTGTAAAAAACTAAGCCAGTACCTTCCTGCCCATAATTTAAACACATTATCACAAATCCTGTCCTCTGCTGCCAACAGGAACAGCTCCCTGTCCTCCTCTAAGGGACAGCCCTTCAAACACTTCAAGAGAGTAATCATATCCCACCTCAACCTCCTCGTCTCCAGACGGAACATTCCCAAGTCCCTCAGCCTTTCCTCATAGGGGTTGATCTCCAGGCTCCTGATCATCCTCGTCACTCTCCTCTGCACCCGCTCTGTTTGGTCCATATCCTTTTTGAAGTGAGGCCTCTGGAACTGCACACAAGCTTAATCTCATCTGATCTCGGAAGCGAAGGAGAGCCATCATCCCTGATTAGTTCTTGGATGGGAAACCACCATGGAAGTCCAAGGTTGCTATGCAGAGGGAGGCAATGGCAGACCACCTCTGTTCACCTCTAGTTTTGAAAACCCTAAAGGGTTGTCATAAGTTGGCTGTGACTTGATGGCACTTCTCAAAACTAGTGAGTAGCAAGTAAGGAATCCCAGGACCATGTTATAACCTGGGGAGTAGTCATGTGAATGAATGCTAATACAGAAATTCCATGATGGAGTCTCCCTTTGAAGTTCTCTTTTCTGAGAACAGTAATTTTTAGTGACAGAACGCCCTGGCCAATTTCAGTATTTTCTCCTCACTGTTCTGAATATTGTGATTCATGTTTGGCTCTCCCTTTCAGTTGCATGACCTTGGAACTGCGGCAGTTGTTTCCTGAAGAACAAGGAAGAAGCCAACCCCTTCATTACCATAGCCTGGGAGAAGAAATGAGGGACTCCCATACACCAAGCAGGATGTCTTTCACAATTATCAGGACAGGTGATCACATCCAGGGCGAAGGGTACCACTCCTAAAAGGGAGGTCTTTAAGGTCGCATCACATAAATCTTTGCTGCTAAAGCCACCTTGTCACACTGTATGACTTGCTTACATCTGCAAGCTTACCTTCAGGAGAGCATGAGGATCTAGGTTAGGCAAATTAGTTCCAGTGCTGGGAGGACTGAAAAGTGCAGTTGAC
This sequence comes from Gekko gecko, assembly GCA_029375565.1. NCBI lineage: Eukaryota > Metazoa > Chordata > Lepidosauria > Squamata > Gekkonidae > Gekko > Gekko gecko. The sequence continues at coordinate 25,775,216 of JAPDNY010000012.1, read as the reverse complement.
ATACCAGACAGAACCAGGAAACTGACCGCCCAGCCTGTACCTGAGCACAACAGATTTCCCACCATTCCTTGGGGCTCCTTGCCATACTCCATGGTGGTCAAGTGGAACAGCTGTTTCCTGAGACAGTTCCTTAGGGACTGTGATCCCCTGTCCACAATATCTTCAGCTCCCTCCATTGTTAACAGAGACTTGGAGTTTTGTATCATGATGCTGTCCTCATAAGCAGCTACAACACAGCTACAGCCGGTCACAAATGTCCAGTAAGAGAGCGTATTATTAACGCAGACTGCCTTATTCTCCACTGACTTTGATTAATATGTGTTAGTACAGCTATTTTAGATTGTATCGTATTCTATCGCAGTGATTCTTGTTGTGCTGTAAAACTTCATCATCCAGCTTGAGGTGCGATGAGAAAGGCATGAAATAAATGAATCACAATGATTAATAAGTTATATGTTTCTCCAGTCTCTCCTAAGACTCTGTCGTAACCTTGGCCGTTGCTATTTCTTCCTGCCTGGCAAATCTTCTTCACTGGTTTTCACTCCCCGTTTGAAGTATCCTTCAGTTGTTTGTCTCCAGCACTGAAGATTCCCCTCTCTCTATTACATTTTGATTTTATAATTAACCTCTCTTCTATTTTCCCTCTTCACTGAAGTTGCATGGAATGGGCAGGGTTTAATGTTTGACCCATTGTACGGTAAGACAGACACCCAAGTCAAGCCAAGCCCATTTGTATTGCATCTCACCACTAATACATCCTATTTGCTCCAGCTCTCAACAACATGCCCAGAGGTTGCTTTCAGTTCTGCCTCTTCATACTTTTCTCCACATGAGAAAGAGAAGAGGAACTGTGCATTCTCTTGCCATGGTAATCTGGATCCCACAATATCCAAAGCTTCCCAGTCTCAGAGAGCCAGTTTGGTGTAGTGGTTAGGAGCACGGACTTGAATCTGGGAGAACCAGGTTTGATTCCCCACTCTTCCACATGCAGCTTCTGGTGTGACCTTGGGTCAGTCACAAGTTCTTTCTCTCATGAGCAGTCCTCAAAAGAGCTCTCTCAGGGTGTCTGTTGTGGGGAGGGGAAGGGAAAGGATATTGTAAACCGCTCTGAGACTCCTTCAGGTAGTGAAGAGCTTGGGGAGGCAACAGTGGGAGGGCTTCTAGTCTCCTGGCCCCACTGGTGGACATCCTGATGGCACCTGGTATTTTTGGAAACTGTGTGACAGAGTGTTGGACTGGATGGGCCTTTGGCCTGATCCAACATGGGCTTCTCTTATGTTCTTAAGGGCGAGGTATAAATCCAGTCTCTGCTTCTTCTTCTTCTTCTTCTTTCCCTTATGTCCCTTATGTCCACAGAGGTCCACAGAGGTTCACAGTGCATTGCCTTCCACTCATCGGAAATTTTACGTTCTAAAAATGCATTACGGCACTGCAGTTTGCCATGGGTTGCAGTTCCCTGCAATTCACTTGCAAACATGTGCAAAAATACTGCAAAAAAGCAATCTTCATGTGATTATGAAGATACATATCTGACTGCATGCAAGTTCATTCTGTGCCATGTTCAATGATGCTCACGAGTACTCCTCTGCACTGGTAAAGCACCGGGAGAATCTTAGTACTGTCACATATATGTGGGTTTTTGACATGTTACAGTAATGCACGCAAGTGCATCGTTAATGAAGAGGTGGGAAACAATGCTAGTTGAACTGAAAGGTGTGGCAAACCACTCATGCAAAGCACTGAATGCAAGATACGGAAATTTTAAAAAATGCAAGCAATGTTTCTACTTCAGAAACCAGACCAGGTACTATGGAACTTCAAAACCTATGGAGATATCTAGGTGAAGACAAATACAGAAGTGTGTTTGCTAGACAGTAGCTGTTTGGAAGGAGGATATCTCTAGAACAAAACAAAAAACAAAAAAACCTTCCATTATAGTTACACACAGTGCTTGGGTGGTTTTTTTTTTGGGGGGGGGACAAAACACAAGGTGCCAGTACTCATACAGAAGGATGCACCAATTTCCACCAATTCCTTCCTCTGTAGATCCTCACTAGGCTGTTTCTGAGGGCCCACTTGTCCACAGGAACAACATTCGAAGGGATCCACAGAGCACAGCAGAAGAGGGGGATTCCTGCTGGTCCCTCTTAAGAAAAGGGTTCTTCATTTTTCATAATGGTTTGGTTGGATAAAGGCCATTAGCTAGTAATCCTTACAACAACCCTGTAAAGTAGATCAGTATTATTTTTTCCAGCAGCCATAATAGCTCAGCCTATTGCCATAACTTTGAAGCTAGTCAAGGACAAGAGATCACGGGACAGGCTGACCTTCGTAGGAAAACAACCGTGATATGATAATGAAGTCGTGTTTAGGGGGAAATATATCTTCTTTAATTATCCAGTGAGTCCTTCTGACGGTAGAGCACTGTAAAAAAGTTTAGAAAGCATCTTTAGAGGGCAGCACGTAGCTGCTTTTTACATAATAAAATGATGTAAGCTAGAAAGGAAGAAAGAGCAGGGGGAAAGTTGCAGAAAAAAATACGAAAGGTGTAAGGTCTCATCTGATGAAACCTGGAGCGAAACAGTCTATTGAGCGCTGTACCGTCAGAAAGACCTGAGACCAATTTATTTCAAAGGAAACAACTTTAATGGTTTGTTACTCACTGGATAATTAAAGAAGATATATTTTTCCCTAAACACAACTTTGTTATCATATCCCGGTTGCTTTCCTATGAAGTTCATAACTTAGAAGCTAAGCAGGGCCAGCCGCAGTTAGTACTTGGATGGGAGACCACCAAGGAAGACCAGAGTTGCCGTGCCGAGAAAGACAATGGCAAACCACCACGTTGCTCATCTCTTGCCTTGAAACCCCCAGGAGGTGAAATTTCATAAGGTTGCCATGAGTCGGCTGTGACTCAACAGCACAGACATGGGGGTGGGTCTGTGGCTCAATGGCAGAACATCTGCTTGATGTACAGATGGTTCCAGGTTAATCCCCAGCATCTACAGTTGAAAGGATCAGGCAGGAGGTGACATGAAAGACCTCAGCCTGAGACCCTGGAAAGCCACTGCCAATATTGATTTGGATGGACCAAGGGTCGGATTCAGTATAAGGCACCTTCATATTATTTTTATTATCTCCAGGGTGTAAACAGCAGTCTAAGACTGAGAAACTGTGGCTTGCCTAATTTAAGGCCAGTAGTGAATTCAAAGCGGCAGTGAAAGTGGAGCTAGGGACATTCTGATTGGATTTCTCCCCGCCTTTCCAGATCTGCCCTGAACTCTTCTGTTTTGATTCGCTGGGCTGGAAAAAGTTGCCAGTACTCAACACCAATGAGTGCCATCACAAAAAGAAAAAGCACTGGTTATATAGAAGATGAGCTCATGATGTGGCAGTTTATCGTGCCACCTAGTTTGAGGGCCAGCGTCTTCTTCCTCAACCACACCAAACCAAATTGTGAACGGAAAGAACAGAGACTGGAGTACTTCTTACCTGGATGTGAGAACCCTGAGGTGTATTCACTGAATGATGCACAACCAATGAGTATTCCTGGTAACTTCAACCTTTCCTTGCAAGGCTGCGATCAAGATGATCAGAATCCTGGGGCTCTTCGCCTGCTCTTTAAAGTTGATGTTCACTACCCTAAAAATGAGGAAAATGTATCCTTCACTGTTGACCTTAGGCGTGAGGACGTGAATGTTACAATTTATACGAACTCACCACAATCTGGATCCCATTCGGAGAATAAACCTGCGTGCTTAATCTGCAGAAGTTCTAGACACTGTGGGCCCAACGTGACGTTAGCATCTGGTGACTCATCTTCGATAACCATTCTGTGCCACGAAAAGGATATACCCAGTAATGTAAAGATGGTTGCTGAAAAATCTCTAGCCTGTTGGAAATCCAGGACCTGTCAAAATAGAGTGTTTGCTCTAGCTGTACCCAAGGCTCTTCTCGGGCTGCCAGTCCCACTTGACATGTTTTTCTGGAAAATTACAGCACCTGAAGACACCAACATAGAACTGAGGGCTCCAGCCTTGAAACTACAGCAACATATCCCCAACCAACAACACAAATGCAGTGGAAGTTATAGTTATGCCATTAATGGGACCACCCCAGGAAGACCTTAACATTTGGTATATACTGTCCAGGGGGAGCCATTGAAAAAATCCAGATAAGAAACAATGTCACCATAAGCCTGAAGACATTTGGAAAAGCATTTGATGAAGCTGTTCGTAATCAGGATCTGAAGTTGGTTTTTGTGCCAGCAATGAAAGAAGACTGCATATTCACAGTTACCCCAGCTCCCAAATCCAAAGTTTACTTAGAAACCCCTAACTGGGTAGATGGTCTGCCTTCCTACATGAACGTCTACTGGAACATCAGCGTCCCACAGAAGAATATTGCACAACTTCAATTCTTATCTGGATGGAAGGATTTTGCATGTGAGAAGGCATGGGCTTATGTCCATGTTAAAGAACAGAGACCAAATGCAGAAGAAATCTCACGCCGTAATGATGTATCACTGCCAAAGACTGTAGATATGCGTCATAATTTCTGGTTAAACATCAGTAATTGTAAACCATATCCTATGAAATTTCTGTCCATGCAGTTCGCGGTGACAATTGCTGACAAAAAATCAGCTTTGGCTGTCATCATTGGTGTGGTGGCTGGTGTGCTAGCAGTGGCGACAGTTATCAGGATTGCTGTATGCTGCATTAAGAAAAAAAAGAAAAAAGAAAATCCCCAGACCCCAATGGTGGGAATATATAATAACAATGTCAACACTCAGCTCCCCACAAAACCAGGTGTATTCAAAAAGGGGAGGAAGAACAATGAGTCTCATGTCTATGCAGTCATTGAGGACACCATGGTTTACGGGCATTTGCTGGATAACTTGAATGGACCTGGAAACGCTGAGATAGGTGTGTACCAGCCTTTTACGGGGGCCATGAGTACTAAGCCTCCATCGCCACCTCCAATTTCATCTTTCAGGAAAATGTCCAAACTATCTACAACTGAGGAGTCCTCCACACCGATGACTGACAGTGAGATATATACCTTTGCGCACCATGCTCTGGAGCCACTTAAAAGCAATGGAGGCACACACATTAGTGGTAATGGAGAGGTAGACACATCCTTACTTGAAAAAAAGGAACTGGAAAACTCAGTGTTATAACCATGATACAAAATCTAAGACTCCTCGGGGACATAGAAGGAACTGTGGTTGACACACATCTGCATCTTTCCCCCCCCTTAAAAAATAATTATTTTAAAGCCTGTTTTTATACGGTTTCCTTTGTGGCTCATGTCAGTTTTTAGAATGAATTTTCAGATCATTTATCATGAGCGCATTACCCAGAAATGTCCAGAATTTTGAACATAGAAAGGGATGGCAAAGATGCTTTTCAAACTTATAACAAGACTATTTAAATAAAGCTAAGTACTGGATATTAAATGGACTGGGAAAATTGCATTGCCAAAGCCACTTACTTTGATAGGAAGGAAATAGACCTGGAAAACTGCATTGCCAAAACCACCTATAGAAGGCTGCAGTCCAGGATTTGTGGTCGTGAGACAGGTTGAGGTAAATTTTCCAGATACCTCTGATACTTGGAGGTTGCCCTGCATGCAGTTTCTCTTTCTTTGATATTATACACAGCTGTATGGAAAGTAAACAAAATCTGTAGAGGAGGGAGTCAAGTGCACCCCAGAAGGAACAAAATGGGTTATAATTTTATCAACGTAAGAATTCGGCTTTTCAAATTACCAGCTTTTTTTTTGAAAAAACAAACAAGGTATTTGATGAACAGCCAATTACATTTTTGATGTCTGTTAATGATTATAATTAAACATAATTCATCATTGTAATTTCACTACTAAATCAAGGTGGATCTCCATGACGATAACGGTAAATTGTATTCTTTCACGAAGTAGCCCTGAGGATAAGGCAGAAAAATGAATCCGGGAGCTTTATCCAAGGACGGGTTCATGCACACCATTTGTTTATCACAAAAAGGATGTTGGCAATTACATCAGGATGGAAATCCAAATGCGGCACTGTTTTCTAAATGGATTCAGATATCCACACAGAGTATCCTACCATCCTGGTGTGAGGAAACGTGAAAAATTCAGGCTGGCTGAGTACACAGTAATGGAGCAACTACTAATAATTATTATTATTGCATGGCATTGTGCAGAATAGCCAGGAGATTCTAAGATTATCTGGCAGCCAGAAGTTCTAGCTCTTTTAGCATTATGCACCACTAGGTGGTGAGCTAGACTTGTTTTTAAGACAAGAGACGTTTCAGAGGTGTTTGCCATTGCCTGCTTCTGTGTTGCAGCCCTGGTATTCCTTGGAGGTTGCCCATCCAAATACTAGCCAAGGCTGATCCTCCTTAGCTTCCAAGATCTGATGAGACTGGACTGATCTGGAGCAAACCAAAAGCTCCTTGGTCTGTGTCCTTGTGCCTCCTGCAAGGAGCCTTGTAGCTGCAAATAAGGAAGTGCTCTTGTTCTTCCAATCTCAACTTGCTGCCATAGAAGCGTAGTGGATAGAGTGTTGGGCTAGGATCCTAGTAGGGCCAGGTTCAAATACCCACTTCTACCACAGAAACTTAAGGGGTGACCTGGAGCCCATCACAAAATCTCAGCTTGGCCTACCTCATAGGGTTCTTAATATCAGAGAGTGGAATAGGGGAGAACAATGTCTAAGCTCTTCTGAGTCCCAACTGGGGATAAAAGCAGGATATTAATAAGTAAATGCAAATGCTATAAATGCTCCATCCTGCCCCCTAGACAGCCCATTCACTCCTAGTGGCCTGGTATATGAACCCAGGCCAGGTATGAGTAGGGCTGCCATCCTCCCTGATGGGGGCAGATATACACCTGCTTTCGGGGGCCCAATCCGCTTCCAGCCAGCTGGCCAGCAAGGGAGCCCCACCCCCCCAAGAATCCCAGCATGCCCGACATGCCTGGTGCAATGAAGTCACCCAGAGGTGGTGTCATCACATCAGGGATGCTCTAGCATTTGGCTAAAAACTCTATGGTGATCATAGGGCTTTTGGCAAATTCTAGAGTGTCCCCTGCATGACGTGCCCAGTGCAACGATGTCACTTTTGGGTGATGTCATCACAGTGCACATGTGCAAAGCATCCACACTAGAAGATCCCTGGGAGCAGCCTGGAGCCCCCCACTGCCAGCCAGTAAGCATCTGGCAACCCTAGATATGCGTCAGGATCTGGTCTTGCTTTTGTCACTTCCCTAGTCTTGCTCCAACTCTCTAGTTCCATGCCTGATTCTCTTCCAGCTCCCTTTCTATCAAATGCCATCCCACCTTCCATCTCTCATCATCTGTCTGCTGGTACTCTCAAGCTCACCTTTAGATGAGCACCTTGGTTCAGGCTGTGGCCAGCAATCAACTGCTTCCATGCTGACCTCCTTGAAGATTTGCCCACTGCCCCAACCATCCCTGGTCCCATCTGACCAGGACTCACACCAGCTCCCTGCTCCCTCCCTGTTCTGATCAATGTTGGGCCTGCACACCATTGCTTTTTAGAATGCCCCACTGCAAGACCAAGAATTTAAACTGTGGAACTCCAACATCACATAGAATGTGGCTCTCGCTCATAATGTATCTTGGGATTTGGAACTCCCTCTCCAGGGACATTAGTCTGTCTCTCTGTTTAAGGTTGCAGCTCTAGGTTAGAACATAAGAACATAAGCAGTGTAGATTAGCATAGTGTAGTGTAGCTTAGGCCAATTGGTAGCATAGGTTAGTTGAACTAGCTAGTCATGTGGCTAGCTGGATGGTGTTTTCCACCCTTTATTGTGAATTAAGCAGATTAGAATAGTTTAATCTTGAGGGGGGGGAGTAGCAAGAAGGGAGGTCAGGGTGGGCGGGATTTGTTATTACACTGTATTTGTGAAATGCCTATTGTAATTGGGTGCTTATTGAAATTGGAATTGGGAGATTCAGTTGATTGTACTGAGTGGTGGTGACCACTTGATGGGTGGAGCCTGGGAACGGGTGAATTAATAACATCTGAGTAGTAGCCCAGTGGTGGTCGAGGCTTATAAGCAAAGGCCACTAGTGGGTGATGACTAACCAAGGGATACCAGTGCTCCTGGGTGGGGAAAGTATTGTGGTGGGTCCAGACAGAATTGGAAGGGAAGGGAACAGAGACATAGATGGGCTCGGTCCCCTTCCAGTCTGTGTCCCATCCCAAAGGCAGCATGCAGTGGGGCTAGGAGAAAAAAACCCTCTCCAACATTGGTGTTGTGTAATGCCAGGTCCATAAATAACAAGACCATGGTCCTCCATGACTTTGTGTCAGAGCAGGACATGGACCTGACGTGCGTGACCGAAATCCGGGTGCAAGATGGGGAGACTGTAGCTCTCTCCTTGGAGTTAGCAACCCTATCTCCCTCCCAGCCAATTGTCAACTTACCATTATCTGCCCCCTGACTTCAGCTTTCCATCTCCTCCCCCACCCTCCTGGAGAGCAGTTGTAATTCTGATTGATCTCCAGCCCCCACCTGGAAATTGGCAACAATGGTTCCCCAGGATGGAATGGCTGGTTTGGAGGGTGGAGTCTATGGCACTGTACATGTCTGAGGTCCCACCCCTCCTCAAACCTCACCCTCTCCGGGCTCCATCCCTCAGATCTCCAGGAATTTCCATACCTAAAGTTGGCAACTTTATCTCATCCCCTCTCAGCAGCCTCTTCCTAGGCAAAATTCTGTCTTTCTCATTAGCGGGGAGCAAAGCAGTTTACTTCATTCTTTTCGGCTTTGTGATCTGTACAGGAACCCTGTAAGGTAGGTTAGGTAGAAAGTCTGTAGCTGGTCCGAAATCACCCAGGCAGTTTCTATAGGGATGCTCCTGTTCAGTCAGGGCTAGTGATACCATGCCAGTCAGGAGGCATGAAGTCACCCTGAGAGTGCTGGCAGGCCTAGGATTGCCAACGAAGACAAATTGATGCAAAGGAGGGTGGAAAAGTCTCCATATCTCTATTTTGCCTTAAATTGGTTTTGATGCCAGCAGAGTGAGAAAATGCCAGAGGCTCTGGGTGGGTGCCCCATGGTAAATGCACCAAACAATTCCTAAAGATTTTCCAAAACACTACTCTGTCGATAAATCATTTTCTACACTCACAGCATCCCCTGCCAGAACACAACTCATCCCCAGCACTTTGAATTAGTACCAGAGCTTTTTTTGCCTTGTGGTATTCTGCTTGTGGTGTGATCTGTCTTTTTTGTGGTGTGGCATGGTTGTGTTATTGGGTTTGTTTCTTTTGAAGGGGAAGTATTGTGAGTGAGGACATATTTTACCTCAGAATACAACAGGTTGCATAAGCAACTGACAATTCCAACTGTCTTGCGGGGGGGAGTTTGAGGTGTGGAATGGAGTGAAGCTTCCATATGCAAATGAGCTTGAAATGCTGGCCCAATCAGAGAAGAGTGGCCTAGGCTGCAGTGGGTGGGAGAGAACTCAGGCAATGCAGCTAATGGATAGGGACAGCTTCTGAGTGATATATCAGGGAGCGAACTGATATTGCCAAGCATAGAACCTTGCCAGACCACTACCCTTTTATATAATAGGACAGGATTTGATATATGCCTTATTTTAAATGCTGCTTTAATGTTTTTAATTTTTTGATGTTTGCCACAATGGGGACCCTATTTGGGGTGGAGAAGTTTGCATACAAATATTTTAAATACAATAAGTAAACAAATAGATCTAGGCCAAGGGAAGTGGTTTTTGTCATTCTCATGCATGCATGCTTCAGCCCGGGTTGCACCTGATGCATATTGTCAGTTTGATAAAAATTACAGGAGTTGCTATAGAGCAAATACCTATCAGAAGAACTGAGGCTGTTTAACACAAAAGGATTAAAATATCTCCAGCATTCAGGTGGTATGAGGAATACATTACATTCCGTGATGAAGACAATGAACCTTCCTGGTACAAGGTGAAGGTGAGGCAGATTGATTCAGAATGGGTGAGTTTCGGCCCTGCCTCCTGGTATCGCTTACTCAGAGTTATTTCTGGTTTGCCATTCATGCCAATGAACATGAAAAAAATATCGTTCCCACTGTGTTCTGAAAAGTTTCAGTGACCAGCTTACAAGAAAGACAATTCTAGTGCTTAGACGGTATGCAAAAATGCAAACAAGAGCAAAGCAAATGACACAGAGGAAAGCTGGTGTCCCAAAGATCTACCCAAGGATGGGGAGGGGCTGTGGTTCAGTGGCAGATCACCTGTTATGCACACAGAAGGTCCCAGGTTTGATCCTCAGCATCTCTAGTTAAAACTGATCAGGTAGCAGGAGACTGAGACCTCCGACTGATACCTCGGAGAGCTGCTGCCAGACAGAGTGGACAAGACTGACCTAGATGGTCTGACTCAGTAGAAGACAGCTTCATCTGTTCATTTGATGCTATTTTGAAAGGATCAGAGAGTATTTTCCTTTCTACCTGCGACTGTTCTTTAGGAGCATGTACATTGCCAGCCAGTAGTGTTCCCTCTAAGCTGAGTTAGTGGCTCACACATTTTTGTCTTAGCTCAGGAAGGACGGCTCCATAGTGAACTAATTTGTGCAGTAGCCAAATTGCTCGCTCGCAACTTTAATGCCAGTAGCTCACAAAGTAGAATTTTACTCACAAGACTCCACAGCTTAGAGGGAGCATCGCCAGCCAGGTCCCCCATTTTACATGCAGCATGCCACAACCATCAATGTTTCACAGGTGACAGTAGAGACACCTCTTGGTTGCGACACACTTATTTTCATAGCAAAGATTCCTGCCTAATGTTGCTGGTACACACACACACACATTTCTGAAGGTGGCTGTTTGCTGGATAGACTTAATCTGCAACAGCAGGTCCTATGCTGGTTTCAAGGCCAACTGGTTTCAAAACCAATCATATGTGTGTTCTCTAACTTAAAGATATGCTAGAAAAGCAACCTCCTCCTGAAACCCATTGGCAATAGTTCCAAGTGAACCTTAGGAATATAGGAAATATAAGACTGGTTGGAAAAGATAAAGGAGATACATACTTTAGTTAAATCAACTGCTGATTGGAATAATAGAGACATATGTAGAATAGAAAGCAAGAAATTGCAAGTAGATAAATAGGTACCACTTTGGTGGGAAGGTAACAGCGTTCTGTGCACCTTGGTGTTTAGTCATGCTGGCCACATGACCACAGAAACGTCTTTGGACAGCGCTGGCTCTTCGGCTTTGAAACGGAGATGAGCACCGCAACCCTAGAGTCGGATTCGACTGGCTTTCAAGCAAGGGAACCTTTACCTTTACTTTATGTAGAATAGATCTTCTATGGTCAAGAGCAATACAAAGAACGGAGATGATATTGGTATAAGTAAAATAGTAGTAACATTGACAGTCGCTAATGAAAGGTTCTCAGTGATTAGGGAAGAATATTGAAATGGAGTTTAGATAGTTAGATTTAGATTGGCATCGTATTTTTAGACATACTCTATATTTTCTGTATATTCATATGCATTTTGCAATTTATGAATCCTCTTATTAAAAACAAGGGGAAAAAGAAATATAGGAAATGTGGCATTGTACGTTATATGGCATTTTACTGCTCATGAGTGTGTTTGGATGCCCATGAGAGAAGATGTGCCTACTGGCCCACTCAGAGATTTAGGGCCATACAATGGTAGCTGGAAGCCTCCTGGAATTATAACTGGTCTCCAGCCAACAGAGATCCATTCCCCTGAAGGAAATGGCTGCTTTGGAAGTTGGAACTACACCCTGCTGGAGTGCATCCTTTCCCCCAAACCCTGCCCTCCCCAGGCTGCACCCCAAAATCTCCAGGGCTCAGAGCTGGCAACACTGGCCCTAGTAGATGTGATGCTCGGAGATCTGAACAGGCTTTTCCCCCAGTGTTGTTTGTTTAAGCAGAAAAATGCCAGCTGTGCAAGGCCCCAGTTCAGATCTGAGCTTTGGTGTAGCAGAAGGGGCAAATTAAAACTTTCCCCCCCCCCATGGTGTTCTCGATCAAAACCAAGTTTTCTTGCCCTGTGCTGTTTGAAGGGGAGAATAGGCAGTGAGGGAGACTGTCTTTTCCCCCCCTTCCCTTCCAGCATGGGAATCAGGTTTGATCTGAGAAATCATGTATCGAGTGGGATAGGTGAAACTCACTCTCCACCCCCACTGTGATAATCCGACCTGTGGCACTGTGAGGCTGCTAAATCCCGTTTTTTAAAAAATGCTGGTCTGCTAATTCAGCTCTTAACTCCTACAGATCCCGGGGAGAGAGTTAAGCCCCGAAGAGTGGAAATTCTAGCAACTTAGGCTAATAAAACTGTAATGATTCCCAAAAGGCAAAGCTCAGAACAAAAGAGTGACAGTAATTAACAAGGAAAGATTCCAGAAAATATGAGAATCGCTGGAGCGTAAGAGTGACTAATATTACAGACAGTTCAATGGGCTGGTTAAACACAAGTCAAACAATGTTATTTTGAATTATGCAAAAATTGCATCCAATGTATATATATTTCATCTTGCGTATATCTAAGAATCTTTCTTGTCCAGAATGCCATCTTCATTTCAACCTAGAGGGAAGGCTCAGATGGGGTCCCTACCAGAAACAAACATATTCTCAACTGCTGTACGGAGCTTCCTTACGAGTTAATACCAGTAAAATCAACAGGATGTTTCTAAATTAATATAGGTAGGGCTGGACAGCTAGGAGGGAAGGCAGCATGGTATAGCCTGATCTTGTCAGATCTCGGAAGCTAAGCAGGATCGGTATTTGGAAAGGAGACCTCCAAGGAAGACTCTGCAGGAGAAGGCCATGGCAAACCACTTCTGCTTCTCATTTGCCCTGAAAGCCACTTGCTGGGTTCACCATAAATCATTCAGAAGCATCCTTACTGGACACTACATATTTCAAGAGAAGCTATCAGTAGAAGGCAGCTTCATTTGTTCATGTGATGCTATTTAGAAAGGACCAGGAAGCATTTTCCTTCCCACCTGCTACTATTCTTTAGGAGCACAGTTCTCTCATTCTACATGCAACATGACCATAACCTCCAATCAGTCCCATAGCCAGGAAGTCCTTAGTCCTTAGGGGCTGTGGCTAATTAAAGTTTAATCAAGGTTTCCACACACACCCTTAACCCAGTCCTCCTTCCCTTGGCCCACCCAGAGCCACCAACTGATGTGGAAGAGGCAAGTAGGCAGGGCAGCACACCAGGCTCCCTGCTCCCTCCCGGGCACAAGAGCCAAGCTCCTCTGCCACCTCTGCTTTGGCCGTATTTGGGCCCAGGCAAGTGCCTGAAGCCACCATCATCATCCTCTGTCTCGCCATCTTCCTAGAAGTTCCTGCCATCACTGCTGCATCCCCGACAAACTTTGCAGGAGGTGCCGGGCCACCTTTGGTGGTTTGGTGTAGTGGTTAAGTATGCGGACTCTAATCTGGGAGAACTGGGTTTGATTCCCCACTCCTCCACTTGCACCTGCTGATGTGACCTTGAGTCAGTCACAAGCTGTGGCACAGCTGTTCCTGAAAGAGCAGTTTGTGTTAGAGTTCCTTCAGCCCCATCTAACCTCACAGGGTGTCTGTTGTGGGGAGCGGAAGGGAAAGGAGTTTGTAAGCCACTCTGAGACTCCAAGTGAAGGGTGGGGTATAAACCCAATCTCTTCTTCTTCTTCTTCTTTCTCTGGCTGCAGCCCTGCCTCCAATTTAGAACAAATGACAATACAAAGCAGAACAAAGCTTGAGTCCAGTGGCACCTTCAAAGACCAACACAGTTTTATTCAAGGTATAAGCTTTTGTGTGCCTGCAACACTTCTTCAGATACAATGAAATGGAAACTATCAGGCCATACATAGAGGATGAGCAGTAAATTAGCATACAGCATAATGAAGATGTTTAATAGATTCAAGGACCAAACAGTACTCAGAAGCGTAGTTTATATGGTTACCTTTGGGTTTAATTCTGGGGGACAATAGGGTGAAGGAAATAAATATGTCAACATTAGAGATTGATGGGCAGATGTATCCTTAATTGTGTAATGCTGAGAGTAATTAATTGAGACCCAGCCGTTTCACTCCATCCGTCTCCTCTCAAGCATGGAGGCGAACTTACGGCATCTTCTTCTTTGGCTGTGTAGAGTTATTTCCCCTGTCCCCAGACTAGAGAAATACATTCCAATCTACCATTCCAAATCACATTACATTCTACTATTCATTACATTACATTACAATCTACTATTCTAATCTATTATTCCAAATAAGAAATAAAATAAAGAGGACGTATGGCCCTTCTGGGGGATTGGTTAGAATACAGATGTAAGGGCTGAATGAGGTTAGCATATGTAGTGAGATAAGAGGCTTCAGAAAGGGAAAGAAAAATGAAGGGGAAGTCTTGCCTCTGAGGGAGGGAAGTGGACAGGGCTGTCATATGTGTCGGAAGTGATGGCGCGCCTCTTTAGGAATCACCAGAAATTCAATGGCAAAACCCATAAACTTTCCAATGATTCCTAGAGTGGAATGACAGTGCGTCATCACCTGTCAGTTTTTATCAACACCCCCCCCCCAGGAGCAGCAGATAGAAACAGGAGCCAGAGGTGTATCTTCCACTCCTGACGGGAACCCGGGAACCCTGATCTTCAGGCAAATGACAACAAATACATTCCATTGAAGCCAGAGGTTTGTAGAAATGGAACAGGGTTGGCTACTCTTTTACATCATTCTTCCAATATTTGCAGTTTGCCCTGCATGCAGTTTCTCTGTCTCTCTCTCTGATGCTTTACACAGTGATCTCACAGTAAAAAGAAGTACTCAACGCTTCCTAAGAAACATGAAGCCTCCCATCGCACTGTGCATTAGAGGGGTGTAAGAAAAAGAACCAGCTATGTTCGTGTCCATCACATACTAATTTCTGTTTGTCACAACATCTGAATGGAGCCACTGAGTTACTGGACCAGTAGACAGAGTTCTTCCCTCAACTAGGCTTTCTTTTATTTTTAAAAAGCTCTCTGTATGCTCCAAGTAGGGTTATCAACCTCCAGATGGGGGCTGGAGATCTTCCAGAATTATAACTGATCTCCAGACTATAGAGATCAGTTCCCCTGGCAAAAAGAGTAACTTCAGAGGGCAAACTTTATGGTATACCATAGATTCTAGGTGAATTCCCTCCCCAGATTCCCTTCTTCACAGGCAACTGCTAAAGTACACTGCTAAAAATACGCAGCAAGAAATGACAGGCATATCAACACTGTATCTGAGGAAGTGTGCTTGCACAACCAAGGCTTATACTGTAAACAAAACTTTGTTGGTTTTAAAGGTGCCACTGGACTTCATTCTGCTACTTCAGCCTATGTTATCTGTCTCCCATGCCTCTTCGGACAGGTCAAAAAGCACAGGCTCTGAATACTGTAATATTACTTTCTGAAAGTGAGAACTTATGAATGTCCTATTTGGGACAAAGGAGTTCATTCACTCAATCAGTCTTCCCAATGCACTTGCCTCTGTTAGATGAGCCTACAATTAGCCATTACATACTATAATCTAGTTCTTAAACCATTAGGAATTTTTAAAAAATGCATACAGTTCCCAAGACTCCTTGAGGTCAGTCAACGCTAAACCAAAAAGCTGAGTATATTGGAAGATTCATGCAGATCCCCAGGCACCAGCCAAACTGCCTTTTCTCGACATTAGTTTTAATCAATAGGCTGTCATTTTCCGGTTCAGGTAGCAAAGCCAGAAATCGGGGCACCTTTCTGGCCACATGTCAGAAGGGTCACGTTCTCTATCAGTAGCCACCGGGAAGCAGGGAGGTCATCACGCCACTGATCACCTTCCCCAAAGGGAATACGGAGGTAGGATGATTAGCTCAGCTGTAGGCTTCCTTGCGGGACTTGGCATTTTGGCCTCTCTGCATTACGAAGATGATTTAAATGAGGAAGAGAAAGTGGCTCAGGGACAGCTGCTGTGGGAGAAATGATGGAGGGGAAAAGGAAAAGTTTGGTTTTGAGCACAGGCAGAACAGGAAGGAGCACTAATATAAGTGGCAAAACACAGAGAAAAGCTCAAAAGGTACCCAGAAAACAAATGTTTAACATATCTGGATGCATTGCACATTCACATATATGAAATGTGTGAAAGATATTTTGCGTGTATAGGTCAGAGCATGTGTAGATACAGACTTAGGGTTGCAAACTCCAGACTGGGAAATTCCTGGAGATTCATGGGCAGTACCTCTGGACAGAATAACCTGAGAAGTGATTTCACCTACACTCTATAGTATGTTTTAGAGTCCACCCTCTGATGCTACCATTTTCTCAAAGAGAACTGCTCTCTGTAGTCTGGAGATCAGTTGTAATTCATGGAAAACTCTAGGACCCACCTGGAAGCTGGCAACCCTACCAGACATATACATTTTTAGCACTAGACATAAGCATTACAATGCATATTCTTCTTACCCCCAAAATGGATAAGGGCTGTGGCTCAATTGAAGAGCATCTGCTTTGTGTGAAGATGATCCCAGATTCAATCCTTGGCATCTCCGGTTTTGTTAAAAAGGATCCAGGTAGTAGATTATGTGAAAGGCCTGAAACCCCAAAGAGCTGCTACCAGTTAGGGTAGACAATAATTACCTCACCATACCTCTGACCAGGGCTATTTTGGGGCAGGAACGCACAGGAAATAGGTTCTGGCTGGCTCCCGAGCTGGCCACGCCCAACAGGAACTCATTAGCATAATAGGCCACACCCAATAGCAGAAACTCATTGGGATTGGCTACATTAGGAGTGTGTGGCATAACACGCAAAGGAGTTCCTGCTCCAAAAAAAAGTCCTGGGTTTTGACAACAAAGAAGCAAAAGGTGAGTGTGGCTGGATGACCACACTTCTGGTCACATGGGGGTGTGGCCTAATATGCTAATGCATTTCTGCTGTTGGGTGTGGCCTATTATGATAATGAGTTCCTGCTGGGCTTTTTATACAAAAAAAGCCCTGCCTCTGACTCAATGCTCCCTCTAAGCTGTGGAATCTTGTGAGCAAAAAATCTACTCTATGAGCTACTGGCAATAAAGTTGTGAGCAAACGATTTGGCTACTGCATAAATTAGTTTGCTCTGGAGCCATCCTTCTTGAGCCAAGACAAAAATGTGTGAGCTGGAGGCTAAAAACCTGTGAGCTTGCTCACACTAACTCAGCTTAGAGGGAACTCTGACTCTATATAAAGCAGTTTCATGGGTTCATGTGATGGAGGGTATTCTCAAAATGCAAGAGGAGAATTTAGCTTTGGGTATCACTTGAAACTTTCCTCTTTCTTTATCTCCTTGGTTTTGAGAATACTAGTATTAATATCTTGATGGCTTGGTCAGTTTCCCTAAAAACAATTCCAACAGGGTGCTTTTCAAAAAAACTACAATAGGACTGTACAAATTTTGCTTGTTGTTCATGTAGTGAGCCCATTCATTGTCCTTGTTTTCCATCTCCGATATCTTTAGGCCCTTTGTACACTATACACAGTTGTCAGTGGAACTTTTTGACAATGGATATAAAAATGAGCATCAATTTAAATAGTACAATATCTACCAATTTAATTTGTATGATCAGGGGAGTGGCAGTTTTTTCCCAAGAAAAGAAAACTTCTTTAGCAATTGGAATATCTGAATTTTAAAAATGGACTCAAAATTCAGTAAAGTCTCTAAATTTTATCAACTTCATTAAAAACAGTGGCAAGTGACTACAGAGATGGTGCACAAAACCCACCCATTCCCTGTTCCCTTCCCAGCTCAGAGTATAAAGAAAGGTTTTTTAAAAAAAAAAAAAAAGTAGGCAAACAGAAGTAACCATATATAGAAAGAGATAAGAAAGAAGAAAAAAAATAAAAGGAAAAAGAGGTACAGATCAAAAGGAAGTGCTTCAGTATGGAAAATCAGAAGGTAAAAACACAGAGTGCTGAAAAAGACAGATAAAATCTTGCCAAATAAACTTGAAAGTGTCTAAACTGTTGAGATGTGCACAGCAAAAAGAAGTTACTTCAAGCTTATCTCAAAAGCTACTCATTTACAAAAATGTTATGGAAGAGCCCAGGTAAAACATAGATGAGTACCACAACAAAACACCTTGTTTATTCCCAATTGTCTTTTGGGCCTAGTTTACTCCTAAATTCTCAAGATTATTAGTAACTGGCTATTGCTGGAAAACAGCAATGTACATCACAGTGCTACAAATTAAGGTCACCAGCCCCAAGTTCAGAAATACCTGGAGATTTGAGGGCAGAGCCTGGAGAGTGGAGTTTAGGGAGGGGAGGAGCCTTGGTAGGATATAATGCCAAGGAGTCCACTTTCCTAAGCAGCCATTTTCTCCAGGAGAAGTGGAATAAAGTTTTTAAATAAATAATGTATATAGACTGGTGATCAGTTGCAATTCTTGGAGATCTCCAGCCCCCATAGGGTTGCCAACATCCAGGTGATTCTATTACAGTTACAGTCCACAAACTTGCTTCTTCTTTTGTTCCTTTATTTCATGTTCATGCAGTGCTGCTGCTGCTTCCAAACCACTTCCAAACAACAAACAATGACGGATTTCCTAGGTAAGTATTCCGTTTCCCCCAGTGCTTTGTCGGGTCGCTTTTTGATACCTGGATTATGTAAAACAGCTCCAGGTATAAAAAAGCAACCTGATGAAACATATTGGGAAATGGAATACTTACCTGGGAAATCTGTCATCTGTTGTTTGGAAGTGGTTTGGAAGCAGCAGCAGCACTGCATGACGTGAAATAAAGGAACAAAAGAAGAAGTAAGTTTGTGGACTGTAACTAATAGAATCATTTTTTTTCACACTGAACTTTGGTGGAGTGTATCTTTGGTTAATCACTGTGGTCCAATTGTGGCTTGAACATCCAGGTGATGGCTGGAGATGTCCCACTATTACAATTGATCTCCAGGTGCCAGAGATCAGTTTGCCTGAGAAAAATGGTTGCTTTGGAAGGTGGACTTTACAGCATTATACCCTGTTCACTCCCCAAACTCCACTCCCCAAATCTCCAGGAATTTCCCAACATGGAGCTGACAACCCTAAACCCTCACCTGGAGGCTGGTAACCCTATTACAAACTGCTGGAAAATGCAGTAAAGACACAATTGTATCAGACAGTCCTGAAGATTATACATGACTTTTTCTCCCCTTAGCGCAAAGGGCCAGCATATCTTTTTTTTTTTTTACTTTATATTTTATTTTAGATAAAATGGCAGGCAGGCAGATGGCCAGACAGACAGATAATAAGTTTAGGGAAATCAGAAGACAAATAATACAGACATATTTTTCCATCAATCAAGAAGAAAAGTATATATCAGCACAACAACCAAGGAGAAACCTGTAATAAGAATTATATTGTCTGCCCCATTCAACCTGAATCCTACTTCCAAATCAGATCAATACTTGAAAAGTCTTAACTTTTTTGTAAAGCTGATAATTTGATGCATAAGTAACTCTTTAATTTTATCCCAAAAAGCCTTATGAGCTGGAATTTTTCTTTGTTGCCAGAGTTTGGCAAATACTAACCTAAGAAAGGTTATATCATACAGAGAAAAAAAAACTGAATTTCTTTGGAATAGGTTTTACATAGTTCAACAAGAAAAGTTCAGGCATACCATTAATGTTATAATCTGAACCTTTTGCTAACATCACTGAAACCATTTTCCAGTCTTTTAATTTACAGAGCTCACACATCCCCACCACATATTGGGGGGGGGGACTGCCAGAGGAGAATTACAGAATCAGCAGTGGTTATTAGTACCTTTATACATTTCAGCTCATCCAGCTGGTGAAAGATGCTCTTGGTTTAGCATTTTTATGGACTCATATTTTTAAAAAAAGCTATGAGAAGTGATCACTACTATGATATTACTAGCTGTATAGAATAGTATCATGGAACCTTGGGGCAAGTTTGGTGGCAAACTGTCTCCACAGTTTTCTCTACTACTTTTTGAAGCAAGGGTGGTGAAATGGGGATTGTATACATTGGGAAAACACTGGTCTGGACGCATAATGTGACTTTCTGGATCATAGCCATGTTGGTCTGCAGTAGAACAGCTTGTCCAGCAGCACCTTAGAAAATAACAAGATTTGGGGGCGGGGGGGAGTATGAGCTTTCAAGAGTCAAAGCTCTGGTATCTGACAAACGGAGTTTTGATCCTTGAAAACTTATAGCCCCCAAAATCTTGTTGGTCTCTAAGGTGCTACTGAACTCAAATCTAGCTATTCAAAAGGAACTCCCCTTTGAAGCTCTCATGGCTTGGAGGAGCCTTGGCTTGTTCTCACCATTTTGTATAACATTCTGTCCTGTCGTGTGGGGACCTGGTCAAGTTTTTCCTCAAAAAATTGCAATGTTCTTTGAGCTATGAAGCCAATACTTGTATTTGGGGGTTTCTCTTCTTAACAGGTTTAACTTTTTCACTTAGTTTGAGTTCCAGGAAAAAAATGCAAGAGAAAGAGCCAGAATATCTCAAAGTTCCAAGAGGAACACCTAAAGAGTAGGGTCGCCAACACTGACCTGGGAAATTCCTGGAGATCTGGGAGCACTACCTGTATAGGGGGGAAATCGGGGGAAGGATTTCACCTAGAATCTATGGTATACCACAGAGTTCAACCTCTGAAGCTGTCATTTTCTCCAGCGGAAAATCTCTGCAGACTGGAGATCAATTGAAATTCCTGGAGAATTCCAGGCCCCACATGGAGGTTGGCATCCCCATTAGAGAGTAACATGGACCTCCCAGCTTTTCAAGATGGCCCCTTTGGTCCAAATTGTTCTGTAAATACAAAGCACAAAAGCAAACAAAAGGGGTGGGGTGAAAATGTTCAAGCCAGAACAAACCAAGGAACCAAAGAGATTTTTAAAAAGCTCTTGTGTATGGCAATATCAAAGTCAGTTCCAAAAGAGCTAAAATTATATTATATCACATACTTACAAACATTCCCATGTGTATAAGTGTAATTTTACGATAACGGTTTTCTGCACTGGGGAAAGTACCTATATATATTACAAAACCAAAGTTGATGGATTTTGATGCAGTTTTTAATATTAAAAATTTGATTAAAGATTCTGTGATTTAATACAATTTTAGCTCTTCTGGAACTGACCTTGATATTTCCATATATAAGGGTTTTCTTTTCATTTTTTTCAACCTCTTTGCTTCACCATGAACGCAAAGCACCTGGTGTTTAAGGAAGGTTTAGCTCCCATTCGTGCAGGGAAAGTGCAGTTTTGGGAAGCAAAATAGATGTACCCATAGCAAACAGAGATCTCAAACTGTAGATACCCAGATTTCAACCCATGCTCAGCTATGGCTTCAGCTGGGTAAACTTGTACAGTCACTCTTTCCCAGCCTCACCTACATCACAGGGGTCATCAGCATAAAATGGGACCATTTTCCAGCTAAACATCAGGAAGAATTTCCTGACAGTTAGACAATTCCTCAGTAGAACAAGCTTCTTCGGGAGGTGGTGAACTCTGCTTCTTTGGAGGTTTTTATGCAGAAGCTAGATAGCCATCTGACAGCAAAGCTGATTCTTTGAGTTTAGGCAGATCATGAGGGCAGGAAGGGATGAGTCAGTGTTTGGCTCTCATGGCCCTTTCTTACATGCCCACGGTTACACTGATCACCACTTTGAGGTCAGGAAGGAATTTTCCTCCAGGCCAAATTGGCCCAGGAATCCTAGAGGTGTTTTGCCTTCCTCTGGCCATAGAGCAGGGGTCACTGGGGGAGGCAGGGAGGTAGTAAATTTCCTGCATTGTGCAGGGGGTTGTACTAGATGACTCTTGGGGTCCCTTCCAGCCCTATATTTCTATTTACAACCCCCAGAGCTCCCTGGAAGAAGGACAGGATCAATATGTAGTTAGTAAATAATAATCAAAGGGATCCAACAAATTATATAGTGGGCTGTGCATTCCCAAGAGATCTTTGGACATGTGCCTTTGACAGCAAGCATACCATGTAACAAGCCATTTTGAACTAATGAGAAGGTTCTAGAGTTTGTGAAGCAGCATGAGAATCTGACGCAAGTCAAAAATTCTCTTGGACATATTCAGTTTGGTGTAGCGGTTAAGTGCGCGGACTCTTATCTGGGAGAACCGGGTTTGATTCCCCACTCCTCCACTTGCACCTGCTGATGTGACCTGGGGTCAGTCACAAGCTCTGGCACAGCTGTTCTCTCAAGGACAGTTTCTGTCAGAACTTCTCTCAGCCCCACCTACCTCACAGGGTGTCTGTTGTGGGGAGGGGAAGGGAAAGGAGTTTGTAAGCCGCTATGAGACGCCTTTGGGCAGTGAAGGGAGGGTTATAAATCCAATCTCTTCTTCTTCTTCTACTCAAAAACCTCAACCATACTTAAAGAACCTCTGTAGAAGCCAGATCACTCAGGCTGGCTGAAACCGTCTTCTGGTATATTTAGCATAGTAGTTAATTAAGCCCTGAAAACTGTGCTGCAAAAGATGAACAAAGATGGATGTCTGACTAAGCTCCACCACGTTTTATCCCATATGCCGTATCCTTCTGGGCCTAAAAAACAAACAGTGAGCTATCTAGGCACATCACGCAACACAGAAATCAGACATTGACAGGAAGGACTCGGTGCTTGGACAGAAGTTGGTAACAGGTGAGGAGTACTCAGCATCCTCCAGAATCTCTTCCCCACCCCTCCCTCAACAAACCTACAGAGAAAATGAACCAAGTAGGGATGCCAACCTCCAGGTGGAAATCTGGGCATCACCAGACTACAGAGATCAGTCCCCTTGGAGAAAATTGATCTTTTGGAGGGTGGACACTATGGCATTGTACTCCACCAAGGTCCCTGTCCTTCCCAGGCCCCAGGCTCAAATCTCAAGGAGTTTCCCAACCTAGATCTGGCAACCCTAGAACCAAGGTATCAGAGAATGGGAGTGTGTTTCAAATTGGCAAAGCACAATGTGAAAACACCCCCACACACACACACTACCATTAGTCCTTAAAAACACCAGAGTCCAGCAAGGTCTTGGACAAATATCCCAACAAATATCCCAAATATCTGCTGCTCGGGAAGAATGCCTGCCTTTCTATAGCTCACTGCTTTCTCACTAAGACAGCAAATTGTCCTGGACATGCACCTGATAGATCATGGTGGCAAGTTCCCTTGACAGATTCTGTTGGCTTCATGAAGCTTTTCCAATCAGCAGGTACAGGTGATATTTCTTCAGGCAAAACAACACTGGCAGTCCCACACCTTTTCTCCGTGATTCTCCAGACAGGGCATTCTTCTTCTTTCCCCAAAATCTCTTCATTTCACCCCACAGCTAAGGTGGGCTGTCACCGAGACTGCTGAGAGGTTGTGACTGCGCATAACAGGGAAATGTGCAGCAGCCAATTCAGTGTCCACCTTTTCCCACCAACTCTGCCTCCCCCTTTCCCTTCCCTACTGAAGACAAAAATTCTGGACATCACTCAGTGACTACTGGGTTCTGCCACCATGGGACAGGAACCAGAAGGATCGGTTGTAGATTATGGAGGAACGATGGCATTGCTGTTGGGAGGGTATAAACTTCTTCTTTAATGGCTACCTCATGAGTAGACGTTGCCCCCACTGCCTTCCAGCTGCAGACATGACCACAGCCAAGATGCTGAGAGGAACGCCTGCTGAACCCCATTTCCATCTACTGAATTCCAGCATACATGAAGCAGGGACGAGTACACATTTCTCATTTCTTCTGATTTGATCCAAAGCTCTCCATTCTGATCTTGCTTCCCCCTTGGGCAAATCGAACCTATGATGCTTTATTTTTATGCTGTATTTTTGCTTCCCCATAAAATGTATGCGTTTCGCAATGATATCTGCATATCGATCAGCATCAGTGTATGTATAAATGGCATACGCTGTTTGTGTCAATTAGCTATAAAAATCTACACAAACAGGCATACACGATACAAAGGAATCTGGAAAGCCAACAGCAAAAACAGGAGAAATTGAAAGATGACAATATAGAAACATTCACTCATCCTTAACATGCAGAAAAAAGAGTGAGCCAGTGTGGTTTACTGGTTATAATGGGAGACCCAGGTTCAAATCCTTACTCTGCCATGGAAGCCCAGTGGTTGACTTCAGGCCAATCTTTCTCTTGGACTAACCTAACCAAAAAGGATGGAGATGAGAATTATGTTGTGAACTGTGGGTCCCCAGTGGAGAAAAAAGTGGGGTATAAATATTGAAACAAATAGGAGAGAAGACGGAGAATATGGCTGCCATTTATAAACACTGTGGGGTAGTAGGGGCTGCCACCACGATTGGACCATCACCGTGGGATACCACGAGGCATCCTGGCCCTGGAATGAGATTATAACTTGGTGAGACTTTTTTGGGCTAGGTGTAACATGCCACCAGAGTGTTGAGTGTTGACTAGTTTTAATTGAGTTTACTTGTTCTGTTTGCCGCTGTTATAATGGTTTTATTGTTTGTTCATTTTAGTGTTTTTATGTATTTTATATGTCATTGCCCTATGTGTTGTTGGCAATGTATGGCTTGTGGCCTCTTGTTTGCCGCCCTGAGCCCTTGTGGAAGGGCGGGGTATAAATCTAATAATAAATAAATAAAATAATGGAAGAATGACACAGAACTTGGGTTGTCAGCTCTCCTGGAATTGCAGCTGGTCTCCCAGCTACAGAGACCAGCTCACCTGAAAACAATGGCAGATCTGGAAGTTGGGCTCTATGGCATTGCCCCCTGCTGAGGCTCCTCCCCTCCCCAAATTCTGCCCTCCCCATTCTCCACCACCAAATCTCCAGGAATTTCCCAACCCAGCAATAAACAGCTGGCCTGTTGGAAACCATCTCAGTTAGGGTTGCCAAGCAGTGCTTAGCAACTAGTGGGAGGATTGTGGGGTAGTGCTGCATCCACAGGAGAAGGGAGTTTTTTAATGCAGTCTTGTGTACTTACTGGACATTCTCACTGGAAGTGACAAAGGGTAGCTCTAGGAATCATGCAAACTTTATGGTAGAACTTCTGGTAAGTTCATGAAGCTGCACTGTAAAAAACTGCCACCATCACTTTGAATTGCAGCAGGCAACAGGACCCGGGAGCAGGGGATTCCCCATCCCTACTGGAGGGGAAGGTTAGCAGCCCTACAATTCACAGACAAGTGCTGATGCTTGCTTGCAGTTCAGCTGCAGCCACTTTTGAAAAGCCAGGCATGCCTCAAGGTCTTCTTTGGGTCTTGCTGGTTATGGGGAATGGGCAGATGTGTGATCAGCAATTCGCCCCATGGAGTGACATCTCAAGAGTACTGGCAGGGATTACCTTTCTCCAGAAGATGGATAGTGGAAGCCTGCCTTTGCTTGATTTTGCTATATAATCACCACCCTGCTTATAACACCTTGTTAAATCGTAATAAACGTGAGTCTCTGTCACAAGCAATCAATTCTCTGCTTGGGTCTTTTGCAAACCTAAAAGCATTTCTAGCATAGCAGAAATCAGGGAAGAGGAATCAAATTGTCAACATTCTTGGGAAGTCAAAAATAGTTTAAACTGACACCTACTGTTTAATAATATTTAATAGGCTCCATTTCATGAGGGCAAACTTGATTTTTAAACCATTTTTATTTATTTATTTATTTATTTAAAAAATCTTTCTTTAAGGGAAAAACACAGGAAAATAACAAGAAAGCGAAAAAAATCCAAGAACCCAGTAACTAATTTAAAAAGCCAAAGGGTGGGGGACACCATATAGAAAGAGTGCAAGGGCAATCCTGATGTAATTATACTGATGTGCACATGTGTTCCTGCACGTAGATAAAGCATTGACTCAAAAAGAAACTTCACACAATCATACATACAGTTACATCAAGGTTTGGGGGAGGGGAGGGTGGTTTCTTTGCAATGTGCACATCAGTGACCAAGAGGGGGAAGGATGCGAATGAATTAAGGGAGCTGAAAACTGCAGCAAACTGTGCATGCTGCTACTGCAGAATGAGATTTAGAAATGCCCCCTTTAAAACTAGAACTCAGGACTAAATACAGCATGAAGACTAGAGAAATGAAACTGTGGAGAGGGTGGGAGGACCTGCTCATCCCTTTGTGGTACAGGTCTCCTAAGATTCTACCATTTCAGAAGGGGTAAAGAAGGAAAAATGAATTCCAGGTTCAAGGTTAACCTAGGTCTTCTTTCTCTAACCTATTAACTTCCCACATGCGTCTAATTTTTATTGAATACTTCCTTCAAGAAGCACAAGGTGGTATATATTTTTCTCCACTCTTTCATTTCATCTTTTGAAAAACCCTCTGAAGTATTTGGGCCAAGAGACTGTGAGTGGCCCAAACTCACCCAATAGAGCAAAGGGGCAGAGCGGGGACTTGAGCCTGAGTTTCCACAGCTATAGCCTGGCAGTAATCACCACACCAGTTTGCAAATATTTAAAATAAAAATCCTTCAGAAAACATGAACACCACACTCTATTGCAAAATCTAGAAACCATGCAAAAAATGTCCAGCAGTCAGTCTTTTTGAAAAGCCATGAAGTTCTACACCTGGGGGGGGGAAGATGCCTTCCCTCTCCATATTTTTTAATGCACATGAGCAGCCAATCATGTGGGAAATGTGTGGAAGCCTTATCATGTGGAAGCCTGAGATTTTTTTTAAAAAAAAATCATGTTTGTAGTAGCCCTGCAACATTCAAGCACCCAATCCTGTGGCTGAAAAGGTTGTGGTAAGGTGGTCCTCTGTAACCCTCCACAAATAGCATTATGTGCATTGAAACTGATGCATGTCCAGAAGGAACAGGAGCAGAGGCACTGTCTCACCACCATGCCTATGTGCAATCACCGGCATGTGTGCATGGTGTCTACATGGGTAGGCTCCATCTCCATAATCAGGAGCATTGCTTTTTTAATGTAACCCAACACAGGAACTGAGCCCAGGCATAGAATCATAGAGTTGGAAGGGACCTCCAGGCTCACAAACCAGCAGCTGCGTGTAAGTAGAGGGAGGGTCCAGCATCCTACATACCTGCTCCCCTTCTATGTGCATTGATTTCAACATGTGTAGTGTTAAGTGTGGAGGGCCTCCACTGGCGCTTGCTAAAGCCGAAACAAAAGCACCTTCAAATACCTTAAATGATTGTATCTTGTCCCTCCAATATAAGCTTGTGTTGCCTCCATACTAGCAGCGTGTCCCATCTTAATCCTTGTAAACTGCCTCCATTTCCCTCTCTGGCGATACTGTTGCTACAATTGGCCATTATCTGCCTATTGGCTGGATGCTCTTACAAGCCATTTTCAATCCTCCCTAGACCAAAAAAACTGTCACGACACTTTGCTTGACCTCGCAGCGCCTTCCCATCTTTGCTCCTATTTTCATGAGCCATGTTAAGAAGTCTCCGTTAGATGTTTTACTGCAAATGCAAACAGATGTTTCACATCTTATGACTCAATGACCCATGCCACAAACTGGAAACTGTAAAACTCCAGGCACTGATGTTCCTATCAAATAAAATGTCAGTCTGCTTCGGCAAAGGTAGTGCCAAGACATATAAATAAATCTCAGCCGAGGTTAGCGGAGCCGCCAGCGGGGCCAAGTCCTGGGGGGAGATCAAAACGAGATGCTACAAACAAGATACTAGGAGTGGGCATCAGGGAAAAAAATACATTGTAATTCCAAATCCAGGCTTGGGAGGACGGGGAGTCTTCTGCGATTGCTAATATTCTGGTAGGACATTACCATTGCAGAAATCAAATCCATGTGGTTTCAGAGTTCAGGACTATTATTTTCAATGGGGAAGGGATATGAAAGACTGGGGCAACTGTTTATAAAAATAATGCCACCAAATTTGCACACAGCCTTGAGGCCCGTATTCTAAAGACCCGCAAGTTACAAGTAGATTGGAGCAAGGGTTTCAGTTTTAGCTCCCTCCACTGATTCCTAAAATTGAAAACTAACCCACAAGTTACAAGTAGATTGGAGCAAGGGTTTCAGTTTTAGCACCCTCCACTGATTCCTAAAATGGCTATAACAGAAGCACTCTGGCTGACCACGGCATTTAAAAAAAACCCAACCTTGTCTGCATTTTCCTACTCTTCAGGAACAATAATTTTTTTTTACCATTCCACTAAAAACTCTGCATTTGCCATCTTTGCCACAAATGCCTTTTGACTTGCATAGGCACCAATGAAATACGTTACAGCACACATTTTCATTGCAACTTTTGTGCATGTAATGTCTTCCAATGAAGCCCATGAAAGTCAGTTGGCATTCATGGCTCCCACTGTACCCAACAGGCCTTCAGGCTACAGGCCTGGGGGTCTTTGGGGGAGGCTGGAGTGGCTGTTTCTCAACTGAATGACCTTAAAATTGCAGTGGGGTGGTTGCTGCGTGTCCTTGAAATTCAGTGATTCAATCCATTGAAATTCAATGATTGAAATCCATGATTCAAGCAAACTGGACCAAGAATTAGAATTCTTTTTTTAAGAAAAAAATATTTTAATGACTTTTCTCATTCCAACATATAATATTCTTATTACAGATCTTAAACGTGAGAGTCTTACATTCAATATTTCCAATATTTACATCTCCACAAATATTGGACATTTCCCTAAATTAATTTCCCAGTCCACTTATACATTCTTGTCCAAAGTTTTCTACGTATTTCTTTGTCTTCCCCTTGTAATAAATTGGTTGATCTGTCCATTTCAGCCAGTTCAAACAATTTCTGGACAAGTTCTTCCCTACAGGTCCCTGAACAAGGTGCATGCTGGCCAGCAGGGAGTGTGTCATGGGATCCTTGTTCCAAATTAGAGGCTGGGGCAACAGGACTGAGGTTCCTAGGAAGAACCTGGTAGTTTCCCAAGAACAGACAATCCACTTCTGGACAAGTTGATTGCCTTGTAGCCCACTCCTGTTTTCTCATCTTCAGCTGCTGGCATTATTTCTGTGGGACTGGTTTATTGTGCCAAGCAGCATTGCAGTGTTGCAAGATGCTTATTTGTTTCCTCAGGCAAGCTTCCAGGGCAAATCAGCTGCGTCACAAAGTGTTTTGCTTAGATTTAGCTGATTTGCAAAGGACCTGGACAGTGTTGGGGGAAAGTGCCACTTATCTTGACAAAGATGGTAGGACAGAACCCCTCGTAAGACCTCAGCTCCTTTGCAAGATGTGATCAGTACTGCTGTATCTATTCTACCAGATAGCTCAGCTTAGCAGAGCTTGCAGAAGATGCTCAGGATTTATGCCCAAGGTATCAGTGAGAAGTCGCATTTGGAGAGCTTCAGACTTGCTCCATAAGAAAAGAAGGCAGTAATCTAAAATGCCCCAGGATTCAGTGAGTCATTGGAAGTTCATCCACAGCAAATGCTCCTTGGTTTTCTATTCATCGTCCCAATGGGTTGGATTCAGCCAGCTTTTTCACTTGCTCAGTTCTCCTCATCACTATCCTCATTCCACATGGCTTTTGTCAATTTAAGACCCCTCTGATCATCAGCACTACATTTTGCGTGGTCAAAAGAGGCTCCCTCCTCCTCTGTTAACCAGCCAAAATCTGTGTGGTCCCTCTCCCCATACATGATAGAGAAGCAGGTTCTTACTGCCCCTCTACCCACAGAGTGTACTCCTGTCACACCTCTGAGACCGCCAGGCAGCCACAAATGGGTGACTATTCATTAGGATGACCCACCTGAAAAACCCAATAGAGGTCCTATCAGCACAATCAGAATCCAAAATGAAGTCTAAGAATAATTAAAAGGCCCAAGAACAGTGGTCTGGGCTCATGTAGGTTATATTTTACACATAGGTACACTAAATGAAACATAATGCGGTTGTACAGATTTCAGTGGCTGCGATGGGTGAGATAGGAATATTGTACATAAATCAGATGTGGGCTGGACTTCCTGGTCCTGGGAGCCAATGGCTGAGTTGGTGGGTGGAGCCTTCCCTAAGGTGCTTACCTTCCTATAGAACTGGGACAGGCTGACACCACAGCAGCCACATCTTGCCATAGGAGGCAGCAGAGCTCCCAGTCCAAGAGCTGTTGGTTCAAAAATCCTGCAAATCCTGAATATTGTACCAGTCTTTCTTTATCTGCATCCCACCTTTTCTCCATCAGAGCTCAGAGAGCCATGCCTGGAATTCCCAGGAAAAACCCTATCCAGGCTCTGAACAGATCCAGCCCTGCTTATAAGATTGCCAGCTGGCCAGGGGAAAAAATGCCCAGTCCCTTTAATAAACAGGCCATGCCTCAGTGGCAGAACATCTGCTCAGTGTGCAGAAGGTCCAAGGTTTGACGATGACGACGATGACTATAATGGTGATGAAGAGGAGGAGGAGGAGATTGGATTTATACCCCGCCCTTCACTCAGAGTCTTAGAGCAGCTTACAAACTCCTTTCCCTTCACCTCCCCACAACAGACACCCTGTGAGGTAGGTAGGGCTGACAGAGCTCTGACAGAAACTCCTCTTTTTCAAGAACAGCTGTGCCAAAACTATGGCTTGCCCAAGATCATCCAGCAGCTGCGAGTGGAGGAGTGGGGAATCAAATCCAGTTCTCCCAGGTTAGAGTCCGCGCACTTAACCACTACACAAAACTGGCTCTCAGTAATGCCCAGTATCTCCAGTTATAGACTCTGGCAGCAGATGTGATGTGAAAGACCTCGGCCTGAGACCCTGGAGAGAGACACTGCCAGCCTGAGTAGACAGTACTGACTGTGGTGGACCAAGGGTCTGATTCAGTATAAGGCAGCTTCATGTGTGTTCAGGTGTATGTGTGCGTGTTCATGACATGGAGCTAAATAACATTACCTGATAATAACTGCAGACCAAACTGATATTAAAGGGACAACTAGCGGCTCCATTTTAGATGTGGGCAACCCTACCTGCTGAAGTTCAGCAAGGTGTCTGTATCAGAGGCCTCCCCACCATACATTGGGGGCAATTTTTAAAAAAATGTTAGACATGGATTCCAGGAGCCCTGGCTTTTCCCCTTCCCCTCTCCAACACAAAGGTTTACTTACCTCTGTCTCAATCCTATCCCGACTGCCACAGCCCCTAATGCTAGGGACAGGGACCAGAGCCAAAGCCAAGTAGGGCCCCAATGGCCTAAAAGGGTGGTGATGCTCTGGTTTGAACTGTCAGCCTGAGCTTCTGTTGTCTGTTTCCGACAATGGACTCTCCGCCAAGGATGTTTTCCTTTGTCCTCATTTCGGAACTCCCCTGTGCCTGCTCTGGGTGTCATTACTGCCCAAATCAAATGAGGTGACTTCACAGTAAATCAGCTTAAAAGGCTCCAAAGTGATACCTGCCAACTTAAGTTTTTGATGCTAATGATGCCACTGAGGTAGATTTCCCTGCGAAAAACAGGAGGATGAAAAGCAAAGCTAATGGGCAAAGCGTCTATAGTTGACGCAAATTGCAAGCGTTACTTATTTACTAGCGTTTGGAGGGTAAATTACTCAGCAGCTTGTCAGATGCAATGGGAGAGGAAGGTTTTGTTTCACTGTGATGGATTGTGCAGTGTAACTTCATGTACCACAAATAAAATGCAAGCGAGCGCACCCTCCCCAATATTAGCTCATGCTCTCAAAATGAAAAGACAGGCAATTCTGATGCTTTGCTTGAAATTCAGGCCAGATTTTTCCCAGAAGTCTCAGACAGCTGAAATGCAAGATTTCCAAGGAGTTTCTCAAAAAGCAGCCACTAGTGGTGGGTCTGATTTGGACTGGGGACACAGCATCGGGGTGTTCAGCAGCACAGTTGAGTCTGACTCTTTGCGACCCCATGGACCACATCACATCAGGCCCTCCTGTCTTCCACCATCCTCCGGAGTCTGCTCAACTCCATGTTTGCTGTATCGATGATGCTGTCTAACCATCTCATCCTTTGCCGTCCCCTTATTCTTTGACCCTCTATCTTTCCCAGCATCAGGGTCTTCTCCACTGAGTGCTCCCTTCCCATTTGGTGGCCAAAGCTGGGGTAGGTGTGAGGTTAGTCTTTTCTCTTACACCATTTTTGCCAGGAGAAATGGAAGAGGAAAGTGCCATCAAGTCATAGTTGACTTATGATGACCCCCATAGAATTTTCAAGAGACATTCAGAGAGTTTGCCATTGTCCGCCTCCATGTCACGACCCTGGTATTCCTTGGAGGTCTGCCATCCAAATAAGAGCCAGGGCCAACCCTGCTTAGCTTCTGAGATCTGATGAGATTGGGCTAGACTGAGCTACCCAGGTCAGGGCTCCAGGAAAAATAGGCACTCTTAATCTGCATTCAGTTCTCAAAGGTGTCTTTTTCCCTACCACAACCTCAGGGACCTGATTTCTCCGGAGGAAACAGAGCGGTGGTGGAAAGCGGCATCAAGCTGCAGCCGGCCTGGCAATCCTGCAGGGTTTTCAAAGGAAGAGATATTCAGAGGTGGTTTGCCATTGCCTGATCCTGCATATGAGCCCTGGACTTCCTTGGTGGTCTTCCATCCAAGTGCTAACCAGGGCTGACCCTACTTAGCTTCCAAGATCTGATGAGATCTGGCTAGCCTGAGCCATCCAGGGCAGGGCAAATGCTGCACAGACTTGACTTAACCATTCCTCTAATGCTAGCACACGGCCCTGGACTGGGAACTTAAAATGGCCCCATAATAACAGAAGGTGAGCAACCCCTGCCATGCTAGAAAGCCCATATAGCAGGGGCCACTCAGCTCAGCAGTTCCAGAAATGGGCATTAGCTCACCCTCTGCTTTCTCCTACAACCTAGTGACAGTCTGGGAAGCAATCAGTGAGTCGACACCAATTATCATTGCTGCTGAAGGGGCTGAGCTAAGCAGCCCCTGTGACACCAGCAAAGTTGCTGGAGCTTGGCTTGGCTTGCTCCTACCCATCAGTGGGCCACTAGAGCAATGGCCCACCAGGAAATTTCTCTGTAAGTTAAATGGCCAGTCTGCCCCCTGTCCCCAATCGAAGCTGAGCTTCCCCCAACCACTTTCTGAGAAAACTGAGGATATTGGGAGACAGATGTATGTCATCTTGTTAAAACCTGAAGTGGTACTAGAGTTGCCAGCTCTGGGTTGGGAAATACCTGGAGATCTGGGGGGTGGAGCCTGAGGAGGGTAGGGTTTGGAGAAGGGAGGGACTTCAGCAGGGTACAATGCCATAGAGTCCACCCTCCAAAGCAGCCATTGTCTCCAGGGCAACTGATCTCTGCTGCCAGGAGATCGACTGTAATAGTGCAAGAACTCCTGGTCTGTACTATAAGGCTATATCACTTCAAAGCTATACTGCACCACTTCTAGACTGCAACTGGATGCTTGCATCATTGAATGTGCCTCCAAGCAAGTGCCTCACTATGCTCTGATGCCAGTCATGTGAGATGCTTCCCTACATGTAGAAAACTGGAACCTCAGAGGGGAAAAAAATATCTAATCAGCCTGCCTTTGCTTGTGGTTGGACTGACAGCCCATTGTTATATGTTCTGCAGTGTGTTCTGACTATTCATGTGGATCCCTGTCCTGCAAGAAGAGCAGTTGGTATGACTTTCAAACTGGGCATCTTGTGTGACCATTCAAGTCTCAGAAGGACATTCATTCTGCATTCCCCACTTACAAATACAGGAGTAGGCCTGGGGAAACTGGAAGGACAACTCCTGGGGAACCTGCTGGATAGGAGAATGAAGGACTTTGAAGCCTCTATGGGGCAATTTAAGTCTTGGCTACTCAGGGCCAGGGAGAGAAGAATACTATAATTTTTAAGGGATTGCTGCTATCTCTTCCAAAAAAAGGAACTCGCGTCTCAGTGGTTAAGAGGGAGATTAGGAACACTGGGGCTGCAATCACACACGCACACTAGATAATGCACTTTCAATCCACTTTCAATGCTCTTTCCAACTGGATTTTACTGTGTGAACTGGCAAAATCCAGTTGGAACATGCACTAATAGTGGATTGAAAGTGCATTACAAACTGTGAAACTGTTGCCATGGAGTGTAATTGTTTTATTGCCCCTTGCTTTTGCAGACCCTGGCCAGCAGCAACCCAAAGCTTGAATCATCTTTGTCTGCCAGAAGTTCCACTGGTATGAGAGGGTCTTAAGATCGTAAGGACCAGGAAATCTTTTTTTTTTTCTTTTGTAACGTCTGGCTCAATGAAGAATTCTCAGGAACTCAAAAGCTTTCAAGCTGTTATATATCATTAGGTTGGTTCCAATAAAGGCTATTACATGGATTGTGTTCTTGGGTTTTTGGATTTCACTTCTGACACTAACATGGCTTTAAGAAACTTACCTCTCCCTGTAGCCTCAATGCAGCAATGGAGCCAGGAACACGGTGGCAGCAGGTGGACGAGGAGGAGGAAACAGGTGCTTGAAACCCATCCTCTCCTGAGCTCCGGTGAAGGGCCAAGCCCACCAGAGAAGGGAGCCAAGTCACACCAGGGGTAAGAGATGCCCCCTGCAGGACACTCCTAGGTGGGCAAAATAAGTTATTTAACAGAAAACTACTGATAGTTTTACCAACTTTCATCAGAAGAATCCACAGGCTTCTAAATATACGATTTAAACCAAACATTAAAATAATTCATAAAAAGGCTTCCCCTTGAATCTACTGAACCTCAAATACTACTCAGGCTCTTGCAACAATACAGGGAGGGGCTGTGGCACAGCAGAAGAGCCTCTGCTTTGCATGCAGAGAGTCCCAGGTTCAAACCTCCAGCATCTCCAGTCCAAAGGACCAGGCAGTAGGTGACGTGAAAGACCTCCGTCAGCCTGAGATACTGGAGCACCGCTTCCAGTCTGAGTAGACAACACTGACCTTGGTGGACCACTGGCCCATACCTACAGTGGGGCCATTCAGGGCTCTGCCCCCTTTCTTAAAGAGACAGCCCCACAAGATTTCCCCCTGCAAACCCCTCTCTTTTTTTGCCTTTTTAAAAACACTTTTTAAGGGTGTGCGCTTGGCTTGCGGCCTGAGTCACTAGGGAATGGAATCCCACCCTCTCCCAAAATCACAGCCAAGCTATTCAGCTGCAGTGAGGTTGGGAGACTTCTGAAATGGGGGGTCCCTCCTCCTCCTCCTTCTCCCAGCCCACTCACTTGGGGGGGGAGTGGCTAGTCTTGCAAGGTAGGCATGGAGAAGGGGAAGCCAGAGAGCTTGGAGGAGCACACATCCTCTTGGCTCTGCGCCCCCGCAGCATCCCAGGGAAACAGCTCCTGCACCCCGATCCTGCATGACACACCACAGCCCTCCTTGCATCCTTCCCTGCCCAGCATTCCAAACCTCAGTGGGGCTTGGCATTCATTGGAGCGAGGACTGGAGGGTGCGTTTTTATGCCCCGTGAGCGTTGTACACATGAGGAGGATGTGTTGTATCCATGAGGAGCCCCCTTAAAAATTTTAAAGCTCCCCCAGAAAAAAAAAAAGAATCCTAGCTACGGGCCCGATGGACCAACAGTCTGACTCAGTATAAGGCAGTTTCATGTGAATTCATATCACAGCCCTTAAAAATTCCTGGGAAAGCTCATTTTCCTAATAAAAAGCAAAAACAAGTCAAAGGCATATATAAAAAGACCTGTAAAACTGAATGCTACATGCCTTTAAGAAGATCAAAGTGAGTCTGCAAGGAACATTTACACATCACTCAGATCCATCGACATGGAAGCTACACTTATCCAGCTACTTCAAAACATACCAGCACCAGCAAAAAATACAAAAAAAAAAAAAAAACCACCCTTGCTGCTATTTAGCCAAGGCCTCAGACCTCTAAAATGAATTGGTTGTTGCTCCTTTGCTGCCGGTGGCTTGCAACAGACTCTGCATATATCAACAACATCAAGATCTAACTCATTCATCCATCCACGAAGCAGGTGTTTTCCCAACTGGAGAAGAGAAACAGGTACCTTGCCCAGCTGTTGAG
Organism: Gekko gecko; assembly: GCA_029375565.1. Classification (NCBI taxonomy): domain Eukaryota; kingdom Metazoa; phylum Chordata; class Lepidosauria; order Squamata; family Gekkonidae; genus Gekko; species Gekko gecko. The sequence goes on along the minus strand of JAPDNY010000012.1, from coordinate 25,739,332 downwards.
TCTGAGACTTCCAGCTGTGCTGTGAAATAACTGATCAACAATAGCCATGCCATATTTCTCAGCTCTCTGGCGTGCAGTAGAAGGATCTGGGATTTGCCGGTTTCAGCGACACTCAAACAAAGCAGAGAAAGCATGAAAGGAAGGTCAAGTCATAATGAGAACTCTAGAGAAGAATGTACAGTCTGAAATGGGAACATTTTTCCCTGGCCGTCCTGAACATTTCCTTCCACTCTATTAAGGCTTCTCAGAAGTCGCTGGGAGTCTTATCGCTTCTCAGTGCAGGCGAGCATTATGTCATCCGGAAATTTCAGAGCAGAATCTTCCTGCCGCCGCTGGAGAGAACAAAGTCGCCTTCTCTAGAAAGTGTAGCCTCAACACCTGAAGCCAAACAAAGCATGCTCTCCCTTTCACCTTCCTTAATTGACTGCTAGACTTGCCACCAAAATCTATGGGGAGGGGCAGAATTCATGGCCAGGATTGCCTTTCCATCAGCTTCTAATTCCAAACATGACAAATCTGACATGTGCTGGCCACCTGAGACTATATATATACATAAGTACCATCACATTGCAACTGACTTATGACAGTCCCAGCAAGGAGCTCTCAAGGCAAGTGAGAAGCAGAGTGGGGGTTGTCAGTGCCACCCTCTGCAGAGTTTTCCTTTGTAGTCTCCCATTCAAGGACTGAACCAGCTTAGCTTTCGAGGACTGACAAGATCGGGTTATATCATGACACCCTCCCTCCACCAACCTAGACTAGAAGGTTTTATTCCTGATATATCTGTGTGTGCAAGCAATGGGCTGGATCTAGCACAGCGTTCCTGTGGATACAAGGACTTCCAGACATGGAGCATAACTTGTAAAGCTTCATCTCCCACAGGAACCCCAGATCCCCCCAAAATCCTGATCATGGGGGTCCACCCTCCCTGAGGAACAGGCCCACGGGGCATTTTACACAGCAATGGGAGGGGGGAGCCCAGAAAGTTGCACTCCATGAGGAAGTCTTCACACCTGCAGAAATGTTGGCAGAGTGTAAACATTCAAAGGAAGTGGAGCACTGACTATTTAGAGAAAAATAAGCAGGTTTATTAAAGAAGAACAAACTGTTATGGAACATAGAAGAGAGAGAACCTGAACTATCTAGCCTAGCAGCTAAAGGAGGAACAATGAACAAGGAAGCTCTGCAAGAGCAGGAAGTCTCCAAAGGAGCCAATCAGGAGACAGGAAGGACATAATTTGAAATTGTGGGAAGTCCCTAATCCAGCTATGCTAGCTAGCAGTCCTTCAGCTGTCCCCTTGTAGGGTGAGCTTCTGATCCTCTTCAAATAGATACACTATAGACCTTGTATTGTCCAACAAGAAATGCTACACTGGATCTAACCCACTATATTTTCTCCCAGTGCCTACTTCCTTGAACTCTTTTCTCTTTGAGGCTTTTAGTGGCTTCAGGCCTTTGGCAACATAACTGTGCAAAATTAAAGAATCACAGGGTTTGATTTGTAGCAGGAAGAAGAAAAATTCAAATAGGGGTCAACACTGTAAGGATAAGCAATTCAAATGTATCTATATTCCTTTTTTAAACACAAGTAAAATCTTGTATATTTTTGCTTTAACTTATTCTGTCAATTTCTGAAGGTGAAAAAATAACAGCAACATAATTTTACCGCCAATAAGCACTGCTGTTATGATAATACTAACACTATCAGTCTTACACCAGTTGCCCATAACTATGGGACACACCCCATTCCTCAAAAAAATCATCTTGTATGAGCAAAACTTTTTTTACTTACCCTGAAATTCCTTTGATGTTTTGCTGGAGGGAAAGCCAGTTGCTTCTCAGTCCAATTTCGGCTTGACATTTCACTTTAGGTAAAATTGGATGGCAACTCATGTTCCAACTGCAGGCATCAGTTCAGTCTTCTAATTTTTGTGCAATCAACATCTCTGCCATTATAAAAATTCCCAAAAGAAATCAATTCAATTTGTAGTTCTGTACCAAAGATATTTACCATACTGGACAGGGAGATGTCAGGGATAAGTTTACACAGGCATCATCCCCTACTGAAACTATGCCTAAGTACCTTGCTTTTACTTTGCAGGGACCCAAACAGGTTTGACAGCCACAGTCACTCATGAGCTGAGCTCTGATCTGCTTGCCTCACCACTGTATGGTTTTCAAGGCAAGAGAGAAACAGAAGTTGTTTGCCATTGCCTTGGACTTCTTTAGTGGTCTCCTGTCCAAGTACTATGCAGGGCCAATCTGGCTTAGCTTCTGACATCTGATGAGACTGGGCTAGCCTGGGCCAGCCTGGGCCATTCAGGTCAGGGTATGACTGTACAGCACCTGTGATGTTTCAGTTCCATCTCCTTCAGACTTGCAAGCTGCTTTTGTTTCTGTGCAGCAGGTGAAAACAACTTTCCTGAAAGATCATGGGTGATCATGCCATGGGGGGAGTTACTATGACTTCCATAGGACTGTGCAAAAATGTGCATGTGTGAAATAACTTCAGTGATAACAAACACCAAACAGGAAGACTTCTTTTAATAAAAATAGCTTTTATATATAAACACTGGCTGATCAATTAATTCGCTCATTGTTTATATGATTGTCAGCAAGCAGGGATGACAGGGGAGAGGGGAAACCAGAACTCTTATTGGGCTAGTCATTAAATACTACCAATTGCATGGTTGGAATATGTGAAAAGTAATCACATGAACAGGTTTGAGCTGTTTTCAAACACCCAAACAGACCATCAAAAAACACAAGCTCCCCATTTGCAACTGGCGAGCAGAAAATGAGCTGGACTGTTAGGTGTTCAAGCTTCCTTACTTTTTGTGTTTCCTCCCTCTTCCTCCATTCCCTTTATTGCCTCTGCACTGAATTCCAGACTGCACACTCCTCAGGGCAGTGACCTACCTTCTTGTTATTCTGCAAAGTGACACAAATATTTCAGGATGTAAAAATAATAAATCGCTTCTATGTTTTTTTAGCAAAGTGCACCTCATGCAATGCACGTTCAGACATTAGGTTGAAGATCAGCAAAAATTAAAGGCTTCTTCCTATTTTTTTTTTTAATTTTTAAAAAAATGCTTATCTGCTTTATATTACAATGAATTCTAAGTAAGTACTCATAAAAAACCCCTCAGCAATACATTAAAAATACATTCCTTGCAAATAATTTCAATAAAGCTACACAAAAAATGTACTAAAATATCCTGCCAGTTAAATTAACCTATTGAACTCATTGCTATGTGATGCTTCCATAGCTGAAATACATAAAAGGCTTTTTCAAAATGGGAAAAAAGCTATTTATCATAAAATGGCTTTAAATGTGCTGCAAATAGGCTTTAACAAAGCCTAATGCTGCTAATTTCCCTGGAACATCTCAGGCAGGAAGGGTTAATCTTCTGCCCAAGAATAGAAAAGAGTGACATCAGGAGGAGACGGCTGTGCGTTGTGAAGTTAGTTGGAATAAGACACTTGGAAAAGGCAGGCCTGTCTCAGCTCAATTAATCCTGCAGCATCTAAGTAGGCTGCTCTTGGGAAACAGATTGCTGAGCTGGATACATGATTCCCCCTGTCTTATGCCGTATGACTGGCATCAGAGCATAATGAGGCACTCACAAAAGTCCAGGGGCTGGGACGACACTCACCAAGCTGAGAGCACCATCATTCTGACATTGTCTGGGCTTCCATGCAAGCAGTTGGATCTCTCATGCCATCCCCCAGACAGCCAGTATGATGTAATGGTTAGAGAGTTGGACTGGGATCTAGGACACCCAGGTTCAAATCCCCACTCTGCCATGAAGTTCATTGGGTGACCCTGGGACAGCCAGTTTGGTGTAGTGGCTAAGTGTGCAGACTCTCATCTGGGAGAACCGGGTTTGATTCCCCACTCCTCCACTCGCACCTGGCTGGATGACCTTGGGCAAGCCATAGTTTTGAAAAAAGAGCGGTTTCTGTCAAGAGCTCTCTCAGCCCCACCTACCTCACAGGGTGTCTGTTGTGGGGAGGGGAAGGGAAAGGAGTTTGTAAGCCGCTCTGAGACACCTTTGGATAGTGAAAGGGCAGGGTATAAATCCAATCTCTTCTTATTCTTATTCTTCTCTCAGCGTAGCCTAGCTCATATTGTTGCTGAGAGGATAAAACAGAGGAAAGGAGAATGTAAGCTGTGTGGAGTATTAAAAAAATAAATAAATAAAAATTAAAAGCCCCCCTGAATGCTATGTGCAAAGTGATAAGACAGCTCCATCTCCAGAGGCACACAAAACATGGTTCTATTCCACGAAGGGTGAATGAAAAAGCTGAAGACAGTGGAGGAGGGACTGTGTTTTCCCAGGTTTCTGTGATGCACACAAAAGCCAAGGAGAACACAAAGACCCAAGTATATACTCGAGGGACAGAAGCTGAGCATCATGCGAAGACAGAATACATGCCCTGGGATTTGGGGATCCTATGTACGTTCATATTTCCTGTTTGTAAATGAAGTCCACCAAGGAAGCAGTTCCCAGGCTTGAGGGGTAAGGGTGCGGAATGCATACAGTTCTGGCCAGAGACAAGGATGCAGAATTTGGTAGAGGGCAGGCAGACAAGGAAAAGAAAAGATAGTGTTAGCCCCACTTCAGGACCTGGGACAGCACACCAAGGGAGCTACAAGCAAGACTAATTGGAAGAGTTTAGGCCAAAAAGCAGGGAGCCCTGAGTGTTGCCCCGGTACTGGCCTGAGGCCTACTGAGAATGGAAATATTAGTGTCCATGCTCTGGAGCTAGGATCTACTTCTGATTTTTTTTTCTTTTTTCCTCTTTTGTTATCAAGTCACAGCCAACTTATGGCGACCTTGTAGGGTTTTCAAGGCAGGAGACATGCAGAGGTGGTTTGTTATTGTCTACCTCTATGTAGGAATGCTGGTATTTCTTGGTGGTCTCCCATCCAAATACTAACCAAGGCCAACCCTGCTTAGCTTCTGAGATATGAAAAGATCAGGCTAGCATGGGCCATAAGGAGGTGAAGGCAAGAGCCGATTTTTTTTTCTGGGTAGGGATCAGTAACAGAGGATGCTGTCAAGCAAATGTTTTCTGGAGACAGAAAAATGAGAGTTACTGGGATTCTTTTCCCTAGAAACATATGAATCTGCCTTATACAGATTCTGGCCATTGATCCATCTAGCTCTTTGGATGGGGCTTTTGTGGCTCTGGAAAGGAGCAGCAGCTTAGCCAAGTTTTCATTTGGCTTTTAGTTAACGTTCAGGGACCAGCTTAGGGGAGAAAGCTTATTTTAGTGTGACAAATAAGCAGGGCTCTTTTTGTAGCAGGAACTCCTTTGCATATTAGGTGACACACCCCTGGTGTAGCCAATCCTCCAAGAGCTTACAGTAGCCCCTGTAAGAAGAGCTCTGTAAGCTCTTGGGGGATTGGCTACATTAGGGGTGTGTTGCCTAATACGCAAAGGAGTTCCTGTTACAAAAAGAGCTCTGAAAATAAGTATCCTGTTAAAGGCCCATCATTCCTAACTGGTATATTTAGGTTCTGTGGAAAGGAGCTCTGTGTGGGAAAAGAGCAGCCCTAAACTTGCTGAGGTAACTTGACAAGAGAGGAGGAACCAAATCTTCCCTCAGAGTTTATTTGCTTTACTTGAGAGCCAGTTTTACTATCTATATTGAAGTCACCCACACATAATATTTACCTTATTATTAAATACTTTTAATTTTCTGTTAAATAAACCTTTGTTATTCATCTCCATCTGTGTCTTGTCTGTCAAGTCAAATATCCAAGGAAAAGTTTCCTCTATCTACCTCATATATAAATACAGCCTTAGACCAGCAAATTTCCAGATAAGAGACCTTTAGTGAATATATGCCTTACACACTGCCAGTCCTGTATTCAAAGCTTGTGTCCCCCCTTTTTATTTGATTGTGGGTGGCTGGGGTTTGAAGAACCTACAGGAGAGGCCAAAGTGGGGGACTGGGCATTCTTCAGCCCAGAAGGCAGTTGCTACAGAGCCTTCTCTCCCACATCTCACCCCATAGCTGCCACAGTCTCATACCCTGAGTTCTTGAAGTCCCTCCAGGACTCCTTATCAGATGCAGACAAATGTGAACCTGGGGCTATGGCATGCAATTCCTCTAGTAAAAAGCCACACAAGCCCCTGCACCCATCCCTGCAGTACTCCAAGTTCTCTTGCTTGCTTTCCTGATTCTGAGTCCCTGCAACAGGCACCACAGGCTTTGCCCAAGAGCCCACCTGAACATTTCCCACAATTTTTTCAAGCACCTGCCTCCCAAGAAGCACCACTGATGGCTCCAAAATACAAGCTGAATTTCCCAGACACAGAAAAGGATGGAGCACCACAATATCCACAGAAGATAACACTGCAATTAGAGTGATCCAAGTTGGAGAAGCAAAAATGATAGGTATCATAGACTCACGCTAGGCCGAGTGCTTTTCTGCCTTTTAAGATGCTTTGAGTAACGAATCCTGCATTAAAGAGCGATTCTCATTTGGCAGAGGGATGGGAAGGAAGTGGCCTTTGCATGGCATTATACACAGCTCTGCAGCCATCTGGATTTTGCCTTGAATCATCATCATTGATTCAGAGGCATTTTCAAATGCTTAAGTAGCTACAACAGATTTAAATTTTGAATCGATGTCAGCTTTGCAGAATTTTCGCAGCTTACGAAACACAGCCGAAGCACTGTGCAACAGCCGCTGAAGCCAGCAACCCAGCCAACCCCGCTAAGTTGGAAGTAGAACGGGCTTGATTTTGCTAGCTATTGACAGTTCCCTCACGGAGCTTGTTTTGTTCATTCTCCTTGCAACCGTTAACGTCGCCAATGAGTTGTTGTTGTTTTTATGGTCGAGGTTCTTTGAACATTACATTTTCCGGCTAGCAACAGTGAAGATGGCTCCATTTATGCCCGTGGTGGGAACTTATTAAGCAGACAGCGGTCGCTCACCTGCAGATTTACAAGTAGCTGCGATGCTTTAGCCCATCCATCTGTGCCAATTAAGACCAGGAACTTGGTATGCTCACCTGGGACTGGGGCTGTTTGGATGACTGCAGGTTGGTGATTGGCCTCAACTTCACATCCTGGCTCCAACTGGCTACATTTACTGGCTGAGTTCACTTTCCTCTTCTGCCATGACAATCAGACCAATCTCCCCTTAAACTTTTAGGGAACAAAACATACACACACAACAGCTACATGTTCCATGTGACATATACACTGCACTGTTTCAGACTGCAGGTGCAGGAAATAGATTTGAATGCTCCCCCACATAAAATACTTCCTATATTTACAGAATTAGCACTAGGAGAAACAAGTTAGTCTTGAGATCTTCCTTGCACCCTCTTAGTTTCATATTCCAAGTATAGTTGCCAACTCCAGCTGAGGAAATTCCTGAAGATTTAGGGATGATGCCTGCAGAGGGTGGAGCCTGAGAAGCGGAAGAAGTTCATTGGGGAGATGTCACTCTAGGACTTCTGTTTCTCTTAGACTCTGTGGTATACCATGTAGTCTTCTCTCCAGAACTGCCAGGGGAACTGATCTCGGTAGCTTAGAGATCAGCTGTAATTTCGGGAGAACTCCAGAACTCCCAATTTGAAGTTTTATTATTTATTCACTTTATTTTACTCCACCTCTCTCCCAAGAGGGGACCCCCCCAAAGCAGATTATATTATTCTTCTCTCCTCCATTTTATCCTCACAACAACTCTGTGAGGCAGTTTAGGCTGAGAGTATGTGACTGGCTGATGGTCATCCAGCAAGCATCCATGGAAGAGTAGGGATTCGACCTACAGGTGGGGAATTCCCACATACTAGCTCTTCATTCTAACCCCCGTTCCATGCTGACTTTCTAAATGTAAGGAACTTTTTAAAAGCATTCAAGTATTGGATCCCCCACCCTTAATATGCAATGATACAGCCCAGCAACATATGGGGCTTCAGTTACGGGGGCTTGGTTTGCCATCATCATTCCAGTGGTCCATCTGGCTGGTAAAAAACAATGGATACCCACATGGGTAACAGGAAGTGGGTGACATGCTAACAGTACAAAACGAGATGCTGTGCAGCAAGTTCATAAGTGAGGCATGCCAGACCACCCTGGAGGAACACGACTTTGTAACCCATGGAGGCACTCCGGGTCCTGAACAAGCTGGAACAGAGCCTCACCAAGTGGCTGATGAGCACCCAGTTTGGCCAGAAGGAGGAGGCGGAGACCTACCGGTGGCCGGCTCTTTTGAAAGCAGACATCGCCTCCTGCAAGCAAGACACAGACATGGTTCAACTGGATCTGAAGGTCTTTTGGGGAGCAGTCTGAGTGAGAGTCTGCTACCTGCTGGTGAGGGCCATGCTGCAAGCAGTGACAGACCTGACAGTCCACAAGCTGACCCACTGGCCCTGTTCATAGCAGCATCATTTCAAACTCTGTAAACAGCTCACAGATAAGCTCCACAGGAAGAAGGCTGAGGATCCGTGAAGCCACCAAAGCCACTGCTAAAGCACTCTTATGCTTTGCAACCAAAAAGGCAAAAACAGAGCGAACACTGGTCAGGCCATGAAAGGCAGCACCGCCTCACCAGGTACTTTGCCAGCACCATCAACAGTCTCACCGAGTTTCTCCCAGGAGCCAACAGTGCCACCCTCAAGCTTGCTGGAGAAGCCCTCGCTGGAGACTCAGATGACAGTTTCTGATCCCAGCTCTGAACCACCCACTGCTGAAAGAGAGCCCAGAGGAGTAGAAAGATTAGCCTTGTACCTGAGGTTTCCCCTGAGGGAAAACTACAGGCTGTGGGAGAGGGAGGAGATCCATCCCATGGAGACAGTGGAGAGATGGCAAGGCAAGTTCAGAGCCACCAACCTTGAGCAGTGGGAACAAATGGTGGCGCAAGCATAATGCAAATCCTGTTGGAAGAGCAGATGGGGGGATCAACCATGTCCAAGGGCAATTAGTATTCTGGCACCATGATTGACAGAGGCCGTATTATGACTGTTCAAATATGGCATGTACTGTGAAGGACTGGGACCCCGAGCAGAAGTACTGGATGATTGGTCACAAGCTAGATGACACCATAGACACTCTGGTCCTGCCTTGACATCAACAGGTGGGACTGCCACTTTAATCCTCATGAGTTCCAGCACCTGATGAACCACTACCATTTCATCAAACCCCAAGCGTCTGGAGATCAGGGTCAGCAGCATCTTGGTCAAGACCCTGGTTGAGCAGCTCAGCAACCCTGCTTACTACTGCACTGAGCCCAATACCATTAGCACCCTCAAGATCTTCATCAACAGGCAGTACTTTGTGCCTTACATGGCCAACAACGTGAAGTTTGTGTTCATCAGCCCCAAGCCCTGGAAGGTCTCCATCCTGCCCCAGGAAGCCTATGGCTCATTCCACAAGTCCAACCAGTTCCACTACAAGCCCCACCACTCCTTCTAGGCTATCAGGAGGCTGTTGCACCAGGTGATACACTATGGGGCACCTTCGGGTATGGGTACATGTTCCTGAAGCACAAGGGGGGGGAAGCTCATCAGGCCCGGCATGCTCATCAACCTCCCAGGCAATCCTTTTCTCTCCCAGTATCTTGTGTAGTGGGAGAAGACGGTTTCTGGGAAGGAGGCAAAATTCAAGTGTGCCAAGGGGACCAAGTTCCAGTGACAGAACAAGCACTTCTACCCCAAGGGCCCCCACCTGCAGCAGCTGCCTGCCTTCACCCATATCAACTACTCAGGCATTAGCACCACCAGGTCTGAATGGAGGCACAGGACCTGGGTGGATGCAGACACCACCATGCCAGGAACCTGCAGACCCATGAGACTGAGCCCATATCTACTATGATGATGGGGGAGGTGATGATAGTGGATGTGGACCCCGACAATAATTACAAGCTGCTGGTCTACAGGAATGCACCCTGGTTGGGTTGGGAGCATCAGGGTGGAAAAGTAGCATCTTTACCAACGCTATGAATGCTATGCTCAGTCCTGATGCTCTGAACCCTGGGAATCAGCACAAAGTATCTGAGTTCTACATTTACCCCGCCATGATGTGAGACAACCATGTCATCATCTACCAGAGCCCATCTGGTGTAAGAAGCCCAACATGGAGGACCATGCCTGGTGTAACAGTGTCCACACTCGTGCTATGTGGCCTTCACCAACCCCCTGCCCCAGATGTTCTTCAAGATCTCCCCCATGGCCACCACCAACACCCCTGAGTGTGAGGAAAAGCCACTGCTGCATGACATCAATGAGTTCATGCTGCAGGACTGCTCCCTACACCATTGAGTGGGAGGCTGTGGAGCACCACACTCAGCAGTTTAACCCCACACCTCTCAGCCAGACCATGAACATCAGCCTTGATGCCACCAAAGATGCCACCAGGGCCAATGCCTGGATGCACCACATATCCTTTGCACCTGATGATGAGGGAAACCTCAATCAGAAGACCTTTTCCTCGGGGGAGAGGGGGTACAAGGTCCACTAGTCTGTTTTTGCCAGTATTGACTCAGCATTTAACCAGTGTTTACACTGCTGCTCAGTTAATCTCCCCACTCATTTCCTGCTTTGCATTGTTCCCCTGCAACCTTGCCTTTCCCAAACACCCTTTTTGCTATAACCAGCTTTCTCAAACGTCAAAACACTGGATTGTGTGGGTGATCGAACACATCAATAACCCTAGAAACAACTGCAGCTCTGTAATTATTAAACCAGAATTGCAATCCTAGGGGCCTTGTCAGAAATAACTGCATGACATCCCATGACAAATAGTGGCAATGAGCGGCACTGTGGCACTCTCGGGTTGCCTGACTGTAAACTTGGATGACCGGGAAGGGATGTAAGGACTTCTCATGCTGGGAGGAAGAGAAGATAGGCAGACTGGAGCATGCAAGAAGAACTGAATTAGCCAGGAGTAGCAATGAGCAGGGATCTGCATGCCCCAGGTTCCAATAACAGCCTAGGTTGCAGAGCTTGAGGGGTGCGGCTGAGTTCTTCTTTAGAGCTAGACAAAGTCACACCTGGACAGGAGCAGACAGTGAAATATTTCTGGGAGATGTGCAGGCAGCTGAATCGGGTAAAGTTGTTATATTTACTTGAGAGACATCTCATGGGAAAGATCCAAGATTCAGTGGTAGATTATTTGTTCTGCATTCAGAAGATCCCATGTTCAGTCCCTGGCATCTACAACTAAAAATATCTGGCAGTAGGTGATGTGAAAGACCTGTGCCTGAGATCCTGGAAAGCAACTTTCTGTCTGACTGGATGATACTGACTTTTTAAAAAATTATTTTTATTAATTTTCAACAATAAACAGATTTCAAAAACATTGCACACAAAATGTTGTATGGAGTTGTGAATACATCGTTCATATAAGTTCAATAAAATTCAAGTTTAACATATACAATAAGCAGTAGAACAAGTGTTTCGATTTCAGCTAAGAGGATAATATGAAGACGAAGGTTAGAAGGCGATTTTTCTTATCCATTCTGATTAAAAATTTGCATTAACACAACTAGGCATTGTGATCTAAATGTTGTGATAACTATTAATGATATAATAAATCTAAATATGCAGGACTGTGAGGTTGTAGATCAGAAGCAGACAGAAATTCAATAAAAGGAAACTATTTCCCTTCAAAGTTGGAAGGTTTAGGGTAGATTTCTGAGTGGTGCAGACAATCCATATTTTTTTCCAGGATTAGGTGGTCCGACACTTTATTTAGCCAACAAGAGCAAGTAGAGGCCTTATCAGCCGTCCATCTAGATGCTATTGATGTCTTGGCAGCCACAATAAGACTAGTAATTAATTCACGATGAGGAGGTGGTATTTCCTTTGTGTTCCATATATCTAGAAACAGTAAGGTTGGGTCAAATAGTATATCATAACCAGTGATGAGTTTAATTTGTTTTAGTACATCTTGCCAGAACTTTTTAACATGGATGCACTGCCACCAGCAGTGAGCAAAGGTTCCTACTTCTCCATACTTTTTCCAACATAAAGAGGAGTGTGAGGATGTCATTTTGGAAAGTCGCTCTGGTGTAAGATACCAGCGTGAAATGATCCTGTGTGTCTGCAGTTTTGTCGAGATGTCAGGTGAGGTCATCAGTTTGGAGGTCCAGATTTGCAACCATTGTTGGGTTGTTATGATGTTCTCGATATCATGTTGCCATTGCTGTTAATGTCTCAGAGGTCCATCTCCCTTTTGATTGATCAAGATGTCATATTTTTGCCATAATTAATCCTTTAGAATTATGGTTTTTAGAATCAACGAGTATTTCAAAAGGAGTAAGTAGTTCTTTCAGTAGTTGGTATATGCCCAGAAGTTGTATCATGTGATTTAATTGTAGGTAGAAAAACCACAGAATAGATCTTTTCAATTTTTGTTCCAATAGTAATTTAGATGTCAACCCCTCTTTTGACAGGATGTCAATCAAACAAGACATGTTTGCTTGCCTCCAGCCATCAATTAATCCAATGTCATTTCTGGGAAGGAACCATGGTTGGAAAAGAAAGAATGTAAATCTGGAGTACTTCGGGAGTAACAAAGATCTGCATAAGTCCCAGTTTTTCAAGATGGCTGCCAGGAAAACATTGTTTTTGATTGTGGATGAGCAATTACTTCAAGTAGACCATATCGGATGATACTGATGGACCAAGGGTCTGATTCAGTATAAAACAGCTCCGTGTGTTTGTATGACAAGGGCTTGGATCCAGCAAGGTTCTTCTACTCAGTCTCACCTCCTTTGTACAGATCTAGTTTCATGTAGCTTTTGCCCATGCAGGTCTCACAATACCCAGAACAGCTTTTCAGTGGTCAAAGAGGACCACTCCTGCCTTTTTTACCAGTGGAAAAGCTGGTTGGATCCAAGCCAAGGACTTCTGAGCCAATCAACAGTGGCGAAAGAACTTTCAAGATGGCAGATGCACAGTCCCAAGGAGCACTGAGTGGGCTCCTCTGAAGACACAAGAAAATGTGAATGCTTCTGCCATGCCTCCAAAATAATGAACAATGTAACAACCTGTCCTACTGGACAATCATGCATGGACCTAAGTTTTGAAGAGAAAAAGCATGCAAAAGCATCACTATGCATTGAGGATCGCTGTACAAGGAAACTTAGTCTCAGCTTTTCAGGCTACATGCATGGAATTTTATGTTTGTAAAACTTGCTCAAACATTATGTCCATGCACAGAAGTCAGGCAGGAACAGGTGTGTGTAAATCTTGTTCGAACATTGTGTGCATGCCTGGATGTCAGGTGCATCCCACATACCTGAGCGGAAAGATGCAATCTCACTTTTCCACCAGACATGGAGAGAAGATTGAGGAGAAAGTATCAGTCAATTTAAGTCAATAGGAAACACGAACATAATTTTTTTGAAGTGTAGATGATTCACACATTCCACTGAGAGCCCTCCCAAACTGAGTCACTAAAGGCTGGTACATCTGTGTGAATCAGCCCTGATTTCAGTAATGAACGCAGATAAAAAAAAAAAAAATTAGTAAGAACAGAATGTAGCAACAGCCGGAAGAAGCTGCTAGTACAGCCTCATCAGTTTTCCCTCTCTGCATCTGGGTTATGTCTCACACAAGTTCAGTCTCCCTGCATATAATACCGGCCCGCTTTAAAATATTTGCCCCCTGCCCTGATGGCGGGGCCAAAAGACCGGCCGCCTTTTATGTGGCTGTTGCAAAAATTGAGATAATATAAGATGAAGTGCTTTGGACTCACAGCACCATTTTTTTTTTCGTTTTCCATATCCATATGTACCACTGATACGGAACAGCTACCTCCGGCCTGCTTCTGATCCTAAAAAATCTTTGGTACTTATCTCTCAGCAACGTAGCCCAAAGTAAAACAAAAAGATCAAAGGCAGAGGAAAAGAACATTCACCTTGCCTTACGCCACCTCCCAACTATTTCTGCGAGCTCAGACAGCAGCGCCCAAGTGTATGTTTCAAAGCCTGGATCCAGCCATAGGGTCCCAGCTTCCCCAAGCCACAGGAGAATGCTGGGATTCAGGAGGTCTGCCGATGTGCTAGAGGTGAAAGAAGAGTGTGGGATGCAAAGCAAAATGCCTCTCAGCAGGCCCGGTGCTTCTCCAGCTGTCGAAAGCCATGCCAGTGACCCCAGTACTATTAGGAAGTACATTAGGAATGCTGCACTTGGGGCCTCGATAAAGGAACTCGCTCTGAGAGCAGCTCAGCTAATTAATTCTCTCTGTGCTCCACTGACTTTGTAGGGCCAAACGTCCTCCACTGGACACCGAAGCCAGCTCAGTAATGGATGGGGCCTGGGTATTTCTTTCTCACACCATCTGATTCATAGTCTTGAGGGCCCCCATTAGCAAGGGCAGCACACGGGAAAGTCTGAAGACAGTCACACACCTATTCACCCACTCCAGGCAGCTGTTCCTTGGGAGCACCTATCTGGAGCCAGTTCTCTGATTCTGTTCCAAGAGATCATTTGCTAGAAGCCATCGGCTTTCAAATTGCATTTTAGGGAACCTGTGGTTATGTGGAAGTTTGAAGGTTTTCTCAGTTAGGCGATCAGTAGTGGTCAAGGTTGCCCAGTAAAGAAGAAGCAGGTGCCATCAAGTTGCACCTGACTCATGGTGACCCCATCCATGGGGCAGTCTAAGAGACAAGCAGAGTTGGTTTGCCTTCTTTGCAGGTCTCCCATCCAAGTATTGATAATGGCCAATCCTACTTAGTTCCCAAGTTGTGACAAACCTGGGCTAAGCTAAGCTATTCAGGCTGCTTGCCCAGTAAACAAGTTTGGCCATTATCACCCAGTCCTTACTGTCAGTGTGTTTTGTGCATTCTTTGTTCACACAAAGCAACAAATGGTCAAAAGTACATGGGAACCAAGATATCTATGGTTGGAAATTGCCAGTATTAAACAATAACGTCAACCATGGAAAGGTCCAGTTTTGCTGATCAAAACCAAACAGTGACCCCCACACTGTACTTAGTGTTAGAAAGAAGAGGTGAGCTACACTTCTTTTTTCTTCTTCTCAGGCACCCCCATCCCATGGGATAGATCTCTGTTTATAAGGTTACTAGAGTTAATATTTGATAGGAATGCTTGAGCGCCTACCAGTTTGCCTCATGTTCTTTTTGCCGGTTGTGAGTAGGGACCCAATTTTTGTTGAGCAGTTTGACTGTGAGCAGCTTGAGCCCGACCGGTGAGTTACTCTCCATGTATTCAAACAGTACAGTGCAATAGTCATTGTCCCACGCTTGCGCATTCACAGGCCAAAGGGAGTCCTAGACCTTTTCTGCACTTCAGGGTTGTTGCTGTTTCCCAGCAAGTTGAATCCCCAGCTGATGCTCCATCTTTGCAGCACCCCTTCCACAAAAGGGCATTTATTTGGGGGGATTTTTTTTTTTTTTTTTAAAAGGGGTTGTGCAGCCATGTCGTCATGTACTTCATCTGTGACAGACCCTCCTTTTTATTTTTTTGTGCCTGTGCAGTAATGTTATAACATCATAACATTGTAAGAAAAAGACTAGATGTATTATGGGGAACAGCATGGTTGCCGCCATTTCGAAGGTCCCCTGCTCCTCCTTAGTCGCCAACTAAGAAAATGGCTGGCAATCATCAAATTGGATACACCAATTCATAACAATTTTATTCACTAATTAGGAAGCACACTAGATGTGTCATCATGTACTTCGTCAGTGATGGAACCTCCTTTTTTGTGCATGTGTAGTAATAACTTCATAGCATTGTAAAAAAAGGGGGGGCTGGATGTATCATGGGGAACAGCAGGGTTGCTGCCATTTCAAAGGTCACCGCTCCTCCTTAGTTGCCAACTAAGAAAATGGCTGGCAATCATTGAACTAGGTACGCCATAACAGTGTTATTCAATAATTATAAAGCACACTAGATGTGTCATCAGGTACTTCACCAGTGATGGAACCTCCCTTTTTTGTGCATGTGCAGTAATGTTATAACATCATAACATTATTTTTAAAAAGGCTGGATATATCGTGGGGAATAGCATGACGGCTGCCATTTCAAAGGTCCCCCGCTCCTCCTTAGCCACCATCTAAGAAAATGGCTGGCAATCGTCAAACCCAGGGGTCTTTTGGGGGGAGAGCGCACCGGAGCACAGCTCCGGGAGCTCAGGAGCCAAGCCCCGCCCCCAGCCAGCATCCCTGGGAGTCTTTCAGGCAGCCGAATGTCAATTTCAGCTCCATTATATCCTATGGGCCATTGAAGTCAATGGTGAAAACATAGGGTATATTATGGGGGCTGGAGGAGGGTTTGAGGGAGAGGCTCCAAACTCACAGCGTAGCTGATGGAGCCTCTCCCCAAGATACCCACCAAGTTTCAAGAACATTGAATCAGGGGGTCCAATTCTATGGGCCCTAAACAGGTTGCCCCTATTCCCTCCATTGTTCTCTATGGTGGGGAAAAATAACTTGTTTTCCCACCATAGAGAACAATGGAGGGAATAGAGGCAACCTGTTTGGGGGCCCATAGAATTGGACCACCTGGTCCAATGTTCTTGAAACGTGGTGGGTATCTTGGGGAGAGCCTCCACCAGCTATCCTGTGAGTCTGGAGCCTCTCCCTCAAACCCCCTCCCCTCCAGCCCCCAGAATATACCCTATGTTTTCACCATTGACTTCAATGGCCCATAGGATATAACGGGGCCAAATTGCCGTCCTTTCCTTCTCTCTTTTTCCTCTTTCCCTCCTTCTTCTTTTCTCTCTCTCTTTCTTTCTTTCCCACCTTCTTCTCTTCTCTTTTTTCCTTCTTTCCCTGTTTCCCTCCTTCTTCCCTCTCTTTCTTTCCCTCCCCTTTCCTTCTCTTTCTTTCCCTCTTTCCTTCCTTCTTTCCTCCTCTCTGCTCTCTCTCTTTCCTCCTTCTGTGGCCCAACTCTCATGAGAAGGAGTTTAAACTTTAAATGCCTTCTCTCTTAGCTCCCCCACCCAGACCAGCTGGAGAAGGGAAGGGGAGGCTTTTGAAGATGCCTCCCCCTTTTGCTTCCCCTTCTGACATCACTTCTGGTGATGTCAGGGGGTGTGGCATATTCTAATAGCCTAATAGCTCATTAGCATACCATATGCTAATAAGCTCCTGCAGCTGTTTTTCTACTAAAAGACCCCTGGTCAAACCGAATACCCCAATTAATAACAATGTTATTCAATAATTATGAAGTATGCTAAATGGAAACACTGCACATGTTGAGTCTCCATGATTATCAAATCAATGATATAATTCCATTATTTTTTAGATGTTTAAAAGACTGAATTGTCATTGAAAACACAGCGGGAGCTATAGGGGAAGGGAGGTGGAATGGAGAGACAATACAAGCACAAGGTGGCAAAACCCATTCACCCAAAAAAAAAAAAGGAAAAGGAAAGGAAGTTCGTGGACAGGTAATTGCATGGAGAAGGCTACATGAAACCTTGCTGCCCATTTTGTCCCAACATTATGACGTTGCTATATTATAATGGACACCAAAATGGGTTGTAACACAATCAGCACTATTCTTTTTGAAAATTAGTGAATCACTCAGGGGACAAGCTGATGGGGACAGAGAGTGGCAGGAAACAAAATTCAAAATTGGGAATTCCTCCCTGGAAAACTGAGAGTTCAGATCTGAAGGAGGGAGGGGGGGAATTGTGGGGAAAGTAGACTTGGAAAACACAGGGTAATGGGGCACTAAATGTGCATCTACTCGTGGGGAGGCAAAAAGTTGTGCAGAAAGGTTTACAGACTTTGATTATTTAAGAACACTAACACGGAGGTTTGCATTTACGGAGAAATGGTCCTGGTTTCCCCAACACATAGATCGGCACTTTCTGAGCGCCCCTCTGCAGCCAGCTCTTTAAATGAAGAATGAATGAACAAACCAGTCAGGCAGGTATTTATAAATAACTTTTTAAAAGAAGCCTTGCCATTTGGTGTTCTCCTAAGCCTATTACTGATGTCATTTCGTGCACACAGGCATGTTTTCACACAGCTTTCTTGGAGCTGTCCCATCCCTCATCATTTAATTACTGACCCAACTAGCCCTAAGCCTGGGGACAGAAGAATCCATTCTGCCTATTGTGCATGTGCAAAAAGCAGTTGCAAGACAGAAGTAAATGAAACTCCTCCATCTCAGCTACCGCACAGCTGCAAAGCTGTTTGGCGGCCGCTCGAGTTGGACAGCAGCAGTGAGGTCTCAGGCTCTACTCACAAGTTATCACCACTGTTAAAAATGGTACTGTATAGAAAAAATATTTCTCTGATTCATTGATTAAACTCAAATGGTTGAGCTGGGAACTGATCCCTATGACTTTCACACCTGACCAGATGGCAAGCACAAATGGCAAGCCTGGTTCTACATTTCAAAGGACACTTTGACACCTCACAGGGACAGCGTAGACATTCAGTCTCTGTCCCAAACTTCAAAGACCAACCTATGTGCCAGTCACCATGTAGGCGATGTGGGCACTTGCAAAGTAGACACGCCTTTCTGCTCTGGCATAATTGGGTACTGGCCATGCTTAATTGTGACAGAGGGAGGAGGAGAGTTGTCTTTGGCCTATCAAAAGGCACCCAGAACTCTCTTGGAAAGAGGGCCCCTTTCTAAGAGTTAGTCTCTGTTTGGATTACATGCTGGCAAGACTGAATTTTGCAAGGGGGGCAACACGTTGACTTTGATTGCCCATTGCAAGCATGGATTTCATCTTTAAAATCCCTTGGAGAAGGGACTTCACTTGAACTGTTATCTGCACCAAGGATTGGTAACTATGATGCTTCTGTATGTTTTAGTTAGAGCGCTATAAAGCTCTAGGACTGTTTATTATTTTGTACCCTGAGTAAGTCTCATGTCTTATAGTTGCTGCATTTAATAAAGATCTTGTATAGATTAACCTGATCTGGTTTGGATCAATATTGTACCTGAACTCTAAGGCTAAATTCCAGAGCCTTACCTGCTCGCCTGAAAGCTACTAGTGTGTGTTAAATCTTTTGCAGCTCTACCCCAGAGCTGATAAGTTGTTAAGTTCCAAGATCCAGGAAGGAGTGGGGGACCTATTCTCCTGTCTGGTTGGGAACGATATTAAAATAGGTCCTGGTGGCAGAACACTGATTTTCAGTGATCTTAAAGAAGCATGAGGGGTTGGCTCATTCTCTCACTCCTGGGGGGGAGGGTGCAAGAAACAGGGACCCAGTGCTTGTTGGCAGCGTCTGGAGTCTCTGGACCTGTGGGCAGAGAGTCTAGATCCTGTACAGCTACACTTGCCCCAAAGTGCACGGCATCCCTATTATTAGGCAGAGTCACGACAGCTGATCTCAGAGTACCTTGCAGGGGTGGGGGTGCAATTAAACCCTGCCACTGAATCCTGACAAGTCCACAGGAGTGGATCTGAAGTCTGGTTGCAGCTTTTCTCGCACCCCCGGCCCCAAGTGTGTCCCTATCTCCAAATCCCGATATGATTTCCCTGCCCTGTGATAGTTTTATCACAAGTCCAAATGACCGTCTATCTGCAAACTTTCTCTCTAAATCGGCTCCAGACAAAAGTTATGGCTCCTCCCATGGGGTTTGGCGGGGGAAAGATGTTTTAAATATTCAAATATCTACTGCCTTACAACCCAAAAGCACATTTTCACATTTAAGAGCAATAAAAAGGGGCCAGTTTTACGACCACAAGCACATCTCATTTCCCAAATACTAAAATGTTCAGGATTGCCCATTACCATCATATGAAAGGCTTGCTCATTTAATGTGTAAAATGGCAGCCCATTTCTCTCTGTCAAATCTGGAAGGGTAGATGGTTCTGTCTGAAATTCTAGAATTCAGTGCCTCTGGCCTAATTCATAGAGATGCCAGCCTCCAAGTGGGACCTGGGGTCCCCTGGAATTCATCTCCAGGCTACGGAGATCAGTTCCCCTGGAGAACATGGATGCTTTGAAGAAGAAGAAGAGATTGGATTTATACCCTGCCCTTCACTACTCAAAGGAATCTCAGAGCAGCTTACAAATTCCTTTCCCTTTTCCCTTCCCACAACAGACACCCTGTGAGGTAGGTGGGGCTGACAGAGCTCTGAGAGAAACTGCCATTTTTCAAGAACAGCTGTGCCAGAACTATGGCTCGCCCAAGGTCATCCAGCAGGTACAAGTGGAGAAGAGGGGAATCAAACCCAGTTCTCTCAGATTAGATTCCGTGCACTTAACCACTACACTAAACTTGGAGGGTGGACTGTATGGCATCGTACCCCATTAAGGTCCATATCCTCCCCAGGCTCCATCCCCAAATCTCCAGGAGTTTCCCAGTCTGGATCTGGCAACCCTACTCCCCATCCCCCACCGGGGGGCCAGGAGGACCTGGCAACCCTACTAATTCACCTATTACCTACTACCTGAATTTCTAGAACACAGGTGCCTCTGGCTTAATTTACCAATTACCTCTGGCCAGTGATGTGGCATGGGAAATTGCTCATGCATCTTTACCCATTACTTGGAGAGCCGCTGGAAAGTATCCTATATGTTAAGCATATCCCTATTATAGCACAAGTCTCTGTGAAGTCCCTTTCTGCATAAACAGATAAATTTTACCTCTTCCTGGAAATCGTGGTGAGTGTGTGTTTTAAGAGTGAATGGCCTTTCTGAGAGGCCCACGTTCCAAGGAGCTGGGTGCGAATCACAATGTGGCCTTCATGGAAAAGTGTCATCTCTAGAAAGAGGCATTTAGAATCGTTATTCTCCAACAGTCACACTGCCAAATCATACCGTGGGGGCCAGTTTGCAGGAGGCTGTCATATGCAGTTAAGCTATAAAATTTCAGCTGTGCCAACCATCCTGTATAATTAACATGAGAAAATACCAAAATCCTCACCCACCAACTATATCCACCCACTATTATCCAGTACAGCATGGACATGGACATGCAAGTGACAACAAGACAAGGGCTCCCCATTACATGTGAATGAACGTTGCCTAAAGGTGCTACTCTGCACTACTCATTTGCTCCGCAATAATTCGGCCTGAGCTGCTCCAGAAGCCGGGAGTGTTAGTAAAATGGTGGTGGGGATTTGAAAAAGGAAAGAAATCAGAGGCTGCAACATTTCACAGATAAAAACAGGGATCTGCCTGTAACATTCCTGCTCTTCTAATTTGTGAGTCCTGCCACCATGATGTATTCTTGAAAGTCCTTTTATCATAGGATTTCCAGCTCCAAGGTAGGACATTCCCAGAGATTTGAGGGTGGAGCTTGGGGAGGGGTGGGGGAGAAGGGAGGGTACAATGCCATGGAGTCCAGCCTCCAAAGCTGCCGTTTTCCCCAGGAGAACTGAATCTCTGTTGTCTGGAGATCAACAGTAATTCCAGAGGATCTCCAGGCTGCATCTGAAAGTTGGTAACCCTGCTTTATCATCTACCTGGATGCTGGGTCCTACAAGAGCCTACCCTCTAATGATGCAGCAGCAAAGAGGATGGCAGTTCTCCTGGGTAAAGCTAGCTTAGGAAAAAAGATAACTGTCCTACAATGAGTTAGTAAAGAAATCAATATTTATTTACTAAGAAATCTAATGGGGGTGTAGACTTTAGACACGGGGCCTTAGCTGGCAGGTTAATTGTATTTTCTGTGTTTCTGCATTTGGATTTGGAAGCCACGTTGAGCCACAAAGGGAAGGTGGGGTATAAATATTTCAATGAACAACAAAGAAAAGAGATCTCAACATCTGCAGAGTGCGAAAGGGCAGGCTGTACACTGCATGGTGCCTTCACATAGATGCAGCTGCATGCACGCACATCAGAGACAAAATGCAGCCACCCAGCAAGTGACTGGACTTCCCTGGGAAGGAAGGTGAACTCTGAAGACTGATCACCACAGTATCAGACAAAAATAAGAAGTTGACCAAAAGTCCCCAAACACAAGAAGGGGGAAATGTGAGTTTCCAGAGGAGCAAGAAAAGACAGACTGTCTCTTGTAAGCAGGGACAGTCAGAGCACATGGAATGCAAGGCCGTTCAATGACAGACCAGAAGAAACAAGAGAAGGAGGGCTTAACATCCTTGGCAGCTTCCCCCTCCCATTCCCAGGGCCCGCCTGATCACTAGGCAACCCTAGGTGGTTGCCTAGGGAAATCGCCTAGGGTGGCAGTGCTGAAGGACTGCTCCACCCTCTGCCCAGCCACCCCCACCTGCACACTCACTCACAGCATCAGGGTTTGCCCCAAGAGGCACCGCCGGCCTCTGCAACTTACCAGAGGGGAGCCTGCTCCCTGCTTTCCTCCCTCTGCTGGGGAGTGCGGCAGTCCTCTTCCTTCTTGCACCTGATCATGAGGGGGTGAGGAGGTGGGCAGCAGCTTGCTACCATGGGTAGGCGAGGAGATCGGGTGCTACTTGGCACTGCTGCCACACCTTGCCACACCACTGGGGCAGAGAGCATGGGTAAGGTTGCCAGTTTCCCGGTGGTGGCTGGAGATCTCCCAAAATTCTAGCTGGTCTCCAGGAGACACAGATCAGTTCCCGTAGGGGAAATGGCTGCTTTGGAGGGTAGACTGTATAGTAACTCTAAGCGCAGGCAACATTTTCCCACTTTCCCCACCACCTAGCAGCAGTGGGGGGTGGGAAAGTGGGCACCATTTTTTGCCGCTCCCCATCTCCCTGTTTGGGGTTAAAATAGGGCACCCACCCACCAAGCCAGTTTGGTGTAGTGGTTAAGAGATGTGGACTCTAATTTGGGAGAACCGGGTTTGATTCCCCACTCCTCCACCTTGGGTTGGTCACAGTTCTCTCAGAGCTGTTCTCTCAAGGGCAGTTCTTTCAGAGCTCTCTCAGCCCCACCTACCTCACAGGGTGTCTGTTGTGGGGACAGGAAGGGAAGGAGATTGTAAGCCACTCTGAGATTCTTTGGGCTGATCCTGCCCATGCTACGTGTGGCTTTATTATTTGAACATGGCATCCACCACCTCCCATGCCCCTTACAGGGCCATGGCAGATGCTTTTCTCTTCCTGTAGGCAGAGGAAGGAAGTCTGTGCACTGTGCTGACAAGTTTTCAGAAACTTTTAACTGGTACATGGAGCAAAATACCATATTAACTATTCAAGTGATGACAGTCTACAGCTTTTCTTTTTAAAAAATGCACTGCACAGATTTTGTTTACATTTCCATGTGTTACATTTCTTCTTTAAGGGAAATTCAGGGCTTTTTCCCCCCTGTTCAAAAATAAATACCTCTAGGACTCCAGCAACTGACAACATGCACCATGTTGCACTTTGAATCAGAAAACACATTGCAGATCTTTTAACAAAAATGCCTGCATAGCCTCTTGCTATGATTGGCAGCTGCATCTTGCACTTGACTTGAGCTAAACAAAGGAAAAAAGTGGGTTGGATCAGGTGCATGGACTGTGCATGGTTGCCCTAGTACAGTTATGGAGAGTGGTGCTACTGTATTCAAGCCACTTCTCTACAACATTGCCATGGGTGGGGGAATCCAATGCAAGGGCATGAGGGGGACACGGTAACACAAAGGGCAGCTCTGTGCAAATCCTAGATTTGAACCACCTACCCAGAGAAGAGCACATCCCAAAGCCATGGCTCATGTGCAATCACAGTCCAACTATGCATTCAGAATTAGTGGGGACTGAGGCTTCTGCCCACACTTTGGCCCATGATCAAATGTCCCCTGCATCACCCATTTGCTACAAAAAAAATGGAAAGAATGCATGGGTGGGGCCCCACTGCATATTTATGCACCAAAGCAAGCCATGAATCAAACGCAGGTTGCTTGCACCCAAAGCTTTTTTGCTCCAGATTGGCCTACAAACTAGACCAAAGAAATTTGGAGCATCCACACAAGGGCATCCCCTGAAGATCCACTGCCTGAGTTTCCTCTTGCTTTGATGTGCTCTTCCTCAAACCTGCCTCGACACAATCCTTTTTTTGAAAGGTTGCAAAGTGCCTTTGCATACCCTGGGGATAGTAAGGTGTACCCTTCTGAAAGGCCGACCCACTTCGGTTATTATTTTCTTTGCCTCAGCCCCACAAGGCATCCATCTCCCCCACTCCACCAAGAGGCCTTGAGGCCTTTTAAAGCAAAATCAGCCATCGCCAGATCACGGTCGTACAATAATGTCAGAACAGCTTATTGCTGTGATCTACTAGTTCCTCTAAATTCCCAGCTTCTGTTTACAAAGAAAGTAAGTCTCTAGCCCTTTGGTTGTAGAATCTTTATGTCCCCACAATGAAAATTCAAAGAAAATAGTAAGTCATTGATCATTATTAACAACATTATTGCACTATAGTGATCTAGCAATGACTGATTAAAAAGAATATATCCCAAGAAAGCCCTCCTGTGGCATCGGGAAAGGGAAATGGCAGCCAGGTCGATGAAAGAGTGGGGGAAACAGCCACATAGGATGCTTTGGTGCCACTGTGAATGGCTCTGCATTGGCAGGTGCAATGAGAGTTACATGGAGAATCATCAGTGTCTAGAAGCAGCCTGACTCTCCCACATGTGGAGGGGCTCACTCCAGAACACTGTGCTGGGACCAAACCACATGTAGGAGGTTCACTAGCCCCGACCGAAATATGATCGACATCAGTAAGACCAGATTTGGAAGCCATCGTTACTAAGCACCAGCAGGTCTTGGAAGGAACAGGCACAACACACACCCAAAAGCTGCATTGTCAAAAACACCCCATTTGGGAGCACAATCTGCACATAACAGATCTCAGTCCTAAATATACCTCAGCAACAATGCTCTCCTGTTACACCTATGCCATCCAACCTGTCTGTTTCATAGAAACCTCCGCAAAAGGCCTGTTGCTGAACTTATTCCATGGAGATGTGGAAGACAGATGCAGCTGAAGAGGAGAGATGAACAAAGAGCAGATGGACCAAGGAGAAAGGGGAACAAGGGTGAAGCCTCCACCCCAGACCTGGGAACAAAGAGGCCTTTTGGATGTTGGCAGGAAAGTGGAGGACGGACAAATGAGCTTTGGAATCTGAAGCTAAGGCAGAAGTGAAGACAAGCAGATATGGGAAGAGAATTTCATCTACTGATTTGTAACTTTTGGAGAGGGGCTGTGGCTCAGTGATAGAGCATCCGCTTTGCATGCAGAAAGTCCCCAGTTCAATCCTCAGAATCTCCAGTTAAAAGGATCAGGTCACAGGTAATGTGAACAACCTCTAAGTGAGACTCTGGAGAACCACTGCCAGCCTGACTAGACCAGGGGTGGCCAAAATGCGGATTGGGAGCCCCATGCGGCTCTTTCACATATATTGTGCGGCTCCCAGCAGGGCAGCTGGGGAAACAAAGGGGAGGCGTGCCTCCCCGATTGGTCTTCCCTTCCCCAGCCAGTGTTCCCCTCCTTGGATAGGCTTGAGATGGGGGGAGCATAGACAGAAAGAAACTTTAAATGTGTTCACAAAGCACCACCACCCCCGGCCAGCCAGCTTGGAGAAGACATTTGTCTCTTTAAATCCCTTCTCCAAGCCAAGCCAACTGGCATGGGGGAGAGGGCCTTGGAGGATGCATTTAAAGTTAAAGTTGCTTTCTTTAGACCTCTTCCTCACCCCATCTATTTGCTTTCTTTCCATTTTCATTTATCTCTCCCCCCCGCCCATTGAAAGTTAATATGTTCTCCCTGCCCCACCACCACATCGGCTGGCTGGCTTGGCTCGGAGAAGGCATTTATCTCTTTAAACCCCTTTTCCAAGCCAAGCCAGCTGGCATGGGGGGAGAGGTTTGGAGAACACATTTAAAGTTAAAGTTGCTTTTCTTCCATCTCTCCCTCCCTCCCTATTTATTTGCTTTCTTTCCACCTCCCTCTCTTTCTCTCTCTTTTCCCTTTCCTCCCTCCCTCCCCCATCTATTTGCTTTCTTTCCACCTATTTCTTTTCACCTTTCTTTCCCTCTCTTTTTCTCCCTCCCTTCCTTCCTTCCTTCCTCCCTCTCTCTTCCTTCTTTCCTCTCCCTCCCTCATCTATTTGCTTTCTTTGTTTGTTTGTTTCTCTCTCTTCTTCTCTCTCTCCTTCTTTCTTTCCACCTCTTTCATTCTTTCCACCTTTCTCTTTCTCTCTTCCTTCCTTCCTCCCCCTCCCCTGCATACCTGAGGGACTGCCTTTCTCCACATGTTCCCTGGAAAGCACTGCATTCAGGGGTGCAAAATTGCTTGGCCCTTCCAGGCCCCAGGGATATCAGGGCCAGGGCCTTCTCGGTGGTGGCTTCATCCCAGTGGAATAAGCTCCCAGAAGAGATCAGGGCCCTGTGGAACCTTTTACAGTTCCACAGGGCCTGTAAGATGGAGCTCTTCCACCAGGCGTTTGACTAGGAGTCGCACCATACACTGAGGAGTGTCCCTGTGCCCTGGCTTTGACATCTTTGCTTCCAGCCTGTGCCCTGAGCCTTACCATCGTGTCCTCAGCCATGCCTGCCTTATAAAAATGAGAACTGAGCTGATGTGTAAAAACAGCTATCCAACAATCACCTCAGTTATACCATAAAGAACTGTTGCTTTTATTACTTGATATGTTCCAGCATTTTTATGTTTTAAATGATTGTTAATTTTAAGTTATTTATATGCTGATGATGTTTTTAACTGTATTTATGTTTATGAATGTTGTAAGCCACCCTGAGCCCGCCCTGGGGGGAGGGCAGGATATAAATCAAAATAATAATAATAATAATAATAATTATTATTATTATTATTATTATTATTATTATTATTATTATTATTATTATTATTATTATTATTATTATTATTATTTTCTCTCTCTCTCTTTCTTCCTCCCTCCCCCTCTCTCCCCATCTATTTGCTTTCTTTTTCTCTCTCTCTTTCTTTCCCCTTCCTTCCTTCCTCCCTCCCCCATCTATTTGCTTTCTTTCCACCTTTCTTTCTCTTTTCTCTCTTTCTCCCTTTCTTCCTTTCTCTCTCTTCCTTCCTTCCCCTCCCCCATCTATTTTCTTTCTTTCTTTCTTTCTTTCTTTCTTTCTTTCTACCTCTTTCTTTCTTTCTTTCTCTCTCTCTCTCTCTCTTGTTTCTGTTGTTCAGTCACACTGTCAAGTCCAACTCTTCATGACCCCATGGACCACATCACGCCAGGCCCTCCTGTCTTCTGTCGTCCTTCAGAGGTTGCTTAATTTCATGTTCGTTGCATTGATAACACTGTCTAACCATCTCATCCTTTGCCATCCTCTTCTTCATTTACCTTCAATCTTTCTCAGCATCAGGGTCTTCTCCACATGACAAATAAATATCATTATCAATATCCATTTTTACCCCTTTTGTTCTTATTTTTGGCTGCCTCATTTAATGTTAATAAAAAGCAAATTTGAATATTTTTCAATAAAATTGTATGTGTAATATTTATTCATGTCTCGTGGCTCTCCAACATCTGATGCTTATTCTATGTGGCTCTTACGTTAAGCAAGTTTGGCCACCCCTGGTCTGATTCAGTATAAGGCAGCTTCATATGTGTACCTTGGGTTTCAATAAGTATTCAGTTGCTTGCTGCCCATCCAGGATTAAAGTCCATCTTTCCCAATCCTTCTTGACCTATCAGAAAGAAACACCATGAATGGACCACCACCTCTCCAGAAAAGGGTTAATTCTCACATTACCTGATAGTAGCATGATCAGCTTTCCATCTGCATTGGTGATCTGAGGGCTTTATTGACTAGCACAGAGCCCTAGGCGTTCCCAGCAGCTCCATGGTTCTTCTCATCTCTGCATCTCCAACTGCAGTGTTCCTCTCCACAGATGACTGTTCCCGAAAAGCACTTAAGCGTAGCCTGCTTTCTGCTGGCAGATGGTCCTCCATATGGCCAGAACTGAAAAGGACACACTGGTAGTGTATCACCAGTGGCAATCGAGTCTCCTGCTCATCTCTATGTTCTTTCTGAAGATTGCACATGGCGCTGGGAATTGCAGCCCTCCAAGTTTCCTTAATGTTTATTTCTGAACATTATGTAGACATCAAAATACAGCATGGATTGTCCAGGCTCACTTGGTCAGACAGGTGTTGAGGAGGCAGCCGTTGTATTTCTCCTGCACTCATTAACACAAGTTGCCATTTTAGAAGCCTGCGCTGATCATTACAATAGCTTGGGCTTACTATGCAGGTAGAGGTATACAGTCAGCATTTCACTGGAAGATCTAAAAACCAAGATGAGCAGTTACTGGCAATGAAAGCAGCTTCTCAAAAGGCAGTTGATCCCTCAGCTGAGAATAGTTCTGGGTCCACTTTGGATCAACTAGGACTGGCTACTCAAATTCCTTTTTCTCGGGGCCAGATCAAATGGTCATTAAACAGCTTGGGTGATCAGAAAGGTGGGCTAGAAAAGGCAGGGGGCAAGAATCAACGACCTTTGGTTGACTCCACTTGTGCAGCACTGTTGGAATACTGGCAATGAGATGGTGGTGGTGGAAAGTGCCGTCGAGTCACAGCTGACTTATGGTGACCCTTTATGGGGTTTTCAAGGCAAGAGATGTTCAAAGGTGGCTCTCCATTGCCTGCTTCCACATCTGGTATTCCTTGGAGGTCTCCCATCCAAATCTGAGCCATGGTCAACCCTGCTTAACTTCTGAGATCTGACATGATCAGGCTGGCCTGGGTAACCCTACCTTACAGGACTATTGATGATGATGATGATGATACCCTTCCTCCAAAGAGCTCATAGCAGTTTCTCCTCCATACCACTTTACCCTCACAATACCGGTAGGACAACTTAAGAGAGGAGGGCTAGCCCAAAGTCACCTGGTGAGCTTCTTTACAGGGTGGACATTTTTTCCACCTCCTAGTACAACACTCTAACCACTATATCATTCTAGCTGTCCCATCACCATACAGTCATTGGTGTAGGCTAGTGGCTAAGAGAATGAGCAGCAATCTGGAAGGCTGTTGGTTTAAATCTCATTTTAGCCCACCTTGACCTGGATAGCCCAGGCAAGCCCGATCTCATCAGATCTTGGAAGCTAAGCAGGGTCAACTCTGGCAAGTACTTGGATGGGAGACCTCCTTGGAATACCAGAGGTGGGAGGCGGGGGAAGGTTTTATTCAGCCACCTCTCCAGGCCCTCACTCAGGATCAATCACCAGAGGTCACCATGACTTCCAGGAGTACACACAGTCAGTCACCGGAGGTTGCCACAACTTCCAGGTACATGCACATACACATGCACATAGGGGGGAAAAAGACCTTTAAAAATCTCATTTTAGTTGCAAATTCACCAGGTGGCCTCAGGCAAGATGGTCATCCTCACCCTCCTCTTATCTGCAATACAGGGTAGCTGTAAAGGTTGTACAGAGTGAAGTACAAGAAGCATTTTGAAAATGTTAAGGACTCTAAAGCATTTTGTACACTCTGAAATGTTATTTTGGAACAGCCAGGTGGTGTAGTGGTTGTATTGTCAAACCAGGATCTGGGAATCCCATGTTCAAATCCCCATTCTGTCACGAAGTTCACTGGGGGACCTCTGGCCAGTTGCTCTCTCTCTCCCAGCCTAATCTACCTCACAGGGTTATGAGGATAAAATGGAGGAAGGGCATACACTATCCTGAGATCCTTGGAGGAAAGGCAGAATGAAAATGTACTATGTTTTTTAAAAGTATTTCAATATTCAGTATCACATCTTTTCCCACCCGCCTTTCTCCTGTGCCTTTAACCAGAAGACTGACTGACAAGAACCAAGCAGCTGAGTCCCTCTCTCATGCACAGAATCTTCACACTTGGCAGCTTTTCATTTGCTAACTCTCCAGAGTGCAAAAGGCACAGAAGGGGAACCATTTCAAAGCTGGCAATTCTTTCACACAGTCTTCCCTCCCTCCCTGCCTCAGAAGAGTTTCATTTGCCTATCAGAAACTGATGGGTTCTTGATCCTATGAGCAAAAACAGTTGGGCTCACCTTCCATAAAGGTCTGGTGCAGGTCTACCACTCCTC
The DNA here is from genome assembly GCA_029375565.1 of Gekko gecko. Lineage (NCBI taxonomy): Eukaryota > Metazoa > Chordata > Lepidosauria > Squamata > Gekkonidae > Gekko > Gekko gecko. The sequence goes on along the minus strand of JAPDNY010000012.1, from coordinate 25,709,442 downwards.
CACTTGCACCTGCTGAGAGATTGCCTCAGGGGCAGTCTCCCAGTTCATTCTGGCAGAGGTTTCTGCAGGGAGTACAGCACACCTCTTCTTTTGTCATGCTAGAAGAGAGAAGAAGAAAAGAGATTGGATTTATACCCCACCTTTCACTACCCAAAGGAGTCTCAGAGCGGCTTACAAACTCCTTTCCCTTCCCCTCCCCCCAACAGACACCCTGTGAGGTAGGTGGGGCTGACAGAGCTCTGACAGAAACTGCCCTTTTTCAAGAACACCTCTGACAGAACTATGGCTTGCCCAAGGTCATCCAGCAGGTGCAAGTGGAGGAGTGGGGAATCAAACCCCGTTCTCCCAGATTAGAGTCCGCACACTTAACCACTACACCAAACTAGCTCCATTATATGCCATACCTTCTTCTAGAAAGGTCTGTGTGCACGAATGAAGGAAAGGAATAATTCAGGGAGACCATTAAGTTGCCAACCTCCAGGTGACATCTGGTGATCTCCTGCTAGTACAATTGATCTTCAGACAACAGGGATCAGTTCCCCTGGAGAAAATGGGTGCTCTGCAGGGTTTACTTGACGGCATTATACCCTGTTCATATACCTCCCCTCCCCAAACCCCAACCTCCTCAGACTCCACCCCCCAAATCTCCTGGTATTCCCAACCCAGAGCTGGCAACACTGTGGCTCATATACTGAAGAACATCTTCCCCAACAAACTCACCCACCCAAACCTAGAATCAGCCCTGATCAGTTGAGCCAGGCCGGTATTTTCCTTCATGTCCTGATTGTGGTTGTGAGTTTACTGAGTGACAAGAAAAGAGGATTCTGTGACATCTTCAGGCACAGCTAGAAAACACAATCAGATCAATTGAGTGGGCTACAATTGAGCCCTTCTTCCACTCCACACGGCTACCGGTGCCTAATGATTGCCGTAAAATATCTTTTGAGCGCCAGTTCTAACAATCAATAAGAGGGGTGGCCACCCCAATCGTGCCCTGTGAGAGAGCTGTCAGGGACATCTGGTTGGATGACGGGGGGAACAGAATGCTCGATTAGAAGGAACATGACCCGATCCAGCAAAGCAGGTCTCCACACACGGAGAAGCAACAGAGATCATCTTATGCAACAAGAAATGATCCTAATTAATTTTAATTATCCTCCCCAGTTAAATTAGTTGGGGTTTTTTTAAAAAATCTCAGGCTGGGGAGTTTCTAATGGAATCAAAAAGTCACAATGACAAATTCCTGGCAAAGAGAGAAATAAATGGCTCTGTTGCCTGTTACAACAGAAAGCAGAGAGACTTTTTCCCCTTTATGTTTTAAAAAAGAGGAGAAAGAGGAGGGGGGGAAACCCCTGCCTGCTCTATTTTTCCCTAACCATTAAAACAGTGCATTTTAATGTCTCTTTATGACAACTCTGTCAGCAGACGCAACATAATTATTGCAAATTGCTTTGTCTTTTAATTGTTACTGCCAGGCAATGAAACATGGTTATGTTGACTATTCAGAGTGGGTTGTTAACAGCTCTAATCGTTTGATAATCTAGTGATAGTCGATATAATTGTGTGCCTTGGCTAAAGTGTGAAGGAAGTTTTTTGAGAATCAGGTGAGACTCAGTCACAGCAACTCAACACACTTTCAGTATCCTTCATTAGCCTCATTGTACTCTGCAGAGCTGTTATTTAAGTACAGGGGAAATGGGAGCTCAAAGACAAACGGTGAAAATCTATCCATAAATATTTCTGTTAGCGACGGCGATGGGGAACTCTCTGTCTAATTCCCACCCTCCCTCCCTAAAAAAAAGAAGGCATGAGAAGACTGTTCACAGTTTGTTACAAGAGGGCTTTTCCAAACTACATCCATGCCTTCTGGAAGCCCAGGAAGTGAACATTTTGGGAGCATGTGGCACTCATGGTGTTCCCAATATGCATGGTTGCCATGTTGCCTGAATGGAACAATGTGAATATTTTGCATGCAAGTATTGCTTTGGTATGCATAACAACCCTGGGTGATTCAGAACAAGTTCTAGTTCTCCTTGTCATTTGATTCAGATGTGACAATAGAGGAACTGAACTTGGTATGGGTTGGATAAAGGGTAATGAACTGAAACTTAATCCAGACAGGATTGTACTGCAATGAATTCCCACTTGAGGATGACGGTGCAGCTTGAAGAGCCTGTTTGTGCTATATCATAAAATTCCATACGCATTATGCACATAAGTACCATAAAATCACAGGCAACTTAACGCATCCTTACCAAGGGGCTTTCAAAGCAAATGAGAAGCAGAGGTGATTTGCCATTGTCTTCCTCTGCAGAGTCTTCAGTGATGGTCTCCCATCCAAGTACTGACCCTCCTTATCTTCCCAGATCTGATGAGACTGGGCTATATACCATGCTGCCTTCCCCATACACACTAAGAACAATTAAAAAAAACAGTAAAAATGCTACAAAAACTTCAAGGAGGGGCCATGACTCAGGAACAGAGCTTGGCACTTAGAAGATCCCAGGTTCAATTCCCAGCATCTCTAGTCAAAACAGTACGGGTGTGCAAAAAAAAAAACCTGCCTTCCCTCCAAGGACTGGCTTGCCCAAGCTCCCCGCAATGAAGGGAGCATGCCGCCTCTGTGGCACAACTGGAGGTTTGAAATTTAAATCCCCACCCAGGTTGTGCTGCAGAGGCGATATGCTCTCTTCATTGAAGGGAAGGCAATTTGCCCTCCCTTCAGTGAAGGGAGCCTGCTGCCCTCCAAACTAGCCCCTCCTACTTTCCTTGGTTGGCGGGCCAGGGAGGGCCCTGGAAGGATCGGGGAGGCATTTAAATGCCTCCCTGTGCCTTCCCCAGCCTGCCTGCTGAAGCGGGCAAGCCAGGGAAGGCCTGGAAAGAGACCCCCGCCTTCCCTGGCCTGCCTACCTTGCTGAATATACAGCATCCATTCGGGGAATCCCTGTTCAGCCCGCCGAATCAGATTAGGGAATCTGATTCGGCTTTAGGCAGGCCCGAATGGGGGGGGGTTGTCTCGATTCATCTGAATCGAATACACATCCCTACAAAAGCATCAAGCAATAGGTGATGTGACAGTAAGCTTCTAGAGAGCTGCCACCAGTCTGAGTAAACAATCCTGACTCTGATGGACTGATGTTCTGATTCAGTATAAACCAGCCTCACAGGTTTAACCTATTTTAGGCAGAGCAAATGATTTTATACTTCATTTGTAAACAACAGACCCTCAGACCACATCACAAACTTTCCAGAGTGCCTTGATGCAGGCTGAAAGTCTGCCGTCCGAGAAACATCCCTCCAAAGCCCCTTTTGGAACACAGACTCCTTTGTGCAGTTCTGTGGATCCCAGTTTGACCCACCTGTGATTTCCATAATTTCCTATATTAAAATTCAGAAACATTTGTTTGTAGAAACCTACTGCCCAATTAACCAGGAGCACCATTCCAGCAGGTCAAAAGGTTTCTCATCAAACCAACAGAATACATGTTGCAGCCCTATTAACCTCAATTGTGCAAAAGAATTCGGGGGCCACTTTAGTCAACTGCGGATCAGGGGAAAAAATCAGAGGTGACCTTGTTGCAAAGGAAGGTCAGTTTAGGTCATTTAACCTCACTTTCATCTGGATCAGCCAATCAACACCTGGAAAAGTCAGCTCTCACACACAACAGCGTGAGCGAACACATGAGAAAGAATTCCTTTGTTGAAAGGAAATGACAACTCTGCTCGTGCTTAATGCAATTATGGGTAATGAGGCCGTTGAATGGAAAAGCAGTACCTGTATCTCGATAAACTGAATAGATTCATATCAACGGAGTCCAATGAAATTCACCCTGGAGGCCTCGAGAAACTAGAAGACAGGGTATAGCAATTACTTGTGAGAGTTTCTAGAGGGGAGAGGAGTAGGAAAGGGTAAATATCCTATTTTCCAGAAGGTTAAAAGGGGGTCTAGAGAATTACACTATAGCTGAAGTTTCCCTTCAGCACCTGATCAAAATGAAAAGCCACACAGCCACCATGGAAGAAGAAAAGAGGGGGGGAAAGGAAGATGTAGTGAAGGAAATGGAAGAGCAACTCTCATTGAAAACCTTCCCGCTGAGGGATGAGGCACCAGGGAGCGTTCAGGCTGGAGGAAACAAACTAAGCCGCCAAAAATTGAAACATCCACGCTAAGTGAAAACAGCAACCTGAGAGGTATCCTGGGGCATGGAGCACACACAGAGATATTAAATGCAGGTACCAAAAAACAAAACAAAAAAAAGCACCGGTTTTGCTCACTTCAAAATGCCAAGTCAGTTGGCCTGCCCTGTGTATGAAGTCAGTCTAGACTTATCTGGAGGATCTCTTCCGGCTTGGATCAATGAATCTTTCAATCACCTGTTACGGCAGCACCAAATGGACTTTTGCTAAGGTTAGATAAAGCTGCAACTTTCTCAAACTATTCTATGCAGCAAAGCCAAGGACTGCTTTTGTCCGACCTAACTGTGATGTTCCCTTTCGCTTGCAAGTTACGATTAGGGTACTCATAGGGACACAAGAAGAGCCCTGCTGGATCAGACCAATGGTCCATCTAGTCCAGCTTGCTGTCTCACACAGTGGCAAACCAGTTCCTTTGGAGGGCCAACAACAGGGCATAGAGGCCAAGACCTTCCCCTGATGTTGCCTCCTGGCTCTGGGATTCAGAGGTTTAGTGCATCTGAATGTGGAGGTTCCTCTCACTCACGTAGCTAGTAGCTGCTGACAGACCAGTCCTCCATAATACTCACTAAGGTTCCTGCTCTTAAGTTCACATGGCAGAGATGGATGTGTTCAAGATAACATCTGTCTACTAGCAGGGATGGGAGCAATTGGTTTCAGGCCAAGAGGGCTCACACAGTCTCATTTCTAACTCACAAACTGACCTAACTATGAGACTAAATATCAGAGGGAGGAAGCAGACCATTCCACTGTAATGCAGACAATAAATACATCAATACATCTTACAAAGAAAGCACTACAGTGGAACCACTGAACTGTGGTAAGTCCCCAAAGCATCTTCCCTACCAGGACCATTCAGGCAATCTCACAAACCTTGGTTTGTTCATGATGAGAATGAGCCTCATTCAGAAGGCACAGACACTGAAGATTTCATGGTTCAGAACAAATGTAATTTTCTGCAACAACACAACAAACTGTGGTTGGCTCTTTTGCTTCCAATCCAGCTTTCCAAACCACTATTTAATCTTAGAATTTAAGCTGGTAGGAGAGGGAATGAGCCACACCGTGTCATTTCATCCAGTCATTTCATCCAGTTCAGATAATCACAACAAATTTTTCTGCAGCACATGCGAAGGGACAGGGAAGCAAGAGGCACATGAGCCAAAGGGCTTCATGGCTCATTCTCATCAAGGACAATCCTTAGTTTGTTTTCAAAATGTGAATACTTGCTATTATTCACTTTATTTACTTTATACATAGTCCGCCTTTCACGCCAACGGAGACCCAAAGTGGCTTGCATCATTTTCCTCTCCTCCATTTTACCCTCACAACAATCGTGTGAGGTAGGTTAGTATGAGAGGGTATAACCAGCCCAAGATCACCCAAGAAGCTTCTATTGCATGAGTGGGGATTCAAACCTGGATTCCCCCAATCCTAGCCTGACTCTTGAACCACTACAGCCACTACCGTTTCTTTTGGGGTTGATTTAATGGTCAGGATTAGGCTAGTGGGTGGAGTTAAAAGAGGAAGTAGTAGTCCCTCCTGGAAATGGAGTCGTCTTCCTTTACCACAGCAGTCATTCTAAAAGGATAAACAGGACATCGGCTCCATCCCCTGTCCGTTATATGAACATAAATGTGTACTTCGAAGATGTTAAGCATATACGCAAAAGAGCTGAGTTGCATTGCAGAGAAGAGCCGTGCCACGTGGCCAGGGACAAAGCACAGTTTTCGGAGGGAGGGTTGCAAAATGCTAAGCAAACAATGCGAATCGCTCGATGGCACGCTCATCAGATGCGCCCACTTTATCGTTCATTCCTTCCACGCTGAAAGATTCATCATAACTCAAAGACTGTTCTGCGGCTCTGCCACGAGAACCAATACCACTCAATAAGGCTCCGCACAGTATAGAGGACAGCGAGGGATGGGGAGCAAGCTCATTGCTCAAAAGTGCCAGCGACGCCAATGACGGGACAGTGACAATTCTTTCACCGGATAGAAACAAAATAAATTATGAGCCTGATAAATTGAGGAAGTGGTCCGAAATCAATAAAACGGGAATCAATAGGACCTTGCCGGAGGAATGAAAGATTTTATATGGTGTGTTGGGGGGGGGAAGCAAAGTTGGGAGATGGGAGGGGGGAGAAGTAGGACTCTAAGCCAGCCGTAATCCTCCAGAAACGGTGCCAAAGGATATGAGTCAGGAATGCAATGCCATTGTCAATGGCATGATAATTGCTTCTCTCCACACAGTAGGAGCTGGGTCTCCATTTGAGACACTCTGTTTGGGTTGGGCATCTTATCATAATGAAGACAGACAAGCTGAAGAGAGTTCAAAGAACTGGGAGGGGGACTGCTCGAAGGCTCATGAAATAAACCTTTGCAGTCAGGTGAAAAGGGGGGATGAAGGGATGAATTCTTCTCTCATCGACGTGGCAGCTTAGGAAAAGAAGGAAGCCGCCTGAAATCCATAGCGTTACGGCCCCGTAAAGCCAATGCGGGTGGAGGGCAAGAAAACCCCGATAAAAAAAAACAAGCCAAGGGGAGACAATCAGTAATGGGATCATTCAAATGGGGAAAGACTGGTGCTGGGAGGGAAAAAAGAGATTAATTAGTTGCAGTGGGCTTTAGGATCAGCAGGGGGGAAGGTTTGGGGTGAAGCCGAAGAAGGAATGAGGTTTCCCAGCTTTGCAAAAGGGGAATGCCCAGAGCCTGGCAGTCAGCCGCCCGCCCACCCCGCTCATTGAGACTGTCGAGAGGGCCCCCTACTCTGCCCTACTTCTTTCTGAGAGGGAATCATTATCAAGAGGAACAAGGCAAAACCCTTCACAGCAGCAGTGCCAACAGCCTCCCAGAGGAAGGAAGGTAATGGCTGCATTCAACTATTAAAAGAACTCATGGTTTTATCAAATATCCGTCTGCCGTGATTTTGAAGTGCCCAGGCCCTGGGTGAGATCAGGACCGCGGCACGGGGAGAAAGGGCTGCCGCGTATACATGCAGCCTCCAATGGGGCAAGCAGTGCCCTCCCCCCAGAGCCATTTCAGGTCAGGGAAGGAAACTGAAGGCCCTTCCTTCCTCTGCACAGCGATCCAAAAGCAAATCAGAGCCCCACAAGTTTGGGAAACGAGTTCTCAGACACCAGAAATATGATGGTCTCTTCCCTTCCATGATTTTCTGAGTCAGTTTCAGGTCAGTGTGGGAACCCAGACTTTTTTTTTGCTATCAAATTGGAGGTGACTTATGGTGACCCCATAGGGTTTTCAAGGCACGAGGCATGCAGAGGTGATTTGCCATTGCCTGCCTCTGCATAGAGACCCTTGACTTCCTTGGTGGTCTCCCATCCAAATACCAAGCAGAGCTGCCTCTGCTTAGCATCCAAGCTCTGATGAGTTCGAGTTAGCCTGCGCTAACCAGGTCAGGTCTTAACCCAAACACGACATGTTAAAGATTGTAGACAAGCTGGTGTTTGTTGGTTTGAAACCAAGATGTCAAAATACAGCTTGCTGTTGGCATGTGAACCACCATTTTTATCCATTATGGTAGCTGTGCCCTCCAAATTCACAAATGACAGTCTATTGAGGAGGGCCATTTCCAAATCAAACTCGAGACCAAGAGGCTGTGTGTTACTCTAGAACTATGCATCTGCACTGGCTCCCACGTTCTGCACCCAAACCTTGATGCTGATGCTCACTGATTGTAGTAAAGCCACTCAGAGTGGCCCCCAGCACCCTCAAATGCACCCCCAATGTAAGTAGTCTCCGTAGGCCCAGAAATCACAGGGTCCTTTCACAGCTGACCAAAGGGAGGAAATGAATATTGAAACCATAGCAGGCACTCTCCATCATCCCCATGAATATTCCAGTATTCAATAACATTTCTATTGTTGACTGAGTTTCTTCTCTTGAAATCACTTGAAAGGCAACTGAAATTGCAAGTGTACGAGGCTTTGGCGACAGCTTCGTTAGCTGCCCATTAAGGTGTGCCAGTCCTTTGTCAGGCAAATGGTTACTCTGAATTAAGAAAAGTTCTGTCTGAATTAATCCTTTCTTCTTTTCCTATTGAATTCTCAAATTATGAAATCGGCTTTTGTTTTGTTTTAATTTGGCTCTTACGTGCTGCAGCCTGCAGGGTGTGTTTTTTTTAATGGGCTCTGCTGAAGGACCATGATGAGTACCGTCTTCCCTGCCAGGCATTCTGAGGTCAGGTCGGATGTTTATCTTACCTGGAACGGCTTAGCAATTAACAAAACAGTTTTAACAACCCAAATGCTTTAATAACTCCATGATGAATGCGGGATAGGCCACCACGACCCACCCCAGGTCCCTTCAGAACCAAAGAGTTCTGCCAAGCCTTACCGAGCGGAAGAAGAGCAGGGCAGCCCGAGGAAAGCATTGGCTGGCCCACAGCCAGGATCTGGCTCAGTGCGCAGGAACCGGAGGCCAGGGTCAGAGGCTGTGCAGAGTCACATCAGCGCCTGCCAAAACGCCCAGCTGAACCATCTGCCAAATTAATATTCCTAGCTATTTTTAATATCTCGTTTCCAAAGGATCAAGGGGCGGGAGCCGGCAGAGGAGAGGAGGACTGTAAGGTCTTCCCGTTTCAAAGTTCTGTCGAGAGCCTCATCAGTCTGGTGCTTTGTTTCAGACTTGCGATCAATTCTTGCCCGCTGAAAGATGCCTGGTCCGTTAGGCCGAGAGCGTTGACACACACCACTGAGCACAAGAGGCAGCGGCTGCCACTTAGCAAGGAGCCGGGTTTAGCCTGAAAGAACAAAGGCAGGAACTGAGCCGGCTGAGGAGCAAGCGGAGACTGACAGCACCGGGCCACAGGCAAACAGCTCCACCTGCTACTGGAGCCAAAAAACGCTGCCACTGGCATCCATGCCTTGGTGCCCGCTGTAATATTCTCTTTGTGGAGCTGTCCCTCACGACGATCCAGAAACTGCCTTGTTGTCAAAAAAAAAACAAAGTGGGGAGCTGAGAAGAATGGTGGAGGAGGAAATGATTTGGAAATGCCCAGGGCTGAATTCAGGGTTGCCAGCCTGTGGCTGTCGCCCGGCGGGAGACTGAGGGGGTGGAAAGCTTGGGGAGTGCCCTCGCTCAAAGGCAAGACATCATTTCCATTTCCATGGCAAACCCAAAAGTAGTGGCTGTGCTCGAATTCACCCTAGAGTGGTCAGATATCACTACTGGGTTCAGCCCGGAAATGATGTCATGCCATCAGGTAACACTGATTTTTTTCCCCTACCATATTTTTCCCTGCCAGCCTACCAAGCAGTAGCGCGGGCCAAGGGGTTACCAGCAGGAGGTCACCCACTAAGGACTGTCAGCTCTGAACTGGAAAATTCCTGGAGATTTGGGGGTGGAACCTGAGGAGGGTGGGGCTTGGTGAGGGGAAGGAACTCTTTCTGCGCAGCTGGGAATACAGCTTTTTCAGAATCCCTGACTGAACATATAGGTTCAGTGCATACATTCAAAGTGGAACTAGCTGCTGTGACCCCCTTTCCCCCCACCATGTGTGTGAATTCTACCCTTTGAATATCTGGAGAGGACTTGGACCATATTCTCTACTTAGAGCCCTGCTCAGTGGTAGAGCATCTGCTTGGCACACAGAAGTTTTCAGTCTCCAGCAACTCCAGTTAAAAGATACGGCAATAGGCCCTCACCTGGATCACCCAGGCAAGCTCAGTCTCGTCAGATCTCAGAAGCTAGGCAGGGCTGACTCTGGCAATACCAGAGGCAGGAGGGCGGGGGCAGGCTTTATTCAACCACTTCTCTGACTATCCTCCAGGCTGCCCATAGGTGTCAGTCACCAGAGGTTGCCATGACTTCCAGGTGCACATGCATCACACGCACATGCACACACGCATATGAAAAATACAAACAAAAATACAAAAAAATATTAAAAGATCTGGCATCATGGGCCATCAAAGACCTCTGCCTGAGCCCCTGGAGAGCCGCAGCCAGTCTGAGTAGACAATACTGATTTTGATGGACCAAGGGTCTCATTTCGGTATAAGGCAGCTTCATGTGTTCATGAATTGAGGGCCAAACTAAATGTGGCAGTGTCCTTCTGGTGGCCAGAAGAACACCATCACATCTAGTTCGGCCCTCACTAGATAGCCTTAGGCATCCATACAATGGGGATAACAATAGGAGGAGGTTGTTTTAAATAACCTTTGTTTTGATTGTTGTCTTATCATCTGCCAGTGTTTCCCTATTCTTTCATCTCCTGCCAATGTTTCAGTATTCTTCTTTATTAGCTGTTTAAATTGTTATTGGCTGTGAAGGTGTTTATGGTAATTATTGTATCTATTGTATTTCACTTCAGAATTCTACTATTGCTATTTTTAATGTAATTTATTGGCCGGGAGTGCTTTTTATTCTTATTGATGGCAGTTATGTTTATTTGTTTTGACTGAAGTTTTTTTTAAAAAAATCAACATTCTGTTTTTCGACTCTTCACCCCAGCTGGTGGTGGTGGAAAGTGCCAGCAAGTCTCAGCCGACTTACGGCGACCCTGTAGGGCTTTCAAGGCAAGAGATGTTCAGAGGTGGTTTGCCATTGCCTGCCTCTGCATAGCGACCTTGGATTTCCTTGATGGTCTCCCATTTAAGTACTAACCAGGGCCAGACCCGCTTAGCTTCTGCGATCTGCTAAGATCAGAAGAGCCTGGGCCATTCAAGTCAGAGCTTTCATCCCAGCTACATGTGTAGTGTACAACTTAGCAAGACGATTGTAGAATTCGCACTCCGCAAATGCACAGAGGCTAAACTAAAGCTGCCTTGGTTGGTAGTCAAAAAGTTTGTAGAACAAGGGTCCCAATCACACACAGAAGTTGCAGCGGGATACTCACAGATGCTGGGTGGAGTTTACGGGTGTGATCAAATGAGCACATCTGGCAAGCGTTACGTACCCATTGCCAACCTGTCGTGCCCGGCCAAAGATCTGGAGTTAAAAGGTACCGGAGAAAGTCCACTATCTAATGCTTGCAACAGGCCACAGACAGACTTCCTCCATCTGATCGCTCCAGCACGCTCCCCTCGCTGTGTTGCAGTGCACCAGAAATGTGGGCGAACGAACTGAAACCTCAATTCCCTGCTGTCGCATCTGATCATGTTTGGGTGGGTCAAAGTGCGCCGGTGCAAAAAGCCATGCCTCTCCCCCACGTTATCTGGCCCGTGTGACCAGGGCCAAGGTTTTTCTTCCTAGCATTGTTTTCTATTGAGGAAATTTTGGCTCTGATTAATTGAATATATTGTTACTTTCTGGACCAGAATTGGAAGATACACTACAGTAACATCTTTTACTACCTGTGCACATGCATTGAACACATGACTTATTCTTAAGAGGCCTCATAAATATTCCTGTCTTGTGTCTATTAATCTTCCTTTGGAACATTCCTTTTTTTGGTCTAGAATTGACATATTCTTTGCCAGTCTTTTGTAACATGTATCTATATGTACTTCAGATTGGTTGACCTCTTAAGAAGGCCTCATTGGGCTGAAATGCATTAAGTCACAATAACTGGTCTCTGTGTGTGTGCCATTTGTACTTTGTAACAAGGCTTTCATTGGGCCCTTAGATGTTTTAAAACTCTTTTTTCAAAATAAATACATGTATTTTTATTTATAACAAATATACATGAGATTTTAACTATTGACCCTCCACCAATGCTCCCTCTAAGCTGTGGAGTCCTGTGAGCAAAAATTCTACTTTCTGAGCTGCTGGCATTAGAGTTGTGAGCAAGCGATTTGACTACTGCATAAATTAGTTTGCTCTGGAGCCATCTTTCCTGAGCTAAGACAAAAATGGGTGAGCCGGAGGCTAAAAAACGGTGAGCTAGCTCACACTAACTCAGCTTAGAGGGAACACTGCCCTCCACTATGTTTCTTTCTTACCTTTTCAGCTCTCGATAGCCTTCCTAGCTGCCAGTCTGCAATGGTCACGAGCTGTAAATTTATATATTAATGGAATTGGCCCAGATAACCAATGATCCTTGCCTAAAGCTGCATACAGGCAATGAAGGCTGCATACAGGCAAAGTTGCCCCAGGGATCCAAACCACCCAGGTATCCTGCAGCACTGCCCTTGCTCTTTGTCATGGTGAGGAGGGCGGGCATCAAGTTTGTCACCACAGCGGCCATGCAGCCTGCCTCGCAGGGCCTGGCAATCAACTGCACAGTGCAGGAGGTAGAGCAATGAACGGCCTATTGAGAAGCCACCCCGTCGCCAACACGATCCATAGCAAGACAGAGAAGGACCGAGGCAAGGTGCTGTCTTCTCCCCCTCCCAGGGCAGGAAGAAATTGAGCCTCCGTAGGCCAGAAGGGTCCAGGTGAGTGGTGGGGCTCCTTCCACTGCTCCACCCACCCACTTGCCCACTGGCTTGCCACTGTGGGGGTTTCTCCCACCTGGCCCACTTGCCCATTGCCGTGAAGGCTCTGTCCAGTCCCCACAGCGGGGGTGGCTTTTGCTTGCCATGTCCTGGGCTCTGGCTGCCCACTCCGCTCAGGGTAGCTGCGGAGGCCACCTTGCTTGGGTGGAGAATGTTTATTCTGGGGCTAGGGCTGCCACCTGCCAGACAGGACATGGAATTATCCCACTGCTAACAACCCAGACTACAAAGATCAGTTCCCCCGGAGGAAACGACAGTTTCTGTAGCATTACATTCCTGCTGAGCTCCCCTCTCCTCCCCAAATTTCACTCTCTCCAGGCTCCACCCCCAAATCTCCAGGAATTTCCCAACCCAGAATAGGCAACCCTGTCTTGAGGGCTCATTCTGGACTTTTGCCCAGACCCCCAGAACCACTCAGACTACCCCTTTCTATGGGCTATATAAAGCCTCTTTTCTTTTGTGAGGGGCATTGTGAGATGAGAAAAGAGATTTTGGAATTCTTCTGAGGAGAGTCAGGCTTCTGGGGACCGAGAAAGGCAAAGACATGAGCAGAGCATGAACAACAAAGAAGTTCTTGATTGTTGTTCAGAGATCTGTCTGCTTTCCCTTTTTGTAACCAGTCTTCCCTCTAAGCTGCGTTTGTGTGAGCTAACACAGTTATTTAGCCTCCGGCTCACACATTTTTGTCTCAGCTCAGGAAGGATGGCTCCAGAGCAAACCAATTTATGCAGCAGCCAAATTGCTCACTCACAGCTTTAATGCCAGTAACTCACAAAGTAGGATTTTTGCTCACCAGACTCCACAGCTTAGAGGGAGCATTGTTTGTAACCAATGGCTGCTTCTAGAACAAAAAAAAAAAGGTTGTTATTTTTCTGAAATTGGTGTTGTGCTTGGTCTCTGTGGCCATATATAAAAGCTTAACTTGGTTCGTGCTTATCAAGATACAAAGAGAAGGTAAAGAGGCATCTGTCTGGGTTTGAATAATTCTAACAATAATAAGTCTAACAAGTAAAATTTCCAAGGTTATCCCTTATACCTGTGGTGGATGCAAGAAGGATTTGGAGAAGAGTGTCTTAAGAGACTGACACGGAGGGTCTGGTTTACAGGTTACCCTCAGATATGTCTGTCTCTAAATCCCAACCCTTTGGTGGAAATAAAGAGAAATCCTAGACATGGGGGGGGACCTACGGCAGCTGAGTAAATTCTACATTCCTCTGTTGGAAAGAGGTACCTACAGGGACCGTTTTACCACATGCATCACCTCAGCTGCTTCAACTGAGGTGATATAAAATGTAAATATTATGATGATAATAAGTGTAGTTACTATTATTAATCACCACCACTATATTTAATAGTAAATTGGATGGCCCCTATGAGGAAGATGAAAACAGCAAAATGGTGTCAAATAAGGATCTTTTAAAAAAATGCTGAGAGTGCTCTAGAGGGGACAAAATGGCGAGAGCACCTGAGCATCATTTAAAGGGGGGGTGAGAAATCAATCTACTCAAGCCCCTGGGAGCTTAGACATGCCTTGGGGGATGTTTGTGGGGCAGTGTTTTCTAACTGTGTCACACTTTGCCTGCGAGACTGGTCCTGGTTCCCCGGTGGCCGTCGCGTCTGAGGGCCCAACTGCGGGGGCGGCGGCCCTGGGAGCTGGATATTCCAAAGGGGGGGGAGGAGTGAGACGCCTCAGACCGGCAGGGAACAGAGTTTCATTCACCCCGGAGGTCCCTCTGCCCGCGTGTCTGGGAAAACTCCTGGTCCCTTCTCTCTGGGCTTCGTGCCGTCTCTCTCGCTCTCAGTAATTCCCATAGACCCCCTGCTCCTCTCCAGTGTCTCCTCCTCACCGCCCTGTATCCCTACCCCACTCCCAGCACCCCCATCAGCCTTGTCATGCCACCCCTCCCCGTCCCAGCCCTGCCCCCCTTCTTCAGCCGGGATGCCAAGCCCGTCGAGGTGGGGTGGAAGTTGCACTGGTGGTGGCTTGGTCCTGACTGTATAAAAAGGAACAAAGATACGGATGGCAAACTTTGTTTTTGAAGCGCTCCCCTATTGAAAGTAGTTGTAACACAAGATGAAAGGAACGGCTTGGCTGATCCTTGGCTTAGTCCCCTCTGTGGGAAAGTCACTCACCTCTGCCGACTGGCAGTCACCCTGTTCTGCGGGGGCTCTCCAAAGGCCCGCCATTGCTCCCAGTTGCCCCTTGAGGGGCCTGGCCCTGGCAGCGGGCTTGTCCAGCACTGTCTGCCCATCAGGGCACAGTGTGGGCTGCTCCTGCATCCCCACCGCACTCCTCTCAGTCTCCCTGGACACCTCGTTTCTCCGCCGGGTCGGGGGCCTTGCTGGTATGCAGGGTAGCTGCAGGGGTTCTCCCGCCAGTGTGGGAGGGTTGGGCTGAGTCCTGAGACCGCTGGGCCAGGACAAACTGTTCCCCACCACCATCAATTCCTTGCAAGTCCCAAGACTGTAATAATAATAATCTCATTTGTAAGGTCATTATACAAATTAAACCAAGCTAATATAAGCAAAGGGCTTGGAATTAACTACATTTCTTTATGTAGAAATCCTTACCCCCTTTTTTCTCCCCAATGAGGACCCAAAGTGACTCACAACATCACTCTCCCCACCTGCATTTTATCCTCACAACAATAACCCTGTGAGGAAGACTCGGCTGAGAGAGAGGAACCAAGCCAGTAAGCTTCCATGGCAGAGTGGGGATCCGAACCCAGGTCTCTGAGATCCTAGTCCGACACTTTAACCACTATGCCTCCCTGGCTCTCTCTACAAATGCTGAACCTTATCATCACTATTTTTTTTCTGGTTGCCATCTCCTCCTATGGTGCCAAATAAAACACTGCCCCCGGGGCTACCATTGCAATGATGGCAAACCTGCCCTCCGGCACTGATAGTGGGCCGGCCAGCCCACGTGCAGGCAGATTGCTCATCCGAATGACTGGCACTTGACTAGAGACTGCCAAAATGGATGATAAAACAATCGAGCATCTTTTGGCATCTTAAAGAATAGCACATTCTTTTATTGTAGCATAAGCTCGGATGGACTCAAGCCCACTTCCTTGGACGCGTTGGGCTTGAGTCCATGAAAGCTTATGCTGGCATTAAAATGTGTTAGTCTTTAAAGTGCCACTCAGCTCTTTTGTGGATTTGCAGCAAAAGACTAACATGACTCCTTCTCTGAAACTGGTTAAATAGATGAGGGTGGAGAAGTCCTTCCACAGCTGAGTGCCAGTAAGATTGCCAAGAATTAATAATTGTTCCATTAGGTACTCTCTAATGCCGAACTACCTCTTGACCAAAGTTTTGCCATCTCCCCCACAAAAAAACACCCCCTCCCATCTCTACTGCAGAATACTTGATGCACTGGTCAGGAAATTCTTACAAAGCGATTGCCCTGGCCACATTCTGAATAGACACCTTGAGTTCCCACTCCAGTCCTGTGCCACAGAATGACTGTCCCCTTGATCCTGACTGTATAAAAAGGAACAAAGATACGGATGGCAAACTTTGTTTTTGAAGCGCTCCCCTGTTGAAAGGAGTTGTAACACAAGATGAAAGGAACGGCTTGGCTGATCCTTGGCTTAGTCCCCTCTGGGGGACAGTCACTCACCTCTGTAGCAGCTCACATTCACACATTAGACCCCGGAAGGGAAATAAATTTGCCTTCCTTTAACATACTTCGCAGCAGAAAGCCCAACACAGGCAATAAGAGATCAAGGGAAAGCCACCTGAGAAAATGTCAGATGTGCTGAATTAGTGCTGAGGCTCCAACAAGCATTGTCCCATGCCAGGCAATAGTTACACAGGAGCTCTGTTGGGCAAACTTTCAGGATATCATCATGCCTGATCTAAAATTGCAATGATGCTCACCTCCAGAGAAAATGTCTACCTCTGTATAAGACGTCATATCACTTATTTATCCCCCTGTTCCATACTGTTTGGTGTCCATGAAGTTCCCTACACCCATCATACTGTTTGGTGTCCATGAAGCTCCCTACACCAGATCAGAACAGTGGATCGTCTAGTACATCACTGACTTATAGCAGCTCTCAAGCAGAGGAGGATCTTTCCCAACATTTGGTACCTAAGAACCTGAGCAAAGGTGCGTAAAGCTGAATCCAGGGATTCTTATAGATACTATGCTTATGACATTTACTTGGCCATTAGTCCATCTGACTCAGCATTGTCTGTTCTGACTGGCAGAAGTTCTCCAGGATCTCAGGCAGAGAAGGACCTCTTCCCAAATCAGCTATCTAATATCCTGCCAGGGAACTAACCAAGCGACCTTCTGTATACAAAACACATACTCGACTACTGACTCATGGGACCTCTGTGACATAGGAGCCTCTCATACCAACAGAAACACCTCTGAAGACAGATTGTTATAGGGGTTCTCCACCTCAGGTGGAGCATGACATAATGGTGATGGAAAGCACCATTGAGTTGCAGCTGACTTATGGCGACCCTGTAGGGTTTTCAAGGAAAGAGAGGTGGTTTGCCATTGCCTGCCCCCATGTAGCAATCCTGGACTTCCTTGGTGGTCCCTCATCCAAGTACTAGCCAGGACCGACCCTGCTTAGCTTCTGAGATCTGATGAGACTGGGCCATCATGGGCCATCTAGGTCAGGGCATAATGGAGGGGGCTATATGTTACAACCACATTGAGGCAAGACATAATTCACCAGCCATTTCCAGGAGTCTTCTCTTTTTTTGCAAAAAAAAATATTTTCTATAACACATACAAATACAGACATAGACAAACATCAATGATAACATAAAACTGGGGGTACAATATGAGTAAACCAATTTTGGAGCCAATTAAATATCTCTTTAAGCTTATACCTAACAGTGGAAAGTAATTTTTATAAACACTTTTGCAACCATTTGTGCAAACATTAGTACTGTTATCGTCTTTACCCTCTTTTCCACTTGCTTATATATCTTGTCTTGTCTTGTTAGAGACATGGTTCTCATGCCATCTGTAAAATCTTGCCCGTGTATTTTCAAAAGTCTCTTCCGTGTGATCCTTCAAAAACAAAGTGAGTTTGTCCATCTCTGCTGCTTCAAATATTTTATTGATAAATTCTTCTTTACTTGGCATGTCCTGACTCCTCCAATATTTAGCATACAATATTCTTGCAGAAGTAGTTATATACAACATGAGATAAGAATCTTCTCTTTTAAAATAATCTGGTAAAATATTCAACAGTAATCCAGGAGTCTTCATGCAACATCTGGAACATGTCCTTCACAAACTGATACACAGGAGCATGGATGGTTGGGAATTCCACTGACCTTTCCATCAGGCAGAAGGTTCCATTGAGGATTGGCGCAGAACTGGAAAGTTCCCATATGCCAGCACCCAAGAAAGTTGGCCAGACAGAAAGATACAATTCTACCTACCTAGGATCTCCAAACTTGGGGAAAGTGACAGGCCATGAACACAGAAAAATCAAGAGGCTGAGTCCTTAAGAGAAGCCAAACTAGCAGTAAATGAATTCTGGCTTGATCCAGCTGCTCTCATGTGCCCTGGATTAGCTCCACTTTCTGAAGCTATTAAAGCTGTGTGTGTAAAGCCATCGGGTCCATCAAGTTCTTACCGCTGGATGCAATAACCTGTAAGTATTGCTATTTACCTTCACAACTCCTTTCAGCTGCCACAGCTGATGATAAAAACACTTGGAGTAGAGGCCTCCAATGAAACCCATGTGGATGGAGTGCGTAGGGGCAAAGATCAGCCCTTGCAAAGGTGTCCTGCTGCAGATATACTGTTTTAATGGCCTAGCTGTCCAGAGGATGATACTTGGGAAACTGATTGCTAGGCCCCCGTTGTTCTACAAATTAGTTTCAGAGCCAGTGTTCACTGTGGCTTTAAATAGAACTGTCCGGTTTTCAACTATAGAGGAGCCAAAAGAGGAAACTAGTGGTAGGTGCCCAAACTTTTCCAACAGTTGTGATGCAAATCAAAGTCAAAGTATTTGGTTTTCACATTTTTCTATCACTCTTCCTCCAAGGAGCTCAGGGCAGCCTAAGCAAGCCTGCTGTCTATATGCTTAAACCTCACAACAACCCTACAAGGTGCATTACTTAATTGAGTAAGTGTGACTCAGGGTCTGAGTAGAGGGTCTGACACCTTTCTCAAGCACATCCCTGGGCCTGGTTGCCCGGCGTGGTTGGGAGTTCTGTGCAGGGGTGGTCTTAGCCATGGGCACCTGGGGCAGCCATCCCAGCCCCAAACTGAGAAGGGTTTCCAGCAACTGATGAAGGAGGGGAGGAAAGAAGAAAAACGTCAGGCTCCGGCTTCCACTGCTGGCTCCTGCCCATGCCACACAGTGGGATGATTCTGCAGGCCCATCATTAAGACCACCTCTCATTCTGTGTTTTCTAAGTGTGCATGGATCAGGACAATACCATGCAAGGATCAGGACAACACCGAGATTGGCCAAGATCATGTGAAAAAGCTGGCTGAATCCAGCTCAAAGATGATCAACACACTATGTTTCCCCAGCGGCACAGAGAGTGGTTCCTCGGGACCATTTCAGGCTGGGAAAAATAGGGTTGCCAGTTCCAGGTTGGGAAATTCCTGGAGATTTGGAGGTGCGGCCTGAGGACAGCACCACTTGGGGGATGAAGGGCTGCAGCAGGGTACAATGCCATAGAGTCTTCCCTCCAAATGAACCACTTTCTCCAGGGGAACTGGTCTCTGTAAGCCAGAGATCAGTTGTAATTTCATGAGATCTCCAGGCCCCACCTGGAAGTTGGCATCCCTACAAAAATGGCACAGCAAGGTCCATTTAAACCCCCCTCTCCTTGATTGCACCTGGGGAGCATAGAACAACCAGACCACAACAGTAAACCTGACCCAGGGACATAACTACTGTGTAGTTAGGCCCTAGAGCTGCGGTGGCTCAAGTGGTTAAGACGCTGAACCGCAGGCTGTGGAAGGTCAGTAGTTCAGCAGTTCAAGACCCGTGAGTGCCGCATGACGGGGTGAGCTCCCGTCTCTAGTTCCAGCTCCTGCCAACCTAGCAGTTCGAAAGCAAGAAACTGCAAGTAGATAAATAGGTACCGCTTCGCCGGGAAGGTAACAGCATTCCATGTGCCTTGGTGTTTAGTCATGCCGGCCACATGACGACGGAAATGTCTTCGGACAGCGCTGGCTCTTCGGCTTTGAAACGGAGATGAGCACCGCAACCCTAGAATCAGATTCGACTGGCTTTCGAGCAAGGGAACCTTTACTTTACTTTAGTTAGGCCCTAAGGTCATTAAGTAAGTTTCATGGTGGTGGGGGGATTGGAATCCAATTCTCCCTAATCTGAGTTCAACCCATCAGCCATTATATCACCCTGGTCCTCAGGATGAGGTTGTTCATGTGATACAGTATGGGGACGGCTTGAGCCAATAAGAAGGCAGGAGTGCCCCAAACCTCCCCAATTGATATATAATGGGGGGATTGAGTCACAGGTGGTCACCCATGGAGTAATCTATGCTTCAAAGCTGCTGTCAGCCGTCTGTACCCCCTGTCCATATGGAAATTGTCATCCATCTGGCTTTAGAGCCTCGTGTTTTTCAGTGTACAAATGGAGCTCCTGCATACGGAAACTCCCCCACCCTATCCTATAGAAGGGAGCAGCTCTGAATATGCATCACTGTAGATATCAGTACTTGCCTTTCCATCAGAGTGAATGGAGAGATCCTTGTTTGCGGGGGGCAACAGACGCAACACCTCTTGAACTCCTGCCTGTCAGGTTGCTCTTCGAGACACATGGGTCCTGCCGGGGGTGGGGAGAGAAAGCAGTCTTAACCATCTCAGTATATAGACTTCAGTGGAAAGTTGCCCTTTCCGGTCTCCTCAACTCTCAAAATGAAAATTTCATACTGATCTGTTCCTAGCCTGCTGTTCTGGAAAGTGGCAACTTTTCCATTGCCTCCCCAGCACCTTGATTCCCAATAATATGCCTGTCTGTTTGCACTTCCACGGCAGGAGGTTTAATAAACCACTGCATCCTAACACAGTGGACGGATCCCATTTGGACTGCACGAATGAGGGATGGAATGCTAGAGAGAGACTTGATGGAGGAACGGTGCGCAGAGAACAGGTTGCAATCACTGCTTCCCTTGAAACAATTACATCTCAGAGATAAATTGGATACTCCCCATCTCATGCCCCTCCGGTGATAAGACCAACCAGGGAGAAGAAGGAAAACGTCTCGGCCATGGGCAGGATTCCTCAAATAACAGACAGACACACACAATCTATTTTCATTAGGGTCAGCGGATAGCTGGTGGTGATGAGCACAAAAACAACAACATGCAACGTGTTGAGAGAATTGTCTAATCCATATTGATCACACAGAATATGTTCGATATAACTCCACTGCTTACAAAACCTGATTGGACCTCACCCCCACCCCTCTCTCTATATATATAGCTGATGGCATTTCACAGATGGAGCGGAAGGCTTCTGGAATAGACCGTATGCCTCCATTTTACCCTTTCCCACCCATCCTTCATCATTCTTATGCACCAGGTACAGAAAGGCTGCAGTCACACAGACTAAATAATCCACTTTCAATCCACTTTCAGTTCACTTTTCAACTGGATTTTAATGGACGAACTGGCAACTATGACAGGCAGAAGGAAGATCTTCGTCACTTAGTGAGTAATCAGACTGTGGAATTCACGGCCAGTGGATGGAGTGATGGCTGCTAGCATAGATGGCTTCAAAGGAGAATGGGGCAGATCAATGGAGGAGAGGTCAATCAGTGGCTGTGGCCATGATAACTAGAGGGGACTTTCGCATCCAGATTCAGTAAACCTCTGAGTACCAGTGCTTTGAGGTCAGGTCAAGTCCATTGGCCCTTGTATGCTAAATGTTGGCATTTTTACATGAGGTGTGATTGGGCCCTTATATGCTTTTTAATTCTTTGTTAATAAATACACATATCTTTTCATACTATACATACAAATTAAATTTTTTATTGTTGGCCCTCTATTCTGTTTTACTTACCTTTTAAGTTCTGGATCCCAGGTTTTAGGGTTGAGTCCCCCCCCCCTATTTTTTGTCCCTGGTTTGTTGGTCCACCAAAGCAGCTAGTTGGCCACTGTGTAAGGCAGGATGCTGGACTAGATGGACCACTAACCTGGCAGACACCTATAGGGTTGCCAGATCCCCCAGTTTGGTGGGGGTTACCCGCTTTTAGGGTAGCCCCCGAGCCCCTACACCCACAGCCACCCCTCTCCCTTATCTCTTGAACCTTTTAAGTGCAAGCAGCTGAGGTGAAAGGGCCCTGTGTGCCTGATCTCTGAGTGACACAAGCACATGGAGCCCTCCAGCTGCCTGTACTTAAAGGGAACCCCACGCACCCACGCACCCGATCTCTGAGCGGCAATGACACTTGGAGATTGAGCACATGGGGCCCTCCAGCTGCAGCTTGCAGCTGGCAAGACCATCCCCGCAGGGGCGGGGCTTGGAGCTGGGATGTCCCCAATATGAAATCATCATGTTAGAGATGCCCCCAATATGACATCATTATGTTGGGGATGCCCCCCCCACCGGGAACGCCCCCAAAGTCCCCCGCTGGGGATGAAGATGGACCTGGCAACCCTCACCTTTTAGGTTTTTATGTTCTTACTTTAGCTTTCCCACATAATACTAGACACAAGTTTCTTCCTCCACACACATCTCATCTTCCTTCCCTGCCATCATGGCCTACATTGCATCTGAATCAGTCATGGGCTATATGAGGGTAACATACTGGAACAGAATCCAGACATGATGGAAATGCTGTTGCTTTGTGGTTCAATCTACCTGGGATGTGGATTTCAGCTTATTTTGGAAGGGGTATCAGCTATGCCCCTTTGAGGAAGTCTGACCACAATTCACATTAACCTCCAGATTAGACAGTTGTGCTGTGCTCTACATTGGGCTGCCTAAACTCCAATTAATCCAAAAACCTCCATTGATGTCCAGGGCCAACTACCAGAATCACATTACACCATTTTTTATGCAATTGCATTGGTTTTCCAGTGTAGTTAGTCTTTGATCTTTAAAGCCCTAAATTAGTTAGGACCAGGGTGTCTGAAGGACCGCTTTCTCCCATAAGAACTTCCCTGATACTGGTATCATCTCTAGAGGACCTGATGCCAGTTGAGCCGGGCAATGCAAAATGTGATAATTTCACGCTCTTTATCACGCAAGCTGGCTTCGACACGCACATACAAAGTGTCGCATGCCACCAGGCTGAAAAAGACCTCTCCTGGAGTCTTCAGGTCAATTCCTGGGAGACAGAGGGCACAGGGTGGAGACCCTAGACCCCGCCTGTGATCTCCATCACAATCATATGTGACTTGAATTTTCCTCCTGCTTTCCACACACACATTGTTCCTGCTCTGGATCTGGGAGAGCATTCTGCCAGCCAAATTTAAATTTGAAGGTTTCCAGCCAGGTACAAAAGAGGACTGGTTTGCTACTACTATAAATATTAATACAGTTTTCATGGAGAGCATTTAAGCCAGCAGAATACACAAGGCTTTTGCACCTAGTTGAAGAAGACAAGACTGGCTTGCTCCTAATACAAACACTTGAAATGGAACCAGAAGATAATTTGAAGAACATAAAAAAGTTAAGCATTGGTTTGCTCCTAACGTAACATTGAGCTGTATCAAGAGGCTGACACCTTCAATACGATAGGATTACTCCTGAGGAAGATTGGGACAAAATGAGTTTATCTCCAGGTGCTCATTGAGAATGGCGGACTTTTCCTTAGAATATTGTAAAGTTTTATTTATAATATAATATGAGGGTGGCTCAAGTGGTTAAGACGCTGAACTGCAAGCTGTGGAAGGTCAATAGTTCAGCAGTTCAAGACCCGAGAGTGCCGCATGATGGAGTGAGCTCCCGTCTCTAGTTCCAGCTCCTGCCAACCTAGCAGTTCGAAAGCAAGAAATTGCAAGTAGATAAATAGGTACCACTTTGGTGGGAAGGTAACAGCGTTCCATGCACCTTGGTGTTCAGTCATGCCGGCCACATGACCACGGAAACATCTTCGGACAGCGCTGGCTCTTCAGCTTTGAAATGGAGATGAGCACCGCAACCCTAGAGTCGGATTCGACTGGCTTTCGAGCAAGGGAACCTTTACCTTTTACCTTACTAAACGTCCTAGTCATACATATCACAGTGTTTGCTTGTTTGTTGTATTTCCTATCTGGATCAGACCGTGGCATACATGCTGATGGAGCTTTAGCCCTCTCTCCGGAACAGAAATGGCCTGGAGAAATAATTACGTGGCCTACTACAGAAGACTTTGTGGTGTTCTGGGGTGGGTGGGAAATTCCATTAAGTTACAGCCAGGGCTTTTCTTTTCCTTTCTCTTTTGGAAAAAGAGATGCTGGAACTCTCAAGACAGAAATGAAGTTTTCCATCCATATACTGAAAACTCAAGAGCTTTTAAACATTTTTAAAATAATTTTTGTCAAAGAGGTTCCGGAACTCCATTCCGGTGCACTCCCCCAGAAAAAAATAAAAAGCCCTGGTCATAGCTGACCACACAGAGGGTTTTCAAGGTAAGAGACATTCAGAGGTGGTTTTGCCAATGCCTCCCTCTGTGTAGTGACCCTGGTATTCCTTGGTGGTCTCCCATGCAAATACTAACCAGAGCCAACCCTGCTTCGCTTCCAAGATCTGATGAGATTGGGCTTGTGTGGTGTTCAACAATGGGCCAAGCAGTTCATTCCATGAACTGATTGTTTGGGTAACAGAGCAGGGGGGAAGGCTAAAGTCCCTTCTGCACATGCACTGGTCTAATCCAGCATGGGAACAATGCACATCAGAAGAAAGTAGAACATGCAAGACACATCAGGCGAGTGATGGAGTTCACAGGCTGGGTCTGAAGTCCCCATGATCTCATACCCTGTAAGCACCGTTTTGTGGAAACCAGTCTTTTGACGAGTGTTGCCAGTTGGAGCAGCCAGTACCAGATTAGGTGGAGCAATGATCTGTTCAAGGCGGCATCTTCTTTTCCCCATCAGGGCTCCTTTGCCTTGGACAGCTATGACCGATTCAACAGGTGAAGCTTTTCCTGCTTCTGAATGTTCTGGCTGCAAACTGCAAGCCCCTGTTGAATACCTGAGGGGTTAAAAAGCTGTAAAAAAGTACAGTAGCCCCCCACCCCAAAGGTGGCAGCATTCAGGCTCCAAAAGAGGCCTCTTATACTCTCAATCACCCATCAAATGGGGGGTGCATTTCATCTGGCTACAAAGGGAGGCCCCGGAAACAAATGACAGCTTGACAGCTGACATCTCTTCAGCCTGCAAGGAGGAAAATTGAAGAGAAAGGGGGAAAGAAAGCAGTCCGTCTCACACATTTCAAGCTGCCAAAAATCCCACGGCTTGCAGCAAGATATCCAGGAGGAAAGATAGATGTTGAAAGAGCTCCTGGCTTGCTCCTCCCTTAAGCAGGCTTTGATTATTAAGGACATTTGCCTGAATGGCACGCAACTCCCCCTCTCCTCCTTACGCAGTGACCTTTAAAACTACCTGCTAAGCTATTTGCACGGCTTAGCCCAGAAGCTTCACAAGACGGCGGAGAAAGATGAGCATTGAAGCAAACGGCTAAATCACCGCACCCCACTCCCGACAGCAACCCACAGCCCAGCCCAGCAGCAGATAAAGCGGCAGTCTTCCGAGCTCAAGATCACTGTCGGAACACCATTTACCATGCCAGATCTCATTTCTGAAGCATCTGCAGGAATGACACCGCCGAGCCTTCCCTAAGCATGCGCAAAGTTCTTTTTCCTCACTGCCATGGCAGCCACCAGTCTATAGTTGCCTCCCCCCCCTTTTCCCAGCAAGGTACTCCACCCTAGTTTCATTCATTCATCTCTTTCGCTGGAACTAGGGCTGACCAACCTCAAGGTGGTGGCCAGAGATCTCCCACTACTACACCTGATCTCCAGGTAACAGAGGTCAGCTCACCTGGAGAAAATGGCCAGTCTGGAAGTTGGACTCTATGGCATATGCCCCAAGCCCCACCCTCCTCAGGCTCCACCCTGCAAAATCTCTGGGTATTTCCCAACCCAGAGCTGACAACCCTGCCTGGAACATTGTTTCGGCTTCACCGACATCTGTTGTATCATTCGTGCCATCGAATCAATCAGGCAGGCCATGAAAGCTGTATTTATTTATTTATTTATTTATTTTATTATCTCACTTTGCTCCCCAATGGGGACCCAAAATGGTTTATATAATACAAATATATGTATATCTACTATAGAAACAGACTAGAAAAGGGGGGGAGGAGCAGGTAGGTTTTCTCCTCTGTCCTAGGAAATCTTCTGCCCAGCTCTTAGCTCAGAGCCAAAGGACAAGACCCCTTTGGGTCACACCTTGGGGTACACTCAGACTTCAGTTCTTGTGAGCAGGAGGAGAAACAAAGTCAGTGAGATCTTCTTCAGCTGCTGCCAGCTTAGCTAGCTGGCAGGCTCTTCTCTACTTCCTGCTCTTTAGGTGAATGTTTGCAAGAGCATCCTGACTTTCTTCCCTGACATGTTAAACCTGGATGCCTCAGCCAACCTGATCTCGTCAGATCTTGAAAGCTAAGCAGGGCCATCCCCGGTGAGTACTCATATGGGAGGCCACCAAGGAAGTCCAGGGTCACCATGCAGAGGCAGGCGATGTCAAACCACCTCTGTTCATCTTACTTCGAAAACCCTATGAGGTCGCTATGAGTCAGCTGCAACTTGATGACACTTTCCACCATTCCAATGGTAGACAATAGTTTAGTTATGACACTGGCATTTTGATTTCTTCATTTGTTTACTGAGTTCCCACCCTTCGTTCAAAGAGCTCAAGGCTCTGTATGAGGTTCTTCATGCCTCCATTCAAATCCTCATAACAACCCTGGGAGGGAGGCTAAGCTGAAGGAACACAACGGACCCAAGGTCACGCAGAACAAAGTTTGAGTCCAATGGCACCTTGAAGACCCACAAAGTTTTATTCAAATATAAGTTTTCAAGTGCACACACACCTTTCAGATACAAGTGTGTGTGCACACAAAAAGCTTATAACTTGAATAAAACTTTGTTGGTCTGAAAGGTGCCACTGGGCTTGAACTTTTTAGAACAACATAAGAACATAAGAGAAGCCAATGGCCCATCCAGTCCAACACTCTGTCACACAGTGGCCAAAAAAAACAGGTGCCATCAGAAGGTCCATCAGTGGGGCCAGAACACTAGAAGCCCTCCCACTGTTGCCTCCCCAGCACCAAGCCCTCTCACTATTGCCCCCCAAGCACCAAGAATAAAGAACATCACTTGCCCCAGACTGAGAGTTCCCATCTATACCTTGTGGCAAACAGCCACTGATGGACCTCTGCTCCATTATGTTTATCCAATTCCCTCCTGAAGCTGTCCGTGCTTGGAGCCACCACCACCTCCTGTGGCTGCTTCAGACCAACATCATTCTCTCCTCTTCCATCTGATCCTTGCAACAGCAGCAGCAGCAACAATAACAACAACCCACTGAGGCAGGATGAGAGAGTGACTGACCCAAGAGCAACTAAGCAAGCTTCCATGGCAGAATGGGGATTCCAACCTGGGTCTTCCAGATTTCACTCTGACACTCTCACCCCCTGCACCCTGCTAGCTCTCATAAGCCTCCCAACCACGCTTAGGAGAACAGCATCCCTTAGGCTCTGAGTGGGTCCCTGTTTGCTTGAGAATATGAGACCCAAATGGCTACAGCATTCCTGGGCCGGGAACATCGCCTCTGCCGCCAACCCATCCTCCAAAATACCTCTTGTCTGAATCCAAAGTTTCAGGTGTGCCTGCCTTTCTTTTCCTTTTGGCCTTGTTTTTGCAACATCCCCCTTCACACAGTTCCTTTACTGCAGAAATCAGTGCAGCCTCCAACTATCTATTATTCATGTCAGCAAACAAATTCTCTCCCCTCCAAGATCCCCAAATACCAAGTTTCAGCCTCCGTTGCGCAGCTTAAGACAAATGGAGAGCTTCTTCGCTCGCCCCTAATAAGACTCTAATAAAACAGCTCTATAAAAAAGGGCACACATTTTAGTATCTCCAGAGAATGACCCTTATTCTGGGAGCCGGCAATAATTCTCCCTCAGCCTGAAACATCAGTGGCAAGCCGGCATTCTTACAGAAAGCAAGGAACAGCAAGGAAGAGACGCCACCTGAACAAATTTTCTATTCCTCTTTGGCTTACAACGGAAGGCATGGGGGGAGTTCTCTAAAATGGAAGTCAGGAAGTGAGGGTAGGCAGAGAGAGGGGGCCGGGGGCAAGGAGTCTGTGTGGATATTTATCATTTCTGTGGAATGTTCCAGAACTTTAGAGTCCTCCAACCAGAAGTCTGTGAAGTAGGTCAAGATGAGGAAAGGGGGAAAGACTTGTTCAGAGCCACTTCAGAGACATATTGTTAGGCAAGAGGAGACTTGGGGGCTATTCAAGGTGATCCTTCTATGGTTTTTTACCCTCCCCTTTATTCAAGGAGCTCACAGCTCTGTCCCCCCCACCTCCATTTCATTCTCAAAATGAGCCTGTGGCATAAATCAGTCTGAGAGTGCATGACTGGATCTCACGGCACAGTGGGGGTCTTGCCATTTCTAAATAGTCACCCCTCCACCACCCTGTCTCTCACAAGAGTCAGACATTTTCATCAGCTTATACTGGAGACAGGGGATGTCACAGCCATCAATATTTGTTGACTGACAACTGTAAGCGCTGAACAGATATTGCAGAGGTAAGCATATTCATGAGCAGAAAAATGCACAGCAATAACGACTGCCATTTCCCAAAACTGTTCTTGTCCAGCAGCCTCCAAAATCTGCCTCTCCTCAACTCACTTAGGGCAGATTTTCTAGATCTGGGGAATGCCTTTTGACACCACCACCCCATGAAATACAGAGGTGAGCAACTCACACTCCAGGTTCTTGGAGCTCTCAAATGAGCGACAGCATATAGGTCCTTTCCGCACTAGACCTTAATACACTACACTCAGGTTCACCCCTGTAATTATCTCGGGGTATTTTTTGTTTCCACATTACACTGAGCTCACCCCGGTTTTGCCCCACACTTGTCCTGGGATAAACGGATGCTGTTACAACCATGGATAAATGCAAGGTATTGTGTTGCGGGTTAAACTCTGATAAAACCAGGGATGAGATCCAAGTGCAGAAAGGACGGTAGTTAAGCTGTGGAACTCACTGCCACATGATGTGGTGATGGCTGCCGACCAGGAAGGCTTTACATTAATAGAGGACAGGGCTATCAATGGCCATCGATGGCCACTGGCCATGATGGATATCTACTCCCTCTAGTACTGGAGGCAGTATGCCTCTTTGTCTCAGTTGCTGGGGAGCACAGGTGGGAGGATGTTGTTGCAGTCCTCCTGCTTGCAGGCTTCCTAGGGGCAGCTGGTCAGCCACTGGGTGAGCAGAATGCTGAACTAGTTGGGCCTTGGGTCTAATCCGGCAGGGTTCTTATGTTCTTATGAGCCCTTACACCCATTGTAGACCACCAAGCAACCACCAAGCATAAGGTGGCCTTGCAAAATGGTTCCAGATCATCTCTGAGAGAAATCAAATGTCTTCCTTTCCTAGGGTTGCCATACTCCAGGTGAGGCCTGGGGATCTCCCACTTTTACAACTGATCTCCAGCTGAGTCCCCTGGAGTAAATGGCTGCTTTGAAGGGTGGACTCTATGGCATTATACCATACTGAGGCACCTCCCCTCCCTAAACCCCACCCTCTCCCGGATCCACCCCCAAAGTCCCCAGGTATTTTCCAACCCAGACCTGGCAACCCTGCTTCCCCAGCAGGGCTTCTGATGAGCTGTGCAGATTAAAAGAAATCCTGTTAAACAGAGTTGCTGCCTCAAATAGTTGCTCTTAAGAGTTGCATGTAACCTCAATCCCTGACATATTGTGGTTGCCCCACCACCTGTAGCAGCCATTTTGTGACTGGCTCCACCTCCTGTGGCAGTAGGGTTGCCAGCCTCCAGGTGGGGCATGGAGATCTCCCACTTTTACAACTGATCTCCAGCTGACAGAGATCAGCTCCCCTGGAGAAAATGGCTGCTTTGAAAGGTGGACTCTATGGCACTGTACCATGCTGAGGCCCTTCCCCTCCCCAAACCCTGCCCTCTCCCAGATCCACCCCCAAAGTCTCCAGGTATTTTCCAAACCAGAACTGGCAACCCTATTCTTTCCATGGAAAGGAAAAGACAGAAACACCACAGGTGCCAGAGACAAGTTTATGGATAAAGCATTAAGAGACCCCAATTTACTCTCCGGTGGTCAGCCAAAAATTGGGTGACCTTGCACAGGAAGTCTTTTCTTTTATATATCATTCTAACAAGCAGGGGGGTGGGGGAGAGCTACCAGCCTACCAAATCCTGTATTGGTCAGTGACCATTTTACCCTGGTTGTTTGCAAGACCCCAGCCATCAGCTACCATTACGGAGGCCAGAGGAGGAAGCAGAAACAGCCAGACATCCCTCCATCATACTCGTCTCCTCTTCTGAGCGGCCACCAGCAACAGCAGCAGAAGCAGTGGCCCATTTTGTTGGCAGCCTTTCTCCCTCCCACCTTCCGTTTGCTATCACAAGGGTCATCAGAGGGAGTGTGGTAGTCAGCCAAGCACCACTCAAATGTGCCTGGGTGATGCCCCTGCTTAAAGCCACCTCTCTTCCCAGCTACCTCCAGGTGGGTCCTGGAGGTCTCCCAGAATTACAGCTAATCTTAAGAACGTAAGAACATAAGAGAAGCCAATGTTGGATCAGGCCAATGGCCCATCGAGTCCAACACTCTGTCACACAGTGGCCAAAAATACCAGGTGCCATCAGGAGGTCCAGTAGTGGGGCCAGGACACTAGTAGCCCTCCCACTGTTGACCCCCCCCCCAAGCACCAAGAATACAGAGCCTCACTTGCCCCACAGTTCCTATCTATACCTTGTGGCTAATAACCATTGATGGAACTCTGCTCCATATGCTTACCTAATTCCCTCTTGAAGCCATCCATGCTTGTAGCCTCCACCACCTCTTGTGGCAGTGAATTCCATGTGTTAATCAATCTTTGGGTGAAGTACTACTTCCTTTTATCTGTTCTAACTCGACCGCTCAGCAACTTCATTGAGAGCCCACGAGTTCTTGTATTGTGAGAAAGGGAGAAAAGTACCTCTTTCTCTACCTGCTCTTTCCCATGCATTATCTTATAAACCTCGATCATGTCACCTCTCAGCCATCATTTCTCCAAGCTAAAGAGTCCCAAGTGCTTTAACCTTTCTTCATAGGGAAAGTGTTCCAACCCTTTTATCATTCTAGTTGCCCTTTTCTGCACTTTTTCCAAAGCTATAATATCCTTTTTAAGGTGTGGTGACCAGAACTGTACACAGTACTCCAAATGAGGTCGCACCATTGATTTATATAGCGGCATTATGATATTGGCTGATCCATTTTCAATACCCTTCCTAATAATCCCCAGCATAGCATTGGCCTTTTTTATTGCAGTCATACATTTTCAGTGAGTTATCTACTACGACTCCAAGATCTCTCTCTTGGTCAGTCTCTGCCAGTTCAGACCCCATCAATGTGTATTTATAGTTAGGATTTTTTACTCCAATGTGCATCACCTTGCACTTGGCCACATTGAACCCCATTTGCCGTGCTGACGCCCACGTGCCCATCCTCAACAGATCCCTTTGGAGTGCCTCATAGTCCTTCCTGGTTTTCACCACCCTGAACAATTTCATGTCATCCACAAATTTAGCCACTTCACTGTTTACTTCCAACTCCAAATCATTAACGAACAAGTTAAAAAGCATTGTACCGAGTACTAATCCCTGCGGTACCCCACTGCTTACCACCCTCCACTGAGAAAATTGCCCATTTATACTCACTCGCTGTTTCCTATTAATTAGCCAGTTCTTGATCCACAAAAGGACTTGTCCTCTTATCCCATGATTTTTGAGCTTACTTAGGAGCCTTTGATGAGGAACTTCAGAGTGAGCGGATCAGTTCTCCCGGAGAAAATGGCTGCTTTGGAGGGTGGAGTGCATGGTGTGATACCCCACCAGGGTCCCTAGCTACCACCTGCTACCAGTGAGGCCAGAGGGCTCTCTCCTCTGAGAGAGACCACTGCCAGGTACCCCCCTCCATCACAACTGTAGTGAGGCCTCGAACAAAGATACTTGGGTTGCTGTAACCCACTTTGGGAGCCAACAGTTTGGATTAAAAGGCAGAGTAAGAATACAGTGTCAGTGGATAAAAACTCAAATAAATAATGGGCATTTGTGGAAGCTACTGACAATTCTTCCTTTCAGGGTCTCCCAATAAAGAAAGAAACCGCTCAAAGACTTAGACTGTCAGGACCAATATCTTTGTCTCCTGCATTTATTGGAGCTCCATATTTTCTCTTGATTCTGTGGGGCTATCCTTGTGATGTATCAAGGAACCGCTATCGTTTCCAGCACAAACAGCTAACACTAAAAAGAAGCTGAAGGGGGTATTGATTTCAGTTCATGTTTCTCCATTCTCTTCTCTCTTCAGTTTAATTTCCTTGCCCTGCTAGCTAGGTTAGGACCTTCTCCATCCTGCCAGGAAGGACATTATGCTTCCTTTGCAGATACAAATGTGCCTGTAGCGCCGTCTCTCCCAGCTGTCTCTCTCTCCCTCTCTTCCCTGTTGGGCCTCCATGTTCTGATCACAAGTAATAAACCTTCACAGTTGTCTAGGACAAGAGAACGGCCGCCTGCTGCCTTCAGAGAGCCTGGTCATGCGTTCTCCATCTGTAACACACTCAAGGGAAAGAGAGCCGCTCTTTACAAATGAAACTTGGACCTCAATTAGGTGTAAAAAGAACCAAATGAGAAGCCACAGAGAGAACAAAGCCTCCACAGAACCATATACAGAAACAAAGAGGGAGGAAGATTATTCGTTTCCAGCTGGTCACCAAACCTGTATCATTTGGAGGCGATATTCAAACCATATCTGTCTTCTGAGGAGAATCTCTGAGGAAGCTTCTTGTCGATTGGCTGTTAAAAAGTACATTGACTATAAAAATCTGCTTGGCATTTCTCAATGTTTAAGAAAGTAGGGATGATCATGAATATTCTTAGCCCCCTAGGTTCAGTCCCAAAGCAATTTGCTCTTTTCTTTCACGAAGAAAATCGGTCCAGGGCTCTCTGGTTTTTTTTCACCAAAGGTGTGTGCGTAAAGCACTGTCAAGTCATAACTGACTTACGGTGACCCCAGCAAGGGACTCTCAGGGTGAGTGAGAAGCAGAGGTAGTTGGTCATTGCCTTCCTCTGCAGAGTCTTCCTTGGTCATCTCCCTTCCAACCCTGCTTAGCTTCTGAGACCTGATGAGATCGGGCTCTACCATGCTGCCTCCCCTCCCTTTCGCCCAGGTAAGACCAATTGATTCTGCTGATGCTCCATTGCTCCACTCAGACATCAGAGCTGAGAAAAACTTTTTGCAAATTTTCAAAATCTGACACATTTCAAAATGTAGAGGTCAAAATTTTATCTCAGAATTGAGCGTTTTAATTTCAGTGGGCTGGATCTTGCAACACCCTTTTGTCAAAACTTCCAATAGAGAAATAGCCCCTTCAACACTGAACATTTTCTTTTACTTGATGAAAACTTCAGATGAAGACTTGGTGGAAGGAAGTAGTAGGACCTAACCCCATTATCTACACTGGATATTGAAATTCTGCTGTTTTGATTGGCTACGTGAATAGCAGTGTGAACAGAGCTACACTCTTCTAAACCCATGGATGATAGCAGATTTAGAATCTAACTCTGCCTAGGATTGCACTGTGACTCCTACAGCAAGTCAGTTGCCCAGTTTTTCTTGCTGCGGCATTTCTGCTTTCAGATGGTGTCAAATCTTGATTGTTGTATGGTTGATGCTGTCGAATGTGGGCTGCTGCCATTGGCTGTCAAACCTTGTCCAATATTCACAGCTACCTGTCAGAATCTGTCAAATACTGACTGCTACTGCATGTCCATTATCAAATATGGTCAAATGTTGACAGCTACTGCATGCCAGCTGTCAGATTTGGTCAAATGCACTTGGCTACTGCAAAATCTTTGTCTGTCAAATGCAATTGCCAAAAAGAAAATCCTTGCTGAATATTCGCACATTCGGCAAAACTTCACTATCAGAATTCACAAATAGACAAATAGGGGGGCAGGATTTGATTCAGGTTGCAGGTTGAATGTGCTCCCTTCGGCTGTTTAACACAGAACCAATTTGTAAAAGGCACGGCTGGTTCTTGTTGTTGCTTTGAAATGCTATGTTTTGACTTTTTCTCCCCTTCATCTTCGCCTTGATGTAAAGCATCATCTGAGCCAGTTCACTATCAGGTGGATACATTTTTTTTTTTCGGTCTGGGAACGAATACAAATCGGCCTTATTTTCCCAGAGTCAGATGAAAGCGTCTGGGATGGCGAGCAGCATTATTAATAGGCAAGAAAGCAATAGAAATATCGGGCTCATCATCCCAAATCTCCTAACATGCTCTTTGTGTCCTACCCAATAAATCCTTGCAGCGTTCACTTCCCAGGTGGGTCAGGATCATTTTACTATCAGTGCAATCAAGGAGAAGGCTGGACAATAGGGGCCCATTTCTATTGTATAACAGCAGTCCAACAACATTAATCTCAGACTGACAGATGATCCTAAGGGACCTGTCTCTCCCTCCCCCTGCCTCTGCCTGTGGGTAGTTTAAATGCAGGTACCTCCTGCTCTTGTGTCAAGGCATTTTCCATGAGATTCACAAACCACCGCAATGCTTTCAGGCAATGTTACCAGTCCTAAGGGGGGGAGAGGAATAGGATTTTTGTAGGGGAAATTTAGCTTCCTGTCCTTCTAAGCCAGAGATCGGCGTGGTTTGAAATTCAGAATATCAAGGTAGAACTCCACCAAGTGCCTCACTGCCACCTTCATTTGCACGTAAACTTGCATACATTTTTAATCTAAAACCCCTCCAAGTGGCTGTTGTGGCACCTTTCCCTGATGAATAGAAAGTCACTGACTCTGAAAAGAAAAATCCCTTGTGGTTTGCAGACCTGTCCTGGCGTGGCAATTGCAGGCAACAGGTGGCTGGTGGCTCTGTTTTATCTCTCTGGGCGAGGCACATTGGGCCCCTCTCTTGAAGACTAAGATAGCAATCCTAAGCTAGAATCCTACTCAGGTCTACTCAGTGGGGCTTACTCCCAGGAAAGTGTCCATAGGATTGCATTCTAAGAAGCCCAGAGGATTCCGATCAAAACAGTTTAGCAAAGGCAAAACGTACACGCATTCTGGCTGAAGGCAGAGTCCACAAGGAAGGACAATTTTGGAGCCCATCTCTTGAAATCCATTAGGACCTTTTAATTAACAGCAATTACTTTAATTAGACAGAAGCAAGAGTAGCAGGAAAAAAAGCACAGGATCAACAGCCCGGAGTCCCCTTCGCCAGCAGACTCCTCTCTGAGGCATCAACGACCAATGCATTTTCCGTCTCTGTTCTGCAGTTTTAAGGAAAGTAAGAGCTCCAGCCTGTTGGTGTGGGTTTTTTCATAATATGACAAGGTTAGGAGGTAAAAAGGTCATCTAACCTGACCTTGTATACCTCATAAGCAATGCTCCCCCTAGCTATGGAGTCCTCTGAGCAAAAAATCCTACTTTGCAAGCTACAGGCATTAAAGTTGTGAGCAAGTGATTTGGCTACTGCAGAAATTAGTTTGTTCTGGAGCCATCCTTCCTGAGCTAAGATGAAAATGTGTGAGCCAGAGGCTAAAAAACTGTGAGCTAGCAGACACTAATTCAGCTTAGAGGGAATACCGCTCATAATGGGTGTCTAAAAACGCAGGGAATTCATTTTGTTGTTGCTGTTGTTTGTTTTAATTTTCATGCAGCTAGGAAAGCTATTTTCACCCTGGCTAGGGCAAATTTCTCTCCTTTTCTGGTTTCTTTCAAGGATTTTTAACATCATGTTTATATTTGGTGTCTGGTGTCTACAACTGATGCAACAACCGGCATGGGCTTTATCATCAGGATTTCTGTTGAATTTCAGTGATGTGGACAAGAAAGTTTGGAACTTGAACTTTTAAAACTTGGTCACCAAACTCGATAACATCCCTAAAAACCATTTGCAGGTTGGACCGCAGAGGCACACAAACACGCACAAAGCCCTATAATCCCCCTGCCCCCAAACAGCTTGCGGTATCAGTCAGGGAAGTGCCCAAGGCCCGAATCTTCCAGACAATGCCTGAGTTGTCTACAGCCTTGTCAATGTCACAGTGCCAAAGGATTCTTTTTTCAGAAGCGACAAATAGTTTTTTAGCGAAGCCGATGGGCCTCGAGCAGTAATAAGCATTTGCAAACTGGGTTTCCTCGGTTGCGCACGAGCATGTGAAAATGGGATTCAGTGCAGGATGACGGTTCTCTTGCTATATGATAATAATTCCCGGGGACACCTGCACAGGTGCTAGAGAAAGTCTGTTCTCTTTCTCTCTCTTCCTGGGAAATTTTGCAATCATTTTTTAAAGGCAGGAGTGATGCCTGAACGCCACATTAAGGGAAACTTGTCGCGACTCCAATGTAGCCCCAGCCTGCTCTCGCTTCAGGTTCTGGATCCCTGGCTGGAAGTCATTTTCAAAATCCTTCA
The DNA here is from genome assembly GCA_029375565.1 of Gekko gecko. Lineage (NCBI taxonomy): Eukaryota > Metazoa > Chordata > Lepidosauria > Squamata > Gekkonidae > Gekko > Gekko gecko. The sequence goes on along the minus strand of JAPDNY010000012.1, from coordinate 25,673,169 downwards.
GCCACACTGAGACGATACAATGGGAAGAAGGGGAGGGAAAGAAACATTTCTTCCCTGACCCACACCATTGCTGATATTACTTGTGCTCTCATGCAGAAGTGAAACTAATCCTTTTAATGTGATCCTACCAAGAGGAACTGCCAAGCCTGTTCTTATCCCGCCTCATGTCTAATCCTTTATTGGATCTTGCTAAGCCCTTTGCTTCAATAATATCTTGTGGCAGCAGGTTCCACAGCTTAATTATAGGGTGCAAAGGAACACCTTGTCTCCTTTGCTGTTTAAAAATAGCACTTGTTTTAATAAGATCATTCCGTCTATCTCTCTCATGCCGGAAGGGGGGGGAGTCCCTTTTAGATAGGCAACCACGAAGCTACTCAGCTCTGCTATTTTATTTGACAGCTAATGCCGGTGGGGGAGAAAGTGCAGGAGACCCGGGTTCTAATTCTACTGCATTCTACTTGTGAGGCTTCCCTTACTGTTGGGGGGGGGTCACAATTCCTAGCTAGCGTTGCCAACTCCAGGTTGGGAAATTCCTGGAGATTTTAGGGCTGGAGCTTGAGGAAGGCAGGGTCTGGGGAACATCTGAAGAAACAAAAAGCTGTAGAACAGTACATATGCACGGTGCTTTGTACGCAGGTTGGTCAATAAAAAGAGCATGGATAATTCCTACTGCATTCATTCAGTTTTGGAAACAAGGTAAGGTGACTTAAAACTTCAAAGCCCAGGTCAAAATTCAGATAAGGATAATTTTTAAAAATTTTTTAATGAAGCTCTTCCACAGACCAGAAGTTCCGGTCATGAATTACACATTGCCAGCTTAGCAGTCTATGTCAAAGCTAAATAAAACAAAAGCCCAGTAGCACTTTAAAGACTGACAACATTTATTTCCATATGAACTTTCATGAGTCGCAGCTAAGCTTGCCCTCTGGCAAGCTCCATTGTTCATTTAAAAGAAAAAACCCAAAGGGTAGGCTAGGAATCACCACAAACAATGTGATTTTTACCGTAGAGTTTCTACCAATCCCTAGAGCTACTCTTTTGTCACTTCCAAGTTGCACCCAGAAGTGACACAGCAACATCACCAACATTGCACCCAAATCCACACTGTGGCTCAGTGGTGGAGCATCTGCTTGGCACATAGGAGGTCCCCGGTTCAATCCCTGGCATCTCCAGCTAAAAGGACCAGGTCATAGGTGATGTGAAAGACCTCAGCCTGAGACTCTGTGGAGCCACTGCCAGTCTGAGTAGACAATACTGACTCTGATGGATCAATGGTCTGATTCATTACGAGGCAGCTTCATCGGTTCTCTGACCCCAGCCCTCCTGCCAGTTGCCATGCTCAGCCTGGCAATCCTAGCCACAGTCCACTTCTTCTGATAGATTCGTGAAGGGAAAATACTGGGAAACCTTATGGAGAAAATTGGGGGGGCACCAAGGCTCGGTGTGAATTACACCATGAGTCTTTCAGGTGTACACCCACACCTAACCTTTCTACATCAGCTCTTCCATTTCCCCCTTTACACTTGATTTATACCTGAAAGGCTCATTATGTAATTCACACAAAGTCTTGGGTCCTTCCCCTTCCTAACCTTCCCCATAAGATTTTGCAGTACAATTTTCCCCTCACATACCTGTCTGAAGAAGCGGGTTGTGACTCACAAAAACTCACATTGAAATAAATGTTTTTGGTCTTTAAGGTGCCACTGGACTTTTATTTTATTGAGCTACCCCTTTTCATGCATCAAACCCAACTGTATATGGACTGCTTCACGCATGCATGTTTCTCAGTTGATGACAGCAGCGTCATGGGATAACTTGTATGTGTAAATGAGCTGTTGTTGTTGTTGTTGTTATCATATGGCATTGTGTGTAGTATAGCCAGGAGATCTAAGATTGTCTGGCAGCCAGAAGTTCTAGTTCCTTTAGTATTATGCACCACTAGGTGGCGAGCTAGGTTTGTTTTTAAGGCAAGAGACATTTCAGAAGCGCTTTGCCATTGCCTGCCTCTGTGTCACAACCCTGGTATTCCTTGGAGGTCGCCCATCCAAATACTAACCAAGGCCAACCCTCCATAGCTTCCAAGATCTGACAAGATCAATTTAGCCTGGGCTATCCAGGCCAGGGCAAATGAGCTGACATTAGATTTAACATTGCATACAGAATTTGCATCTTACCCTAAACAAACTGCATTTCAGTGGAATTGGGTTGCACACACACAGCTGGGAGTCATCAAGTGTTGCCTTATCAGGGAAGGGAGGAGCATAAATGAGCCAGATGTTTGCACAAAAGAGTTCAGTGTCATGAATGAAGTCAATGTAGGGTTGCCAGGTCCAAATAACAAGCTGGTAGGGGACTCAACGGGATGCTTCAGGAGAGGAGGGGGAAGAAGCACACTGTGCCTACATTACCCAGAAGTGATGTAGGCACATCGGGGACAATGATCTGGTTTTTGAGCAAAACTCTATGGTTAGATGCTAATTCTACTATAGAATTTTGCCCAAAAAACAGAGCATCACCCACAATGTCACCAGTATGCCTACATCACTTCCGAGTGATGTAGTCCCATAGGCACGTCGCATTTCGGGTAGTAGCTCTCCCTTGCTGGCCAGGTGGCTGGCACTGGGGGATCACCAGAAACTGGGGGAATCCCCTACACACCGGGGGGGAACCTGGCAACCCTAAGTCAATGTATTCAGAAAGATGTCACTCTCCTTGGAATTGCACTGCTGTGTTGCATTTCCAAGGGCCAAAGGAAGGGTCGGCATCTTTTGCCCTTCTTGCAGTCAAGCAAGTAGCCAAGGAGAACACTGTCAGCTAGATTTGGAGAATCCATGGAAATGGCTGATGGACTTGAATGCGAGCTCTTGAAAAACAGCTTTTACGGTCTCTACAGCAGAGAAAATATATGTCTTCATAAAAAGCTGGAACAGCAGGAAGGCGCAAGGCCATGGGAAACAGAAAGTCCAGTAATGGTCTTTCGAAGGCAGTTCCTTTCAAGCATAAAACCCAGTCTTGACGCAAATCATCAGGCCCACACCAGGGCTGCCTGCTAAGGAATTAACATAAGCATTTAACGTAGCAGTGGACGTGTTTGAGATCAGCATGCATCTGGAGGATTAACAGACCCGAGAGTGGTCAGAGAGGCTGCTGTGCAAAGTGCTGGTCACTGAAGAAAAGTTTTTTTATACATCAAATTAATTCAGGGTCCGTTGGAGGCTGAGAACAGCTCCAGAGACAGAAGCAAATACCCTCCTGACTGGGCATCTTAATGTTTCATCTACCTCCCAGGCAGCCAGCAAGCCAGCTATTGCTGAAAGGAAACACCAAGGCATCCCTCAGATGCTTCCAAAAAGAAACCTGCTTTATTTATTTACTTATTTCCATTTCTATCCCGCCCTACCCTGCACTGCAGGGCTTTAGCTGCCAGTATCACCGCAAAGCTGTCATTCATTGCCACGGCCTGGTGCTAAAGCTCCAGACTAGTCCTGGCATTCCGCAAACTGTATCAAACAGAATTGTTCAGGAGGGCATTTTAAGAAAGGAAATAGGGCTACATCATAACAGAGTGACTCAGGAAAATGCACAGTGTTTCTACTGATGTAATACCATGTCCCTCATTGTTCAACATATTACTACTAATGCTTCATTAAGACGGCAGCTGCATTTCAAATTTCTGCAATTCCTAGTCCTACTGCATTGCTTATTAGATGTATCATCCTACTGATTGCACCGCTATATATTCTAGAGTTGCCAGGTCTTACCTGGCCGTCAGCCGAGGGGGGGCACTCTGCTTGTCTGGGATTTTTCCTGCTAACCATACAAGTTTTTTCTCAAATGCTAGAGTGCCCCCCACAACATGCCTGGTGTGATGACATCACCTCCGGGTGACATCATCATGCTGGGCACATTAGCATGGATGGGATTGTTCAGGGGTGGGGTTCCCTCACCAGCCGGCTCAGTGGTGGCAGATTGGGCCGCCGAAAGTGGGTAAATCCCCACCCCATCGGGGGGATGGCAACCTGAATATATTCTGTCGTTTAAGAGGGCAGCCATGTTGGTCTGCTGTAGAACAGCTAGATTTGAATCTAGGAGCGCCTAAGAGACCAACAAGATTTTCAGGACATGAGCTTTCAAGAGTCAGAGCTCCCTTAGTCAGACATGAGACATTATATTGCATAATTATATTGTGTAATCCACCTTGAGTCTCGGTAAGAAAGTCGGACTATTAATAGCATAAATACACGGAAGAAATAGTGCTTCACAAGCTAACGAGACAGTCTTCTTTAGACTCCAATATGTTTCAGTCAATAAGCTTCCTGACTGACAGACGAAAGCATTCTAGCCAGAACTTCTCAAAAGCTGTGTGGCATCTCACTCCTGTCTTCAAAACGGTGGGCATCTCTATTCTGATCATTCAAGTTCTTTTTATATCATGTGCATGGGGAGGGGGGGGATTGTATGAGAAGGAATAAACAGGCACCTGTTCAGTTAGAAATGTATCTCCCACTTTTCTCCATGATGGGGACTCAAAGCGGTTTACAACATTGGTCTCTCCTCTTTCATTTTATCCTTACAACAATAACCCTATGAGTAAGGAACATAGACCCCTTAGCAGGGGCGGATTAAGGCTCACTGGTGCCCTAAGCACTGACCAATCTTGGTGCCCCCCTCCCTTCCACACTGACCCAGTCCATTTTAGTTGTTGACCTGTCTGACCAGATATACAGTGCAGGTTGCAGCAATACAAAAAAGTATTCATATGATAACACAATATACTGTATAAACTACGCCAAGCTTCGGCTACATAAAGTTCTACAAAAATGCAATACAACATCTATTTTAATATTTCACAAGTTAAATGTATCAAAGTTCCAATATTCATGACCTGAAAGGCATTTTTCTACATTTTTTCACCCTTTTCCCAACTTTGTGGTGCCCCCTTTGTCCTTAGTGCCCTAAGCATGTGCTTAGTCTGCTTAATGATTAATCTGCCACTGCCCGTTATCTTAGGCAGGCTTCAGTTTAATCCCTGATTGGCTCAGACCCATCAGGGGGCCCTGATCTGAAGTGTGTATACCTTTTCTTTTCACAGGCTTGCAATTAGTTCTGACACAAAATGTATGCCCAGATGAACTGCCTTTACTGCACTCAATAAACTTGAACCTTCTGAAGGAACGTTGTTGGGAACTGATTGCTGCAGGACTCTGACACCTGGTGAGCTTGAAGACCTCCCGCTATTACAATTCCTCTCCAGACAACAGAGGTCAGTTCTCCTGGAGAAAATGGCTGCTTTGGAGGATAGACTCCAAAGACCCCAAAGTATCCTGCTGAGGTCCTCCCCCTCCCCAAATCCCACCCTCTCCAGGCTCCACCCCACCCTCAAATCTCCAGGTATTGCCTAACCCAAAGCTGGCAACCCTACCTATGAGAGAGAGAAAGAGGTAGAGAGAGAGAGTGACTGGCCTAACCAGCACTGGAGGACACCAAAGAGAGTCCTGGTGGGTTGGGAGTCATTATGAGGAGAAGCCTGGCTAGCTAATAAGTGGTGGGGGAACCTACCAGAAAACCAGGTGCCCCCCCCAATACTGGAACTGTCTCTGCCCAGATTCCTGAATGTGAAATGAAGTACCTTTTGAATCTGTCTCCTTAGGCACCAAAATCTTTTGGGCCAGGCCCGGTGTTCTTTAACTGAGTCACCCCACATGATACATTTCGATTTATGCTAGCCTTCCACCTCTTAATTGGCCCTCTCTTCTTCAGAGAACTGGTGTTCTTACACCCCCTTACCTCCCCTGCCTCGGCATACAACCTCCAGGAATGTGTTTATTCAATAGTAACCTAGACAGCGATATTTTCCCATCCCTGGTATCTGACATCACCATGAGCTGGCATGCAAACAACGCAAGACACCCACTCGTACGAATCACTCTTGATCACAACGATCTCCCGGCAGCGCATTCAGTGTGGGAAGGCTCCTGCTAACAATACCGTGAATGGGCCATTAGTGAGAAATACCAGCTTCTGACAAAACGAATTTGTAAAATTGAAATGCCTTCTTAGAAAACTCATATTCCAGTTCACTGCCATCCCAAACTAGGAAGATGCTATTTGCCTATTATGCTCTGCTACCTGAAAGGTCAGACTTAAATGCGATTTTTTTTTTTTTTAGTGCAAAAGTCACCTGCGTGAATGACACATGCTACCACTGTGAAGGGCTTGTTAAGAAACAGACAAAGGGTTGCACAGGAAGAGGGTTTTCCCAGAATAACAAGAAATATGCGCCTCAGGTAACGAACTTTGGCATAAGGGTAGGCAGACACCACGAAGTGATATCGGTTTCATAGCCATTTCATCGCTGTCACTTCCAGAAGTGGATTGGCTATTGAGGATATGGGGAAAATTCCAGTGGGCCAACAGCCAGAGGGATGCCCCCTACCGGGGTCACCCTGGGCTCACCTCCCCACTCACCTGGGCCACCCTGACAATCTAGGGATGGACATGAGGGGGAAAGGCATGGGGAAGGAGGCATCAGGCCTGGCCTAACAGTAAAGGAGCCATGAGGGCCCAGGCCAGTTTCATTCCCTCCCTCGAGTGGGGGGAGAGCAGGACACCCTGGGGCAGGCCCCTTTTCCAGGATCTTTTCTCTTTTTTTCATTCCAGTCCTTCCCTGGTCACTTCCTTCAAGAAATTATGGGACTTGTAGTTGTGTGAATGTGCTAAGAATTCTCTGTAAGTATTCCCTAGCCTGCCACACAACACCTCCAGGGGTCCCCGAGGAGAAGACATTTTTGTTCAGTACTTTTTCTGTTATGCAGATATGCCCGCTTGCATCAGGTGCTCAGTTTTAAGGTTTAATCTCACAGTGTACTTTGAATATCATGCTCCTTGATTAATATTTCACATTTGAGGGCTCTGCTCAAACATCCAAACCGTTCTGAAGCTTCAGTGTGATGTGGCCTTGCTTAAATTAAAATCAGAGTTTATGGTGCTCTGGGAATGGTGGAAGCAATGCCTGGATGAGATTGCCAGCGTGTGTTGCAGTGGTCAGAGTGCTAAACATGACGCGGAGTCTCACCGTTCCTAATCTTTTTTACCAGGAAGCTTGCTCTGTGACCTTGGGTCTGTCATTCTGCCTTAGCCTAAACTACCTCACAAGGTTGTCCTGAGGCTCAAATGAAGAAGGGGAGAACTACGTCTAGAAATGCAATTAATAATTTTTTTAAATCATAAATAAACGTGGATACCTTAACGATTGCTTCTGTGTCTCATCATGGTTGTTTACGGTTGTGAAATAAAAAGAGAACCCTGTATCCTAGTGACACGGATATTGTTAAAATACTGAGGTGCTTAAAAAAATGATAGGAGAAATTTTTCCCTCACCGTCCATGTATGTTAGATGATTAAACCATTACCGGAATAAATCAGGACAGAAGTTGTAGTCATAGGTCAGGTTAGGTGCCATTACCTCAGGCATTCCAGTGCATCTGCATCATAAGAGTTATCTTATGAGACCCGGTTCACACATGCATCAGAATGAGATAGCAGAGTATTGGGGGGAGAATGGACTGTACCACTACAGAATTCCAAGGGGTTCATCCTGGCTTTGTATATTCCTTTAAATTAAATAAAACCCCTTCTTGGGCATGAAAACCAACACAATAAAAAGAGCTCAGAAGATTTAATATGGTTCAAAGCCCGCCTTAGATCCACTATAAACAAAAAGTCATAAAATATGAATACAGAGTGAAAAGTGCGATGAACAAAATAGAATAAGGAGGAAGGTTCTACTCACCCCATTTGTTTGCTGTGCTGGTTTTGTATTTGCAGGAATGTTTTAAGACCGCAGCAGGGCTAGTTCTATATCCAAGCCACCCAAGCTGCTGCTTGCAGTAGCATAGATGCACCTCAGAGGCTCAGTTGCCTCCTAGCCTCCACTCCCTCAGAATGAAGCACAAGGCACATCATATGCCCATCATTGCCTCTGTTATGTATGGAGCCTAAGCCTTTCCTCTAGCTGTACCTAGAATGGGCTGAGCTTGCTTCTCTAGAACAATAGCCCACCTGGATCCAGGAGCTAACCAATAGATAAGCAGTGTAATGTAAATAGCCTATCACTGGGAGTGGGCATGTGTTGGGTGTGGTGTTTTGCAAGCATATAAGCAGGTCTCCAGCCCTGCTAGCTTGTCTTGCTTTTGCTGAAATCGCTTAATAAACCTGAGCTGATCACTGCAGTGAGTCTAGAACCCAGTATTTAACAGCTTCCCAGAGCAGTACCACTGGCAACCGGGTACAAACCCTGCCCCTGCAGTGCTTCCAGCACCATAGGGGTTCAGCTTTTAACTGGCTAACAATGAGGCCGAGGAAGCAGTGGGCATGCCTGGCTTGAGGTGACACAGCACCTTGAACCAGCACTGCACAGGAAACTGTTTCCCAGCTGTGGCCCTTTATGATCCTCTCTCTGCAGGCTGAAGAAGCACAGTTGAGTATCTCATTGCCCTGCATCCATGAACCAGGATTCAGATGACAGCCCAGGATTACACTCCAACAGCAACTTTTAGAACAAGCTAACGCAAACAGGCTCACTCTGGTGTCTTGCGGGTAACAAGAAAAAAAACAGCAAAGGAAGAGCATGAATGCACACTGTAGACCTCAGTTAGGGATGCTTGAACATTTCATGGCTCAGCTCACATTCTGTTCACCAGATGCAAGCAGAGAACTGGTTTCTTTTTATTGATCGGGTTTGCCGTTTGCAAAAAAAAATTGAGACTGTTTGCTGAGTTATGCTTCATGTATTCAAACAGTACAGTATGGTGCAATCAGCATTATTTCACACATAAGAAGAGTGCCCCGGATCAGATCAACGGTCCATCTAGTCCAGCATCCTGTCTCATTCAGTGGCCAACCAGATACCCTGGATGGGGAGGGGGGAGGAGATTGGCTTTATACCCCACCCATCACTCATAGTCTCAGAGTGGTTTACAATCTCCTTCCCTTCCTCTCCCCACCACAACAGACACCCTGTGAGGTAGGTGGTGCTGAGAGAGCTCTTTGAGAATGGCTCTTGAGAGAATAGCTCTGAGAGAACTGTGGCTCGCCTAAGGTCACCCAGCAGCTGCATGTGGAGGAGGAGTGGGGAATCAAACCTGGTTCTTCCAGATTAGAGTCTGCGCCCCTAACCACTACACCAGACTGGCTCTCACACCAAACTGGCATAGATGCCAAGGCTTTCTCCTTATGTTGCCTTCTGGCACTGGTATTCAGAGGTTTACTGCCTCTGAATGCAGAGGTTCAGTTTAGTTTCCATGGCTAGTAGCCAACAAGAGGCCTCTCTCCCATGATTCTATCTAATCCCCTTTTAAAGCTGTCTATGCTGTGGCCATCACTATGTTAACTGGCAGCAAATTCCACATTTTAATCATTCATTTGGGAAAAGGAAAAAAGTCCTTTCTTTCCACTCTCTCTACTACCTCATGTATCAATATATCTAATTCTCAACATGGCCAGATATGTGGACACTTAAATCCAGAGGCTGGAGCCACAAACAGGCAAGCCATATCTTTCTACAAACCTGAAAAATACCCCAGGTTTGAAGAAAAATCTGAAATCTAAAACGAACAAACAAACAAAAACATTGGGATGTCAAATCCCTTTAGAATGGTAGAAACAGCCCCTGTAGTTTTTTAAAAAATGAATGCCCTAACTAGCCATTCCTAGGTAACCACAACAGCGTTACCAGGATTCAAGCCTTAGTTTCTGCCAGTAAAGGGCAGGGAGAGAAGGCAGAGCTATTTTCAGGGTTATTTCAGCCTTTGAAGGGGGAGTCATTGGGACCAGGCCTGGCAGCAATCACCAGACAACTTGCTACCACACAGCCTACATAACTTACTCAGGACTGGCTGCTTTTTCGCTGTTCAACATCAACTACAAAGAAACCCAGTGTGATGTAGTGGTTAGAGTTTCAGACAAGGATCTGGGAGGTCCAGGTTCGAGTCACCACTCTGCCGCGGAAGCTCACTGGGTGATCTTGTGCCAGTTACACATCCTCATCCTAACTTTACTCACAGGGTTGCTGTAAGGATGAAATAGAGGAGAGGAGAATGATGTAAGCTACTTTGGGTCCCCATTGGGGAGAGAGGTGGAGTATAAATGAAGTAAATAAATAGTAACTAAAGCTGAAGATCAGGGGCAAATAGTAGCTGGGCTGCTTGATGGATGGGAAGAAGAGACAGAAGCAGGGAAAGATGAAGACACGGGGGTTTGCCAGGAGGGGGAAAAGAGGAAATAGTGTGGGGAAGGAGAAAATTAGGTGCCCCCCCCACAAAACTTTGTGAGTCCCCCACTTATAATTTTATAAGTCTCTCTCTTTTATATATTTTTATTACATTTTCATATAACAACCATTATAACATAGCAACAAAATCAATATAAATCATGACAAATACATAATGAGTTATGTGAGAAAAATCACTAGGCTTAGCAGCTCAAAATTCAAAAGGTTACATACAATAACAATAGTATAGATTGGTGTTATACTGTAAAGATCTTCCAGACTGTTCTTAAAACTATATATATTGTTACATATAATTAACTATTTTGTAAAAACGTTGTGGAACTTGGGATCTCAATGCCGAATTAGGTAGAAATGATGCCTCTGCTGTGTTATTATGTTAACATGCCTTCCTGTGTTTCTAAACATGTCCGTACTAGTTTGGTGTAGTGGTTAAGTGCACGGACTCTAATCTGGGAGATCCGGGTTTGATTCCCCACTCCTCCACTTGCACCTGCTGGATGACCTTGGGCAAGCCATAGTTCTGGCACAACTGTTCTTGAAAAAGAGCAGTTTCTGTCAGAGCTCTCTCAGCCCCACCTACCTCACAGAGTGTCTGTTGTGAGGAGGGGAAGGGAAAGGAGTTTGTAAGCCACTCTGAGACTCCTCTTCTACTACTATCTGCAATTTTGTCCATCGCATATAGTTCCCAGACCTTGGCATTCCACATGTTCAAACGAAATGAGTTAGGATCTTTCCATTTAATGGCAATGGCCATCTTGGCAGCTACTAATAAGGTTGATATCAAGTTTTTACAATTTTGGGGGACTGATGTGTCTTGCCATAGATGTAAGAGAATTAATGCTGCATGTCTTGGTAGGTCATATTGTGTGATAGCCTCTCTCATGTCCCCCTTATTTATCACTTTTAGAAGCTGAAAATTCCCAGACTCCTCAGCCTTTCTTTATCCAAAAGGTGCTCCAATGCCTTAGTTACCTTGGTTGCCCTCTCCACCTGTGCATTCTCACACAACTTGGTAAGAATTCTACTTTCCCTCCTCCCCCACCAAAAAAAAAAAATCTGTTGTTCCTCCATACTGGTTGACACCCAGTCATTTTAAACAAAGGATGATCCAATCAAGCAATTAACCTGTGATTATAAATAAGCACTGCATTTTTAAAGCCTTAATGTTTAAGTCTGTGTTGCCAAATAAATGTCATGCATGCACACAGTTTCATGCCATCCTACAGGAGGCATAGTTCCTCTCCCATATCGCTGAATTCCCTGATCCAACCATCCATGACCCTGTGTAGAATATTGGACCTACCATGCCAATGCAAAAGCCCCAGTGGGGTAAGGAAATAAAACTCCCCTGCCCCAAGGAAAGGACACCACACCTACTGCACAGCTGCAAAGCTGTTTGACAGCAAATGGGGGGCAGGTGAACTGATCCAAAGCTTGGCTCATGACACTTGCAGCTGTTGAGCACTGAATGTTCACCCACTGAACATGTTCACTGTCAAGTTTGCAGCAGCCCTTACCTCAACAGCTTTCTCATCCCCTCCTTTACAGCTCTAAGAAAACATAACCTCCAACTAGAGAACCACCATTATGCCATGAAAATACAAATCAGATGACCTGAAGAGAGGGCAAGAGAGCACTGCAAAATAAAGGCATGCTTTTTGTGTATATTTTTTTTAAAGCAAGAAAACATCCAAACAATGAGCAGGGCTAAAGGGTTAAAGAGCCTCATTCATCTTCTCTTTTATAACTCTGCTGACTCAGAAACTAGTCGAACCAGTTTATTTCTTTTTCCTTTTTTTTTAGCAAGAACAAAAAGAACCAACATGGGGGAATACAGAAGAAAAAGAAGCTCATCAGAATGGGGAAGGAGGGAGTTTCTACTTTTAGCCAACAGAAAAGTAATTATATAAATTGCCCTTCCCCCACAGGCATCCAGCCGTAATTCAGAACATTTAACAGTATTACCTATGAATCATGCACGCATACAGCTGGTAGCAATCCTGCTTCTATTTTTGCTCAGCTGCCGGTTCACCTTCCCTTTTCTTGTTCTTGGTTTCTGATTTCACACAAGTTTTTGGCAAGATTGGATGCCATTTTGTGGATTTTCACCCTACCTTTCCTCCCAGGAGCTCAGTATAACAGACAAAGATGTCCTCCTTTCCCTTTTTTCTGGCCCTGCTGGTGGCCTTCCTGATGACACCTGGGTTTTGGCCACTGTGAGATATAGAGTGTTGGACTGCATAGGCCATTGGCCTGATCCAACATGACTTCGCTTATGTTCTTATCTTAACTGCAAAACAAACCTGCTTGGTAGGTTAGGCTGAGAGACAGCAGAACTGATCTAGGGTCATTCAGCCAGCTTCGTAATAGAATGTGGATTCAAACCCCAAATCCAACATTCTAACCTCTGCACCCACCTGATGACACTCTTCTAGCCCTGAACTCGCTAGTGGGCCTTAGGAAGCCACTGTGTCCTTATCTGGTCAATGTTACTTTAGACTTCATGACACCCAGCTAGAATACTGTAACAGTCTATATGGGCCTGCCTTGAAGAGTGTTCAGAAACTGTAGCCAGTAGGTGGATCTCAGCTCCTCCCCTCCTTTTAAGTCCTTAGGGGGTTAACGCTTCAGCATCTCAAGCAGTTTATCCAGAACACTTAGACTCACAGTTCATACAGTTTATTAAGAGTTGTGCAGGTGTTTAACACTATATCACTTGCCCATTTTCATCCACCATTCACCTCATGAGTGCCATTGTGGCTCTGTGGCAGCAGGACCTATTGGGGTAAAGAGGTGCCTCAATCCCTTGGCCGTGGCCTTGGGAGCAGCACTTCTCACATCCCACACTACAAGCCCACTACAAGGGCTCGGGGGGGGGCTCAGAAACATCCAAGTCCCCTCCTGTCTGCCACGGGATGGAGCACTCCTAACGGAGCTTGCTGGAGCACACCCGGCCAGGGAGTCACCAAAACCAGAAGTCCAGTGGACCAAAAACTCTCTTAGAGGCAAATACTCCCAATCTACCACAATGGTCCAGTTGAAGAACATGTTTTCAGACAGAGGGAGGAGTGGAGAAGCTGCATCTGCAAGACAAGTGCTGAGGTGGGAAAAGTGCCAAAGTAAAATATCCTCAGTTGCTCCTCCCCAGTGCCATGTGCAGCCACATGCTGGAACAGGTCTTCGTTTAAATGTCCCAATGGGACACCAAGCTTCACCATATACCTTCCATACTGGGCAGTGACAAATGCTTTACTGTCCTATACACAAGACAGGATTCCCAGGAGGGGGGTATTGTTATGCCCTCTCCACCTCTTCAAGTGGGGGAAAGGAGGAGGAGGAGAGGAGGAGGAGATTGGACTTATACCCTTACCTTCCCTACCCGAAGGAATTTCAGAGTGGTTTACAATCCCTTTCCCTTCCCCTTCCCACAACAGACACCCTATGAGGTAGGTGGAGCTGATAGCTCTCTGGAGAACTGCCCTTGAGAGAACAGCTCTGAAAGCACTTATGACTGAGCCAAGGTCACACCAGCAGCTGCATGTGGAGTAGTGGGGAATCAGACCCAGTTCTCCCAGATGAGAGTCTGCACTTTTAACCACTATACTAAAGTTCCAGAGGCAGCCATTGTCTGGTGTGTCTTCCTTGGGAGGATAGAGCATAGGAGGTTTGAGGTGTTTTTTGTGATATTTACTTGATTTACAAATATGCAAGCAGAGCACAAGTGAAGCAACAAGGCAGCAGATCTGGCACCCCACAAAAGATCCCCAGAACAAGAGATGCTGTCCCCACCATGGGACTTCAGCCCACTCACAATCACCTGCTTGCTTTTTCTCGGTCTTTACCCAAAACACTTCTGCTCTTTCTTCAAAGAAACCTGCCCAGCTAGGAAGGGTCACCTTTCCCAAGCTCTGATGGACACTCAGCAGAGCCATGGATGGATCATGTCCCAACAATTAAGAGAAGAAGAGAGAGAAGAAGAGATTGGATTTATACTCCACCCTTCACCACTCAAATCTCTTTCCTTTCCTCTCCCCACAACAAACACCCTGTGAGGTAGGTGGGGCTGAGAGAGCTCTCTCGAGAACTGCCCTTGAGAGAACAGCTCTGAAAGAACTTATGATTACTCAAGGTCACACCAGCAGCTATCTGTGAAGGAGTGGGGAATCAAACCTGGTTCTCCCATATCAGAGTCCACACTCTTAACCACTACACCAAACACCCATTGAGAAAACATTCATAGTCATTAAGGGTCCTTGTTACTCTTTGGTCATAAGCTTGGACTTCGGTCCCCTTCAGGATTGTCAGCCTAAGGCTGACAACTGGTGGGAGAGACTTACCAGTTGGGGAGAGCCGTGGTGGAAATCACCACATTGACATTGCCATGTAGGTTTTAACCAATTTTGGGTGAATGCTAGAGTGCCACCCTACATGGTGATGTCACTGCTGAGTCATGTCAGAAGTGACGTTGTCACAGCGCTGGCACAAATTACTCCCATCCCCCCATTCCCCCCCCCACTGGCCCACCAAGCAGTGGAGGGAGAAGAAGGCTGCTGGTGGGAGGTCTCCTGCTAATTCAGGAGACCTGACATCCCTCATCCCCTGAGGCCCAGCCCATTCGCATCAATCAAACATCAGTCTCTCAACAATATGAAAGCAGGTTCAGTCTGTCCTTGTCTGGTCCCCAGCCAGAGATGTTTTAAATCCACTTTTACCCCAGCACTACCCCATTCCTCCAACAATCCTAGTTCTCCCATTCTCCCTTTCACCTTCACAACAGTCCTGTGAGGCAAGGTAGGACGAGAGAAAATGACCAGTCCAAGATTGCTTTGTGACTTGAGTCGGGGTCAAGGCCCAGTCTGATACTTCAGCCCCGACACCACTCTGACTCTCACAGTTCTGATATATAACAATAACACTGACCTACCTTACAAGGTTGCTGTAAGGTTTGCTGATATTATCTAAGTGAAATGTTTTGAGAATTCAGGACCGTTGGGGATTATTATCTATCTTAGTTCCATCTACACCTAAGACCAGAGCAAAAACTGGTGGCATTTCAGGAGGCCTGCAGATCCGATGCAGATTTTTACAACTCTGTGAACTTGAAGCCACACCTTTCCCTCGGCTTTCTGGGGAATATCAAGGAACATGCATGACTGTAACCTTCTAATCTGCTAACAGGCCTATTAACCTGTGAACGAATCCTTTAAGGAAAGCAGCAGAAGCTCCATCATTCACAGGGAAGGTACTTGAATCGGGGAGAAAAAGAATAAATCCCACTCTGTAAGAAATAATCCCCCACACTGGCAGGCAGATGAACAAAATAGCCCTTTTCCACCTCTAATTTCAACAATCCCCAGTAATGCTGCAATGGATATGTCCTGATTTATAAGACTGTAGCTAGCAATTATTTCTAGAATCCCTTCATCTCGGTTGTAAAAATTCACTCCGGGCTGATAATTAAAGAACGATTCCTTCACCTTGGCATCCGTTTTATATTTTTAAAAAAAGAGAGCGGAAAAAAGAAAAAGCAGCAATTCTCCCGCTATTGAATCACGCAAATGTAAAATGAGAGTTTGATTCCCTAAATGAAGATAATTATTCAGAACTAGATCAAAAACTACAGAATGGTTTTTTTCCCCCTTCTTAACTTTCTGAACCAAAATAGAAGCAATGATTTCTAAAATGGTCAGCCATCTACATCCCTCCCCACACTGCCAAAGAGAGCTGTTGACGCTGTCCTCGCCTTTCACTACTAGATGTCCAAATATCGGTGTAACTGTTGCTAACTCCATGATGTGCTATTGTTCAGTAATGGTTAGATTCTCACCTGAAATCCATAAACGGCCACAGAAATGTGTTGTTGCTCTGGAAACTGCTATCAAAACAGATCCTAGCAACTTGAGTGCTGAAATGAATTTAATATTCAGAAAACAGATTCCAATACTGGATAGGAAGACTACACATTCAAAGGCCGGCGATCCAATTTCCTTGCGGAAATTGGCGTCCCAATTTCAGCAGACTCAAAACTCACTCATCAATATCTGACTTTTGGAATCAGTTCTCATTAAACTTGCTCTGTCTTCTCTTTGTATAGATGGTGGGGTTGGGGCGGGACTGAAGTCCAAGCTTATGACCAAAGAGAAACAAGGACCCTTAATGACTATGAATGTTTTCTCTATGGGTGGTTGGTGTAATGGACTCCAGTTTGGTGTAGTGGTTAAGAGTGTGGACTCTAATATGGGAGAATTCAGGTTTGATTCCCCTCTCCTTCATATGTAGCTGCTGGTGTGACCTTGAGTAGTCATAAGTTCTTTCAGAGTTGTTCTCTCAAAGGCAGTTCTCGAGAGAGCACTCTCAGCCCCACCTACCTCACAGGGTGTCTGTTGTGGGGAGAGGAAGGGACAGGGATTGTAAGCCACTCTGAGACTCCTTTGAGTGGTGAAGGGTGGAGTATAAATCCAATCTCTTCTTCTCCCTCTTCTTCTCTTAATTGTTGGGACATGATCCATCCATGGCTCTGCTGAGTGTCCATCAGAGCTTGGGAAAGGTGACTCTTCCTAGCTGGGCAGGTTTCTGTGAAGAAAGAGCAGAAGTGTTTTGGGTAAAGACCGAGAAAAAGCAAGCAGGTGATTGTGAGTGGGCTGAAGTCCCATGGTGGGGACGGCATCTCTTGTTCTGGGGATCTTTTGTGGGGTGCCAGATCTGCTGCCTTGTTCCTTCACTTGTGCTCCGCTTGCATATTTGTAAATCAAGTAAATATCACAAAAAACACCTCAAGTTACCCCCATGCAAGGGGCTCTCAAGGCACGAGATGAGCAGAGGTGATTTGCCATGGCCTTCCTCTGCAGAGTCTTCCTTGGTGGCCTCCCATCCAAGTACTAATCCTACTTAACTTCTGAGATCTGACCAGATCAGGCTATACCAGGGGTGGCCAAACTGCAGCTCAGGAACCACCTGTGGTTCTTTCACACAGCCTAATTTAATGTTAATAAAAAGCAAATTTGCATTTTTTTCAATAAAAAGTGTGCATAATTTTTTTTTCGGTGTCTTGCAGCTCTCAAACATCTGACGTTTATTCTGTGTGGTCGTTACGTTCAACAAATTTGGCCACCCCTGACATGTTGCCTTCCTTCCCCCATGGTGTGATCGGGTGGGTGTTTTTTATCAGGATTCAGAAAGAGGGATAGTTTTCCTGACCACTATCAAACTACATACGAAGTAATTCTAGAATGGGGATCTCGGCTGTTAATTGACTTTGAAAAGCAGTTGAGAAAGATATGAGATTTATGGAACTAGGGAAAGGGACTTAAGAGAAGCCTGGGTGGGATTTTTAACTGGGAAACAGTATGGGGAGAAAGAATTAAACTCTTTTCCTTTCATCAGCATGCTACAAAGACTGAGCACAGTACAGTGGTTAGAATATTGCACTAAGATCTGGGAGACCCAGACTCAAATGCCCACTCTGCCGTGGAAACTTGCTGAGTGACCCTGGGCCAGTCACACACTCTCAGCCTAAGCTACAGCACAGGGTTGTTGTTGTGAGGATAAAATGGAGAAGAGGAGAGATCTATATTGTAAACCGCTTCAGCTCCCAGTAAAGAGAAAAGAAGGGTATAAGCATCTAAATAAATAAATCAGTGCCACAGAACCATTCTCCCACCCACATATCCACAGATATATTTTAAGATCAAGTGATGCATCCACCTATTACGGAACTCCAGTATCTCATGTAGTTTGACTCTGAGTCTGGACAGTAAAGATTTGTATTCTGGTTTCCTATAAGAAGGAGGAAACATTCTTATATGACTGTGAGGTGAGTGGGTGGTAGGAAAAATTATGCATTTCAGAGGCAGACTGGAACAAACAACCCTGGATAAAGCAGGGACAAGTAGACTTACCATTTGCCTACTGACAGCAGGTAATCCTCTGCCCTCAATGCCACACCCTTAATGATCCGAGCAATGGGAGAAAAGGTGGGAGATAAGAGCAGATGGCGACACTCTAGGAAATTCCCCAGCCTCTATAGAAAAGATCAGGAGAGATTGGTGGGATTCCTAGAGTGTCATCTGGAACTGAAGTTGTGCCCTCCACTTGGAAGGCATTTCATATCTGCAGAAATTCCACCCTCCCCAGGAATCACCCCCCAAAAATCACAGCATTTGCCAGCATAGGGTGGGCCAAGGGACCCTGTCTTACAAAAGCAGAATTTTCTAACAAGAGATGTGGACTTCCAAGAGGTTTATGTGGATCTGGTGGATTTGATTGGTACAGGACATATACGGCAGAGCAAGATATAAAAATGGGCCTGGTATTTGTTTAATCAGATGACAGCCTCCATTTCAACTATTGTAGAGGATAGTTGGGCTTTTGGATATTGGGGGAGGGTTCACAGATAAGTGTCATGGTACTCTGCCATCTATGAGAATGGAGGAAATGAGACCAGAAGGGAGTCTAGGTTGTGGAGGGAGCATAGGTTGTGGAGACCAAAGAGGATACTTCAAGAGGGAAAGGCAAAGAAGCAAAAACAGGGGAAAGAAAGGAAAGTCTGGTGGGAGAATCGAACTACACCCTAAGAAAGGCCTCCTGGTCCTGACCCTCCAGCAGCTGCAGCTGCTGCTGCAGTCATTAAAGATTCTTTAATCTGAATGAAGGCAGCCAATAACAAGCCCTGCCTTACAGTGGCTCCATCCACTTTCTGAAAAGCTCAGCAGGCACCAATGGAGCTTCTGGGCATGAACCGTATTTTTGCAGTTTGGTTCATGGTTCATGGCTGAACCACAATCCAAACCACAAACTGATATACCAGTTCACAAACTGAAGCAGTTCATATCAGTTCATGAGCCATTTAAAGTTTAAGCCCCTGCTTTCTTCTCCTCACAGACCAAACCACAAACTGATATACCGGTTCGCAAACTGAAGCAGTTCGTATCAGTTCATGAGCCATTTAAAGTTTAAGCCCCTGCTTTCTTCTCCTCACAGACCAAACCACAAACTGATATACCGGTTCGCAAACTGAAGCAGTTCGTATCAGTTCATGAGCCATTTAAAGTTTAAGCCCCTGCTTTCTTCTCCTCACAGAAAGCAGGGGTTTAAATGGTGCCAAGCCATTTAAACCAAACAGCTGAGCAGCAGGGGGCTCCCCACCACACAACTGTTTGGTTTAAACAAGGAACCCCTGCTTTCTGTTCTTCACAAACTGCCACAAACGGTTTCAAAATTCGTGAAAGTTCGTGGCAGTTCTTCAGTTCATGAAACTGCTTTGCAAACCTTAAACCAGCAAAAAATTGTGATGAACTTTAGTTCAGCAGCCAATTCATGCCCATTACTAAATGCCATGGTCCCCGTGGGTAGTATATATTGGGGGACTCTGAGCTACAGTCTGTCTGATAACACTTAATTAACAGCTTCTGTGGTGTTTTCTGTTTTTATTATGTTTTCTTTTGTAAGCTGCCTTATGCTGGTTTCACAGACATGTGGGCACAGAAATTTCCTAAATATATCAATAAATTAGGGAAGCAGCTGTACATTAGATTTTAAAGGAGAATAAGTCTAAAAACAAGGTATGAAATGTCCCTTTATTCTCTGTGACCAAGACAACAGCTGCCTACTTCCAATAGCTGTTCACTGAGCAGGCCTTTCTCTTTCAGTTCATTTGGGAGGCATGGCTTGTCCCAAATAAAATGTGTTTATAAAGTCACAAACCAGTGGATTTTACACACACACACACACTCAAAATGCATCATTACAAAGTTATTTAATGCACATGTCTTTGTAACTGTGATGAACTGAGAAAAGTTCATGCAGTGAGATGTGGCTGAAAGCATTGGAGGGTGTGGCTGTTTAAGAGATTTAGGTGGATTTATTGGCACAGGCTTTATCTGTCAGAGGAAGGCATAAAAAGAGGCCAGGCTTTTCCTTCGCTCAGCAGACAGCATTCCAGGAAACGAACAAAGAGTCAACGTTGGAAAAATACATGCAGAAGGCTGTACACAGCAATAGATAAAGCAAAATGCCAGAAATGTGCATGGGTGTGATACTTGACAATGTTTGCCAATCCACTGCTGGGAAACAAGGTGGGATTAAGCTAGGCTGTCGGCCTTCATATGTTATGTGAAACTATAATTAAAGCAAACGGTGGTTATTAACCACTCCTCAGTTCAGATCCTGGTTTGGGGTACCCTAACTATAATTCGGCCTGAATTTGGACAATCAACAAATCACTGTTAGTAAACTATGGCTTCCAATGATGTCTGAAATGAGCACTTATCCTTTAATCTAGACACCCATCACTTTGCTTGCAAAGAACTAGCTAGGAAGGAATTAAGAACAGGGATGGCTGAGAACCTCAAGCCAAACATATTTGGCAGATGAATGTATGATTTTCTACAAACATGACTCACACAGCTCCAAAACACCTTTTTGTTGTTCGTCTTGTTGGCCATGGAGCCTTCTGTTCTCAAAATACACATTTACACTGTGTTTATTTATAGATCACTGGCTTACTGACAGGTTTTGTTCATTTTGTGTCTTCACAATTGGCGGTAGGTCTCTGAGGAGAACTACAACTCCCATAATGCCATGCAAAAAGATGCAGTGCAAAATGCTGCTGACCAAGCCAAATCTGCAATCATTCATGACAATAGCATGGATTTAGTGACCGTGGGTGTCACTGTGCTCATCAGTGTGCTTCTTGGCATCCTTTCCCCAGAACATCTCTTCCCCCAATCAAAGAGCCAGTCGTGGTTTCTACACTTCAGTGGAACAGGAGGTGCTTCACCTTTGGGTCTGTAGGCTCTTTCAGGATATCCCACCTTTTTGTAATTGGCTTTGTGGAAGCCATTTTGTGACTGGTCCCACTTCCCAAGTTATGGTGGCACCTACTCCCCTTTCTCAAAATTCCAAAATTGCCCACAGGCTTATCAAGTTTGAGGACCCCTTACCTAGAAGACCACCAAACGTGTTGTTGTTGTTTTAAATGCACAGAACACACATGCATGGGATGCTGCTAATTGCACTGCATTGCTTGAATATGCAGGAAGTCACATGCTCAACAGGCTCAGGCTGTTCACAAGCAGCCAAATTGCCCAATGAAAAATCAGCTTCCTGTTCACAAAACATAATCTGAACTGGCAGGTACTTGATCATCCCTAATTAAGAAAGGGAGTGAGAGTATCCTCCCAAGCTGGGGTCCTCCCATGCAAATCAAAAGAGCTGGCTGATTGTTCCAGGAGAGAAATTCCAAATCCTCCTCTTGCCTAAGCAGGCCTCAAAACAAGACAGCTAAATCCCCCTAGTTGCTATCTCCAGTGTTCCAATATCAAACAGGCTGTACAAATTGCACTGGCAGCTGGGAAAAACCGAGAGCAGCTAACACACCATGTCTCTGGAGAATAAGCTACTTTAAACAGTGAGGAAGTAGCTATCATCCTATCATCTCATGTGGGTTTGGGCGTTAAAGGAAAGAATTAAGTATATAATTTTCTATAGTTTCTTTTTCAAAATACCCTTTCATTTGTACAGAAATTTAGTTTCTGTCTCCTAAAGACACACTCTATTGTGCTTGGATTTCTTCTCATCAGAGAGGTGAATGAGACAATCTTTCTGGAAATGTTCTGGTTTTTCCTAGTATTCACTGCTCAGAGAGGCACATGAGAGTAGCCCCAATCGAGGCCCACATGCCATGGGGTTGTGCACCAGCGAGGTACCCCAAGTGCTTCAAAGAAGACGGGTGGCTTTGCACTTGCATCCCTTGAAATCTATTGAATGAATGGAGAAATTTGGGTAAGCAGGAGAGGTCAATATGCACAATGAACACATGAAGCAGCCTTCTACTGAGTCAAACTATTGGTCCATCAAGGTTAGTATTTTCTGCTCTGCCTGGAAGCAACGGTCTAATGTTGTTATACACCTTTGTCCTAGGTATGTGTGTTCTAGAGTATAAAACTGTGTTATAGTGAATAAAGATTTTTCTTTTAAGTTAGATGGTGTTCAAAGAGCCCCATCTGAGCATTCACACTCCTCTCACGCACGAAGAACCCAAGCGACTGGTAAACAAGGGCAAGGAAAATCCATTTGGGTGGTGATGGGCCTGGAATACTTGGGAATGGGGGAGAAAAATGAGGAGCCCACCACCACCACCACCTTCTGTGACACAGATCACTATCAGAATGCAAGGTTCCTGGGCACAGCACAGCCCCTTCAAGCCTGTGTTTGTTTTCCTGGAATGGCCATCAGGGACCACCCTTAGGTATACATTTTGTAACTCATTAGAACAACTCAAGTGGTTAAGACACTGAACTGCAGGCTGTGTAAGGTCAGTAGTTCAGCAGTTTGAGACCCAAGAGTGCCACATGATAGAGTGAGCTCCCGTCTCTAGTTCCAGCTCCTGCCAACCTAGCAGTTTGAAAGCAAGAAATTGCAAGTAGATAAATAGGTACCACTTCAGTGGGAAGGTAACAGCATTCCGTGTACCTTGGTGTTTAGTCATGCCAGCCACATGACCACGGAAATGTCTTCAGACAGCACTGGCTCTTTGGCTTGGAAACGGAGATGAGCACCGCAACCCTAGAGTCGGATTCAACTGGCTTTTGAGCAAGGGAACCTTTACCATTACTTTAGAACAACTTGTCTCCCACCTTTGGAGCTGTCCATGATCTGGCAGAGCCCTCATCTAACTTGAGACTCTAGAGGAAGTAACTACATTATACATTGTCCCCAGGTACATCCTGCTGACCTAGGTGGGGACAGCAGACATATCCTGGGAGCCTGTGACACCCAGACTGGCGTGGCTCAATCTGTGCTGACCTGGACAGGCTTCAGGGGCACTATTTTCCCCACTGGTTAAATGTACATGTACCCCATTAGTACACATGGAGCATCCAGTGGGGAAAATAGTACCACTTTGGGCTATTTTAAGTCAGCAAAATGGTACTGTGGTCCTAATATGAATTGGGCTCATATGCACCTAGAAGGCGTGGACTCCAAGGACACATTTGCTTGCCTGATCCAGGAACATACCCAGAAAAATTGCACCATGTACCTAGGCCCTCCATCTGTCAGATTTGCTGCATCCCTACAGACCACTGCCTTCTCTCACTATTGCATACCAGCGTAATACAGCTTGCCTCTGCCTGTGTCACCTGCCAATATATGCTTTGCCAGTCAGAAGAAGCTGCAAGTTGCTATTCAGAGCTGGAAACAAGTCAGGGGACTTCTCTGAATGGTATGAAGGGTACTGCACCAAGGTCTACTACTCCTCCCTAAAGTAAGGTGTTTTGAAGTATCATGACCATAACTGTTGTGATACAATAGGCAGACAGACAGATGGCTGATTGATAGATGATGATGATGTTGACGATAGATAGATAATAGATAAACACATAGGTAGATGATAGATATCAGTCACAGCTGACTTATGACTCCATGGGGTTGTCAAGGCAAGAGACGTTCAGAGGTAGTTTGCCATTACCTGCCTCTATGTAGCAACTCTGGACTTCCTTGGTGGTCTCTCATCCAAATACTAACCAGAGCCAACTATCATTGTATGTATGTGTGTATATGTGCATACACACGCTCAAAAGTTGTTGCTTTTGTATCAAGAGCTGAAGGGAATGTTTGTGCCTAGAGGAGGACACCAGTTACTGGTCTATAATATGGCTTTCAGCCACATAAGAGACACCTATGGTCCAGGGGGAGTGCTTGAAGCTTTTTTTCTTCCCATAACTAGATGCATATCATTTCTGCAATCTAGCACATTACTGACACTTAGGCTGCCTCCAACCAGCAGCTTGGACTAAATTGTTCTCAATGGTTTCTGTTGCATACTCTCCAAAACAAGTATGACATATACCGAGGAGGATGCAAATTAATAATTTGGAAGATGTTGTTTAGCAATCTTTTCTTTAAAAAGAACAGGCAATTGTAAGCACCCTATACAGAGGGGGGCATTAAGAAAGGGAAGGTGGAATAGCATTGTAAGAGGCCCTGAAAAAAAATTTCGAGCAAAACCCAATGATCTATAAGTCCACAGAGCAATAAGCGACATCAAACGGGGGCTGGCTTTCAATGTGAGTTATTCAGATGGCGGGCATCTAGCTCAGTGTGGTTCAGGACCAAGGAAAGCTCCCCAGGAAGGCAGGTGTTGATCTTGACAGATACCCAAGTCCTTGTTTGTGTAACCAGCTATCTATACAATATGAGTATCTCTTGCTAGAATCAAGACCTTGCCTTCCAAAAGGGCTATAAACCTTTTGTTTTCATCTGGCCCTTGGCATTTCCTTGTAAAGGGATGGTATTATATTATTTATATATCCCACTTTCCCTGTAGCTCAAGGCAGCTTGCAAATTCAAATTTAAAACATATAGCATACAGTAAAATCCTTAAAAAAAACCCCACTCCCCCAATGCCTGCAGCCTACTCCCCATTAAGAGCCCTAGCAATCATTTATTTGGTCGTTTTCTAAAACAGGGAGAGTTCAGGAAGTGGAAGAGAACTAGCAGTCCATAACAAAATTACTGTAAATGGAACCAACCTGCTAATTTAGGAATAGACATTAAATTCTTTTATCTTCCCTCTGTGTCTCTGTGTGTACCCAAGTCCTGCCAGTGACAGTGGATGGGAAATCACGTAACTTTGGCCTCTAACACAAGAGCATTCAAAGAAGTCAGATAAGAAAGAAGAGTGATTATATAGTTGCAAAGGTAGATGTGCAGAGGGAAGGGGGCAAGAAAGCCTTTTGATGTCATGTTTCAAAGAAATAAGGAAGAAGAATCTTTGTGAAATGAATTTCTTGGGGGATAAAAAAAAAGAACTAACTGCTTGCAGTAGCAGATTATTGGTTTCTGGGGGGAAATACACCAGAGAGAAAGAGAACCTTCCATAAAAACAATATTGTTTATAACTTCCTTGGAAACTGGTGGTAAGAGATACCATTTCTGAGCCAGCAGCACCTCAGTGCTAAATTCCGTGATGTCCCCAAAAGCCTTTGCATCACCATTAAAGTCTCTAGGACCAGTGTTCCCTCTAAGCTGAGTTAGTGTGAGCTAGCTCACAGTTTCTTAGCCTCCGGCTCACACATTTTTGCCTTCGCTCACGAAGGATGGCTCCAGAGCAAACTAATTTATGCAGTAGCCAAATCACTCACTCACAACTTTAATGCTGGTAGCTCACCAAGTAGAATTTTTGCTCACAAGACTCCACAGCTTAGAGGGAACATTGTCTAGGACAGTCTGTCACTTAGACCAGGGTATGTTACCAGATCAGAACGGAAGCATCACCTTGCTGGCTCAGACCCAGGTCTATCTAGCCCAGCATTCCGAGAAGCTCATAAGCATTGCGTGTCTCTATCTATGTTCTTATTTCCTCCAAGGAGCTACATAGGGCTCTCTTCCTCCATTTGATCCTCACAACCAGCCTGAGAGACAGACACTAGCCCAAAGCTACCTATTGAGCTTCATGGATGAACAGCGATTTGAAGCTAGGTCTCCTCAATCATAGTCCAGCATTCTAACCATTCCAACATACTGGAAACCTTCCCCCATTACTTTTCTTCCGGCAACCAATATTCACATATACTGCAAGCATACTTACATGGTTCAGGATGTGATGCTGTCCACCTCAAAATGTTCAGCTGTGTTACAAACCAAGCATCATTTCCCCAAGAGGTTCTCCTCTAGGTCAGAATGTAAAACTATGTTCTGCTACATGTCCTGCATGCACATGGCCATTCAGCCTGACTCACCTGATTTAATTGTCCCATGCACAAAACTTCTGTAGTGCTGTCACTTTATCCCACCTGAAAGTCTTGCTGGTTGCTATGAACTCTATGGCTAGATATCCAATCATGCATCCCTTCATTTGGCAAGTGCCATTGTCATGTCTTGGT
Organism: Gekko gecko; assembly: GCA_029375565.1. Taxonomy (NCBI): domain Eukaryota; kingdom Metazoa; phylum Chordata; class Lepidosauria; order Squamata; family Gekkonidae; genus Gekko; species Gekko gecko. The sequence goes on along the minus strand of JAPDNY010000012.1, from coordinate 25,646,994 downwards.
CCGTCATGCGAGGGTCCCTCTGGAGGGAGGGGTTAGAAAATGGAGGCCAGGACAGATGGTGGAACCTCAGACTCCTGGGTCAGCAGACGTTCCCTCACACCGCATGTCCCTACCTGGGCTTATTTCAGAAGGCGGTGTTAAGAGGGGCAGTCAACACAAAGTTACTCATTGTGGGTTTGGGCTCTGGTTTTCTCTCTTTGTCTGTCCCTCTGGTCTCTCCCCCACACGGACCTTACCCCTCTGTACTCACACGCACCCTCCGGTCTCCATAAGCCCAGGTGACTTCCTTCCCGGTTCTGCTTCCCTCCTCTTTATTTCCATCTCCAGAACTCACCCCGCCTTACAACAAGCTGGCCATGGGGCTAATCAACCTTCTCCTTTCTCTCGAGGAGATCCATCACTCCTCCTTCCTGTCAGGCCACTGTTGCTGCTAGAGCCGTGCCCCCCTCCACCCCCCCTCCCTTGGGTGCAGGGGTTTCTCTAGCTGGTTGAGGGGGGAGCAGCCCTGGGCCTCCCTCGAACCCATGGGGAAGTTTGCCGGGGGCAGCTGCTAAGAACAGGGGATCCCAGCGGGCCCTCTCCTCAAAGGTGACTCCATGCTCACCCCCTGGACCCTTGAGGAGGGGTGGGTGACTGGCCCTCTCTGATGTCGGTGTGGCCAGGTATCAAGCTGTCGTCTGATGGGGAGGGCAGGAGGGCTCTGGAAGGGGACTCCTCCTGAGAGTCATCTCTGTTTGGGGCAAATCATTTGGTTCTTGCATATGTTTTATGTAGTTGCCAATTCTGACCCTTAAAAAAAGCTCTAGTTCCAAAATGTGGGGAGTTACATTCCCAAACTCCATGGCTGGTGCCAGGAATGACAATTCCCAAGGGGAAATATGATACGGCACATGCATGTGATCCTATTAATGTGCATGGAACAATATTATGTGCTGCAAGAACACCTATAAAATATTGGGGAACACTCATAACTACCAATCTAGTTCTGAATCCAACCAAGGGGAGTTCACCCATCTACTCAGAACTGTACTGTTGCTGTACATGAAGATTTTGTTTCGCTATTATGGCTAATGGTCAGTGAGAGCCATGGCCTCCTTGAATTTGCTTAACCTCTTTTTTAAATCCTTCTCATATATACTACTTTAAAGCCAAGAGGTGTTGAGAAGGCCAGATAGCTTCCAGCTGGCAAGCTGGATTCAGACGATGGTGAATCTGTGGACTACCCGCAGAGATTCCACCAGTTGGCCATCCCTGATACAGGACAATCCATGTTACACAGGCATTAAAGGTTTATACATTTCCCCTTGACCAGATGCTGATACAAGGGACCAACATGAGAAACTGTGGTTGAAAGATGCTTGTATCAGTTCTTCCCATGGTCACATGGGCCTCATAAAACCCCGCAGCATACAAGGGGGGAGGGGAAACGTAGTTGTCATCGCGCGACAAGCAGTGGGAAGGTGGTGAAACAGCATGTCTTGTTGTCGAGGCTCAGAGCAAATCTGTAGTCACTGCGAGTGACAAGGTGCTGCAATAGAAATCTCTGGCTTAGATTCCAAGGGGCTTCTTCTTATAGAGCTACGGGAGGGGCAGTGACAAATCCCATTACCTTGCTCTTCTTAGAATCACTGCAACCTGTGCACAAAGAGCTACGTGCACGCTGTAATTCTGTAAAATGCAGTACTGAAAGTATAATACTCCAGTTCATTTTTCCCTTTATCCATCTAGAGTGGATAAATGGAGAAGTAGGATAGAATGTGCCCCGTTAAATAAATAAGAACCTCCAATGTTCTTTGTTTAAAACAACTTGGGTTTTAGTCCTTATGGTTATGAAGGTCACGATGAAAAGTGTGCAAGTGATAATCGGCGAAACCTTGATAACCAATAGAATTGCTGAATGCCCCTATTAATGCTCAGAAGGAAGCTATTTAATTCTCTTATAGTTCTTTGCAAAAGCATAACATGTGTGAAAAGTGCCATCAAGTCACCAACTTTTGGTGACCCCAGAGGGTTTTCAAGGCACGAGATGTCCAGCCATTGCCTGTCTCTGCATAGCAACCCTGGACTCCGTGGGGGGTCTCCCATCCAAGTAGTTACCAGGCCCAACCCTCCCGAGCTTCTGAGATCTGACAAGACTGGGCTAGGCTGGCCCGCTCAGGGTACAGCAAAAGTATAACAGATAGTGTTAAAAGGAAACAAAGCTGAATAGATGGTGCAAGGCAATAGAGTTCACACATACAGGAGCTTCTTTTGAAATCCAACATGGTGGCTAAACTATCGAGCTTAAGCCAGGACACCAGGAGGCCTTTGCTTACACATATGGTTCACCGCATGGTCCCCTGGGTGTTTTTTTAGCCAGTCACTCTGTCTCTCATCCTCCCAGGATCACTGTGAACATAAAACAAGGAGGAGGCCATGACTGAGATTTGTAGTGGGAACCCCCATACTTCAAGTATGGAGAACCTGACTACTTTTGGAGAATACCTTAAGCATGCTATGGCCCATCAGTCTTTAACGATATGCTTGATCAGCCAGGCATATCAAGTCTACCTGGTGTGAAGGCAGAACTGGCTGTGGAGGCTAGAGGTGAGCATAGAGGCATTGCCAAGAGAAAATCATTTACAATCAAATACCGTCCTCTTCCCCTCCTAACAGTGTAGTGTGTGGGGAGCTACAAGATGGCAGGAGGAAGCAGAGAATGGCAAAAACCTTCTGAAGGGTGCCCACCCAGCCCTCTGGAGCATGGGGAGAATGAGAAGGGTGGAGCTTGGGAGCTTGTCTACAGTCCACAAGGAAAAGTCAGAGGGGGGTATTTTATCTAGATATTGATATTGTACTTTTCCCCCCTATGGGAATCCAAAACAGCTTACATCTTTCTCACTCCTATGTTATCCTCATAACAATAGCCCAGTGACCAGAGTTTTTTTTCTGCAAGTGACTGTCCCAAACTCCCTCAGCAAGCTTGGCAGAACAGTAGGGTTGCCAGCTCCATGTTGAGAAATACCTGGAGATTGTGGGGGAGGAGCCTGAGGAGGGCGGGGTTTGGAGAGGGGAGGGACTTCAGCGGGGCATAATGCCATAGAGCCCACCTTCCAAAGTGGCCGTTTTCTCCAGGGGAACTGATCTCTGTCACCTGGAGATCAGTTGTAATAGCGCGAGATCTCCACCCACCACCTGGAGGCTGGCAACCCTATAGAATGGGAATTCAGACTGGGGTCTCCCTGAAACTAGTCTGACACTTGAACTGCTAAGCCGTGCTGCCTCTCGGTGAGGATGCCTTCACCGTGCAGCAGTCATGGAGAAAACCACCCGAGGCTTTTTGGCAGAAAACTCTCCACTCCCACAAACAGCTGCACGCATAGCAAAGCACCAGCAGCTGTGGGATCCTGCTCCCCTCCCCAAAAGAGTTCTTCCCAAGAAGGCGAGGCATACGAGACAGCAGAGCAGAACTGGAGGTCACGGATGTGAAGCCATAGGCTTATTCAGTCCAGTGAGTCAGAACAGAGTTAGCACAAATGCATTTCTTATTTGGTTTTTTAAAAACTAGGGTTCCATAAAGGCAGGTATTCCTTGACTACTGGGACTCTAATTCCCAAAGCGAAACTGCTAATTCCACAAAGCAAGACCGCCGGCACCTTTCCTGCTGCCCACCAGCGGGGCCAGGTGGGAGATTTGACTGGTGGTGCAGATTTTTTTTTAAGACATTGCTTTAGCAGCAGCTGCCGCCACAGCACAAGTGAACACCAAAACACTGACATGAAAAGGCTGCGGAGAGTTCAGAGAGAACGGGGAGCTGCCCTCAGCCACGAAGCCACAGGCAGGTCAAAAGGTTTTGTAAGATGCCTGCCGAGTTTTGTCCAGACTTCATTCCAGCACTACCACTGCTATGAGTGGGATTCACAAGGCAGGAATAACACTTCATGCTCTCAGTCCATTCCTGGCTGCATATGGGATTTGTTACCTGTTCTACAGGCTTGTGACACATCATCAGATGAAAGCACACAAGGAGAGAGAGATGTTTTCCACAGGGTCAAGCTTCCCCCGCTTCCTTCAGTAGCTCTTCATTGCAAAGGGAACTGTTGCCCAGAATGGGCTTCATTTGCCCTCATGTTCCTGATTGGTTAGGACTGCCCATGTGGCCAGCCCAAAGGCATTGCCCTCACTGAAAATTAATTTCATTTGCCTTCAGTGACATCATCCCAATTGACTTAGGGTACCGAGGCACCATATTTGCTATGTGATCTCTGACTGGCTGGGATCTTCTCAGGGAGAAGCTCTAATCCAGAGGCCCCTAACCTTTCTCAGCTTGCAGGCAACTTTGGAATTCTGACGCAGCGTGATGGGCACAGCTGCAGAATGGGTACCTCAAAATGGCTGCCGCAAGAAGTGGAGTCAGTCACAAAATGGCTGCTGCCACAGCTTACCTTCAGTCACACTGTGAAGATCCTTGTGCTGCGGTGTTTTAAAAAATCTGCACAGCCTATCAAATCTCCCACCTTGTCCCACCCACTTTCTAAACACACTTGGTGTGTTACCCCAAACAGTTCGGATTAAAACTTGCTGCCTTCAGTTGTGAGGAATTAGCGAGGCAGAGGAGCTTAGCGAGAGGTGGGGTACTTAGCGAGATCGGGCTACCAGTGTTTACGGGGATCTTTCCCTTAAGAGAATTCCCAAGAACCAGGCAGTTGCCTAGTCAAAAAGGATCATTTTTGTCGAAAGAAGAAGCCCTAATAAATTGCACACATAAAAGTATAAGTTTAAACACACACAAGCAATGGAAATGCAGTGGTGAGCAGGAATAATAGGTGGTTGTTGAGGAGGTTATAATTACCTATCCAGATGTGCAGAGGTCCAAGGAAAAGAGGCTGTGAAGATGGAAGGGAACCCAAATGGATTTGGGGGTGAGCTGTCAGTAGGCTCCCAGGATAGACAGACACACCAAGTTGTGGCTGGGCAGCCATTTTATAGACTGGAGAAGGTGTCCTATGGAGCAGGATTATGAGTCCAAACAAAGGACCTAAGAAGTTTCCCAGACTTTGATTGAAAGCACCTTAATGGGTATATCCTGGAATGTGCATGTAGGGTTGATGGCTGATACTATCTGATACTTCAGAGTTAATATGTTTTTGGAAACCATAACTCTGCTTTCCAGAGGAATGTTTACACTTTAAAGGAAATTTGGCCCAGGAAAGAGGCCATAAAGGACAGAGTAGGTGTTTTGCAGAGAACTGTTGCTAAAGGAGATTTACACATCAAAGAGACCAAGCAGCTTTCAGAAAAAGAAGTTCTCCATATTGGGATGTGTTGGAATACTGAGAACTCTCGATACTAACCTGGGGGGGAGCAGGTTGTACATGTCTGTTTCCACAACCTCCAGGGCCCATATCTTTGGCAAGCTCCCGTGATCATATGTGTGTCCCCTTCAGGACTACCCACCGACTAGTGTTCCCTCCAAGCTAGTTCACAGTTTTTTAGCCTCTGACTCACACATTTCTGTCTTAGCTCAGGAAGGATGGCTCCAGAGCAAACTAATTTATGCAGTAGCCAAATTGCTCTCTCACAGCTTTAATGCTGGTAGCTCGCAAACTAGAATTTTTGCTCACCAAGACTCCACAGCTTAGAGGGAGCACTGCCACAGATTCAGGAACAATGCTTTGGGGGACCCTGGAGTAGTTTAGAGGTGAGGGTGCCTGTACGTACAAATGTAACAGGCTTCCCTCTGATGCAGGGTATACCAGTGGGGTCACAGACAGGCACCAGGAAAGGTGTTGGAAGGTGCCATGGGTCTAACCAAAGGAAAAATTAGTGCCCAAGAAGAAGCAGATTAGGAACGGTGACCATCAGTGTCTGCAGCAAAAGCACACATTCACAGTGGTAGAGATTCAGGGGGGAAGAGATTGTTGATTCCCAAAGGCATAGTCCTAACAGAGAGCTCTTCAGATACAGATTTGATCCTGATGTCCCTGGGGTTTGTAGTTTGAATGATATACAAACAGACTGAGCGTTGGTTTAATCGTCATTCTTGCACTTTGCACCTGCTCCAAAGCACTCATCTCTTGGGCCAGCCTTTACATATAAAAGGGAAAGCCTTTGCATATTCATAACTTTAAAAAGAACTCACATACCGAGCACCGGTACATGAATTTATTTATTTTTTTCCTCAGCATTTCAGCTCACCACTTTTTGTAGCTGGTTGTGCCAATTTGTGAGTATTGTTTACAAATGTTACATGGTATTTATACTCTGTTTCTAAGCTACTTATACCTATGAAGTATGTCAATTATACAAAATGCATACTGCTAATTTATCAGCACCCAAATGATGTAGAAATATGTGCACATCTTATAGGAAAAATTCAGTGCACGGAAATAGAAAAAAAAATAATGAATCGTACGTTCGACTCACACAAGGGAGGAGTGAAAGCAAAACAGGGAATCAAAACAACAAAATGAGACATTCAGAATTATGGCATTTGCTGGGACTCAGCCACCTTGTAACTGACCTGTAACGACAGTGGGGCTATTCGGGGCTCTGCCCCTCTCCTAAAAGGGCCAGCCCCACAAGATTTTTTTTTTTTTAGAATAAGATTTTTTAAGATTTTTTTGAGAAGAATTGGCGGGGGGGGTACACGGGCTGCCAGCTTCTTCTCAGAAGCATTAAAAGGGACCCTTTAAATGCTTTTGAGAAGAAGCGGGGGACGGTGCATACCCCTCTCCCTTCACTCCTGCAAGATTTAAAGGGCCCTCCAGCTGATCGGGGGACCACGTGCTCCTTACCAATCAGCTGAAGGGCCCATTATATTCCTGCAGGAAGGGAGGGAAAGGGCTGGCCGCCAGCGGACAGGTTGGGGATGGATTGGAGCAAACATAAGAGAAGAAGAAGAAGAAAAGAGATTGGATTTATACCCCGCCTTTCACTACCCAAAGGTGTCTCATAGCGGCTTACAAACTCCTTTCCCTTCCCTTCCCTTCCCTTCCCCACAACAGACACCCTTTGAGGTAGGTGGGGCTGAGAGAGCTCTTGACAGAGACTGCTCTTTTTTCAAGAACAGCTGTGCCAGAGCTATGGCTTGCCCAAGGTCATCCAGCCAGGTGCAAGTGGGGGAATGGGGAATCAAACCCGGTTCTCCCAGATTAGACTCCACGCACTTAACCACTACACCAAACTGGCAGCCTCACCAGCTCCACTAGAAAAATTTTTGCCCCACAAGCCACAAAATCCTGGCTACAGGCCTGCCTTGTAAACTTCCAGAACATGCTGCAGAAGAGCATCACTTCTCCTGGAGGAAAGGGCAGCACCAGGTGGCAGACACTAAGGAATCACACATCCCCTGAGCTCCCTCCTCCCCCCAAACCCCACCCTCTCCAGGCTCCACCCCGAAATCTCTAGGAACTTTCCAATCCAGATTTGGCACCTCTTCCTTGTTTGTTTTTAAAATCTGAGTGATTTCAGGAACTTCTGAGTGCTCAGCTTTCCATAGAAAGAAAAATATTTACACTTGAAAATCAAAAAAGTGTGAAGATGGCTGGGACTTCCGAGGTTTTCATAAGAACTGCTAGTGTCTCCAAATGTCACTCTTTCAACACTGGGCAAAAACTCTATGGCAGCAACATATATCCTGGCAACATTTGCTAATTGCATTGGCATTCTTTTAACTACCCTTAAAACTAGAGCTAAAGAGGTGCAGTAACGGACAAGATGGCACTGAACTGGAGAGACCTGCCTAAATTCAAATCCCTACTCACCCCTCATGCCTTGGACCAGGTATTATTTCACAGCCCAGCCTACCTTAAAGGGTGTTCTAAAGATTTATTTATTTATTTATTTAAAAAGGAACAAGGAAGGAAGAAGCAGATACAAATGTGATCTTCTTACAGAAGTGGTATAGATGTTTGATAAATGACATGGCTTTTCTGCTCTGTCTGAAGAGCAAATTTTGTCTGAAAAGCCAGTTTGGTGTAGTGGTTAGGAGCGTGGACTCTAATCTGGGAGAACCGGGTTTGATTCCCCACTCCTCCACATGCAGCCAGCTGGGCGACCTTGGATCACTGACAAGTCCTTTCAGAGCTGTTCTCTCAAAGGCAGTTCTTGAAAGAGCTCTCTCAGCCCCACCTACCTCACAAGGTGTCTGTTGTGGGGAGGGGAAGGGAAAGGGGATTGTAAACTGCTCTGAGACTCTTTCGGGTAGAGAAGGGCGGGGTATAAACCCAAATCTCTTCTTAACCGCTTTGGGTCCATCCTTTGGCACAAGGCCTGCTGACACAGCCATTATGCATGCCAAACAAACATTAGTCCTGCCATTTAAATCCATTCTTGCTAAGGTGTCAAATCAATTTGCTAGTGATAATGTGGACCGTGGAAGCTAGAGGCAGCCAAGAACAGGTCAAGGAGAACACATTAACATTCAGTCACAGTCAGTGTTCCCTCTAAGCTGAGTTAGTGTGAGCTAGCTCACAGTTTTTTAGCCTCCGGCTCACACATTTTTTGTCTTAGCTCAGGAAGGAGGGCTCCGGAGCAAACTAATTCATGCAGTTAGCCAAATGGCTCACTCACAACTTTAATTTGTAGAACTTTTGCTCACGAGACTCCAAAGCTTAGAGAGAGCATCGGTCACAGTACAGGACCCACTAAATCAAAGACCAGCATTCGTAGGTGATAGGAGAAACCAGAAAGCTTGTTTCCCCGGGCCACGGTATGATACATTAACCCTCTGTTCCCATCTGTACAGCAGATAAAGGGCAGAGGTGCAAATCTCCCAGAACATTTTGCTGGCAGTGACAGCTGTATCAGAAACACCTCCCTTCCTCTGCATTCCTAGCTGAGTGGCAAGGGTGCTATGATGTGAGTTAGCTATTATCAGGATGTGGAAAGCTTCAAGAAGAATTCCTATTTGACAGTCTGGGCCAAAGCAGTCTATGAGAATTTATTATTACTAAATGGAACCTTCAGGTTCAGGGGCAGTAACACTGCTAGGGGGCAACAATGGGAGACCGGGTGACCTGCTTTGTAGGCCATCTGAGGGCATCCAGTTTGCGAAACAGAATGCTGGGCTAGATGGACCATTGGTCTGACTCAACAGGACTGCTTTTATGTTATTGAGTATCATAATGATTAAGAGAACTCTATATAAAACAAAATGTTATTTCAGTAGAAAATATCTACCTTTTGGAGTTTGGCCAGGTTTTTTTCCCCCTTGCTGTAATTTAGATATACATGGGTCCTGGTCATATGGGGCAGATAATGCGGGCTGGAGGCGTGGCTCTTTGCGCCGTCGCAATTTGCCCCACCATTACATGATCCGAAGCGACAGCAGTGAAGCGGATTTTTTCCCATCAGCGGGTGTTTCTGGCACGCTCCAACGAGGCAAGAGGAGCACGCTGGAGCGATCACACAAAGGAAGTCCGGCAGCAGCCCATCACAACCCATTTAATATAAGATTTTTCCAGGTACTTTTTAACTCCGGATCTTCGGTGGTATGATACGGGTTGGAGACAGGTGCGCCACACTTGCCCGATGCTTCCATGTGATCGTGCCCATATAATCCACCCAGCATTTGTCCCTATTGCGTAGCAAATCCTCCATGTGGCCAGATCCATGGTTGTTCATTTGTAGCTACAGGTTTTATTAGAAGTATGAGCTTTCATGTGCACACACACTTTTTTGTATGCGTGCACACAAAAGTTCATACCTCAAATAAAACTTTGTTGGTCTTCAAGGTACCACCGGACTCTAAATTTGTTCTAATGCTTTAGACCAACACGGCTGACCACCTGGATGTAGCTACAGGTGTTACCATTCATGCATGTTCCGTTCACATTCACACTGCATCATGGGTTTTGTAGTCTCAAGGCTGCCTGAATCCTCTTAGTATTTTGCGCACACGCACACACACACATGTTTAGTTCTACCAGGGAAACAAAAGCAGAACATTTGGATGTGTTTTGGAATGTTCATGTTTGCATTAGATGTGTACATACATCATTTCACACTGAATGCCTCCTCTCTAATTGAAGAGTGGCAGTTGACTGTGTGAACTGGCTATCGGGGGGGGAGGGGGGACAATGCTGAAGTGATGCAAGGTGATACGAAAGTTCTGTAGGTGGTGTTAGATCACAAAGCTCATTCACACATGCAAGTCACTGAGTGATGGAAGGGCATGTGCGAATCAGCAATAACATTCCCTTTTGCATCTGAATCTAGTAGCATTGTTTCCTTCTATTATGATTACCCAACAGGTAGGAAACCTTTACAGGGTTTCAAACCCAGACTAGCAACTATGTCCACATTTTATTCTCAGAGATTTCCCTTTTGATAGAATCTCCAAAATGTGAATTTGTGCAAATTAGAGGAGATGGAAGGGTAGATTAGCTTTTTTAAAAGCACCGAGAAAGCAGAACTTAGCACACAATCACCAAACAATACTGTACAAGGGCCGATCTTTTGGGGTAGAAGAGGTATGAGAAGGTGCCAGAGCTTCAACAAACCTGCACCACCATGGACGTTACCATGTTGTCAAAGGCCCTGGACTGGATTTCGTTCCCAGGGTTATAAAAGGGGTTGCAGATGACATCTGCATAATAATTATGCAGCTTTCTGAACATACTCCAGATTTCGTTGTCTCGAAGAGCCGTGTTGGAAGAATCCAGCACCATAACAAACTTCACTTTGGAATTTGTCACGTAGCTGTATACTTTGTAGTCTTCTGTTGGATACTGCAACCCCAAGGTAGAGCTCCCTCTGATCCACAAGAGCCTTCCCCATCGCTGAGATCTTCTCATCCACAATGTCAAGGGAGGTGTGCACTGTGTAGTGGAACTTGAGTTCATTTTCCATTGGGGTGCTCTTAACATACAGAGGGTAATTCTCTTCGGCGATCACGGCAATGCAAACCGCCATCTTGGGTCCTGGTGGGCTCGCTCGCTCGCTCTCTATCTCTATCTCACAGGAGCATATGTACCTCAGTTGTACCCTACTGCAAACAACTGGCCAGGAAAAAAACAACCATGCACCATTTGTGGATTAATCGCTATTGCCCTTGGGTGAGCAGCATGCACAGCCATGTGACAACCCAACATGCTGCCAGTGGCAAGCTTTATCACCAGTACAGTACCTTTCAAACATGTTTTACAGGCCTATCATCAAAGACCCTGGAATGGAAGCATCTTTCTGGCAATACCCCACTCACCCAGCACAAACAGAAAGATTGAGAGATGTTGGAGACAAAAAAGGAAAGGAAAGGAAACCAGTTGTTCCCTTTGGATTCGCTTGAACTTAAAAGCAAAAAAAAGGGGAAAGACCCCCTCCCTTTTTTCTTCCCCCCCCAAAGAAGCTCACCTCCTGCTTGGACAATAACAGCATCATCTAATAGGAAATAGAGAGGCAGACAATCCTGTGGAATGACCCTACATTCTATTTACAAGTCTCAGAAAACCCCCAAAGGGGGAGATCAAAATTGAGCCTTTGCTTTTGATCTCTTTTTCTCTATCCTCTTTCTCAAATTAATTTAATATGTTAATTAATAAAGTTCCTTTGCACTTCTGAAGTGCCTTTAATCCAAAGGTCTCAAGGCACTTCAGCAGACGTTGATTCTCAAAAACACACAAAATGTGGGGTAAGTTTCAGTGCAATCTTCCAAACAGGTCAAGAGAAGCCGAGGAAAAGGTCAGCGCAGCCAATTTCCTGGACATTCTCCAAGAGGAGAAAGGAGGGAGATTGTGGGGAAGTGAAGCGGGCTCCATCAAATCAGCTTTTCATTCTGAGTTCAATAGGTGAGATAATAATAAAAAGGACAATGATGATGATGGATGGATGGATGGATGGCATCAGCGTATCCTGAGCGGTGGGTCAGCTGCCAGGATCCAGAGCCTTTGGCAGGGCCCACTGCTGATGACCCACCCACTTATTTGATAACCCTCCAATGTGCTCCCAGTGACATGTACCACCAAGAGGCACTGGGGGAAAGGCTGTGGGCAGCAGTGAGCATGGACAGCGGGAGAGCTCACAAGTAGGGAGAGGAAGGACACACAGGCAGGTGGGAAGTATGTGGGTGGGTGGGAGGGAGGGAGAGAAGGAGGGAAGGAAGGCATGGGGGACTGGTGGTGGGTAGAAGAAGGGATAGGGGCCCCAGGAACTCTCTGCTCTTCAAAACCCAGAACCAACCTTGGGCAGACAGACAAACAGGCCAGTCCCTACAACAAAGAATGGATATGTCTGACATTAGAAACCACAACGTTCAAAAACCATTGGGGGAAACATTTTAACCTTCCAGGACACTCAGTTGCTGAACTAAGAGTAGCAGCTCTCTTACAAAGGAATTTAAAAGGGAGACTAGGAGTTGCAACTGATAATGCAGTTCAAGACAATGCACCCTCCTGGACTGAACCCAGACCTAGGTTTCCTGTCCTATTATCAGTGCTGACTTCTCCATGCCTACTACCCTTCTGCATGATACACCTAATCCAACCACACCAGCCAATGTCATTCACCTGCTATTATCATTTGCCTGCTATTGTCATTCGGCATCTGAAATCACTCCACTCCCCAAGATATAAGGACAGATGGACTCACATCCTAGCTGTATCTGAAGAAGTGAGCAGTGGCAAACAAAAGCTCATGCCCTGCCACAAATTTTGTTAGTCTTTAAGGTGCTACTCAACTCTTGCTCTTTTCTACTGCTACAGACAGACTAACACAGTGACCCATCTTGATTTAGACAGATAAATAATTCCCTACCAACATGTATTCAATAATATACTCCTCTGAAGTGACTACCAATGGACCTGTTCTCCAGGAAGTTGTCTTCCACCCTCTTAAAAGCTACATACAACCGAAATGGTTACACTCTGTACCAAGTCACAGGACCAGAAGGGCATGCCATAAGTGAAGGGTGGGAAGTGGATTTCCTTGTGAGGTTCAATTGGCCACACAACCCCTCTGAGCCTCACCCAATTTGGAAATCATATCAGCTGCTCTTTTCTCAGTCGGGGTTATTCTGTGAATAACCAAAAGGCCCTGCAGAAGATATTTGGAGAGTGTGCCAGTCCAGCCCCAACAGGTATCTTCACTGGGATGGCAAGAAACCCCCTTCCTATCCTAAGGATTAGGGAGCCATCAGACCTAACCCCTATCACATGTAAGGAAAAATGCAGAAAGCCCAGGATTGCCAATAGGAGACTGCCAACAGCAGTGGCATACATTATTTTTTTGTGGGGGGGGGAGTGGAAAAGATGTCATGCCTCTCTAGGAATTGCCAGCATAGGCCTAGGCCAAATCTCCTCCCTTCTCCTTCCTATTGCCCTGTCCTACCATACAGCATGCAGTGCTTCCAGCTCTCTCGTTATAGTTTCTATTGTATCTAAGCACAATCCTTCATAAAGGGATCTCCTTGTATGGACAAGGCAGTCCAGTTGCTATAGTGGCATTATCACCCATATCCAAAAGGGGTCAATGTAGCCCGAGTGTAACCCAGAAGTGAATACAGAGGTCAGGCAGACATGACCCATTCTATCCAATGCTCATTAAGGAACGGCTTGGCAGATTTCCTTCTTTCCCTGAAAGGCATTACACCTAGGCTGAGTCCCTATCTGCATGTCCGCTGTACAAGATCTACTGCAAGGAAGTGCGACTTGGCGTGATAACGGATGGCCAGAAAATGGAAGAGGAAGCCATGGCTGAGTTATGTTCCCCTTTCTTGTTAGCACTAAAACACATCAGAAATGCCATGCACCGATGCCACGAAAGCCCAAATAAATGGAGCCCTTCTCTCCTTGTGCAGAGAGAGACTATTAAACTGCCATGCCTTCTCAGGATGGACGGTGCAAACTGAACGGCAAAGCACAAATGTGTCACATCCAGCAAGGCATTCCCAAAAAGCTGTGCAAACGTCGCCGGTTTTCTATTTAACCCAGCTTCATGAATATTTATTAGGGGATGTTTGCAATTGCAAGGATCTCCGTTTAAAGTGTTTTGCGTCTCACGCTCTGTCGGCACAGGCAGTGTAACAAAGCTCAAGACAAGCGTCTGGACTGTAACGCAATGCGATGAGTTCCCCGCCTTGGAAAGAAAACCGATTTCCACCCGAAACATCTGCTCAGAATAAAGAGAGAAGGTATGCAAGTCACAGAACATTGGAAACCAAGGAAGCTAAGCTTAAGCAGAGGCTTTGCTGATGCTTTCATAACTACTCATTCTGCACCATTCAGTTCTTTGAAGTCCAGAGGTAAACTCGTGTGCCTTCTATCAAGTGCATGAGTCCACAACTGATGCTCATCCAGGACTCTCCCTATCACATGAACCTGCCTTATACTGAATCAGACCATTGATCCATCACAGTCAGTGCTATCTAAGGCCAGCAATGGATCTCCAGGGCCTCAGGCAGAAGTCTTTTACATCGCCAACTGCCTGGTCATTTTAACTGGAGATGCTGGGGGTTGGACTTAGGACCTTCTGCATGCCAAGCAGATGCTCTACCACTGAGCCACAGCCCCTCCCTTCACCTAAGATCTTCCATTGAGAGCCAGTCCTATGATCCCCATCCCTCAAAGGCTAGGTGTGTAATTACAAACAGGGCCTTTTCTGTAGTGGCACCATGATTATGGAACACCCTTTCCATTACCTTTTCCCTGGCCCCTACTAACCTTTAAGCATAAGGCTGACACCTTCTTTTCATCCATGATTTTGGTTGGTTTGGTTATTTTGTATTATGTGTTTCGGTTGATTGTGATGATACAGTCAGTGTGTGGGGACCAGTTTGATTATTTTCTTGTGCACTTGTCAGTTGATCTGGTTATTTTGCTGTTGAGTGTCACTGGGAGGCTGGCTCCCCCCCCCATGCCCTTTGAATAATATTTTTATCCAGCTTGGTTGTTAATGGCATCATCAGTTTTCTGTTAACCAGAATTTGTATTGACATTAAGTTTTATTGGTAGGATGCTATGTTACCATTTGTTTTCAGGAATGATTACTTCTGTTAGCAGCCTTGGAAACCCATGTGGCTGAGAAAAGGGACTTTAAAAAATACTTAGGATCAGACCGCAGCAAACAAATGTGAGCCCACGTGAAATCAAAGCCAGGTTACATTTCTAAGGGAGCACGGAGTCTTGTGGAAGGAAGCCATCAAGCACAGAAGATGGCATGGTAAGGGTAATTCACACATCTGGCTGGGGACTCTCCTGGGAAACCTGTCCACAAAAGTCTAGGATCAGAGTGACACGAGGGAACAGCTGAAGAGGCTGCAGGAGATCAGTCACACAGCAGAAAAGATCAAAGCTGGGTCATCTGGGAGACAGAAGCAGGGATACCCAGGCAGCTGTCTTCCATCCACTCACACCATTAGTCCATCAAGGGTAGCCTTGTCTACTCTGACTGGTAGCGGCTCTCCAGGGTCTCAGGGGAGGAGGAGAGAATCAAGTTCTCCAGAGGAAAGGGGGGGGAGAAGAGTTCAGTTTATACCCTGCCCTTCACTTGGAGTCTCAGAACAGCTTACAAACTCCTTCCCTTCCTCTCCCCACAAGACACCCTGTGAGGTAGGTAGGCTGGGGGAGCTCTGAGAGAAGTGCTCTTGAGAGAGCATCTCTGAGAGAACTCGTGACTGGCCCAAGGCCACCCAGCTGGTTGCAGGTGGAGGAGTGGGGAACCAAAGCCGGTTCTCCAGATCAGAGTCTGCCGCTCTTAACCACTACACCAAACTGGAAGAGTAGGCAGGAAGCCTGGGCAGAAAATGTGAGTGACTGCACTGCAGGTTCTTCATGTCGATTATCTCAGCAGTCCTCATTATGAAGCTGCTGGTGGAATGCATTAAAAATACTAATATTACAATACCCCTCCGAGGCAGGCCAAATCTGAGCACTTTTGATATGGATTCAAAAGGCCTAGCTGCTTGAGCTACCATGTGAAGTAAAATCAGGAAAGAGTGATATAACGTAGGTTGCTTTTTGTTTCAGGAGGATGGGGAGAAGGTTACAAATCTAACTAAAGAAAAGCACTATTTCCCCCTATTTTGCTAATGAAGGCACTTAGGCAGAGGAAACCGTTGTTTATTGAAGCCTCCCCGTCAGGGCTATTTTTGGGCAGGAATCCACAGGAACGGAGTTCCGGCTGGCTTCAGAGTTGGCCACACCCACTGTAGACAAAACTTCCTTGTGTGTGGCTACAGATGGAAGGCCTGGAGAGCGACACCCTCCCCCAGCAACTCCGAGGTGGGCGGGCCAAGGGGGGGCCTGGAAGGATCGGGGAGGCTGAGCTCCCTGCAGCTGCGGGGCACCTGGACTAGCCAAGGGAAGGCATGAGGTGTGGCCTAATATGCTAATGATCTATGTTGTCAGGGATGTGGTCTAATATGCTAATGAGTTTCTGCTGTTGGGTGTGGCCTATTATGTTAATGAGTTCCTGCTGGGCTTTTTCTACAAAAAAAAGCCCTGCTCCTCGTGAAAGATTGTGGCTGAGGAGAAATGGGATGTGTGGATCCTCCTGCTGACAGGCTGCAGCGATCCTAAGAAAACTTGCCTGGGAGTAAGCTCCATTAAATAAAATGACACTTTTGAGTACACCTGCTTGGGTTTGCTCCCTGAGCCACAACATTATGTCAACTCTCAATCATGACACACATCAATAAAGACTGAGCCTACTCAAAAAATAATAAATAGCGAGCCTAGATGTACTTCAGAACCAGAGGCAACTTCATTTCTTTGCCCCAAAAAAGATGCACCACACTTTCCCCGTCTTTCACCACAAATATCAAAAATATACCTTGCTCATGTAGCAAATCCTTCCTTCCCTGGATTCAGGTGCACTGTCTATTTTATTATTTAACGGCTCTCTTTTGTTACAGATACTCTGGGGTTTTATTGATGCTGGCAAACCCCCAGATGGGAAGGCTTTCTGACAATTCTTTGTATCAGCTGCTGTGACTGGTTTTCATGATTCGTTCATGCTGATTTCCCATCAATCAATTAGTTTTAATTCTTCGTAGCTGCATCGATTGGATTGCTGTCTGCTGGGGCACATGTTCTCACGGGAAAGCAGAATGCATTTCCTTCCGGCGATGTGCCTTTTTGCTTGTGGGTTAAGAATGGGGTACTCACTCGGATTTCTGTTCTTAGGTCCACGCAGCAACAACGCCCGTTTACTATGAAGGAGATACAGCTCTGGGCTGGGAGATAACTGGAGATTTGGGGGAGGAGACTGGGGAGGGTACAGTTTGGGATGGGACCTCAGCAGGGTCTAATGCCATAGAGGCCACCCTCCAAAGCAGCCATTTTCTCCACAAGGGAACTGATCGTGGTTGTCTGGAGATCATAAGAACATCAGAAGAGCCCTGCCGGATCAGACCAGGGGTCCATCCAGTCCAGCATCCTGTCTCACAGAGTAGCCAAACAGTTCCTCTGGAGGGCCAGCAATAGGGCATAGAGGCTGAGGCCTTCTCCTAATGTTGCCTCCTGGCTCTGGGATTCAGAGGTTTAGTGCCTCTGGATGTGGAGGTTCCCTGCAGTCACCATGGCTAAAAGCCACTGACAGACCTATCCTCCATGAATCTAACCCCCTTTTAAAGCTGGCTGTTCCTGTGGCCATCGCAACATCCTCTGGCTGCAAATTCCACATTTTGATCAGTCACTGAATCTACTGCCCATCAACTTCATTGGATGCCCTCGAGTTCAGGTATTTTGTCAACTCTCTCCATCCAGGCATACTTTTACAGACCTCTATCCTGCCTTACCCGCCCACTTTTTAAACTGAAAAGCCCCGGAGAATTCAGCCTTTCTTCATAGAGAAGGCGCTCCAGCCCTCTAATCATCTTGGTCGCCCTCTCTGTACTTTTTCCAGCCCTGTGATGTCTTTTTGAGACATGGTGACCAGAACAATATACAGTACTCCAAATGAGGCCTCACTGTACAGGGGCATTATAATACTGGCCATTTTATTTTCAGTCCCTTTCCTAATAATCCTTAACAGAGTTTGCTTTTTCACTGCTGCAGCGCACTGGGTTGACATTTCCATTGAGCTATACTTTACAACCTTTAGATCTTTTACCCTCTCAAGACTCAGAAGAAGAAGAAGAGTTGGATTTATACCCCACCTTTCACTCAGAGTCTCAGAGCGGCTTACAGTCTCCTTCCTTTCCTCTCCCCACAACAGATACCCAGTGAGGTAGGTGGGGCTGAGAGAGTTCTTGAGAGAACTGTGACTGACCCAAGGTCACACCAGCAGCTGCATGTGGAGGAGTGGGGAATCAAACTCGGTTCTCCAGAATGTGGCACTCCAGGTTACACCAAACTGGCTCTTGGCAAGTCCAGACCCATTAGCCTATACTTGACCTGGGAGATTTTGTCCCAACATGTATCACCTTACATTTTAATAGTGGGAGATCTCCAGGTGTAACCTGGAGGTTAACATCCCTAACATACAACAAGGGGAGCAACTGATTTCAAGACAAGGGAGTTCAGGCAGTCTCAATTCTAACTAACAAACAGAACTAGCTGAGCAGGGACTCCACCCTGTGAGACTAAACCAACGCACACCCGTATCAGAGGGGGGACGCAGATTGTTCCATAGTAACATATACAAATAAATACCCTGCATTCTCTATACAACATCACTCTTACAGTTCAGCGTGCCCAGTTGCCCAGTTGCCCAGCTGTCTTTCCATGAGAAGAGCTTTATCTGAATAAGATGCCATACAGACCAGGATTTTTTTTTTGTAGAAAAAGCCCAGCAGGAACTTATTAGCATAATAGGCCACACCTAACAGCAGCAACTCATTAGCATATTAGGCCACATCCCTGACCACACAGCTCATTAGCATATAAGGCCACACCCCCATGTTACCAGAAGTGTGGTCATCCATCCACACCCACCTTTTGCTTCTTAGTCTGTTTACCTTGATTTTTGTCAAAACCCAGCGCTTTTTTTGGAGCAGGAACTCCTTTGCATGTTAGCCCCTAATGTAGCCAGTCCCAATGAGTTCCTGCTGTTGGGCGTGGTCTATTATGCCAATGAGTTCCTGCTGGGCGTGGCCAACTCAGGAGCCAGCCGGAACTCCGTTCCTGTGCGTTCCTGCCCAAAAATAGCCCTGCATACAGAGAAATGGCTTGTTTTAAGGTGGGCTGGAAAGGGAAAGTTTGAAAAATAATTCTTAGTCTTGGACCAGAACTTGGATGCTTCTCCCCACCCCTTATGAGTCCATTAATAAAGTTACAGGAATGACTTCATCCCTACTTTGCTTGAAAGTAAAAGAAATGCCTATTGTATTTTTTTCCCCCTTTCCAGATGCTATTATCCTTCGGATCGTGATATGCTGCTTTCCCCCGAAATAATAAAAGCCTTCTTGGGCTAAATTGTGAAGAAAGATCTCTAAGTCGAATCTCATTCTCCTGCAACTTGGAAGTACTGCTGCAGAAGCAGGATTGTATTAGCAATTTGCTGTTGCATTGTATTAACATTGTATTTTACAGAGAGAGGCAGCTTCAGAGTTGTCTGGGGAGTCTTCCAAATGCTCCCCATATGTGGGTTTGCAGCAGAAGAGTAGCCCATTAGGATGAGAAACATCTTTTTTAAACAACTAAACTCATATATGCATTGAAAACGACCAGCTGAGAAATGACACGCACTTGGATTTTCATACAGATGAGAGGGAACTTTCTTTGGGTGCTTTAAAGATAGAGGTTCCCTTGTTCAAAAGCCAGTCGAATCCGACTCTAGGGTTGCGGTGCTCATCTCCATTTCCAAGCCGAAGAGCCAGCGCTGTCCAAAATGTTCCTGTGGTCATGTGGCCAGCATGACTAAATGCCAAGGCGCACAGAATGCTGTTACCTTCCCACCAAAGCAGTACCTATTTATCTACTTGCAATTTCTTGCTTTCGAATTTCTAGGTTGGCAGGAGCTGGGACCAGAGACAGGAGCTCACTCCGTCATGTGGCACTCGGGTCCCGAACTGCTGAACTACCGACCTTCCAGTCTGCAGTTCAGCGTCTTAACCACTTGAGCCACTTGAGCCCATAGAAAAGCCCACACAATGCCTCCATGTGCTGAGTGAACACACAGGGACCGAGCTTGAGCATAAGCATGATGGCCCTGCCCCTTACCACGGCATGGCTATTGGATCTTGAATACAGAAACTATCCATGAAGAAGTATCCATGTATGTGCTCCTTCTACATGACCGGCAATGTTCAGAAGGCAGTATCTCTTATCATGGGGGGGGGGGACATGTCTTCCCTGTATTCCCACCATGCAGAGGACCCAGTGATCATGTGAAGGCAGGGACGGGGCCCAGTATGCTCATGCCCGCTGCCTCTCTCCTTGCCTCCAGTCCACGTATGGTGGGGTCATGCGGGCAGAGAAGGGATACCGTGGGGATGGAAGTGCTGACAAGTCGCAGCCAACTTATGGTGACCTCATGGGGTTTTCAAGGCAAGAGACATTCAGAGACACTGGTATAGTGGTTAAGAGCGGCAGACTCTAATCTGGGAGAACTGGGTTTGATTCCCCACTCCTCCTCCTCATGCAGCCAGCTGGGTGACCCTGGGTCAGTCACAGTTCTCTCAGAGCTCTCTCAGCCCCACTTACCTCATGGGCAGTCTGTTGTGGGGAGAGGAAGGGAAGGCAGGCAACTGTAAGCCACTTTGAGACTCCAAGTGAAGGGCAGGATAGAAATTCAATCTCGTCTTCACTACGTAGCAGCCCCGGACTTCCTTGAGGGACTCCCATCCAAGTACTAATTAGGGCTGACCCTGCTTAGCTGCCAAGATCTGATGAGATCAGGCTACCCTGGTTCATCCAAGTCAGGGCAAAGGGATGCTAGGAGTCCTCTAATCTAGCCACTAACCCAGACAAGCAAGCCTGTAATTAAAAACACAGAGAGAAGGCAAGAATGGTGCCAATCAGCAAATACTCATGTGCAACAAGAGCTTGCACCGAACTGTCAGCTGGAGATGCTGGAGCAGCCGCTGGGTCATCTCATGTCCTCTTTGACCGCTGTGAACAGGGAGCCGATCACTGAGCAGGCAGCTTAGGCCACTTGCAAGCAGCTTAAGCCTATTTGCTGGGTTGTTCCCCTCACACGCAGTCAGCCAGTCGCAGAGCACATTAACCCCCCACCTGTCACTTATGCCTCACTACGCTCCACGGCCAGTTGTTTAAATGAGGGGAAACCATCAGTCATATATGAACACTAGGTGATTTTCTTCTTACACGTCTTGCTGTTTGGTGTTCTCCTGAGTGTGGCTGATGTGCAACAACATTAATGGCTACTGATCTGCCCAGGTCTGCAGCAGTTTGCCCATGAGTATTGTTGCACGGCCCTATGGAAGTCGTAGTTCTCTACCACCAACCCAGTGCCATTTGACTACTTGATCCAACCGTCCTCCCCAGGCTCCATCCCCAAACCTCCAGGAGTTTCCCAACCTGGATCTGACAAACCTAACCCCACAGCCCACACCGGGGGGGGGCACTGGCAACCCTACATGCAACGGATGTGGTTGTCTTAGGGTTGCCAGGTCAAGCTAACTGGCCAGCAGGGGTCTCCCAACATCCTTCTAGGACAGGGGTGGGCAAACTTGCTCAACGTAAGAGCCACATAGAATAAATTTCAGATGGTTGAGAGCCGCAAGACATGAACAAATATTACGCACACATTTTTATTTAGAAAATTTGCAGATTTGCTTTTTATTACCATTAAATGAGGCTGCCAAAAATAAAAACAAAAGGGGTAAAAACATATTGATAATGATATTTGTCCAATGATATTTATTTGTCTAAGAGAGAGAGAAAGAGGGGGAGGTGGAAAGAAAGAATAAAAGAGGTGGAAAGAAAGAGAGAGAGAGAGAGAAACAAAGAAAGCAAATAGATAGGAGGGACGGAGGAGGGAGGCAGGGAAGGGATCAAATTCTTGCCTCCCCTTCACTTCCCCAGCTGTCCTGCTGGGAGCCACACAATATGTGTGAAAGAGCCGCATGTGGCTCCCGAGCCGTAGTTTGCCCACCCCTGTTCTAGGAGACCGGAAGTGATTTCCTGGGGATTTGCAGGTGGTGCCTGGGGAGGGTGGGTTTGGGGAGGTGACAGACCTCCACCAAGCATAACACCATACTGTCCACCTTCCAAAGCAGCCATTTTCTCCAGGGAAACAAATCTCTGCCATCTGGAGATAAATTGTAATCCCAAGAGACCTCCAGCCCCCATGTAGAGGCTGGCAACCAGAGGTTTCATGGAAACAGCAGCAACAACTCCTGTGCTAAACTAACAGCTTTCTTTCTTTCTTTCTTTGTGTTATACCTCTGAGGATGCTGGCGAAACGTCAGGTCCTACAATGCCAAGACCACGGCCACACAACCCAGAAAATCTACAGCAACTAACAGCTATTTGTTTACAAAAAGCTACCTGGAAGATACAGGGCACACCTCTTTGTCACATTCAGGACAAAGCCTGGCATTGCTACTCTACCCAAGGTTTCCAGGATACACAAATACAATGGCAACAAGTAAAGCAAGAGGTCTACAAACCAGTCCGGAGTCAGAGATCCAAAGGTCCAGTCCAGGGGTCAAGGGAAGAAGGGTCCAAGGCTTGGGGATTAGTGCAGGATACAAGGTCTGGGGCTCAAGCTGTAGGAGCAAACAAAGGTTAGCAGAGACAGAGTACAAGGCAGCAAGTCAGGGTAGCACTCACTAAGCAGGTCAACTCAGAGACAGGGCCCAGTTGAGAACGTCCACACCAAGCCTTGCTCAGCGTGCTCCTTTTATCTGCCTCCTTTTGCTGACCCTGAGGCTCAGGTGTCACTTCTTACCACTGCATACATCTTCCTCCAGGTGCAGGTCTTTACTGCTTCCCTATCAGCCTGTCAATCCTGGTCCCATAAGGACTCTGCTCCAGGAATTAACACTGATCACTGCAGGGCTGTCAAGCACTCTCTCCTCTTTTGACACTCTGCTGGTTCAGGAGAAACCAGCTGTGACTGAAGCTCTGGCTTCTTTCTTCTCCTGCCAGAACAAGTACCCTGGCCACTTCTGATTCTTCCCCCCCATTGGGTCTGCTTCTTGCTCCCGCTGCTCAGGTGGGTATTCCACCTGTGTGGGACCCAGCTGTTCCAATTCCTCTGTGCATGTGTCCTTCAGATGAAAACAGCAGCCAGTTACTTCTAAAAGCAGCATGTATCTTGCAGAATCACAAAGCTACACAATGCTGCCAACAGTGTCACTATTGATCTCTGCTGTCTGGAGACCACTTGTATGTCCGGGTGATCTCCTGCCACCACCTGGAGGTTGGGAAACCCACCTCAAATGGCTATTGTAGCAGCAGGGACCCATGTGCATCACCCTGAGCTCCTTGGTGGAAGATCATGATAAAAATTTAAGGCAGTCATTCCCAACATGGTGCCCGTAGGTCCCTGCCAGGGTTCCCTCTAAGCTGAGTGTGAGCTAGCTCACAATTTTTTAACCTCCAGCTGTCTTAACTCAGGAAGGATGGCTTCAGAGCTAACTAAATTATGCAGTAGCCAAATCACTCACACACAACTTTCATGCCAGTAGCTCACAAAGTAGAATTTTTGCTCACAAGACTACAGCTTAAAAGGAGCATTGGTACTGCCTGCTGATAGGTTTCCTGGCCCATTTGCTTCTTCAACAAAGCATCTCTTCCCAAAGCAAATAGCCAGTTCTGGCTTCCTTCCACTTCACTGAACTGAGAGTCACTTCAGAGGTAAGGTTGCCAGCTCTGTGTTGGGAAAAATTTGGAGATTTGGGGGGTGGAGACTGGGAAGGGCAAGATTTGGGGAGGGGAGAGACCTCAGTGGGGTATAATACCATTGTCCAAAGTAGCCATGTTCTCCAGGGGAACTGATCTCTATCAGAGACACCCAAGAGACCTTTGTGTCCATAGGAAGCACCCATTTGGAAGCAACTCTCATAGGAGGATGTTTAGCTTCCGACCTCCCAGCATCGTATGACACAGGGTAGCTCTGGGATTTGCCAGAAACTCTTGTGCTAAAACCATAGCATTTCCAGTGATTCCTAGAGCTACCCTTATGTCACTTCCAAGTTTCCAAGAGACATAGCAGGAGACCGGGCAGCCCTATTCACATATTACACAGGGTCCAAGAGATTACAACTTGCCCAAAGCCACCTAGGGACTTTATGTCCAAGGTGAGCTTTGAACCTAGGGTAGCCAGGTCCATCAGATGAGTGGGTGGGAGATGGGAGAAGCCAGAAGACAGAAATAAAGGCAATGACATAGGCACACTGGGGACATCAGGGACGTCACCTGGAAGTGACGTAGGCACATTGGGGGTGACACTCTGGTTTGTGGGCAAAACCTCTATGACAGAACTAGCTTCTTACCATACAGTTTTGCCCAAAAACCAGAGCGTCACCTCTCAACATCACCTATGTGTCTACGTCACTTCCAGGTGATGTAGACATGTCACATTTATTTTCGGTTTCTTGCCCTCTGTGTGGGGGGGCAGTAATTTCCCCTGGTTCCTGATAGCCCTGAAGCAGGTGGAGGACTCCAAACTGGGGGACCCCCACCCCCAAATGGGGACTGGCAACCTCATTTGAACCACATACCCACAAACTCAGAGCTCAGTGTCTTCACCGTTGTTTAGTGCATTTCTAGCCCACCCTTCCTTCAAAGAACTCTTCCTTCCCCATGTTCTCTTCACAAAACACTATGAGGTAGGTTAGGCTGAAGGCAAGTAGCTGGCCCAAAGTCCCTCAGTGGGCTTCAGGTCAGCAGGAGTCGGAATTCTGGCTCCCAGATCCCAGTCTGATATCCTAACCATACTGCTTCCCCACTATGATGTGCCAAGGTATACAAGTTTGGCAGATGGCAGAGTCTCTGAGCTACCTTCTGGTCAAGGCGCTGAGACTTGTGGTGTGAAAAGCAATATGTACCTCTCTCTTGGAGGCTTCCCTTAAAATTAAAACAAGGAACTCACAACGAGTCTGCTTTTCCCTCGTTGGCATAACGGTAACAAATATGGAGGCATGTTAAAGCCAGCCTGAAAATCACCACTCTGAGATGCAATAAATTTTGCAATAAAAATCTGCTTAGAGACCTTTGATGCAATAAACACTTATGGTAGTGCTGGAGGAACCTGGTTCCAATGGTCGAGAAGGGAAGGCAAAAAGCCGCATTTTAAAAACACTGCCCAACCTGTCAACGCTTTTGTTTAAAATGCAATACCTCAAGGATACCAACAGAGTATGGCTGCAGTCTTTGCTGAAGCACAAACTCGGTTCCCTTCAAACCACCAGGAAGGGAGGCAGTGGAATAATGAGGGTGCTTAAATTTTAACAGGGTGAACTTTGAATCCATATCTGCAAGTGATGCTCATCTTTCTCCCTGACAACCTGAAAGCAGCCCAAGTAGGCCTGCTTAGCCTGGGCTCACCAGAACTTGGATGCTAAGCAGGTAGGATTCCCAAGTATTTACCACGTGGGAGCGGGGGACGCATGCTCCCCGGCTGGACCAGTCTGCCTGGTAATGCACCATGCCGTCGCCAGGAAGTGACACCAGGCGATGCTCTGGCAATGGGGTTGAAAACTCGATGGTACCATCGAGTTTCCAGCTGCATTGCCAGAGCGTCGCCTAGTGTCACTTCCTGGCGACGGCATGGTGCTCCGTGCCTGTCCTTTCCCAGGGGATGGTCCTGCGAGGACGTATCCATCCCCCGCTCACGCACGGTAAGTTCTTGGCAAGCCTATAAGCAGGGTTGGCCGTGGTCAGTAATTGGATGGGAGACCCCCAAGAAAGACTGGGGTCGCTATGTGGAGGAAGGAAAGGGCAAATAGGGTTGCCATTCCCCCAGCGGCACCAGGAAAACCCACGATTTTCAGGGCTACAGCCTCCCCGGCCAGCTGGCTGATGGAGGAAACCACACCCCCAAACAGGGACATTGCACGAGGATGCTCTGGTATTTAGGCAGACTCTATGGTTTTGAAGCCCAAAAAACCATAGAGTTTGCCCTAATACCAGAGCATCCCTGGCACAATGACATCACTTCTGAGTGATGCCATCACGCTGGGGACTTTGTGTGATGTCCCCGCCCACCCCTGGAACGCACCTCATGGTCCCCCACTCCAGCGAAGGTAAGACCTAGCAACCCTAATGGCAAACTACCTCTGCTTGTCTCTTGCCTGGAACACCCCATGGATGGGGGTCACCATGGGTTGGTTGCAACTCGACAGCATGTTCTTCTATAGCCTGAAAACTAGTGATGCTATATTGAAATTGCACATTAACTACAGACATAACTCAATGCATCTAGCCCAGCAAATCTGGCCTGGTCAGCCACTGGACAGAGGACTTCCTGAGAACCCTCAAATCTCCAGGAATTTCACAATTCAAAGTTGGCAACCCTAATTCATGAATACTTATTCCGGGATTTAAGAAAGATGATCCCCACCCCACAGAGTTGTCAAGAGTTGTCAGTTGTCAGAGAGCCAGTTTGGTGTAGTGGTTAAGTGCACAGACTCTAATCTGGGAGAACAGGGTTTGATTCCCCACTGCTCCACTTGCAGCTGTTGGATGACCTTGGCCAAACCATAGTTCTGCCAGAGCTGTTCGTGAAAGAGCAGTTCTCTCAAGAGCTCTCTCAGTCCCATCTACCTCACAGAGTGTCTGTTGTGGGGAGGGGAAGGGAAAGGAGATTGTAAGCCGCTCTGAGACTCGGAGTTAAGGGCAGGGTATAAATCCAATCTCCTCCTCCCCCTCCTCTTCTTCTAAAGATATGCAATCCCATTTGCATTTCCTTGTAAATCAAGACAAGTTGCAACCATTCCTTACATCCCGCTATTTTTTAAAATCATGGTAATAACCAACTTATTAGCAGCCCTTGTTTCTAAAGCCTGAGCAAGCCTGGCTAATATGCAGGAAATGAATACAGAAGGGGAGAAAAGCCTTCAGCGATATGTGATGGAAGGGAAACATGTGCCCAAACGGTGCTACTGAAATAAAAAATACACTACGATGTCCCTGTTTCCTAAACCTTGAGGGATGTCAGTCTAGCTCCTCTAAATACAGGAGGGCAAAGCCCCTCAATACCGAACTAACACAAAACCTTCCAACTGCCCAAAACAGCCAGCAAGCCTGACCTGGAAGCTTTTATAAAAGGTCAGGTGCTATCATCTGACCCAATTCAGCCCATCAGTATTCAGAATTTCCCTTGTTGATTTGCCTGCTCTGCACCCTCATGGAGCTGGGGAGGGGAGAGGGTGCACCGCCCCCTCCAACATCTCCTGGGTGGAAATAAGGATGTGCTCCTGATGCTCTTGTTCTCATACCGAGGATCACTTCATGCGCCTCAACCCACTCCACTCCTACACATTATTGGTGGCTCTTCTCTGCCGGCTGCATTCATTCATTATGCAATATCCTGTCCACCGCTGATTTAAAAGCCAAGAGGGTGATTGTTCTTTTGGTTAAAGATAGACTAAAGTGGGGGGAGAGCATAATTGTCCTACAGGCTGCTATCAACAGTTCAAAACCACTGCAGCAGCTGCAGTATGTGGAATGGTGGCTGTAAACTGCAGGGGACCTGAGCCAAACCGTTTCCACATTCAAATCAGCTTGTGTCTCTCCCTACTAAGCACCGGATCCCCTTTCATTTATTGACATCTTCCCTCTGGGAGCAGATCAAAGGCCTGATCACTTTGGGAGCCAATCCTGCTGTTCTGACCACCATCTGGAGAAAGTGGGCAGGCAGCAATGCCGATAACTTGACACTGCCTGGCAATGGGGCTCTGAGGGCAACGATGGGCCCTACTGTTACCCCAACAATACCATTCACTAACACCAGCAGTGTGTCTTGATACTTATTTACATGACCGCACAGTAGAAACAAGGCACTGCCAGTCTCAGCTCCACAAATTAACTTTGCCAGTTTGGTGTAGTGGTTAAGTACGCAGACTTGCAGCTGCTGATGTAACTTTGGGTCAATCATAAGTTCTTTCAGAGCTGTTCTTTCAAGGGCAGACCCTGAAAGAGCGCTCTCAGCCCCACCTACCTCACAGGGTGTCTGCTGTGAGGAGGGGAAGGGAAAGGAGATTGTAAGCCGCTCAGACTCTGAGTGAAGGGCAAGGTATAAATCCAATCTCCTCCTCAAAACTCTTGAAAGGGGCCGATCCATGAAGAATGAAGACTCACATTCTAAAATGTGAACTAAGCATCCCCATATTCCTAAAATGGTTTATTCACCCCAAGGCCAACCAGGTTTTGGGGGGCTCTGGGCAGCAGTTCCTGTAACAGCCCCAGTGGGTCTGGTGTGGGAGCAAGCGGAAATCCCACAGGACAACCAGGCAGAAGGGACCAGGTAATCACTCACAGTACAGGTGCAAGCAGGAGAGTGGTCAAGAGGGAGTCCAAGGGTCAGGCATCCAGAAAGGGATCATCAGTCAGTCCAAGAGTCGGGGGTCCAGAAGTCAGGTGGCCCAGTGTTCAGTCCAGGTTCAGAGCAACAGAAGTTCCAGTCAGCAAATCAGAAGACAAGGGGGGTGGTGATGCAGCCATGGTATATGCTGCATCCACAAGGAGCAGCTTCCCCCTTCCTGGATTTATAGCTGACTCTCCATGGGCGGGCGGGCTGGCTAGCTGCTGCTAATTGTGGCACGCATCCCTGCAAGTACTCATCTGGTGACAGGTGTCTGCAATTCATCAAACGTTCACTGCGACAGGCTCTGATCTCTACTGACGGCACCAGCACTCAAGGGGTGTTGGAGAAACGCTGGGTCCGGCCTCCTCCCTCTCCTCTGTGTCTGAGGCCGGTAACTTGCTTGCAGCTGGAGGAGAGGGCAAATCGGTTACAGCCGGTGTTTGGCCAAGAGCTTGCATCTCCTATCCCTGAAGATTGATGGGATCAATTGCAGCTGGCTGTTCCCCCCCACAGGAGGATATCGTTATCAGGCTGAGCACCCATCCAGTCAGGCTGGGAACCAGGGAGATGCATGACAGTTCCCATGGGCCCCCTTCCCCTCTTGGCCCACCATCAGGCATTCATGCGCTCCTTCCCTGCTGCTCCCTTATGTGCCCTTCTCTTCACTGCTCACAAACCTCCAGCTTCCTGTGCTCACAGCTGCCCACAGCCCTTTCCCCAGTGGCACTGGGCAGTGCATGCCCCAGGAAGCATGCATGCAGCGCTAGCAAGTGAGTAGGGAGGGGCTGCCAGCAACAATTAGCCCTGCCAGAAACCCTGAACCTCTCACACCTGAGGGTATGAAAGACACCAGGCCTGGCCCACACACCCATTTCTGAAGCCTGCACAACACTTCCTTCCTAGAAACAGAAAGCAGGGGCTACTCCTGGCAAATGGGACCAAATGAAATGTGTGGATGTTAAATACTCGATTCTGGATGCATTGCAGTGAAGCAGCTCTACTTTATTAAGTGATTTCAGGAACACTACAAGATAAACTCTTTATTAAGTGATTGCAGGAACACTACAAGACAAAATCTTAAGCATGCAAACACCACACCTCAAACACACCCCGTTCCCAATGACAGACTATTTACATAACACTGTATCTCTATTGGTCTACTCCAGAATCCTAGTAAGCTATTGTGCAGGGGAAACAAGCTCAACCAGATCCAGGAACTAGTTCGGGGATGACAGACTCAGTACACAACAGTGGAGTACAAGAAGAAGGACCCACCTACCTTTCCTGGAGTCTTTTCCTTGAAAAAGCCAGTTTGGTGTAGTGGTTAAGAACGTGGACTCTAATCTGGGAGAACTGGGTTTGATCCCCCACTCCTCCATACGCAGCTGCTGGTGTGACCTTGGATCAATTACAAATTCTTTCAGAGCTGTTCTCTCACGAGAAGTTCTTGAGAGAGCTCTCTCAGCCCCACCTACCTCACAGGGTGTCTTGTGGGGAGGGGAGGGGAGGGGAAAGGAGATTGTAAGCCACTCTGAGACTTCTTAGGGTATTGAAGGGTGGGGTATAAATCCAATCTCTTCTTCTTCTTCTCCTCCTCCCCCTCCTTCTGTTGTGGATTTAAGTCTCACCCCTGTGAGTATGGATTTGCATTGACTGGCCACAACTTAAAGTGCTGATTGTTACCTTCACCTCCCTAAATTCTAAGAGGCTGGAGTAGGGGGTGCCAACTCTGGGTTGGGAAATTAACTGGAGATTTGGGGGTGATGAGGGTGGAGCTTGGGAGGGGAAGGAGCTCAGCAGGGATATGATGTTTTCCATAAGTATTTTAAAAAAGCATAACAAGGTGACACTTTGGAAAAGTGAATGTCGTTCCCTCGCACTGCGGTAGCCAATCAGGACTGAGCCATAACATTCCATTCTTGCTGTTCCTCTCCCAGGGAGGGTTTCCAATCACCGAGAAGGGAAGGAACGTCGGACTCGCTCTGCATTAGCAATATTGCTCACGTTCGACAAAGCAGACTGTATTATCTGAGTTTTTAATAAGTCTCCGGTATTATATCTGAACTGGACACAGGACACGTCTGGGTTATAAACCGCACACCGTTGCTTTCATTGACTTGCATAGCAGGATGCCCATTATATTTTAACAGAGATGGGAGTTGGTGCTGACTCTGTGTAAAAACTCGTAAATGCAGATGGGCCAGAATCTTAAAAACGCCTTTGGTGCTTTCTTCTGTCATGTTGATCTACAGTTAGAATGTCGCTCGGCTAGCAGCATGACAGCCTCATCTCGAGGAATGGCTCCAGCGCCTTCCTCCCCACCCTCCACCCGAGTGACATTTCCAAGGCAAGGAAGCACCAGCTTGGAGAGGGCTAAAAATAAGCACTGTGCAACTAAAAGCTAAGTCTGTTGGGATGGACGGGCCCCTTAACTTACCAGAAAACTAACCCCATCATCCAACATGCTTGGATCTCCCACCCCTCCAATGCCCATACACAGGAGGCCCATTCTGCATCTAGCATTGGCTCCGCTGCTTTACCAAACCCACATTGGAACAGCAATTCCCCTCTGCGTTGCATGCCGGTTTCACTTCCTTTGATCTTTTGGTTTTATGGAACTGTCTGCATAGATTATGGCCATTTTATGGCTGTTCAGGGGTGACTCTGCAGTCAGTACAGTGTTGGCCCCAGGGTATCTGAATGTGGTTTGGAGCCGCATCTTTTTCTGTTCCCGTGAGGGTTTGGCAAAACAACGGAGCGAATGCTAGATGCAGAACAGGCCAGAATCACTTTGCGAGCCCAGCTTTCTCCACTATTGCGCCAGGATCCAGGAGCTTCATCCCTCAGTTGCATCCATGTAGTCTGATGGAAATTCCAAGAGGAACTTTTGTTTCTTAACAAAACGGCCCCCTTATCAACCCATCACAATTGGGGGATGGGATGTCAGCTCTGGGTTGAGAAATTCCTGGAGATTTGGGGGGGTGGAGCCTGGGGAGGGTGGGGGTGTGGGGAAAGGAGGGAACTCAGTGAGGCTGTAATGCCACAGGGTCCATCCTCCAAAGGGACTGTTTTCTCCAGAGAAACTGACCTCGGTTATCTGGAGATCAGTATTAAAAGCTGGAGACCTCCAGGTCGGCAACTCTACAATTAAGGTTGCCAGCCTCCAGGTGGGCTGGAAGATCTCCTGGAATGACAACTGATCTCCAGACTCCAGAGATCAGTTCCCCTGGATGAAATGGCTGCTGGAGGTGCTGATTATCCCCCACAGAGGTCCTCCCCCTTCTCAAACCCCATCCTCCCCAGGGTCCCCTCCAACTCTCCAGGAATTTCCCTCCCAGAGTTGGCAACCCTAACCACAGTCAATCTACCACTATGGACCCACAGAATGTATGCCACAGGGCTCATGTGTGCGCATTTACATGTGTCCCCATGCATTTTCACCCTTCCCCCACAGATTTGTACAGGCTACGGATCAAGGGAGCCCCCAAAGAATGATAATTCTGCTGGGACAGACTGGCCCCTTAACTTACCGGAAAACTTTCTGGTGGGAAGTCACACTGCAGGGCCACTGGCAACTAGGCACAAACACAACAACCGGCACAGCACAGCAGGGGTGTGGGGAGGGCATTCGTTTGGGGTCCGGCTCACAGCAGTGACAAGAGGCTCACCTGTCCCCTCCTCTTGGGCCATGCTCAGCTCCGCTGGCTTCCGGGTTGGGTTTATTTATTTGAATATTTATATCTCACCTTTCCTTTGGGCTCAAGGTGATTTACAAATCCCAGATTTAAAAAGTACAGAATAAAATAAAAGCCCCAAATATCTCCTCATCCACCAAAAGACACCTGCCAGTTATCCCTCACGAAGCCCTGACAAATCAAATGGCCTTGAAGTGCCTCCTAAACTGGGTTGCCAGCTCTGGGTTGGAAAAATTTTGGAGGTTGGGGGGGGACCATGACGATGGGGGGTTGGGGAGGGGAGGGACTTCAGTGGGGTACAATACCATAAAGTCCACCTTCCTTTCTCTGCCACCTGGAGATCAGCTGAACTTCCAGGAGATCTCCAGCCACCACCTGGAGGCTGGCAACCCTGCTCCTAACCCATCTTGAGCTGCGTTAAAAAAGTATAACAAGGTGACACTTTGGAAAACTGAACGTCGTTCCCTCGTGCTGCACTAGCTAATCAGGACTGAGCCACAACGTCCCGTTCTTGCTGTTCCTCTCCCAGGGAGGGTTTCCAATCCCTCTGGGTGACTGTTCCATAGAATGAGAGCTACAAAAGAAGATGAACGGGCCAGCTACTGGAAGCAGGGAGACAACTAGCAGATGGCCACCTGAGGCATACAGGGACATTTTGGAAGAAACAGTCCCACAGATATGTGGGTCCTGGGTGTTAACTTCCCTGTCCAACCCTGCAGCTCCTCCTAAAAATATTTAACAAGGCATCACTCAAAAGCAAAATGAGAAGGGGTACTTTAACGTGGACAGAACTGGAGCACAGGGACTGTCACTGTGCTGGTAAGCCAGGCAATCTGGGGCACCTGTAACTCTACCTGAAGTCCTGTGAGTGACGACGTCGCCATCACCACCAACATCCTATGAGGTCTGGGTATTTTCTCCTGTCACAGAGATGAAATGTACGCATTTGGCTCCCAGAGCAGGATGCCTTTCCTGCTCTTAATGCAAGCGAACAGCCGTCGTGATGACTTATTTAAGAGCGGATCAAAAAAATACCTCCACGGTTTTGGGGAGGAGATTTCAAAAGGGAGACAAGTAATCTAAGAATCCCTCAATAATGCTACATTTTATGACACATCACTCCTTACACAAGCCCTCGCCTCCTCCCCCTTCTCCAGAGCGCTTCCAAACACAGGTTTTCTTAGCCTTCATGGTGGGTTTTCTGTGAAGAGAATTTCTACACACTTTATACTAAGAGCTGTTTCACATGTTACAGGCAAAGGTCACTCCGTACATTTCCAAGACAGGTCAAGCAGCTCTTCCCTGGAATTACAAAGGAGACAAAAAAAGCAACCCAGGCATACCACATCCCAACAATGTGCAGGGGAGAGGCTTTCATTCCCTCCACTGTGAAGGGCAGTGACATCAGCAAGAAGGATTGCCACACACACACACACCCCATGGAAGCAGGGGATCCCTCACCACTAGACTGATCAGCTGGTTGGTGGGGGGACTTACCAAGAGGGGGAGGGAGTCCCAGGCTTCATCGCCCAGCATGTGGCAACGTCATTCCTGGTGTGCACCAGAAGTGATGTCTTCACATTGTCAATGTTGCAGCAACACTCTGGGGGAAAACTTTATGTTAGAAGCCAATTTTACCACAGAGTTTCTGCCCAAATACCAGAGAGTCGCCATGACATGACAGCATGATGACATCGAACGCTGCTGTCAGATTGAGTAGTAACAACAGCACTTTGATCCATCTGTGAGGGTGACCAGCACCACCTCCATCTCAGGGTGGAGGCCAGACTGGAATGGGTCCAAGGCACCAGTGTCCTCCAAGAAACTCTGGAGCTGTTCCACCACCGCTCTCTCAATTACCTTACCTGGAAACAAAGGATCTGAGACTGGGCAGTGATTGGCAGGATCTGTAGGATACAAAGATGGTTTCTTTAAGAGCGGTGTTACCACAGCCTCTTTTAATCCCCCTGGATAGACCCCTGAACTAAGGGACAGATTTATCATTTCCACCAGGGGGCCCCAAATGCCCTCACCACTGGCTTTCACCAGCCACGATGGGCACATGTCCAAAAGGCAAGTGGTCAGCCTAACTGCACTCAGGATCCTGTCAACATTAGCCTGGGAGAGTCGGCTGAAGTTGTCAAACACAGAATCCAAAGACGGCCAAGGGGCCTCCAGTTCACATCCTGTATCAATACTGGTGGGCAGGTCATGGCGGAGTGACAAGACTTTGTAAAGTACTGGGTTTCGGGCCTCATGACTCGGACGACGACATAAGAGAAGACGCGTTTATTCGTACTTCACACAAGACAAGAACAAACAGTAACGGCCGGAGGCCAACTATATACAGTTAGGGGGGACGGCCCCATATTCCTATTGGCGGGTTTGAATCGCCCGCCAATGCTGCCATTGGCTCTCTACTGGCGAGCTCAGGAACCTAGTCCCTATTGTTCTCAGAGAGCGAAGCTTGGCTGTATTTCGCCAGCTCTGCCTTCTGATCCCAGGACACAACACCCTTGACCCACAAAAAAGCTCGCAAAAGCCTCACAGCTAATAATCAAATTGGTAATGTTTTGAGGTCTCTCTGGGAGAGAAGTTAAAGACCTCATTGGCCTAAATAATTGTGCTGGGCGAGAGCTAGCAGATGCGATGCCCTTTTAGCAACCTTCACCACCATCTCAGAGGTTTTCATAAACAACCTACAGGATGTTCTTGCATCTTCCTCATGAGTCCATCGCCAAACTCACTCTAGCCATCTAAGTTCCCGCTTCATTTCCCTAAACTCCACAGGATACCATGGCACTGGTTTTGGGCAGGAGCGAAGAGGGCATTGGGAAGCGAACTCATTGATGGCTTCAGAGAGACAAGCACTCCAGTCCTCTGTCACCTCATCTAATGAGTCGCCAGAAGGTATAGGATCCCACAGAGCATTTTGGAAACCAATTAGATCTATTAGTCTCTGTGGGCAAGCACAAATTAGCTGGCCACCTAGCCAGGGCGGAGTTGGGACACTCAACCATGCCTTCAGGGCATAACGGTCTGACCATGGCACCCTATCAATGGCAATCAGATCCATATCTATCCCCGTGCCAAAGATCAAATCCAGTGTGTGGCCTGCCTGATGTGTGGGACCTGTTACAATGTGGGAGAGTCCCAGGACTGCCATGGATGTCACCAGGTCCACAGCCTGTCCAGAAGCAGCCTTGTCAGCAAGGACATTGAAGTCCCCAAGAATTATTCGACTAGGAAACTCCAAGGCCCAGCCCGCTGCTGCCTCCAGCAAGCTTGGCAGGCTGTCTGCTGGTGTGCTAGGGGGTCAGTATACCAGCCAGACAGCCAAACTCTCCTCAGTATCCCACATCAGGCCAACACAATCAATACCAGAGATCTTTGGAGCAGGGAGTGCCCCAAAGGAAAATGCCTCTCGGATGAGTACTGCCACCACCACCCTGCCCATTTGTCTGGGACTATTGAAGGACAGAGAAACCTGGAGAGAATAGCTCTTTTGGGGCAACTGTCTCACCCTCCCTGGCCCAGGTCTCAGTCATACATGCTAGGTCCACTAGCTGCTCTGCTCTTTTGCAGAGTCATGGTCTTATTATTGACGGACCTGACATTATACAACACCATTGTCGGAGAAGGGTTTCCTTTCCTTACCTCCCCACCAACATACCTCAGGATGGGACAATCATTTTGTGCAAACATTTTGTGGCAGCCATTTTGTTGCAGTGCCCACCATGCTGTGTCAGAATTCCAAATGTGCCCGCAGGCTCAAAAAGATTGAGGACCCCTGGCCTATAGTCATAAAGAATAGGCCTGTCTGCCCATTTATTTATTTGCTTCCTTACTTTATTTCCCACCTTTCTCCCCAATGGGAACCAAAAGTGGTTCTCCTCTCCTCCATTTTATCCTCACAACAACCCTGTGAAATAAGTTAGGCTGAAAGTATGTGACCAGCCCAAGGCCACCCAGCAAGCTTCGCCTGCAGAGTGGGGATCTGAACCTGGGTTTCCCAGATCCTAGCCTGACACTTTAACCACTACACCACTCAGCAGACATAACTCATCAGAGACTAAAGCGAGGAGACTCAAAATTGGCCACCAGCTTCAGGATGACTGTGGGAGTTCCAGGGCCAACATCAAAAGGCATGGGGAAATCCTGGACCAGGTGACACAAACCACGACCACTCCATGCTACTTGCAATGGGCGCTAAGGGTCTCTGTTTGTAGAACTCAGAAAATAATACTACATGATTGAAAACTGGCCACCAACTCCAGAATGGTGATAGAAGTTACAGTGACATCAATGCAGGGAATTGGGCCCTGACCTGGATAGCCAGGCAACCCGATCTCCTCAGATCTCAGAAGCTAAGCAGAGCCAACAAGTACTTGGAAGGGTGACCTCCAATCCATACTAAGGCCAGGACACAGAGGCAGGTAATATCAAAGCCACCTCTCTGAAACATCCTAGCCCCACTAGGGGTTGCCAGAAGTCACCATGACTTCCAGGCTCACAAGCACACACAAATACTTACCAAAAAAAAAAGTGAAGGGAATTGGAACACCCTGAACCACATTATCTTCATGATGGGCAACATATAACAAGAGAACTTTTAAGCAACCTGTTATGTGTCTCTAATACTCAAATCCCCAACTCAAATCCCCAACTCACAGAATACTGCTGGGTGACACACTCTCAGACAGACCAACCTCACAAGGTTGTTGTGAGGATAAAATGGAGGACAGGAGAACGGTGCAGTTTTGGGTCCCTACTGGGGTAAAAGACTGGGTATGGTATTTGTTAAGGATCTAATTTTTAATGATATTAAAAAGATTACATCAGTTGTTATATAGCAAAGAAGCCTTTACAAAGGGCTATTAGATCTTCCACCAACACAGTAATAACGATAAGAACCCAGTGCTTGAACTGGGGGTTCTAACTTCTGTTCCACATGTATAACCGCTAAAACAGACTAATGTCCCATTACCATGCATGTAAAGGGTGGAGGAGGGGGGAAGCAACCTTTTACTACTTTGTTAGATCATGGGGAAATATTAATAAACACCCCTTCTGTTCATAATATAAACAAAGGTTTGCTATTGTACTATTATTAAGTACATTCTGTTGTCCAGCAGGATAGGGATGAGAAGGATTTGAGACTAAGAACTGAAAATAAATGGGGGGGACACAGAAAAATTAGGTGGAGGGAATTGTGGGAAAGAGGGAGAGAAATTAAGGGACAGGGGGGGAAATGCTGTTTTATATTGCAGCAACACCCTGACTGCTGCTTTGCAAGATCTGGCTGAGCTGGGTGCAAGACAAGGAAGAGAGAATGGCTAGAATATTGGAAAAAATGACCTGCAGGCTGGCAGTTACCATATCAAAGAGAACCAAAACTGGGGAAGTCACTACCAAGATAATAACAGCGTACAAATAAATACAATATAAATATATTATTAGCAAATCATGAACAAAGCCAGTACAAGAATCAATATAATCAAATATTGATACACAAATCTTCCAAAATTCTATGCAATCTTCCACAATATTCTCAAAATTCTTACAAAGACTCCATATCAGCCATCAGCATGCTGTCTTCTCTTGTCCTGGGGCTGGCTTGGTTGATGATCATGTTAGCATGATCTGTTAGGCAAGTTTGCCTCAATCCTGGAGAAAGGCAAGTGTAGCTGATTGTAGAGTGCCTTTTACTACAGCTCAGGCTTCCATGCGCCCCTAGTGGCTACAGCCAGAACTGCATTAAAGAAATAGTCTGGCTTAAACATGACCCTGGCTTCAAGGGCCCTCCAGCTGAATTCCCCCCCCCCCGAACTCCCTCCCAGTCCCACCCCCTGTCAGTAGCCCTATATTAGACAAGATATCTTTCTGGCCAAGTGTTTCTGCAGCATTCTTCTTAGTCTGGATTTCTTGGGACTCTTCATGGGAGGAAGAGCTCTGTACCTCTCTATCTCTTGCCGAGCTGCTTTTAGGTAGTGAGGGGCTTTTTGCACATAGAAGGTCTCAGGTTCAATCCTTGGCATCGCTAACTAAAGGATAAAGTGCTGAGAAAGACCTCTCCCTGCCTAAGAACCTAGAGAGCAGTTACCAGTAAATGGAGACATTGCTGAACTAGATGGTCCAAGAGTCTGATTTGGTATAAAGCATCTTTGTATATTCATAACACAGGAGGCCGCAAGGCCTCCCACTGTGGTGGAAGTCCTTACTCTGGAGACCTCTTGCTGATGATGGCAGCTGCATCACTATGTCACTTCCAGGGAAAACCCAGAAGGGACACAGGGTAGCTCTAGGAATGGCTGGGATTTTACCATAGAATATCTGGCAATTTCTACACCTACTATATGTCACTTTCAGGTTTTCTCCAAAAGTGGCATAGTGATTTAGTCAACATCACACACACACATATCTGTGTCCCAATCTCCAAATTCTCTTGCCAGTTGCCAGACATGGCTTGACAATCTTATAATGCAGAGAAACCATGACAGCAGCCGAGAATTCAAAATAAATAGAAAAAGGCAGATTTTTTTTTTTAAAAAAAGAACAGCTTTGGAGAAAGGTACATACGCAGATTATTGTGAACTGCACAGCGGCATGATGTGTGTGTATGTGTGTGTGTAGGGGGATAGTTAGTCCTGCAGGAGAACATTAAAGAGCCAGCGCTGGGATGCGGTGGTGCACTCAGTCGTTCCAAAGCCGCGTTTTCATAGCACCATTGCAGAAAACCCCACTCCTGGTGTGTTCCATTAATACAGATAAAAAATAGAGACACATGGCAAACAATATTAACCCCATCACCAATCAAGCTTAAAAGCTTTTCCTCTAGAAAAACATCAGGAGATTGCCGTTAAATAATTGCCGCGTGGGTTCAGAGCTCCTGGGGGCAAGAAGAAGATCATTCCACAACAGCAGAAAGCCGGCTGCCAAAATGCCTGCCTCCGACATTCTGTTGAGTGCCCAGCACTACCTATAAAG
Source organism: Gekko gecko (assembly GCA_029375565.1). Taxonomy (NCBI): domain Eukaryota; kingdom Metazoa; phylum Chordata; class Lepidosauria; order Squamata; family Gekkonidae; genus Gekko; species Gekko gecko. The sequence continues at coordinate 25,607,956 of JAPDNY010000012.1, read as the reverse complement.
CTTTCCCCTGGATCTCTAGGGGAGAAACAAGCCATATGGCATGAGAAGGTCAAAGTTGTATGGCAGGCCGGTTCCTTGCAAGGCCTTACAAAAACCAAAGAAGTTTAAACTCAGTGCCTCACACTTTAGGGGCAAGCTGAGCCATCTTTGAGAGCAATGGAGATGTCTGATTTTTTTTTTTAAGAAAAGAAAGACGAGAAAGCAGGTCTAACAAGACAAAGGACATGAGACTGTTGTCCAAGAACCGTTCCCCCCCCCCCCAAGATTTCTGATTACAAAACATAGGCAAAACCAGGGATATGGAGTGTCCCATCCAGGAACAGTGACAAAGAGGCCGCTTGGCAATTCTGCAGAGAAGCTGTGAGAGAAGGCAGCAGACACATATGTGAGGCCTACTCAATGTTCAAATTCATTTCAGTAGTACAAGCTTAATGTATCATTCTGGTGTTTAATATCAACAAAAAAAGTGTCAGCATTCAAATACGATTCCCAATACTCTCTTATCAAATGCTGGGAGATTTGGAGGCAGTGTCTGGGAAGGGCAGAGATTCAGAGGATGTGATGTTACTTCTGGGTGACACTCTAGGCTGCCTCTGTTAGTCATTATGATCTTTACCATCGAGACTAGGGGAAACTCCTAGAGCATTGCTATTTGGAGGCCATTTTTTTCTCCCAGTTCTCAGTTTCTTGAAGTGGAAAATGGGCTGGCCAGGTAATTCCCCACCCTGGGAGGCCTAGGAATAAAGTCTTTCTCAAATCATGATACAGAGGCTCCACTACCATGGCTTTATGCTGAAGGGATGCAAAAAAGTTGAGGAGTTCCAGGAAAGCTTAGAGCCAGTCCATACTTTACAAAGTCCTTATATTTTGGGGACTGATGACACAAAGACTTTCTATCAGATGCAGGAGTTTTGTGTCTCCCAAGTGCACACTGGCCCTTTCCAGCTTGTGATCACAATACACAGGGAGATGTGGCTTCAGCGCACACATATCCTGATGTTGTTGCAGGACTTCACACACACATCACAGGCTCTTCAGTAGATCCACCAATAATGACATCATCAAGTATGGTACAATGCCAGGAATCCCCCTTCAGGATATCTACTGTGGAGCTGTGAAAAATGCCACAGGCCACGCAAACACCTCACTAATAATCAAAGTAAATTTCAGTTGTTTGTAATTGCATAACACTGAAATTCCTCTTTCTTTTTCACTTCACAGTCTGTGTTGCTTATTGAGGTAGCCTCTCGAACTGAGGCCAAACTCCAGCTTGGGAGTCTTCTGCCATGTAGGCCCTACATAAAACCCTGCCACGGGATGAAACATCACCACAAAGTATACAGCCGTAAGATAATCTCTACAGAATTGAACTTTTAATATCCCTCTTTTAGTTCACAGTGCCCTGTGCATTCTGAGAGTGCCCCGCTCACTCAGAACCTTCCCTAGTTTCTCTTCAGAAGCTGGAATCTCTGGAGTGACTCCATCCCACTCCCAGCTCCCCCTTGAAGGCAAGACACTCCGCTGATTCTGGTTGCCATTACCAAGGTTATATGGTGGCCTTGAATGACCAGTAGCTGCGTGATCCTGCAGAATGCTTGCCACTGTAACTTTTAACTTCACAGATACAAGGTACAAGGTATTTGCTCCTGAATACCCTGGCAGTCAGGAGAGTTGAAGCTGAAAGGGGTAATCTCCGGGCCCTTGTGTAGAGAAGTGTGCTGTTAAGTCTCTGATGAGATAATGGGAATTCAGAATCACACTCTATGATAAGGATGAACACTGTGGATGGAAAGCATCGCTGTCCAGTTCTTCAGTGAGCAGGATACTGCACAGATGGTTGAATGTCTTCTGTGTCATCCTGTGGGACATGCACAAAGGATGTGATGCACTTGTTTAGTTGCTCCACCATTTGCTTTTTTTTTTTTTTTGTATCCTGGAGATGACTATTTTCATCCTGGCCAGACACACTCCCTACAAAATCAGTGCTGTACACTCCTAAACTGGCAGGCCCATCATCCATGGCCACCTCCACAGCCTTTACACAGCACTGGAGGCAATTGCCTAGGTCTCTGCGTACCCACTGCAACTCTTCTGATGGAAGGGGAGTGGGTCTGTTGTGCTGCCCCCCTGTGAATGTCCATGGGTAGCAGATCAGGATTTCTGGTCAGCTTAGACTTGCCAGCCTCCAGGTAGGGCCTGGAGATCTCCCACTTTTACAAATGATCTCCAGCTGACAGAGTTCAGCTCCCCTGGAGAAAATGACTGCTTCGAAGGGTGGACTCTGTGGCATTGTACCATGCTGAGACCCCTCCCCTCCCCAAATCCTGCCCTCTCCCGGAGACACCCCCAAAGTCTCCAGGTATTTTCCAACCCAGCTGGGTTTCAGAGTACGAAAGACTCTCTCTCAAATGTACACAGTGGGTGCAAGCTCCTCAGGGGGAAACCTTGAAACGAACCGGCTGCCAGCAAGAGCCAAATTGAACTTTAACTGTAAAGTGAAATGGAATTCCAGCACTTCCTAGCATGGCAAGCTAGAAGGGTTAATACACTACAATGTGGGTGCTGCCTCAGGGGTGAGGGCAATGTGTTCCACATTTGTTCCAAAGTCTGTTAATCTAGCCTAGCACTGAAAACAGTTGTCAGGGCTCACACCATTTAAATCCCTTTTGATCTCTGCCAACACTTGGGGAATATGGATGACATTTGACCAGATCACTTGGGGTGGTAGCAGGCAACCACACTACCAAAAGGGTTGCAACTTTCACCACAAACTTCAACAGTCAAACTTACCATCTTCAAAGGTGTCGATCAGCTCTTGGCTGGTTACCCAGCTGATTCGGTTGGTGCCAAACAGCTGTGAGTCCCTGTTGAATAGGCTTGCATCAGGTTTTTGGAAAGCTGCACATGCACCAAGATGCCACTGATTCCAACCAATCAGCAGCCATTAGCATCATTAGGAAATATTTAGACAAATACCAAAGGATGGGATTTTAGTAAAACCCCACTTATATGATTTGTGATTAATTTAATAATCTTTTTTAACAATTGCCTTCTGAGCAGAGCAGCAAGGATAGAGAGGTAGTGAAACTCAATCAGGCTGTGTGAAAACACACATGCACAAAAAGCCAACTGCACAGTATTGTATAGTTAGGAAGGAATATAGAGAAGCAACCTGCCAAACAGCGGTGAATGGGTCAACAAACAGTTGAACTGATCATTAAAAAATCAATGCCCTGCTGCCTTGACCTGGATAGCCCAGGCAAGCACGATCTTGTCAGATCTCAGAAGCTAAGCAGGGCCAACCCTGGCAAATACTTGGATGGGAGACCTCCAAGGAATACCAGGGCTGGGAGGAAGAGACAGGCTATCAAGCCACTTCTCTGAATATCCACCATGCCCCAGTAGAGTTACCAGAGGTCGCAATGACTTCCAGGCATGGGCAGAAACACACACACACACATGAAACAACAAAAAACCCAATCAGCTCCCTGTTCATGATCAGTAACAGGACATGAGCTGAATTGGAGGGTGTTCAAGCTTCACTGCTTACCACGTATTTCCCCATATGGGCTTCACATCAAGATCATTCAGTCACTTACCAGGACTATGGTCACTCATATCACTCTACCAAGTGGTGAGAGGAATTTTGTGAAATCTGGGGACGTGATGGAGTGGTGAAATTAAATCTCACTCATCACTCAGAACGGAACAGAGTTGACTAGCTTTCCAGGTGGTTACACATAGAGCAAGATAGACTAGCATATAACAATAGAACAAAATTCAAATTCAGTAGCACCTTAAAGACCAACAAACTTTTCCCAGGATACAAGCTTTCATGAGTGAAAGCTCATTTTGTCAGATACAAAGCTAGTGCAGTTAGTGTGTGAAGACTTGGGAGCCTAATCTATATTGCAGGATTGTTGTGAGGATAAAATGAGGAGAGGAGAACCATGTAGGCCACTCTGAGCTTCTTGAAGGGAGGTTAGGATTAAAATGTGATTGATGGATCATGGCAACCTATATTCGGTCACTGAAAAGGCTATATGCTCAAATCTTCCCCTCGTTCTCAGAGTGCTGAAGCCTATGGCAGGGATCCCTAGGTCTCCTTTCTGAAGTCCAGAACTCTCATTCCAAACCTGAGTTAGTCAGAAGCTGTGTCATTTCAACCAACTGTAGTTTGCAGTATGGAATACTTCCGATCACAAGTTCGGAAACAGATCCAGGTGGGTAGCCATGTTGGTCTAAAGCAATAGAACAGGGGTGTCGAACTTATTTATTATGGGGGCCGGATCTGACTTGAATAAGACCTTGTTGGGCCAGGCGATGTGTGTCATAAAATGTTATGCCAGGTAGCGAAGATATAAACTTTATAAAGAACACAAACACAAAGGGGTTTTTTTTTAACTTAAAAACATGCATAAAACCAGGGCTATTTTTGGGCAGGAACGCACAGGAACAGAGTTCCGGCTGACTCCTGAGTTGGCCACGCCCAGCAGGAAATCATTAGCATAATAGGCCACACCCAACATCGGAAACTCATTAGGATTGGCTACATTAGGGGTGTGTGGCCTAACATGCAAAGGAGTTCCTGCTACAAAAAAAGCCCTGGGTTTTGACAACAAACAAGGTAAACAGAATAAGAAGCAAAAGGTGGGTGTGGCTGGATGACCACCCTTCTGGTACCATGGGGGTGTGGCCTAATATGCTAATGAGCTGTGCTGCTGGGGGTGTGGCCTAATAGGCTAATGAGTTTCTGCTGTTGGGTGTGGCGTATTATGCTAATGAGTTCCTGCTGGGCCTTTTCTACAAAAAAAGCCCTGCATAAAACATTAGCACTCTTGCAATATTTTGTTCATTTAACAGGGTCTGATAACTGACACCTCTTGCTCTGAATTATTGCATCAAAATGTCTGTGCTGTTGCAATCTTGAGTACTGCTGTTCAGGTATGTATCTGTAAGCTGCAAACCTACGATGACACAGCAGCAGCAGAACTGAAAGAAGAAGCAGAAGACAGCCAGTTCCACTGCGGGCCAGATAGAAGCCCTCCAGGGGCCTGATCCGGCCCCCGGGCTGCATGTTTGACACCGCTGCAATAGAACAAAGTTTGAGTCCAGCTGCACCTTTATGACCAACAAAGTTTAATTCTGGGTATAAGCTTTCATATCCAAAGAAGTGCTGCATGCACACAAAAACTGATACCCAGAATTAAACTTTGTTGGTCTTAAAGGTGCTGCTGGACTCAAACGAAGTTCAGAAACAGGATGAGCTAGATATGGCTGCATTATGACATTATAACATTCCCTGTGACAGGGAAGAATGAAAAAAATGTAGAAATGAAAATTAATACTTGAGCAGATACGAGCTATTGGCCTTGGGTTTCTTCACATTTCATGCAGAGAAAAAGCTGGCTTTGTCACTGGTAGCAGAATCCTGACCAGAGTTACACCTTTCTAAGCTACTGGCTTCAGTGGCTTTAGAAGGGTGCAACTCTGCTCAGGATTGCACTGTCACTATATGTTCGGGGGCGGGGGGGGGAATCAGCCAATCACAGTTCCCCAAGTCTGTACATGTTTGCAAACACGGTATTATTACAATCACACATTATACTTCAGGTAAACTATTTTTTAAAAAATCACTAAATGGGAGCCAAGTGGCACATTAAAGATTAGCAAAATACATTCCCGCACCAGGTGCTACTAGACCCCTGTTTAATTGTGCTACAACAGACTACCATGGTTGTTCCTCTGGAATTATTAAAAAGCCTGTACTCTGAAAAATAGATTGTGTGACGAAGTCCTTAAGTTGCTCTTGGGTAGAAAACCGAGCGAGAGAAACCTCTTAGCCTAAACTGAAGGGCTTTCCAAGCGGTGTCCCATTTCCAGCAGCTACCTCCCTTTCTTAAACCTCCACATATATCCCTCCTCTGCGGCCACCCGCGTCTGACCCATAAAGGCAGACTGCTGCAGACAGACTCAAGATGACGCCTTTTCATTGCTCCTTCGTTTGGCTGCCAAAGAAGCCATTTCGAAGTATCTGACTTGAAACAATCTCTCTCTTTTTTTTTTGTACAGCAGTTCTAACTCTCACCTACTTGCAACTCTGAGCCTCCAGCAGTATGGAGTTCAGGCTTTGCGCTCTCCCCTTGAAAGCCCGGCAGATCTTCTCTCCACTCACCTCGACAAGGTGACCCAAAAGTGTTCCTTCTATCTGATGTGCAGGGTAGGTGGCCTCCTCCACTTAACGCTGGATCTGGCAGGCAGGATCTGAGCATTTGGGATAGAGGTTCACTGCCAGTTGGTGTCAAGCGGAGACTTGAGAAAAGTTAAGCTCTCCAGGCAATTCCTCATTTTATTTTCCTCGTCGGCATCCAGATATGAAAGAAGGGGAAAATCCAGACAAAAATCCCCCCAAGCAGTTCCAGCCCAAAGAGGAAAAGCTTAGCATCCAGAGCCTAGGACTGCTTCACAGCTTAGGGTACATTGTAGCCTGTAGCTCTGGTCATTCATCACATGAGTGCAGGGCCTTGGGGGGGGGGGGCAGCAGAGTCATTTGGCCCAGGCCTCACATTCCTGGGGGGACTCAAATGTACACTTTTGATGTTAACTCTTAATTTGGTTATATTTAAAGTAAAGGTAAAGGTTTCCCTTGCTCGAAAGCTACTCGAATCCGACTCTAGGGGGCAGGTGCTCATCTCCGTTTCCAAGCCGAAGAGCCAGCGCTGTCCGAAAACTTCTCCATGGCCAGCATGACTAAACACCGAGGCACACAGAACACTGTTACTTTCCCACCAAAGCGGTACCAGTTTGGTGTACTGGTTAAGTGCGCGGGCTCTAATCTGGGAGAACCGGGTTTGATTCCCTACTCCTCCACTTGCACCTGGCTAGATGACCTTGGGCAAGCCATAGTTCTGATGAGAGCTGTTCTTGAAAAAAGAGCAGTTTCTGTCAAGAGCTCTCTCAGTCCCACCTACCTCGCAGGGTGTCTGTTGAGGGGAGGGGAGGGGAAAGGAGTTTGTAAGCCGCTCTGAGACACCTTTGGGTAGTGAAGGGCGGGGTATAAATCCAATCTCTTCTCTTATTATTATTTGCAATTTCTTGCTTTCGAACTGCTAGGTTGGCAGGAGCTGGGGCCAGAGACAGGAGCTCACTCCGTCATGTGGCACTCGGGTCTCGAACTGCCAAACTACAGACCTTCCACCTCCCGTTTTCAGGGGGGGGCCTCAAAAATGGAAGTGGCCTGAGCCTCTCTTAACCTCTGTGAGGGCCTGCATGAGTGAACCACACACTGATCCATGGATTCCTCGTTCTAGGTCCTGTGGCTTACAGACGACCACATGGGTTGGAGTTGTGCAAAAAGGCATCAGCCTTAGGCCTGCTTATGGCAAGTAAACGACTGGCAATTTTGGCCACTGCCCACTATTACCCCGACTGGACCAAAAGAAGGGGGAATTCACTTCTTACAGGGTTCCAGAAAGGAATAGTGCAGGACCTTGTATTCTGCATATACCAGGGTGGATCTCGGTAGGGATACCCCACAATAAAATTATGAAGAGAGAGAGAGTGATTGCAAATAGCTCTACTGTATACAAAATAAAATTAAAAAGAATTAAAATGTAAAGAAACTACACTAGGCACCTGACAACTGGTTCCCTAAGTAATCACACACGCATACACACACCACCTAGAGGCCACACTTATCAAAGGCAGAAAAGAGGAATTTGGAAAGTTTTAGGGAAGGTACATACAATCTTAAATCCTGGGCTTGAGGTTTGGAGAGTCCAGGGGTAAACGCAGCTGAGGTTCAAGCAGCAACGCAAGGAGGAAAAAGGAGAAAAGGCCTTCAGAGTGTAGCAGGGGTTCTCAGCAGGAAACCAGAATTCTGACTGGTAGAGATCTGGGCCAGGGATCTGAGGAACCATTTGCAAAGGCCTTTCTTTTATGAACACAAGATCCCCAGGGAAGGTGGGGGTTTGGCCGTCCTGGCTTTGGATTGGGTCAAGATAAAAAGTTTGAATCTCACTGGCTGGTCTAGAGTTACCTGCTGTCAAACTTTGGCAGGAAAAAGTGAGAGGGAATACCAACTGTGAGCCACATCTGCTTGGGCACAAAGAGCCTGGGCGAGGCAGCTGGATTAACATACTTCCATTAGAACAACATTTTGATTCCAGTGGCACCTTTTAAGACCAACAAAGTTTAATTCTGGGTATAAGCTTTCGTGTGCGAGCACACTTCTTCAGATGCTAAAGAATACTCGAAACTTTGTCCTATAGCTTCAGACCAATACAGCTACCTGCTTGAATTGATACCTTAATTAGGCTGAAGTGAGCCAGATCTGCATGGATGCAAAAGTCTGGGTGAGTCAAGATAGCTCCTGAAATAGGATGGAGGGCAATTTAATCACAAGTGCCCTTCTTGATTGGGTAAAAGAAGGAAAAAGAGGAACCGGGCATTGGTTAATGAAGAAGAAGGAGGAGGAGGAGGAGGAGGAGGAGGAGATTGGATTTATACCCCACCCTTCACTACCCAAAGGAGTCTCAGAGCGGCTTACAAACTCCCTTCCCTTCCCCTCCCCACAACAGACACCCTGTGAGGGAGGTGGGGCTGAGAGAGCTCTGACAGAAACTGCTCTTTTTTTTTTGAGAACTGCTCTTATCAGAACTACGGCTTGCCCAAGGACATCCAGCAGCTGCAAGTGGAGGAGTGGGGAATCAAACCCGGTTCTCCTAGATTAGAGTCCACGCACTTAACCACTACACCAAACTGGCTCTTGAATAGCAACTTCCTTGGCCCGGGCAGACATCTCTGGGGTATGTCAGGATATTGGGTGATGTCTTCAGCGTTGAAGTCTTTTGTTGTTGGGGAGTCTGCACTTAATCAGTTTCTTATTCCAGCACACCCTTCCTCTTCTTTCCTGGGATTTTCCAATGTCATGGCTGTACACAGGGTCCCTTTATGAGACTCTCAAGTTTCAGATCCCCTTGACAAGTTAGGTTGTCACTGATTGCTCTCGTGAAGTATTTGAAGGGCTGTCACTTAGAGGAGGGCAGGGAGCTGTTCCTGTTGGCAGCAGAGGATAGGACTCGAAATAATGGGTTTAAATTAAGGGCGGGGAGGTACCGGCTGGATATTAGGGAAAACTTCTTTACAGTGCGGGTTGTGCAACAGTGGGATCAGCTGCCTAGGGAGGTGGTGAGCTCCCCCTCACTGGCAGTCTTGAAGCAGTGGCTGGACAAACACTTGTCAGAGATGCTCTAGGCTGATCCTGCATTGAGCAGGGGGTTGGACTAAATGGCCTGTATGGCCCCTTCCGATTTTATAATTCTATGACTGTAAAGGGGGTGCCCATTAGAACAACTAAATCCAAAGTGACAGGGGGACCCTTCTATCCAAGGGGTAGGAGGAGGGGGCAGGGTCCTCACACCACTGACACTCAGCTGGTCTGTGGGCGGAAAAAGGCCAGCCAAATGGAGAGGGGGGGCAGAAATCATTATCTCCACAGAAAGTATCCATCTCTATGGTTTCCATAGATTTTTTTGGGACAAGCGCTAGTGCATTGCCCGGGCACGAGGCCAACATTTCCAGGCTGTGCTGCAAGTGGTGTCATTGTGTGGTGGTGACAATGATCACTCCTCTCCTCGTGGTAAGCATCTGCCTCCCCAATTGCCCTACATCAGCTATCTCTGCATATCTCTTAGGCCGCGATCATACGCACAATCGGACTGGACATAGGCACGAATGCCAGGCAGATTTAAAAGGTGAGGTCAGACAACAACATCTGGGAAGTGCCCCGCAGCCTTTGGCAACCTGTTCTGCTCCACTGCAGAAGCAGAGTTAAAAGACGCCAGGGAAAATCCAGTAATAAACAGGTTGCGATGGGCCACGGACGGACTTTCCCGTGTCTGATCACTCCAACACACCCTCATGGCATCGGGATGGTCTGATCAGGCCATGCTGACTCCATGCTGTTGTTCCCCCCACCCCCTTCAGAGTATGTGCAGCATCGCAAACTCTGTAGGGAGCCCTCAGTGCGGAGGTACAATTCATCGATTCCCTGTTTAAGCGCATGGGAAACAAACAGCACAAAAAACCCGACTCACCCGCAGTTGCATCTGATCACACACTGACAGGCTCTGCCCGCAGCTTGGAAAGGAGGTATGATCGTGCAACTGCAGGTCAACTTCTTCTGGAGGAAACAGCCATGCTCCCCGCCCCCATTTTATCTGGTGCATGTGACCACACCCTTACTTAGGGCTGACTCCTCACCTATTCACCACGGCATGCACGCACTTGCTGACCCAACATCCCCAGTGAATAAATGCACATTGCTTTCCACACACAAGCTCTACCTCTTTGTGCTCTACTAATGTGCCCACTAGGAAAAGTCACCCATCCAGGGTTGCTGACACGGAGGAGGGGGAAAAAGTTGTGCCCCTTTAACAGGGGTTTAATGTGTGGAAATGGGCAGCTGAAGGTTTTCATAGCATGGAGGTCAATAACACCACCTGGTAAATACCATCCCCGAAGAGGAGGGCATCTTTTCTCCAGGTCGTTGGCAACCCTAAAGCAAAAAAAAAAAAAAAATGACAGCAAAAAAAAAAAAAGGCTCTGTTGCAATTTTGATTTTTGTGTACTCCAGCCAAGTGAGTCAAAATCTTGCTAGGCCTGTAAAATTCCAACCTACTGGCAATCCTAGTAGCCGCTGCCATTCTATTGGGGCTCCTCAGAGAAGAAGAGAAGAATTGATTGGATTTATACCCCGCCCTTCACTACCCAAAGGAGTCTCAAAGCAGCTTACAATCTCCTTTCCTTTTCCCTGCCTGCAACAGACACCCTGTGAGGTAGGTGGGGCTGAGAGAGCTCTCTCGACAGCTGCCCTTGAGAGAACAGCTCTGAGAGAACTTGTGACTGACTCAAGGTCACACCAGCAGCTGCACATGGAGGCGTGGGAAATCAAACCTGGTAGTCCCAGATTAGAGTCCTCACTCTTCTTAACCAATACTCCAAACTGGCTCTCAGTATGTACTCACACAGGCAAAGGCTGTCTCTGCAATGCTCTGGGCCTGAGACAGAACAGGAGAAGGTCGTTGGCCTGCAGCGATAGGGAAAGCTTGATTGGCTTGCTGAAAGCATCTCTGAGAAATATCGAGTGATGCCCCTGAGACTGCTGATCGGCGCATTCCAATACATTGAAATGGATGGACCTCCGTCTCCCGGTGTCACAAGGTTGGCAGGCATCAGCATTTTCAAGCCATCACAAAAGGCCCCTGACTTTAGGGGCGGTGTGCAAATGGAGCCGGCGGAGGCGTCCGCGGAGCATCTGTCAATTGAAACCCAGCCATGCATTATTCCAAACCTTCTGCGGTGGGGAGACGGTTTCTTTCCTCCTCGGCCTGGCTTATTTTCCAATTAGGCCCCTTGACCCCTTCCCTCCCCAGGCTCTAGGCCAGCTGGTTAGGAATGTGGGGCACCTGACCAGGTTGTCCCTCAGTCTCACAGGCCGGCGGCTGAGTGGAATCTGATTATAACAAGCCGTTTGCCCTCTGCTCTGTAAGCCTCACCTGAAGAAGAAGAAGAAGGGGGGAAAGGGAATAAATAAGGGCCGTTTGGGTCCAAAGCGTTTTGCTGACACGTTGCATTTGCTGGAAGGAAGACGGGAAAGGCACTCTCTTGAAAATAGACAAGTAATCGGAGTTTTTCTCACTCGCGATTGGTAGCTCGTAGGCAGGCTGTGAATTCAAATGAGCCAGCAAAAGCACATTTGCAAGTCCCATGAGAATCAGAGAGTTTTGAGCTTCCCAGGTGAGGACTGGAGAGTTTATTTTTAAAAAGCATAAACTTTATTCAGCGGTTGTTGGTGGCTAAATATCATTTCCCCCGAGCAGGCATTCAACCGTTGCTCACCCACCAAGATTCCTGTGGCATTTTGCCATCACTGAATGAGACACTGCCAAGTATCTAACCAGGTCTTTTTTTCCGGGGGAACAAGCCGGAATGGAGTTCCGGAACCTCCTCGACAAAATTCTTTTTTAAATGTTTAAAAGTTCGTGAGTTTCCAGTATATAGATCAAAAACTTCATTTCCCCCTTGAGAGTTCCGGCACCTGTTCCCCCCCACCACCCACACAAAAAAAACCCCTGTATCTAACCATCCATAAGACTGTGCGGAGCAGGATTTTCCTTCTCTCCTTTTCTTTTGTAGTCCTCTATGGCCCCTGAAGCTTTGTTGGGGGGGGGTCAGTGGGCCCCCAGGAACAACACAGAGGGCCAAATGGGGTCTCCATTGGGAGGAGGTAATCATGGAAATTGCCACAGCCTCTTCTGCAATGTCATACCATCTGAGGAACTCCCTGGTTTGATACGTGCCGCTGTACAGGCACGGATCTAGGTTCTGAGAGGCCCCAGGCAAACCATGCCCACAGGCCCCCATCTGCACATTACCAGCCCCCAGCCCCATATTGTTACACTCCTCCCACTTTTGTGCCCCCCCACACCTTGCACTGGCTGGAAGTGATACTGTAATGGCCATCAGCAGCATCATGTCTATGTGCCATGTGCCCTTCCCCAGTGCCACTGGGCAGTTGGGAGTATGGGTTGTGGAGCACTTCAAGTGAACACATGGGGAAAACAAAGATGAAGAAGAAGAGAAGGAGGAGGAGGAGGAGTTTGGATTTATACCCCACCCTTCACTACCCAAAGGCATCTCAGAGCAGCTTACAATCCCCTCCCCTTCCCCTCCCTGCAACAGACACCCTGTGAGGTGAGAGAGGTGCCCTTGAGAGAACAGCTCTGAAACAACTTATGACTGACCCAAGGTCACACTTGCAGCTGCATGTGGAGGAGTGGGGAATCAAACCCAGTTCTCCCAGGTTAGAGTCTGCGCTCTTAACCATTACACCAAACTGGCTTAACCACTACACCAAACTGGAAGGGCATGCAGACAGGTGGGAGAGGAGGAGTGTGGGGGTGTCAGCAACAGAGGGCCCCATCAGGAGCCCTGGGTCCTCCTGGCAGCTGTCCCACTTCATGGTATGCTGGTGCCAGCTCTGCCCCTAGGTTTACCATTCCCAGGTGGGGGTGGGGGATCCCCCATTTTCACTGACTCGTGCCCACCAGCCAGAAATTCCTCCCACCCTCACTCCAAACAGCAACATTGAGCATGATGTGCTGATATCACCCAGAAGTGACGTAGGCACGTTGGTAATGTTGGATGGATAACGCTGTGGTTTGGGGCAAAACTCTATGGTTTGAGGGTGATTTTACCATAGAGTTTTGCCCAAAAACCAGAGGTCCACTCCCATCACTGGCGTGCCTATGTCACTTCCGGTCACTACATCACCGCATGTCCTGCGACATCCCCACCCGCTCCCGGAATGCCCCCCAAAACCCCCACCGGCGTGACGACCAGACCTGGCAAGTTGGCGACCCTATCTGCCCCTGTACTTCAGGCGATTCTGAATTAGAACAGAGGTGACGGGGCTGGCCTTTTCCCCAGTCGTATGAAGCTGTGATAGAGAGAGACGCAACATTCCGCCCATTTTGTAGCTGATGGGAAACTAAATGATGACGTGATGGCCACTGCTTTAGGTGCCTCCATATGTTTAGGCTAACTACCAGCCAGCCAGCTTGAAAGCCATGTACACTGAAGAGCTGCATCTTACAGGATTCTGGGGTGGGGAGGCAACAGACACAACAAAGACTCCTGACTCCCGGGGCATCTAAAGACTAAGGTTCCTTGTGATAGATGCGTTCACGGACTAGATCCGACTCCCACAGATGCATGAAATTTAGCTCTGGTTGGTAGCTAGACAGAATAGAATCAGCATGATCTTTTTAGAGTTTGGGACTAGGCCTGGTGAGACCTGGGTCCAAAGAAGAGCCATGAGGAAAGGCTCACAAAAAAAAATCTGACTAAGGGAGAATGATAGAATTTGTAATACGATGCATCTTAATTAATTATAAAATTATGCATGGAGGAAGACAGTGGATGGATATTTTTCTCCCTCTCCCATGAGGGAGAAAAATATACTTGCCACGGGAAGTAAAAGTACTTGCCACGGGAGCCACTTTGGTGTAGTGGTTAAGAGCGGCGAGCTCCAATCTGGAGAACTGGGTTCAAGTCCCCACTCCTCCACATGCAGCCAGCTGGTGTGACCTTGGGTTAGTCACAGTTCTCTCAGAGCTGTTCTCTCAAGAGCAGTTCTCTTAGAGCTCTCTCAGCCCCAGCCTCTCACAGGGTGTCTGTTGTGGGGAGAGGAAGGGAAGAAGCTTGTAAGCTGCTCTGAGATGTTGTGTGAAGGGCGGGATATAAATCCAACTCTTCTTTCTCATTTCCTCAGCATCCTGCCTTTCTTTGCATGAACCAATGGTATTGTATTTTGAGATCCTGATAAAATGACAATATGATCCTGAAAAGGACCCAATCAGAGAGAGATGAACCCATTCTCAAATGGGTATGAACTGGCAAAGCAACATGAATGGCATACATTTTATTGCTGCTGCTGCTGTCATTATTCAGGATATTTTTGTACCCAAGTACCTGAATACCAGACACAAGGAACTGGAGTCTCTCCCCTTCTTTCCACAGCACATTCTTTAACGTTCCATATGACCCTGTGCCTTGTAGAATCTTGATATATCTGAGGATGTAATTGAAAATATGAAATCTAAAGATTTTCCAGTAAACATTGACTGTGTTTCTACGCGCTAGTGAGTTATTGGACGTGCTTTGTATATAAGCTATAGATCATGCGCCCATTAGAAGTCACAGTCACAATCCTCACCTGCAGGGGTCTTTTCGTAGAAGAACAGCTGCAGGAGCTCATTAGCATATGGTATGCTAATGAGCTATTAGGCTATTAGCATAAGCCACACCCCTGACATCACCGGAAGTGATGTCAGAAGGGGAAGCAAAAGGGGGGAAGCATCTTCAAAGCCTCCCCTTCCCTTCCCCAGCTGGTCTGGGTGGGGGAGCTAAGAGAGAAGGGGTTTAAAGTTTAAACTCCTTCTCACTAGAGTTGGGCCACAGAAGGAGGAAAGAGGGAAGGAAAGAGAGAGAGTAGAGAGAAGGAAAGAAGGAAGGAAAGAGAGAAAGAAAGAGAGGGAAGAGGGAGGGAAACAGGGAAAGGAGGAAAAAAGAGAAGAGAAGAAGGTGGGAAAGAAAGAAAGAAAGAAAGAAAGAAAGAAAGAAAGAAAGAAAGAAAGAAAGAAAGAAAGAAAGAAAGAAAGAAAGAAAGAAAGAAAGAAGAAGAAAGAGAGAGAGAGAAAGAAAGAGAGAAAGAAAGAAAGAGAGAAAGAAAGAAAGAGAGAAAGAAAGAAAGAAAGAGAGAGAAGAGAAGAATGAGGGAAAGAGGAAAAAGAAAGAAGGAAAGGAGGGAATGAAAGAAATTCAGTGGCAATTCAGCCCCATTATACCCTATGGGCCATTGAAGTCAATGGTGAAAACATAGGGTATATTCTGGGGGCTGGAGGGGAGGGTTTGAGGAGAGGCTCCAAGATCACAGGATAGCTTATGGAGCCTCTCCCCAAGATACCCACCAAATTTCAAGAACATTGGACCAGGGGGTCCAATTCTATGGGCCCCCAAACAGGTTGCCCCATTTCCTCCATTGTTCTCTATGGTGGGAAAAAAGTTATTTTTTTCCCACTATAGAGAACAATGGAGGGAATAGGGGCAACCTGTTTAGGGGGCCATAGAATTGGACCCCCTGGTCCAATGTTCTTGAAACTTGGTGGGTATCTTGGGGAGAGGCTCAATCAGCTATCCTGTGAGTTTCGAGCCTCTCCCTCAAACCCCTCCCTCCAGCCCCAGAATATACCCTATGTTTTCACCATTGACTTCAATGGCCCATAGGATATAATGGAGCTGAAATTGACATGCGGCTGGCCTAAAGACTCCCCGGGACGCCGGCTGGGGGCGGGGCTTGGCTCCTGAGCTCCCGGAGCTGCGCTCCGGTGGGCTCCCCCCGAAAAGACCCCTGCTCACCTGGCATAAATTGGTGTAAGTCACTGGTTTATCATAGAATCAAGAGGTCTTGACACCAGTGTCAGGATCAGACTCTCTTTTTCTCTCTCTCTTTTTTTTGGTAGCTGCTGTCCTGGAAAGGAATAACGTTTAGCCCATTATTGCCAGCCAATGCAGGATTCTGGAATCCCTTTGTTGCCGAAGGCTATAAATCACCCATCTCACCTAAGCTCCATCCCCAAGGCCTGTTGTTTATGCAAACTTCGATACCAACATGATTATCATCTAAGCACACCACAGTTTTAAGACCTGGAGAGCTCCTAAAGACTGCCGGAAAAGACGCCAGCTGTCAACAGCTGGCCAGGAAACCAGGAGAGGAAGGCTATCAAAGCAATGACATTTCAGACAGCTCTCTGCTGATGGCAAGCGGGGGCTTTGTGGCAGGCCAGATGCATGGATTCTGGGCAAAGACACATTTGCATGGAGATCGCCAGCCCAACCCAATCCAACTCTATCACATTCTTCCCATTCAGTGTAAAGGAAATGCAGAGAGAACCAGATATACCATACGGGTGGCTCATTCTGAAAATAATAACCCCAACTGTCTGACAGTGGTGGGGCAGAGGACCAGCCTCAAAAGCGAAGTCCAGGCTCTCAGAGAAATAAATCTCCCCCCCCCAAAAAAATATATTCGTTTTGGCTGGCCACTTACTTATAAACAGCTTTGGTAATAGGAAATGAGGGTCATTCATGCAGGGTGGGGGGGCTTGGCTTCTTCACTAGTAGTCTGCTCCAATGAGGGAATGTTGGGAGCTACACAGCCATTCGTTGGAAGCAATCCAGTCACTTCATTTGCTGGCACTTCACCTGATGCCTCTGAAATCAGGGAAGAGGGGCAAGTCATCTGGTAGTCTCTGCCAGACCTTCTCTGGACTGACTTTCTCCCTGGGGCAGCAGCTATTTTTAAAAGCTTGGGTAGAGTCAGGGAGTTGGCAGCACGGCAAGGTGTTGTGGTTAGGGAGCTGGACAAGGACTTGGGAGATCCAGGTTCAAATTTCCTTTCAGCAAATTAGGGTTGCCAGTTCCGGGTTCAGAAATATCTAGAGATTTGAGGGTGGGGCCTAGGATGGTGGGCTTTTGGGAAGGGAGAGCCAGTTTGGTGTAGCGCTTAAGAGTGTGGACTCTAATCTGGGAGAACCAGGTTCGATTCCCCACTCCTCCACATGCAGCTGCTGGTGTGACCTTGGGTCAGTCATAATTGAAAATATGAGTTCTTTCAGAGCTGCTTTCTCAAGGGTAGTTCTCAGAGAACTCTCTCAGCCCCACAGGGTATTGGTTGTGGGAAGAGAGAGGGAAGGGAATTATAAACCACTCTGAGACTCCCTTGGGTAGTGAAGGGCATGGTATAAGTCCAATTACTTCTTCTCTTCTTCTCTTCTTCAGTAGGGTATAATGCGATATAGTCCACCTTCCAAAGCAGCCATTTTCTTCAGGAGAAGTGGAATAAATGGTTTAATTAATTAATAAACTCTCTATGTGGTCTGGAGATTTGTTTTAATTCCAGGACATCTCCAGCCCCTGCCTGGAGGCTGGCAACTCTACTCACCATAGAATTCATATGATGACCTTGGGCCACTCACTCACTCTCAGCTTAACCTACCTCACAGGGCTGTTGTGATGATAAAATGGAGGAGAGGAGAATGATCTTTGTAAGCCACTTTGGCTCCCCGCTGGGAGGAAATGTAAGATTTGTCTCCACTTACCATGAAGCTTCCTTCTTGGTGGTCCAGAGTGGGTTAGTCCTTCAGACTACTTACTCCCGGGAAGCTCCTCCCTCCTCCAAAGGCAGGGCTGGCAGACTCTTCAGGCACAGAGGGGGAGGGGCTTGTCCCTTGGAACCCAGTCGTTCTCCAAGCCACCATTCCCCACACTGAAAAAGTAACTGACAACAATTCTACTCCCAACGGGGAGCTAAACAGTCAATAACATAACCCAACCATCCTCGCCAGGGCCCTCGGGCATGCGAAACACCTTCTCTACCTGTATCTGTGCAGACAATCAACAACACCCCTGTCCATTGAGGAAGCAGTTCCCAAAAAAACAAGGGCGGGAAGGACTGCCCCACTCTGGACCACCAAGAAGGAAACTTCACGGTAGGTGGAGACAAATCTTCCATTCTCCCACTCCCCCAGGAGTGGGGCAGTCCTTTGGACTCCTTACTCCTGGGACATGAAAAAGCAGTACCATTCCAGGGCGGGTCCATCTGCTTCCCCAACTACAGAGTGTGCTGTAAGACCCTACGGCCGAAGGCCGTCTCCGCTGATGCTACCTTGTCTATCCTGTAGTGCCTCGTAAAGGAGTGCACCGACCTCCAGGTAGCTGCCTTGCACACTACTTCCAGTGAAGGGAAAGCCCTGTAGGCTGCAGACGTAGCTGTCCCTCTAAGGGAATGCGCCATCACCCCTTGTGGGGGGTCCAGTCCCCTAGCCTTGTACACCACGCATATGCACCCCCTAATCCACCTACTCAGAGAGGAGGGTGAAACCTTCCTTTCTATGGCCGACTTCCTAAAAGATACGAAGAGGGAGTCAGTCAAACTCATATGTTTGGTCCTGTCCAGTCCAGGTAAAAACTAATGCCTGTCTCACGTCCAGGCAGTGCCACTCTTTCTCTTTATTGGTTTTGGGATTAGGGCAGAAGGATGGGAGAATAAGATCCATAGATCTGTGAAAGGCTGCATTAACCTTGGGCACAAAGGCTGGATCAGTGCGCAGCCCCACTCTGTCATTATGAAAGACACATAGCTCTTTATCTGTGGAAAGGGCCCTCAACTCTGAGACCCTCCTCACTGAAGTGATGCTCACAAGGAACACCGTCTTGAACGTTAACTCCTTCAATGGGCAAGTAGCCATAGGCTCAAAAGGAGCCTTACACAGAGCCTTAAGGACCAGATTAAGGTGCCAAGTGGAAAACATGTGTGCTACTGGGGGATTCAACAGAGACGTTCCCCTAAGGAACCTTTTGACATGAGGGTGCCTAGATAACGAATGACCTTTCTTGACTCCCCTGATGGCTGAGATAGCCACCACCTGTCACTTCAATGTATTCGTACTAAGGCCTTTGTCCCAGCCCTCTTGAAGGAAGGACAAAACCTCTGACACAGAAGCCCTAATAGGATCCTGCCCTCTCCTTCCGCACCAAGACTGGAACACCTGCCAAGTAGTATTATAAACATTATTGGTGGACACTTTCCTGGCTGCTAACATAGTCTTAACCACTCCCTCAGGGTAGCCTATGCTCGTGAGTTGTTCCTGCTCAACCTCCAGGCTGTGAGGCTTAGAGACTCTGGCCTAGGATGAACAATCTCCCCCTGTGTCAGGAGGTCCGACATTACGGGTAGTCGCTATGGCTCCCTCACCGACAACCTCATGAGTTCCTGGAACAAAGCTCTTCTAGGCCAGTAAGGAGTCACCAGTATGAGTTCTGCTTTGTGGTCTATGACCCTTTGAACCACCCTTTGAATGACGTGCAGTGGTGGAAAGGCATACAACAGTGTTCTCGGCCAGTCTTGAGGCAGTGCATCTGTTCCCATTGCCATTGGATGCTGTAGTCTTGACATGAAAAGCTTTGTTTGCTGATTCTGTATTGTGGCAAAGAGATTCACTTCCGGAAAACCGAATCTGTGACAGATTAGAGTAAACACTGTCCTGTTTAGCATCCATTCCACCTGGTCGACCCACTGTCAGCCTAACCAGTCTGCTATCATGTTCTCCCTTCCTGCCACATGGGTCACCTTTATGGACTTTATATGAGTCTCTGCCCATGTTATCAGAAGGCTCGCCTCCTTGTGAACTCGTTTGAAGCGAGAGCCCCCTTGCTTGTTTACGTAGGCCTTTGCCGTTACATTGTCCATTTGAACCAAGATGTGACAGTCCTTTATCTCTTGCTGGAAGGCTGTCAGTGCCAGTCTGATTGCCCTTAGATCCAACAGATTCATACTGTTGGACTTCTCTGACTGTTCCCAGGTAGCCTGTGCCACCTGTCCCTTCATATGGGCTCCCCAGCTGAATAGGCTTGCATCTGTCTTGATGAGCACCCAGACTGGATCCCTGAATGGCATTCCCTCCAAAAAAATGGTCCAGTTCCAGCCACCAAACTAACTGCTGTTTCATCTCCTGTGGTAGTGTTATCTTTTTTACTTTCTTCTGAGCTATCAGGTCCTGAAAGGGCAGGAGAAGGCGTTGCAGGGGCCACATGTGAAACCTGGCCCATTGTAGTACATCCTGGCATGATACCTGCATTCTCAGTAACTGCGTTAGAGTCATAATCTCTACTTTCTGAAGACTGAGTACTTCCTGTGTCAGCTGTGTCAGTTGTTCCTGTCTCTCTCAAGATAAGAATACTCTGTCTCTCACTGTGTCGATGTGTACTCCCAGGTGGAGCAATGATTGAGTTTGTGTCAGTGAACTCTTTTCTATGTTGAGCATGAAGCCATGATCCCTGAGTAGCATCACCATGGTCTCCAATAGCCAAGCCGTCAGATCATATGTTGTGCCTTTGACCAAAAAGTCGTCTAGCTAACGGTATAGCAATACCTCTTTGGTCCTCAGCAAGGCTATCAGGGTGACTAACACTTTGGTGAATACCATTGGTGACAATTTTAGACCAAAGGGAAGTGCCCAGTACTGATAATGTTTGTCATGGTAGGCAAAACAAACCTGCAATGGGACTTCAGTATCAGGATGTGCAGGTACACCTCCGAAAGGCATATTGATGCCATGAAATCTCCTTTCTGTATGGATGTTAATATGGATTTTACTGTCTCCATCTTGAATTTTTTGGTAATCACTCTCTTGTTGAGCCACTTGAGATCCAATATTGGTCTCACATCTCCATTCTTCTTCAGAATTTTGAAGAATACTGAATAGACTCCTTGGGATCTCTCTAAAGGTGGGACTGGTTCTATTGCCCCTATCTCGATCAGGTGTGCTATGGCTCCCTCCAGCTACTTGTGCTTCACACTGGATCTGTTTTTTGGAAGTTCCAAGAAACGTGAAGGAGGAAAGGACTGGAATTCTAGGGAGTACCCTCTTGCAATGGTATCCTTTATCCATCTGTCCGTGATCATAAGAACATAAGAACATAAGAACATAAGAGAAGCCAATGTTGAATCAGGCCAATGGCCCATCCAGTCCAACACTCTGTCACACAGCGGCCAAAATATACCAGGTGCCATCAAGAGGTCCAGCAGTGGGGCCAGGGCACCAGAAGCCCTCCCACTGCTGCCCCCTCCAGCACCAAGAATAGAGTGCAGCACCTGCCCCAGACTGAGAGCCCTCATTCTACACCCTGTGGCCAACAGCCACTGGTGGACCTCTGCTCCATATGTTCATCCAATTTCCTCTTGAAACTGTCCATGCCTGCAGCTGCCACGACCTCCTGTGGCAGTGAATTCCATATGTTAATCACTCTTTGGGTGAAGAAATACTTCCTTTTATCTGTTCTAACCCGACTGCTCAGCAATTTCATGGAGTGCCCACGAGTTCTTGTATTGTGAGAAAGGGAGAAAAGTACTTCTTTCTCAACCTGCTCAATCCCATTCAGAATCTTATAAACCTCGATCATGTCACCCCTCAGCCGTCGTTTCTCCAAGCTAAAGAGCCCCAAGCATTTTAACCTTTCTTCATAGGGAAGGTGTTCCAACCCTTTTATCATTCTAGTTGCCCTTCTCTGCACTTTTTCCAATGCTATAATATCCTTTTTGAGATGTGGTGACCAGAACTATACACAGTATTCCAAATGAGGTCGCACCAATGATTTATACAGGGGCATGATGATACTGGCTGATTTGTTATCAATTCCCTTCCTAATAATCCTCAGCATAGCGTTGGCCTTCTTTATTGCAGCTACACATTGTGTAGACATTTTCAGCGAGTTATCCACTACGACTCCAAGATCTCTCTCTTGGTCAGTCTCTGCCAGATCAGACCCCATCAACGTGTATTTATATTTAGGATTTTTGGCTCCAATGTGCATCACTTTGCACTTGGCCACATTGAACCCCATTTGCCACGTTGACGCCCACTCACCCATCCTCAACAGATCCCTTTGGAGTGCCTCACAATCCTCCCTGGTTTTCACCACCCTGAACAACTTCGTGTCATCTGCAAATTTAGCCACATCACTGCTTACTCCCAATTCCAAATCGTTAATAAACAAGTTAAAAAGCATTGGACTGAGTACTGATCCCTGTGGTACCCCACTGCTTACCACCCTCCACTGAGAAAGTTTCCCATTTATACTCACTCTCTGTTTCCTATTTATAAGCCAGTTTTTGATTCACAAGAGGACTTGTCCTTTTATCCCATGACTATTGAGCTTACTTAGGAGCCTTTGATGAGGAACTGTATCAAAAGCTTTCTGGAAGTCAAGGTAAATAATATCTATTGGGTCCCCCTTGTCCACATGTTTGTTCACTCCCTCAAAAAACACTAACAGGTTAGTGAGACAAGATCTTCCCTTACAGAACCCATGCTGAGTCTGCCTCAATAGTTTTTGTTCATCAATGTGCCTACTAATTCTTTCCTTAATAACAGTTTCCACCAACTTACCCGGTATCGATGTCAGACTGACTGGCCTGTAATTTCCCGGATCTCCCCTGGAGCCCTTTTTAAAGATGGGAGTGACACTAGCTACCTTCCAGTCCTCAGGAATGGAGGCAGATTTTAAAGAAAGATTACATATTTTTGTCAGGAGATCCACAAGTTCACATTTGAGTTCTTTCAGAACTCTCGGATGAATGCCATCCGGGCCTGGTGATTTATTAGTTTTTAAATTGTCCATCAGTCGGAGGACTTCCTCTCTTGTCACCGCAATCTGATTCAGGTCTTTCAAACCCCCTCCCGAAATCGGTGCTTCTGGAGTGGGCAAACACTTCTCCTCTTCCACAGTGAAGACAGAGGCAAAAAATGCATTCAGCTTCTCAGCCATTTCCCTATCATCCTTCACTACTCCTTTTACCCCTTGGTCATCCAAGGGCCCCACTGCCTCCCTGGCTGGCTTCCTACTTCTAATGTATTTGAAGAAAGTTTTATTGTTGGTCTTTATGTTTTTTGCGATATGCTCCTCATATTCCCTTTTGCTTGCCTGATCACAGACTTGCATTTTGTTTGCCATAGTCTGTGTTCCCTTTTATCAACCTCACTAAGACTAGCTTTCCACCGCTTAAAGGAATCCTTCTTACCTTTTACAGCTTCCATTACTTTATTTGTTAACCATGCAGGCTTTTTTCTATACCTATTTGTACTTTTCCTAACCTGCGGTATATATTTTCAACTGTTGCCAAACACATGCAAAGTTCTGAAGACGGCCCCCAATTCCGGTTCATATCTCCATCCCAGCATAGTCATGTCTGGGGTCCTTTCTTAATGTTCTTTCCACTGGTGGACTGTTTTGCAGGAAAGGTGGAGGGTTTACCATCCTTGTATTTAGGTTGCCATTTTCCTTTGTACAATCTGCCATTGCTAGCTTTCGAATCTTTTCTTGAGTCACGAAAGGACTGTTGGTATCATCTTGCTTTCCCCTCCCTCTTTTTTGATGGGAGTACCTTCTTTTTATCCTTATCTTTGATAAGGTAACGATCCAAGTCTTCTCCAAAAAGCTTGGTACCTTTGAAGGGGACCGCTGCCACTTTTTGCATGTGCTGAAGGATCCACATCCCAACTTCTGAGCCAAGTATTTCACTGTGCAGTGATGCTGCATGCCATGCTCCTTGCAGACAGTTGTACTGCATCCAGTGTCGCATTTGCAGCAAAGGCTGTGGCAAGGGCAATCTTTTTAACTCGTCCTTCAGTTCCTTAAGAATGCCGCTGTCTGCCTTGGCAAGATCAGATGACCACGCGTAAGCCGCTCTGGCAAATAAGGAATCTGTAACAGAAGCTCTTAGTGAATTAGCAAATGCCTCAAAGTCTCTTCTTAGTGCTTGTTCTATGCGCTTATCACTACTCTCCTTTGGAAGACCATCTGCCCCCATGGGAAGGACTGATGTAGAGGCCAGACTATTGATTGGATCATCCACTGTGGGTAGTTTTAGCTTTTTTGGTGCTTCAGGGATTAAAGAGTAAAACTTTCCAAAAACTGGATTAGTTGCTTTATGTTTGGCTGGGTGTTCCCATTCTGCCTTCATTATTTTATAAAAAGAAGCCGGTAGTGGGACTTCTACTGATTTTGTGCTAGGCTTAGGTATGGCTCTATCTGATCCTACAGGGAAGACTGAGTCCTCTTCCTCTTTCTCTTTAGGAGTATAGGCCAGTTCCAGTGTTCTGATTACTTTTGGAAGCAATCTGTTATATAGGGAAGAGCCTGGATTGAGATGCAGGGACCACCTCTTCCTCCTCTTCTGAAAGTTCGCCCTCCTCTTTGGGTGACTCAGAGGTAACAGAAGAAGAGTCAGAGTCCTGTTCCTCCAATAAAGGACTATAGTCTCTTAGAGACCCTGAAGTCTTTTCTCTTTTCCTATCAGGAACTTCAGTCTCTCTATCCCCAGGATTGTGTCTCTTACAGTGTTGGTGGGTATGGGATTGTTCTTGAGACTCCTGGCACATAGCCCTAAGCTCCTTTTTCATCTCTGTTTTCAACCATGAGAGTAAGGCACCTTGGTTCTATACCCGATGGGGGGTCTTGTGTCTGGATGAGAGGAGATTTTGGAGACTCAGCCAGGTCAAATGTACACATCTCAGTGTCCATCTCCTGAGAGGTGGAGGACTTGGCAGCCATGTTACATTCTTCCAGAAAGCGAAAGTAACACCATCACTCAACATGGCCGTTTCCTGCCAAAACTACCCCACTGACTAGACTATTTTCTCCCTATAGACACAAAAGTACCAAGAGCTAAGAAACATGACTTCAAGCTTGACTGTAAAAAACCAAGTGTCCCCCCCCCTTTTCGCACCCCATCAGCTATGCCTAGGTGTCCTGGGTGAATGTTCAACCCGGATTCCAAGCAGGCATTTCCCCACCCCACTCCCCCACGCTGTAAGTTAGAGGGAGGGAGAAAGAAATGGGAGGAGGGAAGAAGAACCGCACTTAGTCTTTTTTCCTCAGTGCACAGCAGAAGCCCCAGCCACCTTTCTGTTCTCCCCTTAGTAACCGGGGGGGGGGAACAGCCATGAGGAAAATAAAATTTTGCAATTTCTCCCACTTACCGCAGCGTGACCAGGTGCTCCATTCAGCCTCCCACATCAACACCAGGACAGGGAGCCGACTGCAGACAATCAGCGACGGCTGCCCTCTCATGGATGTGATCGTCGTGCCGTCATTGGAGACCCCTCCACTTGTCTCCAAAGCTCCCTGAGGGAAGAGAGCAGAGATGTGATGCACCAGTCCCCCTCCCAGACTGGCAGCACAGCAGAAGTCTCAGCGGCACCGCGGTTCCCCGGGGGTTGCCCAGGTCCGTTGGCACCTTGTAGAACAGCCACTCGTCTCTCTGTGGTTTGGACAAGAAGGAGAAAAAATGAAGGGGTTGAGCAGACAGGGGAGCTAATCAGCTATCTGTTGCCGCCCTTCTCCTGAAATCTTCTAGTGGCTTCTTTTCTTATTATTATTTTTTGTGCTCTCCAGGAGCACTGTCTACCATGTCCTGCTTCAACTGCAGGGCCGGAGAGACTGGGTTCCAGGGGACAAGCCCCTCCCCCTCCGTGCCTGAAGAGTCTGCCAGCCCTGCCTTGGGAGGAGAGAGGAGCTCCCCAGGAGTAAGGAGTCCAAAGGACTGCCCCCCTCCTGGACCACTGGAGAAAAGCAGGGTGTAAATATTAAGAACGTCTCACCGCTGGAGCTGGGTGCCATTTCCATTGCATCACTCTCCTTATTGGGGAACTTGCAGCCACTGCTGCCAATAATTATTTGAGGCTGCTCCTCATAGTATATTAAGAGAACCATTCAAGCAATGAAAGGTACGAAACAGAACTGGCCAATGGAAGAGGCCTTGTCAGCCATCTCTCTCCCTTTCAGCAGATGCAAAGAGAATGGCTGTGGATGGCCTCTGGTGGGACAGGGCCAGTCTCCATCTCAGTGGCCTCAGTTGGGGAAGCACAACGAGGAGGGCACCAATTTGGTGTTGGGGCCCTATGAGCTACCCACCATAGGTGATGATGTGGAGGCCACAGGCATAGTTCACACCTGTCTGGCTACTCCAGACTCAAAAAGGCACATGATATATCAAAGGCTAGTTCAAGCTGGCACTCGATCATGCCAGGATGGTACGGTTGGCACTGGCTGGCTTTTCTTCTTATGGCTAGCCTAGGCCAAGACCTTGGGTTCTGTTATTAGAGAGTCTACATGGAATGTTTCCTTCAAGAGTTGATAAGTAGTGATTGATAAGAATTGTGATTGCTGCAGGCTCAGATAAAGCAAATATTGTGAAACGAATTGTTTACATTCTGCAGCATTCATTAGCATGTAAGTGATAACAGAAGAGAATTTTCTACAGAATTCCACAGTAAATTTATTGACTCTTTGTTATTTTTGTCACAGATATTGTTTTTGGATTTCCACTTCCTCCCATGATCTCTCATTTTTGACTTCTAGGTCAAGAGGGTGGCATGAAAGACCTTGACCTGTTTGCTGATCTCTCCATCTGCTGTACATCACTTTTCCCATATATTCACATTTCCCCCCATGAATTCTAGGGGCAAGTAATGTCTGTCTTTTCAACTAGTTGGCTTGTATTTTCGATTCAGTAGTTACCCTGTGAAGAGTTTGCACTATGGGAAGCAGCGTCTGAGACGACCTGTAAGCAGCATTTTCCCTAAATTCTACCTCTTTGTCTATCTATTTGACAGTCCCCAGTAGTGACACTGTGGAACTTAGCAAAATGTGAAGTTAATTTTATTTAAGCCGAACAGTCAAATTTCCAATGATAACTTAGGCATTTTGGGTCAGATTTTTTTTTCCCATAAAAATTCAAATTATGAAAGCTGGGAATAAACAGGATGTCAGTCTTGTTGGGGGGGGGAGTCATTTTCCTGTTCTACTTCTGTTTCATCAAACCCTTCCTTGAACCAGCCAAATCTCACTTGCCCCCTCTCACGTCAGGGCTCTTCCACACCAGGATTTTTATGGATTCTTAACTGCCTCCTTTACAGACAGTATCATTTGCAGTTACTGCTCTCCCTTTTTTAAAAAAAACGTTTTCCTCATTATTTGTTTTTTCAGACCAAAACCCAGAGGGAAATGGAAGAAAAATTGGGACAGCAGTGACCAGCAAATCATACTGTCTGTAAGGGAAGGGCAAAGCTGCATTGAAAACCCAGTGTGGAAAAGCCCTTATTCTGTGTCATTTTGACTCTACCCTTCCTTTAAGCAGCCGTTTTTTCCCCATATTACCCTCACAACAACTGCTGAGATAGGTTAAGCTGAAAGAGACTGCCCAATGTCATCAAGACTGAATTCAGACTGGCAATTTGCCCTGGCAGAGCCCCGTTTCAGCAGCGCTTTAAAACCGCATTAAAGGGGGCGGTCACATAGGCACAGCTGCCTGGCGTTCCCCACCCGTAGGCAACCCGGGCTGTTCCACTTTCTTCCCATGTTTAATAGATACCTCATAAAAGCGGTAGCAAATCCCCAAAGAGCGTTCCTACTTCCAGGAAGTGGACAAATGCGGGACACAGGCGCACATTGGGCAGTAAAGTGGAGCACAGCCAGGAGAAACCTGCGTTGGGCAGAAGGCAGCAGCGGTATGATTGGCTGTGCTCCGCTCTACTGCCCAATGCGGTGCTGGCACTGTGGGGTCCTCCCCCAATCGGCAAAATGCGCTTATGCGCATGAACGCTCATGCGCACATACACCCATACAGCCATATACCCACAGCCAAATTAATGGGGAAACGCCACATACAGTGCGCCTCCAGGGCAGCAATCTGAACGCTCTGGCGCGCCCCCTCCCGGTATACTCCCTCAGCAGTCCAGGCTGTGTGAACAGGAAACCCCAGAACAGTTTGTTCCGGGTCTTTTTTCTGCAACTGGCTCCCGCAGGAAATTGCCAGTCTGAACTCAGCCCAAGTAAGCTCCATAGCGCAGCCTCTCCAGTCCTAGCCCAGCCCATGAACCACTACACACAACACTGCCTCATCGTAACCTCTTGTCAACCCGCACAAGGGAAGCAGGTGAGGAATCTCTTGCTAGCAGCCTCAGAAGATCTGGGTGAAAAGCACAAGCCTGTGGTATAAGCCCAAGGGCTCTTGACTTGCAGCCCAGGGCCCTGTGGATCCCACACTTGCCTGAGATGTGGAGTATTCTTGGGGGTGAGAGTTGTTCATTCATTTGTTTATTTGAATTGTATTTTGTAAGCTGCTTTGGGCCTTCATTTGTGAGAAAAGAACATTAAAAACAAAGGAAATTCCTGGTTCCCCCTCCCTAATATAAATTATAGATTGATTGATTTATTGTCTTTACTGCTTTTGCAACCAGTCATAAACAGCAAACCCTCATCCCACAATAAACCCCATCCCACAGGAAGACATGGAAGAATTTCAAGGCTGCTACTGCAACAGTTGTCATGTGATTTGACAACAGCTGCTAGAAATTTTGCCACACACAGAGTAGTTTGTTTGTCTTCATCTCTAAGCAACCAGGATGGTTTTGCTTCTGGAGAGAGGAAGACCTGATTAAATAAAGGGGAGAGCAGTTCATCTCTTAGAGCTGAAAATTTGGGACAATCAAGCAAAATAGGATCCACAGAGTCAATTTAAATGGTAAGACTTCCAAGCATGGTTCTGTCTTATTCTCATCAACGTAGGAGATGGTTTGTCTTGGTGTCATGGTGGAGCTAGCCCTTATCAGTGGAGCTAGCCCTTATCAGGGCCACACGACTAACTACAGAACCAGCTTCCAGGGTAAGTTCTTCTGAGAGAGAAAAGGAGCTAGAACAAGGCATGAACAGCAGATTTTTATAGCCTATCTTGCGGTCTCACTCATTCTAGTGTCACAATAGGAGCTCTGATCCAGGTAACTCCTAAATCAGGGGTGTCAAACATAAGGCCCAGGGGCCGGAACTGGCCCATCCAGGGCTTTTACTCAGACCACAGGCAACTGGTATATATGGAAATGTAAGGTAATCTCCCTTTTATGGTATCCCTTGGGAAAAACCTAGTCTTGCATATGATTAAATACATTTATTGAGGGTTTTGTGGGTTCCCCAGTAAATCAATTGCTGTCACTGCAAGGAGTCAATTGCTTTTGTTTGTATTTTGAGTAAAAATAATAATAATAGTTAACTGGATTTGCCTGTGTTCTTTATAAAGTTTATCTCTCCAATACCTGGCATTACATTTTATGGCACACACGGCCTGGACCAACAAAGTGACCTTTATGTCAAATCCGGACCTTGTAACAAACAACTTTGACACCTCTCACCTAAATCATGGACTCTTCTTCATGGTCAGGGCATGCGAAAGGAAGGCCTATAGTGCAAGGTTACAGTTCCATCCTCTAACATTTTCTATCTGGGTTCAACACTACCTTTGTCTGCCAGGCTGAGGCAGGATCACTTCTATAATATGGGGTGAGTCCAGGAGTGTATCTGGGTCCCTAGATTCTGAAGTTTCCAAGAGCAGGGTGTCCTCCATGGCTGCTGTATATGCATACTTTTGACCCCATCATTTATTGATGTGCCTATGAGTGATCATCTGAAAGGAATGGAGGAGGAGGCAGCACAGCAACATTGGTGCTGTTTCTCTGAGCAGAAAGACAAAAATCCATATGCTGACTCAGACCACTGGTCCATCCATGCCACGTATTTTCTCCTCCAGCTGGCAGCCACTCGCCATGGTCTCAAGATGTACTCTCTCCCAAAACACTCTTTCCCAGAGCCTAGAGACTACACTTGGGATGTTCTTCATGCAAAGGATGTGCTCTGCCACTGAGCTATTGCCAGAGGGTAAGCAGGCAAAGCAGAAGACACAAGAAGTGAAAGGGATGGTTTTCGTGGGAGGTGGACAACGGAATCCTCAACCAGTTGACTCAGTTGGGAAGCCTTTCTGCCTCCTCTAGGGGCCTCCCTGTTAACAGAGGAAGCAGATTTGCATACATGTTCAACAAGAGGAATCAGGTTGTGCATCCAAGTGCTCCATAGGCACACTGCAGAGCACAGGAGATATGGGATCGGCCATGTAAGTGGAATACACCAAGGTTAATCTGAACCTCACTGAAAGGAGCAGAGAAAAGTATGTAAGCAGCAACTGCACCACCAAACTTCAACGCGTTGATCAGCAGACATAAATCTGTTCCAGTTGACAAGCAAACCCACATAGGCATATTTAACCAAACACTTATTTTTTTCCATTTTATTCAATAATTGCCTTTAATACTAAAATGCATTAGATTTTTTTTGAAGCAGAGAAATAAAGTCACATCGAAGTGGGTAAAACAAAGTTTGCATCAGTTTTCTTTTGAGAAAAAAAATAAAAGGAAGAAAAAGGAAAAAAACAACATGGCGGGTACACCGTTCTTTTGAAACAAGAGTTGTAATAATTTAATAAAGCTGCTTTATCATCTTCATAAAATAGACAGCATGGTGATTCTTTTTTTTCCCCCATTTCCCCCCGTTTACAATGATTCAATCACTGTGAAAATGTACATAACATACATATCAGCATATACAACAAATTTTGTTCTTCAGACTATCAGCAACGGAGACACCATGAGGAATTGTAGTCAAGTATCGTTGAACTCGTTCCTCAGTTTCGCAGGCAAAACAGTGTCCATGTCAGCATGGTGCATCTCTTCAGTCCCCCTTGCTGTTGTGGCAGGACTCCAAACACCTCTGCAACTTTAGACCTCAGCATTTGATTTAATCCAGGTGGCATCTGTTGCTGAAAAACACAAGCTTCCACCAGGTCAGCTCTTTGTCATAAAGATTACACGATCCCAGCTTGAATCAGCTGAACGTCAGCTGATGCCAGTAACAAATCCATTTTCACCAGTGCCATGGTGAAGTTTGCCGGGTTCCTCTGCTAAAGTTAACATACACTGGGTCAACAATTATCAAAAGCTGCAAACGCAGCCGTACCAACACGATAATCAATTGTCCCCATTGATCGACAAATGTGTTTTCGTTTGTAACGAGGTTCTTATTTTTCCCTCCTCTCCGAGAGTAATTTCCACATATTAATTGGATAATGTGTTCTTTACAACTTGTTTCCTATTTGGTAAAAAAAAAGAAAGAAAGAAAGAAAGCAAACTAAAAGTAATTCACTTCTGCACAACGTGTGGGGTCCACAGGCCATCTCCAGCTTCACAATTTAACCAGAGGAATGGCAACAGCTTCACCTTAATGATATGTTAAATGCTCACATCCATTTCAGCCACAAATCATGTTTTATCAAGCCTTCCCAGCCCAAACCCTGGATTTTCAAAGGAGGGAAAATGTGTGATCTGATGCACAGAACAACTGGCCCAGGCTACTCTAGCAAATAGGTAAGAGGATTTTTTTCCCCCCCTTAAGAAAGCCATGAAATCATTCACATTATGATATATACCTTTGGAGCCAGGATTCCAGAGAATAGGCATTGATTAAATTACAGCTGTGTATAAAAAGCATGACTGGAAATCAAATCCTTATTATAACTGGCAGAAAACAGAAAGCTGATTCAACAGGTTAGCAGAGCACGTTTGACAGCAGGAAACATCGTGTAGGATAGGGAGGGGAGCCGAACCAGCTCCTTTAAATGACTTTCCTTAAACTAAAATTACAGAGAAATGGAGTTTTAAAAGACACTCAAAATTCTGTCTCCAGTACAGGCAACGTTAGATGGTTCAAACTGGCATGCCGACACCCCAATTCTGAGTCCTGCACGCTCTTCCAAGCACCTATGGAGCTCTCCCATTCATTTCAATGGAATTTGGCCACAAATTTATACCTCAAATCAGAATGAACAGAGGAGTCGATGCTGATGGAAAGAGGGGGAGAATTGCTTGTACATTCGAGTCCGCCAATGTGTAAGAAAACTCTTCACCAGGGGCACGATAATTTATGCACACTGAACCGATGGCTGTACTGAACCACGAACATTGCCCCTATCGAAATGATGAGTGCCTGTCAACGCTGATGGCACCAGACATTTGGAGGGCACTGAAACCCATCCCTTCTCCCGACAAACTGATGAGCACCATCAGCAGCAACTATCTTGGACCGAGGGCTGGCGCACTCGGCTACAGAGCATGCAGCTGGGCCTGCCCTCCGCTGGGCCAGGGCCAGGGCCAATACATTTTACGATCCTATCCCAAAGACATTAAAACCCTAAAATTGTTTTAAATGAAATTAAAATGATAGGATAAACTTGTAGACTATGGGTTGGATCTAGACTAACCCTTCCACTAATGGGAAAGGTGTGGTAATTTCCACTGATCCCCCCCCCAATATGCCTTTCATGCTGTCCCTGAGGTCCCCTTGGCTCCTGGAGCAGCATTTGGAGGAATGGGCTGCAATGAGATGGGGGGAGGCCTCACATGAGGACCTGTGGGGTCCAAGGACCGCGGATTCCAAATGGGAGCAGCAGTTAATTCAAGTGAACATCACAAGGCACAATCCGCAGGATCTTGGGAATCAGCTGGTCCTAAAGAGCCCGTCCCATGCCGCCACTTTCTTTACAGCAGCCAGGAGCCTCACACTCTCTCAGACTCAACACGATGTTGAAGTTTGACATCAGGCTGTACCCTCTACTGGTTATCTCTTGCCCTCATCCCTTTTCCAGCTCGTTGGGTGGATCCTGCCAGCACTCAGGTCAGGGCACTTGGTGCAAACGTAAAGAATGTGCAGACTCCAAGCCATGGGAGGGCAGGGTCAGATGATAAGTCTTAATCAGGGTTTGAGGGTCTACAGGATGCCCAGTCTGGGCTACAAACCTATTACCATGACAGAGACTATTTATGTCATCTTAGGAAAGGAGGAGGAGGAGAGTTGGTTTTTATACCCCACTTTTCTCTACCTGAAGGAGTCTCAAAGCAGCTTACAATCGCCTTTCCTTCCTCTCCCCACAACAGGCACCCTGTGAGGTAAGTGGGGCTGAGAGAGCACAGAGAGAACTGCCCTTGAGAGAACAGCTCTGAGAGAACTGTGACTGACCGAAGGTCACCCAGCTGGCTGCATGTGGAGGCATGGGGAATCAAACCCGGTTCCCCAGATTAGAGTCTGCCACTCTTAACCACTACACCACACTGGACTGTTTCTTTTATGACCTCTGGAATTATATGTGTAGGATGGAATCACATGGGAGATGGGGCCTGTTACAAGGCTTAGTTTGTACGAGGCTCAGAGGCACGCTGCTTCAGCCCCCAAAGGTCTCCATTTGCCAGATGACAATATCGATGAATCAATCCACTCAGGGGACCATGTTTCCAAGGGTTTATAATCTCACAGCAATTAAAGTGGGTGTAATTCCATTACTAATGTCTCTTCTTATGTTAAAAAAAAAAGTTTCAAATGACAGGACAAATAAAACACCCCGGCGGTATATAAATTAGAGTGCCAAACGGGAAAAGCAGACCGTCGAGCCCTATCCATTTTCTCCACCTTTTTCTAAAGAAAAGAAATTACTCCAGCTTATTTGATTTCCAGGGCGATAAAGATTGGAGGCTGTTTTTCCTGTAGCCATTTTTTAATTTAAATAAATCAAAAGTGACTAAAAATTTTTTTTATCAAGATAGGTTAGAGCTGGGAAGATTGTTTCTCTGGAAACCATTATTTTCTGTTGATTGGCAGAGCAAGTGTTGAAATAGCAATATATTTCCTTCCCCGTGATCTTTGGATTCAAAGGAGTATGTTATGGGGCAGAAAATTCTATCACATGTAGGGTTAATGACAGCGACAGAACCGGTGCTTCCAGCCCACTCTGGGAAATTATCCAGTAGGGAGCAAAATAAGATTCGATTCCATCCGGTGCAAGGTGTCCCTCTCTTCTATAAAATATCTCTTACATGGAAGTCTAAGCAGCGTTATCTTCCGGGGGTGGTGGTGGTGGGTGTCATACTTTCACAAACCCGTTGCCACACAAAATAAGCACTAGGTAAAGAGAGAGAAGAATCATCTGCTGGTTTGTTTTCTCCAAACAGGAGGCACACAAACGTCATCTGCAGTGCTATTACATTCAGACTGCCTGCTCTTCGACGTAGATTCTCTATTGCTTACTTGATCTACCTCCATGATACATGGAGAAAACAGAAGTGATGCTGTACCTCTCCACTACATCTCCCCCAACATGGGGGTACAAACACACCCTTCTGGATCATTGTTTCCCAGCCCTCCCTACCAGTGCTCCCTCTAAGCTGAGTTAGTGTGAGCTAGCTCACAGTTTTTTAGCCTCCAGCTCAAACATTTTTGTGTTAGCTCAGGAAGGATGGCTCCATGGCAGACTAATTTATGCAGCAGCCAAATCACTCACTCACAACTTTAATGACAGTGGCTCACAAAGTAGATTTTTTGCTCACAAGACTCGACAGCTTAGAGGGAACATTGCTCCCTACCCTTCCCCTCCCCCAAGCTAAATAGGTTGTCGGAAAAAATCTGGAAAAAACCAGGGCAGAGAGACCTGCTAGTGGGCCATAAATTATGACTCCTTTAAGCTCAAAGCAACCACTGACACAGGAGGCTGCCTTCTGCATCTCTGCATTATTCATCGTTCTGTGTTCCCTCCAACCTCCTTTCAGTCAGCCCTCACTATTTCCCCAGGTCTCTACAGCGGATGCAACTGGGCCATTCAGTTCCCGCTAATGCAAAGATGAAACAGACTTTCCTTCTCCTCTGCCGAGGCTGCCCACTGTGTCTCTGTAAGACTGCATGTTCTGGCTTTGCCTCCTTCCAATCAAGAGGCATGTCCAGATGAGTGATTATTGTTACTGACTGAAATGGGGGGCATCCTTTTCTTTTACATGTACTAAAATAAAACTTCTGGGCGTGGAAGAGTGTTCACTGTAAGAATATACCACCTCAAAAAGAGTACAGTCCTAAGGATGGCAGCTGAACAGTGCTCACCTGTTTGCAATTAGGAATCAGGCAATTTTGGAACAACAGATCTAAGGAGAATACTAATTTGCAACATGCAAATCTGGCTGACAACTAATGAGAGCCAAGGGTAAAGCATTCCATCCGTCCTCCGTCATGTTTAAATGCACATATTACATGTGCACATAATGAAGCTCACTGGATGACCCTGAACCAGTCTCTCTCTCTCTCTCTCTCTCTCTCTCTCTCTCTCTCTCTCTCTCTCTCTCTCTCTCTCTCTCTCTGCCAAACCTATCTCAGAGGGCTGCTACAAAGAAGGAGGAGGAGGAGATTGGATTTAAACCCTGCCCTTCACTCAGTGTCCCAGAGCAGCTTACAAACTCCTTTCCCTTCCCCTCCCCACAACAGACACCCTGTGAGGTAGGTGGGGCTGAGAGAGCTCTGACAGAAACTGCTCTTTCAAGGACAGCTCTGACAGAACTATGGCTTGTCCAAGGTCATCCAGCAGCTGCAAGTGGAAGAGTGGCGAATCAAACCCAGTTCTCCCAGATTAGAGTCCACACACTTAACAACTACACCAAAGGTGGAGGAATCTTTTCCCTGTCTTAAGCACCTTGAAAAAAAGGCAGAATAAAGCTGTGATTGATATTGATATTGTTACAGGCTAATAGCCAATGCACAGTCAGTATGTTTAAACACAACAGGGTACATATGGAATGTCTCCACCAATACACATGGCTGATATGGCTTATAAATTGGACCTCAAAATCATTCTTGTCTTCTGGTTTCTCCTAAAATAGGGCAGATCTGTTTGAAAACCAACCAGTAGTCCTGGAGAAACAATGACCCATCATTCCTTGAGACACCAAAAAAAAAGGAAGGAACATGGAAACTGACCTCATAAAAGTTTCAGTACAGCACATCTAACAACTGCAAATAAGATGCTCGAATAACCCCTAAAAGATCTTGGGAAGAAAAAGCGAATGGTGGTGTGGAGGGGGAACGGGAGTCTGTGGGAGAATCATCGGGTCAGATGACAAAGAGCTGTGGCAAACTTGTCTCTATGTTTTGCAGTTTCCCTAAGTTTGGGGGTTTTGTCTCTTTGTAGAAAAAAAGCAAAGAAATGAATGAATACACTCGAAAGCCTTTTCCATCACTAGACATACAGGAATTTGCAATATCAAATACGATAAGAGTACAGATAAGCAAGTGGCGGCGGGAGGGTCTCAAAGGCAGGGGTGGTCATAGCAAAAGAGCAAGACCTCATACGGAACAGTGGGCTTGGGGTGCCTGGCGAGGAAGAAACCTCCGTGGCTGCAGTCTACAGCTCCTTGGGGTTCTGATGCACACGTAGCCACTATGAGCACTGAAAGCACCAAAGCCCCACTTGGCTCATAAGACCTTCCACATGTGCACCAAAACTGCTGGATCGAGGCAAATGAATTGCAAGTTCGCCGTCATGCCATGAGAAACGGCTGTTCCATTGTCTAAATCAGAGGCATGTCGAGGTAAATATTCTAGATTACCGGATACGAGTAGGGTTTTTGTGGGTTTTTTTCTAAAGATCCAATTCTTCATCAAGAATGGAATTTCATATTAGAGTGTTTTTTATACAAAAATATAAATCCAAAATACTTCATTAGCTAATACTTTCCATCAACCGAACTGCTGCCATTCTGCCACTCCCTTGCCATGGAAAACAGGAAACTGCCCTGGTATGCTTTGACAAACACCCCTGCCGCCTGTTGAACCAAGTGGGATTGTCACATTAACGATAGCTTCATTTATAAACAATACATTTAGGGAAAGCTTTTAAATACAGCGAATTTGTGAACCGTCAGTAAGCTGTTAAAAACAATACACACGTCCAGTCGTGTTGCTTCCCTTCCTCTACGGCACCGCTTAGAGCACTATGTCTTTTAGCCTCTTCACCCCAGGTGAGTCTTTCTCTCTACATTCTTGCAGAAGAGGGTTAATTTCATGCATTATATTTTCACTGTCTGCACCCCTCGGCTCTGCCTCCATGGGCCGAGAAGGGCCATTGTTTACAAACGGCTCCAGGTCGCGGTTTGCCGGGCAGTGCATTATGTTGTAGGACACTGATGGTTTGTTAGACAAGGGGCTCTTCAGATGGACGGGTGACGTGACAGGGCTGACGGCTTCACAGCCGTTCCCTGCCTCTCGGACTGCGCCGTTGACCTTTGGACTGCAGATGGGAGGATCCACAGTTCTTTTGCCTTTCAAGTTGCCTGGGCCCCTGGGTTCCTCGGGAACGGGCTCACTCCCATCTTTGCCAAACGTCGCAAAAGTTCTCTTTGTGCTACAGTCTTCATAAAGCTCTGTATCCACAGTGCTAGCTTCTATAGAGAGGGACATGACATTCCTTCCATGCTCGGGGGATTTAGCCCGGCTGGGGACCGGGTTCCGAGGCATCCAGCATCGGTCAGAATGGCCAAGGATCCGGCACTCTTCTCTGCAATGGAATCCTTCACTCTGATCTGTGGACAGAAAACACAGAGGGCTTATGACATCTACAGTTTCTGCACAGTTCAAAACATTGACTTGCTAAAACTGCAGTTCTAAAACCTGTTGCCACGTCAAATAGACAGAGCCTTCTGGTTCATTACAGGGACTGAGGGTCAGACACCGCATCCCTAAATGAGCTCAAGAGAATTTCCCTCTTTGCCAAGTAATCCTAAAACTAGATTTCTTAGTAGAATTGGAAGAATATGCCCAGAGTACAGTATAGCCTTGTATACTGTAGGATAAGAGCAAAATGCTTTCCAAAATAAGGCTCCAAGCTACCATCAACCAATAGCATCTACACACCAAAGACTTAAACTGGTTCAATACTTATTCCTGGTCCATGAGTAAACCCTGACATTGCGGTTCTGTGAGAGATGGGATCTCTAAAAGAGAATTCTCAGCATCCTTACCCAACTACAATTCTAAGAGATCTGGAGGCAATCTGGGAAAACCCTAAGATGCTTTGGATCTGCCTAAGTGTCTAGTGAGGATCTACCCAGAGAAATGGGCATTTGTCCCCTTTTTAATCCCACGGGAACACCTCTTGCTTTCTGAAACCAGTTGCGGGCATTTACAACGTGACATTTTGGCCATTTTTTACTGCAAAGGCTCCTCCTTCCCACCCCCCACCCCTGGCTTTCATTGTTATTTGCACAGGTTGAAGTTCAGCCTCCAACAGGTTAGGTGTCATTTGGCATTTTCTGCTGCTGTTGCTGCTGCTGTCAGAACAAAAAAGCTAAAGGAAAACAAGCTACGAAGGGCAATAAATTAAATCAGTTTCGGCCGGCCAGCCTCGCTGCTCCAAGTCAGCACTTTCCTGCCTCCCATTGCTGGCACTAGAAGGCACAGTGCTTCAAACCTTCCTGGGCATGAGACGTCCTCCATGTCAGGCTATGGTTTTTGCTGGCTCTTCTCCCCCCCCTTTTCAGTTGATCTATTCTTGATTTCCTGCTGGAATGCAGAGATGCTGCCTATTCACAGCTGCCTGAGTGCTTCTCAGCATCTTGTGCAGGTACAGGATGGAGCCAGGTACTCACTGATGGCAGATGGTTTTGCACTCTGGCTAAAGGTGAATCAGGCAATACAGGGAAAGTGTGGTTGCTGCAGAACTTCTGCGCCCTCTCCTCTGCTCCCGTCTACCTCCACATAATGTCCAGGCGGTTGTGATGTAATTATGGGATGGCATTATAACGAAAGTTATTCCTTTCCTGCTCTGTGGCTGCTCCTGGCAGGATCACATGGACACAGACGATCTGTTCACAATGCTGACTCACTGTTTGGTTAGGGAAAGCAGGCATGAGCACGCTGGCCCCCAACTCCCGCCTTCACACAACTGCCAAGTCATCTGCACGGTGCAAATGTGTGAAGGAAATGCCTGCCCCATCCCCAGAGCGAGCAACATTCAGAAAGCACTGGTCTCAGGGAAGGGGCATACGTGCGGGTACTTCATGTGCTCATTTGCACCATGCAAAGGCACCATGCACATTCATGCCCAGCCTCCCTCTGATTTGACGCACCGTGCACCGTGCTACTGAGTCTGACCACTGGTCAGTCAAGATCAGGAGTGTCTATTCAGACTGGCAGCAGCTCTCCAGGGTCTCAAGTAGAGGCCTTTCCCATCAACCGCTACCTAGTCGTTTTAACCGGAGATGCTGGGGATTGAACCTGGGACCTTCTGCAGGCCGAGCAGCCGGCGTATCACTGAGCCACAGCCCCAACCCAATGTCATGTCGCATGTCGAGCTGCACCAGATGTTAATAGAGCGATGCAAGGAGGGAAACAAGGCTGCTGTTCTCCATATTACCTAGTCCCACTCTAAGAAACCGGACCGAATACCAGAAAGTCCCTGGTTTGAATCTCACCTTGGCCATGAATTCATGAGACAAGCCACTCACACTCATCCTCAGTTCTCCTTCTGAAAATATGGGGACAATAATACTGACCTACCTTACAGGGTTGTTGTATCACTGAGCTAAGATATGCAGCATTTGGAACATTCTAAAACATATCAATGGTTAACGACAACTACCACTTCTTGTTATTGTTACTACTGCTGCTGCTGCTGCTAATACTACTACGTATATTTAGTCCTGGACAGATTCCTCTGCAAAGAGACCTAGCTCTCTCCAGAGATATTCACAAACCCTGTAAAGATTAAGCTTTCTCCTAATTAACCCCTCACATTAACTTAATACAGTTGGAACATTACAGGTTGAACATCTAAAGTCAAGGGGAATGACACTAAGAGAATAAGAGAACACCGGCAAAGCAAACCACAGTAGTCGTTTCAGAAGCCAGCGGGGAGTTCACATTTGCTTTTCTTCAACAGCAGACCTCAACCACAAACTACTTTTGAAAAGGAGAAGCCCTTTCCAGCAGGAAATGGGGATCAGCTGTGGGTGTGATCTTGAAGAGAAATAAGCACAATGGTTCACAAGGAGGAGGCACAGGAGCGGGACGCAAGGTGACACAAGGCTGCCATGGGTAGCAGGGGGCAGCAACAGGGGGCATTGCCGCCAACTCGATCAATAAGCATTTTGTGTACGGTGGAGTTGTGAAAAGTGCCCATAGCCTGAGGGCAAAGGCAGACAGAACATTTTTAAAGCAGTGAGTTGACTTGCAAGCACCTTCACTTTGTTCAGTCCAATTGTGTCTTTCTGAGCCTGGGGGTGGGGTGAAGCTGTTCTGCAAACTGTGAATGGCACTGACTGGCTTGTGCCCGTGATGTCACCAAGAAACCTTCCGATCCCCAAAGGAGTTTTGCACTTTTTAAAAGGTTGCTATTATTTATTAGTTAGGCAGCAAAGGATCAGGTAAACTGATAAACATAACAATGGGATTAAAAAAGAGGTGAGCCGCCATTAAGCAAAAGCAAAACCAATGGCAGAACCAGCTTGTGAGTGGCA
Organism: Gekko gecko; assembly: GCA_029375565.1. Lineage (NCBI taxonomy): Eukaryota > Metazoa > Chordata > Lepidosauria > Squamata > Gekkonidae > Gekko > Gekko gecko. The sequence goes on along the minus strand of JAPDNY010000012.1, from coordinate 25,567,571 downwards.
CCTGTTTTTCAAACAGTGAAGACGGGAATCAGGTAGGCTCACACCATGGCCAAGGGATCTGCCAGGGTGTCTCTTTTTATATTGCATCTGCCTTTGCCATGAAACACAGCTGGAAGTCCTCTGACATGGGCCAGGACTCATTCCGCTGGATCATACCAATCCTTGGCTTACAATAGTCTTCTCCGGAATGCTGCCACCCCCATTTGCTAAAAGTGTCTTTAATAAGCCCCCTCCCTGGCTCATTCTCACGGTGGTCTTTTCTGAAGCCAGGCAAGCCTGGGCCCTCAGGAGTTAACGCTAACCACAGGCACCTTCAGGTTTGATGGACTGAACCCCCACCATGTTGCCGACTCAGCCAAGATCTGCATCCCGCCTGTCTGAGGACAGTTCATTTGGATGCTTTGTTCATCTGTGTATGTAACCTCGGCTTTTCTGCTCCATTTGTATTTCTACCACATTCTAGCGCAAAAAAAAAAAGAGAGAGAGAGCGACTGATAAAAATTCTCGGCACATAGCCCAATGCAGCAAAAAATATGAGCAGCTTTAGCTCTTAGAGCGAATCGGCTTGTAGAAAAGCAAACCTTAAGGAAGTTGCGGGGAGACAGAGAGAGCCAAGGAGGAACCAGCCAATCGGTCACAACCCCACATCTCAAATGGGTTAGCTGTTTTCTCTGTCCGTCACAGCGGCCACTCCATTGTGTGAGTGGCAATCGTAAGTGCCTGTGTAGGGGGTCTGAGATGGGGGGGGCTTGCCTGCTCTCAGAGAATGAGGCTGCAAGCCACACACACATACACACACATAGAGGTATGCATACCCCAGCCAGCACTGTCTAACTGGAGCTGTCTAAATGCCTGTTAACATGTTGATTTTGTTCCTTTCGGCTATTTGAGCAAAAAAAGAAGGGATTAAGTACTGCCAGTTTCCTCCTCGTCCCCTGACTGAACATCTTAAGTCAAGGCTCGGTGTGATACCCCGTGATTCTGGACAAGCGTAGAACTTGGTTTGGCTTGTACAAATCAGAATCACGGTTTGCTGAAAACGTGATAGAAATGCTAATACAAATTCACGACAAAAGCTACAATTAGACATTTAAAATGCATTTGGAACAGACAACCACAAAATACACCAGCAAAATATAGATAATGAAGGGCCCATCTCTGGATTTCTTTTTAAAAGGCCATAAAAAGGAAGATCAGAAACTAGCAATAATAAATATACCTGTGTTGGAGGTGTCGTCTGTGGCGGGGGGAATTTGGGGAGAGACTCCACCTAGAGAAGCTGGCATTTTCTCCAGGGGTACAGATCTCTGCACTCCAGAGATCAGCTGTCATTCCAGGAGAACTCCAGGCCCCACCTAGAGGTTGGCAACTCTATGTGAAATGTGACATGGACTGGAACACAAGACAAGGCCTTTTTCAATGTAGCCCCCCACACACACCCCATTTTCAGGAAGCTCTCCTGGAAAGTCTTTCAGCAAGCCTCGAGAATGGGGCTATGTAAGAAGGGAGACTGGAGGGACGTTTGTATTCCTTTCATTGTGAAGTAGTAGTGATTCTGAGCACAATGCAAGTTTGTAGGTCTTCTGTTTGGGGGACTGGGGTTTTTATATATGATGATTTGTTTCTTTTGCTGTCAGCCGCCGTGAGCTCTTTGGGGAGTAGTCAGATTATTATTAAAGCTTTAAAACAAAATAAATAAAAATTTTAAAAGCATATGGTGATCCTATTCTCTCTTCTCCCCTCGGTAGGGCTGCCAGGTTCCACCTGGCTGCCGGCAGAGGGACTCTGAATCTTTCCTTCAGTTCTTCTGGTTGTGTGTGCAAAGCGCATGTGCCATGATGACATCACCTGGAAGTGCTGTCATCACATTTCCAATACTGGAGGTGATGCTCTAGGTTTTGGGCAAAACTCTTATGGTTTTTTGGGGCCTCAAAACCATAGAGTTTTGCCTAAAACCTAGAGCGTCACCCCCAACATTGGAAACACAATGACATCACTCCCAGGTGATGTCATCGCACCGGTGCCAGCAGTGCCGGGAGGGGGCTTCTTAGGGGTGGGACCTCCCCCACCAGCCAGCTGGGCCATGGCAGATTGGGGACCCCAAAATCGGGAGATACCCTGGCCCCACCAGGGGGATGGCAACCTACCCCTTGGTGCCTCTATTTGTTGTGTGGTCCCTTGGTTTACAAACGGCTCCTGTTCAGATTTAAGATAATTTGGTTCTTTGATACTGCATTTGGGTTTTATATTGCTTTAATATGATTTTAAGTGCCTTGAATATCTTTTTTGATTGAAAGATGGGTTAGATATATATTTTAAATAATCTCTGATTTTAAAAAACAACAACAGGTTTCTAGTCTTTATGATGACTACGAAGTCTTAAAAATCTGTGGGCAAAACTCCAGTACTACCAGTTTCCCGAAAGACTCTTTCTGGTGCTTACAGGGTCTTTCAGAAGTGCTCTGAACTGCCCACCCCCAATCCCCAAGAGAAGCAGAACCAGCATAAAGTATTTAATATATACAGTGGTTATTAATGAGTAATATTTGTTTGCATAGTTTATGCAGATTACAGAATTTAACTCAAGGGCAAATAATTTGGTCTACCTCATCACATAATTTAATGTTCTGTAAGTTTTAAAACATTTGTACTGCTCTTAGGACATACATTGCTAACATTTTGTGCTCCCGGATTGTAGGGAACTACTTTGAACTGTAAGGGAAACAGGATAAAAATATGTGTATATATTTGACTTTTATCCCACCCTTCCTCCAAGGCTGCATTTATGGTACTCTGTCTCCCTCATTTTATCCTCACAACCACCCTGTGAGGTAGGTCAGGCTGCGAAAAAGTGACTGGTTCAAGGGCAGGGATTTGAACAGGGCCTTCATGGTCCTGGTCCTTCACATTAACCCTTTACACCACACTGAGCATCAAATGAAATTAACTGGGAGCCAGTGCAAATGTTTCAGCACAGGTGGTATATGTATTAAAAGATGGGTACCAATCAACAGCCTGGCCACCGCATTCTGGACTCACTGCAGAGATTCTGAATGATCTTCAAAGGCAGCCCCTACATACAGCACATCACAGTAGTCTAACCTAGAAATTACCACGGCAGATTAAGATTCTGAGCCTAATGTTCTTATGAAAATCAGTCTGCCTATCACATACCGCGGCAGTGAAACCGAGCTGGGTTTCTTCATGTATATCAGGTGTCCTGCTGCCAAGTTCCAACCTCCAGGATACTCTCCTAGCAATTGTGAGGCAGTCCATCTCCTCGTACCTCCACATGCCAGCCTGGTATTCATCACGGGGGCTCACCCAGATCCACCACAGCATTTACAGACAATCACTTCCTCCCCGCCTACTGCGGCGCTATGGTTTTCAGCTATCAGAAATGGTGGCAAAGACACACATTTCATAGCTCCCTCAAAGGGATCCTTTGTTACCTCAGCTCTACTTGTGGCTGCCTCTGAACAGCACTGCCGTTAGGGCGATGGCAACAGTTCCCCACTGCATACAGCATGAATGCAGTGTCCAAATGGGGTTTAGCTGGCCCAACAGCAGAGAACCATGTGGAGAAACAAAAGGGCAGCTCCCAACAGTGCCAGTCACTCCTAGTTATGCACAACCACTAGGTTTCCCAACCTCCAGGAGGGGTCTGGGGAATCTCCTAATATTACAATTGATCACCAGGATATAGAAATCAGTTCAGAAAAAGGCTGTTTTGGAGGGTAGACTCCATGGTACTGGATTCTGATGAGGTCTCTCCCTTCCCTAAATTCCACCCTCCCAGGGCTCCGTCCCCAAAATCTCCAGGAATTTCCCAACCCAGAGCTGGCAACACCATTCTATCATTATTAGGGCATTTTAGACTTACATTTTGCTGTCTTTAACTACTAATTTACTGACTTCTATGACAGGTTTGCCTGACTGAATGGCAGGTTCCATTTGATTTTGTGCCTTTTCATACCATTTATCACATGTGGTTACGGACGCCGCCTCAGAAACCCTTTTGGGGTAAAGGTCCAAGGTACAAAATCTCCAGATAAATAAATCAGCGCCGTGTTTTTGTCTCTTTAAAGACAGGCAAGGTGAAAAGCAAGGGGAGCGGCATGGTAGCAGCTGAGCGCACCTGAAAGGAAGCCCAGCCGACTCCAGCACAAATATCTCTCTCAGAGAAAACAATGTACAACCCCAAGCGAGCCCTGGCTTTCAAGCCACCTCTATTGCCACCTCAGGGGACTGTCACAAAGGCAGCCCATAACGGTCCCCAATCGCAGACACGTTGTGTCTGTATTGATTCGGGAAGGTCTGAGCCGTGAAGCTCTCAGACGGGTGGGCAGGCAGCGCAAGCGGCAAAATCATTTCGGAAAAGCCTGAGCGCAACGAAGACGGAGCTTTTTTCATCTGCATAAGAACAGAGCTGAGCTTGTGTTATTAAAACAAGAGCTGGAAGGGCAAGGGGGCAGCAGCCTGATGAGGAAGAGCCCCGGGATGAAATGATGCCGATTCACCGGGAAGATATTGAAGCAGTAGTTAGAGGAAGCGGCAAACGGGGCCCGGCAGGAGCAGAAATCATGACAGAACTGCCCACGGTTAGGCCCACAGTGTGTGCTGGGCCTGGCTGCCTCACAAGTGCGGCTCCCCTCAGTTCCGCAGCATTTATAGAAGTCTATTACAGAAACACATTACTAGCTCCCTGGGTAAGCCGAAGAAGAAAAAGAGGGGAGGAAAAACAAGCCTCCTTTGCCAAGCAAACTCCACACCAGCCTTCAGTCTTAAGTTTATTAAAAATCTGTTACTCACAGGAGCAAAGATAGATCGAGCCGGAGAAAACTCCCCTGTTTCCAGTATCAGGGCTTGCATTTCTCGTGTCAAGTTAAGGCCTAACTAGATGCATTCAGATCTGTGTTCAAATCTTCCCAGCATATTTTAAAAGGCTAATCACTGCAACACAGAGCTGTAATTCAAAACAAGGCAGGAGGAGGAGGAGGAGGAGGCTAATCCTGCCAGCCTTGTATGTTTTTGCCAGTTGAGCCCCTTGTTATTGATCCTCAGAGGTAGAAAACATTGGATCTTGCCCTCCCTTTTACCTTTCCAAGGCTAATAACAGGTACGGGTTGGGTTGCCAACTCCAGCTCGGGAAATTCCTGGAGATTTGGGGGTGATGATGCCTAGGACAGAGGAGTCTGAGAAGAGGACGGAGCTCAGTGAGGATGCAGTGCCATAGAGTCAGCCCTCCAAAGCTGCCATTTCCTCCAGGGGTAGGATTGCCAGGTCTGGGTTGGAAAATACCTGGAGACTTTGGGGGTGAATCCAGGAGAGGGAGGGGTTTGGGGAAGGGAGGGGAGGGGCCTCCGCATGGTACAATGCCATAGAGTCCACCATACAAAGCAGCCGTTTTCTCCAGGGGGACTGATCTCTGTCAGCTGGAGATCAGTTGTAAAAGTAGGAGAACTCCAGGCCCTACCTGGAGGCTGGCAACCCTATCGAGGAGCACTGATTTCTGTAGTCTAGGGTTGCCAGGTCCCCCCCAGCCAACAGCAGGGAATGGGAGTAGGGTTCCCAGATCCAAGCTGGAAATGTCCTGGAGTTTGGGGGCTATAGCCTGAGAAGGACACGGACCTCAGTAGGATACAATGCCATACAGTCCATTTTCGTCAGGGGAACTGATCTCGGTAGTCTGGAGACGAGCTGTAATGCCAGGGGATTCCCCACTCCCCAGGTCCCAGCTGGAGGATTGCATCCCTACTGTAGTCTGGAGATTAGCTGTAAATGCAGGAGAACTCCAGCCCCCACCTGGAGGATGGCAAACCAAGTGGAGGGGGCTGAATTAAACCCTTCTCAAGCCACATCGCCCAGATCCAAACGGGGACCCCGTACACCAGCAATTAGGCTTTTTAAACTACTGGGAAGATCTGATAACAGATTCCAATCCAACTTGTCTAGACATACCCAAATCAAGAGGGTTTTTTCCCCCCCTTTTAATTAATCTAAGCTAGTTGGAGTGTTCCTGAGCACAGACAGCATGCATTTCCCTCACGACTGAGTCTCTGCAGGTAGTTTTAACTGATCAGGAATCAAGACTAAAACCTTCTGAGCCCCACCCATTCTATTTTATATTTTGAGCCCCCTGACCTCTGAAATTTGGCATTACATTTCCTAGCAGTCAACTTGGATCAAGTTGTAGGGAGGGATAGTTCTGTCATACTAGCCCGGCTGTTCACAAGACCGATTGGTCAGTGATATTTGATTTCACACAGACACCCAATCCCCAGAAGTAGTTTCGTTCTTAACAAATAAAGTCTGCTCTATTAATTTTCTATTAAGAAAACAGAAATAGGAAAATGGAGCTGCCAACTACCATCAGCAAGGCTGGAGAGAGAAGACGCAGCCACAGACACCCTACCTGGACTGAGACCTCACATGAAGCTGCTTTATATTGCATCTCTTGCTACCTGAACCTTTTAAACGGGGATGCCAGGGACAGAATCGGAGACCTTCGGCACAAAAGGCAAGTGTTCTACCACTGAGTCACAGGCCTAGGGTTGACATATGCCTGCTTGGGGCAGGAGAACTCCTGCCCCCAGTGGACTTTCCTGCCGCCACTCAGCAAGGGGATGAGAAAAGACAGGGAGGGGAAATGGGGGGCATTCTCCAGGGGCCCTACATTCTGATGTCACTTCCTGCACAACTGGAAGTGACATCAGCGTGCTGCCAATGCTCTAGCAATTAGTAAAAATTCTATGATTAGGGATCATTCCGTTACCAGCCAGGACCCACTTTGGAGGTGAAGGACCCACTACCCCCCTCTGTAAAGATACTATAATTTTTTGGATTAAAAAAAAATTGCTACTCATCACTTTGGAAGCCAATTTCTGTCTCGTGTTCAGGGATAGAGTGAAAGTGTCGTGAATAAATAAATGCACATGCAATGTTTTAACAAAAATAATGTTAAAAGGTAGGCAGTCTGCACAGGAGCAAGACTCATGGCTGAACCAGCATTTTATTCTTTATCCATCTGTCATTCACAGTGCTGAAAACTGAGAGGAAGCCGGGGCTCTCTATGGAACTAAGAGACACCACTGCAAATTCATTTTTATGTATTCTATCTATCTATATCTATTGTATCTATCCTAAAATGAAAGGGACAGCAGTGTGCCCCCCTCCACCAAAAAATGCATCTGCTTAAATATGTATCAGCTTGGGGTTGGATGCCACGTGACCCTTTATTTCCGACAGAACCCAAATTTACTGTAGCTTGGCACAACAAGAAAACAGATTGAAAAACTGACCCGTTCAGCTCCCCGAGCAATTGAATTATCGTCGACGGAATCTCCAGCACCAGCCACAGAGGCAAAGTTGAAACGTATTGAGGTACAAGTGCTTGGGGATTTAATATCTCTGATAAATGCTCCGATGACATGTACGGTTATGCAGTCTGGGCAATCACAATAGACCCAGAGCTTCCATTTTTCCGGTGAGAAGCACAATTCATTCCAATCCATGTCAAAAGGGTTTTGGAGAGCGGTATTAAGTAGAAGTCATTTGGGCTGTTACATAGGGAGAGGAAACTTGAAGCAGCAGGGTCTCTTTGAAATGGAAAGAGGGAAGAAGGAAGAGAGAAGTCTACCTAATATTGACCGTCACCGAAGTAAGTAACGGGCAAACTGGATTTTATTAGGAGCTTGCTTAGGCAAAACTGAGACTCCAGGTTCAGTTATGGGGCTCTTCTGAATCACAGTGGGATGGAATCTCCATGTGATTTTAGCCATAACCCTTTCCCGACCGTCTCATGACTTTACACTTGCAGAGAATGCTGAACTCCAACACGCGACGTACGCTCAAAATGGCTGGTTTGCTAATGAGCTAGATCATTAGGAAAAGAAGAGATAACAGGTATTATTTTCTCTCGTTTGTCTCAGTGTTTGATTAGCACTTTCAAAAGTCAGGTACATGTGTAGTAAGAGTCTGGCCCAGTACCCATTCAGGACACTTTTTGCACCCCTTGCCTTGGAAGACAAAAAAACTCGGAGTGAATGTGGTGGCTGAGGAGTAAATTGTGCAAAGCAGTGGTTAAACAAGAATGTAAGTCAAAGCTGAACTGAAGGTTTTTGTTTGTAAAAACTATTGGTATCTGCAAATAAAACCACCCTCCTTTTCAGTGATTTTTCAGGTGTTGCTTGGAAAAGGGCCAAAAGCATTCATCTATTCAAAGTGAGGCCAAATTCAAACTAGGAATGGGAGAGGGGGTCATGCACTCATTTTGGGTGGGCATCTAGAGCCAGACGGAGAACAGAAATGGAGGGGGGGGTGCAGAAGTATCATTCCACAACATGACATAACCATGTCAGCCTATATTCTAGAAATTGGCTGCTGCACTGTCACATCTGTTTTTGACTCAGACTGATCTAGGATTGCCAGCTCTGGGTTAGGAAATACCTGAGGATGTGTGGGGTGGCACCTGTGGCGGGGGTGGGTGGGACCGCAGCAGAATATAATGTCACAGAGTCCACCCTCCAAAGCAGCCGTTTTCTCCAGGGGGACTGATCTTGGTCACCTGGAGATCAGTTATCATAGAAGGAGATCTCCAGGTACCAACTGGAAGGTGGCAACCCTACATGTAGCAGAACATCATTTCTGCTTCCCATGTTCCCCCACAGGCCCCAGAGGAGAAGGCAAATGGGAAGGCCAAAGCAGGCATACGCCATCCCTATTCCTAGCTCAGTATTACCTTCACTGTGAAATTCTGAAAATCCTATTCTTACAGGGTGCAATCACAGAAATGTAGGACACACAGGCTTTTGGGTAACACTGGAAAAGGGCTAGATAGGTTTATCATAAGAACCTTCTTACAAGCATACCTCGCTACTAACGATTGGGAAATCTGGCAACTGTATGGCACTACCATGATTGGTATGTTACCACTGGGTGCAAGCAAATAGCATGATCATTAAAAAAAAGTTCATTTCGAAATCTTTCTGGAAGCTAATAAATTTTACAGCACGTTCAATCCTTTCTCACGGCAACAAAGAAAAGCTTAGTTCCAGACAAATTAAAAGTAAATTGATTGCCTTAGGGGAATGTATTCAAATATCACTTTTCCATGTTAGAAATCTCTTTCCTTAAAACACTGAGGAAGGGGAAAGAGGGGAAACGCACCACCAAAACTGTAACGGCAAATCATTAAATCCCTGTTTGCAAAAATCGGGTAGCAGTAGGGGGAAAAAATATCAAACTTAAAAATAAAATGCAAATATGTCACTGGGGTGCAGGCCTAACATTTGTGTCTGAATTTATGAATAATAAATATGAATAAACAGTAAACATAAAGGGATCAAACGCTGCGTTCGATTTTCACACGTGTTTCTCCTTCTCTTCCAGAAAGCTTAAGGATGGCAACTTTATATTTGGCTTGGGCGGGGGGGGGGCAAAGAGAATGCCCCACAGCTCTGCATTCAAACCTGCAGGCGAGTCACATGATGCTGTTTGTTTTGCTCCTACCTCTCGATCAGATTTTGATTCCATCCTTTTCCCCAGGAGCTCAAGGCTGCACCCAGCGCTCCCTATCAGCAGTCCCCTCCCCAGCTTGCATTCGCGCAGGCAAAAGTCGCTTTCACAATAAATAGTCACACGGATGTAGTCTGAAGCAATTCTCATGCTAGGGGAACGAAAATATCTCCACAATCAAAGCACGGAGGAAGTTGTGGATTGACAAGCAATGGCATGGCAGCAGTGTGCCACAAGCAGCACTTCCTTGGCCATGCATGCTTCCACTATTAGGTATTAGTATCCATTGCTCTCATGGATTTCAAAAGTCCCGTCCCCCCCTGTGTTCATCACAGGTCAGTGTACCTATTTTGGGGCAGGAACGCACAGGAATGGAGTTCCGGCTGGCTCTCGAGTTGGCCACGCCCAGCAGGAATTCATTAGCATAACAGGCCACACCCAACAGCAGAAACTCATTAGGATTGGCTACATTAGGGCTGTGTGGCCTAAAATACAAAGGAGTTCCTGCTACAAAAAAAAAGCCCTGGGTTTTGACAAAAAACAAGGTAAACAGAATAAGAAGCAAAAGGTGGGTGTGGCTGGATGACCACACTTCTAACCTGGGGTGTGGCCTAATATGCTAATGAGCTATGCTGTCAGGGGTGTGGCCTAATATGCTAATAAGTTTCTTCTCTTGGGTGTGGCCTATTATGATAATGAGTTCCAGTCGGGCTTTTTCTACATAAAAAGTCCTGCTGTCAGGTATCCCCACAGTCATGTTCTCTTGCCCAGAAAGCCTCCATATACCCTACGGTTGCCTCTGGGCTAGAAAATACCTTGAGACTTTGGGGGTGGATCCAGGAGAGGGCAGGGTTTGGGGAAGGGAGGGGCCTCTGCAGGGTACAATGCCATGGAGTCCCCCTTCAAAGCAGCCATTTTCTCCAGCGAAGCTGATCTCTGTCAGTTGGAGATCAGCTGTGAAAGCAGGAGGTCTCCAGGCCCCACCTGGAGGCTGGCAACTCTAATATACCCTCCCCATTGGGAGGCAGGGTTGCCAACTCTGGGTTGGGGAATTCCTGGAGATGTAGGAGGTGGAGACTCAGAAAGGTACAGTTTGGGGAGGGGAGGGACCTCAGCAGGATACAGTGCAACCTCCAAAAGCAGCCATTATCTCCATGGAAACTGATCTCTCTAGACTCAAGGTCAGCTGTCATTCTGGAGAGATCTCCAGGCCCCGCCTGGTGGTTCACAACTCTACCTCCCAATGGCTCCTGCTGCCCTGGAAAAGGACTAGTTAACTGAGAAAGAGATGCAGGGAGCACTGGTTGAACACAAAATGTAAAGAAAACAAAAGAAATTACAGCAACAAGCGGATAAGGGAGATACACCTTTCGACCATTCACTCAACAGAATATCTGCAAGGGTCTAATGAAGCAAGCAGATCTAGGAATGGAAGACTTTTGTCTCTTTGTGTGTGTGCGCGCGTGTGCACCTGGAAGTCATGGCGACTCCTAGTGGGGCTTGGATGTTGCAGAGAGGCAATTTGCTATTGCCTTCCCCTGTGTCCTGGTCCTGATATTCCTTGGAGGTCTCCCATCCAGGTACTTGCCAGGGTCAGCCCTGCTTAGCTTCCAAGCTCTGATGAGATTGGGCTTGCCTGGGCTATCCAGGTCAGGGCCAAATGGAAGCCTTTTCTGAGCCTCTTTTGTACTCTTGATTTGTATCCTATTCTAATAGCCAAAATGTGCGGATACCTATTCCCACCAACAGGAGGCTCACTCTCCTCCAACAGCTTTTCCTGCATAGTCAGTAGATTTCCTGGGTTTGTAGAAAAATCCAAAAACTGAAAAAATCCCTTCAGGGATGGTTGAATTCCCCAAAAAACCTTTTGAAATGGCCTCTGCAGGGACCTAACTCCAGGCATCAACAGTGAGAGATTAGAATGTTCGGGGGGGGGAAGCTTCTAACTGGCTTTGTCAGTCAAAGGGTTGGGGAAGGGCCCTTTCCAGGCCTCTTTCGGCCTTGGAGGGAGGGAGGGAGCCTTGGGGCCAGGCCTCACAAGAGTTGCCAGTGCCAGGCTGGGGAATTTCTAGAGATTTTGTGGTGGACTCTAAGGAGGGCTGGGTTTGGGAAGGGAGAGGCCTCAACTGAGTATAATGCCACAGAGTCCACCCTCCAAAGCAGCCATTTTCTGCTGGGAGACAGACCTCTGCTGTCTAGAGTCCAGTTGTAATTCTGGGGGGTCTCCAGGGCCCATTTGGAGGTTGGCAACTCTAGGCCTGGCAGCAGTCTAGGGTTGCCAGGTCCCCCCTGATTTGCATGACTCAGCTAGCCTCGGCTGCTTGCCAGCGTTCATCAGCAGCCACCCTATGAAAGCCAGTGAGGTGCAGCAGTTAGAGCTTCAAAGTAGGGTCTGCAAGACACAGGTTCAGATCCCCATCTTGCAATGGAAGCTGACTGCGTGATTTTTGGACCAGTCACATATTTCAGCCTAACCAACCTCACAGGGTTGTTGTGCAGATAAAAAGGAGGAGGGAATAATGAAAGCTGCTTTGGTCCCCACTGTGGAGAAAGACTGTAATTTCCCTAGGTAGCTGGGGGGTGGAGATGGAAAACAGGAGACAGAGAGGCAGATAAAGGTAGGTTGGGTTGTTGGGTGGGAAGGAAATAGGGTTGCCAACTCCAGGTTGGGAAATCCCTGGACATTTGAGGGGTGAAGCCTGGAGAGGGTGGGATTTGAGGAGGGGAGGAACTTTGGACTGGTGTAATGCCATAGACTCCACCCTCCAGCCATTTCCTCCATGAGAACCACCATTGCTAGCCTCTGGGTGAGGACTGGAGATCACCCAGAATTACAACTGTTGTCCAGGCGACAGAGATCAGTTCCCCTGGATAAAATGGCTGTTTTGGAGGGTTGAATCTATGGCATCATACCCTGCTGAGGCTGCTTGCCTCCCCAAGCCTCACTGTCCCAAGGCTCCACCCCCAAATCTCCAGGAATTTCCCAACCTGGAGCTGGCAGCCCTAAGGTGAATTGATCTCTGTAGCTGGAGATCCGTTGTGATTCCCAAAGTGCTGCCACTGCTGCTGTGGGGGAGAGGAAGCAGGTGGGTGGCTGACAGCACTGCCACCACTGCTACTGCTGCTCTGCAGAGTGGGGGAGGAAGCAGGCAGGAGGCTAGGAGAGTAATGGGGGCAGAAAGAAAGAATGATGGGGTGGGGGGCAGAAAGAGAGAGAAAGAGTAATGAAGTGGGGAGGCAGAAAAACAAAGAGAAAGATGACAGATCAGAAAGAGAGAGGAAGTCACATGCATAGAGCAGAAATAGAATAAGAAAAGGGGGGCAGAGGGGAGAAATAGTGTGAAAGAGGTAGGGGGTGAGCAGAGGAAGCAAAGGTGTGACGAATGAGATAACCATCCCGCAAGTTTCTTGCGGGTCTCCACTTGTTAATAAATTATGTTTTTGTTCTTTGTTTCTACATGCCCCACTTATTTCCTCCGTGAGAAACCAAAGCATCCCACATCGTTCACTGCTCGTCCATTTTCTCCCCATAAGCTTGGCTGGCAAACTACGATTCGTTGCTCAGCTCTGAGTTGCCCACAGCCGAGGATCACTGCACGCTCATAAGCTGAGAGGCTGCCTCTCTTTCTTATCTCCGGCATGTTTAATGCCAGGAAACAAGATGCGAGGGAAATACTGCATAATATTTTTCAACTCCCGTCCTTCTCCATTTGTTAATAAGAGAGTCTTAGACCCTGCAGGAACATAATCCAACCACAGCTTCCTGTTGGAGAATACTAATAGGGGGGAACCGTGACAAAGGCCTGCCACAGCCAGAAAGAACCTTTCCCCGCATCTTCTTTAGCTCTGTTTTAGGCTTTTAGGGGGTCCTTCCCCCCACTAAAGGCTGTTCCCCTATTAGGAGGAGATCAATAATATCTGGACAAAACAAGCCACACTTCGCAAGGCATTCTTTTAATGAGGGGAAAGAGCATTTGAATCACGCTAATTTATTAAGCAGCCGTCAAGCAAGCCCGGGCTCTGAACCCAGCTCAGTGAGCAGAAATTTCCATCCAACTGAACACAACAGGCCAGATCCCCGGGCTGCAGAAGTCAGTGAGAGCCCATCCAAGTCAGTGGCACTTTGCTCACTTACACCAGGTCATGGTTCTGTCCTATTGGGTTTTTTCCCCCCTATGGCCCAGATAGCCATTACTAATGTTGTTCCCTTGTGGTTTATTGTACTCATGTAATGAATGAAAACTGACACCATAACTGATATATTGGGCCTGTAAGGAGGGAAGCAAGGGAGAAATAATAGCAGCTTGGAGCTGGAAAAATCAATGAGAAAGCTAGGGTGTTTTCGAGATGCTGCGTGAAACCTGTCCAAGTCTCCCTCCTCAGTCATGAATTCGCAGATTTCTCACTTAGCGTCCACTGCCCATCCTGAAAATCGAAACAGTAATGGCCCACCATACAAAAAGTATATACTGCTTTGGGGTAGTGGTAGAACTGCAAAGCCTCCAATTGGTTTGCTAGCTCTGAGGTCATAGAGAGGCCCCTCTGCGTATGCTGTAGCACAGCATACACTCATGGGAATGACATGATGAGTCTGAAAAAGACAGACTCAAAAGGAAGGAGGCACTAGCCGTCAAAAGCACGACCACTGCAGCAACTTCATACAGAAGATAAAGATTTAGGCCTGCTAGAAACAAAAGAGCACATCACACTGGAAAATGAATAAATGAATGGAAAAGGGGAAAAAATAAGGAACATGCATACTGGGTGGGGGATATACTTCTGGGTAGCAGTGCGTGTAAACTGGTGGACCGTAAATTAAATATGAGTAGCCAGTGTGATGCAGTGACAAAAAGGGTTAATGTGATCTTGGGGTATATCAACAGAGGCATAACATCCGACTCGCAAGATGTCATAGTCCCGCTGTACACTGCATTGGTCAGGCCAAACTTGAAGTATTGTGTGCAGTTCTGGAGGCCTCACTTCAAAAAGGATGTGGACAGAATGGAGCGGGTGCAGAGGAGAGTGACAAGGAAAGGCTGAGGGACTTGGGAATGTTCAGTCTGGAGAAGAGGAAGTTGAGGGGGGACATGATTGCTCTCTCTAAGTATTTGAAGGGCTGTCACTTAAAGGAGGGCAGGGAGCTGTTCCTGTTGGCAGCAGAGGATAAGATTTACCATAGCGAGCTTAAATTAAGGGTAGAAAGGTACCGGCTGGATATTAGGAAAAACTTCTTTACAGTACGAGTTGTGCAACCGTGGAATCAGCTGCCTAGGGAAGTGGTGAACTCCCCCTCACTGGCAGTCTTGAAGCAGCGACTGGTCAAACACTTGTCAGGGATGCTCCAGGCTGATCCTGCATTGAGCAGGGGTTGCGCTAGAGGGCCTGGATGGCCCCTTCCAACTCTGTGATTCTATGACTCCAAAACCATATCAAAGAGTACAAGTGTAGAATCAGACAACTGAATGTGGCCTCATTTGGAAAACAAAGTTCCCTGCCTTTAGAAAACAAGCACCATACTGAATAGGTTTGCCATTTGCCCAGCAGGGGCAGGTAAACCTCCAGAATTCAGCTTAGTCCCCCACTCTCAAGAAATTAAGGGAAATGAGGGGGGAGATGACTGGAAAAGATCCTTCACAGTGATGCTCAAGGAATTGCCCCATGTCTCTATGGTCTTTACCACAGAAATCAGGGGGAATTCCTAGAGCATTACCCAGAAGCAATTTCACGTTCTCCCCGAGCTCTACCCTTCCCAGGCACTGTCCCCAAAATCTCCTGGCATTTACCAAGGCAGTGCTGGAACCCCTAATTCACAAATTGAGATGGGAAAAAGGTTCTACATAGCCTTCTTTCTGACATGCTACTTTTCCAAGTGAAGGGACAATCAAGCATTCAAATAGGCAACCTCCATCCAGTCCCAACTTACACTATAAAAAAGGTATACTCTAGGGAGAGTTTTGCTACACAATTAGCTGTCTGCCTGGATCAAGCCTTAGACAAACAGTGACTCTGGGACGATGAAACATTTCTCTTTCACTTCTGTGGGGCACCCAGAAAGCATTAGCTAGGATTGCGTTTGGAATATCCAAAGTGGTACATCTTGGGAAAGAATTTGGGGAATTTCAGACAGATGATATAATCCGGAAGAGGATTGGTTCCCAAACGGTTTCTGGTCTGGCATTTCAGACAGAACTGTTTTAGAACCGGTTCCCTACTGGAATATATTTGTAATTTCACACAGAATCACTTCTGTCCCGTTCAGGAAACGGGGCTGAAGCGTTTTACCTGTCAACCGCTTCCAAGTAGTCGTCAGTTTCTTCTCCCAGATCCGATACGCTTTTTTCCCGCCTTTTTTCGCCCGCGCGGGCGATCTCCGGCTTTTTTTTTTTAATGTTCGCTTTAGAGCGCTATAATGCTATAGCGCTATAGCGCAATAGCATCATAGCAACGCCATTGGAATGCCTGCAGTGTTGTTTTATAGCACTATAGTGCTATAGCGCTCTAAAGCGAACATTTTTTAAAAAAAAGGCGCGGCGGGAAACAGCGGGAAAACAAAGCGGTGCAGTCCAGTCTGAATTGCCAAACCGCTTCTGATTCGGCTCTTTTCCGGTCAGGGAAAGCCATGTGTGAAATGGCAGCCCTGTACCGGTTTACTTCAAGACGAATCAGAAACGGCTTCAATCCGGCAGAATCTCGGTAATGTGAAATTCCCTAATGGTTTAAAAGCACAGTTTAAATGCTATATAGGATTATATGGCACATATTGATTGCTACTTTCACCAGCACAATGCCTGGCATGGCTTCAGCAGACAACAGGCCTAACAATCAGCTTTCACTTCTTCCCTTTTATTTGTCTGATACATGTATAGGCCATGCTGACCATTGATTCCAGGCAGGGTTGCCAACTTCCAGGTGGGGCCTGAAGCTCTCCTGAAATTCAGACTGAAGAGACCAGTTCTCCTGGAGAAAATGGCTGCTTTGGAAGGTGGACTCTACGGCATTATACCCCACTGAGGTCCCTCCACTCCCCACACCCCGCCCTCCCGAGGATGCACCCCCAAATTTCCAGGTATTTCCCAGCCTGGAGTTGGCGGCCTGAATTCCACTGGGATTGCAATTCAAAATTCCACTCACAATATAATAAGCTCTGTACAGGAAAAACAAACAAATCCAGGAATTAGATTATTTTTACAACTGCTTCCTAATGACCAGATAAAATGGCTGCCTCGAGAGACACTTCTAGGAGAAAAGAAATCAAACAGCATGGAGGGAAGGGTTGGGAGTCGCTATGCAGGCTCAGTCTTCCCCAGCAAATGCATGCTGCCAGAATGGCTCCCCTCAGAGTCTCCAAGGGAGAAGAGGGCGTTTTTGGTCACCCAGGTTCTCCGCCTCCCTTCAGGCTGCTCCTGCACTCTCTAACTGCCCAGAGTTTCGGCCTGATGTGTCTTCCTCATCTCCTGGAAGCAAGGGTTTAAAATAGCCTCAGCACCCGGCACACGGCCTGGCCTGCCCAGCCTCATAAGGCTTCATGCATCCTTGCTCTGCTTATGTTGCCTTGGCAACCAGATCAGTACTGGACTCTGTCTCTGGTCCCTCCCCACACCCCACGCCCTCTGTCTTCTGAGTGGCTGGGATAGGGGTGCCACCCTCAGGAGGGGGCTGGGGTTCTCCTGGAATTACAACTGATCTCCAGACTATAGAGATCAGTTCCCCTGGATGAAATGGCAGCTCCAGATGGCAGACCCTATGGAATCACATCCCCAGTGAGCTCCCATCTCTCCCGCAAACTCTGCCCTTGCCAGGCTCTTCACCCATATCTCCAGGAACTTCCCAAGCCAGAGTTGGCAACCCTAGGCTAGAAGCCTTGGAATACTCCAGACTGGGTCCAGCCAGTGACCCTTCCCTGCTCTCCAGCTCCCCACACACCTGCAGTAGTAACGTCAGGGCCAGGGCCAGCAGCCTCAGAGGCAGCCCAAGTGGTGGGGTCGGCCCCAAACACAGCAGTTGATTCCATACAGGACAATAAAAGAATCCTCATGGTCTCCTCTCAGATTGCCTACCAGAAGCGGGTGACCAGTGAGAGCGTGTGGGGGTGGGGACACAGGGGCTCTGTCAGTGAGCAATGTTACATCACCGTCTGGGGAAACCAGTAGATGACGTCACTGTAGGGATCACCAGAGATCCCATGGTAAAACCGGGAGCGGTGGCAAGCAACAAGAGCTGGGGGCATGAGATCTTCCACCCCAAGTAAGAATCTGGCATCCCTTCTCCCCCTAATGCAGCTGGGAGAAATGACTATTGGGTTGCCAGGACTCTAGGATTTGTGGGCAGTGGAGGGGGGGGAACTTACCACGAGCTGGAACAATGCGACGTACCTACGTCACCCGGAAGTGATGTAGGCACCCTGATGACATCCAGGGGGCCATGCTCTGATTCTTGGGCAAAACTCCATGCTAATTCTACCATAGAGTTTTGCCCAAAAATGAGAGCATCCCCCCAGACATCACTGACACGCCTACGTTGTGCCTGGGTAGGCACGTTGCATTTCTTTCTGGCTTCTTGCCTGATTGGGGGGTAATTCTCCCCCACTGGCTAGCTGGCCAGCACCAGGGGAGCTGGAAACCAAGGGACCCCCAGAGCCAGGGGAACCTGGCAGCCCTACCATTGCTTAGACTCCTAGCAGCTCCAGGGTCCAGATTTTTTAAATGGTGGGCCAGAAGCGATGGTGGGACACCAGCGTCATCTTCTCTGCATCTTACCCACAGCACGACTGTTCAGCCATCTCTGTGCTTAATAGGGTATTCTGTACCAAACACATTGTCGCCGAGCCCGCTTGCATTAATAAGGTGAGCCTTAAGAAGGGGGATGAACTCAATAATCTGATAGGGCTTTCTCATCTCAATCCATTATGATTCTATAGTTTACATACCCAATTTCCATTAATGCTAATGGCGAGCTACTGTATCGCGTGCCGGGAGAGAAGAAATACAGGCCTTTTGACTTCATTACAGAAATTTAAAATTCATTATCATGGGATACTGAGGGATTGCCCTAAATACTCTCTCTTTGTTATATATTTCCTTGTTAATGCAACCATTTGAGAGCACCGTACCCTGCTGCGTAGGAAACATTTTCGAGGCTGTTTAAAACACATTCGCCACAATTGGAAGCAACTCTTTTGTCTCCATTTATGCCTTTGACACTGGGCTGCCTTCAGCTTAATGGGGACCGAGTAGATAAAAGCAAATTAATCCAAAAGGTGACTTTTTCCCTATCCTATTGTCAAATCGCACGCAGACAAATTCAAGTATTCCTCGCCTCTGTCTGATTCGACGTAAGCCAGGCATTCAAATCAGAGTTTGCAACAATGAATCCAATTATTAGAACATCCTATTCAAAATTATGCGTCCATCAGAAAATGGCCGCTTGACTGTTCTCTTCAAAAATTACAGACAACAGGAAGGGGGGGGGGGTTGCACGTGTGTGTAAGATAAGGGAACAGATTCCAAGGTTAAACTAAGCAGTGACAAGCCACACATTTAACTGGCATAAACTGGAATCGACTTGCTCAGAACATCTTCCCCACGAATCCTTCCGTTCTTTCCCAATAGCACCTATGAAACCATTTATACCCATTGAAGAGTGGGAAACACACCGCCTATAAACTGGTGTGTGGAACAGTAGTTGGTGTGGTTCACGAGCTGGTAGATTTGCACAGGACTCCTGGAATCACTGTGGCCCAGCCAGACAGAGATGCCAGTGTGCTGGAAGTGCTGGGGCCATCGGTGGGTGGGTAGGGAAGCCACAACTATGTGGAAAGACCTTCAGAAACAAAGAAAGACAGAGAGGAATGTTGACAGGAGGCTTGTGTGGAGGACTTGGAGCCATAAGGCCCAAGCTACAAGCCAAAAGGAAATTTTGAAGGATGACTGACCATATGGAATTCACTGCCACAGGAGGTGGTGGCAGCTAGAAGCATAGACAGTTTCAAGGGGGAATTAGATAAACATATGGAGCAGAGGTCTATCAGTGGCTATTAGACACAAGGTATAGATAGTAACTCTCAGTCTGGGGCAGGTGATGCACTCTATTCTTGGTGCTGGAGGGGGCAGCAGTGGGAGGGCTTCTAGTGTCCTGGTCCCACTGCTGGACCTCCTGATGGCACCTGGTATTTTCAGCCACTCTGTGACAGAGTGTTGGACTAGATGGGCCATTGGCCTGATTCAACATTGGCTTCTCTTATGTTCTTATGTAAGATCCCATGGAAACACTACTTACAGCAGTGCTTCCTTGGAGACACAGTTGTCTGAATTGTACCTTGGCAACATGATATGACAGGGGTTTCCAACTTTTTGGAGCTTGAGGGCACCTTTGTATTTCTGACACAGTGCGGTGGGTGTAGCCACAAAATGGCTGCTGCAGGAGGTGAAGCCAATCACAAAATGGCTGCCAGAGTTTACCTTCAGTCACATAGTGAAATCCTTGTGCTATGGTGACAGCTGTTGCTAAAACGAGATTTCTAAAAATCTGCACAGGCAATCAAATCTCCAATGGCCAATCAGAAGCCTTCCCAGGCAAAAGCCCCACCTGGCTCCACCTATTTTCTCAAAACATTTTGGGGCACCAGGAAAGGCATTAGCAGGCACGACGGTGGCACCCATGAACACCATGTTGAGAATCCCTGTATTAGGAGATTACGATCCATGCCATTCTTCCAAGAGGGTGATTATCAGTTGAGTCTTTGCCCTAGCGGCTCCTACCTAGGCCACCCCCACCAGCTCTTTTCACACACTAGGAAAAACCTTAGATGCAAATAATGATGCTTACATGAAGCTGATAAAGGGGGACTGGCTTTGTTTATGGTAGTTATGCTCCTCAGAGGAAGAATAGACAGATCTGCCGGCACTCTTGCCCAGCTCCCAAGAAGTTCAGCTTGAAAACAGAGCCCAAAGTTTCTAGTTCTCAGCCATTTTAGAGAGAGGTCTGGGAATACGATGGTAAAATGTAAGAGGGTCAACTGCCTAAAGTGGGAAGAGCTGCAACAGAACTGCCCTGTTTGGGGTATAAATGTTGCAAGATACCACACATAGGCTGCGATCACACAGAAGGGGGGAAAGGCGGGCAGGAAGCGAGGCTGTTTGCCCGGCTGCAATGACTCGCGTTTGCACGATCATACTTCCTGCTGCACGCCCGCAGTTCCCAATAATACTGAGTTTTCAGCAGTAGCTTTTTACCACGCTACTGCGGCAGGAAACGACGCCCCGACGACGACTCCGGGACACCAGACAGATGTGTCTGTCTGATCGCATCCCTTTAATCTGCAGGGGAATCGCATGTCTGCCGTGGCTTCCGGTATGTATGATCGCACCCATACACTCCCTTCCTCAGTTTTTCTCCTGCCTCTGGTGAATGCCATGTTACCCCCCAAGCACATCATCTGAGAATAGCAATGTGGTGTCTGAAAAATACATGATGCTCAAATGTAATGTAAAGAGGAGCTCTTTTAGAAGGGAAGGGATGTAGCCCATGTCCATCATAAGTCCCCAGGTCTGATCCCTGGCATCTCCAGTTAAAGGATTGTGGAGAGCAGGTATTGAGACAATAAAAGATAAGATGTGGCTTTTGGTTTCATGATATTTTTACGTTTTAACTAATGGTTTTTAACTTTCGTCCTTAGCCACTTTGGAAGTTTGTGCTGAAAGGGGAGATTAAAGAAAAAAACTTTTTTAATTAATAAGTGCCGGGAGGCATAAGAGAGAAGACTGAGAGACAGCAGCTTTGCCTAAGGCCATCCTATGAGCGGAGGGGAAATTTGAACCAGGGACTTGTTTACCGTGCTCCTGGAAACCCAACCAAATGCACCACCTACTCTGAAGTCGGTCCCCATGGTTCCTTGGGGCTTGCTCCCTGACAAATAGCAATGACGGCCCCAGCCGCTACCCAACACCACCGACTGATTCCTCCTTCCTGACCGATAAAGACGATGTTTCATCCTTGTTAGAACACCCCCCTCCCTCATTTCCCACATTTCTCAAAGGCAAGGATCAACGTCCCGTTGAACCAAAAAGAGTCAAAAGTGTATTCATGGCCCCCTTCAATGGCAGCCCACGGGGAACACTGGTCCTCTGTTGCCCTTCCTCTAAATATGGTTGGGACGTGAGCCAAAGCCAAAGGAAGGGAGTACCTCTCCAAGCAAGATGGGATTCTCTCGTGTCAGATACAGTCAGCCTGACTAATGAGACCTCCCGCTTGCCAGCTCCTACAGCCTCGCTCCGTCTATTTCAGCCACTGAATATTGCTTAGAAGCTCTGTGGCTGCAGGCCAAGAGTCTACAGATCCCAATCAAGTATCAATAGCTTAAGTGTAAGTGATTGTGTAGGAAGAGAGGGCCAAGTGTGTTTCCTTCTCGCTCTTTTGCCTCCCTCGTTCCAGGAGCTTTGGTTACGGTGCTCGCAGGGACGCTCGCAAAGACTCAATTATTTCTAATTCAGAACTGTACCCACCACAGGGCAAAAATCAAAAGGAACTACATTGGAGTTACTAGCAGGAGAGACTGCTGGGTGAGAGCAAGAATTGGCAAGGCTTCAGGCTCAGAGCGGGATTCTCCTGGGAGAAGTCAGGAATCTCCGCTCAAGCCACGTCCATGAAAACGAGCAGGCTGCTTCTTGAAGCGTCGTTCACACTCAGCCCGGGCCATTTAGATGGGAATGAAAGTTGTTGCTTCCAAGAAGGAGGGGGGCAGAGGACTAGAAAGGAAGAAATTAAACAACACCCTCCCTTTTAAAAAACTGAGATATGGTGAGACTTGGGTCACAAGCCCCTGGAGCTGGCGACCATTTCTGGCAGCTTCTCTAGGTCGGCAGCTTCTGGGTGACTCAAGATACTGGAAAAGCCAAAGACTTTTCCTGCCACTTGGCCGATGCCAGGATCGTAAGAAAATAAGAACTCCTTTGCCAGATGAGATCAAGGTCTTTTGATTCCGGTGTGCTGTTTAGCACCAGTGGTCAGCCAGATGTCTTGGGCACTCACAAGAAGAAAGTGAAGATGACGTCAGCTCTGGCTGTTCGTCCCTGGCACCCCAAATCCAGAAGTATACCATATCTGCACACGTACAAGAGCTGGGATGAGGGTTCTGTACCCTTTCCTATTTCCTAATACATATTTTGGATTTTAAAAAAACAGTGGTTCTTGTACAGGAATAACTGGCCATTTGTTAAATGAGTGTCAGTAAAGTCCTAAGAGTACCAGATCCGTTTCAGGATGTTGGTACTGACCTTCAAAGCCCTGCACAGCCTGGGACCGACATATCTGAGGCACCACCTCTCCCCATATGTGTCCCAGAGAATGCTGCGCTTGGCCAACCAACATCTGCTAGTTGTCCCCAGCCCAAGGGATGTCCACTTAGCCTCAACTAGGGTCAGGGCGTTCTCTGCCCTGGCCTCAGCCTGGTGGAACATGCTCCTGCTTAAGTTTAGGGCCCTGTGGGACCTTCAACATGTAAAATAGAGCTGTTCCACCAGACCTTTGGATGCGGTGGTGGGCATCCAATCAAATTGGCCTCCCTTGCTGAAGCCAGTTTGGTGTAGTGGTTAAGAGGAAGAAGAAGAAGAAGAGTTTGGATTTATACCCCGCCCTTCACTGCCCAAAGGCGTCTCAGAGCGGCTTACAAACTCCTTTCCCTTCCCCTCCCCACAACAGACACCCTGTGAGGTAGGTGGGGCTCAGAGATCTTCTGACAGAAACTGTCCTTGAGAGAACAGCTGTGCCAGAGCTTGTGACTGACCCAAGGTCACATCAGCAGGTGCAAGTGGAGGAGTGGGGAATCAAACCTGGTTCTCCCAGATAAGAGTCTGTGCACTTAACCACTGGCGTAGTGTGTGGACTCTAATCCACTCTGAGACTCCCTTGGGTAGTGAAGGGTGGGGTATAAATCCAATCTCTTCTTCTCTTCTTCTTCTTCTCTCCATCTGTAGGCGGCCCAGACTGAGCAGATTTGTAGCGGCCCAGAGGCTCCAGCTTCTGAGACCATTGCACTTTAATTGTTAGCGCTACCTGTTTTAATTCATACTGTTTTAACTGTTTTAATTATTGAATTGTTGTGTTTTTACTATTTTATATCATTGTTGTGATCCACCCTGAGCCCATTTGTGGGGAGGGCAGAATAAAAGTCGAAACAAACAAATGCTACCCTAAATCAGTCGACTCAGAAGAGTGCAGCTCTGTTTAGGATTGTACTCTGTATGCGTCACAAAGCTGCCTTACACCGAGTCAGATCATTCGACCATCGAGCTCAATCTATTCTACTCTGGTAGTGGTTCTCCAGGGCTTCAGACAGACAGCAGTTTTTTCCTCCAGTACCTGCTACCAAAGATCCTTTTAACTGGAGATGCCAGGGACGGAACCTGAGATTATCGGCATGCAAAGCAGAACAAAGCAGCTGCTCTACCGCTGAGCCACAGGCCCTTCCCGGTGCCTTAAAGTGCTTAGCTGTTGGACTTTACCCTCTATGGACTTTAGGGAAAAAAGACTACTATAAAAGAATTAATTTTAAAAAAATACTGTAGAGATCAGACCTGAACTTGGGGACTTTCCCATGCACTTATTCAAATGGAAAGCTGGTTTTAGCTCTATCGGAGTTCACGGCAGGCCTTCTCCTGATCTCCCCAGTTTAAGGAATCAACAGGAGTTTTAATACAGGGAGAGCTGACACCGCCACATTACGGGAACAGCAGGAGTTAAAATACACTCTCAGGGAAAAAAGGACCCCAGCTGGAGCTGGTGAATATTTTAAGGTTGCATCTAGTTCCTCTGCAAGCGACACCAGCCGGATTCCCCATTTGAACTTTGAAACAAACTTTCCTCTTTGGAGCGGGCGAATGGGCCTATGGAAATTCTGCCGGAGTGTCTCCGTGGGGAGCCTCCCCTACGCCTCCTCCCTGTCTGGCGCTCACAGATGCACTGCCGCCTCATGTCACTATGGAGTCTCATCATTTAGAAAACACTTAACCGTGCAGCAAGGAAGAGAATTAAAAAAGCATTAAACTTCTAAAGGGGGGTGAGGGTTCAAACTCTGACAAGCTGCATCAGATACAGACTAAGTATAATTAATTAAATCGGATGAAGCATGAATGGCAGGGAGGATGGTGAGCTGGTAACGCTCTCAGGTTTTGCGCATCACTCCGTTAACAGAATCACACACCGCAGCCGAGCAGGAGACAGTTGGGAGAAAGGCAGATGTCGAGGGGAGTCCAAAAAAGCAGACATTGGGGTACGCAAAGCAGCCGAGTTGAACATCGATCCAAGACAAAGCCGGGCGATTAACATATTATCAAAACTATACAGTGAAAGCGACGGGGTCAAACAAAAGAAGGCAGCCAAAGCCACAAAGCAGGAAACTCCTGCAAATGCAGATGTACAAAAAGGAACAAAAGCCAAACTGCATGAAGACGGAGGGAAGCATTGGCCAAAGCCAAAAAACGTATCCTTTGCCACAGCAGTCACAGCGGCAACAGCTTTGCAGAGCTGGAACTTCATTTCCCCTCAACGTTCCAAGGGGGCAAAGCTCTAACAAGCTTGACGACTGAATCAGCACAGATAATTAAGCAATTAGAACCGTTAGAAGTTGACAAAGCACCAGGCCGGGTTGAATTATGCCCACAATGTCGCAAAGGCAGGAGGGGGCTCCGCGTGCTGGAAAAAAAAGGCTTTTGGCAACAGTTCTGCTGATTCCCTGCCAAGGGCAGGGTGGCAACGAGGCACACGAGAGGGGCCGTTTTCCAGGATGCTGTTAGGAAGGGAAGGGCTGGGAAACTTAAGAGAGCGACCGCTGGGTTTTATGTGATTGTTTACAAGCCCTCGTCCGTTGCAAAGGGATGATGCAGGAAACGCTCGTCCCGGGCGAGGTGACAGAACGTTTTTGGAATCTGTGGTTCACTAGGAAACATCCTTTATGAGTTCAGTGAGGGAAAACGTATCTGAGTCATGGTTTAATTGCAGGACCTTCCTGAAGGGTGTCAGGCATGGATGCTTTGACATATTGTCCATCCCAGCCCTCGCTGCATGTCAGCAGAGAAAACGCCACCCATTCCTTTCCCCCAGACTAATCCATGCTATGAAATAGCCTTTAGTAGCAACCTTCCTAGAAAGCTCATATGCCTTCATGGCTTGCCTCTGAGAAACTGGCCTTCTGCGTCTGCATGCATCTGCCTGAACGGCATCTCTTATGGAGCACGCCCGTTCATTTTGATAGCAGCCCCCATTCTTCTTCTGCTTACCCATTCGCTTCAACGGCAAAAGCAACCCCACTGGCCTTTGTGACCATTCAACACAATTGTGAGGGCAACACCATCCGCTTCATCATTTCCCCCCTCATTTGTTCAGTGGCGAGGGCAACTCCCCATTTGCGAAGGAACGGCATGTCCTAGCTTTTAACCATCCCCACTGACCCGCCGAGAAAAGACAGCTTCGGATGCTCAAGAGAGATACTTGCGCAGGGCTGACCTGTTTGTGACTGGGAAATGTCATTGTGAGCAGATCAAAGAGGAGAATACATCAAAGACCCGGCGCCCACAACATCAATGGGCAGGGCAGCCATATTTTCCCATTCAGGTGCACAACTTGAGCATTACAAGTATGGCTGGAGCATAAGGATGTATTGTAAGACGTTTCAGGCAAAGACAGAGGCAGGATATCAACGTATGAAATATATAAATCAATTAGAGCACTGCCAGTTCAGATCTCACCTGCACTGTGTATGGGAGGCAAGCCGTTCCCTCTTAGCTTCAGTCCCCCGTTGGGAATATGGGGAAATATTCAGCTACCTTACAAGGTTGCTGTAAGGACTGCATGTAAGCCACCCTGAGCCTGCCTTGGCGGGGAGGGAGAGGTATAAATTGGAAATAAATAAATAAATAAATAAATAAATAAATAAATACATGAAGCACTTTGCACGCTTGAAAACACGTGCACACTCGAAAGAGAGTGTACAAATGCTACTGTATCATTATTATTGCTGTTGTTGTTGTTTAGTGTTCAGTCTTGCAGCTGTCAAGCAGTAGACAAACTGAGTTACTGCTGGGTTCTGCAGTTGCTGAGACATACTCATAAGCAGCAACGTTGAATTGGGCATTTCATTTTTTCTTTTGTGTGTGTGTGTGTCTGTGTGTGTGCCTGGACCCCTAATGGAGCTTAGACATTTCAGGGAGATGGCTTGCTACTGCCTGCCTCTGCGTCCTGGCCCTGGTATTCCTCGGAGGTCTCCCATCCAAGTATTTGCCAGGTTTGGCCCTGCTTAGCTTCTGAGATTTTCAGTACAATATTTTTACCTATGGAATTTGCTTTCTCTGCATGGCTTGTCAAAGGCAGCGATTGACAGCCTCAGGGGCAAGGCAGGGGCAGGGAGGCCTTTGGGGTGAATTTCCCAGCAGCGCAGGAAAGGAGCCTACTGGGTAGCAAAGGAAATTTTGAGGCTGAACAAAACACAGTTTGTTTTGACTGCCTCGTAGGAGAGAAATTGTTCATCCAGTTGCATATTTCTAATTAATGGAGCGTTCCCAGATGCTCCCAGTCAGGAGAACAGCACACCTATATAAATAATACATCCCCTCAGAAGGAGACCCAGGTGGAAGGTGGAGCAGAGGCAACACATTTTCTGGATTTTAGTGAAAGACTCAGTATGGTTTTCTGCTGCAGCACAGTCAGCTACTAAAGCCCAGCAGTGTGCTGATGG
Source organism: Gekko gecko (assembly GCA_029375565.1). NCBI lineage: Eukaryota > Metazoa > Chordata > Lepidosauria > Squamata > Gekkonidae > Gekko > Gekko gecko. The sequence continues at coordinate 25,540,330 of JAPDNY010000012.1, read as the reverse complement.
GGAACACTGACTGACATGGGAGAAACAAGTCCTGGGAGACAGGAAACATAGGAGTCATACGAAGAGAAATCCAGGGTTGTTATTTTTTTAAAAAAAAAAAGTACAACACAACTCAAATGAAGCAGCAGAAAGGTTGGTTCTGCAGCTGCTCTCCCTTCCCTGCTACATAAAACGAGCTTGACGTGAGTTTCGATCCCAAGATGGCTACACATGCAAACGACAAAATTAGAAGGGTGGTGAAACTGAAGAGCAAATGAATTTAATTTAGCTCAAGTAGGGGGAGCTTCTGGATTAAACATGCACTTCGATGGATTTTTGATCAGACAGAGAAGACTCGGGTCTGAACGGGAGCGGCTGGTGAATCAAAGCCTTGGCGTGGCCAGAAGAAAAGGTGGCCCAACAGAACCATCAAAGAAAGAAGGAAAAGATGGTCCAAGGGGATGATTGTGCAGCCTTGTATCTTGTCCAAAAATTAAGCATCCCATGGAGGGATGCTTCAACACCTGCTAGTTCGGCTCACGTCCTGTTCACCAGTTGTAAAGACAGAGCCTATTTTTAGACAGGCTGTTAGTTGACCCATTGATAGCTGTTTGGTAGGTTGCTCCAGCTATTCCTTCCTAACAGCCCAGTACAGCACAATCCTCCTTTTATGCATGCACATTCTTATACAGCCCGATGGAGTTCTACTCCCTCCCCCCCACTGCACCATTTAAACGGACATCAGCACTGTGTTTTTTAAAAAATGCTGCCATTCAGTGCTGATCTAAGTAGTCCCTAGAGACATGAATGGCTGCAGATCTGTTCGGATCAGCTGTGTTTCTGCACACGCACAGTTTTTTGCAAAAACCCAGCACAACCCTGTTCAGCAGGCATTTGAGTTTTTCCACGTCGAAATGAACAGAGCTGGAGATTGACTTGTGTCTTATCCAGTTGAACATGGTAATCTGGACAGTCATGTTGTCTTCTCCAAGACTGCCACAACATGCAGCAGAGCTCCATTCCATGCCTCTTCCAGACTTCATCATCAGCACTGCCATTGCCTTTTTAAGCCAATCACACAGGAAGATTACGCTGGCACCCAAGCTTTTCAGAAAGTGGGTGGAGCCACTCTAAAGTGAGGCCTGCTATTGGCTGCTGTCATTCAAGCCTATGCAGAACGACTCCAGCCACACGCCACAGATTTCAATGAGCTCAGAGTGGAATCACATTACATAGAGTTGCACTTCAAGTCACTGGCAGCAGTCTGGTACTTACTCCAGGGGCCAGTACTACAAGCTATACTTGCTATATATTCCCACAGGTTCTGCACGACTTATGACCTCGTGAGCTGAATGTAGGCCTCGAGCTACATATGGAGGCCTGACAGGGGTATTAAAAAGGCCCTTGTTTGTTACGGGCCCCAGCAGGCAGGTAAACCAGGAGGCTTATCAAACAGCTGGGAGACTTTGTGGGACACTAAATGAATGGAGAGCCCAGGCTAGCCTGATCTTGTCAGCTCTTGGAAGCTAAGCAGGGTCAACCCTGGTTAGTACTTGGATGGGAGACCAGCAAGGAAATCCAGTATCACAATGCAGAGGCAGGCAGTGGAAAAACCACCTCTGAATGTCTCTTTCCTTGAAAACCCCACAAGGTCACCATAAGTCATCTGTGACTTGACAGCACTTCTGCCACCAAAAGAATGGACCCACAGTAGTAAGCTGCTGTGTACACACACAAGATTACCCAGTTAGCTCCATGGCTGAGGGAGGATTTGAACCACGGTCTTCCAGATCCCAGTACAATAATAATCATATAGCATTGTGTGTAGTATAGCCAGGAGACCTGAAGATTGTCTGGCAGCCTTAAGTTCTAACTCTGTTAGCGTTATGCACCACTAGGTGGTGAGCTAGACTTATTTGGGGGGGGGGCTGAAAGAGCTCTGAGAGCTGTGACTGATCCAAGATCACCCAGCTGGCTTCATGCGCAGGAGTGCAGAACTGAACCCAGCTCTCAAGAGTCTGATGCTCTTAACCACTACACCGTGCTGGCTCTCGTACAACACTTTAACCGCCACTACACACTGTTTTTCACACCTCTCCCTTAGATTCTCTACCTTAGATTTTCCCCCTTTCAACCGAACCAACCCCTTTTTGTGGCTTCTTTTTGTAATTGTGACTTGCTGACCCGATGGCAGCTCATTTGAACTGAGAAAGACCTGGTATTCCCATAAGGAATTACAGGAGTTCTGTCCACTACTGCCGAATTTAAATGGATAATTGGAAAGAGCAGAGAGGTGAACGAACAACACTTCTCTCCTATTATAATTCATCCTCCATTATTTCCACAGAGGTCAGAAGCATCCAAACAAAAAAACAAAAGAAATTAAGAGGTTTTCAAGCCAATCTGTGGGTGTGAGAGGCACATCTTTTGGTATGTTGCATCCGGCAAATCAGTGGGCAGAGGATTTGGCCCTTCCAGCCGAGGTCGAACTAAATTGTACATTACCCTAGCAAGACAAAGCTATGGTTGCTGAGATCAGTTGAACGCAGGGCAGGTCATATTCAGGAGAGAATCAATGGGCAGGAGACACCCAGAGCCCTTCCCCACTTCCATAATACTTCTTCACGGCGTCATTTCCCCCTCACTCTCCTGCTGCCATTTACTTCAGTCTGTGGTCCCTGTGAAGGGGGGGGGGGACCTGATTGGAAATGGTCAGGGGGAGGAGTTAATGGGTAGAATCAACAGGCTGGGGGACACCCCCTCCAGAATGCCAATTCTCCCCTGAGAATGCCCTTTGTTCCTTCCTTGCATTAGAACTACAAAACAAACAAGGTTAAAACTAGACAAAACACTGGGGAATCTGTGATTAAGGGAGAGGGGATTTAACCCCACCCCCTCCCCACTTCTTCAGGGTTTTCCCAGTCAAAAGATACCGCCCCACACGGTTGTTGTTTTTAGAGGGTTAGCACTGAAAGGGTGCTAAAAGGTGCCCATCTTGTTTCCATTTCAGGGATAACAGTGTGGTGGGCAGAGGATTGTTTTGATATGGAAAACTGTACTTCAGAGAGGGGATTATTAAAACCCCTGCACAGCCGCTCACAGTGGCAATTAAGTTTTAAAAGCATTGGGTAGATCCAAACACAGATATGCTAGCAACTTGTGCAGTTTAATGCAGCGGTTCCCAACCTCTTTTAGTATGAGTCCTTTTTAACATCAAAAACTTTGCAGACACCCCCACATGAAAGCAGTCATACTATTAGTATACATCAATTGAGAAAATATGTAATGATAAAAGGATCAAATGACAATGCTTTGTGCACGTATGGATTCACATACCCCCCTCCCCGCAATAACTCTGCAACTCCCCAGGGGTCCCTGGCGCCCAGGCTGGAACCCACTGGTTTTATGCATAGATTTGGAGGTCCCATTTTGTCTCATGAGGGGTAACTATCTCCAGAGGATGGTATTCTGGGGAGAAGAGGCCCTAGCTGGTTTCCAGACTCAAGTCCCCAAAGAGATGTTCTATTTATTGCAAACATCTTTAATCACACAACTACCATAATCTGTGGTGGTTTGCAAAATTAAATAAATAAAAACAAAATAAATGCAATGATTTTAAAGAGCAGCAGAAAAGACTGAAGCAAGAGAATAATGGATGGAAACAACAGAAGCTTATAAGATAAGGCAGGCCTTCTGGTTTGTTTGTTTGTTTGTTTTGCCAAAAGCAATCTGGTAGGTGCCGGCTCATAAGAGAGGATGTTGTCATAGTCCTGGTGCCATCATCACATAAAGGTTCTTCTTCCAGCCATAGTTCTAGCCCCTCTGGAAGGTGGCCTTTTCAGCAGGGCTATCCCCTAATATCTGAATAGGCTTAAAGGAAAAATAAGACTCATACAGGGAAGATGTCTCTAAGCTGTACAGTAAAGATGTTCAGCAGAGTTTTATCTTTTCATGGTGCAAATTCCAAGCCCTTCAGTTCCACAGGTGTGCCATGTATCCTGGTAGGGGCTCCCATGTCTAAGAAGGAGGCATCACTCAGTGATACACTGCACATACAGTGTTCACTAAGCTCATTGTTGGGCATCTCCAGTTAAAGGGTCTCAGACACGAAACATTGGGAAACAACTTTCTCTTCTCTGCCTGACTCTGAAATCAGCCGCCAACCAGAGCAGACAATACTGAGCAAGACATTTTCAGTGCTCTGATATGGTCACCTTCTTATGTACGGTATCACAGGGACAGCTCAGGTACTCAAATATGGAGACAGAATGCACCAATCCATCCATTCCCGTCCACACTTACTTACAACCACCTGTTACTCTACAAGGAGGAGGACAGATGACCTTTCAAGTTACATTTGCTGGCATTTTAAGGAGCTCCTCCTCTTTCTACCAATATCAACATGACATTTCTTTGTCTCTCTCTCTCACACACACACACACCTGCAGGTAAGACTGGAGACAGTCCAGTGTTTATAACAATTGTTTCCTTAATAAACGGGCCTGGATTTCAGAGAAGCCGTAAGATTGATGCAGGTTGCCATGGCAAATACACATTTTCCTATTTAGCAGCATAATCAACAGTCTTATACAATCCGCTGATTTCAGAGCGAGCACATTTCTCATCCCAAAATGTGCTGCGCAGGTGGCACGGCTCACCTCATTATTAAGTTATCCTAAGCATTTTAATTGGAACCATTTCTCCTCTTCCCCCCCTCTCCCCCCAACCAGTCCAGCAAATGCAACCTGGTACTTTCCCCCAAAGCACGACACATCTATAAATTACAATCCGACTGGGGCGCATTTTCCCCCCTGCCATTTTAAGCCCAGTCGCGCTGCAACCTTACTCACTGCAACCTCCATCAAACATGGCCATCCGCAAATCTCAATTAAAAAAAAAGAAAACGCATCACACAAAGCTGGTCTACAAAGTTGATCATATAGATATATCTATATATTATTTTTTTAAAATGCTATTTCAACTTGGAGATCCATACACTGTGGTTTTATTTTGGTTCTAATTGATGTCACAAAGGAAACACCAAAAGGTTAACAAGAGACTTAGTTTAGGAACGTGTGCTTCCTGGTGCCAACTCCAAGCGCTTCAGTCTGTTTTCAGACTCATTAGCTATGTAGACTGATTACAGTTTGAGATCAGGAACGGCTGGCTTGCTGCGTTAGCAGAAGGCTCCTTTTTATTCCTACACCTACCCTACTGCTAAATATGAAACGGATGATTTTAACTATTTCCAAGGCCCAGCCTGCTGGACAAAAAAGGGAAGAAGATCATTCCTCAAAAGTGGTCTTTAATTGGGTCTACTCTTGTTTCGGAGCTCGTTCACAAGAGAGAGCATGACCCAAGATGCTTAACCTAGTTGTAGATGGATTTTTTAAAAACCTGACATGTACCAAGACAACTGTCTTTGGGGCAACAGGGGGGATTTCGCAAGAATGATCTGGCACCATCTTGTCTTTCAACTGAACAGCCAGACAGGCAGAACGTAGAAAGGACAGGATGATTTGTTCTTCCAAAGGTAGCTTAGGAGACTCAAAATAGAGTTGGCTTATAGGGTTTTTTTTTTTAATGAGAACAAGACGTGCTGGCGTGTTGAGGAGTGTTTGACATGACACTACAATCCTATGCAGAGTCAAAGCCCACTGAAACTCATGTGCTGGATTGGGGAGACTCTGCATAGGGGGATTATATGGTGAGAGTCTCAGATCTTTTAACATGCTTTTAACCTGATGATGACTTATTTTCCCAGCACTCTCACTGTACGTGGTGCTTCAGAGCCTCGCAAGTAAACAAAGGTAGATCCCTGTGCCAAGGAGTCTCTGATCTACATTTTAAAGAGGGGGTTGTGGGGAAAAGGCAACAGGAGGAGAAGGAGGGAGAGGGAAGGATACCATGGGGTGCATGTAAGCAAGTGCAGGGGTTGGATCCAGACAGCTTTTCCACTGCTGATTTCAGGATCCCCTTTAACCACCAAAAAGGCTATGCTGGAGATTGTGAGACCTGCAAGGACAAAAACCATGCAGGGACCGGTGCTGTAGTTAGGAGAGGAATTTGATGCAATTCAGTGAACAAGCTGACTGGATTCAACCCCAGGTTTTGCCACAATTGGAGATCAGGTTTAGGGGATTAAACCAAAGGAGCTGCGGTGGCTCAAGTGGTTAAGACGCTGAACTGCAGGCTGTGGAAGGTCAGTAGTTCAGCAGTTCGAGACCCGGGTGCCGCATGATGGGGTGAGCTCCCGTCTCTAGTTCCAGCTCCTGCCAACCTAGCAGTTCAAAAGCAAGAAATTGCAAGTAGATAAATAGGTACCACTTCGGTGGGAAGGTAACAGCGTTCCGTGCACCTTGGTGTTTAGTCATGCCGGCCACATGACCACGGAAACGTCTTTGGACAGCGCTGGCTCTTTGGCTTTGAAACGGAGATGAGCACCGCAACCCTAGAGTCGGATTTGACTGGCTTTCGAGCAAGGGAACCTTTACCTTTACTTTACTTAGTGGAGGAAATGGCTTTGGAGGAGAGATCTGAAGAAAGAGAAAGTGGTGGAACCAGATCTGGACTTAAGGAAGGTGTGACTTTTGCTAAATTCTACCTACTCTGTTGGCTTCCATCAGCCATTCCATGACAGCAATACCATTAAGTCTTAAGAGCAACCACAGTATTGGGCTGCACATGTGGTCCTGCTGGTGTGCTGAGTGCAGGTTCTGCTGGAGCAACAAGTCTCCTCTGGGACGAGCAGAGGAGTGGGCTAAGAGCATGGGCAAATCTACTCAGTCACTTGTGGGCTTTCCCAAATTGCCAAGACTACAACCAGGAATCCACTTATCTATATAGTGTTGCCCCCCCAGCAGTGAGGTTCTGAGCCTACAGGTTGGGTGGCACCCAGACTAAGTGTTTGTAGATACTGGAGGGACTGGGCTCATCAAGGCCAGCCATTGGCTTCCCCTGCCTTACAAGGTCTTCCAAGTCAGAATGTAGCTTTGCATGGAGAATCACAGTAACTCCCTACACTGGCATCTCTTTGTAACATCCTGTTCACACACCGTATATGAAATCAGGTTCAATGGTTGCACAGTGCATATAACTGATGAACAGAAAGGACATTCAAGGTAGTCAAGAGAGGTTCCTAGATGGTTTCTGCTTACCAAATCTAGCCAAAGGTAAAATGACAGAGGTAGCTTTCACCTTAAAGCTCCTGGTCAGTTTCACTTTGCACCCCTCCAGAAACTGATCGCCTTTCATTAATGATAATATTTACAATGGGAAAAGACCACACTGTGAACTCCCACCCATCCCGAAGTCTTTTAAAGACTCTGGCTTTCAGACTTGCAAATGAATACTGAAATTTCAAACAACAAACATTTCAGCCTCATCTAAACATTGGGAGGGCTTCCTTTATATTATAGGAAAGTGCAGACTTCAGAGCGTAAAAAATCCTTTGGCAGGATGTATCATGTTGGATATTGTAACTCTGCATGCAAGAGGATCTGGTAGGGAAGAGGTTAAGAGAATTCTCTCACTGGGGTAGACTTGATATTCTCATCAGTTAGATGTTGAGCCTCTTTGGCCGTTGCTTGCCTTCTGTGTTTCATCTTATATACAGGACCTCTCTTCTTCTTCTCTCTTACCTGGACTTGGAGGAGGAGGAGGAGATCGGATTTATACCCTGCCCTTCACTACCTGAAGGAGTCTCAGAGCAGCTTACAATCTCCTTTCCCTCCCTCTCCCCACAACAGACACCCTGTGAGGTAGATGGAGCTGAGAGAGCTCTCTCGAGAACTGCCCTTGAGAGAACAGCTCTGAAAGAATTTATGACTGACCCAAGGTCACACCAGCAGCTGCATGTGGAGAAGTGGGAAATCGAACCTGGTTCTCCCAGATTAGAGTCCACTCTTTTAACCCCTACACCAAACTATAGTAAATTAACCTTTTTGGAGTTAATCTGTTCATAATAAGTCAAATGTACCTACATGAATATGTCATGTAAGATTTGCTTCTATTTTTGTAAGTAAAATGTCTTTCTCATTACCATTGAAGTCAGTTCATCTTTGTAATTTGTTTAACAGCGTTTTCCCCTTAACTGTGAAATGTGGAGAAACGGGGATACTGCAGAAAGCTTCTGTGCTTCCAAGGCAAAATGATTTTTTTTTTTTTTACAGTTTACCCAATATATCAAACTCGAAAGAACCAGATGAGTCACTGGTTTGTCTGCTACCCTGATGTTCCCTTAAAATAAAAACAGCTATTCCTTCTGCTATTGTTTTCTTCCATCCAATACTGGAAAGTGTTCCATGGACAAGATAGAAACCAGACCTGCATAATCAGGAAGGCAGCAGAAAACAACATGTTCTATACAAAGGCATGTTAGAAAGCCCCAACAGGAATTTGTTTGAATGAAAAATATTCTTAGGAGGCTGCAATTCTGCATGGAGCTGCAGTTAGAGGTGGGTGGACTTAACCTGTTGGCCATCAGCCATTTGCCATTGGTGAGCCTTTGGGGTTCCAGATGACCTCCTTTTTAAAAATGTGTGGATTTTTTACATGCATTTGAATGTACGTTTTCCTGATAATCAAGGTGGGGATAATGGGGGGAGGGGTATTATGTATGTGTTAATAGAAATGAAAATACAAAAGAAAAGGTGAGCTTCTAAATGAAGCCCACTTTCCCTTCCCATTAATTAGCTGGTGCTCCCTTGGTACATGCACTTTCAAAACCTGAATGGTTCTTTACCTACCCAGACATCCATATAGCACATAAGATGGGCATAGTGGAATTTTTCACTTTAAAGGGGGAAAAACAGCAGAAAAACATATATTAAAATGGAAAACACCTTGCGGGTCTCAGCTAGAAAGGCCACATGCCCAACTTTCATTTTCCTTTCCAGGTGGCCTTTAAACAGAAGGGAAATCATCAGCAGGTTCCCATCTGGGATACCATTTCCTGCAGTTGCCAGCAAAGAGACGCAATTATAGCTGCAATCTCTACCTAACTCCAGTGACCTTGGATTCATTAACTCCAATGAAAGACACATTCCAACATTATGTTATTTTATATAACAAGGTGTGGGGAGAAACAAATTAGACTAAGTCTTCCAAATGCCTCTGATATTTAATAAAGCTCTATGTGCAAACAAAGGAGATTACAGACCTGTTTACCGGTGTGCCCTTAAATCCAATTGGCTACAATTTATATCTACAGGCATGAATTTAACACTTCTTGCTGCCGGCAATGGATGTTGTTGTTGTGTTAAAGCAGGATTTCGGAAATGGCATCTAAAGAACAAACTGCTCTTCTTTTGCATGCGAGGGCCAATTCAGATAATGTGAACAAACTGAAGTTTGTTTGTAAATCAAGTTAACGGCCAGGTTTGCACATCCTTCCACCACAGGGCACACTCATTCTAGGGAGACTGCAAATTTGGAACTTATCATGTTCAGCTGTGATAATCAGATATGAATTGGTACTGAATGATTCAAATGCCTGCTGAACAAGTTTCCATCAAGATTTTCCCCAAAAAACGGCATATGTGAAAATGCTAACAATCCAAACAGATCAGTAATGATTAACATCACAAAGGACTAGATAAACAGTGAAGAGAAGGTGGTTGTTTTTTTAACAAAGTGTATATTTATGATTAGTTTATTTGTGACTCATTTAACTGTCTATTTAAACAACTTCCTGCCCAGCAGAGCAGCAACACAGTAAGGACAGGGAAGTATAACCCAGGCTGAGTGAGAATGTATGCCTGAAAAGTTTATTGTAATAGATTACACTGTTAAGGAGTGACACAACAAGTCAATGAACTGACAAAGAGTTGGTCAAAAAAATGGCTCTCTATTCATGACTGGCTAACAGGGCATATGCCAACCCTGCAGGTGTTCAAGCATTCCTACCTGGGAGTGGAAACAGAAGTCTTCATTTGTTACAATGTCCTAATCTGGGTGCGTTCAAATTTGCGGATTAGTACTTTTTCTGTAACTGGGATTCTCAACCATGATTAAACCAGGATTGCCCCCTTCACAAACTCTCTTTGCTTTCTGCAATGTGAACTGAACCTAACAAAGGGTTGCTTTGATTAAGAGTCTTAAGTGTTCTGAGGTACCTGGCACTCTTGCAAGTTTCCCCCATTCACTTCAATGGAGAGGGCAGCTCTATATCTACAAAAAAATACAGGGATGCCTTTTCCATTGAACTGTATGTAAAAATCATGGTGAACAGAAGGGGGGTGCATGCATGAACACCACAGTTCCATGCCCCCAACAAGTATGGGATCAGGCAAGGATACTGTTATGTTATACAGATCCACAGTCCTGTAGGTCACACATCACAGTAGGGCTGCAGGCTGGAGAAGAAAACAAGCAGTTGATGCTGAGATAGTAGAAGCACAGTCTAGAATCTTATTGGTCAGAGAAATCAGGTGATCTCAGAAAGCCAATCCCATGTTATGACCTGCTATAAAACCCTCAGACCTCAGAACCCTTAGAATTCCTTCCATCTGGGCAGCTTATTGTTGAAGGAAACCCCCCACCTTAGCTTTCTATTCCTCTAACTGGCATGAATGACCAACCAATTGACCAACTGTATGATCCAGGCATTTTCAGCACGCAGCTCTCAGTGTCTGACAGATCCACCAATGCTGACAAATATCTCATCCTATCCAACTGCTATCTACCTCTCCATACAGCTACCCATGCTCTAAAAAGAAAATCTGAACACACGAACACACACACATTTTGTAAACTGACCTATTTATTAACATAAAAAATTCAATCAGTGCGTGTTTTTGCACTCAGTAACGCAACATGAAAGGGCCACTGAAGAAATTAAACATGCCTTTGTCTCTTTGCACTCAACTGCAATGAAGGAGCTAAACTTTTGGAACAAATGGGTTTGCAAGAGGGCAGAGGCACTTGTTGTTGTTTTTTCTTTTTCTTTTCCTTTTTTTAAAAAGCACTCAGTGTGAGAAAAACCAAAGGAGGAATAACTCCATGAATTGCAAAAGAGGGTATCCAGCCACAGAGATGCTAATTCAGGCCCTGAGGGATCTAATCAACCTCTTTGTTGAAGTAAAGATAAAACTTTCTGACAGCAAATGCTATTCTGATAAAATGGAATTTTCAATTATGCTATGAGCATCTGGTCCGTGCCATCGTTTATGGAGTACGGCGCCGCGCAGCTTTGCAATGTCAGAAGCTATTGTACACAGGCAGCTTCCCGCTTTGCTGAGAGGCTGGGAAGGGGACCTATTCGGGGAAAGAAGGTACGCACATCCGATGCATTTTCATGTGTGATGCTTAAATCGGTTTGTGCTTGGAACATTTTGTTGTGTAAATGTAAATAAAACCTACAGCTGACGAGAATGTGCATTTGCTTTCCCTTCCACAATCTATCCTGCATTAACAAGAGTCAGCTATTGTTTTGCAGTGGTTAGACCTGGACTGCAGAGACCCAGGTTCAAATCCCCACTCTGCCACAAAAGCACACAGGGAGTGAATTTTCTCTGCCTCTCTCAGATTCACCTTCCTTGTAAGCTTGTCCCCATATCCTTGGAGGAAAGATCAAATCAAATAAACACACTATGTTGACATTTGCCAGGCAGTACTATGAATACAACTATCACATTGTGATACCTCCATTGGCTTTTTAAGAAGTTGAGATGTGCATAGGTTACACACGTCTTTTCTCTGTCTGAGGGAGATTAACACTCCTACATGTTTTTAAAAACCTTTTGGGATTTTTCTGGAAATCTGGGGCATCCTCCAGATTTGTACAACTATCTCTCCTTCTTACACCTGGCCTCATTGTGCAGATTTTTTGATCCACACGCTGGGGACAACTTCAGATTTGGCCGGCCTACAGTGAGCCAAAGCAGAAGGTTTACCAAGCCTCTAATGGACTGTCACCTGTGCCAGGCAGGCTGTGCTCATCTTGGTAGCTCAGGGGTTGTACAGGTCTACTCTGGACCCTAGAGCTTCTGCAATTCCAGCTATACCACCAACAGAAGACAGTGGTTCCTGCACACTATTGTGCCTATTGATCAATACATTGGAACTCTGCTTCTCCTGCTGCTTCGAACCAGTTGGTTTTCACTGTCCAAAGGCATCTCCAGGGTCTAGAAGGTCGCTGAGCAACAGTAACATCAGTGGACCGCCTAACCATATCCAGCTAAGTAGCAGAGTTCCCAAGTAGAGGTGAGATAGGAGACAAAATTCCATGGCCCTGGAAGGCTGGGCACAGTCCTGGTGATATGCAGCTTTAAATCCAGCAGACTTTTTATTGAGAGGAATGCGAGGCAGATGGGAGAGTGACTCTCGGCCTTACAAGGCTGTTGTGAATAAAAATGGGAGGATGAAAGGATGCTGTTCTGAGGTCCTCAGTACGCACAGAGATGATCCCAAACATTTCCCTATTTGAGTGGATAACAAGTCAGCTGATTTATTTTCATATGATCATTGGGTTGGGGGCCTGTGTGGTCTGAGGGAACGCCCAGGATGTACCTTTGTCTGGGAGCCTATACGGGCTCTCAGAAGCTCTGCTGTTGCCCATGTACGTTTCTAAGCCACATCACAGACATGAGAAAGGGAAGGAGGGTCCATCTCTCCAAAAATATCAGCAACGATAGCTCAGCCTGGCCTCTGCTATATATAAATGTCTGCTAACCCCTCCCTACATCATCCTGGCATTGTCAAGCTGATCTCCATCTTCTGCTAATTTAGCTTACTTTCCTTTAAGAACAGCAAACAAGTTTCTAGCCCTCAAGGATATGATGGCAGGCTTGAATGTATGTGAGCAGGTTTTCCAGGGATCCAGAAACAGGGTTTCAATATAATACATGGGCTTTCAGTTCCCACGCCACCATGGTGAGCAGAAGTAGACTAAATTCGGCAAAGCAAGAAACATACGCTGTGTATAACATGCATAAATTATACAAGTAGCACAATCCAGGGTTTTTGCTGCACAGAATCCGGATAACCTTAGCTAAGAGATTTGGTGGGTGTTTATTTTTGAAGTGCAACGTATACACACTCAAAGAGCTCCATATTCGACACTGGAAATTTTTGAAACAGCCAGTTCCTAGCAGACGTTAGATTTAGGAAGGCATCATCAGGTTTCTCTGGAGCCTTGTTTTCCCCCAAACAAACCTGCTACGTGAAAGTTCAGTTGATGAAAGAGCTGGTAAATAAATATGTTGAGTACATTCAAGGCAATTGCTCTGCACCTTCAGAAATAAACAGATTATTAACTCCGAGGCAGGTACTTTCCTGCCTGCACACCAAAGGAATGGCGCATTAGTGTGGGTTCCGGTATGTTCCATTTGGTATCAATTAGCACGGGAAGGAAAACAATTCAGTGCGGTAATGAACTCCAAATTGGGTGCATATTAGAGCAATTAAAAGCAATCTTCCCAACTGATGAAATTATTCTAATCAATCATTAAGACCATCAAAAAGTAAAAAAGGGACCGGGCTCAGTTCCGACTGCTAAAATAAGCTGAGCGGCAGACCCTGGGATGATGCTTCAGCAGCACAACCCCGCCTTTGCAACGCCATGCGGACAGTCTCTGCTTTGGAAAAGACTCTACCACCAGAGAGGGGAAGCCTCAATAATTCAGCAGGGGAAAGGGAAAGAGCCAGGGACTTCCTGTAAAGTCAGAAGGCAAGCGTGGAGGGTCAGGCCTCAGAGCCATTCCATTAAAGCACAGACGACAGCAAGTTATTCCAGCAGTCACAGACCTTACCGCAATGGAAAAGTTTACCCAGGCCTGTCAAGATTCTCAGTGCCGAAGGGGGGGAGCCTACAAATTTGGGGACTAGACTCTCCCTCCCCTCCCACCTTCAAACCAATCTCCTGACTCCCCCGTCAGCTTGAATCAGTTCTGCCTTCATTGACAAATCCCAAACAATGATATTGGCAATTCTGCCATCCCAGAGCATCGCTGAGATGTTGGCTGTGTCAAGAGAGATTTCTTGTGGCTTGTGATGAATGCATACATTTATGTCATGTCTAAAACAGGGTTGTGAAATAGGGCTGTGAACCTCCCCTCAGACAGATTCCTCTCTGAAGGCCATCCTTCCAAAGCAAAACACAGGACGGCTATCAGAAATCTGCACTGCCCATCCAATTCTGACTCCTCCCAAACTTCCTGTATTCACAGTATTAAATTCCCCATCCTTCCAGTGATGCACTGGAGATTTCTGTGAACTTTGTTTGTGTACATGCACACACACACACACACAACCCTCATGTTTTGAGCATTTGATAGACAGCATTGCAATTAGGGATGGGCATCCAGCTGACAAACTAAAGTTTGTCACAAGTTTTGGGCGGTTCATGGTTCATGAAGCAAAGGTTAGTGAACTGAAGAACTGCCATGAACTTCTGCTAATTTTGATGCAGTTCTGATGCAGTTCATGGTGGTTCATGAAGAGCAGGCTTTCTGTTCTTCACGAAAAACAGCTCAGCTGGTATAAATGGCTCAGAGCCATTTAAACCACTGCTTTCTGCTCCCTGCCACGGGGAGCATAAAACAGGGGTTTAAATTTTAATTGGTTCACGAACTGATACAAACCAGTCTGGTTTGAAAACCAGTATATTGGTTCGTGGTTCAGTTCATGGTTCAGCCATGAACCAAACTGCAAAAAGGCAGTCCATGCCCATCCCTAGTTGCAATCCACATTTCCACAATGATAATTTGTATTCAAATGCACACACCTCCAACCATGCAAAAGTGGAACACACCAGTGTCAAATGGGCTAAAGAATACTCATGCCATTCTGTTCTGCGCCAACCTGAATCAGAAGAGGGAGAATTTATATCAGGCAACAATTTGGAAATGTTGCTTATTTTAATGAGAATTTTGCAAGGCAAATCAATAAATATCAAAACCCACCAATTTCGCAGCATCGCTAATGGTGTTTCGTTGCTCCAAGTAATTCTGTTGTAACGTATCAGTGAGAAAGGTGGACTTATAAATAAAGTAAATGAATTATTAATTTCATTTCAGGATTTGTTTGCTGCCTTTCTGCCCAATCAGGGCCACCAAGCTGGTTAATAGTTCAAACAAGGCACAATAAAAATTAATCTTCATAACCATTATAACCAAACCTAAAGTACATGTCTAAATGCATAAGGCAACACTGAAAACACAAGAGAAGAAGGAGGGATCATTGCGGGAATGCCAGAGAAAACAAAAATGTCTTCACCTGGTGGCAAAAAGCCAGTGACAGAAGGGAACGGTCAAATCTCTATAGGGAGAGATCTCGAGTCTTATTGCCATGACCAGGAAGGCCTTTCCTTGGGTTGCCACCCGCCTAATCTCAGAAGGTGGGTGGACCCAAAGCAGAGCCTTGGAAGATGACCTGAGCAGTCTGTAAAGTTGCACACTCCAGGTTGTGGCTGGAGATCTCCTGGGATTACAATGGATCTCCAGGCAACAGAGATCAATTCCCTTGGAGAAAATGGCTGCTTTGAAAGGCGGACTCTGTGGCATTATACCCCAATGAAGTTCCTCCCCTCCCCAAACCCCACCCTCTCCAGACTCTACCCCCCAAATCTGCAGGAATTTCCCATCCCAGAGCCAGCAACCCTAGTAGTCAGGTAGGTTAAGGCTGACTCCAATGAACACCAAGACCTATAAGCATTTAAGCAGCCTCCCTTGAATCCCATAAAAACACCCCATGTACATCGATGGAGAACGTTTTAGGTATTTGCAGCTACAGGAGTAGAACTGGCTTTAGGGTGATTAAGGTGACAGGGATCACCCCCAAGGTTCCCATTAGAAAGTTATCGCAGCCTGTAGAACCACATCGCATTTGCATATCTTGTTCACACATAAAATGCCATTTACATAATATTTGCATAGAATATATTAAGGCATTTTGCACCTCCTCCGCGCAATATTAGGTGAGAGACTAGCAGTAGCTGCCTTTATTGGAAAGCTTTTCAAGATCATCAGCAATCTCAATTTACAGGTACTTAGGCACCATGATGAAAATGTTCATTCACGCAAGAAGCAGCAATACAAGGACTCCAATTTATGGGTTTCAAGAAACAATTCCTGGCATATTGGAAACGCGGCAGAAGTCATGCACAGCCTTTGAGTCAGACCAACCAAAAGAAGAAGCAGGGTTTAAGCTCTTGAGTTCTGTAGAACTCTTTACAAGACTGGATGTTCAGTAAAGACAAAAAACAAAGAATGGGGGTAGGGAGAGAAATTCTCTGTGGTCTGGCATGGCTACTTGCAACCACTGTCTTGCAGGAGGCAGGAAGCATTCCCGTTCTCAATTGCCAGCTTTCTTTACTGAGTACTACTAAGTGGCCTAGGGATGTCAGCCACCAGGTGGGACCCGGAGATCCCTTGGAATCACAGTTCATCTCCAGACTACAGAGATCAGTTCCCCTGGAGAAAATAGATGGTTTGGTACCCCACTGAGGTCCCTGACCTCTCCAGGTTCCACCCCCAAATCTCCAGGAGTTTCTCAACCTGGAAGTGGCAGCCCTACACCCCCTCCACCACGCCCCTTGCTGGTGGCCATTAAAGTGGCCAGATTCAGAAACCCTTAAAACATATCGCTCATGGGGGGCTTTCTAGCATTCCCTGAAGCAACTCTAAGCATGAAAGTATCCCTATGCAGTCACGAAGACCAAGCTCTCGAAACTGAGAGTGGAGAATCTTAAATATCTATTCAAAGCATATAGGACCATGTATATACACTTGGGATGGGCTCCAAAGAGCTATTTTAAGCACACCTAACCTCTCTCTCTCTCTCTCACTCTCTCTCTCGGAAAGCGGATGTAGCCCCCGTACACACGTATACACCATATCGTACCCTCTTGGGGGGGGGGGGACTCTCAGCTTCAAAAGTAATTTGGCATACGACATGGAAAGATGACTGCTGTCTGAAGACTTCCACTTCCAATTCCCTCCTAAGTTCATTAAATAAACTCCATTGGCACATGCATAATAGTAATAAAAGCTGTCTGTGCCCCTGAGCATGTTCACTCACCACTACCAGGGTTCACTCACCACTACTAAGTAAAGAAGAGAAGGAGAGGAGAGGAGAGGAGAGGAGAGGAGAGGAGAGGAGAGGAGAGGAGAGGAGAGGAGAGGGAGAGGAGAGGAGAGGAGAGGAGAGGAGAGGAGATTGGATTTATACCCCACCCTTCATTACCAGGAGTCTCAGAGTTGTTTACAATCTCCTTTCCCTTCCCCTCCCCACAATAGACACCCTGTGAGGTAGGTGGGGCTGAGAGAGCTTTTTCGAGAACTGCTCTCTACAGAACAGCTCTGAGAGAACTGTGTCTGACCCAAGGTCACACCAACAGCTGCATGTGGACAAGTGAGGAATCAAACCCGGTTCTCCCAGATTAGAGTCCGTGCTCCTAACTACTACACCAAACCACTAACCACTACACCAAAGACCACACACATTCTGTGTTATGATTTGTGAGTCAGTAAGGATATTTTCAGACATCTCTGAATTGCTCTCTGTAATTTGAAGTTCCAAACTATTAGGTTTTACTTTGAATTGGGACTGGTTATCTGTCCATGCTTCTGAACTAGAGCTCAGTTTCCCCATTTTTTCAATACTGGATAGGTAAAGAAGACTGCATGCAATCTGCAGCAGCTTCCTGTATTTTCATGGTCCCTTCCTCCCCCAACCTCACCAATGTGCACATACACATTGGTCAGACACTGAATAAAAGTAATCTTTGACGTGATTGTACACACACCTGCATCAAGGTTCTTTCTGCTTAGTGTTTCACCAAGGCAGAGTGTATGGCCGAGGACAGACTGGCAATTTGCCCCGGGATGGGACCCGAGCTGACAACAATTCAATACCGGAGTAAATGGAACGTTCACACAGGCACATCTGCCTGGCATCCCCCACCCGTAGCCTACCGGTGCTCTTGCGCTTCACTGCCGGATTAAAAAAACACCTGATAAAAGCCTTCGCAAATCTTGAAAGCCTGCGTTCGTCGCGCGTTTCTCCGCTTCCGGGGAGTCTGAACGCGCAGCCGAAAAGCCGGGAGCAACCCGCGTTGGGCATGAGGCAGCAGTGGTGTGATTGGCTGCGCTTCGCTCCACTGCCCAATGCGGTGCCGGCATTGCAGGGCAAAAAAAAAAATCGACAAAATGCGCTCATGCGCACATACACCCACAGCCGAATTAATGGGGAAACGGCGAATGTAGCACGCCTCCGGCGCGGCAGTCTGAACGCTCCCGCGCGCCTCCGTCCCGTATCTTCCAGCAGCGGCCCCCGCTGTGTGGACAGAAAAACCTGGTATTGTTTAATCCGGGGTTTTTTTGCCGCGACTGGCTACCGGGGCAAATTGCCAGTCTGTCCTGGGCCTATGTGTGGATAAAATACACAAAATTGGTATCTCAATGCTACATCAAGATTTTAAAAAATACTTTATCTGTACATATGTGGGCATCGGGAACATGGTAGGGGGAAATGCAAATGAACTGGAGACTGCAGCATACTGTGCATGTACCACTTCTGAAATTAGTTATCAAGGTTTCTCAAGCCAGAATTCGGAAGTGATGAAACTCAAGGCAAAGCAAAATTCTGGACTGCTAAAGGAACCAGATAAATCTGCTCATTGCTTGGAAGAATGCACAGTTGCTAGTCAGATGCCCTGAGTTCTGCTCAGACCTTCGAGAAAATGTCCCAGATAGTTTACAAAAACTATTTAAAAATCTAATGAGTACAAAATACAGATAATAGTACTTGAAACAATATTAAGGCTGCAACCCTGAGCAAATTTGCCCAAAAGTAAGGCCTGCTAAACAAACTGGGGCTTATTTCTGAGTGAACATGCATGGTCAACAATATAAACGTATATCATAAATGATATAAAAGACGTAATAATTGATCAGTCTTGAGGCTGAGCAATCACTTTTCCCTTGCCTTCCCCTTCCCCTCCCCCTCTATAAACCTCTCTTTTTAAAAACCCTTGTCTTCCTTATAACAGTATAATAAATGCTAGCTCTTTCAGAAAGAGTCTGGGTCTGGAAGATTTTAAACTTCCATAGTGCAGATCTATAAATGTTTAATTTTTTCATCTCTACCCATAAGAAGGTTGTCCGGAAAATACATTATTGCTGCAGATATCGCAGCTCTCCCATTAAGCACGGCTGGTGGTGGGGAATTGGAAAGTGACCACGACCGACTCCCATTTAGAAAGTTTTACAGGGTTAACTGAAGCCATTCGGCAGCATATGCCCAGAATTGAGGCTTCGGGCACTTTTTTTCTTCTGGTGCAAGAATTTTGCTACTTGGACGGTAAAGGAACAAAGCCTAGTGGACATCTCTTGTATGCTGATAAAAAAAAGAGTTCAACAAGGGGCACATTTTCATGCACAGGCTGAGTTACACATCAGAGTGCACATATATAAGTCTGGGGTCCTCCTTCTGTGTAACAGTCCAGCATGTAGGGTTGCCAGCTCTGGGTTGGGAAATATTCGGAGATTTTGGAGGTGGAGCTTGAGGAGTTTGGGGTTTGGGGGAGGGAGGGAGGGGCTCCAGTGCCATTGAGTCCACCTTCCAAAGCAGCCAATGTTTCCAAGTGAACTGATCTCTCTTGCCTGGAGATCAGTTGAAATCCCAGGAGATTTCAACCCCAGCAAGCGTGAGTTGCTGATTCATTTCAGTTCTCACACGTGGGCTGCCTGATTTGGATCAGGACTACAAGCCATGTGAAGAAGGGGCTTCAACCTCCCCCCCGCCTACACAATTTTCTGACCTGGAACATTCCGGGGGGCTACTTGGCCTGCTGGGAAATCCATGTGTTCCCCGTGATGGCACTCACCAGGACTGTTCAGGCCATAAAAACACGTACTCTGTAACGTGAGGATCGGCTTGCATCTTGTCGGATTTCTTATCAGCAGAATATTCTACACTTGATGAATAGCCACAGACGGAATATGTGAACCAGGTCCCTTGCAGTACTATTCAGATGTTCCCCCAGCCGTGACTTGTGAACAGTTCTGAATTTCTTGAGGGACCTAGCCCAATTGTTTGGCTCTTTGATACAGAATCCGTTCCATCATACTGGACACCATACTGATTCTGTGGGGAGATCCCACATTTATTGGGGGGGGGTATTTTTTGTGTGTGTGCCCGTGCCTGGAAGTCCTGGTGACTCCTGCTGGGACATGGAGAAGGTTCAGAGAAGTGGCCTGATAGCCTGTCTCTGGCCTCCCAGCCCTGGAATTCCTTGGAGGTCGCCCATCCAAATACTAGCCAGGGTTGAGATTGGCCTTGCCTGGGTTATCCAGGTCAAGGCCCACATTTATTTATTTAAAACATTTCATTGCTGCCTTTCCCCCCAACTCTGGGTCCCCAAGCCGGTAAACATTTAAACATTATAACAGGGTATAAGATGCAAATATATATATAAAATATTTTTTGAAAATTAAATAAAACGTAAAAAGTAAGCATACGCACAAGAACACTGAAGAGGGCTAATAAAAGTTAGTGAGGGAATGCCAAACAATTTTTTAAAAAGTCTCCACCTGCTGGTGGAAAACAACAATAGAAAAAGACAGAGAAATCTCCCTTGGGAGGGAGTTCCAAAGTTTCAGTGCCAACACTGAGAAGGCCCTTCCTCGAGTTGCTACCAGTCTAGCCCCACCTGGTGGGAGCTCCTGAAGCAGGGCCTTTAAAGATGATTGGAGTGGTCAGGTAGTTTCCTATGGCAGAGGGCAGTCATTCAGGTCCTGGCCCCAAATGGTATAGGCCTTCAAAAGTCAGTACCAGCATCTTGCATTGAGCCCAGAATCAAATCAGGAGCCAGGGTAGATGGAACAAGACTGGAGTGATATGGTCCCTAGAACCTGCTCCAGTCATATGACCGAGCCCCACCCAAAATGACTGGGACATTGCATGAGATTCAAAAAGAATGTAAGGTTGTTGACAAAGGGACTCCAGTGTGATTGAGAGAAAGATGTAAAGACCTCCCAAAAACCATCACATTTCATATGATTTGAAGAAACAGAGAATTGCTGTCTATAGAGTCTGACCCTATTGATCTGCGATCGTGGCCCAAGGATTTTACAATTACATAATTTTTAACTGTCCCCAAATCCAAACACCTAGAATTAAAAATGTGATGAGCAGAGTGTGAGAACTCCCCTCCCCCCATTTTGGAACCCTCGAATTCCTCAATCGTTTTCATAAGAATTCATGTCAAGGATTTGCCAGCTTCCTTGAATACAAACCGAATCTCAAAGGGTGTCCACTGCTCAAAATAGCAGACACCAGCTGACGCCTTTTGCGATTCTCTTTGGAAGGCCTCTGTTTATAGGGAACGAGCTACCCCACTGTTTTTTCCCTCAAAATTTTCAACTGACATGACTGGGAGAAAATTATATTGTCCAAAATGATGGTAGTATAAGCTCCCCAACTGAGTAAATTTTTGTTTAATGGATTTTCAGTAATATTATTATTAGAGCATTTTGAATATCAATCTCAAAACACATTTCCAAAATGTGTGTGTTCTTTACCTTTATATCAATTAAGACAACAATGACAACAACCTCTCTTTTATTTCAGAAAAAGGGAAACAGTGGTGTGTGTGTGTGTGTGTATTTGTGTGAGATTGTGTGATCTCAAGCTGAGAAAGGTCTTTTCTAATGCCCGTTCTGACAAAAAGTAGGATTTTGTTCAACTAGCAGACTTTAAAAATGAAAGAAAAAGGGAGGAGAAAAGCACAAACTGTTGAAGAAAGGAGAGTGGGGAAAGGCAGGGGTTTGGAAACACCACATTCCTGTTGCCTGACTTGGAGAGGACCAGTGATTACTTTGCTTGCCTATGATAAGCTGGGTTCACGAACAGCAAACATGACTGGATGGCTGGAAGTTTAAGAATTCTTTGACCTTTTGGCCAGCGAGGGAACTTTTTTGACAGTTGAGAGAGACCCAAAAAGCCTGAGGAAGAAGCAGCCTAGGATAGATTAAATGAATTACAGAAGGATCAGAGATATATTTACTAAAATATCCATGTAGGAGATCTCCAAACACAGAAAATATTGGGAAGAGGGTTTATAGACTTGAGAATGAGATGTGGTTTCCCACCCAAATACTAACCTGGGCCAACCCTGCTTAGCTTTCAAGATCTGACAAGATTGGGCACGCTTGTACCATCCAGGTCAGGGCACAGAGGTTGGGGAACTGCACGATGCCATCTTGCCCAGCTTCCACCCCACACACACAAACAATCCCAGCTGATGACCCTATTTCAGCACTACCCAAGAGCCGCCAGGTCTCCCGCCAGCAGTCCTAACTGTCCAAGAAAAAGAAAGTTAAAAGCCGTCAGCATCAGCCCCACTACATCACTTCCAGGGAAAATCCAGACATAGGGTAGCTTTAGGAATCACCGGTTGCAGTCTAAAAGATACTTTTACCTTTACACATTTATCTGTTATTTTGACGTATTTATTGCTTTACAGCTGTTGACTTTATAACCTTAGCTTGTTACTTAGTTTGTCTTTGCACATCTTCATCATGTTACATGTTAATTCACTGTTCAGCCCCTGTTTATGCAAGCCACCCTGAGCCAGCCTTGGCTGGGAGGGCGGGGTAGAAATGTGAGGAAACAATAAAATAAATAAATAAATAAAAGGATACAAGAGGAACTAGGCCCAAAAGGGATAAGGTAAGTATTGTGTGGTTGACTGCACCAGTCTACATTTTGCCCGATCTATCTTTAACAAGGAATACACCATTCCTTGTTAAATAAATGAAGCTCTTCAGATTGTGTTTTGTTGCTACCACAATACAGTTTATACACCTCCGCCTACATACACACAGAGATGCATTCCCATGTGTGTGTCGCTATCGGAACCCCACGATGCAAAAGCATTGTGTCCCTTAAATACATATTTATACTTTCCCCATATGTTTTATAAACCTCATCTAGTATGATATAAAGTTGTAATAACCAGGGGGAGGAAATAGGTTTCGAAAGGGACCGAGCAGAGCTGCAGAATGCCTTCGTCGTGGGCAAAACAGCTCATCGGGGACTTGTTGTTAGTGAGTGAAACATTTTGCAGCAGGTCAAACCAGCGTCATTTATCAAGGAGCAAGAAAAAAACAGCATGTTTTGATGAGAAACAGATGCCTGTGCTTGTGAAGTTTCTCTTTTTTATGAATGGGCCAAAATTCGGCATCTGCAAGACACAGCCTGAAATGACTTCAGCATTTGGCTCTAGCCTGGAGGACACAATGGCTCCAAGTATGTAAGGGAAATGATGGAGACATCCCATGAGGCAAATAAAAATACAAGCAAGGAGAGATAAGTGTATTACCAAAATAAATTTCCAGCGTCAGCACTTACACATGAAACAGTTAGAATCAAGAGGACAGTGTCTCTGAGTATGTACGAAGGACACAGCCTTCATCACTGGGTAACCCCCGCACATCTGCAAAGAGGCAAAAGGGCTTCCATAGTTCAAAGTCCTCTTTTTAAAAAGAAATCAAGCCTTTTTCGCACAGCTCTTCTTCTCCAAGCAAGACCACACAAGATTTCTTTCACTGCTATGTTTGTTGGAAGACGCTGGCTGTGTTATTTTTAAAGTACTTATACTGTCCATAAGCCTCTATTTTTAAAAAAACACAAAACAGGCCCAGCAACATCCTGGAACAGCAAGTTCATAGGACCATGTGCCCCATAGGTCTTTAGAAGCCAAGCGCTAGGGAAGGATAGGCTAGCAACTGGCAGCCCCATGCTGGGCCACGTGATTCAAATGACTAATGTGAAATTCAGGAGCAGCCTTCTGTCACAACTTCCACCTCCCCTTAGATCTGATTTACCAGTAGCGGTTGGCTTTCTGGTTAGCATTCTCAGCTGTCCACCCAGAATTCTTACCAATATGACCCCTCCTTTAGGTCTTGCATAAGGTTTTCTGAAGACCCCTCACTTCCTTCCCAAGAATAACACAGTCCATCTACGTTCACTATTCTGTTGAGAAGTTAGACTGTTTGCAAACATTCCGTAACATTCCAGTCCACAGGCTCAGGCTGACAGGGAAGGGACCACAGGTGACATGTGGCAAAACCAGCTGTGAGCCTGGACTCATACCACTGCACTATGTGGCACTGGCATACCATCCAACCTACCTTGCTCAGGCATTTGAGACCCCATGGAAGTGACGCTAGTGTTCAAAACATCGTTCACAGCTGTATCACAGTACAGGCCGCGCTGGACATCGTGTTCACTGTCTGTCTGGTCACTCTCTTCATGCCCGCTGTCTTTCAAGCTGTTCCCCTCCAAGTCCTTGAATGTCGAACTGCTGGGTGTAAGGAAGAAAAAGAAACAATGACTTACCCCCACCAAACCACATCAGAGGAGGTGAAAGTCCTTCTTGGCCCAGAGGGTGTTGGAAGCCTCAGGCACGATCGGCAGTGTTTCTGTCACCCAAGAAGGAGAAAGAAATCTTCCTCCAGCAGGGCAATCACGAGCCACAAGGGGGTCTTTTCAGGACAAGAGAGCAGCAGCTACACCCCTTGATCTGAACACTCATCACACACTAAAGCTAGCGAGAACCGGAGGCAGCCCCAAGGTGTGTGAGAGGGGGGGAAAAAATTACAGATGATCCTCGCTCTTATTCTTGCTAGCAAAAGAAAAGTCATTGCTCGTGGAACAAAGCGAGAAGAAGGAGAGAGTCTGAGCAAAGCACAGCCAAAGCTATACTAGAGGCAAGATGGGCGGGAGGGGGGGAAAGACACCTTCTGTGCTAGAAGAGTAATCGGAGGAGACAAAGTACAACCGCAACTCAACCTATTCAGCACAGTGTGACACGTACAACTCTGAACTCCTCCAACGGCAGAGGAACAAAAGTCTCCCATGATTATGAACAATGTAAGGCTGAGCATTACTAGGTTTGCTTAAGTAGAACTCCCAGGCTGGGTTAAGTAAGTGTACGGGAAACACCGAGCAATACACAGAAGCTGGGAGAGGCATCCATGTAACTGATGTAATATTTAAGCAACACGCTTCCTTTAAGGCTAGCTTTCCCCGGCAGGCAGCTTGAAATGCACACGGTCCTGGGGTACGTTTGGAAAGCATGCAGCATAGTCAACTTGCTGAAGCTAAGAAAGCTGGTCAGTGCATGGATAGGAGACCTCCTGGGAACCTCATGTATTCCTCCTTGGGTTCCGTAAAGGGAAAAGGTGATCAACAGTAATAAACAAATGTAGCAGAACTTGAACCCTGAATGGATTTTGAACTCAGGATCTGAAGGATGTCTGGCAGGTGGGGATTCTCCTTGGAGCAGCAGTGGGAGAATTAATTTTTTTAAAAGGTAGCACTGCATGTGGCATCAAGTCACTTTCAGTAATAACATGGATGTGACATGCAGTAGCTCTAGGAATCAACAGAAGCTCTGTGGTAAAACAATAGTGCTTCTTGCAATTCCTAGAGCTATCCTATGTCACATTTATATGGGAAGTAATGTAGGGGCACAGTCAGTGGCCCCACAACATCCACAACATTCCCCAGGCCCAACTGAGAGTAGGACTACAACATAGGGGGGAGAAGTATGCACATATGGCCCCCCAACAGGACAATTACTGCCCCCTGGAGCTGTTTCAGGTCAGCTAAACCACACAGGAAGCGAAGGCTGAAGCCTCTTCTCCACTTATGCTACAGTCCCAATCAAAATTAGGCCCCCGCAATGCTTGAGGAATTAGTTCCCACCAGCCACCCAACTGACTGAAGGCAACAAGAGCCGGGTCAGGAAAACCTCGACTGAAGCGGTTGAAAGACATAACATCTAGTTTGGTCCTCAAGGAGGGGACCAGCCAAGGAATCAAACAATAGTCTCTTTTTTGATTTGGATTTTTTTCCAAGTTTTTTGTATGGCTTGCTCACAGGTGATAGCCATCAGGCGATCTGCCCTTGCCACCTGCCTTTACCTTCTCCCTCCTCTGCCTGTCTCACCCCACAAAAGCCCATGTCTGACAGCACATGAGGCCAACCCAAGTTTCTCCAACCAATCCTAAAAGACTTTTTCACCTTTTTTCCCCCATCACCACTGCACATGGCACCAGCTGTATGCGGTAGCTGCCAGAGCTCCAGGTCTGGATGCCGTGACTCGTCATGATGTCAAGTGTGCACAGCCATCATTAAGGGCCAAACTGTCATTGTGACAGCAGATGGATGGGATAAGTAACAGCCCTCTGAGTGCAAGCTAGGGACTGGGTTGGCTTGTTGGACTAGAATTGGGTTCAGATTCCCACTCCACCATGGAAGCTTGCTGGGTGACCTCGGGCCAGTCACACGGTCTCACCCTAACCTACCTCACAGGACCGTTGTGAGCACAAAACTGAAGAAGGGAGAACAATGTAAACATCTTTAGGGAAATAAAGTTTGAGTCCAGTGGCACCTTTAAGATGAACAAAGTCTTATTCAAGGTATAAGCACACTGTATCTGAAGAAGTATGCCTGGACACAAAATCTTGAATAAAATTTTGTTGGTCTTAAAGGTGCCACTGGACCCAAACTTTGTTGTGCTGCTTCAGACCAACACGGCTGCCCATCTGAATCCCTCCGTAGGAAAGGCAGACAGAAACCCTCAAATTAACCCACATCTCCCCAGACAAAAGTTTGCCACAAACATAGAGCAGTAGACAAGGCTGGTTAAGGTGCTCACGCTGGTAAAGGAGGTCTCAGACCAGACTTCCCTCCAGTCCAGCCTTACTGTCTGTACCACCAATGTTTTCTTTCCACCATCAGAACTGTAGACTGAGATTGTGCTTTAAGTACAGCAATGACGTTGTAGTATTAGCTCCTCCACCTGACCCCATGTCTGATGACCAAGCCCTATCAGCACCAACCTCTAAGCCTGCTCCTCAGCTGGTCTTCCTGTTGGTCTTCCTGTAGAAGGCCGTGCCCAGCTAAGCACCTACCACCATGCCCTCTGCTGCTGCTTCTTGGATGCTTGATCTCCTACTTGACCCAAACCGTCCTGCCTGTCTCTAATCCTTCAGTTGCTATTCTTGGATATGTTTGTCCCTCCCACTTTGTATTAGGCTGTTCAACATCTACTCTCAGTCAACCACCAGTCAGCTCCCCGCACAACCCAGTCACAAGCACTTGTACAGGATACAGCTCCTAAGGACTCCTACAAAGGCCAAAGCTCAAGGACACTTGCTCATCTCCCCTGGGAAGGAAATGCCTTGTTAATCACTACTGTGGCTGTCAGTTGGGACACATCCAAAGACTTCTAATGACAAGTTTGGGTCCACCAGTCCAGAGCTTCTTGTTCATGCAGCACAGCCTTGCAAGGTGCTAGACTAGAGAGCATGGAAAAGTCAGTTTGCAAATCAGCAGACCAAACATCTCCTGGGAATAAAGTTGCCCCCAAAGCACCAATGCCTACACACTATCCCTTCTATAGAGCCCTAAGAAAAGTCAGGTGTTCTCTTTTCCTCAAAACCTGAATGTGATAACTTGTTTTCACCAGGCATAATCTGGTATAAATGATCTAGTAAAAGCTTTCTGTCTAAAGATCTGGCCTAAAACCACAAAATCACCAGGCTTTGTGTTGAAACCAACCAGGCCATGGGAATGGCTCACACTTCAAAGGTTCAGAGAATTATGCATGTCCACCCGTATGCAAAGCCCTTTCCAGGTCTCCATGGTAACAAACTGGACCACCTACCATGGCATCTTTTGAAGAACCAGGAGGGGGGGGAAGAGTGACTGGGGAGGAAGAAGAGCCAGAAGAGGGCCGCAGCAAATGCACTCCAATTGGTACCTCTTCCTGCCTGGCCTTTTCAATAAAGACATCCCTGCAGAAGCCCTTTAAAGCCAGGACTTAACCAGCGTGCCTGCACAGCAGAGAGCTGGAGAGAAATTGATTCGGAAAGACCAAACGGATTAATTAAAGAGCAAGGTTTTAAGATTCACACCGCAAACTTAAAGCAGCAATCACGCTTCCCCAAAAGCGACGTTTTGCTGGATTAAAAACACACCGGAGGATTAATGGTTGACATTTTAATTCTCTGATGACTACATCATGTTCACGACATTCATTAGGGTAAGTCTGCAGCTGTGCCCTTTTGTTGCAGTTCTTCCTTTTTTCCCCCCTTAGGTTTCTCCCTTGACAGCCCAAGGATGCTCTTGGCACACCCTGAACATATGAAGTTGACCATCAGACCATTTGTCCCTCTACCCCGTAACTGTCCTCTTTGACCGTGGCTCTCCAGGTTCTCTGATAGAGAACTTTTCCAGCTTTGCCATCCAATATCCTTTAACTAGGGCTACCTCAGACTGGATTTTAGGACCTTCTGCACACAAGCCATGTGCTGCACCATTAAGATTGGGGCTTTCAGAGAGAGATGTCATTATTCTTCAGGATGGGCTTAGATACTGTTTACATGCTAGATTTGTTTACAGACTACCCTGCATCACCCTCCTTGCATGGATGGCAATCATTTCACTATGGGGGGGATTAGCTGTGGGTCTGAGATACAGCTGATGTCATATCCCAAGACCCAGATAAGGTCTCAGGACACGATAGAAGAGGAGAAGCTGCCAGAAGGTTCAGTGTTCCCTCTAAGCTGAGTTAGTGTGCACTACCTTCACAGTTTTTTAGCCTCTGGCTCTCACATTTTTGTCTTTTCTCAGGTACAATGGCTCCAGAGCAAACTAATTTATGCAGCAGCCAAATCCCTCACAACTTTGATGTAAGTAGCTCACAAAGTAGACTCCACGGCTTAGAGGGAGCA
Organism: Gekko gecko; assembly: GCA_029375565.1. Taxonomy (NCBI): domain Eukaryota; kingdom Metazoa; phylum Chordata; class Lepidosauria; order Squamata; family Gekkonidae; genus Gekko; species Gekko gecko. Next base: position 25,511,600 of record JAPDNY010000012.1, on the reverse strand, counting down.
CTGGTTCCAATAATTCCAACATACTCATCATCAAGCTTGGGCTGGTCTCCCTTCAGGAGGAGGAGGAGAAGAAGAAGAAGGAGCAGAAGCAGAACCCAAAGCAGCAGCAGCAGAAGAAGAAGCAGCAGCAGCAGTGGAGGAGGAGGAACAGCAGCAGCAGCAGAAGAAGAAGAAGAAAGAGCAGAAGCAGAATCCAAAGCAGAAGTAGAATCCAAAGCAGAATCAGAAGAAGAAGAAGCAGAGGAGGAGGAGGAGGAACAGCAGCAGCAGCAGAAGAAGAAGAAGAAGAAAGAGCAGAAGCAGAACCCAAAGCAGAAGTAGAATCCAAAGCAGAATCAGAAGAAGAAGAAGCAGAGGAGGAGGAGGAGGAGGAGGAACAGCAGCAGCAGAAGTAGACTGTTCCCGAGAGTACAGAATTTGAGCCACCCACCCTTGTGATACAGTATTTTAGAGCTCCTTGACCATTGCAGGAGCAACAACCGATGGCACCCTCTGGTCTTCTGTACTCTGTCCATGATCCTGATGACTTCTGACTCAATGTGACAAGTTTGCAGTTGCCTAAACCTATCTAATTTCAGGAGTGGAGGAGAAGAGTGCCAATAAACTGCATATCCACATAATCTGGGGTTTTTTTAACACACTTGCTTTTCTAGCAATACAACAGTCCACTTATATGAGAGGCCTACCTAGAAAAGGATTCTCACAGAGTCACTTTTCTTAAGTATGGCCAGATTCTCATGAAATAATTATCCTTCCCGTCTAAATCAGAATCGAACAGTGCAGTTCTAAACAGAGTTACATCCTTCTGAATCCATTCCAGGCAATCGGCTTAGAAAGATATAACTCTGCTTAGGATGGTACTGTAGCTCACCATCGGAGCAGACTACACAGGTTAGTTTAACGGTATGTAAGACACAGAAAAGATGAATACATTTCTTCTCTGAAAGGACAAACTCCGCACTGGATTGTAAGGAACAATATGATACAGGCAGTAATTTCCCCCACCAGCAATTACACAATTTGTGGTTAAATATCATGAACAATGCAGACAAATACCTTCCCTTCTCTTTTCTGAATAGAAGTTGCTCATGCCATATGCTTACAAGTGCCACACTCATTGATTCTTTAAAAATGCAAATGGAAAGGAATTCAATGAGCCACATACAAAGCTGGTGAGAACAAGCTGGTTCTTTCCCCTGATCATGACCAAGCTTGCTGGGCCCCTCTTCCTGCATGCATTTGCATGCATATGAATATAAACTGTGCATACATGGGCCCTGCCCTCCCTGCCTGGGAAAGTTAATGGAGCAGCATGCCTAATCACAGGAACAGGGTGTGTATAGATGGTACCTGAGTAGGAACTGTGCCCATGTAAGGCAAGCATGCTTGGGAAGGGAGAAGCTAGTGCACTGGTTCCCTTTATGCACACTGGCCATGGACACACGTACAGAATGTGTATAGGGCAACAGGTGAACCCCAAGTCAGGAGTAAAACCAAACAGTTCTCATTTCTGCAGCCAGAGTCATCAGCTTCTTGTAAGCAGGAAATTAGAAACCATTTTTGCCTGCTCCAAAGTGCTTCTGAAATGTTAGTAATTATTATAAACAAAAATTCTCCAGAGACCAGAGATTCATCCCAGAGTTTATGCTTGGATGAAACCAGGCCACAGACAGATTTATTTTAATAATGCAGAAAGAGCGGCCGGTGGATGGGAATGAATTGCAATACAAATGTTATTTTTTTCCTTGCCATTCAGACTGGAGGAAAAAAGTGAGAACGCATGCAGCCCAATTACCTACTCCCGTACAAGTTCCTTTTCTCTCCTCACATGGCAGGGAGCTCTCTCCATCTACATCTATCATTTTATTTTTCACATTCAAACAGCATAAACTCTATGAATGTTTAAGTTGTCAGGGTAACAGGACTCTGCCTGACTCGTCACCACCACCACCCATATGAATGAGACACGCATGCACACAAAATCCCCTAAATGCCACAAACAGTATAATTTTAATAGGATGTACGTTCTGTGGGGTTTTTTAAAAAAAAATCAAAGGAACAGATTCTGCATACAGCAACTGAGGATATAATAGGAGGATGGGGAGAAAGGAACTTTAGACAATGGAAATTTGGCTCAAAACGGATTGCTTCCTCAAAAAACACACCCCTACATACCTTTTTATTAAATGGGCTCTGCTGTTCACATAGTTGGAATCAAAGGAGTAGTTTTCAGTCTGAAACGAAAGGGAGAAAACAGAGATGGTTACATACATTAGTCATCCACTGTGTTGAACAGCCCGATGCTCTGGAGCAAAGACGCCATAGATCAATGGCCAGCTCAGGACTGAGGCTCGTGTGACAACTGTGGCCCAGAAGTGCCAGTAGGTTAGTGCAGACAGAATGCTGCTACAGATTCATTTCCAGCATGCCCAAAGCTGAGGTGCACAGTGTTCTCTATGCGGGGTCAGCCACCTCCAATTGCATCAGCTTATGACCTCCGCATATGACCTTGGGAGTGGACTGGGATGTTCAAATGGCCTGGGAGCGAATGAGGCTGCATGGCTGTGCTGCAAGCTGGTGTTACAGGATCAGACCTGGCCAGTGACACCAGCAAAGGGCACTGGGCCCCCTGTTGAATCCTCCTGCATCCAGGAGGTAATGGATGAGCCAACAGCCATCGTTGACACCACTGACCAGGACTTTGTCAGGTAGCCATCGCGGTCCTGGAAGAGCTACTAGGGTTTGATGGTGCTGGCTCCTAGGTGCCAGTGGCCCTCCAGGGTACTGGCCCACCAGGAAGGCCCCCTGAAACTTAAATGGCCAGTCCACCTCTGCTAGCCCGTACTATGCTGGAGAGGGACATATGACTTGCCCTAAGAAAAGCCACCATAGTCCCAGGCCTTAACAAGATCAGTTCGCATGCACACCGGGGTTCAAGCGAGGTGCTGGCTTTAGTGAATGGTTATCTGTAATCACCTGGTTCCACTGAAAACTACACAGGAGAAACCAGCGTAACAGAAGTACATTGTTCAACCCACAAGGTACCTCCTTTATATTAAAGAAACATTGTCCACAGATTCTAATCACGATTACCAGAATGTTGCATCAGAAACATTTCCCAAACTGCATTGCACAGACTCCAGATCAAAACTTAGCTCTGTTATCCTGCCTCTGGCATTAGCCTTTGGTCCTCTTCTTAAGTTGAAATGAAGCCTAAATGTGTTTAAAAGCATTGCCTGGCATTCATCTCTTCGTATCCTAGCCTCTCCCACTGTTTATTGTCTCCCCACCATGCACACTGGTCTACATGAGACTGTAATTTCCCCAGGGCTGGGGCCTGCTATTGGGTTTCATTCATTCTGCAACCCAGCATGCGAGCGGGTGGCATTATTGTTCCTTTAATTACGAAGCTAGCATGTGAAAGCACTCGGCTGGTGTTTTGATGCAACCAGATGGAGGGAACAGAAATCGGTCCCTATAGGTGGGGAAGACCCCAGAGATATACAACAGATCTTGGATTCCCCCCCCCCCCAAAAAAAAACCCTCCTCCCATGGCTGGTTTAAAAAAGATATGTATCGGTCTTTTCTCCCTGATGGGGACCCAAAGCAGCTTATCAAATTGTTCTACCCTCTTCTGCCATAACCTGACAACGCCACCCTGTGAAGTAGGTTGGGCTGAAAGAACATGGTAGGTCCAAGTTCACCCAGCAAGCTTCCATGGCAGATTGGCAGCTAGTTGACACTTCCAGGTCCTCATCGGACACTCAGACCACTGCACAGTACATGGTGTTCCAATGTAGGCATGCCCTCTTGCAGCTAGACGGGGCTGGGAGTTACACTCAAGAGACACAAGTAGCTTGCTACTTGGTCCCTTCAGCCTGGGAGCTAAAGTGAAGGAACTGGTTCTTGGAGAACGCACATCTGAGAGAACACTTCTTTTGAAACCCGTTTCCAACGAGATCCCTTTTAACTGCAAAGGGAGCTGCTCCCGAGCAGCTCAAAGAACCACGTAGGGTGGGAGAATTGCTCTTGCAGAATGCACACCCTAAAAGTCCAGTAAGAAGCCCTGCCATGATACCTCTGATTGAGCCCCGCTCTTCTCAGATTTAGCAGAGGGGCTGGATGGTGGTAGTTGGCTCCAAATATTCATGGAGGTGAGCCCAACAAGACCTGCTACAGCCCTCTGGGCTCAAGGGGCTCCAGTAATAACTATTATCATATGGCATTGTGTGTAGTATGGCCAGGAGATCCTAGGACTGTCTGGCAGCCTGAAGTTCTAGCTCTTTTAGCATTATGTACCACTAGGTGGTGAGCTAGACTTATTTTTCAGGCTGAGGAGGCTCTGAAAGAGCTGTGACTGACCCAAGGCCACCCAGCTGGCTTCATGTGGAGGAGTGTGGAATTGAACCCAGATCTCCAGATTAGAGCCTATTGCTCTTAACCACTACATCACACTGGCTCCCAGTAGAGATGTGACTTGGGTGGGAGCTGTCCCTGGTACTGAAATGAGGGGGGCAAGTCTTGAGAAAGTTCTGCCATGGCTGTTGTAGATTTTCCAAGCTGTATGGTCGTGGTCTTGGCATTGTAGGACCTGACTTTTCACCAGCAGCTGTGACTGGCATCCTCAGAGGTATAACACAGAAAGATGGAGTACTCTCTGTGTCAAGGAAAGAAGAGAGTTTAAAAATAAATAGGGTATTGTTTCCTGTTCTGAAAAACACAAAATGCTCTACATCTTACAATAGCACTATGGATAAGATTAGAATTTCAACAGCCAATCCATATGCAAAAGAACCTCCTCAGGAAAGCTCCTCTGTTAGCATGTCACAGCCTGGGGAACTCTTACAAGATAATGACTCAGCCCTCCCCCACCTTCCTGAGTAGATATAAATTACCTGCCTACCATTTTTCTTCTCACCTTGACACAGAGAGTACTCCATCTTTCTGTGTTATACCTCTGAGGATGCCAGTCACGGCTGCTGGTGAAACATCAGGTCCTACAATGCCAAGACCATGGCCATACAGCCCGGAAAATCTACAACAACTAATGAACTCCGGCCATGAAAGCCTTCGACAACATATTTTGCCATGACCTTTCTGTTCAAGTTGAGTGCTTCGTGACTGAAACAGGGGGGCTGCAGTGGTGGTGGCTGTCCCCAGAGTAGTTCTCATGAGCTGGAAAGGGAGGGAGGGAAAGGCAAAATAGATATGCACTAACTAGGCACAGGGAAGCTGGAGAAGCTATGTACAGCATTCACACAAACACAAGAAGGTGCTTTATACTGAGTCAAACCCTTGGTCTGTCATGGTCAGTACTGGCTACCCTGAACGGTAGCAGCTCTCTGGTGTCTCGGGCAGAGGTCTTCCACATCACCTGCTACCTAATCCTAACTGAAGATCCTAAGGGTTGAATCTGAGATCTTTTGCAAGCAAAGCACATGGTCTACCACTGAACCACATGTCAATTTCACACAAGCTGTTGCACAGCTATTAGCCACAGGGTTATTAGCCACAGGATATAGATGGGAATTCTCAGTCTGGAGCAGGTGATGCACTCTGTTCTTGGTGCTGGGGGGGGCAGCAGTGGGAGGGCTTCTGGTGTCCTGGCCCCACTGCTGGACCTCCTGATGGCACCTGGTATATTTTGGCCGCTGTGTGACAGAGTGTTGGACTAGATGGGCCATTGGCCTGAACCAACGTTGGCTTCTCTTATGTTCTTATGTTCTTATGGCTGCATTTTGCCTTGCAGCTTCATGCAATTTCCCCCGCATCTACTCAATCCTCAAAAAAACAGGATTGAGTAGACACGGGGGGAAATCGGGCGAAGCTGCGGGACAAAATGCAGCCACGCAGCACTTAGTGTGAAATTGACACGGTCCATTGGGGCAAAACGGAAGAACAAGCGCGGAGAAGCGCTTGTGGGAAATCGGCCACAGTGTGTGTGTGAAGTGGACTCTGTTTGACAGGGGAGACCATGATTTAAATTCTTATTCAGCCACAACATTCTCAGGATGACCTCGGGCCACTTCCTGAGTCTATTCCCATCGCAGACAGGTTGTGAAGGTGAAGCAGGAAGCAGGCCAGAAGCCCCGTATGCTACACCCCGAACACCTCACAGAAAACGTGGGATTGAAATGTCGCAAAATTAAGAAGGGAAATAAACAGGCCCCATTCTGTTCCTCAAGACTGCCAGTCCTGTTCAGACCCTTTCTGAGTACCAGCATTTCACCACATGGCATTCCACCCATTTGCCAGCTTCAGCCAAAAGGATCAGAAACTTGATTGTTGAAAAGAAAAGACTGGCAGGCTAGGAATCCTGCTCATCACCAGCTACGCCAAGGAGCAGAAACACCTGGACACCACAGATGGGGAAAGAGGAGCTGGCATACGCAGCATCACAGAGGCTGGCCCATCCAGCACAGAAGTATGATGTCTGACTGGCAGTGCCTCCCAGAGATTTCTCATGCAGAACCTGTTTTCCTGAGAGCCACTGACTAGAGATCCCAAGGGGCAGACCGGAGCCCTTGCTGCTGATGAGCCATTGCTTTATGATGGAATTACAGTCCCCTCCCAGCCAGAAAACCAAGACCAAGTTGCCCCAAAGCCTGCAGACATCTGAATCTGTTTTTTTGTTTGTTTTTTTTAAAGGCATTCAAACACTCCAGGCCCCGCTGATCATTCCATAAACATTTGGCAGAAGATGGCTGGCTGGCTGGCTTGGCGACCACGGCACCATTTGCAGGGAAGAAACAATGTGACCACACTCTGTTACAAAAACTAATTGCTTTTTAATTCCCCGACGGACCCCGTTTGTGTGTGTCAATTTGACTGAAAGTTCAAAAGGTGTTTTCTTATTAGCGTATAATTAGCGTGCTAAAATATTTACCGCATAGCTATGTAAATGGCAATCAAGGTAAATCCCCAGCTGGAGGGGGGAAAAGTTAAAATGGGACCTCAGTAATGCGTCTGAAACCCTTTTATTGTATTCAACGGGGGAGGGGGGCGCGGCACATGCCGATAGACTGGGCTTTCATTTTTTAACACTGAAGCGAACAAAACAATGTGTGAAATTTAAAGGCTGCAGGGCGGTTGGAAGGGGGCAGACTGAACCATGAAGGTTTTTTCTAGCAGCAGTGGAACATGTAAAGGATTTGCCATCTCTTTCGGATGGGCAGAGGCTGTGTAAAACCTACAAGCCTTTCTCAGGCGTGGTGCTGTGGAGACGCTGCATGTCTCAATCCCTGCTTCTCTATGCAGCTCCAAAAAGACAAAGCACCTCTGTCTATTTTTTTTTTCACATGGAAGATGCCAGATGTATCTTCATTTACTACAAATCCTGTCCTTCCAGCTGCTTTTCTATTCTCAGGAGAAAAGATATGAGGGGGAGGCATTTGGAATGGAAAACCAGCAGAACAGAAAAAAAATTAAGTGTGCCTCTCTTTTGACCATTCTGCCTTCAAACAGTCTATCTCCCGAGGCTCTGACTGATGGTAAAAGTTCCAAGGGAATGAAATAGGATTGCCAGGTCTGGGTCGGAGAATACCTGGAGAATTTGGGGGTGGATGCAGGAGAGGGGAGGGGAAGGGTCTCAGCATGGTACAATGCCATAGAGTCCACCATACAAAACAGCCATTTTCTCCAGGGGAACTGATCTCTGTCAGCTGGAGATCAGTTGTCAAAGCGGGAGATCTCTAGGCCCTACCTAGAGGCTGGCAACCCTAGAATGAGAGCCCCAATGCCACATCCAGTTTAGGTTGCAGGTGGGAGGGACCAAGAAAGAGCTTATTTATTTACATATTTATACCCCAGTTTTCTCCCCAGTAGGGACCCAGACTGGCTTACAGCAACATTCTCCTCTCCTCCATTTTATCTCTATAACAGCAATACTATGAGGTAGGTTAGCGAGGGACTGGCCAAAGGTCACCAGCAAGCTTCCATGGCAGAGCAGGGATTCAAACCCAGGTCTCCGCAGACCACAGTCAAACACTGGAGTCACTACACTATGTTGACTTGGTTGGGCCTGGCAGGCCAACGTGAAGGCCTTTGTGGTCTCTGCCTCAGCTATGTTTGCACGCTTATCCCAGACCAAACTTTGCTCGATGGCGGCTAGGATCACTTTAGGTTTCTCATTCCCGCTGTTTCAACTTGGATCTGACTTGGCTTTTGCTCCTCCTTTGTGCTATTTGAAATGGCAAACCTTTCTCTCTGTGCCATTTTCTAGTTTTCCCCATCAGATGTACACAGGAAGAAACCGTGCATGAATACATCAGCTTTATGTCTGCTAAATGCATACTGGTGGTAGAAAGAGCCCTGTAGGGTTTTCAAGGCAAGAGACATTGCCTGCCTCTGCACAGCAACCCTGGGCTTCTTTAGTGGTCTCCCATCCAAACACTAACCAGGGCCGACCCTGCTTAGCTTCCAAGATCTGATGAGATCAGGCCAGTCTGGGCCATACAATGAAAGAACCCACACAATACACAAAATATATTTTCAGATACAAATGGGTTTGAAAAACTACAAGTGGAAAGCGGAGGACCAAAACTATAGGGCAAAAAATAGAAACAGAAATGAAATACAGTACAATAACTCGCTTGGGATGGGAAGAACCAAGGGGGAAATGCACCCCTACGATTCCCTAGAGCTGGTAGGGTCCAAAATCTGCAACAACACAAAGACACTCTCTGTCAGAGCCTCAGAATCCAAACGCAATCTCCTGAGAAGTCTCCCATGCCAGATGATGAAAGCATGACCTCACTTCCCGTTTTTTGTAGCCGCTTCCCTTCTTCTCCGGCTTAGTAATGTATGATTCATAAGCACAATGCACAGGCCCTTAAGCGTGGTTATTCCAGTTGTGCCACTGTTTAACACAGTGTATTTTTCCTCCTTCAAAACCCCTTTGTTTCTCCTTTTCATAAGAACAGGTATGAAAACCAGAACAAAAGGGAACGGAACAGCTCTCGTGTCACAGTCTATTAGGCTGTGGAAATGGTTCCCAGGGGGAAGCAACAGGCATTCTGCATTGCTTGGCTTGTTCAGAATAGAGCTGGACAAAGCACTAAGGAATATCCAGCAAGGAACGATGTGTGTTGGCTAAGAAGGTTTGACAGCTGTTGCGTCTGAAAAATCTGTGGTTCTGTTAGTAATAAGATCTCTTCTCTCCCCCACCCCACAAAAAAATTATCCTCCCAACCCTACACAGTTCAAGTCTGAGCCTAAAGTGTGTTCCTCCATAATACTTACACCACAGACTGAAAACTAGTTTTAGCCTAACACTTATTTATTTATTTATTTAGATTTACTAGGCCACCCATCCCTGCAGGTAGAAGAGAAGAAGAGGAAACTGGATTTATATCCCACCCTTCACTACCCAAAGGAGTCTCAGAGCGGCTTACAAACTCCTTTCCCTTCCCCTCCCCACAACAGACACCCTGTGAAGTAGGTGGGGCTGACAGAGCTCTGACAGAAACTGCTCTGTTTCAAGAACAGCTGTGCCAGAACTATGGCTTGCCCAAGGTCATCTAGCAGGTGCAAGTGGAGGAGTGGGGAATCAAACCCAGTTCTCCCAGATTAGAGTCCGCACACTTAACCACTACTCCAAACTGTAGAGCTCAGGATGGCTTATAACCGAGTAGTATACAAAAAAAAAAATTCTAAATTAAAAACAGGATTAAAATTATGCGCCACCATGCACATGGCTGTGATGTCACGGAAAGTTCACAAACATTTTAACTGCTCAGGGCGAAGGCATTACAAATAGGATAGTGACAAGTGCTTCAGCTTCCATAAGGGAAAGTTCAGTTTTGATGGAAGAAAAATCTTACACACAGCTTTTGGAGTGGTGGGGTGGAGACAGAGCTGGTAGGAAGGAGCCCATGAGAAACAAGAGCAAAGCAGGGAGGATACTAGAGGAGGAGCCAAGAGGAAATTTGAAGAAAAACTCACACAAAGAGACAGGAGAACTACAGATCCTTGGTAGGAAGACAGTGAAAAGAGAGGATGCTCATCTGAGACCTCCCGCCAGGTTTACCATTGCTTTTGACGGTGCGGAAGTACAACCAGCTCCCTCCCTCATGTCCTTAGAGCTCTCCTCCCTGGAAGAGCTACTTTTCCGTCCCTCCCTATGGCCATTATGAACAAAGCAAAAAATAAACATATGCATCTTTAATGGTGCAATAAATAAGGAACGAGGATTGCATCTCCTGCTAGCATAATCACAGTGGCAGGACGTGCGGATCGGAGCAGGGGAGGGTATGCTGGTGGAGTCTACGCTTCGGTTCCAAGATAATAAAGCGAGAGCCACGCTGGCTAAGTGTGACCTTTTTCAAAAATCCAAAACACAATATCTAATTTAAGAAAAACAGGCACCTCCCAGGGAGAGAGATGTTATCCAGAAAAGGCTGAAGGGAGTCGGTCTCATCGACGGCACGGCACGGTTCGGTTATTGCTTTCGCTTTGTAATTACTGCTGTACGCTCAAGCTGGAAACCGAATGCGGGGGGGGGGGAGTCAGGCCGTGCAATTCCTTCCTCCCCGTTCCTGTGAGATGACTTTGAATATCAAGCGCCTGGGGTCTCAGCGGGAAAAACACATGCACTTATTTGGTAAAATTACACGGCCTCTTCTTCCTGACACCAGGTTATCAGGAGGGATGCCAACCTTACTGGAAGACTGAGCTGGCTTTGGCTGGGCCAGTGTGAAGGAGAGAAGGTGGAACAACGCTAGCCCTGAGTTTGGGATCAACTGGAAGAGCGGCAAGGATAGGGATTTGCAGAGGAGAAGCAGGGGGAGAGAAGGGCACGCTTGACCCTCCCTCCTTCCACTGTCCTTCCTCCGTACTTTGGAGCATTCCAGGATATCAGCCCCACCTCCACAAGCAGTCCAAATTGGTGCAGTCCAGACACACGTTGCCCACTTTGCCAAACCAAACGTGACACAAAGGAGTACCATAAATGCCATTTCAGACAGTTACATTAAAAAGGAGCTTCAAGGAGAGTCGACCTAGATCAGGGTTATGGCACAGAGGAAAGCAAGCTAACTCTTCCACATACACTGTTTCCCCAACGGAAAATGTAAAAACTACGGTGCTTTAACCCCAATTAGGGGAAAAGATGGATACAAAACAGGTACCTGACTTTTCCCTCCTACCAGGCCTCATCTCAGATCAGGAAGATATTGTGGGAGGCCGCATTTTTTTAAAAAACAAACAAACCTTTCCCACAAGACTTGACCCCAATCCAGTGCTTTTCCATGGCTGTTTTTGACCCAATTGCACATCTGAAGTCATCACAATCCTCAAATGCTAACACCGCTTGGCCCTGAGAATGGGGCCCGAGAAGCAGCTGAACGCAAGCTTGGGGAGTGAGCTGCACAAAAACAGAGCCATCGGGTGACCTCTGCTATGGATACAGACCATGCACAACAATGCCTCATACCTTCCAAAGTTGAGCTACACAATGTTAGAACTAGCCAGCTTCAAGCTGGGGACCTCATCACCTCTTGATTGGCCATCCATCCTCAGGAACTATCCTGGCAAAGGGTTCTACTCAGGGACTTTTAATTCTTATAGAGGAAGAGGAAGAGGAAGAGGAAGAGGAAGAGGAAGAGGAAGAGGAAGAGGAAGAAGAAGAAGAAGAAGAAGAAGAAGAAGAAGAAGAAGAAGAAGAAGAAGAAGAAGAAGAAGAAGAAGAAGAAGAACGTATAACCCACTTTTCTCTACCCTAAGGAGTCTCAAAAGTTGCTTACAATCATCTTCCTTTCCTCTTCCTACAAAGGGCGCCCTGTGAGGTAGGTGGGGCTGAGAGAGTTCTGAGAGAACTGTGACTGGCCCAGGGTCACCCAGCAGGCCTCAGGTGGAGGAGCAGAGACTCACACCCTGTTCTCCAGATTAGAGTCCGCCAGTCTTTGATGCTCTAATGCTGACTGGTCCTCCCCAACCCATGCTGGGTTAAGCACAACCACTTTCTCATCATAATAGTTACCATTTGTCCACATAGCTCCTCCTTCCAACATCACTCAGCAAAATCAAGAGTCCACCCTCAAGCCTCTTGGTTTTTGTGGGTCCCATTGCTGCCTTTAATCAACCCGCCATGATGTGCTTGCTAAAATTTACCTACCAGGTAGCTGGTTCCAGGCTGTACCTATGTTTGCTAGCTGGCTCTTGGTTTGACTCCCCAGATTGGATCCTGAAGCATCTTCCAATGCTTCCCCAGCTAGAGGTCAAAAGATATAGTTGCTCATTGTAACCTGGGCTCATGGTCCTCAGACAACTCAACTGGCATGAGCTAGCTGCAATCCAGGCTCCTCAAAGTAGCTACCCACATACTCAGAGTCCATGTGAATTGTCCCTGATCCTATATTCTCCATAAACACATCTAAATACAAACCAAAGCTGCTTCTGGCAGAGCCGGATACAACTTTCTGCTTAGAACATTATCCCTTTCGGCTGCCTGCCTGAATTTCCCTCCAAGGGACAACAGTTCGAGAGGACCTTCCATTGCATTTTCTTCCCCCCTAAGAGGGATCTAAAAAGCAGATGGCAAGTTTCTTTTTTCCCCCCTTTTTAAAGGGCAGACATAGTCCATAAGCAAGCTGTGAGAGGAGATGAACCGTAGAGGACAGGAAGCAATCGCAGGCGAGCGCTTTCACCTACTGGCTTCTCTTTGGGGAACCTATCGAACGATCTTGTGCTGTCAGATGGAGAGCTGGCTCTGGCAACCCTGGCCTCGTCCCCACCTCCCTGTGCCAGCTGCTAATGCCCAAGTCATTTTGTTCCCACCTGCGCAAAGCTGCTTCCAGTGCCAGCTCCACACACATGTGTTGTATGTGTGTGCGCACACAGGCCTGCCTATCCCGCTGGGGGTGGAAGGGACAGGGAAGAAGTCCAAAGATGCTCTCTGTGTGTGCCTGGAGTTAAAAGGATGAGCAGATGGGAGTCTTCCTGCTAGACAGGAGAAAATGTGAAATGCCTAGCCAAGGCTATAAATAAAGGACACACGTGTGGGGAGGGGGACGCAGAAAGAGCAATGTAGGACTGTTATATTCTCAAGACAGAAGACCAAGGGCATTATATACCTTTGCAGACACACAATGTCTGAGTGTACAGACACTCCCGGGTTTTTTACTGCTTAAGAAAAGTGGTTTTTACTCTTTTTCATTTATCATCAAATTACAAAGCAACCCCAATAACTTAACTTTATAGCTATAACCTACATTCTGAAAAATCCACTAATCCTCCCCGTCACTCATGCCATACTTACAGTCATTACCTATCAAATCCGTAAATGCTTATCAAAGAAAAAAGAATGCTAATATCAATATGTATGCATATAATCTTTTATAAATGTGTAGCTTTATATATAACGGCTCTGTAGCTTCCACAAATTCAGTAAGAGGACATCATTCTTGCATGACGTATTTTTTTCAGAACTACTGTATTTAAGACAAACCTAGGGAGAGAGCTTATCTATCATTAAGACATCCCATAATTTTTACATGCAATCATCTTTAGTAGCTGTTGAGATATGAAGGGTATACCCCCTACACATACCTTTCCACACAGGGAGACTGCATTCTGCTTAGTCAAAATTGATATTCTCTTATGTTTCCTGTAAACAGCAATGTTTTATCTCTGATCTTTTATCTCTGATCTGCAGAGGAAGCTGGATTCCAGAATTCCCTAGAGTAACAAAGTGACCTGTCATTGACACAAAGAATCAAGCAAGGATGAGGGAACTCCGGTGTGCATACAAAATTGAAATTGGTGAAATTTCAGAACCAAAAGTTGACTGTTTGAATTCTATTTCTAAAATCATGAGTTTCTGAAAGAGACTTAAAAAAAACCCCCTACATTTTAACTAAAAAGAAGAGGAGGAGGAGATTGGATTTATACCCTGCCATTCACTCAGAGTCTCAGAGTGGCTTACAAACTCCTTTCCCTTCTCCTCCCCACAACAGACACCCTGTGAGGTAGGTGGGGCTGAGAGAGCTCTTTCCAGAACTGTCCTTGAGAGAACAACTCTGACAGAACTATGGTTTGCTCAAGGTCATCCAGCAGCTGCAAGTGGAGGAATGGGGAATCAAACCTGGTTCTCCCAGATTAGAGTCCGCAAACTTAACCACTGCACCACTAAATTTGAAATTTAATATCATTCCACCCCAAAGAATTGAGTCCTAAACAGAGTTATACCCTTTAATAGGTGTACGCCCTTCTGTGAAGGATTATTCCCTTCATTGTAACTTTGTTTGGGAATGCACTGCAAAGCTACTAAATCCAGTAACATACAACCTGTAAAGCCATTCAGATCAGAAGACAGGACATTAAAGTTTTAGTGACTAGTCAGAAGGATCTGAGTGCAAAATACCTTCCCCTCCCAGTTCTTTGCAGTTTTGTCATGCAGAGGAATGACCCCTGAAACTGCAAGTCAATGTAAGTCCATTTCCACTTCGGCTCATGTCTCCAGCTTATATTAAACTACGGGCGAAGGCATATAATATAAAAAGAGAGATCACACTTGTCCCTGAGCCATGAGGCAAACCCAGCTTCCTCCAGGCTTTACATCTGAAATGACAGAGGCACACAGCCGAGAAGTCAGAAGCTCCCTCGCCCCTCCACCTTTTCCTGAGATGCCGTACTTATCTGTTCATCACTTGAGATGTTTCAAAAAGGCAGCTTTATTTAAAAGTGCCAAGCGGCTCTGGGGGAATGCCTTCTCAGTGACATCACGGGTGGCCAGCCAATCAGCACAGAGTACAGCCAAGTTTCAGCTTCAGAGTTAGCGAGTTTCAGCTTCAGAGTTAGCACTAGAGTGGCCCCACTGCTCTAAAACAGCAATGTGCGTTTTCACCATCTAGAAAGGGGGGTATCAAAGTGAGATCTGTTGACTGTCTCTCACTCCTAAACTGAAACTCAAAAAAAGGAGGGGGGAATCTAATGAGGGAATGCCAGAAATTGTGCCTCTCCCTGCCCCAACCACACACACACACACAAACATAACTTTTAGGATTTGATTTCTGCAGACAGGCATTTTAACAGCAGTTCCATCAACCAAAAAGCCTCAAGCCCCCATGCAGCTAACTAACATATAATTTCTCAAAGTGCTCTTAGCTGTTGTCTTAGCAACACAAAACACAAATATATCAACAGAAACCCTCTGAATCACATATCCAGCAGGGGCATTTTAGACATACTAATCTGCACTTATTTATTTGCTTATTTAACCCATTGTTGCTTTCTGCCCATGAGAACAATGGTGCTCATTAAGGACAAATGCTTCCGTAATAACTGTGATGCTTTTCTGGAATCGAGTGCCATCGGGCACCTTTGTGCTAAGCAACCCAAGAGCTATAGAGGACTAACTAGAAAGAGTTCATAATTCTTTTTTCATGTTGCATAAAGGAATGTGGGGGGGTTGCAACAAAACAATCACAGCAAAATGAGGGATTCTGAATTAATAAAATAAGAACATAAAAACATAAAGATGCAGCACCCATTTTCCCCGCAGTGGCCTACCACATGACTCCAAGATGCCCACAGGTAGTGGCCTTCCTCCACTATTTCCCCCCAACTGGCACTCACCGATAGCAGTTCACATTCAATAGTACATGGTCTCCAAATGTTAGGCTTACAAGATGTCCACTAATGGTGGGCAAACTCCCAGTAATCAGGGTTATTTGGGGGCAGGAATGCACAGGAACGGAGTGCCGGCTGGCTTCAGAGTTGGCCATGCCCACTACAGCCAAAACCTCCGTATGCGTGGCTACAGGGGGAAGGCCTGGAGAGTGACCCCCCCTAGCGACTCTGAGGCGGGCAGGTCAGGGGGGCCCTGGAAGGATCAGGGAGGCATTTAAATGCCTCCCCATGCCTTCCCCAGCCTGTCGAAGGGCCAGCTTGTCCAGGCAAGCCAAGGGAAGGCAATTTAAACTGCCTTCCCTTCCCTTCAAGGGGGGTGGGCTTGCCCAGACTCCTCACAGCCACAGGGCACCCAGGCAAGCCAAGGGAAGGTATGGGGTGTGGCCTAATATGCTAATGAGTTTCTGCTGGGCTTTTTCTACCAGAGCTCTCTCTAGAACTGCCCTTGAGAGAACAGCTCTGAAAGAACTTATGACTGGCCCAAGGTCACACCAGCAGCTGCATGCGGAGAAGCACACATATACTCTAGCCTTCTCTTGTCCAGAAGGCTCTTCACTTTCTTGATCATTTTGATTGCTCTTTTCTGCATCTCTTCTGAGCTCTCCTGATCACCTTCAAGCAGTCACAGAGAGAGAGAAGACAGCTGCATCAGGCAAACGCTTCCCTCCACAGACTGGCTGGGAGACCACCTAAGCATGATCAGCCTGTTCAGTGCTGCAGAGATGTCCCCAGTATGGTTCTCGCTAGGCTAGGCAACCCACTCTCTCTCTCAGCAACATCTGCAGTTCAAGAATGACTGCAGCACTGACCTACCTTTCAAGGGTGTTGCTAGGATTTACAGCAGGAGCATGGAAATGAAGTGCTCTGAGCACTTGAAAGCACTCAGCACATGCAAATTATTTTTATTGTTATCCTCTGTCTTAGGACAGCTCTACATTTTATGCGCCTAATGCAACTGTTGCACGTACGGCACACTGATGCTGCCCAGAGCCTATATATGAAGCATGAGCACATCTTTAAACATCTGTGCGCGTGCACCTAAGAACTCCCAAATTCACACTTTACATGCTCGCTCAGGGCAACACTGATGTCGATCCAGCAATCGTGCCTTCCGCAATTTGTGAAAACGCCTTCCCTTTTGGCACAGAATTCTTGCCTTCCTTTGAAGAGTTGTAAACAGAGTGCATTTAAAAATTACGTATTTCTTATTACCCTCCTTTGCCACAACCTTTTGTCTGCACGCCTGATGAATAACATTTCCACATCATTCTTTATTACCAAACAAACAAAACAGACCTTTACCCGGAGCCAAATCCCAGATCCATCCCGTTCGTTTTAGAGTAGATCCCCCCAGGGGGGGAGAACAACAACAGTCCCCTGTTTTTATCTTGGCGTTCCCGTATCGAGATGCATGTATTCATCACGAGAACAGGTGTTCCGAACTTACGTCAGGCCTGCAGGCATACTCGGAGGTTGCAACAAAAAATGTCAACTCGTCCGTAAAAGCACACAGGGCCTTCCCAGTGGGGAAAGCCAAGCTTGTAATATCCCTTCAATCACGCTGTTCTCTCCTTCCTTCGTCCGTCCGCCGGGTTCTCTGTGGGGCAATCAATCATGAAACGGCAGAGCCTTGTGCACATTTATTCCAAACTATTGGGATAATCATGCTGGCCCTTAATTGCTATGATTACATGTAATGTGAAGTACATGCATTAAATCAAAACAGCTGGCCTTATTTGGAAAACATGGTAATTTTAGAATGGAATCCAGGCCAGCTGTGGTCCCAGATCCTGACCAGTGAAAGGGTTCATATAAGCTAGAAATGGCGAGTTACTTGTCGTTTGCTGGCAGAAGGCCACGCCGCATTTCTGTCCGCGGGTGTTCTAAGACTTCTCCTTCACAAGACAGATTTAGGATGGCACGGATTCTAGAAAAGAAGAAGGCAAGAGGAAGGTGGCAGAGTATCTGCTTTGCATGAGTATCCCAGGTTCCGTTCCCAGAACCTCTGTTTAAAAAATCACATGGCCATCTGCATACAAAGCATCTACTCCACCACTGAGCAATGGTCCCAACCAGTGTTCCCTCTAAGCTGGGTTAGTGTGAGCTAGCTCACAGTTTTTTAGCCTCCAGCTTACATGTTTTTGTCTTAGCTCTGGAAGGATGGGCTCCAGAGCAAACTAATTTATGCAGCAGCCAAATCGCTCGCTCACAGATTTAATGCTGGTAGTTCCCAAAGCAGAATTTTTCTCGCAAAAC
Organism: Gekko gecko; assembly: GCA_029375565.1. Lineage (NCBI taxonomy): Eukaryota > Metazoa > Chordata > Lepidosauria > Squamata > Gekkonidae > Gekko > Gekko gecko. The sequence goes on along the minus strand of JAPDNY010000012.1, from coordinate 25,493,717 downwards.
TCCACAGCTTAGAGGGAGCATTGGTCCCAACAAGTCTGTGATTCACACCCTCCTTGGCACCTCCAGTTAAAAAAAGATTTCAGTAGCAAGGGTAGGAAATTTCTCCATTCCAAGCTTCTGAGAGCTGCTGCCAAACACTGTGTAGACAGTGAAGAGGGCTACCTGGACCAATGGCCTGACTCAGAATAAGGTCACTTGATACATTCCGCTTCATCCTCCCATTTATATTCATGCAGACTTGTGCTTCTGATCATTCCGCTTGTGTGGGTAGTTCTTTTTCCTCCCTTGAATGAAACACCCCCATCCTCTCCAGTTTTATCATCAAGCAAGAAAGAGGGGAAGGACACACAAAGACCAAGCTCCTAACAGGCTGAGAGATGAAGGAGGGGATTAATGGGGCGCTGATTAATCTCCGGCTTTCAAGAGATGAGTCCCTTTCATTTTCAGTTCTCCAAGGATCAAAGGGACCCCAGCAAGTGAACCCCAATTCGTCCTTCGTGGAAGTAAGGAAACCACTCTCTCGGTTGCCCTGCAATCTCTCCGGACATATTCATGTGGTTACACTCATCACGATAAAATTCCATCTTGGACACGTTCTTGAACTCACAGGGAGTGCATTTTGGCTCAGAACTTACTCATTTGGTAAAAGCTGAGTGCTTTGAAGACATGCTGCTCAGTTCCAAATGATCAAGGTTAAAGAATGTTAAAGATCTGAATAAGGCTGAACATAAGATATAGTTTCTGCAAAAATTACCCATTAGCTTTGGTGCTCTGGTAACTTCACAAGTTGATACAAAGTCTCGGGGAATCCAAAGCAAATTGCACAAAAATCAGATCTCCTCACAACTGGGCGAAAGCCTTCATGAATTTATCAATGAAAGAGCCTCCTTTGTTTAAAAACCACAGCGAACCCCATAGCCTAGACTGTGAACGCTTACTCATCTTGTATTCCCACTGGTTCCGTTTTTTTCCCCATGTGAGTAATCGTTTACCAATGAGAATAGAAGGCTCACAAATCAGACCTAGGATTATTGCAGGGGGGGAGTCTGATTGCTTTCATTCTTTTTTTACGTTTCTACCTTCCCCCAAGAAGTTCAGAGTGGTGTTTAAGTTTCACAATGAGCCTGGGAAGTGGTTTAGTCTGACAGAGAGGACAACTTGACCCAGACTTCCCAGGGAGATGCATAGGTGTTTGAACCAAAATTCCCTGCATCTAAGCCCAACATTCTAAAGTAGACTCTCCTTCACAGTACAATTCATCCAGTATCTTTCCCCCACAATTCATCAAGTCAAAGAAGCTGATCACAATGGCCACTTGTTTTAAATCTTCAGAACGAAGCTGTGTTCTGGGTGAGGGCCAAATTTGGAACAAGATTTGCTTTTCACTTGAAACAGAAGTGACGCAGGGTAGATCCAGCAAATAACTCTACTCCATATGACACAATGGCTGCGGCGGCAGCAGCACCAACAAAGGACTTCCCACCAGCATATCCAAGGCAGTGGAATCCAGTGCCTGTGACTTTTACCATGATTTTTTTTCTGCACAGAATTTCAAAACCATAGAGTTTTCGGTGAGTACTAGAGCTACCCTTTGTCATTTCCAAGTTTTCCCAGTAAGAGATGTAGCGGCATGGCAGATGTCAATGTGTTTTTTTTGTTTTTGTTTTTGTAACCCGCCACTGCTTGGAGTGGTAGAAGGCAACAGAGGCCGCTGGCAGGAAGCCTTCTACCATAGCGGGAGGCCTGGCAGCACTACATGGCACATAGTATAAGTGAGCAGGCAGAGGGCAAATTCTCACCATTCTTCATGGATCAAATAAAATGGTTGTTTCTCCTCCCTCTCCCTCTCTCTCTCTCTCTCTTTCTCTCTCTCTCTCTTTTGTTTTTGACACGGAAGTGCTATTTTGGCCCACTAATTGTGGCGGAGTTGACTCTGTGTCCACCGAGCCTTTTCACCCACTGAATGCAGAATTGTATCAAAGTCCCTCCGACTCTCTTCCAGTACATTTTTAGTGCCAGACTGTCAGTCCTGAACAAAGCGAGGTCTCTAATTATTCCCAGAGCAGACAGCAACACTGTAAGCTCTTCCTAAAAGCCCCAACCTTGACCAGAGGAACAGAGAGGACATCCTACCTGCCGTGACCATTCTGGACCCCGGCTTCTCTGTCGAGACTGCCAACCAGCGAGCCAATTAGTGCCAGTCACGGTTGTGATTCACCACCACCATGAACTCCCCGGGGACCTCTACCCCATGACACAACGGATGCTGCGGCGGCAGCACCAGCAAACGACTTTCCACCGGCATCCAAGGCAGTGGAGTCCAACACCTGTGACTTTATCATGAAGTTTTCCTGCACAGAATTTCAAAAACTGTGTCAAGAGTGAAGGGTGGTGTCAGGACTTGTGCTCCAGCCTCATCCGCATACACATAGTTGGGACTAGAGTTGCCAGCTCCAGCCTGGGAAACTCCTGGAGATTTGGATACTGTCTGGGGACGGATGAATGAAAACCACCAGTTGTTGCATTACCTCCCGGTTTACTTTGTATCTGTCCCTGGCAACTTCAACAAGAAAAAAGTGGGGGGTGTCACAGAAAACATCATTTCCCCCTGACCATTTCCTCATTACAGGATTGGCTCAGGCTGTTGTCTGGGACAACTAAGCTTGTTGGGGAGTGGTGTAGCAAACACACCAGTCAAGTTCGGATATCCCTCATTGGCTAGGTGGCAGTGACTTCTTTCTCACTAAGTAAATGATCAGAATTCTGCCTGCACACTTTGCCTTGTCTCTGGATTTACAAAAGGTAAACATTGACTCAAGGCGAGGGGGGGAGGAAGACTCGGAACCTGAACTCAGTAATGGCTCAAACAGGCACTGCAAGCCAGGGTTGGGCGACATGGGGGTGGCCATTGGCGACATTACTTCCAGGAAAACCTGGAAATGATGCATACCTCTCTAAGAATTGCCAAAAGCTCTGTTGCTTTACCTAGAGTTTTCAGTGCTTCCTAGAGAGGTGTTGAGTCACTTCCGGGTTTTACCAGAAATGACATCATGCCATCGGCCCAATGGCCATTTTTTAAAAAATTCTCCTGCTGCTGCTTTGAGCAGTGACAGGAAACAAGAGCTGGGGGCCGGGGATCTCTGCCCCTCTAGGGCTGGCGACCCTGCTCCAAACCCAGAATCCAGGCAAAATGTGGATGACAGGAACACATGATGACAACTGTAACCTCACGGCTTGTCTCACTGCGCCAGTCAGCCTTCTGCCCCTCTTTCTCCACAAATTGTTCCCCAAACCTGCAATTTGTCCTCAACTCCTCTCCCTATCCTTGCTTGTTCTCTTCCTCCTGTTGGGTCTGGATCCAATTCTGTTCTCATATTTTCACTCCTGCCTAGTCACAGGGTTGCCAGCTCTGGGTTGGGACGTTCCTTTAGGATTTTGTGGGTGGAGCCTGGGGAGGGTGGAGTTTGGGGTAAGAAGGGTCGTCAGAGAGGCATAATGCCACAGTGTTCAGCCTCCAAAGCAGGTGTTTTCTCCAGCAAAACTGATCGCTGTTGTCTGGAGACAGGCCCGTAGCAACAGTGGGGCTTTGGGGGGCTCTGCCCCCTTTCATAAAGGCTCAGCCCCCCAAGAATTTCTCCTATAAATGCTTTTTTCTCAATAATTTTAAAACATTTTTTTAATGATGTGCACTCCTTTAAGCAGAGTGGGGTGCTGTAGCCAACTAATTCCTGCACTGAGCAAGGGAGTTGGAGTAGGTGGACTCCAGGACTCCTTCTAACTCTGTGTCAAGAAACTAAATGTTAGTTTCTGCCTAAGTGTTAGCTTTCTTGACTATAGAAGCCATCACCCCCACCTGCCAGTTTGTTATCAAAATTATTGCTTAGGCTGGCAGAAGTGATTAACTTGCAGCAGCTGAGAACTGTCATCTAAAGTGGCTGACAGCTTGCAGTTTAGAGATCTATCCTGGTATCAGCTTTCTATTGGCTGAAAGGCTTTTCTTTCTGCACTGAGTACTTCAGCCCCACCAGAAAAACAAAACTTTGCCCCACAAACCACAAAATCTTGGCTACGGTCCTTTCTGGAGACCATCTGTAATTCTGGGAGCTCTCCAACCACCCCCTGAAGGCTGGCAACCCTGTGGACTTCATTGCCCTAAGATGAAGCTTCTTGATCCTATGGCCACCTCACACACACCAAACCTCACCCTCCACCTAATCTTACCAAGTCTTATTTTTGGAAGACAGCATTACAAGCCCACACTGGTTCAACATCCCAAAACAAGAAAAAAGACTGGATGCAGTTGGACCATCTATTATTAAGCAGTATTTTAAGTGCCAGTCACCCAAACAGGTTCAATAACAGTTAAAAGGGTCTGATCTTGCTTATCTCCCTTGGAAACCATTTTTCTCTGAGCTTATTGCTACCCCTGGTAATACCCGAGATTGCAAACTGAACAGCAGCAATCAAGAGACACTCTCTCTCCCCCTCTCTGAAACAGTAAGTGCATTCAGCTTCTGATATCGATGTTTTATAATTACAGGGAATACAAGAGATCTTCTCCCTTTGCCTTTGATCAATGCATCCATACCCGTTTTTTTTATTTTGTTTTCATCAGACATCCCAATGGCTGTTCAACTTCAGCAGAGCAACACAAGGAGCAGGGAGAGGCAAAGGGGGGGGGGAGGATGTGCAAATGCAGTGTCCATCTAGATTTACTGTCCAGAAATATAAACAGAATACTTATTCCTGACCTTTTAAGTCCTAATTCCAAATTTAATGAGCCACAATGAATGTTTCTCAGAGTCAGCCTCTGTGCCTGCTTAACTTCGGCAACCCTCTAATTATTGCTGAAGCTTACATAAAGGGCACTGGATTCGGACAGAGATTATTAAAGAGAGTGAGAGAACTCAGTCGAGTCTCCATTTTCTCCCAATAAAATAAAAAGCGTTGCGGCAAAAAAAAGAAGAAGAAGAAGTCATATTCGAGGCAAAGTGGAGAGTTTATCCTTTGGCATCACCCACTGTACCGTAATGAGAAAAAGTATCACGACAGATTATATATATATGTCAGCACAAGCGTATTTACTAATCCATTCCGAATTCCGTCTCCTTCCAAAATAAAAATTGGGTGGGTGCGTCCTTTGTGCTTTTGATCATTTTTATCTGGAAATGGCTAGGAAAAGACACAGCAAGGAGCTGCTGTGACTTGATTTTCGAAAAGGAGCTTGCAGGAGAAACCCAGAGCCTGAGAAGGGCCGCTCACAATGGAGAGATAATTACACTCTCCAAAACTGACTAATAATATCAGCTATTTTGAATCGCTTGGGCTAGCAGGACTGAAAATCAGAAATGTCACTGCGAGGTGCATGCATATTGTAATCGGAAAAACTATAGTCCTGTACTGAATCTACCATAGTTGTGAGAGGAATGGGACGGTGCCAGCTGGACCACCCCTTCAGTTTGTATGCGCTGAACATCATATTTGCATATGGGCCTACATGAAAAGACCCCACCTGTACAATCCATACACTGTGAAATTGGAGTACACAACAAATTGCATGATGCCACCCCAACATCTTGGGATATGGGGATCTAGATCCGCCTCCATGCTGGCAAGATACCCAGGGCACGGAGTTTGGGGGGCATGTGGCACAGCAGGATCTAAGCTGTGCCATCAGGCTCCTTCTCCCCATGTCGTTGTTGTTAGCCATTCAGTCATGCCCACCTCTCGGCGATTCTATGGGCCAGTTCTCTCCACATTTTCCGATCTTGTGCTGTTTCTTTAAGTCATTCCATGCTCATGGAATTTACCAACGAATGTTAGAGGACCTCTGATTCCTTCAGTATCACTGTTTCCAAAGTTCTTTGCTGGCTTGTGTCATATGGGCCCATTCTCCAGCCCAGCACTGGAGTTCTAGGTGGGCCCCATTGCCACATTGTAGGCCACTTCCCCAGAAGTTTAGCTTTTGGGGGGTGGGGGGATAAGTTTCGCTTTAATTTATAGAACCCTCCATTTTCCCCATTTCTCTGTATTTTCCAGTTCACACAATTCATAACCGAATCATTTAAATCTCACTACTAGTACTGACACGATGCTCACCAAACAGTGGGAATGTAACGCAGATATGCACAGAAGATGCACAGAAGATGGAGCAGAGGAAGCTGCTGGCAAAGTCCCACCAGCATTTCCCCCCCTTAGCACCTGCTTTCTTCCTGTCTGCATTTTGTTGGTCTGTTTCCTCAGTTCCCGGTCTCCTCTGCATCCTGTACCCAAGCTGCCCCCAGCCTCTTCCCTCTTCAGCCTGTCTTGGCGCCATGTTGATAAGATGCCCAAAAAGAAGGGTACTCTGACCCATTCACTCAGCCACAGCTGTCTCTTCCCTTCCCAGTTAGCTTTGCCCATTTACCCCCAAGGAATGTGTACATTCTATTGGCTGGGAGAAAAGAGGGCAAAGCGCCACTGTTGTTGCCTTCACCAAGTGTGTCCTCCTCCACCGCCATCATGGATACTCTCCCATCATCTTCTTCCCTCCCTCCCCCTGAAATGAGCAGACCAGATTCATTGGGTTGGACTAAGACATAGCACAACAGAAAACAGGGAAATGGAGGAAGAGGATCGGAAGACAGTGGTGGCAGGAGCAAAGGAGGCGGGCACATTCAGGAAAGACAACGGCGGCACCGACCCTTCACACTCTTGGCTCCTAACTGATGGTGTATACATATACCATGGAGACAGTGGGTCTAACCAGAGGGACATAACCAGTAATTGTATATGTATAGAATGTCATGTCTAGTTAGGCCTTTAGCAGACTACTTCCAGACTCTGCCAGTCTTCTGATGGACTATGGTTACCAGTCCCCAGGTCCCAGCAGGGGTTCCCCCACATTTGGAGGCTTTGATCCACTGGCTGGTAGGGGAAACCCCAGCCCCAAACAGAGATGTTGTGCAGCAACACTCTGGTTTTGGGGCAAACTCTATAGTTTTATAGGCAAAAAACCCATAGAGTTTTACCCAAAACCCAAAGCATTGCACACGATGTCCCAACCATCCCCAGAATGCCCCCAAATCCCACCCCCGTGATGGCAAGGGGACCTGGCAACCCTATGTTGGACACCAGTGAGATGGTTCAGGAGTCAGGTAATAATCCAATAATAGAAGGCAAAAAGAAGTGTAGTAAATAAACTCACTACTTACAAATTGCCAGAATGTAAAAGAACATGTAATAGAAAGTAGTGAATACAAAGTAGCCACATAAGAAAAAAACAAAATAGAAACAATGAAGAACTTGTGTAATAATACACTACAATAGAAAAATCCACAGAATAATGGAGAACTAATATAATAATGCAACATTGTATCTGGATGTTTGACTGTTTCAAAGTTCATCCTTCATCAGGGTGTTCCCTTTAAGTTGCTGTGGTTTCCATACAGTCTGAAGCTGCTGAAGCTGATTACACATTGGAGATTTGCATCCGTTCTTGTATTGAATCATTATTCCCAGTGCATGTGGGTAAAAATATGGAAACCGCAGCAACTTAAAGGGAACACCCTGATGAAGGATGGACTTTGAAACATTGTAATTAAACATCTGGACACAACATTGCATTATTATATTAGTTCTCCATTATTCTGTGGATTTTTCAATTGTAGTGTATTATTACACAAGTTCTTCATTGTTTCCATTTTGTATTTTTCTTATGTGGCTACTTTGTATTCGCTACTTTCTATTACATGCTCTTTAGCATTTTGGCAATTTGTAAGTAATGAGTCTGTTTACTACACTTCTTTTTGCCTTCTATTACACTAGAGTATAGTGAACATCATTTGAATGCTGTCAGGAGTCAGGCAGACAATCGGTCTCTTGCAGAGGCAGACATCTGGGACATTGTTATTGTAGGCAACCTGTGACCTATGAGAAACTGGAGGGGGGGCAACTGGGATAATTCTCTCCAGCTCAAATGGCCCCTCCCAGACTCCCAAGCTTGAGCAGGCCAGTTGTCCCAGTTTTCTCCTCACCAAATTTACCATCAATGATAACAGAATTCGAAGGACTGTCTCATCCCGTATGTCCCTGTGTGCCAATTATGGTCTTCAGGCAGTCTTCTGTTGGCTATCTCATGGATTAGGGCAGCCCATCTGTCGTCAATCAGAGGCCGGGCCTTTTTCATCATGGCTCCTGCCCTGTGGAACGGGCTCCCTGAAGAAGTGACAGGGCTACCCCTCCTTAGACAACTTCAGGAGGCACTGCAAGCTTGCTTGCTTGCCAGGGTTTTTGAGGGGGATTTGAATGGCAGTGGGGGGTTGGGGTTTGTTATTTTGTTCTAGTTTTAACTGAAAATAATTTTAACTATCATTGTAAACTGCCTTGAACCATGAGGAAAAGTGGGGTATAAATGTTTAAACAAATAAATAATTCTGAAATTGTCATGCTGAATATTGCCTTACAAATGCATTCCACTATTAGTTACAGTATCCTAAATATGATCAGCGTTAGAAAGAATCAGTGCATAAAGCACGTGCAAAAAGTTAGATACTGCACATGTGGTGGACATGCAAATAGGGGTTTCTCCACACACGTCTGCCCTCAGTGAGCTCCAGCCACCATCCATAGGGGTGTGCAATCAGGTCTAACTGAACTGAAAATATACCCGAAAACACCTTGTCAGTATTTGGGGGGGGGGGGTATTTCGGCTTCCCAAATACATCTAGGTTTTCTCAGGAAAACCAAAAAAAGGATCCCGAAAAAATCCCAGATATATTCGGGAATTACCGATAGATCAGAAAACAGAGGAGAGGCGGGAGCAAACTCAGCTGTTTGTCAGGCTTCTACCACAGTACTGCAGTTTAAAGGGACTGCAGAGGACAGCCCAAGGATCAGGATTGGCTGGCTGGGAGGAGCAGACTGTTCTCACTGGCTTGGCTTGGGGCTTTCTTCTCGTGCACCCCAGTTTAAACCCAGTTGCACAAAAAGCCAGCCCAGTCAGAATATGCATGCCTCAGGGAGCAATCTCCCCAAGGCATGCAGATCCTGGGCCTGGCTCCTTCTGCAGCATGGTTTAAACCACACTGCAGGAGAAGCCAGCCCCAGGATTGGGCTGGCTTAAAAGAAAAGAAAAAGTCCTATTGGACTTGAGGGGAAATTTGAGATTTCCCAAAAAATCCCATACCGATATTGGGATTCAGGATTTTTCAGAAATACCGAAATTTTTTCAGGTCCAATAAACCCGAACCAAAAAATACGGAATTTTTAAAAATTGCATACCCCTACATGCAAACATGCCTCCAGTTATTGGAAGCAAGTGGTGAGGATTATATATCTGCCACGCTGGGAAAACCAATTCCCTACAAACCAGATACATTACTACTAAATTATGGTAGCCATATATATGATTGCTGCTGCCTGATTGGTCAGTAAATGGAAGCCAAATGCCCAAGATTCAGTATTGGCCTTGGAAAGTAAAAGAGATTCATGTTCTGAGGAAATTAATGGCCTTCTGAAAAACAGTGATGTATCCAGATTGGACTCATTATGGTCCAGAGTTGTACAGAGGATGGAACTGGCAACAGAATAGTGAAAAGTCGAATTAGCATCACTCAGTGTTCATAGTCTTGGTTTTATGCTCAATTGGACTATATGTAATGGCTAAATCTGTTGACAATGTACTTACTTGGTATGTTTTTCCTTTCTATTTGATGTTGTAATTTAATAAATCTTATTTTTTAAAAAAAATAATTATTATTATCAGCTAGGCACTGTACTGCATTTTAAGAAAACTTGACTGGCCCTACACATTGGCTGAGTACCTCTCTCTACATAAGTTACAAATCCTAAAAATATATATATTATTAGCTCACCTGTTCATACATATACCTCTGTTTCAATGCAACCCAATTCACAGTAACAGGTTTAAACTGAAGTCATTCTACATAGGATGGCACTGGCAGTCATTTTAGGACATCGGCGACATAAAAGGAGGGAAGGAATAGAAGCCCACTGTCTTTCCATATCCAAAAGCTTCTGGAATATCTGGGAGCAAGACTGCACTGCAACTCTGATGTAACCCACTTAATATTTCATTTACGTGTACACCTCAACATCTGCTTCAGTTAAGATCCCCCACTTCCTCCATTCTCCCTCCCCTGCAAACACACACACACAATATGAAGAGATGACACCCTCCTCTCAAGCAGCTCCCGTGTTCATTTGGATCCTGACACAGAGAGACAATAGGGTGGGGAAGGGGGGAGAGAGAGAGAGAGAGAGCAGGCACTGAAATTATTCAAATGGCTACAAAGCTGGCAGGGAACATAAAGAGGAAAAGTAGTTTTATGCAAGTTAATTGGATCAAATGGGGGAGAGAGGCTGTCCTGATGGATGGAGTAAGTATAATCATTGACATCTATGAAGGAGAAAAAAAATGAGACTGTTGGAAAGAACTGAATGTATGTTCAGAGAAGGCTGTCAGGCTTGGAAGACAGCTAAATAGTTGTCAAGCCTGCAGTATTCAAAACAAAGAGGATGCGGGAGTTACAGGCGTAGGATTTAAGCTGAAGATGGAACAAGGATTTCTGCCTTGTGCTCTGTTAGTGTTTACATGGAATTCATTTACTCCAGGTTTTTTATCCCACCCTTGCCTCTGAAGGCAACATATGTGGTTCTTTCTCCCCCTCCCTGCCCATTTATCCTCTCAAGAACCCTGTGAGGTAGGCTGTGATGAAAAACAGTGATTGGCCCAATGTCACCCAGTGAGTTTCGTGGGACAGTGAGGATCTGAATTTCCGTCTCCCACTTCCTGGTCCAGCACTCTACCCCCTACACAATACTGCTGTGTTATCCTGATAAACAACTTGAATTTATTTATGTAACTCAGCCTGAAGCAAAGTGGGCCAGGGAAAGAAGCCCTGAATAACAGGGCCTCTTGACCTGTTTCATCGTTAACACCAGTGCTTCACACTTGCATAGTATCTTCGGTGCTTAAAGTGTTTGCACATAAGTTATCTTGAATCCCCACAACAACCCTGTAAAGTAGGACAGTTTTATCCGCCTCCCCATTTTGAGGATGCAGGGCAGAAGCTGAGAGACAGAGTGCCTTGCCACTGATGAAGCCCATGACAGAGGCAAGATCTGGAAGGGGGGGATCTCTCCGCTCATTTTCTCTTCGCCAGTCTGCCATATCAGTTCTTGCAAGAACAAAAAATCTCAAAAACTGGGATGTGTAAAGTTGGGTAGTGTTACCAGAGTGTGTCCCAAGACAATGCAGAGTTAACACACACAAGGCTTGTTCATTCAGAATTCACTCGTGTGCACGTGCAACGTTGCAGAAGACCCTGCGGCAGCCAGAATCAGCAGCCGCCAAGAGTAAAAGGGTACAAATACAAAGCAAAGAAGGAGATGGATAATAAGGGCTGATGTGGCCTGTAGGGCACTTATTAGGAAAAAGGGCCAGAAGACACTGACTGTTCTATTTCCATTGGGGGATTCCCTTTTTTGCAGACTACTCAGTTTTTCAACACAGGCAGAATTTTCCCTGCCAAGTAATCTGAAACTCGCTACAGAATGTGGTTTCTGTTTTTGTGTGTAGTGCGGTGTGGTGAGTGATTAAGAGCAGAGGAATCTAATCTGGAGAACCGGGTTTATTTCCCACTCCTCCACACGGAGCCTGCTGGGTGACTTTGGGCCAGTCACAGTTCTCTCAGAGCTGTTCTCTCAAGAGTTCTCACAGAGTTCTCTTAGCCCCACCTAACTCACAGGGTGTCTGTTGTGGGGAGAGGAAGGGAAGGCAATTTTAAGCTGCTTTGAGATTCCTTAGGGAAGAGAAAAGCAGGGTATAAAAACCAACTCTATTTCTACTTTTTCTTCTTAATTGCACCTTGTAGAATTACTCCACTGTAATACATCTTGTGGGTAGAGTGGCCAGATAAATGTAAGGACAGCCATGCTGGTTCAATCCAAATTTCATCTAGTGCAGCATTCCATTTCTACTGGTTTAATGCTACAGCAAGCATGGCATGAAGGATTTCCCCTGTGATTTGTTCCCAGCATCTGACATTCAAAGGTATAGTGCCTCTGCATATGGAGGTACCAGTTGTCATCAAGGCTAATAGTTGTTGACAGACCTGTCCTCTGTGCATTTTGGAAGAAGGAGGAGGAGGAGGAGGAGGAGGAGGAGGAGGAGGAGGAGGAGGAGAAGGAGAAGGAGGAGAAGGAGAAGGAGAAGGAGAAGGAGAAGGAGAAGGAGAAGGAGAAGGAGAAGGAGAAGGAGAAGAAGAAGAAGAAGAAGAAGAAGAAGAAGAAGAAGAAGAAGAAGAAGAAGAAGAAGAAGAAGAAGAAGAAGAAGAAGAAGAAGAAGAAGAAGAAGAAGAAGAAGAAGAAGAAAAGTTGGGTTTTATACTTCACTTTTGACTACCCAAAGGAGTCTCAGAGCGGCTTACAGTCGCCTTCCCTTCCTCTCCCCACAACAGACACCCTGTGAGATAGGTGGGGCTGAGAGAGTTGAGAAAACTGTGACTGACCCAAGGTCACCCAGCTGGCTTCACGTGGAGGAGTGGAGAATCAAGCCCGGTTCTCCAGATTAGAGTCTGCCACTTTTAACCACTGCAACAAGCACACAAGAAAGGTATCCTGGTCTTTGTTTGAAAAAAGGAAAGATCACCTGAGAGATCATAGAGCAATACGGTAAGGGGGAAAATAGCCCTGGGCGATAGTTCCTTATGTGTTAAAAGGCCAGGATCCCTGCCTTCAGTTTACCAGTAATCTTTGGGAAACAGGGTGCACAGACAGGGAGCATCTCAGACAGTACTGTTTATGTACGTGCTTGCTGACTGGCTAGCCTGACTCACTGATGTCAGTAGCCCATACCCAGTCCAAGAACTCCTAGCCAGTCAGCACTCATCAGGCTTACCGACTCCAACTTGCAAAATTCCCGGAGATTTGATGGCAGGGCTTGGGGAGGGTGGAGCTTGGGGAGAAGAGGGAGCCCAGGAGGCACACAGGATGCCACAGCATCTGCCCTCCAAAGCAGCCTCTGTATTCTGGAGATCACCTGTAATACCAGGAGAACTCCAGGCCCCACTTGGAGGCTGGCAGTCCTGGCCACACTTCCACAGCGCCAATGGAATGCCCAACCTGCACCATTACTTCTGGTTTTCCCCTCTTCCTCGCATTGCCTTGGACTGACAGATGGAAGCTCCAACCAGTGGGCCGCTTTACTGGCCACCAGTGTCACCTAGAGCTGCCAACATCCAGGTGGAGCCCGGAGATCTCCCAGAACTGCAACTGAACTCCAGACAACGGAGGTCAGAGGTCAGCTCCCCTGGAGGAAATGGCTGCTTTGGAGAGTGAATTCTATGGCACTAGACTCTGCTGAAGTCCCTCCCTGCCCGCAAATTCTGCCCTCCCCAGGCTGTCCCTCCCCAAAAACTCTCCAGGAATTTCCCTACTCAAGTTTGGCAGCCTTAGCATCACCCTACAAGTGGGGAGATGGCTTCCTATTGGTTGCCTCTCTCCCCCCCAATCACGAATACCTTGGAGCCATAAAAATCCAAGGCAGATGTCTGCTTAGCCTTCCACATGTACTTTCCTGGCTACAGCAGTGTCGCTGCTACCCAAAAGACCCCGATTTCCTCAGCAAGTTTAAAACTAATGGGGGATGACGCAAGGAACCTTTCAAGAGCATCTCAGTGTGCCGCAGTTCTTTCCCTGCCTCTTTGTGTCATGAATGAATGCTTCAATTAAAAAAAATCACAGATTCGCTGTTCTTTAAAGGTTTCTGTCTCGAGGGTTAAATAAACCTCATTGTCATCCATTCTCTGGGGCTGAGGGTCAGAAACGATACGTTCATTTTGTAGGGCACGCCGCACGTAACACAGATTTGATGTAACGTGAAACGCCTGGGATAATTATGACAAAAAGCCCATGGAAGAACAGAAACGCTCCCTTGCTTCTACAAGATGGTCTCGAATGAACGATATGCAGTTGTAGAACAGGCTAATATACCCTTACAAGGATCCTGAATCCTCCCTGTGAATTCAGGTCCTACGCAAATCACTAACAGCATATAACCTTAACACGCATACATTATTTACTCATTCCATTTAAGATATACTGATTTAGAATTGGTTAACAGATTTGCCAACTCTGGCTTGAGAAATTCCTGGAGATTTGGGGGCAGAGTTTGGATGAGGGAGCTCAATGATAGAGTATCTGCTTTGCAAACAGAAGTTCCCAGGTTCAGTTCCCAGACTCTTCAGTTAAAAGGATCAGGTAGTAGGTGATGAGGAAAAACCTCCACCTGAGTCCCCAGAGAACTGCTGCCAGTCTGAGTGGACAATACTGACCTTACTGTGCCAAGGGTCTGTTTCAGTATAAGGCAGCTTCAAAGGCAGGGCTCTTTTTGTAGCAGGAACTCCTTTGCATATTAGGTGACACACCTCTAATGTAGCCAATTCTCCAAGAGCTTACAGTAGCCCCTGTAAGAAGAGCTCTGTAAGCTCTTGGAGGATTGGCTCCATTAGGGGTGTGTCGCCTAATATGCAAAGGAGTTCCTGGTGCAAAAAGAGCCCTGTCAAGGGTATGCACAAAATCAAAGATGTGATGCTAGGAACCCCCAGGCTGCCATTTCTCCAAGGGAATTGATCTCTGTAGTGTAGAGATCAGTCATAATTCTGGGGCAACACCAGGCCCTGCCTGGAGGTTGGCAACCCTGTCTGTTAATGAAGCCCTACTATCTTAAATGGAACAGAAACCATCTATGTTAGATGCAGGGCCTTTTCTGCCCATGTGGCCGCCTCTTGATTATCCTTGTAGAATCAAGTTCAGAGCTTCCCTTTTTGATCACCAGCATTCCTTTGCTCATTGCATGCTTGGTTTATAACTGTATTGTGGGATTGTACAGTGTGTGGTGACCTGACTGTATTTTGGAAATTTATACTGAAAAGCAGCAAAAAAAGAGAAAAAATTCCCCTAAACAAGAATTTCAGTCTAGGTCCCCCTGGACTAAGTCTTACTCTAATCACCATACCAAACGTATTGGTCTTCCATCATGGAACTCAGGACGGTATGCACAGAGAGGGTCCCCAAGGAGGACTCCCAGCCAGGTACTGAACAGACCCAGATTGGCTTGACTTCAGCAAAGGTGCTGTATTAAGAACCTTCCAACCATGCCCTTGACAGCCACAATACCTCAAGAGCAACAATAACGGTGAGAAATTATTATATTCGATTCAGGCACCGATGTCCTGTGCTCACGTCATCGCTTCCTCCGATGAATAATGCAATTTGCACGGTAGTTAATAATCTTGAGTGCAATTATTCCCCCATCAGCATACAAGAAAGTTTCTAACCCATTTTACAGACAGGGAAATGAGAGAAGGAAATCATCGATTTCAAGAGAACATGGTCTGAGAAAGGCCTCATTTCCATTAGCACAGATATACACTTCATTCGTTCCACTGTGGCCTGGAGTAAAAAAGTTTTGAGATGCTATAAAAAAAAAAGTTGAAGGTGCTGGATCTAGGGTTGCCAGTCTCCAGGTGGAGCCTGGAGTCCCCCCAGAATTACAACTGATCTCCAGACGACAGATATCAGTTTCCCTGGAGAAAATGACCATTTCAGAGGGTGCACGGTATGGTATACCACAGATGCTAGGTGAAATCCCTCCTCAAATTCCCCCCTCCGCAGGCTACACCCCCAAATCTCCAGGAATTCTCCAAGCTGGAGTTGGTGGAGCTCAAGTCCGGCACGCATGCTCTGTCTGCTGCAGGAACCACATTCAGTCCCTTCATGGGTCTCAGGTATTGCATTCGGACAGAACATTTCTCTGCCTGACACCCTGGAAAAGTAGATAGTTGTGAGGCTAGAGAGACTGAGGATTGAATTGGGTTTCCAGAAACTTAGTGTATTTCCCTGAGATGTAAGAGGATCCGTGAACACACCACATATAGCAAGACGTACAGCATGTGGACTTTAAAAAAAAAAAAGACCCTATTGGTCATTCTCCAGATAGCAGCCTGCACCAGAGTTAAAATTTTCAGCCCACATTTCTGAGCTTCTGTCACCCAGCTCCCTTCTCTCTTTGCCTCCCCACTACATCTTCTTTTATAATCCCCTTTCCTGCTCCACTAGCTTTCTAATAAATAGTCCAGTTATTTATTGCAAAAACACCAAGCCCTCCACATCTCACAGGGTCCCTTCAGTTAATGGTCCATGGCAAAGGATGAAGTTCCATTAACAAGGAACTACGATTTAAAAAAAAAAAAATCAAAATATGTAATTGGCTTGTTTGGTTGGGCTTTTTTTTTTTAAAGGAACCAAAGTACAAGTTCCAAGCTATTAACCTTTGGGTTGCTGGAGAACAGGGGGAAATTATTCTTCATTTTTTTAAAAAAACTCGCTTGTCTCTATAGAGTTCTCTCTTCCCCCACCACCACCCCTTTCTTCTCTTTCCTGGCCTCCTCTTTTTAAAAGATCTCTGTTCTCAAACAAGCATCAGTTTAAAGGGGTCTTCGAAAGCCCTGGAGGCGATTAAAAATAGACATGACTGGAAAAAACCAATCATTGTCTCGAATCATATTTTCGGGTCATTTTCTCTCCAAAGCTTATGTAATCTCTCTCAGCCCCAGCTTTTATCTTGGCTATTTTTAATAATCAGCCACCAAGACTTCTGTTGGGTCTTTTTGTTCCTCTTTCTGCTTTTCAGAGCAGGGACAGCCTCCATGGAGTACAAAATGCAGCGTATTATTCTTAACAAAGTCATTTTTTAAAAAAGACAATAAAACCAAATACTCAGTAGAAAGAAAAGAGGAAAAGGTGCTCTCAGGGCTTAATGCATTTGTTGTCTTATAATAATAATAATAATAATAATAATAATAATAATAATAATAATAATAATAATAATAATAATAATAATAATAATAACAACAACAACAACAACAACAATAATAGCATCGATGAAACTGCATAACGTCTTTTATTTATATGACGCTTCCTCCGAATTACTCTATGCACTTCATAATAGGGCTCTTCTGCATTCGTGTGCATGCCTGCTACCGGTAATCTAGCACTAACAGCTCAATTATATTTTATGTTGAGTGCACACATTCACAGATACCTTGTAGTACAAGGTACAAGGTGTAGGAGTATGCCCATTAATACCCCACCCCATGAGTCTCAACAACCCTTTTTCATATTCATTCTGCAAGCATTTTGTGTGCCCCTGGTGCTATGAAAATTAATATTAATATATTCTACACCAAAGACCAATTCAGTAACTTAAAGAAATCAGGCAGACTCAACCAATTTGCAGAAGGTTCTCTCTTTGTACCCTGTACTCTGCAAATGTTTGGCAGAATTTATTCTGGTTTTCTCATCATGAATAGAGCAAGGACCTTGAAGCTCCACCAATTATGTATTGTAAATTATTTAAATACCAGTTTTCATGATTTTTTAACTTCCAGGGAGTTCGTAAGGTCAGGGAGCATTCTAAAATATGAGTCCCCCATCTGCACTGGTACACAACTTAACCTCTTATTTCTTCTGTAGACAAACTCTTAGGACAGGAGTTCTCAAGCTTGTTTCACCTGCGAGAACTTTTGAAATGTTGAGAACAGATAGTGGGCACCACCACAAAAGGGTCGCAATGGAGGACACAGCTGACCCCAGAGTGGCTGCCAAGAGGACTGGAGCCCACCACAAAATGTCAGGGGGTCCCAAACCTATAATAGAAGCGGCTGTTTCTCAAACAGGGGCTCTACCTATAGGCGCAAAAACTTCAAGGTTCTTCTGAAAAACCTCCTACTCCAGTGAAGCGGAGAAAAGCCAGGACTGCCTTTTGGATTTGGGGGAGAAGGAAGTGGGTGCCAGGAAACACAGCAGTGGGTGATGTGGTGCCCATGAATGAAACAATCATTGTCTTAGGACATGGGAATATGATGAACCCATGGATACCCTCATCTTCAGCTGGCAAAACAAACTATTGAGCCATACTTTTCACTTGCGGAAACAGGAGCCAGGGAGAACAGGATCCTTAGGAACTGCAGAACCATACCAGCCATGATCCCCAAAACAGCAAACTCCTTTCTTTTCACATACCCTATTTTTCTTACTATGTTTTCCATATATTAGGCTATGCAATACGTACCCTACCACTGCATGAATGTAATAGGTGCATTCAATCTTGTTCTTTTCACAGAGCCAGGCAACAGATTTGCACTAAATTCATGTTGTAGGATTGCAGAGAATACGGGATCCATATGTAGTGTCTCTAAGCATGCAACAAATGCATTTTCCCCTTGGCAGAAGAAACAACCCATCCTCAGCCACGACTTTGGATCACACATAAGACCCCTTCTTCCCAGATGCACCCCAATGCAATTATTGACTTTCTGTTCAGCACAAACCACAGTTTGCCTTTACTTCTGAACTGACAATTTAGGGACTGTGCTAAATAGCAAGTAACTCGTTGTCTCTGGACTGCATGATGGTCAGAACACAAGCATAGGGCTCATTCCCAGAGTACCAAACCATGGTTGGCCATCAAATGATGCGAACCACCCAATGAGCTTCCAGATCTCAGGATATCTTTTTTCAAAAAGAAATTAGCCTCTGAAAATGAGCTAGTGGTGACCTTCAAGCATTAAATAATGGAAGGTTTCCCCTCCTTTCTGTTCATATGTATGCTCTGTAAACCCTCTGAACACGTTTCACAGCCTCGGGGACTATCCTTCCACCCCCGAACGAAGATAGAAGCAGATGTCCAAGGGAATCACAAACAACATGAGCCATTAAAGGACTGTAAAGACTGTCATGGGAATGGACTCGGGCAGGCAGAATGCTCAAGCACACTGGTTTTAGGTACTAAAAAGAAAATGTAATGTTATTTTTAATTGGTTTCGAAAGGAGGGGGAAACAGATTGCAGTTCTGGTGCTGGCATTTGGAAGCCTAACCCCTTCTCCTGCTCAGTCTCACAGCCTATCGAATGAATCCTGTTGCCCTGGTTTCTCGCCTTCCCTGCCTTCTCTTTTTTGCTATTTTCTCTCTCCTTCAAAACTTAGACTGTAAGTATGTTAGAGAAGAGACCAGACGGGGTGTTTATGACAAATGATGATGATGATGACGATGATAAGGGGGGGGTCTATGAAGAATTGTGGGAAAGGGAAAACAAATTTTCAAGTCACCCCTCCACACCCTTAATTCTCTCCCTCCAGGTTAAACTTGGAGGTTTGAGTTAGTCAATTTCTATATGTCTATATTGCTGTCAATATTCTGAATGCAATAAGCCCCCTTTGACCACAATTCCACAAACATTGCAGGACGCTATAAATTGTTGGAGAAAGTGTAAGCCAACTGCACCGTTCCCCTGTGCATCTCCTAACAGCTGATATTCAGCTGCCCCCAACTTTCCACAGCTTCTGGAAGGCAATGGGCATGCTCAGTGATCATCAAGCCGTGGGTAGAAAGTGGTGTTTTTATGGTGGCCCACGAGATGCAGCACATTTGCTAATCAAAGGGGTAGTGACTAGTGTTTATACAGAATTTCCAAGTGCTCAGAGCACTTCCATTTACTATACTTTTATCCCTCCATCTTCCAAGGAAGCAAGGATAGCTGACATAACTTGTGTTTTCCCTGTTTATGCCGACCGTGTGAGACACGTTGTGGCTGGTCCAAGGGCATCCAGTGAACTTCTTAGCTAAGTCAGGTTTTGAATGCAGGTCTAGACCTACTCCAAACTAGACAACATGCTCCTGAATGTTTGAAGTGGCCCTTGAATGTCATCAGACGTCAGGTCAAGATGCTGCCATTCCAGTGGACCTCTGATTTGGGTAGCAGTTAATTACTTCGAACTCTTGAGCTGTGGCGCACTGGTCTTCTTGTTATTGTATTGTTCACATTTTTCTTTTATGCTTTTGATATTATAGGGGCCTCTTGGGGCTACTGTTTACTGTTAGCCCTCTTGTGCATTGGCTTAGTGTTAGGGTTGCCAGCCTCCAGGTGGGGCCTGGGGATCTCCCGCTTTTACAACTAATCTCCAGCTGACAGAGATCAGCTCCCCTGGAGAAAATGACTGCTTTGAAGGGTGGACTCTATGGCACTGTACCATGCTGAGCCCCCTCCCCTCCCCGAACCTCACCCTCTCCCGGATCCACTCCCAAAGTCTCCAGTTATTTTCCAACCCAGACCTGGCAACCCTACTTAGTACAGAGAAGGAGGATAACAATGTTTTAATCAGGGCTTTTTTTGTAAAAAAAAAAAAAAAAAGCCCAGCAGGAACTCAATAGCATAATAGGCCACACCCCTGGTAGCACAGTTCATTAACATATTAGGCCACACCCCCATGTTACCAGAACTGTGGCCATCCAGCCACACCCACCTTTTGCTTCTTATCCTGTTTACCTTGTTTGTTGTCAAAACCCAGGGCTTTTTTTTGTAGCAGGAACTCCTTTACATGTTAGACCACACACCCCTAATGTAGCCAATCCTAATGAGTTTCTGCTGTTGGGTGTGGCCTGTTATGCTAATGAGTTCCTGCTGGGCGTGGCCAACTCGGGAGCCAGCCGAAACTCCGTTCCTGTGCGTTCTTGCCGAAAAGTAACCCTGGTTTTAATACATTAATGCCCTTCATGTGCATTAATTCATAGAAACAAACATACAAGGTAGGTCAGTATTAAAATCACAGACACACACTGTTGCAGAAGCAGACAGGAAACAGTGTGCCTAAGGCCATCTAGTCAGCACACAGCACTGGCAACATTCAAACCAGGGACTTGTAGTTCTGCTTCTTCGATATCAACACTACACCAGATCAGCAAATATTACTCTCCACCGTAATCCCGTCTCAGGCGAGAAAGCTCACCAAGTAACTTTGGGCCAGCCATTCTCTCTCAGCCTAGCCAGCCTCACTGAGTTGTTGAAAGGACACAGGACTAGCAGTCTTATCCATGCCAGAAGATACGACCCCCTGCTAAATTGGGGGGGGGGGAGTTAAATGCTGACAAGTCGCCTCCGACTTATGGTGACCCTCTGAATTAATTACCTCCAAAATGTCTTGCAAACTGGCTTGCTGGCCACAGTTAAAGGCACAGGAAGAGGGCCAGCAGAAAAGGATGTAGGGCAACTATATCCGTCACACATACACATAAAAAATGGCTTTGGGCCTGCATGTGAAACTTGCGTTATTGTCATTAGCTTCTTTGTATTTGGGCTAGGCCTCATCAAGGGTGAGGCCAGATGGGAGCATTAGTTTACATCCCTCCTCAGTTCCTTCCACTCCCCAAATTCTGTCTTTTCCAGGCCTCACCCCCCAAATCTCCAGAAATTTCCAAAGCTGGAGTTTGTCAGACACTGGTCCAGTTATACTCAACTCCTCTCTCTTGGCAGTGATTGAGGTATATGCAAGATCCAAAAAGTCACTGTGTCAGAACTAAAGACTTTTGGCGGGCACAGTCTTAATATAGTAGATTCAAAGAAAAGCTCCTTCCCCTTTCCCAAGCACACGTCACATTCATGCCACACCTAACGTTGCCATCCCAGCCAAGTGAAAGATATATGTCTTGGTTATCTGCATTCCAGGTTGGTACAGAGAGCTTCTCAAGGACACCTTCCCCTGAGAAAGGAAAAAGGAGGGAAGGAGAATGACTTGGAAGGTTATGTCTTCTAGAAGCAAAGATCTCATTCTCTCACTCACTTACACCACCCCCCTCCCCTAGGAATTCTCTCCCCCCAACAACAATGGCAGCCAAAGCAAGTAAAGCGTAGCAAGGTTTGACAGAGCTGGCAACTCTACATAGGGTTGACATCTCTAGGTTGGGAAATTCCTGGACAGTGAGGAGTTTGGCGAAGGGAGGAGTCTCAGCAATCGGGTTGCCAATATCCAGGAGGCACCTGGAGATCTCCCACAATTACCATTGATCTCCAGATGACCAAAATCAGTTCTCCTGGAGAAAATGGCTGCTTTGGAAGGTGGACTCTATGGTATTATACCCTGCTGAGGTTCCTATCCCTCCCAAGGCTCTACCCCCAAGACCTCCAGGTTTGACCCACCCAGAGGTGGCAACCCTATTTCTGCAGGGATGTGCCACAGAGCCCACCCTCCAAAGCTGCCTTTTCCTCCAGGGGAATTGATCTCTGCACTCTGGATATCAGCTGTAATTCTAGGAGAACTACACATCCCGCCTGTGAGCAGAAGGGTGGGATAAAAATGGAGAGAGACAGAGAGTGTCATGGACAGCAGTGGCACTGTAAAAAAAACCTTAATAACAAAGTTAATTAATAATAGTCCATTGCATAGCACAGGGACCTTCATTAAACACATCCAATTTTCCCTTTTGGTAATGCCCTGGCAATATCTTATTTATAAAAAAGGGGGGAAAACAAGTATAAGGGCAAAACAGCAGTTATTAATTACCCTTGATTAACCTGATTCATAAGGCTCGTTTATGCAGCTGTCATGACAACTGCTTAGCTGAACCTGCCAAGAATAGCTTTGCTGTCCATTCAAATCAATCCCTGATAATTACCAAGCTAGTTTACTGGGCTTGGGTGATAATAATGACGAGTGCCACGGCACGAAAGGTCACGCAAAACCATTTCCCAAACAACACGCTTTCACGTGGAGAGTGGGCGAGTCGCACACAATGTGCCCAACCGAGTCCAATTTCTTTCTCTCCCCCGTGTTTATTAAACATCAAGGGACACAATGAGATTCCACCTCACTCAACGGTCCCTCTTTGATCTCTGGGATGCAAGCGGAGGGGCCAAAGGTGAGCGGGACAGAATTATGCAAGTTTTGAAAAAATAAAATAATAAGAGGAGAAATGCAGGCCAATTAAAACTCAGGTGCCTGACCATTGACTGCCCCTCTGTGTCTCTAAGCAATTACTCCATAGGGCATCAAAGGGGGCCCTTGCTCAGGTGAGCGATGGGGTTTCTTCTGAAGCTGCCTGCAAGAAAAGGGAAAAGAACAAAGCAGAAGCTTAGGGAGGACCAGGGAGGGAGAAACGTTTGGGGAAGCCTTTGATTAAATCTCTAGTACTCATCCTCTGTACCAGCCTTATCTGGTAGTAAAAGTGAGCAAAGGAGCATCAGGTACAGAAGGTTCCAATGGCCCAGGAGTACCATGAGGTTGCCATCTGCCCTGGAAGAAAGCCCTGCTCTTTCATTCTAAATGGGAGGGGGCGCGGCCCACTGTGGCTCACATGTAAGGAAAGGGCCCATCGCAAACGCTCAAAGGAATTTTCTTTATTGCACCATGGGGGAGGATCTACAAATGAGCTCAGCTCACTAGTGACAAGTGCTTTTTTGTTTCCCCCTTCTGATGGAGTACCCCAACAGTCTGCTGACTTCCCCTTCATCCCTGACTTCAGAAAGGATCAAAAAGCTATGGGATGCCTGAATCTCTCCGAGGCTCAGTGTGACATGGATGAGCATCTGTTACCTTCCCGTTGGGAGCTGGAGAAGAAGGTGGAGAGAGACCTTGGAGGTTCTCAACCATCCAGCCTTCACCATGACTTCATAATCAAGATCCGCCCCCCCATCTTGGGAGGGATGCCAAAAAAGGGGTGACCAAGGTCAGCCATCCTAGAGAGTAAGTCTTCATATGCATTTCTTTATACAAAGTGCATCACCAAAGATGAAGGGGGGGGGATGTGTCTAAAGGAGTGAGGGTTCAGGATCAAGGCCAATAGTACCCGATCATTGACTTCAGTGGGGTTAGAAAAAGAAAACTGCTGAGGATGGCAGTGTAAAACCCAGAGCTATGCAAGCTGGAACAGACAGTAGTTTTATCAGAGTGTCTGAAGTACTATGAGAAAACCATAGTTGTTCAGAGCATATGGCTCCTTTGATTTTTTGCTGCATAGCATGTGTTTAACAGGAAGCAACAGTACAACCAAGGTAACCTGTGTGCATATCAAAATCACTAATGCTTCTCTCATACCATTTTCAACTCTATTTTTAAAAATAATCTACTGTCTGTCTCCAGGCTAAGTTTCCCATTTTTTGGCCCTCAGGACTAGAAATTTAGGCTTAAAACAAAAATTAGGAACTTCACACTGTGTTGAACTGAACACTACATACAGCATATACTAAAGACACTTCCCTGACCACAGCTTTCTGTCCAAACAGTCCTTGGTTAACATGCAACACTTTGTATTCTACAGCAAAGGAATTCCCTCCCCCCTTCATACAAATCTGCCCAGTTTCTCCGACTTAAGCCCAAGGTTTATCCTATGCTTGGTGCGCATTAGCAATAATGTAATAAGGTTTTTTTTCATAAAATCAAGAATCCCCACTTACATGACTAGACTAATACCCGAAAGAAATTAAAAAATCCAGTTCAGATCCACCATACACGGTGCTTATTCATTTCTGATTCCTTCCAAATAGGAAGATAACAGATTTTGCTCTCTCGCCTGACCACAGAAGTCATAGAAATGCATTTCTGCAACAGGGAATTATTTTTCCTTCTACTAATCGCTAAGTAGCAACTGCAATTTGCCAAGTGCTTTACAATCTTCGTTGTGTGCAAAAAGCTCCACACTAGGCAACTGATCATGTCCAGCTCTATGAACTGAAAGACAGAGAAAGATGTCCAAGGCTGCATGGTGAATCCGGAGCAGAGGAGGACTTTGAATGTAGGTTTTCCAAATCCAACTTCCATTATTTATCAATTGTTCAAGAGCAGCCCCTTTACTGGACTAACCTCTCTTGCTCTCATTACATAGACTCTAGTTCTGTGATTTCTACATTACGTATCCTAACTTAGACCTGGTCGAGATGTGCAGTGGAATGAGGTGGCAGAGTGCAGAGGTGGAAGAACAGACCATTCTTCAGGGTGCTGCAAGAGGTTTGTTTGTTTTTTCAAAATTCTCCTGTATTAATAATTTCCTGTAAATGGAAAACTAGCACAGCATGCCAAGGGCTAGGCTAGAACCCCTCTCTCTCCATCCCTCCCTCCCTCCCTCCCTCTCTCCCTCTCTCTCTCTGATGTGCTACTTTTTGCTCCATCTGCAAAGAGTTTTTTACATGGAAGATTATTAACAATGTCAGTCTTCCCACCTGCAGTCTGAAATGGTTCTATCCATTCTATCCACAATTCCACCACCTCATTCTGCTGCCTGGTTAGATTGGGCCTTACAATTGGCAAGAAATGTAGAATCCATCCAAAATGTCTTCTGTGCAACTTCCTTTGAAATAAATTGGAGCGACTCTCCAACATTTTACCTGACCATTAAATCCTGCTTCTTACTCCTTGCTGTCCTTCACCTCTTTTTGTGAGGCTACCATTGTGCATCTTAGGACTGATGGCAACCACTGCTCCAGATTTCAGGTGAAACCTCACCAGTGTGGTATAGTGGTTAGAGTGTCAGACTATCATCTGGGATGCCTGGGTTCAAATCCCTACTCTGCCATGCAACTTGCCGGCTGATATTAGGCCAGTCACACTCTTGCAACCTAACCTAACTCACAGTGTCATTCTGAGGACATAGAGGGGAAGGAAACCCATGTATATCACCAGGGTTGGGAGCAGAGACAGGGGGAAGCATGTGACGATGACATCACTATGAAGGGTTACCAGGTCCGTCAGACCAGCCGGCGGGGGATGGGGATGAACTTACCAGAAGCAGGGAGGGAAGAAGCTGGAAATAAACGCGACGTGCCTACATTACCCAGAAGTGATATAGGCACATTAGGGCAATGCTCTGGTTTGCGGGCAAAACCTCTATGGTAGAATTAACTTCTACCATAGAGTTCTGACCAAAAACCAGAGCGTTCAATGCGCCCCTGATGTCATTGACATGCTTACGTCACTTCTGGGTGATGTAGGCACGTCACATTTATTTCCAGCTTCCTGCCTGTTTGGGGGGGTAATTACCCCCATTGGACAGCGGTGGAGAGGAGTGCCCAAAATTAGGGGAACCCCACCCCCACCAAGGCATTCCTATCACTATGTTACTTCTGGGTACAACCTAGAGGATTCCTAGAGCTACCCGTGTCACTTCCCACCACTGCTCAGAGTGGACGCAGGCAGCAGAGAAGATCCATGGGAGGTCCCCCACCATAGCAGGAAGCCTATATACCACCCTGAGCTCCTCAGAGGAAGGGCAGCAGACAAATGCCAGAAACAGATTTAATCACTGTAAGCACTTCTGATGTTGCAGTTCGGACCCTGCCAAGCTATCATAGTTTAATATGGGTTGATGCAGTCCTCACCCCGGAAAACACTCGCGCCGACTCACCGAGAATTCAACGCCCTTTGAACAACCCTTAAATTTCAGGTCTTCCTGATTATCAGCTATGTTGATGTTATACAACCAGGAGGCAATATGTTATTTGGCGAAGGACAGATTTCAGCACACAGCAAAAAAATTTTTAAAAAGTGATGAATTTGTGAAGGTGCCACTTAATATGCTTCTTGCCATGAAGTGGGCCTGCAGCTTAGCCGTCTCCCAGTGTGTTCTGAGGCATGGAAAGCTGCAACTCTGTCACTTAATGCAGTGACAGCATTCACCAGGGTACCTTACCATGCCCGTTCAGGATGACTCTCCCACTCAGCACTGGACCTCCCATTTTGACTCCCCAGTAGGGATGTAAGAGCTCTTATTATTCTGCAAGAGCTGGGTTTTAGTGCCAGAGGTATTCATGACCTAATTTCAAACCTCTAAATTATGGCCCAGCAACCAGAAGTCATGGCACACTCAGCCATCTGACAACTGGCCAACTGCTCTCCATTCATTCACTTGTTTACATATTCCATTTCTGCCATGGAGGCCTCCCACACAGCTTAGGAATATGTTTTCAGTTCCAGCAGTGATGGGCTTTCATATCTAGATTTCCCCCCCTTACACAAGCTGAAACACTCCTTGCACTGTTCCTGAGGACCACCATGGAGATCTATGACAAAGGGCCAGCGGCCTCTAGCTTTACCCTCCAGAAATGCCAATTCATGTAATCTTGCTTCTTGAGTGGACATTACAGCAGTTGGAAACTTCACGGCAGAAAGCCTGGTGGAACTGCCCTCCTCCTTCGACTATGTCAATGGTGGTTTCAGCAGCTCCATCATGGAGGTGGTGGCACCACCAGGAGAAAGAATTAGCCCTTCCTGAGAGCATCTGCCAGTGGAAGCAGATTTCATCTAGTCGGGTTATCGTAGCAGCTCCTTCTCATACCACCAACGTAGTGACAGAATCTACTACACAGAGACATTCCCCTTAAGTTAAGGAGTTGGTGATTTGTGGACTTGTCCCAAGATCACATGACCTTAGTTTGTTCAGAATCAAAGAGTTAAGAGTATGCTACTCAAAATGTTTTAGTTGCTGTTCATAGGCCCTGGCCACACAGGCTGGATAACGCAGGGGGGAGGCGTGGCTTTTTGCGGCAGCACAATTAAATGCGCGAGAACATGATCAGACCCCACCACGGCAACATCGGGGTTTCTTTGTCTGGGAGCGCCTTTGATACGCGGCGAGGAGTGCGCTTGCGCGATCACACATAAGTATCCTGTCGACAGCCCGTAGCAAACCATTTGCTAGTAGGCCGTCCCTGGGTTTGTTTTACTCCAGATTTTCGGGCGGCTGCTACGGGTCATCGATGGTTGTGCTACGGTTCCCAGATGTGGTCCTGTGATCGCACCCCAAAACTCCGCATCACTTTTGTATCTCTCCCGCCGCAAATTCTCCGTGTGACCGGAGCCATAGTAAGTTTCTTTGAAGCCATTCCTTGTTCTGTTAAGTTTTTACCTGTAGACCCAGAACTATTACAGCCAACATCTTGTCAGGCTAGAAGAAGTAAATGTGTGAATGGAAATGGGTTGCATAGCCATAGTATTTGCTGACAGCACCCTTTAAGAGTGGTGTTTCTCTAAGTAGCTCCTCAAGAAAAGTGGCTGATGGCCGTAGTTTCATATACTGAAAGCTTGGCTGTCCATATATCAGGGCTGCCTCACAGCAGTACCGAGCATTCTGGGATACCCCCATAGAGCCAAAAGAGCCTGAAAATGTAGATTATGGACAATTTCTTCCTCCTCAGTTTTCTGTGACCACAAATCCCCTTTGAGCATGGAATTCGATTAGGCTAGGCTAGGAGGCACTATAGATGATTCGAGCACAGTGTAGCGCAGCTTATAGCGGGAGAATGGAAGGAGGGCACCAAGAGAATTTCACAAGTACCAGGCATGTCAATTATTTCCAATTCAGAATCGCTCCAGCTCAGATGGTTTGGAATTTGTGATACTGGAGTCCTTTCACTTTAATAACCGCACGGGGTGGGGGGGATATATATATATATATATATATATATATATATATATATATATATCCCGATTTCTTTACCAGCTCTTATTTTTTAAAAAAATACACCAGATGTTCCATTTTAGGCGGCTTTAATAGCACAACGAAACAACTTTAATAGCAAAGTCATTTTCTAAAATACACCTCTTATGAAATGGCACTTTCCTGTCATTTCAAGTTTTTATTTTAAATGCAAGAAATGGTGTGAACATCAAGTGGAAAGTAGAACCCATTAACGCCAAACCAAGCCTGTGCCTATAAGCCTAAAAACTGTTTGTTTGGACCACGGGGGGACAATCTGCAGCACGGAAGCCACACGCGGCACGGTCAGCCAGCAGAGGCTAGAGGACTGGCTAAGGCACAGAGTCCAGACTGCCCTAGCGAGAGCTGGAATGAAGTTGCACCCCCTGCCTGGTTTCTGGATTGGATTTTTCATTTTATGCTGTCTAATGGGGGGGGAAGTGCAAGATGTCTGCATGCCACCGATAGCCTGCTTGGTGTGGGGCAACCCAACTAAAACTCACTTTGTTGCAATCGGAGGAATTTTAAATATTTTCCAAGTTGCTCAAGACTGGACCTTCCAACCGGACTTACCCGGGACACAGCAGGGGGCAGTGACCTCAGCTCCAACCACTCCTGTGGTTGCCTCAACAGCAAGAGGGCCAGCATTGCCAGGTAAGGTAATGCATAGCTCCTATATACATCACTGAGTAGCCTCCAGATCTCCCACCCCCAGTGAATGTTGCCTCCTAACACTCCATCAGCTGGAGGCCAAGAAAAAATTAAAAACATGACATCGTTTCTGGGGAAAATTTGGAAGTGACATCATGCCTCTCTAGGAATTGCTGGAAACTCTATGGTACATGGTACATAGAGTTTTCAGCAATTCCTAGAGAGGACTGTCACTACTGGGTTTTTCCCAGAAGTAATGTTGCACCATCACTGGCAGCCACCACCACCCTACACACACACCTTGATATGCTGTTGGTTACCAGACCAGGCCTGACAATGCTATGAGGAGGCTCCAGGTCTTTTTTAGGCTGAGAAACAGAGACTAGGAAGAGAGGAGAAGCAAAAAGCTGTGGCTAACCCCCTCTCCTCTCAGCATCTGAGGACTTGCCAGCCCTAGGGGTCTTGGCTGGAACCGCAAAGGCAGACAGAGAGAACCAAGCAGTTGCAGGCCCTCTAGACCCCCACACAATTGTTGAAAATCTTCACATTTTCAACATGAAATATATCCCTAGATACAGTATGAGTTCCTAGCTTTGTCTCTACGTTTTTCCTTAAGAAGGGAACAGAATAGATGTTGCATCCTCGCAATTATAGTGAAGTACTTGACTTCTCCATTGTTTCCTATGGCCAGTGAGTTCTCCCATTTTCACCCAATGGGAGAAAATCAATACAGCAGCAGCAGGTCTCATTTCCAGACAATGGAGTTGTCTCTAAGCCCAGCCATTGCACTTGCATTATTGCCTGCCTCTTCCTGTGCTGGAGGTTTCCTCCCTGCTCAGGGGACTGAAAGAAAAAGCATACTAAAGTAAGGGGGTGTACACGGAGGAGCCATTGCACTGCTGTGGTTAGAATACCATACTCTCAATGGGGAGACCAGTGTTCAAATGTCCACCCAACCATGAATGCATGACTGTACCGCAGTCATTCTCTCTCAGCCTAGCCTAATTCAAAGGGCTGTGAGGATAAAATATTTTAATTACTAGTTTTATGTCTTTGTACCTGGGCTGGCGTCTGCCCACCACCGGCCAACTGGCTGGCAGGGACAGCCCTGCCCCCAAACAGGGACATCATCACA
This sequence comes from Gekko gecko, assembly GCA_029375565.1. Lineage (NCBI taxonomy): Eukaryota > Metazoa > Chordata > Lepidosauria > Squamata > Gekkonidae > Gekko > Gekko gecko. The sequence goes on along the minus strand of JAPDNY010000012.1, from coordinate 25,463,628 downwards.
TTGGGACGTCCCACAGTCAGCGACGCTCTGCTTTTGGAGCAAAACTCTATGGTTTTAGGTAAAAAAAAAAACCATAGAGTTTTGCCCAAAATGCAGAGCATCGCCATGTAATATCCCCGACATCAGAACATCACTTCCACATGATATCATTGTGTCAGGGACGTCACATGACATCACATGGCATCCCTGAAATCCCCCAGAACATCCCCCCAAATCCCTCCCCCACTGGCAAGCCAAGGGGACCTAGCAGCCCTACTTTGTACATATTTTAACTCTGTTTTTGCTTTAACAATGTGTGTTGGGGGGGCTGATTTTAATGGTTTTAAAATGTGATTTTATTGTGTATGTTTTGGTTGCTTTGGTAGCCCTTGTGAGGGCAGAGAGGCAAGATATAAATTTTGTATATAAATAAATAAAATGGAGGATAGGGCAATCAGGTATATTATCCTCGGCTCCCTGGAGTAATGGCAGGGTCAAAATATTATTAAGAGATAACAGCACTAGTTCATCACTGAAAAGGCTAAGGTTGCCATCCCCCCAATGGGGGTGGAGGTTCCCCCAGTTTCGGGAGCCCCAATCTGCAGCTGGCCTGCAGGGGAGCCCTGTCCCCAAAGAGCCCCGTCACACCCAACATGCCTGGCACAATGACATCATCCAGAGGTGGTGATGTCGTACTGGGCACATCACGCAGGGGGCGCTCTAGCATTTGGGCAAAAACTCTATGGTGACCAAATGCTAGAGTGTCCCACCTGACGTGCCTGGCATAATGACATCACCTTTCTGCTCAGGTGGCACATCCCACCCACCCATTCCTGCCACCCTGGAACTTGCCATGTTGGCACAGGAGGAGGGTGAGGCTGAATGGCCAACCTTAGACAGATAAGACTGTAGCGCACACAAAAGCTGGCAGTACAAAGGACACTATTTCATATGGAGAAAGGTTTTGTCCACAAAGTTCAGGAAATGTTAAAGGTACCTGCAGCTATATGCACTTCTATCCATTTAAATGAAGTATTTTGAGGGTTGTGTCTTAGAAACAGGATCAGCTGCCTTTAGGATCCATTAATCAGATACAGAGAAATTAGTCTGATGAATTTGTACAATGTGTTGTTTGTTCTGCCACGGTTCCAATCTTAGGGTATTCAGAAGGAGATTCTGACTTGCTGAGGTGATTTGAATGTTTCACTGTTATACATATAACGCTTTTTTGCTGTGCAGATTGGTTGGAACACTGAGAGTCTCCCATTCTCTGGACTTGATATGCACCACACTTGCGTGAAAAATTCACCACTAGACAAGGTGTGGTAATAGAAGGCAGGCTTGGGGCCTGCTCTATACTCTCCCTGCAGCTTCCACAGTTTTCTTCGTCTAAAAGGTCTTCTCTCACATATGGTGGGAAGGGAGGGAGGGAAGCGATGAAAATAAAACCGGGTTTTGCCTGAAACCAAGCCAAGTACAAGGTGCTCCTCACAGCTAGCTGATGGTGTGACGAACATGACCATAGTTGTAATGGTCAGGATCTTGTTGAGGCCTAAAGGCTAGCAGTCACCAAGCCAGGACCGCCACCATTTTGCATTCACATGGCAACTGAAGGAACTCTCGGGTACCCCCTTCCAAGCATTTAGTGTATTGTGTCACATTGTGATCTCCCAGAAGTCTCTGCAATGTGTATTGTGTATCGGAGCATACGCTTTACAAAATAGACCATCCTGGAAGATCAAAGTTGACCGTAAGGCATTTATTAAACAGGTTTAAGCCGTACATTTATAAAACAGGTTTTTAATCCATCCTCCCAGCCACATCAATCCATCACTGCTTAACAAAAAAATAAGCAAACACCTTTCTTAGCCAGCAAGAGGTAACCTCACAAAAGCCAGCCGAGAGCCATCGTTTCCCAACCGCCTTTTCCTCCCCCTGTGTAGATTGTTGCAATTTGTCAGGAATGAATAAGCCTTTTCGCTCTTGATCTATGGAGTCACTCTGCACTTAAAGTGAGTGTGCTTGAAACTCAGGCGTTAATGACAGCGATGTTTTGATGATCAGAAGAAAACCCTGACACAACTCTTTCTATTCTCAGTGAAAAGTCATTCTGTGTTCCTGAAAATACGCCAAACAAACAAGCCGCTAGATACAGTCACTAGCTGGTTTGCATAACATTTTATTATGCTTCTGGGCTCCCTCTGCTGGATCTGCAGCATGTGACACTTTGCATCCAACTAGATATCTTTGCAGAGAGGGCCACAGTGGGTGTGACGTGCACTGCAGCTATGAGAGGGAGACAGCTGCGGTGCAGAGGTAGAGCATCTGCTCTGCATGCAAAAAGATCCCCAGTTCAATCCCTGGCATCTCCAGTCAAAGGATCTCTGACTGCAGGTGTTAGGAAAGACCAGAGATGAGGGTAGTTGTTAACAGTCATAGTAGACAATACCAAGTGAGACGCACCCAATGGTCTGACATGTATGTATAGTCTCTCTAACTCATTGCCATTAGCTCTGGGACAGCATAGCAAATACGTTAATGCAGTATTTTCCAAGGAAAATTGTTCATTAGAGACCAACAGCAGCTGGTCATCATTACCGCTTCTAGTTTAGCTCAAAATCCCCCAGTCTCCATCCCTGCCTATTAGTTCCCTTCCTGCCAACAGCTCACGGGCTCTCTCATTCCTAGGAGTCCCATCTCCATCCAAGCTGGCCTTTCTCTTCCTTCCCCAAAGTAAGTCCTGTCGGTCAAGATTCTATTGTTGCTTTTGCTCCCTCTGAGAAGCCGTGTTTATAAACGTTCTGTGACATCTTAGAAATTCATTGGTGGCTCCACCAGTGGTTGGAGATGGGACTGCAAGTCAACGGGTGACACTTTTAGACTATTATATATAAAATGTTCAGCGATCGCAAGAGGTTGTTACTCAGAACAGAGTAGTTTAAAAAAAATCCATGATGGGTTATTCCAGCAACCCTCTCCTAAACATGTTTAATTAGAAGTAAGGTCCACCGAGGGCTTTTTTTGCATGGTAAAGTGACTTTTTGCAGCTACCACTGTGGGTCACAAGTGGATTTAGCTTGTCAGAAGGGTTCTGTCAGGAAACTTTTCCACCACCATCCTGCTAGCAGCAATATTTTTCCCCTGTTTGTTGAGAATATGGCAGCAGTTCATTCCACTCACCATGTATAATTCTACAAACTCTTCAGACGTGTGTTTTCATACTTCAAAATGGATTCTTACAAATTCCACCTATCAGACAAAAGGCTATTCCTTGCAAATATTTTCCTGTGCTTAATGTATGGAATAGAACCGCTGAACATATAAAGCTGTATTATGCCAAGCCGGATCACTGTCCCATCTAGCTGGCACCAGGCACTCCTTTCTGGCGGCAATTGTCTTAGGGTCTAACAACAGTTGGGTTAGAACAGATAAAAGGAAGTACTTCTTCACCCAAAGAGTGATTAACACATGGAATTCACTGCCACAGGAGGTGGTGGCAGCTACAAGCATGGACAGTTTCAAGAGGGAATTAGATAAATATATGGAGCAGAAGTCCATCAGTGGCTATTAGCTACAAGGTATAGATAGGAACTCTCAGTCTGGGGCTGGTGATGCACTCTATTCTTGGTGCTAGGGGGGCAGCAATGGGAGGGCTTCTAGTGTCCTGGCCCCACTGCTGAACCTCCTGATGGCACCTGGCATTTTTGGCCACTGTGTGACAGAGTGTTGGACTAGATGGGCCATTGGCCTGATTCAACATTGGCTTCTCTTATGTTCTTATGTTCTTAACAACAAGTTACATTTTCCTCAGGGACATCCCCAGGTTGGGTGGAGACTCGTGTTCTGAAACTTTATACTTTCTAGGCATGCATTGGCCCAATTCAGTTTGGCACACTGAGAAAAAGAGCTTCAGCCAGGCTCATAGCCAGGATTTTGTGGCCACGCGGCACATTTTTTTCTAGTGGGGCTGAAGTTCTCAGTGCAGAAAGAAAAGCCAGAATTCTGAGGATTATGACTCAGCACCCCACTCTGCTTAAAAGAGTGCACACCTTTTAAAAATGTTTTTAAATGATTGAAAAAAGCATTTACAGGAGTAATGTGGGGCTCTGCTTTTAAGAAGGGGGCAGAGCACCCCAAAGCCCCACTGTAGCTACAGGTCTGGTCTCAGTCATCTTCCTTCTATGCTATCTTCCTCACCTGAAAAGGCCCAGGGAAGTACCATTTCCCCTATTGGGGAACCCAGTATAGTGATGGACTATATGATGGTTTCCCCAACAGAGCTCTTTCGGGTCAGGAAAACAGCACCGGGAATGGTCTTAAGCTTCCTCTTTCTATGTACTGCAGTATTAACTCAACCAAGACTCTACGTGCCTAGGAATAACAGAAGTTCAGAACATGATGCTACACCAAATCCAGGGATGTCCCCATAGAAATGTAACATACAGCTAGGTCCTTAGACAAACCCAAACCCAGCCATGCTATCCAAGGTCCTTTTTAACAGGACATACCAAAGACTGAACCCAAGACTTTCAGCACACAAAATATGTGATCTTTAAGCTTACCATTTGCCCATCCATGGCAGGTACACCCCTGCCCTTGGCACTGACCAAGAAACTGAGGAGTGGGAGATAAAAAAAAAAAAAAATACTAGAAAATGGCCTCCCTCATGACACTCTAGGAATTTCCCCATGTATCTGTGGTCTTTACCCTACAACTCAGAGGCACGCCCTCCTCAAACACCACCCTCCCCAGGCAGCACCTTCAAAATCTCCCAGCATTTGCCAAGGCAGCGCTGGTAGCCGTAGGGCTCCTCCTAGAGTTGCCAGCCTCCAGGTGGGGCCTGGGGATCTCCCGCTTTTACAAATGATCTCCAGCTGACAGAGATCAGCTCCTCTGGAGAAAACGGCTGCTTTGAAGGGTGGACCCTACGGCATTGTACCATGCGGAGGCCCCTCCCCTCTCCAAACCCCGCCCTCTCCCGGATCCACCCCCAAAGTCTCCAAGTATTTTCCAATCCAGACCTGGCAACCCTAGCTCCTCCACTGAGCTTCAATCCCTCCCTTGTTTGTCTAACACAGGCCTAGAAGAAGTTTGCCGGGAGGCTGCTTTAACTCACTCCACATAGCAACCATTACCTCACCCTCGGGTTGACCAAAAATGTCCAAAAAGACACATTTGCTATAGCAGCTGCTTTGGGAGCCTGGAGCCTGTGGCAACAAACGCATCCCAGCAATGTCAGTCAGCCTGCTTAATATGTAAATTATGCTTATCTATCTAGTACCTTTTTATACCACTCTGCCTCCCAGGAGGGCAGGGTAGTGTACACAATTCTTCCGTACCCATTTTGTCCTCCAATTGCCCTTTTTAGGTAAGTTAGAGAAAATGTGACTAGGAAAGTGACTAGACTGAGAAAGTCGGACAAGCTTTACGCCCCAGTGGGGATCTGGACCTGGGGTTCCTAGATCCTAGTCCAAAGCTCTAATTACTGCCCTGGACTGGCTCTAGGTCTAAACCTTCCCAGTGTCCCTGCTTATGAGGAACACTGCAGTCTCTCTTCTGCTACCTGTTGCTGGGGTTGCCAGCCCCAAGTGGGAGTGGGGGACCCCCTGATTTGGCGGGCTCCAATTAGCCACCAGCCAGCTGGCCAGAGGGGGGAAGCTCTGCCCCCAATACTAAGCACAATGCCCCCAGCATGATGACATCACGCAGAAGTGACATCATCACACTGGTGACGCCACATGCAGCCACTCTAGTATTTGGGGCAAAACTCTATGATAATAATAGAATTTTGTCCAGAATACTAGACCATCGCTGCCCAGCTCCCCCAGTGTGATGATGTCACTTCTACGTGATGTCATCACATGGGGGACATCATGTGCAGTGAAGTCGCCCTGCCCCCCACACTCCCGGGGAGCTCCCTCCCACCCCCCACTGGGTAGCGAAGAGGACCTGTGGCAACCCTACCTGTTGCTGATAACGCATTCCCCCTGCTCTAATCACAACTTAGCCTTTGGAAAAGAGGTTGCAGCTTCCAGTGCCAAATGCCCTTAGTATCCATTCCAGTACATGAATTCTCTGGGTTTCCATCCCTTCCCACAGAGCTCTAGAAGTTAAAGCTGCAATCCTAAACAAAGTTACTACGGAGAAAGGAACTTAAGGTGGAAGGCGTCATTAGTAATATATCTGTGTAGTGGAGGATTGACTTGACCAGGGAACCCCAACCTTTTTCAGCCTGGTGGTGCCTTTGGGATTCTGACACCACATGGTGAGTATAACTACAACATGACTGCCACAAAATGGCTGCCACAGGAGGTGGAGCCAGCCACAAAATGGCTGCTGCCATGGCTTACCTTCAGTCACACTGTGAAGATCCTCGTGTTATGGTGGCAGCTGCTGCCAAAGCAACGTTTCTAGCAATCTGCACAGCCAATCAAATCTCCCACCTGGCCCCACCCACTTTCTAAAAACATTTGTGGGCACCAGGACAGGTGTTGGGGGGGTCCCATGGTGCCCATGGGCACCACGTCAGAAACCCCTGGAATGGACAGCGATCTTTGGTGTTAGAATAGTATTGTTACAAGAGACAAGAACATTCCTGTTTTATTTGTGTGATGTCAGAAGGCCTCATAACGTCAAGAAATCTAAATCTAGTCTTACAAATTTTCAGTGGCATTTCTGAGTTGCTCTAATATAAGAAGAAAACGAGGGCTAACTTCAAAAAAAGAAAAACCGACGCCTAGTGCATGTCTGAGAGCAGCACCCTTTAATTTAAAGGCTTCCCCCCTTGCAGATATGTAAAGAAAGGCTGTGGCTCCTCAGGGAGATAACGCTGTTCTGCACATGCTCAGAAGCACTGTTCTGTTCTGCTACCAATTTTCACCTTCTACACCAAAGCTCTGGCATCAGAGAAACAAATTCTGCCGCTGAATCCGTTTTCCGATTAAGCTCTGCCCAGGATTCTTTGAAACGGCTGAGCAGCTCTTGAAGAGCAGCATTTGCACACTGAAGCGTCGCTTGCATTTTCCTAGCTGCTGAAAGCCTCAAGAAAACAAGAAAGACTAATTCGTTAATTGTTCCCTCTGATTCCACACATTAGCGGGTATGTTCTTTTGCAGACCAATAATCAATTACCTAATCAATGGCAGAGAATTCAACGTTATTTTGCAACAGACCAAGAGATCGCAAACGTTTGTGTTTTCCCGAATCGTTTGTTTAAGTCCAGTAATGGACGCAGCCAGTTTCCAAGCAGATTAGCTATTTGAGATTTTGATATATACAGAGAGAGAGAGAGAGAGAGAGAGAGAGAGAGAGAACTATTTGATTCTAGATGTTCATTTGCAAGCCTATGGATGTAGGGTTCCCAACTCCAGGGTGAGAAATTCCTGGAGATCTGGAGATGGAGCCCGAGGAGGGTGGTGTTTGGGGAGAGACCTCAGGAAGGTATAACATCACAGAGTTCACCCTCCAAAACAGCCATTTTCTTGAGGGGAACTGACCTCTCCAGTCTAGAGATCAGCTATAATTTCAGGAGATCTCCAGGGCCCCACCTGGAGGTTGGTCAACTTATGTGGATGGATTAGGGTTGCCAGGTCCCCTCACCACACCAATGGGGGAATGGGGGGGGGGCATTCTGGGATGTCACTGATGCCATGACATTACTGAGAAGTGACATCATCATGTCAGCGACATTGTGCAGCCACACTCTGGTTTAAGGGCAAAACTGTATGGTTTCAGGCGAAATTTATATTAGAGTTTTGCCTTCAAACCAGAGCTCTGCATGCAACATCTCCAGCATGATGATGTCACTTCCAGGTGATGTCATTGTGTCAAGGACATTGCACCCAGACATGGCTGTTTGGGGGCCAGGTTTCCCTCACCAGCCAGCTAGCCAGGGGTGGGCAGAAGCCCTGAAAAGTGGGGGGAACCCCTGCTGGGACCTGGAGACTGGCAACCGTAGGATGGATGGCTACAGTATTCATGGTGTCCTCGCTATTCAACCATTTTGCTGAACATGCAGACCCCCTCACAAATGGTGAAGCTCCATCATGAAGAAGCCCCATCATACGGTTCACCATCTAGCCACACAGGCTTCACAGCAACAGGGCTCTGGCTATCATTCCAGACATATGTTACAAAAACTGAAAAGAGATCAAACATTACAGTCTGGAATACCTCCGTTTCTTATGACGTGAAAGCATTTTTCTGTTCCCTAAGCCCTTAGGAATGCGGATCTCCGATAACACCTGTTCCCTGGCTCCGTTGCCTTGTTCAAAGTAGGTCCCTACCCACAAATAGGCCTTTACTGAAGAGCAGACCACTACTCACAGGGAGGCTTACTCCAGACTACTCCAGAAGGAATGCAAGAAGGAGTACTGTGGCACCTTAAGGACGAGCAGATTCACGATGGCAAAAGATTCTGAGGACTCGCATCCACTGCATTTCAGTTCCTTTTTTTGAGACCCTGACCACCCCCCCACTCTACAATACATTTTCCTCTATGCACATGTATATATCCTCCCAATTGAAAATGCACTTCATGCATCTGATGAAGTAGACTCTAGTCCACAGACAATCTTGGCCTTTAAGGTGCCAGAAGGCTCCTTTATGGCCTCACCGCAACAGACTTAACACGGCTACTGTTGTTTGTCCCACTTTCCTTTGGGTCGGCCAGTGCAGGGGGAACTGACCACCTGCTGCATCCACAAGAAGGCTGCTACTTCTGGTGCGACACCCCACACAGCCTTCCACTGCCTTTTTCCTCCATCCATCACATCAGACATCCACTTCCTGAACTAGAGTTGCCAACCCCCAAGTGGGGCCTGGAGATCTCCTGGAATCGCAAGTGATCTCCAGATAACACAGACCAGTTCCCTTGGAGGAAGTGGTCACAGTGGAAGGTGAACTCTACGCAATATACCCTGCCAAAGTCCTTCCCCTCCCCAAACCCTGCCCTCCTAACACGCCATTCCCAAAATCTCCAGGTATTTCCCTACCCTGAGTTGGCAACCCTACCCTGAACCCTTGCGGACGCAAGGTCCATTCTACAAAATGGGACTCAAGGTAGCCCAGAGTTTGTGATTATCATTCATTTGGTCTAGCAGTAGAGAAAACCATGTCCCCAAAACATTATATATCAAATTTAAAAAATATAGAATTGTTCAGTTAAAGCAATATACAGAATTGTTCACTCTCTCCATCTCGCAGTCACGATTCTGAGCCGTCTTCCCCCCACCACTGACCTAGATTGAAGCCCCATCTGCAATATCTTTTTGCAAAAATAAATCCAAAATTACCCTTGACACAGACAAGTGCTGGTCTACAGGACAAAGGCAACCGTCATTATTTTAAAACCATCATTTCCCTAATAGACCCGCCGCCCTGCCTGCATGCTCTTAGGCCTGCAGATCTTTAGCCTTGGTGAGAAAAAAACGCCAGAGGGGGGTTAGCTTAATGGAATTTCGTATACCTGACTTAGGGTGGGTTAATGCAATCCGCCAACATAGGGATTCTAAAGCCTGCCCTGGGCCATACACCTGCCACTACAAAAGATGGTATAATCCAACACGTTCAAAGCTCCCGCGAGAGCCATGAAGGATTCATGTCCAGATCTCCCGTGGCAGCTTCAAGACAGGCAGGCCGAGGCTTCCCCAGGCTGTTGAAAGGCAGAAATCAACTCCAATTTCCATAGAGTCTGTTTTTAACAAGGGAGTTCTCCTCCCACATCGGGTTCTTACTTACAGCGCACTGACTGCTCTCCATCGGAGGGAAGGAGGTTTTAATAAGCCATTCCAGCTCCGTTGCATGTTTTTTTCCCCCCAAAACCACCGTCTCATTAACAATCGTTGCTCTAAACACGGTCGCTTTAGTAAGGACTCAAGAATTCCTGGTTAGACAGAGAATCGCTTTCAAGCCAAGTCGTAATCACTTGTCTGGCTGACATAAGCTATTAGTTCACTTCAAATCTTTGGCTGTTTAAGATGCTGCCAGGCCAGTGCGGCTGTCTTTTGTAGCCCTTTTATGGGGGGGGGAGTTTTCCAATTGACTTTCACAATGACTTTTGCTTCAGTGCATCAGGTGCGTGCTGCATAACCCTGCGATCCCACGCCCCTATCCTATGCCCATACAAGTTCTTCCCCCCTTCTGGCTCATTACCAAATGGAAAGTATAATGGAAAGTATAGCAGATAGGAAGTTTTCTGTTCAATTGTTCACTGCTTTTTTAAGGCAAAGGCATTTGCTTTGCTGCACTTTGAGGACTTCTGCACACTTGGCTTGCAGCCAATTTTAACTTCGCCAGGTTTTCCCGTAGAACTATAGAGTTTTGCCCTTAAACCAGAGCATCAACACACAACTTCCCCGATACGATGACATCACTTCCATGTGATGTCATCCCATCAGGGTTGCCCCCCCACTCCTGGAGCATTCCCTCCCCCCACCACCACGGTAAGGACCTGGTAACCCTATGGAGGGTGGACTCTGTGGCATTGTACCCCACTGAGGTCCCTGTCCTCCTCAGACCCCGGGTTCCATCCCCAGATCTCCAGGTGTTTCCCAACCTGGAGCTGGCAACCCTACTCCCACCTCCTGCCGCTGGCCTGGGGGGGACTCGGTGACCCTAGCCAGCCTCCAGGTGGGACCTGGGAATCCTCTGGAATGACAGCGCATCTCTAGACTACAGAGATCAGTTCCCCTGGGAAAAAATGGATGCTCTGGAGGCTGGGCCCTGTGGCACCACACCCCACTGAGGTCCCTGTCCTCCCCAGGCTCCATCCGCAAATTTCTAGGAGTTCCCAAGCGTGGAGCTGGCAACCCTAATAGTCACATGTGAATTTTCCTCCCCCACCCTCGGTATATCTACTTTGGCCTTAAAGATGCAAGGTTTTCAGTTGCGTTGATGTTTCGTCTCTAGCCTTTTTTTGTCCCGAATAAAGACAACATCTGGGTTGCGGAGCTTGGGGAGGCAGAAAAGAGACTCGTGCTTGTCTTGACACCGCAATTCCTAAACTGCGTGCCCTGAGGACAGCATTAATTAACAGTGGGTAGAAATCTTTTTCCATGATCCACTCTTCTCTAGTCGCCACTTCCTTCCAACCAGGCTTTGCTATATCAGGCGCATTTACAATAATTCAGTCAGTCACAATAAAAAAGATGCAGGAGAATTACTGGAATGCACTTTTTGATGAGGCTGCCTATCGCATCTCTCTGTGAGTGGATGGATGTTCAGGGTAGGCCTCTTTCCAGTCCGAAAACACACTCAAAGCAATGACTTACTCAGAAACACAGAGCTGGGCTCAAGCTCTACTGACAGACCATCCAAAAGTCAACTGTTTTGGACTCTAAGAAAGATGCATGCTTTCAGTTTTAATTGAGAAAAGAAAACGTCGCTTAGCCACTAGGGATTCTGGAAACATTCCTCCAACTGGTGCCTGCAACTTCATAAAGGAAGCCTTCCTTCGTTCTTGGAATCCCTGCTTCCAATAAAACAGAACTGAGATAAAAGTGTTTGCTAGCCAGAAAATGCAGAAAAGAGAGATAGCAAGATTCAAGCCACACACATCCTGAAAACCTTGCCCCTAATCCTAGATCACAATTAGCAAGTACAAAGTTAAAACTTGGTTTTTCTCATGTTATGTACTACATGTTCTATGTGTATATGCATATCTGAATGTTCATTCATTCATACCAGGGAACCAAACCCTGAAAAAAACAAGATTCTAAGTTACTATCTGCTAAAGTACTGGGGGGGGGGTGGAGCAGGACTGTACCCTAAAACTCTTAAACCTGCATGCATTCATCATAACTACGAACAAGAGTCTATGACACAGGCTTTGTCTGTGCTGTGGCAAATGCAAAGTTGTAATTATATATACACCTGTTTATAAGTCATATACACCTAAGGGCTGGGCCAGCAGATACAAACTTGCTTCCCTTTCATGCCTTCCCTCTCCTTGAGTAATAAGCTTGTGAACTTCCTGACGATTGTGCATACTGATGTACACATGTTGAATGATGCATATTATGAGAATGACTCATCGCACATACACATGCAGCCTCCCGGCCTCATCATACATTACAAAGTGCTTGCGTTCCCCATGGGGCCACTGCAAATCCTGATGACAAATATACTCTGGGAGTTCTGAGCTCAGACCTTAGTTCACTGATGTGCACTGGAGGTGATCTGGGCCATCGGGTACAGGGAGAGGGAGCTTAAGCCTCCGCCCTAGGCCGAATGGCCCTGGGAAGCTCTGTTTATCCCACCGGTGTAGCCCATCGGTACACGTAAATTTCACCAGTGGGGTAAACAGCAACTTCCCAGGGTTGTTTCTGGTCAGAACCATGGTGAACTTGGGCCCCATCTGCCTGGGAAATAAGCTCCAAGGAAATAACTCCTAGAGCACATCTGCCAACAGAGCATGCAGAGGACACAAGGACTTTGCAGAGTATGAGGAGGCCCTGCATCTGTACAGGAAACACAAATGGTACCCCACCTATACTGAACATGCAATGAGGGCAAACAGGGATACTGAAAAGAACGGTGACCAGTGAGCTAAACTTGGCGACACACTGCAGCGTTTTCTCTCTGCAGCGAGATATTAAGAATGAGGATTTTGCCGGGGAGAGCAATTACGTTCAAAGGTCCCTAATTTGGTGAGGCTGACTTTAGAATGGAATTTAAAAAAAGAAGAATCTGATTTCCGTCCTGCTGGCCTCTAGTGCTAGAAAAGGTCAGCGTATGTATAGTGATCTAGAAAGACACTTGAGATCCATTAACCAAAAGGGCCTCTCATCAGCTTGCAATTAGGCTGTGGCTCATGGGTGGGGGGGTGTAAGAGAATGACGGGTGAGCCGGACATCGGCCTGAAGGACAATGTAGCCAAAAATATTTCTTTATCGCATCTTTATCTCACCTCTCCTCCCTCCAAGGACTCCAGGGCCAACAGTTTCCCCCTTCTCCACTTTACCCTCACGTGAACCCTGTGAGTCAGGTCAGGCTGAGAGCACAAGACTGGGCCCAAGAGCACCCAGCAGCATTCATGGTAGAGTCGGGACTGGAACCTGGGTCTCCCAGACCCTAGTCCAATGCTCTAACCACTAATTCCACGCTGGATCTCTAGACACTAGCGATTTAATATGCTCCCTATGACAAAGAAATTCTTGCCTCCCCAGTCGGAGCCTCGACCATTCTACTCTGAGCCACTTCAGATTTCCAAGGAAGTGAAGAGATCAAAAATGTGACTGACAGGAGCTTCCTCTCCCCACATACACCTGTCTGTGAATCATCCAGGGATGTACGTATTCCCCACTGCAATTATGTACACCCTCCCTTACTGGGGAAAGCATACATCTTCCGGTGAGAGAAATATTCTGTCCTTCTAGTATATTTTTAACCTGCCCTTCCTCCATGGAGCTCGGGGTGGTATACCGGGCTCTCCCTTCTCCTGTGTCGCACACTCTTGAGCAATGCTCCCTCTAAGCCGGGGGGTCTTCTGAGCAAAAATTCTACTTGGTGAGCTACCGGCATTAAAGTTGTGAGAGAGCGATTCGACTGCTGCATAAATTACTTTGCTCTGGAGCCTTCCTTCCTGAGCCAAGACAAAAATGTGTGAGCTGGAGGCTAAAGAGCTGTGAGCTAGCTCACACTAACTCAGCTTAGAGGGAACACTGCTCTTGAGCAGGGCTGCCAGATCCAGATTGGAAAATATCTGGAGATTTGGGGGTGGAGCACAGAGAGGGCAGGCTTTGCAGAGAAGGGAGGGACCTCAGCAGGGTATATTTACATAGACTCCACCTTCCAAAGCAGCCATTTTCTGATCTCTTTTGCCTGGGAACTGCCTGGGAACTGCCTGGGAACTGATCTCTTTTGCCTGGAGATCTGCTGTGATTCCAGGAAGATCTCCAGGTCCCACCTGGAGGCTGGCAACCCTACTTTTGAGATAGGTGAGACTGAGAAGGGTTGACTGGCCCGTGGATGAGTTGGGGATTCGAAGCTGGGTCTCCCGGATCGTAGCCCAACACTCCGGTGATGGTGACGGAAAGTGCCCTCAAGTCACAGCTGACTTGTGGCAACCCCGCCAGGTTTCCAAGGCAAGAGATGTTCAGGGGCGGTTTGCTGTTGCCTGCCTCCAGGTCGCAGCCCTGGTATTCCTCCGTAGCCTCCCATTCAAATACTAGCCAGGGCCGACCTTGCTTAGCTTCCAAGAACTGATGAGATCCGGCGAGCCTGGATTATCCAGGTCAGGGCGCCCAACACTCTAGCTCAGTGATATTCATTCAGTGGCTCAGGAGCTCTCTGCAGCTCTTTGACGGGCCACCTGCAGCACTTCTGAGCACCATTCCCCAATATGTCCCCCGTATGCCCCATGTTCCCAAAAAGTGGGCAAGGGCTCATGGTTGGCAGGCAGTTCCCACCTAGAAACAGCTTCTGCCAGAGGGACTGGAGGACAGGGAAGCTCCAAGCCGCCTTGAGCTGTGGGACCAATGCAAGGGATGGAAATAAAGGACTCGCCCTTGTCTGCAGCCTCCCCCACTTTCATCCCAGCACCTGGGCAGCTGTTGGGAAGAGAGCAGGTGGGCTGCTGGGAAGAAAGAGTAAAGCCACTACCACGGCAGCCAGTCAGGAAATGAGCAAGCTGGCTGCAGCAGGGAGATGCTGGTGGTTTTACTCCGCCTCTTTCTCCACCACCAGCTTGCCATCCTCTAGGCACCTTGGCAATCTCCCTCTCTGGCCTGAGGGAGTGAGAAAGCAGAGAGGGCTGGCTGAGGTTCAGCAGTGGGGGGGAGAGGCAACCGTACACGGTCAGAGGTACTTTGACGATGAAAAGGGTTATGGTAATATTAATAGTTGGGAGGCAAGGCAGCATGGTAGAGAGAAGAAGAGGTCAGATTTATACCCCACCCTTCACTCGGAGTCTCAGAGCAGCTTACAATCTCCTTCCCTTCCTCTCCCCACAACAGAAACTCTGTGAGGTACGGGGGGCTGAGAGAGCTCTTCGAGAACTGCTCTTGAGAGAACAGCTCTGAGAGAACTGTGGTTTGCCCAAGGTCAACCAGCAGCTGCATGTGGAGTGGGGAATCAAAGCCGGTTCTCCCAGATTAGACTCCACGCTCCTAACTGCTACACCAAACTGGTAATAGCACAGTCACATCTCATCTTGGAAGCTAAGTGGGGTTGGTTCTTGGATGGGAGATCTCCAAGCAAGACTTTGCAGAGGAAGGCAGTGACAAACCCCCTCTGCTTCCCACTTGTCTTGGAAGCCTCTTGCTGGGGCCGCCATAACTCTGCTGCGACTTGGTGGCACTTTACACACACAATAACAATATTAATAATTATATCTTGTAGATGTCTGTATGTGTCTGCTTGGGAGGTGCGCAGAGCATGCAGAAGTCGCGTGACTCTTTTGCCAGATGGCACATGGGCCTGTGGCTCTCCGTGAGCCACACAGTGAGTATTGGCATCTCTAGTTCATTCAGATAAAAGAGCCACGCTTCCAGGAATCATCCACCAGAATTCAAAATGGCCACTTCCATCTCTGCAAATGAATCAATCGAGTCCAGAGGTTTGGAGCATATTTTGGGAAGATGCAAAATCTGTGGAAATATCAGAGGTCTTTATATCAGAAATATCGGTGTAGAATAGTAGCCAGACTAGGATGGGGAAGACCTGGGTTCAACCATAAAACTGATTTGGAGACCTCAGGTCAGTCATCACCTCCATGCAGCCTACCTCACAAGACTGATGTGATGGTAAAATAGAGGAAATCCTATACGCGCTCCTCTGAGGGTTTTGCTAATCGACGGCAAAAGAAACACCGAGGACCAAAATGCATTCCTCTGGCTGTAAGACAACATCAGCAATTCCATCATCGTTTCCATGAACCAGCCTGTTATACATCACATTACATATCATCCCAGCCAAGCAAAAGCTGTTGTTTCACTTAAGCAAGGAAAGAAAAAGAAAGCAAATTCATGTCCTGGTTATTTTTAAAGCCATCATTCATCTTCTTGAGGCTTTCAAAAGCACACATCAAAAAAAATCATCTCCTTGGCATTAACATACAACGAGCATAAAAGGCAGCTGCTTAAAGCAAACGAAGATGTGCTAATTAGAGAAGTGACCTATGGACTCAGGTCTCACTCACTGTAAATCTTGAGAAACAGTGATGAGATACGGTGACCTCCCAAGGAGAAAACAGGCTTTGGCAGGATCTTGTGCAAAAATAAGTCTCCCAGAAAGCTGCACGGCACCACTTAGAATGATTTAATTACTGAATCCAAGTTTTAAAGCAATCCAGTAGGACAGAACACGGCAGGAAAAGAATCTAGAGGGCTAGGAAAGGCCCGTCCTGCTGGGTCCTGACCAGGATTAGAACACAGATCCTCCATGGCTCTTCCCAGAATGGGAGGAGCAGAAGGGAAGCCAGACACTGTTCCGGTTCAGGCATCCTGCTCCCCAACCCATTAGGGTGACATCTGAACCAAGTCAGTGACAAAATCCCCTTTCACATTTCAAATTTCTTCATTCACTCCATGCACTTATGGACAAAGGTTGCGGAGGAGGAGGAGTCTAACCCTGCCAACCTTGTATGTTTTTGCCAGTTGAGCCCCTTGTTATTGAGCCTCAGAGGGAAGGAGGAGGAGGAGGAAGAGGTTAAAATCCTTGGGGCTCTTTAGCTTGGAGAAATGACAGTTGAGGGGTGACATGATTGAGGTTTATAAGATAATGCATGGGATAGAGCAGGTAGAGAAAGAAGTATTTTTCTCCCTTTCTCACAATACAAGAACTCGTGGGCACTCAATGAAATTGCTGAGAGGTCGGGTTAGAACAGATAAAAGGAAGTAGTACTTCACCCAAAGAGTGATTAACACATGGAATTCACTGCCACAGGAGGTGGTGGCAGCTACAAGCATGGATGGCTTCAAGAGGGAATTACATAAACATATGGAGCAGAGGTCCATCAGTGGCTATTAGCCACAAGGTATAGATAGGAACTCTCAGTCTGGGGCAAGCAATGCTCTGTATTCTTGGTGCTTGGGGGGAGGCAACAGTAGGAGGGCTTCTGGTGTCTTGTCCCCACTGCTGGACCTCCTGATGGCACCTGGTATTTTTGGCCACTGTGTGACAGAGTGTTGGACTGGATGGGCCATTGGCCTGATCCAACTTTGGCTTCTCTTATGTTCTTATGTGAAGGAGGAGGGGGAGGAGGGGGAGGAGGGGGAGGAAGAGAAGGAGAAGGAGAAGAAGAAGGAGAAGAAGGAGGAGGAGGAGGAGGAGGAGAAGGAGGAGAAAGAGGAGAAGAAGAAGAGATTGCATTTATACCCCAGCCTTCACTCGGAGTCTCTGAGTGGCTTACAATCTCCTTCCCTTCCTCTCCCCACAACAAACACCATGTGAGGAAGTTGGGCCTGGGAGAGCTCTAAGAGAACTGTGACTGATCCAAGGTCACACAGCAGCTGCATGTGGAGGAGTGGGGAATCAAACCTAGTTCTCCAGATTAGAGTCCACCACTCTTAACCACTACACCAAACTGGCAGCAAAGTGCACAAACAACACCCAGGAAATCATGATGGAAACTACAGTGGGATTTGTATACCCCCCGCCCATCAGTTTAAATTTTAAACTTTGGCTTGAATGAGCCATTCTTAAAATAAGATATGTGGTGACAAAACAGACCACTGAAGCACTGAAAAGTGTCTAGTTTGTGCAGAAGGGTGTTGTTGTAACTTTTTTTTTTAAAGCTCTATAAACAGCATTACTCATACCCAATCTCCTTCCAATTATTTCTCATGATAATTGTCTGGCATTCTACTAACTCCCCCCCCCTCCCCACACGCCTGCTTTCAAATGGCATGATTTGTTAAAAAAGAAAAAGTTTCGATGCCAGACACAAGCTGATTTCCACAAACTGAGCATATTAGAGGAAATGCATTCATTGGAGCTGGAATACACACAAAAAAGTGATAATAACAGACACTTTGACAAAAAAACTTTAAAAGAAAGGCACTGAACAGGAGGACAAGCTGGGTGGGTGGAGGAAGACCCGGCAAGCAAGCAAATGACAGGAAAACAGGGCACTCAAAAGTTGCTTTCACTTCCTGCCACATACCGATCCTTTGCAAGTTGCAGACACATCAACTTTGGCAGCCCTAATGAGGCATGGTAGGAGATTCCTTGAGCAGGGCTTTTGGCGGGGGCGCAGCAGCAGGCCACCGTGGTGCCCCTCCATGAGGGGGCGTGCCCTAGACAAAAGTCTAAATTTTTCTATGAGCGAGCCGGCCCTGAGTCAGTGCAGTGGGGGGGAAGGCAGTAGTGCGGATGGCTTCAGACAAAACGGATGTCATTTTGCTTCGACGGACAACTAGCAGGGTCCCCACAGATGAGGAAGATCGCTGAGATCACAGGCCTGTAGACCAAAAATGGAGACAGGCGGAGGACTGGAGAAGGGCAAGGGTAACAAAGAAATTAGCCCCTGGAAAATCTCTATGCTGTTTTTCTCCTCGGCGAATAACAGCCACAGTGAGCCATAATTGGGATTGGCACAGTGTGGGGCCAGCAAAGTCCTGACTAGGACCATGGCAGGCATTCTCCTGCACTTGGCTCTCAGCCTCCACATTCTTCACTCCAGGGGGAGTAAATGGGGGTTGGGAAACAAGCGGTGCGGTCAGATGGAGTGCTTTCCAGCCAATGACCGCGCCTCTAATTTCATCCTTTTTGTTCAGACTTCTCCCCCATTACCTGCTTCACTCTGAGCTTACCCCATGGGTGACCATATGGACCATCCCACTGGAGGAACACTGTCATGTGACTTTGACTCTAGTTCTGGATTAGGAAAATGGCCCCGACATGCAAGCCCGACAAGGGACTGTTTTCAAAACTGTCCAACCCCCAGAAACAAGAGAAAGGGTAAGTGTTCCTCGAGTTTCCCACTGGCAACCAACCCACCCCCCGGGGGGTCTCCAGATCCTAAAAAGGAACTGCAGAGCAGGAGCACACAGGCGTTGATTTTAATCCCAGGAGTGTTTATGCGGTTATGCGCATATCGCTAAGCAGGAGGAAAAAATGGCACTGAAACAGAAGGGACAATTCCCTTCCATGGTGGTTTGATTGCACAGGGGAAAGTCCAGACATCCAGAACTGCGCTGGAAATCTGTAAACCTCAGGCTTTCCCAGATTCTGAAAAGAACACACCAGGAGAGTGGTGAGTACAGGAGGCCAATGATTGGGGAACAGGTTACAGATGTGGCTGTCTGAATGTGCTCATTAAATCTGCGGGGCTCCAGAAAGGGCAATGGAGCCAATGGCACGCTTGACTGCACCCCCAGTCACACAAAGCTGTGGCACCACTTCCATTTGTACCCAGAAGTGCCGTCATAACTCAAGGAATTCCCCAAATATCTATTTTTTTTTACCATAGAGACTGGGAAATACCTAAAGCATCATAATGTCACTTCCAGATACAACTGGAAGGGACGTCGCAGTGCTTTCCCACTTCTCTTCACATCTGCTCCTGCTGGTGTGAAGAAGCCATCTGGCAACCCTAAGTTCTGACCTTGGACAGACACAGCAATGGCCATTGTTATGTGCCCCACTGGGGGGAATATACAAGCTGCCTATATGATCCCTCCAACATGGAAAATAACAGTTGGGGTGGGAAACCAGTGACAACAGTGTGGAGGGAAGAGATTGCGGGGGGGGAACCATCCCCATCAATGCTCCCTCTAAGCTGTGGAGTCCTGTGAGCAAAAATTCTGCTTTGTGAGCTACTGGCATTAAAGTTGCGAGCGAGCGATTTGGCTACTGCATATATTAGTTTGCTCTGGAGCCCTCCTTCCGGAGCTAACACAAAGATGTGTGAGCTGGAGCATAAAAATCTGTGAGCTAGCTCACACTAACTCAGGTTAGAGGGAACACTGATCCCCATGCCACAGCTCTGATCAGAACTCTCCCCAGCCCCATAACTAAGGACTTTTTGGGAACAGTGGTGGAAGTGGAGGGGGGATCCCCCGCAATGCCCAGGCCATCGGAGGCCTTCCTCCATCTCTCCTCTCTCTCTCTCCTAGAGGCAGAAGGATCCCTGAGAGCCTAGACCCACCCCAGCCTGCGATGCTTGCAAAACCAGGAAAGGTGAAGCAGGCAGAGGGCAGCAACATCCAGGAGGGGAATGCCGGGGAAGGGGGAGGAGGATCTGGGGGGAGGGCAGGAAGAGCCGTCTGGGAGCTCTCAACAGGATGTTCTTCCCAGCTCACCCACCCAGGCTAGCCCAGCAAGACCTCCCGCCTGCCCACTGTCACTGCACCGCCAAGCAAGCCAGGCACTTCCTGCTGCTGGGTCTGCAGCTGCCTCCGTCGCCGCCTCTTCTGCCATCGCTGTTTTGGATGCTGCTGGCCACCTGGGCCTGGCTGAGGGCACTGCCGCTGCAGCATGTCTGAGGCTGGTAGTGGAGCAAGGCCAGTGGGGAAGCAGCCCAAGGAGCTCAGTTGTCGGGCAGCCAAGTTGGAGGCAGCACGGCGCAGGTGGCGAGTTGAAGCACTTTGGGGCCAGCCTGGGAGGGAGGTGGCCCAGAAGAAATGCTAGGGGGCCGGGCCCCACGGGCCCGACATTAACTGCAGGCCTGACTCTCCCACACAGAAACAGAAGGAAGATGCACTGGGGTGTATGAATCTTTCAGCAGCTCATCTGGTTTGATCTTGTGGTGCAATCTGAGTTTAATGGTCCATCTTCAAGTGGAAATTCCTCTATGGCAGAGCAATGGAAAGATAACCTGGAGAAGCCCAACAGGGTAGCATGCCCAAAACAGCATGGCCTCCTATTTACTAGACATTTTTATAGATCTGTTTTTAATAAACTGCTGCCTCTATTTTGCCTGTCTTTTCAGGACATATTGTGGGTGACTTTGCACAAACTTCTGTAGTGTTCATGCACACCCAAAGCTGCCAAGCCCCCCAGGGGGGCAAGAGATTCCCGCCCCTGCTCTGAGTGGTGGCAGGAGAAAAAAAATTTTAAACCATCAACCCAAGACCTTGATGTCACTTACAAGGAAAACCTAGATGTGACAGCAGCCCTCTCTAGGAACTGCTGGAAACTCTCTGGTTTCACTAGAGAGTTTCCACAAATTCCTAGAGAGGAATGATATCACTTCCTTGAACAAACCTCCATTTATGATAGGCAAAAATCTAGCTAATGGTTGCATTCGCATGCTCCTTTCCTCCTCGCATCAAGCAATTGAAAATGTCCTGATTTCAGAAGTCTGTATGTCATGATGGTCAAATGCAAAATTGGGGATTTGGTTTTTATGGTATAGAATCCCAGTTTATGGAGTCGAAACAGGTTCTAGTTTACCCAGGTATATCCACATTTGGAATGAGATGTGAATGAAGCCTTGTGAAACCAGGAAAGTCTTCACCCATGCTCCACACATGAGGGGAGGAGGGAAAGAGCATGAGAGTATGGCCATTTACCAGGTTTTTCCATCACTAAAAAACAGATGTGTCCACAAAGTCCAGATGGAGTAACACAGAAACATACAGCAGGCAGTGAAAACCCTCTAGCAATATATGGGGGTAGCCCAATTCAGCAGTGATCCTAGGTGCGAAATAAGACTGTAACGTCACTCAACAGTCTCCTATTTCTATATGTGAAAGAATGAAGGACATGAGGTTCAGTGGTAGAGCACACCCTTTGCATTCAGTTAAAGGTTCAGAGATAGCACATGTCAGGAAAGACCTCTGTTTGCCCAAGATCCCAGAGAGAGGCTGCCAGTCACAGCAGACAACACTGAACCACCAAAGCCAATGGCCCGAATCCATATAAAGCAGCCTCATGTATCCACAACAGCCTGAAGCAAGATGAAGCTGCTAAAGAAAATGGATGCATCCTTTCCTTTACAAGGCCAAATGCATCTTGATGGAGTTTACTATGCAGGAGAACTGCAGGAGCTGACCACACAAGGAGACATGTCCTTCCCAGGAAACACATACTAGGGATTGGGACCTTAGGCACAAACCAGACTGGCAGATTCTTCTACTGACTCAAATCTCCACAGGGTCTCCATAAAAGGCTCAGGAATTTGGGGTCATCAAGATCCTGGGGCTGGTGTAGGCTAAGGACCCGTCTCCTTTCTAGGTAATCAGAGATCATTCAGCACATCAAGGCAAGCACACCCTACAAGGACTCAGAGCCACCACTGCAGACCCAACTAACCAACATGTGGCTGCATAATCCTGTGCCAAGCCACCGGTCCATCTAGCTCGGAGCTGCGTTTCTGCACAGAAGCCCACGATTCTATACAGCCTGCTTCTAAATTCATAAGTATTGGCTCGCTACATGAGACGATCACCATTAGCATTAACGTCTTCACTCGTTTTAAAGCAGCCGGGTGGTATTTCAGCATGTTCCTGTGTATTTTTTAAATTGCTTTGAAGCAGAAAAGAACAGGAGAGGAAGGGAGTGTTTAACTCTTCTTCTGCCAGCTTGTCTCCCTCGAAACAACTTCCCCTGCAACACCAAATCCTTGCGGGATTCCAGACCTACATTTGCAAGGCAGACCTGGATCTGAAACCTTGAAAAAGCAGCAGAGGAGGGGGATTTTGAATGAGGAAATGAGTTGGCAAGGGGAGGATTAAGCATCCCCTCTGCTTCAAGGGCCACGAGCATTTAGCAATGGGGCCAGAGCCACCAGTGGGGCTCTTTACATGGGGCTATAAGATAATGCACTTAGAAAAGCCACCGAAGCCTGCTTTCTACCCAGAGCAACGACAAAACCACTTATGCAGGCAAAGATTTTAATTGGCAATCTTTAGAGAAACAAAACTTCATCTAAATTCAAATGCGAATAATGCAATGCCCTTTAATTTATTGTTTTTAATTATCACAACTCACCTTTAAATTTTAATTAAAGGCATAATCAATTTTTGTTGATTCCTGTTATTAGGTTTTTAGATTCGAGGAGTTTTTTGAGGGTGGTTTTTTTAAAACCAAAACAAAAAAACAGAGGTGCTGTGGGAAAGTAATGGACGTTTCCCCCATTCGGATGAACGGAATGAAATCCTCCTGGAGATTGAAATCTCAGATTTCGTCCATTTCAAGACAGCTTCCCATTCCAATTCGTGCCACTCAGATGACTCGCCTGTGCTGAAGTGCAATTTCTCTGCGCGTTCATTTCAACTGTCTGGGAAAAATATGTCGAAATCTACAAGCAGGTCCCAGACTTGCCTCCCAAACCAGAAACAGTTTCTCCTTCCCTGAGAAGAATAAAACTGTTGATTATTCATGAGCATAATCAAACATATTTAAGTGTATGTAAATTTCCCATGTCTGTTCACCGCCCTAAAGACAGCTGGGAATGTGTCTGGGATAAAGCTTACTGTTTGTTCCCATTCCTGCAGACATGCCTGCGAAGAGCAAGGAGATGTCTCCATGAGAGAGTTTATGCTTAGCATGCAGAACACCACAGGTTCAATCCCTGGTATTCCTAATTACAAGGGCCATGGGTGGCCTGGCTGGGGAAGACCACAGGGGAACAACTGAGGGTAGGAATAGACAGCACTGAGATAGCCTTATGCAGCATTGGTGCTGATGTTCAGACAGAGTGGTGTAGTGGGGCAGAGGAAGGGAGGTTTGGGGAACACCTTGCCAGCTACATAACATCTAACGGACTGTCTCCTTCCTATCTACATGCACTTAAAGCCAGTGGGCTTCCTTGAGTATGAGCCACACAGTTTTTCACCCACATCCTGCAGCCATTGTATGGAGCTGACCCATGGAACGAGGGTTGCCAGATCCTACAGTAGAAGTGGGGCTCCCCTGCTGCCAGGCCCCACCATCCAGCCACTGGCAGGGGGAACTTACCCTGGAAAAGAGGGCATGTGCAGCAACATGCCTGCGTCACTGCCCATGTGACCCAGAAGTGACATCATCACATTGGGGTGATATTCTGGCATTTGGGCAAAAACTCTATCGTAGAAGCCAGATTTACCATGTTTTTGCCCATATATCAAGAGTATCCCCCGACGTCCCTGACATGATGATGTCACTTCCGGGTCACATGGGCAGTGACGTGGGCACATCGCTACACATCAACTGGACTTCCCTCCTGCTCCCAGTAAGTCCCCCCCCATCCTCCGCCAATTGCTAGGAGGGAACTGGCAACCCTACATGGAATTCAGATCTTGCTCTGGATATTAAGTACACACATTGCTTCTGTTCATACAGCATGTTGAAGAAAAAGAGGAAGAGAAGAGATTGGATTCACACCCCGCCCTTCACTACCCAAAGGAGTCTCAGAGCGGCTTACAAACTCCTTTCCCTTCCCTTCCCCACAACAGACACCCTGTGAGGTAGGTTTGGGCTGAGAGAGCTCTAACACAAACTGTTCTTTCAGGAACAGCTGTGCCAGAGCTTGTGGCTGACCCAAGGTCACATCACCAGGTGCAAGTGGAGGAGTGGGGAATCAAACCCGGTTCTCCCAGATTAGAGTCTGCACACTTAACCAGTACACCAAACTGGCTCTCATCATTATGTGTTTGGAGGACTGCAGTAGGGAACATTCCAGTGATGTTTAGTTGGTAGGCTCTGGGTACGCATGATTCCTAGTGGCCCCTATAACAAGCCACATTTGAAACCTCTGCTAAACCAGGGAATTCATGTTGGGTAACACTCATAGCTTCTGCAGGTGATATTTGAGGGAAGAATGAACATGAGCAAAGCATCTTGAAGGTCAGATGAGGGATGGTCCCTTCTCTCAACCATCTCCTTCTGCCTCTGCTCATTTCCTTCTGCCTTTGTTAATTCACTGTGCTAACAGTACAGTACGTTCAACTCATGCTGACAGTTCTTCTCTCACATGCATCCTATTGTGGTCAAAACACAAAATGGCGGCCGCTGCCCAACGCTTAGACTGGTACAAATTAACTTCTCCAAGCACCACAACCCTTCTGAGAAAAAACAGGGGTATGCAGACAGTGATGCCATTAAATGACTATCTCACTAGTATTTCTTAAAAGGAAAGATTTCGAAAGACCACCTCTCTTTGAACGGTCCCTGTGCTGGTTGAGGTCCTCACAATAGCTTTTCTTCTCTGTGCCCTCTGTTCTAATGGTG
Organism: Gekko gecko; assembly: GCA_029375565.1. Classification (NCBI taxonomy): domain Eukaryota; kingdom Metazoa; phylum Chordata; class Lepidosauria; order Squamata; family Gekkonidae; genus Gekko; species Gekko gecko. The sequence goes on along the minus strand of JAPDNY010000012.1, from coordinate 25,438,554 downwards.
CATTCGCTCTTCCGGCCCACTTCCAGAGGAGGTCTGGAGAGAATATCTTCCTTCTTAATGTCTCGAAAGCATCGTAAGGAAGGACTCTTGGGGCGGGCATTCTCTTTTGAACTGTAATACTATCTAGCGATTTGTGGATTGGTAGAAGCTAGCTACATCCAATCTAGTTTTTAAAAGTGAGTTTTCTTAAACAGGGGTTATTTTTAATGAAGTGATTGTTAGTCTCCTCAAACATATGGAAAGAAAGGATGTAACTGTTTAAAAGCAAAATACAAAAAAAAAAAATCGTTCCCCCGAGATACAGCAGTAAGATGCAAAGTTATTATTCTAGATCTCACAAGCTCCAACTGTCCATTTACCAGAGACAGCCCCATTACTGGTATTTATTCCAGGTGAATCATTCTCCCTATTTTTACCTTTGAGACACATTTTTGGAGAATGCATTTTTACAAAATGTTGCTCCGACATGAGAACCAAGGTTTCTGTTTTTCATATTTCAGCTCCTGCAATCTGCATCTTGATGATGGACTAGCACAGGGGTCCCCAACCATTTCAAACTTGCAGGCACCTCTGGAATCCTGATGCAGGGTGGTGGGCATAGCCACAAAATGGCTGCGGGAGCTGACCTTCAGTCACACAGCAAAGATTCTTGTGCGGTGGTGGCAGCTGCTGCACAGCTTTTAAAAATCTGCACAGCCAATCAATGGCAAAAGACCCAGAGGGCCCCGCCCACTTTCTAAAAACACTTGGGGATGCCAGAAAAGATGTTGGTGACCCCTGGACTAGTGCATATGCATATAAATGCATGCGCATGAACACTAAGGCACCAGGCAATGTACAATCAGGTTCCAGGCAGTGATCTAAGATGTAAGCATAAGGGTGTTTGTTCCATGTACAGATGAATGTCCTTATGTTCCTTTGCAACATGTTGGAAGGTGTGTGATAGGGCACTGGGTGCGTGGTGTCAGCTGCCTCAGAATTTCCATTTTAAAAACATGATACACTCTTCTAGCCCATATGGGTGAAAAAGACAGAACTGGAGGAGTACGTGCTAAACCTCAGAAGGTGGGAGAAATGCCGTGCCATAATAAGATTTCTAGTGGACAGGGGAAAATTCTCTGCATAGTTCCTGTGACTTGCATAAATAGATCAAAACCTGAAGAACAAGCAAGAGATAACCAATCCACTTCATCTGAGGAATGTATTCCAATTCACAGAACTCAAATTTGCATTCGTGCAGAATTTTGATATTTCCTTCGGTGTAGAGAGGAGATCCGCCCCTCCCAATCCTGTATACACATTCTTGGCAACTGCTACCCATTTATAATTCGGCTCCAGCCAACCACAGACACGAAAAGTCTATTTGTAGCACACAAACGAATCTTTACAAAACAACTAGTCCTTGGGGACTTTTTATTGCAAGGATCTTGACTGTTAAAATAAAAAGGGAGCCTCTTGTTTTAAAAGTGCACTTGGGTAGCCAATCCAAAACCTTCCTCCTGCTTAAAAAAGACAGATAGCTGTTTGTTTGTTAAAAAAAAAAGACACCCACGCACTTCTCAGACACAAAACATCTCACGCTAAGTGGCATATAAAGCTTACCGTGTTTACCTTTGCATCGTATCCTGCATCAAACAATGTTTTGCCTTAGCATTGTGGCAATAAGGGAAAAGTCACACGTTCGAAGGAAACATTAGGAAAATCTTCCTGACACTCAAATCTATAAGTCTGTTGTTCAACAGCCTCCCCAGGGAAACAGCAGAGGCTCGGCTGCTACAGTCGTTTAAAATGAGAATGGACAGAGTCCTCGAAAATACACCGTAGGGAGACTGGCTGGATGAACCCAACACACTCAGACACACACCCTCCCTCATCTCCGGCTGCTCCAGTTCTATTATCTGGTTTCTTGCTAGGAAGCAGGGCAATTACAAAAAACCATTTCCACCCAGTGGGTTTGGTAACAACCTGCTTTGTGAACAGATAATTACTAATGAACAATCGTTATGATTATTAATAAGATAATGTTGCTACGATGCAGGTAAGAAATAAAAGCAATTCTCTGCGCTATATCCGAAATACAGGAAACAGGAAGCAAAGACCCTCCAGGTAGGATAGACCTACTTTAGGAATCTACAGCATCATCATCTGCAGATATTGTTTTGCCACTTCTAAGTTCCTCCACTGGTAACTTTAACACGCCATTAAGAACTGCAAGAGCAGCCCTGCTACATCCAGCTAAGGGTCCGTCTACTGTTTCCCAAAATAGCCAAACGTGTGCCCCAGAAGGTTCACAAAACTGGCCGAAGCCTGAGTTATTGCTGTAAGCCTCCTCTAGGATATAGGGCCAGATCAGCTTTCCTGTCCTATATCCTACCAGAAGAAGAATTCTGTGTGACTCAAAAGCTTGCTACGCTGCCCTCCCAAATTCAGTTGTCCATTTGGCACCAGGACGGGCGTAGCATCTGAGTTATTATTCAGAGGTCAGCACCATTCGGGTGTAACTGAGAAACCAGATTCTATTTTCCATATCGACACCGACAGCAAAATGGAGCATTAATTATCTGGAACGGTGCTATATTACATCTGCTACCCTCTCCTAATTGCATTCCAGGCTCTCCCTCCCTACCAGCAGCTACAGGCTGTTGCATTCATTCTTGGCTCAAGGCGCTTGTGCAATGATGCAGAAGTTGCCTCCGTGCTATCTCCAAGCAGGTAACCTTGAAAAGGCTAAATGCTGACTCTCCCCTGTATGAATCTGGAGCTCGCGAGGGCAGAAGACAGTGCAAGATTGGCAAAATCTGGAAAATGGCATCAAGGTTGCAGAAAGGCAAAGTCCCAGCCAGATTAATCAGAATGGTGCCTCCTTTCGTGTTATTTCGCACATTTTATATGATCCAAGCGCTAGACACAATTCAGAGTGTGGTGCAATGGTTCAAGAGGCACGGTTCCGAATCCCCGCTGTGGCACAGAAGTCAACCTGGGCCAGTTCTTTGCCCTCAGTCTTGCCGACCTCACAAGATTGCTGTGATCACAAAATGGGGGAAGGGAGACCCATGCACCACACCCTGAGCTCCTTGGAGGAATGGCAAGATATAAATGTAGGAGCATTTTGGTAATCCTTGAGATAACTGTGGTTTTTTCCCCCAAGTTACCTTACAACTTCCCCAGGACTCTTTGGGAGAACTTACACTTCCCAGGATCCTTTGAGGGACAGTCATGATAGCCCCATGTCATGCAAGAAAACAGACAGGCTTGGACACTGCAGGCATGCCCTTCGCTGCTCGGCTGCAGCAGCTCTCGAATCACAAATTGACACCCACTTTGATGCTCCAATGACTGCATTCACACCTGCCTTTGCCAATGGGGGGGGGGCGTAACAACTGCAGCCATGCAGCTAGTTCAGCACTGCTCTTCCCTCTTAGCTTTTCAGGGCTACCACAAAGGGAAAAAAACAGCAACTCGCCTCTATTACACTGAGTGAGAGAAGATGGAGGGGGCTGCTTGGGGAAAGGACACTCTAGCTTCATATTTACGCCCAAGAGGACTGTATCTGCCAGATTTCTTGTTCTCCCTTGGCAAGGGCGCCTGTGCCGTTAACAGTGACATGACTGGCAGAAATGTAACACGTGCATCGATTCCCAGCAAGGAGATGTAGGGATGGGGGAAATGTCACCTGTGCAGCTGTTAAAGACACAAGAGTCCCACCGTGGGGGGAAATCAAGAGCACCGAAATAGTAGCTCTGTGTTCTAGAGTCATCTGCGCTGTCTCTTATCAGCCTCCTAGGGAAAAAGAAAAGTAAGCTACTTCATCTCCTCTGGCAGTACGTTCAACACCCAAAGTATAGCTTATAAAATGTAGATTTGATGGCAGCAGGGATATGGCAGGAAATGTGCACGCTGCTTTATTGGAGAAGATCACACCAGGGTGATAGCAAGAGCTCTGCTCCTGCCTCAGTTCTCAGTATTGTACCAGCCTGTGCCCGGATGCTGAAAACCAGAATGAAAACATTCAGCTTGGTCTTCTGCCCCCCCTCCCTTAAAGATGAGCAAACTTCTTGTGGCATCAGCTTCCATGGGGTCACCTCCAAGTATCAGAAGGGTCACCTCTGAGCATCCAACAAAGGGGACTCTTGTCCATGGACATCAATGCCACAATGAGCCTGTTCAGAGTCTGCAAGATACTTTATATAAGAGAACATACATAAGAACATAAGAGAACATAAGAACATAAGAGAAGCCAATGTTGAATCAGGCCAATGGTCCATCTAGTCCAACACTCTGTCACACAGTGGCCAAAAATACCAGGTGCCATCAGGAGGTCCAGTAGTGGGGCCAGGACACTAGAAGCCCTCCCACTGCTCCCCCCCCAGCACGAAGAATAGAGTGCATCACCTGCCCCAGACTGAAATTTCCTATCTATACCTTGTGGCTAATAGCCACTGATGGACTTCTGCTCCATATGTTTATCTAATTCCCTCTTGAAACTGTCCATGCTTGTAGCTGCCACCACCTCCTGTGGCAGTGAATTCCATATGTTAATCACTCTTTGTTGGTTGTCCTGCAACACTCTTTAATCACTCTTTGTATGTCCCTCACTACTTTGTTGGTTGTCCCGCAACAGACTTCCATGTCTACCACTATGGAATCACTGAACCAGGATGGGAGGTGCCAACTGAAAGGGGACAGCAGTGGGCAAGAAGAACCTGCCCATGAGATATTGCATGCACTCAGAATCTCATTTAAACCACACACACAGCTCTGCATGCACGGCTACTGCATGTGAAACATGGGCATGCCGGCTCCATGCTTGCCTGGGTTACGGAACTCTGCCCTACCACATGCAAAGTTAGCCAAGAGCCAGTTTAAATGAGCATGTGAAGGCTCTACAGGTAAGATCTTTCATCATGTTCATAACCACCCTTGAAGCCTGGTCTCCAGGCAGAGAAGGCTGAGGTGGCAGAGTCCCAAGATGATAGAATGTTCAGGATAATTTCTAAATGGAGGTAGAAATTGCCTTTTTTTTAATGCCTCCCTCAGGAAAGGTCTCTGCAAGTGGAAAACTAATACATTTGGTAATAGGTGGGGATAGAAACTTTCTCCCCATACTAGCTTTTTGTTTGCTGAAAGTTTGCACATGGGGAAGAAACCTTAAAACTGGTCCCCCCCACCTGCCCTCTGATGTGGTTTAGTCCATTTGACCACCTCAGTTTTCTCCTGCCACATCCCGCTACGTGCTTGAACTCAGGAGTCTATCCATTGCAGCACACTGGCCCTCTGCGCTTTTTCATGTCCTGTGTAACAGGTACCCTGCTTGCAGGATAGAGGCCATCAAATTGCAGTCATGTGAGACAGACAAGGAACTGCAAGAGGCCATAGAAGCCCTTTGTGCTGAAGACAGCTGCAAGTCAACGAAGCCCCACCACCACCCTGGCCTGTAACGGTAGCAGACTGAGATGGGAAAGAGGTTGTCAAGTGCAGAGATGGAGTGGTCCACTTCTGACTGCAGGTGAGGGATCACATCCATCTCAGGATTCTACCATCTCATTCTGATGCATACCACTTTGGCTGCGGTGCTTTGAATCAGAGGTCCACAACATGGTGCCTACGGATGCCTTTCCTGGGGCCCCCACCTAGTGTTTTTAAAAAGTGGGCAGGGTAGGGTTGCCAGGTCCTTACCTGCTGCCAGCAGGGGGATTTGGGGGGCATTCTGGAGGTAGGCGGGGACATCAGTGACATGATGACATCACTTCCAGAAGTGATGTCACTGCATCGGCGACATCACAGTGATGCTCAACTTTTTTAGCAAAACTCTATGGTAAAAATACCTACAAACCATAGAGCATCGCCCAAAAAGTAGTGTGTCATCCCCAATGTGATGATGTCACTTCCAGAAGTGATGTCATCACACCTACAATGTCGCCGAAGGACATCTTTTGGGGGGTGGGGATTCCCCCAATGGCAAGCTGGCCAGTGGTGGACCCAAGACCACAAAAGCAGGGGATCCCCCACCCCCACCTGGGGGCTGGCAAGCCTAGGGAAGGGCCAGGTGGGGCTTTTGCCCAGCAAGGCTTTTGATTGTCCACCGGACATTTGACTGTGCAGATTTTAGAAGCAGCTACTGCTACCACCACTCAAAGATCTTCACTGTAAGACTGAAAGTAGGCTGCGACTCCGCCTCCTGCAGTAGCCATTCTGTGGCTGGCTCCGCCTCCTGCAGCAGCCTTTTTGTGGCTATGCCTTACCATGCTGTCTCAGCTTTCCAAAGATGCCTACAGGCTCAAAAAGGTTGGGAAGCCCTGCTTTAAATCAATTCCCGACAAAATAAATTCTTCAGTTAAAATGCCTTCAGATCTTGAAGGGACTCAGGGCCCGTGTGCTGTAGGAGTTAGATTGCCAGATACGATCTGGGAGACCAAAGTTCAAACTTAATTCCCTGACATACTCCAGCTGGTTTGGGTTGGGACAATGGTGCATGGAGAGAGGCAGCATACGCCTTCCTCCCCATGCCATTTTTCCAACCTGAAATGTCCCCTGGTGTATTGCCCATTTGGACATCAAAACATGTAGTTTCCCCAGTAGGCAAAATTACCCCCACCCCCAAAAAAAAACCAGTGCAACAGAAGCTTTGGCTGAGCTCTCTACTTAGACATTCCTGTCTGAAATACGTTCAAGTCAGCAGCTGAACTGGCCAAGGAGAGGGCTATGCCAAAGCCTCTACAGCTCTTCATGCCAAGGACAAGGAGGATAAAGAGCCTTTGGCATGGATCTTGGCTCACACAGGCAGAAGGAGCTTGTGTACAAAGCAGAGGGGTGCCCTTGAAGATGGGAGGCTTCACCAGGGGCAAGATAGGATGTCCATGAGGACAGATGGAACCTAGGGGGCATAGTTTCCGAGGTTTACCTCCCTCCCCTGTTCTTGCTCACTCTCGTGGGAAGAGAGAACAAGAGGAAATTATGTTGCAGACACTGTGATGTCACTTCCAGTTGCTGTATATGTGATGCTCTAGGAACTTTTCCAATCTCTGTGGTTCTTACCATAAGGACAGGGGAGAAATCCTAGAGCACTGCCAGGAGGGCAGTGACATCATCACATCAGCAATGGTCCCCCTCCACACAGTCTGCCCCCCAAAAGCTCTCAGGGGTTTCCAGTGCAAGGCTGGCAACCCTACTGTTTCCCCTTCCCTAAACTGGAGATTGGGGGACCGTCACCCCAAAACATTCCATGCCACACACACACAGGGACAATCCAAACTACCTGGGTAAATGTAGGTGACAACAAAGAGCAGCACAGAGCAGCCCATAAATATTTCAACAGCTTCCTAGCTTTGTTATGCTGTTTAATGTAGGAAACATGACAAACCTTTGATTGTTTCACTTAATACCAAATAATAATTCAAAAGCGAACAAGCATGCATTAGTCAAGGATGCCCAACAGAAGAGTTGCGGGTATGGATGTCTACTTTTCTTTCCCTAGCAGCGGAGAAAATGGCTTATCTCTCAGTGAAAGCGGCAATATTTCACGGCACCATTTTCAAAGGAGGGGGGAAAAATAAGATATTTCATCTTTCAAATGTAAAGGACGGAAGTCGGGAAATCAGCCTTGGGGTGTTGGCTGCATTTCACAGAAATCAGCCATGATGTTAAAACATTTCTCTCCCTTTACTCACCCATGATAAGTTAGAAATACCGGATGAAATCACTGGGATGGAAGCAAGAGAATTCTATGATTACATCCTACAGCAGAGGCTCCCCCAACCCAGTTCCACAGTGCTAAAGCCCATCGTGCAATCATGTGACCAAAAGGTGCCATTCTCGACTTTCTTTGGGTCACAGTATTTGAAGGTACCATTCTTCAGAAAGTGCCAAGTAGGCCTATCAACCAACTAAAGGGCTATTGGCTGAGTATCCGGCTCTCTTTTAACCAGTTAATTGGACCCATTTGATTACATTTAAACCAATTACCAAAACCTCAACATAGATGCCATTTTGGGTCAAGTGAAGGAAGACAACTCCAAAACACCAGAGGCAAAACATTGTCCCCTCACAGTTAGAAGGAAAGGGCATCTTTAATCTTAAACATTAGCCACCCTGAGCTACCAGACAGGGCGGGGTATAAATCTCAAAATAAATGAAATAAATAAATAAAAATAAAGAATTCCCTACTACTATAACAGAAAAGAGCCACAGCCCAGTTTGAGCCATGTTTGAGTGTAGTGGTTAAGTGCACGGACTCTAATCTGGGAGAACCAGGTTCGATTCCCCACTCCTCCACTTGCAGCTGCTGGATGACCTTGGCCAAGCCATAGTTCTGTCAGAGCTTTTTTCTCAAGGACAGTTCTGAAAAGAGCTCTCTCAGCCCCACCTACCTCACAGGGTGTCTGTTGTGGAGAGGGGAAAGGAAAGGAGTTTGTAAGCCATTCTGAGACTCTGAGTGAAGTGCAGGTTATAAATCCAATCTCTTCTTCTTCTTTCTCTTCATTCCACTTTCCTTCCATTATGGAAATGAAAGTAGACTGCATGCAGTTCCCAATGAGTCTCTTATCTAGGTATCTAGGTACTACCCAGATATAGACCTTCTTAGCTTCAGTGAGGTTGCTTGACCAAGTGCCTTCTAACTCTACCCTGGGACCCAATAACTTCAGAAGTCAAAAGAAGACTCTTGAATTTCCAAACATCTGAAATCTCCCCCTGCCTCCTAAGCAGCAAAAATTTTACCTGACCCTGTCAATTAAAACGTGATGCTGTATTGAAATCTCTCTCCCACCTGAACACTCTCATGCTACGTGAAGCAGGATCACCTGGTAACTGCCACCTGACCAAAATGGATGACATCACCACACAATGAACACTGAAAGTTTGACTCTAATTAAAAAAAAAACCCTGCCATTGACAGGTATCAGACACAGCTTTGTTCTCACACTGCTTATATAGCTTTTGCCCAGCCACCAAATTAGAAAAGGATCCTTCTTATGCTGTGTTGGCCATTTCCGTTGTTAAAAAGTGTCCAGCTTTTTTGGAAAACATCTATATGTCATGTCACAGCTGACTTAAGGCAACCCCATAGAGCTTTCAAGGCAAGAGGCGTACGGAGGTGGTTTGCCATCGGCTGCCTCTTCATGGTGACCCTGGACTTCTTCAGTAGTCTCCCATTCAAATATTAACCAGGGCCAGCCCTACGTAGCTCCCAAGATCTGACCAGGTTGGGCTAGCCTGGCCTACCCTGGTCAGGACAAAAAAAAAATCCTTTCTTCTAAATTATTCCTCCTTTAATTGCTTCTAACAGGAGTAGTAAGGGTTAATCTCCCATCCAGGAACACAGATGGATGATGTCATGAGCAGAGGGCAGCCATGTTTGACAAACATCGTGGAAATAAAAGCACTGAGGGGAAAAACAAACCTTCCTCGGCCCAGTTAATCCTACATGGGCCACGTCTTGCAAGCAGCTCTGCAACAACAACATGTGATCTCTGCAACGACACTCCCAATTGCCATTCACTACATGGGCTAAAAAGCCCCAGCAGAGCAAAACAATGTCAAGCTGGCGTGCCAACACCAAAGCCAGAGAGTCCAAATGAACAGACAGCATAATGGCTGGGGACACAGCACTAAGCGCCCATCCAATAAGAAGTTCTACTAAATAATGAATATATGAACTATCTTGTTAGATCAGACCAAAGGGTTCACCTATAGACCTGCATTCTGTTTCCAACAGCAACCAGCCAGGGCCCCCCAAGAAGCCCATAAACACGTCAATGTGATCCCCTGCTGTTAGACCCCAGCATTGGCTGCCTCCAAACATGGAAATTCCACCTAGCCACCAGAACTCATAACCATCAGAGAATCTATCCACCACAAACTTGCCTAATCCTTTCTTAAAAGCCATCACCACATTCAAAATGTCCAGGTTTATCGAGTCCACCAGACAACCCAGCCACAATCAACCAAATACCTCTGGGCCTTCTTCACAAGCGTGAAGGCGATGGGCTTCCTCTATTGTTTCACCCCCAGGGTCTGGGGAGAAGCTCAACTCTTCTTGAGTTCCACCCACGCTCACCTCTGGAAGCGGCATCCCATTGATGATGAGATCCGGTTGCTGGGGGGTCTGCCCAGTGAAGGTGTGGTGATAGACATGGTTGGACCCCGTGTTCCTGTTGTTCTGGTTCTCTACATTGAGGAAGGTGCTTTCAGATCTGCGGCAGCCCAGGGGCAAGGTCTGCTGGTGATAGTCAAAGTAGTTGAGAGACGAAGTGAGGGAGGAGCAACTCACAACGTTCATTTTATCGGTCTCCTCGACATCCCTTGGCACTAGGCGGATGTCGTTCTTGCAGATTTTTTTCTTCTTGTTGGATTTCTTTTGGTGCCCATAGGAATACTCTGCAATTCTGCAGGACACAAGAAAGCAAAGTGAGTATCTTACTTCATCCTCAAACTGTACACTAGTCAACAGAGAATCCCAGAGGAACCGGTTCCCATCCACATGCAGGGTCATCGTTCGGCTCTTGTGAGAACGGAAGGTCTTGGGGTTATTTTTCATAGGCATAGAAAGTTTGTTGCTCAAATACATAAAGAAAACAAGCGAGGAATAAGGGGCAAAAAGATAAGTCCCCCCTGGATATTTTTTTTGTTTGTTTGCTGCTTAGAATTGTCAGGATCTAGTTACCAGAGATATAGTTCAGCCTGCAGAAAAGGGGAAAAAAAATAATGATGTAAAAATCCATGAAGTGAAAAGGGTACATGAATGCATTTCCATTGGTAATAAGGATTTTTAAAGTTATTTAAAATTGATTAATGCAAATGTGGAAAGCAGGGCAGGGGGGAAGAGTCAGCACAGAGAAGGATTTTTCCACGCCATCTCCCATAGCAGTAAACTCTGAACACAAACACACTCCTTTACCCCTACCCTAAAGGCAATTTATCTCCTCAAATAATACAGGCAAATAAACAGGCCCCTGTTGGACTGCCTGGGGTGGGGGTGGGGGAATCATCTCCAGATGACCATGGAAAAAAAAATATCTTACAATGGAAGGTTAATGAGTTCAGCCAAATGGGATGGTAAAAAAAAAAAACCCAGAAACAAGGCCTGTAACTTTTTATAAACTTATTTGCAAGACTGACATAGTATCCAAATTACTTTCCATGTTTCATTTGAAAAGTGGAAACTTCGAGCCATCCCCAGTCGCTCTTTGCACTACATTTCCTGTTAAGCAATATGTATCATTGTTTCCCCCAAAGAAGATGCAGGCCAAAGTGTTTTGTTTGGGATGGCGAAATTATCTCCTTTTTTGACCTTCAACTGATTTACAGTATGTACTTTTGCTACATTCTGTAAATCATTCTGTGAAGAAGATGGAGAAAGGGGGTTTTTTTTGGGGGGAGGGGGGCAAGAGGAAAGTTATCAGTAAACAACTACCAGCAATATAATTAAAAACATGAGCGCAGTCAGCGTTATCTCGGTAAGTCTAGATTGAAATAACTGTGGCTCAGTATAACCGTTGGGGACTGTGTATCGTTATCAGCACCACACAGATGTAGATATGCATAGAAGATGCCAGACACTGCAATCTTCCAAAAGAAATGGGTTTGTCATGAAGCAAGGCCTGAAAATACCCATTTCCAAAAGTAGCGTCTGTTACTTTCAAAATTGCATTGTTTGAAAATCCAGTAATTGCAAGAATGAGACAGGAAGATAGATATGCGAGGGCCATGTTTGAACGATAAATAAACATCTTGTTAATATTCCTGCTCAAAGCTCGTTGGTACCAGGAAGGAAGGGTGTGGATCACAGAGCCCCATCATCTCTTTCTCACCTGGAGTGAAAGAGGACTTTTTACCTGGCATTCCTGACACATTACAGAATGCCATCCAAGTACAGGGAGAGAGCCATGCCAACAAAAACAACAAAAACAGAGAAACATGCTGCCCTGCCCCAAAGAGCTTACAGTCTAAAAGCCAGCAGCGTGGGGGGATGACACACAAAAGAGAGAGAAGGGAGGAATGGAATGAGTGGAAGAAAACAAATAACAAGAGATCCTTGTAAGGAGATGTTGATTTTAGGGGGGCAGAAGGAGTGAAAAGTGTTCACTCATTAGAAATCTGGAGGTGAAACATGGCAAAACTGATGCACAGTCATGGGTTCCAAACCAGAAGGATCAAAGACCCATCATCCCCCCCAACACTGGATTCCCCCTCCCCATAAGGAAAAAACAGGTTGCAAAGAGGACATTTCTGCCTCCTCCTCTTTCTAAGCTTGTCTGTGGCAACTACAAAGAACATTTTGTTACTCATCCATCTGATCACGTTTATACAGATCAAGAGCCCTGCATCCCACTGCGTTTTTCAATAAATTAAAGGTAATCCCAGCAGGGGGGTATCTCTTGCACATTGTGTGGGCTATTGACACTTGAAGATGTCTTAATTGTGTTGTTTATCTAAATATTGCAGGTTAGCAACGCAGGATCCCAAATGTTCCCTACAGGAATTCCTTCTGCGGTCTTATTTTGGGGTCCCCTCCCTCCTATTGACCAATTATTTAACTAAAGCGCACTTCATTAATCCCTGAGCCATCACACGAAACCAACCGGTTATAGGGAAGCGCAAATCTGTGAGGGGCGTCGACATGACTGGATTTTTTTTTTCTTCATATGTTCAGCTCCTATTCTTGCTCAATGAACTGAGCAGGCAAGAAATCCAGTATATTAGTTCTCGTTTAAAAGCCAAGCCGTTCGCAAGAACAGCGCGCGCAACAGCTTTATTTGTAGATGATTTCCCCCCCCCCCCGCTCACACACACACAAACCTATGGCTCAATGAAGCTGTACGCGATGAACGCGTAGTGGTTTAAGCACAAGGGAAAGGAGCTCTGAACTCTCCTGTCCCCCATTATAAGCCATGCAAATAAAACTTAAAAGGGTGCACATTCTCTCAGTCTCTCTCCCTCAACAACAACAAGAAAAATGGCCAGAGGCATTTGTACATTTCTAAAGGGAGGGCAAAATTAATTTCCATCCCTTCCATCAGAAATGACTTCGGACTGGAAGAACGGAGGAGTCACGGCTCTTTTGCCCGTAACAGGATTAAACCATTTATGGGCTATTGCAGCTGCTCCTTTATGGCGCCCAATTGATATTCATGTGCAGTTTGCATTTGTCTCCTAACTTGTGCAACACAGAGAATGGCAAGAGACAGACAATAATCGGCCGGCTGTTACATATTCAAGGGGCTCAAATCCATGTATTAAGCTTTCAAAAGGAGGCCGGTTTCGGAGGGGGGAGGGAGTTCAGATGCAACCCCACGCATCAGACTTTAAAGGCGATCCAGTCCAGATCTGGGTGTAAGAGAAATAAGCCTAAGGGTGTTTCAGCTACAAACTGAAAGACCTCAGCACAACCTCTGGGGGGAGGGGGTTTCACAGTGAATCAGATATAAAGTTTGGGTATATTTATTTTTGGGGTGGTGTGGCTTTGTGTGGTTTAGCTGCTCAGATGCGCTGCACAAATAAATGGAAGCCCCTGGGTTTTTTTAAAGGGCTTTCCAAGAGCTTTTTTCCCTGTCCTTGGTACATTTCTCGCTGAACCCGTCCCCCCCCTTTCATCTATTCTGCCAGATCCCACGTTCCCTTTTACAACCAACCCTCCTGGAGAAAACAAGCGCAGATTTTCAAAAGCACCCACAGTGACCTCATCTGGTGGGGACAGGCTATTGACAGCGATGCAGAGGCCCTTCAAAGCCAATGCCCACCCATTGCAATTTTCCAAGAGTGCAGGTTTAATTCATCTCTACACCACCTAACTCCCGACACCCCCACACATGTAGGTCGCTCTTCCTGGCCACTCTGCATTTAAAAAGAGAGAGGTGTTTATCAGAGCACAGCTGCAGAGAAGCGTGCGTTCACACTGCCAAGCCAAATGCTGATCACAACCCTTTTTAAAAGATTTCTTTTAACCCCTTTTGTATATTTTGGAATTACTATGGGACTTTTCCCCTTCTCTCCAGCCAAGGACAAGCACCAGTATAGATTTAAGATCGATCATGGTTGGTAGGTTTTAGATTACAGGCAACTTGCTGCCAAGCACAGAAATTAATTGGGAAGTCCTACACAGAGTTACCCCTGTTTTAGCCCATGGAAATGGGCTCCGATTGCAGTAACTCTACCTAGGATTGCAATGTATACCCTACTTAACCCCCCAATTCAGTGAATATATTTAAAGTGGGAACAAGATATTTGATATTTCTATACAGCATTTTTTCATGGAACACTCTGATCCATTAGTAGGGTTGGCAGCATTTTTTTTAAAAAAAATACACATTATGAAGGTTTGCCCCTACATATGTCAATGTTCTCATTTTTGCTGATACCAAGAAACAAGCTGACTTTACCTGCAGTTGTAGGTCCTGATCTCTTTGTTATCCCGTTTACACTTTACTGCTACAAAGATCATGGTGACAAACAGAATGGCAGCAATAGAACCCAGGGCAATAATAAAAATCAGGGATAAGTTAACAGATCCTATGGATTCCTGGGCATCCAGACCCGGGGAAAGGTATATCAAAATCAAGGCAGAAGCTGAAAGAGAAGTTTTCCCATGGTCATGGGCCACCACAATCAGCTCGTACGTAGTCTTTGAATTCTCCCCAAATGCTCTGGTGGTCCTTATCTCGCCATTGACCTGGTCTATCTCAAAAAATCCTCTGTCTCCTTCCGCCATCTCATAGGACAGCCTGCCATTTTCCCCTTCATCATAGTCATCTGCCTTGACCACCGTCACCAAGTAGCCAACCCCGGCATTCCTGGGGATGTACACTTCTGCAGTCCCATTGACGAGAGGAGGGGCAGTGATCACAGGGGTATTGTCATTGACATCCAGGACAATAACTCTGATGGTGGCATTGCTTTGCAAGGACGGGTTGCCTCCATCTTTGGCTAAGACCTTGAACTCAAAAGACTTGGTTTGTTCATGGTTGAAGGACCTCAAGGCATAGATGTCTCCTGAGTTGGGGTTGATGGAGACATATGTAAAGACAGGCATGTCCCTTACTTGGGAGGGCACAATCTGGTAAGAGACGCTGCCATTAAGGCCTAGATCGGGGTCCCTGGCAGAAACAGAAAGGAGGTAGGCCCCGGGGGTGTTGTTCTCCTGCACAATGACCTGGTAGTAAGGTTTAGAGAAGTGAGGGTGGTTGTCATTCTCATCTGTGATCTTGACAGTGAAGGACTTGGTGGCTTGCAAGGAGGGTACCCCATTGTCCTTGGCCTGGATGGTAAGGTTGTACTGGTCCCTTTGCTCCCTGTCCAAACGTCCATCCACCAGGATAGTGGAAAAGCTCTCGTACTCTTGCAGACGGAAGGGCACATTCCCCAGCAGCTTGCACTGCACCCTGCCATTGGCACCAGAGTCCCGGTCCGAGACCCTAACCAGGGCAATCACGTAGCCTGACGGTGCGTTTTCGCTGACCTCCACCAATTCGCTGTTGACAGAGAGCAAATTAATGAGAGGAGGGTTGTCATTGGCGTCCTGCACAGTGACTGTCACCTTGCAGTGGGCGGGAATAGAATTAGGGCCCAGATCTTTGGCCTGCACATCCAGTTCATATGCATGTCCTTCCTCATAGTCAATTGCACCACTGACTGTGATCAGGCCTGTCTGAGGGTTGATTTGGAAGAGGTCCCTGGCCTTCTCAGACACATAACTGTGGATGGAATATAGCACTTGTCCATTGGTGCCCTCATCAGGGTCGGTGGCATTGAGGCGGATCACTGGAGTGCCAGGGGGTGCGTTCTCAGGCACACTAATAGTGTAGGATGGGTCTTCAAAGAGAGGGTTGTTGTCATTGGAGTCGATGACCCGGATGTTCAGCTCCACGGTGCCAAAGTTGGGTGGGTCGCCACCGTCCAAAGCTGTGATCATGTAACTGTAATGAGACTGCGTCTCGCGATCCAGGCTCTTCTCCACCACCAGTTCTGCAAAGCGGGAACCATCTCCACGCGTCTTGGTCTCCAGCCCAAAGAGGTCATTGGGTGTAATCTCATAACTCTGCACCCCAAAGCTGCCCGAGTCCGGATCGTAGGCACTCTCCAACGGTACCCTGGTGCCAGGGCTAGCTGTCTCTGAGATCTCCAGGGCAATCTGATCCGTGGGGAAACTGGGTGCGTTGTCGTTGAGGTCTTTGATTTCCAGCTTGATCACACAGATCTCCATGGAACTGGACATGACCTCCAGTGAGATCACACACTTGGGGCTCTGTCTGCAAAGTAAGTCCCGGTCGATCTTCTGCTTGGTCACCAGTAACCCTGAGCCCGGGTTGATGTCCACCAGGTGCGGTGCCGAATTGGAGACCACCCGAAAAGCAGTGGGCTGCCGAGGATCCAGCACAAAGCCAGCGTCTCGCGCATCTTTGGCTATGTTGGCGATCACCGTGCCAGCTCTCTGTTCCTCCTCCACGGAGTATTTGAGGTTGATCAGGGCACCTGCCCCAGTCCACAAGAGAGCGAACAGAAACCGGAGCAGGGGGCACAGAATATCCATAGCTCACGGCTCAGCGCACCCGCTGCCTCCTCCCCTTCTCTCTCCTTGCCTGTTGATTTTGCGGCTGCTGGACGGGCGGGTGGGAGGGAGGGACCTGGGTTTACTAGTTTGGGGTGGTTTCAGGAACGGAGAGGAAGGAAGGAGCAAGGGAGAGACATAGGAGAGCGGGGAGGGGGAAGAAAGGGGGGCTTTGGATGTGGTTTCTTCAACAGCTAATCGCCTCTTACTTCTCCACCACACATCTTTCAACTACAACTCCTCAAAATAGGGTGGACCACCCCCCCAAAAAAAAAAATCAAGAGAGAAAACCAAAATACTTGTCTTTCTCTCAGCCAGGTCAAGGGGAGCTCTAAGTTACAGGCAAGGCAAATCTATATTGTCAGTTTTAAAAAAAAAAAATCATAGATCACAGACAGAGATATTAAGTGCAGTCCGTGTCTTGGGGAGGGGCCTCAAATTATGTGCACCTGGCATGCGCAAATCTCTTTCCCCCCTCGTCCCCTCCCTCCCCCCCAAAATAGCACAGACCTTAACGAGGAAAGTGGACACTCCGGGAAAACATCCTCTTGGACAAGGCAAAGAATACACAGCGGGGGGTGGGGGGAGAATTAAAAATCGAGATTTACAGGGAGGTCAGGGATCTGGGTGAAAGTAAGGCTAGGCTGCCAACGGGCATGTGGGGGGGGTGTGGACGGGAGAGGGCCCGAGCCGAGGCAGGGAAGAGTCTTGTCCGATCGCCGTGTCTACAGAGGCGAAGCCCCAGGCAGGGAGGGAGAAGGCAGGCCGGCGAAAGCCGAAGCTCCGAAGGGGTGCCGTGTTAGGGAACTGCCGCCGAAGCTCCTCCACGCGCCGGAGAAGAAGGAAAGAAGCGATGTCATCCCCCGATCCCAGGCTGGACCGGGAGAGGCGCCGGTAAGTGCCGCCGGGGAAGGGGCGGGAGGCACGCTGGATCTCGGGCTCCGGCGCCGATCCGGAGTTGCCGGACTCGGGGAGGAGAAGGCCAGCCGGTCGTCGGCGGGCGGCGAAGGCAAGGCACGGCGCACGGCTCGGGCAGGTGGCGCTCAGAGCGGCGGCGGCGGCTGGGGCGCTCCTTGGCCGGGTCTCCCTCGCTCTCCTCCCCCCATGATTATCTGGCGTGCAGCATCCAAGTTGCCAGCTGCCAACGGAAACAAAGAGGCGGCGAGGAAAGTTTGCCGGGAAGCCTCATCGTCCCCTTCGGGCCAACTGCGGAGGGGAGGGAAGCAGCCAGCCAGCCAGCCTCCGCGGGAGCCGGGGAACGGGAGGACCTGCAGCAGGGCAGCGGGATCGCCGGCTCTCCTCTTCTCCTTCTCTCTCTCGTGCGTTAAGTTCTCCAAGCCGCGGCTCCACCAGGCGGGCTGCAGGAGCCTTTGCAGAGGCCAGCCCCGACCGCAGCGGCTTGCATCGCTCCCGGGCCGGCCGCTCCTCGGTCTTTTTTTTTTTTTTTTGAAGGGGGGGGAGAGAGAGAAACCCGCGGTCTTTCTTTCTGGCTGTGGGTCCCCGCCCGGCTTTCGCCCGCGCCTCGCCGCCTCTTTCCCCCCCGTGCGCGCTCGCCGCTGCTGCAAACTGCTGGCCACACACGAGCGAGAGAGACACAGCGGCTCCGGTCCCGAGCTACGGCACGGCTGCAGCCAATCGGAGCCCGGGGAAGCGCGTTCCAAGCCCAAGGGGCGGAGCCGCCGAGGCGAAAAGGGGCGGGGCCCGGCGGCTGAAATGTACAAGAGTGGTACCCAGGAGGGGGAGAGGATGGGAGCATCTTTCCGCCCGGGATGCAGGGAAGCGGGGATGCTCTTCGGGGGCTCTCCTGGGAAGGGGGCGGTGGCGTGCCTCGGGAAGGGGGGGGACAGTGTGCATATGTTGGAGGGGGGGGTTGTTTGATTGTTTTATGTGACAACTGGACGCTGTCAGAGATTCCTAGATTTGGACAGTACTTTTTTAAAAAAGAAACTGTAACAGAGGTGGGTGGGGGTTGTAGCCTTTTTTATTCTTAAACTCTTTTTGAAAAGCACTTGTTCTGACATCATGAGATGCGTGGCTGCTTGCTCGGGGCAAAATCCCGCAACACTTCCCTTGCCTTTAAACAGCAAGCACGCCGGCAGTGGATGGACCTGCTGCAGACACGGCATTCCGTCTCGGCACAGGAGGGAAATACGCAGAGGTGAAGCCGGGATTTCTGCCAAAGGCCTGGTAGGCAAAGAGTCAGGCTACACTGGCAACTGCCTGGCAGAGTAGGCAAGGCTGAGAGAGGGTGACTTTGGGAAAAGCCGCCCTGTGAACATCGTAGCTGAGGCGGGGGGGGGGGCGCTTTGCAAATCTGCATCCAGCACTTTGCTGTGCCACATTGTCTCTTAGCCATGTCATTTGAAACAACCTCCTTGTCACTTAGTCAGAGGAGATTTGGAAAATGGGAAGGCAACCGTCACAATGGTCACATTTCTTTAATGAGAAAATTCATGCCTGCTCGGATGCTATCTGAAGATCGGTGAGAACCACCCACTTCTGGCCAAGAGAAAATCACCTTAGCAGCCAAACCTCTCTCTACTTTGCGCGCACACGCACAAAATCAAAGGCAGAAATCCAAATAGACATGAGGGCTTAGTTCCACTGACAGTGCTGCAACCTTTAATTTAAAACCAGATGAAGGGTTTAGTGTAACTCAGAAGCCTGCATGTTGCTAAAGTACTGGTTGGACCATTTAAAAAGAAAAAAAGAAACTCTGTTTCTGAGCCTGCCAGTGGCTTTATTACATTTGGAAGGGCGGTTACTGGCTTTATTTTAATTCAAATATTTCTGTTACCCAAATCTATCTTAATCCCAAACATGGGAATGTGCCTTGAATGAGGTCAGCTCTCCTTAATGAATGTAGTACTATAAAAAGAAGAGAGGACACCCGCCCCCTGCCTCATTGTCTGTGCTTGTTAATTACGGTCACCGATGAATAGAAAGCCAGCCTTACAGGAGCTCTTCCATGACTCGCTTTCAAACAAGCTGAATCCTTAAATCAATGAAACCAAAAAGTATGCTTATAAATCAATCAGACTGCCTTGGGAATTGATTTCAGTGAACAAGGGCCTTGTCTAAGCTTCTTTCTGTTTGATTTTTAGTTGAGTTAGGCTCAGTTTCTTGCTTTCTGTGGTTTGTATATTTCAGTTCGGGTCCTTTCTTTAAGACGTTGGTGAGGGAGGGAGGGACAGAGAGGAATTTTTAAAAGGGAGAAAGCAGGAGGGTTAATTACCAGCCATCTGCCCCCAGAGTGCAGGTATTTTTCCACGTTAGAGCAAACAATATGAGTTTAACCCTCCTGCGGACACATCAAGATGGGTTTTTCCCAGCCTGCCTTAGTAGAATCAACATTTTTCTCTCTGGCAAACAGCTAAGGGCGAATCGTCTGGGAGAGCCATGGACAGATAGTAAAGCAAAGATGTGATAAACAAAGCAAAGATGTGATCAAAGTTTAACACACGCACCCACTCCAAGGCCGTCTGTGCCTTTGATTCTGAGGACAGTGCAGACAAGTCGACTAATAATTAAGCACTGGGACAATACTGATGAAGCATCCTTTTTTTTTTTTGCTTGCTGTAATCACCTGAAACATCTTCTGCTTAGATAAGGATGTGCCATAAGACTGCAGAATGCACCTCAAAGGAAACCAATTCACTAAACCTCCAACAGGCTTAGGGGAATGCTTTTATAAGAGACTACACTCCTCTGTGAGAACAGAATGATTCTTCATCCTTTCTTCATAAGGACAAGCAGCAATGGTTTCTAAAGATAAGGAAGATAGAGACAGATTGACCACAGGAGGTGGGGAACACTCCCTACCTCAGCAGCCACAATGCATCACACAATTAAACACACATTGATTTCAGTGCACTTAACAGTGTGCCAAAGTTACAGCCAAGGTTTCATTTATCTAATCGAGCCCCTTCCCAACAATCTGTCACTTCAGGGCAGCTCATAAGAAGAACAATAAAACCATGAAAAACTCACAAGCTCATTAAAAACACAAGAGATGAAATACATCAGCAAAGCAGCAATCCACTGCAACAATAAAAAAATCACACACACATGCACACATGTGCAGTTGGCCCAGGGATGGTCTAGCTGATGTGCCAGTCTTCAGATACTTTTATTACAAAGAGAAGATTTTCAATTTGCATGCAGTATATCCTGCTGGCCTTAATGAAAGTTCTGGTTTTGTGATCCACAGTGCACCAAGGGGAGTTTGTCCTCCAGTGCCAGCTGTGTATACTTTTATTTATGCCACATTTTTGTCCTTCTCCTCTGTTTCATCCTTCTAACAACCACCCTGTGAGGTAGGTTAGGCTGAGAGAGACTGGTCCAAGGCCACCCAGCAAGCTTCTAGGGCACAGTGGGGATTTGAACTGCATGTCTCAGATCCCAGTGTGAAACTCCAAACCCCTACATGCTAGTTGGTACTCAAACATACTGGGTTTAAACCCTTTGATTGATTCCATTTTCTACCTGATATGCTTTTGGGACCTCTGTGGAATTGGTCGTTGTGTGTTCCTCCAGTGAGGTGCCTGATGGGTCAAGATTGTATCCACATTTTTCTGTTTCCATCATTTGGTTTGGAGTGCAGGTGTTCTGTAGTAATTTAATGGGATACGATGGTGTTGGTTTTCCATGCATTTTGTAGGATCATCTGTTTATTTCAATGTGAGTTGAGCCCTGCTGACTTAACAGCAGACCATTTGGCCCTTCAGCCAACCTAGTTGCTGACCAGAAATAGCCAACCTACACATCATATATCAGAATGCACTGCCCAATAACCCTTACCTTGTTTCTCCCATTGAAGTGGCCGTTTTCAACCTTCCATGGGAGAAAAAAATCAAAGGGCTACGGCTGGGAACAGGGTTGTACAGGGAACAAAATCCAGTTTGCCTTAGGCAAGCCTGATGCTAGAAGAAAGAGGCAAACCTTGCACCCATCCCAACAATCTGATCGCATCCTCTGTAAAATTCCCCATTGAATCTATCATATGAGAGGGCCAGTGGGGACTGAGGATGGAAGGCAATTCCCTCCATGCCCAACTCTGTGGTCACTTTCACTGTACACACATGCCCCTAGTGGAGAGAAAAGTGTACTGCATCTGAAATGTACCAACCAACAGCCTGGTTTTTATTGGGGGAGGGGGCTTCAGGCTAGTTTCTCACTTATCTGCCATATCTTATGTTTGGCAAGTCAACAAGGTGCAAGCAAGGAGGTAGGCTGTTGCCCAGGCAAAGAGCTGCATAACCTCTTTGGCTTAGGAGGTGCTTCAATGACTCCTGCTAATCCCCTCTTTTGGATTAAGCTCAGTAGGACAACACAACTGATTAAAACCAGGCATGTGCCCATACCAGAAAGCAATAGGTACCCAAATAGTCCACCAGACCAATTGTGAGAGTGCCAGTGCCACTGCAAGAAGACAGTACATGTATCCCTTCAAGAACTGAAAGTGCTCAACAACCAAGACCCAGACAAGGCCATGTAATCTCTGGCTTCCAGCTGCAAGGCCCTTTGGGGCTCTGGAGGCAGTTTGCTCTCACAGCCCATTAATATGTTACTAGCAGCAAAACGTTCTAGTCTTCACGGGATCACATGGTCCCATGCTGCTTGAAGGCATCACACCCATCCAAGTCTTTTTGCCTCTGGAAAAGTAAGCTAGAATTTTTCTCCCTGAGATGCTAGCTTTCCAAGTGCAGAAGGATTTTGAAAAGGGGGAGGGCATTCAAACAAGAGATCCGCAAATACAGATTCTGAGGTGTTGCAGTCTGTACAAGGCACCCTCACGGAATGTTTAGATCAGTTTTTACAGTGAGCCTGCCCACACATTTTTGAAGACTTACGCCTGCCTATGTAAATAATGTAAAGCTCAGGTGGTGTAATGGCTAAGAATCCAAGGGGGTACCTGGAAGTCCCTGGTTCAAATCCCACCTCCCTCGACAACAAACCCACTAGAAAAGAAGGAGGAGGAGGAGATTGGATTTATACCCCGCCCTTCACTACCCAAAGGAGTCTCAGAGCAGCTTACAAACTCCTTTTCCTTCCCTTCCCCACAACAGACATCCTGTGAGGTAGGTGGGGCTGAGAGAGCTCTGACAGAAACTGCTCTTTTTCAAGAACAGCTGTGCCAGAACTATGGTTTGCCCAAGGTCATCCAGCCAGGTGCAAGTAGAGGAGTGGGGAATCAAACCCAGTTCTCCCAGAGTAGAGTCTGCGCACTTAACCACTACACCCCTTCAGCACTTCTCATCTGCAATAATGGAGATTAAGATACTATCCTACTTCACAGGAAGGTTGTAAGAATTATGATAATCTATATGCTCTAATGTACTGTTAAGAAGTAATAACTTATGCTCTTGCCAAGTAAAAAGAACACACACCCACAGTACATAATGCAAAGTTTGCTGCATAACTGCTAAACAAAGCGGGGGGGGGGAGTATTACCACAGTACAAGGCAAAGTATTACACATTTGAAACCAGTCCACAGAGGTCTTTATTGTGCACTCAATCACACTCAGCGATCTGAAAGAATGGGGTGGGGGAAGGGCAGGAAAGAGGGCCGGATCCCACAGCAGGCATGTCAAAGCAAACATCCTCTGATAGAGTATGTTAAGCAATGTTTCCAAATGCCTGTCTCAGGAATGCAGAGAGAATGGCACAACCAGGGGGGGAAGCTGACACAAAAGCACCTTGTAAAGAGAGAGTCCCGGAGAGAGGGAGAGAGAGAAGCCCCTCTCCCCCTTACAACTGACCCGACTTATTTACCTTTGATTGGAGCATGTGGCAATTAAATGCATTTAGGTCTAATTAAAAAAGCTTAGCAAGAGCATTAAGATGGGGGCGGGGTTGTACGACTCAGGCTGCTTGTGAATGTGGCCTGGCAGCCTCCTAAAATACTGCCTGGATCCCTTCAACGGAACAATTAGCAAACCGGCTCCTCCAATTGGGCAGGGCGCTCTGCCTGGAAGTGTTCAAAGCAGCGCTCCTTTGTTTTAAGGCCTCTCCCCTACTTCAAGGGTATTTTTCAAAAAAAAGTGGGAGGGGAGGTGTAGGGGGATAATCTTGCTGCTGCTTTCTTGTGGCCAACCTTGTCAGGAACTCACTGATCAATAAAAGTAAACTGGCGCCTTCAAGATTTGATTGAGCTGGAGAAAGAGAGCCTGAATAGGCCTGGCTCAGCCATTAGCAATCCCCCCAGGTTATGAGAAATGGAAGAACTGCACAGGTAAAACAATATTATTAATGATACTGTGGCCTTTGCAAAGAGGCACCCCCGTTGAGATGAGCAGAGATGCTGTCCAGGAAGCCTCCAGGCAGGCAAACTGGGGCTGGGGGAGGCCCAGGTGCTCCCTCCCTTCCCTAACCCTTTCATCGGCCTGACTGTGCTCCCCAACTCCCTGAGTCTCCTCAGAAGCCTGAGCTTCTCCAAAAAGGGATTCTCGGTTTCAAGATTTGAAATCTCTTCTCCAGCTTCCTCTGCTGGCTTTGGGGGGAACTAGATGCCATGGAGGAACTGCGGTGGCTCAAGTGGTTAAGACGCTGAACTGCAGGCTGTGGAAGGTCAGTAGTTCAGCAGTTCAAGACCCGAGAGTGCCGCATGACGGGGTGAGCTCCCGTCTCTAGTTCCAGCTCCTGCCAACCTAGCAGTTCAAAAACAAGAAATTGCAAGTAGATAAATAGGTACCACTTCAGCGGGAAGGTAACAGCGTTCCGTGCGCCTTGGTGTTTAGTCATGCCGGCCACATGACCACAGAAATGTCTTCGGACAGCGCTGGCTCTTTGGCTTTGAAACGGAGATGAGCACCGCAACCCTAGAGTCGGATTCGACTGGCTTTCGAGCAAGGGAGCCTTTACCTTTACCTAGATGCCATGGAGGACCCCTTCCCTGCCCTTCCCTCTTTACATCTGCATCGGAAGGAGAATTTCCACCCATACAGCTTTTTCCTGCAATGACCGGCAGCTGGCTGTGTTGACAATCCCTTGTTTACTTGGGTCTTAAAGGCACAGGGTCCCGGTCTTTCTGGGCACTCCTCACTGTCATCCAAACAAGGTGACGGAGGAGTTAGGTTGCCAACTTTTTCATGGCCCCACTCCTGGGCTTTTAACGTGCAGCGAATTAAGCAGACAAGGGCTTCTGCGCCCCTTTGACAGAGAAGTGCATCGAGGAAAGGTCTCCAGGTGAGGCTGCTGGAAAAGGCACTGAAGCGGGGCTAATCAAAGAAGCTGGCAAATGGCAAGACCGGCCAGGGGGAGGGGGCGGCGGGTAGTGCGACCCCTCCACCACCTGGCTGACTCTGAAAGTTGCTATCAGGGAAGAGTCTCAATCAAAAGAATATGCCACTCAACGACTGGAAAATCAATCCCCTTTAAAACAAAGCACCCATCTTTCCCCCCCCCCCCATTATACACACCCAAATCCAGCCCCGGAGCACAAAGGTGGGGGGAGAGGAATGAAGGTGGCGACACAGGCAAAATCCCGATTATCATCCCACCCGGAGTCACTCACAGTGGCGAAGGGAGATTCCCCCCCCTTATCTCTTGGTAATTACAGTCCTACCCTGTCATCTGTTTATATTATAATCATCATTTTAATAATTATATCGACAAAACGGTCACTGAAAGCACATCCTTGGAGCTGGAATTTATTATGAGTGAATAAAACCTATTAAGCATTTAAGGCGCCGCGGCACAAATGAAGTCTTCTCTCCAGCGCCTCTTTCTCCAGGAGCCGGGAGGGGGGAGGGGGGAGGCGAGCTCCGCTGCCGGCTGCCTTTTCCAAGACGCAAGAGGGACATCTAGCAGCCGATGGCGGCATCGCTCGCCTATATTTATCGCCAGCGCCGGGGATACCTGGGATCATGCTGGCTGGGAGCAGGCGGGGGGGGACTTCACCTTTCACCCCAACCTGCAACCGGGAATCCAGTTGTCATCTTCGACTGTCTCCCTCCCCATCTCTGTACCCTCACTGCAAACTTGTGTTGGTTTTAGATCAGCTTAACTGCCATGGCTTCTCCACGACCCTCCAGAATCCTGGCCGCCGTGGGGTAGATCCCACTGAGTGGTTGGTTTCTGTAGGCAGAAGAATATCCACCTGCAGAATGGGAATTTTCTCGCTTACCCCCCCCCATGTGCGTGGGGGGGGTGTCTAAAGTACTGTCAAGTTACAGTGACCTCATAGGTTTTCCAGGCAAGAGATGTTCAGAGGCGGTTTGCCTTTGCTTTTGCAAAGTCTTCCTTGGTGGTCTCTCAGACAAGTACTGATGGCGCTTAGCTTCCCAGATCTGATGAGATCAGGCTATATGAAACCATTCCACATCCTCCTGCTTCCTGAACTGGGGCACTTGGGGCTGCAGCGGGAGGCAAGGAAGTCAGACTTCTTGGGTGGAAATCCTTCCACCCAAAATAACACCCTGCCGGATCCAAGCCAAAGGTCATCCAGCAGCTGCAAGTGGAAGAGTGGGGAATCGAACCCAGTTCTCCCAGATTAGAGTCTGTGCACTTAACCACTACACCAAACAATCTTGGCCTTTGAACTGAGACTCTAGTGCTAGAGGAGCAGCAGGCCAGTAGCCAGGATTTTGTAATTCAGGGGGCCTTTAAATGTCGGGGGGGGCACTGACATCACACACACAAAAAATTAAGATTAATTTTGTAAAAACTCAGCCTTGCCTGTTGGAGCAGGCAGGAGTAGTTGGATCAGGCAGCCGCTCACCCACGGAGGCCTCTCCTGGCAGGGTAAGGGGCTCCGGCAGTAACAGAGTGAAGGGTGGGGAAGCAAGCCGCACTTGGGGAAGGGGTGGTGAGGGCAGCAGGGTGGCTGGGCTAGATGGAAGTTGTGGGGCCTTGGCAGGAAGTCAGGGGGCCGGGCCCCAAAATGCCCCACTGTAGCTACAACTCTGAGGAGCAGGGTGTCTTCCTATCCCCCTTCATGGAGTTTCCCTGGTGATAATCAGTCCTCAATCCAAAGGGAGCTACTAGGGTTGCCAGCACTAGGTTGGGAAATACCCGGAGATTTTGGGGGTGGAGCTTGGGGAGGGGTGGGATCTCAGCAGGGTACAATGCCATAAAATATCCCCTCCAAAGCAACCATTTCCTCTAGGGGAACTAATCTCTATTGATGGGAGAGCAGCTGAAATATTGGGAGATTTCCAGGCCCCACCTGGAGGTTGGCAACCCCAGCAGTAGCCCTAGGCGGGGTGTGTGGCATTACTTCATTCTTCAGGTTAATTCCTTGCAGGGCTGGCATCAGCATAACCCAAAGTGGAGCAGCAGCTACTGCCCGCTTTGCCCATGTGGCTGCCTTGCAGCCTGGCTGCACGTGTTGCCCAGCACAGAGGAAGGATGCATCGTTCGGCAGTGGTGGAAACCCACAGGTGGGGGAGGAGGTGCATGGGAAATGGTGCAATTGGGGGTGGCAACATTCTCTGCCCAGGGCCCTCTAAAACCTGGAATCAGCCCTGAGTAACTTTACTGGCCACATTTCCAGGCCAAGTACCCTAGCTATCATATATTAAAGGTAAAGGTAAAGGTTTTTCCCTTGCTCGAAAGCCAGTCGAATCTGACTCTAGGGACGTGGTGCTCATCTCCGTTTCCAAGCTGAAGAGCCAGCACTGTCCGAAGACTTCTCCATGGTAATGTGGCCAGCATGACTAAATGCCGAGGTGCATGGAGTGCCGTTACCTTCCCACCGAAGCGGTACCTATTTATCTACTTACAGTTTCTTGCTTTTGAACTGCTAGGTTGGCAGGAGCTGGGGCCAGAGATAGGAGCTCACTCCATCACGTGGCACTCAGGTCTTGAACTGCCGAGCCACAGAGTCTTAACCTCTGAGCCACCACGGCCCCTTCTCGTATATTGGAATGAAGCAAAAGTGAGTGACACAAGAAGATCCTAAGGGTTCTTCCCCAGGTCTGCCTCTCCTGTCTCCCTTTCTCTTCATCAGCCATTTGCAGAGGTTTTGCACTGCAGCTAGGGTTGCCAACTCCAGGCTGTAAAATTCTGGGAGATTTGGGGATGGAACCTGGGGAGAGACCTCTGCAAGGCCATAATGTCATAGGTCCACCCTCTAAAGCTGCCATTTTCTCCCAGGGGATTCGAAAACCAAAGTGGGACTTCTCAGTGGGTGAGACTGAGCCAAGGAAGAAAAAATACTGAGAGCAAACTGTCAAAACTGTAAACGAACGGATATGCATGAAATATATTATTATTATTATTATTATTATTATTATTATTATTATTATTATTATTATTATTATTATTATATTAATCTCAGTGTCTTCCAACTTTACTATGTAAACTTGAACTCCTCCGAAAACTGGCGGTGACAGCTTCCGTATTAGCATGCTCACAGGCACTAAGAAATCAGGATTTAAGGAAGTAGTATACAGAACTACAAACTTAAGTGCAACATTCTGTACATCAAATCCTCTCCATATACAAAATAAATGCAAATACACAATAAAAAGGTAAAGGTAAAGGTTCCCTTGCTCGAAAGCCAGTCAAATCCGACTCTAGGGTTGCGGTGCTCATCTCCGTTTCAAAGCCGAAGAGCCAGCACTGTCCGAAGACATTTCCGTGGTCATGTGTCCGGCATGACTAAACACCAAGGCGCACGGAACGCTGCTACCTTCCCACCGAAGTGGTACTTGCAATTTCTTGCTTTCGAACTGCTAGGTTGGCAGGAGCTGGAACTAGAGATGGGAGCTCACTCCGTCTTGCAGCACTCTCGGGTCTCAAACTGCTGAACTAATGACCTTCCACAGCCAAAGGACCTTATCCACAAGTTATAAACAGTCCCAGTGTTATGCAGTGGAACAGTCTCACATAGGAAATTCTGTAGGAGTCTTTAATGAAGCCAGAGTTTCCTCCAAGATGCAATGGTCAGACTTATTCCACAGTTTTTGCAAAGGCACAGCATAAGCGACCAACAGTGGAATGGTCACAAGTATACATTTGCTGATGGGACCAAAGCCTCCAATGAAGAACAAAGTTCTTCAGTATGAATATTTTCAAATGAAACTATACAGAATGCCAGACCCCACTTGGAAGATGGCGACTCAAGCTGAGGCCTCTCTGTGGCCTGGCAACCCCCCCCCCCATGCACCATTTTTCCAGCCATGTATGGAAATACCTGGAGATTTAAGGATGGAGCCTGGGGAGGGCAGGGTTTGGGGAGGGGAGGAACTTCAGTGGGGTGAAATGCCATAGAGTCCACTTTCCAAAGCAGCCATTTTCTTCAGGTGAACTGATCTCTGTTACCTGGAGATCAGGTGTAATAGCAGGAGATCTCTAGCCACTACCAGGAAGTTGGCAACCCTACAGCCAAGCCATACCATAGAGCTATATTGTGTGGCTCAGCAGAGTAAAGAAAAAGAAGCCTACAGGGTCAAAAAGCTTCTTTTAGCTCCTCTGGCCAGCGTATGGTTAATGGCTGCCTCCTCAGTTAAGAGTTCTGCCTGCTCTGCTCTTCCTCCCCTGAGTTTAACCACCTCTCTTTTCCCTATCCACTGACCAGGTCAGGTCGGGTCAGAGAAGCATCTCCTGAAGTCTCTAGAATTTTCTTTCCTGAAGTCTCTCTAGTACATAATTCCTCCAAATCTCTGTACCCTGCTTGAAGGGGGGGGAATGGCCCATTCAATTGTCTCTAGCTTGACCTATTAGCATTTGTATGAAGATGGACTGAGGTAAGTCTGGTAAGCAATTGAACTGACTTCCTCCCTACCTTCCTGTTCTCTGCCCAGAGCGGGGGAGACTTTTAAAACTCAGAGTGAAGGTTTTGCTCATTTCAAACCTCCAAAGAAAAAATGCATTTCTTCACACCCTACATGAATGCCCTGCCAGCAGCCAGCCAGCCATTCTTCCTTTGAATCACATCAAAGAAAGTTTTCCTTTGTTCTTTTTTTTTTTGTAAATACAATTTATTATTGGATATATCACAAGTTCATACAATTTAAACATACCAATACATACCCATTTTTCTTTTTTCCCTTTATCCCCCCCACATCAGGCTTCCAGCACTGCTCCAACCCCATTAATATCTCTCTTATTCCATTACAATTACTTCTAAACTTATTTTCTCTTACTAACGGTAACAATACAAAAGTCTAATTCTCTTTCCGTTTCTTCTTAATAACTGTCAAAGCAAATCAAACCACTTTTAATGTCCCAATTTTTCAACAAATATTTTTGAAAGTCTTTCCAATCTTTAAAAAAAGTTTCATCTTCTTCGTTGTTTAACTTTCTTGTTAACTTGTCCATTTCCGCCAAAAACAACGTTTTTTAATCCATTCCCATGTTTCAGGTACTTTATCTTGTTTCCAACATTGAGCAAAAGTCAGTCTTGCTGCTGTAGTCAAGTACCATAATAGTGTTCTCTTGGCTACATTTATTTCTTCCATTTTAAGACCTAACAATAACATCTGTGGGTCTTTCTTAAAAGTACAATTCAAAAATTTTTGTATCTCATTGTGGATCTCTGTCCAATACTTTACTGCTTTATCACATGTCCACCACATATGGTAAAAAGACCCTTCATGTTTCTTACATTTCCAACATTTGTTAGACATACTTTCATTTATGATAGCAATTTTTTTGGGCGTCATATACCATCTGTACATCATTTTATAACAATTCTCTTTAACATTTACACAAGTTGAAATTTTCATTGATTTTTTCCACAAGTATTCCCAAGATGTCATTAATATCTCTGTATTAACATTTACAGCCCATTTTATCATTTGCTCTTTTACAACTTCATCCTCAGTATACCATTTCAATAGAACCTTATACAGTTTAGAAATCATTTTTTTTCCTTTCTCGAGCCATACAGTTTCAATTTCAATATTCTTTTCTCTAAAACCATATTCTCTTTTATCGGTCTTAAATAAATCATAAATCTGTCTATACTTCAACCAATCATATTCAAATTCAGCATCAAATCTGTCTTTTAACACAAAATTTTTCCCTTCAGATTTTAAAAGATTTTTATAAGGTAGCCAATCTAGCCCTTGATTTCTTGAATATGGATTAATCACTTCAGCTGGTACAATCCAAAGTGGTCTTTCTTCTGAGAAGAATTTTCTGTATCTCATCCATGTCTCGAACAGTGATTGTCTTACAAAGTGGTGTTTAAAAAATTTATCCATTTTTACTTTTCCATACCATAAATATGCATGCCATCCGAATTTGTTATCATGCCCTTCCAGGGCCAATAACTTCTTGTTCTCCAGATTAATCCACTGTTCCAACCATGTTAAACAGACGGCATCATAATACAGTCTTAGATTTGGTAGTTGTAGGCCTCCTCTCTCTCTTGCGTCACATAAAATTTTCATTTTAATCCTTGGCTTTCTTCCTGCCCATACGAATTTAGTTAATTCTTTCTGCCACGAATCCAGTACTTTCCTTTGTTTTAGTATTGGAATAGTCTGAAATAGAAACATCAAACGCGGCAAGATATTCATTTTTACAGTCGCGATTCTTCCCATCAATGATAAATTCAAAGTGTCCCATTTCTTCATATCTTGCTGAATCTTGTGCCACACCTTTTCATAATTGTTTTTAAACAAGTCAATATTTTTCATGGTTAATTCAATTCCAAGATATTTAGTCTTTGTAACTACTTCACATTGAATTTTCTCTTGAAGTTCTGTTTGTCTTTGTTTCGTCATATTTTTGCACATCACTTTGGTTTTACTTTTATTAACATAAAATCCCGCAACTGAACCAAATTCTTCAATTTTTTCCATCAGTTGTGGTATTTTCTCAATTGGGTCTTGGATCATAAACATTACATCATCTGCAAATGCCCTGTATTTATAGACAAAACCTTTCACTGTAAGTCCTTCAATACTGTTATCTTTTCTTATCGCTGTCAATAATATTTCCAATATCCAAATAAACAACAACGGGGATAACGGGCAGCCTTGACGTGTTCCCTTTTGGACTTGGAAGAAGTCCGTCTTTTCTTTATTTATATTCAAAGCCGCTTTTTGTTCTGAATATATTGCCACAATCATGTTTAAAAAGGACTGTCCAATGTCCATTTTTTCAATAACTTGCAGCATGAACTCCCAATTTAAATTGTCAAAAGCTTTTTCCGCATCTAAGAAGAGGAATCCAACTTCTTTTTCAGGATGCTTGTCATAGTATTCAATTGCATCTATCACCACTCTTAAATTGTCTCTGATTTGTCTGTTTGGTAAAAATCCAGCTTGTTCTTCCGCTATTGTATCTTTCAAATATTTTTTCAGTCTCTCCGAAATTATTTTTGCAAATAATTTGTAATCGTTATTTAATAGCGATATTGGCCTATAATTCTTTACTTGAGTCAAATCCAAACCTTCTAAGTTTTCCTTTGTTCTG
This sequence comes from Gekko gecko, assembly GCA_029375565.1. NCBI lineage: Eukaryota > Metazoa > Chordata > Lepidosauria > Squamata > Gekkonidae > Gekko > Gekko gecko. The sequence continues at coordinate 25,406,641 of JAPDNY010000012.1, read as the reverse complement.
ATTAAAGGGGAAAGCCCCGGGAAAACCATGAGTCATGCTCAAAAGGAGTAAAACATCATGTGGTCACTTCCATTTAAATCTCATTTGGAAGCTACTTGGGAAAGAGCTTTTGGTATTTGATTATTTAGGTATGGTAGTAGTAAATGCCCTGACCTGGACAGTCCAGGCTAGCCTGATCTCACAACATCTCAGAAGCTAAACAGGGTCAGCCCCGGTTAGGAGTTGGTTGGGAGACCACCAAAGAAGACCAGGGTCGCAACACAGAGACAGGCAATGGTAACCCACCTCTGAGCATCTCCTGCCTTGAAAGATCTGCAAAGTCACCATAAATCAGGTGTGACTTGATGTCACTTTCCACCACCAATAGTAAATAGGTCAAGAGTTTGTTAGCTGCTAGCCAGTTTAATTCTGCTCCTTTTAAGTGTTTTATGAAAATACAGAAATATCCACAACGATCAACACTGCCTCTGCCTCCACCATCTACCTAAAAGTGTTTTTAAGACTCTGCGCAAGCCATGAACCTTGACAAACGCCCAAAGCAGCTCACAAAAGACTTTTTTTAATAGTAAAACTACAGCCATAAAACCACAATAAAAGAAGGACAGTTAGCAAAGCTGGGAAGCCAGAGATACAATGCCCATTCAAAGGTCCTCTGAAACAGGTAAGTCTTCAGTAGATGTCAACAGACATGAAGAAAATCCCTATTTGAATAGCTCAATGGGGCCTTTTATTTTGTTTAATTACTTCATTTATACCCCACCTTTCATCCCAGTGGGGACTCAAAGCAGCTTACTTATTTTTATTTATTGGATGTATGTCCCGCCATCCCCTTAATGGGCTCAGGGAGGGTTCCAACAGCATAAAAAACAACACATTTAAAACCATATTAAATGTTCTCCTCTCCTCCATTTTATCCTCACATCAATCTGTGAGGTAGGCAGGGCTGAGTGTGTGGCTGGACCAGTGACACCCAGAATGCTTCACGGTGCAGTGGGTATTCCAGCCTGCTTCTCCTGTTGCCCTGCTAGGCAGTTAATGCCTTTCATGGACTATGATAAAATATGGACTGTGCAAAAGTTATGCTTAAGGGACTGTACAGCACGGTAACGCAACATGATGCCAGTTGAGAAGGCACACCTGAGAGAAGGATACCTTCCTTTTGTGTTGCTGTTCCAGTGGATTCTTCAAGGTTACCAGCCCTCTTACCTGATGGGAGATGGATCAGTTCCATAGTCTGCACAAAGCATCAGACACCATGCCAGGCCAAAGCACGAGGACAGAGTACTCCAAATGCCATTAGGAGCTCCCTCCAAAACACGCAGGCAATCCGCTTCCCCCCCTCCACCTACCTGCAAAGCTGCACGTAACCAGGAGGCTCTACACATGGTTGCTTGACAACTAATCGCTTGCCCATCAACGAGCCAGCTAGTGCTATCAAAAGACATGGTCTTAGCCCGATGACTCATCTCACCTACACCCAGGTGCCAGACTCCAGTCTAAGTTGCTAGTTCTCAATATTGCCCACTCCCCTAGACCCTTCCCCCTTGAACCCAACACCAATCAGCATGTTTTGGGGATGGACTAGTAGGAGGTGGGCCAAGACATGTGACCAGCTTAGGCCACCCCCAAGAGACATGTGACTAGGACGTGGCCAGCCTAGCCCAACCCCCCAAGCTCACCTCATAAAAGGGGGCACCCAGCCATATGGTCTCTCTCCCCCTCAACGACCTCTATATTCTCTTGAACTTGTGGCTACCTTGCCCTAAGGCTCTTGGACTGCAGCCAGAGTCTTCCATGTGCTTTCTGCTGAGTCAGTTTGCACTCTCCATTAATCCCCTTTTTTCTATAATCCCCTTATTTTTCCATTTGGAAGCCTTCATCTCATCTGAACAGGTAACTATTGCCCAACCAACGAATATCCTGCTCATGCAAACGTGTTGATTATCTATCTTTATTTCCTAGTACTGAATAATTGTGTGTGTGACTATGTATTGTTTGTGTGTGAAGAAGATTACAGTAAAGACATCATTTTAACCTAACTTCAGCCTCTGTGTCTGTTACTGGTACCTCTGGAAGGGCAGGACCTCTGTAGACACTGGAGTTCATTCCCTAATTTGCCTATTGCCAATTAATAATCATAATTCCCCCATATTAATAAGAAATCAAGGCAATTTTGCTAACACTCCCAGGTCCTAATCTATCTATTCCAACATTCTTTTTCTCACAGTGGCTGACTAAATGGCCCAAAAAGGCCTATAGACGACAAAGAACTGATAGTCCAAGGAATAGTACCTTGGAGTTTCTGCTTGGCTGCTATGGCTAATAGCCATTGGTAGATAAATCCTCCAGGAACTCATCTAATCCCCCTTTCAAAGCCATCTAAGCAAATAGCCATTGCCACATCCAGTGGCGGCGAGTACCACTGCATGAAGAAATACTTCCTTTTGTTAACCTGAGTCTAGGAAGTATGTGGGCCAAGGTCACACAGTGAATTTCAGGGCTAAGTAGGGATTTGATCCATTGCCCCTTTGGCCTTAATCTGGCACTCAGCCAACACACCACACAAGCCCTGACCTGCAATGAGGGGGCAAAGAAATATCCTGAGGGAGGGAATGTTACAGTTTGGGCACAACAGCCAAGAAAGCTTTTACCTGCATTGTCGTGAGGATAAAATGGGGGTCTAGGGTTGCCAGCTTCAGGTCAGGAAATTCTTGGAGATTTGGGGTTGGTATATGAGGAAGGAAGGCAGTGTTTGGAGAGGGGTGGTTGTTCAACAGGGATGTGATGCTGTAGAACCCACCCTCTGAAGGTGCCATTTTCTCCAAAGGAACTGTTGAGATCAGTTGTAAGTCTGGAAGAACTCTAGGCCTCAGATGGAGTTCGGCAACCCTACAGGAGAGTCATGTGCATTGCCTTGAGCTCACTGGATGAAGAGTGCGTTAGACAGAATAAAAAAAAAACAGTTGCAGTGTCTCTGGTACCAGCCATCTTGGTTTAAGGATCGATGCACCCCCTCAAAGCCATTTAGGGCTCATCTACTAGGGAGGGACCACGGCTCCATGGTAGAGCATCTTCTTTGTATGGAGATGACCCCAGGTTTCATACCCAGCATCTCCAGTTTTGTTTTGTTTTTTAAAAGGGATGTGAAAGACCTTAACCTGAGATCCTGGAAAGCTGCTGACAATCAGAGTAGAAAAGACTGACCCAATATAAGCCAGTTTAGTGGGTTCACTTGTCTCTCTTTGACTGTCCCAGCTTTCCCAGATAATCTCAGGGAACTGTAGCTTACTGCTGGCAATTCTTTGATAGAGATCTTTAGCCCATTTCCCAGAGTTCCTTGAAACCAAAGAAAGGAGTATTGTACTATAATGTACAACAAAGATGGCTGCCCCATCCCTGTCCCTTGAGGAGAAGAAATCACCACTAAACTAGTTTTCCTATTATGTAAATATGCCCTAATAATTAGTATAGTGTTCTAGACTGTTCCAAACACTTTACACTTGTAACAGGCTGGCTGTGTTTAAACACTCCTAATGCCTACTATTGTTAACCTCACACTGATACTTGCCACAGGTCATCTCATTTAATTTCCAGCTTTCTTTTGTCTGAGCATTTTCCCATGCATTCACCCCCATGCACATTTGGGTCAATATTGTGCTTTTTGTATCACTTGTGAATGCAGTTCATGTGGGAGAGGATCTAGAAGAGAAATCAAATGTACGCTGCAGCCATTTGTTTTAGAAACCAATTTCAAGCAAAGCCAGTGTGAGCTTTGGGTGGGGAAACACTCTAAGCCAGCCTGGCTCTCATCCCTGCCAAGATTCTACCCGAGCGAGAAGATGATTTGCTATCGGATCTCTTACCTGAAGTTCTTTGCTACCTGCTGCTGGCAGAATTACCAGCCACTTTCTGGCATAATGAAAGAGAAAGGCGAGCCAACACAGCAACTAAACCCAACTGAAAGATCTGCAGAGAGCCTGGTTCACACATGCGTGCATTTTCAGCATCCAATTACTGTTACACTTCTGAAGGGCAGCTGAATCCATGAACCAACCAAGTCAAAAAGGTTTGTTCTCAAGGTGAGTCAAGATTAAATGACAGCTTTCTCTGTGGTGCGAAATTTGTGACTGCGGTGTGAAATCTGTGATGGCAATTCACACATACATGTCATCTCTGGATGTTTCAGTCAGGCGATTACATGTGTGAACCAGCTGCTAAGTTCCAGCACTTTTTAGAGTGTGGACTGAGAAGAGTGTGATTCTGCTGTTGCAGTGCCAGTAGTTTCCTACCTATCACCTCCTAATAGGGCAAACCCTGCTCTCAAACCACAGAACCACCTTTCTTACCAAGCTTACCTTTGGGGCAGAGTTGCCAAATTACGGGGAAGTGGAAGCAACCTGGTATGCTCCTCTCCACCTTTCTCAGCAGCTTGATCTACAAAATCCAGCAGGTGAACTTGCTTTTATAGCACAAAGAATTACCATCTGCCAGTCTCTGCAGATCAAGTTGCTGCTAAGAGCCCAGGAGCATGGAGACAGTTAAAAAGTTGGCAACCATACACCTGAGTTTTTTAACAGCAGTTTGGCACACAGAAATTTAGAAGGTGAACTTTCTTCTTGGCTCAGACATGGGGAGAACACACAGAGTGAGCAGGATATGCTTTTGAAGGGTCACCGTGGAACTATTTGCCACCCTCAGCAACTGAACACGGTTCCCCCCCATCTGATCACACGCCTGCTGAGCAGGATAACAATTGCACATTAAGTGATCAAGTGCTAGCCAGGATACTTTCCCCTTATTTTCCTTCAAATTTTGGTAACTTGATTACCTCACTATTGTGCTCCAGAGTAATTAATCAGCACAGACTATGACCTCCAGATTCCTGGGCACCGGGTCACAAACATAGATTAGAATCCCAATGACACTTGAAAGCATAGATGTGGGGGAGTAAAATAGAGAAATCCCGAAATAAAGGTCGTCTGTTTCTCCAGAATGTTTACCCAGCTGAGGCAGGTGACCCTGGAATTTTGGTACCTTGGGTAGGTAGCTAAATAAAGTTAGACAAGCAATATATTTTGAAAATGTATATGCTGCCTATCCAGAGACCTCTTAAGGCTACTCACAGAATAAAAGAATACAACAAAATAATGAAAATGACACCATAAACATTGCCAATAATAAACAAACCAGTAAAAACCAGTAAACAAGGCAGGGTATAAAAACAGCATAAATAGCAGCCTAAAAACAACATTCATAGAACATGGGACTGGTCCTAGACTATGGCTGCCAACTTTCAGGCACAGCTTGGAGTTCTCTTGGAACTACAACCAATCTCAACGAGAAAGATCAGTTCCTTGGGGGGGGAATGGCAGCTTTGGAGGGTGGGCTCTATGGCTCCAAATCCCTGCTGAGATCCCTTCCCTCCCCAAATTCCTTGCTCTCCCGGCTCTACTCCCAAATCTCCAGGAATTTCCCAACCTAAAATTGGCTACCCTTTCTCACACTCTTCTCATTAGTTATTATCTCCAAGCCAGAAGTTATCACCACATGCTAAATTTGTGGGTACTAATTTACTTCACCCAAGAATTAAGAAGATAAGAAGAGGAGACTGGATGTATACTCCGCCCTTCACTCGGAGTCTCGTCTCAGAGTGGCTTACAATCTCCTTTCCCTTCCCCTCCCCACAACAGACACCCTGTGAGGTAGGTGGGGCTGAGGGAGAGCTCTTTAGAGAACTGCTCCTGAGAGAACAGCTCTGAAAGAACTTGTAACTGAGCCAAGGTAACACCAACAGCTGCATGTGGAGGAGTGGGGGATCAGACCCAGTTCTCCCAGATTAGAGTCCACGCTCTTAACCACTACACCAAACGGACTCTTAAAATAAACTCCTTCATTTTAAAAAAGAGAGAGAGGACCCTGGTTTTTTAGCTTTTTAGAATAGGAAATGTTCCTAGCTGAGGTTCAGGAGGAACTGGAGGACAGGGAAACCTGAAGAACAAGAAGAAGAAGAAGAGAAGAGATTGGATTTATACCCCGCCCTTCACTGCCCAAAGGCGTCTCAGAGCGGCTGACAAACTTCTTTCCCTTCCCCTCCCCACAACAGACACCCTGTGAGGTAGGTGGGGCTGAGAGAACTCTAACACAAACAGCTGTGCCAGAGCTTGTGACTGACCCAAGGTCACATCAGCAGGTGCAAGTGGAGGAGTGGGGAATCAAACCCGGTTCTCCCAGATAAGAGTCCGCACACTTAACCACTACACCAACCTGGAAATGCTTCCCCACCCTCAAGCATTCTCTAAGCTCCTGAGAGTTTGAACATGGTGATTTTTTCCTCCTCTCCAGCCCTCTTGGTTTTCCCCTTTAACTAATTCTTAGCTGCACTCAACATTCTGTGCTCCAGGAGCAGATTCTGTCCTCCTCAAGCTGGTTTTTTAAAAGTTTTTTTTCTCTCTGCAGGTTGATATTTTCCTGCTTATGTTCAAAGACCACCACCACCCCGAACATGTAAAGAGTTGTCCGTAGGAGGCCTGATTTTTTTCAGCTTTCATCATCCACACAGGGGCCAGCCAGTTAACTATTCAACATAATGATGGTTAAAGAGAGGGAGGGAGGGAGACCAGCGGCAGCAGATGCCTCTCAAGAGTGGAGATTTTTCGGACTCCTCCAATCTGACCTGCCAGATCTGCCCGCTCTGGATTCCCCTTAGCTCGACATGGATTTTTCAAGATCAGGATCATCCTTTATCGTGCTTAAGTGATTCTGAAAAACATCCTCCTTCAGCTGCCATGACTGTGAGCACAGCTGGATGGAGAGTAACCAAGGATCTCAGCTCTTTCAGGAAGCATCCCACTGTAAGCAGGTAAGTATTTCTGAGCTTAAATGTAACTGTTCTTATTCACCTAGCAATGTACCTGCAGCTAACGACTCAAAGATGGTAAAACACTGATAGGCAGACGTCTAAGCGAAAGGTTCTAGAAGTTTCTGCTGGTTATCAGGTGGGGTTGCCAGGTTACAACTGGGGCTGCGGTCACACATACTAAATAATCCACTTCCAATTCACTTTTCAGTGCACTTTCCAACTGGATTTTACTGTGTGAACTGGCAAAATCCAGTTGGAAAGTGCATTGAAAGTGGATGGTTTAGTGTGTGTGACTGCAGCCCTGGAGAGCCTCTTTCCCCCTTTAAATCTATTTATTAAGTCCCACATTCCCTGGCCCCCTCTGCCTTCTGTGCTGCATTCACGGGGGAGGGGGGATTGCGAACTTCATCCAAGGGCTCCTGTACTTATCCCTTTGATAGCAATTTGATCTGCAGCAGTTTGGACATTATGACATTTAACTCCGTGCCAGCTTTACCTGCAGAGTTCGGTACATCAGACCTCTGTTCATAGCGCAAGCAAGGCCTTTTCTGGCCAGTTGACAATTCTACAGAGGCTCCTATGAATAAGAGAACCAGCAGGTGCCACGTCTGCTGTTCAGCTGATAGTTTCAAAGGGACAGAGCAAGTCTCCAGGTTGCAACCCCGATAATCCTAGTTCTGAAGAAATTACTGAGTTTTTCTCCCTTGTTTGTTTCTTTGAAATCTACCTGGGAGAGTGGCAGCCTCACTTAGCCAGGAAGACAGGAAGTGTCCTCGTCTGACGGCATAAGGCAGCTCGAGTTGCTGAGTTTCCAGAAAAGAAGCAGTTTGCAAGCCACAGACAAGGAGATCAGTAGGGGGAAGGAGGAGGCTGCGTTTGCGGTACGGCAAGAATCAGCAACTTTCATCGCTCCTATGTTCCGCCAAGCCCTCCTTGAAAAATTAATTCCAATCACTTGAAGAGCTCCATGTGGATTGAGAGCTGTCTGAAGGGCCATAAACAAAAGGTAATTAGAAACAGGGGAGGCGTTTAGGGGGTACTGTGGGGAATCTGGGTTCGGCCTGCTCTTATTTAATACCTTCATTAATGACCTGAATGAGGGGAGTAAACAGCACGTTAATGAATTTGGCAGACGATAGTAAATTGGGAGGCGTTTTGGAACACTGGCGAGCAGAGAGAATTAATATAAACAGGCCGAGAGAGATTAGAAAGCAGGCCAGCCATTCGGAGAGAGGCTGTCTTGACAGAAGCGGGCTGGAGCACCTGGACACCAAACCCAACAGCTACGATAGCCAGGCCCATGAAGCAGTAATAACTGAAAGAAACCCAAGGTCCTGGACCAAAAACAGGCACCAGATGATTCTGGGGATGCCAGCGGGAAGAGAGGATACAGAAGGAAGCTTCTTGAGCAAATATCGGCGGAGGTCCAAGATACAGGCCCCAGGAAAACAAATATGGCAGCAGAAACAGACGAGAAGGCTGAAATGGAAAGAACCTGGCAAGTTTCAAGCCTATGAAGTTGACTTATGCAGCCTCGGATCATTGGTCCGCTTAGCCTAATGCTGATTACTGGGGCTGAGATCCTTTTAAGTGGCCATGCCAGGCACAGAACTGGAAATTTTCTACATACAAGGCAGAGGCTCCACCACTGAGCTGTGGTCCTTCCCCAGATGATGTTCAGGTAACATTTGAGTTTCAGTGAGTTATGACTAGAGGTTCCTACTAGCTCCCTTTCTCAATGGGTCCTCGGTTCCCTGCTGTGATGTGCTATTTCAGTGTAGGTCAATGAATAGGAAACCAGCTAGGGTTACCAGTCCCCAGGTGGGAGCGGGAGATCCCCTGATTTCATGGGCTCCTGCCCGCCACCGGCCAACTGGTCAGTGGGGAGAAGCCCTGCCTCCAACAGCTGTAATCCTGTGCAAGGTCCCCAACATGATTGGGTCATGCAGAAATGATGTCATCATGCTGGGAACATCATGTGGCGATGCTCTGTTTTTTTAGCGAAACTCTATGGTTTGAGACCAATTTTACCATAGAGTTTGCCCAAAAACCAGAGTGTCACTGTGCGATTTCCCCAGCCTGATGACATCATGCACTCTGCCCCCCCACTCCCAGAAAGCTCCCTCCCACCCAACCGACAGTGCAAGGTAAGGCAACCCTAAACCAGCACATTTATTTATTCAGAAAATTAAGATGGCACCTTTTCGGAGGCATTCTCAAGGTGGCTCTCAAAGTTAAAAATGAGAAAATCATAAAAACAGCATAAAAATAATTATAACTGTCAAGCTGTTAAAAACTCGAGCAGAGCCTTAAAAAAAAAAATTACCAGGCTAAAATGATCCTTGTACCACAGCCCTCAGGTCAAAAACAGACAAAAACAGTTTTAAAAGATCAAACTCCTTACTTAAAAACCTGGGTAAAAAGAAATGTTTTGGCCTGGCACTTGAAAGATAGTAGGGTAGGTGCCAAGAGAGACACAATGAAAAGGGTATTCCACAGGTAAGGTGCCCCTACCGATAAGGCCCTGTTTCTAGTCACCTCTCACCTCATGTCTGCAGGCAGTGGCATAGAAAACAGGTCCTGACAGGACAATTTTAACAGATGAAGGCAGTCTTTCAAGTTCCCTGGCCCCAAGCTGTGTAGGGCCTTCCATGTAAAAACCAGCTCTTTGGATTGTTGCCAGAAACAGATGGGCAGCTAGTACAGATTTTTCACCTTAGAGGTGATAGAATCCATATATCCAGCCTCACATAACAACCAGGTGAAGTTCCCAAATTTTAAAGCAGCCCCATGTACAGTACATCATATTAGTCAGAGCATAGATCATGATGGTCAGATCCCACTGTTCAAGGGTCCATCATAGTTGATGTAGCAGCCAAACTGGATAAAAGTTGTCACATGACATAGAAGAGACTGGCGCCTCTAGCCGTAGACATCTGAGCTCCAAGGCTCCCATGTTGAACTCTGTAACACTAGTGAGTGTTACATCTGGAGACCTAAGAAACTGCCTTTATACTGAATCAGGCTATGGTCCCTCCAACATCCATCAACTACTCTGACTGTCCACAGCTCTCCAGGGTCTCTGGTTTCTCTGCCTCAGCCACCCATTCATGATGTGAGAATGATAAAAAAAATACTGGCCTTTCTTAAAGGCTGTAGTACAAATTGCAAGTTAACGGACGTGAAACGATTTGCAGTTATGAAAGCATTCTATAAATGGTATTATCATCATTTGTCTTCCTATAACCAAAGTATTAAAGGTAAAGGTAAAGGTTCCCTTGCTCAAAAGCCAGTCGAATCCAACTCTAAGGTTGCAATGCTCATCTCTGTTTCAAAGCTGAAGAGCCAGCACTGTCCGAAGACATTTCCATGGTCATGTGGTCAGCATGACTAAACAGCAAAGCGCACGGAACACTGTTACCTTCCCACCGAAGTGGTACCTATTTATCTACTTGTAATTTCTTGCTTTCGAACTGCTAGGTTGGCAGGAGCTGGAACTAGAGACAGGAGCTCACTCCATCATGCAGCACTCTCGGGTCTCGAACTGCTGAACTACTGACCTTGCACAGCCTGCAGTTCAGCGTCTTAACCACTTGAGCCACTGCAGCTCCCATAACCAAAGTATTAGCCATTGTCAAATATCTAGTCACATTGTTTTAAATACTAAATATGGAATTTATCTGTCCGGATTAGTATGACATCAGTGGAAATGCAGACTGACAAGGACGTATTGATCAATATGTTCTATACAATTTATTTACTTGCTTCATGTATAACCCACCTTTCTCATCAATGGGAACCCAAAGACGCTTATATCATTCTCCTCCCCTCCATTTTATCCTTACAATAGCCCTGTGAGGTAGGTTAAGATGAAAGTATAGCCCAAGATCACCCAGTAAGCTTCCATGGCAGAGTGGGAATTCGAACCTGGGTCTCCCAGACCGTAGTCCAGCACTTGAACCGCTCTACTGCACTGGCTCTCTATCAAAGTAGGGGATGCGTCACTTATTTCTGCACCTCTTATGCAAAACAATAATCCACTGGGATCTTTTTTTTTCTTGAGGAACGCCTTACAGCAATACAAAAAAAATGGGAACAAATTTCCATCTGTAACAGATTTCCTACTTAATGGGGATATAACTCCCAAAATATGAATAATCCATACAAATTGCAAGTGCATAACCCTAAGGGAGATTAAGTGCTGTTATCAGTGTTCCAAGCCAAAAAAAAAAGTCTTTAAAAAAAAAAAAAAAAAGAAGTCTTTTGCCTTTCAAATGCTAATAAAAGTATGGAAAGCCAAGTTTTGAATGTAAAAACCAAACAGGGGCTGAAGGGTTAAATATCTTCCTGCACAACCTTGATCTTAACTGCAGCTGCACTCATGTGCAATTTCCCTCTTACATACTGATGCAGATCCTGAGGTTCCCCCCCCCCACACACACACACACACAGACATCAGTTTGCACCCCCATGACCACCACCACTATCATGGGATTCCCAGTAAAAACACAATTGCAGCCCTATAGACACTGGCTAATCTCAGTGCAAAGCTGCGGTCAGGTCAGTAGTTAAGGAGAAGTACTCCGGGAGACAGTCAGAGAGTTCATTATTTGATATCACCACCCCTAACAGGGATGGGTTTAGCGGGAGCCATTAATACCACATCCACTTTGCTACTCAAAGTAGATTTAGCCGCTTCGGAATTAAGCTCACCCCCATTACACACCCTGCCTCATTGGATGTATGCAAACACTCCAAGCAAAATGGATTAATAATCCTATTACCAGTCCAGATAAACACACACACACACACAAACACATACAAGCCAAATGAAGTCTGCACAGAAATAAAGATAACCACACATTAGGGGGGGGTTTGATCTCAAAAAGCCTATCCCTTCCCCTTGACACATAATTAGCTTTGCTAAAGCCAAAACACTAGACCATCAGTGCTGGCTCCCCATACGTCCACCAGTGATAGGAGCACAGCACAAGCTGCCTGTAATTTTGCTCTTCCTGGTTCTCGTTGGCATTTCAGCAGCAGGGGAAAGGATGCCAAAGGAAAGGAAGTTCCAAAATGAAAAAGATCCCCCCAGAAGGAGCATCTGGTTCCCCAGCAACTTCCCGAGGCAGTTGGGTTAGCATCCAAGGAGTTAGGCTTGATGTGGGGTTACGTCGCAATGTCATCCGATGTGCCAAATTGAGTTATGTTAGCCATGAGGCTAAAATTTGTGCAGTCAATCCAGGCCATTAGACTTGGCCGGCTCACAAAGGCTGTTCCTGCCTGGCCTGAGCTATAACCACCAATGAAAACTGGGTAGGATTCCCGGGTGACTCAAAGCCAGTTTGGCACAGTGGTTAAGAGCCGCAGCCTCTAATCTGGTGAGAACTGGGTTCAGTTCCCCACTCCGCCACTTGAAGCCAGCTGGGTGACCTTGAGTCAGTCATAGTTCTCTCAGCCCAAAAAAAACCTTAGCTCACCACAAAAAGAGTTAAGAGTTCCAGGCTGCCGGACAATCTTTGGATCTCCTGGCTATACTATACCCACTGCCATATGATAATTATTAATTATTATTTATCTGATCTGCCAGGTCAAGGGTATATTTTGTATGTTTATCTGGTGCCATCGACTGATGATGCTCTCTACAGAACAACAGGAGCAGAGAAGACGGATCTCTGTATGGGGGATGCATCAGTGGGAAAGGAGGGGAGGGACGGGCAAGAGTCACAGATATGGCAGAGAGCAGGAATGGAAGAGGCATAAATATTTAGATATTTAGAACCCATCTTTTCTCCCCCAAAAGGGGCCCAAAGGAATTGACAATATCATTCTCTCCTCTTTCATTTTATCCTCACAACAACCACTCTGTGAGGTAGGTTAGCCAGAGAAAGGGTGATTGCCCTAAGGCCCCCGAGTGAGCTTCCAAGGCAGAACGGGGATTCAGACATGGGTCTCCCAGATCCTAGTCTGATACTCTAAACACTGGATCACACTGCCTTAACGTCTAATGGTGGGAATGTAAGTTTCCTGAGTGACAAAATTCTCCTGTGAAAAGAAGAGTCCCATGCAACTCAAAGGGGCCCTACCGTATGTTGCCAGCACTGTTTGTGGAATAAAAGTTTTCATTAGGATCATTTTGGGGTGCAGCCAGCCTCTGTTAAGAATCTAAGCAACATGACAAGCCCAGGGGCAGGCTTAGCCGATGGGTAACGGGGGCAGTTGCCCTGGTCCCCATGCTGGGGGTGCTAACTGACCCCCAGCACCACACCAACCCTCGCCAAGGGGGGAAAGGAAGCAGAACAGGCTTTTGCCACCATTGCTTGTGTCTGTCAAGTGCAGGCTTAGGCAGCTAGCTTCCAGCTGCAGTTCCCGGCGCCCCCTCTCCTGGGGCAAGGGCAGCCCTTCTTTGGCCTCGTGGGGGTGACCAACCCTTCTTGTCCCTCTGCCTGCACAACAGCCAACCAAGCTGATTATTCTGCAGAAGAGGTCTCCCCTAGACCAGGGATAGACAACCCCTGGCATGCATGCTGACTGGCAGCACAAAAGCCCATTTTGCTTGGCACGCAGGGCCAGTTCTCTGCCCAGGCGGGCCCAAGATGTTGCCAGTGCTGCTGGAGTCCGGCAGCATGCGAGAAGGTTACAAGTATGGCCCAATGCCCCTTATCACCTCCTGCACCTGCGCAGCTGCCAGCCAGATCTGAGGCAAGGCAAGCCTTTTCCAGTTGCCCCCCACCGAAAGTTCTGTTCCTAGGGGGGTGAGTGGAATGTCAGTACTAGCCCAGAGGACAAAGTGAGGGCTTACAGAGGCGAGGGGGGGGGGATCGGCAGACATCAGTACCCCCTCTTCTGCAAACAGAAATGTTGTTTTTTACAGGAACAGTGTTGTAGCCCAGAGGCGCTGCCTTACTCTCAGGTAGCCCCAACAATGGGGCACCCCACTTCTGGTGTTAACAATGTGTCTGGACAAGTCCAAACTTTGTGCCCCCTTTTCTGCTTGGCGGACAAACGTCTTTACGGGTAGATGTTGCAGGAGGGTTCAGCGCTCTGTCCAGAATGCCCAGCCCCGGGCCTAGTGAATGCTTTGGTGCTGCCCTGAAGCAAAATGACGTTTCTAGGCCTGTCCAGTACCCACATCGGAGAGCGCCTGAGAACTGCATTCTTTCTGCTCTGAGCACATGAATACTAAACAATGGGGAAGGGGGGGGCTGGAGTGATGGTCCAATTATCCAGATTTCCCCAATGCAGATGGTCTAAAAACTTCAGCTGGTTCAGAATGCCACTTGACAGGTATAAGCCGGTGTGAACATATTACACCTATCCCGAAATAGCGTAATTAGTTTTCAGTCTGATTCTCTATTCAAGTTACAGGTTTTGACATTTGCAATGTAATCCCATACAAAGTTACACTCTTCCGAACTCACTGGAATCAATGGGTTTAGGAGGGTGTAACTCTGTTTAGGATTGCACTGTTGCCGTGCAATCCGTAATTTAAGAACACTTTCTTGGCAATAAGCTTTACTGAATAGATCTGAGTAGGATTTTGAGTAGAACTGCTTAGGATTGCTCTCTTAAAGCCCTGCATAGTCTGTGTCCCCGGTTTCTTACAGCACAATTCTAAGCAGAGTTACGCCATTCTAATTCCATTGACTTCAACTGACTTAAAAGACTGAACTTTGATTAGGGTCACCCTGGTAAAGACCATTTTATGATTCTCTCCTGGGATTTCAGACCAGCCAATCAAGCCCTGTTCCTGGTATCGTCTTTTACGAATACCAGAGGATCACGAGGCAGAAGCTGGGCTTCCTCTGTGGTGTCCCCAGAGCTGTGGCATGCCTTCACCAAAATGGCCACATGTCTGTCTCATTGGTCTCCTTTTTGAGGCAGGTAAAGAAACCTTCTTATTCTGCTGAGCCTTTGGAAGACACACTCTTAAAGTTGTTCACTGCTGCTCCAGTTTGTTTACGTATGCGTGCAGGATATCTGAAATAATTTTAATACTTATGTAAACTGATTCGAGAACACTTTGGTACAAAAAAGGATATCTATAAATATCATGAGCTAATAAATTAAATACAACTTCAAAGGGTGCTCCTTTTCTTCTCTGCCCTGCACTGCTGAGGGGAAAATGCCTTTTTCTAAAGCAATGGAAGAACAGCCTTTTTTCCAATGGCTAGCAGACTGTAAACCCCATCTGGGCAGTGCTTTCATCAGGGTAGTAGAGCCAGTTTGGTGTAATGGTTAAGAGTGGCGGACTCTAATCTGGAGTACCAGGTTTTATTCCCCAATCCTCCTCCACATGGAGACAGATGGGTGACTTTGGGTCAGTCAAAGTTCTTTCAGAGCTGTTCTCTCAAGAGCAGTTCTCTCTGAGCTCTCTCAGACCCACCTACCTCACAGGGTGTCTGTTGTGGGGAGAGGAAGGGAAGGAGATTGTAAGCCACTCTGAGTGAAGTTTTATCTTCCTCCCCACCTGCCATTGAGGGCAGGAGTCTGTCAGGAATTCCACACAACATGGATAGAAGGGTAGTGGACAAAAGGAAATGAACTTGTAATGGAAGATGGGTCTTCTCCTGGTGTTCAGGAGACACAGCAGATCTCCGGGTGGCAACCTGGCAACCTTAGGGTAGCGTGAAGGAGGCCATATATGCATGAATGTATACCCACCTTGGACAATGCATCTTATAAGCAAGGGGGGAGCTGATGGTATGCTGGCCTGAAAGTAACCATAATCTCCACCCATCCCAAGTGGTCCCTGTCCATAGATATTGCTGCTGCAACATGTGACTCCCACATCTTCAAAAGTACCCTTCAGCTCCTGGTTGCAACCCAGAGATGCCATCTTTCTCCCACCCCTTCTTTTCCTCTGTCCCTTTCCATGCCTGTTAGGAAGCATTCCCAGAGTCTTTCCCACTGAAGGGAGAAGACAAAGTTGCTGATTTTTGGACCTCCTCCTGTGGGTATCCCCTTAAAAGCAATATGGTCTGCTGCTATTTAGATACCGTACTAAACTGCTTGCTAGCTTTACTTGCAAATTTCTGTACTTCCATTAAAGACACAGGAGTGAGACCAACCTAGGGGGCAGTTCTGGCCAGTTGGCAACCCCAATGAACATCAATAGTTTTCAAGGCGGTGGCCAAGGGGAAGCCAGGTTAGTCTGTTGTCGCAAAATAAGACAAAAGTCCAGCGGCACCTTAAAAGACTAACATTTATTTCCATATGAGCTTTCAAGAGTCACAGCTCACTTTTCTTCAGCTATGTCCAGAGGTGAGCTGTGACAAAGTCATGTGGAAATAAATGCCGTGTGTGTGTGTGTGTTTTAAAGGGCCTCTGGACTTTTGGCTTTCAAGGGACAGAGCAAGGCTCCAGACCTGGTAGCCTCATCAGCCTGTGGGTTTTCACAGGGCTTGGTGATATATTGGGAGCTCTTCATCACTGCCACTGCTACTTCCTTGTGATATGGGCTTTGTATAAACTCTAGAAGAATGCAAGCCTTTAATTAGACGCCGCCGTTATGGCTGGGCTGTTTTGCATTCTTTTTAATGAGAAATGACTTCCCGTTCCAACCCAGCATTTATACCTGTCTGGCGTACACCTGTCAAAAACAAAATCTCCAGCTCTGAAACGTTCATATTTAAAAGGGAGGAATCAACCAGCTGTCAACATATTGAGTTGCTATTAAACATTCATTGCATAAAGAGTAGGGGGGATGGAAAAGCAGCCCATTAAAGTAGCCCATTATTCCTGCGAGTGGAGAAGCTGGGCAGGGACCTGCCTAAGTTCAGGCCAGGAATAGACAGAACGAACCGGTAGCTCTCCTGCAGAACTGCCAGAGTATGCTTGCCAACTTCTTTTTTTCAAAGGGTTCCTGTGCATTTAGTGGCTAAGTGGCAGGTGGCTTATCCAGCAGAGTTCATGGCTTGTCATGCAGAGGAGCTCTGCCAGAAAAGAAAAGCCACTCTGTGCATTAGAAGGGAAAAAAACAACACCTTCCAAGCTCAGCATTCCTCCAACTGAAAAGATTAGGGGTTACCCATAGAGTTGCCAACAACCTAGGGAAAATATGTCCTGTCTCTCTAATAGAGGCTTAATGGGATTTTATTTGCCAGCTGGTGGTCTTTACCTCCAGGCCGCGAAAAGCTTCAGCTGCCATTTCCATGTACAAAGACACTGTAAAGGGAGAGGACATTTTTCTGCCTGGTTGCTTGCGGCCCTAATCACCTCCTTCAAGAAAAGTATTCAAGGGGCCAGATTTTACCTTTGAACAAAAGGGACTCTCAGCCTGTTTTTTGATTCATCAGAGTTGGCCGGGGTCCTTGTCCAGTGTGGGGCTTTCCATGGAGGTGGCTTGGGAATTGCTACTGCTGCAAAAATGCTGTTGCGGCAGATTGGTCCTGGCTTCAGACGGCGGTCAGTACGGCTGCATCATGAAACAGTTGCAACATGCTACCGATTTCTAGGCTCCATTCAAAATGCCAACTTGGACCTGGGGAGCCCTAAATGTCTCAGGAAGACCCTGATCCCATACGAGCCTTCCCACTGTTCCAGATCACAGGCATCACCTTACCTAAGGACCAAACTGCCCTCCTTTGTGTAAAACATTGTGTAAAACACCTGGCGCCTCCTTAAAACACTGTCTCATTTACATAATAAAGTAACTGAGGCGGTCTATGGGTCTTTCTAGCCCAGTATTATGGACTCTGAATGCAGAGGCTCTCCCAGGTCATCTCTGTCTTCACAAGCATGGAGGCTTCAAGAGGGAATTAGATAAACATATGGAGCAGAGGTCCACCAGTGGCTATTAGCCACGAGATATAAAGAGGAACTCTCGGTCCGGGGCAAGTGATGCTCTGTATTCCTGGTGCTTGGGGTGGGGGTCAACAGTGGGAGGGCTTCTAGTGTCCTGGCCCCACTGGTGGACCTCCTGATGGCACCTGGTATTTTTGGCCCCTGCATGACAGAGTGTTGGACTGGATGGGCCATTAGACTGATCCAGCATTGGCTTCTCTTATGTTCTTATCTTCAGAGAAAAGTCTTTCCAGCCAGTGTGGTGTATAACCAAGATTTGGGATACCTGGACTGGATTCCACAAAAGCTCACTAGGGGACCTTGGACAAGTCCCTCTGTCTCAGCCTCACCTGCCTCACAAAGTTGTTCCTATATGAGAAAGTGGGGAGTGTGATGTTGGGGGCCGCTTTGGGTCCTCATTGGGGAGCAGACTGAAGTACGAATATCTAGATAAACAAATATACCCGAGATCCATTAACTGGAGGGGCCAGGGATTGAACCTGGGACCTTTTGCATGCAAAGCAGGTGGCTACAGCTGCACTACTGTGCAGTGGCTTCTGCTTCAGTCAGTCTTTAGAAGTTTTATCCTTTCTGGGGTTTTGGTCAATTTTCCCCCATGTCACTCAGTTTTATTTTGCTGTATGTTTTCTGGATTTTGATATGATTAATTCTGGGAAGGGGTGTGTGTGTTAGAAATGATGCCATGTTTCTAGTATGCCACTTTGAGGGGGGAAAACAACATGTTTTGCAGGCAGAGCTCGCGTTTTGCAAACAAGCAAATGGATCCAAATCAACATTCCTGCTGCAGCATCTCATTTGCAAACATTCAAAGCCTGCGGTGTATGTTGTTGTGTGGCTTAAGAGAAAGGAGGAGGGGGGAGGGATGGCAGAAGCAGGCTCCCCACTCTCCAGCCCACAAGATGAGAATGATGGTAGTTAGGAGGAGAAATCAGAGAGGCCGCCACAAGCTCTGGGACAGGCAGGCTGACTGCTGGGGAGGGTCTCTGTTCCAGGCAAGAAGCTGCGCGGCCCTCTTGTCCAGCAGGTTTAAGGTTCCGTGCAACTGGCTGTTCTGACGTCACTTGGCGCCTCGTGGGGAAAGTTTGTTTCTCTTCGCAGAATGTTTTGAGCAGTTTTCCCTGCAACTCTCCAGAAAAATGGGATTTTCCAGTGTGCCCCCAACAGCTCATGAACACACACACACACAGAGAATGCTGCCTTATACTGAATCAGTCCTCCGATCTGTCAAGGTCAGCATTATCTACTCAGACTGGCAGCAGCTCTCCAGGATCTCAGGGAGAGGGCTTCCCCGTCACCTACTGCCTGGCCTTTTAGCTGGAGATGCTGAGGATTGAACCTGGGACCTTCTGCATGACAAGCGGAGGTAGGGTTGCCAGCCTCCAGGTGGGGCCTGGGGATCTCCCACTTTTACAACTGATCTCCAGCTGACAGAGATCAGCTCCCCTGGAGAAAATGGCTGCTTGGAAGGGTGGGCTCTATGGCACTGTACCATGCTGAGGCCCCTCCCCTCCCCAAACCCCGCCCTCTCCTGGATCCAGCTCCAAAGTCTCAAGGTATTTTCCAACCCAGACCTGGCAACCCTAAGCAGAGGCTCTTCTGCTGGGTCACAGCTTCTGTTGCTCCCAAAATATATCCCACGAATTGTGCAAATGCATCTTAGGCTGCTGCTTTTGGAGATCACCTCTGAGCTGCCTTGATTTTTCCATGCCTGAGGGAGTGGTCTACTCAGATATAAGTCCCGTTTCATGCAATGGGGTTTTACTCTCTGGATCGTGTACTTGGGATTATAGCCTAAAGCCCTGCAGAGTAGCTTCCAAATTAGGCAGTGCTGAGCTGGGTAGACTGATGGGTCTGATTCAGTATATAGCGGATTCATTTGAAGAAGCACAAAAAGCTATTGGGTTTTTGAAGAAGGATTTTGATCCTCCTTCCTTTGGGAGGAGGGAGAATAAAGAAACCCCCATCCAGAGTTTCAGGGAAATAATTGCTTTTGCGAAAAGGAAGAAGTGTTGCTTTAAGCTCTGTGTCTGATCGAGGACACTTAACAATGCTTTCCTAAGCAGACTTATACCCTTCTAAGCCCATTTATTTCAGTGGCTTTAGAAGAGTGGAACTCCATTTGGGATTGCACACAGTAATCTCTCTGTGCTATTACTAACACTTCCATCCACATCTTTCCAATCACTGCTCAGATCTAGATGGGGTGAGGACAGATTAGGGCTCCCTTTCTTCCCAGCAGATGTGCCAAAGACGGAGGCTGTGGGGCAGAGCACAAGAGCTGTCATTTCATAAAGCAGTGCTGAATAATCAGGAACAATGTGAGACAGAGAGAGAGAGACAGAGAGAAAAAAGGCTGTGCTACAACCATCAGTCCATGTTCAGGGCTTTGTATAGTTTTGTGTCTCCTCCCTACACACACACCCGCACGCAAGTGATGGGAAGTTCTAAAGCAGCCTTTAGTTAGTTCCCTTCTAACAAGAGAGGACTGGAAACTCGTGATGCCTTTTGTAATCCTTGTAAAAGTGGACAATGTAAGCCACTTTGGGTCCCTAGTTTGAAGAAAGGTGGGGCATAAGTGACGTAAATTTATGAGACTGTTTGCTCTGAAGTCATCCCCAGAAAGGTGACTCCACATTGGAAATAATAGTTGTATTCTTAAACACACTCAATCCATCTGAGGTGACAGTGAGGTGCAACCAGTACAGTGTGTAACCTGAATGTGCATTCTAGATCATCTGGATCATTTTTTATCCCATCCTACAGTTCAGGACAGCACACAGGTTTCTCTCCTTCCCATTTTATCCTCACAACAACTCTCTAGGGTTAGGGTAGGCTCAGCAGAGAATGCCTGGCACAAGGATCATTCCATGAACTTCATGGCCAAGTAGAGACTTGAACCCAAGTCTTGCCAGTGCTCATCCAATGCTCTAACCGCTGGATGATACCATCTCTCTTGATCATGCACTACAGTCCTCTGCAGGGTGTGAGCATTGCCCTCCAGATGCTCTGGGTCTTAGAAAACAAATGGACAAATGTGTTGCCACCAGGGCTATTTTTGTAGGAAAAACCCAGCAGGAACTCATTAGCATATTAGGCCACACCCAACAGCAGAAATTCATTAGCATGTTAGGCCACACCCCTGGTAGCACAGTTCATTAGCATATTACATCACACACCCCTGTTACCAGAAGTGTGGTCATCCAGCCACACCCACCTTTTGCTTCTTATTCTGTTTACCTTGTATGTTGTCAAAACCCAGGGCTTTTTTTGTAGCAGGAATTCCTTTGCATGTTAGGCCACACACCCCTAATGTAGCCAATCCTAATGATTTTCTGCTGTTGGGTATGGCCTATTATACTGAGTTCCTGCTGGGCATGGCCAACCCGAGAGCCAGCCGGAACTCTGTTCCTGTGCGTTCCTGCCCAAAAATAGCCCTGGTTGCCACACTGGATGGGCCGCTCATCCACGTATGTGTTGCCAGAAGGCTAAACGTTTGATCACCACAACCCTAGAAGCTGCTTCTACCACCCAGAAATATTTACTTCATTTACCTTTCAAATACTCAAGGCAGATCTTAACAACATATCTTGGCCTGATCCAGGCTTCACATGCAATCTCTCTCCTACCCAAATCAAGACTGGGGCGAGTGGGGAGGAGGAAATTCCCATTTCTCTCCCTGCCCTTTAATAAAGGCTTAATGGGATGTTATTTACCTCCATGCCACAAAAAGCGTCATCTGCCCATTTCCACCCATGAGGCCTCTATTACAGGAACAGGACATTTTTCTCCTGGTCTTCTGGCAACCTTAGTTGGGAAGGAACGTGAATTCCAGCTGCTCAGAATATCCACAGCCCATCAATCAGGATCCTGTTGCTAGCCATCCAAGACACGGTTATACTGAAAGTAGAAGGAGGGGGGCCAATCTGTTTAATCAAAAAGCTTGTTTAAATCAGTATAATCTTCAATCTAGTGAACCATTCAGGAGGGACAACAGGAAGTAGCTCTTTACGCAGTGACTAAGTAATCTGTTGAATTCACTGACAATTGCAGAGGGTGTTGTGATGGGCATGCACACAGATGCCTTCAAAGGGACACTGGACTCATTCACGGAGGAGAGGTCCATCCAGCCCAGCAACCTGTCTCCCCCTGATCTTAGCACTGGTATTCAGAAGTTTGCTGCCTCTGAATATGGAGGTTTCCTTTAGTCACCATGGCTACTTAGGGTTGCCAACCACCACCTGGAGATCTCCCACTGTTATAATTGATCTCCAGATGACCAAGATTGGTTGCCCTGGAGAAAATGGCTGCTTTGGAGGGTGGACTCCATGGCACTATACCTTGCTGAGGTCCCTCCCCTCCCCAACCCCCACTGCCCCCAGACTTGACCCCCAAAATCTCCAGGAATTTCCCAACCCAGAGCCAGCAACCTTACATCTAGTATCTACTGATGGACCTCTAGTTCACAAATCCCTCCAACCCCCTTTGAAATTCATCTATGCTCATAGCCATCACTACATCCTCTAGGCTAGCAGTGAATTCCATCATTTAACTTACTCACTGAGTAAAGAAGTATCTCCTTTTGTCAGTCCTGAATGTATCACTCATATTTGCACTTTGCACAGCGCACAGAAGCTGGTTTTCTATGCAGGTTCAAATCTTGCCCTGCATGGAACATTCACAGCTCTGTTTCTTTTCTTTTCTTTTTTTAAAAGAAATTTTATTTAACATAAGAACATAAGAAAAGCCAGTGTTGGATCAGGCCAACGGCCCATCCAGTCCAACACTCTGTCACACAGAGGCCAAAAATACCAGGTGCCATCAGGAGGTCCACCAGTGGGGCCAGGACACTGGAAGCCCTCCCACTGTTGCCCCCCCCCCCGAGCACCAAGAGTGCATCCCTTGCCCCAGCCTGAGAGTTCAAAGTTAAATTGAACAACAACAGAACAACAACAAAGCCACGTAACAGTTGAAATTAAAGTAGACGTTAGCAGTATCTAAGATAAGGTTAAGCAGAATACCGTAACATTCAAACATGAAGCCATCCTGTGTTACATAAAGTGTAAAACATCATAAAATTTGCATGGAATGTTAAAGGAAGGAGGAATGTCATTACAGAAAACATGTTCTAAAAATGGAAACCATTTTGATTGGAAATCATTATAGCACCAGAGAGATTATGAAGATATGAAACCTTGTCTGAGATCCTATCCATAGAATATAACTCCCAGAGTTTAGCATACCACTGCAAAAGAGTTAAATTGTTCTTGTTTTTCCAACTGTTAGCAATGATTGTTTTTGCTGCTGTCAAAAATATCGCGATAAGTTCTCTCCTTATTGCAGGAATTTGGGAATTTTTCCAAAGGTCAAGCAAATATACTTCCGGTGATAAAAGGTATGGAATACCCTGTCTTCCTCATTGAGCACATTGGCACAGTCTAATTGCCATAGAGTTTGGTAACTAAGAGTTTGGTTAGCTTTCGATACAATTAAATCTGAATACAAAACAGAGGTCACGGTCACACGAGCAAGATAATCCAGGGGGGAAGTGAGGTTTTTTGCTCCTTAGCAATTTGACCCGCCTTTGCGCAATCACACAGTCCGTGGGAGCTGCAGGGGCAGCCCGCCACTGTGTGATCAGATTTAAACCATGGGTGAATCGGGGGGGGGGGGTTTGCTGCGAGTTTCTGATGTGCTTAAACAGGGGATCAATGAATCGCATCTCCACACTGAGGGCTTCCTATGGCAGTATGCGATGATGCGCATACTGGGAAGGGGAGGAATGGCACAGAGTCGGTATGACGCCGTGAGAGCACGCTGGCGCGATCACACAGGGGAAAGTCCATCCATGGCTGTAGCAACCCATTTGATAGTGGAATTTCTCTAGTGTCTTTCAACTCCACTCTTGAGGAAAAGCAAAACGGGTTGCCGACGGGTGTGGGGCGCTGGCCAGATGTTCACGTCTGATCACGCCCATTAAATCCGCCTGGCATTCGTCCCTATCAAACGGCTAATTGTGCGTGTGATTGGAGCCAGAGATAAGATTCTTAAAGTATGATCTATCAATTTTTAGTATTCTTTCAAAAAGGGTTAATGGTCTGGAGAGATTTGAAGTGGTCAGCAAAGAATCTATGAGGTGCTTTGCCTGATAATATTCAAACCAGGAAATAGAGCATTTGTATTTTTGCTCAATGTATGTTTTGGAAGCCAATTCATTACCCTGTAGAACATTAAATAACCGTGTAATGTTATGTTGTTTCCATGTACCAAAAGCTGTCTTGGGACAACCTGGTTTAGACCAGGTTTGCCTGAGGAAAGATGCAATGGGTGAAGTTTTTGGAGCTAGGTAATGTTTTTTCCTGTCCCAGATTTTGGGCGTTATTGTGTAGGGAAATAGTTTTTGAGATGTTGATTGGTCTATTACCTGGACTTTCCCATAAGATAGTTTGGAATGAAGCCTTGCCAAGGTAAGTGTCTTCTATTGCTTTCCAATCTGTCTGGAAGGATTGGTTATATTGTTTGATGAGACCTAGCAAGGTTGTTGCTTCATGATATATCTTTAGGTCTGGGAGGGCAAGTCCACCCATTTTTAGAGGTCTTGTCAGGGTTTTTACACTAATTCGTGGAGTATTCCATATAAAACTTGTGAAAGATTTCTGCCATTGTTTGAATAGGATAGGAGGTATAGAAACAGGAATGATACGAAATTAAAAAATGGGGAAAATAAATGTTTTAATGACCTGTATTTTTTTCCATCCAGGATGACATCGAGGTGGTCCTATGGGAAGTCATCTATTGTTTTGCTTAAAAGTAAGAAATTATGCTTAACAATATCAGATAAATGAAGAGGCAGGGCTATTTTGGGGCAGGAACGTGCAGGAACAGAGTTCTGGCTGGCTCCTGAGTTGGCCACACCCAGCAGGAACTCATTAGCATAATAGGCCACACCCAACAGCAGAAACTTATTAGGATTGGCTACATTAGGGCTGTGTGGCTTAACATACAAAGGAGTTCCTGCTACAAAAAAAACCCTGGGTTTTGACAATAAACAAGGTAAACAGAATAAGAAGCAAAAGGTGGGTGTGGCTGGATGACCACACTTCGGATGACATGGGGTGTGGCCTAATATGCTAATGAGTTTCTGCTGTTGGGTGAGGCCTATTATGCTAATGAGTTCCTGCTGGGCTTTTTCTACAAAAAAAGCCCTGTGAAAAGGAATATCTATGCCTAAATAATGCCACAATTTGGTTATCCAACTGAAGTTATAGTTTCTTTGTTTCTTGGATTCCAAAACCTAGGAAATTCTTTCTCTAGCAGGTTAGTTGGTTCAAATGATCTCCCATGGGATTTCTCTGGATTTGCACTCATTTTCACACACACAGAACAGAGAAGGGGACTAAAAGCCCCAGAGACATGCTTCTGTAACAAGCCGAAAAGAAAGGAAAGGAACAGATCAGAGTGTTGGAACCAGAGACGGAGCCTCTCTCCATAAACACCACTTCAATTTAGGGAATGTAGAGTCAGTTCTGGGAGGCTGAGCAGAGTGAATAGGCTGGCCGAGAGCTGGAAATTGGACTCATCTGTCCATTCATACTGCTCCTGTGAAGAGCCTCTTGCAGTGGAAGAGTCAGCCAATCACAGATGGAAGAGGGAAACTGTTGGCAGAGTAATTAGGTAAAGGTTTATTTATGAATGAACATACTTGGTAGGAAAGAGGAGAGACAGAGACAGGTTCCTAACTACATCTCTAGCTGAGAGGGAGGGTAAGTCGGAGTGTGCCACTTCCCAAGAAGAAGGGGGAAATTGCCCTGAGAGTAGCAATCTGAAGGCGGAACAGGAATGACACCGAACAGGAAAGAAGACAGTGCTGACCTCACCATCCTACCTAATTGTCTTCTTGCTGCCCCCTGCAGGGTCATCTTTTCTTCTTTGTACACTAGACATTGCCTTTTCCAACAGAAGCCACCCATAATAGTAAGGCTGGATGTCTTGCTGGTACTCTGCCACAGTAGCACTGGTGTACAATAGGTAGGCTTAAACTGAAGCGCCCAAGCAGCCATCAGTCCGCATGTATGCAGCTGCACTACAAGGCCAAAGCAGACAAGCCATGATATCAAGTGTTTTAAATCCTGATGGCTACTTAGGGTTGCCAACCTCCAGGTTGTGGCTGGAGATCTCCTGGGAGTACAACTGATCTTCAGGAGATGGAGATCGGATCACCCGGAGAAGATGGCCACTTTGGAAGGTGGACTCTATGGCATTTTACCCTGTTGAAGTCCCTCCCTTCCGCAGACTCTGCCCTCTTCAGGCTCCATCCCCACAATCTCCAGGTATTTCCCAACTTAGAATCATAGAATGTTAGAGTGGGAAGGGACCTTGCAGGTCATCTAGTCCAACCCCCTGCACTCTGCAGGAGCATAGCCAAAAGATAGCCCGACATACCTACAACATACCCAAAAGATGGTCGTCCAGCCTCCGCTTGAAAACGTCCAGCGAAGGAGCATCCACCACCTCCCAAGGCAGACTGTTCCACTGCTCAACCACTCTTACAGTTAGGAAGTTTCTCCTGATATCTAGCCAGTAATGACTCCCTTGTAATTTCCACCCATTAGATCTAGTCTTGCAATCTGGACCAAACGAGAATAGATCTGCTCCATCTTTTACGTGACAGCCCTTCAAATACTTGAAGACTGCAATCATGTCCCCTCTAAGTCTTCTCTTTCCCAGGCTAAACATACCCAACTCTGTCAGCCTTTCCTCATAAGACTTGGATTCAAACCGTCTCACCATCCTGGTTGCCCTCTTCTGGACACGCTCAAGCTTGTCAACATCCTTCCTAAAGTGTGGTGCCCAAAAATGGACACAGTACTCCAGGTGAGGCCTGACCATAGCAGAATAGAGTGGAACTACCACCTCCCGTGATCTGGACACAATGCTTCTGTTAATGCATCCTTGGAGCTGGCAACCCTATGGCTGCTTGGTTTTTAGAAAAGCAGCTTTGGCAGAAGGAAGTTTAAAGCAGAGGTGTGGGGAGGGGGTGGTGCTTCCAGATCTCATCCTTACCACCCACTTTTCTTCCAGCAGCATTTCTGACATGTTTAACCCCCCACAAATGTGTGTATATGGAATCGCATGACAGGGAGCAAGCTTTGGGGACAATTTGGAGCAGAAGAACTGCAAGAAGGGGGAAATATCTGCTCCTTTCGCTTCTCTGCTCTAAATCCTTCCATTCCCAAGTTGCTTCTCCATATACAAAGCTGCCTTCCAGATTAATAGGGTTACCAACCTCCTGATGGGGGCTGGAGTTTTCTTAGAATTTCAACTGATCTCCAGACCACAGGGAACAGATACCCTGGAGAAAACGGCAGCTTCAGAGAGTGGACTTCATGGAATCACGTCCCTGCTGAGCTCCCTCTCCACCCCATATTCCACCCCGCTCCAGGCACCACTCCTCAACCTCCAGAGATTTCCCAACCCCAAGTTGGCGAGCCCAAATTTGCAGAGCCTTGCCTTTGCGTTCCTCCCACATCCAAATCTCAAAAACTAGTCTCTGAACTAGACCTTCTCTCTTCTCAAAGCAGAACCCCTACCCATTTCCTGCAAAATGCTTAAAAAGTTTGCATGTAGAGAAAGGAAGGAAAGCTGCAGTTATGACTGTTTTCTTTTGGGATTAATTTGTGCCAAAACTGTGCAAACCAGTTCAGAGATACCCAGAGATACCCAACACGAACTCATTAGCATGATAGGCCACACCCAACAGCAGAAACTCATTAGCATATTAGGCCACACACCTGACAGCACAGCTCACTGGCATATTAGGCCACACCCCCATGTTACCAGAAGTGTGGTCATCCAGCCACACCCACCTTTTGCTTCTTATTCTATTTACCTTGCTTGTTGTCAAAACCTGAGGCTTTTTTAATAGCAGGAACTCCTTTGCATGTTAGGCCACACACCCCTAATGTAGCCAATCCTAATAAGTTTCTGCTGTTGGGTGTGGCCTATTATGCTAATGAGTCCTGCTGGGCGTGGCCAACTCAAGAGCTACCCGGAACTCCGTTCCTGTGCATTCCTGCTGAAAAATAGCGCTGGAGATATCTATAGTTTGCTAGCTGTGCACAAGCAAAGGAGGGAGGGGGGTCAGGAAAAGCAATGAGGGCACACACGTGCCTGCAGAGCCCCCATGCAAGTTCACTTAATGGCAAACCAATTTGCCATTATGTCTGAACCACATCTATGTAAATGCTAGTCACATGTTAGAGTGACCAAGAGAAGCCAGGAGGGTGATACGCAGAGAGGAAGATGCTCAACTCTTAATGGCAAGGTCAGCCATAGCAGAGTGCAGATTTAGCCCCAGGCCTTTTTTTGAGACTCCCCAAGAGCACCAGATTCGGTGCTCCCCCGCCCCACTTCCAATTCACTGTACATTGTGTCAGGAGCATTCCTAGCTGATCTGTACATGGCTTTTCCATTGTAGCTCCTACACTATAGAACATGGTGTCTGAGGAGGAGAGGGAAGCACCATCTGCTTGGGAGAAGGAGGAGGAAGAGGAGATTGGATTTATATCCCACCCTTCACTTGGAGTCTCAGGGTGGCTTACAGTCTCCTTTCCCTCCCCCTCCCCACAACAGACACCCTGCAAGGTAGGTGGGGCTGAGAGCGCTCTTTTGAGAACTGCTCTTTCAAGAACAGTTCTGACAGAACTGCAGCTTGCCCAAGGTCAGACCAGCAGCTGCAAGTGGAGGAGAGGGGAATCAAACCCGGTTCTCCCAGATTAGAGTCTGTGCACTTAACCACTACACCCAACCAGTGTTCCGTCTAAGCTGAGTTACTGTGAGCTAGCTCGCAGTTTTTTCTCCTCCGGCTCACACATTTTTGTCTTAGCTCAGGAAGGAGGGCTCCAGAGCAAACTGATTTATGCAGAAGCCAAATCGCTCACTCACAACTTTAACGCCAGTAGCTCACAAAGTAGAATTTTTGCTCACAACACTCCACAGCTTAGAAGGGAGCATTGCACCCAACTGGGACCAAGTTATCTGAAGGACCGTCTTCTCCCCCATTTTCCTGCCTGGGAATTAAGATCATAGGGTACATGAGAGGGGGCCTTTTTTGCTGGCAGCCCCACAGTTACAGAACAACCTCCCCAGGGAGTAGGATTGCCAGGTGTCCCCAACCCCAGCCACTGATGGGGGGGTTGGGAGTAGGGTTGCCAGCTCCATGTTGGGAAACTCCTGAAGATTTGGGGATGGAGCCCAGGTAGGACAGTGGGGGACAATGC
Source organism: Gekko gecko (assembly GCA_029375565.1). Lineage (NCBI taxonomy): Eukaryota > Metazoa > Chordata > Lepidosauria > Squamata > Gekkonidae > Gekko > Gekko gecko. Next base: position 25,377,700 of record JAPDNY010000012.1, on the reverse strand, counting down.
CATAGAGTCCACCCTCCAGATAATCCATTTTCTCTAGGAGAACCGATCTCTGTAGTCTGTACAAGCTGTAATTCTGGGGGTTCCCCAAGTCCTGGAGGCTGGCACCCCCACTTTCAATCTTTAGGAGGCAGCTGAAGATGGTTTTATTTAGGATTGCATTTGGTTAAATTTAGTAGCAGTCCTGAGTAGTGATTTTAACACTTTGATTTTACGTTTTTTTAATGGTATTTTATTTGATGTGTTTTATCTGTGCCTTGAGCTCTGTAAGGAAGCAAGGTGGCTAAGAAATGTTTAAAATAAATCGATAAAACAGAATCCTCAGAAACTTTCAGGGGGCACCACAGGGCTTTCTTATTTGCTAGGGCTTTTAACCGGGTATAAACGGCAGGTGTCTTTTGGGAGGAGGGGACTTATTAGCGGGGTTATTTCGTTAATTTTAAATGTTGATGTTTTTCACTATGATTTGTAAGCCACCTTCAGCCATAAGGAAAGGTAGGGGGTGAACATTTTAATTAATAAATAAACAAATGCAGTTCAATGTAATCGGCTTCCACATACATGTTCTCACACAGCCCAACTGAATTTCATCCTCCCCACCCTGGATGCACTCTAATCTGCGCCGCAGGCAATTATTTAAATAGGTTGCTTCTCCCCGTGTCCCCGGACAGCTTTTTAAAAAATCTGTAATCCTAAAAGAATCTGTAATCCTAAAAAAAAATCAACCCTAACTGTTCTCTGGAAGGCCAGATACTGAAGCTGAAGCTCAAATACTTTGGCCACCAAATGAGAAGGGAGCACTCACTGGAGAAGACCCTGATGCTGGGTAAGTTTGAAGGCCAAAAGAAGAAGGGGATAGAAAAGGATGTGATGGTTAGACAGTGTTATCGAGGCAACGAACATGAAATTGAGCAAACTCCGGAGCATGACGGAAGACAGGAGGGCCTGGCGTGATGTGGTCCATGGGGTCATGAAGAGTCAGGCTCGACTGTGTGACTGAACAACAACAAAATGCTCTTGTGATAATGCACAATAACATAATAACAACCCATTGCCACAATTTGCAATTTTCCCTGAATTCCCAGCTTTTGTTTTTAAAAAAATTAAAAGTCTATAGTTCTTTATATGTTGGAGATAATTGTTCTGGAATGAAAAAGGATGGAGACTTTTTAAATGAAAGCTGGGTATTCCGAGAACCAAGTAGATTGAGTCTCCATCTGATCATCACAGTTGAACAAGGTAGGTTTAACTATCAAACATGCCTGACATGAAATTTACTGCATCCCCGCTTGTAAAAGGAACGGTACAAGGTCCCCATTTCTTTCCTCCCTTCAAAGTGAAAATGTAACATGGGGAAAGCAATTATGAGCTGGAAAAATGACTGGAAGGGAAACGATTAAACAGCCTGCTTGTCCTCCTCCTTCTCAGAGGCCACCTGCCCAGGCTACTTTGTGCAAAATAAATTTTTTTTAAAAAAACTTGTGCACCCAGATGAAAGAACAACAGCCCTGTAATAAATAATCTCTGGTCCTCTGTCCCAGCTTCTTGGGCTGTTTAACAAGGGAGAATAGGTAGGATGCAGAAAAGCTTTGGAAGACAGGGATGGAAAATTGAGAGATCTCAACAGATCATTGCCTGAAAGAGAGGGAAAAGAGAAAAGACCCATCAAGAGCTGCAATTATAGGTAATCTACATCAAAATAGCAAACTACATGGAGAGGAAGGGCTGGCATACACTTTTGCATGGCAGAACCCAAGCCAATGAATACTTGTCTGCTAGGGTTTACTTTGGCTCCACAACAAGCTTCCATATTGAGCTTCCAGAAGATGCCAGGTGGACAGGGCTCCTCTGCGGGACCAATCCAGCCTCTGTATTGGCAAGCAGCTCTGCCAGGCCTGGCTGCTGGTTGTGCAACAACAGGTGTTTGCCCCGGGCAGCAAATTGCTTGGCAGGTCTGAAGATTTTTTTTTCCCCTTTTTTGAGTGGGCGACTTCATTTTGGCTGGGAACTGCCAGTTTCCCCGAGGGCATCGCAGCCTCCAGAGAGAGCAAATAAAGCAAGCGTTCTGGAGACAGGATTCCAAGGGAGCTGTTCATAAAGCCAGCCATGCATCTGCAGGGGGAGGGGTGGCAAAGTGGCGACAATCGGCAAGACTGGAGGGAGGAAATGTCAGCCGAAGAGGGAGATCACGCTCCTGCGTTTGTTTCTCCAGCAAAAGAACTGAGGAGGTCACTACTTGGTGCCAGTTGAGGCTCTCTTGGAAATTCTCCTGTTTTCAGCTTTTGAGTCAAAACAAATAGTGATTCGAGAGCTTAGAAATATTTCTCAAAAGCCACTTTGATTCTGCAAATATACACTTATTTTTCTCATTTGCTTTTCTGCTTCATCGGCAACATCTTTTTTCCCCTGTCTTGCCTGATAACTGCTTCTTTCTTCTCCCTCTATTAGTCACTTGGATGATCCCAGAATTACAGAGTGAACAGGATAACACCATGCTATACAACTAGACTGAGCTACATAAGGGTTTTCATTGGGCAGAAATGAAGTCCATTGAGATGGGGGACAGATAGATTAATCACAGGGGTGATCCCAGCCCAACAGGTATTATGTAACGAAGGCAGGGCTGGCTCACCCGCTAGGTGAGCTAGGCGCTCACCTAGAGCACACCGGCCGCAGAGGCGCCAAAAGGCACCCCGCCCCCCACGAAAAGCCCTCCCCCGCCTCTTCCCTGGCTTGCTTGGGTGCCCTGCAGCTGCGGAGTGTCCAGGCAAGCCGGCACTGGGAGGGAAGGGGCGGGAGTTAAAACCCCTGCCTCTTCTCTGGCTTGCTTGGGCACCCCGCAGCTGCGGAGCGCCCAGGCAAGCTGGTGCTGGGAGAGAAGGGGTGGGGGTTAAAACCCCCGCCCCTTCCCTGGCTTGCGGCTCGCCCGCCTCCCCCTCCCCCCTGGGGGGGAAGAGGAGGCGGGGGCAGCATGGTGGGTGTCTCCAGGCCCCACTGGGAGGTTGGCATCTGTGCCCACCTAGGGCGCAGAGCCACCTCGAGCCAGCCCTGATTGAAGGAAATGATGCCTCTATATTGTGCAGCAGTCAAATTTGACTATGTCATGACATCACTGGGGGTAGATGAAGTCACCTCAGGCCTGTTCACACATTACAAAGTCCACATATCTCCCATGTGGCTGCCTTGAGGACTTTAGATCAGATGTGCTGCTTGAGACTTACCTCTCAGTTAACTGGGGGCCTAATGAAGAAGGAGAAGGAGGAGATTGAATTTATACCCCCCCTTCACTACCTGAAGGAGTCTCAGAATGGTTTACAATCCCTTTCCCTTCCCCTCCTAACAACAGACACCCTGTGAGGAAGATGGGGCTGAGAGAGTTCTGAGAGAACTGCCCATGAGATAACAGCTCTGAAAGAACTTATGACTGACCCAAGGTCACACCAGCAGCTGCATGTGGAAGAGTGGGGAATCAAACCCAGTTCTCCCAGATTAGAGTCTGCACCCCTGTACAGGTTTTTTCTTCTCCCTCACCCCAGTCCAGGAGTGAGAGAGACCAAAATCCCACAACCTGTCAGCATGTACAGGATTTGTGCTCTCACCCCAGTCCAGGGATAAGAGGCACAATCCCACAAGCTTCAGGAATACTTAAACAAGCCCAACAGTATGTCTGTACACTCTCTAGGGTATCAGTAGTCTGCCACCAGGCCCTCTTGCAAAGAAGGTTCCCACCTCAGACAGGAGCAGAGGTCCCAACTCCTGTCTAGTCTCTGGGAAGTAATAACTTATCAGCTCTGTGTCAGAGCTGCAGATAAGTACTTAACACACAGTGGTAGCCTTCTAGGTGAACGGCTTAAGCACAGGATCTAGGCTTAAAGTCAGGTTGCAACATAGGGAGCAAACTCAGATAATATTGATCAGATATTATCTTTATCAGTGCACAAGCATGCATATATCATAAGACTTGCAGAGGTGGGAAAACAAATAATATCTATAGCTTGTACAGCTCTAACTACACATAGAGGTATTCATAGTTGCCAGTCATTCAGCGGTACCAGGTGATTCAATGTCCAGTGTGTAACCAGGGAATCTTAAACGGAAATTCCATTATGCTGTTGGCAACCAAGTCCAGCTTAGGTTACCTTGTAATCAAAGTCCATGTTGCAGGTATACAGTCCAAAGGGGAACTTTCTCCCAAAAAGGAGCTCTCTTTCCAAGAAAACTTCTCCCCTCTTCCCATAGGGTGATCACAATTCCCTCCCTTTCCCGTCATAATTGAATATGGCCATTTACCCAATTATGAGAGGGTGAAGGGGTGTGCCCAAATATCCAGTTACAGTCATTGCTTACGTGACTGAAGCCATGTCAGAGGAGCTTTGATGTGTTAATGTCTTGGGTCAGCTGTGTCCCAAGCTTGGGAAGACGCCCTAATGTCTGCTCTTCCCAGCAAAGGTGTCAATATGTCTTGTATATGGAGATGAGGCTTGGCCAACTGTGCAGGCCATCTGCCCAGGTGACAAAGTTACATGGACATGTTTTCAGGGAGAATGTCAGGAAAGGCTTTTCCTATACAGCCCCTAACACGATACCAAACTGGCTCTCTCACCAAACTGGGACTATAGCATGTGAAGAGAGGGAGCTGTCACATGCCCCCCCCCCCCCAATTCTATTTTCCCAACTTGAAACAGCCCCAATGAGCCACTATTTCCCCATTGGGGAAACTTAGGTATCAACATCAATCCATGTGACCCAGTGGGGCAAACCATGTATGAACTGGCCCTTCAAGAAAAGAGGGGGAAACTAAGACGTCAATTGAAATATAAAGTATTTCTGCCCTGGCATAAAAAGCTCAAAAGGGTGGTAGACTCAGAAGCAGAACACTTGGGGAGGGAGGGACAGGTTAAGAAGAAAATACTGTAGAAGGAAAGCACATGGGGAGAGGTGAGGGAAACTATTGCGAGACCTTAAAACACTCAGTGGGCCAGGGTTATTTTTTATTTTTAAAATTTCATTTATACCCCTCCTTTGTCTCCAATGGGGACCCAAAGCAGCTTACATAATTCTCCTTTTGTTTGTTTTATCTTCACAACAACCCTGTGAGGTAGGCTAGACCGAGAGGGCATGACTGGCCTATGGTCACCCAGCCAGCTTCTATGGCAGAATGGGGGCTTGAACCCAAGTCTTCCAGATCCTAATCCAACACTCTGAGCACTGCACCACACTGGTTGCACATGTGTGCATTTCTGCTGCATATAAAGAATGCCCCCAGTAGCAGACTGTGACCTAATGGCACACGGAAGTGATCATAAGGAGGGGGGACTGTGCCACAGGGTCCAGCTCCCCCTAGACACACACAGTCTTTGAAGCTCAGACCAATGGTCCGTCTAGTCCAGCATCCTGTTTCCCACAGCGACCAACCACATGCCCCAGAAGGCTTACATGCGGGGGAAGAGAGGCCGAAGTGTCTCCCTGTTGCTTCCCTCCAGCAACTGTCAGTCAAAGGGCAACTGCCTCTGAACACGGAGTCTCTGTATTTGGCTGTCCTCGACCAGAGCCAGGGGTTTTTTGGCTCTGGCTCCGACCTGGTGGAACTCTCCGCCAACTTCCATCAGGGCCCTGCAGGACTTAATGCTATTCCTCAGGGCCTATAAAGCAGAGATGTTCCGCCAGGCTTTTGGTTGAGGACAGCAGCAATTTTCCACCCTACCTGGTACCCTCTTTTCTTCCATTCTGCCTGCTTCGGCCTCCTCCTTAACCTACCCATGAGCTAGAAGAACAGCCCAGAATAGGTCTGGGATCAAATTATGGATGCCACCCGGAGATTATTAAATAAGAATAACTGATTGTTGATTTTAATCTGTAATTTTATGGTGTTTTAATCTGTTGTAAATCGCCCAGATCCTTCTGTACTCAGGGATTGGGCAATCCAGAAATTGAATGAATAAAATGTCTATGAGTGAAAGGAGGCTTAGCCCCTGTGCCAAAGAAAGGATTGGGGGGAGGGAACAGTATCCTCAGAATCCAGTTATAATAATGGCAAAGGAAGGTGGGGATAGCCCTTGTGAGTTTTCATGGGTCCCCACTTAATTTATTATTTATTTATTTATTTAATTGGATTTACTAGACCGCCCTTCCCTAAAGATAGGGCTCAGGGCGGCTTACAGCAGAGTAATAAAAACTAAATCAAAACAGTCCAATAAATACCAATAAATAAAAACTGTACATATACAATATATGAGATGGCGGAGAAATCCTAAGCCCCCATCATCTCTACCTGTCATCTTTTTATTTATTTATTTATTTATTTATTTATTATTCAAATTTATATCCTGCCCTTCCCAATGGGCTCAGGGCGGCTAACAATAAGGCCACCAGCCATGATAAAACAGTTAAAAACAAATAAAACAATACAAAATTACAATAAAGTGCAGGTGCTCTGAAAGTTCGAAGTTCTGAGATGGGTTCTGGAAGATGGACCCAGAACAATGAAGCAGGTTCCAGGGCAACACTGCCTTCCGATCTTCGGCCCAGGGCCATCATGCACCCCGATGGCATCCCCGCTCTTTGCGGTAGCGGTGCAGTGGTGGTACGGTGGTGGCGGCAGCTCCTACTCTAAAACCTCCAGCCAAATTTATCAAGCCAGTGCATTGCGTACCTCAAAAATGCCACACATACACTATCCTGAGTTTCAATATGGCTCCGTTGTGGCGCATGGGGAGATGCTGTCTGTTCTCACACACTATAGTTGCTTGGGGCCTTGAATCTTTGCAGTCTCCACCAAGCATTATCTGTGGCATTTTAGCTAGACAGAAAGGTTGGACATTCCTCTCTCTCCACGGGGCCACCCAAGACCCATTCAACTTCCACGGTTGCTGAATAACGGGCATCTCCCATCCAAATCCACCTTCAAGCCGATATTTCTGTCTCCACTGGCACTTAACCTTTGTGATGCAGCATACTGGGGTATTTTTTCTTTTAATGGAATGATGGAAACTACATTAGCAAAAGGAGAGAGAATCCCTGGCAAAGCAGCTGGAGTCGAGGTTAATGTTTTCTTTCGGAACCTCTCCAACAAAATGCTTATTCCAGCTAAAGGTGAGATCAGCAGATCCACTTCGATGCACCTTGATAACGGATACAAAATGTGTTCAAATTCTAAAGTCCGGCGTATGCACAACAAAGATTTCAGCCTCTCTGAGCACTGTGATGAGGAGCATTGTACAGCAGGTCTGATTCCAAAGGATGGAAGATGGAAGATCAGTAATATGGCCCCTTCTATTGCATCTACACAGAGCAGCCTTTTTATAGGCTAAGTTCCCTTATCACAAAGATAATGAATGGAGGAATTTCATTAGTAGTAATATAGTGTCATTCTTATAAGGCCCTTTACAAAGGCACATATGCAAAAAGATGGGCCCCCTACTCACAGAAATTTACCACCTAAGGTTGCTGCCATACTATGATATTTTTGCACAAATCAGTTGTTCCTTTCCCACAATCCACTACCAGGGAAATTGAAATAGTTATTCCATACAGCATTTAATATGGGACTATATTTCCTATAAAAATCCTATAAAAATCTGGCAATGCCTAGCTCTGCACAATCAAGATCTAACTATTATCTTTACTTGGAAGTAAGTAAATCCCATTCAGCAAAGGTCCTTCATCTCCAGTGCAATTGTTGTTTTAAATGTTGTAACCGCATTCATTTTGATTCATAGCATAACCGTGCTTCTCCTCAAAAATAGATAGGCTTCCTGTTAATTCAGAGCAGTGTTCCCTCTAAGTTAGTATGAGTGAGTTCACAGTTTTTTAGCCTCCGGCTCACACATTGTTGCCTTCGCTCAGGAAGGAGGGCTCCAGAGCAAACTAATTTATGCAGCAGCCAAATCGCTCGCTCACAACTTTAATGCCAGTAGCTCACAAAGTTGAATTTTTGCTCACAAGACTCCATATCTTAGAGGGAACATTGATTCAGAGTGTCCATAATGTTCCTGAATGGAAATGTAACCAGTTCCTGGTGAGAAGGGGACTTTATTTCTGCCTTTCCTTTTGTGGCCATGTTGTTTTCATTAAATTCCTTTTATTGTTCATGATCCCAATTGCACAATAAGAATAATATTAAAAAATGGATAGGAAAGCAATGAACAATCCCGTGGGCTACAAAGAGAAAAGCAGCAATTAACACTTCTTCCTCTTCCCAACCAAATGAAGTAAGAATGCATTTGGGACCCAATCAAGAATGCCCTGTCTGTGCCGATCTAATTTTTTACAAAGGGGGAGACAGAGGAAGTAAAAGGGCTTAAGGTGCCCTTTATGCACAGGTCGAATAAGGGGGAGCAAGTCGGCACCCACACTGGCTGTACTTGTGGCAAAGCAGCATTGGTTCCTCTGCTCCTGATGAAGTTGCCTTATTCTAACTTTCAGAACTTCTAGTCCAGTATTCTGATTTTCACCACCTGCTCACAGAGATCCATTTAATAGAAATGCTAGAGATTCATCCCTGAAGCATTCTGTATATGAGGTGTTTTACCTCTGAGCTGTGACACTCCTCCTTTGTTGTTTAAATTTAGACTGTAACCTCTTTGGGACAGGATCCTATTCTTCTTTTTTGAGGTTATTATTTTGTGGTTGGACCTGGTGAAGTGCCAAGTACGTTGATGGTACTGCATAAATCACAATTAATTTTAAAAAGCAACCACGCAGCTTTACAGCTCCAAAAGACTTCTGCATGCCAGCTAGCTGTGAAACTGGCTTTTAACCTGGGTTAAAAGTTAGAAGTCATGCATAGCACACCGTTCAGGTCTTTCAGTACACACGGGTCGTTTGCCCCAGCTCGGATGCTATTGGGAAGTGAGCTATTTTTCCTGCTTTCCCATAGCATCATAGTGCATCCATGCACCTCCTGGGTTTTCCCCTTTGTTCCTGCAGTATCACAACCCTGCTTTGCTGCAAAGTTTGGGAAAAGACTGAAGAAAACCAGAGTGGCACTCATGTGAACAGAAAAGTCTGGATCTTCCTGGTGCCATCTGCATTGGTGCCGTTTTCCCTGCCCCAGTCCCTGGCAGAGGCCATTTTTCCCACAACGATTGCAGGGCTTCTTTGGGAAGGGGGGTTGTTTTGTAACTGGCAACTGACATATGGTTATAGGGTTATAACACTATAACAATCTATCAGGTTCCCTAAATCCCCAGCTTTCTTTTTTTCAAAAAAAATGTCTCTAGCTTCTTTCGCTGCAGAGATAAGCTTTCTCCTTATATCTCTACAACAAAAGGGGTCAGAGACTTGCTTTTTTGCTGTTGTTAATGACAGCTAGAAGTGCAGAAAATCTGAGAGAGACTGTTACGATGCTATAGTGTTACAGCAATTGCCATTTTTAAAAAATGAGAAAGCCCCCTGGTGGTATGGGTCAAAATGGATACAACAGGGACTGGAATGGGAAAAATAAGGGAAAATCGACCATGTAGAAGCCTCATTGCCACTGCACTGTATTGGCAGCAACAGGGAAACAACACAACTGTGGGGAACACTGTAGACTCCTTGGGACCTTCTTTTGGCTGGCAGATAGCTGCAATACTCATACTGCCTGCCATAGTTCCATACTCTCCAGCATTTCAAGATGAAAATAGGAATCATCTTGTGTTCTTGTAATACACAGTCCTCACACCAAACATCACTGCCACCATGCCCACCCCTATACACACAAATCCCAATACCCACTGCTGTGGCTTTTCCTGTTGCATTAATTGACACTGCAGTATTCCATACTCCACTGCTTCTGAAAACTGGATTGTAAAGTCTCCGTTCCCCTTCTTTTAAAAAGCCAAGGAGTTTGTGAGTTTAATCTCACAACAGATTTGCTTGTAATTATGGAGCAGCAGCAACTCAGGCACATAAAGCAACGTTTGCTGTCTGGGTCATGGCCTTTTTAAAGGAAAATTGGGGCTTGCTCAATGATATGTGATTACAATTCACACCCACAGCGTGCTCTGCTACAATGCATCTGTCCATGCCGTGTGTGTGCAATGCACTGCTGTTTAGAGCCACATTCCTTGAGATTTGGAAGCCTACATAGACTAGGGAAAAAATCTGCAGAACCAGGAATTTTAACAGCCCCAATGCAGAAGACTTGAATGCCTCAACAGCATAAAAGGTTCTTTTGGAACTGCACTTTTTGTGTCTGGAATTTTGTGTCTGCAACTTTCAAGAAGCCCTGGGCAGGCAGTTACTGGATGGTGAAGCTAGACAGGAAAGTAGTGCATATATTCACACCCTGTTGCTTGTTTGTTTTGCATCCTTCTAAATCTCCCAAATAACTGGTTTGTTGAATTAGTTTGTTTTTACCCCATCTCTCCTATGCTAGGGTCTCAATTTGCAAAACAAAGAATACAAATTTACAGCTTGAATAAAGAAATCCAGTCCAACAGATCTGCAAAACATCCTTGAAGCAGGTGATATCACAAGTCCATCTTCAGCTGGTGATAGTTCCTCGACCAACAGTCAGACAGGGCAACAGATTGAGAGCCCAAGGGCACCTCTGGCCTCACCCAAACTTTAAGGTCGTATTCAGATGTTCCAGATTTCATCCCCGCCTTCAAAGGCAAAATATGTGGCAGTAATTTACTAAGGACGGGGACCAAAAAGCAAGGACTCTTCCTAGCAAACAGAGACAACTGAAGCCTGTGTATTTTCATGCAGCCCTATGTCTAAAAATATTTGCATTCCTGATGCTGAGCTGTTTACAGAGTTAGTAACCTTTGCGTCTGCTTTTGCCAGCTGCCTCTTATCAACAATGCAAACACTCCGACTTAATGGCAACCACCCATGCACTGAGATTTCAGCAGTGTTTCCCTTTCGCCTGATCCTGCGAAGCTTGAAAGCGTGTATGTTGATTCCACAGAAACCAGACAGTCTCCACCTCTCCCTAAAAGATCCCTGCAAAGAGATTGCCCTGCACAGGACCTCTTGCTGGTGCGGAAGACCGAGCAGCAATGCTCCCTCTAAGCTGAGGAGTCTTGTGAGCAAAAATTCTACCTTGTGAGCTACTAGCATTAAAGTTGTGAGTGAGCAATTTGGCTGCTGCATGAATTAGTTTGCTCTGGAGCCCATCCTTCCTGAGCTAAGACAAAAATGTGTGAGCCAGAGGCTAAAAAACTGTGAGCTAGCTCACACTAACTCAGCTTAGAGGGAACACTGCCGGGCAGTGCAGAGAACAAAAATGTGTGAGCCAGAGGCTAAAAAACTGTGAGCTAGCTCACACTAACTCAGCTTAGAGGGAACACTGCCGGGCAGCACAGAGAACGGGCCAGCTCAGCCTCTTCCTTTTCCTCGTGATGCTCCTTTCCTCCTTTCTCTTCAACAGGACCAGGCTGCAAGAGCCAGCCGTTTGATCTCCACGACGTCTAGCAAAGACGGCAGCCTGGCCTTCAGTAAACAGAAATAAACAAGCTCAAATTTGCCATAAATATGTATCTTGCAGTACACACAAATGCCAGAGGGGCTTTCTTCTTTGGTGCCTGCTGGTTTCTTTTCCCCCCACTGGGATCGCAACTCCAGAAGGCCTCTTTGAACTCTCTCTGCTTATAACTCCATGAAGGAGGCTGCCTTCCTCTGCCTTTCCCTTTGCCTCCATTCAAACTCGAAAGTACAACTTTGTTGTGTCCTTCGTTCCATTCCGCCCACCCACCCCCATCCCTACTCCACCTGTCCTGTTTTCTTGCTTCCTGACAAAGCTTGCTTAGGAGTAAGCAGAAACCAGTCCTTCACACACTGAGAAGCCAGGCGTTTCTTCTCTGAGGGAGAAGAAACTTGCCTGCCCCGGTATTTTGCATGAAAGGCTCTTCTCTGTCATCAGGAATGGTCCCGGATGATTCTGCAGCCCTGGGGGAAAGTCCAGCATGCTCACTGCCAGCCCACCGCCAGCCCTCTTGCTGGGGCCAAGAAAGGGGTGGCCCTCGCCCATGCAGGGTGGGCAGAACCACAGCCTCCACCACAAGCCCACTGTCCTAGCCCCAAATGGGGCAGGCAGGAGGGGCAGGAGGATCCTGCTCTTCTTTTTCCTGCTCCTTCATGGGGGCAGAGCAGTGGGTGGTCAAGGCCCCTCCTAGCACGGGGCCTGGGGCAGCTGCCTCCATTGCCCATTGGCTACGACCAACACTGTCTTCTCATCCCAAGGACACAGGAATTACTTGTAGTTGTGGAAGAGACAAGCAGAAATACTCTGCACTGTGGGAGTCGCAGGGCCTCAAGTCTGCTTAGGGCCAGCCATGGTGGTGCTGTCTCAACCAGCCTGAGATGCTGTCTTCACCCATGTTCTTCTCCTTCTCCTCCTCTTCCTCCTCCTCCTCCTCCTCTTTTCAGAACTGTTGATAAGTTCTTGTGCTGCTGGTTTCTGCCCCTCTGAGCAATGTCTGGGAGAAGAGCTGGCCTGCTCTCTTCCTCCTACCCATCCTGAGAGTCAGTTTGGTGTAGTGGTTAGGGAGCGCGGACTCTAATCTTGGGAAAACTGGGTTTGATTCCCCACTTCTCCACATGCAGCTGCTGGTGTGACCTTGGGTCAGTTACAAGTTCTTTCAGAGCTGTTCTCTCATGAGCAGTCCTTGAAAGAGCTCTCTCAGCCCCACCTACCTCACAGGGTATCTGTTGTGGGGAGGGGAAGGGAAAGGGATTGAGACTCCTTTGGGTAGTGAAGGGCAGGGTATAAATCCAATCTCTTCTTATTATTATTCTCCTCCTCCTCCTCGGCCTATGGTTGGAAGAGCTTACATAGCCCAAACCACTGATCAGACAAGACTCCATGATCTCCCAACGGTTTGAGAGAGCCAGTTTGATGTACTGGTTAAGTATGCGGACTCTAATCTGGGAGAACCAGGTTTGATTCTTCACTCCCACACTTGCAGCTGCTGGATGACCTTGGGCAAGCCATAGTTCTGTCAGAACTGTTATCTCAAGGACAGTTCTGGAAAGAGCTCTCTCAGCCCCACCTACCTCACAGACCTCATGTTTAAAACATGTAGCTGCCTCAGTCCTGCCATGCTATTCCCCATCCCGGATGAAAACCTAGAATCTTCTGATTAGAGAAACTTATAGTAGAATATATTTTATAACTGTACCTTTTGTATATGGAAGCTATATATTAAGGAAAAGCATTATTAGAGGCCTCTGGGGATAGAATTAGGATGCGATAAGAATGGAATGTGTATTTAAGAATTGCAAGGACATCAAGAGCAAAGCTGAATGTGAGTCACAGCCCTTATCAGCTAGCTCTCCACATGCGAGCCCAGGAAGGACGCAGTGTTCTCTAATGTTCCCAGTGTTCTGAAGACAAAGTAAACAAGTGTAATTACTGACACCACTGAGGGATGCACTGAGTCAAATTATGCTTGTATGATGTTACCTACTTGGTACCAATTAGAGACTCTTTAATGTGTAAACAATATGTGATGTCATTTGGGGTATAAGACCATCTACCCTTCCTGGTTATGGGAGAACACAGTTTTGGAATTGCTGAGTGCAAAGGCACTCAGCCCTGTATTCCCTGTGTCCATGCATTAAACAGATATTCATCTAACTCGTTGGACTCCAACTGTGTGTTTCCAATTTGGCACGGGAGCACACAGGCACAGATTTGTGTATCATGTTGTGGGGAGGGGGAGGGAAAGGAGTTTGTAAGCCGCTCTGAGACTCTGAGTGAAGGGCGGGGTATAAATCCAATCACCACCAGCAACTCCACCTCCTCGTCCTCCTCCTCCTCCTCTTCTTCTTCCAGGCCTACTGGCCTAAAGGCCTCCGGCCCTTGATGCAAGTCAGCACCAACCAGCACAAACTTTTCAAGGGCCCCCTTGTAGCTGCCTGCTTCTGCTGTCTTTGTTCTCAGCCTTCTCCTCTTCTTGCTGTTTCTAGGGCTGCCAACTCCTGCTTAGGAAATTCCTGGAGATTTGGGGGGGGGTGCTTGAGAAGGGCAGACTTTGGAGAAGGGAGGGAACCCAGCTGGGATGTGATAGCCTAGAGTCCACCCTCTGAAGCTGCCATGTCCTCCAGCAGAACTGATCTCTGGAGTCTGGAGGTCACTTGAAATTCCAGGGGAACTCCAGGCCCCACCTGGAAGTTGGCCACTATAGGGAGCACTGAAGCAAGCCACAGGGTCACTGTTGAGTCTGGAGGAAAGTCTGGGCACTGAATCCAGGCAGTGCATGCTCAGTGGCTGATGTAACCAGACACAAAAGAAAACAGCGTTCCTGTTGTCTTAACTATTTGCACAGCAGTAGGAACCTCCAGCCCTTTTCTCATCTCTGCAAAACAAGACTGCAGTGATCAAAACTTCCTCTTCCGTACAAACTCTTAGGACTCTGCCGCCACATGATGTTTATCAAAGTTAAAAGGCATCTTGTGAGTTATCCTTTTTTTTTTTTTAATGTTGTTCTCCCCCTTCTGGGAAGAGCCATACCTAGAGATGTGTTGCTCCTTTTAGGGTTTTGCTTTGTTTTTTTAACAATGAATGCTTCGTTTTGCTTTAAATGACTGTACCAGATATATTTGTACTGAATGTTGTGCTGAATGTTGATTTCTAAAAATTTGTTTGTTTTTGCAAAGCCAGGCTCATTTTTATAAGATTCGCGGGGCATCAGAATCTCGGAATAAATGCTCGGCTGCTACTGCGATTTCTCATTTTGGTTGCTGCAAGTGCTGCAGATCATACACAAACAGTCCTCAAAGCATCAGGAGTGGCTGTAGCCCCCCATCCCCTTGAGTACACTGTCATGTCATGTGAATAAGGTCGTATAGAGACAGGAGTCTGGTCTTCCTTTGCATCTTGTTACCATACCCTGAGGAGTGTGTGCAAAGCCGGATGAACAGAAAGGAAGGCTTTTCCTAATGGTGGCAGCTGCAATAGCAGTGGCCAACCTCCTTGGAATGACAAGCCCCTTTCGGAGCCAAAACTTGCTCTAAATCATAACAGCAACCCCGCTGCATCAGGCCAGTGAACCATCTATTTGAGCATCATGTGTCACACTGTAACCAATAAGTTGCCCTGGTGGGACAGAAAACACAGCATAGAAAGGCCAAGTCCTTCTGCTGACGTTGCCTCCTGGTACTGGTATTAAGAGGCTTACTGCCTCTAGGAAGTGGAAGTTCCCTTTAGTCAGCATGGCTAGTGGCCACTGCTGGACCTCTCCTCCATCAATCTGTCTATTCCCCTTATGCTTACAGCCAGCTGCATGTCCACTGGGAATGAATCCCACAACTTAATTACCCCACTGAATAAATTATTATTTCCTTTTGCCTGTCTTGAAACACCAGGATGCTCCTGCAATATCTCTCCTTTCTTTCCCCCTAAGACTGCAGACCCAGCTGAAAGAACTCCAGGGTGACATCATAAAACCTGACCTATTAGATGATGAGTTGGAGGTTTCTCGTGGATGTTAACGAGCCCACGAGATGAGAGCAGAAGAACTAAAGTCATTCAAAGGGAAAGGGAAGACTCCTTCAGCGTGCTGTTCCTGCCACCCACCGCCTTTTACTGCTGCACATTTACAATTTTGACATTTGAATCTCTATGTAACATTATCGAACTTCCCTATGCTGAATATTCCAAAGGGATGTTATTTATGGACTGTGCATTGTGAAACTAGAGGCCTGCAGCCAAAGCATTGGCTTCTTAGTTCAGAATCATTAAGAGAATTTCAGACGCGCTCACATGCCCCTTATTTAGCAGCTTCTAGCCTTTAAATCTCCCCATTCTTTTCCTGTCTGGGGAGAATTCTCACCAAGGGTTTGCGAGCAACACTTTTTCTGCTAGCAGCTCACAGCCCTTTCCTTTTCCTAGTCACTTGGAGAGGCTTTTCTCAGAATCAGCTTGTTCCCTTTCCCTTTCTACAGTCATCAAGACCCCAGCCTCAAGCAGTGACCAGGACACCATTTTAGAAGAAGAGTTGCCAGAAGAAGATCCAGATGATGATGATGAAGAAGAAGAAGAAGAAGAGGAGGAGGAGGAGGAGGAAAAAGAGGAGGAGGAGATTGGAGATTAGACTTATACTCCAACTTTCACTACCCAAAGGAATCTCAGAGTGGCTTACAGTCCCTTCCTCTCCCCACAACAGACACCCTGTGAGGTAGGTGGAGCTGAGAGAGCTCTTTGAAGAACTGCTCATGAGAGAACAGCTCTGAAAGAACTTGCAACTGAGCCAAGGTCACACCAGCAGCTGCCTGTGGAGGAGTGGGGAATCAAACCCGGTTCTCCCAGATTAGATTCTGTGCTCCTAACCACTACACCAAACTGGCTCTCAACCATTGCACCAAACTGGCACCAGAGGCCCAGCAGCTGATGCTGTGGAGAAGCCAAGCACCACGGACTTTGAAATCCAGGCTACTGAGCCAGACTTAGGCAAGCCAGAACCTCCTAGTACTCAAATGCTCTAAGGAAGTACCACATCCTACTCTGCAACCTTCCTGATCTCCCTCCTCTCTCGGCAGCGATTCAATGCTTTTCTGTCTGGAAAAGCTCCAGGGAAGAACGCGAGGCAAATTTAAAACAGCAGATAAGGCCTCGGGGTCAAACAGGATGACAAGAGAAAAATTCCTGTTTGGGGTACCCAAGCATTTTGTTTTTCTTTATAAATAGCAGCCTGTGCAGGGGGCTGATCCAGATCAGGACTGACTGCAGGGGGTCTTAACCCCTTCCTGAGCTGTTTTACCAACCTGAAAAGGCCCTATAGAGCTGTTTGTGCCCCATCGTAGCAAACACATGGTCAGCAAATCTATGGTTTGCCCTATGAGAGCAAACAGTGCCTCTACCAGGCTGTTTCAAACAGGAACAATGGTACAAGGGGGAAAAGTTACATTCCACCATTTCCACGCTGTTCTGATCCAAATCACCACACACACACACACAGACCATATGGCTGCAGCTGGGAGCACCATACACAGAACTCGGGGAACTGATTTGCTGCTGGGAACTGTCCAGGGTCCTGCAGTGCTCACCTGGAGACAGGTTCTTATTTTCCTGCTTCCTAGTAATTCTGCTTCTGGTCTAGTGTTGGATGTCACCCAGGCTAGCAGCCTCCTGCTCTTTTCTGAGGCAAGCCCAGACAAACTGCATGTCCTCTGGAGGGTTCTGATCCGCTAGGCCTGGACAGCAACTAGGAGCGATGTTTAACCAAAGCTAGGGTTTACCAGGTTGCAGCCTCTCCTCCAAACTTGTTGTTGGAACTCAATTCTAGGCCGTGTTGAATAATGCTAAAGCAGACTGGCTGTCTCATTTTTACCCCGCCCATCCGCTGAGCAGCTCAAAGCAGCATACATAGTTCTCCCTTCCTCACAACCATCCTGTGAGGCAAGCTAGGCTGAGAGGAAGTGACTGGCACCCAGCAAAGATCATGGCTGAGGGAGGATTTGAACTCAGGTCTACCCGGTCCTAGTCTGCCCTCCACACACACTGGCTCTCTTCCCAGTGAGAAGGCACAACCACCACCAGTGTTCCCTCTAAGCTGAATTAGTGTGAGGTAGCTCACAGTTTTTTAGCCTCCGGTTCACACATTTTTGTCTTAGCTCAGGAAGGACGGCTCCAGAGCAAACTAATTCATGCAGCAGCCAAATCGCTTGCTCACAACTTTAATGCCAGTGGCTCACAAACTGGAATTTTTGCTCACAAGACTCCACAGCTCAGAGGGAGCACTGACCACCACCCATGCATTTCTCAACTACTGAGGCTGTCTCATCTCATGAGAACACACGCACCGTCAACGCTCCCTTTGATTTGTCTTTCAGAAGCAAGCACAGGAACCTCCAGCTGACAAAACTGAAAGTGCATTTCAAACTCATAAAGGCTTTTAAAAATTATTATTTTTATAACAGTGAAGCCAAAAATGAAACCCTGAACATTTGAACCAGGTTCAAGCTGCGGTAAGTGCCATTTGCACCACAGCAGGAGAAATTCAAAGTCAGCAGAATAAAACGGTGCTGAATATTGCTTAGAAATGGCCTGAGGCAGGAGAAATTGCCTCACCTCTTGTCCAGCATAATTGTTTCTATGACTTCAGCAGCTTCTGCTAAGTAATAGCCCTTTCAACCCACACTGGCATCCTATTATTAATCATTTATTTGGTGCACAAGTACTCTCATAATTTTAGTTCATTTCTTTTCCCTAATAACCAGCATGATGGGTTTATTACTACTGACATCGTGCCAACTGAGAAAGACACCCAGGGAAATATGAATTTAACCACCTCCGTTTGGGTGAAATTTGAACCCAGATCTTCCCTGCACCCCATTCTGTGCCTTCACTTTATCCCAGTGAAGCCCAATGTAGCTCCTGTGAGCCATCGTGTCTGTCAATTAGTTTCATGGTACACATTTTCCTCTTCGACAAAGTGTCTCTTCAATAAAGTGAAGAGCCAGCCCTGGTTTTCTTCCACCTGACTGGGGCAGGCAGTGCTCCAGAAGAGCCCAAGAGGCGTCATGTCCACAGGACTATCTCTCCCATTATGTCCCCCAAAGAGCTTTGCCTTCTTCAGATCAACCTCTAACGGTGATCCCCTGGCCCAAAGGATGTCCGCTTAGCCTGGACCAGAGCTAGAGCCTTCTCAGCTCTGGCTCCGGCCTGGTGGAACAGCCTCCCAGTTGAGATCAGGGCCCTGCGGGACTTACAACCATTCCACAAGGCCTGTAAAACAGAGCTGTTCTGCCAGGCCGTTGGCTGAGGCAGGGGGCACCACATTAGACTGCCCCCCCGCCCTACCCACCCATGCTATTCACCTGTGCTATGCACAGACACCTTCTACGTATTGAGTGGTGGGAATTCTTTGCTACTTGCTAAAAATCAGTAGATTTAGTACACACGTGGGGCTAAATTTTTTCTGAGAGCACTTTAATTGCATTATCGCCATCTTGTGATTTATGTAGGGAATTGAGTTTTAATCTTTCATCGTATTACGTTTGCATGTTGTGGGCCGCCCTGAGCCCGCTTGCAGGGAAGGGCGGGATAAAAATCAAACCAACTAAATAAACAGATAAAAGCACCTTTGCACCTGCAGAGAGCACCCGTTTGGGAACAGCTGCATACATCGCAGGACATGCTCAGCTTGCAACCTCCCAGCGTTTTGTGATGGGTGTGAAAAGCACTTCATGGCAGCCATTTTGTGGTGGTACCCACTCCCCATTCACAAAATTCCAAAACTGCCCACAGGTTCAGCAAAATCTGGGGCCTCTGTTCTATATTATCTCACCAACAAGAAATCTCCTGCCTACCCCACAGCAGCTATGGCAATCAACAAAGATGCATTCCTGTCTATTACTAGTCTTCAAGTTCAGGCAGAAGCAACGGCTCCCAATGGACACCTTCTCTTCTCCAGTTAAACCATGGGGAGGAAGAGGCCCCCACTACACACAGGTGGCTTCTCCGATTTTCAGACTTACATTCCTAGCTGCCACTGCAAAACTTATCTTCCCCAACCTAAACCTGGTTCAAAAGTTTTGAAATGGAGTAAAAAAAATCTTCCAACCCAATGTTCTACCCTATAGCTTACTCTGTGTTGGAGTTTTGATACAAGATACAGGGTTTTCAAGGAAAGCGAGGCTGAAACGGTAGCTTTCACACAAGTCTAATAATTAAGGTACGCACACTAAATTTCAGCTTTCCATGTGTCATGGAAATAGCTATTTTGACATCCCCACTGGCAAGCAAATTAGCATGGCCCAAATATCTTAGATCTATAGGAGACAGACAGTCAGAGAAGCATGCATTTAAGCTAATGTTATCTGCCCAGAACCTTTGGGGTGATGAGGGTGACAATCAAATACAAGCAAGCAAATAAATAAATAAGATGTCCTGTCATTGGCCAGTTTGGGAGCAAAAGAATTGTCACCAGGGACAGCGCACCAAGGAGCAAAGGGCTGTCATCTTCTTTCTGCATCCCCTTCCAAAGGCCTGTCATCTGCATGAGATATTTATTGCTCTTTACATATAACAAGGCACTTAAAATTCTACAACATTCTTGACTGACATTAGAAAGCAAAGATTTACCTCTGGCCATACATTAGGCATCAAAAGAAAAGTATTGTAAGGACTCAAGAAACGACTTCACATCACTCCCGTTATGTCCCCCTCGTCTGCCTTGCACATAACGAGCCTCTACAAATCACAGCGAAAGCAAAGCCAAAAAGAGAGCGAGCGAGAGAGAACCCACTTCTGTTGCCTGCAAAAAGAGCACGCACTTATGCGCAAATGTGCCAGAGGGTGCAAGCGGCGCAATTCGCAACCTTCAAACTATGCTCGTTAGACCAGAGGGATTCAGATGATAGGAGGGGGGAGGGAAGAGCGCATAGTTTTCTGAGCAGCAGCATGTCATCCAAACAATTCCACGTCCTCAAAGAGAATTAAAAACAGCTCCAGGTGTCGCTCACTTGTCAACTTTGGTAGCAATTGGCCAACACAATATGACATTTCAGCATCTGCTGCAAGGTGCGGGGGAGACATACTTACGTACACCTTCTCCATCAAAATTTCACTAAACTTTCTAGGGAATTTGTGAAAGGGTTGATGATAATAGTAACTGGGGTAGGGAGGAGAGAGCCAGCGACAAGAACTGCTTCTCGTGCATTCTCGATTGAAGAGCTAGGAAGAATCAAACCCTTTAGTCAGCCGTTTTGGTAGCTTTGGGGATCTGACCGCAATCAGGTAGGATATGGAAGTACTCAATCACATCATCGGAAGCCCAGTTTCATCTGTTGAGGACAGCCAGCATGTGTGAAAAGTTATTTCTTTAATATTGCAGCTAGATTAAAGGACCAGAGGGTTAACAAAGGCTAATGGAAGGATGCTGAACCTCCTCGGACGAGAGTGAAGCGGGATCTCTGACAAGGGCAAAAGGAGAGGGGATTATTGTTATTATTATTCGTAGTAATTATTACCATTACCATTGTTTGCATGGGACCATCAGTGTTCAAAGCCACTTTCCAGAATGACAAATGTGAAAGAGACAAGGTCCCTTGCCCTGCGGCACTCAGGCCTGATTTGAATGTGAGGCTGTCGGGACAAAAGAACTAGCCTGCACAACTTTGTATGCACGCAGCATCCCAATTAAACTGAGCCATCAGCCCCCATGCAGCTACACACCAGCAGAGCCATAGTCTGGTCAGGTGTTGAGCTGGCATGCTGAACATTGCCCTTGTAGCCACTTTGCACACACAGCAGCTGTGTTTAAATATGATGCCGAGTACATGCAAGCTCCACACCCAAGAGGACTTCTCCCCCGCCAGTGTCACATTTAAATCAAGTCTTAAAATCAACAGTTCCAATAGGGAAGACAGCGGTGGAGGAGGGGATGAAAGGATAATACGCAAGGAATTATCTGAGATCAGGATCTGAGATCAGGGGACTGCAAAGACTGCCTTATCGATGTGCCCGTAGACTAAGATCTTCTACAGATGACCTGCCCTGTGTTCCCTGGTGATCAGAAGTGTGGCAGGATGGGATATTTGGTGGTGGCTCCTAGCCATTGAAATTAAAAGACGCCTGCTCCTTGGGAGGAAAGCGATGGCAAACCTAAACAGCATGATAAAAAGCAGAGACATCACCTTGCCAACAAAAGTCCGCATGGTCAAAGCAATGGTATTCCCCGTAGTAATGTATGGCTGCGAGAGTTGGACTATAAGGAAGGCCGAGCGCCGAAGAATAGATTCTTTTGAACTATGGTGCTGGAGAAGACTCTTGAGAGTCCCTTGGACTGCAAGGAGATCAAATCAGTCAATCCTAAAAGAAATCAACCCTGATTGTTCCCTGGAAGGCCAGATACTGAAGCTGAAGCTCAAATACTTTGGCCACCAAATGAGAAGGGAGCATTCACTGGAGAAGACCCTGATGCTGGGAAAGACTGAAGGTCAAAGAAGAAGGGGACGACAAAGGATGAGATGGTTAGATAGTGTCATCGATGCAACAAACATGAAATTGAGCAAACTTCAGCGGACAGCGGAAGGCAGGAGGGCCTGGCGTAATCTGGTCCATGGGGTCGCGAAGAGTCGGACCTGACTGTGCGACTGAACAACAACCTAGCCATTGGAACTCCCTGCTTAGGGAAGTTCACTCAACCCCGTCACTTTGGGCATTGAGCTGCAAAGTTTAAAAACTGCCCTTCATCAGTAAGATTTTGACAGTGTCTGATTTTGTCTTCCTGTGATTTTATTTGGACTTTTTTTTTTGGGGGGGGGGAGTTCCCCCAATTGTTTTAAGGTCTCTTCTTACTTAAATTGGTTTGCTGTTGATTTCAGTAGAGATTTTTTGCCCGTCATGTTTTTATATGTTTGTTTTTATCATTTGGAAAGAAATGGTTAAAGGGTAAATTAACAGCAAGGGGTGAATGCAGGTATTTGCAGGCCTCATTTCACTTGAGGATGGGGAATTGTACGTTCAGTTCACAGCTTCACAGAAAATGTGATTTTTAAAGAAACTTAAGCAGTCAATCCACCTTATACTACGTCAGACAAGTGGTCCATCTCACCCAACATTCTCCTCTGTAATCAGTGGGGGGGGGTTTCTCCAGAATTTCAAGCAAAGAAAAACCCTTCCCCCTTGAGACCCTCCAAGTGGAGATGCTGGGGATCGAACCAAGGACTTTCTGCGTGCAAAGCACATGCCTGGCCACTGAGCCAGAAAGAGAGAAGGATTCCACATAAGTGTTCCAGGAAGAAGTGCTCATTGGGGAGGAAACTGGAAACACCTGAGTCAACTGACCAAGACCACTGACTGAACACCTGCCCCTCCTCTTTTTGCAGGTAGTTTTAAGCCTGGGCTTGTCTGAAGGTATGACCGAAAGGGCCTCTTCTCTTAGCTTGGGGCCCTGTGTAAGCCAACACCAGTCCAGGATAAGGTTTCCAAATGGTCTGGAGAACAATGTCCTGTCCCGTGTTCCCTCTAAGCTGAGTTAGTGAGCTAGCTCACAGTTTTTTAGCCTCCAGCTCACAAATTTTTGTCTTAGATCAGGAAGGATGGCTCCAGAGCAAACTAATTTATCCAGTAGCCAAACTGCTTGCTCACAACTTTGATGCCAGTAGCTCACAAAGTAGAATTTTTGCTCACAAGACTCCACAGCTTAGAGGGACCATTGATCCTGTTCCCTTATTAATGTGTAGAAACAGGGAGTTGTCGCTTTTTGTAGCATGGAGGTAACAACATGAAGCCTCTACTAAAGAGACAGTCATTTTTTTTCTCTCCAGGCCTGTTGTCACCCCTAGTCCAGGACGGTCCTGTAAATCAACACCAGATTCAAGAGTACGCTGAGGGCTTGCTAAGTTGTGTATCTTGGTTTAAATTGTAATTGTGTGTTTGCATGCATTTTTGAGTCCCATTCCAGGCATAACAGGCCACAAGGAGGCCCAAGCAAAAAGGACATTTGGGGACACCGGTTCCTAAAGCATATCTGAGCCAGAGGATTAGGAGGGCTGTGGCTTAGTGGTGGAGCATAGGCTTGGCACACAGAAGGTCCCAGGTTCAATCCCAGGAATCTCCAATTGAAAGGACCAGGCAGTAGGTGATGGGAAAGACCTCTCTGCCTGAGACCCTGGAGAGCCACTGCCAGTCTGAATAGATGGACCAAGGGTCCGATTCAGTAGAAGGCAGCTTCATGTATTCATGTATTCATGTAATTGTATCCTGTCTGCTGCCCTTCCTATGGGAGTTTTAATTAAATTAAATTGGGGAATTGATGTCAGCTAGTTTCTTGGCCAGAAATGTTCTGGCATTGGCACCTTTTCGCCCTAGTGATTGCTGGCAAGAGACAGGGTAACACCAGCAGGGGATCCCCGGCCAATGGCTGGGAAATGGCAGCCCTAAAAATAGCAGATCCTCCAACTATTCCCATTTACCCCCTAGGCGTCCTCTCTTGTTTTCTAGCGCCTGCCCCTAAATAGGAAGACAGGAGAGGGGAAATGCCTTTTTAAAAATGCTGCTAGTGTAAATTACTGGTCATTCTGCATACTTCAGTTCCCTCTAGAAGTTAAACCACTGAGCGGAGGAGAGAGGAGGTGAAAGCATTCAGTCTCCAGTGAATATGCATGTACTCTAAGGCACCTTGTCATACCCAACCTGCCATTTCAGACAGTGGGCAAAGCTCATTTTGTGCTGTTGCTCACAGGTTGCAGGGAAACTGTGGTTTTTTTCCCCCTCTTACAAACAGCTTCCCCAAAGGCCTTCCTGGCTTTTAAAAGAGTTTTACTGCAGAGTAAATGAATACAGCTGAGCAGGCAGAGGAGAGCCTTCAGCAAATTCGTAATTGGGAGGCAGCGCCTCAGGCAGTGATCCTCGGCCTAAGAACAGAGCCCTTTCAACAGGCACGTCCCTGTTTTCATCTCTGAAATGTTGAAGGGTCTGGAACACCACTGGTGGAACTGCCTTTGAAACAAATGGCTGTTGCCCTTGAGAGGAAAGGCCATCAGTCTGATTACGCTTCTAACTCACTTTTCAACCAAAATTGGCTCCCAAAGCGGTTTACTTCAGAAACACTGCTGGCAAGCTGGTCTTGCATTGAGCCTCCTTCTCTTGCCCATCGCTTCCTGACGCTTATTCCCACTCTGGCTTCCTCTGCAGCATCTGGGTCCTGATTTGGCATTGTCTCTGCCTTGGGCCTTGTTCTACAGGAGAGCTGGCCCGGTCAATGCAGGCTGTAACCCTGCGAAGGACAGCCCTGTCCACTTGAACCCTAACAAGCAGAGCCTTCGTTCATAAGCCAAGCACCTTCAAAGGTGCTTTGACAACTCAGTGCCTACACAGAGGCAATGAGGCTTCTCTTTCCATGCAGAAGACCATCGGGCTTCTGTTTCCAGATCGGGGACATCTTTCATGCAGCAGCTTCTGTTTTTGACTTAAGAACATAAGAAGAGCCCTGCTGGATCAGACCAGTGGTCCACCTAGTCCAGCTTGTCTCACACAGCCGCCAACGGGCTCCTCTGGAGGTCCGACAACAGGGCATAGAGGCTGGGACAGTTCCACTGATGTTGGCTCCTTACACTTCTGTTCTGTGCCTTCAATGGCACAGATGTGCAGAAGCTAAGCAAGATCAGCCTTGGAAAGTGCTCGGATGGGAGACCAGACCACCACGGAAGTCCAGGGCGTTGCTGCCATAAATCGGGAGCAACTTGATGGCACTTTCCACCACCGATGCTCATTTCTGTGCATGAAGAGCTTCCCTCAGTGAGTCCTCCTGCCAAGCACCAAAGCAAGCTATGCCATTTTGTTGGGGGGGGGGGGGAAGCTTGGCAACTCTAAAGGTGATGGCAAGCTGCCTCTTCACAGTACCGTCTTCCCCACCCCACATTCTAAAAAGACAAGTATCTTTGGTTTTGATGACAGTGTTTTAAATCTTAATTTTTACTGTATTAGCTGATATATTCTGTATAAATGAAATGTTGTTACCCGCTGTTAAGTATGAGACTTAAGGCATAACAAGTGATTCAGCTTTATTTACAAGGTAGGACGGACACAGAACATGAGAGCAACAGGCTCTCTTTTAAAGTATCCGGGCTTGGCAGGCCACGCCCTTAGTTGAGATAAGAACCAATCAAAATATGAACATAACAACCAATTAAATCATTTCTCTCTGGCACCTTTCTTGTATCCTGATTGGACTGCTGCGCAGAGTATCCAATCAGCTTGCAGGAGTTACGATGCAAGTCTTAAATAGGAGATAGAATTCAAGCTCAGGCATTATGTATACCAATACATAACACCCGCCCTGAGCCCGCTTGCGGGAAGGGCGGGCTATAAATGTAAATAAATAGATTCATAAAAACTGTTAAAATACCATTCATAGGATTTTTAAAATATGTAAATTTTCATGTTTAATACACTCTTCCTGACCACAAGACTCCTGTAATATTTCTAGGTCCAGATAAAAACTAACAGAAAATTGCTGAATGCAATTTTAATACGAACAACAACATGTTGTACACCAGTCTCTAATATACTCAGCTCAAGGCCGTGTGATCTTAGGTAAAGCCAAAATCTGCCTAATCCCTAACCTGTGTGCTAAAACAGTCATTTTGGTTCCAAGCCCCAACCAGGTAAATAAAGACTTTTTAAATTTTTATTTTTTATTTTACTTCATTGGTATACCCCGCCTTTCTCTCCAATGAAGTTTACATCATTCTCCTCTCCTCCATTGTATCCTCACAACAAGCTCCCTGAGGTAGGTTAGGCTGAGAGTGTGTGACTGGCCCGAGGACACCCAGCGAGCTTCCATGGCATGAATAAGGACTCAAACCCAAGTCTCCCAGATACTAGTCCAACACTCTCAACCACTATACCACACTGGCTCTTTTAAGCTTTTTAAGCTGGACCTTCTCATATATGGGTAGGGGGGAATTTATTTACTTATCTTTTTTGCCATCAAGTCTCAGACAACTTATGGTGACCCCATAGATAAGGGACGTTCAAGGGAAGAGACGTTCAAAGGTGGTTTGCCATTGCCTGCCTCTGCATAGTGACCCTGGTATGCCCTGGAGGTCTCCCATCCAAATACTAACCAGAGCCAGTGCTGCTTAGCTTCTGAGATCTGACAAGATCAGGTGAGCCTGGGCTATCCAGGTAAGGGCTCGTTTACTTACTCAGGGCCAAACTATACATTTTTTAATTAGTTGGGTTAGGTTCACCCAACCAGACTCACTTTCTCTGTAGCCACATAGCAGCTGCAGGGGACTTATTTCCCCAAGAGCCACAGGGTCCAATTTGGATCGGGACTGCAGCAATAGGGGAGGAAGAACCTCTGCCTACCCCATCCCAGTGCCATTTCCCTGAGCTAAAACAGTTGTGGGGGGCATTATTTGCCCCATCGCAGGGCTGCACACACGCTGAATCATTTAAAAAATGCCATGTAGTTTGGCCCTTGTAATCTGCCTTTCTTGCGGAGACTCAAGGTGCATTACAAAATCAGAAAACAAACATGACAACGAAGAGTCAACAAAATCAGACAACAAACATGACATACCAGAAACAATCTAGGGGCTACAGTACAAAATTTAGAAAACAGTGCAGTACAGACAAGATGTTATAAACAATAAACAACACCCCCATCCCCTTTGTGAAAGCCCTGTAAGGATCGATTCCATTTTTGTACAACCCTCTTATTGCCAGAGGATATAGTGAGGGCCATAAGCATAGACAGCCTTAAGAAAGGATAAGATAGATTCATGGAGGACAGATCTACTTGTGGCTGCCAGCTATGGTGGGTGAGGTGTACCTCCATGTTCAGACGCAGTCAGCCTCTGAATCCCAGTGGCAGAAGGCAGCATCAGGGAAGGCCTCGGCCTCTATGCCCTGTTGTTCGCCCTCCAAAGGAACTGGTTGGCCATTGTGTGAGACTGGAGGCTGCACTAGATGGACCACTAACATCCAGCAGGGCTCTTATGTTCTCATCATCATAATAATACTGATCTTTCTTACAAAATTCCTGCAAAGACTACTGGGCACTGCATATTGTATGGTTAATCAGGCCCCTTAGTATATTTTTAATGTGACAATCAGCCTCAGGGAGGTGATGTTGGATTGGGGTCCTGGTGTGAAGAGAGTGAATTTAACTCTTTCCCCTCTGGGCTGTTCTCCCAACACAAACCAGGGATCCTCCTGAGCTGCTCTGAGCCCCTGTTAAGAAAAAACACAGATGCTGAGATTGTACTTGTTTGTTTTCCCCAGCCGGGGCAGCTAGCAGCAAATGGGGAAGAGCTATTTCTGGCAGGAAAACAACACATAAGAAAAGGGTTTGATTCCCCCTGACCCCTTCCCTTCCAGCACAGCTCCAATCTCAGCTGGGCCTCAACTCCGATAGTGACTTTTTAACTTTTATAACTACAGGGGGAGGAACCCATAACATAATGGCGAGCAGTCTGACCCTAAGGCCAGTGAGGATACCCTTTGGATTCACAAAAAAGAGCACTGTATAAACACTAGGGATCAAATCTGTGAGCTATTAACCAGGAGGTTCAATTGTAGCCAGTCTTTGGTAAGCATCTACTGAATCACAGAGAGACAGAATGAGACAGAGACCAGAGGATTAAAAGATAACATATTTCCAGTTACATAAGGCATGGAAACAAGAGAAGAGGTTGTCGTGCAGAAAGTATTTAACCCCTCGCCTTGCATTAGTGGCTACCATTGAAATACACCCCCCATCCGTGTCTGCAAGAAAACAGCAGTGGGTTTTATTTGCCCTCTCTGCCATGAGAGAGTTCAGGCTGCTATAGCGATTGGGTTTTTGCCTCCTTCACTGCCCTCCTTGCAAATAAAGTTGAATTGGGGGGGGGATGCAGCAATGCACATGAAATTTTCTGGTGACACCCCTGGACTTCAACACCACAGAACAAACGCTCCCTTTAAGATATGGAGCCTTGTGAGCAAAAATTCCACTTTGTGAGCCACTGGCATTAAAGTTGTGAGCGAGCCATTTGGCTACTGCATGTATTAGTTTGCCCTGGAGCCACCCTTCCTGAGCTAAGACAAAAATGTATGAGCCGGAGGCTAAAAAACTGTGAGCTAGCTCACACTGACTCAGCTTAGAGGGAACACTGCAAAAACATGTCTTCAAAAAGTTTTTTTAAGTGTTTTGTTTTTTCTTAATAGCAGCTTTTCATCCAAAATACTTGCAAATGGGCCATCTAGGACCTTGATGAGACCAACCTGCAGCTCAGAAGAACAGTGCATGCTTTCCATGCAGAAGGTCATATTGCATCGAAAGGGCTAGTGGAAGAACCCTGCACAGGTCTCCTGTTACTATTTCTAACAGGAATACCATTTGCAGGGAGGAGGAAGGAGATTCAGTGGAGCTGCAGAGCTAGTGGAGGGAGTTTTAATGTATCACACACACGTATCCCACCCTTCCTCCAACAAGTATCATAGCAGTCTCCATTCCTCATTTTATCTTCACAACCACCCTGTGAGGTAGGTAGGGCTGCCAACTCTGGGTTGGGAAATTCCTGGAGATCTGGAGGAGAAGTCTAGGAAAGACAAGGTTCAGGGCTGGGAGAGACCTCAGCAGAGTAGAATGCCATAGAGTCCAACTTCCAAAGCTGCCATTTTCTCCAAGGGAGCTCGTCCCTGTAATTTGGAGGTCAGTTGTAATCCTGAGAGATTTTCAGTCACCACCTGGAGGTTGACAACCTGGGAGGTACATTAGGCAGAGAGCAAATGACTTGCTCAAGGCCACCTGGTGATTTTCCATGACAGAGCAGGGATCTGAACCCAGATCTCCGAGGTCTCCATCCAGCATTCTTACAAACTCCACCATGCTGGCATCCTTAGCGCCACAGCTCTGATCTGATTATGGAAAGCCCCCCACAACTGATATGAGCATTTCTTAAAACACCCAAAACTGAATCATCCCTCATCCCTTGTTAGGGTTGCCAGGCTGCAGGCAGCAACCCCCAGGAGAATTTCAGGAGCGAGGACTGGCATGCTGATGCGATGCTGACACATGAGCCAATTTCCCTCCATTTCCTCCTCTGCCAGCACTTCAGGCACCAGTGGGCAAAATACGTGGGCTGGCAGGCAGTCTCCTGCTATAGTCAGAAAGATGCCTGCCTGTGCCTTTGGAGGGCAGTCGCCAATTGGAGTAGGCGTAGCAGGAATCACGGCCTTGGTTAGTACAGGTCAGTTCCCCGTGTGTTCCTCTTCCAGAGCCTCAGACAGGGACAATCTCTGTCCTTTTGTGCGCTATCATCATTTCAACAGGGTTTGCACACACCATAATCCCAGTGGAAAGTTTCCCTAAAAGAGCATCCCAACAGCTCTCTCTGAAGCCCCAGAGGGAACACCGATGCTGTGCCATGTGGTAAACATGATGTTTGAAAGCACCTTCAGAAATTGTTTCGAGATCCACTGGGCCTAATTATTCTGTTTACGGTATTCCATCCATCTCTAAAGTTAATCCCTGCAAATCCAGCGTAATTATCTCTGGTTGGAGGAACTTAACATAATCATGCTGTGACCCCAATTGGAACTGTATTTATAATCCAATCCAAAGTCTATTTACTATTTACTCAGAAGTAAACCCCTTAGGTTAATAGGCCTACACTCAAGTGTGTGCATGCAAAGGATTACTCACTTCAATGGGACAGTATGTGGGACTGAAGCATTAGTCAGAAGTCCCATTTGGTTCAATGGACTCTACTCTTGGGTTAATGCACTTGGAATTGTACTTTAGGGCCACAGGAGTAAGTCCACTGAATGCAATAGGGATTTTCATCCAAGTAAGCATGCAGAATATCAAACTGTAGGAGTACAATCCAATGAACTCTTACTTGAGTGTATTTCCCATTGAACTGAATGGGACTCCTTCCAAGAAAACAGGATCCAACTAATAACACTGTAGTACTATGCATGCCCACTTGGGTGTAACCCTCTTTGAATTCCATGGCACTTCTCAATAAGCACGCATTAAGATCAGGCTGCATGAGTAGAGGAGAAAAATACCATGGGATCTCCAGAGCATTTTTTGCCAGCACAGTGTTAGCTTTTGTTAAATTTGTGTTCCTGCCTGTTATTAAGTCTTTCTAAACGGTTTGAGTGGTAGAGCTCCTTTCTTCATTCTCAGGATTTTCCTTCAGTTTATTAAGAACTAAGCTTCAGTGGACAAAGATTATTGACATGGAACTACATCCAGATTCCTGTTCCCTACTGCTGGAAATATTTTCCTACTAATGTATACAATTTATTATTGGCAATTTTGTGGGTGGGTTATTCTTTTGCTATTTACCTTTTGGGCACAGTTTGTAATTTCTGAAGATGTTTTACATCTGTTTGCTACTTGTTTAATCTTCTGCGGAGTACATAATTGTGTGTGTTTTTATCACGGTGTGTTGTGATTTGGTTGGAATTGTTACAGGCCCATAAATGAAACATTAAAATTACCACTCATATGCATATATGTGTGCACATGTGCTGGGCTGGTTCCCTGACCAAGTAACCCAAGCAGCTGCTTATAGCACCAAACTGGCAGGAGACAGTGACATGGGAGAATACAACAGGCTTGGCTGGTGCCTGTCGTTTAAGAAGGGCTTCATCCAGCCTTGGACCAAAGCTGACTCTAAGCTGGTGCACAAAGTTTTAACCAGCAGCACAGGGATTTTTGCCACAGCCCACAAGTGAACTGAGAAGGCATTTTCCCCCTCCATTGGAAACACTGGGGACACTTTCTTCTAGGGTTCATAAAATTGAACCAATTGGACCCCCCGGTCCAATTTTTTTAAAAAAAAAACTTGGGGGAGGATTAAGGAGAGGCATCAGCAGTTATGCTGCAAGTCTAGTGCCTCTACCTCAAAAAACAGGCCCCTCGGAGCCCCAGATACTTCATAATGGTCTCCATAGGCTATAACGGAGCTGGGGGGGGAACTGATTTTACAAAGTTATGGAAATAGTCCTCTAAAAACCTAATTTACACGATAGTCAAATGTAACTCACAACTTTAATGCTACTAGCTTTTTTCACTCATGAGGTCGAATTTTTGGTCACAGCACTGTGGAGCCAAGAAGGAACATCGCCTTGGACCCCACTTGGATGGCATGAAAGGTGGCAATTCACAGCTTGAGCCAACCTTGTGTGACTAAGAATCTGTCTGAAATGTTATCTAGAATCAGTTACCCTGCCTTTCTTTCTTCCTCCAGCATCCATATAATCACTCAGCCCTATTCACAAATATGGAATTTACTTCCTTCAAATTAAGGGAGGGGACAACCCGCTTGCAATTCCCCCAGCACAGTGTTCTGCCTTCCCTGCAAAAGCCACTTTCACTTTATTGCCATGTGTCTACAATCATTTGAGCTTCTTTTTTTAAAAAGCATCCTGTGCTCTGGCAGGTATTAATGCAAGATGTTCTGTCAGTGGCAGTAAAGAGGGCGAGACGGTCCCTCTGATGGCCCATCAACACCCAGAATCACTTCCAATAATTACAGCTCCACTCCTTGCAAAGTAAACACTCTGCTAATACGGCCAAATAAATCTCTCTTCCTCATCCCCACTGCAAAAAAAAAACACACACCCAATCTCAACTCCAAAGCCTTTCAAGAACAGCATCCGGTTGCCAGCAAGCAATCCCTCACCTTAAAAGGTTCGCTTCATAAAAAAGCAGGCAGCTAGGAGAAGAGAGAGAGATCCAAGAGCTGATGAGAGCCAGCGTCTTGCAGCGACTTCATTATAAAGGCGCTTGTTAACGCTTTTGAGGACGGTTTGCAGTGAGATGTGATGGAGGACGGATGGAAGGCAGGCAACCAGAAGAGCAGACAACAATGGGCATCTATCCTTCTATTATTCATATGCATTGATGGGCCTATGCTGGAGTCACCAACCTCCAGGTGGGGCCTGGAAATCTCCTGGGATTATGACAGATCTCCACACTACAGATATCAGTTCCCCTAGGGACAACAGATGGTTCACAGGGTAGAAGAAGAGGAGATTGGATTTATATCCTGCCCTTCACTACCCAAAGGAGTCTCAGAGCGGTTTACAATCTCCTTTCCCTTCCCCTCCCCACAACAGACACCCTGTGAGGTAGGTGGGGCTGAGAGAGCTCTCTGGAGAACTGCCCTTGAGAGAACAGCTCTGAAAGAATTTATGACTGACCCAAAATCACACCAGCAGCTGCACGTGGAGGAGTGGGGAATCAAACCCGGTTCTCCCAGATTAGAGCCCACGCTCCTAACCAATACACCAAACTGGCTCTCAAACTGGGTAGACTATATCCCACTGAGGTCCCTTCACAAACCCTGCCCACCCTAGGCTCTCCCCCCCCAAAATCTCCAAAGAATTTCCCAACTCAAAGTTGACTATGTGCAACATAATCTTATATACATCAAGAAAAACAAGTTTAAGTGAAAAGTACTGAGACTGATGAGTCCGTAGAGTGAAATCAGCTCATACTTTTATTTGAAGATCAGGAACAAGATTAAACAAGTAGCAAACTAGGAAAGCTGCCAGGTGGCAATGCCCTGCTGGGCCACCAGCAGCCAGGAGCAAACTGATTGAGTCAAGCGGGGAGTTGGCGGGAACACTAGCCTTGGCGTGCCAGCAACCCCCCAGGAGGTTTCTGTGGGCAGAGACACTGAAATGTGCATCACTTCATCATGCAACATCACTTTCAACAGGAAACCAGAAGTGACATCATCAGTGCCAAGGTGATGCTCTAGGAGCCCACCAAAACTCTATGGTAAACCATAACATTTCAAGGGAATCCTCGAGCTCTGTCCCAATGTGATGGCGTCACTTCTGGTTCCACAAGAGAAGTGACATCGCATGTTGAAGCAATGCTATTCCCTCCAACCCCATTTTCCCCACACCGGGCTACCAAGCAGCAATAGCAGGGGGCCAGGGCAGCCCTGTGGGAGATCCAACAGCTCTATGCTGCGATCCTAATAGCAGCAGGTGTCGGCCAACCCACTGGGCAAGCCTGTACCTGTTTATCATGGCCTAAACCATAGGACAAAACCAGTGGCCCCTGAGATCCTGAAGTCTTTCTGACCTAAAAATGGGAGCCAGCTTGGGGCCCACTTCATGGACACCTCAGATCGTTCTCAGAACTTCATGAAGGAAATAATCTTCTTTTGATCGACCCTGAAAACTGCAGGTTTTTGCTGTAGGTGCTAACTTGATCATCCAGTTTTAAGTTTATTACCTTCTTGATAGTTTCTTGCAACAATTTTTTTCGTAACTTTTACTCTTCAAGCTTCGGACAATTTTTCAAAAGCGATCCTCCTTCATTCCAACGTTACTTCCTCGTCCAACATCCTTTAAGTCAATTTAACCTCTTTATTTAGCTTTACGTTCCTTTCTTCTATTTTTTTAAAAAAGCCTAGAAGTTTCTTCAGTGCTTGCAATGTCTTTCTCTGTCATTTCAAAGCTCAGTTTTTGAAACGGTGGATATTAATTGCCAGATTTCAGGAAGGTCCCCTGCTTCTGTTTCAAGGAAACAGCTTTGACAATCTGAGCTGTTTCCTGTTCTGCTCTGACCTGGTTTTCAGCTTTTAATGATGGGATCTGCACACCTTTTTGACCACTGCCACCTTTGCAAGATTTCTCAGGAGAATGGCTTGTTTGATCATCTTCAGCAATGTTAACAATCCTATATATCAGCCCTAAATTCTGTTAGACCAGCTTAGATCAGGGTTTTTGATCTTCATTTTTATGTTTATTATACACTACAGCTGGGGATGAGTTTGGAGATGGTAATATTAGGCCTGATCCTTGCTATTCCAGCTATGATTTCCTCAATTTATCCCAGCTGGCTTCTTGAGATGGAGACCTGTGCTATTGTTTATGTACATTGATGGCATACTCCCCAATTGTCCTTATTTTCCAATACCACTCTGGCAAACCATTCTGTTCCATTCCCCCCCTCTTTATGCCTGGAGATGAGCGCAATAGCTCAATTCCGTTCATTTATTTGTTTCTGATTTTTCCTCCGCACTGCATTCTGTTCCTCCCTCGTATTTGTTGAACTAGAAGAATTTAAAAAAAAATATTTAGAGCATGAGCAATTTGCACAATTTTCAGTTCCTTCTTCTCATTTGCATCTTTCCTACCCTCTGTGCAACTACTGCACATGGATAAAGTGTTGCAAAAGAAAAAAAGCAGTCTTGGCATGACCATACACATGAGTGCACAGACTCACTAAACATGCACATGCACTCCTGGCAACAGTGAAAAACCATTAAAATGTTCATACAACTATACAGACACATTGTTTGTTGCAGGGTTATATCAACACACCTTTTGTTTATTTGTTTATTTTATTGAATTTATCAACTGCCCTCCCCGGTGGGACCGGGCTCAAAGCGGTGTGCAACATAATTTTATACACATCAAGAAAAACAAGTTAAAACTAAGTGAAAAGTACTGAGACTGATGAGTCCGTAGAGTGAAATCAGCTCATACTTTTATTTGAAGATCAGGAACAAGACAACTTTACCCGGCTCGCAGGCCGGTTTATATCCCCTGAAAACCCCACACCCAAAACACAAGTCATTGGCTATTTACAGTGGCTGAGAGTTCCATAGGCTCTCAGCCGGGAGTCTAACCCTCTGATTGGAGCGGGCTAGGATCCGCTGAGTCCTTTGTTCAGGTGAGCGAAACTCAGACATTTTGCCTGACCGCGTGGCTTCCTTGCCTCACATGCGGTCAGGTCTGATTGCATTATGTCTGATTGCATTACACTAAGTAAAACAGTAAAAACATACTAGTCCAGTTTACAAAGATGGTGCTAAAATCCTAACAGCACCACTGCCTCATGGGAAGAGGGCAGGGGAGATGGGAGTGCCAAGACAGAGCCGTCACTGTCCTCAACTGAATAACTGGAGGAAAATCTCTCTGCCTTGCACGCCCTGCAGAACTGTAATATATCCGACAGGGCACAGATGTTACCCAGTAGAGAGTTCCACCAGGCTGGAGCCAGGGCAGAGAAATCCCTGGCTCTGGTTGAGGATTGCAAGGGAGGGTAAAGAACAAGGCAAAGGCACCAAACAAGAACTGAAAGCTGTGGCAAACTGCACAGTCACACAACATTTGGAAACTTAAAAACTGAAACAAAGGAGAATGTTTAAAGCACATCACACGCACTTAAGAAACAAGGCAAGGTAGTTCAGAACTTCAGAATCTAAGAAGGCATTCAGACACAGCCTTCTTTTTGCCTTTCAGGGATGCCTTGTATTTGTGCTGCTCTCATGACTGGCTGGTGTTCTCACTCTTCGAGGCACAGCTTGCATAGACATAAAGAGCAGGTGTAGCTGCTGAACAACAGCAGTCCTCTAGTGCTCTTCAGCCCCTGAGGTGGGACTAGGTTTGCCAGCTGCCTACCCCTGAAGAGTATTTGCCTGCCATCGTGCTCATCTGTCCACTGCTGCTGATGGTTGCACTGGAAGCAAAGGAGGTGGGGAATGCAGTCCAACTCTAGAAGTCACATCACATTTGGGTGATGCTCTAAGAATTCCCCCCAAATTTCTAGGGATTGCCCCCAAATCTCTCTGTACCGCAGAGACATGGGGAGGTCCTTAGAGTGTCAACAGGAAGTGATACCACTTCCACGGTCAGATGCAGACCCACTCCAAAAATATACTGGGGGTCCAGGCATGGGCTTAGCAACTCTGGATCTCAAGCCCCTATAGAACTGCCATGTTTATTGCTGCTTTGAAGGAGGGCCTGATGCTAGTGAGCATGTGTCAAGGGCAAAGTGACATGTTTCCACCCTCTTTTGCCATGCAGGGTTGAGAGGAGCAGTAGAATGTAAAAGGAAGGGTGCTTAAAGAAGGACAGGACATCACTATTATGGCAAGTATACGCCACAGTTCACTTCTATAATGATCTGTGGTGGCCATTCAGAAACTTAAATGGTGGTGGAAATTGCCATCAAGTCACAGCTGACTTATGACAATCCCAAAGGGTTTTCAAGGCAAGAGACGTTAAGAGATGGTTTGCCATTGTCTGCCTCTGTATCATACCCCTGGTATTCCTTGGAGGTCTCCTATCCAAATACTGGCCAGGGCCGACCCTGCTTAGCTTCCGAGATCTGACGAGATCAGGCTAGCCAATACAGTCCATAAGAATTAATAATAAGAAGAAGAGATTGGATTTATACCCCGCCCTTCACTTGGAGTCTCAGAGCGGTTTACAAACTCCTCTCCCTTCCCCTCCCCACAACAGACACCCTGTGAGGTAGGTGGGGCTGAGAGAACTCTAACACAAACTGCTCTTTCTTCAAGAACAGCTGTGCCAGAGCTTGTGACTGACCCAAGGTCACATCAGCAGGTGCAAGTGGAGGAGTGGGGAATCAAACCCAGTTCTCCCAGATTAGAGTCTGCACACTTAACCACTACACCAAACTGGCTCTTCCAACACGCTGCAGATGTTCCAACTGCCCTCAAAATCCTACCTTCTGTATTTAAAATTCTAACGATACACAGAGTTTCTATGTACCCAGCAGGATGCTGCTTGGTGCTTTGGTGTTGCCAAGGTATCACGAGAATTTCCTCTCACTTCTCTCCCCTCTCCATTTTCTCATCTCTCCGCCATCCAACTGCCACTATCTGTTCCTTCCAGCTTTCCAAAAACCATGGCAACAAAAGTGTAGAACTGTGGATGCTCCCTCACCCCTTTTTACCCACAGAGAACATCCTGAATCTGCCACATAATGGCTGCGATCACACACACTAAATAACCCACTTTCAATACATTTTCCAACTGGATTTTGCCAGTTCACACCACACAATCCAGTTGGAAAGTGCACTGAAAGTGGATTATTTAGTGTGCGTGATCACAGCCTTTAGTACAACTCAGGGGTTGCCAACCTTTTTGAGCCTCCGGAATTCTCACACAGGGTGATGGGTACAACTAGAAAATGGCTGCTGCAGGAGGCGAAGCCAAACACAAAACAGTCCACCCTCCAAAACATCCATTTCCCCCAGTGGAACTGATCTCTGTAGTCTGGAGATGAGCTGTAATTCCAAGGGATCCCTAGGTCCCACCTGGAGACTGGCATCCCTACCTCCTCATGGAGCCTGCTGGGAGCCTGCTTGGACCAGTCATGATTCTCTCAGAACTCTCTCAGCCCCACCTGCCTCCCAAGGTGCCTGCTGTGGGGAGAGGAAGGGAAGGTGATTGTCAGCTGCTTTGAGACGCCTTAGGGTAGAGAAAAAAACAGGGTATAAAAACCTAGTCATCTTCTCCTTCACCATAGCACCTGTTTAGTGGAGATATCCACCACTCTTTCCCAGACTTTTAACAGTGCCCATAGGTTTGAAGAACCCTGCCTTGGGGAATTAACACTGGGCCCTGCGTAGCATTGCCAAGAGGCCTACGGAAAACAGGTCCTGTGCCCTTAAACAGAGGTTTCATGTGTGGAAATAGGCCATTGAGGCTTTTCATGGCATGGAGGTAAATAATATCGGACAATAAATAACATCCTATTAAGCCTCTGTTAAAGGAACAGGACATTTTTCTCCAGGCAAACTGAGTCCTAGGTCTGAAGACTCCGAAAACCACAGCTCTACAGAGTGCATTCAAGGACTTACATCAAAGAAAACTAGAGGCAATTAAGAATGTTTTAAGTCCAAAATCATGTAAATAGTATTTTATACATAAAGGTACGGTACACTTTTGTAACTGAGTCTGTCTTTTTGCCCAGTCCAGATTCTGCGCTGCTAGATTCAGGCGGGCAGCAGTGTTGGTCTGAAGCAATAGAACAAAGTCTGAGTCCAGTGGCACCTTCAAGATAAAAACAACAAAGTTTAATTCTGGGTATAAGCTTTCACGCGCATGCAAACTTCATCAGATACCTATGCACACGAAAGCTTACAGCCAAAATTAAACTTTGTTGGTCTTAAAGGTGCACCCGGGCTCAGACTTTGTTCCACAGCCTGTACTGTGTGCTAAGGCAAGCACCACCACCCCGGCAAAACTCTAACGTGTGAGTTTTCTCCCTTGTAGGCCCCGCATAAAAATTGGTTGCAGCTCAGATGCATAACACATAACATAACCCCTATAAAAATTAAGCTTTGAAAAATCCCCTTCTCTCTCCGCACTCACCTGTATCTCGGAAGGGAGAAAATATCCTGGGACTCTGCCAGCTTTCTTCAGAAGCTTCCTTCGCCTCTCTTCAGAAGCGGGAATCTCTGGAGCCCCGTTCAGCTCCATTCCTCTCCCGGCTCGCGTCCTGAAGTCTTAAAGGGCAACACACATGGCTGATTTCTAACAGCACGGATGACATGGGCAGGAGCTCTGTGGCGCCAAGCAGTGCATGGCCCACGACATAAGGTTTCCAACAGGCATGGAGGAAAACATCCTGCCCCTTTAACAGAGGCTTAATAGATGGAAATGAGCACGGCGTGGATGAAGATGAATGACTTCAGGTGGTAAATAACATCCCATTAAGCTTCCTATTCAAAGGACAGGAGGTGGTTTTTTTCCCTCCAAGCAGTTGACAACCCTACTAGCACTGCAGTACTCAAGGCACCTTCTGAGTCGCTGATCACATATTTAGAGAATACAGCGAAAGGTTGCCACCCTCCAGGTGGGGCCTAGAGACCAGGTCCTTTTCTTTCTTTCTTTCTTTCTTTCTTTCTTTCTTTCTTTCTTTCTTTCTTTCTTTCTTTCTTTCTTTCTTTCTTTCTTAAAAAGAAGAGGTGCTGGAACTCTCAAGAGGGAAATTAAGTTTTCGATCTGTATACTGAAAACTCATGAACTTTTCAACATTTTAAAAAGAGTTTTGTCAAAGAGGGTCTGGAACTTTGTTCTGGCTCCTTCCCCCAGAAAAAAGGCCCTGCTAGAGACTAGTCCTCAGACAATAGAAAATGGAGAAAATGGCTGCTTTGATGGGTGGCATTTCACCCTTCTGAGGTCCCCAAGCCCCACCCTCCCCAGGCTCTCCACCCCAAAAATCTCCAGGTGTTTCCCAGCCCAGAGCTGGCAATCCAAATAGGGTGTGTTGTAGTCATGTCCTTAATGTCATCTGTGAAGTGTTTGCAAAGTATGGGATGGAACTTTACCAGTAAACTAGGGGCAGCCCTACTGTTAGGCAAGCAGGTTTGTGAATTTTGATTCCATTACCATATGTAGTAGATTTCAAGGATATTCTTACACTGGGCAACCGGATGTTTTTAAAGGCCTACAGACCAATGAGCTGAAGGCTCTAACCATTGCTGCCTCACAGCAACACACTCAGAGACATGCTGCCTTTGAACACAGAGCTAGCGTAGCCTCGTGGTTAGAGTGTCAGACTTTAAACAGTTTAGCCGTGATTGTAAGACCAATCTATTAAAAGTCAATTCTGATAAAACTAAGAGGATAGGTTTAGCAAGAGGCCCCATTTCCATAAATGGACAATGGATGGGAAATCGTTAGAGCAAGTGTCCTCTTTTAAATACCTTGGCGTAATCTTTCATAGCTCTGGTTCCTGGTCAGCACATATCGAGTAGGCAAAGAGGAAATTTGAAAAGGTTATTCTTGATATCTTTAGATTCTGTAGAATAAGGGGAGGCTATTTGCTACCTCCAAAGTTAGAGATCTATAGGTCCAGGGTATTGCACAGGTTATGGAGCCCCAATTTGGGGGATTAGAAATTTGCAATCATTGGATGTCATCCAGAATAAGTTTATTGGTATGCAATAAGTTTATTGGTGTTGAATTGGTCCCCAATTCAATACCAGCAGCCATAGTCAGACCAGAATTGACTCTGCTGCCAATACTGGCCTTAGCCCAGAAAACTATCATCAGTTATTGGTTGAAAATTCAGTTTGATTTAAGTTCAAGTTTCTTAACCACAACCTACAAGGAAGGGAAAAGTAAACTGTGGAGGAGTTATACGTTAAATCTGGTAGTGAAACTCAGATACTCAGATGATTATTTAAGAGCTGATTTGACTTTTTGCTGCAAAGCAATTAATAAAACAAAGACTGCCAGATAGAAGTGCTCCGATGGATGCCACATTGCTAAGTACCTCGAGGATCGCTCCCCTTTATAAGTAACTTGCACCTTCTCCTTTAATCC
This sequence comes from Gekko gecko, assembly GCA_029375565.1. Lineage (NCBI taxonomy): Eukaryota > Metazoa > Chordata > Lepidosauria > Squamata > Gekkonidae > Gekko > Gekko gecko. The sequence goes on along the minus strand of JAPDNY010000012.1, from coordinate 25,337,205 downwards.
TTCCATTTTACTTTACCAATTTATCAGATTCCAAGCATAGGAAAGCATTTCCCAAAGAACGGTCAGATACCTTACAATTGGTGGTGCTAAGGGGCTGCTGTGAGGGGTCCCATATAAAGAACATGTCTGTACTTGTGACCAGAAATCTTTTGAGGATCTAGGCCATGTGGTCTTCCACTGCCAAAGATTTGCATTAGAATGCGAAAGGTATCTTGGAATGTTTTGTTACAATATCCAGGGAGAGCGGACAATGACAGATTAATGATATTGCTTGCCAACAAAAATAAATGCTATTGTGATTGCTGTATTATAGTTCTGACAATGCTTTTGTTATTTGTGGGTGTTATTCGCTAATGCCAGGGCTATTTTTGGGCAGGAACGCACAGGAACAGAGTTCTGGCTGGCTGCCAAGTTGGCCACACCCAGCAGGGACTCATTAGCATAATAGGCCACACCCAGCAGCAGACACTCATTAGGACTGGCTACATTGGGGTGTGTGGCCTAACATGCAAAGGAGTTCATGCTACAAAAAAAGCCCTGGGTTTTTACAACAAACCAGGTAAACAGAATAAGAAGCAAAAGGTGGGTGTGGCTGGATGACCACACTTCCTGTAACATGGGGGTGTGGCCTAATATGCTAATGAGCTTGCTGTCTTGGGTGTGGCCTATTATGCTAATGAGTTCCTGCTGGGCTTTTTCTACAATGCAATGAGCTAATGCAGTAAAGTTTGTGTATGTAACACAGGCAATAAAAAAAGGATTTAAAAGGGGTGTCAGACTGGAAGGACTGTATTCCATTTTCCACTCTGCCATGGAAGTTTGCTAGGAAACCATGGGCCAGTGACTCTCTCTCACTCTAAGCCTTGTTATTGTGAAGATAAAATAGCAGACAGGAGAGCAGTGATGTAATCAGCTTTGGACACTCATTTGGGAGGACATGAGTATAAATTTAAAATATAAAAGTAAACAAGGTTTCATTTTGTAATCATAGAATCATAGAGTTGGAAGGGACCCCCCAGGGTCATCTAGTCCAACCCCCTGCACAATGCAGGAAATTCACGAATATCTCCACCCCACACACCTCCGGTGACCCCCGCTTCATGCCCAGAAGATGGCAAAACAACCTCCAGGATCCCTGGCCAAACTGGGCTGGAGAAAAATGGCTTCCTGACCAGTATTCCCTCTAAGCTGAGTTAGTGTGAGCTAGCCCACAGTTTTTTAGCCTCCAGCTCACACATTTTATGTCTTAGCTCAGGAAGGACGGCTCCAGAGCAAACTGATTTATGCAGGAGCCAAATGGCTCGCTCACAACTTTAACGCCAGTAGCTCACAAAGTAGAATTTTTGCTCACAAAACCCCACAGCTTATAGGAAGCAACTGACCCCAAAGAGGCGATCAGCATTTCCCTGGGCATGTAAGAAAGGGCCATGAGAACTAAGCACTGAAGCAACCCTTCCTGCCCTCCCTCTCATGATCTGCCTAAGTTCACGGAACTAATAGCCATTCATGGAACTTTCCTCCATAAACTTCTGTAACCTCCAACTAGTCTCGGTGGCTGGCACACCCTGGGGCAGTGAATTCCACAAGTTAATGGTGTGTTGTGCAAAGAAGTAGTACCTTGTGCCTGACTTGAATCTACTACTGTTCCCCAAGCATTCCGGTATCCTGGAGAGGGGGAAAGTTTCCTTTCTATTCACTTTCTCTTCCCTTTGTCTTCGATCACATCACCCCTTAGTTGTCATTTCTCTACTCTGAAAAGCCCCATAAATTTTAGCGTTCTTTGCAAGGAAGATGTTTGCAATGTAAATCAACACACACCTAATGAAGCCATAACATATGACCACAAAGCATATGTACTGCCCTCTGTCACAACCACCATACCCTTCCTCCTCCTTAGTTCCGCATTGACCTGTTGTTGATGCTAGATGGTAGCAATAGGTCCCCGCAGACCTTTTCACTGCTGGTGCTGATGGGGCAGAAAACAGCTTTCAATACTATTCTAAGAGGCTTTAATGATCTCGGCACCGAAAGACCTCCCAGGGTTGCTTCATCAGAAGTGTGAACTGTTGGCCACCCACCCGCTCTTCACCCACAAAGCAGCATCTCGAAGAATCCAAGGACCAATTACACTCTGTTTCTCTCTTTTCTCCGGGAGGTTAATGGGTCGTGTGACGGTGCGAGGCACGATCGAGTTGAACGAGACCACGGAGGGAAACTGGCTCGCCTAAGGACATCCGTTCCCATAATCTGCTTTTCTTGCCTGGAAAGAATCGTGCGTGATTTTGATATCTTCATTTATGTGTTATCTCTTTTCTCCAGATGCAGCTGGCATCCAAAGAGGCTCAGAGGAATCCCAAACTAAGACAAAGAACAAAATGCATATCTCATCAGACACTGGACAGTCTTAGCTAGCAGGCAATGGGGGGCAGCTGCTAAGGGGCCCCCATTGCCCATACTCCCACCCCCAATGGAGAAGGGTAGACAGCTTGGTGACAGTGGCTGCTGGCACTCGCCCCGTCCAAGGCTTGGGCAGCTGGCTTCCAGCAGCAGCAGTTCCACCCACCTCACATAGGGCAAGGACCACCCCTAATTTGGACCCCGGGGTAGGTGCAGCTGGGGTCCCAGCAGGGGGCGGCAGTGTTTCTTGGGGCCCATCCTGCCCAAGGTCCCAGAATCCCCCTGGTCATAGGCAGCAACCCTGCTTTTACCTCGCTCTTCCTCCAAGGAGCTTAAGCAAATGTTTTCTCTGCTTCTTTATTTATTGTATCCTCACAGCAGCACTTGTAAAGCAGGTTAGACTATCTGTCTAGTACATTTTTATCCTACCCTCCCTCCGAGGAAGCAGCCTGGATAGTCTGGCGTAGCTTGGGCTCGTCAGAGTTTGGGAGCTAAGCAAGGTCGACCGTGGTCAGTAGTTGAATGGGAGGCCACCGAGGAAGAAGGGGCTTGCTACGCAGGGGAAAGCAATGGTAGACCACCTCGTCTCTTGCCTGAAAGTCCCATGGATGGGGTTGCCATGTGTCAGTTACAACTCGATGTGATGTGATCTTCTTCTTGTGGGGGAATATCCCAAACTCCGTGGGGTTCTTTTCAATGGATGGCTAGGGAACTCTGGCTTCCAGAGGAAAAGGACCAGAGACAGCAATAGCTTAAAACTCAAACTGTTCATTAACTCTTTGAGAGCATACACAAGTAATACCTAATAGCATATAAAAGTCTCAATACCCGATACAGTGTACACTTTTAGAAAGCACAGGAAACATTCCTGGACTGCAGGACCAAGACCCTCACACACACGGGTGGGGTGTCGGCTGAACAGTCCAGAACAAAGCCCAAAGCCACGTTTTTATACTCTTTCCAGTCTACAGGAGCGAATGGAGGCGTCAATCCGGAACGTATGAGGCCAGCCCACTGTATGGTGATAATATGAACTTTTGCTAGCGTGAACTTTTACCTAGATATATTTTATTAACTGGGATGTCAACAAGACCCAGACAGCTAGGGCATCGCCATAGAGGAGTATGTTTAGGCTTTGGAGCATGGCACTTGGAGAACAGGGGATGTCATATGAATTCAGGCAAAAGTGCATTTACAGGGCAAGGCCTCAGGTTTTACACCTAGGCTGCCAGCAAAAAAAAGCAAAGGCTTATGGGACTTCAGAACCAAGAAACCAAAGTCAGCTCTAGCAAAACCTACATAGCACAGAAGAACAGAAAGGCCCAGGCTCATTGAACCCCACATTCTGCAGCACTTCTCATCCAGGGAGATTGCAGTGGTGTACTTGGTGCCCTCTTCCTTAATTTATCCTCACAACAACCCTGTGAGGCAGAGACAGAGAACAGGAATTGGCCCAAGGCCATCCAGTGAGTTTTCTGGGGGTGTGGTATTCAGGCGTAGGTATTCAGGTGTGGGTCCAACACGCTCATAGCTGCAGCACAGTGTCTCACTTAGAATATGGGAGGCATCAATCTATATGACAAGGCTGAGAGCGCTTCTGTTATGGGTAGCCTGCATGAGCAGCAGACCCGGCAGGAGCCTTCCTGCTCGGGAGAGATGAAAGCCACCAATCTCTTTCCCGGTTGCCGTTAACGTTGGCATAATATCCTTCCCGCTGCCAACTTCGGCTCAGCAGGTTTGCCGCAAAATTCATTATCAGACACTGCAATCACCGTCACCTTTATCGCATTCTGCGTTTGCAATAATTAGACCTATAAACGCTGATTTATAAAAATGACAAACAAGAGTTCCCAGTAAGGGGGAGGGGGGGAATGGATTCTCTTTATTGCGCAGCTTGTCACAGAGGCGAGGAACAAGCGCAAGGAAACAGGCAGCGAGCCGTCATTTGAATTTAGGGCAAAATTAAAGAATCCCTCCTTCTGGGAACTTCCATTTGGCTTCTCTCCGCCACTCAAAAAGAAGTACAAAGCTTTCCAGAAAGAAGGCACCCCGGATGACACAAAGTTTTAATTCCATTTTTTTATATAGCTTAACTATTTTATCTTTTCCCACAAAGCAGGGTGAGGCAAAGGGGGAAGACAGGCCTGAAGTTGTCACAGTGGATTCTTCACCTGTGGTCTGAGCCCAGCGACGCGACTTGCCTCGGATGCCTACGTGCCAACCAGCTGAACTCTGTTTCAGCCAGGTGATCTGCCTTGGGGGAAACAATTTGTATGTGGCGTATGCATTCATTTTCACTTCCTTTTTAAAAATGCAAAGCAGTTGCACGAAAAGCTCCATGAATTTGGTGGCGGAGAGAGGGGTAGCACAGGTGCTAGCCAATCAGCGCCATCCGCAGCTGCCTTTTCTTCATTCAAGATGGAAAAGCTGCAAGATATGCTATTCCAGAGCTTCCCTTATGCACAAGAGAAAAAGATACCTTTGCACTGAAAGTGCATGTATGCTTTCAGACTGTACTCCCCAATGCTCCCTCTAAGCTGTGGAGTCTTGTGAGCAAAAATTCTACTTTGGCCCCGTTTACACGGAGCATTTGCCCCGCTGAAGGCATGGTAGGCCTGTGGACTTTCTGTGTGCAATCACACCGGCACATCTGGGAGGCGTAGCACTCCCGTGGCCAACCCACAGCTTCCCGTGGAAAATGTGGAGTAAAAAACTACTAGGGTCGAAGCACTAGTTTCCGGAAACCCTGGGACAAAGGCTGGCATCTGATAACAGGAGCGCCAGTATCCCGCGGCTTCCGATGCCCGCCCATGTCCCGGGGTTTCCGGATGTTGTAAGTTTCCATGGGATGCGCACCAACGCTGAATAGCGCATGTGCACATGCAAGACACCGACAGCGGCCTGCCCCCCCCAACAGTGCATGTGCACTTCGCAACAGCGCGGCTTGCGTGGTCTGCTGCACCGTTTTTTGCCACGCTGCAGCAGCGTGATATGATCGGCGCTCGGACCTGGAGCATGGCAACCCGGTGGTCTGCGTGATCGGGCTACCATGCCTTATTTTGCTCCAGGGCGAACTGCCACACCTCCCCCCTGCGTTTTCTGGCCCGTATGACCGGGCCTTTGTGAGCTACTGGCATTAAAGTTGTGAGCGAGCAATTTGGCTACTGCATAAATTAGTTTCCTCTGGAGCCATGCTTCATGAGCTAAGACAAAAATGTGTGAGCCGGAAGTTAAAAAACTGTGAGCTTGCTCACACTAGCTCAGCTTAGAGGGAACACCTTTGTCTTCTCCCAAAGAATAGACAAGGGATGCTGCCTTATCCTGAGACAGTCATCCTGATTGGCAGTGATTCTCCACTTTCTCCAGCACAGGCCTTTCACTACCTGATCCTTTTCAACTGGAGATGCTTGGGATCAAACACGGGACCTTCTGTGTGCAGTCTCTGTGCTTAACGCTAAGCCACAGTCCCTTGCCTAAGACCACCTCCCAAGACTTCACACAGCTTGGCTTCAAAGCATGCCCTACCATTTCCCATTATTCTTACCCAATCGCTAATGTGGCTGATGGCAGCATCAACCCATAACCAGAAACACTGGGGAGGACATCATAAGTTCTAGATGTGACAGAGGTACCAAAGGTTGCTCGGATGGAGAAGCAAAGAAAAGCTGATCTCTGCCCCATCTGTGCACACACACACATCCTTTTCATCACTTTGCTTAACTGCTAGCATTTATATTCCCAGATCTCTTCCAAGAACTGACAGAACACATGCACATCTGGAAATCAGAGCCATCTAATCTTATTAAGTCTGCCCCTCCAATCTTCTGCTCTTCATTTCAAGTCGGCTACAAACTGCAGGGCTGAGCTTTTCCATCATGCCTCCAAAACCTTCTCTCTCTCTCCCTCCCTCCCTCCCTCCCTCCCTCCCATACACACTTTTGTTTATTTGTATTAAGCATCTGGCCTGATGAAGAGTTCTGTGGCACTCAGAAGCTTGGTCTCTCTCTTGCAATAATTTGAAGAAGAAGAAGAGAGTTATACCCCGCCCTTCACTTGGAGTCTCAGAGCGGCTTACAAACTCCCTTCCCTTCCCCTCCCCACGACAGACACCCTGTGAGGTAGGGGGGGCTGAGAAAACTCTAACACAAACTGCTCTTTTTTTCAAGCACAGCTGTGCCAGAGCTTGTGACTGACCCAATGTCACATCAGCAGGTGCAAGTGGAGGAGTGGGGAATCAAACTCGGTTCTCCCAGATTAGAGTCCGCGCACTTAACCACTACACCAAACTGACTCTTTGGGTTGTCCTTTAAAAAGTCAGAAGTTAAGCAGGGTTGGCGCTAGTTAGCACTTGGATGGGAGACCTCCAAGGAAGACCAGGATCGCCCGGCAGAGGCAGGCAAAATGGCAAACCACCTCTGACTGTCTCTTGCCTTGAAAATCCGATGGGGTTGCCTGTTGCCACAAATCAGCTGCGACTTGATAGCAAAAAAAAAAAATGTTGGTTGGTCCTTTCTTGCCGTTTCAGGGGAGAACACCAGATGGCAGCAGCACTGCATTTGTCGGAGCTCTCCCACTCCGCATCCTGTTACAGGAGGAGCGCCATAAAGAGGCCAGCAGCAATGGAACAGGAAGGCGCAGGAGGGAGGGGCCGTTCTGCGGTTTGGCAGCCCCGAAAAGCGCCCAGAGATGCTCATTCGAGCAGGTGTTGCTGAACGGCCATGTGGTATAGTAACTTTGACAAAACTGGAATAAATAGCAGAAATGAATTTTCAGGGCTGTCTACCAATGAAAGAATTATTGGTGAAGCAATCGCCCGCCTTCTAAGCACTTAACTGGTTACATAACCATTTGCTCAATTGCTCAATCAGTGCTGAAACCGAGCATTTAATTGGTTAAGTGCTCTTTTAGGCATAGATGTGCGCTAAAGCCTCTGTGAAAGAGAATCCTAAAATCAAGAATCTTTAAAAAAAAACATAGCCTGCGTGAGGCAGATGCAGGTGGGCAGCCGTGTTGGTCTAAAGCAGTATTTATTTGTCTGTTAGCGCGATTTCTACCCTGCCCTTCCCAGCGAAGGGGCTCAGGCCAGTTCACAACATAAAATCATACCATAAGATACATCACATAAAATATTATCTCTAAAAGTCTAAAATTACACCAATTTAAAATTAATAGATAACGTTAAGAAAAAGAAGAAGAGATTGGATTTATACCCCACCCTTCACTCAGGCTGTGCTCACACACACTAAATAATCCACTTTCAATCCACTTTCCAACTGGATTTTGCCAGTTCACACAGTAAAAATCCAGTTGGAAAGTGCACTGAAAGTGGATTACTTACCCTGTGTGACCGCAGCCTCAGAGTCCTTTCCCTCCCCCTTCCCACAACAGACATCTTGTGAGGTAGGTGGGGCTGAGAGAGCTCTTTCAAGAACTGCTCTTTCAAGAACAGCTCTGACAGAACTATGGCTTGCCCGAGGTCATCCAGCAGCTGCAAGTGGAGGAGTGGGGAATCAAACCCAGTTCTCCCAGGTTAGAGTCCACATACTTAAGCACTACACCAAACTGGCTCTCACCAGTTTGATGGCGAAATAATAATCCTTGGGTCTGCTCAGATATTTAATAGATAGGTTAAAAAGGATAAGTAAAGCAAATGCTTAATAGAGATTATAAGGGGGGTAAGAGCATTGTAGGAGCTGCGGTGGCTCAAGTGGTTAAGACGCTGAACTGCAGGCTGTGGAAGGTCAGTAGTTCAGCAGTTCGAGACCCAGGTGCCGCATGATGGGGTGAGCTCCTGTCTCTAGTTCCAGCTCCTGCCAACCTAGCAGTTCGAAAGCAAGAAATTGCAAGTAGATAAATAGGTACCACTTCGGTGGGAAGGTAACAGCGTTCCGTGCACCTTGGTGTTTAGTCATGCCGGCCACATGACCACGGAAACGTCTTCGGACAGCGCTGGCTCTTCGGCTTTGAAACGGAGATGAGCACCGCAACCCTAGAGTCGGATTCGACTGGCTTTCGAGCAAGGGAACCTTTACCTTTACCTTTAAGAGCATTGTATTGGGGAGGGAGCCTTGTATTGGGGAGGGAGGGGTATAACGAAAAGGATATATATTTCTTTTTGTTTTTTATATAATATGGAACATGTTAAATATATCCATCAATAAAATGTTTTTTTTTTAAAAAAAGATATTTAATAGATGAGTCTGCTCAATGATGGTTAAGCCAACAACTCTGACAGACAATTTAGGCAATTTGAGCAGATTTAAGCAGATTTTGAACAGGAGGGGCAATTCTGTTGGACATCCGCTGCCTCAACTAAAAGCCTGGTGGAATAGCTGCATCTTGCAGGCCCTGTGGAACTATAACAATTCCTGCAGGGTCCTGATCTCAAAGTTCGAGCCCAGTGGCACCTTTAAGACCAGCAAAGGTTTATTAAAGTTTCGTATGCATGCACACGTCTTCTGATACAATGAAATGGAAATAGAAATAACAGTCATACATATAGAGGATGGGTAGTAAATCAGCATACAGAATAATGAAGGTGTTTTTAACAGATTAAAAGAATAACAAGTTTAGTATATATGGCTATCATCTGTTTGAGTTCAACTGGTGGAGGGGGACAAACATAGCACAGGTAATAACTATGTCAGAATTGCTGATTGACGTATCCTTAATTGTGGCTGGTGAGAGTCTGCATGAGGCAGGAGATCAGTACAAAAAGTTAGATAAAGGATTCCACATCACAATAAAACAACAATAAGAACAATTGGAAAAGAAAACAGGAAAGGAACAGCTATTAACTTCTGAGTCCACATTCACCAAACAGATGCATCCAATAAGAACCTTAAATGCTTTTATCCACTGGGAACTGGAAAGAGATGTAGATTGCCTCATTACAACCGAAGAATTGCTGTTAAGTTTGCAAATGGTCAATCAGCACAAGACACTGAGTTTTTGAATAGTTTGACTACTTGCACATCTGGCTTGTCTGCCTGAATTGCAAACCAAACCAGATTCCAAAAAAAGACTTCTACATACATAAACCAAATAACGCCTGATGTGTAAATTTCTCAATTTTTTAAAAAAAATGCCCTGGACTAAACTGAGCCCCAGAAGGGATAGTGCTGTGAGTCCAGCATCTGGTCTCTGTGGATGGGTTTGGCATAAAATGCCGGGAGGGGGACACTGTGACAAAAGTGTGTCTTAACAACTGCAGATAGCTCCTCCACGGACCTTATTTGTCAGGACATGGTTCTGTCCAAGCACCCATCAGATCCTGGCAGAGTGGCCCTCTCCTTAGCTGCTCGTGGAGTGATTAAGAGAGACGCAGCTGGGAACCAACCAAAGCTTCTACAGCAGGCCCAGGTAGAATGGAAATGTACCCCCAAGCATCTGGGTGAGGTCAGGAGGTCTCCTGCCTCTTCCTCCCTTTTTCTTCTCCTAGGTCACTGTCATAGCGTTATTATGCACCAACTGATAATCTGTAAATGTTTGGAAACGTTTGAGATTGCTTGAGATTGGTTTGTTTAAATTGTGGAGGAGAGCAGAATACAAATCGGATGGATGGATGGATGGATGGATGGATGGATGGATGGATGGATGGATGAATGGATGATGGTGCCCATAGTGTTCGCTGACACTTTTCCTGGTGCCTCCCATGTACTTTCATGCTTGTAGTTTCAAAAGCCCAGGTGGGGCTTTTGCCCAGTAGGGCTTCTGATTGACCACTGGAGATCTGATTGGCTGGGCAGATTGAAAAACAGAGTTTTGGCAGCAGCTGCCACCACAGGACAAAAATTTTCACACTGTGACTTCTGGTAAAAAAATATTTTAAACAATAGATTCATTTTTTAAAGCCATCCTTTTAAGCAGAGCTTCTACCTGAAATGTTGAGGAGTTACTGAGAGCCAGTGGTTAAGTGGGCGGACTCTAAACTGACCATGGACAAACCATAGTTCTGTCAGAGCTGTCCTTGAAAGGGCAGTTCTCGAAAGGGCTCTCTCGGCCTCACCTACCAGGGTGTCTGTTGTGGGGAGGGGAAGGGAAAGAAGTTTGTAAGCTGCTCTGAGACGCCGTGTGAAGGGTGGGGTATAAATCCAATCTCTTCTTCTTCCTCTTCCTCCTCTTCCTCCTCCTCCTCTTCTTCTTCCTCTTCCTCCTCCATCTCCTCTTCTTCTTCCTCCTCCTCCTCTTCCTCTTCCTCCTATTAGCCATATGCATAACCTCACTCTCTGACATTTTGTGGTTGTGTCCAACACCCTGCGTCAGATTTCCAAAGGTGTCTGCTGGCTCAAAAAGGTTGAGGAGTTCAGTCCTAGAGAGTTCAGGATCTTGCTCTCTTTCGCTCTCTCTGGTGGGTCTAATGCTGCTCTGTAGGAATGCCTATATGTACCTCCACCTGAGTGCTACCTATTCAGATCCAAGCAAGAATGCAGTCCCTGGAACTTCTTGCCACTCGGAGAAGTGAAGAGCGCACAACAGACATCCGTTACTAGCCTTCTTCATGATTTCCAGAGGAAACGGGAGATAATGTAATGTAATGCAGCCACTCATTCTAAAAGGTTGTCTTTGTTATAACTATCAAATTATCATTAGTTTTGTGCAGTCTCAGTTGTGGGGGTTATATTTATGCAAGTCATCAACACAGAAGGGCAGGCTGAAAGACTGGAAGACACACATCGGCAAATAAATACTGGTTTGCATGAGATTTCTGTTTTATTTATTTTATTTATTTATTTCATTGGACTTAGGAATCGCCCACCCTGCAAGCAGGCTCTGGGCAATTTACACCCTTGTAAAACATTTTAAAAATACAATTAATGGATAATTAAGAACTTCAACAGAAACAATCAATTAAACCAATCCAAGACGGCAATACAGATCCTCCTTTGCCGGCAACACTGCTGTCCCGCACGGCAGGGCAGGGAAGGGTACGTGGAGGCCGTAGAAACGAAAGTCTCAACCTCCCATTGCTGCCCTCAGTTAAAAGCCTGGTGGGACATCTCTGCCTTACAGACCATTACGCCAGTGAATAACACAGTGGACCACTAGAGTGATGTTGTGGTTATAGTTTCAGGCTATGACTGGGTGACCTGGATTCGAATCTATCCTCTGCCATTAAGCTCCCTGTGCGACCTCGCACTCAGTTGCTCTCGCACTCTCATTTTAATCTGCTTCACAAGAATAAATGAAGGAGGAGAGACCCTCGTGTGCTGCCCTAAGCTCCTTAGAGGAAGGGCAGGATTAAAAAATTGTCCGCAAAAGCTCGAGATCTACCCATAAAAAGCAGGCAAGGCTGCTCCTTCCAGTCAATCAACCGACACCTCTGCTGTTTAACCTTCATAAAGGTCTAGTAATATTCCTTGTGTCTGCAGAGCCTGACCATTTCCTAATAACCCCACCTGCAGCCTTTGGCCACAGTTCACAAGTTGTTTATTTATCCAGATGTTTTACCCCACCTTTCCTCTTGGCTCAAGGCAACTTACAGTAATAATTTAAACATTACGCATTAAAATCATAATAAAATAACAAACCCCCCAATACCTCCCTGCCCTTCCTGCCTTCAGTGCTAGAGCTTGGCATGGAACATGGCTAGCCAAGAGAAAACCATGCCCTTGATCATGAACAGAGTGTCTTTCCCATGCCACTGAGTAAGCAGTGTCCAAACTCACCTTGGATCAGGGAAGGAGGTCCTGCAAGTCGAATCAGAGAGTTCTAGAAGACACTATTGAACACTGGCACTTTGTGAAATATAACCATTTTTATGCAGTCTTCTTAAAAGGCCTGAGACAAAGCTATCTGAAAGACTACCTGCCTGGTGCCTGAGAGCTTCACTGGAGACCTTTGCTCTCCCCATCCCTGTCTTCCAAACATAGGTGAGTAGCTACCTAGCACAGGGCCCTTTCTGCGGTGGCACCCCAGTTGTGGAACACCCTCCTCAGAAGCGTTCATGAGACATCCATTTGTTGTTTAATGCAACACGTTAAGAATCTTTTATTCTGACGGTCCTCAGCCGACTAAGAAGTCAATCTGCTCAACAGATTACCAAGTATCTGCTTATTTTTAAGAGTTTTATATCTTTACCGCATCCTGATCTTGTCAGCTCTTGGAAACTAAGCAGGGTTGGAAACCACTAAGGAACTCCAGGTTTGCTATGGCAAGCAATGGCTGTTACTATTAGGACTTTAAAAGATATTCCATTTGAAATTCGTCAAAAACAGAAGAATTACAAGGACTTAATCCTTTTTCTCCAAACTAATCAAATCGCATATAAATGGGCAGTTCCAGAAGGCGTCATCTTTAAGCTACATGATAAGAGAGAGAAGATTGACTCCGTGCACAGGGCTAAAGAATTCTTGAAACGCCATCTGGGAACCAAAGAAGACGGTGAAACTGGTTCGAATGGCTCCACACCCTCAGAGACGGACGAAGACTTGGCCACGGAAGAAGGTGCTGCAGCCCACAAACCAACTTATGCTTTTAGAGATAGAAAGCCTAAGTAAAGGCAGAAGGACTCTGAAAATTGCCTTTATGAAGCGAGTTTGGGGGATGCTCTGGAATTCTCCCATAACAAGTAACTAACTAATTATATAGCAGAGATAGATAGTAACTCACAGCATGCATTGTTTCCTAACAATATAGTACTAACAGATTTTAATTGGGGTAATGATCTCCCTCTCTTGGGTTTTTAGTTTAGTGTGGGTATTTTTTCTTTCTCCCCAGATGTAGTCCCCTCCCTTTTTTTCATTGTAGTTTTAGTTGTCTATTACAAAAAGCAATAAAAAATCCCCTTCGGGTGCCCCCCCCCAAAAAAAAGAGGCAAGCAATGGCAAACTACCTCTGCATTTCTCTTGCCTTGAAAAGCCTAAGCAGGGGTGCCAAACATACAGCCTGCAGGCCAGAACAGCCCCCTGCAGAGCTCCTGTGTGGCCCACAAGCAACTGGCTCTCTCCTGCTTCCTGCTTTGCAGGGGAGAGAAAGAAAGTCAAGCCTCCCTTCCCTCAATTGGCTGAGGGATCCTTCCCCTCTTCCTCCTTTGAGGAGGAAGGGAGGGGGAGGGAAAGAGCCAGGGAGAGAGAGAGAGAGACAAAGTCCCATGGCATGTTTAAGACCAACAAAGTTTTATTCCAGGTATAAGCATTAAGCACACTTCTTCGGATAGAGGGGGGAGGGAAGGGGCGTGAAAGACCCAGAAAGACAGAGAGAGAGAGAGAGAGAGAGAGATCCCCCTTTCCAGTTCTAGCAAATGGGGGGAAGAAACCCAACAGCACAGCTTGCAATCTTTATTAGTGGAAGGGAGCAAGAGTTCAGGAGGGAGGGATGGCCTCTTGGCCCTTTTAAGACCAACGAAGTTTTATTCCAGGTATGAGTTTTCATGTGCACTCACATTTCTTCAGAGAGAGGGAGGGAGGGGAGTAAAAGAGCCAGAGAGAGAAAGATCCCCCTTTCCAGTTCTAATAGATGGGGGGAAGAAACCTAACAGCACTGCTCGCAATCTTTATTAGTGGAAGGGAGCAAGAGTCCAGTAGCACCTAACAACTAATAACATTTCTGGCAAGGCATGAGCTTTCATGAGTGATTGCTTACTTCAGATACAGCTAGAATGTGAGTCCATCTGTCCTTGGCGAGTGAAGTGATTTCAGATGCCAAATGACAATAGCAGGCATTGGTAATGGGAGAAGAAATCTAGGTCTCAATTCAGTCCAGGAAGATGCATTGTCTTCAGCTTCATTATCAGTTGCAGTTCAGCAGTCTCTCTTTCTAACCTCTCTTTGAAATTCCTTTGTAAGAGAACTGCTACTCAGTGGCTGCGGTCACACACACTAAATTATCCATTTTCAATCTGCTTTCAAACTGGAGTTTTACTGTGTGAACTGGCAAAATCCAATTGGAAAGTGGATTGAAAGTGGATTGAAACAGCCTTAGGGTAGCAGCTGAATATCCTGGAAGGTTAAAATGTTCCCCACTGGTTTTTGAATGTTTTGGGTTCTAATAGCAGTAGAAAGAGTAAGAGTCCAGTAGCACCTTAAAGACTAACAAAATTTGTGGTAGGGTATGACCTTTCGTGAGTCACTGCTCACTTCTTTAGACTTATTTCCATTTATTCTTTGTATCCTCCTGGACTGAATCCTCTTGGACCAAATTGAAACCTAGGTTTCCTGGCTCATTTCCAATGCTGATAGCTCTATGCCTACTACCCCTCTGCATATCACACCTAATCCAATCAAGTCTGTATTGCCATTTGGAGTCTGAAATTATCTTTATAAAGTTTATATCTCCAGTACCTCACGTTATATTTTATGGCACCAATGGCCCGGCCCCAAAAAGTGATATTTATGTCAGATCTGGCCCGCAGAACAAATGAGTTCAGGGCCGGACCGCCCATAGGGTGAACTAGGCGCCCACCTAGGGCGCCCCGGCCTGAGGGGCGCCAAATGGCACCCCATTCCCCCCCGAAAACTGCTCCCCCCCGCCGTCCTAACCTGGCGCCCGCCGGCGCCGCCAGACCCCCGCCCCCTTCCCCAGCGGGGCCCGCAGAAAAGCCGGCGCCAGGAGGGAGGGGGCAGAGGCTAGACCCCCCGCACCCCATTCCCGGCTTTTCTGGGGGTCCCGCAGCTGCGGGGCCCGCAGAAAAGCCGGCGCCGGGAGGGAGGGGGCAGAGGCTGGACCCCCCCCCGCCCCCTTCCCGGCTTTTCTGGGGGTCCCGCAGCTGCGGGGCCCGCAGAAAAGCCGGCGCCGGGAGGGAGGGGGTAGAGGCTGGACCCCCCCACCCCCTTCCCGGCTTTTCTGGGGGTCCCGCAGCCGCGGGGCCCGCAGAAAGCCGGCACCGGGAGGGAGGGGGCGGAGGCTGGACCCCCCCGCCCCCTTCCCGGCTTTTCTGGGGGTCCTGCAGCCGCGGGGCCCGCAGAAAAGCCGGCGCCGGGAGGGAGGGGGCGGAGGCTAGACCCCCCGCGCCCCCTTCCCGGCTTTTCTGGGGGTCCCGCAGCCGCAGGGCCCGCAGAAAAGCCGGCGCCGGGAGGGAGGGGGCGGAGGCTAGACCCCCTCCCGCCCCTTCCCGGCTTTTCTGGGGGTCCTGCAGCCGCGGGGCCCGCAGAAAAGCCGGCGCCGGGAGGGAGGAGGCGGAGGCTGGACCCCCCGCCCCTTCCCGGCTTTCCTGGGGGTCCCGCAGCTGCGGAGCCTCCAGGAAAGCCAGCGCCCCGCCGACGCCCGGTCTCCAGGTCCCACCGGGAGGTTGGCATCCCCAGTGGGGGGCACCCCAGGCTGTCCTGCCTAGGGCGCCCAGACACCTGGAGCCGGCCCTGAATGAGTTTGACACTTCTGCTCTACGGGGTTGCTGTAAGTTGGCTGTGACATGACAGCAAAAGAAAAACGCTTACCATGTAAGTTTTCTTTGGTGCAGATTTTATGTTGGATTGTTTGAACTTGATCTGAACACCACATTGATGGTTTTGGGGGCAGGCAGCTATAAAGGATTCAGCACCTCACCACCAACAGTGCCCTTTCCAAATAAAAATCCCCCGCTTAGAGGGAGGGGCAACATTCCCCCCCACACACACATCCAGCAGGCACATAAAATGCACACCCTCAGCCACTGCCAGTTCATAACAAAAGCGGGCGCATGACACCTCGCCTCCATTCCAATGCACAAATCCCCCAATTGCACTCATGCAGCCCCACACTGGTGCATCCTGCCTTCCCCCGAGAACCCACCACCCCCTGTGGGAACGCACAATTTTGTACAGCCAGTCCGAGCCAGAGAGCAAACTTTTCCCTCTCTGACACACTCGGAGCCAGCGCAGTGTGACTCCACCTCAGCTCCAGTGCTCTCGCCTTCTCTCTCTGTGTGCAGAAGGAAATTTCACACCGAGGGGAGACAACATGAGAAAGCCACCCCAGGAGAGCTCCGAGGGACTATTCAACATCCAAGATGTAAGTGGATTTTTATTCTCCTTTACAGAGTGGATGTCTTATGTGTCCCCATGGCTTGCAAACCGGGGAGTCTATCTTTCCGTGCACACGTACATCCCCTACTGCTGCTTGCCTCGACCAAACACCCTTTCTCCTTTTGGCCTTTTCTTGACTATTAGGCACAGACTTCTAAAGCCCAGAAGGAACTTGGCAAAAGGCACAAGATCTGTGGGGTGCTGCTCTGTATCCTGGTGCTCTCTCTCATCCTGACATTTCTCGGCATCCACTATTTTTGGAACCCACCGCCTAACAAAGTAAGTTATCTTCTCCCACTCGGATATAAGTGATATTTCTTTTCTCTCCACGAAAGTTCTATTTAGCCCTTCTAATGATCTCCCCCGCCCCTCTTTAGAAAACCGAACTCTGAATACTCAAGGTGATTTTTATGGAAAGTTTTAGAAACTTTTTTTTTTTTAGGATGGGGTTTTTGCCACAAAAACCTCCACAGCACTGGCTGCGCAATTAATTGCAAGAAAGTATTTTTTTCCCCATTTTGTTTCAATTATCTTGCCAGAAACGGGGTGGGAAACCCATTATGCCAGCACATTACAAGAGAAGGAGCCAAATCTGGCGGGTGATTGATCGCCACGGATCGCATTTTGAGCTTTAACGGGGTCTGCAACAGGAAGGGGCCACCATGAGGAGAGCTTGCTCTTGAAGGGGGCAATCTGCTCTGTTGTGTTCTTTTCTTTTATTAATCAGTTTCCAAAGGCACTTTATACCAATTGCATTTCAAAGCCACCTGCACATCGGGACCAGGGTCAGCAGACCCCAAAGAGGGACAGCTGCCAGCCTTCCTCCACTCGCTAATCTACCTGCCACCCGCGATCGATCGCACCTGCAAGCAATCAAAGGAAGAACTCCCTGACAGTCAGAGCGGTTCCTCAGTGGAACAGCTTCCTCTGGATGTGCTGGGTTCTCCTTAGAATCATAGAATGTTAGAGTTGGAAGGGACTTTGCAGGCCATCTAGTCCAACCCCCTGCACTCTGCAGGAACACAGCCAAAACCCCTACATACCTACAACATACCCAAAAGATGGTTGTCCAGTCTCCTCTTGAAAACGTCCAGCAAAGGAGCATCCACCACCTCCCGAGGCAGTCTGTTCCACTGCTCAACCACTCTTACAGTCAGGAAGTTTCTCCTGATATTAAGCCGGTAACGACTCCCTTGTAATTTCCACCCATTAGATCTAGTCTTGCAATCCAGAGCAAGAGAGAATAGATCCACTCCATCTTCTACATGACAGCCCTTCAAATACTTGAAGACTGCAATCATGTCCCCTCTAAGCCTTCTCTTTCCCAAGCTAAACATACCCAACTCCCTCAAGGTTTTCAAACAGAGGCTAGATGGCCATCTGACAGCAATGCTGATTCTGTGAGTTTAGGCAGATTATGAGAGGGAGGCTGCAGGAAGGGTTGCCTCAGTGCTTGGTTCTCATGGCCCAGAAAGCCATGAGAAAAAGTCATGAAAAGCTGTCCAGAGTTTGCAAAGGGAAGACTGTTCACCCAACAGCCCAACCACCACCGAGGATTCACCTGGACAATTCAGACCACAATTCCAGAAATGACAGGCTCTACAAAAGCATGAACTCCAGGGCCCCTCTTAAACAATTCTCTTCCAGAATGGTGTGCATTCCATTCTGCAGAATTGGTTGCAGAACTGCAGCACCACGAGATTCTCAGTTTTTGGAGGGTTGTTTGTTTTTTTTACAGACAAACTTCCCTCTAAAGAAAAATAGGCCAGGTGAAATCACCAAAGCCAAAGGATTTCCAGTGGCCGGGGTCTGTGGCTTCAAGGTCTGGTGTCGTTCATCACCCTTCTCCCCAAACCATCAGAATACCGACTAACAAAATATGGCCGTTGAATTCATTGAGGATGGGTAAGCACAGAGGACATTCAAGGCACACACAAAAAGGACGACACCAAATGATCCCTGGAACGTAGTTTATTCTATTTCTTGCATGCCCTGCTTTTCTCCCCAATGAGGATCCAGAGCATCCTACAGCATTGTTTCCCCCCCTCCCTCTTTGAGACAGACTGGATAGAGAGAGACTAGCTCAAGGTCACCCAGGGAAGCTTCCCAGCAGAGTAGGGACTCAAAGCCAATTCTTCCAGACCCTAATCTGAAACTGTAGCCACGATGCCACGCTGTCTCAGCATGCACAGGCACCTTCCAAATGGCCATTAGGATACGCTGAACTTCCACCTGACCACTAAATTCACCAAACCAAGAGGGATTAGTTGCTTCCCCTGATGCCCATCAGATCTCAGAAGCTAAGCAGGGTCAGCCTTGGCTAGTATTTGGAAGGGCGACCTCCAATCAGGGTTGTGATGCAGAGGCAGGCAATAGCAAAACATCCCTGAAACATCTCTTGCCTTAAAAACAAGTCTAGCTCGCCACCTAGTGGTGCATAATGGTAAAAGGGCTAGAACTTTGGGCTGCCAGACAACCTTAGGATCTCCTGGCTATTCTACACACAATGCCATATAATAATTATAATTATGTGGTCAGTGTATTCCCAGGGCCATACAGAAGGAACCAATACATTTCCACAGCCATGCAGCAGCATCTTTTTCAGCAGGCCAAAGCCTGTTTCCACCGTGAGAGGATTGTGCAGGGGGGTGCCCTGCACTGAGCAGGGGACTAGATGACCATGGAGGTCCCTTCCAACTCTATGATTCTGTGCTTCTAAGAGGTAGCAAAAGAAGATTTGTGAGATCTCACAGGCAGCACAAGCTCGGATGCAGCGGGGAGGCTTCCTTCAGTGACGAGCAGTCGGGGTACCCAGCCTGACTTTCCTTCATTGTCCGACCTGACAGCAACATCTGTTTGCAATCAGCCGCTGCTATTCAGAAGCTACATCTGGAGAAATCGTTTTCATTCCAGGCACATCTCACCCTCAGGTCTTTCGCCACGCAGCAAGTAGGTACCACAGCCTAGCTGCAAATCCATCCCCAGTTCCCAATGGCGACTGAGCCCAGGCCCTGGAATCTGAAATGAAAAGAATGTGCCAGAATGCCCACTGGGGGTTAGGAATGGATAAAGACAGACTTTCTCATTTCTTCTTTTGTTTTCTGTGAGGTCAAATGGAGCCTTTTTGGTTCACCTATTTCTACTTTGGTCATTCCCAGTTAATTTGTTACTTTTATTTTGCACTATATGCCTTTAATACACCCACAATACTGAGAAAATAATGCTCAAATTGAAGGCCTAAATTGAATACAACACACAAGAAAATGGCATGAAAATAAAGATTCATGGCTTCAACCCACACAAAATCAAAAAGGGGATTTTGAACTGCCCGGCGAAAATTCACTAGCATTCCTAATGGGAATAAATAGGTTCTTTCCAGACAGCCATACAAATTCACTGAATTTCTGAAGAGACACTGAATGAAATGTGCCAAGAATGATTGGTTGCTTATGATTTACTTCATTTCTTTATTGATTAATTCATTTTACTTCAGAATAAAGTTTGAGTCCAGTGGCACCTTTAAGACCAACAGTTTTATTCTGGGTATAAGCTTTCGTATAATCTTTGTTGGTCTTAAAGGTGCCACTGGACTCAAACTTTGATCTGAAGTAAAATGAATTAATAAAGAAATGAAGTAAATCATAAGCAACCAATCTGAAGAAGTGTACATGCACATATAAGTGCTACTGAACTCAAATTTTGTTCTGCTGCTTCAGACCAACATGGATAGCCACCTGAATTTATTTTACTTCATTTATGCTTAAGAGAACATAAGAGCACAAGAGAAGCCATGTTGAATCAGGCCAATGGCCCATCCAGTCCAACATTCTGTGTCACACAGTGGCCAAAATCCAGGTGCCATCAGGAGGTCCACCAGCGGGACCAGACTCCAGAAGCCCTCCAACTGTTGCCCCCCCAAACACCAAAAATACAGACCATCACTTCCCCAGACATAGCATTCCATCTATACCTTACAACTAATAGTCACTCTGCTCCACCTCTGCTCCATATGTTTATCTAATCTCCTCTTGAAGTTGTCTATGCTTGTAGCCACCACTACTTCCAGTGGCAGTGAATTCCATGTGTCAGGGCTTTTTTTGTAGAAAAAGCCCAGCAGGAACTCATTAGCATAATGGGCCACACCCAACAGCAGAAACTCATTAGCATATTAGGCCACACCCCCAGGTTACCAGAAGCATGGGCATCCAGCCACACCCCCTTTTTACTTCTTATTCTGTTTACCTTGTTTGTTATCAAATCCAAGGTGTTTTTTTGGAGCAGGAATGCCTTTGCATGTTAGGCCACACACCCCTAAGGTAGCCAGTCCTAATGAGTTTCTGTTGTTGGGTGTGGCCTGTTATGCTAATGAGCTCCTGCAGGGCGTGGCCAACTTGGGAGCCAGCCAGAACTCCGTTCCTGTGCGTTCCTGCCCAAAAATAGCCCTGCCATGTGTTAAGTAGTCTTTGGGTGAAGAAGTACTTCCTTTTATCTGTTCTAAACCTACTGCTCATCAATTTCATCTATTGGGTCAATAAGCAGAGCTTACTCACATGAAGGCATGAAACTGCCTTATGCTGAATCAAACAACTGGTCTGTCAAGGTCAATATTGTCCAACTGGCAGGGGCCCTCCAGGACATCAAATCTTTCACACCACCTATTACCGGAGCCTGTTAACTGGAGATGCCGGGGACTGAACCTTGGACCTTCTGCATGCAATGCAGATGCTCTGCCACAAAGCCATGTCTCCTGCCCTTCATTGGCTTTTAGGGCTCTTGGCAATCCAGATCTCTGCCAGCCAGATATGGAGGGATCAATAACAACAGACATATTCATCCCAGTCTATTTGGACACCCCTGTCGACATACGTACTTGATGACTGACAATAACACATCCTGCAAAATTTCAAAAATGGAGAATTGGAAAGAAGGCCAAACCCCAAACAACATTTTCGAGAGTCAGTATGCCGTTCTGTCCTCCTAGTCTTTCTGCCCTCATGACATCAGGAAACAACTGTTTGCTCAGCCATTCATACAACCTTCCAGGAAAAACAAACGGCTCCAGGACTTGATTTCCAGTGTCAAGCCAACTTGAGGAAACCCAAATAAAAAAGCAGAGCAAAACGCTGCCAAAAGAAAACAGCTTTCAGCCTTGAATCCATAAGCAAGCACCAAGAAGAGGCCCTGCATTTCCGTTGGGAGTGATGCACCCCACCTTCATCACTGGCCAGCTTGCCAGAGAGCCAGGAGGTAGAGCACAGGCCTTTGACCAGAAACTGGGTGTGGAGACTCAGGCTTTTTCTGTGACACTCAGGTTCCTCTGTGTAAGAGCAGTACAGGGGACGAATACGGTTAATGGTAGAACTGCTGGCACATGAAGAAGGTTATTGTGCTGTTCTGACCCACAGACTCTTTAGACTTTGGTGTGGCCTGGCCATTGAGGAGGACAAGAAGTAGTCTGCCACTCCAGGTATCTGGAATCAAAATATCTAATTCTGAACAATGGCCTCAGAGTGTGGATCAAAAAATCTGTATAATGGGGCTTTGTACAGATAGGGCTGGAGGATGGATGGAGGAAGAAAGACGGACAGACTCAGGCTTTCAGGCATATCCCAAAACTTAACAAAGCCCCAAAATGAAGAATTCTGACTGAGATCTCATATGAATCATAATCGCCATCACAAAGAACTTGTATAGTGGTTAAAGTGTCCATCTAGGACTGGGGAGACACACATTCAAATCCCACCCCTCTCAGTATGAATTTGACTGATTCAGTGACCCAGTTACACATGGACACTCTGTCTCTTTGTGTCGTGTACCTTGCAAGGTGGTTATGAGCATGTACGCTGCCCTCAGCTCCTTGGGGGGTAAATTACAAAGGATAGATTAGATCTGAGTATGGACTGGAGAATATGGGTGGTGGACAAAGACGAGTATAATGTTGCTGTCTGTTCAGTGCAGCCTGCCCGTGTCCTTGCTTCTGTGCCTCCTCCTATTGTAATACCTGCTCAACCTGTACATTTGTTAACAGCTCTGTACAGGAGCCAGGTCTCTTTCTGGAAACTAATGCCCTGACCTTTTCACCACTTGGGATATTCAAAAGATTAAACAGTATGAGTACGACAGTTGTCTTCCCCTCCTTACCTTACCCAAACAAAAAAAGGAGATTCTTTCTACCGTTAAGGAAAATCTCTTTCTGAAGATGCAACGCTGGAAGTCAGGACTTCTTTGAATAGAGCTCCTTCCCAGCAAGTTCTCCCCCCCTTTAAATATCAGGTGCTCAAGGCCTCAATTCAGATAAGGATAATGGCACAAGGGGACTAAAGCCTCCCCCCCCCCGGTGCCCTTTTCCCAACCATAGTAAAGTAAAGGTAAAGGTTCCCTTGCTCAAAAGCCAGTCGAATCCAACTCTAGGATTGCGGTACTCATCTCCGTTTCAAAGCCGAAGAGCCAGCGCTGTCCAAAGACATTTCCGTGGTCATGTGGCTGTCATGACTAAACACCAAGGCACACGGAACGCTGTTACCTTCCCACTGAAGTGGTACCTATTTATCTACTTGCAATTTCTTGTTTTCGAACTGCTAGGTTGGCAGGAGCTGGAACTAGAGACGGGAGCTCACCCCGTCATGCGGCACTCACGGGTCTTGAACTGCTGAACTACTGACCTTCCACAGCCTGCAGTTCAGCGTCTTAACCACTTGAGCCAACCATAAACAGCTCCAATTAACCACGATTTGCCCTGTTGGGGAAGCATACAGGTATTGATACGGGTGCCTATGATTTTGCATACAGCAAACAGGCAAGGCAAAGGGCAGCTCCTCAGGGCAATTTCTGGTCACAGAAATGAGAGGGAAGCTTAACCCCTTCCTCCTTTCATGCCATAGTCCCAAACACTTGATCTTTTTAAGAGAAAAAAAGTGCTCCATCCACAGTACTCCACGCATCCTGTCTGTCTGGGCCTTAGACTCTTAAGCTCAGATTTCACCAGGATTGCAAATGACTGGGGGGGGTGAGAATACCTTCAAAATGAGACAACCAGCCAAAGTCAGAAGGGGGACAGGAACATTCCTTGCATAAAAACTGGAACGCCGAGAGCCTTTTACAAGGTGTCTTCAGATGCCACTCGGGCTGATCTAAAGCACAGCCTGTACTTGGAGAGTGCCGAAAGAGGCAGCGTGCCACACTTTCCTAACTTTCATCTTAAACTTTCCATACTGTGCACACATTAGAAAGGCCAAAGAATTGATCCGCATGCAGGCCAACGGGGGTTTGCGTCAGTGGAGCTCTTTGAAGAACCAGACCATCAAGGCAGGCAGCAGAAGCTGGGGGCGGCTGCTCTTTTCATTTTTATTTTGAAAGAAAGAAATGCAATGCTTCTTGTAAACACAGTCACTGTCTCTGTACGACACACACACCCCAATACACTGTTTATCCTTCCAGATTTACGGCATGGAGCACACCTTTGTCAGCCAAGGGGAGATGCAAAAGATATTGATGAAGATTGACCCTGTCAGCAGGACAGAGATCTTTCAAACTGGAAAGGGCAGTGAAGAAGTTCTGGAAATACATGACTTCAAAAACGTACGTATGTGGTTTTTTTCCAAGGACAAGGAGAGGTCACTGTATACCTTTTCCAACCACATATCCTTCAGGGCAGCCATATTTCTACTGATTCTGCACAGTAAATGGCAATTGGTATAGAACAATTGCATGGACTTATGCATTAGGGATGTGTGCCAAAGGCACAATTCCCTTTTCTTTTACAAGGCAACTGACCGGTCTTCATCATAGCCTTGCTATTTTATGGTGTATAAGCAGGAAACCATCAGCGCTTTTGATATATTCCACTGGGAGGTGGGGGTGGCCCAAGGAATCATGGAATACATACAAAAGCTGGCCTTTAAATTTGGTTGAGTTTCCCCACGTAGACACTGAAATCCTTGCCCCGCCTTAATGTTTTAACATAGTTAAATCATGTATTTAAAACATGTCTATCCCAATTTTCTCCCCATCGACAGGATTCAAAGAGAGTCGTGGACGTAGCATTTGCTTATTTCATTTCAAACATTTATGCCCAGTCTTAACCCCACAAACTAAAGGTGGTTAATGAAAGAGCAAAAGTTGTAGGACATAGACCTCATAAGTAAGGCTGACATCCTCTGAACAAGGCCTGGAATTGTCCTGGAATTACAACTGAACTCCAGACTACAGAGAGCAGCTCCCCAGGGGGAAATGGCAGCTGAGCCCCCTCCCCAGCCAGACACCACCCCCAAATCTCCAGGAATTCCCCAGGCCAGAGTTGGCAACCCAAAGTGTCCAACAAGTTAACCCCAATAATTAAAACAGGGAGTGAAAAGCCAGTACACAGAGTTAATATAGCCAAAGAAGGTTTACCCTCTACCAGATACCTCTGGCGCAGAACACTTGCCTATCTTCCTGGATTCAGCAAGGTGTTCCCACCATACCGACTCCAGTAGGCCATTTCAGAGGAAGGGACCTACCAGAGAGAATGCCCGTGACCAAGCTGTTGCCCAATGGGCCATCCTAGCTGAGGGTGCCACCAAGAGAAGGTTTTCTGAGGAGCACAACTGGAAGTATGCTGGGAGATGGCGTTCAGGACGTATGAGGGTCCCAGGCCACAAAAGTCTTTAAAGGTGATAATCAACACTTTTTACTGGGCCCAGAAGCATACAGGCAACCAATGCAGTTGACCCAGCACTGGCCTTATATATCCCAAGCACTGACTCCAAAGAGGAGTCCCGCTGCCACATTCTACACCAACTGAAGCTTCTGAGACGTCTTCAGAGGCAGCCCCACACACAGTGCATTGCAGTAGTCTGATCTGATGACTACAGCAGTGTCCATCAGTGTGGTTGAATAAGGGGGCAGATTATGAGCCAGATGTAAAAGCCAGGGGTTTTACATACAAATAAGAATACTGGGGACAAAACAGACCTTTGAGAGTACCTCACACATCAGGTCCCAACTGCCTCTTATTTATACACCATGTTCAGTGTTCGGTTTGCTTCACAGACATTATCTGGTCGTAATCCCGACAACAGCACTGTAAAGAGAGCTTTATTAACTCCACACCACAGATGAGGGCAGAGGCTGAGATTGCCCAAAGCAATCTCTAGCAACTTCATAGCAGAGGTAACATTTGAACCCAGGATCTCTGCAATCATAGTTCCTTATCTACTAAATCAATATAATTTCCAGTTCCCCCCTACCAAAACCTAAAGACAGCATATGTTATTCTAGCCATAAGCTCTTGGAGCATGTTTTTATACCCCGCTTTTCTCTACCTTAAGGAGCCTCAAAGTGGCTTATAAGCCCTTCTTCTCCCTACATCAGACACCTTGTGCAGTAGGTGGGGCGGAGAGAGTTTTCAGAGAACAGTGACTGGCCCAAGGCCACACAGCAGTCTTCAAGAAGAGGAATGGGGAATCAACCCCAGTTCTCCAGATTAGAATCCACTGCTTTTAACAGCTATACCACGCTGGCTCTGTTCACACGGAGTTAATTTCCACACATCCACACCATTCCCATTTCACCTGACTGTTTCTGTTTCACCAGGGAATAACCGGTATCTTTTTCGTGGGGGATCCAAAATGCTTCATCCGAAGTCAAATGAAAGGGATACCAGAAACGTCCAACGTGGAAGTGGAGGAGCCGGAGGTATGCAGAGCTAAATAACTCATGGAATTCATTGAAACCCAAGGACTGCCAGGGATTCACAACTGCGTGGAAAGTACAGACTGAGAGCAATCCCATTAACTTTTAAATTGCTCACAGACCAGGCAGATCCCCCCAGTGTGCTGAACGAGGCCCAGCTAAAGCTGTCCAGATGGAATCAGTTTTGAGGCTGAAATTGGCCCAAGTTTGGGGGGGGGAGTGGAATTTCATCTAGCCCCCATGCACAGCTCCTCCAAAAAATAAACTCCACCAGATTTGGACATATATTTAAGACGATACTGAATTTAAAAAGGGGCAAAAGGGAAAATAAGGAACAGAAAGCATCATTTGTTAAACACATTTTAAGGACATTGCTTAATATGGAAATATAAAGCATGAAAAGATGGCATGACAAATCACAGCGGAATAAAAACAAATCTATACTTCCACATAATATATTTCCATTATTTCCTATCTATTGGGCGGCAGATCATTGCTTTTTGTTGATCTTCTATTTTGGAGATGCCTTTCACATTGTGTATATTACCTGATTGGTGTTCGACCACATTAAACTTGTTCTTGATTCCAAAACTTGGTACCCCGACAAGCGTGTCTTGAAAAATTCAGTGACTATGTTGGAAACATACCACAAAGGTCACCTCTAGTAGGGATGCCAGCCTCCAGGTGGGACCTGGGGATCCCCCAGAATTACAGATCATCTCCAGACTGCAGAGATCAGTTCCCCTGGAGAAAATGGATGCTTTGGAGGGTGGACTCTATGGCATTGTACCCCACTGAGGTCCCTGTCCTCCCCAGTCTCCACCTCCCAATATCCAGGAGTTTCTCAATCTGGATCTGGCAACCCTACCCCCCACCCCCTGCCAGTAACCTGGGGGGATCGGGGAACCCGAGTCATGCCTTAGTGTTGTACGCACAGTTTATGAAACACTTTATACTCTGTCACTAACAGGTTTAACTTAGTAGGTACACTTAGCGCTTCCATAATACATACATTAAGTGCCATTTATGATTCTAACATCATGAACGTATTCACGTATTAACTTTGGTTCATTTCTGACTGTTGTTTGGATGCATGATGGGAAGGCAAAATGCCGAAAGAACAAAATGTTAGCTTGCTATTTTTGCTGAGGCTTATGGCCTTGGCAGGCCAGCTATAACTGCGCATGTCTCTGGCTGAACGAAGAGCAATGGCACCTCGTAAACCATATCAGCTATATAGATACTTTTAGAATTTTACAGTCTAAGAGAAAGAAACGCTTATTGTTCAGCTAAAAGGAAAAAAACTTTACTTGGGAAAGCCCAGCCTAAAAGGTTTTCCACCAATCAGAGACCTGTTAGGTCAGAGTGCTGATGCCTGATGGAACCAGTAATCTTGTTTTATTTGTGTGTGTCATCTTGAGTATAAAATCCTACGTCACCCATTATAACACTCGAAGAGTCTGTTGGGTATTCAGGGATTCCAGACCCTGTACTCTTCCTTTATTAATTAATATATTTTTTTTAGTGTTCCTCCTCTACAGGACTGTTTTTGTGTGTTTCTCAACTGGGTTGACAAGTTGTGTCCAACATTAGCAGTGGAATGCAGTCAGAAGGTTCCAGTCTCTGGCCTATCTAGCTTGCAGGGCCAGAGAAAGACCTTGGCCTGAGGCTCTGGAAAGCCACCACTAGAATAGACCATCCTGTGGCAGAGCAGAGGGGTCCCCAAGGTGGTGCCCATGGGTGCCATGGAGCCCACCAGAACCTTTCCTGGTGCCAGGCCCGTAGCCACAGTGGGGCATTGTGGGGCATTGTGGGGCATTTCGGGGCCTGGCCCCCTGACTTCCTGCCAAGGGCCCCCTGACTTCCATCCAGCCCCCCTGGCTCTCTAGGCCACCTGGAGGACTCCCCACCACCACCCCTTCCCCAAGCGTGGCTTGCTTCCTCCATGTAGGCAAGCAGAATGTGAACGCCGCAAAAATGAGGGTTTTTAAAATTTTATTTTAATTTTATTTTTTATTTTGTGACATCAGTGCCCCCTTATTCAAAGGTCCCCTGAATTGCAAAATCCTGGCTACGGGCCTGCCTGGTGCCCTCTAGTTCAGAGGTGTCAAACTCATTTGTTACGAGGGCCGGATCTGACATAAATGTCACTTTGTCGAGCCGGGTTGGGCCATGTGTGCCATAAAACGTAGTGCCAGGTACTGGAGATAAAAACTGTATAAAGGACAGCAGCTGGTAAGCTCTGAGTTGGTGTATCCTCACTGCAGGGCCCCATGGGCTGGGAGGGGGGTGCAGAGGAAAACCCACATGGGCAGACTGGAGAGGCAGCAGTGCAGCACTGGGCAGATGCTCCCACGATGCCTGACTGCTGCAAATGAAGTTGTTCTGCCATGCCAAAGCCCCCAGCACTGCCTCCCGTGCATCAGTTGCTCGTGGGTCGCATAAGGGCCCTGTATGGGCCAGTTCCAGCCCCGGGGCCTTGTGTCTGACACCCTTGCTCTAGTTGTTCTTAGAAAGTGGATGGGACCCTTAGGGCTTTTGCCCGGGAAGTCTTCTGATTGGCCATGTAGATTTTTAAAAACGTTGCTTGAGCAGCAGCTCCCACCATAGCACAAAGGTCTTCACTGTGTGACTGAAGGTAAGCTGGAGTAGCCATTTTGGGCTCGCACCGCCATGCTATTTCGGAATACCAAAGGCACCCACAGGTGAGAAGCACTGCCAACGATACTGAATCGGCAAGGCTGAGGCATCCTTCAAATGTTGCTTTTGGACTGGCGATTTCCATAGAGAAATACTATTTGGAGATTGGTTCCTTTATGAGTCTGTCAGAAGGGCCCTGTGCCGGGAAGCCAATACGATTTGAAGAAGATTCTTTGAAATGGGGTCAGATCCGGATACGGCGTCTCTCTTGTGGCTTCCAAGGTCAACACTTTCTCACTTGTGGCTTCCAACATTGACTCCTCCAGCGCTGGAGGTCAAGAGGACTGCACTTTTGTAGGAAGATGTGGCAAGGTTTTTGGACTTACAAATAATGATCCATGCTAGAGCTGAAAGGTGCAGGAGAATCTCAGAAGTATCACCGTTGTCCAGAAACCATGATCCCATCCTTGAGCCAACGTTAACTGGGCATTTCAAAGCCAGAAGGTGCCTTGCACATTGGTCTGACTAAGAAAATATATTTATGAGTTGGGGGCCTGCGGATCTGTTCTGCTAACTCACTAGATCCTGCCAATAGATGGACATTTTGCCTTGGGGGGAGGGCTTATTGAACTGGAGGAAAACCACCACTGTTAGTGGAACCGATTAGTGGGATTCAACTTTCTAGGCACACACGTAGTCTATGTAGAGTGGAGCATACCACGACTGTTAATGAAGGGGGGGATAGAGCCATACAGCTCTACTCAGTTAAAAGGACTGGGCAATACCACTCTGTCAAATCGCGGCCATAGGTTAACAGCTTAAGGTAGAGAGTCTCTTTCCTTTCTTACAGAGTGAGGAAGTGACCACCTATTTGGAGCAATCAGTGGTCTGGGTTCCAGGGGAGAAGCCCGTCGAAAGCAAAGACTTCCTGGAAAACTCCAAGATCTTTGACCTCTGCAAAAATGTGACCACATACTGGATCCACCCAACCTTGCTAACAGGTACTGCTTTGGGCAATGTTAACAGACCTCCCCCTCCCCTCCCCTTTGTTAGTGACACACACCTCATCACAGGACTCTTTCCTAAGCCGTGAAATGGCTGTGCGAAATGCAGACGCAAAACCACAGCTTGCACCCACGGAAGAACTGGATTTTAGTGCGGCGGAAGGAATACGGGCAACCAAGCCAGATCTCTCTCCTGTGAAGAGGCCAGCTGTAGTTCCTTATCAGCTTTTGTGCAGCCGAGGGCTTTGCTCCACTGAAAAAAGAAAAGCAACTGTTTCCTTCAAAGGACTGCATTTTCCCAAAGCCAAAAACAGAGCTCATCTTCTTATCTCAGCTGGCGGTGGGGGCGGGGGATTGGACCGATTCATGCTGGATAGCTCTGTCAAAAGTTATTAGCCACTCTGTGTGCAGCAGTGGTATTAGAAACGTAACATTGCCAGAGGCTTTGAAACGCTAGGGTTGCCAACTCTGGGTTGGGAAATCCCTGGAGATTTGGGAGGTGGAGCACGGGGAGATCACAGTCTTGGGGGGGGGGCTCAGTGAGGATCTGATGCTACTGAGTCCACCCTCGAAAGCAGCCATTTTCTCCAGGGGAACTGATTTGTCCTCTGGAGAGCACATGTAATTCCGGGCCCCACCTGGAACGCTGTGAAACCGTGGGGGGGGGGGGAAGCCCGGGGGGGGATGGAAATTTGAGGGGACATTGAACTATATGTAATACTTCCTTATAAAACTTATTTTATTAAGGTAAAGGTTTCCCTTGCTCAAAAGCCAGTCGAATCCGACTCTAGGATGCTCATAAAAGGCATCATTTAGGACTCAGTTACAGAATTGTACTATTTAGCATATTGCTGAAATGCAACATATAAACGCTTCAGTTTCTACAAGCAAAATTGAAAATATACCCAAAATGAGACAGAGATGCCAACTGCTACAACTTTTGCTTCATTAGCACGTGTGTCTGTCTTTTTTGCCATCTAAGAGGTAGGGGACAATAAAAGCTGACAACAGGAAATGCACATTTTGTAGTACACAAAAGAGAATCTTGTTTGGACAAAAACTGTCTCATACAATCATAATAGGACTAGTCGCGTATTTAGATATCGTTAAACTTTAACACTTGAAGTTTAAACACTGAATGTTTCAATAGTGTATTATCTCACCCTGTATTAAGTATGACCAAATTTGTCACATTTAAACTATCCTGTCCTTCAAAATGCATAGCATATATCTACATTATATGCAAGAATTATCTAATCCTATAGATCGTCTTACATAAAAACCTTCACACCACACATTTTGAGTAAAACTTGCCTTACAAAGCATTTTTTTAATTCCGAAAGAGAAATTATTTCCTAGGAGGTTTTTTTTTAATTCTTCCAGTGGCTCCTATATTTCCAGCTTTTCTGATGGAAAAACTAAATAAGTCTTTTGAACTACTTTCTAGGCCTTTTGTGTCCATTGCATTGACCTAATGGATATATACTCCAATGCATCTGATGAAGTGAGTTCTAACCCACAAAGCTCAAGCTGGAATAAGCTTTTTTGGTCTTTAAGGTACTGCTGAGTTCCTCTTCCACATCTCTGCGGAATATACCTCTGACCACCAGGCACTTATGACAGAGGACAGCAGTCTGCTTCATGGGTTGCCAGCCTCTAGGTGGTGGCTGGAGACCTCTTGCAATTACCACTGATCTCCAGGCAACAGAGGTCAGTTCCCCTGGAGAAAAAGGCCGCTTTGGAGAGGTGAACTCATAAGAACATAAGAACATAGGAGAAGCCAATGTTGAATCAGGCCAATGGCCCATCTAGTCCAACACTCTGTCACACAATGGCCAAAAATACCAGGTGCCATCAGGAGGTCCAGCAGTGGGGCCACTCTATACCTTATAGAAGCCTCTCCCCTTCCTAACCCCCCGCAGGGGTCTACTCCCTAAATCTCCAGGTACTTCGCAACCCAGACCTGGCATCCCTACAGCTAATAAGCTTCACAGAGGTTGCTGTTGAAGCAGGATTAATCCGTTCTGGTATTGACTTCATTCATAGCCTGCCTCTCTCGCTGAGACTCGAAGCAGATGACAAACTTTTTAGAACAATGCAATAAAAAGGATGGATCATGCCATAAACCGTGCAAAAACCGGTGGATTACAAGAATTAGAAGACAATGCAGTAAAAACAAGATAATACATACAATAAACAGTGCAACAAGTTACAATATTTACTCAAAGGCAAGGCCAGGCTTTTTTTCTATGTCTGCCATCCGAAAATGGGGGGATAATCTTACATTTGCAAATAAGTTGCAGTAATGTGTATGTGTATAAATGAGTGTGTGTGTGTGTGTGTGTGTAAAAGCATTTATTTGGGGGGTCATCTTACATCCAGGGCCATCTGCTGTGCCCTTGTGTGCTCTGCTGGAAAAGCTGTTTGTGATATAACTGCTTGCCTCGTGCTCCTTTCAGAACCAGAGCCCCTCGACTTTGACAATGAAGGAGAGGCAGACGATCGGTTTCCTCCAAACAGGCCAGGAGAGGAGGAGATGAAAGAGAACCATTGGGCCAAGCAAGCGAGACCAAGCCCCAGACGTCACGCCCGCCAACTCACTGAACAGGACTTACCTGTGAACGACTACGTAAGTCTTTCTTCAGGATCAAACCCTAAGATGGTATTCCGTGCTGAACTTTAGAATTTCCAGAGGAGGATGTATTTTCATAGACAACGTGGTTGAGCTGTCAGCACGCATGTGTTTCTTTTTAAGATCTTCCCAGGGTCTCTGCTTGAACTAGGATTTCACAGAGCTCCAAGATATACCCTGGAAAAGTCTAGAGTAGCCCCCCTGCTAGAAGGGACCAGGTTGTTGCCTTCAGGAGTGGAACTGACTACAGCAGCACCTGCCAGCAAACTTGTAAAGTCGATTTCACCTTTCTAGAAACTAAAGAGGCAGCAGCAACCACTAGGATTAAGACAGAGAAAGCTAACAGGTTGTTCCTCCTGTTCCTAAGCTACACTCAGAAGGCTTCCCCAACTCCCAATTACGTTAGTAAAGTGATTTCTAGGTGCTCCCCTTGTATATCTGTCTATCATTGCCTGGGAGGTCAACTTAAATTCATCTTGACCCTCTATCACGACCAAGGCTTTGTACCTAACCTGTTCTATTTCCCCCCCTTAGACAGAAAATGGGCTCGAGTTCCACCCCATGTGGGACGAAAGAGGATACTGCTGTGCCCGCTGCCGCCGTGCCCATCGATACTGCCGGAGGGTGTGTGAGCCTCTGCTAGGATATTACCCGTACCCCTACTGTTATCAAGGAGGGAGAGTGATTTGCCGCGTAATTATGCCCTGCAACTGGTGGATTGCGCGGATGCTGGGGCGAGTGTAAACCCACAGGGCAAGAAACTCCGGCACAAAATACACCACAGTACAGGAAACACACTTAGGCCAGCCCCATAGGCACACGTGTGCTACTAATATTCTAGCTCCAATTCCCGTGACTGGACAGAAGCCACACTGAAATGAACAAGGGTGTTACTAAAAGCCTTCCGAGTGCCTGTCAACAGGCCCCCACCAAAGGGGGCAGGAGTCCTGCTAGAGCCCCCCCCCACCTCAATTGCCTTCTAATGCCTACAGCAGGAGCAGCTTGGGTGAGTAGTCCAAAGAAGCTTAATTATTGAAGTGCTCCAGAAAGTGTTTGATTCCTAGTATCCCTCTTCCCCGGGCAATAATTATTCCAAGTCTCCTTCATGGAGAAAGTATCTGCTAGAGACTTGTGAAATGACTGTTAGCCCTGCATGAAGAGTTATCGTACACTGAAAAGGCATCAGGCCTACCTTTATCCGGCACACGTTTTCTGGAGCACATCAATAAATAGATTTCAGGGAACCTCTGTGATGTTTGCTTCATTTTGCTGGACTTCAGCAGCAGGCTGCTCTCCCCCTTTCTGGTTGTGGGGCAAGCAAGCATCACCATCCCTTCCCTGGTCCCATCACAACAGATGTCCGAGAATCCCTCCCTGCAGTAAGGTGAACAGACGGAACCTCCACATTTGACTGACAGCATAGGGTCATCTTGGGAGGAGAGGAAGAGAAAGCTGTGCATGCCATATGCTGCAGTTCACACAACTTCCCTGCACATTTTTAAAACAAAAGTGCATGATGATCTTCTGCTGAAATGTGAACACCAAAGTAACTGTATTTGAAGAACTGCATTGGAGCTTCACAGCTGTAGCCACCTAAAGCCCCACAGGTGTGTCTGTTTCCTTCTGCAGTCCAAGTCCTAAAGCTCTTTTTGTCTCTGGCCACACGACCCGTAAAGAATGATACATGTGAGGAAAGAAATCATTCTTTCCCCACTCCCCTCTCTAATCAGCTTCCTTGCCAGAAAATGCACATTTTAACTCTTCCCTATATCCCATTCAACATCCACAAGAGGGCAGCCTTTATCCGTAAATTCCCTATGCTTAACTTCTTTGCAGAAGAGTAACCACTTGACTCCCCTGAGAAGCAAGTTAATTTGCTTGGAAGTTATGTCCTTTTCTGTAAATCTCTGGCCAAGCCCCACAAAGCACTATACAATATCTCATCCCCCTTTGTCAGAGACAGACAGGCCTGCTTGAGTGCAGGACAGTATCCACGCTATGTCACCTTTTTAGAAAAGGGACTGGGGAAATACAGGAGTTGCACGGGAGAGGAAAACTTGCATCTCTCTTTCCCTATGGGGTGCTTTGTCAGTTTTACTGGGGAGGCCAGAATAAAACTGACCAAGCTCCGGTTTATCTCTTAGCCTGGCTGAGGTTCTGCCAACTAACAAAGGACTCTTTGCTACCCATTAGCAGCACCTCCTGCCAAGAACGTTGCCAGTTTCCCTTCCTTTAAGGGACTCCCTGTGGAAACAAACACATCAGCCCTGTTCACGGCCCAGCGTACATCCTGCACGTACGTGTGCACATCTATTTGGAAGAAAGAGCCAACACACATTCACTTTGCAATTGAAACCAGGAACTGGAGCCTGGCTAAATGGGGGGGGAGTAGCACATGTTCAGCTATACATGTGTTGAATGTACCATGAGAATAATGCAGCACACACCTTTTTAAAAACCAAGTGTCCACTGCACACACCGAGTGTACGTGCGCTCGCTGTAACTTGCTGAGGTTCCATCAAAAGACAAAGTCTAAAGAGCGCCCTGTCAGTTTCTCCAGAGCCAGTTTGGTGTAGTGCGGACTCTAATCTGGGAGAACCAGGGTTGATTCCCCACTCCTCCACGTGCAGCTGCTGGAGTGACCTTGGGTCAGTCACAAGTTCTTTCAGAGCTGTTCTCTCAAGGGCAGTTCTCGAAAGAGCTCTCTCAGCCCCACCTACCTCCCAGGGTGTCTGTTGTGGGGAGGGGGAAGGGAAAGGGATTGGAAGCCAATCTGAGACTCCTTTGGGTAGTGAAGGGCAGCATATAAATCCTGTCTCCTCTTCATGCCAGTACCAAAAAACCTCCAAATCATGGCATAACTTTGGAAAAGGGGGGGGAGAAGGGTTTGCAGACAGGTGGGAAAGGATCGGTGGTGCTGTTGTTATGGAGGAACTATCCAAGAAGTCCCTATGAAAGCCATCTTCTGTGACCTCTGCTTACGCTAAGTGGAGAAGAATAATTTTCTTTGCAGCTGAACGCGACAGTTTCAATGCTGCGAAAGATGCATTCTCTGCAACAGAAGCCCATTAAGGGAAGAAAAGGTCTGGCTGTCCTGCAGGCAGCCAGCGTATAAGCAAAGCACATCTGTTTTGAGAAGTCTAGAAAGGCCCAAAAGGAGGCCTTTGGCACCCCCTAAAGGCTAACTAGCATAGGCGATAACGCAATCCCTTTTCATTACGGACTCGCCTTACAAGGTTATTGGAACTATATAGCTGCTCAGGCTGAGCAAACTTTTAGGATTAGCTCGTAACTAGCTTTTTTTGCTACAAAATGACCCCCCTTTGAATATTCTGCTCTGCATTTAACTTTTGTGTATAAACATTTGTCAACGTGAAGCAGCTTGCTGTGTCGCTTATAGCGAACATTTAGAAATTGAATCTCCAGGAACATTAAAATGTATATATATATTCTGGCTTTTGTCTTTATTTTCATTTGCGGGGGGAAGTTCCGTGGCCGGATCCAGGGCTAATGCAAAGGGTCAACACAGCCCGGTGGAATATGTGCTCAGACTCTGGTCAATGGTGGGCCCTCTGCCAGAGGTACTTTGGCTCATCTGTTTCCACCAGGGACAGGAGATCACCTCAAAGGCCCGGGTGATACTGCAGTGGCCTTGGGGTGGGGAAGAGAGCACAATTTGTGTTTTTAAGCCTTGGAGGCAGACGAGGCTGAAAGGAACGTAAACTGAGTTCTGCTCTTCTCCCTCTTTTAGGATGCATTCAAGGGGGGGATATTCTCGGGGGCACTAGGTCATCTTCCCCGGAGCCCCAAACCTGGAGCCAGCCCTGAGAAGGACCCAAATCTTCTGGCTGATGCAAGAGTACACAGACAGTTGATGTACAAAAAAACAACAACACTAAAGCCGTCCCAGAAATAAAGGCTCCACTCTTGACACCACAAACAAATCTTTTTCATCACAATGAGTATGAAATCTAGTTGATTGCCAGGATCCCTCACGTACTTCCTCCCCCCCCCAATCCTCTGGGATCGAACCCTTCAATAGGAGTCCAAATTAGTCTTGACATCTAGTTGCCTTCCTTCACTAGAATTTGTTCCTTTCCCAGTAACTTAAGATTCTTAAACCCTAGGGAAATCCCTGTTCAGAATCACAGTTGCTGGGAAAGAAACAGACCTCAGCTTGCATTCTGAAGCCATGACAAACCGGAGCTGGCTGAAGTCTTCTGTCTCAGCACTAAGGGAAGAGGAAGCCAGCGAGTCAGCCAGCCTGGGAATTTACCAGGTCCATGTTCTGACTCACTAAAGCTCATCACCCCTGCCACAAATGTTGTTAGTCATTAAAAGGTGCTACGGGACGCCTGCTCTCTTCTGCAGGTTCATGCCGGGCGCACCAGGCATGGGGGGAGGGGGAGGATTTGTTCAGGCTGTCCAAATTCAGCCCTAGAAGCCAAAGGATTGACTGACTGGAACTCAAGCACAGGAAGCAACAGACAAAGAACATAAGCGCATAATTCTTTATTTTGTTTTCAAGACAAGAGGATTTCTATTTAATACATAACAAAACCCCCCCCCCCATGTGTTTAAAGCATCCCGTAATACTGATGGATCAAAATCACGCCAACCCAGCGGGGCGGTGATTGCAAAGGCTAACGGCTCCCTGTGGAGCCTCGCAGCACACACAAAAAGATCACTACATCCCAATTAGGGGAAAAAACCCTCAAGGCTTTATCAAAGTACTTTAACAAAAAAAGGAAATATAAAAACCTCACTAGGCTGGGGAAGGATGCAGGAAATCGAGCCGAGGTCCTGCCAAGAGGCAGAGGACCGGGTTGGAAAGCCTGGCACCCGTTTCTACGGGCACAAAAAGGAACAATCTCCCTTTCCTCACCTTGTCCGTCTGCTCTGCTGCTGACGGCATCCAGCTGACTGCCGACAAGGCCAGCACGCAGGATGTGACTCTGGGAGAGGAGGGAGCAATAAATGAATGTGGACTGCCCCCCTCCCAAGACAATGACAGACGCGCGCGCGTCCCCTTCCCAAATAGGCAAGCAATCAGGAGAAGACCTTGGGAAATCAGCACTAATTGAAGTTATTTGGGATGTGTCCCATATGAATAAGAGAGCACCAGATATTTCGACAGGTGTCACTGAAATAAGAAGGACTGATCCAGGTGTTCTGGGAAGGGACGAAGAAAGACCTCCCTGGCGGCAAGGAAGCCCAGCTCGGGGGTATCGGGGTTCCCTTTTCCCCCCAAGGTCCACAGTTGGCTCTTGCCTCAGAGAAAACAGAACCAGAGGTGGCTTAGCACACATTTAGGTTCAGTACGGTTTGTGCAAAATATGACCTTAGTGTTCTCTCAACTGTCTATGGCTTCCCAAAATCCAACAGCAAGGATACTGGTTTACTGCAAGGAGCGGCAGCTTGTGCTTCGACGTGCTCGTCTGCTCCCTTGTCTCAATGTGAAACCCGTACAGAGATTTGAGTAACGCACAGCTTTCAGGAAACCAAACCAAACAGCCAATCAACCAAGTGACTAAAGACACGGAGACAAAATCGACAGCCCAGAACAGAATTCTCTGCTGCTGTAAGGCCTGGCCTTTAGAAAGCCAATTTCTCAATTCACAGTATGCCTGGAGCCATGCAGTAAACCACTCTCCCTTCTTGAAAGACCTATTCACCGTCTCCCCTAAAGCTGAGTGTCCCATCGGCACTCATTCAAAATACCGCCATGACAACATCCCCAGAGGAGAATAACAGCCATTGTCGCATCCGGTTCCCTGAAGAACAGACAGCTTCAGAAGAGATCGGTCTAATCAAATGGGATTTCAGCAGGTTGGAAGCAAGGAAGTGGTTCCCAAAAGTGTTATTTTTCATGTTGTATAAAGTGTCCCAAAATTCTGAAAGGGAAAAAAAAATGGAGAATGCCAAAAGTTAGAGGTGGTGGTGCTCAAACCAAATCCCATCATGCATTTGAGGAACCTGCAAGAAAATACAGCATCACAGGTGCACATGAAGCTCCACTGAAATACAAAGCTGTATGACTTTTGGTTATAGAGGATTATTACACTGAAGTCCTTCCCCCAAACAGCAAACTGATCCAGGCCAGCATCCCTACACTGGACTGCATAGACCAACAACCCGACTCTGTATAAGGCACTTCAGACCATAAGGGCTAAGCCGAACCAAATTCCACCATCTGCAATGCAAATTTGCTCAACCTGCATTTTCAGTTCTGCTTCTATTAGCCAAGAATGGAGCAGGGGAGGGGCTGTGGCTCAGTGGAAGAGCCTCTGCTTTGCATACAGAAGGTCCCAGGTTCAATCCCCGACATCTCCAGTTAAAAGGATCAGGTAGGAGGCGATGTGAAAGACCTCTGCCTGAGACCCTGGAGAGCTACTGCCAGTCTGAGTAGATAATACTGACCTTGATGGACCAAGGGTCTGATTCAGTATAAGACAGATTCATGTGTTGATAAAAAGCTTTCTCCCACACACTAGCACGGTATGCACTCTTTCCACAGATTCACGTTTCACCAAGTACTGGCCTATCTTGCGTGCGTGTGTGTGTGTGTGTGTGTGTGTGTGTGTGTGTGTGTGTGTGAGTGAGAGAGAGAGAGAGAGAGAGAGAGAGAGAGAGAGAGAGAGAGAGAGAGAGAGAGATTTAAATGACTATGAAGGTACTCAGTATCCTGAATTCTGTACCCATAGCCGAACTCGGCACTTGATCGAAACCATTCAATGTTCCCTCTAAGCTGTGGAGTCTCATG
Organism: Gekko gecko; assembly: GCA_029375565.1. Taxonomy (NCBI): domain Eukaryota; kingdom Metazoa; phylum Chordata; class Lepidosauria; order Squamata; family Gekkonidae; genus Gekko; species Gekko gecko. Next base: position 25,298,157 of record JAPDNY010000012.1, on the reverse strand, counting down.
AGCCAAAAGACCTACTAGGATTAAGATTGTGAGCAAGCCTACATTTTAAAAAAAAAAAAAAACTGAGAAGGAGTGGGGGGAGGAAATTGCCTTCCCTTCATTCCTGGAGGCGAGCCATTGCGGCATGACTCAGGGAGGGAAAGGGAGGCATATAAAATTGCAAATTGCCTTCCCTTCACTCCTGGAGGTGTGCCGTGTATGCAAGCACTCCCCTTTATAGGGTCAGCTGAACCAGAAGGTGGGCCACCCAGGAGAGGAAGCACCCCCACACTGAGCTAAGATCTCTGCACCAAGGAGTAAAAAATTGTGCACCAGCACATGCAGGCGCACCTTAGCAGGAACACTGCATGCAATACATACAAAAACTGCAGGTTTTTAACATGCCACTACACATGTAGCTAGACGGCACAGCAGACTCATTCATACCTTGTAGTGAGTTGCAACCTTGAGAGTTATACCATCTCGTATTGATTATTTGTGATGGACCGGGAGAGGCAACAGGCAAGGAAGATCCCAACCAACTAAGAAGAAACAAAGACAGGAGAAGTGAGGTTAAATAGACAGTAACAAGCTGGAAGCCAGCTAATTCACATAGCCAAGCTCCAGCTCCAAGCCAACTGCTGTGACTGCGCCAGAGATCAAAGTCAAGATGACTTGCCAACTGTTTGCACAAGTTAAAACTGGGATGAGATTCTGTAGAAAAACAGAAGCCAATAACTTCTTTTATTGCAGCTTCAATACAGAAGGAACCAGAGACTGGCTTTCTGGGCTCCTGGGAATATGAAGCTTCAACATTCTCCCTCATCAGACCCTACACAATGAATCATCTACTGTTCCACAAATTTCACAGAGATTTTACTAGTAGCGTAGCTAATTATGTAGTCATCAACAAAACAAAAGAGCATTTCACAGGCTTGTGAAGAACATGAGAGACAGTCCTGGAACACTGCCCCCCACCCCCAAAAATGGCTATATCCAGAATAAATGTAGTCGAATAAATGTAAACAGCCTAACTGGGAATAGACCCTAAAAGATTCCAGTGCTAGAAATTCTTTAGATCCATGTACACCGCCCTGAACTCCTTAGAGCGAGAGCAGGTTAACAAGTGTGTCAGACTGATAAGTAAACACGGAAATGCAGAAGGCTAACAGAGGGACGCATTCCAAAACAGGACTGCTTCCCACCCCCTGCAATCTCAGAAGGTACAGCCCAGGATTCTACCACCCCCTTCTGCTTGAAGACAGCCAAGTGTGTTGTAGGGGTCAGGGGGTCAGACAAGGATCTGGAAGACCCAGGTTCAAATCCCCACCCTGCCATGGAAGCTCGCTGGGGGACCTTGGGCCAGTCAAAAGGCAAAAGGAAGGGGAGGAGAACAATGTAAGCTGCTAAGGATCGCCACAGGTGCTGGGATACAAAGGAGGTAAATAGAGCCGTGTGGGTTCCTACTGACACCTGAACCGAACAAAACACATTCACAGTTTCGGGTCCTTTTTGTTTGGGGGGAGGCTGAGGGGGCAGGGGCACCCAAGCATCAGGATGTGTTCAAGAGCCAACCATCCTGAAGATACTTAAGACTCGTACGACACTGCCAGTTGTCCGACCACACACGCTTGTGGGGAAAACGTGGCCCGAAGAGGATGTCTCTCCTTCCTTCAAGTGGCCTCTCACTTCCTGCCAGATCGACTGTCCAATTAGGACGTAGTGTGCACACACGGTCTTGTGGAGATGGGCACCTGAGGCACGATTTCAAGGGGGAAAAAATAGGTGCAGAAAAACCCCACATTTATGGCACGGAGGTTGTTAGCCAAGTTGGCAATGCAAGGGGAAGCTCAAACAGGAAGCATCTAATTGGGTCTGGGACAGGGAGGGAGAGATTCACGGATGTACTTCACAAGGCCTTGGCATCCAAACCTACAGCTTAGAAAGGAAAGGGACCTTTTTTTTCCTGTGAGCAGCAATTCATCCCACTAATCTAGGCCTTGTTCACACCAAACTTTTTGGCTGCACATCAGGACATAAGTGCTTCTAAGTAGCCCTATTGTTTTATTTCCTTCTACGAGACTTACATTTTCAGGGAAGCCAAGAGGGACTTCCACTGCCTTCTGGGGGGGGGGGGCACAACTACCCCCTACCCCAAGCAATCAACATTCACAGCACCAGCCACAATTGATGTTCTCTTGATGATGTTCAAGGTAAAGGTAAAGGTTCCCTTGCTCGAAAGCCAGTCGAATCCGACTCAAGGGTTGCGGTGCTCATCTCCGTTTCAAAGCCAAAGAGCCAGCGCTGTCCGAAGACATTTCCGTGGTCATGTGGCTGGCATGACTAAACACCAAGGTGCACGGACCACTGTTACCTTCCCACCAAGGTGGTACCTATTTATCTACTTGCAATTTCTTGCTTTCGAACTGCTAGGTTGGCAGGAGCTGGAACTAGAGACGGGAGCTCACCCCATCATGCGGCACTCACGGGTCTTGAACTGCTGAACTACTGACCTTCCACAGCCTGCAGTTCAGCGTCTTAACCACTTGAGCCACCGCAGCTCCTTGATGATGTTCAAACACCTTCCTTAAACTTCAGAAACAGCTACGGCTTCTAAGCAATTCTCCCCGTCTTCTACATTTTATTGCTCTTAACCATTTGCATTTGTATTAAGGCAACATCACCTCCTGGCTTTCCTCCGGTTTTGCTCGGCCTAATATTGACCCACACTGGCTATCCCTGTACATTAGATGGATTATGCAGGTGAGCAAGAGATGAGACCAGAGCTGGGCCGATCTCAGAGAAAGGCAGTCTTCATCCGAGGTCTCACTTGCACTGTGTACACTGCGGATCAACACTGAATTGCTGCGAACTTCAGCAGCAGAATGTTTACAGAAAACGGTTGGGGCCACATGTGGACATCACTGGTAGGCGTACCGCTGAATTCCTTCCACCCCACCCCTGAATTACATCCAATCACCATAAAGGAGAGCCAGTTTGGGGGTAGTGGTTAAAGGGTTAAATCCCCACCGTGCCCCAGAAGATTGCTGTGAGGATAAAATGGAGAAAGGGAGACCGACGTTTGCTGCCCTGAGCTTCTTTCACAAAGAGCAGGATAACAAGGTGGTGGAGAAATAAATATAAGCACAGCAGACCCAAGAAACACTGGACTGATTGACATCATAGCAAGGTGACTGATAGGCTGCAAGGATGCTGTTATCCCACCTTGTAACATTATCAATTGTTATGTCCGTATCCCATAAAAGGAAGCCTATTCAGACCAGCGTGACAATAGTCCCTGCCCCGGGGTGTGCCCAGTGGTGTATTTCTGTTGAAGGTATGCAAGTGTGGACCTGATCAGCGACTGAAAGCCAAAGCCCATAGAGAGTTCGACACAAACAGCCCCAAATCCTCCAGAGAAAGAGTGGAATGATGAGCAGAGCAAAGATGATGAATGATGCAAGAGCTGATGCAATAATTGCTTTAAGCCACTGAATGATATTTTCTTGCCACGGAAAGCACGTCAGCATGCCATTCGTGCCTGGTCACTTTTGAGCCCTTGCCATAACTAACGGATCTGGACAGATCTGTGCGATCTCTAAGAAATCAAGTCCCAGAAGAGCCCAGCAGCAGCAAGCCGGCTTGCAACACTGCTGTTCTGCCACCACCGACGTGCTTAAAAAAAACCCCCAAACACACAGCCTGGCAGGCACCGTTCGCCCACTGATACCGCGGGTGGCTACCTGACCATACACGGCGCACTCCTGGCGAGGAGGCAGCCCCCTTTGGCGTCTGCAGAAGAGAAAAGGCAAGACCTTATCAGCACGGCAGCCAGTCACTGCCAGATCACCCGGCCCGCCGCCTCCTATCTGAAGCACGCTGTGTCCTTGGAGCCCAGATAAGCGAGGATTCAAAAGGGGGAGGGGAGAGAGAATCAAACCCATTAGACGACCGGGAGCGCTCTGAAGGAAGACTTTACCTGGAAGCAAGCGATGCCAAATGAGATCCCAGCGACAATGCTCAGTTTGGACTCCATTGTCTGTGTCACCATACTGAAGCAACCCTGCAAAGGGGGGGGAATAATACACCAGTGAGCCTCCCGACAACATCTGCCTGTGAAAAACCAGACACATTCTTGGCCCTCAGATCTGGACAAAATGATTCAGGCACTGCGAGCTAGCTTTGCAGCAAAATGTCCTTTGATCTGACCCAGTGTAGTTTTCAATTTCAATTCGCAGGAGCATAGAGCTGGAAAGAACCCCAGAGGTCGTCTAGTCCAACCCCCTGCACGACGCCGAGAATTCACAGCTCTGCTCCCCCAGTGACCCCGTGCTCGATGCCCAGAGGCACAAGTGGCAAGCTGAGCCAGTATTAGAGCTTTGACCTCGGCAGAACTTCTTCTTCTTCTTCTTCTTGGGAAAACTACTGTCCCAGCATATAACAAGAGGAAGCACTCCTTGCTCAGCTATATTGAACAGCAGAGCTTCACAGGAGAAGAGTTTCCACATCCCCCGAAACAACTCCCGCCACTGCACCCTGCCGGCCTGCTCATGGGCAGTAGTTGCCGGTTCCTCCTCCAGGAAAGAGGCAAGCATCTCCGTTCTTATGTGCACTGAGAAGTTATGGCTACCAGCCACTAAGCCCCTAGTCTGAACAAAACAAACTCCCCGATTTTTTGTCCCCACCTCCGCAATGTAGTCTGACCCTCCACTGGAAACCAAACCTCACTTCTGCGACAGCAGCTGTGACTCTTCGCACCTCTTTCCAGGACTCGGGAAGAGGGACACTGCTTTGGGGCCGCTTACTTTATCATACACCTTTCCCTTGGCTCTGTCTGGATCCTTCATATCGGCCATCGTGCAGTTCGACCTGGTCTTACAGCAGCTCGCAGGTATTCCTTTCTCTTTGAAGTACTCGGTCTTCTCCCAATCTGAGACGTTTGCGACACCACAGCAGTGTAACTGCAGGGGGAAAAGCAGAGGAGGTGTAACATCGTGCATCTGGAATACTCCACTCTTACATTCCTGACCTGATTTTTTTTTAAAAAAAGCTTTTTATCCCTCACGCCTAGGGTTTACAACTCTGGTTTGGAAGCACCAGGAGATTTGGGGGGCGGAGCCTGGGGAGGGCGGGGTTTGGGGAGAGGAGGGGCCTCAGCAGGGCAAAATGCCATAGGGTCCACCCTTCAAGGCAGCCATTTTCTTCAGGGGAACTGATCTTGAAGAATTAGAAAAAGAGACTGGATTTATACCCCACCTTTCACTACCCAAGGGAGTCTCAGAGCGGCTTACAAACTCCTTTCCCTTCCCCTCCCCACCACAGGCACCCTGTGAGGCAGGCGGGGTTGAGAGAGCTCTGACAAAAACTGCTCTTTTCCAAGAACAGCTCTGACAGAACTATGGCTTGCCCAAGGTCATCCAGCAGGTGCAAGTGGAGGAGTGGGGAATCAAATCCGGTTCTCCCAGATTAGAGTCCGCGCACTTAACCACTGCACCAAACTGACTCTCTTGGTCATCTGGAGGTCAATTGTAATAGCGGGAGATCTCCAGGAGATACTTGGGAGGGTGGCACTGGCAACCCTAATTGCACCACAGTCCACAGATCGTCGCACATGACCAATGTGCATATAGTAGAGGGGGAAAGGGAGAGTTCAAGATGTTTGAAAAACTCGGAAACAACTTGGAACCAACAACAACACTTCTGCAGCTTCTGCTTGTTAATCTGCAGAGATATTGTCACTTCTTCTAATGCCTCATTTTGAAGAATACGTCCCCCGCTCTGTAACTCCCAGCACTTCCCCAAAAGGAAAAGAAGCACACACCATATGCTGGACGGGGGACACACAGCCCCACTAGCTACGCCACATAAGGAGACAGCAGCGGGTACTCACTGTGCTCTGGATGGTATCAACTGCCCGGCTTTGTTCATCTGTGATCCCCTTGTACTCCTCCACGGCATGCTCATAGTTAGCCCTAAAGCTGTTCTTAATCTGCAGGGGGAAAAGAAGGTACCAATCAAACTTCTTTAAAGAAATATTATTCTGTTATATGAACGTTAGGGGAGCTGCGGTGGCTCAAGTGGTTAAGACGCTGAACTGCAGGCTGTGGAAGGTCAGTAGTTCGAGACCTGAGAGTGCCGCATGACGGAGTGAGCTCCCGTCTCCAGTTCCAGCTCCTGCCAACCTAGCAGTTTGAAAGCAAGAAATTGCAAGTAGATAAATAGGTACCACTTCAATGGGAAGGTAACAGCGTTCCGTGCGCCTTGGTGTTTAGTCATGCTGGCCACATGACCACGGAAATGTCTTCGGACAGCGCTGGCTCTGCGGCTTTGAAACGGAGATGAGCACCGCAACCCTAGAGTCGGATTCGACTGGCTTTCGAGCAAGGGAACCTTTACCTTTACCTATATGAACGTTAAGGGGTTAAGTCTGGCACAACTGAAAACAATGCTTTCACCTTAACAAGCGCTTTTTAAAGATCGCTGTGTTCAGTCTGGTCTGCATAGACTGGCAGGGGCTCTCCAGGAGGTCTTCCACAACACCTGAGACTAGATCGCATTAACTGGAGATGTTGGGGACTGAACCTTCCGCATGCCGCTGTTCCTATGCGTGTGGCAGCACATGCCCTTTTAGAAGGAGCAGTCCTTCCTCTAAGACGGCAGCCACAATTTTTATCATCACATCTATTAAAAATGAACATTTTGGAAGAAATGTGTTGCATAATCTATCAAGGGCACCTCTAATTTTTAAGAAAGTAATCTTGCAGTAAGACTGGACACTGTGGCTCTGCCTGCCGATTCCCCTGCAGAAGGAGCTTTCAAGACAGCTCTGCTGGAACAGGCAGGTTCTCCAGAAGCTGCAGAGATACCGGGAAGGACATCTCCTGCTGCTGTAAAATTGACTGGTGCAAAATGGGAGGATTTCCCTCGACAGCAAGGACTGATATTCGCCAACAGCCAATCTGACACGGCAAGAGAAACTTCACAGAGGGAGGCCTGGATCATAGAGTGTCCTTGCACAATCAGAGGGCATTTTTGCTAGCTCGCTGGTTTTCTGCATAATTCCCCCATTTCCTTTACTAGGCCGCTCCACCCCCAGGAGTGGCTTTTGGGGGGCGCAAGCAATGTGCGCATGAGCAGCCATTCATTCACACAGGAAGCCCTGCTCAGCAGCCATCTGGAGCCATGCAGGGTCTTGCACTGCCCACGGCCCATTTTAAGATTACAGCAGTTATGTTCTGCTCAGGATGGGAACTGCTCTGCTCGGTAGGGGGGGGGGAATTAGTGGTAACATTGGCCACACAAGCAGCTGCGGTGGGAAAATGGCAAAGCTCCATTTTGTGAGAAGAAGTCCATGGACAGAGATTAGGATCAAAGCCAGTAAACTTAAATGCCCATGTAATGCATTCTCGAACTCCCTGTTCTTAAAACAAAGGAAGACAATTTCCTTCAGCTACAGCACACTTCGTATGGACTACAGAGTCAAACCCTAACCATCCCAGTTCCCGCACTGTGGCATTTACGAAAAGGCCACTCCAGAAAAGTACTCCGAATGACAATCCAGCTTGCAGGGATACCAAGTTGAGCCTTATTTAGCCAAGAAAAAAAAATATTCTCCATAGTTTGGCTAACACAGAGAAGTTGTTCTATGATTTGAAAGTTTTTCATACTCAGCCTTTTCTGCATTTCAGATCTCAAAAGCTGCACTCAGAGACTGAATGCTAAATTTAGGATGTTAACATTGGCATCAACAGCAAAGATCCCCTATTTCTGAGAAAACAACCACACATCCTGCTGCAGGCATTTGGGAGGAAGAAAAGCAAGCTAATGTTCCCAAAGCCCAGCATAGGACATCCCCAAGAAATAAAACCCCTCACCTCGTGTCTGAAAACAAAGCCCACAATGGCCGCCACCAGCACAACCAGGAAGATGAGGGTTAAGAGCATGGCATACTGTGGACAGAGAAAAAAAAGATAAATCAGAGCCAGTAAAAGTACATCCCACCCACTACTGATACAGAATCAGAGAGCTACACCATTCACCTTAACCACTATTGCCGGACATGTTCTGGAATAAAATCCCGCAATTCAATATTTGCAAAAAAGAGCAGGAACAGAGTTTGCTCATGTTACAGTTTCCTTATGTTTAGCTGAACTTTGCTACTTGGCCTTTCCGAGTGACTACAATAAATCCACACCCCCAGAATTGCATCATTAGACCTTGGAACCAACAATGAATCATAGGGGCATTTTTGAAATGTCACCCGTTGCTTTTGCCTTGAGCAGAAAAGTCACTCTAGATGAAAATTCTTGCGGCCACAGGCCAGTTTATCCATTTGTGCCTTATCTCTGCAGCGTGCATGGATGCACAAGGAGGGTGACTGCCCGCCATCTTCATGCACCCAGGCAGCAATTCAGTGCAAGCTAACTGCTTTGTTTAAATAAGAAAACCTGCTTTAAAAAAAAAAAACAGCTACAAGCTCAGCAGCAAGCACATGTGTTTAAGTATGTGGTCCAAAAGAATCTGTATGAAGTATGTCAGGAAGCAATTTTCAGGAAGCAAGTTTCTCCAGGCCAGTTTGGCCAGGGATTCCCCACTCCTCCACTTGCAGCTGCTGGATGACCTTTGGCAAGCCATAGTTCTTTCAGAGCTGATCTCTCACGAGCAGTTCTCCAAAGAGCTCTCTCAGCCCCACCTACCTCCCAGGGTGTCTGTTGTGGGGAGAAGAAGGGAAAGGAGTTTGTAAGCCGCTCTGAGACTCTGAGTGAAGGGTGGGGTATAAATCCAATCTCCTCTTCTTCATCATCCTGTGGGGGCCCTCCATCTTCCGGGCACGAAGATCACTGGGGGTGGGAGTGGCAGTTGTGCATTTCCTGCATTGTGCAGGGGGTTGGACTAGATGATCCTGGACCCTTCCAACTCTATGATTCTATGTAGCTATCATTCAGATCCATCAGCATGGAAATTGCATTTATCAAATCCACCTCAACACATCAGAACCTTCTTAGCTATGCTTATTTTTTTAAAAAAAAATCATATCACCTTGAGTCTTTGGAAGAAGCATGGACTATAAATGACCATGAACAGACTTTTTATATCTAGACAAGAAAAAAAACTGTTGCTCAGGATAAATGTGGCATATCCTTTTGGTAAAGATACGTACAGAGGAACTGTCTGCCCAGATATAACACAGCTTATGTGTGTTTGCTCGCCTAGCATACTGGCACATGCAATAGATGATGGGAGCTGGCCAGTGTTCAGATGGAGCTGTTATTGAAATGATAACATCCGTGGAATCATATTGTTTCAATGTGAACATTTTTGCAACAATTAATACGCCATAATGACTCCGATAATACGTTATTAAAGACCAGTGTTTTCAGCATCGTTAACTTCATAGCCAAGGCTGGTATTACGACTGTGTGAGACTGTTCCTGTCCAAACAATACACACTTGTTTACTACAAAATTTGTTTCCTACTTTTCTATTTTTACTTTTTCCTCCCTCTAAGATGGCAAAAACTAAGGCACGTATGCCAAGGTATTAGCAGTTTGCAGCACTACACTCTAATAGTGAGTGTAGTTATAATTTTGCTTGTAGACACTTATGACAGTTATACTTCTAAAATACTTTTAAATGATGCATTACATGTCGTTAAGGTTGCAAAACAACTTCGGTTCGATAGGATAGTAAGCACTGCATACATTTCCATTTTTCCCAAGATGCCCACTGTTCCCAGGAGGGAAAGAGGGTTTTTCTTCCACAGCTTCAAAATTTCCAGAAATTCTACATCTCTGCATAAGAGCCAGTTGCAAAATATCTCCAGCCTCCTCAAAACTCAGGAAGTTGGACCAGGCAGAGAAAGAAGAGGGAGAACAGGGCAGGCAGCTGCCGGTGGACTGAGTTTGGAGGGAGCAGAGGATCCCTGAGCGCATTCCAGCCCACGACCCCTTACCAATTTCAGCATCCATGTGCTTCCCCGGCAGGTGGCAAAGCAACCAAAGGTGCCCAGGAGGATGACAACGCCGCTTGCCCCGATCAGGATGTAGGGAACGTTGGTAGCCTTCTCATCTAACAGGGAGAAATACACCTCCAGGCTCACTTTCCCCCAGATGCCAACTGCCAGGAGGATAATGCCAGAGAACTGGAGAAAGCAGAAGGGGGGGGGGGAGGAACTGTGTTACTCAGAACAAGCGTCTGAAAAGGCTGGCGCAAAGGCACGGAGTTTCGGTGGGAGTATACGATAAAGAGCTAGTACAACATACACAAGATCACATCTTCACGCTATCTAACCATTTGCACCACCTGGATTCACTATCTCCCTCTGCCATAAGTACATATTGACGGACTAGAAACAATCTTCCCCCCCAATCTTACTTTGAGTTTGACAAAGTGGTTCAGGGGGGCAACCACTCCGTGTTATCTCACATATGCACCAGTCGGGAGATAACAGCAGTCAGCCTCCCCATCTCTCTCCCCCATCCCCCCCCTTCAGTCCACTGTCTGACTTAGAGCGAGGGATGCTTGGTCGCACTTCCCAGCACACAGCTAGGCCAACAGCGCCTTCCCTTGCAGGGTTCCCATGAGCGGAGAAGACCGTGTGCATCGTGCTAAATAAACAGGAGAAGTTCCAGAAAGGAGACCACAGGAAGGACTTGCATAAACTTGTTGTCCCAGGGGGGGAAAAAAACAAAGCTACCAGGCCAGAAAACCCTTGTGCAATGTGGGTTTATTCCGCTGATTCCCCGTAGCATTTGATAAACGTCAACAGCTCCCAAAGGTACCTAAGCCTTAGGGAACCAAACGGATCGCCCTGTTTCCTTCAGAATCAAAACAAAGTTCAATTTATTTAATTAATTTATTTATTTCCATTTATGTCCCGCTCTCCCTGAAACCGAGTCCAGTGGCACCTTTAAAACCAACAAAGTTTTATCCGAAGTGTAAGCTTTCGTGTGCAAAGCACACTTCTTCAGACACACTGAAATGGAAGTTGCCAGTCCATACATAGAGGCAGAGGGCGAGCGGCAAAAGCAAGGGTTTCTCAGACCTCCCCAAACCCAAGAAAACATTCTTCACCGGTCATTTGGGCTCCAAAAGGCCAGGCTGCCGGGAGAAGGGTGACCCTGTCCCTAGAGGGTAAAGCCACACTCACCTGACTCAGAGGCCTGAAGCAAGCAGCAGTGGAAGGAAAGGACAGGATTACTGAGTGCATTCCACATGTTATTTGCTATTCACAGACAAGGGTCAACAAAGCACAGGGTACATCGTGGCTGCAGGGGAACTTTGGCACAAAAGTGCACATCCAACAGTTTCATCATGCTTTCTGCCATGGGTGCCACTTGCACAAGTATGCCAGGCTGTCCTATTACGCCCTAAAGAACTGACGTCTATGGGGAAGAGAGGATTTGCCTTCAGTTGTGCCTTAAGGGCAGTGTTCCCTCTAAGCTGAGTTCGTGTGAGCTCGCTCACAGTTTTCTAGCCTCTGGCTCACACGCTTTGCTCTTGGCTCAGGAAGGAGGGCTCCAGAGCAAACTGATTTATGCCACAGCCAAATTGCTCGCTCACAACTTAGCGCCAATAGCTCACAAAGTAGAAATTCTGCTCACAAGACTCCATAGCTTACAGGGAGCATTGCTTAAGGGGTACGGGATTGCCCAGGCTGGACCTATCTCGTCAAATCTTGGAAGCTGAAGAGGGTCATGGGAGACCACCAAAGAATACCGGGGCCGCTATGCAGAGGCAGGCAACGGCAAAGCTCCTCTGAATGTTCCTTGCCTTGAAAACCTGACAGGGTTGCTGCAAGTTGGCTGCAACTTCATGACAAAAAGCAGGGGCAGAGACGCTTGGGGGGAGAGATCTGACATTTCTTTCCAGCTACAAATCTCCTGTATCACGCTTTATGGAGATCGGGAGGGAAATTATAGAGCAAAGAACTTCTGTATTTTTTTTCTTGCAGGGGGACTACAAGGGAAAGGTTTCTGTCATACATATGGCTTGCATTATTGTTCTTTATGGGGGTGCAGGAGAGAAAACTCAGGGGAGAGGGGAAATGCCTCTCTCCCTAAGGTTTGGGGGAGAGCGTAAAGGAAAGATGGGAGTCTCATTATTTCTAGAGGAAAAGCTGCAGGGGAGGGGAGAGATTACATACCATAGGGCTTGTGGCCTCTGCCCTATTGTGCTGTAGAGAGCTAAGATACAAAGGGGGTGGGGGGATCTGTCCTGCGTAATATTCTACAAAAGCAGGGAGAAGATGTTATGTTTGGGATTAGGAAATGCAGAACGGGACAACTGCGTGTGAGGACAGAAACGACCCTATTGTGAGACTTGGTCAACTACTGACTCTCCCAAAGTGTTCTAAAATAACAGGATAGGTTTGCAGGGCTAACCTCTCCAACAGCTGTCTACGGAGTCAAGGGAGTTGAAGCCGGGGACGGGGCAGAAGGAGAAACTGAGATCAGAGGGAGGGGGGGCATCTGCCCTATTGTTCTCTACCCGAGGCTAGGAGATGCCGAATGAAAGAGGGCATTAATCGCAAGTGCTGTCAGGGGACACGGAATCGGGAGGGGGGGTACCCTGGGAAGCGAAGCAGGGTCAATCCTTGGAAAGGGGGGCCACCGAGGAAGCCTCTGCGGAGGAAATCAATGGCAAGCCCCCTCCGCTTCTCACCTTCCAGAAAAACCCCTAGCTGGGGTCGCCAGAAGTTGGCTGCAACTTAACACCGATTTGCACACAGCCATGGGGGTCCGAGGTGGGAGGGGACAGCATCTTATAATGGTGGAAGGGAAAGCGGGGGGAGCAGATTCTCTAGTCTAGGGGGTCGTCGGGGGGGGGGATCGATTGTGCGCCGGAAGAAGAGTCTCTCCTGCTGTCACCTATGGGTGGGGGAGAGAAACACCGCCCTGCCCTCTGATGCCCACCAGGAATGGGGAAGCATTAGAGAGCCCACCGGGGCCCCGCTCTTCCCTACGGGCGGAGGGGAGACGCTGCCTGCCCGGTCTACTATTGCACTCTCCGTGGGGCTGGAGGGGGGGGAGCCCGCTCCATTGTCCTCTACGGCCGTCTGGAGCAGCCAAGTGCGGGGCGCGCTGCAGGGCGTCGAGAAGGAGCTCACCCAGAAAATGAAGCTGTAGATGATGAGGACGCTCTTGAGGCAGGTGATGACCGGCTTGGTCTGCAGCCTCCGCGAGGGGGACGCCATCCCCGAGCCAGCCAGCCCGCCAGCCGCCCCGCGCCACGCACGCCCCGCCGCACACCGCCGCCCTCCCGGCCCCGCCGCCGCCTGCTGCCAGCGTCGAGCCTGGGCGGAACGAGCCGAGTCTTTCCGGAAGCTCCCGAAAGCGAGCCAGACGCTCTTCCCTGCCTTGCCGATGACAAGTGAAGCCGAGTCTTTCCGGAGATGGCCGAGAAATAAGTCCGGGCCGCTAGTCCCGGTTGTCTCCGCGAGGAGCTCGGCCGGAAGAAACCGACTCCTTCCGGAGATTGCCGAGAAACGGTCTCCCTGCCACTTACCAGACAACGCGAAAGGCGCTGAAGTCCCGCCCCCTTTTCTGAATTTCCCCGAGCATGCACGAGACAGGCCGACTATTCCCGACAACTCAGCCCTTCTTGGGGACAACGAGACAGACGCGCCATCGGCTGTAAGTCAACCACGTTCGTTTTTCAACCGGCAGATGGCGCCAGTCAACGATGTCATCATTAAAGAATCGAATAAATAACCAAATATGAGAGTTGGGGTATTTCCCCCTGTGGGGCTCATTTGCATTGAACAGATGCCAGACAGACAGAAATTTATCAGGAGCAGCTGTTGCCTGCACGGAGGTCAGATCTAATGCAGGATGAAATGAGACAGTGGAACAAATGAACAGCTTTAAGGGGTGGGATATGTAAACTAGGAGCGTAGGGTTGAATCCAGACTCCATTTTCTACTCGTGCCAAGGTTCTTCTGACAGTGGAACAAAACGTTCCTTCCCCTCCCCCCGCCCACTGATCTCCCCCAAATGCTGCACCTGAGGAAGGGGGGACACTCAGAAGAAGCATGAGAGGCAAATCAGGGATCTGTGGCAGGAAGGTGGAATTGGTGAGAGTTACTACACCCCTTCTGTTAGCAGAAAATTGAGTCTGGATCCAGCCCATGGTGTCATTTTGGTACAGCAGAGTAACACGGCTGACCCTCTGGGATTGTTATGTATATATGAATCTTCTTACAAGGAGTTCGTTAGACAGTGTCATCCATGCAACGAACATGAAATTGAGCAAACTTCAGCGGACAGCGGAAGACAGGAGGGCCTGGCGTGATCTGGTCCATGGGGTCGCGAGGAGTCGGACTCGACTATGCGACTGAACAACAACAACAACAACAAGGAGTTCAGAGTGGCATGTGTGGTTCCATAGTCTCATAACAACCATTATCATCATCATCATCATCATTGTATGGCAGTGTGTGTAGTGTAGCCAGGAGATTTGAAGATTGTCTGGCAGCCAGGAGCACAAGCTTTTTAGCATCATGCACCACTAGGTGGCAAGCTAGACTTAGAGGTGAGCTGAGAGAGCTCTGAAAGAGCTGTGACTGACCCAAGGTCACTCAGCTGGCTTTATGTGGAGGAGTGGGGAATCGAACCCGGTTCTCCAGATTAGAGGCTGCTGCTCTTAACCACTGCACAGGGTTGCCATTTGCCCAGTGGGGGCGAGGGATCCCCTAATTTTGAAGGCTCCTGCCCACTGCCAACCAATGGGAAGGAATCCCCCCTCACAGCGATGCCACACACAACGTGCCTACATCACCCAGAAGTGACACTCTAGATTTTGGGCAAAACTCTATGGTTTGATGCTGATTTTTACCATAGAGTACCGAAATCCAGAGCATCATCATCTGCTGATGTCACTTACTAGGGTTGCCAGATCCACTTACCTGGCCAGCAGGGGGCTCCCAACATCATTCCAGGAGACCAGAAGTGATGTCAGGTGACTTCCAGTAAAACCAGAAGGGGTTTTACTCCCCAACACTGTGCAGTCACACAGAATTGACATTACGTTGGGGACGTCTGGGGCGACACTGGCTTTTGGGCAAAACTCTGTGGCAAATTTGGCTTCAAACCATAGAGTTTTGCCCACAAACCAGAGCGTGCCCCCCCAAGTCCCAGACATTATGACATCACTACAGGGTGACACCATCACATTGGGCCCTTACTTCCAGTTTTACTGGAAGTTGCCTGGGAAGGTCAGTTGGGGATGAGATCCCCCCCCCCAAGACAGCTGGCCAGCAGTGGGCAAAAGCCCATGAAAGTGGGGGTTCCCCTGCCGCCACTGGGGGGACTGGGAACCCTATCACTTCCAGGTGAGGAAGGCACATTGCATGCAGTGTCACTGTTTTGGGGGGAATGAGGGGCGATGTCATTTCCCACTCCCGGAATGTCCCCCCATCCCTCCACCAGTGGGCAAAAGGGACCTGGTAACCCTACCGCTACACCAAACCGGCTCTCTTACAACAACCCTGAAAGGTAGGTTGATGTCAGGTAGCCCTGTCATGTTAATGGAATGCGGGAGGAATGCGGCTGCCTCCTTCTTTTTCCCCTGAAGTTTTCCACACAATCTCTTATCAGGTCTCTGACCTTGGTGCTCCAGCAGCTGGAGCCTTCCACTGGGAACTCTAATGGTTTCTAGAATGTTTTGCTTGCTTGCCCACTCAGGCCGCCCACATGCGCGAAATATATCCATTGGCTCCTGCTGAAGGGGTGGGGGGTTGTCTGAACGTAGTATAACCTAGCAGGCTCTGCTGTAACCGGCCATAACTGACACAGACTGTGCACGTGTCTTTAGAACTGTTCCACTATTAAGCCCTGTGTTGTGCAACAGACCAAAGAATCAGGCTGGAGGGCCAGTATTAACAACTCTGGCTGATTATAGTTCTCCAGGTTCCTGGATAAGGATCTTTCCAAGCTTGGCTGCCTGAGATCCTTTAATTGAAGATGCCAGCTGACTATGCCTGGGGCCTTCTGCATGCCAAGTATGAGCTCTACCAATAAGACGTGTAGTGCAGTGATCTTCATGTGGCTCCCACTTCCTTCTTCCCCAAAGAGCTAGCCTTCAGGTGGGGCCACCCAGGATTACAGTTGGTCTCCAGTCTGAAATCGGTTCCCCTGGAGAAAAGGACTCTATTGCATTATACCTCACTGATGTCTCTCCCCTTCCCATATTTCATCTGCCCCAGGCTCCATCCCCAAATCTCCAGGAATTTCCCAAGCCAGAGTTGGCAATCCTAGAGCCAGTCCTGGCTTTCCTCCACCTGAAGGGAGCAGGAGATGCTCCAGGAAAACCCAGGAAACATCATGTTTTTCTCTGCGGGGGACACCCATTCAGAAACAGCTGACTCTATCATAGCAGATCCTTGTCTGGCAGGCTTCCAGCATTTTGTGATTGGCCCCTGCCTCATGGTTCCGTTTTGTGATTGGATGTATGTCTCTCTCCCCATGGCAGCCATTTTATGGTGGCCCTCACAACCTGTTTCCAACGGTCCCCGTAGGTTTGACAAGACTGAGGACTCCTGGTTTAGAGGTTCCAATGAAGCAGGAGTAGCCAAAGTTGCTTAATGTAAGAGCCACGTAGAATAAATGTCAGATGTTTGAGACCCACAAGACATGAACAACGATTACACACTTTTACCGGGAAATATGCAGATTTGCTTTTTATTAACATTAAATGAGACTGCCAAAAATAGTAACAAAATTGGTAAAAGCAGATATCGGTAATGATATTTAGTTGTCCAATGATATTTGTTTGCTAAAGATATTTAGCTTCCCCAGCTGCCCTGCCAGGAGCCGCACAATATGCATGAAAGTGCCGCATGCGGCTCCCAGGCCACAGTTTGGCCACTCCTGCAATGAAGCAGCACGCTTATGATGTTCTAAGGGAGCGCTTTTGAGATCAAGCAGCACAGTGTCAAGGACCTGTCAAATGGCCTCCTTGGACTGACCATGGTAGACTCACTCCACTGCCTCACTAATGCCATTACCGTGGGGGGCGACATCACTGCCCTGGTGCGTCACCACTGCACGGCTCTCTGCACTATATTTTCCACCATGCAAGGCATGTGGTTAAGTTTCCTTCGCGTGTTGCCCTAGCCCTGTGCGATTATGGTCTGTTGGCTTCCTGACCCAGCTTTTCTTTCAGCCACAAATCCGTGAGTCATGAACCATGCAAAACTCAGTATTGTACATCTGGGAACATTGGAAAGGGTTAGCTATGCTTGAACCCTGCGGGGGTTGTTGTGCTTTCTGCAGAAATCTTTCCTTCTCTCTCTCTAGAAACAGGCTGGCTGTGTTTGTGGGCCTCCCCCCCCTTCACTCTTTTCTCCTCCTCTCTGAGAGACGGTACTACAGCTTTAAAGAAACAACTGGCAGGCGCTTGCAGCCCCACATCTGGGCAGTGTTAGCTGAGTCCGGGATGCCTGTGAGAACAAGAAGCTTGTTTTGCAGAAGTTAAAGGGACGGTTCCCCGTATGGACTGAGAGAGGAGCAAGAGGCAACAGCTGGAGGCAGCGCCTGGCAGGTAAGATCTTCTTGTTAGCCGTCTGCCTTGTCTGTTGCAGGAGAAAGAGCCGGGAGCAGCCTGTGTGCCGGCTGCTTTTCCGCACGCAGAAATCAGCTGCGTGCAGAGAGATACAGAAGATTACTGCCTTCTTTCAGGGAGAAGGACTCCTGTGCTTTTAACAACTAAGGAGCAGACATTCAACAGGTGAAGCTTTGCCCGTCATTGCCATTCTAGGCCAGGGAAAGCTCTGGGTCCTGTTGAATTTCAGCTTGGTGGAAGTGGCTGTGCCAGGGTAAAAAAGGGGGGGAATTTATTAAAGATAATCCACATTGGTGGTAAGGACAGGAGTTCCTGCAAGCCCCTTAGTGAGTGTGCATGATGGGTCTCTCCTTCAATGGAACCCAACAGAAGAATCTTAGCATTTGCTTTTTTTTCAATCAGGGTGAGGTAGTGGAGAAGATAAGGAGCCGTGACTTTAGAAAGCACCCCTGTTTGGCATGCAGAAGGTCCCAGGTTCAGTCCCCGGCCGTTTAAATGAATTCAGTTTGCAAGTTCTGAGCAAAACCATTCTCTGCCGGAGGAGCTCTTGCCCGTTAAAAAGCAGGCGGTACTGAGCTAGAGGGTCTGTGTCGGTATAAGGTAGCTTCACTTTGACTCGGGAGACGGAAGTCCAAATCCGTGCCTTAGTTGATGAAGTGGATGGGTCCACACGATTGGTCATGTCTCTGCTAGGCTCATTCTGCCAGCTGAGGGATGCAGTGGTTGTTCTACTTTTAAGTAAGTGGGGAGGGAGGTACCTATTGTGAAGCTCTCCAGTAAGAGGAGCCGCTCTGCCTGCCTCAATAGGTAAAGAGCCGAGTTCATGGTGGACTTGCGGAGCAGCTTTGGGCAGGTTCCTACTTCTTGGCTCCAGTTAGGGTTGCCAACTCTAAACTAGGAAATTCCTGGAGATTTTGGAGGTGGAACCCGGAGAGGGTGGGGCTCAGGGAGGAGAAGGACTTCAGCGGGGTCTCATGCCATAGGGGCTGCTCCGAAGTAGCCAGTTTCTCCTGGGTAGTCTAGAGATTAGTTATGATTTTGGGAGATCTCCAGACTGCACCTGGAGGTTGGCAACCTTAGCTCCAGTCCCGTATTTGTAAATTGAGAATGCTAATAGTCTGCCCTGAGAGGTTGCTGGGGGTGCAATCTAGCTTGTAAAATTCTTTTCAGATTAAAAGTATAGCACACCATTGATAAATAGCACATTCTAATGTTCTATATATATTATTTCTGCTGCCATCAAGAGTAAATGAAGCAGAAAGAAATCTGGGGAGGGGTGATGCCCCAGTGATGTTGATGCAGAGAGACCCAACCTTAGGTGAAGAATCTCAGGTAGCAGCGGGACTTCTGCTTGAGGTGCTGGGGAATCGCTGCTCAGCGGGCACTCCTGTGCTGGATGCACCAAGGGTCTAACCCCCTATATTGCAGCTTCATACATAACTGCCTGGGGATGGGTCTGCTTTACCAAACCACATCTGGTGGGGTTGCACATGAAGGAGAAGATTCATGAGAGAGGTTAAAGCACTGGTTCCCAAAGTGGGCTATACTGCCCCCTGGGAGGCGGTGGAATGATCCAGGTGGGTGGTAGGAGCCTTGGGTGCAATTGGGGGGCGTTGAATAAAAATAAGGGGGTGGTGGAAGCATAAAGAAAGAAGAGTCCAGGACCTATTTAAAGCAGCCTTCTCTTGGTCTTCCCTGGGATCAGGGAGGGAGGGGGAGGGGGGTCCCCACAGCCAATCACAGCCATGCATTTGCAAAGTGCAAATGCGTGTGCACCCTTGTAAGACTGGTGTTGCTGCAAGGCTATTGTGTGGCGGTTGCTGCCGGCCTCTGGCTTCAGGCCAACAACATCTTTCTTTACTATGTGCAAATTTGTCACTGCATCTTTTTGTCCACTTCTTGAAGGTAGATTTCCAGGGGGGCGCTGAGTCATTTTTTCCCCCTGAAAAGTGGGCAGTAGGCCAAATAAGTTTGGGAACCACTGGGTTAAAGTAACAGCACTGTATGCGAGAGGTTAAAGTAACAGGTCTGTATGGACAGTCCACCGTTCCTTAATGCAAGGAGAAATCGCTGGAAGTGGAAACTGCCACCAAGTTGCAGGCAACGTATGTCAATTTATGGATTTTCAAGGCAAGAGACACATAAGAGGTGATTTCTCATGCCTGCCTCTGCACCCCTGACCCTGGGCTTCCTTGGTGGTCTCCCGTCCAAATACTAACCAGGGCCAACCCTGCTCAGCTTCTGAGATCTGACAAGATCAGGCTAGCCTGGCCTATCCGGTCAGGACAGACAATCACTAGTAAATGAAGAAAAAACAGAAAGGGACCACAAGGTTCTCTAACCTGACCCTCTGCCACCAGTCAGGGCCATCCAGCTACATCATCCCAACCACCCTTCCTCCAGGGAGCTCAGGGCAGCTTGCACGGTTTTCCTCTCCCCTGTTTTATCCTCACGACAACCCTGCAAGGTGGGTTAGGCTGAGAAAGATTGCAACCAGTGTTCCCTCTAAGCCGAATTAGTGTGAGCTGGCTCACAGTTTTTGAGCCTCCGGCTCACACATTTTTGTCTTAGCTCAGGAAAGATGGCTCCAGAGCAAACTAATGTATGCGGTAGTTAAATTGCTCGGTCACAGCTTTAATGTCAGTAGCTCACAAAGTGGAATTTTTGCTCACAAGACTCCACAGCTTAGAGGGAGCATTGATTGTTAACTGACCCCATGTGAACTTCACAGCTGAAGGGCCTAACGGTATGTTACCGGCCGTACAGAGTAGGGAGGAAGGCTCTGAATTCTGTCTTTGATTACAGTTTCTACTAAGTTGCCTGGGACAGATGTTAGGCTGACTGGCTGGTATTTTCCTGGTTCCCCTCTGGATCTCTTTTTAAAAACTGAAGTAACATTTGCGACTTTCCAGTCTTCTGGGGCAGCAGCTGATGGACTATTGATCTGATCCAGCAGGGCTCTTCCTATGTGCTTCCCGGGTGCACTTAGGGTTGCCAGTCTCCAGGGGGCACCTGGAGATCTCCTAGAATTACAACTGATCTCCAGACGGCAGAGATCAGTTTCCCTGGAGGAAGTAGCTGTTTTCAAGGGTGAGCTGTATGGCATTCCCCTGCTGAAAACTCTTCCCTCCCCAAACCCTGCCATCCTGAGGCTCCACCCCCAAACATCCTGGAATTTCCCAACAGGGAATTGGGTGCCCAAGTGCACAAAGAACCAATTCCGCTCAGGATCACAACATGCAGACTTTTCCCCACCGCATTGGAAGGCCAGGCCTTCCACCATAGCAGGAGACCTACTGCTCTCGGTCTCCAGTCCCCCACCCAGGGAAGTGGCAGGAGTGAAATGCTCTAGCAGTCCCCCATGGTTAAAAAATTAGAGATCTAGGAAATTGCTAGGGTGTCATGGCAACACATGATATCATATCACTGGATGACTGGAAGTGATGTTGCGGTGTCGCTTGGCATCACGCAACACCTTGCCCTGCTCCCAAGGCTCCTGCACTATTTAAAAAGATAAAGGCTTCCCTTACTTGTAAAGTAAAGGTAAAGGTTCCCTTGCTCGAAAGCCAGTCGAATCCAACTCTAGGGTTGCGGTGCTCATCTCCGTTTCAAAGCCGAAGAGCCAGCGCTGTCCGAAGATGTTTCCGTGGTCATGTGGCTGGCATGACTAAACACCAAGGCGCACGGAACGCTGTTACCTTCCCACCAAATTGGTCCCTATTTATCTACTTGCAATTTCTTGCTTTCGAACTGCTAGGTTGGCAGGAGCTGGAACTAGAGACAGGAGCTCACCCCGTCATGGGGCACTCTCGGGTCTCGAACTGCTGAACTACTGACCTTCCACAGCCTGCAGTTCAGCGTCTTAACCACTTGAGCCACCGCAGCTCCTTCCCTTACTTGAAAGGTAGTCAAATCCGACTCTAGGGGGCGGTGCTCATCTCTGTTCCCAAGCCTATTTACCCCTGCACTATTTTCCCAGCCTGAAAGCCAAGGGGTTGCTTTTTGCCTCACTGTGGAAACATGATATGTTGCTCATCAGTCCACGCATACCCCCAGCGGGGCAAGTAGCATTCTGGCACCATTTCAGATTGGGAAAACGGGGCGGGGCGAGGGAGTCTCCAGGCTCCTTTCTGCCTGTGTCATGCTACCGATCCAAATTGGGCCCGCATGTGCCTGGGAGACACAGAACTTCAAACATTTCTCTCTAGGGTTGCTGGCTCCAGGCTGGGAAATACCTGGAGATTTGGGGGATGGAGCCTATGAAGGGAGGGGTACAGGGAGGGGAGGGCCTTCAGTGGGGTATAATGGCATAGAGGCCGCCTTCCAAAGTGGCCATTTTCTCCCGGTGAACTGATCCCTGTAATAGCGGGAGATTTCCGGCCACCACCTGGAGGTTGGCAACCCTATTTCTCTCCACCCTGCTCCCTGGGGAAAACGTAACAGGTGCTTGGGATTTGAACAAAGCCTACCCAAGCCCTAGGCCTTCCACATTCTGACCCCGACACCGCACTGGCACTCCTGTACCTGGAGAGGGGCAGCTGGTACGGAGGTTTTCATTCCACTGTAGTGCCTTGGGGGAGAAGGACCACTTTTTCCAAAAAACCCACTACCTGCAAAATCTCTTTGTCTTGTTAAACACAAAACTGGCACCAAGGGCGGGGGGGGGCAGCTGGACCTCCTGGTTTGTTTTGACTTGTTTCCACTTCCTCCTCTCCCATTTATCAAGCTGTTGCGTAGGCTGCTTGCTTCTGTGTGTTGGCTCGAGATGCCTTGTTATTCATTGTTTATTTGCAAAGATTTCCAGCTACTCAACCAACCCCCCCATCAGGCTTGCTTCTCTCTCTCTCTCTCCCCTCTCCCTCCCTCCTCCCACCACCCCGATTTCTATTCCATTGACCCAAATCCATAGCAGACTTAAGCTGGTGTCTTTCTTTTTCCATCTTCTGCGCTGCTGTTGAAAGGGGCGGTGGGTAGGGTTGCAAGCCTCCAGGTGGTGGTTGGGGCTCTCCTGGGATTACAACTCATCTCCAGGCGACAGAGATCAGTTCCCCTGGAGAAAATGGCCGCTTTGGAAGGTGGGCTTTATGGTATTATACCCCCCCCCCGATCAAAGTCCCTCCCCTCCCCAAGCCCCACCCTCCTCAGGCTCCGCCTCCAAAATCTCCGGGTGTTCCCCAACCGAGAGCTGGCAACCCTAGCTGATGCACAGAATGATAATGCAGATCTCAAGAAGCATCACTTCTCAGCAAGGAAGGCAAACTCTCGCTCTCCTTGTGCAGCTGAAATCTTTCCCCATAGGCTCTACCGTAGTCTCAGCTAGACAGATGTGCTATTAACTGGCCCTGCCTGCTGTGGGCCTCTCTTCTGAGGACCTTTCCCCCTTTCCTGTGCCTCCGGCCTGTTCCTCCATGTGAACTAGCTGTCACTTTTGGCTCGTATTACATAAACAGCAGTCGAATGGGACCAGTGAAATAGGGCCAGTGTTCTAGTACTTTGAACGTTGAGTTCACTCTGTCTAATAATGAAGAGGGTGACCCCGTTTACGGTCATGAAGGCAGAAAAACCAGGCTGCCTATTTGCTTGGGGGAACTCCCAGAGAATGGAGAAAACTACCGAAATTAACCTAAAGCAACCTGATGAAGACTGGCCGTGCTCTGGGAAGCGTGAAACCAATTCAGTTGAGACCAAGTTAAAGGAAAGGCAGAAGAGGGTAGGGAAACTGGCTTGCTGAAGCCTGTAATTGAGTCCTGGAAAGAGATCTTGGAGGGTCCAGGTCATCTGCAGGTACAGACCAGGTTACCATGTCAGTTTGAGAGCCAGTTTGGTATAGTGGTTAAGTGCGTGGACTCTAATCTGGGAGAACCGGGCTTGATTCCCCACTCCTCCACTTGCACCTGGCTGGATGACCTTGGGCAAGCCATAGTTCTGATAAGAGCTGTCCTTGAAAAAGAGCAGTTTCTATTAAGAGCTCTCTCAGCCCCACCTACCTCACAGGGTGTCTGTTGTGGGGAGGAGAAGGGAAGGGAGTTTGTAAGCTGCTCTGAGACACCTTTGGGTAGTGAAGGGCAGGGTATAAATCCAATCTCCTCCTCCTCCTCCTCCTCCTCCTCCTCTTCCTCTTCTTCTTCTTGCCAGAAAAGACTTTTCTGTTTTGTTTGGTGTTCCCTTCCCATTTATGTGGATGGTTGAATTGTTTTACATATATTATCCAAGTTTGTTTTAATGCTTTTGATTGTTCGCCAGATTGGGAATCCTACATTAGGTGGAGAGATGGCAAACAAATGTTTTAAATAACGTTTTTTAAACTTTCGCTTCACAAGTAACAAACCACACTTTTGACGGCAAATATATACTTGGGTTGTATCCCGTATGCCTCAGAACTGAGGCCTTCTCCTATATTCACCACTCCCCAAGTCAGGGATCATTCAGTGTCTATTTCTATTATTCGCATTTGCATTTCAAATAGTTATATACCATCTTTCCACGTGTTCAGAGTGGTTTACAGTGATCCATGAAATATCCAATAAAATATTTTATTTGTTTTCAGCATAAATGTCCTTACAGCTTTGGGTCAATGCCTCTTGTTTCATTATCCATCAAACTGCAGATTTATCCATTATGTCACATTTTTATCCTGTATCTCCTTTAAAAAGCTCAAAGCAGTAGATGATTTCCCCCCCCACCCATTTTCTCTCCCACAATAACCCTGTGAGGTAGGCTAGGCTGAGATAGAATAACTGCCCAAAGGTCATCCAGTGAGCTTCATGGCTGATTGGGAATTTGAACTCAAGTCTTCTAGTCTAACACTCTTAACTGATGTACCGTGCTCTGTCTGAAAACCAAAATTTAAATGTTTCAAAAGTTAATCCAGAAATGAGGAGATACTATTATCAAATATTTGAAAATGTGGTGATGTTTCAAACATGTGATTTGTTTCATTTCAGCTGTCATTCAGAAGTAAATGCTATATCTTTGTCAGTGTTGGAATGTTAGCCTGGCAGATTGTCCTTGCTGCTTTCACTTCATTTTTCTTCGTCTTGGTCTCAGCTTGTGCTGTATCCTGCTCAGATAACTCCGACAGACAAGGCTCCGTTCTACGATGCTTCAAGGCACATCCAGCCTCCTGCTGTTTCTTTGGGCCAAGGTAGCATCATCCACGTGGTACGAAGGTAGGCACTGACTATCCAGCGCAGACTTTAAAATGGAGTGATCCTTTTTTGCTGGCAAGGTCCTCTTGCCTTTGACACTGCGTAGCATTATTTGTGCTGAGAAGAGCTCAACTGTAGAATTCCTGCTTACAAACTGAGCAGCTAAAAGTCGCCAGGAAAAAAAAGAAATGGCTTTTTCTGCTTATTATGCAGCCGAGAAATTTAGCAAGCGGAGAACCTCTGGCTCAATACCAGGAAAAGCTTGGCTTTTGAATTTCAGCCCGTCGGGCAGCTGAAAAATTCAATGGGTATTCAGTCCGTGTGCATCCCTGCAATGGGGAAATAAGATATAATCAAAAGTGGTTTAGCCATTGCCCTGACCTGAACAGCCCAGGCAAACCCGATCTCATCAGATCTCAGAAGCTAAACAGGGTTGACTCTGGCAAGTAGTTGGATGGGAGACCTCCTTGAAATACCAGAGGTGGGAGGCAGGAGCAGACTTTACTCAGCCACCTCTCTGACTCAGCCACCTCCAGACCCCCAGTAGGGACAAGTCACCAGCGGTCGCCATGACTTCCAGGTGTACACACACTTACATGCATATATGAAAAATACCCTCAAAAAAGTGGTTTATCATTGCATTCTTCCGTACAGTACTAGCCAGGGTTAGCTGAATCAGCACTGCCACTGCTTATGAAACAGCATCTGCCAATGTTACCTTTCACTATTGCTGGAAGGTATCATCTTAATTCACCATAGGTATTAATAACTCAGCAAGACCCACCCTTTACAGATGTTCATTAGTTCTGTTTATCTTGTTTCTCACAGCATCTTCCTTGGCTGGACTGTATCTTATCCCACTTCGCAAATCTGTCTACAGTTGTGAGTGGTCCTCACATAGTCTAAACGGATTGATTTCTCTTGGACTGGTTATTCTTTCAAACTGATCTCTCTTTGTAACATCTCTCCATACCTGCCCATTTGGAATCTTAATATATAAATAACTACTAAGGAAGTACCTGTAATAGTATTCCCAATTACTGTGTACAGGTGCAAAAGGTGGGCAATGGAGAGAGCTGACAGGAAGGAAGCTGGCTCATTTGAAATGTGGTGTTGGAGAAAAGCTTTACAGATACTGTGGATCAGGGCTATTTTGGGGCAGGAACGCACAGGAACAGAGTTCCGGCTGGCTCCCAAGTTGGCCACGCCCAGCAGGAACTCATTAGCATAACAGGCCACACCCAACAGCAGAAACTCATGAGGATTGGCTACATTAGGGGGTGTGGCCTAACATGCAAAGGAGTTCCTCCTGCAAAAAAAGCCCTGGGTTTTGACAGCAAACAAGGTAAAATAAGAAGCAAAAGGTGGGTGTGGCTGGATGACCACATTTCTGGTAACATGGGGTGTGGCCTAATATGCTAATGAGTTTCTGCTGATGGGTGTGGCCTATTATGCTAATGAATTCCTGCTGGGCTTTTTCTACAAAAAAAGCCCTGCTGTGGATTGCCAAACAGACAAATAAGTGGGTTCTAGATCAAATCAAGTCCAAACTCTCCCTAGAAACTAAAATGACTAACTGACAATAATGTTCAGAGAAGCTGAAGGCAGCAGGAAAAGAGGAAGACCCAGCAGGAGATGGAAGTCATGACCCTCAGTTTGCAAGACCCAATCAAGGCTGTCAATGATAGGATGTTTTGGAGGTTATTAATTCATAGGGTCAACATGAGTTGGAAGTAACTCGAGGGTACTTAACATACACAAGGAGGTGCCCTCCATGCCTCTGACGAAGTGCACTCAGACTCGCAATAGATTCCGGGACATGTATTTTGTTAGCCTTTCAGGTACCTCCAGAATTCTGTTTTATTTTGTATTTATTAGTCATATGGCATTTATTTATCATATGGCAGAGTTAGGCATAGGAAGCATATAAAATACTTAACCAAGTCGATACAGTGGGTATGCAGACTGATTAGGCAGTCCCCCTAAATAAGAATATCTACATTTTCGAATTTTCAAATCACTCAGTTGCAACTGGGGAGAGTTCAAAGAGCTCCATCACATCTCCCTGGAACACACGACGCTCACATTCCTGTGACAGATGGAAAATAGGTTTGTGGGCTGCACCACAATCGCAGTCGGGTCCTGGTATTTTGCCCCATTAAAACAACAGGCCTGTACAACTGCCAAAGCCTGTTTGTATTCTATTATCTTTATCTGTCTTCCATGGTTTACGTGGGAAGTCAAATCCTGCAGGGCCTCTCGTTGGTGTTTATCAGGATATGAATATGGGGTGGAAATGATTGCATCCATGTTCACCACCATTCATTCCCTAGATCGAAATTTTGTGATTGCAGGATTTGTGCAGCTCTTATTGCCGGGTGTCAGGATCTTTGTCGGGATAGGCCCACATCAGCCGTGTCTTTTTGGACAGGCAACGCTCTGTTTTAAATTATCTTTCTATATTCACAAAGAAGAGCATATTGTCTTCGGAGATGCAGGGGAGCGATGTTTTATTTTGGGACCAAACTAGACATACAGAGCAAACCTAAGGAGGTCTACTCAAAAGTAGGTTCCACTTTATCCAATGGGGCTTACTGTCAGGAAAGAGTTCTCAGGATTGCAATCTTTGTCTTCTTTGGGGGCAACTGTTCAAAGAAGCCGCACGCTTACTGGCCAATGAGATACCAGTTAGGTTCTTTCTCAAAAGCAGCCAACTTGGTCAAAGGAACCAGAGGAGATGAGTGACCAAAAGGGGAAAGTCAGCAGGCAATGATTCAACTCTTAAGAACCTCTCCTGGTCTTGTGGTGGCGTCTGCCTTGCTGTGGGGTAGGGAGGATGGGTGAGAATCTTTGGGGTTAGGACCATCTCTAGAGATGAGTGAATAACTCACCTCCCCCTCATGGCCGCGAAAGCTAAACTTTTCCACATGCCCTTGTCTGTGGTTGGCAGGGAGAGTACTTGGCAAGAGGCAGTTTGTCTGGACTGGTTACAAACAGTAAGCAGAGAACGCGCCTCTTTCCTTCCTCAGCTGAGACGCCGAGCTTCAGCTCCTTGGCTCGTGTGTCATATTAAAAACCCATCCGTGGCTGGTCACTAGTAGCAAGCAAAGCTATTTTGAGGAGAGGTAGTCATGGTTCTTCCTGTCATATTTTAAAGCTCTCTGTGATCTTGAAGCAGACTAGCACAGCTGGATGTATGTGAGACTTAAAAGAGCTTTCCCATAGATAATTTTTTTCTTCTGGTAAGACTCCTACAGCTTTAATAGATGCATGACAGGAAGAATTTTTGGCATGAGAAGTTTCTCCCTGACTCTCCAAGCCAAGAAAAGGCTCAAGCATTTCTGCCTATCACACAGCTCAGGAGCTCCGCCAGAAACAGCCGAGACGGCAGCCCTGGCCTGTTTTCTTCTCCCAACCACGTTTCAGGATAGTAAAAACAGAGATAGCAGCTAACTGTGACTGACATTCTTAGAGGTGAGCACCGTGACACAATGAGAACTGTGCAGGCCAGCCATGGAAACTTCTAGAGTTCCCTAGTGAACATGAGGCACTCTCTTCCTCTCCTTAGTTAATGGTTTTACCTGTTTCTCTTCACAATAAGGGGAAAGGGAATCATACCTCCTCCCTCTCTTGGGCCCCACAAAGAGACAAACGTTTAGGAGTGCCTCTAATGCATTTGAATGGGTTAGTGATTTTCATTAGTGTACTTCCTACTTTTTTGGAAACAGCATTCTTTTTACTCCATTTTCAGTTCATGTGAATAATGTATTCCCAAGACTTCTCCAGCACATGCATTAAGGAGTGGTAGAAAGGTCACCCCAAATGGCAGTGCTGCTTGGCTTTGGGTTAGCATAGCTCAGAGGTCGCCAACATAGTGCCCATGGGCATCACAGCACCTGCCAAGTGCTTTTAGAAAGTGGGCGGGACGATTAAAAGGCATCCTGTTAAACAGAGATCCGTTGGCGGAATTCGGCCTGCGTGCCAATTTCAGAGTTGGGGGACCCCTTTAAGGGTCTTGACGTGAGGGCCGAACAGAGCTTGCTAGCTCAAGGAGTAACAGCGCTTGCCCTCACAGCCAGAGGGCAGGGGAGCTCACGAAGGGGCAAGCATCCGTGTGAACTCCGATAACCTGCCCTCCCGCCTTCTCTACCCATGCCGGCTGGCTGAGTAACAGTTAACTCGGTTGGCACGCGGGCCAGCTGATAGGTCGGATTCGGTGGACCCATGCTGTGCCAATGCTCTACAGCTGTAACCAATAAAAGCTGTGGCCAATTTTATCCACCTAATTTTCCAAAGAAACTGGTTCATTTCACAGGGAAGCGGGGACAAGGCTGGCCGACCTCGGCATCCCAAGTAAGACATGGAACTGCAAGCAGAAAGGGCCCAGGTAGGCCGGGCCCGCCATTTGCAGGGATGGGCGGGAACGGAGAGACTGGCTGCCCGGAACTGGGGGAGGGACCCTGCGTGTGACGAGAAAAGAAGTGCCCCTCCCCTTCCCCGGCCAATCGAAGGTCAGCAGGGCAGTCGGGGCAAGGAGGCATTAAAAGCAGCAGAGAAGCCGCTCCCCCTCCCCACTCGACCACGAGGCGAGCCCAGTTTGCCCACCCATCCCTCCCTGAGTATTATGGTGATATTTGTACATTGAGTGAATGCAGGGGGGTGTTTATGGGTCTTTGTATGTTACGGTATTGTTAGTGTTTAATTATCGTTTCTTGTTTGCACATTTTGTCACAACTTTCGGCGGTAACAGCATGGGGCCGGATCCGTTGGCAGAATTTGGCCTGCGTGCCAATTCTGGAGTTGGGGGACCCCTTTAAGGGTCTTGCCATGAGGGCCGAACGGAGCTTGCTAGCTTAAGGAGTAACAGCGCTTGCCCTCACAGCCAGAGGGCAGGGGAGCTCACGAAGGGGCAAGCGTCCATCTGAACTCCAAAAACCTGCCCTCCCACCTTCCCTACCCATGCCGGCCGGCTGGGTAACAGTTAACTCAGCTGGCATGCGGGCCAGCCGATAGGTCGGATTCAATGGACCCATGCTGTGCCAGTGCTCTACAGCTGTAACCAATAAAAGTTGTGGCCAATTTTATCCACCTAATTCTCCAAAGAAACTGGTTGTGTGAGTTCATTTCACAGGGGAGGGGGGACAAGGCTGGCCAACCTCGGCGTCCCAAGTAAGACATTGAACCGCAACCACATTTCAGGACAGTAAAAACAGAGATAGCAGCTAACTGTGACTGACATTCTTAGAGGTGAGCGCCGTGACACAATGAGAACTGTGCAGGCCAGCCACGGAAACTTCTAGAGTTCCCTAGTGAACATGAGGCTGTTGTGTCCTGGGATCAGAGGGCTGAGCTGGCGAAATACAGCCAAGCTTCGCTCTCTGAGAACAATAGGGACTAGGTTCCTGAGCTCGCCAGTAGTGAACCAATGGCAGCATTGGCGGGCGATTCAAACCCGCCAATAGGAATATAGGGCCGTCCCCCCCTAACTGTATATAGTTGGCCTCCGGCCGTTACTGTGTGTTCTTGTCTTATGTGAAGTACGAATAAACGTGTCTTCTCTTATGTCGTCGTCCGAGTCATGAGGCCCGAAACCGCAGTACTTTACAGTGGCGACGAGGATGGGATTCGCAACGCCTTCCGTGACTCCATGAACGACGAAACGGACACCGCCGAGCAACGCATCGCTGACCCCGAGAGCAGCACCGCACCGCTCGCCGAGCATCGCATCGCTGACCCCGAGAGCAGCACCGCACCGCTCGCCCCGGCGCACGCCGTTCCCGACAGAACCATGGCCGCTTCCCACGTAACACTGGAGCACTTCGGACCAGTCGCAGCCAGAAACCTGGGACGCATGGGTCGACCAGTCTCATCAGCTACTTGGAGCTCAACGAAATCCGCCACCCCGACCAGAAACGAGCGATCCTCCTGAACGCCTGCGGCACCCAAACCGTCCGCCTCGCCAAGAGCCTCTTGGTGCCCCGCACGGCCTTAGAGAGCTCGTTTGGGGAAATCCTGGACGTCCTCAATGGCTACTTCAGCCCCCGGCCGACCTTCCTGGCCAAGAGGATGGATTTCCAGAGGCGAGCCCAGACCCGAGGGGAATCCATCGCCAGCTCAGCCCTCTGATCCCAGGACACAACAGAGGCATTCTCTTCCTCTCCTTAGCTAATGGTTTTACCTGTTTCTCTTCACAATAAGGGGAAAGGGAATCACACCTCCTTCCTCTCTTGGGCCCCACAAAAAGACAAACGTTTAGGAATGCCTCTGATGCATTTGAATGGGTGATTTTCATTAGTGATTTTCATTAGTGTACTTCCTACTTCTTTGGAAACAGCATTCTTTTTACTCCATTTCCAGCCTATGTGAATAATGTATTCCCAAGACTTCTCCAGCACATGCATTAAGGAGTGGTAGAAAGGTCACCCCAAATGGCTTTGGGTGAGCATAGCTCAGAGGTCCCGGACATGGTGCCCATGGGCACCACAGCACCTGCCAAGTGCTTTTCGAAAGTGGGCGGGACTAGGTGCCGATTAAAAGGCATCCTGTTAAACAGAGCTTCTGCCTGAAATGCTGAACAGGTTTTATATATGACCTCATTCCCTGGCATTTCGCGAAAAGCTCCACCCACTTCAGTGGCCATATTGTGACGGCACCCAGCACCCTTCGGCAGAATCACAAAGGGCCCACAGACTCAAAAAGGTTGGGAACACTGGCATAGCTGGACAGAGCCAGAGAATAAACTGAAAGTAGGGTTGCCAGGTCCCCTTGTCACTCTGGAGGGGGGATTTGGGGGGTGTTCCAGGGGTGGGCAGGCAGGAGGGAGGTGGGTGGTCGCGGGCCGCATGCTCAGCTGACAAAAAGATTGTTTAAAGAGTCTTTTTGCAAGCAGGGTGGGGGGGTCACTGTCTTTTTGCAAGCCGAGCATGCAGCCTGCGACTACCCTCTCCCTCCTGCTGGGTTTAAAGGGCCCTCTAGCTGGTCAGTGGGCCATGTGGTCCCTGCCAAGCAGCTGAAGCCCTTTAAACCGGGTGGGTGGGTGGGTGGTTCGTGGGGGGGGCCTTGGGGGCAGGAATCCCCCTGCCAGCCAGCTGATCAGGGGCAGATTAAAGCCCTCAGAAGCAGGGGAACTCCCCCCCCCCAGAATTGGGGGTTGGCAACCTAGCTGAAAGCACATGGCACTGCTGAAGCAGACTTGTTCTTGTATGCTACTTGGATGGGAGACTGCCTGCCTGTGCTCTTTGGAGGAAGAGCAGAGTACAAGCATAATAAATACTTAAGTAGTCAGTAAATGCCAGGCTTGGTTGAAACAGCCCTGATCTGCCCCTGGGCATACAGCTACGAGCCACACATGAAAGAGATAATTTTGTATTCCCCCCCCCCAAACACACACTTTTTTATTTTTGAAAAGCATATCCCCATTGTAGCATCATTACACAAATTACAATTGTCCAAACAAGATTCAGTTTGAAAGTCAACTGACTGGCATTGATTTCTTAACAGACCACACTATTTTATGCATTCCTCTGCTACTATACCTAATTAAAGGTTTATTCTTCCTACCTTATATTCCCAAAACATTGCAGCACAGTTAGTTTTACTGTTCAGAGAGTGTCATAAACTTTGGACAGCCATTCATTCTTATTAGGCTGTATCTGGGCGTTCCGGTGCCTAGCATTGGTAATCCTAACCACCATCAATGAATTTAGCACCAGAAAGAGCCAGTATTGATTTCAGAGTTCCAGCCCAGAGAGGAGGGGTTGCAGCCATGGTGGTCATACTTGTGGTCCTTGGAGATATCTCCGGAAGGCTGGCTCAGCCTTTTCAAGGGCTGGGATGACAGACATCCCACATTCTTGAGGCTGGAGACCAAAGATCTTTGGGAGGGGGAAGCTGAAGATGGTACAATACAGGAAGCTGTGGCACATATTACACACGCAATCGCCATGGGAACCCTGTGGTGGCGAATGTAAAGTCTGGGCTCTGGCCCAGCGGCTTTACTTTGCTGAACAATAGTGTCACCTTAGGAGGAGGGATGCCCAGTCTAGACAAAATTCATCTTGTGGTAAAAACATTCCTGGAACATATCATTTCATACTGAAGAAGGTGACACTCACTTATGGGAAGAATATAGAAACTTAGCAGAAAACACAGACAACGTGAACATCTTAAAAAAAAAAAAACAGGAAGGAGATGTGAACCTCTGCTTGTAGTCTAAAGTGATACCATCCAAGGACATTTTCACCTAGATGCATGTAAAAAAATGAATGTTTAAGAGGGAAAAAACCTGAAACAAAAATATGCACAGCCGTTTCAGTGATGGTACCCGGTCTGTATAATAGAGACATTCCCTTGGCACCAATTTAAAACAGTTTTATTACAATGCTCTTTTTTTAGTGACGGGCAGGTTGAGGGCCTTTCTGCTGTACTTCATATTGGCTAGCTGTTTCTTTGGCACTTATTGGTTGACAGCTTTTGAGCAGTTTTATTTATTTGGTCTGACTGTTTAATAGTGTGTGAGAGAGAAGGAGAGAACATAGTATGTATCGGGCAAAGGCAAGATGTCAGTATTTTAAGCAAAGAGATGGGACCTCTTTTACACCTGTGAATGGGAACTGGGGAATCGAGCAGTTCACATGGGGGGGGGCATAGCAATTAATGCAGGGCTCAGCCACACTATACAGTTTCCTTCTTCCAATTATCAAGGAGGAGAACAGCACAGGGAGAGAAGGAGAAGACTTTAACCCTTTCCTCTCCTGCTATTGTGTGGTTGGAAAAGGGTCGCCTTGAGCTGCTTTCACTCCTACTGCAGAAACCCTATAGGTACCCCCCTTCATCCCCCCATATGGATAAAATACACATCCCCCAGTCAGAAAACTGCAGGAGAGGAAAGAAAGTCCCCACCCCATGCAGATCTCATCCATGAATCAATCCTGGAAGCTAAATTTAGAAAAGGAAACAAAACTCATTTCAAACCAGCAAGGTGGAAATGGCAAAGTGTCATTCGTTTCTCAGCTAGCTTTCATGCTTCCTCTTATCCAGGGGCTGAATTGACGCTTCGTCCCAGCCTGTGGGCAGACCTCCTGAATCCCATGAAATACCCATGTAGACTGCAGTGCCTCTGTGCCTGTGTAGAATGCCTTTTGTCTAATCCTAGTTCATCATCACAGGCAGGCCACACTTGGGGAGGCAGGCGGGCTTTCATCTCACCCAGCATGGCATTTAGCCAGGCTTAAATCTTAGCATTTCTCTCTTAAAATTGATATCAACCATAGCAACTGAAACATCTGGGATTCTACTTAGGAAAGATGCAGTTTCAAGGCTAATGCAGCAATTATGCAGCCACTCAGGCATGGCGACTAAAATCAGGTAAAGACATTTTGGTACATTCACAAGTGAGAACTGGAAGGATTCAGGAAAGTGGAAGTGTGACTTCATACACCTGGAATGCTACCAGCAGATTAATTTACGGTCATTCACCACCAAAGATATTTTTGTCTCCATTCACATTCCTGCTCTATTCCGTTGATCTTTACAGAAATACTGGAAAAACTGGGTTAGTTTCATCTATATAAATGATTACTAAGCAATCTAATGTTCAGTGCAGAGAGGAAAGCTCTTTAAAGTGGTCCGATGTGCCAGTTCATTTGGAGAACAGGCAACAGAATGAATTATCACTGTAATTTTTCCAGTTAGCATAATCTTACGAGTGGGACCCCCAGATTCTGCTTAGACCTTGGTCTGGAAAAGTTACAGAGATACTCCAGCACAAGTTTCCGACAGGCAAGTGCCCAAGGGATCACTTTCAAAAGGTATCCCATAAATGACAGTCTTACAATGCAGTCTCTCAAGAATCTTTCATGTCGATCAAATCTAGTATTTTAGGCCAGGCTCCGTATCCAAAAGAACAAAGAAAGGAGCTTGATGCCATTTTATAACACAGACATTGGAAAATCTTTCAATGAGCAAGCAGTTTGGAAGGTTACTTCCTATACTTAATAAGTCTGGCACAAGAATCTGTTTAGTCTGCTGGTGTAGGACAGCAAGCTTACTCACACTGTTGCCAGGTAAGAGGTTGGGGGAAAATATTTGTACAAGAATCCTTTTCTGAGAATACGTTCCTCAGTTATTGCTTCGGGAAGCCAGTTTACACACACATTTTTTGTTGACATATCGAAGTCAACCCAGGTTGCTTTACACAATGTTTTTTTTGCATATGGAATCGTTCGGCATGTCTCTAGGTGTATGACTCACCACATCCTGGTTCAGCCCTCTTTCCAGAGATGTTTCAGGGGGTGACAAGCTGCAACCAGAACGCCCACAATGCTGTCTCTTGTCATATCCTCCCCCACTTTATCAGCAGAAAGACCCATTCCCAGATTCCCTCAGAATAGAGGTCCCCAAAATGCCTTTGGAATTTTGACATAGCATGGTGGGCGCAGCCACAAAATGGCTGCCCTAGGTTACTTCCAGTCACATGGTGAAAATTCTTGTCCTGCAGGGGCAGCTGTTGTACAGCCAATCAAATCCCCAATGGCTGATCAGAAGCCTTCTTCAACAAAAGCCATGCCTGGCCATGCCCACTTTCTAAAAACACTTGGCGGGCGCCAAGAAAGATATTGGTGGGTGCCAGGAAAGGTACTGGAGGGTGGCATGGCACCCACGGGCACCATGTTAGGGATTCCTGCTCTAGAAGTTAAGCTGTACTTGCTTGTGCCTTCAGTAACAAACTTTTTAAAAGCAAACAGCCAGTGTTGAACAGGGACAGTGGCTTACTTGTCAGAAAAGGTCACCCCTCCAAAAAAAAAGATATCCCAGATCATTTGTCATTGCAAACCACTATGAATATTTATTCCTGAATAAGAAAGAAGGAACCTTCTGGAAGTAATTTTGTCAACGTCTGTTTTTCTCTCCCTTCTTCTAGGATCTGGCTACGCTGCTGCAGAAAGACAGACCAATGAAGTGTATGTTGAGGAAACCCCACATGTCTCTCTCCCAGAGTACAGAGGTAAAGGTTTTCAACCAACCGCCCCCAGAATGAAGTATCTAAAGAAGTGTGCACACAAAAGTTTATACTTTGAATAAAACTTTGTGGGTCTTAAAGGTGCCACTGGTCTCGAATTTTGTTCTTAAACCTTCTGTGAGGGGATTTCTTGAAAGGATGTTCCTGCCTAGATTGTACAGACATTAGTGATTCTAAACAAACATTGTAACCCATTTCTTTTTTTTTTCCTTATTCTTAATCTGAATGTATTAGTTTCCTTCCTTTGGGACAATTAACCAAGAATCTACCACCTATCTTCAGGTGTTATCATTTGTTGCATTTTAGTCCTTTGTCACAAATTCTTAGTCTGCTGTTTTGGATATTATTTTTATTTATTTCTGGGGGAAACGTAGGGTCAGCTTGGAATACCCATGGCAAAATCCCATCTCTTTGGACACCCTGTCTCTAGTTATTGAGGCAAACAGAGCCAAGGAGATTAAAGACCAGTGGAAAGGTCCAAAGATCTCCCACCCCCATCTCACTTCCTCTAACTGCAGTTTTTAGGGAATGTTTCTCTTCTGCAGCCACCTATTATTACTGTCACCATTTGTCTCCCCAGCGTTTCTGTGGACCTTTTCCATAGTACCAGGAGGACAAAAGAGAGGAATTCATATGGAAGTTGCCAAGCAACCACCATGTGCATCCTCTCATCCTTTCTGGGAACAGGCCTCCCTAGTCAGCCCGGAGAATGCCAGCCGTGGGATCCAGTGGGGACAGCCAACGGCTGCTGTTTACTCTGCAGCTGGGTCGGTCTCAAGAAATAATGGATATTAAAAAGAAGAAATTAGTTCAACACAAATCCAATTTATTGCGGTTGCTGAAACCAATTAGAGACAGCTGGTGGGGAAGTATACGGGCTAAACCTGAGCAGAGTTTCAACAGAGCAAAGCCCCCAGTCCTGTTGTCACTGCCTGGAGCAAGTTAAGAAGAAATCTGGAAGAGAAGCCCCTGTGCAGAATACCTTTCCACTCAAGTGAAGAACTACAGCTAATTCATGTTGGAAAATTTGGTAAAAATAGTTAGATATTCAGAGCTTGCAATGGATCTTTGTTCACTGGAGAGGAGGCATATTCTTTCTATGTAAAAATCTTTATTTCTAAAGGGAAATCTACAAAACAGCAAACACTTAGGACTACATCCTTACTGTTACAAGTACAACAGCAGACAGACTGACCACACAGTTGGTAATGGAGATTCTTCTTCTTTCTTGACCCTAGAAGGAAATCACCTGAATACATTAACCAATGATTGTTAGTAAACAGGCTCCAGTTTCCCATCCTTTCTCCCCATTGGCTTTGTGCCAGGTTACCTTCCAGGTCAATCTAAACAATAGCACACAAGGTAAACACATTAACCCTATAATGGCTGAATTTAGTCCTTGCTATACACATATTTCCAACAATTCACATATCGGAATATAGAAAACTGGCCCTGACCTGGATAGCCCAGCAAATCCAATCTCGTCAGATCTCAGAAGCTAAGCAGGATTGACTGTGTTTAGTACTTTGATGGGAGGAATACCAAATCAGGAGGACAGAGGCAGGCTTTATTCAGCCACCTCTCTGAGTATCCTCCAGGCCCCCAATAGGAGTCAGTCACCAGAGGTCAGCCTGACTTTCAGGTGCAGACATACAAACACACACACAAAAATGCCAAAAAAAAAAAAAGAATACAGCAAACTGCACCAAACAGAGTCTCAGATTATTAGTGCATCTCACTATTATCTGTTCTGACTAGCAGTGGATCTCCAAAGCCTCAGGTCATGGTACTTCTCAGCCCAATACCCACAGCACTACTAACTGGAGGTGTTAGGGATTGAACCTCGGACCCATACTTGTTCTCTGCCATTGAGGCCTGGTTCACACATGCAGAAGAATGAGGTGGTAGAATGGCGAAGTAGCAGAACTGATTGTGCCCTCTGGATGACAGGTAGTGGATTCCAGTTTTGAATGTTTCTTCGCATTAAAAAAATCCACAAAAACAGAGAGGTCCAGAGAACAGAAAAGTGGGGAGGAAGAGTCCACCCCTCCACTTTGCTTGATGAGCTGGTTTTCTAATTGCAGAAGTGTTTTGCTTTTAAACAGAGGAGATCATTCCAAAAATGCAATCCTCCATGATCCTTCCTGTGGAGTCTGAAGAGGTACACCATCCATTCTACCATCTCATTCTCTGTATAAGTGACTCCCTTGCTCACAGCTGGATTAAAACAAAGACATCCAATTAGCAGGCCCAATTCCTTGGTTGACCTGAACCCTGGCATTTCTTGTTTTTAGCTGGATGTGGGAAAAGGGAAATAACGCTGCAGAATTATTTTGGTAGTCCTTTGCGATTTTTTCCAGTGTTGCAATCCTTACAGCTTTTGCTCTTGACAGGTAGAATTTGCAGTCAGGTTTCTCTTTTTCCTTCCCTCCAGTGGCCCAGTGGTGTCACCGATTAAGTATTCAACATGGGGAGGCTACCTGCTACTCTCCCCGCGGAGGGAATTACCGCAGCAGCATGGGGGCACGCTGCGAGCTCTCCTGCCACCGGGGATACCGCTTAATTGGCCGGAGGTCCGTCCACTGCTTGCTAAACCGCCGTTGGTCTGGGATGACCTACTGCAGACGTAAGTGACAGTCATTTGTGTTTGGATGTCAGACCAGTTCCTGTGACCTGTTCCCCCACCCTTGTAATCATGGTCATTTTCAGGAAATCCTAACCAAGTTGTGCCATAGCCCATCCTTCACCCATGACCAACAGAGCTGTATCTATGCTCAGAGCAAATCAAAATTGCATCAGACTTACAGCAGCTGTATGGGCACCAAGGGCACTGGCCAGTACCGCAGTACATTCCTGCATTTGTTTCTTAGAAATAGATTTTAATCATTAAGCAAACTCACAGGCAAATTTGGCTCTCAAAATAACCTACAAGTGAAAGTAAAACATGAGCCATCCAAAATATGAATAAAGACTATACAAAAAACCTTGGCTATGTCCATTGCAAAACAGGTTAAACAAAAAAATATCATAAAATCAGTAACACTTAAGAATACATCAGCCCCAGCAATAATCTATTTTGAGAGCCTGTTTGGTGTAGTGGTTAAGAACAGCAGACCCTAATCTGAATAGCTGGATTTGATTCCCCACTCCTCCTCATGAAGTCAGCTGGGTGACCTTGGGTCAGCCACAGTTCTCTCAGAACTGTTCTCTCAAGAGCAGTTCTTTCAGAGCTCTTCAGCCCCACCTACCTCACAGGATGTCTGTTGTGGGGAGGGGAAGAGAAGGAGATTGTAAGTTGCTCTGAGTTAAAGATAAAGGTTTCCCTTGCTCGAAAGCCAGTCAAATCCGACTCTAGGGATGAGGTGCTCATCTCTGTTTCCAAGCCAAAGAGCCAGCGCTGTCCAAAGACATTTCTGTGGTTATGTGGCCAGAATGACTAGATGCCAAGGTGCACGGAATGCTGTTACCTTCCCACTAAAGCGGTACCTATTCATCTACTTGAAATTTCTTGCTTTCGAACTGCTAGGTTGGCAGGAGCTGAGTGAAAGGCAGGGTATAAATCCTCCTTCTTCCCAAAATCAGCAGATTAGCTTACAGTTAGCCAAGATGCAGCCAAAACAACAGAAGCCTTGTGGCACCTTAAAACCTAGCCAATTGATTTCATGAGCCAGAGACCAGCAATACGCTGAAAAAGCAGTGGAGCTACATGAACTAATAATAAAAGCTATTTAAAAAAAACATAAATGCAGATGCAAGCTATCAGAATGCCTGAATTATAGATATGCCTTCACCCAATGCTAAAGCCTGAGACTGGCTGTCAGGCAGATAGATATAAGGGGAGCACTCAGAGCTGGGCCATCAACTAAGGATACCTAGGCAGCCACCACTCGTCCACGTACTATTCTATCTCAAAGGGTTGTTAGGTAAAATGAAATGATGCCAGGCATAGTGCTCTGAGCTCCTATTGGACAGAACAGTTAAATGGAACCTCCAGATTCAGAGGCAGTATACCCCTGAGCACCAGTTGCTGGGAGGGCATGAAGCAGTGGAGGGCAGCACCATGAGTACTACCCTGAGCTCCTTGGAGAAAAACCTAGGCAATGTGATAAATAGGAGACTGAGATGTAATACCCTGCAGACATCTGCTTGGTCATGGGAAGCAGGGTCACACCCTTTGGTCTGACAGAGTAAAAGTCTTGTTTATACCTGTTAAATTTGTAAAGAATTTGCTCTAGAACATGAAATCCAGTCTGAAAATGTGATCAGGTTTGTGTACTGCTGTGACAATGTTGTCATATTATTGAAGTCCAAAGTAGTCTACAAGATTCATCTTGGTCAGAAGAAGACTTTTGTAGTCGAAACGGGAAAAGCATTCCAGAGTTCACCATCTCCTCCTTGTTGGTCCTATTAAATTCTGGACGATCATCTGAAACCACACAATATTGTATATTTTGTGTTGTTAATGTTCTAAAGTTATAATAACATATACAAATTGTGTAAGCGCTTTGTGTTTGACAGTTATTTTGATGTTACCAACTCTATCCTGTTACTGTCACCCGTTTTGAATCAATAAATTTTATTTTGAGCAGGCAGCTGAGGTCATAACCTTTTTCTGGTTGGGCTTTGACATTTTTCACAGCTGTTAAAGGAGTGTGGCTAATGCTGTGCTTCTGGGCACGAGAATACAAGAAAGAGGAGCACTGCATTTAAAAAAAAAATGATTTGCTTTTAGGAGCTGTCCTTGGCAAATCTGCATCTCATTTCTGAAACACCAAATCTTTCAGAATTGAACACCACCCTATAAACTACCAGCAAAATGCTGAGAACCAGTCTCCAGGTAAAAAAGACAAGTAAATAAGGTAGATATGGCAGGAAGGTTCTCAGACTGCCTTTTCTCTCCAGTGCTTCAGCCAGTGAGATGCCAAATTAATTGCAAAGGTCAAGATGGGGAGCCGTGTTAGTCTGTCTGTAGCAGTAGAAAGGAGTAAAAGAATCCAATAGCACCTAAAAGACTAACAAAATAGCAAAGGCTTCCCCCCCCCAGTGAATCCTGGGGTTTGTAGTTTCACGACCAGGCTCAAACTGGTGTATAGAAGCTGAACTATGAATCCAGAAGTTCCTGCTTCAAACTGCACTGCGAACTCTCTAAGGGCTTTTAAGCAAGCCACTCTCTCTCAGGATCAACCCCACACTATGGGGATCGTAATTCCTACTTTACAAGGTTGTTGTAGGGATAGCACGATTATATATTTGAAAGCTGTCATGCCAATGTTAAGTCTCAGTTCTCTCTCTGGCTTCAGAAATCCGATGCCATACTTTGCAAGCGCTGCACCACGGTTCGTACCAGTGTTCAAATGGGGTAAAGCTCGACTC
This sequence comes from Gekko gecko, assembly GCA_029375565.1. NCBI lineage: Eukaryota > Metazoa > Chordata > Lepidosauria > Squamata > Gekkonidae > Gekko > Gekko gecko. Next base: position 25,257,075 of record JAPDNY010000012.1, on the reverse strand, counting down.
TCAGTGTTCCTACACCTGCCAGCTTGGATACCACCTGGAGGGGGATCGCAGGCGCGTGTGCCTGGAGGACGGGCACTGGAGCGGCGGTGACCCAATCTGTGTAGGTAAATTCTCACCCTATTTAGGGGCCAGCTTTAAGCCTTCTCTCTCCCACACACCCGAGGCCCAAGTCACTGCTACAGTCCTTAGTCATCCCTCACATTATTCTGTTTAAAACATGTATTTATGTAAAACATTTAGATGCTGCCTTTACACCCAAATAGGGTCCCCACTGAGTCTATTTAAAATACCACCATAGTGATAGGTTTCATCCCAGAACAGTTACCTCAGAATAGGGCTAGCTTTCACTTTGTCAGTAGGGTTGGCAGTTCCCACTTGGGAAATTCCCAGAGATATTGGTGCCGGGGGGGGGGGGCGGCTCGATGGGGATGTGATGCTATACAGTCTGACCTCTGAAAGAAGCTGTCGTTTCTTCCGGGGGAACTGAACTCCATAGTCTGGAGATCAGTTGTAGATTTTTAGGTGATTTATAGTTTCTAATCTATATGAGAATAAAGGTTTGTCCATACTACAATGTTAAATTGGTTCTGCAATCCCCACCGCCCCACCCCAGTCATCCTGGTTGCCTTCTTCTTTAGATGGTTTTAAAAGGGGATTAGACAGATTCATGGGGAAAAGGTTTATGAGGGGCTACTAGCCATGGGGAGTAAAGGGAAACTCCAAATTCAAGGGCAGTAAACCTCTGACTACCACTGCCAAGAGGCATCATCAAGGAAAGGCCTTAGCCTCTATGCCCTGTTGTTGGTGGGGCTGCCAGATGTCCGGTATTGACTCAGACAGTCCAATATTTTCACTATCCGGGGGGGGGAATGAAAAAAGTCCCGGACATATAGATGCTGCTTCGCACTTGGACTGCCTCTTGGCACCGCCTCCTCCAAGCCCGAGCAGAGTGCTTCTCCTGTTCACCCTGTGAGGAGGCAGCACCAAACTCAAGTGCAAAACAACAGCTACAGCTGCTGCTTTGCCTTCTGGCTGGGTGTGCCTCCCGGAGCAAACAGCACACTTGGTGCCGTTTGTGCTGAGGAAGGGAGGCGGTGCTGAACTGCTGTTGCTTCACACCTGGGCTGGGTGCTCCTCCCACCGCAAACAGTGTGCTTTGTGCTGTTTGCTCTAGGAGGAATTAGCACAGAGTCTCAGTTGTGTATGTTTGGTTTTTAAATATTCGGCTACCCTAGTCATTGGGCCTCCGGAGGAACTCTCCGGCTACTGTGTGACAGAATGGACTAGATAGACTACTGCAAGGCTCTTTCTTATGTTCTTCACAGTTTAATTGTCATGGCTGTCCCCTTACCCCCCACACACCAAAATGGGATTTATGATTTCATGAAGGCAGTAAGAATTCTTTATAAGAAAATCTTTCCGTCTGCTGCCAAACTACATTTTCCATTAATCCCTAGAGAGACAGAATGATGGTTTAAATCAACAGGAATCCTCTTTTTGATGGCGACTAGTCCATGCTAACTTAGGAAATGGAAGAAATCCTCTGCCTGCCAAACACTGCAGATTTAATAGGGGGTGGAACTGATCACGGCCTGTTCATAAACATGTCTGAAGATTCTGGCCGGTGACTGGTGACGTGGAGGGTCCTCAACTAGATGAATTTATAGGTTTAATCCAGCATGGGAATTCTCATGTTCTTAAATGACCTGTGACTCAAATAGATATAGATAACTTGAGCCAGTAACTCAAGTCATATTTAGGGCAGAAGAGAGCAGAACCAGTCACTTGCCAATCTAGAAATTCTTTCCTGCTTGTGGTTTGTTTCCATGGAGTTCCTTCCAATTCTACCCAAGCAGATATAGACCCTCCAAAACTCAGATGTCCCGACTCTCGAGAGCGCATAGCAGAGCCTGACAAGCTGACCGCCACGGTGTACTGGGACCGCCCGCGGGCCACAGATTCTGCTGACGGCATCATCAAACAGTGAGCATGTGGGAATGGCCCCCAGAACCTACTTCCTTTGGGGGATGGCTTCAGTTGAGTCTGGAGACAAGGTCCTGCCGGGGTGAAATGCCACTTCCCACCCACCCATCCGAGCCTGACTCAGCTCTCTGTCTTTCGAGTCCAGCGTGATGCTCCGAGGCCCAGAACCAGGCTCTGAGTTTCCTGAGGGGGAGCACGTGATCCGCTACACCGTCTATGACCAGGCACAGAACCGAGCCACCTGCAAGTTTGTTGTGAGGGTCCAAGGTAAGATATAGGAAAGAGGACACTGACTTTTTATACATCTTATCTCAGTATTTGTGGGTTGGAACTTTTCCATGTCAGGCTAGCCATGTAGCTACAGTGAATTCCAAAAACCTTGGCCAGCAACTACCTTTGCCAGTGGACTACTTTGAAGCAGCCGAGCTTTTGATCCTAAATGTCCTGCCATACAGTGGTCACACACCTCACTTTCCCTTTCCTTTATGTTGTCTGGGAAAGGGGAAGGAACTTCAAAATCTGGAGAAAGTTTACATGTATTACCTTCTTGTAACCCTTACAACAAGCCTCTAAGTTAGGTCATTACTAGCAGAGAAATGGGACTATTGGGCAGGGGCAGGATATGGCTAGCAGGGAGCATGGTTTGCGCAAGGCCACCTCATGAGTCCGTGACAGAAATTCAAACCTAGAGTTCCAGATCAATAACTCTGGCTAACCAGCCTCTGCTGGCATACCCAATCTGCATTTACAGCACAGAAACCACAGGCAGTTTCTCCTTGTGGGTACAGCTGCCAGTATTTAAGCTTCACAGTAGCTAGCCTCCACCTCCTGATGTGGGAAGTGACTGTGGAGAAACGTGGAACACTGAAGGAGCAGTTCAGGGCTTCTTCCTGGGCCTTCTATTGCTTCTGTTAAAGCGAAGAGGGTTTTCTGTCTGTCCTCAAAGCTGACTAGTTTTCCCTCCTGCAGTGATCCGCTGCCCCGTTCTGAAGCCAACAGAGCACGGTTACCTCACCTGCACCTCAGCCGACAACAACTACGGAGCCACCTGCGAGTATCACTGCGATGGTGGCTACGAACTGCAGGGTACCCCCTTGCGGGTTTGCCAGTCCAACCGCCAGTGGTCAGGCTCTCAGCCTACTTGCACACGTAAGTGGTTTTGGTGGGATTTGTGCCTTTTTAAAAAACCCAGTCTTCCTCCAAGGGTGCACATCATTCTCCCCGCCTTCATGTTTTCCCCTCAACAAACTTATGAAGGAGGTTAGGCTGTGAGTGAGCCTCCCAAGGTCACGCGGTAATTTTCATGGCCAAGCAGAGATCTGAGTTGTAGTTTCCACAGCTCTAGGTTGACATAGTAAATACTGCACTTCTCAGTAGGTTCATGCTGACAGCATTGTAGGAGGATGATATCAGTGGCAGGTGTGATTTGGAACAAATGCTATTGAGGGGGGGGAGTATTAGATTCAGTTGCCATGTTAAATATTATTGGCTGTTTCCATGATTTACTGGGCCCACATTGTACCAGTCCCTCACCTTTCTCCCCTACAAAGTATGGCAGGAGGCATGGATGGAAGGAATAGGAACCATAGAACAGGCCAGTCAGAATAAGCAAGATTAGTTAGCGATTCCGTACTTGGCCCATGCCATGCTGTTACCAGGCTACCCAGAAACAAACTGCCTTGGGCCCAGCAGCAAGAGTCACCTGGGTGGAGCAGGGTGGGATGAAAGGCAGAAAGTTGCGATAGCCTCATCAACAAGGCAACCTTTGCAGTCTGGCCCAGGGAAGCTCAAAAGGTGTGGAGGCAGGGAGCAAACCTTCCCCATCCCTCGTAACCCCTCCCCCCAGGGAAGCTGGGGAGCTTAATTTTTTTTCTCCCACCGTCTTGTATGTGTATACTATTTTTATCTATTGATCTTTTTTCAGGTGTTTTTAATCTTGACTTTAATTTAAAGAATTTTGTATAGGACTTTATTGTAAGCCACCCTGAGCCCTACTTGTAGGGAAGGGCAACCTAGTAAATCTAATCAAATAAATAAATAAATAAATAAATTAGTGGAAGAACAATGGCTCTCTCTGGGCCCAGGTGTTTTGAGGCAAGGCAGGGATCAGAGGAGAAGAGGGTGGAGCTTAAGGGCCAGGTGTGAAACTGAGGCTATAAAAAGGGAGGAAGGGGAACTCGGAGGAGGCTGGGCAGGAGAAGAAGGCAAGTAGGAGGTAGGTTGCAGCATTGTGGCTCTTCTCCTGTGTAACGGAAGAAGAAGAGAAGAGATTGGATTTGTACCCCACCCTTCACTTGGAGTCTCAGGGCGGCTTACAAATCCCTTTCCCTTCCCCTCCCCATAACAGACACCCTGTGAGGTAAGTGGGGCTGGGAGAGCTCTTTCAAGGACTGCCCTTGAGAGAACAGCTCTGACAGAACTATGGCTTGCCCAAGGTCATCCAGCAGCTGCAAGTGGAGGCATGGGGAATCAAGCCCGGTTCTCCCAGTCTGCACACTTAACCATTATACCAAACTGGCTCTCGAGTGTAGTGTAACCCTGAGGTGGGTAAAATGAATTTGGATTGATAAAATAAAGCAACCTGCATAATGAAACAGTGACTAGGCTTGTGGTCTCAAGACCCCATGGATTCCAGGTCCGATGTTCCCCTGCTTTCATAGGGCACTACACATGTCTGCCTGGAGCTTCCCAGAAACAAAGTGCATAAAGCAAAAAGAAACCACAATTTGGGGGGGGGTAGATGGGGAGAAGACCTCAAACAACAGTGATTGTGTTCTGAGGCAGATGCAGGCAGGGAAAAAGGCCTTGGCTAGGCTGCTCTTACAAAAAAAGAAGAATGGTAAACCAAAGCAGGTCCCAGCCTGACAACAGTTGGGGTTAAAGGTGGGTCCCGAGTCTGGAAACGTGGGAAGACCACGGACCTACAAAACTAGGGTCACAAACTGTTTTGACGGGTTAAAATGGAGCCCCTGATAAATGGGAGCACAAACTTAAACAGTCACATCATTCTGAGTTCACTGAAGTCCATGGACTGAGAGGGATGTGATTCTGTTAATCTTTCAAAAAATCACTTACTTGTAAGAACTGCAGCTCACAAATGTCTCAGGAGAGCCTTTTGTTCTTGTGAGAGAAAAGGGGAAAACCTCTTATCTGACGGGATCCATTGCAACACATGGGTACATAGGGTTGGGCTCAGCCTTGTTTCCACAGGCAGAAGGACTTGTCCTTGGAATACACACATTCATGGCTCCTTCCTCCCACAGCAGCCCAAAATGCCCCCTGAAATCCTGTTCCCAACCCCCAGGGTATTTGGGGCTGCCATGGGAGGGGAGAACCACAAAAAGACGTGTTCTGTGCATAGAAGTCTTTGTGGCCGCAGAAATGCTGCACTGCATACAACCCATTGTCAAAAACAAGTTGTGTTAGGCACTTGCATGCAGAATTAGGTAGAAACTGATTGGCTCCCCCTACATGGTACCCACTGAGACACCTTTCTTTAGGACTGCCAGGTCCCCCGGGAGGGCGTAAGTTCCCCCGCTAAAAGTGTCTCCGATCCGCCAGTCTGGAAAAGGCCGGCAGGGGAACCCCGCTCCCAAAGTGCCCGGTTCGGTCCAACAAGCCCGGCGCGATTACGTCACCCAGAAGTGACATCACGCCAGGCACGTCGCCGGCTGACGCACTAGCAATATGCCTCAAAACTCTATGGTACCATAGAGTTTCCAGGCTGATTGCTAGAGTGTCAGCCAGCAATGTGCCCAACGTGATGACGTCACTTCCGGGTGATGTAATCACACCACGTACGTGAGAATGTCCCAGGCAGGGACCAACTCCCCCCGCTATCAACAGTAAGTGACTTGGCAGTCCTACCTTTCCTGGAGCCCACCAAGTGTTTTTAGAAAATGGGTAGGACCAGGCGGGGCTTTTCCCCAGCACAGTTTCTGATTGGCTGAAGAGATTTTAAAAACATAGCTTTGGCAGCAGCTGCCACCACAGCACAAGGATCTTTACTGTATGGCAGCCATTTTGTGGCTGGCTCGGCCTCCTGTGGCAGCCATTTTGCAGCTGCACCTACCTTGCTATGTCAGAATCCCAAAGGTGCTCAGATGACCAAAAAGGTCGGGGCCTCCTGAACTAAGCCATCTTTAACAGAATGACAGCTCTGTAGGAAACATTGTTATATATTTAACTTTCCCTTTACAAATGTAAATTCACGAACAGAACTGCCAATCAGTAAGTCCTTTACCGGACTGACCAATAACGTCATGTTCTGTGATGTTACACGGATGATGCAAAGCTGGTAGGATTCCAGATTCTGCCAGGCTTCATCTACAACACTGCAGATTCTGGTATGTTCCACCCATTATCCCAGATTCCTTCCTAGACTGCCAGTTTCCATCTTGGTCACACCCCAGCCCATCAGGGTGTGACTTGACTTTGCCCCTGGCACCAGTTATACAATAACATTGGCAGCTTTCCTCCAAGTTGCTAGAAACTTCATAGATTCTACCTCCTGATAAACTAAAAAGGCGCAAAAAATTCTCATCTTCTCCCCCTTACCTTAGCCATGCGGATCAATGTGGATGTGAACTCTGTAGCCGGCCTCATGGACCAGTTCTACGAGAAGCGTCGGTTGCTCATAATCTCCGCTCCCGACCCCTCCGACCGGTACTACAAGATGCAGAACGCCATGTTGCAGGCAAGTCTTCTGGGCCCTCTGCATCCCCACTGTCATTTGCCCACCCCACAGACTCAGCTCTGACCAAGCCCTCTTCTCTTCTACACAGCAAGACACCTGCGGGCTGGACTTGCGTCACATCACCATCATCGAGCTGGTGGGGCTGCCGCCCCATGAGGTGGGACGGATTCATGAACAACGGCTCTCGGATGACGTCATAGAAGGGCTCAGGTTAGTGTGAACCAGTTAAGAACAGGCCAAGGCAATGATGCAAGAATCCCAACCAGGCACTTCAGGCACCAGTATTTTTGGGTAAGCAGATTCCACTGGTTCAGTATAAGAGAGCCGGGATGCAGTGCAGCGGAAAGTACACTGGGACTTAGAAAGACTGCTTCAAACCTCTACTCTGGAATTAAGAGTGGCTGTTGAAGAGATTACCTCAGTAGGTACTATTTTTTGTGCAGAACCTGGCACATACAATGGAGAGGTTCAATGAGAAAGGACAGAACAAGGATAAAGTAAAGCTAAAGGTTCCCTTGCTCGAAAGCCAGTCGAATCCGAGTCTAGGGTTGCGGTGCTCATCTCCATTTCAAAGCCAAAGAGCCAGCGCTGTCCAAAGACGTTTCCATGGTCATGTGGCTGGCATGGCTAAACACCAAGGTGCACGGAACGCTGTTACCTTCCCACCGAAGTGGTACCTATTTATCTACTTGCTTTCGAACTGCTAGGTTTGCGGGAGCTGGAACTAGAGACAGGAGCTCACTCCATCATGCGGCACACTCGGGTCTCAAACTGCTGAACTACTGACCTTTCACAGCCTGCAGTTCAGCGTCTTAACCACTTGAGCCACCGCAGCTCCTAGAACAAGGATATAGTAACACATATAAGGTTGTTGAGATATGTGAACAGAATGCACCACTTGAAATGGACATGTGCCGGAAGGCACAGCAGAGGGCAACTGTCTTGGGCTCCTACCAAGTCACAGCAGGGCCCAGGGTCCCCTGTGATGCCTGAAGTCACAATGGGAAAGATCTTGGGCGTGTAATTTAAGATGCAAATGGCTTCCCTCGTGCAAAATCAGTCCTTAAGGGACAATCTTGGGAGCTGGATCTGATCCAGCTCCCAAGATTGTCCCTTAAGGGCTGATTCTGCACGAGGGAAGCCATTTGCATCTCAAAGTATGCCTCTCTTCCACCTCCTAACAAGTCCTTCAAGAACGGCCACAACCCATTCTTCTAATGTACACAAAGGAGTCAAGGCTTCCCGAGGGCTTCAAGCAGCTTATCTGTGAGAAGCTGATAATTTGTTTGCCATTTTGTTTTCTGTGACTTCGTACCCTTATTTTAAGGAGCTGCGGCGGCTCAGTGGTTAAGACGCTGAACTGCAGGCTGGAAGGTCGGTAGTTCAGCAGTTCGAGACCCAAGTGAGCATCCGTCTCTGGTTCCAGCTCCTGCCAGACTAACAGTTCAAAAGCAAGAAATTGCAAGTAGATAAATAGGTACTGCTTCGGTGGGAAGGTAACAGTGTTCCATGTGCCTCGGTGGCTAGTCATGCCGGCCACGTAACCATGGAGAAGTCTTCAGACAGCGCTGGCTCTTTGGCTTGGAAACGGAGATGAGCACCGCAACCCTAGAGTTGGATTCGACTGGCTTTCGAGCAAGGGAAACCTTTACCCTTGTTTCGAGGCAGCTGCTTCTATTTTACTGTTGACAGCTGCAAAAGCTGAAACTGTACTGGTGTCATGAGCTGGCCTCAGCATTTTTCCTGGAGAGGCAGCGAACCCTTTAAAGACACAAAATTCAAACCACACACTTTTAACTTTGTGGCTCCTTCTCTCAGCCATTAATTCTCTCTTGTGGTATGCAGCAAGATGGGTTATTCAAGGCCTTTCTTCTTTCTGCAGGCAGTTCTTGCACATCACCCGTTCCCGCTTCAACATGGTGTTTGTTGACAAAGACGGCGTGGACCGTGACCGCTACATCCAGCCCGTCACCCCTGAAGAGCTCTTTTCCTTTGTCGATACCTTCCTGCTGACCAGCCAGGAAGAGCTCCAGAGGGAACAGAATAGGGACACGTGCAATTGACGGTAGCCCCGCCACCTGCAAGGGCATCAGTAGACCTCCGACTCCCTCACCTGCTAAAGAATCAACTGGGCCTTTCCTTTTAAGCATTACATGACTGCAGAGGGAAGAAGAATTGCCAACTTTGAACCTCCGGACAGAGCACAGGTTGCTTCTCCAGGGCTCTGTCACTGCAATACAGATGGCTACAAAAATAGGGCTGCATTCACACAAACCGAGGCAAGACATTAAGATGACTGGTAGGGATTGCACGGGGGTGCACACCTGACTTCCACAGTGCTCACCCACTCCATGCAGTGGCACCGTCAAGGTCAGGCTTTGGGAAGTCCAGGGCCCTGACTCCTGGGCTCAAGAGGAGTAGAAGAGGCAGGCAGTAGCTTCACACGTGAAGTCTACACGTTCATCTAAAGGGTGTTCCCCCATAAGACCCATTAAGTCCAGATTACCTAACTGCACCACTGACCCTTTGTGCAAGGTAGATTCAGGTGGGTAGCTGTGTTGGTCCGAAGCAACAGAACAAAGTTTGAGTCCGGTGGCACCATTAAGACCAACAAAGTTTAATTCTGGGCATGCACACTTTGTGCAAGGATATGCATTCCCCAGGCGGAGGATCCCTTTCACACAGGTCACTACAGGATATCAAGAAAGCTCTGTTTTATCAGTATCACCTTGCCTTTAGTCAATAGAGGAGGCTTCATTCTGATTCTGTTCATTGTATGAGTAGAGAGGACTTTCCAGAGTATGCAACTTTTGCTCTCTGCTCCGTTTTAGCTCCCTTAAAGGTAAAGCATTCTGTGGAGTTGCAACCAGCTCATGGTGACCATGTGAGTTCCACCTTATGGGTTTCCAAGGGAAGAGATGAGCAGAGGGGTGGTTTTGCCGTTGCCTTGAACTCCCTTGGCTCACTGAAAAAGAGACTATGAAAACTGACACAGAACTGTTGGAACAGATGCAGCGGCCTACAACTTTTTGTTAACCGCATCATGCAAAACGGGACAGCTACGAATCTAGCCACTGAAGCCCTAATCCAGACCCTGACACAGAACACCAGGAGGAGAGCCAGAAGGCTCAAACTTCCTATCAATAAAGAAATGAAGCAATACTTTCAAACAGAAAAAAAATGTCCTGTGATTTTTGTAAGGGGGAATGGGAGAGGTCATTAAATTAAGAAGGGCGGTCCAGCTTCTTAGCTTGGGAGCAGAGGAGGGAAAGATTTGTTTTGCTGCTTACACCCCTAAGCTTTGCTGCGCATAATAACTAATGCCCAGCAATGTGCTCAACAGCACCATGGGCACGTAGGAACACGAGTCAGAATGGAGATCCGCAATGGGGGACTTCCGCAGTCTTCTGCCCTATTTATTTGGCAGGGACTATCCCTGCCTGCCGTGGCCATACACCACCCACCAATTTGCAACTCTGGCTTCCTCCTCCTCTCTCTAAGCAAAAGAGTTATTCCTGCCAGATGGGATTGCATTATCCAGATGAATATAATGTGCTGGGGGGAGGGGGTATCAGGGAAAAACAGAAACAAGAAGCAGGGAGAAATGTGCAGTACAGCTGACTGTGGCTTGGCCAGGAAGCTCACCGCACTGTTAAGGTTGAAAAGCTTCAACTTTGTGCATGCAACAGAACAGGCTTGATCGACTTTAGACTGCAAATGTGCCAGCAGGAATGGAAGAAAGACTATTTTGAACGCTCCCCTCTGTTAAACTCCCCAAAAAGATGCCAGAGGGTTCCATCCCCTTCCTAGCTCAGTTACACAGGGCGCTTTCAAAGACCGATTGCTACACCCCTCAGAGTGCATATTCTCTCTTTCGAGCCAGCCCTGCAAGTCACAGACCAACAGGTCTGCAGGCTGACCCCCGCCCCAAACACTGAAGTGCATCCTCTCTCCCTTTCTATCCACTTGACCTCACAAGGCTAACACAGCAACGGACATTTGATTTCTGCAGCCTCCAGCTCATATACTTGAACTTTATTTCGATTACCCCAGCCCAGCACTTGAAACAAAAGACATTAAGCAGGAACAGATGTAGAAAGCAGGCTGCCCTTGAAACCTTTACAAAAATAACAAGACACAGGGCAAAGGCGGAGGAGGAGGAAGAAAATAGAACATGGAAAACAAGTTAAGGGGCCCTTTCGGATCCACCCGCCCCCAGGAAAGGGTCTCCACGGCATCCACAAGGAGCCTGCAAGGAATCCGGCTCCAACAGTTTCAAAACAAGGCCCGTTAAGTACAGCAGGCTGCCAAGAACCACCCTCCAGAAAGAGCTGGCTTCTAAAGGCCGCTGCAAAATTCCCTTTATTGCTACACGCTCGGCGACAGGAAGTCTTGCTCCAGCTTCTCTTTAAGGGGGCTGCCCTCCAGCAAGGCGGCGGCCCTGGTCCTCCTTGGCCTCCCGTTTGTAGTCCCCAGTCAGGCGAGATCGAGGTTTACGGCTTTGGCCTAGCCATGGTGGAGCGGAGAGGGAGCGTGCCTTCTGCCCAAGACCCCGGGTACTTGCACATCTTTTGCCACAGGCTGATCTCCTCGCCCGTAGAGTCCATCCAGTCCACCATCTGGCCGTTACTCATCCCTAAAACGGAGCAAAAAGATGAGAGAGGAAGGAAGGCAGCGGCTGTGGGCATCCCCAGGGCAGGGGTAGAACCCATTCATGCTCCAAAAAAGGGGGGTGCGCTTGGTATATACAAAAGCCAAGCCGTGCACATGCCTTCTCTTTCCTCCACGAGTCATGCTGTGGCGGGGGCACAGGTCAGCGAGTGAAGGGAAGGCATTTAAAGCTTTCCCTTCCCTTGCGGAGACATGCCACTACTGCGGCACAACTCGGGGAGGGAAGGTGTGCGCGGCTTGGCTTTGCAAAAGCCATCTGAAGAGACATACCTTCCCCTCCCTTGCTGAGGCGTGCAGCAGCGGCATGCCTCGCCAAAGGAAGGGACGGTATTTAAAGAGACCACAGTCTCTTTTAAATGCATTCCCTTCAGTTGCTGAGGCCGCTACAGCGCAATTCAGGAAGGGAAGGTATGTTGCCGAAGAAACTGGATTTGGGAATATTGGTTTATAGTGATACATTTTGCAGGTCTGGTATGCCCTCTCCAGTGAAATGGATCTTAAGTTGCTGGGAAAGACCCTCAACTTGAGACAGCTGAGACAATACCAAGCTAGGCAGACCGCAGGAATGGTGCGCTCCCTGGCGGAGACCCCATCCCCGTGCGACGTAAGCAGCTTCCTCACCATTTCCCACCCCCAGTCGGACTCCTCCCAGGAAGTCGTTGCTGGACAAGGGCTCTCGGTCCCACACCGTAAGCTCCAGACAGATGTGGGGTAGTTCTTCCACGGCGACCTTGTTGTAGACCAGCGTATGGTTGTAGTGGGGATTTAGGCTCTTCTTTACGACTGGAGTTTTCCTTTTGGTGGTCCTGTTCCGCAGAGGGAGCAAGTACCTGCAGACCAGAGGCATGCTTCTTTAGCACGTTCATCACATCCCGCCTTTCCGCCGGCAAGACTGTCAAGGCAGCTTGCCATCCAAGGTATAGTAAGTGCCACACACAAATTATATCAGTTGAAACAACCAATAACCTAAACACCCACAAGTATAGCAAAACTGGCAGCTGCAAAGGGGACGGGCGGCAAAACTGCACAGGGAGCATCATCCACCGAAAGCGCGAGGAAGATTTTGACCGGGCCACCAAGTGTAACTAAACCTTAAAAAGTAATCATGAGAAGGGCCCCAATTTGTATCCACTGAGAAAACTGCCCATTTATACTCACTCACTGTTTTCTATTAATTAGCCAGTTTTTGATCCACAAGAGGACTTGTCCTTTTACCCCAAGACTATTGAGCTTACTCCTTTTAACCCGTAACTATTGAGCCCATTCCAAAATTCAGGCTCTTTACCACTGCTTTTTAAGGTTAAAGACCATGTCACAACATCAGCCATGGGCCTCCAACGCAATCTGTCTCTTACTGGGTATCCAAAAGGTATCAGGTGTTTGTCTTTGGGAAGGGATGACAGCAAAGGCATCCCTATCTTCAAAGGCCACTCACCTAACCTTGAAACTATACCTGATCCCAGGTATCCATCAGTGGAGCTCCTCTTGAAAAGCTGGCCCACCGAGGCTGCTTTTACCCAAGCTGGGAGAACAAAGACAACCAAGTCCCCAATTGCGCCTTTCTTTTTTTCCCCACCTATGAAGGCTAAAAGCAGGTGGGGGGAGAAAAATGCTCGGGCATGTCTGATCTGTGAAAAGAGCACTAAGAACAGAGACATACAGCCCTTTCCCCAGCTCCCCCTTGACACTAATGCACACATCAGATCATGGATCTTCAGGGCCAAACAGCCAGAGATGCTGGGAATTGCATTAAAAAAACTGCTTGGGAGTGTCCTTTTTAAAAAGCAGGCATGCAGGGCCCCAAATCCAGATCAGAAAGATCCAGACTGTGGTCCTTCTGGCCTGCTCTTTACAAGAAAACTCATGGCCAGCATCTTGTGTAGTTTAGCCATCACTCGAGAATGCAAGACAAGAAGTACAATGGAAGAGAACCGTTCCGATGACCCAACCTTTGCCTTCTCCCCGCCCCCCACCAGCCATATCAGTGCTGCATCTGGGCAGAGAAACACTTATTAAAATGGTCTCTACCTCCAAGCTCCATTTCCTTTCATCGTCCAATTGCAAAAGGCTCCCGTTCACTCACCCCTTGACAAAGCTGTCAGACGTCCCCCCAGATTTGACTGCTGTCAAGTTCTTGGCCTCTTTGATCCAGACCTGAAGTTCACCACCTTCTTCCCTCTTGCCTACAAGAGACATGGATGGTGAGACAAATGGCACCAGGCTAACACAAAAGCACCCCACAAACTTCCTTTAACCATGCAACAAGGAACCAGAAATTTGAGAACTCCAAGAACCTCGGGATTTTTTTAAATCAAATAGCAAAATCAAGTTTCTAGACCTCACAGAAAAATGTGGAAATAAACAGGCAGTGCCTGATGAGAAACCAGGAAGTTGTCATCTACATGGCTCACGCTGCAGTTGGGGGGAAGGGCGGGAGCTGCTGAAGTGTCCCGAATCCTTACCTTTTCTTCCATTCCCTGCACTTGGATGCTTAGCAGGTGGGATGTATTTTAAGGAAACCACCAGCTCGCCTTTGTATTGAGGGGAGGCAGCCGAGTCACCACCATCCTAGAAGAGAAAAAGACAATCCAATATGTTGAAGGGAGCTCTGCTCTTTATGAATTGGAGATCAATGCAAGCAGCTTGATTTTCATAGGGCTGACTAATGCTGGGGGTGGGGTAGATAAAAGGGTCCAGAAAGATAAGTGTGGAAGAGAAAGTTAACCCTTCCTTGCAGGGCGGGGGCACAGTGCTGTATACAGTTTGTACATGTTTTTCATAATATAATATATTATTCAATTATTGGTTTTGTTAGTATTGCTTAGTGGATACATACACAGCTTTTGCTGTTCTTCTCTACTACACTACATTGGCTCTCCACCTCTCAAATACCAAATAAGACTACAGAGCCATGCATGTCAAGTTCTGGAGTTTTACAGCCCTAATCCTTGTCATTCCTGAAAATAAAGCGCGTGTAAATGAAAAGAGATGATTCCATAGTTTGTCCTGCTATAACTTTTGTTATTCTTGATACATGCTGTATATCGAGCAAAAGAGAACAGGAAGAAACCATGCCCAGCGGTGAAGATGTTAGCTGCCATAAACTCAAACTGTTGACTCAAACTGTTCCGTCCAATCCACCCTTCTAAAGACAGCCCCTATTTACCTAAGCTTCTCAACACGAGCATGGCTTGTTCGCTCCCCCAGCTTTGCTGTGCACCAGTGCCACACCTGACTGAGCTATTCAGTGATTAAGGGGATGTGTACCACTTTCCATTTAGGTGCCACACATATTTTTGCAGATAACTCTCCACATTTGTTTCTTTGACCAGGGATGCAGCCTGAGATGCAAATGATGACAAAGAGCTAGAAACTCCATGGCCAACTTCACTGCAATTTCCCTGGAGCACAGCAACACCGCCTTTAAGAGAAGCTGAGCTCAAGTGAGGTCAGAAAAGTGACCACGGGTGCAGCACACACCTTGCCATGGAGCGGGAGACACTCCTCCAACTGGTTCTCGAAATTCCAGGAGGCCATCGGAACCTCTGCCTCTCCCAAGAACGTATTTCGGCCAAAGCGGTCATGATGCCAGACTGAGAACTGGAGAGTCCTGGTCATCAGGAGGGATTTGTTGATCTCATACTAGAAAAAGAGAACAGAAAGAAGGTGAACCTTCAGCAAGGGAAGCCACCAAAGTATATTTTGAAAAATCAGTTGCACCTTTAGAGCTTTCATGAGATATGTACCTGCCTCATCTGACGCTAATGGGACTGTTAAATGCAAACTGAGGAAAGTGTCATATCTAATTCCCAAGATGACCCAACCGTGCGGATCAAGACATCCACACAATGGGGCCATCCAGGAATAGGGCAGTTGTTACTGCAGGAAAATCTAACACCTAAAAACAAAAAAGGAAAGGAGGAAGAAATTAGAGGTTAAGCCTCGTCATGCACAATCACTGACGCAACGATGCAGACATTGCAACTTTAAAAAATGGCAACCAGAAAAATGCACTGACATTCTCTCAATTCACTGAAAAGTGCCATAAGACCTTGAGCAAATTCAATGTTACATGCTGTCTAAGAGAGGAAGCCTCAGCATGTTGTTTGTGGTTACCTAGCAACCCTAAAATGGCCACTAAGATCTCCCATGAGATCTCTGCTGCCATTATGGGGCTGCACAGCAAGCAGGGGAGGAGGGAGACAGAACAACTTTGGAGGGAGGCAAGGGGTGACCAGCAGGTGGGAAATGACTTTTTACTTAGAATCACAGAAACATAAGAGTTGGAAGGGATCTCCAGGGTCATCTAGTACAACCCCCTGCACAATGCAGGAAATTCACAAATGCCTCTCACACACACACTCAGTGACCTGTGTTCCATGCCCAGAAGGTGGCAAAAAACCCCTCCAGGATCTCCAGCCAAAGTGGCCTGGAGAAAAATTGCTTCCTGACCCCAAAGTGGTGATCGGCATTTCCCTGGGCATGTAAGAAAGAGCCACGAGAACTAAGCACTGATGCAACCCTTCCTGCCCTCCCTTCTCGTGATCTGCCGCCTTGCCCCAGGTGTCCTCCTACACCCCCCCTCGTAGCTGAACCCTCACCTTTAGCATCTCGTTGTACAAGGGGTTGACAGTGCTCCGTTTGATGGTGGTCTTGCGCTTCCCTTGTCGGGATTTGTCTGGAAGAAGGTACGTCTTCACATACCTGAAGGAATCAAAGGGACACATTTCACCCCACCTATCTGCAGCTGCACAAATGAACACACATACACACTGTGTGCACTGCACACCCCCTTTTTAATGGAGATGAGGTCCATGAAACTGGTCGACCTGGGGTAAAGCAGTTACGTACATTCATTAACATGATGGGGGACTGTAGGTCTCCAATTAAGCCCCCAAACCATTTTCAGAAGGTTTGCATTGGTGCACTGAGCCACTGAAGTTGCACGTTGCTTCAGAATGCAGCCAGCCTGCTATACAGTCACCATGCCAACACAAAGCTCTCGTCTATCCAAAGTACGTGTGACAGGGCTCAAGCACCCATCTGAATACTAAGCCTGAATTTAGCTTCTCCTTGTCGTGCAGCTGAGTGTCTCTAATCCCTTTAAATGAAAAGCACCCAGGTTTGATCAGACCAATGGCCCATCAGGTTCTGTTAAAGACAGAGGCCAATCAGATGCTCCTTGAAAGCCAACAAGCAGGGCACAGAGTTAAAAGCCTCCCCTCTTGCTGCCCCCCCTGGCCATTGATATTCAAATGATTACAACCTCTGAACATGGAGGTTCTGTTTATTCATCATGGCCAGCAGCTACTGATGAACCAATCCTCCCTGAATACATGCCATGCCAATGTTCCCTTTAAGCTGAGTTAGTGTGAGCTAGTAAAGGTAAAGGTTTCCCTTGCTCGAAAGCCAGTCAAATCTGACTCTAGGGATGCAGTGCTCATTTCCATTTCCAAGCCGAAGAGCCAGCACTGTCCGAAGACGTTTCCATGGTCATGTGGCCGGCATGACTAAATGCCGAGGTGCAGAGAACGCTATTACCTTCCCACCAAAGTGGTACCTATTTATCTAGTTGCAATTTCTTGCTTTCAAACTGCTAGGTTGGCAGGAGCTGGGACCAGAGACGGGGGCTCGCTCCATCATGCGACACTCGGGTCTCGAACTGCTGAACTACCGACCTTCCGGTCTGCAGTTCAGCATCTTAACCACTTGAGCCACCGCAGCTAGCTCACAGTTTTTTCGCCTCCGGCTCACACATTTTTCTCTTAGCTCAGGAAGGAGGGCTCCAGAGCAAACTAATTCATGCAGCAGCCAAATCGCTTGCTCACAACTTTTAATGCCAGTAGCTCACAAAGTAGAATTTTTGCTCACAGGACTCCACAGCTGAGAGGGAGCATTGATCCACGCCCCTCTTAAAGCCAACTAAAATAATACCAGCACTCCACCACCAGGGGGCAGCAGTGACTGAACACCTGCACTGCAATAGTGCCCCCCCCCCCCAAGGACAGAAACTCCCATGTCAAGCAGCTAAGAAGAATAAAGGTGGTCTACAAAGGAATATTTGCCTGTTCTGACAGCATGGTAAATGATAGCTCAGTTTCCTCATACAGGTCTTGGGGCCTAGTGCGATCTGAGCTGTCAACTTTGTTCCGACAGCTTCAAAACTCACCAGGCTCTTTCCTGTCAGGACAAGGCCCAAGCTGACCCCTTCCCGATAAGCAGGCGAGCCCTACTGCTGCAGCTCCCCCCCCCAATACACTCATAGAAACAGAGCTGGAAGGGATCCCAAGGGGTCATCTAGTCCAACCCCCACACAGTGCAGGAAATTCACAACTACCTCCCCCTGCCCCACTTCCTCAGTGACCCCTGCTTTATGCCCAGAAGAAGGCAAAAAAACCCCTTCAGGATCCCTGGGCCAATCTGGCCTGGAGGAAAACTCCTTCCTCCCCCCCAAAGCGGCCATCGGCATAACCCTGGGCGTATAAGAAAGGGCCACGAGAGCCTCCCTTCCTGCCCTCCCCCTCACAATCGGCCTAACTCCTCGGCACTCACGGGTTGGAGCGCTTCTTGGCCTCATCGGCATAGGCCAGGTGGCGGCATTCCTTCACGTGGATGAACAGGATCTCCACCTTCTGCTCGTAGCTCAAGGAGAAGGCGATCTCCCCCGTGACAAGGACGTTGCCGAAGTCCCCTGCCTCACTGTAAATACTGACCATGCTTCCCAGAGTGCTCTGAAAGAGAAAGAAAGTATGAACTGCTGTCATTCGGGTGATGCCTTTCACCTCCCCTGTCCCACCGATGGCTCTGAGCCTCCACCAGGGTCACCATTCTGCCTCACAAGCCCCAGCAGCGGAACACTAAAAAAATCGTACCCGCCCACCCACAAACAGCAGTTCAGCCATCTTTCGCAGCAACTATTCCCTTTTCAGAGCCACAAATCCATAGAGAAGTGGAAAAGGCAAGCCTCCAAGGACCGTTTACACAGTCAACGTCCCACAAAAGGATTCCATATCCTGTAGGGCCAGTGGCTTGCTCACAGCCCACTTGTGATTTCATGGAAGCCCCAATTACTAAAGCTATTATTTTAGCCACATACTATCAGGCTTTGTGCTATGGAAGCTATGGGGGGGGGGACCACTACTACTGCAGAAAGTGTACTGGCTGTGCATACACCCCTACTTGGAGATGACAGATCACTCAGTGCCTCCATGCATCGTGCCAGTTTATGTACTCTTAAAGGTTGTGGTGCAGGGGATGTAAACTGCATGAATCAGACAAACCAGTTTCAGGCCAAAATCAAGGGCATAAATGGATAGCAGGGCCCTTAGCTTGACCTGTATTTGGGGAGTGGCCATGGCTGAACAGAACAGCATATAGTTTGCATGCTGAAGGTCCCAAATTCAATCCCTGACATCTCCATTGACATCTCCAATTAACGGATCTCAGACATACGGAAAGACCACTATCTGACCAATATCCCCAGAGAATTGCTGCCTGTCCAATACTGAGCTGGATAAACCAAACTTCTGACCAGTATAGGGCAAATCCACATGTTCAGTATTTGGGACTGAAACTCTTCCTATGACTCATCCTAGAATAAGAACAGCTGATAAGTTGTGTAGGGGCACCAGACAAAAATACCAAAAGCAGCCCATCTGATGCCCCCCCGCCACCCTTTCACTCAAACCTCCAAGAAGCACCACTCCGCAGTCTCCCAGGTGGCTCCTTCTATTGCTGCACTACTCCTAGAGAAATCTACTCATGCCCGCAAAGTCACACGGCCACATTTTCCTAGACTGTACCATTCAGACTGTAAGCTGGGAATTGCGTCTTTAAATGTCTCTCCCCACTCCCCAAATCGTTGCACATTAAAACCGTAACATTTCAGAAAGATGGTTAACCTAGAACTCTTATCACATCAGAGAAAGTTTTCAATGCACAAGGATTTCTATTTGGGGGGGGGAACACTCAAACATACAGATCCCCACTTGCAGTGTGAATGGTCCTGTCAAACTTGGACTACAGGATCCAATTGCATGTTCAGGAAGGTTCTGGGCCAGGGTTCAAGCTACATTCCCTGTCATTTAAACCCTTCATTCCATCCTCCACGGACAGGTGGGGAAACTGTCTTCCCTGATAACAGTCATCCCTTTAAATGAGGTATTTGGTGCACTATTAAACTTTGTATGCAATAGGGACCAGTTCCAGGACCCACCGAGGACACACCGCTGCGCATGCTGCTTCTGGCTGTCCTCCGCCGGTGAATCTCTACCAGGCTGTCAATATCTTCCTCTTCCTCCTCCTCCTGGGAAGACACACAGAGTTGGCTTCAAACTCAGAATCCCTACACAGCACCAGCCCAACATACATGAGGGCAGTGCTGACCCAAGGCTTTTAGCATTCTAACGAACTGTGGGCATATCCACGCACTGCCCCCCTTTGACCACATGCTGCACCAGTCAGAATATCAGTCATCTGATTTTGAGTCTTTTTTCCATCTGTGCTACCTCCCTTTTACAACTGCATCCATTCTCCAGACAGGCAGCAGAGATCAGTATGGTCTCGCTCATAGTCACAGGACACATCACTGCTTCTAAGCCACCTCTGAAAATCTGCAGACCATGGCTCTCTCTTCAATGTTTTAGCATGCCCAAGGTAGGCACCCGTGGGTTTCTGGCACCCAAGCAATCACTTATTCTTATTCTCCTTCTCTCATTGGCCTGGCTCAGCTTAAAGGACTAACTCTTCCCTGATCTCTCTGTTTTGTCTTAAAACTGACTGAAAGAACACTCTCAATACTACCCTGCACTAAACAAAAACATCCTGGGAACACAGAGAGCAGTTCTCCATAGCAACCCCAGCAACTCCCTCCAGACAGAGATTCACCATTTCAACATTGAGGCCTGGCACAGACTTGCTTCTGTCTCCAAGGGACGCACTTTCACTGCTGGGCACCTCCGGCCGCAGGTCGATCACTGATTTGGTGTATTCTGCAACAGAGGTGGCACAAGTGATCGGAAAAGCAGCCGTCTCAGCATCACAGAGCTGGGAGGGGCCTGGGACCGTTACCTAGGTTTATTGGGCATATTTCTATGACACTTTTCTCCTGAAACACAGGACTCAAAGTGGCTATTGCTACAAAACTCAAAACTATACCAGCAAGAAACCACCTTCAGAGACAAAAAAAAAAAATACAATCAGGTATGAAGAACAGGGAAACAAAACAAAGAAAAGGCGACAAATCTGTAGGTCAAAGTAATAAGCAGCCTCTCCCTTCCCAGTCTCAGGTCTTTACATCCTCTCCAGGCAGGGGGCGAAGTTACAGCTCTGCAGGTGGAATGAGGAGCTGTCAATCTGCAGGCCAAGACGGTAAGGAGCCTCTTCCTTCCCAAGACCTTTAACATCATCTCCAGGCAGGGGGCGCAACTGCAGCTCCACAGGTGGAATGAGAAGCTGGCAGTCTGTAGGCCAAGACGGTAAACTGACCTTTTTAATCAATCAACAGGATAAGTTGCCTTGATCTGGATAGCTCAGGTAAGCCTGATCTCGTCAGATCTCAAAAGCTAAGCAGGGCTGACCTTGGCAAGTATTTGGGTGGGAAACCTCCAAAGAATACCAGGGCCAGAAGGCAGAGGCAGGCTATCAAGCTACTTCTCTGAAGGTCCTCCTTGGCCCTGTAGGAAGCGCCAGAGGTCACCATGACTTCCAGGCATGGGCACACACCTGCACACTCACAAAAATGCAACAACAAAAATTCCCCAAAAAGAGTATTAGTCAACACCCCAAGACATCAGACAGGAGCTTGTCCAAACTTCTTTCTGAGAAACCCTGAAAGGAAAAAGATGCCATCCTTGGCAGCTTCTTCATGGCTGTTCCACACACTTATAGCCAAAGGTAAATATTAGGGGAAGGTCCATAGTTCCGTGGAAGAGCACACTTTTATAGGCAGAAGATTCCAGGTTCAATCCGTGGTATCTCCAATTAAAGTAATATCAGGTGGTGTGAAAGGCCTTCGCCCAAGACCCTGAAGACCTGCTGACAGGCAGACGAGACATGACTGACCTTGACAGGCCAACTGGCTGACTCTGTATAAGGGTTATGGTTACCAGATGTCCTCTTTTCAGAGGGTATGTCCTCTATTTTCGGTGTCCATCCTTTTTGGGGGTCTTTATTAAAAAAAACTGAAGAAAATGTCCTCTTTTGGGGTTGGAAGGTTAGGAATATTCCTAGTTAGTAGTAATTATCACAGCTTAAATAGGAGGGGTATTTAAAATGAGATTTGTCATCGCTTGTTTGAAGTAGTCAGTCGGGAAATACGTCCTCTTTTTTCCTTTTCAAAACATGGTAACCCCGTATAAGGCAGCTCTGTCTATGTGGGCGTATGCATTCAAGTTTTAAAAAAAGAAAACCAGAAGAGTGGCTCTTGAAGCATCTCAGGTTAATAAGGCCTAGAAAACCCATCCAAGATTTTGAAAAGCTGCTGCTAATCAGAGGATAAATCTAGATAGATCAAGAGAGGTTCTGTGTTAAGATTACTTACCTGCAGATCTCTGACTTCTCCTGGGATTCTTCTTGAATAAAGTTTCACTCTCATCGGCTGAAGCAGTACCTCGGCTCCCTAGACGAGCTTCCTGGAAGGGAAACGGTCAAACTTCCCCTCATCCTTCATACCGTTTTATTCACTTCATTTATATCCCACTTTTTACCTCAGTGGTGATCCACAGCAAATGACGTTGTTCTCCTCCCCTTCATTTTACCCTCAGAACAACCCTCTGAGGTGGGTTAGGCTGAAAGTGACTGGCCCAAGGTCACCCAGCAAGCTTCCATGGCAGAGAGGGGATTCAAACCCAGGTCTCCCAGATCCTAGTATTATACCACTGTTACAGGCAGGACCCAGAAGTGAGCCACATTCCTAGAGGCACATGCAGCTGACGCCAACATTAAGAAGCACCAAGTTCTGTCGTGCTACTTTCAAACCCAGCTGTGCTCATTTCTTCAGATAAAGCTAGAATGTATCTGAAGTGAGCAATGACTCACAAAAGCTGTTATCTGAAGAAGTGAGCAGTGACTCAAGAAAGCTCATCCCCTGCCACAAATTTTGTCAGTCCTTAAGGTGCTACTGGGACTCTTGGTCTTTCCTACTGAATGACTTAAAGAGAGAAGCAGCTTGTTAAACAGAAGGCTTTTTGGCTCGGTGATCTGGGTTTGAAGTTCATATCAATAAATGAGAGTCTCATGTAGTGAAATTTCTGTGTGTGCCCCAAGAAAACCCCTGGGCTTAGGGCTGCCAAGTACTTACCATAATTCAGTGGGAGACACACAGTCCCTGGCCGGAACATTCCTCTTTGGAATATCCACGCCACATGATGCTGTCGCCAGGAAGTGACACTAGGTGACGCTCTGGCAATGGGGCTGGAAACTGATGGTGCCATCGAGTTTCAGCCGCATTCCAAGCATCGCCGTCATCCTGGCGCCCGGCATCACTTCCTGGCGATGGCATTGTGCGCCGCATTCTCCCCCACCGGGAATGGTCCAGCGAAGAAGTATGCATCCCCCACCAAATTACGAGTAAGTTCTTGGGAAGCCTGCCTGGGCTTTAGGTCTGTATATGCTCAGAATCTTGGGTGATTTCCTCATGGGGATGGGCTTGTGTAAAAATTCAGAAAATCTGTTACAATGTCACATCAGTGTAACAATATTCTAGACAAACACGGCTACCCATCTTGAGCTAGGTCATGCAATTTGCCTTCTTCATTGTTTCCTGCGAATATTCTGAGGGCCCATCGCTCCCTCACCTAGATCAAAAATCCACTCTTATTCTCCAGCATGTTCGTTGGATTGGGAGAAGGACATGAAGAGAGATAAATTTCCACAGCTGGTACTATGGAGTGGGTGAAGGGCAGATGAAGTCAAAATTCAGTTACCAAAGGGCAATAGCACAATAACCAAACCCCGACACAGAGCTGGGGAAGAATGCTAAAAACCAAGCTGTTTATCCAGAAAGCACACCAATACTAAGTCAATTCCAAATAGACAAGATCATCCATCCATCACTCATTTGTAGAAGTCCTGAGAGAAGTAGAAGGGTAAACCTACACTGTCTGAATCGGAAGGAAGAGCCTCTCTGGAGCGGACAGGGATGGTCAAGCTGGATGCATTGGACCCTGAAGGGCTGAGAGTTTTCGTCTTCTCTTGCCTTGGGCTGCAAGAAAACACAGCAAGACAAAAGCACCATCAGAGAAGGACATGACACTCCTCCACTGGCTATTCCCCTTTCACACCACCACCCAACCTTTTCAGATCCATCAGATCACAACAAGCTGACTGGCAGACCCAGGTGGCCAGCAAGCATGAAGGGGAGGCAGTCGTTCTCACCTGGCTGCTGCGGGAGCAGAGGCAGGATGGTACCCATCTAGACTCATGTTCTCAGTCGATTCCGTGTCACTCTTTGCATCTCGTGGCTCCACAGAGTCAGAGGCCAAGCTGGAAGGAAGACCAAGGTCAAACCAACAGGGACAACCTTGGGGAACAGCAGAACACGCCCTGACTTGAGATATGGGGAGGGAAGAGAAATGGGACCAGGAGAAGGACCTTAAGCCCTTCTGCTGTCAGGGCCACCAAGGGACTGGACAAGAGACACATCCAAGCTTGCTAGCTTAAGAAAAGCAGCCAGGGGTATTTCCATTCATCTTAGTCAGAGCTAACATAACCTGTTTTAAAGAAAATTACAGATTCACAATGTCACCCTGAACACTACTGCAGCTTCTACTACCGTGCATTTAAGGAGCTCTTTAAAGAAAGTCCAGAGCCTTTCCCATACAGCATCTGAGGGTGACGGCCAATGAGATCCTACACGAGCCATGACTGGACTCTCCAGTGTATTTTTAATGTTACATCACAGCTGCAGGGGCTGCTATAGGATCAGAGCTGCACCACTGGGGATGGGCAGGAAGTGTGGTTCACTTTCTTCTGTAGGTTCAGAACAGCCCCAAAGCTCCTATCTGCCTGAATGAGGAAAACATATACCCCCTCTGTCTGTAGCCTGTATGTTTCCCCCAACAGACCTCTGAGGTCAGGAAAATGGAACGAAGTGTTAGCACCCCACGCCCCTCCAATGCTGTGACTCTGATATGAATTTGGGTGGATCAGTGGACAGATAACTAATTATCCAACAGAAGAGATGCTGAGGAGCTAGTCACAGATCTTTCACTTGTCTAGCTAGGGTTGCCAACTCCAGGTTCAAGATTTGAACGTGAAGCCAGGAAGAGGGAGGCTTGAGGGGTGGGACCTCGGCAGAGTATAATGCTATGAAGTCCACCTTCCAAAGCAGCCATTTTCTTCAGGAGAAGTGGAATAACTATTTTAATAAATAAATAAACTAGAGATCAGTTGTAATTCCAGAACTACAGTCCCCACCTGGAGACTGACAACCCTATACCCAGCTCATCTCTCAGTAATCCTCACCAACAGCCCTGCCAGGTAGGCCAGTATTAATACCTGTCTATCCCAGACTCACAAACAGCTACATGGCTGGTCAGCCATCTGAAGTCTGAATGAGTGGAGCCTCCCCTCCTCCATTTTTCCAGATCCACCTATCATATTCTACACAGATCAGCCTTGAGTTGGAGTGTTTAGAGACTGATTCTTTACAGTCTTCCCACACCATATGACACTTCCTTTCTCCAACAATCTACAGCCCAGAATCTGGAAGCTAGCACCCTTCCTAATGGCTGTTCCCTGCTCAACTGGCAACAACTGGCCCACGATGGGGGAGCATGCTTTTTTCCACCAATGAAGAATACTGGGTTTTCCAGTCTTGGATTCAAAGAAGCACAGCAGCATCAACAGGAAGGAGACTCACCTGGGTTCCTTGCGGTGCTGCTGGGGGCTCTTTTGCCCAGCTTTGGGATCACCAAGCTGGGCTTTTTGAAGTAGGACTTGCCCCACCGTCTCCCTTTTGTTAGCTAAGAAAGGAAACAGAGTCAAGGAAAGCCTAAAGTAGCAACCCACAAAGGCCACCCTCCGCACCCAGGAAAGAGAATGCTTTGATAAGTTCCCAAATTTATCCCCCCAGGATCTAATGCTCTGAAGCATGTTCCCTCAGAACATAAAGGGAGAGCATCAATATTAGGAAGATCTGGGGAGAAACTCACTGATACAAGCAGGGTAAACTGATCCAGATAGCTCAAGCAAGTGAGCCAGGCCAGGAGTGTGCAAAGAATATGCACTGGCTATGGTATCAAACACGAAGGAGGACTATTTTGGGATGATTTCCACTTCTCTACTTTCTTCCACAAGGACGGCTGTCAAGATAC
Organism: Gekko gecko; assembly: GCA_029375565.1. Taxonomy (NCBI): domain Eukaryota; kingdom Metazoa; phylum Chordata; class Lepidosauria; order Squamata; family Gekkonidae; genus Gekko; species Gekko gecko. Next base: position 25,231,410 of record JAPDNY010000012.1, on the reverse strand, counting down.
CTCACCTTGTGGCTTGCGCCGCAGGGACATTCGAATGAGGTCACTGCCCAGCCTGTTGGCAAAACGGTTTATTTTTTGGTCATAGAACCAGTCCCCGGTTGATTTCTTGAGCTCTCTGAAGGGAAAGAACAGAGAGCTTCAGCAGATCACTCAGAACAGCCTATGGTCACTTTTCACCACTTCATGCGAGCATGAATTCTGGCATATACAAACAAAAACTGAATACAGCACTGCAAACATAAATCTAAACCAGTATTTTGCATAATCACCATATTTTACAAGAGTACAAACCCGTAGAAGTTTAAATACAATTATTTAAAAGCAATCAAAGAATCTTCCTGTTTCAAGGGGAGGGTGGTATAAAAATTCAATGAAATAAACAAACAAGCATATATCTGCATGTTAACAACAATAAATTCCATACAGCAAATCCCACATACAAACTTGGAAACATCTTAAACATGCCAAATCAAAGAAGCCCCAAAACTGGTCAGGTGAGGTGGGGCATGCTAAATGAAATCTGTTGTTATTTAACACAGAGAGCTATCAGATGTCTTTCGATATCTTCATAAAAGTTAGCTGATAAAAAGGGCTGTCCCTGAAACAGAAAGATCACGGGATTCCACACTGTATTTGAACCTGCGCATTTTGGAGTTCTTAAAATATGATAATATATTTAATCTGGTTTTCTGGTCCTGAACATTGCAACTTTAATTTAAAAAGAGAACCAAGTTGATAGCCCTCATTAATTTCCCCAAACATGCCCAATGAATTCTGAAACTATCATCCTTGACGTTTTGGGGATTTTGCAGAAGTGATCATGCGGTGGTCGAAATGAAGTGCCATTCTAGGTAAATGAAGAACACAGGAAAGATCTTATTGCCAAGCAGGTAAATCAGAGTTCCTGAATTCAGAAGCAGAAGCTACTAGATCCAGATGAACCATGAAGGGTAAAATCCCACTGGCAGCCTTTTAAATGAAAAGCAGAGAGCCCAAGATGTTAGAAATGAACTTGTACATGTAGATTCAGAGACAGAACAAAGGAAGATACCAGGATGGGAACAGGGAACAGTGAGAGCAGGCTGAGGCCATCAGACTTACGCCTCCTTGGTGCAGACTTTGCAGCGCCAGGAGCTGTTGACATTATAGGCACGGCAATCCCGGCACACCAGGTGGTTGCAGCCACGGCAGGTGTTGGCTTTGGGGCTGATCCGGCCCAGGCTCTGCTGGCAGCGGGCGCATGTCCGCTCACTGTAGCGCTGGCTACCCCTCTTGGCACCTTTCCTGCGGATCTCCAGAAGCTCATTCTTCAGACGCCTGTTGGGAGTGGCACAACAGGAATGACCAAGGATCAGCACATGGCAAAGGTAACCCTGAACTCCTCCCCAGGTATTATGCATCTCACCACACCCACTCCCAAGACACAGATGGCAGTCGATTCAGGCCAGGCTTGCCTTACAGAGGACGGCGGCAGCATCACATGGCTCTCAGGCCAGGTTCATATATGCTGGAGAGCCTGATAGGAGTGAAATGGCAGGACACAAGGGGGCAGAACAGACTTCAGGCTACAGGTGGTACATTATGGAGGTTTACAATTTGGAACGTGCTAGTATATAAGACAGCCAGCATGGGATAGTGGTTAGAGCCCAACTAGGACTTGGGAGACTCGGGTTCAAATCCGCACTCTGCCATGGAAGCTTGCTTGGGTGATCTTGGGCCAGTCACGGACTCTCAGGCTAGCCTACCTCCCAGAGGAAAAGAGGGCAACAATGTTGTATGTGGTCCCCCAATAAAAAGAAAAGCAGGTATACATATCTAAATTAATAGCAAAGTGAAAGGGTAGGACCATGCCTCTTGGTGTACAGTCTTCTATTTGCAGGGAAGGAGATTTTATACATATGTGAGTGTGTGTATCCCTGTGAGACCAGAACTGGGCTTTACATTACACAGAATAAACAGGTTGAAATCTGGGCTGCACCACTGCACTGGGGGGGGGGGGTGTCAGATTCTTTGAATGCTCCTTCCTGTAAAAGAGCTCCTTACATGCAATAAGCTAGCACATCATGGAGAGGATTTCCACTAAACCAGTCCACAAGTTCATGACATGAAGAGGGATATTAACTTCAGTTGCTTCCATACGGAGCTTTTGCATACCAAACTGGAGTGAGGTTTTACATTGCAGCATCCACACAATGTTGTCCCCTAATCACTCACTTTCTGGGTTTTCCCCGCTTTTATGATAATCTTTTTTCTAAAGTTCAGAATCAAAGCTAGTTCACACACCGTGTGGATGGCAACACATGCATTTTTGGAAGGCTTGCCCGCATCAGCACCATTTTTCTTGTGTCAGCCTCAACCCCATAACCATAATTTCTTCCCATGCCACTAACAGGCTTTTTTAAAAATCAACAACTGCTAGATCAGTATAAGGCAGTGTTCCCTCTAAGCTGAGCTAGCTCACAGTTTTTTAGCCTCCAGTTCACAGATTTTTGTCTTAGCTCAGGAAGGGTGGCTCCAGAGCAAACTAATTTATGCAGTAGCCAAATGGCTCACTCACAACTTCAATGCCAGTAGCTCACAGAGTAGAATTTTTTCTCACAAGATTCCACAGCTCAGAGGGAGCATTGTTATGGGGCTATAACTTTATGATAAATCTACTGTCTACAGCTTCTCTTAATTCTCAATTTTCATTTTAAAAAAATTCTCCAGAAAATGAATGAATCCAAAGTAGCTTGTAGATCAGACAGTAGATCGTTATAACTTCATTGCTCTATAGCGATCTAGCAATTGTCAATTTGTTCAAAAGCCAAAAATCCTCTCCAGTGATGGGAGAAGGAAATGATTGCAAAGGAGAAGCCATTTGGGGATGTTGTAGCATAATAAAACAAAACTCCAGTGGCACCTTCAAGATAAACATTTACTTCAATATGAGCTTTTGTGAGTCACCATTCACTTCTCCAGGAAGAAATAACAGCTGTGAGAGCAGTGAGACAAGGAAAATGTGGAGGAAACTGTGTGGAAGCTCTGTTACCACACTACATTTTACTCTGCATTCCCAACAGCAGTGAAAGGTCCGCAGAGAATCACCACCGTGTAGTAACAGCCTTAGAAGCCCAGTCACCTAGTGCTGACTAACGCTAAAAGAGCTAGAACTTCTGGCTGCCAGACAATCTTAGGATCTCCTGGCTATTCTACACAGAATGTCATACTATTATTATCCTCCTCAGAAGAAGAATATTCAAAATGTCACATGCATACACTAGAATCTAAAATGGCATGTTCCAATATGTAACCACTTCACCCTGCCACCTTGTTCTGCACAATGTATAGGAGAGAGATTCACAAGTCACTCCCAGCTGGTGAAATCACCAGGAGGTACATTATCATGGGCAGCAGTTTTTGCATGCTGCCAGGAGAAAAAGAGATTAACATGTGATTATACAGAACTCAGCAATCAAGCAAGGAGTAAGGGAAAGACAACAGATCACCTGTTAGCAAAGCTACCACCCACCTCTAATTTTTATTACTGACAGTGCTGTATAAATAAAAGCCCGTGGAAGAGGGGGAGTAATAGAAGCATTACAAGGAGTCTAAACTGATTGTAAAGAAAAAGCCTCCGCAAAATGCCACATTGCTCTTCTCTACCAGGGCCCTGACGGGGAGGAAGGTCACAGCAAAGGACTATTAACAACCATGGGTAACTAGTCTCTACCCCCAGTGCTGGCAGGAGAAAACTAACTTGGCCTCCACAACCAACAAGGGCCACATGAATGGAGAACACCCAGAATCCTCTGGGACACAAAGGGCAACCCATCAATCACCAGCTGTGTAACCTGGCCCTGCTGGGTGCTTGGCAACTGTTTTTTTGCCCTTCTAGGCAAGAAACCAAAATAGGAATTTAATCAAGCAGTCGATGCGGTGCACCACTTGGGAGGGAGGTGTCATGAGTCACACAGGCCTTCTTCAGGCTATGTCCCCCTTCCACGGGCTCCCCCTGTTCTTTATGCACACTTAACTGGCAATAAGCCAAACTGAACCCAGTGGAACCAACTGTCTTCTAACACACCAACGGCAGCATTTTTGGCCCAGCAGTCACTTTCCTAGCCTTGGCATCTTAGCACTTAAGCAAACCTTGCTGACCACATCCACCTCCCCGTTTTGTCTTCTCACCTAATTCTCCTCTCCTCAGCTTTCCGGAGCATCTCATCCCGCTGGAGAACCTGGAGGATCAAATCCCTCTCCGCCTCCGAGAGAAAGGACAGGTCAACAGCTTCTGTCATGGCTTCAAGCTGGAAGCTGCCTCCTCTTGTCTTCGAGTCTGGCTGCAAATTCTAGAAGCTAGAAGAAAATTAAGAGTATTATGGTCAAGCAAGACACTTCAGGTTCATTTAACACACTGACGGGAGCTGCCACAGGCTGATTTCTCCTTACCGCTGGAGCAGGGGGGCCCAACATTTACGAGCCTGCGGACACCTTTAAAATTCTCACACAGGGCAGTGGGCTTAACCACAAAATGACTGCTGCAGCTGGCAGAGCACCGCACACAGAGGAAGCCCAAGTGCAGGGGAGAAGAGAGATAATTTAAAAATACACTGGGAAAGAGAGGTAGGAGAGAACAAAACCAACACTGTGATAGCAGCTGCCGCTGAAACGACATTATTTTATCTGCACAGCCAATCATACAGTGGCCAATCAGAAGCCTTGCTGGGCAAGACCCCCCCCATATGACCACACCCACTTTCTAAAAACACTTCTCGGGCACCAGAGCTGGCAGGCATCATGGCATCCCCAAGCACCATGTTGGGGACCCCTGATTTAGAAGAAGAAGAAGAGAAGAGTTGGTTTTTATACCCTGCTTTTCACTACCCAAAGGAGTCTCAGAGTAGCTTACAATTGCCTTCCCCTTCCCTCCCCACAACAGACACCCTTATGAGGTAGGTGGGGCTGAGAGCACTCTGGGAGAACTGCTCTTGAGAGAACAGCTCCAAGAGAACTGTGACGGCCCAAGGTCACCCAGAAGTCTTCATTTGGAGGAACAGGGAGTCAAACCTCGTTCTCCAGATTAGAGTCTGCTACTCTTAACCACTACACCAAAGAGGCAACCAACCACCATAGCTATGTGTCTGATTTTAAAACAAATTCTTGGCCCTTATTTGCTACAACTTTAACTAAGACTACTGATCAAACACCAAAGTTCAAGGAACCATCTTGATTCTTAAGCAATAGCTCTTTTGAAAACAATTGAAAATAGAAAACTACATGGGAAGGCCTGCAAGACTTGTAGGGGGGAGGAATCCCATATCCCCCCGTGAGGCAAAGCACCCCTGGCCTCCCGCCACAAGAGTTAATGTGAACAGTAACAGGCCTGGTCCATCTTGCAGATGTTACTAATTGGACTCTCAGACTTACCATCTTCAAGGCCAGAGCTTAGGGTTGCCAGGTCTGGTTTGGAAAATACCTGGAAACTTTGGGAGTGGATCCAGGAGAGGGAGGGGAGGGGCCTCAGCATGGTACAGTGTCGTAGAGTCCACCTGGCTGATCTCTGTCAGCTGGTGGTCAGCTGTAAAAGCGGGAGATCTCCAGGCCCCACCTGGAAGCTGGCAACCCTCTCAGAGCTAGAAATGGCCCCAAATAGCGGCCTGTAGAATGGAGGGCAGAGGGTCAGGGGTGATGAGGTAATCTTCTACAGGCTTCTCCTGGGAATGTGTTCTGTTGGATGCCATCCTCTCCTGATGTTGCCGGGCCAAAAACTATAATTCAGCTAAGGCCCTGAAGAAGAGAGACTAGCAGAGATCCTGAAGGACTAAACTATGACCTACTTGCATTGCAATTGCTAGCAACGTGGTCCACGCCTGTGCTTTGGCCTTTGACTTTAGAATTTTGTGTTGTCTAAGAGTGTTAGACAGTTGAGCTAGTTTTGTATGTGTGTGTGTGAGCCTGCCTTGGGAGGGAGGGCAGGGTATAAATTGAATGAATAAATAAATAGTATATGTGTATATATGTGTGTGTGTGTGTGTATGTATATATATATATATATATATATATATATATATATATATATATATATATATGCTGTTTTATTGTTTCAAATGTTTTAATGCCTTTATGTTCACCACCTTGGGGGGCCCTATCTGGATGGAAAGGTGGGATATGTTTTCTGTAAATAAATGTGATGTTTATCCTTCCTCCAAGGAGCTCTCATTTGATCCTCACACCAACCCCTGCAAGTCACCAGCCCAAGACCCCCCAGTGAGCTTTCTGATGGAGTAGACATTTGAACCTGGTCTCCTTGGTCCCAATCAGACACTCTAACCACTATACCAACCTAGTTCTCTTCTTCTCACATGAGCTGCTGTTCGTAAACTGTGATTAATACTCCTTCATGAATATACACTGAAGACGACTTAATTGAAGGCCCACACACCATACTTGGTTTGGGGGGAGTTTTGCTGTCCGCAGCTAACTTATGGCAACCCCGTAGGGTTTCCAAGGCAAGATACTTTCAGAGGTAGTTTGCCATTACCTGCCTCTCCGTCATGACCCTGGACTTCTCTGGTGGTCTCCCATCCAAATACTAGCCAGGGTCAAGCCTGCTTAGCTTCTGTGATGGGGCTAGCTTGAGCTATCCAGGTTGGGCCACCATACAAAAGCCAGACAGAAAAACAAGAGTCAGCACTTTTTCCAGGGGCTTTTCCAGAGTATAAGTTTTTGTGACTCACAGCTCACTTCCTCACATATGAAGTTATTTGATGGTGAGTTCTGATTCATGAAAGACTATACCCTGAAAAATTTTGTAGGTCTTTAAGGTACCACCAGATTCAGATTTTGTTCATGACAGAAGAGAAATTCAAGCCAGGGATTTCCTGACCTACAACGGCCTCTTCACCACCCCCTGGTTCTGTAAATAGTAATTACATAATGTGGAATACACAATTATTCCTGGAATTAATAAAAGAGAAGACAGAAAACAGGCCAATATGGAGGCATGGGAGAGGATACAGGAAAACATCGTCTGACAAAACATTCAAATAGTACTGACTGGAAGATCTGATGAAAAGATTTAATCAAGTGGAAGTACAAAAAGAATACAAAGTCAGACGATTAAGAGTAAAAATGTTCTTCCACCACACAAAAACATATTTTATTATTACAATCAAATGAGGTAATAGGAAGGGGGGGAAATCTTACATTTCTAACTGAAAGCCAAAATCTGTTCAGACTCTTGAATTCCATTTACAATGCCTGCATTTACAAATGGAATGTCTGCATTCCATCTACAATGCAAATACTAATGCATGATAAGACATGACTGATCGCTGGCTACATTCTTTAGAATTACACTTCCCAACTTGAGATATGTGAGCCATCCAAAGTTAGGAACGTTGCAATCCTATTAACTTTCATAAGAAACAAACTAATAATCCCTTTCCAATCAGACTTAACCATAGCTGGATTTGTTCTCAGGATTCTTTTGTAATTAAGTCTCTCCCTTTACAACAGTTTAATAGATTAATTTAATAGATTAATTAGCAGATTTAAATACTCTGCCTACCAGTCATCATTTTTAGTCTTCGAGGCCGTACGTACTAAAACAAAATTCCCCTTTACTAATTCAGTTAGCTCTACTTTCAGTTGCATTTTATTGCTCGCCATTTGAGTGTTCAGCATAAAAGAAAAGCACGCAATGACAGCCAAAGGATGTACACGGTACACTACAAAGGATCAAATTACAACTGTGGAATGATGAAACACACACACACACACTAGATTCCCTTCGATTCGAACATGATAAAATTTGCTCTGAACATATGAAGCTGCCTTGTTAGAGTCAAAGCTCTGGTTCGACTAATTCAGCATTGTCTGTTCTGATGGGCAGTAGTGGGAAGAAAGGAGGAAGAGAGCTGGGGTTATTCTGTTCTGGTTTTAACTGGGATTTTTTAAAAAATCTATTATTGTAAACAACCTTGAACCATGAGGAAAGGCAGGATATAAATGTTTTAATAAATAAACAAACATTCCAGGGTTTCAGGCAGAGAAAACTATTTTCTAACACCTGGGACCCCAAATCCTTTCACTGGAGATGCCACAGATCAAAACTGGGATCTTCTGCATGCGAGGCAGGTGCTCTATCACTAAGCCATCATTTTTCTTAGAGAGAGAAATATCAAAGCAAATAAATGTCCCACCAGTTCCTACAAAGGCGTACCAAGTTTCCAAAAAAAGCACCCAAAGCATCCTACTCTGTATCATTCCAAATGGCTAGCCATCTTAGTGGGTAGCAGCAATATCAAGCTGGAGTCCAATGGCACCTCAAAGACTAGTGAAACTTTCTGCTGAAATAAATTCCATCACGTTGCCACTGGACTCCCACTGAATTTTAAGTTTTGATCTGTATTTTTCAATCTTTTTTTGTGTAAGGCACACTTTTTCATGAAATTACTAAGATCTTTATAAATGGAAACCCTTCAATTGAATTTTACAGCTTTCCACCCAGTCTCCTACTTTAGCCAGGGCTGTCCTTCACAGAGAAGGCCTTGGAGGGAGACCCCAGGAGTCTGAGGAGACAAGGATCACAACTTGACTACTCAGAGAGAACAAACAAGGCCCCAGACCAGTCTGAGCAGTTTGCAAGAGAGACAAACCATGATATATGGACCAGCAACCACACCTTTCTTGACCTAAAACCACCAAGAAGCTGAAGAATGAGGTGCAGCCATCTGAGGGAGCTCTCTGCTTCATGCAGGGTTAAGTACCTTTCCTTGGGGACTCTAAATCCCTCCTGTCTGTACACATACACCCGTGTGGTTGGTGTCTGTTCTATGGGTGATTTATTAGGAAATGAAAGCTGATGAACTGAAGAAATAACCCTGCATAGAACACGAGGCCTCAAATTCTGCACAAATCCTCTGTCTATTTACTGTCAATATTTCACTGTACCACCAAAGGGCTGCTAATTCTGGCTTGGGAAATTCCTGGAGAAAGTCCACCCGGCTTTCGACTAGGAGCCGCCCCCACTATTACCAACCAGCTGGCCCTAGTTTTAACATCTGGCCTCCACCACTGTGCTCAGGAAGACCATTAAGTGGCAAACTGTTGGGCTGTAAGGTGTTTCCAGCATGCCATCTTATGTACCCAACGTATCAACACTAGCACTTTATGACTTTACCTTTTTATTGTATTTGAAATTTTAAATTGGTTTTATGTGAATTTAATGGTCATTTATAGACCAATTATGTAAGCCGCCCTAAGCCTGCTTGCGGGAAGGGCGGGGTATAAATTGAATTAATAAATGAATAAAATAAATATGGGGAGCAGTGCCCGTGGAGGGGAGGGAGCTCAGTGGGGTGTCATGCCCCAGAGCCCACCCTCCAAAGCTGCCATTCCTTCCAGGGCAACCGATCTCTGCATTCTGGAGGTCAGACATAATTCTGGAAGAACTCCAGGGTCCGTCTGGAGATCAGCAACTCCTGCTGAGCATGTGATACAATCATTGCTACTATGCACGGAACTGGGAATATCTGCAGTCAGGTGGGACAAAAACCAACAACAACATTCCAACCTTCATGGGTGTAGAGATGAAAACATGTGGGCAGCGCCTGGTACATTTCAGAAGTTAAGTACAAAAATCCCAGTGCATGAGACTGGGGGAGGGGGAGATGTGTCCTTCGCCTGCCCCTGTGGATTCTTTAATATTTATTTATTAATCCCATTTGTACCCCGCCCCCCCGCAACGCAGGCTCAGGGTGGCTCACAATCAATGCATAAATACAATTAAGACAAGATAAAATCATCTAAAAACAATTCCATTATTACTAATGCAATTTCATAAAGTGCTGGAGAAGGTTATTCAGGATGGCTTATTTCAGAGTATACTTTCAAAAGTCTAGGCATCATTCTGCTCAAGATATCTTCCTGCAATGCAGGCTAGATGTCAAAATGACTTTAAGCAGACATGCTGGAGAGTAGGGCACATTAAGCCCACTAAAACTGATGTTATAATGCATTCAGATTGAAGAATGTGTTCCTTTGGTGCAGAATTTGCAGTGCAATTCTAAGAAAAGTTAGACTGGAGTAAGTCTGTTAAGGGCTGCACTGCAGGACACTCTTTTTATGCTATGAAGGACACCCAGCCTAGGCTACAGAGTACCGCACTGTTATGTACAGAACGCTTTCTGTGTAGCAAAGGGGAAAAGAAACAGAACTCAGAGGGGGTTTCAGAGTGGAAAGGGTTAACAAGGGATGAGCCAGTACATCTAGTCTGGTCTACATATGGGGAAGAATTAGGTTGTAAAACAGGGTACTAATTCAGACTGCAGGTGGGAGTGGAGTCCCACTTTTGAACCCTTCCCTACATTAAAAAAATTCCCTGCAAATAGAATAATCAGTACAGCAACAAATTGCTGGGTCGCTACACAGCTGCTAGCTTGCCAGCCAGGCCAGTAGCCAAATGTTGTGAGGTTAATAGGACAGGAATCATTGCAAAACTGCCAGATCATACCAGTAGCTTAAAGTCATTTAACTGTATGCAGTAACACTGATTTTTTAAAAAAATAAATTGCCTCATGGTTGTTAGTTATCCTTTGGGAAAGTAGGAGCAGATTTGGATCTTTTTCTTGACATTAATAATATTAATCAATAATAATAAAATTAAATGAAAGTTTAAGATTCAAAGAAGGGATCTGAAATATTTTGTGGGGGCAGTCCCCATCTGGCTTATAGCCTTGTTTCCAGCAAAGCCACTCCACCAGAGTGGGCAAACATGCACAAGTGCCTCCCAGTTTCCCACACTCAGAAAGGAAACGCATCTAAGAAAACATTCGGCTCTGGCATTTGAAAGACAAACATCTTTCAGGATGCCAGGAACCCAGCCTCAAGAGTCTATATTCCTGCTTTTGTTTTCTCACTGTCCACCCTTCCACATATAGCTGCACAACGCAAGATCAGGAAATCAGAAGCCCTGAAGAACTCCTGGCTATCTTAGGAAGCCATTTGCGACGGGCAAATTAGCAGCAATTCATTAAACACAATCAGCACACCACTTCCTTGAGCACCTAATGCTTCACAAAAACTTCTGTCAGACAAGCACATCACTCTTCAGGTTAGCACAGATAAACAAGACACAAGGCTGAACGACTTTGGCACACATACAGATTCTCTAGGAGAAAGCGGACAGCAATTGGCCCCACCAACAGATGCCCATACCCTCTTGAGGAAAGGCAGTCTCAGCTCCTAGGAGCTTACAAGCAAAATCTGATTCTTTCTGGTAGAGCAATTTGAGAGTCAGGTTTCAGTACCAATGGTACTGACCTAGGTAGTCCAGGTTAGCCTGATCTCATCAGATCACAGACGCCAAGCAGGGTCGGTCCTGGCTAGTATTTGGAAGGGCGACCTCCAAGGAATACCAGGGTCGTGATGCAGAGGCAGGCAATGGCAAACCACCTCTGAAACACCTTAAAACAAGTCTAGCTGGCCACCTAGTGGTACATAATGGTAAAGAGCTAGAACTTCAGGCTGCCAGACAATCTTAGGATGTCCTTGCTATTCTACACACAATGTCATGCTATTGCTATTGTTGTTGTTATTATTATTATTCTTACCACCACCAATAGTATCAAGTTTCAGCGGGGTGCAGTTTTTTGAGTGTCAGACTAAGATGTGGGAGACCCAGGTTCAAATCTTCACACTGCCATGGAAGCTTGCTGGGTGACCTTGGGCAACTCACAAACTCTCAGGGTTTTACAGGGCTGTTGTGAGGATAAAACAGAGGGGGAATATTATAAGCCACTTTCGGTCCCCATTGGAGGACAAGTGGAATATTAGTTAAGCAAACAGTAATTTCCAGGTCATGAGTTACAACACAGCTCCTTCGGGCACCTGCAGAGTTGTCCTATACAAACACACCTCAAAGCTACATCATCTTAACCTCAAACGTCCTCTCCAAAATGCCCAGGATATGTGGGTAGGCGGCAGTCACTCTATAGCAGCAATGAAAGATATAAGAGTTTATCTGAATGTGCATTTTTTAAAAATATTACTTCAACTATATACCCATTTAAAACTATCTTCAGGGACAACTCCTGGTTTTTAACAAAACTCCAGCACCTATTACTTGATTGATTGGTTAAATGAAGTTTACAAACCAGACTCAATTTAAGAAAACACTGCACTTTGGGAGCAGATGGTGGGTATTTACAGGGACAAACACAGGGATTCTGAAGCCAAAGAACCTAAAAGGTTGGAGGATTAAGAAAGCTCGTTGGGAAAGCGCTGGTTACAGTATCGCCAAGCGGACCTTACCTGGAACCTGCTTCCAGCGCCAAGGTCGAGTCCTAATCAAGAAAGGCGTGCCCCTGAACAAGCGCAGAGTGCGTTTCCAAAGGAATAACAGCACCCAGGCTTTTCACATCTGGGGATCAGAAGAAAGCTTTTCAGGCCTAACTCGGGTATAACATCCAAGCAGGCTTTGACGCCGGTCCTTCTCGGTTGGGAAATTCATTTATACCCTGCTACTCCTAAAAGGTCCCAGCAGCCGCAAACAGTTTGCCGAGGCCCCCAGAGTAGTACAGCGAGAAAAGCCCGAAGAAAAGCTTTACCTCTGGATAGGAACGAGGCTCGGACGGGAAAAAACCAACGCGCCGCGCCGCGCCCCATCCCCCGGAGTACCTGCAAACTCCCGGCTTCTCTCTGGGCTCCCCTCCGGCCACCGCTTCGGCAGGAAACTTTCCCTGACCCAGGGAGGAGCTGCAAGCTTAAAGGGGCCGCGCCCTCTTCTACGCTCTTAAAGCCAAAGCACAACACGAGATGTGGGAGTAGGGCTAGCAGGTCGCTTGCTACCTTGCAGGGGCTCTTGTGCGCTTTATCAGGTTTTATCAACGGCTCTTAGCCATGCTAGCGAAACGGAACCTCCATGTTCCGAGGCAGTATATTTCTGAGTGTTTGTTGCTGGCGGGCAACCCAATAGGAGAAGGCTGTAGCATTCCTGTTCTTGTGGGCTTCTGAAGGTAGCTGAAGGGCCGCTGGTATGGGCTTGGTTGATCTTTGGTTTGATTCAACAAAACTCACTTCTGTAGCTGCTCAAAAGTTCATATGTACTGGGGGAAAAACCCTAGACAACCTTGCAAGTTGCTGTCAAGTAAATATCATATCAACCAGAAAAGACTACAGAGTCATCTTCATTACAGTCCACAAAAGCTGCAGTCCTAGACACCATGAGCTGTTTTGTACTGAGTCAGACCCTTGCACTACCAACGACAGTCTTGCCTGCTCTGACTGGCAGCTGTGGCTCTCCAAGATCTCAGGCAAAGGCCTTTCACATAACCTATGGCCTGCTTCTTGTAACTGGAGGTGCTGGGGATTGAACCTGGGACCCTCTGCCTGCAAAGTAGATGTTCAGCTATGACCCCTCTCAAATCTCATCCTTTACCTGGGTGTAATCCACATTGAACTCCTGGGACCATGTAAAGGATCACACTGTAAACACACACACAAAAACCAGAATAATGAACCAACAGCTCAAACGCTTGATCATTATATTGCAATTTTCACTTGGTCCTAAAAAAACTACTCTCTAATAAATTTTTGGTTCTGTTTTTTTGTTCATTTTTAACTTCTCTTCCTCTGCCAACAACTTTTAACAGCTGCATTACAGGGGGGAAGTGAAGCTCCCCCATCACTGCGTCTCCAGCTTGAGAAAAATAATCATTCTTCTTTCTGCATTTCAGCAGGGACGTGTGAAGGCAGAAATCATGCAGAGCTCACTCAGCTCAATCTCACTGCAGGAAAGATGCACAAATTCACATAGCTAGTTACACCAGCTGGGTGAAAAGTGGAAACCTTGCTCCCTTGCTCTTCCTCTCCTTCAAGTTCCTCAGAATAAGTACGACTGACCAATGACTCCGTGTTACCTCAGGTCTAAAGATCATTAAAGTAGCAAGTTTGTGGGCCTGTGCCACGGCAGCCTGGGGCTTGCATAACTGAAAGCTACGCCATAATTTTTAAAAAATGCACATAAAAAGCTAGAGAGAAGGGTGCTATTGTAGCTTCCTCCCTGACATGCTGGCTTTCTATGTGCAGTGAATTTTTGTATGGAGAGGCATTCCATTATGGTCTAAAGTGAACTGCCCAAATGGAGCTGTGCTATTTCTGAACTACATCTGAAGAGAATGCTGTACACATACACATGAACACATGAAACTGCCTCATACTGGATCAGACCAGTGGTCCATTAGGGTCAGTATTGTCTACCCAGACTGATAGTGGCTTTCCAGGGTCTCAGGTAGAGGGTCTTTCACATCACCTGCCACCTCATCCTTTTAACTGGAGATGCCCAGAACCTTCTGCGTGCAAAACAGATGCTCGACCGGTGAGCCACGGCCCCTCCCTGTGTAGAATGAAGGAGAACTCTTGAGGCAGGGAGAGAGGAGATGATGTTATCCAAGTGGTGAAATCTCCCTCACCAGCAATTCCTAAATAGGATCACAGCAAGATATAAGAAAGTACTCATCACCCGAACTTTAATCAAGTTTCTGTGTTCAAGTTTGTACTGCTGTTGGTTTTAGACTGCTGGTTAGATGGATTTATTCTGTCAAGTTAGTAATATTTAGCTATACAAAGGGCTTTTTTTTGTGGTGGTGCTCACCAGTACTGAGTACCAGCACCTTTTCAGGTGGTGGTACTCACCACTATTGAGTACCAGCACCAGTACTGAGTACCAGCATCTCCCAAGCCCCAAGGGGGAAATTGATGGTGCAACCTTATTTATGAGTACCAGCACTTTTTAAAGTACAAAAACAAAACAGGCCACATCTATATTTTGTGTTTACAATTGGGCTTTTTTTTTACAAAATAGGGTGTGTATCAAAATAGCACTTTGGGGGTAGCATTACAGCTATGAATTCACACAGCCTCGCGCTTGTGAGCAAGAATAAGCCCTTAAGACTTTTCAGGAGCACCAGAGTGACCCCCACACAGTGGAACTGCCTCCTCTGTAAGGTAAGATTGGCACACACATCTTCCTTCCAGAGGAGCAGGTACCAGCATACCCTGAGATGGGGCAACTGCCGGAAAGCATGGCTTCTGGCAGGCCCACTGCTGCCACCCTCCCATCAGCCAGCACACCCTTCTCCCACCCACCTGCTGGCTCACAGGCCTTCCCACCTCCCACACTCCAGGCCACACACACTGCAGTGCCACCCAGGAAGGCCTTTCTGCACAGGTAATAGGGCTGCAGTGTACAAAACAGTTTACAAACTGACTTGGATAAATGACTGGGACTGTGGTCTCTACTGCTATGTCTAGCTTATCGTAAATAGGCGCCTGTTATGTAATTTCTGTACCGCTTAATGCGCCGTGCTAATACTCTGTGTTTCAGTTCTTTCTGGTGGTTCCAGAGTTATAACATCCTCATGCATTGGTTACTGAATGTCCCATTTTGTTGACTGTACTGACTCACTGTGTGCAATCTGCCTTGTGAGAAAGGCGGACTATAAAAAAGGTTCCGGTCTGTTGCTGCGTTGGTCTGAAGCAGCAGACTGCTGACATCATTCAGTTCTTGCATCTGTTTGTGAGCTCTTTTATTATGCTGCATGCTGAATTTGCTGCTACTCACCGGTTTTACCAACTGCTTCAATCCAATCTTAGCTATGCTTATTGCTCAGTTATTTATGCACCTTGACTCTAGGTGGCCCTTCCTGGTAACAACCCCACCCTCACCCTATATGTAATGCTTGGCAAACCTCTGTTTCAATGTATCTGAAGAAGTGTGCGTGCACACAAAAGCTTATACCAGGAATAAAACCTTGTTGGTCTTAAAGGTGCCCCACTGGACTCAAACTTTTTAAGTAAAAAGGGTGCATGAGAAGTACAAGCAGATGGTAGTACAGGTGGTGGGAAGGCTTACAAACCAACAAAATGGTGGGGAAGGAAGCACAGCCAAGTAGTGGAGAATGGGCATGTGGGTGGGTGGGCAGACCAGTGGCAGGCACCCGTGGGCCCCACCCAGGCACTGTCAGCCCAGCCCCACTGCAAAACCTGCAACTGGCCTTGTAGAGAAGAATAAAGATCCAACAACTTCATTTTGCCTTTTCGGTTCAGATTTTCCTCAACTATTGTACAGCTCTGATGTCATGCTGTTGTCTTAATCACCACTGTACTCATTTTGTAATGACCAGTTGTAGTTCTAAATTCATCAATGCCTTGCCTGAATTGTCAACTGCTGCTTCATTGTTATCATGAACTGCTCTGGGTGCTTTTGCAGCTGAAAAACAACATAAGAATACTGTGCATGTAAAAAGACACACAACACTAATTGTGTCAAATTCAGCATCACAGGAGCAGAGCAAAGGTGGGCTGGCCTGCTCCAAGGTGCGTATAGGTAGCATATTTGCACAGCATCACTGGCAAGGCAGGAACTCCTCCCCAAGAATACACACAAAACTCAGCAGATTATGCAGGTGGGGTCCAGGCCCGAGAATAGCCCAAAAGCTGCTTTATACTTTTTTGCAGAGGAGGACTTCCAAGTCTCCTCCCCCTCCATCTGTCTCTTTGCTTGCACTCCCGAACTTCCCCTTGGCATCTGCTTCTGCACAGGTCTGGTTTTGAGACTCAGCTAACACATCCTCTGAAGTCGGGAGGTGGTGTCCAGGACAAACAGAACGCTGGCCAACCATGACTCACCTTCCATTTGCTCAGGGCTCTATCTCTGGGCAATGATAACACAGAGGACAGGCCAAAAGTTCCACAGCGGAGCCGCCCAACATGGGAGTTTACAGCTCCCATTGTTCTCCTGCAGCAGAGGAAGATTAGATTAAGGCAAAGGGCATAGTCTGTGCATCCCAGACTGAGCCACGGTCTCGAAAGCCTCTTATGCTCAACCAGGAACTGTAGTTCCATCGCCAAAGATCAACAGGATAGGAGCCCTTTCTGCAAACATTAGAAGAGAGCAAGGGACAGTGCAGTGTAGCAGTCCAGAGTTGGGAGACCCAGGTTCAAATGCTAAACAGCGATGCACCTCACAGGATGACTGTAGGACATCCACAGGCTAACTTATGGCACAGGGCTGTGGCGAGGATAAAATGGGGAAGAGGCACATGAATGCTATCCTAAGCTCCTTGAAGGGGGTAATAAAAATGAGAGAGAATTGCCACCTTTTGGTCCTCACGAGCGCATATCCCAGCTCTCGCTACGCACTTTTTTGTACATACAGGAATTCGCTCTCTTACACTCCACAAGGGAGTATCGAGTCCAGTGAAGCTCTGGGAAGGCAGAAGAAGAGGCCTTCTCTGCTCAGCTATCCAGAGCAACTTGTCTTCACTCTATGGTAGACAGAGGCATCATGGGAAAGAATAAAGTAGGTTGTACTCTTAAATTTACTTCCAAACAAACAATTCAGGATGAAGGCATGGACTCCTCTGGGAAAGGGAATGTGTTCCCCCTGCTTTCCTCTTGTCCTTTAATCCTTGCTTTGGGCCTGCTTCCAACCAAGGCAATGGCTGCACCCATGTATCTATTACAGTTTTTTATCTTATCCTTTTCCCAATCAGCTCAGTTCCTTTCCCCTGCTGCATCCCAGTTGAGCGTCACAACCTCCCTGTGAGGTTGGTTAGGCCACAGCATGACAAGGCCGAAAGATCACCCAGTGAGCTCCATCGCTGAGGGGGAACTCGCGTCTGGGCCTTCTGGCTTCAACTACCAAACCATGCTGGATCCTCACACATGGAAACAGCGCCACATGAAGAGCCGAGAGACTACTGAATCTGGGGTCAACTTTAATGGGATTGGAAAGGTGATTTGGAAAGGAACAGAGAAGCCATTAGGCAGCGTTATTTATTTGAACAATACAAAAACTTTTTCATAATTAATGCCTCGGGGCTTTTTATACGGGATTATGTAAATGACAGGACACTTCCTTGCGCCCGCTGGCAGCCAGACTGTTGATCTGTCTCCACTCATCAGCACTGTCTTTCTTCTCTCAGACCTCCCTCTGTCCTGCTAGGGTTGCCAACATCCAGGTGGTGGCTGGAGATCTCCCAGAACTACAACTGACCTCCAGAGGACACAGTTCAGTTCCCCTGGAGAACACAGCTGCTGTGGAAGGTGGACTGTACGGCATTATACCCCACTGAGGTCCCTCCACTTCCCAAACGCCACCCCCAGGTATCTCCCAAGCTGGAGTTGGTATCCCCACATACATCTCGTGCTCCCCACCCTCCTCCTGCTGCCTGCCAGGGCAAAGGAAGGAGCAAGGCCTCTCAGAGGTCAAGAAAGACCTGGGCCTCTTCCATTCTGTGAGGCTCCTGGCACATTAAAATATTAAGAAATGCCGAAACAGAGTTACAAAAATTGTGGTACCTTTATTTTAAATGTTTCATAGTGTGCACTACAGGCAGTGTGGCCCAGTAATGGAAGACACACAGGTTTAAAGCTGTATGATGAACATCTTTCAGTTCTCTCGGTGTATCACTGCAACAGTAATGTATAATATCATTTGAAGGTAATAGCAAAAGTCTAATGTGAGGCCTGCCTTCCTTCCCCCACCCCCATGATAGATCCTGGGGAGGGACAGAGTTGTTTCCTCCTCCCTCAGTTTCCCCACTATCTACAGCAGACAGGCATGCTAATTTTTCTTCCAGAACATTGCTGTGGGCAGGGGGAGAAAGGAGCTTATTGGGAAAAGGCAATGTGGCTTAACAAGCCAGCAAACAGTCATCCAAGGATTCTGGCAGGCCCCCCTGACTGTGCAATAAGATACTGAGAGTATCAATTTGCTCAGTGAGATGTATGGAATGCTGGTGTCATTGAAAAGGTGCCACTGGAGTGTTATTTTGTCACACTACATTAATGCGGCCAGCACTTTGGAATCAGCATTAAAAGAAACATCCTGATAGGAAAGAGCAACCTGACAATGAAACCAATTACCAGAGAGGGAGCAAGGGACTTGCCTTCTCTGAAGGTTTCCAAGCAGAAGCTGTACAGTCATCGGCTGGGAATGACCCAGACTGGATTTCTTGCAAGGAGCACAGGGTGGGCAGACACAGTCCCTTCTGTTTCCAGGACTATGGTCCACAGTAAGTGTAGGGGCCAACCTGGCCCTTTTTTCAGCATGTTCTCAAATTGAACCAGCTCAGTTGTCTACCCAATTTATAAAAAGAGTAAAAAGAAAATGGGGAAGGCACAAAATCTTCCCTCCTTAGGACATAAGGCTACATTTAAAACAGAAAACCCCTCCCATTGCTCAGAAGTCATTTCTGATCACCCACTTCTTGCTGGATTTTTGTTGTTCAGTCGCAGTCAAGACCGACTCTTCGCGACCCCATGGACCACATCACACCAGGCCCTTCTGTCTTCTGCCGTCCTCCAGAGTTTGCTTATTTTCATGTTCGTTGCCTCAATAGCACTGTCTAACCATCTCATCCTTTGCCATCCCCTTCTTCTTTGACCTTCAATCTTTCCCAGCATCAGGGTCTTCTCCAGGGAGTGCTCCCTTCTCATTTGGCAGCCAAAGTATTCAAGCTTCAGCTTCAGTATCTGGCCTTCCAGGGAACAGTCAGGGTTGATTTCTTTCAGGATTGACTGATTTGATCTCCTTGCAGTTCAGCACCATAATTCAAAAGAATCTATTCTTCAGCGCTCGGCCTTCCTTATGGTCCAACACTCACAGCCATACATTACTACTGGGAATACCATTGCTTTGACCATATGTACTTTTGTTGACAGGGTGCTGTCTCTACTTTTTATTATGCTGTCTAGGTTTGCCATCAATTTCCTTCCAAGGAGCAGGTGCCTTTTAATCTCATGTCTGCGGTCACCATCTGCAGTGATCTTGGGTCCGTCACTGCATCCAGGCCAGGTCCAAACTATACCAGCTTTTTATTGACCTTGAGCCTACCATCTGTACACAGCCCTCATTTCCACCGAGACTTTGCTTGTTCATTACCATGAAGAGAAGAGGATATTCTGGGGCTGCCCCTGGGTATTATGAAAGGGGGCGACAGTCCAGATCTAACACTATATGGTGCACATGGGGAGCATAGGATTTCACAAGTTCAATGTGCAGGACATTTGTCTGCCACGGCTTCCCATCCAACTTCTGAAGCAACGTCCTGATCTGGGTTCCTGTATCCTCTGCCCACTTCTGCCACGCCATGTGGGCTGTGGGGCACAGGGCCTTCCTACCAGCTCCTGATACCGTATCCTTCCCCCCCTGTACCCCTTTGTCCTCTTGCCTCTTGGACGCTGGAAACTGGAGATCCTGTCCTGGCTGAAGGGTCTTCCCAGGAAAGGACTCTACATTCTGGTGGACATGAAAGATCCCTCCCACGTCCTTTCGCAAGACCCTGCAGGCAACAGGCCAGCCTTCCTCAGACGATGGGATGAGTCCCAGATTCACCCTGTTGGCCACATCTCGCAGTTCCAGCTGCAGGCATGAGAGAGAATGAGATCAGACAAGAAAAAAGAACAGAGGAAAAGTCTCAACATGCTATTGGATCAAATCTTTCAGATCTGGGACACACCATTCATCTCAAACTTTTACAAAATGGAGAGGGGTGTGTGCCTTACAATAGGTGTCAAACCATTTGTGAGTTCCAAATCACCAGCTAAGGTCAGCTGTACAGAATACAGAAAAAGACAGCCCCAAACTGTCTTAAGGCTACAGTCCTATGCACCCTTGCTAGGGAGAAAGCCCCACTAAACTAAGTGGAAATAACTCTTGAATTAACATGCATAGTATCGGGCTGACTCACTCACAGCAGTGGGTCAAGATGTGACAGAGCCAGAGGCTTCAGGAATACCCGCATCGCCCTTTCCAACCCCTTCACGGCAGTTGACCCCCGGGAGGATAGAATCCTCCTCCTCTCCTTTCTGCTCTAAGCCTCTTGAAAGGGATCATACCAAACTCCGGGGCTTCCTGAACGCTTGCAAGATTACTTTCTCTTACAAGAGTTTGTTGCGCAGCGCGTCGGGAACGCTCGAGCCAGCACACTCAGTCACTCTAGCACTCACCAGCAAGCACTCCTTGCATCCAGAGGTTTCCAACAGTCAACCACACTGAGACAGTCCAGTGGTTACTATGTAGAGGAATTTATTTACAAATTTACACAGCTCTCCAGCAAAATGCTCCGCCATACATCACCATCAGAAGAAGAAAAGGCAATATAGAGCAATGACATATATACATTGGTCAGCCAATCACATCAGTGCTGACTCATGATTACATCAGCCCCAGGTTGCATAAGCTCATGCCCACACTGGCTGAAACTGGTTTAGTGCAGCTCTCTAGCTGTCACCTAGATCGTCACGATCTGAGTGCTGAACCTTACTTACCAACAGAGTTCAGCCACTATTTTGGTTGTTCTAGGAAACAGAAACGGTAGCCAAACCTTCACGAGAGTTTGGGAACTGGGAAGTATAACTTCTGTGCAATTTTTAAAAAGGCCTGGAAGGCGGGAGCGAGGGGAATGGTCTCCTCTAGTTCCCAGGCAGGGGTAGAGTTTCCATCCCCCAGGTCTGGGTGGAGGTTCCCCCACTTCTGGGGGCTCCAGTCCACCTCTGGCCAGCTGATTTGAAGGGCCCTCCAGCAGGTCGGCAAGCCACATGGTCCCCGCCGATTAGCTGAAGCCCTTTAAAACAGGCAGGAGGGGGGAGAGGAGTGGCCTGGTGGGCGACTGCTCTTGGGCGTGGGGGCTTGGGGTGTTCGGCTCCCCCAGAACACCCTCCCAAATCCCCATGCCAGAGCAACAAGGGGACCTGGCAACCCTAAGCAGGAGAGACAGTCAGCTGCTCTAGCCAACAGGAAGGCAGGCAGGACACGAAGGCACCAAACCTCCCCCCGATCTGCCGGGGGGGCGACCATCTCAGGTCACCTCCTTATAGAGCCAACCCTGCTTACCGAGTAGCCCTTGTCTATCTCAGAAGCAAAAGGCTCCCACTGGATGGTTCCAATAGTTTGAAATTAAAAGTCTGGGATACGGGGAAGAAATGATGATGCACTGCCAGGCAAGAAAGAAAGCAGAGTGAGCAAGGTGGATGCGTCTTTGCAGGAAGCTGCTTTGGGGGGAAAGCTTCCTTGCCTTCCCAGTCTGGCCCTGGTGCTGGAATGATGAACGCTTCCCCATTCAAACCACCTTCCTCACCACTTACCTCCCTGTTATCTCCCTGGTGAATGTGGCACCGATGCTGAACACCATTCAGTTGCAGGTTCTGCTGCAGGGCTTCCACAGCATGGGGGTTCCACTCACAAGCATGAACAAAAGCAGCACCGGCATGAACCAGGTAGGGCAGGGTGAAATAGCCGATCCCTGAGGGCAAAGGAGGGGAAAGCGGCTGGCTGTAAACTCTGGGAGCAACTATTTGGGCTTGTTCTGCACTTCAACAGCATGGGGGAGGGGGTGGAAAAGGAGGTTTCTCACTAAGGCCAGAGAAATGCATCAGGCTCACACCAGAAGCTCTGAAGGGTGGAGGGAAAAGTTCACAATCAGCCGAAACCACCCAGCAGCATGTGCTAGGAAACCAGTTCCACCCAGCACCAGCCTATAGTGCTTCCTGTCTATAGAACCACACCAGCGTTGACATTTCTGCTTTGGCATCTACTTATGTGCTATGAGTGATGTGGTTTATTATTTTTTTTAAATCTTCCTGTAAGGAACTTGATTATTTAGGCTCCAGGTTCTAATGAGGTGACTGGACCGTCCTTCAGAACTCGGGAGTGTTGTTGGAATTCTGGCCTATTTAGAAGTGCTCCCTCTGCTGATTAGGAACACCTGAGAGTAGTTTCTATTCCTTGGAGATTCTCGACCTTGGGAGACTGTCTTATGGAGTCGCTATCCTTCCTTCCTAGTTTTCTTCTCACAGCAGACACTAATTAATTGGTCGCCCCTGGTTGGCTATTGAGTTGCTGGGCAATGCACTGACTGCTAGAAAAGATGGTTTCTTAACATGCACTGGATGGCTACTCTGTACCCTTTTTCACTTCAGGATGTCTCCATGCTATACCAGCTAAGCACGAAGAGGGCCTGTATCCTATCGGATCGGTAAGACAGATGACCACGGAATGCCATTCAGAGATGCTTGAAGATAGTAAGGTCTAATATTTGACAGGCAGAATTTATGTAGTGAGGTTTATTTGTTTTATGTCTTCTTCCCTGTGACTGAGTGATTTATGCTTTGCAACACTCCTTAAGTTTAATAAATGTAATTTATATTTCAAGCCATGTCTGGAATCACTGACTTGAACATGGGTGCACCCTGGAGCAAACCCTGAGAGTGGAAAGCCGAGGCCTTGTAAAGGCAGAGCTTTCACTCGCAAAAAATAAAAAGGCAAGTGCTGACTGCTGGAGTGGCTGTATTCACTGCCCAGAATAGGAGGTTTAGGGTGGCTTATCCCTATACTCCCCTTCCTCAGAGGAACTTAAAAGGAGCACACATGGCCGCTGCTCCCATTTTATTCTCACAACAACCCTGTTAAGTAGGTTAGCTAGAGAGTAGTCACTGGCCTATGATCACCCAGCCAGGTTCACAATACAATGAGGATTTGAATCTGGGTCTCTCTGATCATAGTCAGAAATTTCACTCACTAAACCACACCAGTCCTGAAAGAGGGGAAGGAGAAGAAGTAGGCAAGTGAAGAACCTATTCACACTGTTTCCTAGCTTGAACCTACGGTGCCCAGAACCCAGCTCTCCGGATTCCTAAATTCCTTAGAAAGTGCTCGTCTCTAAAGCATAGTAGGAAAGAAACCATTGCCCTTTTTCGCTGTGTAGAGAGATATTCACCAGCATACAGATCCACGACCACTTCCCCAGCGCAGTGCAGAGATGCTATCCGTAGCTTCTCGGTGATGTTTCCAGGAGACATCATGCACCGTGTCACATCGAACCTATACCTGGGGTTGCAACATAGATTCAGAGGCCTTAGATAAACAAAATTTGTTCAAGCAAAAGCTAATGAAACGTGGCCCGGTTAAAAGGCTGATACTTCTTTTTTGACCAGCCCTTCTTCAGATTCAGGCATTCAAAACAATAATAAGAATAATCACAAATAATGGATAATCTTGAGTATTCTTTGAAAAAAGGAGCACAAAACCCCCTGAAAACTACTTTAACTAGAATATTAACTGGGTAGGATCCAACCAGCTTTTATACTGGGAAAAGGGGTCTTCCCCTCTAGCCACCCAAAAGGCTATGCTGGGAGTGATGGAATCTAAATGGGCCCAGTCTTCTCCCTGGTATGTCAATTTCCTATATGCAGGGAAGAGTTTTTAGGGAGTCAAGTGAGCCTGGTCTGCAGTTTGAAGGGATGAAGAAACAAACATGGGTCTACTGGCTCTATGAGAACTAGGCCCTTGATACTTCAAAAGCTTAAGGCTGTGACCCTAGTAGCTAAAACTGCAATTCTAAGGACTATTTAGTTGAGAGTGAGAAGTCAAAATATTTTAAATAAATAACCCTAGGCATACTTACTTGGAAGTAAGCCCCATTGAGCACAATGGGATTTATTTCTTAGTAAGCATATTGTGTGAAGTACAGCTGCCCCCCTTCCCTAGCCCTTAAAACTATCTTGCTATTTGCATATCATAAATCACTTCCCAGTATACAGTAGAAGAGGTATCATACTTCGATCAGTCAGTATGCACTGAGCCTACTTTTACTTCAACATGGCACATTTTCTTGGCTTAAGCTACAGAACAAAGAAGAAACCTTAAGAGATGCTACTTCTGAATTGAATGAAATGGACAAAGTACACAGGTGGAGCTGTGGCTCAGAAGCTGAGAATTTTCTGAGCATGCAGAAGGTCCCTGGTTGAAATCCTGGCAAATCCCACTTAAAAAGAGCAGATAACCAATAATGCAAAAGACCCCAGCCTGAGACGCTGGAGAGCTGCTGCATGTCAGAGTGGCATCCCGGGGTGGGCGCCCAGGCTGTCCTGCTAGGCGCCCAGACACTGGGGCGGCCCTGATCCTGACTGTGATGGGCCAATGACCTGACTCAGTAGAAGGTTCATGGGTGGCAGTGGCGGTAGGGTATGTTTCACAGGAGATGTGTAATTCTGTCTCCCAAATTAAATGCAGTAGCAGAGGATTACCAGTTTTGATTGGAGTAGCAAGAGAGGGCTGCTAACTTTGGTCACTTCCTGGTGCAGTTTTCTCAGTCAAAATCACACAGATACCCCCAGGCTGTTTTCTCACAGAGGAAAAAAAATACAGGTGCCTGTAATCCCCCCACCCCACCCCACCCCGGCAAACAGCAGCTTAGGGAATAAATGATTTTCACTGGGAAAACAGTACAGAGAAAAAAATATTAAGCACAGACATGTTCTAATTAAACTGGCGGTCCCTTGCATCTGCACTTCAGGTTTTTTTAAAAAATGGAAAAAGAAGAAGAAGAGGGGGAGGGGGAGGAAGAGGAGATTGGATTTATACCCCCCCTTCACTACCCAAATGAGTCTCAGAGCGACTTCCAATCCCTTTCCCTTCCCCTCCCCACAACAGATACCCTGTGAGGTAGATGGAGCTGAGAGAGCTCGAAAGAAACTGCTCTTTTTTCAAGACCAGCTCTTATCAGAACTATGGCTTGCCCAAGGTCATCCAGCTGGTGCAAGTGGAGGAGCGGGGAATCAAACCGGTTCTCCCAGATTAGAGTCCGCACTCTTAACCACTACACCAAACTGGCAGGATCAGAAAGTCCAATCAATCTACTGCATAACTTGCAACCCAGCCCCTGTATAAAGAAGAGGGCGAAATCTTGCACTGACCGGATTCCGTTGTCCACATGTTCAACCCAGCCATCTTCCCCCAACAACAAGGTGACTGCTGGGGATCGAAAGGAATCTGACTGTACGCGGCCACATCTTGCTAAACGTTTGGCTCCCATCGCACCAGCAACCGTCTCCCAGAGCTCTTGTCCTGAAAGAGAGCCCAGCCTTGATGGGTTTGCCAAGGCAGAAGGATGCCCTGAACAGCCCAACAAAGTACCACATTTTCCATTTACCCATCTCTCCCCACAGCGTCGCTCTGAAGCTGTCCTCACTCAGCAGAACCAGGTCCCCATGCCGCTGCCAGGAGTTAGGCAGATCTTTTTCCAGCTCTTCAGACCACACAGCCCCATGGCCCAATACCAGAGACGCCAGCTCTTCACACAGTTTCTGGATGGGCGAGCAGACTTGGGCTGATTTTGAGGGAATGGGATTCTGGGAAAGAAATGCAAATGATTAGCTAGTGACCTCTCTCTAGCTTTGCTCTTAGTGCCCTCCGTTTTCAGATCTCATCCAACCATTAGCAGCAAGACTCAAAGACTAGTCATCTCTGCCTGTTAGGTAAGCCATTCTCTTACAGACAAGGGGGTTTGACTTCCCATATACATGTTGACAGAGCTCATCTCTTGAATTCTGAGACTGGAAAGCATTCCATTAACAAACAGCTGCTTGATTCAAGACAGGTCAGTCCCTTTGTGACACCAGAGCAACTAAGCCAATAGTATCAAGCAAGGCAAGTGTCGTGGGTCAGCCTGAGTCTAGCATGGCTGAAAACTCCTCAGGAGTCGGGGAGCTGCGTGCAGTCAGCCCTGAACCAGTTGAGGTTAAGGAGCCAGAAGTGCAAGAGCCTCCAGATTCAGTGACAGCAGCTGACCCTGAGCCACCCACGCTCAGCTCTGAAGCAGCCGACGAATCACAGCTGCCTGTAACCATGGCAGCTCATCAGACTCAACCCTGCTTGTCTAATGGCAAGAACTAAAGACGTGTAGACAGAGTGCTCAGCTCTTGGCTTAGCGTCAGCTGCTTGCTGATAACAGCTCTAAATACAGAAGCACTTCCAAGCAGATGACTGTGAATAGGGCTGGTTAAGGGAGACCTATATAAATCAGAAGTGTGGAAGCAACATGTCATGACCCTATGAACTTTGCGACTACAACACCGGATGCTGCCTTGTGACCTGTGACCTTTGGACTGACCCAACTCTGCTTTTTGGGCCTGCCAGAACCTTGCTGATCAATGACCTTGGACTGACTTGACTGTTTTCCTGGACAACCCATGAGCTTGGTCTGCTGCTGAACTGGTATTTGATCACTGAACTGGACTCTTGACTGTGATCTGGCACTGTTGCCCTGCTCTTCCTGCATTCTCAGGACAGTAAGGCCAGCAGAGAGAACAAAGCAAAAATGAGGAAGGAAGAGGGACAGGCAAGGGGGAGGTTTGCCAAAAATCCCATTTGTTATGCTGATAACCTCCTGGGTAGTTATTGGAAAAAATACTTGCCTCCTTTCTCAGAACAATTTACCTGGATCCAAATCAAAGTACAGGTCCTCCCAGGTGGGATGCTTTCCTTCAAGTACTGCAGGTGATGCTCCTGGAGGCTTTGGCCTAGCACAGGGAGTGCCATGGCACCGTCTGGAAGCTTCTGCACACGGAAATGGCTGTCTAGGACTCCCTCTCCCTCTAAATATTTCCTGCAAAGCCAATAAGTCTATGAGGGATCAGAGAACAGAAAACTAACACCACAACTGTGACAGGGGTGGGGGCACTACCACAGCACGGAGCTTCATCAACTGTCTAGAAAAACCATCATTAAGCCAAGACTACAGTATCAAAAACAAGACAGGCTTCGGTGTAAATACAATTGGGGGAAAATGAACTCACTGAAGAAAACCGCTATTCTATAACTTTAACACACTTGGTTATACTTTTTATAATGTTTATAATGCCCATTTCTTATTCTCAACAACATTCATCCTTATATAAAGTAAATTTCATAAATATAGACAAAGCCGTTAGATAGTGGTATAAGTACAATACAAAATCTTGATGCAAATATTCTTGATACTGTTTTGACTATGTTCCTAGAATGTTTTCTCTTTAAGGCGTCTTAGCGGAGCTGTGAAGTAGAAAAGCAGACTGAAAAGTCTTTGTTTTTCCAGGCTCCTAAACAACGTTTATCATTCCTTCATTTGAAAACATGTGGACATAAGACACATGTTATGTTTGTTTAAAACGGCTCTGTCAAGAGATTGATGACAAACACTAACAGAGAGACAGAGTTGAAAAAGATATTCAAAACTGCTTTTTAATCCTAGGAAAGTGTGTTCTCTTTATTGCATTCCCTGAATCCACATGTTTTCAAACGAAGGAGTGACAAACGTTGTTTAGGAGCCTGAAAAAACAAAGACTTTTCAGTCTGCTTTTCTACTTCACAGCTCTGGCTAAGACACCTTAAAGAGAAAACATTCTAGGAACATAGTCAAGACAGTGGGTGATTTCCCACTACAGCTACCTCGGGGTTGCGCTGCCGTTCGCCCCGCTACTATTTGTCAATTTCACACCCGAAGCTGCGGGGCTGCATTTTGACCCGTGGCTTCGCCCGATTTCCCCTGCAGTTTCGTAATCCTCAAAAAACAGGATTAGGAAACTGCGGGGGAAATCAGGCGAAGCCGCGGGTCAAAATGCAGCCCCGCGGCTTCGGGTGTGAAATTGACGAATTTTATCGGGGCAAACGGCAGCGCAACCCCAAGGCAGCTGTAGTGGGAAATCACCCAGTGTCAAGACTACAGTACGGTAGTGCAGCCCAGTTCAACTGCCAGTGGGTGAGAGAGCCAAATGGAAAAGGGCAGAACAAGGGAAGTCCAATGAGCTTCTGTGCTGGGGGAACCTAAGAAATGGGGAAGCTGGGAAGGATAGAAAAAGGCTTACTTCAACAAGGGAGATATCAGGGTGCAGGCCAGCTCTTAGCCTCTGGTGACCCTGACCACTCAGAATCTATACAACCCCACCCCACTGCCAACACAATGTTAAGCTCCATTTCTTAGTCACATTAGAGTGTGACCGAAGTGGGGACTCAATTTTATACAGACAGAAGATGGTCTTTCCACAGAACATACATCTTGTTCCACTTCCTCTGCTCTACAACCGTACCTGAATAGCTGAGTAAACTGTGGTTCAGTAACGAGAGCTGCAGTACCACAAGAGTCCAACTCTTCTACCTCCATCTTGTCAGAAACCAGCAGGGAGGGGAACAGTTTGCTTCAATCACGACTAGGAAACCTCATATGTGCCTGACAGTCTCACCTCAAAATGTGTTTCCACCCAGCTGAAAAGAAAACCAGCATTTCTAAAATTAGTCCTTCTCTTCCAAGGTTGTCAACATGAGGAAATGATCATAACGCGAATCATAAGTCCAGAATCATAAGTCCAGATGTGCTGTAGGCTATAAGGATTTAAAGGATGTCTTCCCAGGCTTGGTGGAATGGGAGGAACCTTTCCTGTCTGATCGGCAAGCAGCGCGCAGGGCACTGTCGGCCATAAGGATTTAAAGGGCATCTTCCCAGGACTGGGGGAGCAGGAAAAACCCCTCATGTCTGATCTCCGAGCGACAAAGAACAGATTAACTTTTTAACTGCATTCTTTAATGTATTTAACAGTAACATTTCGGACTCAGTATTCAAAGTAATTCACGTACATTAGTTTGTCACAGCCCTATAATAACCGCAACTATCACACACACACACACCCATATTACAGAATGTAGAGGGGAATGATGCTGACAGCAATTTGCTTACGGAACAAGTTTATGGCAGAAGCAAGACTCCAGAGCCAGTGACCTCTTGAACACAGCTTTTTATGACTACACTACAGCAAAACCTTTGCTTTCCTAGCCATTTTCTAAATCACCTCTTTGTTCCACCCAAACTTTAAAAAAAACACCCTTTCTCCAAGAAGGCAAAAGACACACATCTCGCCCCGTCCATTTTATTCCCACAGCACCCCTGCGAGGCAGGCCAAGGTGAGACAATACAATCAAGCCACGCAGCGAATGGCACAGCAGAATGAAGATGCAGACAGGGATCTCTCGTATCCCTGACCCCGCGCTCCACCACACTGGCTTACTTTTCCTCAGTCTCCTTTACCCACAAACCTCTCCCCGTTACGCGATTCCTCGGGAGGCAGAGGAAACGAAGTGGTGCCTTCAAGCACAGAAGATGGACAAGTTAAAAAAAACAGGAAGCCTCCGTCATTTTCTAAAGAAGCCTCGCACCTCCCTGCACTCACGGAGACTAGAGCCCTACAGCTTTCCACACGGCAACAGGCCGCCCGCAGCGGAGCGCTGAGTTTCTATGACGACGGGGCAGCACAGAGGGGCGTGACGAGGAGCGGCTATACCCTCCGCGGGCGGGCGGGGGGTTCCGGGAACTGGCTGTCCGCCCTCCCTCTTCCCTCCACCCTCACCGAACACGGAGCGCAGGGACCGATCCACGGCGGGGTCCCGCACCGACAGCCCCGCCATTCTCCTTCTCCTTCTCGCCCACCACAGCTTCTGCCGCCCGCGCGACCAAACTTCTGGTCCTCCGCCAAAACGGTCCCTCTTCACTTTTCGTCCCACTTTCTTTTCCTCACCCTCGGAAACGCCATCCCCGAAACGACAGTTCCGTAGCAGCAGCAGCCCGGCTGCTGCTCCTCCCCCGCCCCGACCGATTTAAAGGGCCAGAAGGATTTAAAGGGCGCCACTCCGGGCTTGGGCGAGGCGGGGGAAGCTTTCCTGCCTGATCGACGCGCAGCCGGCGGTAAGGATTTAAAGGGCGCCTTCCCAGGCCTGGGGGAACCGGAGTTTGTCACCACAAAAACAAACAGCACAAGCCTAGGCTAGTCTATGCAGAGGCTAGTCCCATGACGTTCAGTCCTGTACACACTCCTGGGGGTACATGCAAGATTGCCATCAAAGAATTTGGAGGCATCTTAAAGATTAATTTCTTATAGTGGTTATGGATTTGATCTCTCTCCAGCAGATGCATGAAAAGAAGCTGGCAGACTATAGAAGGGAAAACACACACAGCGGGGTCAAAAAGCCAAGGTACTGCATTTTATTTATTGAAATATTTATACCTAGGTTTGCCCATAGCTCAAGGCTGCTTATAGATTCAAATTAAAAAAAAACACAATAGAACAGTGGAAGGGCTTCTAGTGTCCTGGCCCCACTGCTGGACCTCCTGATGCACCTGGTATTTTTGGCCACTGTGTGACACAGAGTGTTGGACTGGATGGGCCATTGGTTTGATCCAACATTGGCTTCTCTTATGTTCTTATCCTCCTTTGTAACGCCAGGCACCAGGATGTGTGATAAGAGCCAAGGGTTGTGCCAGAAATCACACCTTATCTGGGAAGCTCCCCATTCTATACAGATGCAAAGGGCCTTGAAGAATTCCAGAAGGAGACCTCAAGGTCTCTAGGTAAGGTAAACAAATGCGAAATGTCTGTAACCTTATCCGAAATTGGGGTACATCAATGGAAATAGGCCATCTCATATGATGCTACCTGTTTGGAACCAATAACCCTCTTTATTGATTGTAAAACTATCATGTCATTTTGGGTATAAGATCTGCTGCCCTTTGTGTCTGGGCCAGAGATCAGCTTGGTCACACTGGGTGCTTTGGTATCTAGTTCTGTATCTCCTGTTTCATTGCAACAAACAGTTATCCAACTCACTGGACTCTGTGTCCTCCATACGCCTGTAATTCCATCCTCAGAATACATCTGCTACCCCCGGGGGCTGTCATTCCACAGTGAGGCCTGTCATTCCACCCTCAGAACACTCCTGCTACCCCCAGGGGCTGTCATTTCACTGTGGGGCCTGTCATTCCAGTCCCAGAGCAGTGTATTTGGGACCAGCGACCTTAATGGAAATTTCATTCCGCATTTTTTTTTGCAACTTTTCTTGAGCTGTTATGTATTTCAATGGAGCCCATGCAAGTCAATTGGCATTCCTGGCTCCCATTATTTCCAATGGGCCTTCAAGTCTCTCCCATTGTTTCCAGTGGGCAATCCTGTCCTTCCTTTTCGTACATCCTCCACAAGGGATCAGGCCACAGAGATAGACATCTGATATCACCTCCAATGCATTGATGTTTCTGCAATGGCACCCATTCATACATTCATTCAGTATTAAGCCAATAAACGCTAAGAAATCAAACCATACCCAGGGCAAAAGTGAACCAACCCAGAACACGCACGTGAAATCGTGCACCCAAGAGAAATAGGCCCCAATCAACATGGAATAACATAATACATTATAACATGGATACATGGGTACACTGCCACGTGGTGGGAAGTGCTGTGAAGTCACAGCTGATTTAGGGCGACCTCCTGAGGTTTTCAAGGCAAGAGAGGTTCAGAAGTGGTTTGCCATTGCCCGCCTCCCCCTCACCAATCTAGTCTTCCTTGGAGGTCTCCCATCCAAAAGATATCCAGAGCCCGGGCTATTTTTGAGCAGGAACGCACAGGAACGGAGCGGGAGGGACCTTATCGCCGACGGGAAGGCGCCCTTTAAATCTGTCGGGGCGGGGGAGGAGCAGAAGCCGGGCTGCTGCTGCTGCGGAACGGTCGTTTCGGGGATGGCGTTTCCAGAGGCGAGGAAAAGAAAGTGGGACGAAAAGTGAAGAGGGACCGTTTTGGCGGAGGACCGGAAGTTTGGTCGCGCGGGCGGCAGAAGCTGTGGTGGGCGAAGGCGCCGGAGAAGGAGAATGGCGGGGCTGTCGGTGCGGGACCCCGCCGTGGATCGGTCCCTGCGCTCCGTGTTCGGTGAGGGTGGAGGGAAGAGGGAGGGCGGACAGCCAGTTCCCGGAACCCCCCGCCCGCCCGTGGGGGGTATAGCCGCTCCTCGTCACGCCCCTCTGTGCTGCCCCGTCGTCATAGAAACTCAGCGCTCCGCTGCGGCCTGTTGCCGTGTGGAAAGCTGTAGGGCTCTAGTCTCCGTGAGTGCAGGGAGGTGCGAGGCTTCTATAGAAAACGACCATCTCCTGTGCTTGAAGGCACCACTTCGTTTCCTCTGCCTCCCGAGGAATCGCGCAATGGGGAGAGGTTTGTGGGTGAAGGAGGCTGAGGAAAAGTAAGCCAGTGTGGTGGAGCGTGGGGTCAGGGATACGGGAGATCCCTGTCTGCATCTTCATTCAGCTGTGCCATTCGCTGCGTGGCTTGATGTCTCACCTTGACCTGCCTCGCAGGGGTGCTGTGGGAATACAATGGACGGAGCAAGATGTGTGTCTTTTGCCTTCTTGGAGAAAGGGTGTTTTTTAAAAAAGTTTGGGTGGAACAAAGAGGTGATGTAGAAAATGGCTAGGAAAGCAAAGGCTTTGCTGTAGCGTCGTTGTAAAAAGCTGTGTTCAAGAGGTCACTGGCTCTGGAGTCTTGCCTCTGCCATAAACTTGTTCCGTAAGCAAATTGCTGTCAGCATCACTCCCCTCTACATTCTGCTTGTGTGTGTGTGAGAGAGAGAGAGATAGTTGTGGTTTTTATAGGGCTGTGACAAACTAATGTACATAAATTACTTTGAATACTGACTCCGAAATGTTAATGTTAAATACATTAAAGAATGCAGTTAAAAAGTTAACCTGTTCTGTAGAGTATTAATATACTGTGGCTTGAAGCTGGGGAGTGAAAGGGATAGGAGGAAAGACTTTTGTGGGAGCATCTGCCATGAACTGGAGTGAGGAACAAGCATAAATGATTACCAGTATTGGTTTACAGGCTTTCTGTTTTCAGAGAGCTTTTCTGCATCGTCTGGAGTGCTCAGGGGCTTGATGTTCCCTAACATCAGCTGAGAATAGAAATGGATGCTAGTTCAGAAGATGGAAAAGAAGAACTTGGTAACTTCTAACAGACAAACACACTTATTGTAGCATAAGCTTTTGTGGGCTTGTTAGATGCAGTAGCAAAGTGGGCTCAGGAGCATAAAAGCTTATGCTACAAAAAGTGTATTTAGTATGCCACTGAATTTTTATTTTATTATTGCTGGAGTAGACTAACACAGCTGCTCCATTGGAATTTGTACCCAGAAAACATGATTTCTAAACCCTGACTTTGTTAAGGTAACACAAGCATGGTATAGGGCATCAGAGATGTCTGATAGGTTTCCAGGAATCCTGGGTTTCTTTGCAACACAGTATGAAAACTACTGGCATTGAGGAAAAAGAAAGATGACCAGCTAGCTTTCATTCCTTTCTGTCCTGTGTTTTGTCCTCTTTACCTTTTTCCTTAACACACACATCATCAGGCAAATAGATAGTCTACAAGGGGCAGTAGGCAATAAGTGCTTACTGGGTTATTGCATTCAAATATTTACAAATTTAACATTACCTGTTCCCTAAAATGCGGCTTCACAATTAAGCCAGGTGGTGATGCCCATGAATTGGGGTCTGTCTTGTGTCCATTTCATTGGTCAGTGCTAAAGAATGGGTTGTGAATAAAACAATCCAAACCTGTGTTACTGCTTCTGTAAGTAAGTATGGGGCTGGAGAGGGGAATCCACTAACATCCTTGGCAGGGAGGGCAGGGTAAAAGTTAAAGCAATTAATTACTTAACAGTGTGTTTTTGCTGTAGCTAATGTGAAGTTCCTTAAGCACATTTTTAGTTAATTTTGTTTCCAGTTAGTTAAAAATGGACAGACGTGGATTTGTTGTTCCCTAGCCTCAGTGTTTAGTCATACTGGCCACATGACCACAGAAGAAGTCTTCAGACAGTGCTGACTCTTTGGCTTGGAAACAGAGATGAGCACTGCCCCCTAGAGTGGCTTTCGAGCAAGGGAAACCTTTACCTTTAGCTATTTCTAGAGGTCACTTTGCTCTTCCTGTTGTGGGCTGAGTGGGTGGAGAAGTTAAATAGCTGCAGCAAAGTAAGCACAGCAGGGGCAGTCATTACTTTTTATGTCCTGCGTGGCAGCTTCCCCAAAGCATCTGCCTGGCTGCTGTTGTAGACAGAATGGGAATGGTATATTAGATGGACCTTTCATCTAATCCAGAAATACATTCTTGCAAAAGAATGTGGCAAATGGTGCATGAATACAAGAAAGCCCCAAATACTTCCATCTTTAGTGGCTGCCCAGGGTGCTTACTTAGAAGAAAGTTCCATTGATTACAGTGGGGTTTGCTTACTTAGGATTGCATTTAGGATTGCATCTTGTTTGGAGACTCCTGTAGTTCTTTAAAGGAATGAATGGTCTTTAGGAATGCTTGCTTTGTTAGTAGCCGGATAAAAGTCTAGGTATTAGTCAATAGGCTTTTTAGACTGCCGTTGTAGAATGTGTGTCTGTTTTTTCTTCTGCAATGAAAGGAAACAGTGCACTGCTGGAAATACACCAAACACAAGCAAATGGCGTTTCAAGTGTCTCAATCTGCAAAGGTCTTTCTAGCGAACATTTTCCTATTCGCTGTATCATTTTCATCACTGTCTTCTAAAATTTCAGTGTTTCTGCATTAGTAGCAACTAGCAATCCAAGTGTACTGGTTTGATGTCTGCAGAAATATAGGGACAAGCCCTTGTTTAGATCAACTCATTGAATTAGAGGAGTGGAAATGAATCTCAGAAGCTATTGGTTCAAAATGAGTAGAAAAACTGCTTTTTTTAAAAAAAGCTGTTGGCTCATGGGCCATTAGACCGTCTGATTGAGTGCAGTTTTAATGTAGGAATTGAGTTAGGGGAATACAGTTTGGAAATCCTGTTCCAGTCCCCCAAATCTCCCCTTTCAGTATTCTCTAAGCACTCTCTAGTTCGAGCAGGCTAATCCTCCCGCCCAGTCACTGACTCTCAGTTGCTCTCAATATTCTGCAGCATTTTCAGTTCTCATGAGGTCCTTTCTGGGGATTTTTTCTTTTGTTGATTTACGAACTCACTCTTTTTGCATACTTGGGGAGTACCCTACATATACAGCTGTACCTGTATACAGCCCTTGTTCTGTTGCCCCTCATCTCCCCCAGTATCTGTCTTCTGATGTGTAGCTTATTTCAGTGCTGTGCATCTATACTGATGGTCTGCTCCTGTCTCTCTCCTGTAGTGGGGAATATCCCTTATGAAGCCACAGAGGAGCAGTTAAAGGACATTTTCTCAGAGGTCGGACCTGTTGTCAGTTTCCGGTGAGACTCAGCCCTGTTTAGAGTTTCCCAAACCAGGGACTTGTAGGGATGTGAAACTGGGCATGGGTGGCACAAAGTTTGGGAATGGGTTGGAGGACATTACGGCTTCCTATCTTGCTGCAACGTCTCAGAGTCCCCTTTCTGGCTGCCGCCTCCCCAGTGTATTTCTATGTGTAAGAATTACAATGTTTCTGTCCTCTCCTGAGCAGATTGGTGTATGACAGAGAGACAGGCAAACCAAAAGGCTATGGCTTCTGTGAATATCAAGACCAGGAAACAGCCCTCAGTGCCATGCGGAACCTGAATGGGCGCGAATTCAGCGGGAGGGCTCTGCGTGTGGACAACGCAGCCAGCGAGAAGAATAAAGAGGAGCTGAAGAGTGAGTCTGAACACCTTAAGGAATGGGTGGCAAAGGCAGCCGTTTTGATCTGCTGCCTCTGGCACAGAGCAGGCAAGCAACTAGTTGAGGCCAAGAAGCTGTTTGCTCTAAAGTTTTTCCCCTTCTCTGCCAGGCTTGGGCACCGGGGCCCCCATCATTGAGTCACCATATGGAGACCCAGTGAACCCTGAAGATGCTCCAGAGTCCATCAGCAGGGCTGTTGCCAGCCTCCCACCCGAGCAGATGTTTGAGCTGATGAAGCAGATGAAGGTCAGTGGGGCAGGAAAGCTGAGAGTAATCTGTATTCAGTCCATCCAAGTTGTGGAAGTAGCTTAATGGGAGGACATATTTGAAGGCTTTTCCAGTAGAAAGATTTCCAGTAGCAGGGCTTGTAGGAAGACCTCTGTGCGACCAGTGAGTCATCAGCATTACCATGAGCTAGATAGCCCGATGTTCTCACCTGGACCATGGAAATTCTGTATATCTTTACCCACAACCCTGTGTGATTTTGGCCTTCTGGGCAAAGTACACTGCCTCTGCTGGCATTTGAAAATGTAATGCTGGTGAAACTAGCAGACTTATTAATTCAGGTGTGTGGTTATCTAGCACTTCAAAATTCATCTCTGGCTCCTACGAATCTGAATTGTATTTCCACTCCTGTTTCTGAAGTTTATTCTGTGATAGAAGGATGTCCTGTTGAAGCGTCAGGGAGAAACACTCCAAAAACTTGGAACTTCAATTTAGCTGTTGTGTGTGCTTCTCTCTCCCCAGCTATGTGTCCAGAACAGCCCTCAGGAGGCTCGCAGCATGCTGCTACAGAACCCACAGCTCGCCTATGCTCTGCTGCAGGCCCAGGTGGTGATGCGAATTGTTGATCCTGAGATTGCTCTGGTATGCTCTTGATGGGGCGTGGAGAGGTGGCTGTCCAATAGTGGAGCAGCGTACTTTGATGATTTGAGTGTGGTGCTTTTACCAGCTCTTCAGTACCATCTCTCTCTTTTTTTCCCCTCCCTCTAGAAAATTCTGCATCGCCAGACCACTGTTCCTTCTCTGATTCCAGGCAATCCACAAGCAGTTCCAGGGCCTGGGCCCGGTCCAGGAGCTGGGCCTGGACCTGGGCCCGGTCCTGGTCCGAACACACAGATGAACCAACCGAATGTCCCAGCATCCCAGCCGCAGCCAATAGTAAGAAGCTTCTGTGTCCAGTTTGATGGCCTCCTGTGGCTAGTGACTGATCGCTGTGTGAAATAGTTTGCTGGACTAGATGCATACTGATCCAGTCCAGCAGGGCTTTTCTATGTTCTTCTGTGTTTGAAGTATAATTCTAGTTTAATAGGCCTGTTAGCCAGTTTGTGTTGTGTTTGGATGTTCTAAGTTGTCCCTGCCCATTTGAATCATTTTCTATTCCCTGTTAGCCATCATGACCCCCAGCTAAGAAATTCTGGGAACTATAGGTTTGGGGTTTTTTTTAAGAACTTTACATTGCTACCTAGGAATTCCTTAGCACATTCATAAGGCAGCAAATCCCTTAATTCTTAACATGAATGCCTGTGACAAGTATGTTGCATATGCATCAAACCATGGGTGTGCAAAGGGAAATAGGTGCTGTATTTTAATGCTGAGACTTGGGGCAGGGGTTGTTTGTTCTTACTGTTTGGATTTCTGGCCCGCAGCTGATTTTTTCCAATAAAATAAATCACCTACAAAGCTGAATAGTGAAATTAATCTTTAGGAAATCTGTAGGTCATGGGGAGAACAGTCAGGCTTGTACTCCTCAAGTGGGTCCCCTTTATGCTCCTGGCAAGCAAGCTCTGGGGAAAAGAAAGACTTGCATGGATGTAAACTATGCACTTGCTCCTCTGGAGTGGTTTTATAAAATTTCAGTCATATAATTTCCTTCTAGAAGAATCAGGGACCTGAGGCAGCTTTCAAAATATGTACGAACATAAAAATATGTCAAAGGACAAGTTTAAACATTAAAAATGCCTACCCATATGAAAATTTATCCTAGCAAACCAAAACTGTGTCGCTTTATATGTATTGATCCTTTAATGTCTTGGAAAGGAGGCTATTGTACTTACAGACGAAAGGGGTGTTGAGAGAATAGTAACTGACAATATTAATGCACTACTGAGCCAGACACGAGCTTAGTGCTGCTGGAGGTTATAAACCTGAGTCTGGACCGTACCAGTTCAGTCGGTGGCTCTGAATTAGCATTCCTCCTTACAACATAATTAGCCACACACAGGAAACCAGATCTTATTGCTGCTGTTTGGAACCTGCTTGCAAAGTGCTCACCTTTACACAAGTTGGATTTCAGTTAATGCCGGTAGTAGTTTGTTTCTAGACAGTATAAAAATTTTCCTATTAATTTGCATTTTTCTGTGTTGTTAATCATAACATTTATAGCCAGCCATTTCTGGCACAACACTCTTGAGGAAGCTTCCACGTAAAAATTAAAACGATGAATGTGCAATTAGAAATCGACGTTAAAACCATTGAATGCAGCAGTTAAAAGATCCTTAAATATTTTAAAGCCCCATTAGCAAGGGAATGAAGAACCAGTCAGCAGAGAACAGCAAATCAAATGGTAAATTAGGAAGAACAATTTAACAAACCCTTAAAGAGGCAATATAGAAGGGAGAGACCACAATGGTTCCTCTCACTGAACAACTGTATCTCTAAGGGTGGGAGAAATAGCAAAAAAAACCTGGGTCAGGAGAAACCAACCACAAAGCCAACAAACTAACAAAGAACCTGGGAAGAGAGAAATAGCTTTGCCAGGCACCCAGAACTTAAAAGGTTAGGCGGTTGGCAAACTAATTCTGAGAGGCAGTTCCAGCAATAAGGTGCCACAGCTGAAAAGACCCTGGCCCTGGTTCACCTACCCACATTTCTTCTGAAGGTCATGACATGTACAAAAGTGTGCGGTTGACAAGCATTGTATGTCCCATTCTAGAGGATAAAAGGCAGAGGTTCTTTCACACTTTCTAGGAAAGGCACATGTATTGGTCTGTGATGCAAAGTTGAAATATTTGTTGACAGACAGCAACAAAAAGGTTAGTGTAGCC
Organism: Gekko gecko; assembly: GCA_029375565.1. Taxonomy (NCBI): domain Eukaryota; kingdom Metazoa; phylum Chordata; class Lepidosauria; order Squamata; family Gekkonidae; genus Gekko; species Gekko gecko. The sequence continues at coordinate 25,192,080 of JAPDNY010000012.1, read as the reverse complement.
AATTTCGTATTAGTTGCTATCAGATCTCATCACTGGTAACAGACTACATTAACACAGGACATTCTCTTATGGAGTTTTTTGAGAAAATTGCTGCTTTGTTCTCCAGCTTTGCGTGTGACTTTGCAGTTCTCCATATGTTGTGGGGCTCAGTTCTTAATGGATTTCATAATCCTAAATTTTTATTTCCCATAAGCTGCTTCAGCTAGGGGTCAGGGAGAAGGGATCTAGCCGAGCCTTCTTCCTGACATGCTGCTTTTCTATATGCAGGATGTATTTATTTATTGTATGGGAGAGCATTTCATCATGCAGGCCTGTGCCTGAAGTGTCAGAATGTAAATCCATGTTTTTCTCCCACCTGAGAACTTAGCTTCAGTGTACTTTCTTTCCCCAAACAGGGTGGCATGCATGTCAATGGAGCCCCTCCTCTGATGCAGCCTTCTATGCCAGGGGGAGTACCAGCCCCAGGTCAGATGCCCACCTCTGTACCCGGTCCTGGCCCCATGGCTCCAGGTGGTGAGTTCTCCAGTGTTTCTTGTCCAGCATTTATCCTTGAGCTGGTAGGGGTCAGTTTGAACCAAAGGGCCTGCAGGATCTTTCCAAGAGCATAGAGTGATAATAAACTGCAGAACAGAAGAGCTTGGTTTGGGCAAGACTGGATGCAACAGCATTGTGGGATGAGTTCAGTCCATAAAATGCAAATACTACACTCATGCAGCCTCAGTATGCCATGGAGCTGTGCACACAAGAGAGAAGATGTTTAACTGTTTAGCCTCAATTGTTTTTACTGTTTAAATCCATGTTCCCTGCTTTGTAAGCTTTTAAAGGAGACAAGATGTGTCCTTTAAAATCAATGTTTTTTACAAAAATTCAAATGCTAATGACAAAGAAGGATCTTGGTTTTGAATTACAAAAGTGAGTACAATTTAAAGGGTTATAACCCTTTCCCTTCCTTGCACTACTGTGAGGTTGCAAATTGAGCCCTTAGTGACCAGAGTAAGGACAGGAGCATTGTTCTTGCAGCAGAAGGGGGAATTTTTATCAGAAAAAAACAGCAAGAACAATGGACGTAAGAAGGTGTGAGATGGTTGTAGTTCATTTGCCTTTTCCCATCACAGGCTATCACAGTTTTAAAACAGCAGGGCAATATAAGCAGTTGACCTAACAAAAGAAACAATAACAATAATAAAATAAACACTGCATGATTATCTCCTGATCCATAGTGTATCAGGCAAATAAATCGAATCGTGAATCAAATGTTTCACAGCAAGCAATGAAAAGCTGGGTAAGCAGCTAAATAAGAACAAGGGCAAAGTACTGAATTTCATTGCTTCTGAATGCAGTTGCTTTAAAAAACGTAGGGTGTTTCGTAGTCAAAACAGTTCTGGTCAATAGACTGGTTAGCTAATGGGACAGCTATTCTTAAAGCGTCCATCTTTCTTAGAACAACGAAGGACATACTTCAGCCACCAGACATTTTTGATAGGCTAATTACAAAAACAAAGTAGTGAATTTTGTTGTCTCAGAATGCAGTTGCTTTAAAAAAAATAGCTGTTAATGAATTTACAGTTTAATTAATTGATCTGGGTGGTCTTTTGCCAGTTGTAAACTTTGTTTGGCTGCTAGATTTGCCTCTGACTGCTGTAGGGCTGGTAGGGCAGACAGCCTGCCATCCTGCCCTTGAAAATAAATGACACCATAATAAAATAACAACGGAAGCTGCCCCCCATGCCCAGTGGCATTCTTGGCTTCATGCAGTATTGGACTGCAGCCCAGTAACAAGACAGGTAACTGACAATATTTGACAGTCAGTTGACTGGTATGCTGATCCTAGTTTCAGCCCCACAATCTCTCTTCTTTTCTTGAGCTCAGCCTGGAAGTGTGAAAGAGCAACAAAGAAGGGGTTGTCTGAATATGGGCTGAATGTTCTCCCTCACCTCTGATGAGTCACTGTACCCTCCCATCCACACACACCCAGACATCAAAAGTTTAGCTTTGTACGTCGGGACGTACAACTTCGAAGCAAGCACAGGCGTCAACAGTAGCAGGTGGAGGCCATGTGTTGTGATGCTACCTCAAGTGGGAAGCATCAAGCTATGAAGGATGGAGTGGAAGGAGACTATGTAGGTTTTGGTTGCCATATGCCAGTAGTGCTGGTTTTGCAACAAGTTTGCTTTTGATGCTTTTTCTGCCCTTTCTTTGTACCCTGTAACCTACCCAAAGCCTTCTGGGTATTAAAAAAATTGAAATTATTCTCTCTTCCACAGGGGGCATGCCAGGAGGTGGGCCAATGCTCATGGAACGCGGGCAAGGTAAAACAGATGATGGTCAGATCCTGGTTAAATAGCATGACCCAGGAAGGCTCCTGGTTTCTAAGTGGGGGCATGGACAAGTTTTGGGTGGAGAGGGAGTCACAAATGGGGAGGGGGGCGGAGCAGTCCCTTTGAATAAACATGGATCCTTCCCCCTAATTAATGGCATATAACCTGCTTTCAAGCTCTCTGTGACTCTGTCCCTCCATTTCTCTTTGCGCTTAGTGGACAATGAGAGTGATGCTTTCCCCAGTAATGCTCCATCAGGTACTTTGCATGTGCTGTAGAAAGCAGGGAAAACACCCCTTGGTTGGGCTCCACGGTCGTTTGGGTAGCGCTTGAGCAGCGTTGCACCTGCTTTCTTTTGTTTCTCCAGCAGAGGGTGCCCTGGCAATGCTTTTTCCCCCCCTCCTCTCCTTTTCTCGCAAGGTAATGGGGCTTGCTTTGTTCTCGTGATGGAGGCCCAGGAAAAGTGTGTGTGAGTGTGCGTGCTTGTTCGTGTAAGAGAAAGAGAGTGCTGGAAATGTAGCCGCATGTTCCTCCACCTAGTTTTCGCAGAACGCAGCATTAGTTCTGCAGCATCGCTTTCCGGCATCAGACCAAAGTCCCTTTCTGTACAAAGACCCAACAGTGGCCGGCCAGTTTTATTTGTTTACTTTGTCTGTAGTCTGCATTTCTCACTAAGGCGGAGTACGTGACGTGCAGCAATGTAATAAAATAGCATGAGAGCTCTAATAAAACATGCAGTAATGCTAGGATTACAAAAATTAGAAACAGTGCAAAAAAAAAGTCGCTGACATGATATGTCAAGTGATGCTGAAAATGGACTGACAAATGTAGAAAGCAATGCAGTAAGAGCTGGATAATATATACAACAAATAGATAATATATAGCATACACAAGGCATAGATTACAGTTCTGTTTTCACCTTCCTGAACCATCCTTTCATCCTATTGCCCTTTTACCTTTATAAAAATGCCCTCCTGAATAGTTCTGTTGTATAGTTTGCAGAATGACTGAAGCCTAGGAGCTGACCACCATGGGCAAGTCATTCCAAAGGTGGGGCCACAACAGCTTACCCATTTGCTCAGTAGCACCTTCAGAAGGATTTTGTCAGACGGGTGAAGCTGTTGTAGTGGAGCGTGGCAGGGGAGGAGGTCCTGTAGACAGGGAGGCTCAAGGCCATGTACACAGTAACCAGAACCTTGAATTGAACCTAGTAACCGATAGGTAGCCAATGAAGAATGCATGTAGAATGGGTGAAATATGTGTAGTAACAGAGCTGCAGCATTCTGTACACCTGGTGTTTGAGGTGAGATCTCCCCAGAAGCTTGGCAGGGTCTGATGACCAGTGATGCAGTCAGGTGATTTGAGATGCAGGACTTAATAGTCTTGTGCATCACCCAGCCCACCATTTAAGATTCTCTGCTTCAAATGCAAAGCTGCAGCCTGCTTTTGGGGCCAAAACTGAGCAGAGGCCCTGGACTTCAGGCACTAAATCCGGCCTTGATTTGCCTTCCCATTTTGCTCTCCTGACAGCTGTCTTGAGAGCATGATTTGCAGTCTGATATTGTACATCTTTACTCAGATAGAAATCTCACTGTGTAAATGTGCACGGGACTGCAGCCTTAGTTTTGATGTCGAGTGGGGATTTGTGGCTGGGTCTTCACTTCTATACTCAAGATATTGTAGGCATGTTTGCTATAGAGTTCTCTGGTTTTCTTTATTTCCATATGACTGACTTTGCAGGGAGCCAGAGGAGAGAGCGTGTTCTACTTTCTCCTTTTGATCTCCTATAGGAATCTCTTGTGGTGCTCACTGCTGCCCCTTCAGCAAGTGGTACTTTTGTGGAAATACCAATTCCCCCCCCCCATGCTTACTAGTTAGCTTCTGACCAAAATGCCAAAGACGATGTACGAAAGACGTTAAAAGCAATGAACACAGTGTATAAAATCAAACTAATAGTTAATCTCTGAATACCAGTGCTAGGAGGTAATGTCACAGGAAGGCCTTGGCCTCTATGCCTTGTCTGTTGGCCCTTCCGGGAAACAGAGTGCTAGACTACATTGACCACTGGTTTGATCCAGCATAGCTCTTCTGATCAATTCAGAAACTGAAAATAGCCCATCAGTAACATTTCAAGACAAGAAATGCTTGAGAAAATAGAATGGCTTTTTTTTGACAGCACAACATGGGGGTGGGGAGTTTACCCAGTGTAAGGCATTACAGTGATCAGGTGCATCAGTCAAGAAGTCTTCAGTGTGGAGCCTTTGCTATGTCTCCCCTGGAAGTGGGACACATCCAGAAGGCCTCATGTGGTAATCTAAGGGCATAGAAATAGACGGAATAAGACAGTAATTCCAGGCAGTAGTCTACAAGCAGAATGGTCCAGTCTTTGGCTTGCTTCAGATGAATTGGTTAGCTTATATGAATGAGCCTAGGGGATACTCAGGTTCATGCTGTCCCTCCTTTCTGCACACATGGCCAAATAATTAAATATCCCCAGGTTTGCAATGAGCCATATTTTCATCGCAGTCTAAACTGGTAAACTAGGGTTCATGCAGACCAGAACTCTTAACCTGAATACAGACCACTGTTTGGAATTCTGGTTCACAGGACAAGTACAAACCATAGTTTGCTGCAAATGCAGGAATATCTAGTTATCTGGCTACATACAGAAGGGGGGAGCAAGTCAGCCCTAGTGATCCCCCAGGCTTGCTCACAAGCATGGACAGCTTCAAGAGGGAATTAGATAAGCATATGGAGCAGAGATCCATCAGTGGCTATTAGCCACAAGGTACAGATAGGAACTCTCCCTCTGGGTCAAGTTATGCACTGTATTCTTGGTGCCTGTGGGGAGGCAACAGTGGGTGGGTTTCTAATGTCCTGGCCCCACTGCTGGACCTCCTGATGGCACCTGGTATTTTTGGCCACTGTGAGACAAAGTGTTGGACTAGATGGGCCATTGGCCTGATCCAACATTGGCTTCTCTTATGTTCTTATGTACTTACAAGGCAAACTGTGGTTTGTCATTCCACCTGAACCATTAGAGAAGTGTTTATATCTGGAGACACTGAGCAGGCCATCTATCCAATAACTGCTTTATTCCTAGCATTCATCAGTATTCTTTCAGCACTTTTGCCTAATACCCTTCCACTGTAGTGTCTTGACATCATCATTGTGAGAAGAAGTGATCAGGCGCCCAGTTAGTGTTTATTTTCTTTCTTTCTGTACTTACTAGCTTCATTTCTCCCCAGTGGGGATCCAGAGCAGCTTACATAGTTCCCCTCTCCTCTGTTTTACCTTCACTCCACCCCAGAAAAGTTAGGTTAGGCTGAGTGTGTGTGACTGACTCAGGGTCCCCCAGCATGCTTCTCTGGCAGAGTGGGGATTCAAACCTGGGTCTCCCAGATCCTAGTCCAACACTTTCTTGCAGGCTGACAATTGAATACGTATGCTGGAAGGCAGGGTACGGCCTTAGGAAAAAGTCTCAGCCTTTTGTAGTTGAGACCATCTCCCTGAAATACGGAATCAGATTCCAGAGGAGGGGCCTCTCTGTTTCCATAAGAGCCAGATACGTAATGGCTGCGATGCTGTAGTCAGGGTGTGAGTGGAGTGTGAGCACACGTGTGTATGATGAGTGCACCTCCTATTGATGTGACTGCTCTTTTTCCCTCTCTTCCTGCTGTGCGGCCAGGGAACATGCAGCTCTCTCCTGTGGGACCTGCCAGGCCTGCCTCTATTGAGCGAGTTCAAGGTACCGATAGCTGTTGCTGGCTCTTCCTGCTTGTTTGCCCGTAGCGTGGAATGTGCTCGACAAGGTCTTTGGGACTTTGTAGCTTGGGAAAAAGAACCAGCATCATGGTTTCTGAGAAGGAGCTGCTTCTGGGGCGAAAAGGACCAGAGGGCAAGCACCTCTGGTTGCGGATAGAGGGATGGACCGCTCTAGGGAACACTCTTGCATGCTTTAGCCAAGTCTGGGGTCACTTCTTTTGTACCTGGGAACAGATTCCAAACTTAGAGGTTTTGAAACAAAGTTGCTTTCTATCCTCCTCTCTGTTGGAATTTTAGATTATAAGACTTGTAGGACAGGTTTTCTCTGTTCTTTAAGTATATCATGCTCATAGTAAGGTGCTGCATACATTGGTGATGCCAGGGAACATAAGAAGGTGGCATAACACAACGAACAGAAGCTGGAGCCCAGTCCTTTCCCTGGAAATGCTTATCTATATTTTGGGGGGATGGCCTCGGTTAAGAAGCAGGACGGGGGGTAAAGTGCATGCCTTTCGTGCAGAAGATCCCTTGTTCAGTCTCTGGCATGTTTGCTGGGAGAGACTTCCACCAGTGGCCTTGAAGGCATGCTGCCAGTCGGAGGAAACAGTACTGAAGTAGAGGGACTGGCTCACTATAAGGCTGCAACCTGTGTTTGTATCTAGGGATAACTGATACGATAGATACGTGACTTGGACAGGTACGTTATTGAGGCTACACAAATAATAGGGAATGCAGAATATGCAGGGTGCAAAAGGTCTTCTAGGAAGTATCTCTGCCGTTCCTGTTCATGTCTCTCCTACTCTTCTTGATTCTGATTGTTCTGGAGTAGGCAGAAATGATATCTTGGAGAAAATGAGCCCTGGCAGGAGCAATTACAGGGCTGTGAACAGTGTCTTGGCCACATCTTGGTTTCTTCCTACAGCATGCTTATTTTTGAGTGAAGTGTGTGCATGAAAGTGATGCACCTCAACCCAAGCAGTGCTGAACTTCTGTCGGGCTCAAGATCCCCATGACCCCCTTCTTTTGCCTTCTTGACAGTGCCAATGCCAGACCCAAGGGCCCCCATGCAACGTGGACCAATGCCGGCTAGTGGCCCACCACCCCGAGGCCTTTTGGGAGATGCCCCAAATGACCCCCGTGGAGGGACCTTGCTTTCAGTTACTGGAGAAGTTGAGCCCAGGTAGGTAGAGCAGAACAGAGCTTGGTGGAGTTGGTGCAACAAGGGAACTGTGGGCTTTCTCTGAGACCCTGGACTGTTAGCAGCAATTCTGAAAATAGTGTTGAAGTTGAAGATGGTTTCCTCCATCTCCCTTTGATGGGGAGCCTCCTTTTGTTTTTCCCCTGAGTCTATGTTTCAAAAACAGCAGATGAGGGTGTTAACCTGTGTAAAGACAGTTCCATTTCATACTGCGGGTAGGGGACTTGTAGGAGCAGGACCATTATCCCATTAAGGTGGCCATATAAGTTTTAGTCAATTATCAATTCATTGAACAAATGTACACAAGTTTCCATATGGGCAAAATAATTTTAAAAGATGTTTTAGGTAACTCAGCATTGGGCATAAGCTTGGAAGAGGTGTTTTCCCCTTCTGTCTTCACACAAGAAGCAATGCACCTTTTAAGGCAGTGCTTGTCATCTGAAGTTTTTACTTGTTTTTAAAGTGATATGTTTAAGAAATCTGCTACCTGATTAATGGGGAGCATTCTGTAGTCAGTAAAAATGGCTTTTAGTTTATCAATCTAATCCATGAATTGGCATAACTATTGCAGTTTGCAACCCTAATATCTAATACCGTAGAAAGCTGTCATATTAGGGAGATAGCTAGGCTAGCAGTTTTCTCCCTGCTGTTTAGCTTTCTGTGTGCAGGGAACTGGTTTTTTGTATGAAGTAACAATTATGTGTTCCTGATGTCTCCAGCAGTGCAGCCTAGTCTCAGATTTACCCCTTCATCAGCTGTTGGTGAGAACTAAGTGCCTTTTCCATCTTTCTCTTTTCCTAATCCACCTTGTGCCACCTTCTGCAGAGGTTACCTTGGCCCACCCCACCAAGGCCCCCCTCACCAAGGCCCACCCATGCACCACATGCCTGGCCACGACAGCCGAGGGCCACCCCCACATGAAATGAGAGGAGGACCGATGGGAGAACCCAGGCCCTTGATGGGAGAGCCACGAGGACCCTTGATGGACAGCCGAGGTGAGAGAAGATATTGAACATCAGGGTTGATACTCGGACAAGGCAGCATTAAGATAACAAAGTTTGAGAAATGGGGAGCAACAGAGGCCTGGATTGGCTGTAAATACCAGATCCTGGACGAGTGACTGTTGGGGCTGTACCTCAGCCTCACACAGTTTCCCTAGAAACATTTTTCCCTCACCTCTTTCAGTTCCCTCCCTGATGCTTGGTTTGTAGTAGACCATACTGCATCATGAAAACTAGGCAAACCAGGAAAGGTTTCTGTGTGCACATATTGAGATTTTAATGTTCGGGTCACAGTCCTGATAGCCTGTCAGTGGCTTGCCCACTGTGAACCAGGCCAGCTGGGTTATACTGTGAAGACACAGCAAATCAGGCCATCTTCTGCAAGCGAGAGGGTTTAAGCCCTGAGGTCTAATTATTCTGGACCTTTTAAAGCCCCTGAATTTGATAACTAGGGAGTTCCTTTCCCATTTATATCTTGCATTCTTGTTCCTAGGCAGATCAGGTACCCACCACACAGTGTCATCCTTACAGAAGTGTGTGCTTTGTACATTGTACCCTGAGAAGAGGTTGATTAGAATAACTTCTGTCCTCAGTGCAGCACCCGTGGATGCTGGTAGAGATGGCCATGAATGGCTCACAAATGAAAGTTTGTGACGAATTTTGGCTGGTTTGCGGTTCGCAAAGCAATGTTCGCAAACTGAAGACCTGCCACATACTTCCACAAATTTTAAGGCAGTTTGTGGTGGTTTGTGAAGAGCAGAAAGCAGGAGTTCAAATGGCTCCGAGCCATCTAAACCCGTTTTCTGCTCCCTGCCACTGTTTGTTGGGAAACCCCTGCTTTCTGCTCCCTGCAAAAAGTGGCAGGGACCAGAAATCACACGTCACAAGCCAATATGAACCACTTTGGTTTGTGAACCAACCTCCTGGTTTGTATCAGTTTGTGGTTCAGCCATGAACCGAACCGTAAAAATGCAGTTTGTGCCCATCCCTAATGCTTTGGTGTTCACTGGCACCCCCCAAGTGTTTTTAGAAAGTGGATAGGCTGGATGGGGCTTTTGTCTGGTAGGGCTTCTGATTAGCCATTGGAGATTTGATTGGCTGTGTCAATTTTTAAAAGGTTGCTTCTGCAGCAGCTGCCACTACAGCACAGGGATCTTCATGGTGTAACTGTGTATGTATGCAAAAAAATATGTTAAAACAATATGTTCACTTTACTGTTAATTATGCATAATCTCACTCTCTAAGATTGTGGTTGGCTCACCCTCAAGTGGCAGCCATTTTGTGATTGGGCCCATTCTTGCAGCAGATTTCTGAAGATACCTGCAGGCTCAAAAAGGTTGGTGACCCCTAGTCTAAGGACACACATATAGGTTGCTTTTTTAGAAATTGTAATTGCTTTATGAAAGTAAATAAATAAGCAGTCCTCAGCTCAGAACTACTTGCAACCTAAAAGTAGACAAAAGAGTAGGAACTGACAGCAGTATACACATAGTGTGCTGTAATTTTAGATGGTAAGCCATTTGAGTTACTAAATTTCCTGTCATCTCTGTGATCTCTCTTCCTACCGGTACACCACTCTTGGCCTGAAAGGTTGTGAATCATACAAAAACCTAGGACCAGCTCAAGGTAGAAAGCACAGATGAAATGGAGTACACTAATGGAAAATAAACAAAAAGTCTCTGGCTTTTTAAACGGGCTTGGACCTCTGAGCCCCAGATCCAGATCAGTAGCTCTGACATGTGCTGTGTGTATGACTTTGGGCACTTCTGCATCTGTAGAACAGAGTTCATAAGTTTTGGTTGCTTTTTGTTTAGGGGGAAGAGATCCGAGAGGCATGGAGCCTCGGGGCATGGATGGCAGAGGCATGGAGCCCAGAGTGATGGATGCCAGGGGCATGGAGCCCAGGGGTATGGAACCCAGGGGCATGGAGCCCAGAGGAATGGAGCCCAGAGGCATGGAGCCCAGAGGCATGGAGTCAAGAGTGATGGATGCCAGGGGCATGGAACCAAGAGGAATGGAGCAAAGAGGAATGGAATCTAGAGGAATGGAACCCCCACGGGGCATGGAACCCCCACGGGGCATGGAACCCCCACGGGGCATGGAGCCCCCAAGGGGCATGGAACCCCCAAGGGGCATGGAGCCTAGAGGAATGGAGCCTCGTGGAATGGAACCAAGGGGCATGGAGCCTCCAAGGGGCATGGACGCGAGAGGCATGGAGCCTAGGGGCATGGACACGAGAGGCATGGAGCCCCCCAGGGGCATGGAGCCCCCCAGGGGCATGGAGCCCAGGGGCATGGAGCCTCGGGGGCCGGGTCCCAACCCACGCAGTCAAATGGCCGGGGGAATCCAAGGCCCCGGGCCTCTTAGCATGGGAGCCAGTGGTCCTCAGGGGCCTAGGCAGGTATGTGCACCTCTTCTTTGCTACTGCAGCCTTTTCATTTAGAGGCACTGAGATATCCAGGATGTGGGGGCTGAAGAGCCACATGGGGCCAGGACATTCGTGTAATAATAATTTTCAAAGGGGAAGGGATTTGTCTCTAGCTACCACCAAAGTTTTTGACTTCTGATGGAGATTGGTGTACATGGTATAAAAGACTTAAGTAGTTGCCCTGTTGCTTGGAAGAGGTTTTAAAGGCAAACTTGTTTGAGGCCAGCCTACCTGCTTGCCAGTCTTCTCATATGGCATCCCCTGGCAGAATGGGTCAATGTCTTGGGTCATTCTGACCATGCCTGGGGAGAGAACTGTGGTGGAGGAGCTAAAAGGGGAAGTGACATCAGCAATTCCAGGCCTCATATCCTCTGCGCTGCTAGCCCCACGGAAGACCTGCCTGGTTAATCTGAACCATTAATAAGTTTGTCTGTTCCAAATTGTGGGCTGGGAAACCAAAAGACTGGGGGAGTGGACAGGAGGAACCCATTCATTTCAAATCTAATGCCACTTCACAGCTGGGCCTTGCGCAGCCACTGAAAGCCTGTGCAGTGGTAGGCTCGAGAGAGCGAGAGTGAAGAACTGAAGACACCTGGGTTTGAATCTTTGCTCAGCCGCAAAGCTCACTTTGGGCCAGCATCAGCCTAACTTACCTTTTAGGGTTGTTATAAAGATAATTGGGATGGGGTGGGGAGAGGAAGTTACTGTGCTGCCCTGAAGCCCTTGGAAGAGGACAAGATCAAAACCCCAACAGGCAAATTGCTGCCAGCAGTGGGACAGCAGGTTACATCCATATATCAGCCCATTAATAACTGGGTCCAAAGCTAAGGTAGCTGGTGGTTTCTTGTGTCATTTGCAGAGACAGGTGTTCATGTTTTCAAATGTGTCTGCATCTCAAATGCAGTGAGAGGGGCCCTCAGTGATAGGGCAGCTGACCTACACACTACCAGTGTTCCCTCTAAGCTGAGTTAGTGTGAGCTAGCTCACAGGTTTTTAGCCTCCAGCTCACAGATTTTTGTCCTAGCTCAGGAAGGATGGCTTCAGGGCAAATTAATTTATGCTGCAGCCAAATCTCTCACAACTTTAAAGTCCCCCAAGGGCACTTCGGTCGGGGAGCCAACACCTCCTGGAAATCCCAGGCCCCAGGGATGTGAAATTTGCTGCCACTAGAGCCAGGGCTTTTTTGGTGGAGGCTCCTACCTGGTGGAAGGAGCTCCCGGAAGAGATCCGGGCCCTGTGGGACCTTGCTCAGTTCCAACAGGGCCTGTAAGACAGAGCTTTTCTGCCAGGCCTATGATTAGTAGCCGCCATTACTACTTCATCATTGCCAGCCATGCGCCATCGCACCACTGTCATCATTAAGTGCAGGGCGGCCCTGGAAGGAGAGGGGATGACAAGCTATCGTTCGGCTGCCGGGGATTACGATCTGCCCCATCTTGTTTTAATATGCTTGTTTTAACAATGCTTGGGTGTTGTTTTATATGTTTTTTTGGTTTTATACTGTTCTAATCTGTTTTAAAGTTGGCATGCATGCCTCGTTGTCACTGCCCTGAGCCTCCGGGGAAGGTGGGATACAAATCCAAATAAATAAATAATAGTAGCTCATAAAGTAGAATTTTTGCTCACAAGACTCCACAGCTTAGAGGGAGCATTAAGTCGCTAACCTGCTCGCCTTCTGTCCGTGGTTTCTCTAGTTGAAGGATTTCAGGTGTTTGGAAAGACCTTCTTTTGTCATAGGGAATATTACTGAGTTAGATGGACTAATGTTTTACCTTGATGTAAGATACCTTCCTGTGTTCATCTCTAACAGGACAGAGGGAAGTGCATTTGAATACATATATTTCTCTTCTTGCCCACAGGTTCCTAATATTGCAGGGACAGCCATGCAAGCCGGAGGCATGCCTGGGACAGGCGTGCAAGCAGCCAGCCAGCCAGGGGGCTTCAGTCCTGGCCAAAACCAGGTAACGCCCCAGGATCATGAAAAGGTAAGTGAAATGAGGCTGGCCAGGGTAAGACCTGGGGTTTTGATGCTGTGGGATGGCGCATCTTTTTGCATCTCATTCAAAGGCCGGAGGAAACATTTGCTCTCAAGGTTGCCAGCGGGTCCCCCATAACATAGTGCAAGCTGTGATAAAGAGGCTGGTTTGGAAATGGCAAGCGCTGTCTCCCAACAGAGTTGTTAAATTGGCATAGCCCAGTGCTTTCAGGCTGCCTTTGTACCTCCCTCTGCAGGGAGGCGGCTGCAGATTGAGGGCATGGCGTGTGACTTGATTGACCAATCCCCTTGACCTGAGCTGGTGCCACAGGAGTGTTATGCCATCTACAGGCAGTCAGAGTTTGTGCTGTCCTACCATTTCATGGTACAAGTATGTAGGACCCCAACAGTTGAGGGAGAAGCATTAGAAGGAAACATTATGCTCCCTTCAGTTAGAGAAGTTTGATAGACGCCAGTAAGAGCATGGCTTCTTCTGTGCTGGCCCCCAGGTTCAGGAATGAGTTTGGTGAAGTGATGCACCTCCCTGATAACTTTCAAGAAATGCAATTTACATATATTTTCAAATTTGCTGAATTCCAGCAGACTAAAGCTGTTGTTCAGATTGTCTGCCTCTTTACAGTAGATAGAAATTGATATGTCTGTTTAGAAGATTTCTGTTGCTTTTGATAAAATTATGCTCGAGACAGCTTGCCATAGAAGAGGTTAAAATGAGACCTAAAACCCCCCAAAAATGCTTCTATTCAAAGGCCTTCTGGCATGAGCAGATGTTTAGCTGATGCCACAAGGCCTGCAAAGAGGACAGTTGCAACTTCTGAGGGAGGGATTTGCAAAGTACCAGGATGGCTTTCAGAAGGCCTCTACAGAGAGCCTCACCAAACATACCCAAAGCAACATGGTTTCCTGCAGCAAAGAGACCTCAGTGTGTGGGCAGGTCTGTTGGATGAAGGCGATCCTTCAGGCGTTTTGAACTCCAAGCACTTAGGATTTCAGAGGTTGCAACCAGCACCTTGTGTTGGACCTAGAAATAACTGAAAGCCATTGTAGTAGGCCCAGAACTGGTGTTAACTATGGCAAACCTCACCTGGCATTCCACCACATTCTGAACAGATCTGCCCTGATACAAGTGACGCATACCGTCCAGTTTCCTACACTACGATACAATTGTTGGGGGGAGAATCTGATACATTTTTATTCATTTCCTTCCTTTATGCCCTGCCTTTCTTCCCAATGGGGATTCAGGGTTGCCTCAAGCATTTCCCCTCTTCTACAGTTTATCGTTACAACAGCCCTGTGAGGTAGATTAGGCTGAGAGTTTGTGACTGGCCCAAGGTTAACCCAGCACACTTTCATGGCAGAGCAAGGATTCGAGAGAGAGGATACGAGGACTGCCTGTTTCATCCAAAGAACAAAGCTCTTAATTTTAAAATGTCTGGCTTTTCCCTTTCTCACTCACTTCTTCCATCTCTCCCCTTAGGCCGCCCTCATCATGCAGGTCCTGCAATTGACTGCAGACCAGATAGCCATGTTGCCTCCCGAGCAAAGGCAGAGCATCCTGATTCTGAAAGAGCAGATCCAGAAGTCCACTGGTGCCCCTTGACAAGCTGCGTTCTTGGGGTAAGAAAACGGAGCGTGCTCCACTGGACTCTGCAGAATAGCATGAAATTGTTAGCTGCTTTATGCTGGAAAGTCTTCTGTGTAATATGCTGAGATTTGCTTTCTGGAGAACCTGGCAATGGGAAGCTCTCAGGTGCAATCACAGGGGAAGCCTCAGTATATATCCTGCTCTCGAAAGACAATTCTTTGGAGTGTCATCCCCAGAGAATTTCTCTTGGCCGTATCCCTAAGTGACACGAACACTGCAAGAACACACCCAGACTCTTGCTCGGCGCCTGGTAATTTCAATGGGGTTTGCACGGGAGAAGATTCCAGGGGGGTTCTGCCTTTTGTGAAACATTTAGCCCAGACCCCAGCTTGTTCCAGAAGCTATGTAGTGTCATATAAATTTACAAACTGCCACAGACATTTAATATATTGGTGCAACAGCAATTACTTTTCTTCTCCAGAGAGCCTACACAAGGCAGCTTAAAAAATGAAATGGCACACAGGTTCCCAGCATTTGTAACTTAGCCAGAGCAGAAGTACAATGGGACACCGAGCAGCTTAAAACAAGTCTCAAAAGCAGTTCAGACTGTTAAAAAGATGGCAAAAAGAGCAGCCCTTAATTAAATGTTTCAGTATTTAAAAAATGTTTTGGCTTGGCACATAAAAGAGAGTAGAGAAGGCAGTAGGCGAGTATCAAGGAGAAGAGCATTCCACAGGCAAGCTGCCACTGCTGAAAAAGACCGGTCTTTGGTCACCATGTGCATCCCGGGCAGGGATTTTGAGGAAGATCTCAGCTGGCCATTGTGGGAGCAGGCAGCCCTTCAGTGTTTCTGTGGAACTTCAGAGGAGAACATGGCTTTGAAGAGGCCAAAGGAAAATCTCTCTTTGATATTGCAGGCACAGAACTGTCCTGAGATGCATACTTGCTAGCACTGGCATAAGACTCCGTGGAGGATCTAGCCAACCCCTGAATCAAGCAAAATAGAATCCTTTGCTTAAACCATCCCCAACAAACTCCTGGGTCTGGTGGCTTGTTTGGTTTTTTGGTGCATGTGTGGTGGTAGTGGGGTATTAAGCAACACTTCCAAGGCAAAGAGGCTGTGTTGTCTCTCTTGGCAGCTGGCTGTAGCGCCCAACTTCTCATGCATGGGAGGTTGTTCCTAAGCTGTCACCTAATTCTACCTCCCTGCACTTTTAAGAATTGCTTCCTGTCTTACCCATGCCAACGAGATTGAACAGCTATGTCCCTTCTTTCAGAAATCCTTCTAAGTATTTGAGACTGGTCACCATATCCTTCTTTAAGGGCTTGTTTTTGTCCAGTGAGGGTGGAGAGTAATGTTTTAACAGTGTCCCCTTTATTCTCCTAGAGTCTGGAAGATCTTTGCAGAAATATCTACAAAATTCATCCCATTGTTGAAGACAGTGCTGAAGGTCCTTTCCTCATCTGAGCCAGAGCAGCAACTGAGCAAAGAGATTTCCCTTCCTCTCCCTCCTCCTCCTACTTGGTTGATTCTTCACTCATTCTATTAAGTTCATTGTGTTTCAAATAAAATTTGCCCTGGATTTAAGTAAACCTCATGGCTTGGTACCAGTCTGCCTTACATTTGTGCCCTGTTCTCATCTCCTGATTTCTCAGGGCCCTTCAAGTGGGTCATTCCTCCTACTAGTCACTCCTAATGTATTCAGTTTAAAAATAACACTGGATTAAAGTTCTCCAGTGCTTGCCACCTTCAGTAAACACCCGTCCAAACTAGATCTTAGAGAACTTCCAGGAAATGAGTCAGGTAGCACACTGATGGACTTCTAGAGGAGGGTTGTTCCACAGCCAATCAGTAGTGGGGGGATGTGACTGAGGAGGGATATTATGGAGACCTAAAATAATCAGTGGTCCAGAGAGTGGTCAGAATCCTCCCAAGTAGTAGAATTCAGAGGCCTCCACTGAGGTTGATTCTAGGGAGACTGAATGCACCCAAAAGGAAGTACTTCCTCACACAATGCATGATTAACTGATGGAGGTCCCTTCCATGGGGTGCCAGCTTAGATGACTTTAAAAAGGGGTTAGACAAATTTCTGGAGAGATGGATCTATGTTTGATAGCTAAAGAGAATCTTCATGATTGGAGGCAGCATTCCTCTGAGTCCCACTAGCTGGGGCCAAGGGGGCAACAGCTGGGGGAGGCTTTTGCTTCCATGCCCTGCCGTGGGCTTTCTGGGTATTGCTCTAGCCAGTATTGGAAACATGGATGCTAGATTAGATGGAACCAGCAGGGCCGCTCTTATATGATGCCACTGCTGTCCTAATGTGGTAGACAGAGGGTCTGATTAGAAGTTTGTCAGTGCTATCAGTACAGCTGTTCCCTTTGCGCAGACACATTTAGGTTGTATACACAGTGGATCGGGAGGAAATTGTGGGCTCATATAGATCACCCATCAAATGTAGAATATCAAATGATTGGTGTTTATGCCTGTAGATCCTTACCAACATATTCTCAGTCTGCACTATCCAACTTGTTATTTTGCAGTGGGAGGGTATGTGACCCAGCCTGTCCCTGTGCTCTGTCATGGCTATGAATGGGTTGTGGTAGTTGTAGCTATTGTTATTATTAATTACAAAGTCTCTGTCCCACCATCAAGGCAGCTAATAATTTAAAACATGCATGATAAAATCACATTTTAAAACCATTAAAATCAACCTCCGATCCAAACACACATCATTAAAACAATCAAAAACAGTTAAAACACATACAAAACAGAGTTATAATTTGTGGCAGGGTATGAGCTTTCGTGAGTCACTGCTCACTTCTTCAGATACCTGAAGCTGTGAAGAAGTAGTGACTCACGGAAGTATCTGAAGAAGCAGTGACTCACAGAAGCTCATACCCTGCCACAAATTTTATTAGTCTTTAAGGTGCTGCTGGTCTTTTACTCCTCTCTACTGCTACAGACAGACTAACACAGCTACCCATCTTGATCAAAACAGAGTTAAAACATCCTTTTATGATTGATGGTTGGGGCATCATCCATTTGACCCATTCTGTTTCAGAACATATTTCTTTTAAAATGTTGAACTTGAAACTGGCCCCAGAATTTAGTTTTCCATGCACGGGCTTCCTCAGAATCTCAGCTTTCATTTTAACAAAACATTTAAGAATCAACAGTAACTAAACACAAGACACCTTTTTAACACACAAGGCTGCTCACAAAGCGATTTACAATTGACATGCACTTTTTTAAAAAGTAAAGAATGGTACATGAGAGATGCCAGCTCTCTAGCAGTAATTGGGTGGGGCATTGTGTGCTGAAGATGGCAGATGCCTGGTCTTGGGCTCCCATCCTCATCCCTCCCCACCAATCACTTTTCAAAGCCTTCACAGCCAACACAAAAGTAAATTATGGGGAAAGCCAGGGGTTCCAAAATCAAAGCAAATAAAACAGACTTGCCTTCGATCACGACCTTCTTCACAACAGGGGAATTGAAATCTAGCAGGACTATGGACCCCACACGCATGTACAGAATGGCGGCGGAGAACAGTGCAGCAGGCAGAAACATCTCTCTAAGACAGATCTATTTGATTCAATGCATAACTTTGAAACTAGAATACTATCGAAACTAATAAAAATAATGGGCCCAATGCTAGAGCAGTTGATAGAAATAAAGGACTCTTTAGCAAGTGTTACCCAAATGGTGGATACGGCCCTCAAATTGGGTATTACTTTTCAAAATGAGTTTTGTCAACACCAGGCTAACTGAGACCCAGATAAAATCTAAAATTATGGACCTGTAATATCACTTGAGACGTAACAATCTCTGATTTAGAAGATTTGTTGAGGGGGTGAAGGTACCACAGACCTCACTATCTATATGGCTTCATGGCTTGTGACTACCCTACAGGTTGAAGACGGACTTGTTTCAATTATAGAACTAGCATAGAGAATGTGCCCTCCAAGAAATGCACCTATTAAGCCTCCTAGGGATATATTAGTCAAATTTATGCACTTCTGCACTAAAGAAAAAAATACTATCAGAGGCAAGAAACAAAAGTCATTTACTGTACCAAGATAAAAAGATCTATGTCTTTCAAGATCTTCCTCTGGAGGCTCTTCAGGGCTGCCGGGACCATAAACCAATTATGAGCATTTTCCTAGAATCAAAGATCAAATATAAATGGGCTTTTCTGTTCAAGTTGGTCGTCGGTCACAAAGGAAAGATGTTACAGGCAACAGACCTGGATTCTGGAGCAACTTTATTGAAAGCACTGAACCTGGAACAAGCACAAGAACTTACAAAGCAACAGCAGATGGATCACCAGAAGAAGAACTCACTTATCTAAAGATGGAGCTGAATTCCAGTAAAACAATTGTTAATGGTCTGTTAGCTTTTCTTCAATAATACTCTATGATTTACTTTTTTGCCTGATCAAGCAAAAAGACTGGCGGGGGGAACATGAGCTTCGTATCCTTCGTCTCCTATTGTGTTTGTGGTTCCTAGATGCGGGGTGCTCATTTTGTTATACTCTGCTACCCTAGGCACATTGCTTTAGGGTTCTGGGACCTAACCTCCTTAGTGGGGTAAGTTGTTTTGTTTTAAATAGCTAATGTTTGTTTTTGGGATGACAGGGTTTGGAAGGAGTTTAGTTTTTAAAGCAGACAAGGCATTGTACTATAAAAACAAAGATTACCTTTTCAAAGGTTAAGGTAGAGTTCTATTGCCTGTTGAATCAAGAGTTTATGTCCTTGTTTCTTTACTTTTTATATGCAAAGACTCTTTATCCACTAGTGCTATTTATATACCATGGCAGATAATATTAAGATCTTGACAGTGAACTGTAGAGGTTTGAATAATAAAATCAAAGCTAAGTGAATTACTTCATCAATAATTTAAACTATGTCCTATTATACTATTCCTTCAAGAAACACACTTGACCTCCAAATCCAAGTAGATACTAAAAACAAAATGGTTTTCACAACAGTTTCGGGCCCCGGTAATTCAGAGTCTAGAGGAACAGCTATTTTACTAATAGATTTTTGTTTGAAGCATCAGAAGCTGACCCAGCAAGTCAGTACATTTTTGTTAAAGGAGCACTTAATAAGGACAAGTTAACTATAGCATCTATTTATGCCCCAACACTAACCTGCTTCAATTCTTGAATTAAACTTTGACTAAACTCGAGATTTTTAGGGAGGGAGAACTTCTTATTGGGGAGGGGGGTTCAATTATATAATGGATTTTAGACTAGACAGATTCTCCTCAAATCTTTAACATAAAGCAGTTACACAAATCTTTTTAGGATATTGGATAAATTTCATCTACAAGGTGTTTGGTCCCTACTCAACCTAGGGGAACGGGATTATACTGTTTCTCTGCTTGTCATGAAGTTACCTGCATTGACTACATTTTGTAATCCAAACGTCTGTTTAATAAAATAATCACTTCTGATATTGGCCTTAAATTATGGTCTGACCATGCCTGGGTGGAATGCACATTATTAAATAAAGAGAAAACAGAAGAACATTTTAATTGGGTGCTTAATAAATCTTTATATTGGAAAGCAATACATCCAACGAGATTTAGCTAGAAATCCATAATCATTTAAAGAGTTCCTCAGGTGTTGCTTTGGGATGTCATGAAATCCATGGTCAGAGGCCAGATCATTTCTTTGGCTTCAGCCTATTTTTAAAAAAGAAGTATTTGAAATTGGAGCTACTAAATACAGTTAAGAAACTGGAAACGGAGATGAGCACCGCAACCCTAGAGTCGGATTCGACTGGCTTTCGAGCAAGGGAACCTTTACCTTTACCTTTTAATAGTAAGAAAATTTATAATAAATTGATAAATGAATGGAAGAAACTAGAAGCTCTGGAGACTTTTAAAATTAAAAAATATATATTTTTGGAACAAAGCTATTGGCACAACAACCATAAAGCTTTACGTCTACTACTCCAAGGGCAAATTATGTTCTGATTCCAAAGAAGTATTACAATCTTTTACTAATTACTTCAAAGAACTCTACTCTTCACAGGTACCACAAGAAAAATTAATAAATCAATATCTGGCAACTACAAAATTAAGCAAAAATCTTGCACCAGGACATAAAGAATTCATGGAGCAACCCATTTCCCCACAAGAGATTATAGGCATTGTTAAAAATCTAAAGAATATCAAGACACCAGGGAGAAATGGATTCCCTGTGGAATTATATAAAAAATGTATTTCTCATCTTGCAGGTCCACTTGCTGTAACATGTAATAATGTTTTGCAGCATGGCAAAATACCACCTACTTGGTTGGATGCGGACATAATAGTGCTACCCAAAAAGGATAGGGACCTCATATGTCCTGAGTCTTATTGCCCCATCTTGTTATTAAATCAGGATGCAATTTTTTTTACCAGTGTATTGGCAAAAATTCTTAATACAATTATTTTAGATTACATTTATTTAGATCAAACTGGATTCATCCCATCTAGGAATATAACAGATAAAGTAGGAGGACCCTCAACATAATTAACTATGCTAAAACTAATCAGCCATTTTAGCCCTGATCATAGAAAAGGCTTTTGATAGCCTGGAAACCAGATATCTGAAATCATTATTAAAAGTTTTGGACTTTGGTAACAATTTTTTAAATACAATCCAGGCAATCTATAGTGCATCAAAGGCCCAAATAAAAGTTAATGGCATTATATCAGAAGATATATACCTTTCCAGAAGCACTAATCAGGGATGTCCACTTTTGCCCCTTTTGTTTGCTATTGCTATGAGCCATTAGTAGAAGAAATTAGACATAATTTGAATATCAAAGGGATTAAGATTAGAAATAAGGAATACAAACTTAGTCTTCTTGCAGATAACTTGGTTTTATACTCCACTGAATTAAAAACATCACTATATGCTATAGTTTTTACCTTAAATAATTTTGGCGAGGTTTCAGGCTTAAAAGTCAATAACACTAAATCAAGACTTTATCCTATAAATCTCACCACAGATTTTGTATCCTGTTTAAAAACTAATTTTAAATATAGATGGAGAGAATTAAAGTCCCTATAGACATAAATAACACCTTGAACCACAGTTTTGGAGATTTGAACCAATCATCAATTAAAGTACTTAAAAATGGAATAACCTAACACTATCTTGGATAGAAAGAATTAATATAATTAAAATGATAATCTTTCCATGTTACTTATTCAGAGCTTTACCATTCCCAAAGTTATCAAAGAGTGGCAGAACAATTTAAATAATTTTATTTGGTCTTATAAACACCCAGAATCAGCTTCTATATCTTAAGACAACCTTCTAAATCAGGTGGCCAAGGTATACCAAATTTACAATTATATTATGAGGCCTATCAGTTAAAGAACCCGGTAATGCTATTAAACCCAAACCTTTCTTGGTTTAGATGCAGACTGAGTAAAATTATATAAACTCTTACACATTCCAGGATATCATTTGGAATAAACATGATTTTACTCAGCAGAATAACTTTTTAAACAATATCATTTGTATCTGGGACTCCAAAAGACCAATTTTAGCCCCAAGTATATCCCCTTTATCTTCTTTTCTGGGCTAGAAATGGTTTGACCCAGAGAGAAACCCACGTGCTTTTAAAAAATGGAGAGCTAAGAATTCAACCCATCTTATGGATATCACTAAAAATGGTTTAATTCTTGAGAAAATCAAAACAGAAAAGAAACTTAACATCATTATTCCATGGTTCCAATATTTACAATTGCAAAATCTAATCAACAGTCATGAAATTAAAAAAGGATTTACAAGACCTCTCACTGATTTTGAATGTCATCAAAAACGATACAGGCAATCATAAAAATATAATATCTAAACTTTATCAATTTTACTTTCAGCATAAAATCAGTATCATGTTTATCAAAATTGTTGGCATGCAGACTGAGGAATATCACATCATCACAATGGTGAAAACATTTGGCAGTCTTATGTATTACAGTCCAACGTAATAAACATTAAGCTTCTGGGGAAATTGGGATATCCAAGCAATTTGGAAAAATGTAATAGCAATCCTACTTGCAGTGGCCAAAACTCAACTAGCCTCCAGTTGGAAGAATAAAACCCTGCCAACATTAATTCAGTGGTATAAGAAAATTTGGTAACATCTAATCATGGATAAGATATCCGGAAATATTTTCTTAATGGAAGCACATCACTTTCATTCTAATTTCTTGGAAAAACTGATTCCTTTTTTGGAATACGTAGTAGAGGAGAAATCATCTGTAGTTTCTATCCCAGATAGTTATATTTTCATAGCACTATTTGAAAAATTTTAGCACTTGACCTTTCAATCCACTGTCTTTCCCTCTGAGGAAAGGCCTTCCCTTGGCTTTGTATGTTTATTGTGCCTATATCATATCTAACGGAATATGTACGTATATACATGTAACATGTAACCCATTACTTTAAAATCTTGTGATTATTGATAGTCATGTCTTATCTTTGTAAAGTTGTTCCTTTGTATTTGTAGTTGAAATTTATAAATAAGTATATTAAAAAGTATATTTAAAAAACTTAGCAGCAAAATACATTTTTTCATATTGTCACAGAGGCTGGTTCTGGGCAGATTAAGGGTGAAAGGCATGGACTGTATAGTGCAGTATTTGCAGGATAACAACCCATGCTTTTGATGGTGTCTTGTTAAAATACATTTAACGGACTTTGTTATTCGGAAGTATATTCTCCAAAAAGCAAGAGTGTTGCAGAACCTGATGCTGATGTGGTATCTGATTTACACCACAAACCCCCTTGTCTTTTGCATAGAATTGGAACTGACTCATATCTTCTACCAAAATTGGGAACTTTGACACTGAAAGCACAATCCAAGCCGAGGAGGAGAATGTGGTTTTAATTTCCAGTTCCTGCCACCTTAGCAGTAGTAGTCCTAATTCAGTTTGAGAAGCAGTTCAGTCTATGGCTTATTGCAAAGCACTCTAGCTGGAAACCGTCCCCCCAGTGCTCTAGAAGTTCTCTTTATTGAAGTAGAACTGGACCTTCCTAGGGTCCAGGCTGGAGTGTTGATGGCAGCACCTTTGCAGAGATTTAGCCAGTGGGCCTGGTCCACACAGGAAAACACCCACCACAGACCTGCAAAAACCAAGGGAGGAGCTTCAGCGAAAAACAAGCCCTGTGACTTAAAAAGGAGAGGAGAGTGAAGAAATTAATTTATGGATAGGCTTTGCATACACTGCTTTAGAAGCAAGCAAGCAGTTCTGTATCAGAAAGGACAATCTGCTGTAATTAGAATACATTATGCAAAGTGAGAAAGCACACATTGGTTACTTTGCATAGTTGTTACTAATGGGGAGGAACAAAAACTATATAAGATGCTGTAGCCCTGCCCCTGGAAAGCTGCCTCTCCTACCACCACCTCACCATCACAGCCCCTAAAGACATCCCTGCTAGGCAAATATCAAGTTATAGCTACACCACAAATGTAAGACTTGATTCTCCCTTCCCAGGGAACGGTAGTTTTGAAAGTGGAGATAGGGTTCCCAAAGAATTCACAGCCCCTTCACCAAACTAAAACCATCACATTTAAACTTGAATGAAACAGGTATGTTTGTGGCATAGATTTACTCTTTAGGACCTCAGCAGTTTCAAATCAGTGATCAGGGCAAGGACTTCAGAAGAGTCTGTCATTCAGTAGAAGAGTTCCTGCTTTGCACATGGAAAATCTCTGTGCTTTTAAATGTCTCTGGCAGGAAGACAGGGAAAATCCTCCTTAGGCCACAGAGAATCACAGCTAGTCAGAGCAGACAATCCAGCTGCTTCATTATGCATCTGCACAACTCCTTCTCCAGGCCAGGCAAAGTAGAATGTTATGCAAATGTGTGCATTTTGCATCATTTATGAAGAGCACAGAACCTGGGGTTGCCTTGGTTTTCTCATTTATTTACGTTATTGATATCCCATCTTTCTCCCTAATGGGGGACACAAAGTGGCTTATATTGTTCTCTCCTCTGGGACCGTTACTGTTAGCACAGAGCCCAAGGCTCAGCGGAGCCCAGAAATGGACAATCCACCATTAGCTCCACCAGCCTGGTGCCCAGGACAGCAAGGACTCACTTGGGGTGTGCAGCTGCCACTGCTGAAAATTCATTGCTCCACATTGGCCTTCCAAAGGATGTTTTCTGCCTCAGGCCTGTCACCACATCCGTGGCTTTGTCAACGTTGAGCGCTGCATGACCAACCTGGATTCTCAGCAAAGAGAGAGAGCTGAAGTGAGTCGGATGCCACAACAGCGCTTCACGCATTCCAAACAACTGGCTAAGACTGGCTTTTCAGATGCTAGAGCCTGCTGAACTCCATAGCCGATGCTTGTCATAATAAGCTAGTTTGTGACTTAGGATGTAACAAGTTTGGGGGGAATGTAAGCTTAGCTGTGTGCATTCTGTAATTTTGCTGTTAAAGTGCAGAAACTGGTACTGACTGCAAAATTCAGCATCCTAGAAATCTCAGGGTGGGATGAACATGTGTGTGCCTACAAGAGACCAATGTCAGTTTTTCCTTGGGAGGTGATTTTGAGAGGCAAAAGACTGGTGAGAGAAGAGGGGCGCAAAACCCTTTTCCAGCCCATCAATTCCCCACTCCAAATGCCCCCTGCTCCCTGCCCCCTCCTAGAGGCTTGTTTAACCTTGAAATACACATCTGGGCAGAGGAAAAAGTGATCTGGAGAGGAGAAAAGGTAAGCAGGGAAAGGGCTGGGCAAGTCCCTCTTTCCTTCCGCCACTTCTCCACTCAGAATCACCCCTTCCGAAGTGGATATATTTAATGTGTGTGTGTTAAGTGGCATCAAGTCACTGAGGGCCCTCATGGCTTCCTTGGCTGAGTCAGGTTTTTTAATATTCAAAGCAATGGTTGGATTTACGAGGGTATGCAATAATGCGCCATTACATCTTCTGCTTTCATTTGTGCTTTAGGAACTATTTTAATCATTAATGGTGTGGAAATGGTGTTTGGTGAGGGTTCAGGCTGCCATAAAGTGGGGAGGGGAGATGGATCACTGACGGGTGTTTGTACTTTCGATTCTCGCTAATTTGTCCTGGCTCCCTACCTGTATGTTTTATGTACCTGACCTTGGAGGCCTGGGTGCCTAGCCAAACCACATTCCTTGGAGACTTTCCCACCTCCACAGTCCTTTACTTCTGGCGAGCTCATTTTGGCACCTTGATTGGCCACGGACTATTGGGGTGCCCCCTTTGAACTCTGTATATCTTCCTTTCCCGCGCTTTCCCCTTAGTCTTAGCACGAAACCTGAATGTAGCCATTCTGGCAATACTGTACCAATAAAGCTCTTACTTCACCAGAAGCGAGTGGTTGGTTCTGATTGTTGCAGGAGACTGACACAAGGGCAGCATGAACTATGAAAGCTACAAAAGGATGAGTTTCCTTTCTTTGGGGCACCCATCCGATTTCAAAAATTTGGGAGAGTGGCAAACAGGTCTCATCACTCCTGCCAGTTAAAAAGAGGGAGCTTCACATGGACTGGCTCTGCGACTCACCATACTGCTGCTCCAGCCGGTGAGAAAAAGGTGGTAGCTCAAGAAACCTGCTCTGCCAGAGCTCTCCATCTCTTGTTCCAGGGAAGCCAGCAGGTTCTTGAACCAACCAAAGGACCCAGTTTCACGGCAGATCCAGTAGAAGTAAATCTGGGGATCCATAAACACAAAGAGAGATGCTGAATTGGAGGCGGATAAGAAGTTTGAAGAGACATGAAAACACGACAGGGTCATAGTTGCTTTACTTGGTACGTCCTGATATCTTTTGCCTCACCATTCAGCTTTGGTCAAACAGGCATTGCAGGTTTTGGAAGCACTACAGAAACCTGCAAATCCTGTTTCACCAAAGATGCTAAGCAGGATGAGCACAGCAATGAGGTTCCTCTTACAGCATTATCAGCTCTCTGAAAAGCAGTCATCAGTCCCTAGTGTAAGACTGCAGAGTGCTCTAGGGTCTTTGCTCAGTGCAGCTCAGAAACTGGCATTCTCTTGTGATCAGGATAAGAGGAGACAGGTCTCAGAGTAATGTAGCAGCCTCACCTTCACCCTAAGTTACCTTTTTGGTTTTGAGCTTCTGATCAGCATGCTGGAGCTTGTACCAAATAGATTTCAGCACCGAGGCAAAGGGGGTCACTCCAATCCCTGCCCCCACCAACATGGCCACCTCATACTGGAACACATCCTCACTGGCCGTGCCAAAGGGGCCGTCCACCTTGATCCTGAAAAGATGGGAAGAGCTGTGAGCCAGTTGCCTTCTCTGCTCCATTGACAGTCACATGAAATACCAAGTCAGACCACCATAAAACACTCGACTATTAAAAAAAAATCTTAATTCCACAATTGGAATATTTGAGGGAATTTCCATATTAAAGTGGTTAAAGAGATGTTAATCATGCAATCTTGACTGAACTAATTCTTCAGTGAATTTTTTAAAACATTTTTTAATTGTTAAACTTCAATAGCAGCTTTTCATTAAAATATTAGCCATATACAGTCTTGCATTATGTCATTGATTATTCTTACCAATTTTCTACTCTATATGGATTGGTTGACTTGTTTACACAAATTATTCTGTTATAAAGTTGGAGTATTGATCAATGTAACGTCAATAAAGTATAGTAACAGTCTGGCAATATAATATTGTTAAATGATTGCGTATTAGGGTATTTTTCCAAAAAGGGAAGCCATTTATCAAAAATAACATAATTCCCTTATCTAAAATAAAATAATCCCACAATTTAACGTACCATTGTTGCACCAGTGGGAATTCTTCACTGAATTAATTTAATGCATACCTATGCATTCAATTGAAACAATACGTCTAAAGAAGAAAGCAATTTGTGTTTGGATTATGCATGCTCATATCATGTAAGACATCCCAGCATCCCCTCAAGAGCTGAATCCAGACTAAATTTGCCACTCATTGGTGCGATCAGATGGCGTGCTGGGAGTGGTTTAAATTGCTCCAGTCCCGAAGCGTTTTTTTTTTAATCTGAAGAATCGCGATCACACTTACCTCCTTGTTCCGGATCGCTGCGCAACCACATTGCAACCACGCGAGAGCATGCATCGGTGGGTTTTTTTCCCCTCTCAGTTTGGGCATGCACACAGGCAGCCATCTGTAGAATTAAAATTTTCGCACGTGCGCAGAACAGCGATTTCCACTTCAACCCAACTGCTGTTAACACTTCCCTTTAAACTTTAACCCCAAAACTGGCCTCCATGAGATCCTGAACTCATCTAACCAACAAAACCAGGCACCGTTTAAACATTGTTTTTAATAACATGGGAGCCAGAAAGCGAGGGCTGGGTACAGTGCGTAGATGTGGGGTGTGTGAACAAGGATATAAAATCCGTTACTGTAGCGTGCCGAAAGCGGACTAAACAGGCCGTCTGATTTCTGCCAATTCCCCCTGCCTGCTGCAGACCTCTGATTTGCCCTTTGTGCCATCCTAAAGTCTCCTGTTCCCCAGGAAACAGCATTTCAGGGAGGCTGATGAGCTGAAACGGGAGGGAGAGAGGCTGGAAACTTCTGTTCCACTTCTGTGCCTTCTGTTAGCGGAAAACTTAGTCTGGATACGGCCCTATGTGAGAGGGGGGATGCCACTCAGTTTTTATAAGGTTTTTGTAACAAGATCATTTTGAACAATTAGCTGCCCAGTTTGGGGCACCTTCGTAGGTTTTTAACAGAGTAATCTAACCGAATAATTTGTGAAACATTGCATATTTGCTGTTTTTACATATTTTTCCTGTTAAATTATTTTGCTTTGAATGTGTGCTTTATCGTCTGGCCCTCAGAAAGCACAAGGAGCTATGCCGAATATTAAAGCCCCCATATTTTACTACTGCTGATGCTGTTCAATTACATTTCTGGTTCTGAGATCTCCCCATGGCCTACCATCACATATTCAGTGCCTGTTGTAATGCTTCTGCTTCTGCTCACCTGGGTATCTTTGGAGTTTGCTGCTCAAAGGTATCGATTAGAGACTCTGTCCAGTCGCCTGCCGCCCGGATGTGGACAGAGAAGTCCTCCTCCTCTGGTGCAGATGTGAGGGTGAACGGATGCCATTCCCAGTGGGAGATGGAGGGGCAGTTCAGGAAAACATACTGCCCTGCTTCCATGCTGAAACCCTTCATGCGCATCTGCAGCTCAAGCACTTTCGCGGGGTGCTTGACAACCTAAAGACAAAAGCCTGACCGTGACAACTTCCCAGTTAGATTTGGGGGGTTTATCCTAACATCGGTTCCCATCGCACAAGCCAGCAGCATGGTACCCCTCGCCTTCATCATAAGGGCGCATGCTGGGTCTTTTTCAGACAAGATGGAAGGGAAAACAGAGTAAGACAATATTCATCTTTTCTATTTCTTTTTTCTCGTCCTTTTTTTTAAAAAAAAAAAAGCCACAAGGTAGCTCCTTACCACACTACACATGCCAAACTACACAAAAACTTAGTTCCCAGTGCTTCTGTTTCCCTGCTGTGCGTAAGAACAGAGTTGCTATGGACAAATCAGCTTTGGAGTAACTGTTGAAAGCTAGTTTTGAGAGCCATTGTCTGACAGAGAATCCCCAACTTTCCCTTAACTGGGGCTTCTCAGCAGCAGCTGAGAAGAAGGGGACGGCAAAGGATGAGATGGTTAGGCAGAGTCATCGATGCAATGAACATGAAATTGAACAAACTTCAGAGGACAGCGGAAGACAGGAGGGCCTGGCGTGATCTGGTCCATGGGGTCGCGAAGAGTCGGACTCGACTGTGCGACTGAACAACAAGCAGCAGCTAGGCAGGAGTTTCTCAACATGCGTAGATTACCCTCAACAAACACATAATCCCAGAAAAACATAATGGAACTGGGACCAGGGGCAAACTGTAAGGACCCTGCCCCCTCCTCCAGCTGAGACCCCCTTGGTTATTGGGGTCCCCCTCTTATTTTGGACTTAGTTGTTTTAATAGACACTCCCTTTTAGAGCCTCAGTGCCAGAGGACCTGAAACTTGGGAGTCTCGTAAAGGCACCTGGGTTCAGCCATGACATTGGGAAAGCCCGGGAAAGCCCAGGAGAGGAAAGGTGTGCTGGAGTTGTGCAACCTCTCCCAGCTCAAGTGGCATATTTATTCTCAAGAACAAAAAACCTTTCAGTATTGAGCTCCAGGATATGCCTTATACAATCATATCCCTTGCTCCAAGGGCTATTTCATCAAGGCAATGTGAACCATTTCCAGCCATAGACAGTAGGGCAACCCTGAAGTATCACTAATCCAATCCAGCTATTGATAAAGGCAACCTAACATCTGAATCACTCTGGATGGGCCATCAGGAGGACATCATTCATGCTAAAATTGCCCAGCGATCACCCCACCTTGGAATGTCAGGTATTTTCCTACTAATCTTCCCATCGGAGTTTGTCACCAGTTACCTTCAAACTGCCCAGTTTGATTAAAACTTCACATCTTGGACCAATCATGGTCCTGGGAAAGTGGGTTCCCATATTTATCTATGGGACCCTTCCCCATAAAAGGACCATCCCAAATCAGTGTGCCAGGTCTTCCCACTACCTGAACACCCCTGCAACTGCGTTGTAGACTCCTTCCCCCACCCCCGTCCCGTTGCTCTGCTCTTTGGACCTCAGCTGTGCTTGCCCCCAGACCTCTCCAGACATCAAACCCAGGATTTCAGGTCATATGTCCCTTCCCTAAAACTTCCCAGTTTCCTCCCTCATACCATTTATAAGTGTGCCGTCCGGGGGGGGTGCATCTGTGGTGTCTTAGGAAATAAGTTCTCAGGTGCCTAGTGTAGATTCTTCATATTTTTACTTCTTTTATTTTATTTTGTATACAACAAAGCTATTTGTTTGTGTCTAAAATCATTCTGTCTCAGTCTTGTTCTTCGTAATTTTATTGTTGGATACTCCTATCAAGATCCACCCTAGTACACATTGACCAAGGTCCTACTTGAACTGGACAAAAGAAGTCACTGAGTCCCATCTCTTGCTTTGGGGTGAAACAAAAGGAGACACTTTTCCAGATTTCCATGCGCTACAGCCGAAGTACCAGAACAGAATCCCCAAGGCAGCCTTCAGGAATGTATCCCACCCAAAAAACACTGAGCTTGGGAGGCAGCATCAACACTTACCTTGGTGACGGCCACTTCTTGACAGGAACGCCAAAACCGCAAGACTCGTTCGAAGGCATAGAGAATCAGAGGGGCCAAAACCCATTTCCAGGACTTCAAAGAAAGAACAAAGTCATTATCTATGCTAAAGGGACAGTCACAATTAAGACTTTTCTCACTGTTTGTACAACCCGCCTCTCTCCATAATCCCAGTACTTCCCTCATACTGGGCTCCCCTGATCAGGTCCCACCCATTCCTCAACAAGCGCTTCCAGTTGTGGATGAAATTGGAATTAGGATTGTTAGAATAAACAAGGAGCACGATTATTCTAAAAACTATTTGAAGATGACTTGATATTTAATTTCTAGAGGCAGAGCCACTTTTGAAGGGCCATTTTCCTGTGGGAGGAATGACTGCAATTCTGCAAGTATCCCTGTGAAAATCAGCTGGTATGTAAATGTACAGTGAAAAGCGATGATGCAGATGTGGAATCCTGCAAAGCTGGAAAGGCCTCAAAAGAAAAGAAGCAGCAGCAGAGGAGAAGAGATTGGATTTATACCCTGCCCTTCACTACCCAAAGGAGTCTCAGAGCCACTTACAAACTCCTTTCCCTTCCCCTCCCCACAACAGGCACCCTGTGAGGTAGGTGGGGCTGAGAGAGTTCTTAACAGAAACTGCTCTTTTTCCAGAACAGCTGTGCCAGAACTATGGCTTGCCCAAGGTCATCCAGCCAGGTGCAAGTGGAGGAGTGGGGAATCAAACCCGGTTCTCCCATGCACTTAACCACTACACCTAACTACCACATAGACCAAAAACTCCATTAATTACTAGAGCAAACAAGGCTATCCCTTAAACCCTCGGATTCCAGAATCTGAAGTAAATTCAGTTTTTCCCAGTAGTGTTAAATGTAACTCTTGAAAACACTCTATGTACTATTTTTAAAAAAAAAAATGAAAACAAAAGGTTCTGATAGACTCTAACCACATAACTCAAGCTCCTTTGCTAAAAGAACTGAGTCTAAATGTCTCCGGAATGTACTGGACAAAAGGAAGCACAGGTGGGCCTATGTTTTTAGCCTAGTCAGGAGAACGGTGGGTTCATATTCTTACTTCTGCAGGGATACTCCCAAACTCGGGCTCTTTGCAGTGGTGAGGGCTGCTCCCTTGATCCCACTCTGTATAGTTGTGTGCGCATTCCTTTGGATTATTCTCCTTCAAGCTGTCTGCTGTTTGCCCACGGACAACACCTCTGGAAAAAGAAGAAAACCATCAGAGCTGCTCTTTGCAACCCTTCTCGAAGGAAAATGAGATGATGAAAAGCTCAACAGTGGGGAGGGACAATCCTCAATGGGGTAATAAATATGGACCACCTCAAACCTCTCTATATCTTCAGCTCTTCCGAGAGGGGCTGTGGCTCAGTTGGTAGAGCATCGGCTTTGCATGCAAGAAGTCCCAGGATCGATCCCTGGCCCATTCCACACACACACATCTTACTGCAGATTTTCAGAGCAGCAAGCCTTTCATCTTGACTTTGGATGCTGGGCCCGTCTTACGTACCATTCTTTTTCCTCTGCGTATTTATTTATTTATTTGGATTTGTACCCTGCCCTCCCCGCCATAGCAGGCTCAGGGTGGCTCACATAACAATAAATTTATACATCTAAAAACAGTCTTTTGCACAGTTCATAAACAACTCATTAAAGCCAATTTACAATGTATTACAGTGCTAGCAGTTGACTTAGAATATCAAGATGGCCTCATACGTTCTGTAATTTCACTTGGTATCAGCTCATTGGTCATTCTCAATTTCGGTCGGCGGGCACGGGCTATCAGTAATAGGCCAGGCACCAGGCTTCAGTTGTTGCTAGTGATGGAAGTGGTGGCGGCTCCTAGTTGAAAGCCTGGTGGAAGAGCTCCATCTTGCAGGCCCTGCAGAACTACAAAAGGTCCTGCAGGGCCCTGATCTCCTCCGGGAGCTCATTCCACCAGTGTGGAGCTCTGGCCCTGGTTGCAGCTAGCCTGGTGTCCTTGGGACTTGGCAGGACCAATCATTTTTGTGACCCTGACCGACGTGCTCTCTGGGGTATATATGGGGAAAGGCGGTCCCTCAGGTATGTCATACCCTGGCCATATAGGGCTTTAAAGGTCAAAACCAGCACCTTGAAGTGAATCCAGTATGATATTGGCAACCAGTGCAATGCCTTTAGCACAGGTTAGAGACCCATCAACAGCCTGGCCACTGCATTTTGCACCAGCTGCAGCTTCCGGAGTTACAACAAGGGCAGCCCCATGCAGAGAGCATTGCAGTAGTCTAACCTCGAGGTGACCATTGCTTGGATCACTGTTGACAGCTACAATAAAAAAGCCACACTTTTCTAAATTGGGGTGGAATGTTGTTTGTGATGTGAGGAGGGGTATCCAAAGGTTTTTTAAAAAATTATGCAATTGCCCTATCACAGCTGCACAGTAGTGTCCAGCAAGCAGCTTCCATTTAAATCCTCGTGGTTCAGGTTTTGCACATGCATTTTAGCATTAGTTTGTTGAACAAAAGGGAACAGAAGGGAATGCAGGCAAAGGGAGGAAACCCAATGTTGAAATCGACAAGACTTTTTTGAAACTGACAAATCACTGGGAAGCCCATTTTCCATATTGTGGAGCTCTAGGGGATTCTATCAGCCACTGTGAAAAATGGAAGTCACGAAATCTCATAATATGGGGGAACATGTTGAGTGTACAGAGTGCATGGTAGAACCCACTGACAGTGGCACTGCAAACTGTGATTGTTGGCAACATGAGAGGAAAATGGAGTTTCTACACCGGTGAAGGGGGAGGATGTCAGAAGGTGCGGAGTGGGCAGAATGACTTCAATGTGGATGGCTAGTGACCTTTGAGGGGTAGCAAAAGGGAAAGGGGGAAATCTGAGGGAATCCGTACACTTTTGAATTACCTTTGGCTTGGAAGCAAAACAAGGGGCAATTGGCACAGAAACACTCTCAGAAAACCCGGGGAAACAGCAACCAGAAAGCAAACTGAACACTGGAGGAAGGAAAATCAATGCAGAACAACAAAGAAAACCCAACAGACATGCATGGTGAAAGTAAGGGAAAACACCCATGCATAATAGGCCCCTGGCACTTCCAATAAAAAAGGATCACCTCAGCAATGATGTGAAAGGTTTCTGTCCTGGAGAGATGCTACCAGTCTGAGTAGACAATATTATTATTATTATTATTATTATTACTACTACTACTACTATTATTATTATTACTATTACTATTACTATTACTATTATTCTGACTTTAATGAACCAATGGTCTGACTCAGTAGAAGGCAGCTTCATGTGTTCTCCCTCCCTCATCCCCATTGCCTTAGAACACCTCTCTGTTGTTTGTGGTGACTTCAGTACTGCAGTAAAGCTCTTGTGTTTCTTTACATGATTGTGCGTTCATCTCCAGAAGCAGATGCAGAAAGAAATATGGAAGCCAAGGCTCCAGCTACTCTAAGTGGCCAGGTGCACATAGGACAGGCAGCTGAGTTTCTCTGAGTTAGCCTTACGCAATGCCGTGGATGACGAGGCCTGCAAAATAGACGACGAAGAGGTGATGGGTGTACCAGAAGACCTCAAAGTAGTTCCGGCGGATGAACTTCACGGAAGAGGTTACCATAAGGATCAAAGCCAAGGTGATTATCACGCCGGTTAAACCTGGAATGGTGGTGAATGCCACGTGCAACGGTGTCTGCAAGTGGGAGAAAAGGAGAACCAGCTGATGTTACACAAAGGCCACCCTAAGCAAAGTCCCAGAGGACGAGGACTTATACACAAAACTTACGGACTTTCAAAAGGCTTTTGACAAGGTACCTCACCAAAGACTCCTGAGTAAACTTAGCAGCCATGCAATAGGAGGACAGGCTCTCTTACTGATTAAAAAGTGGTTAAATGACAGGAAGCAATGAGTAGGAATAAATGGGGGGAAGTAAGCAGTGGGGTCCCACAAGGATCGGTATTGGGGCCAATACTATTTTATTTATTTGTTCATAAATGATCTGGGAACTAAAGGTGAATAATGTAGTGGCTAAGTTTGCAGATGACAGAAAATTATTCAGGCTGATGAAAACCAAGGCTGACTGTGAAGAGCTCCAAGAGGACCTCCATAAACTGGGTAAGTGGGTGACAAGGTGGCCAATGAAGCTTAATGTTGGTAAGTATAAGGTGATCAGTGTTCCCTCTAAGCTGAGTTAGTGTGAGCTAGCTCACAGGTTTTTAGCCTCCAGCTCACACATTTTTGTCTTAGCTCAGGAAGGATGGCTCCAGAGCAACCTAATTTATGCAGTAGCCAAATCTCTCACAACTTTAATGCCAGTAGCTCACAAACAATGCTCCCTCTAAGCTGTGGAGTCTTGTGAGCAAAAATTCTACTTTGTGAGCTACCAGCATTAAAGTTGTGAGTGAGTTAGCAATTTGGCCACTGCATAAGTTATTGTAAAGCAACAAAGAACTGTGAACATCACGCTAACGTAATGTTTATCTAAGTGACCTGGTTTGAGTACATGAAATTAGCATACAAATAAGTACAAATTACAGGTTGCTTGTTCTTAAACAGAATAGATGTTGTTTGACATTTTGTTCTAAAACAAAGTAGATGTTGTTTGGCATTAACGGTGGTCTCCGAAATGATCTACCGTTTCGATTTCTCTCTTTTTCTGAACGAAGACAAAAACTTACAAACAACTTGTCTTGAGTCAATTTCTTGTTCCGTGTTTCAGCAGCATAAATATTTGTAGTTATCCCAGCTTCATGGTGACAAAGTTTACAGACAGATTTCCAAGTGGGCAAAATACAGCAGTATTTTGAATGAACATGTGCAAATTGCCATCTGCCTCTACAGTGTCACATAGTAAAATAATATAACAGGGGTAAGAATTTATAGACATCCAAGAAGATTTCTTCTCTGCCTTACACTAAAGCGGATTGTTATTCTATGGCGCTCCAATGCAGCTGGTCAAGATCTCAGGCAATGTGCCCTGACCTGGATGGCCCAGGCAAGCCCGATCTCATCAGATCTCGGAAGCTAAGCAGGGTCAACCCAGGCAAGTACTTGGAAGGGAGACCTCCTTGGAATACCAGAGGCAGGAGGCGGGGGCAGGCTTTATCCAGCCACCTCTTTGAATACCCTCCAGGCCCCCAGTAGGGGTCAGTCACCAGAGGTCGCCATGACTTCCAGATGCACACACAGTCAGGCATAGCCTCTTCCTTGCTACAGGACATCCTTTAATAGGAGACACAAGGGATTGGGACCTTCTGGATGCCAAAGCACATGCTCTGCTCATGGGCTATGGGCCCTCCCAGTGCCTGAGCACTGGCAAATCTCATTTCAGAAAATCCCTGCTAATGACCAAGGTTGGTCTGGCACTCACTGTAGTGTTGGAATGGATGGGGTTCAGCCACGGCCCATCATCCTGGTGCAGTTCAGAGAGGACGGAAGCCAGGCTGTTATCTGTTGCTTGCTGGGCGTCGTTGTACCACTCAAAGTTGCACAGGTGAGCAATGATGTGAATAGCTGGGGGTACAAGGCAGAACTGAGCCAATTCCCTGCAAGCACCCAGCCTCAACAGCTGCCCTGACTCCAACATGCAGATGGGCCTCTTCCTCCTCCTGCTGGCCAGATAGAACTAAGGCAGGAGGAGCGTATCTGGAAAAAGACACTTGG
Organism: Gekko gecko; assembly: GCA_029375565.1. Lineage (NCBI taxonomy): Eukaryota > Metazoa > Chordata > Lepidosauria > Squamata > Gekkonidae > Gekko > Gekko gecko. The sequence goes on along the minus strand of JAPDNY010000012.1, from coordinate 25,155,936 downwards.
GCCTGCTTTTAGGGTTTCCACATCCCCCCAGGCCACTGACAGGGGATGGGGGGAGGGGGGGTTGAGGTGCCAGCTCCAAGTTGGGAATCTCCTGGAGATTTGGGGGTGGAGCCTGGGGAGGACATGGACCTCAGTGGGGTACAATGCCATAAGAGTCCACCCTCCAAAGCCTCCATTTCCTTCAGGAGAACTGATCTCTGTAGTCTGGAGATGAGCTGCAATCCCAGGGAATCCATAGATCTCCGGAGGCTGGCATCCCTATGGGAGCTTTCAGACCACAGTTGGTTCCAAATGGAAAGAGGGTGACAGGAGCTGAGATAGTTTTGTGCAAGATGAAAATTTAGAAATTCAGATCGGACGCAGAATAAATGTTTTTGAAATATGTCTATTATATTATTTATTGTTTTTTTATCCTGCCCTTCCTCCAAGGAGCTTGGGGGTGTATACATAGTGTGACAGAGAAATTGTGTTTTCAGTAGTTTCCCCAACAAGCACTTGCCACACAAACAGCCCTTCATATTATTCTGACAGATGCAGTAGGAATATGGGTAGAATGTGAATTTGAACCCAGATCCTTCTGGTCCTGTCCCAGCAACACACCAATTAATTATTAACATCATGACCCCTGACTCTTTTCTTTAACTGAGACTTAATCTGAATTAGAGTTTAGAATGTGGCTAGCAAATTGCATTGATTCCCCCCCCCAAAAAAAAAATTCCATTTATATTCTGTCACTTATCTTGCCAAATTCCCTCTAAACACTGTCTTCAGAGCACTTGTGGGGTGACTCAGAGAATTTTCTTATTCCGAAAAAAGAGTAGTACAAAATTAGAGTCCAGTGGCACCTTTAAGACCAACAAAGGTTTATTCAAGGTATGAGCTTTCATGTGCAAGGCACAGTTTTTTCAGATATTTGTATTTGAAAAAGTGTGGCTTGCACACAAAAGCTCATATCTTGAATAAACCTTTGTTGGACTTAAAGGTGCCACTGGAATTGAAAGGGGAAGAATTAATGTTCTGAACTATCAAAATGTGTTAGCAAAATATATTAGCAGAAAAGCTTGTGCAAGCATAAAATAGAAGACAGCTTGGGAACTTCACTCGCTTGGGACTAGATAGTAGCCAAGGTCATGGAGAACAAAGGAATAGCTTAGCTTACTAACAGCCTAGATAAGAGCCTGCTGAAACACACACACACACACAAGAGAGGAGAAAGGGGGAGAGAAGGGAGGGGGCCCTGAGCAAGAAACGGCTTGAACAACATATGCTTAGAAGCCTGGTCACCAGGTTTAGGGGAGGGTATTTGGTAGCTAGACTGTGAGGGGGACCACCCCTTATGGGTGGCCCAGCCAGAGAGGTGGGCTGCTTTAAATTCAGCTGTGCTGCGTCACAGACTTTTGAAGGTATTGAGGTGGACTGGCTGCCCGTGCCTTCCCGTAATTTGCAAACTACGTTTCAATAAACTAGCCTTAAACTGATCTTCCCGTGTGAAGTCTTCCTGCTTGACATTTGTCCGATCACTTCCATGTAACAGAATCGAATTTTGTACGACTGCTTCAGACCAACCCAGCTGCCCACCTGGATCTATCAAGGAAAAAAGTGCTAGATCCCGGAAGAAGTCAGCGTACCTGTGTGCAGGACGATCATGTAGGCTACCAGCTTGTGAAAAGTCAGGTTGTGGTCCAGTTGCTTCCTCATGGTGCGCCTGCAGCACTGAATGAAAGCACAGTTGCCAAGTTTAGCAACAGCACATTTATTTCCGAGGAGGAAACCACAGGGTTTGCAGCCCATGTTTCCCACATAAGGAATGCAAGCTAAGGAAAAACTAGTAGGCACTGGGTTTTCCCACAAAGTCCCCTGTTATTTTTAATAATTTCTTCCCCAGTCGCATTTTGAAATTTGGTGGAAACCCAGCTGAGTACAAAATGGGGGGGGATCAGCCAGTGAAAATCCAGTTAAATACCCTTCCTTCTCTCTTCTTGATTTCCCCCACATGTCTCCCTGTCCCCCTACATTCACGTTATCTCAGGAAACACATTTGTTTGGTAGATAGCATATTGTTCCACCCCAAATAAATAGGGGGGAAACTAGAAATAAGTTTTAATGGGTTTTTTAAATTGTCTTATAGTTATGTGCATAATTCTGCAGCTTTGATGTGTGACAAGTGAATAAGTAATGGATTGCCTACTGTATTTATTTATTTATTACTCTTTCTTTGCATGCTCCACTTTGCATAGAGTGCAGTCCTGTTGCAGAGTTGCTTCAGTCTACACTCACGGGCTTGGACTGGAGTAAGTCTGCGTAAGGGTAAGTACTGTCAATTGAATGAGAACTCGGAAGCCGGTCACATTTTAAAATTCCATCCAAGGACTGTCTTCAGAAACGAGCCGTCATCTCACTCTGCCATTACACTGGGATTGTAGCCTTTTTATCCCCAAAGGTTTGCCTGATTTCGTACTCACTGAGCAGGTGCCCCTCAGGAAGGAGAGAAGGTTCCGGCAAACTGGCAGCAGGATCAGCAAGCTGTTGAAGTTGAGGCATTTGGCTGAGGCACGTGCCCAAGCCAGTGCAGACTGCAAACACAGGAAGGGCTTTTTTTTAAAAAAAAAAATGTATTTATTTACTTAAAACACTGATGTTTCCAAAGCTCCGTAAGGGTTTCCCTATGAAATAATGCAGCAAAGATACGGTTGCCAACCTCCACGCTTGGAGATTTCCTGGAATTACAACTGATCTCCAGACTACAGAGATCAGTTCCTCTGAAGAAAATGACTGCCTTGAAGGGTGGACTCTACAGCATTATGCCCTTCTGTTAGGGTTGCTAGTTTCTCCCTGACCACCAGCAGGGAACAGGTTGCCAGATCCAGTTTGGGAAACTCCTGAAAATTTGGGGTTGGAGCCTAGGGAGGACAGGGACCACAGTGAGGTGCAATGCCATAGAGTCCACTCTCCAAAGCAGCCATTTTCTCCAGGGAAACTGACCTGTAGTCTGGATATGAGGTGTAATTGTGGAATCTCTCCAGGCCACACCTGGAGGTTGGCAACCCTAGCTACCATTTGGACAACCAATGCAGGGAAGTGAGTGCTGGCGTAATCCCCATTGCTGCCCGTCCCCTTGCATCTTGCCTTCAGGGGATGCATTCAGATGTATGATCTCTGGAGCCAGTGCACAGATGTGGAAGCACGTGCATTAGGCAGTCTCACAAAGGACATTTACGTTTTCCAGATCTTGGGGGTTGACCTGTAGTTTTAAGGCTTTAGTCTTTTCTGAAGCTCAGAAAATAAAACAAACCCCCAAACCTTCATGGGCTAGAGTGAGGGGAAGCCTGTCTTTCTTTGTCTAGAGATGTTCCTATTCAGGCTCCATCCCCAAGGCATCCTGGTGCTGCCAGGCTCTACCCCTGACTTGCTAGGCACCAGTCTCTGCTGCCATCAGGCATCATAAAGCCTCACCCCTATGCCACCGGGCACCACTCTTTGGCTCCCCAGCTCCACCTCTGCATCTCAGGCTCTGAGCAACCTGTGCCATTTTAGCAGTTTATGAGATGGTAAATCAAGACTGAGTTTAGCAAACTGGTCCCTTAGCAGCCGTATTGGGTTATACATGTGTACTAAGTAAAAATTATATTGGTGACTTTTACTAAAAGAAAAAAAACTATAAAAGAAATCTGGCGACTTAACTCGAAATTTAAAAAAACATTTATGAACCACTACCCGTCCCTAGGGTTTTTACTCAGAGTAAAACATACCAAAATCCATCATCATCATGACAATAATAATTGTATTTTACATCACACTAGAGGATTCAAAGCCCTTCGCATACATTTATCTTGCAGTCCTTTTATCACCCCTGCTTGTACTGTTATTCCCATCTTGTAGATTCGGGGGGAGGGGATATATTTTTATATGTTGTACCAGCATGGAATTGTGCATATCTTAATCCTGTTGCTGAATTTTGGTTTTTAGGTGGCAAAATACTACAATGCAACTATATGTTCTGTGTAGCTTCATGAAAAAGTACAGATACCCAACAAGGGGAGAAAGAAAGGTTGCCAGGTCCTGCTTGGCCGCTGGCAGGGGATGGGGAGGTAGGGTTGCTAGATCCAGGTTGGGAAACTCCTGGAGATTTGGGGATGGAGTCTGAGGAGATGAGCTGTGATTCAGGATCTCCAGGTTCCATCTGGAGGCTGGCATCCCTAGGAAAAGGCGATTTTGTGTGGGAGTGATATTTGGCTGGAAAAGAGCCAAAGGGGAAGGATTAAGGTCTGTTTCCCCTGACTTTCCCATTTAAATCAGGAGCTACTGGTTCCTGCAGTCCATACAAGGAAATATTTCCATTTAGAAGCCACTCGGGAAAGAGCTTGTAGTGATTCAATTTTTGGTGTCTGTGTGTCTCTTTAAATGTTTAGTGTGACTGCAGTAATGTAAGAAGAGTGATAGAGGGAGATAAGTGTGATGTGGTTGGCTGATGACTGAGAGTGTGGGAGGGGAGATGTCTCTGAGGTGATTCTGTGTTCTTAAAGAGACGAGTGTGGAAAGTTTTTGTGAGAGTCTGTGTGCCAGAGAAAGCAGTTGGAGTTTAGTTTAGCCTGTGTGGCTATGAGAGAGAAAGTTCAGCCTGTGTGGCTATATGCAAGAGAGTTCAGCCTGTGTGGCTATATATGAAAGAGAGATAAACCTGTCAGAGTTGAGTTTTGGTGTTTGAGAGACTGTGTGTGATACCAAGCCTTGTTAGTTATATTTTCTTTCTTCAACAACAGTTCAAAAATACCCAGAAACCTATTTTGTTCTTTTATAAATGAATCATTATTTGTTTAAACTCATCCCAGCAATCAGAACAGTCCTTCCTCAGGGCCACATAGTCCTCTGAAGCGCCCAGACACTGGGTCATTCTACCAAAATAGAGAGAGTTGGAATTTTTAATTCCTGGTGGCAGTGTAAGCCTACTAAGTTCATGTACACAGAGTGAGTTTTAAAGGAGAAATGGTCTCCCCAATAAAAGAGGACGCCACAGAGCTTTTGTCATCTTATTATTTTGTCATGGTAGTATCTGACCTGAATGGCTCAGTCTAGCCTGATCTTGTTATATCTCAAAAGCCAAGTAGTGTTGGCCCTAGTTAGTAGTTGGATGGGAGACCCCCCAAGGAATGCCAGGCTTGTGACACAGAGGCAGGCAATGGCAAACCACCTCTGAATGTTTCTTGCCCTGAAAACCTGACTGCTGTTTTATTCTCTAAAAGCCTTGAAAGAGACACTCGTAGAACTCTGTGGAATGTTTCTTTCCACCTGTGCCTCTTCACAGGTTGTAAATTTCCCTAGCAGCGAGAAGGCAGAGGTTGTATTCACACACGATGCTCACCCCCAGGAGTTGTCTTGTATAGTAGTATTTTTCATCCCTGTCAAACGTCAAGAAAAATGTCACAAAGAGGAAAATGTTCAGCCCCAGCCAGACTGCCTAGAGAGAGCAAAGGGAGAAAAATATGTGCCATGGTTGTGAGCTTTATAACATCTGCTACCAAATAAGGGTGAAGTCGTTATTCCATTTTTTAGAAGACATCTTATAATTTAGCAAGAAAGAAGAAAAAATAAAAAATATGTGAAAATATATGGAGTTGCTGGTTCAATTCGAGTTAGTGGAGTGGGGTTTTGCCCTCCTTGTAACATCTGACTTGGCTCAGTTGAGTAATCTGAATCCAATCGGTCCGTCCTGCATCTACACACTCCTCACGACATGCCATTCTCTAATTTTGCTGGATTGATTTGGAGGGGAAGGAGTGGGGGCTCAGTCTCCTGAGAGTAATGAGGATTTGGGGTCTTTTCCAGCTGTCAGCCCTATATGAGAGCCAGTTTGGTGTAGTGGTTAAGTGCACAGACTCTAATCTGGGTGAACTGGGTGAACCCAGAACTGGCAACCCAAGGCCACAAATAAGCCCATGACAAAGAAAACCACGTTACTTAGCAATGCATTTGTATAGTGCTTTTGAGGTTTGAAAGTACAGTACATAAATGATCTCAGTAACACAAACACACCCTGAAGGCCCGTATTATTAGTTCCACATTACAGAAAGGAAAGTGAGGCTGAAATAAGAGCATGCCTTAGACTGCCTAATGAGTTCAAAGCCAAGGTCCAAGCCCAATGGGGTGGATCCTACCCCTGTCCTACCACGGCACTGGACAAAGTTTATTTCTTTATTCATTCATGTATTCAAATATTTATTTCCCACCTTTCATTTTGGCGCACGTTTAAGAAATTAGGGTTGCCAACTTTATATTGGGAAATTCCTGGAGATCTGGAACTAGAGCCTGAGGAGGGTGGGGCTTAGGGAGGGGAGGGGCCTTAAGTGGGGTATAATGCCTTAGAGTCCACCCTCCAAAGCAGTCATTTCCTTTAGGGGAATTGTCCTCTGCAGTATGGAGAGCAGTTGTAATTCCAGGAGATCTCAGGCTCTCACTTGGAGATTGGCAACCCTATGAGTCTTCCTCTAACTTAAGTGGCTAATCCTGCAATGGAAGATAATGGTTGGATCCACTTCAGCTGGAGGAAGACTACTTAGATAATGGTTGGATCCACCCCAATTTCTCGGGCCCATGTGCCACGGTCCCTCCTCTGCCTTGCATCCCCTACATACATACTGTGACATACCATTAAAGAAAAAAGCTATTTTATTTCTTTAATCTAATAAATAACCCATGAAACAGCAATAGACCTGTAGCTCAACCCCCACCCCCCTTCTTGAACCCTCCCTATGTTTGGGCCTTTTTCATGGGCTCTCAGCTCAATGGTCTTAGATTGGAGCAACTGTTTAGGATTACACATTGCTTTGCATACTGTCTCTTTTCTCCTTTAGTTGTTTTGTCTGATCTCATGCCTTCCATATTCATTAAACCTATTACTGATTCTCACTGTAATCAAAGAGAATCATAGTTATCATTTTCATTGTTGCTGTGAGATATATACCATCTAAGTGGTCTCTCTTCCCCCTGAAATAGGCTATTTCGGGGTCAGTTACACTTTTCTTAAAAGATGTTTTTGGTGTAAAACACTTGGGAATGGATCCAAATTCCATTCCTGCCGATCGGGAAAATGGCTGCAGACATCAGCAAGCTTTGGAATTGTTCCTTGGGCTGTTAGCTTCATTCCTGCAGCTAGTAAATATGACATAAAATGCATAAAAGCAGCAGCCTTGGGTGATTTTGCAACTGTCTCCCAAACATCCCAACATGGCAAAGTTAGTAGAAAAAAATAAAACCCTGGGAAGAAGAGAATCTGCCTTGAGACACTGTGCTCCAATTGCCTTTCAGGAGTAACTTGCATACATTTAGGCCCTTGTCACAGTATTGTTCTAAACTGGATGTTATTTGTTGTTGGCCCAATTTCGAGTAAAGCAATACAGGGATGGGGGTTTCATACAGTGAATTTCCTTCTGTTAATGAGCCACCTCTGAAGCACTATGGTCATTTCAAACAGTACTGCTCCGACCCTGGCCTTTTTCACTGCACAATCTTCCTGACCTTTTTTTGAATGTTCTAAGTTGAGTGCTATAGCGCTAAACCGATATAGCACTTCAGTACTATAGTGGCAACATTGAGATGCCTTGACTCCATTGACTCAGTGGAGTCAATGTATCTCAGTGCATCTTCAGTGCTGTAGTGCTATAGTGGCCCCATTGGGAAACAGCATTGTAGGAAGCACTATGGACATTTTAAACAGCACACCACAGTGATTTAGAAGCACAATGAAGGGGTAGAAAATGGAAGACAGCAGTTTCCCTCGAAAGTGGCTCAACCACGCTTTGCTAACCCGATGCAAGCAGGTTTGTATGAACCAGTAAATAAATTCCATTAGCAGCAGGATACTAAAAAGGGTCTGTCTGAGAGGACAGAAAAATACCATTAGCAACCAGGTACTAAAATGGAATACAAAGGCAGTTTGAAAAGGAGCTTAGTCTCCCTGATCCACCAGTATTCTTCCACAAAATTGAAACACGGCACACACAGAATGGCTGCACACCATCTTCCCCCAGCTTCGAAACCTGGATCTGGCCCTGTTTCCACAAAGCTCCTGTGAATTATGGAGGTATCTGGGACATGTTCTAGGCACGGGAGTCCATGGGGGCAGTCTCCTGTGCAGAGCCCTGATTTGTGCCTGAAAAATTTTCAAGACTTTTTAATTTCTGAGGTGACACTTCAGCTTAAAGTGTGCAAGTATTATAGGGTTGTTTGCTGCTTTTTAAAAAGGGAGGGGTGACTGGTGCCTTCTGTCCCCCAACCCCTCAAAAATTGATACTACTTCTCACTCCGCTGCCAGCAATGCCACACAACATCCCTCCAAAGTAGGGTTGCCAGCCTCCAGGTGGTTCCTGGAGATTTTACAACTGATCGCCAGCTGACAGAGATCAGTTCCCCTGGAGAAAATGGCTGCTTGGAAGGGTGGGCTCTGTGGCATTGTGCCATGCTGAGGCCCCTCCCCTCCCTAAACCCCAGCCTCTCCCAGATCCACCCCCAAAGTCTCCAGGTATTTTCCAACCTGGACCTGGCAACCCTACTCCAAAATCAGAATGGGATTGGATTTTTATTAGACAGCATTATCGCTTGTATCTTGCTTAACTGGCAGCCGCACAGAGAGGATTCTCTGCACAGCACCTGTTGCTGCAATTGAGGCTCCACCTAGCAATTTTCAGAGTTTTCCTTGCCCCAGCCCCCCTTCCCCACATGGCCACCGCCATTTCCTTCCCCTCCACAGATCCCTGTCCCAAGGACATGGGCACCCCAATCCTAAACAGAGCCACACCCTTCTAAGCCCACTGACTTCGATGGATTTAGAAGGGTGGAGCTCTGTTGGCCGTATTGTATCGTACTGGTTATTGCGTTTTGCCACCTCCTCCTCCTCCTCCAAGAAGCTAGGGGAATTATCCCAACCCAAGCTCTCCTCTCCTCCATTTGGCCCATACAACAATCCTGTAAAGCAGGAGAGGCTGCAAGAATGTAAGTGGCCCACACTAACATCTCTCTTCTGCAGTGACATTTCAGCCGGAAGCAAGGGAGAGGAAGGCACAAAAGCAGCTTAAATATGCCTAAGTAGCAAACAGCAGAAAGAGGAGAGAAGGGGAGAAGCAGGAGCACCAAGAAGTGAATGTTAAGGGAGCAACCTTGTATTACATTTCCCCCCCAATTTCAGCTTAAAAACATCAATAATTTCCTTTGCCCCTCAACCATTTAGAGCTGGACAAAGTAAAGAGTCACTTACAATGACCAGGGCTGAAAACCAGTGGTTGACCACCCAGTTCCCCATACTGGACCTCTGTCAGGAGTGAGTGTATTATATCTTGAGGCAGATGGTCTTCCGTGTAGTGGATGGGGATTCTCTTGCTGAGACTGCATACAGCTCTTCCTGGGTTTCTTGGGAGAAACTCTTGTCTTTCACTTTTTTATTTACTCTGTGAATCAGGGAGGAAATGTGGCATCTTTGGCCCGACCCAACCCCTGTGCAGTGCCGGGATTTCCCCTGCTGGGCTTTTGAACAGGAAATAGCCAGTGTTTTATCTCCTAAAAACTTTATCTCCGTAAAATCTACATTGGGCTCAGTTCAGATAACTAGGTAGACAGCATAACAAATAGAGCGGTCATCTCATTAAAGAAACGGGAGGGCTGATTTTGAAAGGATGCTGTCAGGCAAGAAAACTTTACACAGGCAGCTTTGTGCGTGCCCAGTGTCTAATTTAAACTGAGCCACCAGCTGTGCAGAGCAGCCATTGTGCCATGTTAGCTCAGAATTACAACACATACTCCAGCTGTGCATCTCTGATGCACTAACATTGCACACACAGGGCAATGAGATGGGGTTGCCAAACTCCAGATAGTGGCTGGAGATCTCCTGGGATTACAATTGATCTGCAGGCGACAGAGGTCAGATCCCCTGGAGAAAATGGCTGCCTTGGAAGGTGGACTCTATGGCGTTATATTCCATCGAAGCCCCTCCCCTCTCCAAACCCTGCCCTCCTCAGGCTCCACCCCCAAAATCTTCAGGTATTTCCCAACCTGGAGCTGGCAACCCTGGATGCCAAGCACATGCAGAGTCACACGGCCATGTACGTTCTTCTGTTTTGCCAGTGTTATGTTTCAATCTGGCCTGAGTTAGAGTTATCAACCTCCGGGAGGGGTCTGGAGTTCTCCTGGAATTAGGACTGTCCAGTCCCGCGGGAGGGCGGAGGTTCCCCCGCTCAAAGGGTCCCCAATCCGCCGGGCCGGATCAGGCTGGCGGGGGGAACCCCGCCCCCATTGGGCCGACATGCCGGGTGCAATGATGTCACCCAGAGTGACGTCATTGCGTTGGACACGTCACAGGCTGATGCTCTAGCAATTGGCCTGAAAACCCTATGGTACCATAGAGTTTCCAGGCTGATTGCTAGAGCGTCAGCCTGCGATGTGCCCAACATGATGACGTCACTTCCGGATGATGTCATCATGGCGCGTGCACGCAAAGCGTGTGTGCGAATGTCATGGGACGGGACCAACTATCCCCCATTTTAAACTGTGAATGACTCGGCAACCCGATCTGGAATTACAGTTGATCTTCAGACTACAGAGATCAGTTCATAAGAACATAAGAGAAGCCATGTCGGGTCAGGCCAATGGCCCATCCAGTCCAACACTCTGTATCACACTGTGGCCAAAACCCAGGTGCCGTCAGAAGGCCCACCAGCAGGGCCAGAACTCCAGAAATCTTGCCCCCCAAGCACCGAGAATACAGAGCATCACTGCCCATGACACAGTGTTTCATCTATACCTTGTGACTAGTAGCCACTGATGGACCTCTGCTCCATATGTTGATCCAATCCCCTCTTGAAGCTGTCTATGCTTCTAGCTGCCACCACTTCTTGCGGCAGTGAATTCCACGTGTTAATTACTCTTTGGGTGAAGAAGTGCTTCCTTTGATCTGTTCTAAACTTTACTGCTCAGTAGTTTCATTGAAACTGAGCAAACTTCAGCAGACAGCGGAAGACAGGAGGGCCTGGCATAATCTGGTCCATGGGGTCGCGAAGAGTCGGACTCGACTGTGCGACTGAACAACAACAAAGTTTCATTGAATGCCCACCAGTTCTTGTATTGTGAAAAAGAGAGAAAAGTACTGCTTTCTCTACCTTCTCTGTCCCATGCACAATTTTGTAAACCTCTAGTTCCTCTGAAGGAAATGTCAGCTTGAGCAGGCAGACTGTCCGGTGTCACATTCCCACTGAGCTCCCACCCCTCCCTAACTCCTATCTTCTCCGAGCCCCGTTCCCGTGTCACCAGGCATTTCCCAAGCTGAAGCTGGCAACCTTAGCCTAAGTCAATGAATTGTACGATTTTAATTAAATTTGCAAATGTATGGAAACAGCAGTTCTGCAGGAAAAAAACATTGTTTTTCAAATGATGTTTCTTTTGTTTACATATGCTGCCCTATTAATTAGGGCTGCCTTTTCATTATTTGTTTTCCACAGAGAGTTCTCAAGGATTACTGTTTTAATCAAACTAATGAGGTAAGCAACGCAGCCTAATAATAAAAGGGCATATAATTGTACCCAATTAATCACTGGTAAAACCCTCACTGAAACCAGACAGTGCAGATCCAAGCAACACAGGTTGCTTCCCCATGGGCGATCTGCTCCACCCAGCTCTCAAACTGCACACGTGTGTGCATGCATGCACACACACGCGTGCTGTTGGAGGGCCTTTTCCAACTTAAAAAAAATATTTGGGGGGGAAGTGATATACCTACTAGTGATCAGAGTTCCCTCTAAGTGTGAGCTAGCTCACAGTATTTTAGCCTCCAGCTCACAGATTTTTGTCTTAGCTCAGGAAGGAGGGCTCCAGAGCAGACTAATTGATGCAGCAGCCAAATCGCTTGCTCACAACTTTAATGCCAATAGCTCACAAAGTACAGTTTTTGCTCACAAGATTCCACAGCTTAGAGGGAACATTGCTAGTGATGTCAGAGGGGTAGGGGTGATGGGTGTGAGGGGATTGTCACAGGATTAGGGCTGGATTGAGCCTCAGTCCTCTGCTAAACCTCTGGCACACCTGTGATACTTCAGTTTCTATAGTAATTAGCTTCTATGTTTGAAACTGTGGTTCTGTTTCCCAGAAGGCTTCAGGACTCTCGTAAGTGTTGTGGCCTTCAGGATAACACTGTACATGACTTCTGCTTTACATGACTTTTGCCTTCTGGGAATGTTTATACTTTGCAGAAGTCAGGAGTCACTATCAAATTCTAAATAGACAGAGTATCTGAAGCCAGCTTCCTGGGACTCGAGTCAATGTAGCTTAACCCAGCTTTCCTTGACCTCCCTGACCCCAGAGATAGAAAGGATGGGCTCAGCTTTGCCGTGTAGGACTTAAGAGTGTGTAATAGAATAAGCTGTGTTTTGGTTTAGAACATCTCTCTCTCTCTCTCTCTCTCTCTCTCTCTCTCTCTCTCTCTCTCTCTCTCTCTCTCTCTCTCTCTCTCTCTCTCTCTCTGCAATGGGAAGCCAGATTCTCTCCCTCCCCAAAATGAACACAGTGTGAATGGGCATGCATGAAAAGGTTCCTGTACCCCTCATTTCCCCAACAGGGATAGAGTGGGAAAATGGCATAATGGCCCCACAATCAGTGCAAGAAGGCAACATTAGGTGAAGGCCTCAGCCTCTATGCCCTGTTGTTGGCCCTTCAGGGGAGCTGGTTGGCCACTGTGTGAGACAGGACGCCAGACTAGATGGACCATTGATTCGATCCAGCAGGGCTCTTCTTACGTTCTCATCCTTTATATATTTTACGAGGAAAGGGGCTTTAAAAAAAATAAAGATGGTACTTTGAGTTACAGAACAGGGGTCTTTTGTGGTCCAGCAATCGCATCAGAAAAACTGTATGCATCCCAAAGGTCGGGCATGCCCCCTATAAATGCAGCCTTTACAGGGGGGGGGGGAACAAAATTTCTTCCTGAACAGTAAGCCAAGTAACTGGCTGGAATTTTTAAAAGCAAACCAATTGTTTAAAGAATTTTGTGTCCCTTAGATTCCAGCTTTTGCTGGGAAACCACCCTCTTGCTCACCAGAACTGGCTTGTATTTCCTCATGGGCTGGGGAAATGGAAGCTGTCTAGCAGGTTTTTCTTTTTCCTCCATAAAAGAATGCTGGCACTCATAAATTTATTTATTTATTTATTTATTACTTTCCATTTATAACCCACCTTGCCGGGTAAACTGCTTGCAATGATTTCCACCAACTCTCCCTCAGGCCTTGGGAGAGCCAATGCCCCACAAAGGTGCTAGTGCTCAGTATCAGTGAGTACCACCATCCCCCCAAAAGCCCTGCTGAAAACTATTGGCATAGGCTCATGGGTACTGCCATTCAACTTCTGGTGGTTGAGACTGCCTGCGCTCCACTCGCCAATGCCCCTAAGGTGGCTCATACAAGCCCCATATTTCATCAGCCAATCAGGAACGATGAACCACATATCCATCAGCGAATCAGGATCCAGGGTGTTGTTGTGACATAATGTATGCAGAAGGAAACAGAAACATGTTTTGTGTCCAGCTTTTTCTTGTTTGGGAATCTGCACGGCCAAATATCTTCATGGCATCCTTACAATACAGGCTGCTGTAAGGATGCTACATAGCATATGCGGCAGCCTGCTATATTGTTTTAATTCATTTGCAAAGGTATGCTGATTAACGCCTCTCCTGGTATACTCCCTGCCCCCAAAGAGCATTGCACTCTGGGGAGAAAAAGATATCTGGCTGTCCTCAACCAGAGCTAGGGCCTTTTCAGCACTGGCACCAGCCCGGTGGAACTCTCTGCCTATTGACATCTGTGCCCTGCGGGACTTCATACAGATCTTCAAGGCCTGTAAGACAGAGATGTTCTGCCAGGCCTGTGGTTGAGGACGGCAATGGTCTGTCATCGAGCCTGGCCTCCTCTACTCTGTCTCTCCCCCCTCATGGAGAAAGGGCATAAATTGATATTTAATTCCATCTAGATTAGCCTATGACTTGTTAGTGTTTTTACTGATTGAAATTTAAGCCAGTGTAATTACAACTGACTAATGTATGCATTTATTGAAATGTTTTGCACTGCCCTGAGCCCTCCGGGGGGCAGCGGTCTAGAAGTCAGATTAAAAAATAGATTAAAAGTTATACAATTCATTGACTCGGGCCCAATTGAAACATGAAGGAGGAGGAGGAGATTGGGTTTATACCCTGCCCTTCACTCAGAGCCTCAAAGCAGCTTACAGTCCCTTCCCCTTCCCCTCCCCACAACAAACACCCTGTGAGGTAGGTGGGGCTGAGAGAGCTCTAAGAGAACTGCTTTTGGCAGAACAGCTCTGGAAGAACTTGTAACTGACTTAAGGTCACACCAGCAGCTGCATTTGGAAGAGTGGGGAATCAAACGCAGTTCTCCCAGATTAAGAGTCTGTGCTCCTAACCACTACACCAAACTGATATTGGCAGCACAGAAAAATGAAGCCATGTGACTTTGCATGTATTTGGGGTCTCACAGCCATTGCACATGCAACATTAGTGCACTCCAGAGGTGAACTTATTCCTGTTTACGGCTTATCTAAGTCTGTTTTAATGAGTTTTAAAACAAGCCCCGTATTGCAGGTTGGGATAAAAGGTGGGTCTTTGCTCGGGTTGATTATCCCCAAACAATGTTCAGCAGCACACTGACTACAGCCAGAAGTTTCAGGTCTGGTCATTACATGAATGGGAGACTTTCCTGGGATCCTATATATGGTGCCTTGAGTTCCATGATGACCAAAGGTGGGATATAAACACAATAAATAAGGTGACCACAAAGAAGAAGGAAAGGAAGTAACATCATGCCTTTTGAAATGCAAAACTGAGGTCATAAAATTACTTCCTATCTTCTCCTCTCCGATCTGATAGGTCGTGGAGATTTGAGGCATACAAATAAGGTTGCCAACTGAGTTGGGAAATTCCTGGAGATTTGGGGGTGGAGCCTGTGGAGGGTGGAGTCTGGGGAGGGAGGGAGCTCAGCAGGGGTGTGAGGCCATACGGTCCCGCCCTCCAGACCTGCCGTTTCCTTCAGGGGAACTGACCTGTGGTCTGTAGAAGAACTCCAGCTCCCAACTGGAGGCTGACAACCCTACTTGCAAAGTTAAATTGAAACCACTAAACTATTTGTTAGGGGTGGGGAAGCCTTCCTTATGCATTTTTCTCAGGGGAATGCGGAGGATGATAAAACTTGAAAAATGTGAAGCGTACATAAGTGAAGTCAGTTATTTATTGACCCACAGGAATACAGACTTGCAGGTTCATAGGAGGAAGTTGAAAATTATTATAGTGGGCGCAACACATAAAAGCATTCATAACCAATGGACCCTTTCTCACCTTCAACGACTGATGAATCTGGATCAACTCAAATGCTGCTCCGCATCTTTGAGATGATCGTTTGTAAACATACTTTCCCCCACACTGAATAATGTGCTTTCAATCCACTTTCAATGCCTTTTAGTGATCGTTTGCAAGCAGGTTTTGCCGTTTCACACAGTGAAATCCAGTTGCAAAGTGCACTGAATGTGGATCGAAAGTATGTTATTCAATGGGTATGAAAGTGCTTAATGTTTGTCAACATTTGGCCAGAACACACTTGCTGCGGTACCCTGCTTGCCCCCACTCCACCCTGCCCAATCACGTGACGTTTGATTGAAAATATCATGGTTTGATCAAGCGCCAGTTGCCAAGATGTGCAAATGCATGCATCTTCTCTAATTGAAATGTGTTCCCCCCCCACTCCCCGCCAATATTCTTGAGGTTTGGAGTCGTAGCTTGTTAGGAAAAACAACCTCCAGTTTGATTAAGTCTCTGTAGTGGACATTATGGGAAATCGACCAAAGCCTTCCTAAACAAGCAAATGCTCAATCAAGATCTGCATCCTACAGGGGGAAGATCAAGGGAAGCAGACTAACACAGCAAACAAGCTGGATTCATGCCTTATGCATCCAGATGTTTTCATCTGGATGCAGCCTGTCTTTTACATTTAGATCCAGGTGGATAGCCGTGTTGGTCTAAAGTAGCAGAACAAAGTTTGAGTCCACTGGCACCTTTAAGACCCACAAAGTTTTATTCGAGGTATAAGCTTTCGTGTGCCTACAACACTTGGACCTTAGTCAGAGGGAATCATGGTTCTATAGGGTCCCCCATGTCCATTCGCAGACCCTTGATTCTGGAGGCAAAGCACACTGAAGGGCAGCTGCTTCTCCCACAAATTGATGTTTACATAGGCCGCTTCCGCACTGTCACGTCTGTCACTCGTTTTTCCCTATTGCCTCGGTCCCCCCCCTCCACATGTTTTGTTCCCTCTGGGACTACTAGAGAGAGCAAAACACATTGGGGGGGGCCTGAGGCGATAGGGACAAACGAGTGACAAAAACGACAGTGCAGAAGAGGCCACAGGCTGAAGTGGTTTGGGGCAGTAGAGCTTTTGTACTTGCACGGGGGGGGGTAGACTGATCCCACAGCAGCCATCCAGTCCTCCGTTGCCACAGTTCACTCGCTCCATTTTTAACTGAGAAACCAGGTGACATCATTGTCAGACGAGAGGACTCCAATAGCTTTTTGTGCTGTGTTTCTGTCTTCATAACTGACTCGTCGCAACTTCTTTTAAATGGGAAATGTCGGGCCAAGCTGTCAGTCATGGGCAGACAAAGCACGATTGAGACTCCCAGGGCTATTGTTCCTTTTAAATTTCATCCCTTCCCCTTCCAGCTTAATTATCTTCCTGTGCTTTTCCAAATTCTCTTGGTGCATTCATGAACAGACAGTGAAATGCCAGCTCTTACTACACTAGTGTCAGGTCTTAAACAGAGGACTTCACTTGGTAATCAGAGAAAGCCATTGACCTTTTTTTTAAAAAAAAAAGATTCATACCCCACATTAAAAACAGTAGCTTTGACTTGCTATGACATAAACATCAGCACTTAATCTCCTTTCCTCCTGGGAATGAGAGCTGATAACAAATCATGTTATTTATTCTTGAATGGATGGCCAGCTGGGAGAGAACCGAAGTAATCCATTAGGCTAAAAATGCAGGAACAAAAGGAAACCTGCAGACAGAAGCACCACCTTTGCTAAAAGGAACTGCCATTCACGTAGTGAGAACGTGCCTGGGATGAAGGGCCCGTGAACTGTTATGGGGACAAAATCACGATATGAAGTATCGTGCAGTCCTTGTTTCTATTCCGCTTGCAACGGAATGCAGAAAAGGGATCCTCCAGTGGGGCGAAAACGTTGTAAAGGAGAACCGCCCACAGCTATGGCCATCAAAAGTGCCCAACTGTTGTAAAAGCAGAGACTGGGAGCCTGTGTATTTATAGACCACACTGCATCTTGCTGCATGCATGCACAGTCTGTGCCTATGTTTGCTTTGCCTTCTGCCATGGAAAGGAACAGGTTGGGCAAGCGCCTGCCCCTTCGTAGTATCATTGCAGTATTTCTGCCGCTGGGGTGAGATCAGGGCCCCCCACCCCACCCCGGTGTCTCGAGTGTACCTGAAGCAAATTGACACCCCAAAACATTCCTCCGAATTTCAGTTTTGATAATCAAACACTCTACAAAGCATTCTCTGTGACTCAGATCTCTGCCAAGTCTTTGCTCTCTGTATCTGACAACCTGCGATGTTTTATTACAACATATGATATTTAACAATCCTGGATAGCTGACATATAATGGTATCTCATACTAGACGATACTGGGTGTTCTGCATGCAATGGCATTTAGACTGCATTTCACAGCAGATGAGAAGTGATATTTAGCACCCAAAGGGTATTTCACAGATTGTGAGCAATGGCATTTGGTTATCAGACAGCATATGAGATTTCATATCTGATGGCTGCCAGAACGATCAAGAGACACCAAGTCCCAATATGCTTTAATTTGGGAGTTGGAAACTGACTCTCTTAAATGCAAAGGATGAGTGGCAAAACTGGAAATGTTGGCAGATGTACAAAATATTTTCAAATAATTAATTTCAGCTCTGCTTGCGGGCAATACTACTCTGGGCCCTGTAATGTGGTCACGTCTGCCACCCAGTGGCCTCTTTCTCTCTGTGTCAGCAGCATTTAACAGTTTTAACTCGCAAATAGACCTGATGACAGCATCCTTTAATGGCAGACTGCTTGTGGTCTTGCCTCATATTCTTCATGTCCGTGAAATGCGGTTTCATACTTTTGTGACATTCTTTCCGGCAGTCGCATCCTGTCACATCTCTGACTGCACCGCTTGCCTCTGCAGCTGCATTGTTCCATCCCACGTCTCAGCTTCTGTCAGCTGACTCCCAGCCTTTTGTATTTCCATTGCCTCAAAGTCCCTGAGCTAAACCTTGATATTTGCCCTCTGGAACCGTCCTGGTTTTTGTTTTTTTGCCTGATAAACCAAAAATCCATGGGAGGATTACATATGTGAACATTGCCACTGGTAGACCATTGCCTGAAACAGACTAGGCCTTGTTGAACTCTTGGTCTTTCTTCAAGCTAGTTATCAGAAGAGTCCAACTGAGGTCAAATCTCTCTAGGGGTTCAGGGAACTGATCTGCCTGGGCTTCTTTAGCCATTCTTGATGACAGCCAAGTAGGAGACTTCAACTGTGTGTTTTCTACAACTCCTTGGTCTCCCAGTTGCATTGCATGCAATGTGCCTCTTAGTAACGTGTGCTGCATGAGAGAGACCAATAGACTGTGATTCAGCGGCATGAACTGGGGCTGAGGAAAGCAACTGGCCCAGACACAAACACTTGTTCTCTCAGAGGAGTCTGAGCAGTGTCACGGCCCTGCCAATTTGCCTAGAGGTTTGGGCACACGGGAAAGGGGCACAAAATGGGATGCTGCTCCTTCTGAGAAGTCTTGTGAGGGGACTGTGGCATAGCTAATCGGTGTGAATGTGAACAGGGGCAAGCCAAAAGTGAGCTCAGACCAAAGTCACCATGGAAGCAACCTGATCAACAAAGGCATGGTTCATGAAAACACGTCTGGGTACAAAAACATCTCACTACACTAGTTCTAGATGGGCGTGTTGTCTGGAATCCCTTTCTGCAACCGTCTCCGTTCTGAACTTCAGTTCTCAGTGTACACAACTAGCAAAATTATATATTCCCAGGATGGAGATGGGTTGAGTGTGTGTGTATGAGACAGAGTGATTGATTACCTGAAGACCAGTCAAGTGTTGAACAAGAAAGGAAGTAAACAAAAAGACACATTCTTCTGTTACCAGACCAGAACTGACAGGAAAGGAGTTGCTAAACAGATGAAACCTAGAATATACAGGAGGAACTGCCTCTGGTGATCTAAAGGCAAGTCTTAACATGCCTTCTGTAACATACAGTCAGGAACAAACCCTAGGGCAGCCAAGTTCCATTTTGATGTCACACTCATTCGAACCAGTGGTACAAACTTATGTCTGCTCAAGTTGGTTCCTCCTGGGTCCCAGTGGGCCAGGTATCAAGAGACAGCCCCCACTCTGAAACACATATCAATGGCCATTTTGAAGCACTGTGCCTGACCCCTGAAAACTGCAAGCATTTAGATGTCCTCCCCCCAAACCCTCTTAATTTGGGACAGCTGAGATTTGTTTAAAAGCCCTCTGGTTTTAAATTATGGGTTTTGGGGCACAGGGATCATCGGTGATGGGGAAATTCATCAAGCTGGCCTAATACACACAGCTACTTTAACACAGGAAGCCAGTTAGTTGGGTGGTTCCCAGTGGGCTCATATCACTGCTCACCCCATGATGACCTACATGACTCTCTCCATACAACTGGCATATGGCGCGAACTACCTGATCCAATCCCATTTATCATGCACTAAAGTGAGCTGAGGTTGCATTCAACCTAGACACCTCCACATGGGTGGTCCTATTTCATGCAGAAGGGGGCAGCTAAAGGGTCAACCCTTATTCTGATCCTTCCCCAGAGATGGATGAACATGCAGCCAAATGTGGCGTGACTGACCATCTGGAACAGCAGAAGGCATTTCTCCCCCCCCGATTCTGCCCCTTGACCACAACTTGCTGTGCCCTCTCGACCTTTGCATGTGTGACGCCCTTCCAGATGGACACGGCAGAAATGAGAGCCATCAAACAAGGCAGGATTCTTTTAAAATGCAGGGTACTTCCCGGCACTTTGAATGTAAAATTTGTCCATTTTCAGATCAACAAAATAAATAAATACACACTTATAAATGATGGGAGGGCACCAGGGCTGGGGACGGAAGAAGAGGTCTTCTCCTGGGTTAACTTGCTAAGAAAGCAAGGACATGTTATCAGGCCACTTGGAAATGGTGTGTGTGTACAATTTTATCTGAACTGAGGAAGGCTGCAGTATCGCAGTGATGCTGAGTAATAGCGGGAGCTAAACATCAGCAAGGTTCACTGGTTTTCAGAAGCACCTCCCATTATGCTCTAGGTAAAGCTAATCCATGGTACTTTTCCACCAGGCATGGTAGATATTTTGCAACTGGGTGCAACCAGAGCAAATGTGCCAGCAAAAAAGCTGTCATCTAGGAATCACCTGACTGTCCTTCTATGGCCAGAGCACTTCTCTCAGCCAAAGTCCCTCATTCTCAACTTATACTTGCCCGTTCTGGCCAGGCCTATGATGCCGACCCCCCGACCCTGCCTCTGCAGGAAGATCAGGAAGGGGAAACTGGTCCCTTCTTGTTCACCCAGATTTGGCCTGGTTGTACCAGTTCCAAGTGATACACCGGAAGACCACCCGTTTAGAAAGCTTAGCACCATAAACTCAAGGTCTGTCTCTCTGGCTTAACTAGATGGCAAGACATGAGGCACTGTCCACACCACTTGTTTGGCTTAGCATCGGCTTCGTTTCCGTCCTATCAGACTATGCTGTGCCGAACTCCCGGCTCATAGGGGGGCTCCAGGTGACTGGAACTGGCTGCTTGCCTGGACTTGCAACAGACGCACTCCAAAAAGTCAGTGATGTTGTGCCTGAAGAGGCGGCGGCATGGGTGAAAGTACTGGTAGAAGAAGAGCATGAAGGCAATGGCCAAGCAGTAGGCCACAATGAGTTGCACCACCAACATGGGCATGCAGATGTATTCGTAGAAGTCCGTCTTAAAGATGTACCAGAGGATGAGCAACACACTGTTCTCCACGCCCCGCAACACATAGTAGACCACCAAATACCACCAGCTCTGTGACTTGGAGATCAGGTCTCGGTCGGACAGTCTGAGCTGCACAGCCGACCAGCAGAAGACGTTGATGCCGGCGTAGAGCAGAGTGATGGAGCACAGAACGAAGATGGTGCCCACCCGGCTGAAATTCTTCTCCACGTTATCGGGCAGCTCGGCGCCGCTCCGCCAAAACTGGACCCACGGCAGGAAGAAGAGCACCAGGAAGTTGGCCAGCCCAATGACCAGTGCATAGTGCTTGAAGACACTTCCGAAAAAGACCAAGACGGTGATGCGGGTCGAGATCTCCAAGCAGCGCCAGAGGATAATGCAGATGAAGGCCAGCGGGCGCAGGCGGATCTTGTAGTCATCGTACTTGATCTGGATGGACAGGACGTTGCAGACCAAAGCCCCGTAGGTGACCGACACTAAGCAGATGCCCATCAGGACTGCTGAAATAAGGAGGAAAACCAAATGGTGAGCATAAATGGAAGCAAATGCCCATTGTTGATTGCCTATCATACAGTTAAGACCCTTGGGTTGGTGCAACATGGAATGGGAAAGTGTCGGGATTGTAACCATGGCTGTGTGTACACCACATTCCTGAGGAAGCGCAAACATGCCTAATTGGCACTGGGTCAGAACCACAGCTGCAGAAGGGCATGTCGGGACAAGAGATACCCCAGGTCCCCTTTCTGATTTCCCAGCTTTCGTTTTTCAAGAATGGGCGTCTCTAGTCTTTTTCCTTTGTACATGAAGGTATCCAAGCAATGTTTTCTACTTGAATGCACTTCAAAGGATGGGGGAAGGAAGCTGTAGGGTGGTTCCTGCCCTGGATCAGTTAAACCTTTACTGAAGGAGCTCGACGACTGCATTGGCCCTGTTGCATATGCCTCTCTCCCGTGCACTTCTTCCTGCCTTCCAAATTTGCTTCCCTTTGTCAGCTGCGACAAGCGAGAACACTGGGCAAAAACAGGTGTGATTGAATCTACTTGTTGGTCGCTGCCTTCTGTTTGCACAGGGGAATTTACCTGTGTGGCGCCATGGCTGGGGGCAGGAGGAGAAAAATAAGTGCCCGGTCACGCTCCGTTTGGTACCTGTTTGTAATCATTCCGGGCAAGCCAGGACACTGCAGCCTGCCTCGGTGTGAAGGAAAATGACCCTATGCAGAACGCCTACGACTCACCAAATGAATAATGTCTACCAAGCTCCTGTCCTCATCTCCCCCAACTGCTGGGATTAAGGGCTAAAGGACCAAAGTGGAAAAATGCTCAGGCCAGCGTAAACCCCAGAGCTTCTTAGAACAGACTTTAAAAAAGAAATCCTACACAGTGCAGGGCCAAAGGACTCAGGGAATGACACATTCCCCCCCCCCCTTTATTCTTTTATGTTTAAGGTCCTCCCTATGGGTGGAATTTGAATTATAAACCAGCCACCTCAGTCTGCAGAATAGATATGTTAGCCACCCAGCCATCTGTGGGACAGATATGCGGTGCCATCCAACAATAGATTAAATTGCTGAATAGCACAAGATTTTAACTGTATTGTAAGTAGTCCACTATGTACTGGTACATATTGATATGCCGTACGCCACCCTGAGTCCTGCTTGCAGGCTATGGAGCAGGACGGAAATCAAATAAACTAAACAGTATCCAAGTAGTGTTCAGTCCCACCATCTCTTACAATAGAAGATCTTGGGGAAAGACATAGATAAATCTGAGCCAGTCATCAGCCCTGCTCTCAGTGCCAAGTCTGCAAAACAGGCGAAGAAGGGAGGCCCAGGCCTAATATCTGGGGTGGGAGAGTCCCTAGGCTGGAGACAGTGAGTTGCAGCAAGTGTCACTCTGGCATCGTCCATTAAAGTACTAGCTAATCTCCCACGTACATACAGACCACCCAATTTTTGGCAATAAAACTTTAATCCTGGCCCACACACTGCTCCAGACTTCTTGGTGCGGATCCAACCACTCTGTGCATGGAATGAAGGTTTCCTGCATCCTCCTCTGTTCCTGCAACCTCTTTAGACCTCGCCCCCCTGAATGGTCATTCCCAAGACTGTGGACCTGGGTGGAGGAATAGCTGCATGGGGGTGGGGGAGCTGGTGAGAGGAAGGACCAGGAGGCAAAACGGCTCCTTCCTCCTCTTCTGCAAGCACAGCTCCACTGAGGAAAGGGGCTGATTTCATCCCCTTGTCCCCCCTTATTCTAGTTTATCGACCTGCACCGCCATTCCTTTGCGTGGGTCCAACAACCCCAGGAGTCACCCTTCCGGAGTCAGAAGGGGCTGCAGGAAGGGAGAGGAACACAGGAAAACCGAGTGCCTTCTGTGCCTGGATGGCCAGCCCCACACCATTCCCTCCCTTCAATGCCTCTTAAGAAATGAATATCAGTAGATGAGATACATTTTTAAAAAAACAGGTTACAGCATGATTATAATGCAAGTCACTTTTGCTTAGTTTGCTGGCAACACTGGCAATGCGCCATTTTACAAATTATGAGTGAGAGTGCTGTTTGTGTAAACCCCCAAAGTATATTTCGCTTTTTAACCATTTTGCAATCTAAGAAGCCATCACAAGAATACGTAAATACAGTGTGGAGAAATAGGCACGAGCCTACATTGCTGGAGTCGCAAGTTTATCTTTAAATCTGGGCAAGAGGTTACATCCTGCATACAATTAATCACAGGGCATTCGATATCGTTAAAACCCGAGCTTGTTTTGCTTAACCTTTGGGATGATCCTCTTATTTTACATTCAAGCAGAGATTTGATAATCACAATGTTAACAGCAGCTAAATTAGCGATAGCATCGAAGTGGGAGGTAAAAAGTGGCCCCACAATTAAACTGTGGTTTGCCACATTATGGGATTGCTATCTCATGGGAAAACGGATAGACCAGTCTGCAGAACGAGAGAACAAAGACTATCGATCCTATTTTGTAACAAGATGGTTTCCAATTCTGGATTACATGGCACAACATGAGATCCTTTTAACCAACTCGGCCCCAAATGATTTACTCCTTCTATAACCTTCTTAGTAAAGTCTATGCACACTGAAGTATAATGTATAGATTACCCCTATTAGTAGTTTAAGGTTTCCTCGTTAGTGGTTTATAGCCATTTCAAGTTTATACTGTTTTAATTTATTTGATTTGAAGTGTACCAAGAAATGCAATGTTACTTATGTTAATTTAATCAATTGTGCTATGTTATATTGTTAAACTGTTGAAATCAAGATTAAAAAATTTAAAAACCCCAAGAATATGTAATGGAGTACCCAAGGAAAGCACGCAAATTTTATAGACTATAAATTAGAAGACTACCTTAACTGAAAACCTGACCTCTTTCTCAGATGTGACTTCTGAGAAGGAATTCAGAACGGTACATTTCCACTTCTCCATTACCGTCACGTTTAGAGGCCTCTCGGTTCCTAGCCTCGCAGCTGGATGAAACATTATTACAGCCACTAATGAAGCTGTGGTTTTATGTTTGCGTCGTGCAAAAAAAATTGTTCAGTCAGATAATGCTGCGTTGGATAGATATGGCCTTGCTGCTTGGAGTGGACTATCCATCATTGATTGCCGCGGGATCTAGAGTCTAGCTGAGCCCTCAGGCACCTGGGCACTTGAAATCCAATTTAACCTCAATTAATAAATTATGTCACTTTAAGAAGGGCCAGCTCCCTGCACAAAGTGACCCAAGTGGCCATTTCAGGCCCAGCAATTTGGGAAGTATAGGAGCTGGGTGGGGGGGCAGACGTGCCATGTGCTTTTACTCCCCCCCCCCCGAATCTGCCTTGGGCAGAAAATGCCTTGAGCCAGCCCTGACTTTAAGCATATTGGGCTTGTATTTAAGCTTTTGCTTCTTACAGTTCCCCACTCCCACCCCAGAATGCCCTTGTGCCTCCCTGCTATAACATTTCTGGCTACAGATTCATACTGGTTCATTCCATGTGATGGCAAAGTGTGTCTGGGCATGTGTGCAATGCCCATCACGTCACCCACTAGTTACAAAATCAATGGCAGTCGTGCAAGAGCTCCCTGCTTATCTGACTTATCCCTGAAGTTCATTCCGATGTTATGAGATAAAATGTGAAGCTCCATGGATGAAGCTCCACGGATGTTTCCTGCACTCCGTGGAGAAAGAGAGGGATACAAACGGATTCCAGATAGAACGTGACCTTCTTCTTCTTCTTCCCAACTGACTGATTCCTCTTCCCTTTTTTGCAAAGTGTGAAAAAGCAGCTGCTGCGTAAGTGGCAAAAGGCACCCTGGGACAGATGGTGCAGGAGCGATACCGGAGAGAGAGAGAGAGAGAGACGGCTCATGACAGGTGCTGGGTCAGCTGGTGCCAGACAGTAAGAGATTTAGGCCTCAAACAGCTGACGTGCTGGCAGTCCTGAACGGGGAAAAGAATTTCCCAGTGGCAGAGCACTCGGCTTGCCCTGCACAACCAAGCACATTTCTTCTTTCTCCGGCTTGCTCATTGACCATCTGATTCCTGCCCCTGCTCAACACAGCGGGGGGGGGGGGGAATGCATCCAACTCTTTTTTGCTCTGCAAAAGGGCCATGCGCAGCAGTGATTAGCTAGGGGCAGCTCTCCACATCAGGCCCGCAGGCAAGCATCAACTGGTCCAGCAAACTGCTCTTCTCATAGCTTTAGACAGAAGCCTTTAGCGACAGTGGATCGCCCGCCTGCTTTGTTGTTACTCGCGGCTGTTGCTATGCTGAGTGTTCATGCAGTGAGCATGCAAATAAAACCATATGTACAGGTGGTGCCTAAGGAGTGACCTTTGATCCGTGCCTTTCATGCTTCCAAGCCTTTTATTTATAAGGCAGCCAAACCTGTTTCCTTCTGGAGACACAGGAGGCTTTCCTGCACATTCTTATGAAAACATATGCAAGCTTTTGAAACTCTTCCTAGCATTAACACAGAATTTATTTATTTTTTTAAAAAAGGCAAGTCTGGGTAGGAAAAAATAATTTAAGATCAATCATTCAAAACTGTTCAGGCCGTGGGAGACCGAGTTTGCTTGGGACTGTTGGATATGCAGCGTGGACGGGGACCAGTGTTTCCTCTAAGCTGAGTTAGTGTGAGCTAGCTCAGAGTTTTTTAGCCTCCGGCTCACACATTTTTGTCTCGGCTCAGGAAGGATGGCTCCAGAGCAAACTAATTCAGGCAGTAGCCAAATCACTCGCTCACAACTTTAATGCCAGTAGCTCACAAAACAGAATTTGTGCTTACAAGACTCCACAGCTTAGAGGGAACATTGGCGGGGACTGGAGTGTTGGGACAGCATCTGGAAGACCCAAGTTCACATCTCCACACGCTGCCATAAAGGTCAGTGGGTGGCCCTGGGCTAGTCACATTCCCTCAGCCTAGGCTGCCTCAGGGGCTTGTTTTGAGGAGGAGGAGGAGGAGGAGGAGGAGAACAGCACAGCAACAACAACTGGCTTTATACCCCAACCTTCACTACCCAAAGGAGTCTCGGAGTAGCTTACAATCGCCTTCCCTTCCTCCCCCCACAGCAGACACCCTGTGAGGTAGGTAGGTGGGGCTGAGAGAGTTCTGAGAGAACTGTGACTGACCCAAGGTCAACCAGCTGGCTTCATGTGCCAGAGTAGGGAATCAGACCCCGTTCTCCAGATTAGAGTCCGCCATGTATGCTGCCCTGAGCTCCTTGGAGGAAGGGCGGGATAAAAATATACTAAATAAATAAATGCATCCCTGATTCAAATTCTGCAACAGAGAAATACCAAACCAGATCTCAGAATGGGTTCTGCAAATGGGCCACTTCTACACCAGGAAATGACAACCCTTCTCTCAAAAGAGGTGACGCCCAACTCAACAATATCGATGTGCTAAATTTGCATAAGGTTTGGCCCTGCCTTAGCCCTTCTTGTGACAAAGCTCAGGGAAGAGGGCGGGCGACTCTGTGGTTGAGCACATGTTTTGCATGCAGAAGGTCTCAGGTTCAGTCCTCTCAGGAAGTAGCTGCTGAGAAAGGCCTTTCCCTTCCTGAGCGAGGCTCTTCTCGAGAAAGGCCTTTCCCTTCCTGAGCGAGGCCTTTCTCTTCTTGAGAAAAGTGGAGAGCTGCTGCCAGTCACAGGAGGAGATGATTTGAGTGGGCATCAGGCAACTTCACATGTTTTCAAGGAACTGGTTTAGATGCTTCTGAGGAGGCTTCTTGACCAAAAACATTCTGGGTCTTCGTACGTTCATTGTTCGCTGCATGCTTTTCTCTTTCTTCTCGCTTCAAAAATCTGTGAGAACTATTGGCACTTTCTTTCCCACGTGGGATTTTTAGCAAGGGATAGGGAGGCATCCGGGAGAACAGGTTAGGCCACCTAGAGATGCCTGGGATAGCTTCTCGCCAAAAACAGAAGAGCCAGGACTTGGGACTGCCTCAGCGCCAGATCTTCTAACCCAAAGACTCCTGCCCCGTTGGTAACATTAATCTGCGGTGCAAGAAATGCACACGGCCTTTCAGAGACAGAAGAACTGTCTTCCCATTCCAAGGCTGATCCTCCAGTGCTGAAAACAGATTTGCGGTATTCTAATTCCTTCGTCTGAGGCAGCCCCGCTGCCATTTAGCAGCCGCTCACTGCTTCAACCACCCCTGTGGCAGGCAGCCAGAGAAGTCCTTTTTTTAGCAAGATCAACACTGAGCCGCTCCTAAATGGCTCATTCTGGGTTACACAGAAGCCTTTTCAAATGACACAATGGCTGTAATCACAGACAATAAATAATCCACTTTCAGGGCACTTTCCAACTGGATTTTTACTGTGTGAACTGGCAAAATCCAATTCAAAAGTGCATTTGGAAGTGGACTGAAAGTGGGTTGTTTAGTGTGATCACAGCCAAAGTGTGTTAAAGTCAACATGCATAGAGGGGAAGTGGCTTCCAAGCCTGCTGCCAAGACAATGTGTATGAGCATGGCATGTATGCGCATGGACACCATCCCCACGATCAGTAACATTTAAAAAAATCAGTGTTCCAAGTTATGGGACCAGAGCCTAAGCATGTACACTTTGTGCATGCAGAGGCGCCATGTTTACCACCAAATGATCACGTGCAGGCAGTGGATGGGGCCAACCCACTTGTCCCCGCTCCCTCTCTATGCATGTCGGTTGCAGCACACCCTTTGTCCCTTTAAAGGAGCTCGTCAGCAGAGGATTCCCAATCCATTTATTTACTCTGGCCCCGTTCACACGGAGCATTTGCTCTGCTGAAGGCACGGTAGCCCTGCAGACTTTCCGTGCGCGATCATACCAGCACATCTGGGAGGCGTAGCACTCCCGTGGCCAACCCACGGCTTCCCTTGGAAAATGCGGAGTAAAAAACTACTAGGGTCGAAGTACTAGTTTCCGGAAACCCCAGGGCAAAGGCCAGCATCTGATCGCAGGAGCGCCAGTATCCCACGGCTTCCAACTCCGGCCCATGTCCCGGGGTTTCCGGATGTTGTAAGTTTCCATGGGATGCGCACCAACGCTGAATGAGGCATGTGCATACGCAAGACACTGACCGCGCTCCCCCCCCCACGGCACATGCGTCCTTTACTACAGTGCGGCTTGCTGTTCTGCTGCGCTGCTTTTTTCCCGCGCTGTAGCAGTGCTGTGTGATCGGTGCTCAGTGCCGGAGTGTGGCAACCTGGGGGCCCGTGCGATCAGGCTACCGCACCTTATTTTGCTCCGGGGCGAACTGCCACGCCTCCCCCCCACATTTTCTGGCCCGTATGACCGGGGCCTCTGATGGGCTTTCCTATGCACACAAATTGCATCCATATGGGGCCATTACAATTGGAAAGCATCGGTGGCTGAGGTGGGACACTGGAATCCACCAGCTGCCTCCTGAGTGCCTTGAGAGAAGCATCTATGGAGCAAAGGAACAGAGGCCAAGCCATTACAATGGGAAAGAGCCTTCAATGGTTTAAGATGCCTTCTTTCGTTCACCCCAAATCATCTAATCTAGCCCTTTTACAAATCGGTCTTTCTAATGTACCAGGAGGAATTTGGGGACTAACAACATTTACTCCAGAGTTCAGGTGCATGATGCATACCCTCCACAGCAGTTATTTATACTTAAAAGTTACAGGTGACAGAAGGGAGGGATGGCAGAGATTACCAGTCAGGAAGAAATTGTGGTGGTGGAGGAGGAGGAGATTTATTAATCACCCCTTCCCAGCTTGCGCCGGGCTCTGGGTGATATACAACAGAGGCACAAAGCCATAACCTTAAAAATTCCATCCCGGTCCTGGACTGCCCAGCCACTTTCTGGGCAGGGGGAGAGGGAACATGTAAGGAACGAATCCCGAGGTCCTCCAGACCAGAGAGAACACAAGATCAGAATAGAGGGGAGGGGGAAAGGAAGAGGGTGCCAGCCACAATAGAAAACCGTTGCTGTTCTCAGCCAAAGGCCCGGCGGAACATTTCTGCCTTGCAGGCCCTGCAGAATTGCATAAGATCTCCCAGGGCCCTGGTGGTATTAGGCAGAGAGTTCCACCAGGTCGGGGCCAAGGCCAAAAAGGCCCTGGCCGAGGACAGCCAGGCATCTTTGGAGCCAGGGACCCCCAGCAGGTTGTTATCTGCAGAGCGTAAAGCTCTCCCAGGGAGATACCAGAGGAGATCGTCCCGTAGATACGTTGAATTAATCCATTCAGAGTGGGGAAGGGCCATCCTGTTGTTGAGGCTTCGACAGAATGACTTCAAAATCTGACATGCAAGCGCCGAATGAAGATTCCTCAAGAAATTAAACACTACATGTCCCGCTAGCTTTAATAAAGACTTGGGTCTCCTCACTCACTGTAGCTCACCATGTTCCACCTTTTACAGATGTTCATTCATGCTGCGTATCATATTTTGCACTGCACCTTCCCTGATTATAGGGAACACTCTGTCTGGGGCAGTGATGCTCTGTATTCGGGGGGGGGGGGAGCAACACTGGGAGGGCTTCTGGAGTTCTGGCCCCATTGGTGGGACCTCCTGATGGCACTTGAGCTTTGGCCACCTCGTGACACAGACTGTTGGACTGGAAGGGCCACTGGCCCGATCCAACATGGCTTCTCTTATCTTCTTATTAAATCTCATTCCAAATTAATCCTATTCTGACTATCTATCAGCAACTGAGATTGGTGCCCTGACCTGGATAGCCCAGGCAAGCCCGATCTCGTCAGATCTTGGAAGCTAAGCAGGGCTGACCCTGGCAGGTACTTGGATGGGAGACTTCCAAAGAATACCAGGGCCGGGGGGCAGAGGCAGGCTATCAAGTCACTTTTCTGAACATCCTCCATGCCCCAGTAGGAGTCACCAGAGGTTGCCCTGACTTCCACATACACACGGTGACTTCCAGGCACCGGCACACACACGCAAAAATACCCATTTGAGAGTGGTCCCGACTCCCTACCTACTCTGAGTGGACTTTTTAATTGGTGATTGTTTTGAACTGGCCTTCTCTTTGTTTAACTCCTACTCACTCCTGCCTTTCCCTTGCTTGTAATGGTCAGGGACCTGCCTACTTGAGGGACCACCTTTCCTCATATGTGCCCCAGAGAGCACTGAGGTCAGGGACTCAGAGTCGCCTGGCTCTCCCTGGCCCGAGAGACATCAGGTTGGCTGCTCCTAGAGCCAAGGCCTTTTCAGTGGTGGCTCCATACTGGTGGAACGAGTTCCCGGATAACATCAGGTCCCTGTGGGACCTTTTACAGTTCCACAGGGCCTGTAAAACGGAGCACTTCCACAAGGCTTTCGACTAGGAGCCGCCACTGACCAATGTGCCACCGGAACATGCTGTGGCTTACATAAATATTGGTTGGATACTGCTTCTCGGGAGGGGATTATATACTGATGCCGCCATCATTTGCACTGCTTTGTTAGATTTTTATGATGTCAGGGATCTGTCTATGCATATTTTACTGTGTTTTATTGTTTTAATGTTGTTCGCCACCTTGAGCCGGTCCCCGGCACGGCGGGATATAAATTGAAAATATAATAATAATAATAATAATAATAATAATAATAATAATAATGATAATAATAGTAATAATAATAATAATAATGATAATAATAATAGTAATAATGATAATAATAATAATATATATATAATAATAATTATCATCATTATTATTAAATTATTATTATTATTATTATTATTATTATTATTATTATTATTAAAGCACAGATATCTCTGATTTATGCATGCACCATTTATGATGTACTCTCAAAAGCTGATTACCCCCCACAAAAAATCTTGTTGGTCTCTAAGGGCATACTAGACTCGAGCTCCTGGACTGCAGACCTGCACGGCTACTCTCTGGAACCAGCTCTGTTTATGTGATGAAGTAATCTCTGACTTACAAAAGCTTATGCTAGAATGACTTTTATTACTGTTTAAGGTGCCGCAGGACTTCCATTTAAATATTGTGCAAAAGGCTAATACAGCTATCTAGAATGAAGGTAAGAGTATCCGGGTCTTCAAGATACCTCAACCTTCTATTTTAAATGCCAACGTCTCATAACTCTAAATTGAAAAAAGAACTTCTGTGAGCACAAAATCTGGATGTCGGGGGAAGAGAGAGTTCTAGCTTCCCATGCGGGAAATTATTTCACAGGGAAACAAGACCATGTGGTCTCTTCTCTGAAGTGGCACCACCCAGGAGCAAGGCTCCTTCTAAGCTATGGAGTCTTGTGAGCAAAAATACAAATTTGTGAACTACTGGCATTAAAGTTACAAGCAAGTGATTTGGCTACTGCATAAATCAGTTTGCTTTGGAGCCATCCTTCCTGAGCTAAAACAAAAATGTGTGAGGTGGATGCTAAAAAACTGTGAGCCAGCTCACACTAACTCAGATAACACTGCCCAGGAGGAGTCTGACTTCTGTTTGCAAGAAAGAATCGGACAGAGGTTGATTCAAGCAGCATCTGCCACACAGATCAACACCTCCTACCCAATAAAGAAGAAGGGTATGACGCCCCAGAAGCGGCTCGTGTTTTACAGCCCAGAGGCTTCCTTTACACAAAGCATTGCTTTCCTTGTTTATACAGGAGTAACTTGATCGGTGCACAAGTGTTCCAAAGGAATTGGTTGTCTGGGAATGTATAAAGGGCCGGTAACCTTAAGGGAAAGCTAAATGACAATTTGTGCTCTGTCGCAGAATCTGATATCAAACAATGCTGCATGTGTGTTTGGCTCATTCTGGTTTGAAGTTTGTTCCTACATCAGTCACTTTTATTGTAGGCCAGAAAGGAACTAGAGTCAAACACGGATGCCATCCTTACAGTCTAAACCTGGCGTTCTTTTTCTGTATTAACATCCAATGCAAAGTACAGAGCAAGTTTCATCATAGAGAGATCAAATGCAAGAACAATGCCCTGTACACAAGATGTATCTGTGTATAGAGTATACACAGGTAGAGGGGGAGTTGGAACATCTGTGTACTGCTGACCCTGCCCCTCCAACACGCGTTCACCCAAGCATGAGCGATGTGTGCCGGGGCTCCACCCCCATGACATATGTTCCCAGCTAAAACGATGGATGCCAGTACCCATCCAGTAAACAGGCACTGTGCTTACATTCAGGCAAATACATAATTGGAGGGACTGGGGCCAACACACTCACACCCATTCCCTCTCTGCAACTATCAGCCCTTTCTGCAGCTATGTCATCTGCACTGAGCTTATGTCACAGGGGAAAGTCAAAACTGATATCACCCCCCCCCATGTACATTATCCAGAGCTCTATGGAAACAGGGTAGGATATAATTATCAGTAATCCTATATTTACAACAGCCTTAAAGCACGTGAGAAGAAAAAGTGGGGAGGAAGAGAGTCCAGGAGAAGTTTTGGGGTTTGTTTTGGTTTCTCTGCAGCTTTGGAACCTACTGCTCAGAGGTCACTTTGCTAGTTTTTCTAGAATTGCAAAACAGAAGATCCCCACATGATTGCGTAACTCCATGAGTTGCAGCTCGGAGAGAAGCACTGAAGCATGCTGGGTTTGTGTTGAAAGTACAAGTTGCTGCAACTGACGCATCATATTTTCCAAGAGAACACACTTCTGACTATTTTGAAAAACCAAAGGCGGATGTTGAACCCTCAACCACCACCACCACCCTTTTTTTGCACCAACATCCGTTTCTAAATCCTGACTCAGCAAAACTGGGCATTTAAAAAAAGAGTGTGTACATGCAGGGAAAGTGCTACGGAATGTTAGGGATAATGGTTATTCCTGTGATTATCACTGCTGTGTATATACTGGATTGTGATCAGATATGGCTGAGCCACGTTTCTTAAATCATATAGGTCTTGTTTTAGGTTATCAAAGATGTTCGAGATGATTTCGAGACATTTTTGAAGCACCAGCAGAGACTGTTTGTTTTCATTTGGACAACATGACAGATCAGAATGTTCTATTCTTTCAATGGTGGTTATTCCAGAGGGTTACCTGTATTAAATCTGTTGCAACCCAAATAATAAGATTTATTTATTTTAGATTTATATCCCGCCCTTCCCAAAGGCTCAGCATCAACTGGAAGCCCTTGAAAGCTTAAACAGGAATAAAATCTTGCTAAATCTGTTTATTTTTTGCTGTTCGTTTCGTACTGTTATTAGGGCTCTTGGCATAGCTTCAGTTAGGATCTAAACCTTGGGAGCGACTGCGTAAAGTCAGTGTCACACAACTTTCACACTTGCTCGTATTCAGCAGTAGAGCATCTGCTTTTCATGCAGAAGGCCCGGATTCAGTTCCTAGCATTCCCAGTTTAAAGGATCAAGTAGTAGGCAATGTCAAAGCCATCTGCCTGAGATCTTGGAGCGCTGCTGCCAGTCAGAGTAGACAAGACTGATTTTGACAGACTTGATCTGACTCAGTATAAGGCAGCTTCACATGTTCACCTGCAAGTGTCAAATTTGGACCAGGGCAAACAGCCCTAAATTAAATGAAAAGTGGCCCAAACTGAGCTCTACAGACAATATCCGGGTGGGGCAGACAGGAACTGAATGTCTTTTCAACCTCCACCCCGTTCCTTTGTCTAGTGAACAAAAAATAATTACACAATACTGAATTAGTTTCCAGATTTCTATACAACTTCCATTTTGAACATACTAGCAGTCACGTCAACTGCTAATTTCATGCTGGGCCGTGTGATTTGTTTTACAACGTCTGCTTCAACTCCAGAAGCAATGCTCTTCTTTTGCAAGGCGCTAGCTGAAACACAAGCTCTCTCAACACTCCTAATAGGCACTTGACTACCAAGGATGCTATTGGTGGGACAGCAAAGGAAATCCTCTTGCAGACAACAGAGGGGTTTCAAGTGGGAAGCACTGGAGCCTGTTCATGCCTGCAGAAAAAGACTATCTTGAAGATTTAAAAGAAAAGTGGGAGTAGAAAACCCAAAATAGCCAGATGAAGATGCAGCTTCACCCTCCAGAAGGCAGGGGAAGCTGAAGGCAATTGAGCATCACTTAAAAAAAAGACGGGAAAGAGGAGGGGGAGTTGGCCAGATCCAGCCGCTAAGAACTTACAATATTCTGGCAAGCAGGGATCATTTTGTAGAAAAAGAGGTGCAGAAGCTCATTAGCATAACTCATTAGCATAACTTATTTGCATATACCACACCCCCTGACATCACTGGAAGTGTGTCAGAAGGCAACACCCACCACTCAGGCTCCACCCCTAGAGACTGTCTTTCCACTCTGGGGGCTGTCATTCCAGTCCCAGAGTAGTCTATCTGGGCCCAGGAGGAGCGCTACACGTGCTGCTTCATGCTCCTGCTGGGAGCTGGGGGTGGGGCTTGCTGCCTCCTATGATTCTAACTGCCGGAGCTCCGCTCCTGTGCGCTCCTGCTCCAAATGACCCCTGCTGGCAAGGGAGATTTAAGTCACTTGCTTGCTCATCTACACACACAGTTCCTTGTGGAGCCTATAACTTGTCTCAAATAGTAAGGAAATGCTGAATGAACTTGGCGGGGGGGGGTGCGAAAGCGAAGCACCAAGCATTGACAAGGGTCCCAATTTCCCTTTAAAAAAAAAAATTATCAGGCTTCTGTACCGAGAGCAGCCTGCCTGGCAGAAATGAGCCATGGAGCTTTTCCCTCTCAGTGCTAGGAAGCATTCCACCTGCATGTGTTCAGTCATGCTAGCTGGTGCTAAAGCATAATCCACTGCGCAGGAAAAACCAAATTATACTTCTCCTGTCTATAAAAACTCCCTGCAAAAGAGCACTGCGAGCAAGGCTAGCACCTTCCTCCCTGCTGGGATAACCCATTTTTATTTGTGGGTTGTTCTTGCAAAATATGACTCTGCCCAACCTTTAGTAAAACTGGCAATTCTACCTGCTCAGGATTCTACCATCTCCTTCTGCTGTGTTATGTTTGCGTACACACAGCGGACCTCATTCTGATAGGAAGAGAAAGAGAACACCCCAAAATCAGCATCCTACCCTGAGACAAAAGGCAGTTAACTTTGTTAAACTTCACGTGATCAAGTTTCCAGATTAAAAATCAAACCCACCCAGCTTCTACTCTTCCTTTACCTCGGGTGGGGGGTATGTACTGCTCCACAACGCTGATGTAGAGCTGCAGGGTGAGCTGTGGGGTGGAGCCCAGGAAGGCCTGGATCACAGCCATGCGCTTGAAGGCATTGCGGTGGGTGATCAGCCTGCGCAGCGAGTGGCCCACCTCCTGTTCCACCTCGATCTCCGAGTCTTTGCGGAGCCGCTTCTTGCGCGTGATGGTGACGTACGGCTCTTCCTGTGTCCCCACCTGGCAATACATCATCAAGGCCTCTAGACATCTGCAATGAGAGAGAATCCCCACATCATCGGAAGGGTAGAGCACCTGCGCTGCATGCCAAAAGGGTCCCGGGTTTGATCCCAGGCATCTCTCAGTACAGGACCTCAGGTAACAGGTATCTGGAGAAAGGTCTTTAGTGTTCTCCCCAGGAGAGCTATTGCCAGTCCAAGGCAACCACAGAACTACAGAACTAGATCTAGATCAACAAAACTAGATGGACCAATGATCTGTCTTGATGTAGCGCAACTTGGTGTAACCCCAAGCCCTTCTAGAAGAAGCAGCGGAAGAGGAGGAGGAAGAGACTGGATTTATACCCTGCCCTTCACTCAAGAGTCTCAGAGCAGCTTACAAACTCCCTTCCCTTCCCCTCCCCACAACAGACACCCTATGAGTTAGGTGGGGCTGAGAGAGGGCTGACAGAAACTGCTCTTTTTCAAGAACAGCTCTGCCAGAACTATGGCCTGCCCAAGGTCATCCAGCAGCTGTGAGTGGAGGAGTGGGGACTCAAATCCAGCTCTCCCAGATTAGAGTCCACACACTTAACCACTACACCAAACTGGCTCATAATGATTTTTCCTTTGCAGACAAAAGCCATCACTCTCCATAGTGGTTAACTGAGTTCGAATCCAGCTGTTTAGAAAGGAAGGAGTGAATGGGTAGCTCCATTCTCCATGGTTTGGAATCGCCATGTGTGCTTTGCAGGTTTCTGTTCAGCATTCGGGACGCTGACTTAAACTCTCCCAAAATGTTTTCTCTGGAAAACTTGATTGCTGGTTGGCATCTGGAAGGCCAGGATGGGGAAGCAGAGGGGACCTCTTTATTCTGATCCAGTGGGGATCTTTCTGTGTTTTCTAATAAGGAGAAAGAGGAAGCTAGAGGAGCAGAAAGGGGGCAAAATATTTTTAATGGAGGACCACTCTACACAGGAGGGAAGAGCAAATGCATGCATACCACCTTGCGTAAAAGTAGCCAGGATCCACAGCCAAGTCTACCAGGCATATATCCTTGTATGATATCTACAGCTGGAACTTTGCGATGGGCACAGTTACTATTTTTTCTGCAGACACACACAAAATGTTTTCCATGCTCCTGTTTCTTTGTTTTAAGGAAATGTTTTGAGGCAATCCAAAGTCCCTGAAGACAACTAACACCTACTTGCATGTGGTTTTAGTATCAAACCAAGCAGGATTCTGAGCTGCTGGACACAGTTTTAGAAAGGATTGCCAACACTGTAGAGTTTTTGTATTCCTGATCAGCTAGGATTTTTGCTTGTAATCTCTTGCGTAACTTAGTTAATTGAGTGTTCCTTTAATGACATGAGCAGGGAAAGAAGGAGAAAATAAAAAGGATTCCCTTACGAATCCTGAGAGATGTAGTGTGCAAGAGAACTGAACATTCTGTGCTGGTGGGGAGGGGAATGACTATGAAACTACATTGTGTGTACATGAGAGAGTGTGTGCACACAAATGCTTGCGCCTACAGCCAACTTGCTAACATATGTCAAGTGTCTGAGATTCTTGTTCTGTCATCTGTAATACTTGTCTCCTACAGTTGAACATGATGTACTGATGTGTCAGGCATCCCTGATTCTCTCCCCTCACCCCCCACTCCCCTTTCATGTTAAAAGCATGAGTAGGGGAAAGTGGCACTGGCCAGTCTTATAGAATGGCAGAAATCGAGTCAGGAAAATGGGTTGGCTTTACCAGGACACATGCCTTCAGCTCAACCTGTACAAGGATGCAAAATGACTGTGAAATATAATGTAATATAATGTAAAATATTCATTAAAATATGTGAGGCCTGCTTTTCAGTATGGAATAACTCACCTGCTTGGTCAAAGGCTTAGTAGGGGCAATGGACCAGGCACAACTTTGCATTGGTCCTGTGCCGCTGCGGCATAACACAGTAAAGCACATGCAGCTACTAAACAGTGCTGGTGGGATAAGGAAACATTAGACAGCAGTAACCACCAAATTTGTTGCCCAATGAGAAGAAAACAACAAGAGCCGTCCACCTGAGCAATGAGAACTCAGAAACTTCAAGACCAGTCCCTTGCAGGTTTAAAGCAGAAGCCAGCTGTAGGCCGCTCTGATTGG
The DNA here is from genome assembly GCA_029375565.1 of Gekko gecko. NCBI lineage: Eukaryota > Metazoa > Chordata > Lepidosauria > Squamata > Gekkonidae > Gekko > Gekko gecko. The sequence continues at coordinate 25,117,903 of JAPDNY010000012.1, read as the reverse complement.
CTGGGTCCCTACAATGTCACCCAAAACTTCTCCATCCCAGCCCTGGAGAAAGTTTTGCAATTTTAAAAGAAGTTTCCCTTTAAAGAGAAAACAAACTGGCTGCTCAGGAAAAATTGTGGGAGGGAGGAACAATGTGTATGTCCCACCCCTCGGTCTCCCTCTCTGAGATGCCGTAAACTCCCTGAGCTCAATCAGGCTGATTTCCCCCTCTGTTAGCTGATTCTCAACGACTCAAAACACTCCCGTGTCCCTAGTGTATATTCAGTACTCAACAGGCCAATGGCTTCTGGTTATTTTTCTGTTTTGCATATCTTAGGAGTCCCGTATATCAAGAAACCCCTGCCATGACTGTGAGTGACCTGGTTTTCTACCTTCCAGATTGGCAGGTGGAAGGGGAGCCATTTCACCATTAAATAACAATGATGGATTAAACATGTGCCTTCATATAGAACAGTGGCTAGCCTGCCAGAAACAAGAGACTGATAGTTGTACCAGTGTGTTTGATATGTTCAAATGAACATCTCTCATTTTGGTTCTAAAGCCAATCTGCCCCTGCAGCTGAGAAAATGTGCTGTGTGCTCTCTTTATCTACGGGAGAGCCAGGATGGTGATTAGCATGGGGAGATCCAGGTACAGAGCCTTACTCTGCCACAAAGCACACTGAATCACCAGAGGGCCAATCACACTCCCTCACACAGTACTCCTAGGACTGATCACTGTGGTTTGGAAAATGCCTGGAGATTTGGGGGCGGAGCCTGGGAAGGCAGGGTTTGGGAAGGGGAGGGACTTCAGCAGCATAGAGCCCGCCCTCCAAAGTAGCCTGTTCCTCCAGGGGAACTGATCTCTGTCACCTGGAAATCAATTGTAATTCCGGGAGACCTCCAGGGCCCTGCTGAGTCACGGAATAAATCAGGGTAGGGAGGGGTGCTCACTGCTCTCAGCTCCTTGGCAGAAAGGTGGGATAAAAAATATGACACACAGTTACTATATCTGTCTTCAGCCTTAAAGTTTCTCAAGAATTCCTACTCAGCCAGACGGGAGGCAGGCTTTCACGGGAGCAACAAGCTATGGCTGTAGAACTCCGTGTGCTCTGTTTGAGAAATTCTTTCCTATTCGTTCTCTGTGTGCAGAAGCGGCAACCGTAACAGACTCCCTTGAATCTACGAGTTAAAACTACAAGTACAGTGATCCGCTCTAGACTCCCAGCTTCCCAACTGATGCACCGACTTTCCCACAGGTGTGAAGGCAAGAACACACCCGCAACTGCCCCCCCAGGCAAAATACGAGATTGCAGAGCACACTCCCTTCGGGAGGAAGCCAGGGCAATGGGGCTCCTCTCCGAGCTTGACTCAGACTGAAACTAGGCTGAGCCTGAGATGCTTCGCAAGCGTTCCCATTCAGGCAAGGCCCTTCTGACTTGCCTGCAATTTCTGGTCGCTTCCTCTCTGCAATTCGTTTTTTATCCACCTTCAGGTTCAGCAGAGCTGGGCAGTGGAGGGGGAGAGAGGCTCTTTCTCTGGTTGAAGCAGAGCAGAGGAGTCTGGAGGGAGCTGTGATGTCATTCCCACAGAACGAAGCACAAGCCTCTTCCCTTGACAGCTCCTGGACCCTCCGCCTTGCACTCAAAGCCTTTGCAACGCGGGTCCCCTCAAAGCTGCTACAAAAGGAAGTGTTTCCGTTCAACTCACATTCAAATGTGCGCCCCTCTCTCTTCACTCACTCACTCACATCACTCCATTCCTTTCCTTCAAACAGAAGCATTATCATTAGTTGCTGTAGATTTTCCGGGTTGTGTGGCCGTGGTCTTGGCATCGTAGGACCTGACGTTTTGCCAGTAGCTGTGACTGGCATCCTCAGAGGTATAACACAGACAGATGGAGTAATCGCTGTGTCGAGAGAGTACTCCATCTGTCTGTGTTATACCTCTGAGGATGCCAGTCACAGCTGCTGGCGAAACGTCACATCCTACAATGCCAAGACCACGGCCACACAACCTGGAAGATCTACAGCAACTAATGAACTCCGGCCGTGAAAGCCTTCGACAACATATAGAAGCATTATCCTTGGGCACGCTTAGGAAATATTAAAACCCCACTCGGAATCTCCGCATTCCAAGAGAAGAAGAAGAGATTGGATTTATACTCTGCCCTTCACTACCCAAGGGAGTCTCAGAGCGGCTTACAAGCTCCTTTCCCCTCCCCTCCCCACAACAGACACCCTGTGAAGTAGGCGAGGCTGAGAGAGCTCTGACAGAAACTGCTGTGGTAGAACTATGGCTTGCCCAGGGTCACTGGGGCTCAAGCTCACCTGGGCACTAGGGTTGCCAGCTCCATGTTGGGAAATACCTGGAGATTTGGGGGGCGGAGCCTGAGGCAGGCAGGGTGTGAGGAGTGAGGGACTTCAATGGGATTGGGGTATAATGCCACAGAATCCACCTTCCAAAGCGGTTATTTTCTCCAGGTGAACTGACCTCTGTCGCCTGGAAATCAAGTTGTAATCCCTGGAGATCTCCAGCCACCACCTAGAGGTTGGCAACCTTAAATGGCTGCCCCACTCCTTATTTATTTCTAGATCTGCCAGTGCCGGCTGTGGAAGAAAAGGCACTCTGCCCCTCCTCTGCAACACACTCATCCCCCAGTCTACTACACCTATTCCGAGGCTGAACTTTGGCATCAACGACACGTCTCATGGATAAAACCAAGCCTGGAAAGGAACAGTATCAATGGCTGTCTTGTATTCTGATGTTTGGAAGCCTCACACGGCTTGAAAGGAAAGGGAGGCACACAGTCTGCAAACACAGACACTTTGTTGACTTCCAGATGCTGAGAATAGAACCGAAGGCAAACGCCTTCCGTCCTCACCAATTACAGGGGATGCTGGGGGGGGACTTAAAATTGAAGGGCAGGGGAATAAAGAAAGGTTAAGATAAGGAGGTGGAGAACTAGACCTCCTCTGCTTGCTCCAATCAGAGGGACGCAAATAATGGTTGAATTGGGGTGGGGGGAGGAAGAATGTCCTGGGGGCAGGAATGGCAACTGTATGACCTCACTGTCCACTTTTAAGCTGAACTGCAGGCTGGAAAGTCAGCAGTTCATCAATTCGAGACCTGAGTGCCGCATGACGGAGTGAGCTTCCGTCTCTGGTCCCAGCTCCTGCCAACCTAGCAGTCTGAAAACAAGACATTGCAAGTAGATAAACAGGTACTGCTTCGGTGGGAAGGTAACAGCGTTCCGTGTGCCTCGGCATCTAGTCATGTCAGCCACATGACCACGGAGACGTCTTCGGACAGTGCTGGCTCTTCGGCTTGGAAACGGAGATGAGCACCACAACCCTAGAGTCGGATTCGACTGGCTTTCAAGCAAGGGAAACCTTTACCTTTACTAGCCAAAGACATTCTGGTGTCCGGCACGACAAACCCCCCTAACAAAAATCTCATGACCCACCTTTGGCACAGCTCTGTAGTCCCCAATTCCACTGGAAACTAGGCCTAAACAGGTGTAACTGAAATGAATGCACAGTCTTCTGCCGCTCCCCACCTCCCTCCCCCTCCTCTGTCGCCTCCCTTGTGCTCAGTTTTTAGATCAGAAGCACCCGAATGGGAGGCACCTGCTCTCTTCCACTCGGTAAAGTGCTATACATAATACATACTGATGGCGCAATAAAAATGATGACACACATTCCAAGTTATTTATACATCTTGCTGCCTCTCCCTCTCTCTCGCCGTATGTCCCCACATGCCAACTTGTAGTACTCTGGTTGCCACCTTCTAGCTGTTCCCCAATTAAGGCTTGGCATCTTCTACAGCCTGTCCCCTCCCTACAGCAGTTCCCAGTATTTGGCATGGGCTCCCCAGGAGGTGAGGCGAGTGACGTCTAGCTAGATGTTTTTAAGGAGGTGCTGCATGGCCATTTTATTTGCATGGGCTTTTAACGGGGTTTAAGCCACAAGCCGTTTCCTGGGGCAGGTGCCTAATGGAGCGCTGTCGTGTCCTGTAAGCTTTTAGTCTCGGAACTGTAAACCATCTCAAGCCACAAGGGGAAGGCAGGGCGTAAGTACTTCAAGTCAGTAAATGAGCAGCCTTTACAACAACGCTGTAAAATTGGCTAGTGTTATCCTCTCCCTCTTGCAGACGGGGGAGTGGGAAAGGAAGCGATTGTGGCTTTCCAAATAATAAGTTCCTGGCAGAGGCAAAAATTGACCGGCAGGTTTCCTGATTCGCTGCTCGTTCTCTTAATCACCGGGATGTTCATCCCGTAGCTGCCAAAATACTTTAAAGCTCCATCTCTTAATGCCTCAGGCTGGAAGTTCTTTGCTTGAATCCTGCATACGAAGCAAGGTTAGGGAGGCCATAATTTCTCAGACTCGTCCCCCCACTACAGATGTAGGGGGAAGCTCATGCTAGCCCACTTTGCAGTGTTGTTGTTGTAAAGCTATGATCCATATACTGGCCCTTTTTCCAACCAGCCAATAGCAGCTTGAGGAGAGGTCATTCATTCCACACACACGCCCAGCTTCCTAGCGCACATGCCATTTGGTCCCGTCTTTATCTGCTCTTTTGATGGTAGAAAGTGCCACCCAGTCGCAGCCAACTTACAGCAGCCCTGCAGGGTTCTCAAAAGACTAACCAAGGCGGTTTGCCATTGCCCGCCTCTGCATATCAACAACTGGACTTCCTTAGTCTCCCACCCATGTACTAACCGGGGCCAATCCAATTTAGTTTCTGAGACGTGAGCCGATTTGCCCAGCCTGGCCCAGGTCTTTAAGCCTTAAAGAAAACATCGGACCTCCTGATGAAGGATCTCACAAGTAACGTGCGGTTTCACTTTCGGAAACTCTTCCCCCTGCAATGGAGGTGGCGCGAGGAAGGCGACTAAAGGGATCACAGCAGACACGCGGGGGCAGGGAAAGTAAAGCCTATGTGAAGACGGCATTAAGAATTACAGCGCCTGCTGTGCTTTGTGCTCCCCCTCCCCACCACCACCGCCATGGAGAGCTGACTCACAGCGTAAAGCCAGTTGGCCTGGACTGCTGTTAATTGCTCTGCTGCCTGATTTGGCATCAAGGAGGGGATGAACAGTGAAAGCCACGGGGGCGGGGGAACAGTGAACTGCCAACATGACAGTGAGAACGTACCCGACATGAGATAGCAAGGCTGCACCCAGGCAGAGCGCCCTCCCCAGAGACTGAATCTGCAGGAAACACCCCCAAGGGACTCCGTGACCAAACAAGCCTGCAGCTGATCCTTCCACACCATCCTGCAACGGAGGGATTCCAAAGCCCCCACACACACACCGCTGTCCTCATGTGCAGAGCTTGGAGGCTGACAGGAGCAGACCGGAACACTGGCAGTGCCTCTCCCTACCTTCTCCCATGTATCTGATGAAGGCAGCTTCGCGTCTTGAAAGCTTATACCCCTCAAAATTTTGTTGGTCTCTAAGGTGTGACTGGCTTCCAATCTAGCTGTCCTACTGCAGACCGACAGGGCCACCCCCTGAAACTTTCCCTATGTGTAACTGGCAGACTAGACTTCCCCTTGCATCTCAAACTTCAATGCTCATCTTCTTTGCGCTCCTCCATATTTTTGTGCATTTGCAATGCAATGGGTACAGGGCAGGCGGAAGAAAATAATTCTTTACTCGAGGGGTAACTAAATTGTGGAATTCACAGCCAGTGGAGGTAGCATAGATGGCTTTAACAGGGGATAGACAGATTCACAGATACTAACCTTGGTGACTAAAGGGAATTTCCACATTCAGAGGGAGTAAACCTCTGAGACCCAGTGCTAGGAGGCAAGATCAGGAGAAGGCCTTGGCTTCTATGCCATGTTTCTTGGCCCTCCAGGGCAACTGGTTGGCCACAGTTGGGGATGGGATGCTCAACTAGATGGATCACTGGTCTGATCCAGCAGGGTTTATCTGTTCAGATGGAAAGCCACCACAGGTTCACTTCACGCACTGGCAAAAAGCCCCCAACATGGAAAGTGCTCTTGGGTGGGTATTCGTGTGAAATGTGCATTGTCATGCAAGACAGCTGCACACATGTACGTATTTCACCACGCACACACCCATTTACAAAAGAAATATACGATGATGTAATTCATACACTAAGCACTTTCCTCGTAGAGACTTTGCAATGCATGAAGCAGCCAGAAAACAAACAGGCTTCTCTTGGTGGGGGGGGGGAAGAGGGCTGCCTTGCTTTAACTGTCCTTCTGCTGCCAGTCACAAACAGTCTGTATCCTCTTTACTCTACCGACCCTGATAACACCTTTTGTTGTAAACTCCAAAGGAAGTGGAAAGGACCAGGACGAGGGACTACCAGGCTTCCATCTACTTTACGCTTCTGAAATCACAAGATGGAAGTTCAACTTCTTGTGACAAATCTCAACCTGTGGCATTGTTTAAAAGCAACTTTCTAGCCATTCTGGAGGCAAACCTGAAAATACGGCGAGAGAGAGAGACGCCTGTGGAATTTCACACACCTGAGCCAGCTGTGTGTGCGTGTGTGTGTGTTGGGGGACATCTTATTTCAATGGATCAGTACTTTGCAAGACTCTTTCCCTGACCGACAGAAGCACAGGGCAATTCGGGAGACTGCTTAACAGCCTTACTTAAGCAGCTTGCAGAATTCTGATTTCCTGGTACACCTGATTTCCTGGTACAGTCCCACTCTCTTCCTCCCTTTGAAGAGGGTACAGTACAGCCAGCACCTCACATTGTACGGTGCCTGATGTTTCCACAGAGTACTTTAGTCCCCTGCTTGGTGGCACATCTAGCTAGCTAGGCAAAGAAGCGGAACACTGTGTACGTGGGTGGGGACGACATAAGTCAGCCCTTTCTCACCTGATGATGGGGCCCAGTAAGAGGAGATGCATGCACAAGACCATGGGTTTGTCGCTGGTCAGGTCCCGGTGGACAAAGATGAGGGTGAGCTGGTCCATAATGGAGGGCATCAGCATGAAGAGGAGGGTGAGGAGGAGCCAGAACTGGTCGCTGGAGCGGCTGTACGAGGCGGTCAGGACAGCAGCCGAGGCAAACTCCCCGCAGTACAAGAGGGTGGTGAGGATGATGCTGTAGGGCAGCTTCAGTTGGGAGAAAGTTTTGGGTTCGATTTGGAGCACTATGCTGGGGGGTGGCGGCGGCTTCGCCTTCTTGCCAGAGGGCGGATCGGAGCATTCCCCAATGGAACCTTCACACACGGCATCCATCCTGGGGTCCAGCAGCCTTCCAGCTCCGGGGGGGTCTTCTCTGAAGGAGACTTCAGATCCTAAGAGCAGGGGGACTTAGCTGGGACACATCCCAGGGTCCCGCTTTCTGTTACTAGCTGCTCTCTCCAGAAAATCCCAGTTGCTTTCTTTTTCGGATCCCAGCCTACAAACCCCCATCCAGAGCACCAGCAAAACAGCAAGCTCCATAGGAAAGCATGGGGCACCCCACCACCACCACCTTTGGTGACCTGGCCAGTCCCTAGAGGGGAGAAGAGCCAGGATGGTCCCTTGCTAGTTCCGGGGAGTTTCTATAGGGACCAGGGTGTGGCTTTCAGTTGTTGCTTTTCACAGTGCAAAGAAAGGGACTGCAGTTCTTTCTCCCCCACCCTACGCAAGTCAAAGCACAAAGGCTGGAAGGATCCGGAACAGAGACCCGAAACAGAGCGGAGGTGATCCAGGAGGAACCAGAAAAAGCCACCATGAGGCAAAAGAGTTCCAGAGGGAGGGGGGGAGGCCAGGCTTGACCCGACGACTCCGGGTATGGAGCTTCTAGGGTCGCTTCTCCAGGCCAGACCCTGCGGGGGGGGGGGCTTTCTGTTTCCAGCGTCCCCACCCCCCTGCAGGGCGCGCCCGAGCCGGGCTTTCCCAGGAGAGCTCCAGTCCCTTCGTGAGCCACGTGGGCCCCCCAGCAGAACCCAGCGGGCTTCTCGCCTTCCTCTTCCCAGGCTCTTCACCGCTCGGGGTGGCGGCGTCTCCTCTTCCGATCCGCCGGCAAGGAGGCAGCGTCGTGCGCGGGGTCAGTCGGCCGGGGCGCGCCCTCGCCGTCGGGGTGGCTTCGTCCTCCTCTCCGGCGCGATGGGCAGAGGCCGGCCCTGGAAGGAGAAGAAGAAGAAAAAAGGGCGAGAGAACCGAGAGGGAGTCAGCGCGGGCGAGCGAAGCGGCGGCGGCAGCCCAGCCTGGTGGACGGGTCGGGGGGGGGGGGGGCTCTCAGTCCAGCCGCCTGGCCGCACCACTTGGCACCGCCGCCCGGGCGACCAGCCGCCACCGCCAGGCACGCCGGGGGAGCCGCCCAGTTACAGTTGCAGAGCCCGCCGCCTCGGCCGCCGCCGGAGCTCCCTTGCCCCGCTCCGCGTCCCGCGAGTTCGCCCGGTCTGTCGGGGCTGAGCCGGAGGAACAGGTGTGTCTGCTGGCGCCGCCCGCCGCCGCCGCCCTGGGTCCTAGCGCTGCCGATTGCAAGCAGCCGGGTTGCCACTGCCAGCCTCCTTCCGAGCCGCCGGGGGCTCCTGGGCCTTTAACAGCGCTCCGGCAGGCGGAAATTCAAAAGCGGGGCTTGGTCCCCATCAACGTTCCCTCTAAGCTGGGGGGGGGGGTCGTCTTGTGAGCAAAAATTCTACTTTCTCAGCTACTGGCATTAAAGTTGTGAGCGAGCGATTTGGCTGCTGCAGAAATCAGTTGGCTCTGGAGCCCTCCTTCCTAAGCGAAGACAAAAATGTGTGAGCCGGAGGCTAAAACCTGTGAGCTAGCTCACACTGACTCAGCTTAGAGGGAACAATGGTCCTCATGTAGACTTGCGACCGTGGCGAAGGTAGAAGCATAGAGTTGGAAGGGTAGGGTTGCCAGCCTCCAGGTGGGGCCTGGGGATCTCCCGCTTTTACAACTGATCTCCGGCTGACAGAGATCAGCCTCCCCTGGAGAAAATGGCTGCTTTGAAGGGGGGACTCTATGGCACTGTACCATGCTGAGGACCCTCCCCCTCTCCTGGACCCACCCCCAAAGTCTGCAGGTGTTTTCCAACCCAGACCTGGCAACCCTGCTCCAGGGTAATCTTGTCAACCCCCTACACAATGCAGGAAATTCATAAATACCTCCTCCCCCCACACACACCCCTGCTCCATGCCCAGAAGATGGCAAAACAACCTCCAGGATCCCTGGCCAACCTGGCCTGGAGAAAATTGCTTCCTGGCTCCAAAGTGGCAATCAGCATTTCCCTGGGTGTGTAAGAAAGGGCCACAAGAACAAAGCACGAAGGCAACCCTTCCTGCCCTCCCTCTTGTGATCTGCCTAAATTCCCAGAATCAGCATTGCCTAGGTACCTAGTCCCTGCTCAGCACATGCCACTTAATGCTCCTTTGAACTTTGGGTTTGCCTTGGCTTAAGGCAGGCTAGCAAGCAGAAAAAAGCTAGGTCAAAGGTAACTGTGCACACAGTCTTTTTTTTGGGGGGGGGGGCTCAGAACTGGACCCTAGCAGCCAGCAATTAATAAGGAAGCCTGTCAGATCCATATCTCAGTCACCAGTGATACAATTCAGCATCCTTCATTCTATTTTTAAAAGTACGTTTCTAGTCCTCAAGGCATAAAAATAGCCTTTCCTGCAAAGTGTGTGAGCAGTGCCTGGAGAAGGTCATTTATTTGTTTATTTTAGCTTTTAAGAAATCTGACCTGTTACGTTGGCTTCAGGGCAATTTACAAATTCAATTATAGGTAGCATGAAGATTTCAAATACAGTCACAGCAACTCAGCATCAAATGAACATAACAGAATGAAGCCCAAGCTAAAAGCATTTCAGCATCCGCTGCCCAAACTGGACAGTGTTAGCCGTGGTCTGCAAAGATGAGAACCAGTGTGGTGTAGTCCTTAATCTGGAAGATGCAAATCCAGATCCCTGCTCTGCCATGAAGGTTGCTAGGTGACAGTGGGCCGGTCACTCTTCCTGTTAGCCTAACCTACCTCACAGGACTGATGTAATCCATTAGTTTGGGAGAATGGTGATCGGGGTATTTCAGAAAAAAACTAGCTTGGGAAGAGCAAAGGAATGATGAAGGCCATTAATAGGGGAGGGAGGGTTTTGCTTATACACATCGAGCATATACTGTATTCCGTAAAGCAGTTACAAAATAAATACAAAATATCAAACACATATGGTATATTAAAAGCAAATAAAAATTGCCCAAAGTCATAACTAGGCAGCACATCCCCCAAACCTTATCCATGTCTTTACTACAATTTAGCAGGTAAAGTAAAGGTAAAGGTTCCCTTGCTCGAAAGCCAGTCGAATCCGACTCTAGGGTTGCGGTGCTCATCTCCGTTTCAAAGCTGAAGAACCAGCGCTGTCCGAAGACGTTTCCGTGGTCATGTGGCCGACATGACTAAACACCAAGGTGCACGGAACGCTGTTGTCTTCCCACCGAAGTGGTACCTATTTATCTATTTGCAATTTCTTGCTTTCGAACTGCTAGGTTGGCAGGAGCTGGAACTAGAGACAGGAGCTCACCCCGTCATGTGGCACCCAGGTCTCGAACTGCTGAACTACTGACCTTCCACAGCCTGCAGTTCAGCGTCTTAACCACTTGAGCCACTGCAGCTCAATTTAGCAGGTATTGGGCTCAAAATGCCAGTCTGCTTTTAGTGGCAAGAGCCACCCATGCCCGTTGGAAAGTTTGCTCCATTCAAGGCATAAGTAGATCCCCCTTGGAAGCAGCCCCACAGGGGATGGTCCCTGCTTGCACCCAGCAGCTGGAGAGAACAAACCAAAACCCCCAAGAAAGATCATTTTAAAGAATGTTGCCAGCAAGCAGACTGCCTGCTGGCTCCAATATCAGACAGTTTCCCAATGGCAGTCAAAGTCTGCACCAGAAGTTTTTGAAACACTTTAATGACATGGCCAGCATCACACACTCTGTTCCAGCCACTGAATGGGATTCGAACCTACAACCTTGGAGGAGCTAGCCAAGCTGTGGGTTGCAGCAAAGCCCCACTTACATCTGAAGCGATGGCAACGTTTCTACCCGACGGCTGGAATTAGCCTGCACGGCCTGAGAAGGCGGCCTTGAACCTTCATCTCGCAACAGAGCAGAACAAACAGAAGAGCAAGAAGAGTCTATACTAGCAGGGAGAGCCTGCAGAAAAGGAAACATTAGAGAAGCAGGAGCTACATTCCAAAAGAGCAAGGTTTGCAGATGCCCCACAAAGAATGGAGGGGCTGAGGATGTGGCAGAGGAACTCTGCATCCCATCCAGACACCTCTGCTGATGAAATAGGAAGAGGGCCTGAGGCAGCCCTTCACCAAGCCTGTGAAACTAATCATCCAAAACGTGAATGCATCCCTCACCAGCTATGTATTGCAGCTCCCCAAGTGCTTGACAACTTCCACATGTAGTTCCAGGCCAGCACTCTGTGAGGAGGCTACCTAATCCCCACAAGACAGACAGACAGACAGACATTAATCACTAGAGGGCTGTGTTGCCTTGATGGGCTACAAGTGATTCAGAATAACTGTTCACACTAGGGTCCTTGGAATTCACTACCACGGTGTGGTGATGACTGACAACATTTTTCCCAATAGATTCAGGTGGGTAGCTGGGCTGGTCTGAAGTGGAAGGACAAAGTGTGAGTCCAGTAGGGGCACCTTTAAGACCAATGAAGTTGTATTCAAAGTGTGAGCTTTCGTGAGCACGCACACTTCCTCAGATACAAAGGAAGTGTGCGTGCACACAAAAGCTCCTACCTTGAATAAAACTTGGTCGGTCTTAAAAGGTGCCCCCACTGGACTCACGCTTCGTTCTGTTTTCCAAACAGGCACTGTGGTCGGCAGGAAAAAATGAATGCAATGCCACTATATGGGGCACCCTTACGAAACATTTTTTTTTAAAAAAAATAATTTTTAAATGTCCCCAGGAAAATTGCATAGATGTGGTGAGGAAGAGAGCTGCTGTGATTTTTTTTTGCTTCGTTAAAGGCTTGAGTTTTCCCATATTGTTTGTCCCAGGTATAAAAAGCATCTAATTTCCATTGTTCCAGTTATTTTTGGAGGCATAATGAGAATTCTTTTTGCACAGTAAAGTTTGACCTGAGCATGACCGATAGACACTCTGTGCTTTCCACCCATGCATCTGACCTGAGCATGACCGATAGACACTCTGTGCTTTCCACCCATGCATCTGACCTGAGCATGACCGATAGACACTCTGTGCTTTCCACCCATGCATCTGACCTGAGCATGACCGATAGACACTCTGTGCTTTCCACCCATGCATCTGACCTGAGCGTGACCTGAGCATGAGGGATAGACACTCTGTGCTTTCCACCCATGCATCTGTTTCAATATCTCCTGCCCTGCAATTTTTTTTTCCCCTGAGTCAGAGAAGCTGTCTCTGGGACAGACGTGAATGTACCAAGATCCTCCTTAAAGCCCAAGCATCCCTAGGGTGGGCGGACTTTCTCCCTTCTTTCTGATAAACCGATTGCACTAGGACCCAGAAGAAAGCATCGGTCTGGGAAGGCTTCGGTAGAACATGCCAAGAAACTTAATGGTCGGTTTCCCAAATATAGTCATGAGCTGGGTTGAGAGCGGCAGCCCCACAGCCTTCGAATCCATTTGCAAACCTTTGTGTGCTAAACAGCAGACAGTTCTTCTTCTGCCAAGGTCTGAATTCCTGGAAAGAGGATATCTGATGAGTAAGAGAAAGCAGCCCCTCAAAGGATTAGTTGGTAATCACACCCCTTCTCTTAGGACAACTCAGGTTCTCCAAATGAAACTGACTGAAAGTTTAGGACTGGTAAAAAGAAGTGCTTCTTCACACCACGTTTGTGGGTTTCTGTACCAGGAGGTGAAGCAATAGTCACTTGCATAGAGTGTGTGTTTTTATTTGTTTTTAAAAGTAGACAAATTCAGGATAATTCAAAGTAGCTAACTGGAACCTCCATGTACAGAGACAGTATACCTCTGAAAGCCAGAAGCAGTGGTTTAACTATGGCGTTGGGCCAATGCCCTGATGCTTTGCTGGAGAGCTCACAGAGACCCCTGCCTGGCTACTGTTTGTAAATAGCAAGCAGGTCTCAGTGGACTTTGGTCTGCTGCAGCCAGGCAGTTCTTGTGCAAACGCCATAAACGCCTGCAAACAAAAGGGGACTAAAACCGAGCATTTCACAATTGAGCCAATTTAAGAAGCTGTGGCAATTTAATTTGCTGGCTGACACAAGAAGAGAAAACAGCTCTTTGACGCTAGGAGCGACGTTGCTGGTTTTCAGTGGATCATGCTATTGCTTTGAAACGACGTTTGAGTCCAGTGGCGCCTTTAAGACCAACAGAGTTTTATTCAAGGTATGAAATTTCATGTGCACACGCACTTCCTCAGATACATTGAAATGGAAGGTAATAGTTCATTCATTCATTCAAGCAGAGAGTGAATTAGCATACAACATGAGAATCTTTTAACAGGTGCATAAACCAAATAGGAATAACAAGGGAAGTGTGTGGTCACCATTTGTTTGGATTAAATTATGGGGAAATCATAGTAAAGCAAATAAATGTGTCAAAATACGAGACTGATTGTGTAAAAGCAGAAGAGTGGGTTTTATCCCCTGCTCTTCACTACCCAAAGGAGTCTTGGAGTGGCAGTCGGTCAAAACTGGATGTGAGGATGATCTGGCTGCAACATCTGTCACCCCCATTGATTGCCAGGGTTGAGTGGCTGACAATCACCTTCCTTTCCTTTCCCCACAACAGACACCCTGTGAGGCAGGTGGGGCTGAGAGAGCTCTGAGAGAACTGTGACTGACCCAAGGCCACCCAGCCGGCTTCATGGGGAGGAGTGGGACCCAAATCCAGTTCTCCAGATTAGAGACTGCTGCTCTTAACCACTACACCATTGTGGAATGCTAAAAAGTAATTAAATGAGACTCTTTCATTATGCTCCCGTGGTCCATGCTTGAGAGGAGACGAATGGAGCGTAACAGCGTGGTCTCAGTTAATTATTTTTAGCATTCCACAATTGAGAAGGAAACTTCGACACAATCAGTCTTCTATTTTGACATATTTATTTGCTTTACTATGTTCCCCCCATAATTAAATCCAAAGAAATGGTGATGAAACAAACTTCACTTGTTATTCCTGTTCAGTTTCTGGATCTGTTAAAACATCCCCATTTTGTATGTTAATTCACCCTCTACTTAAATGAATGAACTGTTACCTTCCATTTCAATGTATCTGAGGAAGTGTGTGTGCACACGGAAGCTCATACCTTGAATAAAACTTTGTTGGCCTTAAAGGTGCCCCACTGGACTCAAACTTTGTTCTGCTGCTTCAGACCAACACAGCTATCCTTCCTGGATCTGTATTGCTTTGAGGATGTGTGAATTCAAACAAGCAGCTTTTCCCCACTTGACTTATGTTCCACCTTTCTTCCATCATGGGACTCAGGACAGCATACAACAGCTTCTCAGGCAATCTCCCACCTCAAGCACTGATCAGGCCTAGGCTTGCTTCAGTGGTGTTGGAGTTCCATGTACCTTTCAACCCTCGGCCCAGAATATGGGAGGAACGGACCTGAAAGTTGCCAGTTATGTTGATTTTTAACTGTTATTATGTACTGATAATCAAGCATGAACCAGCTGGATATTTTTTGCAGCTTTTGCAATGACCATTGCCACCTAACATACCCTGAATTCCCAAACACACTGTAAATAGGAGAGATATTTGTCTGAATGCCCTGGCTGTCCGTTGCAAATACATATGTGCATGTTTACCTTTAGCCCTGTACAAGTGTTCAACTGAACACATGTGGAATCAGAATCCATGTTCACATGTTACATCCTGCATGTGCACATGTACAGCTCTTTGTAGGAACACGCATTCACTTCCAAAATAAAACCAGGGACTAGTACCTGGATAAACGTGGGGTTTAAAATCACACCTTCAGCTCCATGTGCATTGAATCCAATGTAAACTGCTCTGTGCACATACAAAGAAAAGTCAAGTGTACTGTGGCTCAGTGGAAGAGCCTCTGTTTGGCATGCAGAAGGTCCCAGGTTCAGTCTCTCTTTCCACTTCAAAGGATTCAGGTGGCAGGTGATGGGAGAGACTTCTGCGTGAGACCCTTTTGCAGTAGACACATGCACAATCCGGATTGGCAGCAGTTCTCTCCAGGGTCTCAAGCAGACGACTTTCACAACACCTACCATCTGATCCCTTTTTACCTGGAGATGCCAGGGTTTGAACCTGGGACCTTCTGCATGCAAAACAGAGGCTCTACTATTCAGCCACAGCCTTTCCCACATACATGCAAATGCTCACCTTGAGCCCTCTGTTAACTTCACAGAGTCACATCTCTGCGGCGTAATCTCAGCCACCATGTTGGCCCAGGATCTGCTTTTATTTTATTATTACATTTCTACATCAGCTCTTAGCTCCAGAATGCATGAATCCATCAGAGTTAAAATTCTAGTAAAAGCTAGCTGACAGTGGCTGCTGATGTCACCTTTGCTTGTACTTGCTTTCCCTACACTAAACAGAACTCCTGTGTTTGAAATGTTAAAAGCTGGTTTTCTTTTTAGCTTCCTAGACCCTTTTCCTACTTTTTAAATTTAAAAAACTGAATTAAAACTACAGGCTGTAGTTCACTGAGCAATAGTTAAAGTCAGTAAGTCTGCTGCCTTAGTTGCAGTACCCTTTGGGGGAATCTTTTTTTTAGGAGCAAGTAGCGGTTTCTTTTAACAACACTCTTGTGTAAAAAGATTCCACAACAGGCCAGCATCTGATCTGCTGCAGAATTAGTACTCATAGTCCAGAAATATTCCCACCTCTGAAAAATTTTATCAAGATCATGGAGTATAAATATTTTAATAACTAAAAATAAATATAAGTTTGAGGCCAGCATAACCGGCGTCCCCAAAGTGCTCTGGGAACTGTATTTGGCAAAGGTTCAGAGAACTCTTGAGACCTGCCAACAGACGGGTACAAGCAGACCTAGTCTGCTTGGCCTGAAGTTTGGGTGTTCCAGCCAAAGAGAAGAATGGATCCAGAAAAATGGTTCGCTTCCAAAGTTGGCATAGCTGCCACAAGGGAAGACCACAGCACGGCCAGCAATTTCCAACTGCTTGCTCCAACCTTCAGTTCATGCTAGCACATAATTTGTGTTGCTTCCGGTTTGGTCAGCATCTTGTGTGAACTGAAAGCATGCACAGAAGGCGCTCCAGAATTCTTTGATGATGATACAGGTAGATCTCAGCGTGCCTTCTTCTATGCACACTAGATTTGCGGCAGATAGCCAAACTTGAAGCAACACAAGAGTGTTAAATAAGCAGTTATTCTTAACTAGGGCCATAGGCTCTCTTTGTGGTAATTCTGTAAATCTTGGGGGGGGGAGGCTCTATGAACTTTGCAGGCAAATGGATGGTATTCAGATTTTAGGCAGCCCCAGTAATGGTTTCTGACAGCCAGCAGAGGAAGGGGGAATATATCGTTCATCGCACTCTAAGAATAAAATCCCAGATTTCTCCAGTCCCTTAAATAAGCAGCATAACACAAGTAGGAGTTAAGCAGAAATGCCCCCTCCACTCTTGGGGCAAAAACTAACAAACATTGCCAAAACAAAGTTAACTCTATAATTACTGAAGAGTTTTAACTTGCTAAAAGCCCAACATTTCTCCAACATCCATGAGAACAAACGTCTTATGAGGTTCCAGAAAGAAAACAGGGGGAAGCACTCTAATAGCACCAAAGACAAGGGAAACGACTGGTTCTCCAAAAACTACCAATAGACTGGGGGTACTTCTAAGAGTCTTTAGGTAGTCAGGTTTCAGAAACTACCTTTCTACTAACAGAGGCTAGTTCACCAGCAGCAGCATTTCCTGGAAAAGGCTGACCTGGCCAGAGTTCCACATGCTATAGTAACATCCGTACTTGACTACTGTAATTCAGTCTTTGTGGGGCTGCCCACAAAGACAGTTCAGTAACTTCAGCTGGTCTGCTGATTGCAATTGATAATGAAGCTCAAGACAATGCCTCTACCTGGACTGAATCCAGACCTAGGTTTCCTGTCTAATTACCAATACTGATTTCTCCATGCCTATTACTCCTCTGCATATCTCACCTAAATCCAGTCACGCCTGCTATTGTTATTCACCTGCTATTGTCATTTGGCATCTGACATCACTCCACTTTTCCAATAAATAGGACAGATGGACTCCCATTCCAGCTGTGTCTGAAGAAGTGAGCAGTGACCCACAAAAGCTCATACCCTCCCACATATTTTGTTAGTCTTGAAGGTGCTACTGGGCTCCTGCTCTTTTCTACTGCTTCATTTGGACCTAAACGTTACAGCTAGGTTCCGATCAGGCACCCACTGGAGTGATCGTATTATCTGTGCTCTTGCACTATTCAGTTTACAGAGTTCACCTCCAAACACGGCCTCCCCACCCACTACTATATTGCCCCACATTCTGCTACTAGGAACAGAACCGAGCCCTCTCCAAAAACAGGCAGCGATTGGTAGACTACCCAAACTGAATCGGGAACCAAGGATTCACGTTTTATATTGCTAGTCCCACCTCTTATGTGATTCCAAACTCTGCCTCCAGACCTTGCCTGCTTTGGCGGGGAGGGCGGGATAAAAGCTGGAATAATAAATAAATAAATAAAAGCCATCTCTCACGGGCAGGAGCCAGCTCAGGAGACAGGGGCACCACAGCGCTTCCTCCTGAAGAACTACACATCGCATTTGTGTTGTTTTTGAATCATACTGCAACAGAATGTTTTCTGGGGTACCGCTAATTTAAGAAAAGAAAAAGAGAGAAGGAATTAGGCACAAGGGAGAATCTAAAAGGTCAAATAAACTACTCTCCCTTGGGCCTTGTCCCCCTTTTTCTCCTCCTACTGATCAGCGCAGCCCTATTTTCTTCCCAGTACCAATAACTTCAGCCATCACCCTTTCCCAGAGGTTATTCAAGAACCCACAAGCCCATTCTCCTAACACAGGAAAACTCCAAGAAGAGAAAAAGTAAGGTTGCCAGCCACCCTGTTTCTCTGGTAGGGCTATCGTACCATTTACAGCTGGGCAGAAATTCAACTGTTGAAGGGGTTTTTTTCTCAGCATTTCTACCTCACGCATGTCTCAGAAAGATTAAAGATTCCTGCTAGAAAAACACAGCACTGACCTCACAGAAGACTCATCTGCCAACCTTCTTACATGAGAGAAAGAAAAAATAGAAACAGATGATGCAAAAGCCTCAGCTGAAACGTCTGTCTTTCCGTGCGGTGTTGCTAACCACATCAGAGTCTAGATGACAACAGGAACCAGGATACGGTGCTTGCACAAATGCCAGGCTAAACTTTAACTAGGCCGTTCCACGTGGCTTTCTCCAGGTCTGCCTTAGTAAGCTGCTACCAGATCTCCCCTTTCAAAAACCAGTCCTTTATCAGAAGCATCCGGCCTCTTAGTTCCTGCCCAATCATCTGCATTTCCCCTCTGCAATGAGAAGCCATGCTTATCTTCTGATGCCAGTCAGATGTTGTTGTCTATACGTAATCAATCCTAGAGAGTTATCATTAGTGGCCAGCGGGTGGAAGAGGGAGGCATTTAAAGGGACTAGTGTCTATAATACAGACACAAGATACATTCAGTAGGGGCAGCATTCCCTAGCATAGTTGCAGTCAGGGCTTTTTTTATAGAAAAAGCCCAGCAGGAACTTATTAACATAATAGGCCATATTCGACAGCATGAACTCATTAGCATATTAGGCCACACCCCGTGTTACCAGAAGTGTGGTCATCCAGCCACACCCACCTTTTGCTTCTTATTCTGTTTACCTTGTTCTTTGTGGAAACCCAGGACTTTTTTTTTTGGAGCAGGAACTTCTTTGCATGTTAGGCCACACACCCCTAATCTAGCCAATCCTAATTAGTTTCTGCTGTTGGGTGTGGCCTAGTATGCTAATGAGTTCCTGCTGGGCATGGCCAACTTGGGAGCCAGCCGGAACTCTGTTCCTGTGTGTTCCTGCCCCAAAACAGCCCTGGTTGTAGTCATATGAAGAACATCACCTGTTGCATTTCTCCTTCTTGAATATCTGCTGAAAACACAGGAACACTGACATTTAAAAATGATAGCAATCATAGCACTTATAAGAGGTTTTGTAGGAAACTCACACTTTGCCATTCAGCTGCTTGTCCGTCCTCAAGGTTAAAACGCTTGAGGCTCTTTAGCTTGGAGAAGCGATGGCTGAGGGGTGACATGATCGAGGTTTATAAGATTATGAATGGGATTGAGCAGGTTGAGAAAGAAGTACTTTTCTCCCTTTCTCACAATACAAGAAGTCGTGGGCAGTCCATGAAATTGCTGAGCAGTCGGGTTAGAACAGATAAAAGGAAATACTTCTTCACCCAAAGAGTGATTAACACATGGAATTCACTGCCACAGGAGGTGGTGGCAGCTACAAGCATGGACAATTTCAAGAGGGAATTAGATAAACATATGGAGCAGAAGTCCATCAGTGGCTATTAGCCACAGGGTATAGATGGGAATTCTCAGTCTGGGGCAGGTGATGCACTCTATTTTTGGTGCTGGAGGGGGCAGCAGTGGGAGGGCTTCTAGTGTCCTGGCCCCACTTGCTGGACCTCCTGATGGCACGTGGTATTTTTGGCCACTGTGTGACAGAGTGTTGGACTAGATGGGCCACTGGCCTGATTGAACATTGGCTTCTCTTATGTTCTTATGTTCTCTTTTGCTCCTGCTACAAACCATAATCCTACTGAGCTCTCTCCATCTAATACATGCTATGCAGAGATCTGGGACTGGCTCTCCTGATATACACTTTAGGGTTAAAAAGCAACTTCAGTGAGGGAGAGCAATTTGGATAAGGGCTATAGCATGTGGGAAGGAAGGCATACTATTTTCCCAGTAAAGTCCCCCCTCTCAGCTACTTTTAGCCTTAGTACGGAAAAATGTAGGTGTCTGTATTATGTCTGTCAAGCCCCCTTCAGCTGCTTAAATAAATATGTATATTAATACATCCAAACAGAGCTCTCCAACATAACATAGTTCAGTTCTCATGCAAAGAGTAGAGCCTCACCAGCTCTTTGTTTTCAGTTGCCAACTTTTGAACCAGCCCCTGTAGCTGCTGTTTCTCTGTAGCTATCAACTGATTGCCTGGTTTAGCTCTACCTCCAGGAAAACCTTCACGTCCTGGTTTCTGCGTTACCAGATCTCTCTCAAAGAGAGACAGGGGAAGGACAAACCTTTGGTGGGTTTATTATTTCTGGCCACTTTGAAACCCTCTTTACATTAGAAGAAGAGAAGAAGAAGAGATTAGATTTATACCCCGCCCTTCACTACCCAAAGGTGTGTCAGGGCATCTTACAAATGCTTTTCCCTTCCCCTCCCCACAACAGACACCCTGTGAGGTAGGTGGGGCTGAGAGAGCTCTGACAGAAACTGCTCTTTTTTCAAGAACAGCTCTTATCAGAACTATGGCTTGCCCAAGGTCATCCAGCAGGTGCAAGTGGAGGAGTGGGGAATCAAACCCGGTTCTCCCAGATTAGAGTCCACTCACTTAACCACTACATCAAATTAGCTGCATGAGATAGGGACAGATGGATACTAGAGTTGCCAATCTACACGTGACAACTGGAGATTTCCCGGGATTACCACAGATCTCCAGGCAACAGAGATCAGTTCACCTGGAGCAAATGGCCACTTTGGAATGCAGATTCTGGCACTATACCCCAGTGAAGTCCCTCCTCCCTCCCCAAACCCCACCCTCCTCAGGCTACACCCCCAAAATCTCCAGGTATTTCCCAATGCACTTTTTAATTGGATTTTGCCAGTTCACACAGTAAAATCCAGTTGGAAAATGGATTATTTAGTGTGTGTAATCGCAGCCTTAGAGGGCCTTTTCCACAGAACTTCCTCTGTACAGCTGCTTGCCTGGTCCTTGGTCCTTCTTGCTTCGTCACCAAGTAGAAATTTTCCTGTTCCTCCTAGCTCAGGGGTGGCCAAACTACAGCTCAGGAGCCGCATGCGGCTCTCTCACACAGTCTAATTTAATGTTAATAAAAAGCATATTTGCATATTTTTCAACAAAAACGTGTGTAATATTTGTTCATGTCTTGCGACTCTCAAACATCTAACGTTTATTCTGTGTGGCTGTTATGTTAAGCAAGTCTGGCCACCCCTGTTAGTTCAACATTGTTTTCGTTCTAGCTTTTGTTTGTTGTGTCTCCTGATTTTGCAGGTAGGCGTACTGTTTTCTTTTTAACTTGTTTGTTTTGTTGGGTTTTTTATTTATGTTAAATCAGTTTGGAAGCTTTGGTTGAAAGCTGGAGGGATATATAGTTTAGCAAGAAAGCAACTAGAGAGAGAGAGAGATGGTCCATTTCCTCTGTGGTTCAAAAGAAATCAGCGTTGGTATCTGCATATTTGTAAAAAAAGAGGATGTGAATGAAAATCCTACCTTGGCTAAAACATGCATTCAGCTGAAAAGTGGCTCTCTCTTCCACTCTGTACTCCAGATTAAGGACATGTAGGGTTACCAGACTCCAGGTGGGGCCCGGAGATCTCCCCTTTTACAACTGGTCCCCAGCTGACAGAGATCAGCTCCCCTGGAGAAAATGGCTGCTTGGAAGGGTGGAGGACTCTATGGCATTGTACCAGGCTGAGGCCTCTCCCTTCCCCAAACCCCACCCTCACCAGGATCCACCCCCAAAGTCTCCAGGTATTTTCCAATCCAGACCTGGCAACCCGAAGGACATGCCTAAATGTTCCATATGAAAAAGTACTATTGTAACTTGACCTTAGAACAAGTTTTGGAGGAAGCAAGTCCCACCATAATCAATGGAGCTTTACTTCCCTGTAAGGATGCTGAAGCCTTTGTTCTCAAAGAGGGCCAGAGTTAGGATTGCCAACATTTTTTGACTGCCCCTGGTCCTCCGCCTTTCATTACAGCCCCACACAGAAGAAGGGAGCAGGTGGCACTTTCCTAGGTTGGAGATGAAATGCTGGTGGGAATTTGGCCTTGTGAATTGCGTTGGGTCAGGCTGCTCTTAGAGACCTAACAGTAGGGTTTATAAAAGCTTTGGCAATCCATCAGGCAGATTAATCACAGCAAGTTAATTCATATCCCCTGCAAACCCCAGCCTCAACCCCCCTCCAAAACAGTGGGTCTACCTTTAAAATGATCCTAAGCAGTTCTGGTTCATTCCAAGGCATCTGAGAGGTTCTAATTAATTTTCACTGTCCTGCAGCATCAGCACAGAAACAAATGGTCAAGGCTCTCCTATTGTCACCAGTTGCCCTTCCATCTTCAGTGGCTGGGACCGGCATAAGAAGCCTCAGCTGAGACTGAAATTATTAACTGGTTCTGCACAATCTTAAAAGGGTTGTTGCATGATGCCAGAGAACTACCCTATGACAGTACCCACTTCTGTGAATCATTCCATAGCAGGTAGTCTCCTGGCCAGGATGCCCAGGGGAACAGAAGAGAGATTCTCCATTTCATCTAACCTTCTGTTATCAACCATGGGAATAAATTCTACCATGAAGCATCTCCCTGGGCAACGGTTTCCATAGATACCTGGAACTGGTCCTGCAACATGTCAAGTTAGAAGGGTCAGAATCCTTTCTGTGGAGTCCGCAGGCCAGAGCTAACTTAATTCCAGCGTAAATAGGAAATTAACCAAGCAGGCTTTTGTGAGGCTCTTCCAGAAGTTTGTTATGAGTAAGGCTGAGCCTGGATTATAGCTGTCCACTGGGGAAACCAGAGCTGAACTGAGATGGGTATCTTGTTGTTCCTGGCTAAGAGGTTCAGCTGTGTAATTTGATGCGTACTCTGCCGGCAGTCCAAATTAGAGTCGCAAGCAAAACTACTGCCTCTACTTTTTCTAATCATACCAATTTTAATTTGCTAAGTGCCGGACAGTCTTGACCACAACAGAAACCAAAAGACAGGTCAGGTAGTGTCATAGAAGAACTCCCGACATTGTAGCATAAGCATCAGTGGACTGGGAGCTCATTCTGTCAGATGCAGAAAGGGATCTCATCAAGTTAGGAGTAGTAAAAATAATATATTTTTAAAAAAGGATGAGCAAATGTCTCTTTCTCTCTCTTACATTTGCTTGGTGTAGTGGTTAAGAGCACAGATTGTAATCTGGGAGAACTGGGTTTGATTCCCCACTTCTCCACATGCAGCTGCTGGTGTGACCTTGGGTCAATCGCAAGTTCTCTCAGAGCTGTTCTCTCAAGGACAGTTCTTGAGAGAGCTCTCTCAGTCCCACCAGCCTCACAGGGTGTCTATTATAGGGAGGGGAAGGGAAAGGAGATTGTAAGCCGCTCTGACACTCCTTCAGGTTGTGAAGAGTGGGGTATAAATCCAATCTCCTCCTTCATAAAACAAAGACATTCACCCTGACTGTTAAAAGCCAGGCTAAACAAGAAGGTCTTCTTGGGCTTCTGAAAATTTTGCAAGCTTTGATAGACCTCTAGGGCAAAGGTCTTCAGGCTGTGGGTCACGGAGACCTACAGAGCTACCCTTCCTCTGGATGGTTTCTGGAGGAACCTGGTACAAGTTCAAGAACACCATACCCCACTACCATCTCTCCGTACATGCATGCTGAGGAAAAGCAGCAGAGTGATAAGATACTATCATTCAGTGATGGAGAAGATTATCCTTCAGTATAGATGGGGCTCCACTTCTTATCATTTGACTCCAATGTCATGTTATTTCATGTCACCTGCTTAAAATTCAGTGGATCCTGTGTTGCTTTCTGGGAATTAAAGGGGAAGTTCTGTGTCTGGAAGGGCTGAGAGCAATGATTCTACTGGGTGGTGACTCTGCAGTTCCAACTGTTTAGAACATTTTTATCTTGGCCTTTCTCCAGTGGGTTTAGGGTGGCATATATGGTTTTCGCTTCCCAGCTTTCATTTTTATAACAACCCTGTGAGGTAGATAAAGATGAGAGAGCGAGCTTCGTAGCAGAGCAGGAATTCAGGAAGACCTGCTAGGAGTCTCTTTCTGCGTGTTTTTACAATTTGAATTTGGTGTACTACCGTGAAAAAGTAAAACAAGGAGCTTTCAGTTAATCATGTGAGCTGTAGTAAAGTGTAAGAGAGGTCACTGGAGAAGAGAAGTGATTCAGTGGTCAGACTTCATATACAGGGGGTGCTGCTAAGTTCAGTCTTTGGCAACTGCTGCTGTAGAAGACTTTAGATGATGTATCAGAAGAGGCCTTTCTGTTCTTGGGACCTGTCATTCTTAGCTAGGTGGGCCAATGGTTTGTCTTACTATGCGAGAGCTTTGTCTGAAGTATTGATATCTTGTGCTTTTTACCAGAACTTGGTTGCTGAGGCAGTTTTCCACCCAAAGACAAGCTTTCTATGTTCAGGGCGATCTCTGAGGTGCTGTGACATCTGCTTTGTTAAAGGCTGTTTGTGAGTCAAACCCAGCATTTTGATTTATCTCTGGAAGGACTATGGGCTGATGATACAGGATATGTGGGAGGGGACGAAAATTAAGGTGAGGTTGGAGAACAGCTGGAAAATGGGTATAGGGGACACAGGGGCTCTTGGATAGGATTTAGGTTTGGATCCTCTCTGCTCCCCCAAGTCTCTTTGTAAAGTAAACTGATAGGCTATTGCAGGGCTATTTTGGGGCAGGAACGCACAGGAATGGAGTTCCAACTGGCTCCCAAGTTGAGCACGCCCAGCAGGAACTTTAGCATAGTAGGCCACACCCAACAGCAGAAGCTCATTAGGATTGGCTACCTTAGGGGTGTGTGGCTTAACATGCAAAGGAGTTCCTCCTCCAAAAAAAGCCCTGGGTTTTGACAACAAACAAGGTAAACAGCATAAGAAGCAAAAGGTGGGTGTGGATGATTGACTACACTTCTGGTAACATGGGGGTGTGGCCTAATATGCTAATAAGCTGCTGTCAGGGTGTGGCCTAATATGACAATGAGTTTCTGTTGTTGGGTGTGGCCTATTATGCTAATAAGTTCCTGCTGGGCTTTTTCTACAAAAAAAGCCCTGGGCTATTGTCTGTTTTGTCTCATCTTAAGAAAACATCATTTGTTCCCAAAGGATACTCTGATAGAAGAGATATTTCCATACTGCTTAAAATCTTGACTTCC
Organism: Gekko gecko; assembly: GCA_029375565.1. Classification (NCBI taxonomy): domain Eukaryota; kingdom Metazoa; phylum Chordata; class Lepidosauria; order Squamata; family Gekkonidae; genus Gekko; species Gekko gecko. Next base: position 25,092,802 of record JAPDNY010000012.1, on the reverse strand, counting down.
TATAGTTCTCAGGATTCACTTTTAAATCTCCCGTACTTCCGAGGACCTACTTGCAAAGTAACTCCAGACTGCTTTCCGCTTCCTCTGTATAAAATGCAGGAATCTCACATCAGTTTGAAGGAATTTATCTGGGGTTAGCAGCAGAGTGCTCAAAGGAACATAACGCAGCAGAATCTATCTGGTTTGTGTGTGCTGACAAAAGACCAGAGTTACAGATGGAGCCTCTTTATCGTTGCAAAAGCTAATATGAATCCTTTGTTGTAAGGAACTCCATTCTAGACAGAATAGAGACGGGATTCTAATCTAGTCTAATTAGCTAGGATGGATAGAGATGCAGGAAGCACGTCCTGCCCTCATGGTGCCAAGATGGAGAAGTGTAGCATAGTGTGGAAAGCCAAAAGGAAGATTCCCTGAGAGTAGCAATCTACACATCAAAGGGGAGCCAGTTTTGTGTAGTGGTTAAGTGTGCGGACTCTAATCTGGGAGAACTGGGTTTGATTCCCCACTCCTCCACTTGCACCTGCTGATGTGACCAGGGTCGGCTCCAGGTGCGTGGGCGCCCTAGGCAAGACAGCCTGGGGCGCCCCCCACCGGGGGTGCCAACCTCCCGGTGGGGCCTGGAGACCAGGGGTGGCGGCGGAGCGCTGGCTTTCCTGGGGGCTCCGCGGCTGCGGGACCCCCAGGAAAGCCAGGAAGGGGGTGGGGGGTCTAGCCACCACCCCCTCCCTCCCAGCGCTGGCTTTCCTGGGGGCTCCACAGCTGCGGGACCCCCAGGGAAGCCGGGAAGGGGGCAGGGGGTCTAGCCACCGCCCACTCCCTCCCAGCGCCGGCTTCCTGGGGGCTCCGCGGCTGTGGGACCCCCGGGGAAGTCAGGAAGGGAGTGGAGGTTTAAACCACTGCCCCCTCCCTCCCAGCGCCGGTTTGCTTGGGCGCCCTATAGGGCGCCAAAGGAAGCCTGGGAAGATGCGGGGGGACGCCTTTTGGTGCCCCTGCAGCCGCCGCGCTCTAGGCGGGCGCCTAGCTTGCCTACTGGGCGAGCCGGCTATGGATGTGACCTTGGGTCAGTCACAAGCTCTGGCACAGCTGTTCCTGAAAGAGAAGTTTGTGCTAGAATTCTCTCAGCCCCACCTACCTCACAGGGTGTCTGTTGTAGGGAGGGGAAGGGAAAGGAGTTTGTAAGCTGCTCTGAGACTCCAAGTGAAGGGCGGGGTATAAATCCAATCTCTTCTTCTTCTAGCATCAGGGCAGTAGAAGGGAAGGATGATCAGGGTCCTTCCTGGCCTATCTCTCTGATGCTCTGTAGTCCCCCTCTGAAGTCTCAGGCTAAGAGACAGTGCAAGATCCTTCACTTCCAACACAGTTGTCATTAAACAACTTTATAAATATGTAGCAGCTGGATTATTTCACAGTCATTTTGCACCCAATGCAAAGCCAAGCTCAAATCTGCTAGACAGACTCTTTCCCTCTGGTAACCCTGTTTCTCCTCCTCTTCCTCTTTCTCTCTTTTGGCCTCATGATCTTCCTGTGAGAGAGACAAAGAGTCACAACCTGGGTTGGGTTTTTTTAGCACTGACTGACCGGCAGCTTGAGAAACTCTTGGCTAGCTACTGCTGCTTAAGAATGTCTGCCTCAGGGTTTGTGTCAAGGTTCAGCATGGTGAGGCATCTGCTGGTTTCGCTTGGCTTGGGCTGGAGACACCCTGTTCTCTGGCAGCAGCAGGCTGTTAGTCTGCTCCGAGTCCAGCAGCACCTTAAACACCAGCAACACTTATTTCCATATGAATTTTTTGAGTGACACCCATCTTCAGATAAGTGCCAGATGGTAAATCAACTAGAGTTTCCAAAACCTGAAAGTTTCTTTAAAATGTGGGTTTTCTTCCTCTCTTCCCATCATTCTCTACAAGAGAAGGGTGTTCTTGATAGTGTCATTCATGACGATGTCCTTCAAGGCTTTGTGCACCTTTGATCTCTGTGCCTCACATGCATGTGGAGTGCCTTTGTGCACACGATTGCCACCACTGATGGACAAAACGGACATTTGCTGAGAGTTCCATGTCCCAATCTCATAGTCAGGGCTTTTTTTATAGAAAAAGCCCAGCAGGAACTCATTAGCATAATAGGCCACACCCAACAGCAGAAACTCATTAGCATACTAGGCCATACCCCTGACAGCACAGCTCATTAGCATAATAGGCCACACCCCCGTGTTACCAGAAGTGTGGTCATCCAGCCACACCCACCTTTTGCTTCTTATTCTGTTTACCTTGTTTGTTGTCAAAGCCCAGGGCTTTTTTGAACTCCTTTGCATGTTAGGCCACACACCCTGAATGTAGCCACACTGAATGAGTTTCTGCTGTTGGGAGTGGCGTATTATGCTAATGAGTTCCTGCTGGGTGTGGCCAACTCTGGAGCCAGCTGGAACTCCGTTCCTGTGTGTTCCTGCCCAAAAATAGCCCTGCTCATAGTAATTTCTTAAACTCAGTTATCAGGTCTCAGAGGCTGGATTCAGATTGGGACTGTAGCCTGTGAGCCAGGTAATCTTAATCCTTGCCACCTGCACTGTTTTCCTGACATGACTTGAAATGTCTGATGAAGGTTGCCAACTCTGGGCTGGGAAACTGTTGAAGATTGGGGGGGGGGTGGAGCCTCGGCAGAGACCTCAGCAAGGTACAATGCCATACAGCCTACCCTCTAAAGCAGCCATTTTCTTCAGAACTGATGTCTGTAGTTTGGAGAACCACTGTTATTCTGGGGCAGCTCCAAGCCACGCCTGAAGGTTTCAGCAACAAATAAACATACATTGCAAAAACCTTTTAACAAACTAATGTGTTCTATTTATAGTCATTATTTAGTAAAGTGCATAGTATATCATTATTTCATCCTTGTCAGGTATAAATATTCATTGTATCCATTAAGCCGTAACATTCAGTACATATAGATTTCTAACTACCAGACAGTTTTGCATCAATGTTTTAAGAAAATCAAGCCCCAACAGGAATTCCTAGAATAATAACCCGCTTCTCCTTGTGATGAAGTCTTCCAAAAAGGGGGACTGCCTTGGTTGTATGGATGCTTTTGCCAGTCCTACAAAAGACTATTTAAAAGATACAATTCATAAGTATAAAAATTATACAAAATTTCTAATACAACTTGGCTTCACAGGTTCTCTTACCACATAGTGCAGCTACTATTCATAATCGTAGTGCTCCTGTCATTCTCAAAGCTGCATAGTATTGACCCAGTTCTCTGATCATTAAATTCTTTCAACACCTGTTGACAATTCATATGAGTGTTCTCTGTTTAAAGAGACAGTTACAAGCCTTCACATTACTATGCACTTTACTAAATAATGACTATAAATAGAACACATTAGTTTGTTAAAAGGTTTTTGCAGTGTATATTTATTTGTTGCTGGACTCTTTCAACACTGCAGCTCAAGTTTCCACACCTGAAGGTTGGCAACCCTAAATGGTTTGGATTGGGAAAACTGCACTGGGATTAAGTCTTAATTCCTCCCATGCTTTGCTCCCTATCCCCCATGGACCAACAGAGGTCTGTGTTGTCCCCTACTGGCCACGCATAGCATGTACCATGGTAATATACTTTTTTATTTAAAAAATGTCTATCCTAGAATCTTAGCTAAACATTCACCAAGTGAATTACCAAGGTAACACACAAAGATATTTTTTTAAAAAAAACTTCTTTCTGAAACGTCTCCTTAGTTTCTTTAAAAATTGTCAACAGCATCAACGTCTTTTGCAAAAGCAGGTTTTAAGACAGATTTCAACATCTGAAATGTATCGTTCAAACATCAAAATCTGGCCACTTTTCAAATTTGTGCAAATAACAGTAGTGAAAATAATAATGCCACATTGCCCTTGAGCCTTGGACGCATTTCGGTTTTGTCACTGGGCTCATGAGGACTGGAAACTTCTTATTTAAACAAAACCCAGCCATGAGTGTTGCAGAGCTCCCTTCCAGATTCTATAATGTGTGGAAACTTTCTTAAAGTTCCAGATAAATGGTAAATGAGGGCAGTTAAAGCATAAGAAATGTTCTTATTGATTCATGACATTCTGTCTGCCTGCCCACCCACCTTACACACCCAGGGAGTGGTGAAAAGTGGCTCATATGAAATCAAAAGATTTGACAGGATAAACTTTTAACACATTGGGTTTCCTGACACACTCACAGTGCAATCCTTTACAGCATTCCCGCAATCTTCGTTTGTTGATTTCAGTATATCTGCATAGGGATTGCACTGTCCGTCACAGCCAGTTATCCACAGTAAGCCAGCATTAGCAGACCTGTTGTCACACTGAAGTGCTAATTACTCCTGTCCTGCTCTACATGGGAGAGTTCAGGGCCTACTCCTAAAACATCCATTATCAGCTTCTGGTTTGGATCTGGAGTGTATCCAATGTACAAGCGGGAAAAGCTAGTCTTTGCCTATTGCATACTCTAGCAGATTTAAAGTAATAACAATATTGTGTTGTTCTAAAAGTTTTGCTTGTTCCACGCAAAGGGCAGTGTGAGATTTGTCCCCAGACAGCTCTGCCAGACTTTTCCAGTTCACATGAGCCACCTTTCCCCTTGAAACCAGAATTCCAGGAATAACGGAAAATGTTTTGCATAGTCTAAATGCTCCTCTTTACTATGGACAGTATATGTTTTCCACTACTTGACCCTGATCCGTCCCCATTTTACCTTTCAGGAGTGCCTTTTAAAAACTGTACTTTGTCTCTTTCTTTTCTTCCAATAGGGGTTCAGAGCAATCAATGATTTCTATGGGGAAAGTGGTGCAGGGGGATAAGTGTCCATCCCCACCCCACTTCAGACCCACCCACCTTCTGAACCTGCCTTTTAAAGGTAAAGTACAGATCTGGAGAACCAACCCAAGAATCCCTAGAGTGGGTATTTTTGCTCAGAGCAGATGACTGATGCATCTTTACCCCATTGCGCATGAATGTCAGTGCATTCACACAGACAACACGGCCTTGCTGTATTGTGGTCTGTGAGTCACCTTAATCAATCTGTTCCTCTTCCGTGTGTGCAATAGGAAATTTACCCAATTGCACTACTTGCAATAAGCATTCTGCATGCCCAGTGCCTCCCATTTCCTCCCCTCCCCTCCTGATCTCCTCTGACTAAAATAGCATGGCCTTTAAGCCTCTTAAAGGTATCATCATCATCCTTCTCCGCCATCTCTTCTGCCTTTTCTGCTGCATTATCTGCCTTTTTCAGAAGGGCGGGGCCATAACAGCAGCAGAGCAGAACGTCCCAGGCAGGTGCAGGAGCCCTGCCCAAAGAACAAGTGACAGCCCGAACTGTTCACATGTGCCTTTTGTAGCTTCAGCACACCCAATTTCACATGTGCCAGTTAGAGCATTTGGGGCCTCCCTCTTGCTGTTGATGTGTATGTGCGAAAGATCGAAAATGCAGTATTAAGTGCCAGTTCTCCCAGTGCAGTTTTCCCAACCTTTTAGGCTACCAGCCTCCAGGTGGGGCATGGTGACCTCCCAGAATTACAACTGAGCTCCAGACTGCAGAAATGAGTTCCCCTGGAGAAAATGGCTGCTTTGGAGGGTGGACTCTAAGGCATTATACCCCACTAAGGTCCCTCCCCTCTCCCAAATCCTGCCATCTCCAAGAATTTCCCAATCAGAGTTGGAAAGCAGCAGGGAAGAAGAGAGTAAAGCAAGAGATGCCACGTGTCCTGGCACTGGCATTGCCTTCCTGGGCATGCTGTCATGCACACAACGACTTCTGGCTCCCACCCTTGGCCTTAAAAGAATCTTAGCAGTCAGCCAGTCTGTTTATTATTACAGTCTTCGACCAGTACATAACCATTTAAAAGACAAGTAGAAAAATTCCCGATCTAGCAGCAGGTACTGGAGGAGATCTTCCTCTGCCTGAAACTTCAGAGTTGCTGCCAGTTACAGCAGACAGACAGTGGTGAGCGAGATGATTCAGAGGTGTAACTTGGTATGAAGCAGATTCCTATCAGGGGGGCAGGTGGGTAAGGCGGGCCCGGTACCAGAACTGCAGTGGAGTCTAGTTGCAGGGCATTTTAGGCCAGCAGTTTCAGTTTGACAAGTGAGTTTTCTCTCACACCAGTGGGAGGTGGTATGGGATTATTTTAACCAGGAAAAGCGGAGCTCTTAAGTGGTGATAATGCATATTAACTGAGTCAGTTCTTAAGGGATACTTAGAGTGCTTTAAAAATGGGTGTTCGACTCTTGGCCTCAGCATCTCCCTTTCCAGTGTGGTTGACTCACTGTGTGTCTGCCTAAGATTGACAGTCAACCAGCCTGTAGAGCAGGCTGCTGTCTCCTCACCCCAGTGACTCTTTCCTGGGGCAGAAATTGGGCAGTGTGACATCATACGGTAGTTAAGGATTGGACTCCTCCCCTTCTTCTTGCTGGGCGGGGGGACATGAGTCTCATTTTCTCACTGACCATCATTTTGCCAGTCAATTAGTAAATTGCATTTCTCATCTTGTAACACTTGGGCAGTGTTTCACCCAGCAAAGGTCCAAAAAACAGTGAGACCTTCTGCATTGCTGTCTTGGATTGTGCAAAGGTTAAAATGCAGCCAGAGTCAGCACTGAGCAATTGTTCATCAAGACCTTCTGCTTGCTAGGCCTGGTGTAACCACAGTTATCAAGAATGAACAGCACTACCCAATTACATTTTTTTTCTTCATATTTGCATCCTGCCCTTATTCTAAGGAACCAGTTATGGTCTTACACAAGCCTGTGTGGTGGGGTGGTGAATTAGAAAAGGAGGTGCCCAGTTTTTGGGACCTGAGTTCAAATTTGCCCCCCAACTTATTCATGAACCTAGGTCCAGTTGTTCTCTTTTTTACTGTAACCTATTTTGCACTGTTACAAAAATGTTTGGAAGAACCAGGGAAGCCACCCCGCCCTCCTTGGAATAAGGGCAGGACAACAATTTGATAGACTAATTATCAGCATTTAACAATCTCATCAGCAGTCTGAATAACATCTCAGGTTATCACGCTAATTACAATAAACCTTGCAGCAGTTCACAGTAATCACTTGTGACTCACCACATTTTAAGCCTTAACCTTCAGTATTCCATGAAGATTCCCTCCCCTGTTGTTAATGACAATAACATGGAGTGAGTTGCCCTGTTTTAGCCCCACCACAATAATGCTGTGCAATAAGGGGGGGTGAGAGCTCTTGCCTGGTTCCAGATCACATCTGGTGACCTAAGCAAAGTGCATTGAAGTCAGGGGCTAAAAAGGTTGTACCTCTGTTTTAGGATTGCACTGTTAAAGAGCTGCTTGGGAATTCGAACCTAAGCCTCCCCCACCTACTTTCCCCACTCTGTTCTGCGCACTGGGTGTTTCAGTTTTCTGCTTGTCTGCAAAATCTCTTGTGCTTTTCAGCAAGTGCCGTTCAGCCAATCCTGAGATTATGCCAACACATGACTGCTCCCATGAGGGGATTCATTACAAGAGATTTGCTACACTGTCCAATTGGCATCTTCTGGTTTTTTTCAAGCCATTTAAAACTGGTGACAGATCTGATTGCTACTTTCCCCCAGAAATGGGGCTGTCTACTCTTGCACAACTTGACATTTATGGCTGGAGTTGCAGAATCTACAAAATGACACTTTGCTCTTTTCCTGGCTTGAACCTGCTTCAGGATTAAGGAAACTGCAGGTACGAAGTCCTTTAAATCCAGATTAGTTTTGAGTTGAATGAAGCAGAACAGTGATGGCAGGAAGAAGAATGTGTTAAGCAGCAAGAAACTGGTGAGATTCTCTGTTTAACTTAACCTCCTCAACCCAATGGGCCTCATCTGGTTGGTTCCCAGGTCAGAAAGACTGGCCGCACAAATTACCTGAAAGGTCAGAGGGCAGAGCCTTTCTGTTAAACCTGATTGTCTGTAGTGGGGATATTTCCATTGTCCTAAAAGAAAGGATACAATCCTGGGGAAAAGCAAGATGTAAGAGTTCTGGACTAAGGAAACATGCATCTCTTCCCGGACCAAATCCTGAATCAGTATGTCAATAAAGAGCAGAAATGTACAGGAACAGAGTTGTCAGGCCCCAATCTGGAGATGGCACTTGGGTACACACTTTGAGGAGAGATCCTATTTTTAAGGAAATTGTTGAACCTATTTCTCCTTTTAGGGAACTGTTAGGATTAAAAAAAATTGTGAGCATGCATTAGAATTGTTTAGGATTGCACTGCATAGACTCCTCTCAAACTTTAGAAATTAAATCCCAGGGGTGAGGTGGGGTGGAGGGATTCATCTTGGCCCTGGTTAAACATGTGTGCAAACGCACAAATATAGCCACGGTGGAGCAAGTTCATGTTTTTCCTTCTGTCTTGCTTTGGAATGCCTCTCAAGTTCGTAAATGATGCTAGAGCAATGCTAGACAGCAATACTAGACTCAGCATCTACTCAAGTCTACTCAAGGGGGCTTACTCCAAGGAAAGTGTTCTTAGGATGCCATTGTCTGGGGGTGAAGCTGCATTTGATGTCGGAGTTCTATCACTGGCTCTCTCAGCATGTGTTTGATCCTAAAAGCAGCCTGCAAGTGCTTCTGCTACAAAAGTAATGTGGGTTTCATGTGTTCAGGACCTGTGGTTTTTAGCCCGAGTATGGAGAGATAAATTCCAGTCCAGGGGGGCCAGCTTAAATCCAGGAAATGGTACAGGGGGAAGACTGACCCCCTTCCTCAGCCCCCTGGCCTTGATTCCCCCAACCTTTGAAGGTCAAAAACTGTTTGGGGGGAGCCACTCATGGTGTCCCAAATTGGCACTGAGTTGCAAATTTTCTGGAAATATAGGCAGGTCCTTTGGAAGATTAGACTTTCCTTTAAAATACAAGACAGGAAAATTCTTTGGATCATTTTGTTAACACTCTCCAGTTTGAAAAGCTGGTGCAGAACTGTCTATTCCAGAGTTAAGGAACTGCAGGCGGCAAAGAATCTTCAGAAGTGTTCCACAGTGGGAAGGCAGAAGTTCAGGCAGGTGCTCTGTGTATCTTAAAGTCCCTCTGTTTACATCTGTGCAGGGTTGGAGTGCTGTGTCGCTTACAGGCATGATGACTCCTGCCCCAGCTGACAGTGGCTGGGTGCTGTAAACAAAAGGTGCTTCGGGGCTGCTTTGCAGCAGGCAGAAGAAAAGAATGGGAAAAATGAGTGCCCAGCATTGGTATAGGGCCTGGCATCACTCTGTTTAAAAGACTGCTAAATCCCCTCCAAAGATGGATGGATGGACTGGACTGGACATCATTATGCCCTGCCTACGTGTCTGTTTGCCCCCTAGATTTGATACCATTGGGTTGTGAACTTGTTAAGAGGCTCTGGACGCCACTTAATACAAAACAGAACTTTGATTGGTGCATGGTCATTGATGAAGGATTTTTCTTCGAAACAGTCTGACCATCATGTATGATAACATCGGGGTATACTGAACAGTATATTTTTTCTATGGGCTGTTATTGCCCCTTGGAGGGCTTGTGCCTGTCATTTAGGATACTGTTTCTTTTAAGAATTATCATTTTAAGAATCATTATTCTATCATCCAGCTTCTGTCCCAAGCACGCCACAACCCCTGCTGGCTGTCCCATTTGTAGTACCCATAGTGCAGGCAGGTATCCATAATTCATGGTTTCCTGGGAGGGTTGCCACCCTCCAGGTGATGGCTGGAGAGCTCCTGGGATTACGACTGATCTCCAGGTGACAGATCAGTTCACCCAAAGAAAATGGCCGCTTTGGAAGGTGGACTCTAAGGCATTATAACCCACTGAAGCCCCTTCCCTCCACAAACCCTGCCCTTCTCAGGGTCCAACATAGAGATGGCAACCTTAGCTCCTGGATCCAAAGCCCCATTCTCCTCTGAAGAAATTTTCATCTTATTTATCTCTTAACACGTTTGTTTTATTTTTCTTCATTTATATCCCACTTCTCCCCCCCCCCGTGAGAACCCAAAGTGGCTTACAACATTCTTCCCTTTTCCCTTTTATCCTCACAACAACCCTGTGAGGTATGTTATGCTGAGAATGTGCAACTTGGCCCAGCAAGCTTCCATTGCAGAGTGGAGATCTGAACCCGGGTCTCCCAGGTTGTGGTTCATCTATGCAACCACCACACCAGACTGGGTCTCCAAAACATAAACCTTTTTGATCAAAACATCTCCCAGTTCTGTCTCCATAAGATGAAACTAAAGATGTCATTTGAGAAAAAGACAGCATGGGATATGGTGCTAATGTGGGTGGGACCAGTAAGAGAAGAGAAGAGAATAAGAGATTGGATTTATGCCCCACCTTTCACTACCCAAGGGAGTCTCAGAGCGGCTTCCAAACTCCTTTCCCTTCCCCTCCCCACAACAGACACCCTGTGAGGTAGGTGGAGCTGAGAGAGCTCTTGACAGAAACTGCTCTTTTTCAAGAACAGCTGTGCCAGAACTTGTGACTGACCCAAGGTCACATCAGCAGGTGCAAGTGGAGGAGTGGGGAATCAAACCCGGTTCTCCCAGATTAGAGTCCGCGCACTTAACCACTACACCAAACTGGCTCTCCCATCCACATGGTTGCCAGTGGCCACCCCAGTTTTGCTGCAATCTTTACAAAAGTTATCATGTAAGGCAGGTTTTGGAAGGATTACAGAAAAGATCTGAAAAATTCAGATGATGCATAAAATGTGCTGTGATGCTGGGGAGGGGGGAATCCTTGCTTCCCAAGAGCATCCAAGCCATGGGAAACAAACGGTGTGGAAGACCCCCTAAGGCAGCTTTGTTTGCTAGTATGTAAAGCACCGGTGGGTCTAGGGAAAGGCCCACAGCTCTGTGATAAAGGTTTCCTTTCAATGCAGAAGTTTAGGGAAGGGGCCGTGGCTCAGTGGCAGAGCATCTGCTTGGCATGCAGAAGGTCCCAGTTTCAGTCCCTGGCATCTCCAGTTGAAAGAATCAGGTTGGGGTTGATGTGAAAGACCTCAGCCTGAGACCCTGGAGAACCACTGCCAGTCTGAGTGGACAATACTAACTTTGATGGATGAAGGATATGGTTCAGTATAAGGCAGCTTCATGTGTTCATGTGGATCTCTGGGTCGAATCCCCTGGCCTTTCCAATTAGGGAGCAAAACAAGACAGTAAAGGTTCCCTTGCTCGAAAGCCAGTCGAATCCGACTCTAGGGTTGCGGTGCTCATCTCCGTTTTAAAGCCGAAGAGCCAGCGCTGTCCAAAGACGTTTCCGTGGTCATGTGGCCGGCATGACTAAACACCAAGGCGCACAGAACGCTGTTACCTTCCCGCTGAAGTGGTACCTATTTATCTACTTGCAATTTCTTACTTTCAAACTGCTAGGTTGGCAGGAGCTGGAACTAGAGATGGGAGCTCACTCCGTCATGCGGCACTCTCGGGTCTTGAACTGCTGCACTACTGATGTTCCACAGCCTGCAGTTCAGTGTCTTAACCACTTGAGCCACTGCAGCCCCTATAAAAACAAGACAAGACATCCCCAATTAGGGAGCAAAACGAATCCTGTGACAATTATGTGTCCATCCAATCTGAATTAATTTTGCAGTTTTTCTGACTTATAAATGCTTTATGCAATCAATGGAATAAGTTCTTGAATAAGAAGTTAGGAAAAATTATTTTAGATGTATTTCATATGTGTGTTTATCAGCCTATCGTCACGGTGTTTTGTCTTGTTTTGCTCTTCAATACACTGTGGTTTCCTTTTTGTTATCTGCATTTAGGGAACAAGACTAGGAGAAGGAACCTCTGCTTGAACTTGCAATCAGAGTGGACAGTCATGGTCTTGCCGTACATAAAACAGTTTCCTGTTCCCACGGAGACCTGTTTAAAGTGTATCTCGCATAGCATTTGGCCATCACATGAAAGCAAAAATCTCTTGTTTCAAAAATCTCTTACGATTTATATCCTGCTGTGTTTCAAACTATTTTTTTTCCAGTTAGTAGTAGGATTTTCTTTCCCATCTATCATCTTCTAACAGGTTGTTTGTTTTGATTTGATTTTTACCTTGGCTGTTATAATTGGGATTCTACTCAACCAGGATTCAGTTGTGGTTTTTGGACGGCCACCAGGGATCTTCAGATGGGCCTCCAGGCATGATGGGAGACAGGAGGGAGCACCAGAGCCTGGGGTTCTGAGGCCCATTCACAAACAAAATATGGTTTGTTTGGGGATGTCTGAATACAGCCTCTGTCTCTTCACAGTCCTTTTGTGCCTGTCAAGCAACAAGTCTGAATTCTTGGCAGCTAAACCTAAGCTAGTAGTTGTTAGTCCAGAGTTAAATCAGTTTGCTTCACTTGCGAATGCCAGAGATAAGGTATTTATGATTATTAATACTTCCATGATGTTACCCTGCCTTTTTAAAAATAAAATCCCACTGCAGATATCTTGGGTTTTTTTTAATGTTTCTTCAGGCACAAAGACACAGCCAAGTTCTGTGGTTTGACGGAGTATGTTTCACCTCCTCAGCTACTGCTGGTCTTGGCTGCAGGCAATCCAAGAACCTCTAAGGTAAGTTCTGTGGAGGTGTTACGTTCTTTCTCTGTGCCTCATCCTTTGACATTCCCTGTGTAACATAAAGCAAAAAGAGACCTTGTGACTTGTGTTGTTACAGCAGTAGTTCTCAAACGTTAGCAACTCAGGGGGACCTTATTTTGATTTTAAAACCATTTTCAGATACCTCTTCCAAGCCCTCTCCTTCTGCCCCACTGCCCCATGCCCGCAGACTGGACAGATTCATATTGAGGTTAACTGCTGTGGTTAGTCCAGTCACCACTAGTGAGCAGAGTGCTTAAATAAAGCTACAAATGCAGGAGTGTCATTTTACCAGGTTATTCAGCTTACAGAGTTACACAGAGCCACGTTGCAAGTCTAGAAGAGAAATACTTCTCTTTTTATTTGGGAAGTACACTTTGGATAGGAAAGAGTAGGGACATGATGGATTACTAACTTACTAGTTAAAGGATGGAAGCAGATGGTGAGAGGGCCCATCGGCCTCATGGTGCAAAGAGAGGAATGCATGTCTCTCTCTTTGTGTTAGGGTTGCAAAGTCTAAATCTACTTACCACGGGGGAGTCCTGTGCCATCCTGGGAGTCCCTGTGTGCATGCTTTGTGCGCGTGCCGCCACAATGACGCCACCTGGAAGTGATGCCATTACATTGGCACATTAGGGGCGGGGCCATTAGGATTCGAGTGAAAACCATAGAGTTTTCCCTCAAATCATAGAGCGTCCCACCCCCAATGTGGCCAGCGTGAATGTGGCCAGCGTGATGATGTCACCTCTGGGTGACATCATCACGCTGGGGACATGTGCCGGAATGGGGTGGAGTTCCCCCTGGGGCCCGATTTGCTGGCGTTGGGTACCGGGCCTCTCGGGCGGGGGTTTACCTGCCTCCCCCGGGGGACTTGGCAAGCCTACTTGGTGTGTGCAGGGAGAGAGTTTGTCTTCAAGTGAGAGTGAGAGAAAAGAAGCGAGGGGGAATCAGTCCCTGAGAACACAATCTGCATTTCAAAGGGGACAGTGGTGAAAGAGTAAAGACAGGAAGAAGGGCCAGTGTGCCTCTCTAGCTATCTTCTAGCCTCTCTTGACACTCAGTCTGGAGGTCTGAGGCAGGGGACATCACACCTGGTACTTCCAACACTTCAAAAGTCATATGGGAAGCTTTGTATCCCCCGCAGAGACCTCCATTCTCTGAGATCCTCTTAAAATACAGGGAAAACCATATCAGCTGTACTCTATAAGCAATTTTAAGGACAATTCTCTCAATGAGAACTGATCTCTGTCATCCGGAGATCACCTGTAACCCCAGGAGATCACCAGTCTCCACCGGGATGTTGGCAACCCTAGCTTCTGATCTTAATGAGCCGTGCATTGGGTTGCCAACAGACTGGAGAGAAACAAAAGTCCTGGCTCTTTACTAGAACAGGCTGAGATTTTTACTTCCACACATTGAAAAGCTTCTGCTTCCTTTTCCCACACATTAAACCTCTAGGAGAGGGGCAGGACATGTTTTATCTGGCCAGTTGACACCACCCCAGCAATGCAGTGTATTCTCCTCCTCCTCCTCCTCCTCCTCCCAGCAGAATAAACCACAGCTAACCCCCAGCAATTGGAGAAATAGGAGGTGAGGTTTCAAGGTCGGACGATGCGGCTTTCTTTCGAGAGACTCACAGATGCTGCAACACCTGTTTTAAAATGGCTGTAAGGTGAACTGGAGCATTGTGGGCAATGAGAGATTCCCCACAAATCTCCCAGCTTCATCTGACCACAGAGTTCTGGTTTTATTTGCACCCTGCGGAACAAAGGTTGCCAAGACTACAAACTGAAGCACTGTTTGTTGCCAAGAAATCTCCCCTCCTCTCTCCTCTCCCCTCCCCTTTTCTTTTCCAAGTATATTGTGCCCTTTTAGCCAGGCTTGCACCCCATAAAAATCACCATGGCAACGTAGCAGTTTCTCCGTCATACCCTTCAGCAGTCCCTGTTCACCAAGGACAGTTCCTGTTTTCTGATCCCTGTCCTTGTTCAGTTATTGTCATCTTTGGAGGATGCTTTTTTTCAAAAATGGTTGAAAGCACCCGCTTTCCTTTTGTAGTGTCTTAGGCAGCTCACCACAAAAAGGACTCTGTAACAATTGGTTTATTAGTGTGCCTTGCTTCAGGCACCAGCACGCAACAGGTTACTGCAGAGCAAAGATGGACAGCTTTTCAACTGGCCTCTGGAGTGCAATAGCATCTCTGTGCTGTGGTCGATATATGGTTATAGCTACAGCAGCACAGGGTTGGTTCAGAGTTGGCAGCCAGACATAGCCAGGGTTCCCTCTAAGCTGAGTTAGTGTGAACTAGCTGACAGTTTTCTAGCCTCCAGCTCACCCATTTTTGTCTTCGCTCAGGATGGATGGCTCCAGAGCCAAATAATTTATGCAGTAACCATATCGCTCGCTCACAACTTTAATGCCAGTAGCTCACAAAGTAGAATTTTTGCTCACAACACTCCACAGCTTAGAGGGAGCGTTGGACATAGCACAGGCAGAGATGAACTTGCAGCAGTTGGTCACAGTGGAAGAGCTGTATGGGACCCCCCAAAGGCTATGCGTGGACAGAAAAGAAAAATGCACTGAGCTTAGCTCTGCTTGCACAAGCCGTAGCACAAGGGCTGCCACAGTGTATAGCCCTTCGGTTCGTTTTAACACTAACTCAGAGTGCATATGGACCAATGGAATGCATAACAGATGGTTCCTTCCATTTAGTTTTGAAACTGCATCGTACGCTACGTCTTGTGTGCGTGGGAAGAGACAGTGGGGATACAGTTGCGTTCACTTTGTGCAAAGAGGCAGTGGAGAGTAAATTCAGTGCTTCTTCTTGGCACAAGGACATCTTCCTGCTGAGTGGACTGAACATGTGGGGGGTGGGTGGATTTTGACAGCTAGTGCGTGCATGGCTTTCTTTACATACTTGGGAGTCCACTTTCTTTCTTTCTTTTTCTGTGCACACGGTACCCACAGTGATAAACTCCACCCCCAATTGGCACATGGAATGCTTATAGCAGGGGTGTCAAACATAAAGTCCAGGGGTCATTATGCGGCTGTTATGCGACTGTTATGTGGCCCACAAGCAACTGGTGCAAGGGAGGGAGCAGGAAGCTCCTGGGGGGGAGGCGGTGTCAGAAATGGCAACTTGAGTATAGCTTCACACTGAATCCATTGTTCCCTGTTCCCTATCTTGTCTCTGCTTATGCACTTGCGTAGCATTACCAGCTGCAACGTGGGAGCCTCGCTACTGCTGCTCGGTCTTATCATGGTGGCCTTGAGTACAGGCTTTGGGCTATTCTTGTGTCTACAGGAATTTTCCAGTCCTGTGAATCCGAGGGGTGGGGGGAGCGTTCTCCTGACCATTAAGTAATCCTCCCGCCGGGAGTTTCCCACGCGTGCACTAAAAGTTCATTCGCAAGTTGCACTTTTGCATCACACTATAACTATGCCTGAGCAATATGCCCCGCCATTCCTGACAATAACCTTGTTACTGTGGGTTATAGCACTGTATTCCAATAAAGCTTATCTTTACTTCAAGAATGCTTGGATTTACTGGCTTTTGAATCTGACAAGTGGAGCCACTCCAGTTGTGGCTTCAGCATGGCAGAACCACCTCACCTGCAGCAGGCGAGCAGAACCGTTTCACTTCAGGGACAGGAAGAAAGGGAAATCAGTGCAGAACGAGAAAGAAAAACTGACGGACATGCACAGTGAAAGTGAGGGAAAACACCCATGCATAATAGGCCGCTGTCCAACATAATAGTGTGAGCACATTATTATGGCTGCAATCTACACAATCTCATATCTGCTTAGTTCACCAATGCGTTTAGAACATAAAAGAAGCCATGTTGGATCAGGCCAATGGCCCACCCAGTCTTACATTCACAGTGAATTCCACATGTTAATTACTTTTAATTAAATACATTCAAGTCCAGCTGTAGTGCCTGATTCCAATAATTATAAAAAGGCTTCACTCACGAGCAAAATGGGGCTTAGACAATCTCCCATCTGTGCGTACTACAGTAAGTTCAGATAATTTTACCATCTGTTATTTTCTTCCCATTTCCCCTTGTGCCCCCACTATCCCACCCCCACTATTAGACATACTTACTAGGGATTTTTTCCTTTAAACTGACAAAAAAGCCCTCATAGAATCATAGAGTTGGAAGGAACCTCCAGGATCATCTAGGCCAGAGGTGTCGAACTCGTTTGTTATGAGGGCCGGATCTGACATAAATGAGACCATTGTTGGGCCGGGCCATGTAGTGTCATAAAACGTAATGCCAGGTAGCGGAGATATAAACTTTATAAAGGACACAAACACAATGATTTTTAAAAACTTTAAATAAAAACATGCTTAAAACATTGGCTCTGTAAGCTGCAAGCCTACTTTTGATTTATTGACATTCACCACCGAAATCTCATCTTCAGAGTTCTGAGTCTAGGAGAACCCAGGTTAAAACATGAAATAGCTGAGTGATTAAGAGGGTCTGGCGAAGCAAGATATGATGCAGTAGCAGCAGCAGAACTGGAAGCAGGAGATGGCCAGTTCCACTGCAGGCCTGATGGAAGCCCTCCGGGGGCCTGATCCAGCCACCAGGCCTCATGTTTGACATCCCTGACCCCCTGCACAATGCAGGAAATTCACAAATACTTCCCCCCAAGTCCCCAGTGACCCCTGTTCCATGCCCAGAAGATGGCAAAGAATCTCCAGGATCCCTGGCCAAACTGGCCTGGAGAAAAATGGCTTCCTGACCCCAAAGTGGCGGTCAGCATTTCCCTGGGTGTGTAAGAAAGGGCCACGAGAACTAAGGACCGAGGCAACCCTTCCTGCCCTCCCTCTCATGATCTACCTAAGTTCACAGAACCAGCATTGCTGTCAGATGGCTACTTAGCCTCTGTTTAAAGACCTCCAAAGAGGGAGACCCCCTGGTGACAACTGAGAAGAGAAATGGCAGGGGAAATGTGGGGAGATGGAGGGAAAGCACAGAGCATCTACCCAACTGGAGGCTGTGTTGCCACACAGTGAATGCCTTTGCATTCATTCACAGTGATGTAAGAGCATAATGGGGAAGCGGCTGAGAACAGGGAATTGCACAGCCAATGAGCACTGTGTATAGTGAGTACAACCTTCAGCAATGTTTAATGAAGGGGCAGGACATAGGTGGTGACCTTTGGTGTGGGGATTTGTTTGTAATAACCCTATTCCCAAGTGCTTCCATTTTTGTCTGTGAAATGTTAGAAGCTATGTTGGGGGAGAGACCATAGTTCCAGATTGCACCATAATGCAATGTTATGTTCTCCTTCCTCCTCGCCAGAAAAGTGACTCTCCTTGTCCTCGGCCTAGACGGAGCAGGAAAAACTTCCCTGGTCAGAGAAATCCAGAGAGGTGAGTGACTGAACAGACATACATTCCTAGGCTGCCTTTCTGTTCTGTGTTCAGGCACATGCAGAGTCCACATGCTAAGCTAGACCCTTGGTCTCTCAAGGTCAGTCTTGTCTACTCTGACTGGCAGCAGTTCTCCAAGGTCTCAGGCAGAGGTCTTTCCTGTTACCTGCTACCTGATTCTTTCACTGGAGATGCTGGGAACTGAACCTTAGACTGCATGCAAGGCAGGTACTCTGCTAGTCGGCTGCGCCCACAGCTAACGGCAGCGGTACGGTGCAAAGAAGAGAGGGAGGAGAGAAGAGGTTGGATTTATACCCCGCCCTTCACTACCCAAAGGAGTCTCAGAGCGGTTTGCAATCTCCTTTCCCTTCCCTGGCCCACAACAGACACCTTGTGAGGTAGGTGAGGCTGAGAGAGCTCTTTCGAGAACTGCTTGTGAAGGAACAGCTCTAAAAGAACTTGTAACTGACCCAAGCTCACACCAGCAGTTGCATATGGAGGTGTAGGGAATCAAACCTGGTTCTCTTTGCGCTCCTAACTACTATGCCGAACTACACAAATGCACCCAGTTTCATATCAAAGCAGCCAATTAAAAAAGTAATAACAAGCTGGCAAAATAACCACATTTGGAAAATGCTATTGATGCCGGAATTCCCCTGGAAGAGAATAGTCTGAATCTGGCACCCAGAAGTCAGCAAGGAGGAGGCAAGGTTAATTCTTCCTAGGGAGAGACTTCTGCATATGTGGAGCCACCACAGAGAAGATTTCCATTGCTAATTAGTTTTGGAATCCAGATTGGTCAACCATTTAAATCTGACATACCAGCCATAGCTTATGAAACATGACCTTTACAATGCTCTTTGCTACAAACCAACAAAAAATTAGGGGAAAGCTCCTCATGTAAAGTCCTGATGTGTAACCCTGTCCATGCAGGTGAGACTGATGATTGGCCTGGGTCTGTTTTGTCTGTCTCCTCTGCGTAGTACTCTCCTGTGAAGTTCTCCCCACCACGAAGCCAAACCAGACAGACCTCAAAGTGGACAGGTTTGAGGTATCCCTCACTGACCCAGCTGGGGGGCAGCGAACCTGGAGGAACCACTACGGCAAAGTTCACGGGATAATCTTTGTGCTGGACTCTGATGACGTGGCACAGATGGATGAACTCAAGAGGACCCTCGCCCGTGTCTTGGGGCACCCCAAAGTTGCAGGAAAGCCTCTGCTACTGTAAGCCCCATTCTGTTTGCATCCTGGTTTCTTATTGTGTCTCCTTTGGATGAACATGTGGGTATAAAGGAAGAAAACAGGAAGAAAGGCCTAAAGCGGAGAATTCTCTTCTTTCAAAAGATTTCTCTCGGGGAAACGGTGCAGCAAGAGGGTTGCTTTTTAACATTTAAGAAAACATGTTTGGGAGGTTGAGTGGTAGATATCCCATGTAATGTGCAGTTTGATCATCAGGCCACAAATTAATGTGATGGAGACCCATGATCATCAGTCTATACGTGATAACTTGTGATCTCTGATCTGTTGGGGGTTAGCTGGTTATAGTTAGTCTAGTAACCACTGACTGTTTAGCAGAATGCATAAAGTTTCTAGCTGACAGTCAAACATTATATTGTCAAAATTTTAAAAAAACTTAAAACCACCAAAAATGCCACATCTTGGGCAGCACAAAAATCAAACTCAATATTAACAAGTTAGCAGCATTAAACACCTATCCAAAATTCTTACTAAAGAGAAAAGTCTTTTGATACCTTATTTTAGGATAAGCATTCGTGGACGATCCCTGTTCCTTGGATGACACAGACCATGGATGCTTATGTTGCAGTAAAAATGTGTGAGGCTTTAAGATGCCGATTCCTGTTTGTTTTTGCTGCAATAGATTAGCACAGCTGTCCCTCTGGAATTTCTTACCAAACAAATGGGATTAACTACGGGCCTGAATGCCAGGAGTGAGGACTGATTTTTAGACATGGGGTTCCAAAGAACTGATTCCCTTCTAACAGGAGAGAAAGCAGCAGGCCTGTAGTTATGGTGGGGCTTTTGGGGGCTCTGTTCCCTTTCTTAAAGGCACAGCCCCACAAAAATGTCTCCTATAAATGCTTTTTTTCAATCATTTTAAAACATTTTTAAAAGGCTTGCGCTCCTTTAAGCAGAGTGGGCTGCTGTAGTTGACTAATTCCCACACTGAGCAAGGGGGTTAGAGTAGGTGACCTCTAGGATCCCTTCTAACTCTGTGTCAAGACACTGGTCTCCTTTAAGAGAGTTTTTCTGCCTAAATGTTAACTTTCTTGACTACAGAAGTCATCCCCCCCACCTGCCGGTTTGTTATCAGAACTGTTGTTACCAGACTTGCTAGCAGAAGTGATTAACAGCTGAGAACTGTCATCTAAAGTGGTTGACAGCTTGCAGTTTAGAGATCTATCCTGGTAACAGCTTTCTATTCACTGAATGGCTTTTCTTCCTGCACTGAGAACTTCAGCCCTATCAGAAAGAAAATTTGCCCCACAAGCCACAAAATCCCAGCTACGGGCCTGGAGAGAACCCTGCTCTTGGTGTTTAGGCCTTGGCAAGATGATTTAAGCACTGAGATGTGAACTGCATGAGATGCCACTCCACAAACTAGGTTGGGGTCGTCCCCCATCCCACCCAAATCACATTCCCCACAGCTACACAGAAGGATAGGGAACTTACTTTCCCAAGCACTCCAGGGCCCTATTCAATTTGAGACCCTGGCATTGGGGAAGAAGGGGCTGCACCCTCCCCGTACCACTCTCCTGATCTAAAGCACCCCTGGGGGAGCATACAGGCCAGGGCACTCCTTGAAGGTCTGTTGCCTTTTCCATATTGTGTGGCTGGAGGGTGAATGGACAGCAATGTTTGTGCGGTTTGTTAATGGGGCCTTGCTGTTCTGTTTTTCTGATTTCTGCGTGGGTGTTTCAAGGCTGGCCAACAAACAGGACAAGCCGGATGCGCTCTTGCCCTGCGAGATCATCGAGTGCCTGTCTCTGGAGAAGCTCGTGAACGAAAGCAAGTCACCGTGTCGCATTGTAAGCATGGGATGACAACCTTCTTTGCTCGTACTGGCAATGCCTCTCCAGGGTCATCTTCTTTACTTCATTTGTACCCTGCCTTTCTCCCCAGTGCAGACCCAAAATGGTTTGCATCGTCAGTCTCCTGTCCTCCGTTTTTACCCTCACAAGAAAAACCATGAGAGGCAGATCAAGCAGAGAATGAATTACCAGCCCAAGATCACGCAGCAGATTGCCTCTTTCATTTTAATGTTTGCCCCCCATGCTGAATGGAATTGGAGAGCTAGCAAGGTATAGTGGGCTAATTTCACACACTTTGGATAATTCACTTTCTATGCTTCAGCTTCAAAGGATTGCTAAAGCACATTGAGAGTACATTATCCAATGTGTGTGAAATTAGCCGTGGTTAGAGTGCTGGATTAGGATCTGAGAGACTCAGGTTTGAATCCCCACTCAGCCATGAATGCTTGCTGGAAGACGCTGGGCCAACCACTCTCACTTCTGCTTAATCTGCCTCTCAGGGCTTTTGTTGTGAGGATAAAAAGGAGGAGGGAGAACAATGCTATTATATGCTATTATAACCACTTTGTGCCCCCACTGATCTCGGAAATGTCTTGGAGGGAAGAATTAACCCTTCCACAGTCCTGATTTAGATCAATCCCCTCCCCACAGCTGCTTTTGGCAGCTTAACATCTGGGGATCTGAATGCTGATCCCCACCTTCCTATGCGATTTGGCCTTCAATCTAGCCTTCTTCTGCTCTCTTCTTCACACTTTCATTTCTTTCTTCCTATTTTTTTGAATCCCAGCTTAAAGGGGCCAGAAGCACTGGTGCTTCTGACAGTCCTCTTGTACATCACGGCCTTCTGCTTGAAGATCAGTTCCTTAGCTGAGCTTTCGTAGCCCTTGAGACCTCCATTCAACTTCTCGGTCCTGTGGGTCTTGATCCTGCAGGCAGGGGTCTTTTTGGGGGGGAGCGCACCGGAGCGCAGCTCCGGGAGCTCAGGAGCCAAGCCCTGCCCCCAGCCAGCGTCCCTCAGGCAGCCGAATGTCAATTTCAGCTCCATTATATCCTATGGGCCATTGAAGTCAATGGTGAAAACATATTAACTTTTTTTCCCACCATAGAGAACAATGGAGGGAATAGGGGCAACCTGTTTGGGGGCCCATAGAATTGGACCCCCTGATCCAATGTTCTTGAAACTTGGTGGGTATCTTGGGGAGAGGCTCCATCAGCTACCGTGTGAGTTTGGAGCCTCTCCCTCAAACCCCCTCCCCTCCAGCCCCCAGAATATACCCTATGTTTTCACCATTGACATCAATTGCCCATAGGATATAATGGGGCCAAATTGCCGCCGAATTTCTTTCATTCCCTCCTTTCCTTCTTTTTCCTCTTTCCCTCCTTCTTCTCTTCTCTCTTTCTTTCTTTCCCACCTTCTTCTCTTCTCTTTCTTCCTCCTTTCCCTGTTTCCCTCTTTCTTCCCTCTCTTTCTTTCCCTCTTTCCTCCTCTCTACTCTCTCTCTTTCCTTCCCTCTTTCCTCCTTCTGTGGCCCAAATCTCATGAGAAGGAGTTTAAGCTTTAAACCCCTTCTCTCTTAGCTCCCCCACCCAGACCAGCTGGGGAAGGGAAGGGGAGGCTTTTGAAGATGCCTCCCCCCCTTTTGCTTCCCCTTCTGACATCACTTCCGGTGATGTCAGGGGGCATGGCATATGCTAATAGCCTAATAGCTCATTAGCATACCATATGCTAATGAGCTCCTGCAGCTGTTTTTCTACAAAAAGACCCCTGCCTGCAGGTTTTTTTGACCTGGTCCTGCAGGGTGTTGAGTGTTTTTTTGTCTTGATCCTGCAGGTTTCAATCTAAGCTGTCTTCGGTATCATTTTGCAGGAACCCTGTTCAGCCACCAAAAGGCTCCCCAAGACCCAGTGCTGGACCATCATTCAAGGGCTTCACTGGCTCTTGCACACCATTGCCCTCGACTATGGGGCCCTGTGTGACCGCATCCAGGAAGATGGCCTTGAACTGCAAGTGCTGCCAGAGCGGGATGTATCTCGGAAGGCACGGAGACCCCGGAGCAAGACCCGGGAAGACAGGTTCTCCTTCCTGTTGTTACCTTGACTTCGGAATGGCATCGCTAGCTACAACCAAGGCTGCACCTTGGCTGAGTAGGAGGAATTAGGCAGAGAAGGAAACAGGAGGGCTGCTAGGCCTCCCACTATGGTGGGAGACCTCCTGCTGGAAGCCTGTGTTGCCCACCACTGCCCTAAGTGGCAGGAGAAAATAAATGAACATTGGTATTGTATGTGTGCTGTCATTTCCAGAGGGAGCACAGAAGTGATGTAAGTTAGCTCTAGGAATCAGTGGCTATTCTTAGACTTATGTTACTTCTGGGTTTTTCCCCCTTGGAAGTGATGACACAGCATACATGCTGCTGTGTCCACCCGTGTCTCCGCCCCCAAAGCTCCCACTGGTTGCCACCGCCTGCTAACCTTAGAAAGAAGCTGACATCCTCCTGACAGTGATTTATGACTGCATTGCAGCATGGGGTGTGCCATGATTCTTGTATTCTTCACACTTCTGCAAAGTTTAGATGGTCAGCTGCGGCTGAGAAAGAGTTGCCCTAGACTACAGGCTACTCGAATGAATAGGGATTTGAGGACAGGTTGTATTATTACACTTATTTCCTGCCTTTCTTCCATCATGGAACCCATAAAACTGTATGGACCAGACAGACCCCTGCCTGCTTAGCTCCAGCATGATTGATATATTGTGTGCCTTCCAGACAAGTTTTTTCAGAACCTATCCTTGTACCACATTGGTATTTTGCCTCCATGATTCCCAAGGCACCATAGAGGACAGCAGAAATTAATTCTCGTATGGCATTGTGTGTGGAATAGCCAGGAGATGCCTGAACAGATTGTTTGGCTGCCGAAGCTGTAGCTCTTTTTGGCACCACTAGGTGGCGAGCTATGCTTATTTTTTAGGCTGAGAGTGCTGTGACTTGCCTAAGGTCACCCAGCAAGCTTCAAGTGGGGAACTGAGGAATCAAAACCGTTTCTCCAGTTTAGAGTCTACTGCTGTTAACCAGTACACCAAACTGTCTCTCAGTACAGCAGAGCTTGAGGTTAGCACTGTTGCTAACCTAACTTAAGTCCAAGGCTGTGGGAGGAGGAGGACCAGTATATATGATGTTTTGCAGTTTTAAGTAATTTCTTATATCTTCCTCCTATCCTTTAGGGAGCCACCAGCCAAGAGGGAGAGCTCCCAAGACCAAAATGCCCAGACAGAGGAATGCAAACCGCCAAAGCACTCCCAGAACATCCTTTCACAGGTAACCTGCTCCTTTTTGCAGAACACTTGCCTGCTGGTGTTGCACTTGTTGTGAGTTGCAGGGCCAAAATCCCAGTAACAGGGATCACTGGGTGTCTCATAGGTTGTTCTGTTCATGTCATGTGCCCAGTAGCAGGAGTGTCACTTGAAGAGAGAGAGGGAATAAGAATGGCTGTGTCCGGAAGCATTGCTTACCCTGAACTTGATTCCAAAGACTGAGGCAAAGCATGGCTTCCCTTCCTATTCTAAAGCATGGCTGCCCCTTTTGAAAGCCAGTGTGCCTCCTTTCCATCAATTGCCTTGAGATAATAAGCTAGGATGGGGAAATGCCAGAGATTTGTCCATTGATTACATGACCAAGCCAGAGTGCTGCCTCTTCTTTGTATGCCTCACTAGCCTCCAGATTGCTTTACTGCTCCCCATCTGCTGCTTGGAATAGGAAAAATGGGGAGGCAAACAAACTCTCTTGTGAACAGAGTATTTAAATGGGTAATTTGAGCTTATCTCCTGAGCATCTGCAAAGTATAAACTCAACACTCACAAAGCAAATACTGGGTGGAAAGACATATCACTGTAACTTAATGCCATGTGAATACTCGCTTGCCGCTGTATGTGCCTCTGCATTCACAGTGGCAATGAGAACTCCACAGAGAATCATGACCATGTGGAAGCAACCCTAGCTACTGGCCCTCCCCACATCTTGGGACAGTGAGTTCCAGAAGATGGTAATATGGGCCTAGCCTGACGTGTTCTGTGTTCTGTGCAACATGGAACCCTTTCCTGTGCCAGTGACATTTTTCCTACCCAGCAGCTTCCTCTGCAACATGCATCTTCTTAATTTATTGCTTGATTCAGAAGGAACATGCCCCAAGGCAGCTTACAATACAAAACATAAAACGTCATGAAAGGTATTAATACCCATGTTCAAAAACAAAGGCAGAGCATGAAACAACACAAAAACATGGAGCTGATTAAAAGGAGTCTTAAATATTCCCGAGGCTAAAAACAGATTATAAATAGATGCTTTAGAATAAATAAATCCCTTAGTTAAAAACCTGGGTAAACAGAAATAGTACCTAAAAGTAATTAATGTAGGCGCCAGGCAGGTCCCCACTGAAAAAGCCTTGTTTCCACCCACTCACTTCTGAAGACGAGTGGCCTTCTAATCATTGCATAGTTAAATTTTCTAATTTAGTGTTCCAATCATGTATAGTTTCATGTTTTAAAATGGAAAATCCCCTGTAACTTGCAGTTGCCAGCCTCCAGTTGGGGGCTGGAGATCTCCCTCTATTACAACTGATCTCCAGGTGACAGAGATCAGTTCGCCTGGAGAAAATGACCGGTTTGAAAGGTGGACTCTATGACAGTATACCCCACTGAAGTCCCTCCCCTCTCCAAACCCTGCCCACCTCAGGCTCCGCCCCCAAAATCTCCAGATATTCCCAACCGGGAGCTGGCCACCCTACGTAACTAGATGCTGTCTGCCTCGTTCTACTGATGCTGTCTTCATATTCGAGCCTCCTAATTTCTCCTGTTCGCCATTGGTATGGTTCTTTTGTGGAGGGGGCTGATATGCAAAGCAATAAAAACATAATCTCAGTCTTGCACTACTGAAAAGTAGTTAATTAGAGATGTCAGCGCTTGAGCGTGGGCCCTTACGCAAGCAGGGTCCATCCACTACTGATGAGCTGCATTCCCCACTGGCAAGCCCAGTATTTGGTTTCATCTGTGATGGGCACACAAGCTGAAGGTTCTATGGGAACACTTGTTAACTTGTGTCTGACTGCCGTCTTGTATTATCTGATATTATAGGTTCTTAATATTGTATAGATCATGTTTTAATTGTTTAAAATTTATTGTAGGTATCTATTGTTGTAACCCGCCCTGAGCCCTGCAGTGCAAGGAAGGGCAGGCTAGAAATTTAAATACATAAATGAATAAGCTACTGTCTGTAATGGGGGCAATGTGTGATGTTGTGGTTAAGAGTGCTGCACTAGGGTTTGGGAGAACCAGGTTTGAATTCCCACCCTTCCGTGGGGAGGAGCTTGCTGGGAGACCTGGGACCAGTTATAGACTTTCAGCCTAACTTACCTCACAGGGTTCATAGAATCAAAGAATTGTGGCGTTGGAAGGGACTTCCAGGGTCATCTGGTCCAACTCCCTGCACAATGCAGGAAATTCACAAATAACTCCCACACACACACACACACACACACACACACACACAGTCACCCCCGCTCCATGCCCAGAAGATGGCAAAAAATAATAATAATAATCCAGGATCTCTAGCCAAACTGGCCTTGAGAAAATTTGCTTCCTGTCCCCAAGGTGGCAATCAGCATTTCCCTGGGCGTGTAAGAAAGGGCCACAAGAACTAAGGACTGACGCAACCCTTCCTGCACTCCCTCTCATGATCTGCCGAAGTCCACAGAATCAGCATGGCTGTCAGATGGCCATCTAGCCTTTGTTTGAAAATCTCCAAAGAAGGAGAGCCCACCACCTCCCAAGGAAGCCTGTTCCACTGAGGCTGATTTGAGGATAAAATGGGGGAGAGAACAATGATGGGTCCCCACTGGGGAGAAGGGGCAAAGTGTAAGTGAAGTAAATAAAAGTGTCCTGGGTTGGCCATCTTTTCTTGGGAGGAGACAGTGTCCAGAGGAAAGTACAGGAACCTCAAGAGGGCCACCTGATGTATTGTGGGATATTACTATAGGAACCAGATATGAGGAAGACCTTTTGGACGGGAAGCTTCTGAAAGCGCTTTCATGGAGATAGTGCTTGCCCTTCCTTGGTTTTTGTACAGAAAGAGGAAAGAACAACGGCCCCCAGGAAGAAGAAGAAGAGAGTAAAGTTCAAAATGAAGAAGAAAGGTTTGGTGCAATCAGACAGCACGGTGGCTGAAGACGACAAAGGCAAAACGGCAGCGGGCGGAAGCAAAGTCGGAGCCATCGGTGGCCTCATCCAGAACAACCGGGTTGCCCAAGAGAATCCCAGAATTTGGGAAACATCTCCAACTCCAGCAGGTAAACATGAATGAATGCTGACAAACCTTCGAAATCATGTAGAGCAGCAGCAGCAGCGATACTTGAGGTAAACAGGGTTCTTACTCCAAGGTCTTTTCTACATTTGCTACAATCATTTGTAGGGAGCCATAACTTTTTCCAAAAGTGCGGGCGGCAGTATCGGACCATAACAAAGGTTCCCAAACTTATTTGGCCTACCACCCCCTTTTCAGGAAAAAAAAATTACTCACCGCCCACCCCCAGAAATCTACCTTCGAGATGTGGACAAAAAGATGCAGTGACAAATTTGCACATAGTAAAGAAAGATGTTGTTGTAAATAAGACACTTTGAATCTCAAAATCATAAAAGTATTTTATAAAATCAACTATAGTAACATTCGCACACACACAGAAAATTAAGATAACAAAAGCTGTGATTGGCTGTGGGGACCCCTCTCCCCCTCCCCCTCCCTCCCTGATCCCAGGGAAGACCCGGAGAAGGCAGGAAAAGGCTGCTTTAAATAGGTCCTGGATTCTTCTTTCTTTATGTTTCCATCGCCCTCTTATTTTTATTCAACGCTCCCCAACTGCACCCAAGGCTCCTACCACCCACCTGGATCGTTCCAGCGCCTCCCAGGGGGCAGTACTGCCCACTTTGGGAGCCAGTGGACCATAAGAAGAACCCTGCTGAGCCAGAGCTTAGTCCAGCATCCAAACCAGGACACAGCTACCAAGGCCTGCCCATGATGTACCTTCTGAGCACTGGGATTTAAAGGTCTGCTGTCTCTACATATGAAGGTATCCTTTAGTCGCCATGGCTACTAGCCATTGATGGACCTCCCCACCGTGAATCTGCCCCTTTTAAAGCCGTCTGTGCTTGTGACCATCACGACATCCACTGGCAGTGGATTCTGCAGTTGAATTACTTGTTGAGGAAAGAAGTATTTCCTTTTGTCTGTCTGTCAGTTTCGTTCGGTGGCTTAGCGGGAGAGGGAAGAAAAAGCTCCCTCTGTCCACTTTTTCTGCCCCACGCATACTTTTATAAATCTCTGCCGTGTTCCTCCCATGTCACCTTTTTCTAAACTGAAAAGGTGCTCTAAGCCCTTAATTGTTTTGGCTGTCCTCTTCTGGACCTTTTGCCTGCTCTGCAATATCCTTTTTGAGATACGGCTACCAGGGGTTTGCCAAGCATTCCAAATGTGGCCACACCACAGCCTTACATACAAAGACATTACAATACTGGTATTGCGTTTTCAATCCATAATCCCCAGCGTGGAGTTTGCCTTTTTCACCACTGTTGCAGAGTCAATATTTTCATCGAGCTTTCGGCTACAACCTTCTCTCTTTCAGCCTCAAATGCCTGAATTCCAGAGTTAGGAAGCACCATCTGGGGAAGGCCTTGGTGTCTGCAGCCTGTTGGTTGGCCCTTCAGGGCAACTGATTGGCCCCTGTGTGGAACAGGATGCTGCTTTAGAGCTTCCACTGGTCTGATCCAAAAGAGCTCATGGGTAATAATTAATCATTGGACTCAGTTTGGGCCATTCCCAGCGGTGTGGTTTTAGCATCTGTTTGGAGCCTGTAGCGGTTTAATTGGATGAGGTCTGTAGTGAGGTGGGGACAGGAAGGAAGGCGGATAGAGGGGAAGAGAGATAGATGCTAATCACCTTTGTACTCCCTGGAAACTTCTTGTTACAAGAATTCTGCAGCAAATACAAAATGCTGTGGAAAGTTTGCACATGAAGTTTCCATGAGCTGCTAACCAAATCTATCTCCTTTAATTATGTTGGCAAGACAAACCTACTATTAATTGCCAGAATGGTAACAGATACTGACATGGCAGCCCAACTCTTATTTGTTGTTTCTCTGACATGCTGAACACTACAGCTTTTGTAGGGTCAGCAGGTGCTTGGAACAGCTCTGTAAATGGGGCTTCTTTCTGCCTCTAGTTCTGCTGGACGGCTGCCTGGAAAGAGTCCAAAGAGACAGAAGGGCAGACATTAATAATGTTCAGGAGTTGCAGCAGAAAGCATGTGCACTCCTGCACTCTGCAGGTTTTGTGAGCCACAGACTTGAGAGAGGAGCGCCATGTAGCTGCTCTTCCAATTCTTGTATTTTTCCTCCCTCCACTTGATGTTGGAGCTCAGCTGTTTGCAGGAATTGTCCATGCATCCCAGTTGGAGGACTGGAAGATCCAGGACAGAGCCTGTGTCCCGAGGGTAGAGTACCTATAAGAGTTCAAAGCAGAGCAATGTTAGCAAAATGCTATAACGATGCACAAACTGCCAAGGAGGAGAAAGACCAACAAAGTGCTTCCTTTTTGCACAAAAAGTATTCTTTCTGTAGAGTTCCCCTCCCTAAGCCCCCCTCCCCCACCATATGTGTACACAACCCCAAAATATAACCCCCTGCCACACATCCTGTTATCTGAGATATGCAGGGCTATTTTTGGGCAGGAACACGCAGGAACGGAGTTCCGGCTGGCTCCTGAGTTGGCCACACCCAGCAGGAACTCATTAGCATAACAGGCCACACCCAACAGCAGAAACTCATTAGGACTGGCTACCTTAGGGGTGCGTGGCCTAACATGCAAAGGAGTTCCTGCTACAAAAAAAAGCCCTGGGTTTTGACAACAAGCAAGGTAAACAGAATAAGAAGCAAAAGGTGGGTGTGGCTGGATGACCACACTTCTGGTAACATGGGGGCCTAATAAGCTAATGCGCTGTGCTGGCAGGGGTGTGTCCTAATATGCTAATGAGTTTCTGTGGTTGGGTGTGGCCTATTATGCTAATGAGTTCCTGCTGGGCCTTTTCTACAAAAAGAGCCCTGGAGATATGGATGTCCTAGCTGGGGTTCAGAGAGTACCCAAGAAATACATAGATCCCTATCAGACGGGTCTTTAGATCCATGCCAGGTATGAGTGCCTGACAGATTTAAAGGTAATGACCAGACAGCAACATCTGGGAAATGTGCCTCTTCCATGATCATCCCGTTTTGCCACACTTTGGAGCCGTACTTAAAAGATACTAGCTAAAGTCTGGAGTTTTTGCTTCCCGACGGGCCAATTGCAGACTTTCACCCGTCTGATCATTCCAGTGCACAATCCTCCCGTCGGGATGGTCTGACATCAGACCATTCCGAGTGGGTGCCATTTAAAAAAATTCTTAGCAATATGCACATGAACGTGTAAACACGCGACAGCCACAGAGCTCCACTCAAACATTCCGGACAATTTCCTGTTTCTAAACGGCCCGTGAATTTTATGAACTGCATTAATTAAAAAGGTACCTAGAGGAAGGTACCATTGCCGGTGCTTTAACCATTCAACTCCGCGCATGTGTGGAAAAGCAAGTACACATTGAGGTGCAGATGCGCATGTGCAAACAGAATTCTTTTTTAAAAACCCGATCACGCAGCTCCATCAGGTGGATGCAGTCTAAACAATCCACCACGGAGTATGCGTGCAGTAAAGGGAGCTGTCTGGTTGTGCAACGCCGGATAAAAAAGATCGGGATCAAATTAGAGCCGGGCCAATTGCGGTATTAGCTGCCCATCTGAATGCACCCATAGACTTAGTTATTTGCTAAGGCTTTGAGCCAATGCAATAAAGTTTATTATACAAGTTGGTATCCTAAGCTGTGAGGCAGGTGTGCAGAAGGGGTCTTTGTGTTTTGCTCCCACTGCCTTCGGTGGGAGTGTTCATACTTACCTAGGGTTGCCAGTCCCCTTCTCCCCAGCTGGCTGGTGGAGGAAACCCTGCCCCTAAACCGGGACATCACTGTGTGTCATTCCCAGTACAGTGACATCACCAGGAAGTGATGTCGTCACACAGGGACGTTCTGGTTTCTGGGCAAAACTCTATGGTTTGAGGGTGAATTTACCATAGAGTTTTGCCTAAAAACCAGAGTGTCACCAATGCAATGATGTCACTTCCAGGTGACACCTTCGCATCATGTGACATCCCCACCCATCCCCGGAATGCCCGCCAAATCCCCCCACTGGATTGACGAGGGGACCTGACAATCCTATATTTATCTCCAGCATAGGACTGCCAGGCAATACCCCTGACCTCAGCTAGCCAAAACAGCTCACAAGGTGTATAGACAGCCTAAGCAGTCTAAGCAACCTAAGCAGAGCGTTACCCTCAGCCAATCAATCAAAAGCCTTAGAATCCCTCAAACAGGCTGTCAGTTAAGATCAATCAAAACAACAGTTAAAAGCAGTTAAACCCAAAGAAAACAAGGCAAAGTAAGGCCAAACAAAATCTCAACTATTTCAAATCAGGAACAAAACAAAAGCCCTACACTAGTCCCCTTAAAGCTTCTCCTGCCCCCACCTAACTAAAGGAAGGGGAGGGGAGGGGGGAAGGAAAGAAGGAGAACTGCGTCTGTAAAACAAGAACAAAAGGCAGAAAGATAAAAAGGGATCTGTAAAACCAAACAAAAAGGGAGGAAAGAGAAGGGTAAACTGTAGAAAACTTAACAGCTAATTAGCTCAAGGCTAATTCCAACAAACAACAGAGCACAACCAATAAGGCATAAAAATGAACTAAGGGCAGACTAATTGGAATGAAATAAGCAAAATAATCAAAATTAACATAGAGAGAAAAGAACATAAAACATAATGATAAAACAAAGGGGTAAAATGTGCCAATGAACAGAGCACAGTCTCGCCACGTCCTATCAGAATGGAACCGGAACATTTATACTTACCCTGGGGCTACAGGTTGGGGGGGTGGGCTGGCTTAAGATACAGACCAAAGCTTTCTCTTCTACCCAGTATACCTCCAGTGCTGCTCATTTCTGTTTTAATTTAAATTATTTTATCAGTGCCACCCATTTCTTGCTCATATTGCCAGCACAGCGATGCCAGTACTGGGTTGTTACCAATGTGATATCAGCAGAGCACGACATCAGCACAGCTCTGAGTGATGCCAATGTATCTCCAAGTTAGGGTGGCATGGGATTTAGCTGCTATCCTAAGCAGTTCACAGACTTGCTGTGACTAGGGCTGCCCTGGTACCTGTAGAGCTGAGCTAGGCGGCAGGCCCATTTCCATGGGTCTGGAAAGGAGAAGTGCACTGTGCAGATCCAGAGCACAACTTCTTCGATATCATCTCAGACAGAACACCTAGTTGCCCCCAGGGTAGTTAACAGCACTCCCTGGCATCTTCAGACTCACAGAGCCCCTTCTCCACATCTATCTCTGGCCACCCCCAGCTCTGCCTGACCACCATCTTAAGAGTCCTGCCCACTAGCTGGTCTCGCCCACCCTGATTAGGACATCCACCACTTTGGCTATCTCTGCCACCCACGCCTTAACCCTAATAGGATGCCCTTGCCTCCAACCACTGCTGCAAACATCAGGTACCCTGTCCTTGCCATGGGTGTGCCAAGCTACACCCTGCTGACCCGATGGTCTCCAGCTTGGGTGCCTACTTTATTGAACTGGCAGGCTTGGCATTCCTCCTTGGACAGCACCTCTTCAGTCCATCCGGGTGGCACCTGCCCCCTTAGGGCAGCACACCAGCTTAGAATTGTGCCCTTAATTTGGGCTGGGTTGTCACCAATATACAGATGACACTCAGCTCTATTTTGTGCTCCCAGCTGGACCCAGGGAGGCTGTGGAAACCGTGAACAGGTACCTGGAGGCAGTTTTGGGACGGATGAGGGCTAACAAACTGGAACTTAATCCCAACAAAACAGAGATGCTACTAGTGGGGGGAAGGTATAATCTGTGATTCAAAGTGTCACCCATTCTGAATGGGGTTGCACTCCCTTTGAAAGAATAGGCCCATAGTCTGGGGCGCTCTTGGACCCAGGCCTACTGCTGGATAAGCAGGTGTCAGCTGTCGCCCAGGAGTGCCTTTTAACCAGTTTGGGTTGGTTAGCCAGCTGCAGCCTTTGTGGACAGAAAAGATCTGGCCACTGTGGTACAAACCCTGATTACATCTGGGTTAGATTACTGCAATGTGTTCTACATAGGGATGCCCTTGAAAAGTGTTCGGAAACTTCAATTGGTACAGAACACTGCAGCCAAGATGTTGATTGGAGTGGGTCATACGGACCAGAACCACTCCAATCTTGGCCCATCTACATTGGCTCCCAATCTGGAACTCTCTTCCCAGGGTAGGGTTGCCAGGTCTTACCTGAGTCCTGGGGGCGGGGACTCCAGCCTGGCTTCTGGGGTCTTTGTGCACACACCATGATGACATCACCCAGAAGTGACATCATTGTACTGGGCACGTCATTCAGGGATGCTCTAGCATTTGGGTAAAAAACTCTGTGGTCACCATAGTTCTTAGCATGTTCCCTGCTTAGCGTGCCCGGTGTGATGATGTCACCTCTGGGTGACATCATTGCGATGGGCACATTGGGCATAATGGGGCACTTTGGGGCAGGGCTCCCCTGCCAGCCAGCTGGCCAGCAGCGGACTGGGGCCCCAAAATCAGGAAAATCCCCATCCCCATTGAGGGGATGGCAACCCTATCCCAGGGCTATTCTTCTGCCCTTCTCTGTTGCCTTCTTCCTCCAGTGGTAAAGTCTTTTAAAATTTTGTTTGATGTTTCCTCAGTGATCCTGCCTTCCTGTCCTATGTTTAGTTGTTGTTTTTATGATTTTGTATATGTATTTTAGCTTTGGTTTTAATTGTGACAATGATGTGAGGGTTTGGGGGGCTGATTTCAATGCTTTGTAAAATGTGATTTCATTATGCTTTTAATCTGTAAATAAATGTTGTAAATAAAATAAATTCATTGTTTCTAGTTTTTTTAATTTGAAAAATGTCCTAACTAGCTGATAAGGCTTTGAAATAGGCTTGCCGGATGATTAAACCATCATTTGTTCATTTTTGTTCTTCCAGGACAGAACACAAAGAAGAAAAATAAAATACTGAAAAATAAAATCAAAACCAAAGAGCAAACCGAGACCCGTCCAATTGAGAACCTGTCGAGCACTTTTGGTAGGAAATGGCATTACAGTCTTTGCAGAATACCCTGTATACCAGTCATAAGAACACGAGAGTTTAAGAAGAGCCCTGCTGAATCAGATCAGTGGTCCATCTAGTCCAGCATCCTGTCTCATACAGTGGCCAAAATGTTCCTCTGGAAGGCCAACAACAGGGAATAGAGGCCGAGGAGTTACCCTGATGTTGCCTCCTGGCTCTGGGATTAAGTGGATTAGTGCCTCTGAATGTGGAGGTTCCCCTCAGTCACCATGGCTAGTAGTCTCTGGTAGACCTATTTTCTGTGAATCTATCTAATCCCCTTTTAAAACTGTTTATTCCTGTGACCATCACTACACCCTCTGGCAGCAAGTTCCACATTTTAATCACTCTCTCTTACATTCTTATCGTGAAAGAGGATTACAAATTACCCTGGGTGTGTAGGAAAGGATTAGAGACGGTTTGCTTCATCTCTCCCATAATGCTAAAATGGAGGGTCACCCCATTAAATCTATTCAGGACCACTGCACTCAACACATTGTTTACTTATATAATTGGATAGCTGAATGGGGTGGGGGGGAGACAAATACGTAAAGGCTGAATGTGCGGTATAGAGTAGGAGGGAGGGGACCTGAGTTCAAATCCCCACTCAGGCATGACACTTAGGAGGTAATTTTGGGCCAGTCACACTTCTCAGTGGAACCTACCTCACACAATTAAACAACCCAATAGATATTGTTTACCTTGACTTCCAGAAAGCTTTTGATAAAGTTTCTCATCAAAGACTCCTAAGTAAACTCAATAGTCATGGGATAAAAGGACAAGTCCTTTTGTGGATCAAAAACTGGCTAATTAACAGGAAACAGAGAGTCAGTATAAATGGGCATTTTTCTCGGTGGAGGGTGGTAAGCAGTGGGGTACTGCAGGGATCAGTACTGGGTCTGATGCTTTTTAACTTGTTCATTAATGATTTGGAGTTGGGAGTAAGCAGTGAAGTAGCTAAATTTGTTCAGGGTGGTAAGAAGCAGGGAGGATTGTGAGGCCCTCCAAAGGGATCTGTCAAGGATGGGTGACTGGGTGTCAACGTGGCAAATGGGGTTCAATGTGGCCAAGTGCAAAGTGATGCACATTGGAGCCAAAAATCCTAAATATAAATACACGTTGACGGGGTCCAAACTGGCGGAGACTAACCAAGAGAGAGATCTTGGAGTCGTAATAGATAACTCACTGAAAATGTTGAGACAGTGTGCGATTGCAATAAAAAAGGCCAATGTTATGCTGGGCATTATTACAAAGGGAATTGAAAACAAATCAGCCAGTATCATAATGCCCCTGTATAAACCAATGGTGCAACCTCATTTGGAGTACTGTATGCAGTTCTGGTCACCACACCTCAAAAAGGATATTATAGCATTGGAAAAAGTGCAGAAAAGGGCAACTAGAATGATAAAAGGAAGACTTTCCCTGTGAAGAAAGGTTAAACGGCTTGGGGCTCTTTAACTTGGAGAAACGACGGCTGAGGGGTGACATGATCGAGGTTTATAAGGTTATGCATGGGACAGAGCAGGTAGAGAAAGGACGACTTTTCTCCCTTTCTCACAATACAAGAACTCGTGGGCACTCAATGAAATTGCTGAGCAATCGGGTTAGAACAGATAAAAGGAAGTACTTCTTCACCCAAAGAGTGATTAACACATGGAATTCACTGCCACAGGAGGTGGTGGTGACTACAAGCATGGATGGCTTCAAGAGGGAATTAAATAAACATATGGAGCAGAGATCCATCAGTGGTTATTAGCCACAGGGTATAGCTAGGAACTGTGGAGCAAGTGATGTTGTGTATTCTTGGTGCTTGGGGGGGGCAACAGTGGGAGAGCTTCTGGTGTCCTGGCCCCACTGATGGACCTCCTGATGGCACCTGGTATTTTTAGCTACTGTGTGACAAGAATGTTGGACTTGATGGGCCATTGGCCTGATCCAGCATTGGCTTCTCTTATGTTCTCTTATGTTCTTAAGATAAAATGGAGGAACCATGTATGTGGCCCAGAGCTCCCTACTCCTGTGAACTCTGATAGCTAAATGGAACCTCCATCTTCAGAGGCAATATACCCTTGGGGAGTAGGGGAGGGCTGTTGCCTTCATGCCTCACTTCTGGACTTCTTTGAAGCAGCAGGCTGGACAATGAACGAGATGGGCCTGTAGTCTAATCTGGCAGGGCTGTTCTTGGGGTAGGTTTTTACTCCTGCGTTAGGGTTTTGTAGAACACGAAAACCCTGGTATTTTATGGGCCAAATATGAGCATAACTGAAGCACTGTGACTTTGCCACCATGATCAGACAGTAGCATTGCCACTTTAAGAACATGGGGTGTGCGCATGCATGTGCATGTATGCTCTGCAACTGCAGGCAAGAGCCTTTTCCTCATTGTGGCATCCTCAGAGTGGGAAAAGCTGCCTGTCTGTTCAGTTTCTTTCTTTGCAACCATGCCTCCTTCCCCAAGCCAACAGCAGCACTGATTTCTTCCAGAAAAGGAACTGACAAGGCTATCAGGAACATGTTGTAAATTGCCATTAATTTGTTTATCAAAACAATATTGATTCCTTAGAGATGAGGATGTTGGCAGTTAGCAAGTTATTGGGGAAACTGTTTCTCCTTTAAAACTCACTCTGTGTACATGAACTTAGTAGATTTCTGCTGCCACCAGGAATTAAAAATTCCAACTCTCTCTATTTTGGTAGAATGACCCTGTGTCTGAGTGCTTCAGAGGACTATGTGGCCCTGAGGAAGGACTGTTCTGATTGCTGGGATAAGTTTAAACAAATAATGATTTATTTATAAAAGAACAAAATAGGTTTCTGGGTATTTTTGAACTGTTGTTGAAGAAAGAAAATATAACTGACAAGGCTT
Source organism: Gekko gecko (assembly GCA_029375565.1). Lineage (NCBI taxonomy): Eukaryota > Metazoa > Chordata > Lepidosauria > Squamata > Gekkonidae > Gekko > Gekko gecko. Next base: position 25,055,664 of record JAPDNY010000012.1, on the reverse strand, counting down.
GGCATCACACACAGTCTCTCATATACCAAAACTCAACTCTGACAGGCTTATCTCTCTCTCATACATAGCCACACAGGCTGAACTCTCTTGATCATAGCCACACAGGCTAAATTCTATTGCTCATATAGCCACACAGGCTGAACTTTCTCTCTCATAGCCACACAAGCTCAACTTTCTCTCTCATAGCCACACAGGCGAAACTTTCTTGCTCATAGCCACACAGGCTATATGCTTCCTCTGTCTTACAGACTCTCAGACAAACTCTCCACACTCATCTCTTCATGAATACTGAATCACCTCAGAGACATCTCTCTTTCCACACTCTCAGTCCATCAGCCAATCACATCACACTTGTCTCCCTCTATCATTGTCCTTACATTACTGCAGTCACACTAAACATTTAAAGAAACACACACACACACCAAAAATGGAATCATTACATGCCAGCTATATGTATTACACCAGCTGTGTTTTTGTGCTCCCTAGATTTGTATCGGAGAGCCATGCTGGCTCTGAAAATGCAACAAGAGGGGCAGAAGACTCATTCATCTAGCATTTCCCGAACCAGTCAATAACCTGAGGGCTGAAGTCTCAAACTGGTACAGAACTGAAGATACTGCGATGGAGACTAAGCACCTGATCCAAAGATGGACCAAAACATCGTGTGGCATTCAGAAGGGAGACATTGGTGTACAGCAGGCCGTCAGATGCCTCAAAGCAAAACTCTGAGAGAGAATGGGAATGGCTCTGGGGGTTCCACTTCCACATCCACCAGAATCCAGTGCAGATTTGCAGCCTCATCCTCGGGAGAGTCTCTTCTGGATTCATTTGCAAAAAGGACAAATCATTTGGATGCTTGGAAGCCATTCCTTCCTTTGTACCCCACTGGCATTGCCCCAGCGGGCACCCTTTTAGCAGCACAGTCTTCACGTCATGCCCAAACAGGAAGACGTCCAATGAGGGTACTTCTCACAGACTGCCTTGGTCCTCTAGAACTTTGTAATGTGGGAGAGACACCCAAGTCTGAAGGCTGTGCAGTTTCCAGATACACCATAAATCTAAAATGGCTAAATATCTGTTAGACTGAACTATGATGTACATTTAAAAAAAATAATAAAGTCTCAGGGTCTCTGTGTTTTTTAACAGAAACAATAACCAAGAACAGAAGTTTGCATAACATGATAGAACTAAGGTGGAGAAGGTGGTAGTGCTGGATGTGACCTGGATTCAAATCCCCACTGGGTGTGAAGCTCACTGAGTGACCTTGGGCGATTCGCTCCGACAGCTGAAACTACCTTACAGGGCTGTGGATGCAACTGGGCAGTTCTCATGTACACTGCTCTGAGCTCTCCACAGAAAGGGTGGACCCCTTCTCTGCCTCCATGCCAGTCTCTAAGTGTGAGGAAAACCAAAGAGAGATCACTGAATAGAAAATAGTCAGTGACAACCGTGATATATTTATCACTCTTTTTTAGATTTTAAAAAATAAATATTAATACATTCCTGTACACTCACACAAAAATAAACATCAAAAACTGTGCTTGTCAACATTGTGGAATCGTTTTTTGATGTTTATTCTTGTGTGAATGTACAGGGATGTATTAATATTTATCTATTCTTGAAAAGCGGAGCTGTGGTGGCTCAAGTGGTTAAGACGCTGAACTGCAGGCTGTGGAAGGTCAGTAGTTCAGCAGTTCGAGACCCGGGTGCCGCATGACAGGGTGAGCTCCTGTCTCTAGTTCCAGCTCCTGCCAACCTAGCAGTTCGAAAGCAAGAAATTGCAAGTAGATAAATAGGTACCACTTCAGTGGGAAGGTAACAGCGTTCCGTGCACCTTGGTGTTTAGTCATGCCGGCCACATGACCACGGAAACGTCTTCAGACAGCGCTGGCTCTTCGGCTTTGAAACGGAGATGAGCACCGCAACCCTAGAGTCGGATTCGACTGGCTTTCGAGCAAGGGAACCTTTACCTTTTTATTCTTGAAAATCTAAAAAAAGTTATATTCCCTTCATAAATATATCACGGCTGTCACAAACTATTTTCTAGTCTCTAAGCTGTGGCTTATCCCTAACCTGTCAGCTGTCAAGGAGCTTGGCGAAACTACAAGGGATGTAATTTCACTAATGCTCATTTCCTTCAGCCCTCCGCAGGCACACACTTCTCTGTCCTCTACGGACACTGACAGGGCTGCAGCCTTGTCAAGTTCACTAATGTCATTTCTTCATAGCCCTTGACTAGGGTTGCCAGCCCCAGGTAGAGAAATACCTGGAGATTCTGAAGGCAGAACCTGTGGAGGGTGGGGTTTGGGGAAAGGTGGACTTCAAGAGAAGAAGAAGAGATTGGATTTATACCCCGCCCTTCACTTGGAGTCTCAGAGCGGCTTACAAACTCCTCTCCCTTCCCCCCCCCACAACAGACACCCTGTGAGGTAGGCGGGGCTGAGAGAACTCTAACACAAACTGCTCACAGATTAGAGTCCACACACTTAACTACTACACCAAACTGGCTCTCATGCCATAGAGTGGCCATCTTCTCCAGGTGAACTGATCTCCAGGAGATCTCCAGCTACCACCTGGAGGCTGGCATTGCTATCCTTGACTTCTTTTGGAAGGCAAAGATTTTCAGTGGTTTCCTTGTAGCCACTGCAGCTGCTGATTCAGCACAGCAGCAATAGGGTGCCACATGGCAGGTTTTCCATGCTGCATCCCATTTCCCCCATATTAGTGGGGTCTGCGGGGCTGGTAATCAGTAGTTATATATCAATTACCAACTTAAAAAGCAAAAGGTCCTCTGTGGTGGTGGGGGGTAGCTACCACAGTATTCTGCAGTGTGGGAAATGGTGCTGATGAGGGTGGAACCGGGAAGAACCAGACTTTCCTGTCCACATAGCAGCCAACCTGGTTTTGCTACAGTCTTTCCAAGAAACGCTCATAGTAAAGCAGGTTTTGAAAGGCTGCAGGAAAGGCTCCAGTTCCCCTGGAGAATGCACCCCATTGCTGTGGGGAGGGGAGGGGAGGAGAATTCTGCTTCCCATTAGCATCCAACCTGGGCCAAACAACCTGTGTGGGAAAAGTCCTTGTCAGTTTTGCTGGTGTGAGCAAAGGAAGCAAGGGAAAGAAATGGTGGTATGGCACTTTGGAAGGAGAACTGAGATTCCCTTCATCTGGCCAGCACCACAAGCAGCGGAATGGATTCTCAGGCACTAACTGGAAGACACACGGAAATATTTACAGCAGAACTAGCATAACTTCTGAACTGTAGTCATATGCATTGAATGGACTTCAAAATGACTATGTATTTTTTAAACGTATGGATGATTTGGGGCCTCGAAGCAAATGAAACTTCACCTGTCATTGGAACTATTGCAGTTTACACTATATAATGAGCTTTAGCAGAAACAGTCCAAAGGAAAGCTACAGTAATCAAGGACAGAAGCTCCATCCTGGGTCACCTTGCAATTGAAAGGGCCCCCTCTGGGCACTGCCCTTCATTCCTCATCCGAGTTTCACTACCTCCAGGGAAGGCATGATTGCTAAAAGAGATACTTGCAGTACAGACTTACATGATCAGACAAGGTCACCTATCGCCATAAAGTCTCATAGAACAGATACTCCCAGCCAGCCCTAGTTCTGCCAAAAGCCACCCCCAAGAATCCTCCACATAATTTTTCTTTCCCTGGTCACTTGACAAAGATGAATAAATAGGATTCAGTAAATGAATCGCCTATATTTCCTGCAAACATCTGTATCAGTATGAGAAATCCTCTCTTCCCCCCCCCCACAGGTTTTTAAGATCCCCACAAGGGTCTGAAATCCGTTAACTACTTCCCCCAGCGTGCCTCTCTTCATGTAAAGACACAGAACCCCTTCTCAGACAAACCCCTTGGGCATGCCACCCCTGATCCAAATTAAAATCCATTACTATCTTATCTTCGGGGGGGGGGGTGTGCCACAATTTCAGTATCCTTAAACTGGTTGCATAAAGCAAATGAGATGTTATCTTTTATTTGGACCAGTTGGTGTTCACTGTGCAGGGCTGTCAACTTTCAGGTTAACCAGAATTCTTTCTCAGGAAGTGAAACTGTGCTGCCTAGGTAATGTTATTCTGTGTGGCATCAACTGACTCTTTTATCTAGCCTATCCAATGAAATCTCTTAATATTGTTAATGTAAGGGCTATTGCATTTTCCCCTCTGCTGTCAGCCTTTTAAGGGTCCTGTGTCGTTCTATCTGGAGGCAGAGAGAGATTTCATTAACTGCCAGCTTGTTGTATTCACAGTGAGACCCGTTATTATTTTCTCCTCCACAGAAGATCAGGGAGACCTTGTTGCAAACTCTGTCCTATGCCCTGCCACACCTGAAGTCTGCTTGACTTGCCAAACCAGAACAGACAAGAGGCCTCAAGAAAATGATCTGAAACATTTTCACCCTCTCTCTTACTCACTCTTGTTTAAAACATCCAGCTTGGTGAAGAGTGCTGAGGAACTTAAAAGCTTGCATATTGTTTTGTGTCATTTGAGCTGGCCTGAATAAAAGGCATTGCATGGGTTTCCTGTTTTGATTTGTTTTCTTTGGACCAACTAGAGTTGCCAGCTCTGGGTTGGACAATACCTGGAAATTGGAGTGGGGGGACGGATGGAGCCTGAAGAGGCAGGGTTTGGGTAGGGGAAGGACTTCAATGGACTACAATGCCATAGAGTCCCCCTTCCAAAGTGGCCATTAGCTCTAGGTGAACTGATGCCTGATCTCCACGCACTGTAATAGCAGGACATCTCCAGCCACCACCTGGAGTTGGCAATCCTAGGACCAACACTGCTGTTTGAAACCTTTTTCTCAAACTGAGAAGAAATGGGAGGGGTTAGAATAAAAGTGCATATTCTCAAACTCCAGCATCTGTTCCAATCTTCTTTTAGGCAGCTTGAGGAAGACCTGTGTGTAACTCAAAAAACCCTGCACTATGGCCTTATTCGATTATTCGTAGTATGACAGTCTGTTTCAGCTGTCATTAGTGGGTACAAGCTTTCCTGCGCACTTCTTCAAAAAAGCTTATACCCAGAATTAAACATTATTGGTCTTGAAGGTACCATCGGACTCCAGCTTTGTCCTGTTGCTTCGAACTAACACGGCTACCCACCTGAAGCTGTCACTATGATCTACCAACCTCCAGGTGAGGCCTGGAGATCTCCCGGAATCACAACGGGACTACAGAGCTCAGTTCCCCTGGAGAAAATAGTTGCTTTGCAGGGCGGACTCTATACCCCACCGAGTTCCCACCCCTTTCCAAACCCCGCCCTCCCCGGGCTCCACCCCCAAGTCTCCAGGCTCGCGAGCAAACTGCTTCTTCTGAAGGCAAAGGCGGTATTCGCTTGCTTCGTGCGTCTGATGCAGAGAATCCAACCCTGCAAGAAACATTTGCACAGCGTATTCCACAGAATTGCTTCATGAAATCCCGGCCAGGTTGCCGCTCAGCAAAGAATCCTTCTTGCCTCAAGGGTGGGACGGCGCAGCAGCCCTTCCTGCGGCCCGAGGTGACCTCACAGCAGAGAGTTTCTGTCTCTTTAAAAAAGGAGGGCTCCTGAGCTAGTCACAGGAGGGAGGGGGTGGTCTGAGGTTCAAGCCTTTCTCGGAAAGCAGGAAGCGCAGAATTAAGGAGTCACGAGCAAGCGACGAGGTTGGGTTACAAACAGCAAAAGAAACCAGGTAAGAGACAGGTTGGTCTTTGACTCTTCCTGCATCACAGCAGTCCTCAAAGCTTCAGTGTGCCCAGACACGCAGGCGCGGGAGATTCTGTGGCTCTCGCGCATGCCTCTGATCTCTCCGCCCACCCCCCATGCGCTGTTTTCAGTCTTGCAATGCTGAGTCGACTGGTTGTAACTGAAAGTAGGGGTAAAATTACTTTAAATGAATAATAAATCAAATTGGGGCATATAACAACCAAGGATGCCAGCTTCGGGACCTGGGAATCCCCTGGAATTACAGCTCATCTCAAGACTACAGAGTTCAGTTCCCCTGGAGAAAAAGCATGTTTGGAAGGGGGGACTTTATGGCATTGTTCCCCACTGAGGTCCCTGTCCTTCCTAAGTTCCATCCCCAAATCTCCAAGAGTTTCCTAACCTGGATCTGGCCACCCAACCCCCCATTCCCTGCCGCTGGCCAGAGGGGTCGTGGCAAGCAAACGTCAGTCAGAGGCGACGTTCTTGGGTGTTTCTCTTGCAACAGATTTGAGTCTGCTGTTCCTTTGCAGTTCCCGAAATGCTTCCTTTGGAAAGGATGTGGTCCACAGAGCCACTTCAAAGCTAGCATTGTCTTTGCAGATCAGAAGTGTTTGCCCTAGTAGATGTGTGCTTTCCAGCTCTGCATGCCTATCTGTTGGATCTGGTGTTAAATACGTTTGTTGGATGCTCGCTCCTGATAATTGCTATTACATATGCCTGTCAGTTTTTTGCAAGGATTCTTCAGAAGGCTTATTTAACTGACTTGTATAGAACAAAAACTTCAGTGCCTAGAGAGTGATTGTCCCACTAATAATGAGCTAATATTTACTGGGAACACCGTGGTAAATCCACACAATAACAAAGCACACTGTGCAAAATCTGGGTACATATATTAAAGAGGGAGGTGTTTAAGACCCAGCACATCGCACTTTACCGTTTCAAGTCTATTAGTATTGAATGTAACCATTGTTTATGTGGCGGAATATCTACATGGTGTTATAATGTTGAAGATTGGAAATCCCAGTTTTGTATGTAATGATTGTATTTTGGATTTGTAAAATTTTTGTATGCTAGGAGGTTTCACATTTATTCTGAATATTTGCTACAATATATGTAGCCAGATTTTGCACAGCGTGCTTTGTTATTGTGCAGAGAGTGATTGTGGCATTTGGGGGGACTAGAGAACCAGTGTTGTCAGAGGCAGAAGCCTTGCGGCTCATGTGGTAAACCTGTGTCTAGACTATATCTTTTCAAATTGTGGAGTGGGAACTCAGGTGGTAGACTGTCCCTTTGCAAAACAAATACATAAAAATAGCGCCATGTGCATATTAAAAAATCTGTTACGTCAAGGAGAAGGTTAGTTATTCTTACGAATGTCTAGTGTTCTTTAGGTAGGGAACTCTGTACAGAAGAACATTCAGTCAATGGGAGCCCCCACCTGTGGTGTGAAATAGGACACTCCAGACACAGGGTTAGTTAGCACTTCACCTACCCTTCGTAGAATCTAAGTTGTGTAGGATTACCAGATGTCCTTTTTTGATGTCCATCCTCTTTTGGGCTCTTTTTGGAAGGAAAAACCTGATGAAAATGTACTCTTTTTGGGTTGGAAGGTTAGGAATATTTCTAGTTATTAGTAATTATCACAGCATAAACAGAAGGGGTATTTAAAATGAGATTTCTCATCGTGATCCCTTGTTTGAAGTAGTCAGTCAGGAAATATGTCCCTTTTTTTTTGCTTTTCAAAATATGATAAACCTAAAGTTGTATGAAGCAGGAAGCTCCCAGCTGAGATCTCAACTCTGCCATAAACTTACTAGGTAGCCTTAGGCAAGTCATTTCCCCCATATACAATATGGAGGTATTAATACCAACCAACCGTGCAGGACAAATATTTGCTCACGCTGGCAAGCCATATTTACTTCTTTTCTTGAGGGCTACAGAGGAGACTGATGAATACCTACAGGATCATAAATATGCTAGTAACCCTTGAGGACTAGAAACTTTGGCGGACTAGACTGCTTAAAAAGCAACATGTAAAGAAGCTCCCAAAAGTTTTAACTTTTTTTTTTTTCATTTGACGCTTTTTGTGACCAGTGGAAGCTGTCCTGAATTCAAGGAGGTATAACTGTGGGACCTAAAAGTCCTCTTTTGCTGCCTGGATGATTCCACTGCTGCTCTCCAAGGATGGCCATTTTCTACGGACAGAGATTGTTGTCACGTTTACAAGCTTGTCATCCGGCACGTCTTAGACCAGCATTTCTGGCATCTGCCCCTGAGGACAGCAAACAACTACTTGGAAGGAATGAACCAAAGAAGAAAAGGTGGAAGGAAAAGAAACTGAAGCACCGGCATGGCTCCCTAGACTTGGATTGTTCCTGGGAAGAGAGGTAAGAGGTTATCTTTTGGTGGCGATGTAGTTACTGTGGGCCAGTTCTTGTGCTCATGGAAATGGGAGTTTCCTATATGCAACAGGAACCTGGAAGATGGTACTTTACACCAGGTACATTGCCTGTGTTGCAGGAATCAGCAGCTTATGGATCCTGGATCAAATTAGACCCTTGCAGGGAGAGCCACAGTTGGTGGGGGGGGAGGTTATGGTGGCCTGGCCTCTTTGCAGTTGTTCCAAGCTCCTTCCCTGAATTTCAGCGGTATTCTACTTTAATTTAATCTTGGTAGGTTTACAGACAGCCCTAACCTGGAAAGCCCAGGCTAGCCCAATCTCATCAGATCTCAGAAACTAAGCAGGCCCTGTCCTGGCTAGTATTTGGATGGGAGACCAGGGTCATGACATGGAGGCAGGCAATGGCAGGCCACTTCTGAACGTCTCTTGCCTTGAAAATCCCATGGGGTCACCATATGTCAACTATGACTTGACAACAACAACAAAATTTTTTTACAGATTGTTTAAAAACTTTTAACAGAGTTTTTGAAGCCATTCACAACCCAGCAATTAAAAAAAATTGTGAAAGCGTTGTACCACAAATGTTAAAGTGCATTCAAAATGGTAGGCTCGAGGAGAAATCCAGCAGTCAAAACAGTTCCTCAGTTATAGCTCTGATAGGAAAAGGTGGTTTTCACTTATCCCTGAAACAAGGGGCCATGGCTCAGCATCCCAGGTTAGAATGGGGTGTAGTGGTTAGAGTGCTAGACCAGCTCCTGTGATGAATGGGCATATCTCTCTGTATTTGGCACATGCATATGGCAGGTTGTCTGGGTTAGCATGTGTGTTCATTACACGGTGATGCACACATAGTTTTCCAAAGCAGAGATTTGCTATGTCTGGGAAGCAAGAAGGTTTATATTTAATTTAATTATTTGCACCCCGCTTTTCTCTCCAGTGGGGACACAAAGCTGCTTACAACATCGTTCTTCCCTCCTCCGTTTTTATATTCACAGAAACCACCCTTAAGATTGGTTAGGCTAAGAAAGAGCAGCTGGCCCAAGGTCATCCACTGAGTTTGAATGGCAGAGTGGCGATCTGAACCTGGGTCTCCTGACCTACATCCATGTCTAACTGTGGTATCTTGTGTCTGGCAGACTGTCCAGTGTGGCTACTCCTCTGTGTGGACTCCCGTATGAGGAACAGCTGAAGGTATGACAGGTACATGGGGGAGGTGCTCTGTATAGAACCAGTGTGGTATAGCAAACAATGTGTCAGCCTTGAGCCAGAGAGGCCTGGATTCAAATCCCCTCTTGGCCCTGAAATTTGCAAACTTGCTGTGGCCAATCACTTCCTCTAGAACTAACCTGCCTTGTAGAACTGCTGTGAGGATAAAAAGGCAACGCACCGTGCTTATGCTGCCCTTAGATCCTTTTTGTTATAATTAAAGAAGCCAGGTCAAGAGCTGGTTTAGTGGTTGCAGTGATGCGCCCGTCTTGGGGATATCCGGGTTCGAATTCCCACTCTGTCATGAAAGCTTGCCGGGTGACCTTGGGCCAGTTAATCTCTTCCTGCCCAACCTATCCCACAAGGTTGTTGTGAGGGTAAAATGAAGACGGGGAGAATGTTGTAAGCCACTTTGGGTCCCCATTGGGGAGAAAAGTGACCTAAATAAATATGTCCTCCATAGTTCTTGGTCTTCAGTGGTTTCTGAAGATGTCCTCAGAGTGATCGCACCCTCCCATGTGATGGGTAGCCAGCAAGTGCCTGTACTTTTCAGAGGAAGCCTGTAGCTCCACGGTGGTATCCATTCTGTGTACATAAAGTCCCATCTTCAGTCTGCAGCATCTGTAGTTAAAAAGGTTCTTGTACAGCAAGGTTAGGAAAGAACCTTTCCTGAAATGATGCCTGTCAGACAAGACAACACAGGGCCTAATGGATAGGCTTGCCATCCTACAGGTGGCACCTGGAGATCTCCCACTATACAATTGTTCTCCAGATGACCAAGATCAGTTCCCCTGGAGAAAATGGCTGCTTTGGAGGGTGGACTCTGTGGCACCACATCCCTGCTGAGGTCCCTTCCCTCCTCAAACTCCCCCCCCCCCCAAATCTCCAGATATTTCCCAAACCCAGAGCTGGCAACCCTACACCAATGAATTTTGATTTTTAAAATAATGGTCTTGCCTCTTTTTTACTGTGTGCACATGCTAGGTGAAATATGAGAAGCTGAAGTCAGTTTTGCAGACCCTAACGGCTCGTCTTAAGGCGCTTGGTGCAGATCACTTGAAGATCACTCAGATGCCAGATGAGACCTGCTGCCTGCTGAAGCCTGTAATTCCCTCGGTGAGTAATATGGCGTTCTTGTGTGGACCGTGTATGGAAGGATCAGCTGACAGGCCGTCTCATACCTCATTAGACCTTTGGTCCCCCTAGCTCAGCATAGTCTAGTCTGATTGGCCGTAGCTCTCCAGGATCTTGCCCAACATCCAGTACATGAGACCTTTTCACTGCAGTTGGCAGGGACTGAACCTTGGACCTTCAGCATTCAAAAGCAGCTGTTCTTCCGCTGCACCACAGCCCCTCCGCATTGCCCTGTGCCGACCCTCTCAAGGTTGGCTTCTCATTTCACAAGTGAAGTAAATAAGACTGTCACTCAATTGACAAAATTGCATGGCTTGAATGGTGTGAGTTTTAAGTGATTAACTAAGATCTGAATACATTTGCATATAAATAAAACAACTGGAAGAGGGGAAACTTATCTTTGATTTCGGGTGAGGAATGCATGTGCCAGAGTGGAAGAGGCGTTCCCTCCACTGTGGACAAGAGAGGTGCACCTCTTCTAAGCAGAATTCTGGCACCCCTTTCAAAGTGCTTGCGGGGAAAAGAATGAAACTGAAATATCTGCTCCCTGTTCATAAGAAGGGTGTCCTAATTAATGGATCAAAATAAACTTAGTTAGTCTAACTGATTGAATTAACTATAAACAATTCACCTTCAAAAATAAGTGAGCAAGAACAGTCTGGAGGCTGCTGGGGGAAGGGGCCACAGTGGTTGACTTTGATAGGAGAGACCAAATTCAAATCCCTGCTCCTCCATGATGTTTAAAGTATGGCCTTGGGCCACTTGTTCTCAACCTAACCTGCTTAATGACCTGGGATTATTGCGAGTGTGAGGTGAGTGTGAGGTAATTGCAGAACTCTCCGTACACAGCCCTGCACTCCTTAGCGGAAGGGTAGCAAAAAGTATGAGGTAAATATTGTACCTCAGTAAGTTAGACAGCTGGTCCTGGATTTGGGACAGCTGCAAACCTGTCCTGTCTCAGCTGTGGTCTTTATTGGGTGGCCTTGGTACAATTACTCTTTCCCAGCTTTGATTTCCAATCCCTGGCAATCATGGTGACTTGGCTGGAGTTGTGATCTCTCAATAAAGCCCGCAGAATGCTTGGCAAGTGTGTGAAGTACAGGCCTGGGATAAGAGGGGTGAGGTGTACTACACTTGCTTAGAGTTGCCAAGACATCTGGAGAAGAATGTATTGGCCCTTTGGTAGAGCCTTAATGTGTGGACATGAGTGGTTGAAGCTTTTCTTGGCATTGAGGTAACCTGGTAAGCCTCAAGGACATTTTTTTCCTCCAGGCAATTGGCAACATTACACCTGCTTTGTTTAACTGAGTAATCAGTTAAATTCATTTTTTTAAAAAAAGACCTTTTGTTGGCTAGAAAAGGAATCCTGGGTAATTAAGTAGTAGTGGTTGTTTTTTTTAATGTCAGTCTTTAGTAAGAGCTGCAGATGGCAAACACTGATTTACGAGATGTCTTCACCCTTGCTTTCTCATCATCTCTTCTCAGATGATGCCGGAATCCATCACCAAAGAAATGTGCCTTTTGCTTGAGAATATTTTTTTTTATTCCTCTTCAAGTGATTCCTTGTCTAGAATTCACTCTCGTCATCCTTTTATGCCTTATTTAACTGGGTGAAGGCCTCAGTCAGAGCCCAAAATAGGGTGAAAAGCCATACCTTAAGACCTCACAATATGAGGGGGGCTTTAAATGAAAAAAAGGGAAATCGTGTCCACACGATGTGTGCCCAGACTGTGACTCCGACCACCAACTTGTTGGGCAGCTGAGAGAAGAAACCAGCAGGAGGGTCTGTGAGGAGGATGAAGTATTTTGATCCTGTTGGGCCTTCTGTTGTAATCTGGCCCTAACCGTAGCATGACTCAGTAATATAGAAATTTGGCTCCCAGCAGATCCTGGAACTATTTGCCTGGCAAGGTTCCCTCGTTCCCTTTCTCACCTGCCTGTGTCCAACTTGATCACTGCTGGCTTCTCTCATCAATGTCTGCATTGACCTGCCGGAAAGGCTTTCCTGTGTGTCTAGCACCTGATGTCCTTTCTCTCTCCTTCCTCTTTTTGCAGCCCATTATCAATGGCTACAGAAACAAGTCCACATTCTCAGTAAACCATGGACCTGACGGGAACCCGAAAACTGTGGGGCTGTATGTAGGAACTGGCAAAGGTGAATAATGAAGGCTGCACCACAAGACTACAAGCTGCCGCTTTTGTGCTGGACTGCAGCCAAGTCCATAACAAAGAATACTGTGTGTGTCTACTGAGATTCTGTAACACTGGGAAGGGCGGCCTGTGGTGCCTGAAATAGCGGCCTTTGAATATACTAAACAGAGAAACACCAAGCACAACAGAAGCAGCAACCTCTAGTGTCCTGGGGCTAATCTTATTGCTGCATGTTCAGTTTGGTGCTCCTGTTTAGAATGACTTCCTTTAGCTTGGACTGGCATTAGCCTTATCTGTATGCATAATATTAATCTGAGATTAGCATTTTAAGCTTCGCTAGGGCACATTGATGGTGAAACGTGCCATCAAGTCGCAGCAGACTTACAGTGACCCCATAAGGGTTTCCAGGACACAAGATTAACTGAGGTAGTTTGCCATTGTCTGCCTCTGCATAGCAACCCTGGACCTCTACGGTGGTCCCCCATCCAAATACTAACCAGGGCCAACCTTGCTTAGCTTCTAGGATCTGACAAGATTAGGCTAACGTGGGCCATCTGGTTCAGGGTCTAGGGCCCATTAAGACACTTTGATCATAAAGGAGAGGAATGTGTGTGTGCCTCAGAGCTGGCTTACCACTCTGTCACTGTCCCATCATTTTAACCAATTATCATTAGTCATTAGCAAGGAATACCGGTTAGCAAAGCTGAATGAGGATTGCCCTCTAGCATCTAGGATTATTCCTTTTGTTCATGAAAGTTGAGCTATATGATCAGCAGAATCGTGGGCTCCCGACGACCACACGGTTCCTCCGCTTGCAAATGCTTCTCCTATAAAAACAGCACTTGTGTATAGAAAAGTGTCATATTGGGAAAGAGCTGCGCTGTCTCTGCTGGAAGAATATTTTTTGCATATAAGGTAGCAGCCAAACATGCAATTTCCTGCTATCCCTTTCTGCTGTTTAAAGCAATGCAGATCAGCAGCATGTGATTCTGCTTTGGTATGGCTCAGCTGTTAGGAAAGGGCCAGTAGTAGGACTCCTACTGTGTAGGCCTAAACAGAGTTATACCCTTCAAGCCCATTGACTTCATGGCTTGGCTTAGTCCTGTAGCTTTCAAGCTGTGTTCCCTGGAGTTCCTCAGATTCTTACTGAGGCTCTTCAACAAGAAGATGCATAATCATGGAAGCACTTGCCTGGATAAGAGTGTGGCCGCTACTGCTGATCTTCTGCTGCAGTGTGCAGAGGAGTATTGTGCAGCCTGGACTTCTGGCTTACACACTCTTGATCAGTTGTGCACCAAGTGTGCACCATAGGGACATGCCTGGGAAACCAACTGAGTTGGAATCAGTTCCCACTGAGCAGAAGACTGAAAACCATGGATATCCTCCAGCAGCCTGTGTCCTGTGCCTGAAACAGCCCCAGCAGGTCTAGTCTTCTTTTTTGAAAAACCCACAAAAGTGGAGAGACTTTTCATAGTTTCTCAGGCAGCGTATTCCATTAATAGTGATCATAATCGTGTGCTGTCAAGTCACAACCAGCTCATGGTGACCCCAGGACCATGGGGTTTTCAAGGCAAGAAGATGAACAGAAGTGGTTTGCCATTGCCTGCCTCTGTGTTTAACAACCATGAACTTCCTTGGTGGTCTTCCATCCAGGTACTAGCTCTGGCCAGTTCTGCTTAGCTTCCAAGAACTGACAAGATCAGGCTATTTAGGGCTATTCAGGTGGCTTATTCCATTAGGGAGTACTTTAGAATAGTTGGTTCTAACCGTGATCTATTATCCTTACAAAGGATGATGAGCCACATTATTCATTGTTCTCTGGTTGCTGGAGGCGATGGTGCCAAAAGATCCTCTTCTTGCTTCCTTCTGTAGGTAGGAACATTGTCTGTGTACGGACCAATCACTTGTTGAACATGCCTCGAGCCCACCTCCAGGTAGCCCAGGTAATGACAGGAGCATCATGACTCTGGGAAAGAACAGTCGATTTTTGCTTTTATTACAATCTGCCTGGAGTCTCAGCAAGAAAGGAAGACTGTGAAGTAAATAAATAAATAAAAAACACAGGATGAGCTGTGCGCTTGGATTTTTGGAGGCTCTGCCCTGTTTAGGCCCACCTCCCAAAGAGAGTGGGTGGCCACTGGAGAACAGAGTCTTCTCTACTGCAGCTCCTTGACTGTGGAAGTCCTGCCCCATGGATATTCAGTTTCACTTAAAGACACTGTTCCTACCCTGACTTTTTGCTAGTTTTCTGTTAGCCCTGCCTTCAGTGCTAACCTTTTAAAATGTCAGTTGCTGCTGCTATGGCTTTTTCATCCTTCTAAGCTATCTAGGATGTTTTAGTATTGTCTTGGTTTCTATTGGCTGTTTTTAAATTGTTTGCTGGTCTTTTATGTGACTTTAATGGTTGCTCTTTTTTAAAGTGCTGCTTCTTCAATGGTGGCTTGAGTTGCAACGGCCTGGTTATCTTGTTTTTACTTGGAACTTATACAATAAAAGTGTTTTCAAGAAATAAATTTATGGGTGAAATTCTACTGAGGGTATCATTAGAACTTAATTTTAACCCCGCTATGACTAAACTGCTGCCGTGCATTGTTCATAGGATTGTCTTTGAAGGCTGTTTGGAAATTGGTACAGACTGCAGCAGCTAGGTTGGCGAATCCCTGTCAGCAAATGGAACACATTTTACCAGTCTTATTAGCTTGCTGTTTACTTTGGGGTGCCCTTTGAAGTGCTAGTTTTAACCTTTGGACAGCCTGGTGAGTTTTTAGGGTAGATGAACCACCAGCTTGCTCATGCTTCTGTTTTTGTTTTTTTAAAATATTTTTTGGTGAGTTTCGTGTGTGTGCGTGTGCACGCCTGGAAGTCATGGTTGACTTCTGGCAACCCCTAGTGGGGCTTGGACGTTTCAGAGAGGTGGCTTGCCATTGCCTGCATCTGCATCCCAGCCCTGGTATTCCTTGGAGGTCTCCCATCCAAGTATTCGCCTGAGTCGGCCCTGCTTAGCTTCTGAGATCTGACAAGATTGGGCTTGTCGTGGGCTATCCAGGTCAGGGGCACTCACGCTCCTTGAGGTTTTTGCAGGGGGTGGTAATCTGAGACGGGGGGCACTTGTTTGCCAGACACCTTGAACACTCACAGTTGTGCGGTGCCCAGTTGAGACAGTTTCATTCTCCCAGAAACTGGCAACTGACATGGGTGGGTTTTTTTTGTTTTTAATTGTTAATTTAGCACTCTTGTTTGCTACAGCAGACGGCCTCTCTGGACTACAGTCTCTGTATTAGCTAGTTCATTTTACTGTGTGTGTTTATAGGTTTATTTTGTGCAGCATTTTTAGAGTTGTCCTTCTGAATAGAAAAGGGGATGCGCACACACAAAATATTGTAAAAAAAAACAGATAAACTCACACCACACTGCAAAACCAACTTTTTAAATTTCCTTTTCTGGATTTGGCACAGATAGTGGTGATTAAACAGCACAGATGATACCACTGATTCTGCCTTATTTTTAATACAGTATTATGAAGAATTTATCCGTCAGTCCGCTCTGGATGCCTGCATTCAGTTTCACTTGGGTGGACACTGGCGTGAACTCATCGTACGAAGTAATCGGAAAGGGGACACAATGGCAATTATTACCTTCCATCCTCAGCAGTTAAACCCTGTGAGTAGGTTTTAGGGTGGAGGGATTGTAGATGAGGAATTGGGGCAGGACTGATATATGCAGTAATGTGATATGTGTTTGACTGCTGTGGTGCTTTGATGTGCATTACTGACAGATGGCCACCTTGGTGGCAGCATCTGCATGAGAAGCCATGTGGCCCTTTCAGAATTCCAATTCAAGCAGAAGTTTTCTTTCACCGTATTGTGGGCAAAGTGCTGGCACTATCTCCAGGAGTACTTGTGTGTGCAAAGACCAGTTATGCCAAAGAAAGGCATAAAGAGACAATTCACCTAATTGTCCTAATGCTTACCCATCTGGCTTGTGGCTCTTCTTTGGTCTTCAGAACATAAGAAGATCCCTGCTGGATCAGATTAGTGATCTATCAAGCCCAGCGTCCTGTATCACAGTGATCAGGCAGTTGCCCTGGAGGCAAAAAGGGCACAGAAGCCAAGGCCTACCTCTGATGCTACCTTATAGCACCTGGATTCGGATGTTTGCTACCTCTAGAAGTGAAGCATCCCTTTAGTTATCATGGCTAGCAACCTGCCTCATCCCTTTTTCAAATCAGTTATGCTAGTGGCTGTTGCTGTGTCCACCGTCCTTGAATTCTCACTCCTTTAGTGAAGTATTTCCTTTTGTGTGTTCTGAATCTGTTGTCAATCAACTTCACCATGTGCCCTAGGCTTGCCAAGAACTTACCGTGTGCTGGCGGGGGATGGATACGTCCTCGCAGGACCATCCCCGGGGAAGGACAGGTGTGGAGCACGATGCCGTCGCCAGGAAGTGATGCTGGGCGACGCTCTGGCAATGGGGATGGAAACTCAATGGTACCATCGAGTTTCCATCCCCATTGCCAGAGCGTCACCCAGTGTCACTTCTTGGCTATGGCATCGTGTGGTGTGAGTGTTGCCCGGGGAAATATTCCGGCCGGGGACTATGCGTCTCCCACTGAAATACAGTAAGTACTTGGGAACCCTAATGTGCCTCCGTGTTCGAATATTATGGAGAACTTCCCCCTATCCACATTCGCTGTCTCATGCACAGTTTTATCAAACTCTACCACCATCCTGCTTTTGCTTTTCCCCAGGTTTTAGCATTTCCTCATGGGGAAGGGGCTCCCTTAACCATCGTGGTTTCTCTCTTTCTCTGCTTGCACAAGTCTGCAATAAAAATGATGGCTGCAGTACAAACGAGAAAGGTTTCTAATTTCTCTCAGGCTTTTCCACTTCTGTGTGAACGTGCAATGCTGAGACGGATTGAAAAGGAGGAAAAAAACTGGAGAAATGCATCCCAGATCCTTGAGAGAATGTTTGCCTGATAATAATCATAATGTTTTCCTGACTCTTCTCAATTTCTTTTCTTGTACCAGGAGGAACTCAGCCTTCAGAAAGAATTGGTCAGGGATTTTTTCATTCGTGGGCCTGGAGCAGTCTGTGACCTGGCTTCCCTTTATTTCCAGGAAAGGTAAATGCTTTGGCCTTGGAAAGCATTGCAGTATATGAGCATGAAAAGTGAGTGAAAAATGAGGGAAGATGAAATTATCCCAGAGCTGCTGCCTTCTCTTTTTTTTTGCATTGTCTGCGACCTGACCCAGCAGCCCCAAACTTATGCTCTCATTCAAATGGTGTGTTTGGATTAAAACTTGTTTATTCCTGTGGAAATAAAGGGATCTGCATCTTAATAATAAAAAATACATATTTGCAATGAAGTCCCTTTGATTGAGAACTTGTCTCAATGCGAGCAGCATAGGGCTATGGCCCATGTCATCTAAACAAGGACTTCAGTCATGCTTAGCAAGTCAGCACCTGGATTCCACACACCTGGGATTCCTCACACACAAAGCTGCCAGTTTAGAAATGAAAGCAATATCTGTAGCAATAGAAGTTTTGGACAGGCCATACCAGAAAGGGGGAGGTTGAGGCTGTGGCCCACTGTTACACCTTTAGTTAGCCAGTGAGGTGTAGTGGTTAAGAGTGGTGGAATTGGAATCTGGACAACAGGTTAGATTCCCCACTCCTCTACATGAAGGTGACCTTGGGCTAGTGGCAGTTCTCTCAGAACTCTCTCAGCCCTACCTACCTCACAGGGTGTCTGTTGTGGGAAAGGAAGGGAAGGCAACTGTAAGCCACTTTGAGATTTCTTAAGGTAGACAAAAGCAGGATATAAACGCCAACTCCTTTCTCGGTTCTTGAAGTGGCCCTTCATAAAAATTAGTGATTGATCAGGTCTCACTGGTCCTGTTGTTTTTTTTGTAATCATCCTGCAGCAGCGCTATGTCCTGTCTACATAGAATAGATGGGAAAGGGGTGATGCTCTTTGAGGGCTAGTGTAAGGGGTAGATGGGCGGCTTTACCCCACTCCCCTCTTTTTCAATCTGGATAATATCTATTCTTGGGCATTTGTGAAAGGATGTGCAGAAGGAAAGCTGCACAGGAGTTGGACAAAATTTGGAGATGCGCCTTCTTTATTTCACCCATTTGTGGAGGTGGGGAGGGTGAGCAGAGGACTGGTGGTATTGTTAACAACATGGGATGGACGTGGTAATAGAGGAAGTATTGTTTCCATTGTCCTCAGTGATAACATGGGCACTAACCAGTCATGCTGTATTATAGGCAGTGCTTTAAATAGCAACAGTCATGCTATCTGAGGAGAAGAGCTGGACATTTTCCAGCAACCATATTTTGAGTCAAGCAAACTTTCAAACTTTCCTCTGGATCCATTGGATCTAGAAGCTTGCTGAGAGCAAACAAACCAGCAAGAGAGCTGAGTTTCTTGGGTGGCTGACTTTTACATTCAGTATCAAATCCGTGCATGAGTGGTAACATTTAGCCTTGGCTTAATGCTTCCTTCTCTTCTGTATCCTTGAAGCACCATGACTCAGTGCTCCCATAAGCAGTCCCCCTACCAGCTCCTCTCTGGAGAGCCCCATATTTTTGAAGAGCTGCTGGGCATGAAGTTTCGCATCTCTCCAGATGCCTTCTTACAAGTCAATACAGCCGGGGCGGAGATTCTGTACCAGACCATTGGGGAAATGACCAGAGCTCATAAGGACACCGTTCTGCTGGATATCTGTTGTGGAACTGGTATGTATTGGTAAGGCAGTGGGATGGAGGGGCAGCTGAGCACAATCTTGAAGCTTGATGGGAGTCTAGGTTTGAGTCAAGGGGTCTAGGGTTCCCCTGGGAATTCTCCTTTTTGTTAGCAGCCCTCAACACCTACAATCATCGCTTCATCTTTTTCTAGGAGCAATTGGTCTCTCTCTGGCTAACCAAGTCTCCAAAGTCATTGGTATTGAGGTGGTGGACCAGGCGGTAGAAGATGCCAGGTGGAACGCGACATTTAATGGTGTGAGTTTAATACATTTGACTAAGTGGCTGTACATAGAATAGAAGTTGCATCTAGGGGTGTGCAAAAATTCTTTTTTTCTCAATTCACATCTATTGGACTTGAAGAATATCGATATTCTTAAATACCGGTATTGGTATTGTATTGGTATTCAGGTGAATACTCAGGAATCTGAATTTATTCAGACCTGCTCCTTAGGGTATAATGGAGAATTTCATTTGCTGAGTTATACTGCCATGGTGGTGCAACTCAGCAAGTTCAGAGGGCATTTAAACTTTAAGTGCATTCAGTTCACTTGCAGAGTTCTGCCGCCATGATGTAACTCAGCAAGTGAACTGAAGGCATTTAATCTATAAATGCCTTCAGTTCACTTGTGAAGTCGTGCTGTGGCAGCAGCATGACTCAGCGAGTAAACTGAATGATTTTAAAATTTAAATGCCTTCAGTGTAGCTATTTGATCAATCACATCGGCTTTTATTAGGGGGTGGCTATTTCAGTAGCCAAATCAGATTGTCTGATCTGTATTTGGCTGAATAAATACCTGAAAAATACTTAGGGTATTTTTCTGGTAATTATTTGGCTTCGTATATACCGAGCGCACACCCCTAGTTGCATGCATGCAGGAGGGAGAATCTATCTTAGCTAGGGGGTCCTGCTGGAGAGCTGCAGCTCTTCCCATTTCAGATGCTGACTAAGAGGAGAAGACAGCTGATCCCAGGGGAGGGGCATTAAACCATAGCTGATAAATTTGATTGCACCATCTATTTTAATCAGCCAATACTGAACATCCAGTGACAATATTTAATATAAAATGTAAGGTGTGTAATATGCATTGGACATTGGCTACTTTTATAACAGTGTGACTACATTTATTAGGTGCTGTTTATAGACCCCCCCTTTTTTTCCTGAGATCCACCCAGTGCCACTGCTGTGATCACCGATTAACGGTTTGCATGAGAATTTATTGTACACCTAAGGTGGGCTTCATTTGGTCTTCTTTATCTGTTACAGTCCTGCCGCTACAGAGAGCAGGATTTCCTTATTTCTCTGTCCTCATACAAAGAGTATTATATTAGGAACAAATGTAAATCTCCAAATTGTACAATTTGGCTATGGAGGCAATGTTTGTGGGTTTATTTCTGAATTTTGCACTTTGTTGATCAAAGCCACGCAATGAGAGCCAATGCTTATTGGCAAGCTTTATTGTCTTTGAGACAAAAATTCTCAGCATCTGGCTTTCAGATCCAGCTCAACTGGGCGGCAGTTTTTTAATATATCATGTGACTCTTTCATTGGCTAACAACAACTGTCTTTGCACAGGTGTCTCCAACTGTGAATTCCACAGCGGCAAGGCAGAGGTCGTGTTGCCGCAACTGCTGATGTTCTGGCCAGAGACCCAACCACTCACTGCCGTGGTGAATCCATCCCGAGCTGGGCTCCGTAAGGCAACCCTTTCTTTTTCAGATCCAAGCTGGTGCCATATTGCAGAGTATCTTTAGGACTGAGGAGTTTTCCCCTCTGTGTGAGTTTGATGGGGCAGCAGTTGGTTCTCAGGTTTGGGCCAAACTGAAAACTCCTTTGGAGCTGTCTAGGCCGGAATTTCAGCAATGTGGGCTGAAAACATCACTCAACATATGTTACATACTCATCTCACTGTTTTGGTTTTGGCCAGCTCTGATTCCCAAGGGCAATAGATGTGGGGTTTCTCCATACTCTGAGTTTCAAAAAGATAGTTCCAAAAATGTTCAAAAAGTGCTGTGTGATACCTTGCGGAAAAATTCATTTGCTGCGGGCGGCCCAAGTTTTCACAGGCAACAACCTAATTTCCTGGTTGCAGGATGCAAGCCTGGAACTCGGCAAACATTAGTGGCCTGGAAACAAACTGGATGTCATAAAGATAAACAGGTCTGCATGAATCTACTTAGCATTTATGTAGCACCACAGAGTGTTCCCCAAGCCCTTCAGCTACATTCTTAGCAATCCTGTGAGGTCAGCTGTGCTGGGTTGAGGCTGAGGCTATAATGGGTCCTCTAAGGCCCGCCGGTAGGAATGCCAACTTCCAGGTGGAACCTGGAGTGTTCTCCCATAATTACGACTGATCTTCAGGACACCACTGCAGGTGGGTGGGAGAAGGAAGGAGGTTGGGAACTGCCAACCTTCTCACTGTTGCTCCCAGTCAAGCAGTTGTGCCACAGATGGGCAGGGTGGCTGGTGAGTGGCTGCCAAGAGAGCAGAGAGGGAGGATGGGAGGGCTGGGCATGTGGGCAGAGCAGCAAGGAAGGGGGAAGGCAGACAGAACAGGGAGGAGAGGGCAGGTGAGATATCCCCCCCACCAGTGAATTTAGCAAGTTCTATGGGGGAGCGGGAGCTGGAGAGTAAACAGGTGAAAGAAAGAAGAGAGGATGGGATCCCCTCTCCCAAGCCTTGCAAGTCCCCTGCTCGACAGATGGCTAATTCTGCCTCTGATCCTGTGTGGATCAAAAAGCCAGAGAATGGGGCCAGGAACAGATACGGGGCATTTCTCTGTCGACCTGTGGTGTGGGAAGGATAACCCTCGGTTGCAGAAAAGTACCCAAAAAGTTTAGAATGCAAATTTTTAAGGAAAAGTTTAGAATGCAAATTTTTAAGGAAAAGTTTAGAATGCAAATTTTTAAGGAAAATACCAAGATCTTACCACACTACATTGCAAGGAGTCAGCCACCACATTAGAAAGAGGATGAGCAGCCATTGTGTCATCGTGTGAGCTAGGCCGGTGGGGACAGAGGAGGACAAGGAGCTGGGCAGGTGGGTAAGAAAGAGCAGGAGCTGCTGTCACTGCCACTCTGCTGCCGGTGCCGCTGGTGGGTGATGAGGAATGGCAGCTGCCACTGCCACCCTCTTGTGTGAGCCAGGCAGATGGAGGTGCTGCGGGTAGGAGGGAGGGGGATGCAGGAGCCCCATGCTGCCTTCACACCACAGGTGGAAAGGTTGGCTGGTGAGTGGTTGCCAAGAGAGCAGAGAGGGAGGATGGGATCCCCCTGAAAATCTTGCAGGTCTCCTTTGGAGAACATCAAGATTGTGTGAGTATGATTCCTTGTCCTCCCTTTTCCAGATTACCGCGTGGTGCGAGCCATTCGAAACTGTGAGGCCATCCGAAGACTGGTGTATGTTTCTTGCAAGCCTGAAGGAGAAGCCATGAGAAATTTCATTGAGTGAGACACTTGGGATTCTGTCTTTCTGTACCTGCAGGGACATATGCAAACGCCTACCGGGAAATCACTCAGCAAGTCAATGGGACCCTTCTTCCATTCTTATTAAGAGTTAATGAGGGAATGCCAAACCAAACAAAAAAGTCTTCACCTGCTGGTTGAAGACAGCAATAGAGAAAGACAATCTCTATGAAGGATGAGTTCCAAAGTTTTGGTGCCACTACCAAGAGTGCCGGTTCTCGGGTTGTCAACTCTGTGCCACCTTTCCCTCGCAGACCCTCCTTGCTGACCGTTCTCATTCAACACAATATTATGTGTTTGAAATCCAGAATAGCCAGCAAAATAGCAAATATTCTATGGTTGGAACATCACCTTAATTAGATGCCATGAATAAAGGGGAAATTAGGATGCCAGACATTGTAAAATACTTATCAGTCTTTCTTCACAATGCGAAATGAGTGTGAGGGGGATCTGCCAGTGGTTGCTCTGGGACTTCATCTCTCTCATGTATAAATCTGGCACCAGTGCTGGAGTAGGAGGGGCATTGATTGATGTATCACAACATAACATGGTAGAGTTCTGTGGCACTCTAAAGAATAACAGATTTATGTGACATAAGCTTCTGTGGACCAGGAAATTCTATATCACGATAAGTCTGTAAGGTGCCTCAGGATTCCTTATTTTTACCTTCTCCCAAGGGTCACATTGGTTCTCAGTGGTACAGCGGTGCCTCAGGAGACCCGGTGTGGTGTACCGGTTAGAATATCAGACTAGACCTTGGAAAATGCTGCTTCAAATGCTCATACACTGGGTGATCTGGGGCCAGTCAGTCTCCTTCAACATAATCTCCCTCACAGTATGGTGGTTGTGAAGATAAAATAAGAAACTGAGAACTACCTTCAGCTCCTTGGAGAAAAAGGGTAGGATAAAAAAATACAATGAATATATTTATTTACTTCATTTATACCTTACTTGCCTTGCAAATGTGGACCCAACATGGCTTACAACATGCTCCCTTTCTCCATTTACCCACACAACAGACCTGTGAGGTAGGTTATGCTGAGGGAGGGGGGCTGGTGAGCTCAAAAGGTTGCGCAACAGGCCCATAGCCAGGATTTTGTGGCTTGTAGGGCAAATTTTTTTTCTGGTGGGGCTGAAGTTCTCAGTGCAGAAAGAAAAGCCATTTAGCCAATAGAAAGCAGTTCTCAGGATAGATCCCTAAATTGCAAGCTGTCAGCCACTTTAGATGACAGTTCTCAGCTGCTGCAAGTTAATCACTTCTGCCAGCCTAAGCAACAATTCTGACAACAAGCCGGCAGGTGGGGGTGATGATTTCTATAGTCAAGAAAGCTAACACTAAGGCAGAAAAGCTCTGTTAAAGGAGACCAATTTCTTGACACAGAGTTAGAAGGGATCCTAGAGGTCACCTACTCCAGCCCCCTTGCTCAGTGAGGGAATTAGTCAACTACAGCACCCCACTCTGCTTAAAGGAGTGCACGTCTTTTAAAAATGTTTTTAAATGATTGAAAAAAGCACTTACAGGAGAAATTCTTGTGGGGATGTGCCTTTAAGAAGGGGCAGAGCCCCCAAAAGCTCCGCCGTAGTTACGGGCCTGTTGCACAATATTTTGCACCGAATATGTTTTGTTCTAATAAAAAGTATTACATGGATCTCATTCGTGTCCAAGGTCATCCTGCAAGCTTCAAGGGCAGATCAGGGATTCAAATCTAGGTCTCTTGAATCCCTGTCTGAAAGTGAACACTATACCATGCTAGCTGTAAGGCATTGCAAAGAGGGATATCTCTTTAATAAATAGCACATCATCTATTTCTGCATCATATTGGTATCAAGTGTCTCCTTTATTGCCTGCGTAGGTTTTGCTGCCCGCCAGATCCTGGGAAGAAGCTAAAGGGAGAGGCCTTTGCTCCTGTCTCAGCTGTTCCAGTAGATCTCTTTCCTCACACGTCCCATTGTGAGCTGCTCCTGCTTTTGGCCCGTTGATTGCCCCTCCAGCATTCCTGGAACAGCTGGAGAGAAAAGGCTGCATTCTCTGATGAAATTGCTACGACAGCTATTGAGCCTCAACCATTACTGTTATGCTTATTTTTACAAAAAGTGGATGAAAAATAAAACAAGTTATTTGTGCTGTAATGTTTCCACCTGCATGATTCTCATGTCTCTTCTTCAGATGCTGTCACAGTTTCCTGTGTGAATAATCAGGAGGAAATCTGTTTGACTGCTTTGCCTATATACACCCATTCCTGCCCGTTTTGCAGTGGTGGGCTTGCTTCTGCCACTTGGACACATCTGTGCTACTCAGCCATGCCTTTCCTATTGCCAGCTCTCATCCAGTGCAAACTGCTTAGATGATGATTTACAGATGAAATCATCCCACATTTGATTGGTCCTTTTGGACCAATGTAAGCATTCCACTTGTCGAATCAAAGCGACTCAAGCCCTGATGTGCAAATCAAATAAGCGCACGTGGTTATTAAAATCATCCAGGTCTGATGGATAAGGCAGAGTGCATCCTGCATCTGGCCCAAGGACATTTACAATCACAGTTGGACGTAGGTACAAAAGCATTACTTTGCAAGACTGTTCGTAGTTTTTTTCACAAGCTTTGGCCCTTTTTCAAGGTGCCATTCGTCTTTTCATAGGTAGGCTTCAGAATGAAGAGTGAATCAGATTTATATGTATTTTATATCTTTTGTGAGTTACATATTATAAATTGTGGGCAAGGTTTGTTTTCAGATATGGGCTGATTTCCCAGAATTTAGTAAAGATTGATAGTCTGTATTACTTATTCCTGCTCTATATTTTTCTTAATCACGTGTGCTTTACTCCCACACACACTACTAACTGATGTCCCGTTAAAAGCAACAAGCTTACTTCCAAGTAAAAGATACAAGGGACTGTGCAAATCACACTGAAGTGGTTGGGAGCCTAACATGTGCTGGGCCTGTGTGCAGAACATGAATCCACATACCGGAGGGCATCTTGTTTAAAAAACTAACATTCTGTCAGTTTCTAGCCTGCAAGGATTTATGGGTGATGGAGGACTGGGGCTGCTAGGATGTTTGTAAGAGAACATAAGAACATAAGAGAAGCCAATGTTGAATCAGGCCAATGGCCCATCTAGTCCAACACTCTGTCACACAGCGGCCAAAATATACCAGGAGCCATCAGGAGGTCCAGCAGTGGGGCCAGGACACTAGAAGCCCTCCCACTGCTGCCCCCTCCAGCACCAAGAATAGAGAGCATCACCTGCCCCAGACTAGAGTTCCCATCTATACCCTGTGGCTAATAGCCACTGATGGACTTCTGCTCCATATTTATCTAATTCCCTCTTGAAACTGTCCGTGCTTGCAGCTGCCGCCACCTCCTGTGGCAGTGAATTCCATGTGTTAATCACTCTTTGGGTGAAGAAGTATTTCCTTTTATCTGTTCTAACCCGACTTGTTTGTCAATGTCATTGCTTTCTTCAACCACTTTTGGGGATTCCTTGTAACCGTGCTCTGCCATAATAATGATAATAATCGTGTCCTGCATTTGCATGGCATTTTAGAACATTCATTACCTCTGTAATTATACACCTAGAGCCCAAGTTGTGCCATAAGTCTTCTGGGGCTCAGTGTTTGGGTATCATTAACTCTGCTGCTTTAAAGAAAGGGCCATTTTTCCCCCCTTCTCCAAGCTGCGGCACAGTATGACAATCTACTGCTGTGGGATCAGAGTGCCTTGCAATAGCAGCTGAATGACCTGAAGCAGAAAGGCAGGGACTGAAAGGTTAAACGGCTTTCCAGGGCAGAGAAGATGGCCGACATCTGGAGAGCCAGCTTGGTGTAATGGTTAGAATGCTAGGCTAGGACCTGAGAGACCTGGGTTCAAATTTTCATTCTGCCATGGTGACTCACCCAGTGACCTCGGGTGAGGCACTCATAGCCGAACCTCCCTCACAGGTAGGTTGTGAGGTATAAAATGGAGGAGTAGGAAACAATGTTGTAAGGTTGTTTTGGGTCCTCATAGGGGAGAAACGCAGGGTATAGATATCTAAACAAATGTTTCCTGAACTGCAAGTGGACTATGTAACTCTTGTGTTTTGAGCCAAGAGTTGAGTTCAAGTATCTGAGGGTCTTTCTCCCCCTCTTTCTCCCCCTCTTTCTCCCCAGAGAGCCAGTTTGGTGTAGTGGTTAAGTGCGCGGACTCTTATCTGGGAGAACCGGGTTTGATTCCCCACTCCTCCACTTGCACCTGCTGATGTGACCTTGGGTCAGTCACAAGCTCTGGCACAGCTGTTCTCTCAAGGACAGCTTCTGTCAGAAGTTCTCTCAGCCCCACCTACCTCACAGGGTGTCTGTTGTGGGGAGGGGAAGGGAAAGGAGTTTGTAAGCCGCTCTGAGACGCCTTTGGGCAGTGAAGGGCGGGGTATAAATCCAAACTCTTCTTCTTCTTCTTCTCTTGCTTCAACTCCCCCTCCCCGGAAACCTGAGACTTCCTTTAATCTTTTTTTCTTACCTCCTGTTAGCAAATGGTCTCACAAGCTGTGTTCCTGTTTGTCCAGGTGCTCAGGACATTCCTCTGCTGCCTGGGTCTCTGCCCAGTGAGGCACCTCTTCCCTTCCAGTTTGGTGTAGTGGTTAGGAGCACGGACTCTAATCTGGGAGAACTGGGTTTGATTCCCCTCGCCTCCACATGCAGCCAGCTGGGCAACCTTGGGTCAGTCACAGTTTTCTCAGGGCTGTTCTCTCAGGAGCAGTTCTCAAAAGAGCTCTCTCAGCCCCACTTACCTCACAGAGTGTCTGTTGTGAGGAAGGGAAGGGAGATTGTAAGACATTCTGAGACTCCAAGTGAAGGGCAGGACATAAATCCAATCTCTTCCACTCCCAGGTTGCTAACTTCTCTCTATGTACTCTGCTGCCACCAACTAGTCTGAGACAGTATCCCTTGCTAAAAAGATTAGTACTTTTAGCACTCTTTACCACACAACCATCTAAAGACTGCCTGTTTGCTGCATGTCCCACTCCATTCATAGTGACACTTTCATGCCTTTACACTTGAGGCATGATGTGGTCAACAACTGCCCCTCCCCTTTACTGCTCTCTGGAAAGTGGGAATGAATTAGGCTTCGTGTACATACAAAGTTCAGACCTCAGGCATACAGAATATAAGAAAGTGTAATAAATGAATAAAAGCTTACATGTAATATGAACAAGCATCATGCTGAGCAAGGGTAAAAAGAAACAGTGTAAACATGCAGTCCTCTAAAACTTAATTCTACACTTATCCTAAATGGTGTTGAATTTGGATAAACTAGTAACTCTTTGAGTTGCAGTATTTAAAATTTCTCTATTACCTTAATTCTCAGAGGCTGGGACTTCTCTCCATTTTTCCTAGATATGTGGTCAAGACAGAGTCCCATTGTAAAGGCTTAGTCCTTCATGACGTGAGTGAACATGGGCAATGAAGAGAAAAAGAGGCAAAAGAACTTCCTTATATGGAGAATTTCTGCTCTCCCCATTTTGAGTCCATCTTTCTCTGCGGTCATCCCCAATCTTCCAGACCCAAAAGAAATATGAACTAGGCTTCAGGCCTCTCTATTCTCTGTCCCTTAGGTATGACAATCCAGCTGAGGTGTTAGCCGCCATATCTTTTGTCTTACTCTGGCCAGCTCCATTTGCATTTCAAAGTGTAAATGTTTGGGAAATCATTGATTTATCCCCTGTACTTTTCCTCTTGGCAGCTGGAAACTTGCAGCAAGTCTCTTGGAGCATGAGCAGAGTGTAGACCCCCATGGGAAGTCTGGGGTGGAGGGCATTTCTTCACACCTCCTATCCACACATCTTGGATAGTGCAAAATAAATATAATTTGAATCAGAAAGACACCACATGGACAGGACCGGATTCTGGGATATATGTTTCAAAGACTTATGGCCTTTTTCCAGGGTTTTTCTTTATGGTAGCATGATCCTTGGGGCATGTTGTAGACAACAGATATGCAGTTTCAACAGCCATTGGACTTGGGAGCATCCTTGATCCTCACATTTGAAGAGAGTGCTCTTCCAGGGAAGGAGAAGGGAAGCAAGAAAGCTGCTGCTGTTCTTGCCTGGGGGGGGTCAAGCTGGTCTTCCTGCAAGAAAGGAGTGCAACCTCCCCGTGACCCTTGCAGGTCACAGAAGCCAAAGAGTTCTTCCTTTCATGTCTTTAATCGGTATGTCGTCCTGGCTACGCCATGTCTACTGGGGATTCCCAATAGCTACTGTAAATGCTCCCAATGGGCTTTTAAGAATATTTGATATTTATATCTTATTTATATTTTTCTTTATATTTGCTTTATTTGGAAGTTCTTTTGGGGACACACAGGCATTCGCCATTCCATCTGAACATAAGCAGCAGCTCTTTACTGAATCAGACGGTTGGTCCATTTAGCTTCCTCCTGTCTACGGGGCTGGCAAGCACTTCTCCAAGGTCTTAGGCAGAGGCAGATTCCCCCCTTACCTGCTATCTCCAGTCCTTTGAGCTGGGATGCCAAGGACTGAAATCAGCAGGGTATTCTGCATGCAAAGCAGGCGCTCTACTGCTGAGCCACAGTATGTTCTGACAACCAGTATGGGGACACCAATGTCACCAACACCTTTTTGGAACAGGTCCAAGAGAGGAAACAGAAGCTTCTGTTAGCTTCTCCAGCAGAACTGCGGGGGGGGGGGAGGTTGCTGCTTTGTGACTGAACTGCCAAACATTTTGTGGGTGTATTTCTTCGTCTGTTGCAGCAAAATAAAATGGAATGCTGGCAGGCACCTCTCCTTGCATCTGATGAACTGAGCTCTGACTCAGGAAAGCGAACCCTGGAATAAATGTTAAGACTATAAGATGCCACTGGACTTCCGTTTTATTTTGTGCATATGTGAAAGTGTCTCTCTGTGTGTAAACCGTTGTGCAATTTTCCTCTTGAGGACAAGGGCAGAAATAAATTTGCGGAAGAGGCCCCACCCCACCCCCAAATCCTCCCTTTTCCTCAGCAATCTTTTTCTTTTCTCTCCATTCTTTTGCAGCTAACACCTCACTGTCAGTGAGAGACTGAGGGACATTAGGACCCAGAGGCCGCCAAGCAGCAGAGACAGGCTCCTGCTCTGACATCTTCCCTGCCTCTGCAGCCTTCCTCTGCTGATCTCCTTCCATGGTGACTGACCACCGCCGACCCAGCCCAGGTGCCAGACCGCGGGAGGAGCAGCACTCTGACCCCAATGGCCTCTCCCAGGACAATCACCATCGTGGCCCTCTCGGTTGCCCTGGGGCTTTTCTTTGTCTTCATGGGGACCATCAAACTGACCCCTCGGCTCAGCAAAGATGCTTACAATGAAATGGTGAGTAGCTCAGCTAGGGTGGGAGACATTTTGCTGGCATTGGCGGCATTCCCCGGGTCTGCCTGCTTCCCCCTTCGCAAGCTGCACCTGCTGTGGATGTGCCAAGGCTGGGGGGGAGGAAAATGGGTACCGTAAACAGCATCTTTGGTTGGCAGGGAAGCCCAAATCTCACCCACTTGCTGCTCAGCTCCTCTTAGCTGTCAATCAGTGGTTAGATCCCTCTGGCTTCCTATTCCCCCCATTGCTCCCCCCATGATAGAAAGCAAGAGAAGAGAAGGAGAAAGGAGAAAATATGGGACAGAGAGGGTTGTCCACAGACGAAATCCTTGCTTTAAATGAGATGTACCAGGGCACGGCAAGGATGTCCATATTTTCCATTCTTTCCCCATATGGGGAGCAAGATAATACAGGAGCCCAAAGGGATGCCTTAAGAAGATATGGATGTGTGTGTCTCCATCTAAGGGCAGAGCCAGCAATATCTGGTCTTCTGAAGTGGCCTGCCTCGGGCAGCTGATTTGGGGATACTATTAACCAATTATTGTTAATTATGTAATTATCTTTACAAGAGAGGTCATTTGGATGTCCTGTCTGGGGCATTAGAAATGTCTCAGGACTCATCAGGCATACACTCTGCCCTCCACCAGAGAAGATTCTGGAAAATAACACCTTTGTGTTCTCTCTCTCTCTCAGCCAGGGATTTCTGGCTGAGGAAGTGCAGCCTCTCTCCCTGTAGCCTGGATGTTTTCCACCCTTTCCTATCCTGGCTCCCCAAAATCCGCTAGTGAGTTCCGTGGACAATTGGAGCCCAATTGCCCCTCAGCCATTTGAGGCTTTCCTTTCCTGGTTTGCTAGGATTGTTTTTCCAAGGTGAGAAACACACCACCATGGAAGTTTCCAGGATGTTCTGGTATTACTCCTGATATACTCTCCTCTCTCCAGCCTAGGAAAGCAGATGAATGAATTGTAGTAGTTCTGTTCATTGCTAAGCTGCCTGTAGGGAGGCCTGGCAAAATAACTGTCGTTGTGAGGTATAAAGAGAAAGGGTAGCTGACTGGAATAGCCTAGGCTGGTTTTAAAATCCTTCCTAATCTAGTAAACCCCCTTTTCTCGTGCCAGTTTTAATTTAAATATGCGTCAGTGTTACCAGCAGTGGTGATTCTCTGTGATGTCACTTTCTAGAATTTTTCTGTATTCTTTCTTTTAGATGTAGTATTTTTGAAACAAACCCACTGTTGTTAGTTGCTTTATTCTGTAACATTCTAGAACTCTGGTTTCGATCCTCATTCCAGAGGGGGAATACTGTACGTTCCTTCATTAGATTTGAGTGTTGCTTATCCCACTTTGCCTATCTGTCTACAGTTGGGAGTGGTCCTCGCCCATTCTGGATGGACTGAGCTCTCTCAAACTGGTTTTGCTTACAAACTGGCCTCTCTTTGTAACATCTCTCCACTCACACCTGTCTGTTGCTTGTAACATTAAATATAAATGTATCTGCTATGGGAAGTGTACTTCATGCATCTGGCTCTGCCTCATGCAAGCTTATGCTGAAATAAATCTTACTAGTCTTTAAAACTGCTTTTGGGCTTCTCTTTGATTTTGGGTTCCAATAATATCTCCAAAAAAAGCTGACCATAGTTTCCATCCTTCAGCTTTCAGTTATTTCTAAGTTACTGTTTGCAGATAGTTTCAATAACTTACTTCATGTAACATAAACTTCATTTTGCTTCATTTTCTTCCCTTTTGTTCCACTCCTCTCTTGGTATTTCTTCCAGCTCCCAAATTGTTTTTTTCCATTGGAATAAGTTGCCTTCCCTACTCGTTAGCTGACTAACCAGCAAGAGGAACACCCAGTCTGTCCTCTTCCTGTCTGGGACCAGGAGGCAGGACTTCTAGTCAAAGGGTGTTACCCTCCTGGGCATCAGAAGACTGACAACTTTTTAAAATACTTGCTAGCAAGAGTAATGGGATACAATTCATCAAGGGATGAACAACTTTGCAAAGTCAAGGGGGAAAGCCAGTCTACTACCACCTAGAGTTGCCGGGAAGCCTAGAGAAAAATGTCCTGTCCCTTTAAAAGAGGCTTACCTGGCAATTAACATGCTAATAAGTCTCTTTTAAAGGGACAGGACACCCTCCCTCCAGGCAGCTGGCAACCCTAAACCTAGGAGAAGCAGAATGAGTATCTGTTGTGTTCCCTAACAGGTGAGTTGACATGAGTTTTTTGGCAAGATAACCAAGGATCCCAGTGAACCATGCAGTTACGATTGCGTTCAAATACTTCGTTGATTATCTGTAAGTGCTGGTGCATTTACCGCAAAAATGGAAAACAGATGGATAAATCCAATAAAAGTATGACTCAGTCCTGTGTCTGTGTGCTCAGAAGTACTTTCAGGAGATTGCAGATTTAGTATTTATAGAAGGAGAACTGTGTATCCAAGAACAAGGATAACACACGTTTAATTCCCCTGTTCAGCGATGAAGTTCACCTGTGATGCCATCACGGTAGTGGTGGAAAATGCCATCAAATCCCAGCTAACTTATAGGCAAGGCAAGAGATGTTTCAGAGGTGGTTGACGTTGCCTGTCTCCGTGTCATGGCCCTGGTATTTCTTGGAGGTCTCCCATCCAAATACTAGCCAGGGCCATTGCTGCTCAGCTTCCAAGATCTGATGAGATCAGGCTAGCTTGGGCTATCCAGGTCAGACGCCATCAGAGGCAGAGTCACACCTTTCTAAGCTGATTGGTTTAATGGACTTAGAAGGATGTGATCCTGCTTATGATGGAACTGTAGGTGACCTGGGGCCAGTCACGATCTCAACTTAGCCCAGCTTACCTCCAAGGCTGTTGCAAGGACAACATGAGGGGACACCATGTATGCTGCCCTGAGACCCTTAGCAGAAGAGTGGGTTTTTAAAAACTGTAGCAAATATTTCCCTAAATATTCAAAATACTTCTCAGTAGCTGCTCAGCTTTTAGCACTCAGAAGATGGGATGGGATGGAGCTCAGAGGTAGAGAATCTCCAGAAGATCCCAGGTTCAATCCCTGGCAACTCCACTTTAAAAAAAGGATGAGATAGTCGAGACTCGAGACCTTAGACACTCCCTACCACTCAGAGGAGACAGGGCTGATCTTGATAGACGAAGGGTCCAACTCAGTGGTCACTTCCATACCAGGATTCTGGTATGATCACCAAGGAAAGAAAAGAAAGTCCTATCCTGTTAATAGAGGCTTAATGGGATGTTATTTACCAAGTTGATGTTATTTACTCCCACGCTGTGAAAAGCTTCAATTGCCCATTAAGCCACTGTTAAAGGGACAGGACATTTTTATCCAAGCCCGTTGGCAACCCACGTTTTGGCCTGCCTTGGCTGCTAATGTGAAGCATTTCTTCCCATACTTTCACAAAGCATGTGCTGCATTCATGTACCTTCCAACTTTTCCCCGGGTTTGTTGCAATCTTTCATAATCTGCTTTACTAGACAATATTTTTAGAAAGACTACCGTCACACCTGGGTGGATGAAAAAATGCAGATCTTTCCTGGTCCCACCAACTACGGTGCCATTTTCGCTTCCCCAGTACCCCAGTGGTTGCCACCACCACCACCCCCATGCGACAGGAGGGCTTGGGGGAAGTTCTTAGTTGGCAATTAGCGTATCACTATAGTGGTATGTCAATTACTATTTGTGGGGGGAAGCGCTCTGGTGGCAGGTGAAATGGCAGCTACTGGGGGCTCGGGCAAAAGAAAAAAATATTTAATTAATTATATTTATAAATCGCCTAATCCCCGCAACGGTGGGGCTCTAGGTGATGTACAGATTAAAAGCAATAAAAGCCATAAAACCATAATCAGGCAATATAATTCATTCATTAATTAGAATCATGGCAATTTTTGTGGTTTCCTCCCATCTCTGGCCCGTGGGTGCTTCATGCTGGGAAACCCTCCACCTGGATGCTCTGTTGCCATTGCAAATGCCTCTGCATCCACAGAAGCAACAAGAGCCCCATTGCTGTGTGGAAAAGGCCAGCACAAGGTAGCATTCATGCATCCATGGGGCTGACTGCTGCGGAACAGCTGAGCCTGTGATGAAAGTCCCTATATAGCGACAGACCTTTCAACCCTATGATGAGAAATGGCACCCAAGGTTGGAGAACATCACCTCTGATTCAGTTACCGATGGCTCCTCTCCACACAGGTTAATTGCATTATGAGCAAAACTGACTTCCAGCCTAGCACATCCTTCAAGGCCATGTGGCACTCGAGTGCGAAATGAGCTAGAACTCAGATGCCTACTGGCCCTGAACACCCTCCCGTTGCTGTTTTCATTGCAGAAACGCGCCTACAAGAGCTACGTCCGCGCACTGCCCATGCTGAAGAAGATGGGGGTCAGCTCCATCATGCTCCGCAAGAGCATCGGCACTCTGGAGGTGGCCAGTGGCATCGTCATGACGTTGGTTCCTGGGCGCCCCAAGGATGTGGCCAACTTTGTGCTGCTGCTGCTGGTCCTGGCTGTGCTCTTCTTCCACCAGCTGGTGGGCGACCCACTGAAACGCTACGCCCACGCCCTGGTCTTTGGGATCCTCCTGACCTGCCGCCTGCTGATCGCCCGTCAGCCGGAGGAGCCGCTGCCCGAGAAGAGGACCCTGTCGGTGAATGGCGAGGAGCAGCCGCTTCTTGCAGAAGAGGCTCCGGAGAAGGGCAAAATCAAGGTGTCCTAGTGGGGGGCCTATGAGGGACACGGACCCTCCCAGCAGCTCTCTCTCTCTCTTTCCCAAACACCCAAACAAAGATTGGAGTTTCTTTTTCTTTTGGTTTTGTCAAGGGTTGCAATTTGGAGCATGGGGGGGGGACTTATTTTGCAGGCTAACCAAGAACTTGGCTTCTGCACACCAACCCTTCTTGAGCTGCTCTCTCCTGTACCCCCCTACACATGTAGACATGGTTTAATTTTCCAGATCCAGAGAATAAGTGTTACTTGTGTTGAGTGTGTGTGTGTGTGTGTTTGTATGTATGAGACAGATGGCTGAATTGCTTAAGCTGACCTGCCTCTGCAACAGCTTGTATCCTTCAAGGGCAAAAAGGAGCACAGGAGGCCTGGATCCTGTGATTTGCGCACTTCTCTGATCCTCTCCCCTCTATGCCAAGCATCTAGCACTGGAGGGACAGACACCCCCACAAAAAAAACAAACTTTTTGTCCTGCTTCACTATGAGCCAAGCGGTGCATCCCACCCACCTCTCTCAGCAGAGATTCCCCCCCCCAGAAATGCTGTATGCCCCCCAATAAACCCTGATTACCCAAACATCTGTCTGTGCTGCTGCCAAAAAGATCAGAGACTGCTCATTGCCTGCCTAGAAATAAATGTGTTTTTTCCACTATGCAGTTGCTCCAACTTGAAAGAGCAACAGGTTACCGTGGCTGGGTGGGTGAGGGCTTGGAGTGAAAAGACCACCTCCATTGCCCACTGCACTTGTCAATCTGAGGAGCTCAAACGGAATGGAGTCCCTGTTCAGAAGCTGCTTCAGTTCTGTTAGTGCTGCACTTTGGAAGGGGAACAGAAGGAGAGGGGGAAACGGTCATCCGGGGAGAAATGTGTTTTTGGTTTTCCAGTGTGTTGCCTTTCTTGGTATTGTCTGGTTGACATCCTCCCTTCCTCCCCTTTTTTTAATTTATAACAATAAACTTTTTGAAATTTGGAGGAAAAGCTGCTGTATAGATCCTTGGGTTTTGTATGAGTCCCAGTGCAGGTCATATCTGTGAAGCATTCTATTATCTGCCTCTGAAGTCCCATTTGCTGTCATTTACGAGCTTGTGTATCCATGGATGACAGAGAAAGTGATCCAGGACAGGAGCCCCTGAAACCTGGACTGCGAATTCTCCAAGATGGCTCAAAGGCCTGGCACAACATGAAGATTCCTGTGGTTGCCCGCTCCCTCTCCTCTTCCTCCTCATGCACTCAGTCAATGATTTGTCTGAGCACAAACTTGTTTATTTATACCATGCTTTTCTCCCCAATAGCAACCCAAAGGGGCCTACTACCTCACAACCACCATCCTGTGAGGCAGGTTAAGCTGAGAATGTGTGACTCGCCTGAGTTCTCCCAGCAAGTTCCCAGGGGAGAGCAGGGATCTGAACCTGGGTTTCCCAGCCCCTCTAAGCTGGGTCCCTAGTTTGTCAGTAAATCTGAACCAGCATGGTAGGATTTATGTTTTCCCTCCATACTGGGATTCCAAACCGTGTTTTGTTTGCAATTCTGTTTTGCCAGTTTGCCAGTTCAGACAGAACAGGCAGCTAGGACTTGCACTAAAATATGTCCACTAACTATTTACTTATTTGCTTTGTTTATAATCTGCCTTTTAAAATAAGACTCAAAGCAGACTTGGAGCACACAAGATGAGGAGAAGGGGGGAGCCTGACAGAACAGGGGTTTGTTCATATAGCACCAAACCATAGTTTGGTCCCTTAAGCCATAGAATTCTGGTTACAATATTACCCATATCCAGATGTTATTGATAATAATTGGCTAAGGCCCAAAGACAAGTCTCTAAATAAAGGCAAACATAGTGGACTGGAAAACTTCTGGAGCATAATGAAGTATTCTGTTGGTATGAATTTTCTTCCTGAAAAACAGATGTGTCACAAATGCTTAAGTCTGCAAGTCATAAGAACATAAGAGAAGCCAATATTGGATCAGGCCAATGGCCCATCCAGTCCAACACTCTGTCACACAGTGGCCAAAAATACCAGGTGCCATCAGGAGGTCCACTAGTGGGGCCAGGACACTAGAAGCCCTCCCACTGTTGAACCCCCCAAGTGCCAAGAATACAGAGCATCCCTTGCCCCAGAGTCCCTATCTATACCTTGTGGCTAATAGCCATTGATGGACCTCTGTTCCATGTGTTTATCTAATTCCCTCTTGAAGCCGTCCATGCTTATAGCTGCCACCACCTCCTGTGGCAGTGAATTCCATGTGTTAATCACTCTTTAGAGGAAAAGTGTAAAAGAGGCTCTATGAACAATAGTAATTTCCCCGGAGCTGTGAAGTAGCAAACTTCCCAAGGTCACATGGACAAGAATATTCAAGACCTTTTCTTTCATTTCTGGAAAGGAAAATGACAAGTTTCTATACACAATGCCACTTTTTTCATTTTAATCCTACCCAGTCTGCCTCTGTACTACTGCTCCCATCACACGTGGTCTTCGTATGTGAGGATCTTATGAGCCCACAGCATAGTTCCAAAGGGAACCAGAAAAGTTGGTAGGATACGACTGAATGAGACTAACAGTGCAGTCCTAAGGAGAGAGTATAGCTCTGCTTAGGGCTGCACTGTGACAGAGGAAAGTAGAACTGTTGCTCTTTCACTGGCACTGTATGTAAGGGCCATTTCAGACATTACACAGCAAACCGAGCTCACTGCTCTACTGTGTACACTTGATAGGGAGTGGCTTCCAGTCCTAGTTCTCTGATGAGTGATACAAGCGTGTTCAAAATGGCTCCTTGCTGTATTTCACATTTATGCATTGCATGCTTTTTTAAAAAAGTCTTCAATCAGCTACTGAAAATGAAGCTTATTGTATGCCCCAGACTCCTATTACAAGGACTTCAGCCTTCAGATCTAGTCCAGACGTTTCCAAACATTTCCAGAGAACTCCTTCCAGAGATCTTGCTGAAGTTTACCCAGGTTCCTTAGTGAGAATTAAATGGGATTTTAGAGGGTGGGTTTTCTAAAGACTAGAAGTCTGGAAACTGAAACTAGACAGCTGGAGACCAGATAAATTGTCCAGCTAGGGATGAAAGTCCCTCTTCCCAATTTCCGGAAGCAGGTGGGAAAGAGTATTCCCTGCCTGAACTCCTGAAGTGCAGAAGGTAGTCACAGAAGAAAATACGGACCAGTGGTCTGACGATATTAGGCAACTTTATGAGTTCAGCGGATCAATAAAGGAAGATCAGGGGAGAGATCAAAAATACCTTCCACTGGAATGCAGCTTGATAAGGGGGAGTGTGGGGTGCATTGTGGAATACTCTTAGTTTATTCCTGGCCTTCTGTGAACAGTTCTCTTCAACGTACAGGGGTTCCTGAGCCAATATTTGGGGAGGGGCCATGGCTCAGTGGTAGAGCATCTGCTTGGCCTACAGAAGGTCCCAGGTTCAATCCCCAGTCCCAGGTTCAGTCCCTGGTATCTCCAGTTAAAAGGACCAGATGTGAAAGATCACTGCCTGAGACCTTGGAGAGTGGCTGCCGGATTGAGTAGGCAATACTGACCTTGATGGACCAATGGTTTGACTTAGTATAAGGGAACTTCATGTCTTCATCCTGCAGGAAGTCCTTGGCAGAAAGAATTCCATTCAAGTACAAGACCTGGACATTAGACCAAATTCTGAATTGCACAGTTCTCCAGAAGTGCTAGATAAATGGCTCCAATGTACTCATGCTAGAGGATCTGTCCAATGTACTGAAGGGACTCAGTACATGTACAGACAACTAGTTCTCACGTCCAACCAGAGTTACAAGACCAACTGGAAACCACTTGTGCCACTACAAAAGTAACTCTAAAGGAACCAGTACAGACAGTAAAAAAAAAGACACAGAACCTGCCCCCAAGAACAAAACAGTTTCTAACAAGCATCTTATCACGGCAAGGTTTAAAAATATATTTCTTGATGTAAGAATTAACGTTTTAGTATGGTCAAAGGCTAGCACTTTACAGTTCACTATCTCCTAATCCTTACAACAGTCCTGCAGGTAGCCTTTTACAGTTATGCCACAATAAATGTATTTCATTTTCAAGGTACCCAAAGATTTTTGTTGCTTTTGCTGTAACCAAGCTGTAAAGCAGAGTAGTATTGCTATGGCCCTGATGTAGACTGAGTGCCTTGGAGGTACATCTGAAACTATTCATTTGAAGGCAGAGCAAGACTGCTAACTCGGGACCCATGCAAAAAAGTCAGTTCAGTAGCCACCTCCCTCGCAGCTCCAGTTCAGCCAATATTTACCTGGTTAACTTCAGCATATCTGACAACACTCTCAAGTCCCTTTAGTGGCAGGCAGGCAATCAAAAGCAACAGACTTCAGGTCGGTCATCAAGGACTCCTATCTGTCTCCCAGTTCACCAAGCAGCGGGTTGCAGTGTGAGAGAAGAAGGCAAGAATGAACTCGGCTACAGAGCACTGGTGGCAAGGATGAACACTGATCCAGAAGCAAAAAGACACAGGCCAATATTGAACCCTTGAGTTTAACCCAAGCAGTGGCAGAGCTTTGGGCTGGCTTCTGAATGCGGCTCCCACAGGAACTCAGGACGCTTGGAAAGTCAGGGGAATTTACTCGGGAGGGGAGTAAACTGGCAGCGAATTGGGCTCCACGGCTGCAAGGCCATACTTGTAAGCAAGGGTTCCTAAAACGCGCCTCTGCACAGAAGAAACAAAGAGGACTCGGTTTGCCTCTTTAGACTCGGCTGCTTAACTGGTTTGTGCGGTTCAGCTGCTGCTCGAACGTGTAGCTCTGAATGTCTGCGGCAGGGAGAGAAAGAGACCGACAGAATCCAGTACTTGCCCCAGGCAACAGGTCCTCCTCGGGTAGCGCAGCCTACTCCTCCTGGAGGGCTCCTACCTTCAGCACGCACACGCCCACTCCAACGCTCGGGAATCTCCGGTTGTGCCAGCGGCTAGGCTAGGAGGGTGCACTAATCCCAGTGGTGGGGAGCCCGCCAGGAAGGGGCGGGGCGGGCTGAGATACATGAACCTAAGAAATGCAGTAGAAAAGAGCAAGAGTCCAGTAGCACCTTCAAGACTAACAAAATAGCCAGGTAGGACAAAGTTTGGGTCCAGTGGCACCTTTCAGACCAACAAAGTCGAATTCAAGGTATAAGCATTCACGTGCAGGCACGCTTCTTCAGACATGTGTCTGAAGAAGTGTGCCTGCTGCACAGGAAAGCTTATACCTTGAATTCAACTTTGTTGGTCTGAAAGGTGCCACTGGACCCAAACTTTGTTCTGCTGCTGCAGACCAACACGGCTACTCCTCCACCTGAATCTAACAAAATATGTGGCAGGGGATGAGCTTTCCTGAGCCGCTGCTCACCAATGCTCCCTCTAAGCTGTGGAGGCCTGCCAGCAAAAGTTCTGCTTTGTGCGCTTACTGGCATTCAAGTGGTCAGCGAGCGACTTGGCTCCTGCATAAATCAGTTTCCTCCGGGGCCATCCCTCCTGAGCCAAGGCAAAAATGTGTGAGCCGGAGGCTAAAAAAACTGTGAGCTAGCTCACACTAACTCGGCTTAGAGGGAATACTGCGTGCTCACCTCTTTAG
Organism: Gekko gecko; assembly: GCA_029375565.1. Lineage (NCBI taxonomy): Eukaryota > Metazoa > Chordata > Lepidosauria > Squamata > Gekkonidae > Gekko > Gekko gecko. The sequence goes on along the minus strand of JAPDNY010000012.1, from coordinate 25,015,201 downwards.
ATACAGAATCAGCTGGTGCAAATTGTGTTAATCTTTAAAGTGCTACTTGCTGGAGAAGACTCTTGAGAGTCCCCTGGACTGCAAGAAGATCAAATCACTCAATCCTAAAAGAAATCAACCCTGACTGTTCCCTGGAAAGCCAGATAGTGAAGCTGAAGGCAAAGCTCAAATACTTTGGCCACCAAATGAGAAGGGAGCACTCCCTGGAGAAGACCCCGATGCTTTGAACGTCAAAGAAGAAGGGGAGGGAAAAGGATGAGATGGTTAGACAGTGTTATCCAGGCAACAAACATGAAATTAAGCAAACTCCGGAGCAGGAGGGAAGACAGAAAGTCCTGGCCTGATGTGGTCCACGGGGTAGTGAAGAGTCGGACTCGACTGTGCGACTGAACAACAATAACAACATCAAAGTGCTATTGGCCCCTTGCTCTTTTCTACTGCTACAGACAAACACCACGACCCATCTTGATCTAGGAAATTTTTTGTATTTGATAAAGTGTGCGTGCATACGAAAGCTCATACATTGAACCTTTGTTGATCTTAAAGCTGCCACTGGACTCTAAGTTTGTTCTAAGAAATGCACTCTAGGTTATGAAGGATTATAATTATAAGAATAATACAATAAACCTACAGTGTATACAATAATATTACCATTTTGCTTTTTGATGAATGATGTTCTGACGGACAGCAAGTACGACCCCTCCCTCCGCAATCCTCCCCTTCGTATTTTCTCCAATTCGCTATGCGCACGCTCAAATCCCTTCCGCTTAACCGGCTCTAGCGTGGCAACCCCTCCCGCTTCCAGTCCCTGCGCTCTATTAGGTACCGTAGCATTGAAACAAAGGGATTGTGTATGTAGATAGTGTAACACTTCTGCGCATGCGTATTCTGAACCGGTGACGCTCGAGGCAACTGTGGTCGCCGACCGTCAGGACCCAGCCAATCAAGACTTCAGAGGGTTCTTTCGCCCAGTTTTGGCGACTGATTTGTCTTCTGCGCTTGCGCGCGGGAAATTTTGAAATTGGGAGCGGTTAGGAGGCCTTGAGAAGGATTGTTATGATAGCGAGAAAAGGTAGGTCTGGCAATAATTGTAACTTTTAAAATTATTTTTGTTGTTCTTACTGGCTGTGGGAGCGGACGGTTGCTGGGAGGTTTTTAAATATGTTCGATAATGGTCATGGGAGGGGCGAAACGCAGCCGGGTCTGAAGGGAAAGGCTGGGTGGAAGGCGGTTGTGAGGGTAGCCCCAAGGCGAAGTTTGACGTGAGGGAAGGCAAAAGCCCAGCCTGAGGAGCCGATGGCCCGAACTCCTGAGAAGGTCACTAACCTTCTCGTACAGAGGTAACTTGCATATGGTACTTACTTTCCCTCTGGACAGACAAATAGCTCTTCTCCACCCATTACGTGTGTGGGGGGGGATGTTTTTACTTTCCTGTGGGATATTTCCTTACATGTATTTATTTAAAACATTTTCATGTAATCTTTCCACCCGATCAGGGCCCACAAGGCAGTGAACATAAAAACCTTTAAAGCACTGAAGCAATTAAAAATGCAGTTAAATTTATAAAATAATTCAATATGGTGTTGTTGCCCCATTACTTTTTTTAAAAAAAATCGGGCATTCTGAGGCACTCAGGCTGCTATCTGTAATTCTTTCCTTCTTCTTTCATCCTTGCAGCAACCCTGCGGGTTAGGTTGGGCTGCAAGAGAAGACTGGCCTGAGGTCACTTGGTGAGTTTCATGGCAAGCAGGGATTTAAAGCTGGATTTCTCAGTGCTGGATCTGTCTCTTCTAGCCTTGTTGCTACACTACAGTGACTCTGTTATTGTCTTTGAGTTCTGCATTGAGGTATTGCTAGATCATTGGGTTTGCTGAAATGCTGAAAAAAATGCATTTTGTTCCCCTACAGATGCCTTTTGCTGTCCTTTTGGGGATTTAGTCTTTGATTTATTGGTGAGAAGGGTTATACAGGCTTATGAGAATAATTGGACTTGTTGCCATTTGTTTGGAATTGGACGGAATGAAGAGAGGCGTAACTGCCAAGACTCCAAAGCAAGCTTTGACACATAGCTGTCAGAAACAAACAGATCTTTCTGCATGGAAAGCAAGTGCCTTGCAGACAACTGGTTGCAAAAATGGGCAGAAACCTACCGGGGATGAGCAGCAAACTGCCAGTGATGAATTTGATCACAGGCAAGATCCTCTTGAGGAAGCGCTGACCTATTTAAAGAAAGGTAAGACCAGAAATGGGGTAACGCACTCATGCCCCAAACAAGCTTAAGGGGACCTCCATTTATAAGGAAGAGCTATAATGTTTATTGCCTGCTAGATCCAGGAGCTGTGGATATAAATTTGATGTGTTTGTAAACAATGTTCCCTCTAAGCTGTGGAGTCTTGTGAGCAAAAATTCAACTTTGTGAGCTACTGGCATTAAAGCTGTGAGCAAGCAATTTGGCTACTGCATAAATTAGTCTGCTCTGGAGCCGTCCTTCCTGAGCTGAGACAAAAACGTGTGAGCCGGAGACTAAAAAACTGTGAGCTAGCTCACACTAACTCAGCTTAGAGGGAACACTGTTTGTAAATATGCTAGGGGGTATTATCTTATTAATTGATTTACTTTATCAAAATATATTCCTCCTTTCCTTTTGGCTGTCTTTCACTGTACATCCATGAGTTGCCTCAATTAGTCAAGTACCTTCCTTAAATATGACTTGAATTTAACTAGGGCATTAAATTTTGTTTGCTCCACTGAATTCATTCCCATTTCTCTCTGTTTCCCTGTTCTTATTTATTAGCAATACCTTTGAACTTAGGATCATTGGCAGATTTTGTGAAAATACGCCCTCTTACCTTACCAAAGACACTAACAATCATTTCTCTGTCTGCATCTCTATTCAAAATAACTTCCAAATGTTCCTATATTCTTTAGCAAGACAGAGGACAAAACTTAGGACAGGGTTGTGCAGACAGGGGCTGCTTCCTGAATGGCACTCACTGACTTTAAGGGACTTAGTTAACAGATTGTCATCTGGGATACAGCTGAAAAGAGGCAGAATTGGTTTGTCACTTAAGGCATATGAATTACTGTGAGCACACATGGACCCCCCACTTCAGTGGTATCTCTAAGTGTGCCTTTTTGCTTCCTCCCGTATAAGTGAAATACTACCATTCACTCAGGAAATGGCTATCTTCTGTTCTGGATGGGATTGTACTCCCGCTTAAAGAACAGGTTTGTACCTTGGGGCTGCTCCTGGACAAGGGCCTCCTGTTGGATAAGCAGGTGCAAGTAGTGGTCAGGGGTGCTTTTCAGTAGCGACAGCTGGTGAGTCAGCTGCAGTTCTTCCTGGGCAGAAAAGATCTTGCCACTGAGGTGCATGCTCTGATAACATTTAGATTAGATCCCTTCAATGAGCTGTATGTGGAGCTGCCTGTCTGGAAGCTTCAGCTGGTACAGAATGCTGTGGCTGGAGTGTTGAGTGGGTCATAGGGACCATATCGCTCCAGTCTTGTTCCACCTATACTTGCTTCCAGTTTGCTTCCAGGGTCTATTCAAGGTGCTGGTACTGACTTTTAAGGGCCTGTTTGGCCTGAGACCAACATACCTTAAGGACTGCCTTCTCCCATACAATCCTACCCACTCACTCTGGTCATCCTCGGAGGCTCTGTTTCAGTTGCCCCCGCCATCTGAAGCTAGACAGATGGCAAACTGAGAAAGGGCCTTGTTGGTCGTGTCACCGAAACTTTGGAACTCCCTTCCAGGGAGATTCGTCCATCTCTCTCTCTATCAGTGTGAAGACTTTTTTGTTTTATCAAAAAAGCAGGTGAAGACTTTTTTGTTTCATCTGGCATACCCCCAATAATGGTTATTGGTCATCCTTCTAGTGATGTTCGTTTATTTGTTTTTAATTGAATTTTATGGTTTTAACTGTATTTAATTGCTTAAAAGTTTTTCTATTTGCCAACTTGTAAGTTCTGATTGAGTGGAAAGGCAGAATAAAACTTTTTTAATAATATAAACTGCTGTGCAACATTGCAATGGGGGCCAAACCCACTGGTTGGCCTGAACCTCATGGAAGATTCACACATCAGATCCTCCTCTCAGAAGTTGTTGCAATATAGTCCCTTCTGTCTGCCATTTCCTGCTAGTTTTATTGATGAGTGTTTTCAAACCAAGTTGAAAGGTTGCTTTTTGGCACAATCCTTTGCCAGCTCTTTTCTGTTTATACATATTTTATCCAGCTGATGACCCATATGCTGTTGTACATCTTTTAGATTTTCTGTGGGACACTGTAGCAATCGGGTCTAATCCACTGAACTTCTCTTGCCCAGGAAATAAGCTGTCTACTCCAAAATACCTTTTTATATGGTGTTTTTGCGTGCCATAATCAGTCTCTGGAGAACCTTTGCATTCCCATTTATCTTTTTGTGGTCTTCGCTTGCTTCACTCAACCCACTTCTCTAAGATGCATATGATACAAGGAAGCTGATTATGTAAAGCTGCCCTTATTAAAGGAGATAGTTCCTTTTATGATGATGAAGTGTTTACAAATATACAACTAGCACAGAGTAGTCAGGTAGGCAGCGCTGCTTACAAAGCAGCCTTGGTCCACTATCTTCTAGCTGTGTATTATACCCCATTACAAATACCAAAACTGGTAAATCCAATAGCAGAGAACATAATTCACCTCCAAAACAGAGCAAGTTAATGGGCAATCATGTCTTTAAAGTACTGTGAAATGAGTGTGTACAAATTACAAGAAGTTTGCCAAAGAAACAGTCATGCCTACTGGTCTGATTCAAATAATAAGGCACAAAGGATTAGTTAAATGGGGAATTCTACAGATTCCATGGAACCTTGGAATGGTTACTTTGCTGAGGGACTGACTGGCTTTGTGGGGGGAGGTATTTTGATGCCAGAAGCTACAGGTAAAGCACTGAAAATACTGGAAGAATGCAGGTAAAATGGGCCATCATGCATATGCCTCTGAGAGACTGTTCATGAAGATGGTTATTAAAGTGTATTTTAATCCCTGCATATCTTGACTTCTTTCTAGCTAAAGAACGGACTTCTCCAAAAAATGAAGTTCTGCAGAAACACTTAGTGACTGTGGAAAAGATTGCCCAAGAGAAAGGCTTGGCACCGGAAGAACTTGACATCTTGTTGAATATAGCACTGAGTGGCAAGTTTGGTAAATAATAATTTGTTGGTCTTATCTTTCTCCCACCTTCTGGTATTGAAAAGTGCCTGAACATTGCCTTGACAAGTCCCTTAACAAGGACCTGGCCCCTTTCTAGCTTGTGATAGGTGAGCAATAATGAGGGTGTTTCTGGAGCTTTAAGCATCATGTGTTGATGTCTTCCAGCTGAAGTGGTAAGCACGCGACTGTTGAAGAACTTGGTTCCTACATCAGTGATAACGGAGGATTCTGTCATTTCAGCTGTGTCTTGGCTCTGTGTTGGCAAGTGTTCTCGTGCCACCCAGGTAACATGTCAGTGATATCTTGCCTCTTAGCAGGGATACTGTGGATAGCCTCTGAGCTGCTCCACCAGACATATACTAGGCCAGGAGGGCCTGGCATGATCTGGTCCATGGGGTCGTGAAGAGTTGGACTCGACTTTGTGACTGAACAACAACAAAAATATTTACATTTCAGATCAGTTTATTCTTTCAGCATGATCTGTAACTGGTTTATTGTAACGTCTCTGCTCTTCTTTTTCTCCTCCCCATAGGTGCTCTTTTTAAAATGGCTAATTGCGATGTTTGACTTTGTTGATCAAAAGGAGCAGGTGAATGCCCTCTACGGATTCTTCTTTGGCTTCCTACAAGATGAGAAACTGGTAAGATACAAGTGGATAGTATGTGATTTTGAAAGACCTAACTTATGCACTTTGGTAAGTGGTATAGTATTTCATTCCTCTTGATGGCCTTAAATAGCTCCAGTCCTCTGCTGTTCTATGAGAAGAGCTCTGCACTACTGTTTCCCATATGTGTTATCTCAGGGGTGGCCAAACTTGCTCAGCTTAAGAGCCACATAGAATAAACATTAGATGTTTGAAAGCCACAGGACATGAACAAATATTACATGTTTTTCTTTTAAAATATGCAAATTTGCTTTTTATTAACATTACCATGAGACTGCCAAAAATAAAAGGGGTAAAAACAGATATTGATAATGATATTTATCTGTCCAGTTATATTTATTTGTTTGCTAGTGATATTTATTTGTCTGAGATAGAGAGGAAAAGAGAGGTGAAAAGAAAGAATGAAAGGTGGAAAGAGAGAAACAAAGGAAGCAAATAAAGGTGAGGGAGGGGGAAGGAAGGAAGAGAGGGAGGGAGGAAGAAAAAGTATGTCTCCCCTTCGCTTCCCCAGCTGCCCTGCCGGGAGCTGCACAATATGTGTGAAAGAGCCACGTGTGGCTCCTGAGCCACAGTTGGGCCACCCCTGTGTTATCTGAAGAGGCTGTTCTTCCAAACACGTTGCATTTATTTATTTCTTTGTTAGATCTTTTAGCCATCGCTCACCCAAAGGGTCTCACATCAACTTACAACATTAAAATCAATAAAGTGAAAACAGCATAAAAACAAATATAAAATATTAACATTAAAATATTAAACTATTAAAATTTGTGGCTATCACCATACCACTAATAAAAACAGCCCAAACATTGGAGGTTACCCTCCAAAGGCCAACCTAAACAATTCAGCCTTGCATGCCCTGCGGAAACTAAAGAAGTCTGGCGGGGCATGGGAATCATCTGAGAGTGCATTCCACAGGGTAGGGGCCTCCACTGAGAAGGCCCTTCCCCTGGTGACAGCTAACTGAGCCATCCTGAGGCCAAGCACTTGCAAGTGGCCCCTAGAAGATAACTGAAGGGAGTGCGGGGGGTTGTAACAGAAGAGGCAGTCTCATAGGTATGAAGGTCCCAGACCATTAAGGGCTTTTAATGTTAGCACCAGTACCTTGAATTGGATCTGGGGAGTAACCAGTGCAGCTGCTGCAGAACTGGAGTAATATGAGCTGACTGTGATGTTCCAGTCAGAAACCTGGCAGCTGCATTCTGGACTACCTGCAATCTCCAAAGTGTTTTCAAAGGTAGCCCTACAAAGAGCGAATTGCAGTAGTCCAATCTGGAGATGACCATTGCATGGATCAATGTTGCAAGGTCTGACCCAAACAAATAAGGAGCCAGCTGGCAGACCTGGCGAAGATGAAAAATGCTGACCATGCTACTGTGGACACTTGTTTATCCAATGATAGTGCAGAATCCAACCACCCCCAAGACTGTTTACAGAGTCTATAGCTGTCGGCTGGACACCATCAGATCTCAGGAGTGACCCTTTAACTAGCATCTCAGTGTTTCCCAGTCACATGACCTCTATCTTGGACCTCTACGTATCCAGGCACTGGGATCGTGCTGAGAGCTCTGCCGCCAGCTGCTTATCCAGCAGGAGGAAGAGCTGAGTGTCATCAGCATACTGATGGCACCCAACCTCCTGAAGATCTCAGCAAGAGGGTGCATATATATGTTAAATAATATTGGGGAGAGGATTGGACTCTGGAATCCCACAATTCAGGTCTCACCGGGAAGACGTTTCCTCCCCAATAGCAACCCTCTGAAAGCAGCCCTGGAAGAACAAGGAGAATCAACTAAGGGCAGTGCCCCTTACCCCCAGGGAGGCAAGGTGGTCGATCAGGACCAAATGGTGAACTGTACTGAAGGCTGCTGATAGATCCAGAAGGATTTTTCACGAAGAGCCTAGTACCAAGATCAAAGTTAAATGAGGGTTGGATAGTAATATATCCTAAAAAGAGTTGCTTATGTATTTGTATAAACTATTATTTATATGTAAGATTCCATTCAATATATGCAGAGTTGACATCCAGAAGTTTAGAATTAAAATGAATACACTGAATTATAGGATATGAAATCGACTCCCATCATCCAAAGGCAGATTTATTATGCTGCCTTATGAATTTGATTCAGGATATGGCCTTTGAAAATGGTGCTGAATTTATGAATTGTGGCAGGAATGCATATTGCTTATGGGAAAAATAATTTCTCATTGTCTCAGAGTAGATGTACAAAGTGTGGAAGATAATTTAATTAGGCTAGCATATTATACACAATGTCTATGTTGTAATAATCCTTTAACAAATATGTTTCTTGAGCAGTGGATTCTTTTTTTAAATAATATTCTGGCATTATAAGGATGAAATCTGACCATGTATTTTTCAATTGCCTGCAAGATCTTTGCAGGATATGTAATTGCCTGTCTTTTAATATATCAGTTTAAAGAAAGAAACAATTGAAGTGCTGAGTTAAAGTATATATCTGTAGTTTGGGGTGGGAGATTGCACATATGCCAAACTAATTATTTGAATTGTGTTTTTGCAGTTTCCCTTTGCTTGTCATGTGTTATATTTGCTGACCAGAAAAAAGAATGGTAAGAAATCTTAACTGGATTCACGTTGCATTATGTGTTTACGAAAGTGATGAAGTTCTTTATTTTTTCTTGGATTTCTTTATAGCAGCTTTCTGTCAAACGAACTCATCATTTGATGAAGCTAGCAGTTTTCTATGGACCCATTTGGTTGACTTGAAGTACCTGCAAAAATCCATTCAGTTGCCCAGAATTAGTGCATTTGTCCCTTATCTGCGTAGCACTGTCAAATGTATTTGTTATTTATTTATTTATTTGTTATACCCCGCCCTCCCCACAAAGCAGGCTGAGGGCAGCTTACACAAGTTAATGCATAATAACAATTAAAAATGACATAAAGCCATCTAAAAACAATTCCATTATAAATAATTAATAATTCATAAAGTGCTGATGATATTTGATTAGTTGTTTAAGATGGTGTGCTATAAGAGTGCATACAAAAATTAACAGTTATTCTGCTCAATGATCTTCCAATACAAGCGGCTGTACAGGCTAGATGTCAAAGCCAAGGACCAGGGCTCTTATTGGTGGTAATAATGGTGGCGGCTCCTTTATTTCTGTGGAAAGCTTCGTTCCACAAAGCACAGGCATACTGGAGCTCCTGCTCTCCCCCCCTCCAACCTATTGGCCTAGTGCATCTTCCAGTTTCTGTTCCCCCACCATATAGAAGGGTGAGGAATGGTACATACGTCAGGAGCCTTTATGTCACTGACTGGATTCCTGGGCACTAAACGAACCACTGCTGCAATGGCTACTTTGAAGAGCTCTGCTTTATTCCAGGGGTGGAAGCCTTTGGAAAGCTCTACTGCTTGAGGCTCGCCTGGTTCCTACTTTATCTTAGGCACCATGACGAAACATTCCTTTCTACCTAGCCTTTTAACTAAGCTATTCCCATTTTTTAATGCTGTTTTTTGGTCTGCTCCTAGCCTGAGGACCATTTTATCAGCACCATTTAGGTTGCTCTGTTATGTGTTTTTATGCTCTAGCTTTTTATTGGCATTTCTAAAAAAATTCATATGGAGTGTTATGTTTTTATTGGTATTATTGTTTTGTTTTTACTGTCTGCTTGGTTTTGTTATATTGTTGTGTGCTGTCTCTAGCCGGTCTGGAGAGGCATTATAGATATTTTATAAATAAGGGGTTGTGCTTCCTGGAAGAGGTGAATTTTGAGGAGTATTTTGCTATTCAGCTTGACACAAAGGGCAAAAGAGCATGGCTCTACCTGCTTCTGTATGTTATCCCTGTGTTTGATCTGCTGCTTAGTTTGTATTGCGGTTCCCTTTTCCTAGTCTGCTTGCAGAATGTCACTGAGTTTTTCTCCCCCTAGTGAAACCTTTTCGTGTGAGAAGACTCCTAGACCTGCAGACCAAGATTGTGAGTCACTCAAAACTCATCTTGATTCCTTTAATATGTCTTGATCAACCTGTGTTACTGGTCAATTTTGTCTACTTTTGTCTAGCATAAAGCTCAGGCTTGCTGCTGTCTAGTGGCTGAATTCACCTGAGATGTGGCAAGGGCTGAATTGAGATGCATCTCAAGTTTTCATCTCAGTTCTGCTTCTCTCCCCTCCACTCACATACACAACAATACTGTTGTTTCCTTCTGAAGGGGTCACTGGGGGGGGGTCCTACTTGGAGAGATTTGCAGTCCAAATGAAGTGGGATTCAGGAAGTTCTTTGATTGTTATGTTTTGAAATGACCAGGGTTACAACATCTATTTATTCTCCGATTTCTAACCAGGGAGCAGAACCTCCTCTGCAGGCTCTGCTGTCACTGTACAAGAACTTCTGTCCTGAGATGGTCTCTGTAACTTTGCCCATAAACACAAAGGTGAGGAATGGGATGCCTGGGGATGTGCTTTCTCTGTGAGAGAACTTGCGTTAGAGTTCAGCAGTGGCTAGATTCTCTTTATTTCTGTGGGAAGAAATGTGTGGAGTGGATTTGAGGTGCTTGTAGCTGTGTTCCTATGACATTGTGCATATTGTAAATTAATGATTGATAAAAAAAATCAACATTGTCATCTAACCATTGCAAGTTCTACCTAAAAACATGATTGTAAAATTGCATGTATGAATTAGCCTTAGGAAGGTGTGGATGATTGGCTCTTTATTTTTGAGCATCATAGTATATGTTTGTTTCTTTATTAATTCCATTTGTATGCTGCCCTCCTCATGAACAGGCTCGGGGCAGCTCACATTAGTCAGTACAAGGTACCATAAAATCCATATAAAAACATTTAAAACATTTTAAAACAAGCAGATAATCATAAAGTGCTAGTAGCGATCATCATTCCATCATTAATTGAGATGGTGTACCAAGCAGACAATTTCTGACTCAGCGATCTTCTGGCGTCACACGATGATCTGGCTTGATCTCAAAGCTGGGGCCGGCCCATAACCACAGATGTTGGTGGTAGTGGTGAGGGCGGCTCCTAATTGAAAGCCCAGTGGAACAGCTCCGTCTTACAGGCCCTGCAGAACTGTAGAAGATCCCGCAGGGCCATGATCTCTTCCGGGAGCTCATTCCACCAGTATGGAGCCACCACTGAAAAGGCCCTGGTGGCAGCGAGCCTGTCATCCTTGGGGCCTGGAAGGGTCAATAGATGTTGTGACCCCGACTGTAGTGCTCTCTGGGGTATTTATGGGGAAAGGCAGTCCCTCAGGTATGTCAGGCCCTGGCCATGTAGAGCTTTAAAGGTAAGTACCAGCACCTTGAAGCGAATTTGGTATGCTATTGGCAGTTAGTGCAGTGCCTTAGTTTGAGAGTTGCTTGGTCTATGCTGGGCAAGTGTTTGTGGATGTTCCATGCTGCTCTGTATACTGACTAGACTTCAGATTGCAAAAGCCAATACAAAACAAACATTTATGCATCTGAGTACTGATATCTCCTTTTTGGCCTCTGAAGATTTTAAACTTTAAGTCATTCCTCTGTTCTGAAGGAACCGTTAAGTGCACCAAGTGAATAAATTCAGGCAGTACTTTCTGTAGCTATGTTGTTGTTGTTGTTCAGTCGCACAGTTGAGTCTGACTCTGCGACTCCATGGACCACATCACATCAGGCCCTTCTGTCCTCCGTTGTCCTCCGGTGTTTGCTCAACTTCATGTTCATTGCAGCGATGACACTGTCTAACCATCTCATCCTTTGCCATCCCCGTCTTCTTTTACCTTCAGTCTTTCCCAGCATCCAGGTCTTCTCCAGTGAATGTTCCCTTCTCATTTGGTGGTCAAAGTATTTGAGCTTCAGCTTCAGTATCTGGCTTTCCAGGGAACAGTCAGGGTTGATTTATTTTAGGATTGACTGATTTGATCTCCTTGCAGTCCAAGGGACTATAGCTATAGGTTGAGTAAAATCTAAGAGGCTTTCTAAAAAGTTGGACAAACTGAAATGAAGACAGGAATCCTTAGAAAAAGACCAGGTGGTGTAGTTGAGAAGTACAAAGCAAAAACAGCTCCAGGCGTCTAAAGGGTTGACTAGCTAGGGTCCTACCAGGAAGATGTGTCCAGGTCAAAATAAAGCCATTTAAATCAAATGGCAGGTATCAGTGTTCACCAATGCTTATTGTTCCTTATACTAAACTGGCACACATGCAGATTGGCAATGTTCCCATGTACTTCTAATTTAAAGAGATGGGGGTATTTGAAAGGGGCAAGCACAAAAACTTCTCTTATTATGCATATTTTAGTTATCAGGCGTGGCCTTACTGTTGCGCAAAAAAGTGCAGTGATAGTGATGCTGCATGGATAGATTAGGGAAGTGTCAGATGTTCTACCATTCCTGCTGTATCTGAATCCAGGAATCTGCTTGTTGTGGTGCATAGTAGAGACCCTGGAGTGGGTAAACTGTTCTTCACACCTTTCTACTGTGCATTCTCGGAGAAGGATGACAGATCTTGATTGTTGCAAACCATGTGTGGGTCCATTGTGTGGCTGTTGCTGTTACGATAGGAAAAGACTGTTGAGTGATGTGGAGTTGCCTCTTGGGTAAAGTAACTCTGGTGCTTTTTTTTTTTTTTAGGTACAGTTCAAGAACTCGGAGAACCTGTGGAAAATGGCCATCAGCAACATAAAACGGCGACTCTCCGGGGCACCACTTACATCCCAGCCAAATCTAATAGATACAACTTGCCCCCAGTCCCGGAAGAGGGTGAGTTCCTGGTGACTGCTTGAGTCCATCTGTTGGATTATGGGTGCATCTACCAATCTTTATGTTCTGTTTACAGTCAATATCAGGAACAAACCAAGAAACTATGTCCCGTCTGCACACTTTCCAGTGCTGCCTATTAAAACTATTTACCATCTTATGTTTTAGCACCAGTAATGGTAGGTCAGTAGTTCATACTTCCTTCCATCCTCACCTATCTCTTTCCGGCAGGGTTTTGTTTAGATCTGCATATGCCTCTGTTTTTAAAGTTCATCCTTCACTGATGGAGGTCTCTAACTGTGGTTTTGCATGTTTTAATTTGCTAAATGGGTTTCTGTCTCCGGTGTGTTAGTGTTCTGCCCCTTTTGGTTTTTGCACATCTCGAGTCTACCAGTGTGTGAAGAAGTTGTACATCTAGCTGGATGCATCAGATCTGCATGGTCAAGATAAATGTAACAAGTAAAAGACTGAATGCAAAAGAGATGGGAAGTTTGCTCCCAAATTGGGGAAATGGCACAGTTACCATGGATGGTGGAATTCTTTTTTGTCATATTTTCAGAGTGTTCCAGGAGACCCTGGAATTCCTTGGACAATTAACCAAGGCAGCTTAGTGGAGTTCAGGGCAATGGGTGCCCAAGGATATTTGAATGGCACTTCCTGTCATGTAGGTGATAGTGAGGCCCAGTACAACTAACGCCTTGGAAGATGCTGAGTGCATCCTAAAAATACTTCGATAGACGGGGGAACTTTGGAGAAATCAGTGTTGGAAACACATCCTGACAGGTAGCAAACTTGTCAAAACCTCCTTATATCCTTTTCTTTTGGCAAAAGCTCAGAGAAGCTTATGTGGGACCTTTTATCCCATCACTAATCAAATCCGTACCTGTTTAGCAGATAGATGGCTGGATACACACACACACACTTCACAAACCTTCTGCCAGGGAATACACATTACAGAACTCTAAGAACTGTTTAAGAAGTTTCAGCAATGGTGATACAAGTTTAGAAAAGGAGGGGGAAAGTACAGCAATGGGATTGTAGTGAGACCTAACGCTAATAGGTTCTGTTGAATGTTGAGTTCATAGAAACAGCAGAGCAGATCTTTCCCTGCCTTCCCCCAAACACCCTGCCATGTGTCCTGAAACTCCTGAGAACTGGGACAGCCTCATAGGTAAAATGTATCACAGTGCTACAGTGACAAGGGGGAAACAAGGTAAAGCCACCTTTCTCCCTTGTCCACTGATGCAAGCCTCAGATAGAAGACAGAGGCAGTTTTCCCTGATTCCCTCCCACTGCTGCGGTACCCCATCCTGTTTTGCATTTTGCTTGTCTCCCCATCCTCAAAGAGGACTTTTGGGCTGCTTAGGGAGGGCAGGGAAAGAGGCACTCCATCAGCGCCTTCCGTGAACTCTTCCACTGGATCCATCCCTACGTCTTATCTTCCCTGCAAAGTAGAGCAGGCACAAGTCTTGGCAGTGTAGCTGTGGGAGGTTTACTTTTGGTGTCTTGCTGTTTTCTTTACAGAAGTGGCATACCAAGTTGGTCTTGCCTGTGTCCAGTGCCCACTCCAGCTGTTCATCTGAGAGCCAAAGGACCAGCCCTATTGATCTCATTGGCCAGGGTGATACCTTCCCTGTGGAGCAGCTGCAGACCTTCCCCCAGCTTCTGGAGAACATCCACTGTTTAGAAGTAGGTGAACAAAAAGAAATGTACAAGGGATTAAACAATTAATTAGAACAGTGTATTGAGACCCAGTTATTTTTTTAAAGAGCACTTTGATTTCATGACTCAACTAGGGTCTGTTTGTAAAATAATCAGGAATATTTGTCAGTGATTCCATTTAAGATACATGAAATGATATTTGGGAAAACCATAGTTTGCCACTGCATAAGCAAACCTGGGGGGGGGTGTCCTGGTGCTTGCTCATTATCCTCTCTTCTCTGTATGGTCAAATCAGATATTTTCAGGTTTGCAACAAGCCGTAGTTTGCTAGTTCTGATGCAGTGACAAACTAACTTGTCACAGAAGTACCTATAAAGGACAGAGCACTCTTAACAAAAAAACTAGTCATTTGAGAGTGTCAGATCCCATATGGAAGTTTCATACCAAAATTATCCAGGAACCTTACCTTTAGGCTTTTTATTGCAGGGGATTAATTTTGCGGACTTCTGAACTGAGATAGTTCAAGATGTTTCAAAGTGTGTATGTGAGACATACTAAATGAAATTATCTGAAGGAGTTAGGATCTACTTGAAACAGGAAGGTTACCAGATTCCTGTTGTACTTCAGTATATACTGTACATATTACAATGCTTGTGCAAAACCATTGAATTACATATACATTTTGCCTTATATAAGTAAATTCTGGTGTACAGACATATTTTTGGTGTGTTTCAGCCTTTATCCTTTTATTTGAATCTTGGCCTTGTACCTGCAAACGTTGTCCTGATCTTTTATTTATCTATTCAAAATATTTGTATCCTGCTTTTTTCTTCTGATCAGTGGGACTCAAAACATCTGACATCAAATTTAAAACAAATATGATTTCACACCACCAGAAACACAAGTAAAAGGAAACTAACCACAGTCTCCTGTATATGCTTGAACTCCTGTGCTGAGGGACAGAGACATGCAGTAGCGCTGGCTCTGCTGGGGCAGCCTTGTATGTCGCTTTCTGACCAGCTTGATCTCTTGGCGTCTGTTGCAGCTTCCTTCCCGGATAGGCTCAGTGCTAGCAAATCGTCTTTTGCTCCACTACGTTAACTGTGTTTCGGACGACTCTGTCTACCGAAGGATGTACTACTGGATGGGCCAGACTCTCAGAGAAGGTAGGGAAACTGATTGTCAACTCAGATTACATGTCAATGGATAGATGCCTCTGTTGCCATGATGGAGCTAGGCTCGAATCTTTTCTTGATTGAGGTGATAAAGTTGTGATTGCACTTTAAACTGCAAATGAAGGTTAACATGATGGAATGCTTCTCCACTATCCTCCACATAGAAAACTAGTATCTTGGAGAAGGATTCTAGCCTAGCCTTCTCCCTGTTACGTTATGTGTAGGCACCTTCCCCTTCTGCCCCACAGGAAAGAATCCAGGCATGTTGGGCCAACTGCTGTGGCTCAAACAGAACATGGACTTACCCTCTCAGTGAAAACTGAGCCCAGGTTTTACAGAAGCTCCTTGGCTGAAGCCTAGTTTATACAAATGAAATGGGGGATGGGGTGTATGTGATAAGGAAAGTATTCTTGCATTATTTATCTCTGTCTCTTCCTATGATTCAGAATGCCCTTGGCATAAAGTTGAGAACCAGCAGTTTGAACAGGAATTCAAGGACTTCTTGAGGAAAATCTTTGAAGCAGAGTGTTTTTTGCAGGTGACGTTCACGTGTACATTTCAGTGCCTTTCCTTGGTGGTGGGTATTTGGGCCTTTTATTACCATCATCATCTTTTGTAAGTTAAGCTCTCTAACGAGGACTAGCAGTGATGAGTATGCTGTAGAGAAATATAACATCACACATTGTTTAGAATGATAGCAGACACAATATCCTATGTGATTTACACAGAGTGATCAAAATGTGGAATTCGCAGTCAGAGGATGTAGTGATGGCCACAGGAATAAACAGCTTTGAAAGAGGATTAGATAGATTCATGGAGGATAAGTCTATCAGTGGCTACTAGCCATGGTGACTGAGGGGAAACTCCACGTTCAGAGGCAGTCAACCTCTGAATCCCAGAGCCAGGAGGCAACATCAAGGGAAGGCCTCCGCCTCTATGTCCTGTTGTTGGCCCTTCAGAGGAACTGGTGGGCCACTCTGTGAGGCAGGATGCTGGACTAGATAGACCATTGGTCTCATCAGCAGGGCTGCTCTTATGTGATTTAAGAACCACTGTTGAAATGTATTCATGCCATCTTAAGGTGATGTGGATATTGGGGGAAGGGTCTCGGTAGAGCTTCTAGAAAGAAAAATGGGACTTTCTGTGCCTTTTTTTTTTCTTCCATTACCCCTGTGTATTCTCCAGGCTAAGCAGTGAACATTTTTATAACCCATATTGCTATTGAAATGACACTGTTTTGGAGACCTGTTTTTCAAGCATCACTCCCAGGCTCAGGAGAAGCTATTCAAGACCAGCTTGACCCAGGGCCAACCCCTACCATTTAGTGCTGTGTGCAGCAGAGCACCTCAAGGAAAAATAGTTAGGGGTCCTATTAAAGGGCAGCAAAATGGTCCAGTTCTGTTTTTCAGATAGAATTTTTACTATCAACGTGGGCACCAGACATCTTGGGCCATCAGTGGGTTTACTGTGCCCAAAGAGGAACTATTGGTGCAGTATGTGACCTCTTAGGGCTGTTAGGAATTCTTACCATCCCTGACAAAGAACTCATCTCTCTTTGGCATGGCATATGCCACGGCCCTGATGGAGCTGCTGCTTATCCTCTTGCTTGAAGAGAGCCACTCAACATTGTCTGTCATCCCCTCAGCTTTGGGGAAGTGTTTTGAGGGTGGGGGCATGAAAAGAGGCTGGCTTACCAGAAAACCCTTGACAGTCTCCATTCTGCTTTTACAGGAGGGCTTCTCCTCCTGCGAGGAATTCTTGTACAGGAGCCTCCCATTCTGGGATGGCTGCTCCTGTCGGTCACAGGTCCTGCAGCTAGTGAGCTGGATCCCTCTCAGCACCTTCTCAGGTATGTGACGAGGGTCAGTCCTGACTTGCTTTGTGGTTTAGACAGCCTTGCTTCACAATCATGGTTTCTTCTTTCCTTCTTCTTTTCAGAAATGAAGTCTTACCTCTTCAAGCCCTTGGCACAGCTTTTTTTCACATCGTCCCTTTATTTTAAGGTAATGGAGGGAGAGGGGCCGGTGAGAGTGTGATGTGGCAACATACAAGGCACCGCACATTATCCCCAACCTAGGGGGAGGGGGATGGGATGGCTCAGAGAGATGCATGCCTGTGAGGCTGAAGGGTCCAGTGATCATTGGGGATGACAGTATTTGATTGTTGGTTGTACTTGGAGCAAAACAACACAATGTGTGTCATGGGGATTGCCAAGAAAGACTGCAAAGCACATCGTGCTCATTGATGGGTTTCTTTTCCTGTGTGTAAATTGGCTCTTTGTGGGAGAATCTGACTTACCGAGTCTAGAAAGTGGAGCACAGAGAGTACTGTTTGAAGTCTCTACTTTTTATTGTGTGCATGGCCAGAGACATGAAATTGCATATACAAATCCTCTTATTTGCTTTGGCAGGATCATAAAAAGGAAGAGAAGTTGCTTCTTCTCTCTTAATTGGAATTCTTTGTGGTGTATACATATAAAACAGGCAACATTTTATATGCTGTAGTATGCCAGAATTAAGGCATCTGGGTTTCCTGCAACTGTCATCTTTTTATCTTTTGTCTCCTGAGGCTTATGCTGCAACTGCAGTCTAATGAAGTACCCTGTAGAGTTTGTGTAGCTATCTCAGCTACTATCCTGGACTTTGAGAAGCTCTTCCCTAGCTTCTTGATGCAATCTGAATATATAAACAGTGACATCTTCACCAGGTCTGCAATAAAGCTGACCCGCGGGTTGTTTTGTTTCTCTTTTTTTCCATAGTGTAGCGTTCTTCAATGCCTGAGGGAGCTGTTACTGAACTGGCTGAATTGGCACATCATGCAGACAGGCACGACAACAAAGTCAGCTGCTGATCTCTTGTAAGTTGATTCTTTTAAAAGGCAGCCCACCTGTACTGCACTTCCAAGCGATGCTCCCTCTACGCCATGAAGTCTTGTGAGCAACAATTCTAGTTTGTGAGCTACTGGCATTAAAGTTGTGAGCGAGCATTTTGGCGACTGCATTAATTAGTTTGTTCTGGAACCATCCTTCCTGAACTAAGACAAAAATGTGTGAGCCAGAGGCTAAGAAAACTGTGAGCTAGTTCACACTAACTCAGCTTAGAGGGAACACTACTTCCAAGCACATATTGACCCACTTGGTAGTCCTATTACGCTGAGTAGGAGAGGCCTGTATTGATCCTAACATCTGTCTGTATCTTGCCCAACTGCAGGAACACCACCCTTTCTGGCTTGGTTAGCTCTGTGGCAGATCTCATCCACTTTGTCGGTTGGATCTCAACTGTTGCCCTGCGCTTGGAGAACAACTCCACTTTCTTGATGCACTTCATCCTGGATTTCTATGAGATAGTATGTAAGCTGTTCATCCTGTAAGGTGGTTCTATATCTCTAGGTCCACTGTCCTTGGCAGAAGGCAAGCTAGTTCAGTGTAGTGGTTAAGTGCACGGACTCTAATCTGGGAGAACCAGGTTTGATTCCGCACTCCTCCACTTGCACCTGCTGGATGACCTTGGGCAAGCCATAGTTCTGATAAGAGCTGTCCTTGAAAAAGAGCAGTTTCTGTCAGAGCTCTCTCAGCCCCACCTCCCTCACAGGGTGTCTGTTGTGGGGAGGGGAAGGGAAAGAAGTTTGTAAGTTGCTCTGAGAATCCTTCCGGTAGTGAATGCCGGGGTATAAGTCCAATCTCCTCCTCTTCCTCCTCTTCCTCTTCTGCTTCTGTTTCCCCTGAGACTTCTGCCAGAATACAAATTAAGTGTAGGTGGGAAAAGTTTTGAAGCAGCAGAGACACCCCCCATTTTAAAAAAGATACAGAAATCTTTGAAACTATATTTAATCAATAAGATTTCTTGCAGACATTCCATTAGTTTTCCTCACAACCTTTTCATATATTCTGTGGGTAGCATCTAGGAATGTGTTTAATTCAGGGAGTATCTGGCTTCCAAGGTGTTTGCAGAATCCTTCTCCAGTCTGCCAAAGAATGGGGAGAAGTGAAATGCAAAGTTTATCTTGCATTGCCCATTGAACTCATACACTAAAAAGGTCCTGGAGTTTAACCAGGGGCTAAAAATGTGGTGCTCAGGACTGAGTGCTGAAGGCAGAAGCTCACCTGACTGTACTTCCTGTTTGTAGGTGAGTGACGTGTATCTGATGTACAACCTGCCCTTGGTTGTGATGCCTCCTGCTGGAGTCTTCTATACAGCACTGCTTAGCATGGATTCTGTCAGTCTGGACCACCTCTGCTACATTATGTACAGGTACTGAAAAGAAGGGACAGTTCCTTTTTCTATCCTGATGCCCCCTATGCTGGGAATACATTTTTTTTCTCCTTCAAAGCAGCATCTGGATTGCCATTGTTTAATCTCTTCAAGTTTGCCTGTCACTTTAACCTCCCTTGCCACTAATCTGCAACATCCTTATTGAGCACGCTTATTCTCTCCCCCCTCCCCCATGTTATGTACCTCTGGGCAGGGTAGCACTTCTGCTGATGCATGTACAGAACCTAGCCTGCTTGTTGGAGTTAGGAAAATGTTAAGTCAGAGATCTTATATGGAGTCCGGGGCTGAGGAAAGTTTCTCTATGACCCTCCCAGATCAATCACTGTTTACAAACTGAGGTCTGCAAAATCCTCTTAGCCCCCTTCTAGATTGTTGGCTGACAAGGCAGTCCCTGGTTTTCATGGTGTTTTTGATTCCCTGGATTCCACTTGCAGGGGTAGAAATGGGGGTGCCTGTAGCCATGATCTTTGAGTTGTTACATTAGTCTAGAGTTATTTCTGCTTGCTAGAGGAAGAGTTCTCCTGTTGTGCGCATACGAGCACTCTTGTTTTACCATTTCATAAACAACTGGTTCAGAGTTTGAATTCAGGCTTCTCTGCCTCACTGCAAAGGCTTCTAGTAAAAACTGACATCAGAGTGCTATATTCATTTTGCTTTAAAACAATATCTGTGGTAGAATGTGATTCACAGAAGCAATTTTGAGAAGCTAGGTAATTATTAATTTATGCCATGGAAATGGGAGAATTCCTTTTAAACCTGTGTGCCCCACTCCCTGGCAAAGGGCCATAGCCATATCACTGAAACATGAATCTGGGCTGTAGCTAAATTTGGCCAACTGGATAGCTATAAAATTGCAGTTGGATTATTCTTTATTTAGAAATAAAGACGAGGATAAGAGTAATAGAGGTGGGAAGAAAGTTCTTGCACTGTGAGCTTCTCAGGAAGGCTGTTAAGAGCATCCCTGGCCACTAAAGCACAACTCTTTGACAGTATAAACGTTCTGTGACTCTGGGGGGATTCTTATAAATCATTAGTGGTTCGGGATGTCTGACCCAGAGTCTCTGAGTTGATGGTTTTTAGTTGGGGTGGCAATGTTCATTAGTGGCCAACAGAGGTCTGAGCTCTTGGAGGCCAGTTTTGGTTACAAACAGCAGTCAGTTCTCCACAGGGCCTGCTCTCTAATGGAATGCTGGTTTTCTTGGCCAAGTCAGTTGGTTCCAGTGGTTGCATCTGATACGAGAAACAGCCAATTGCTGACAGCTGGCATAGGGCTCTTTGTGTGGCTTTTTCTCTGAGGAAGCTGCAGCTAATTAGTTTGGAAAGGAGCGCTCTGGGAGATACACCGAAACTAGTGCTTTATTATGCAGAACATCTGCCAGGACCCATTACTTCTGGTGACTCCCATTTTCTGTAGTTACAGACTGAGGAGCTGCTGCTGCTCAAGGTCACATCTCACCTCTGTCCAGGGTGCCTAAGGCCTCCTGCGTGGCAACAGCCTCCTTGAGCTCAGGCACAGTTGCAAACTGAAATGAGCATCCGCTCAAGTGCTGCCATCCTTTTCTTGAGTAACAGCTGCTTCTGAGCTGTGAGAAGAAACCCTCTTGAACTTGATGCTTGTTTTATTTCAAAGAGATCTTAGCACGTTCGCTATCAAAGGATCAAGGCTGTCTTGCACAGCTCCTACAGCCTGCTTTGCAAGGAAGCAAAGAAGGAAAACATGGGGGGGATTTTAAAACTCTGAGAATAATACGGTGAGAGAGGGAGCTACCAGCCCTAGGACAGCCATGGCTGGTCTGAGTATGCACCACTTTATAGCTCAGAATATACCTAATATTCCCTTTGTTTCTTCTTGCCCACTTCAGGTACCGAGCCAATTTGATAGCTGCAAAACAAAATCAACAGGCTAAAAAGGTACGACAGATCAGGAGACGTTTCATGTCCTTTGTTAGAACTGTAGCAGAGATCTCTTTTGGCTCCAGTCTGTCAGTAGTGACTAAAATCTTTCTTTTCAGGAATAGATTTTGCACTGCCTTTCCTTTCAGATACTTTTGCCTGTGTGACATATTCTCAGACTTTCCCACCCTCTGTAAAGGGGCTGCTTCATTATCCTCAAGGTCCCAAATATCACACACACACACACATCCCGTCTATATTTGGAGTTGCCTAATAATCTCATTTTTTTCTTCCCCCAAATTTCATTTTTAGAGTCATTTTGCACTGCAAGTCTGCTTCTATCTTTTATTTCAACCAAAGTACCACAGGAGTCTGTGGTGCAGAGGTTAAAACATAGAGGCACAGGTCCTAAAAGTCAGGTATAATAAGGTTTGGGTTATCATTTGTTCTTTCTGATGACTGCCCATAATTAAGGGCAGAGGTGGGATTGCTTGAATGTCCTCCAAACCCAAAATGACTCTGGTGGGTGGCAATGCTCCCTCTAAAATGTAGAGTCTTGTGAGCAAAAATTGTACTTTGTGAGCTACTGGCGTCAAAATTGTGAGTGAGTAATTTGGCTACTGTATAAATTGCTCTGGAGCCAACGTTCCTGAGCTAAGACAAAAATGTGTGAGCTAGAGGCTAAAAAACTGAGCTAGCTCACACTAACTCAGCTTGGAGGGAACACTGGCACTGGGTGGAAGAACAGGTAGTATTGAGGGTTGGTCTGCCAGCTTCATGCCGTCCTCTTCCCAGCAGTTCATTGTCCTCACCAGTAGGAAGCAACCTATGGATCCCCCAAGCGTATGTTGGACAACAAAGCTGGTGGGGCTCTTTGTGAGCCTGTTGACAAGCTGTATGGTGCTGGGGTGGGGGCACCTGTGGGCCATTAAGGTCCACCGCCCTAATCCTGATCAATAACCAAACATTTTAGGGGTATCTGTATCTGGCTGAGGTGTAGATGCAACATGCTCGCCTTCATCTCTCCCCTTCCCTGGCCTCTTAAATTGCAAGTTTTAAAATACAGAAGTCTGCTGCAGTATTCTGCAAACAGCAGGGACACATTGGTGCAATACTAAGCTAGCGAGGGATGAAGGAAGCTGATACGACTGAAATGTTCAGAGATCCTCTTTTGCTGTGTCCTGCCAGACGGTATTACAGTTCAAGTTCAGCAGCCAGACCTGCCAAGAATACAACCAGTACATTACAGCCATGGTTGGGTGTCTGTGGACCTCGAACGTGTTCCAGAGGGACTTCCACCATCAGGGTATTCGCATGGACCCAGAAGTGCTAGAGCGGACCAGAGTGAAGGCATACAGGAAGAGCTTCAACATTGTTTATCACCCTGCCCTGACGGGCTATGCTATGCTCTTCCTACAGGAGGTAAGGAGAAGCATCATCCGTCTGCTAGATTTTTATTGCTCCTTTCTGCTAAAGTGTTCAGAGTGGCATACATGGCTCTCCTGCCTCCGTTTTCTCTTCCCAGCTCTATGAGGTGGGTTAGGCTGAGAAAGAGTGATTGCTCTAAGGTCGCCCAAGTGAGCTTCATGGCTGTGGAGGGATGGCCCGGAGCCTCTATCGATTGCACCACTCTGGCTTTCCAGAGTAGCATTATCCGTAGCATGATCCCCGAAGGAATGGGTTTTTAATACTATGCTACTCAAAGGCTTTGGGTCTTTCATGTCCTTCTGTTTTTCAGTATTTACTGAGCCCTTGCCTCAGGGTGGGCTTCCTGAAACTGTGTATCGTGTAGGAGGGAATAGAATGCTAGAGCATGGCTTGCCCTAAGTTCACCTAGTAATTTTGTGGCAGGACTGAGATTCACACCATGGATTCCTGATTTATAGCTCAGTCTCTTAGCCACTATAATGCACTCCTTTTCCCTCAAAAAAAAAAATGGGTGGGCTTGCTGTGTACAAATTTTGCCTTTGGTTTATTTCTGACCCAGTTTTTGTAAAATCTGTTATCTCTTAATGAACCCAGCAGCTTGTAATACAGTCCAGCAAACAAGGAAGAGGAACTTGCTATTAAGCCCATATCAGAACAGCCAGGCCTAGATCCCAGGAGGGTGACTGTGCCTCCAAGCACTGCATAGAAGGAGAAGTTTCCACGGGGGAGGGGAGCTTTTAAAAGCATAGAAGCCCTCAAGGAAACTGAACCTTAGAGTTATATCAGTTGCTGCAGCAACAGGCAGACGTGTTCTGGCCCAGAATTCTTCACCTGTGGGCTGTACCCTTGTTGATTGTTTCCTTTGGCAAGCATCCTAGGCTAGAATTTTGTAGTTCAGTTCACCAGAGGGCGCTGTCCTGCAGCAAAAGGATAGCAGACCACCAAAGCGCTGTCAATCATTTTTGCTCGGGTCAGTCGCCAATTTAGTTTCTTTTTTTCCTATGAATTTACAGATGTTGAGCCGAAAGTGAACTGAATTATTTTTCTGGAGATACAAATTAATTCAACTACAGATACAAAATGTTAGTGGGGGGAGTCCTAGGAAAAAATCCTAGTCACGTCAGCCAGTCTTCACACAGTGCCTCTGAGACACAGGAAGCCGCTCTGATTTTTTCCCTATTAGAATCCAGATTGGTTCCCGTAGTGGTGTCTACCAAGGGATTTAATGCTTCAGGAGGACTATGCTTCCTCCAGCTAGCCTAACTTTCAGAGTCTGTAGAATTGCTAGCTTGGGTCAAAATCCATTCTTGACCAGGCTTTGAAGAACCTCATTTCTAACAGCTCTTTTATCCTTCCCACTCCAGGCACAATCAGAAGACAGAACTCCAAACTTCCAATTAATTCAGGTAAACTGACCTCCTTGGGAAGGCAGCTGACTGTCAAGTCGGAGCTAGCTTGTCCAGAGGACTGTTGCATCCAGAAGAGAAAAACTTAGCATCCTTGAAAAGAGTGGTTTGAAGAGGGCAGAGTTGTTCAGCTGCACCTTCTGTGTGCTCACCTACTGAGTAGCATCCACAGCATGTGTTCTCCTTGAGAGAGCTCTGAAATGGAGGACAGCTGGTGCCGCACTGTTGGGGGGGGCAGGATATTTGGCCTTCTGCAAGTTCAGGATCAACTTGCCCAGACTTCTGACATTCTTGGCTGGCAAACCCAGCCTTGAGACAAATGCAGTCATTCCCTTGGCTGCTAGAGAATCCTAATTAAGTCCCTGCTGCTTGGTTTCCAGTATCGATTAGAATAGTAAACTTTCAGAGACAGCCCGTTGGCCTGCTGGCATGCTTTGTGGGGGCCTGTTGCCAGCCTGCAGTAAAAGCTTTTGTGTCGAGGCTTCTCCCTAACTTTGCAGTGTGTGCTTCCCTTCTCTGTCACGCAGACAGACACTCTCCCTCCTCCTTTCTTTTTCCAGTGGAGTGATAAGTGAGTTCCTTTTTGCAGTTACTTGCAAAAGGTGTGATCTGTCTTTATACAATTTTTCCTCCACTAGAAAAGGAGCACCTTGTTGAAAACAAACTGAAGTAGTTAAGTTGAGCTCATAGAAAGAAGTGATAAGTTCCTCCCCCCCACTGCCAGGTTTGTGCTGCTGTCTAATATGGTGGGCACACTGAGACCTTTGCTGTGTGGGTGGGCTGAGTTCAGGTGCTGGCGAACAGTTAAGAGGGTCTTGACAAAGAAGCTTTGATCGCTATATATGATACAACTATTAGTGTCTTTTTTTCATCTGCAGGGGAGGAGGTGGGAGTGGTACCTGGAATATCTCTACACCCAAGAGTTACAAGGCCTTAAACTCTTCATCGAAAGTAGCATTCACCGCGCTTCCCAGTCCTCTCAAGCACAATCAAGCAAGTGAATGGGTGCAATAGACTGGTGTTTCTTATAGATTCTTCTGGCTACCCAAGCTTAAATACGGGATGCTCCCAGACGCCTATTTTGGAGACGAGAGTACTGAGGTCCTAGTCGGCTACCTGATGATCAGAGAGCAATAGTTGCCGGCCAGGATGTCTCAGAGGTCCTGGCGAAGCTGAGCATTCCACCTCCTGGGAAATGGCCGAATAAAAGCCTTCGCACTTGAGATGGAAGCCGTGGCAGTCCAATGACCACTGCTTTCTCTTCCCCATGGGGCAGAAAGAAAAACGTTTTCAGTCATGAACTGAGACAGGGATGCGGGGCGGGGGGGAACAGTCGGATCCGTAAGAATTCTCAGGGCTGAGAAACTGCTTGACCTCGCAGACACAACTGGTGATATTGTTCTGAGGCTGCTGGAACACCTTAGTGGTGCTGAAACGCACGCTTCATTGATGTCACAAAGCCCCTGGGGCTGTCAAAATGGCTGACATTTTTCTTCCGTGCTTGTAGCTATGTACATAAGTGTATAGTAGATATTTATACAGCACAGCGTGCTCTGTAATTTATGTGCTCTCTTCCTTTTATATTGGACAGATTAGGCAAAAGGCAGGTTTTTCCAGTGTTGTGCCCTGCAAAGTATTCCTGCAAAGCCTGATTACTTCTCTCTTCGTGTGTCTTTTAAGCTATCCCCAACTACCTTTTCCTTTCAGGGTGTGATTGGCAATGGGATCTGAGGAAAGCCTCCATCTTCTCATAGGCCTGTTTCTTATGTTGGCCCCTGCAGAACTCTTCCATGTTACAGCTGGAGAGAACCGTATTTCCTTCTCCTGCTGAACGTCAAGAGTTAGAAATCTTGTAGTGAAAACGGTCTGCTAACATTGTCTTTCCATATCCTTGGCTTAGCATGATAGTATTTCCCGGTCCTGCAACATCCCTGTGGTAAGTGATGGAAACAGCCATGAGGATGTCATAGCCTGTGCTAGTCCTCATCAGCTGTGGGCATCAGTGAGGTCTGAAGCAGTTCGTGTCAGGGCAGCGGGTGTTCTGGTCCCAAAATTACAGCTGCCTGAATGAACCCTGTTCTTCTATTCGTGTTGTGTTTTTTCCTGTGTAGCAGAGTCTTCTGTCCTGTGGTTTTTGCTGAATTGTGCATGTACAAAAGGGACAAACTGGTGTCCGCTAGAGTATTTGCATTGCAGAGAGTACTTTCTGTAAAAAGGACTTTTACTTACTATGATGGAGATGTTTCAAACTGCTGGCAGTGTTGTGAAGATCCCGGTGTTCATTGGGGCGGGGTGGGTGTGTTTCCCTCTTGCCCTTCATGTTCTCTTCTGGCCCTCCTTTCCTCCTGTCATCACTTGCCTCCCTCTATGTTTTCTATGAATATGTCTGATAGATGGTTCAGAATAAAGTAAGGAAATGTTATCTTTCCTACGGTGGTCACATTTGCTCAGCCTGTTGTTTTATGTGGCGTGTTCTGGTCTTCCTCAGCACCCGGATTGGGTTTTGGCAAGAGGGAGCAGCAAAGCTGTGCAAAGCCGTAAGGTAAAACTCAGCATGTTTGGGAGTGCTGAGGACCATGAGCTCCTATAATCAAGCATGAGCTTTCACCCACACATAATTGCTGATAGCCTAGTGAGCATCACTGGAAACAGTGTGCAGATGCTGTTTTTTGTTAACGTTCCTCATCTCCTAGTGTTTAATTTGTGGGGTTCATTATCCTGCAATCAGGAAGGCACCAGCAGCTGTTCATCTCTAAACCACATTCTGTTGCTGAAAAATGCAAAGGCTTTTATAGTTTAGTGGAGCTACTCCATATATTGGCCAGTTTGTCATTGCACAACTAGATCCTGAAACAGCTGTCATTTCAGAGGTAGCAGCTAAGATGCAGAGTTGAGAATCCCGGGTGCATCCCAGCGAGTGTTACTGTTGCATATTTTCCATTTGTCACGGCAGGCTTTGTAGAGGATGTGAAGCAGCAGTGTATATAGGATCAGACTCCCCCTTCCTTTATAAGATGGTGATTCTTCCCGTGTTCAAGGTGTAAATAATACACCTGGAAGTGTAAATGCCTCCAGGCAGAATTAAACCAAACTTCTCCCCATCTGCTAATTAGTATCTTTGTGGGAAGGAAAAAGGTGCTTCACTATCATTTTCCTTTAAATTCTTGAGGAGCTTTACCTTCAGTTTACATTTACCTTTTCAGTATGTCCCCATGTTGTTAAAGGAGTTAATGATTTCAGGGCCCCCCCCTTCCCTGCTGGAATGGATAAACTGCTGTGCATTTCAGTTCTCTTGCTTCTCATGTTGGCCTACTTCCTCATGCTAGTGTTTTGCATTCCTAATGCCATGAATAAATCAGGAGCCTCGGATTTGGAAGGGAATGCAGCTGGAGCCACTTGGAAAACCAAACTACTAAAGGGATGGTTGTCAGTAGGTGGCTTACTAAGGCCTCTTAATGGCTTTATAACCAGTACAGAAGAAACTCGTTGACGCCCCGCTATTTGAATGATCCCCCAGATCAGATGGATGTGATTCTTTTTGTTTCCTGTCTCTGCAGCAGGTGTGCCTGTTTTACTTTTAAGTCACTTTGAGCTATTGACTCTGTAAAGACTCCTTGTGCAATGTGTAGGTTCTCTGGGCATTTGTGGCATGCCAGGCAAACCGGTAGGGTAAGCTAATAAACTTGGATCTGGTTTACTGTGACTGCAGGTGGGGGCTCACCTGATAAAGTGTACCTACATAGAAAACAGATCCCTGCATGCAGAAAACTTGTATGTGTGGGGTTACCCTTTTCCCTGGCATGCTAGCTTTCTGTGAGCAGGAAGGAGGAGTCTGCATGGATGAGTCCTGCTTGCTTTGTATCATGTAAATCCCCACCTCCTGTTTGCTCCAGAAATAGGCTTTATCACTTCATCTGTGGTTTTGTGAGAAGTAGGCCTTAGTTGCCCTTTCTTATACACCCAGGGAAATGCTGATCACCACTTTGGGGTCAGGAAGCAACTGTTCCACAGGCTAGTTTGGCCAGGAATCCTGGAGTTGGTATTTTTCCCCCTGTGTTTCCCCCCCACCCCTCTTTGGGCATAGAGCAGGGGTCACTTGGGATGGGGAGGTATTTGTGAATTTCCTGCATTGTGCAGGGGGTTGGACTAGATGACCCTGAAGGTCTCTTCCAACTCTATGATTCTATGTTAAAGACAGAGTTTCCTGGCTGCCGTTTAAAAAGCATGTGTGTATCTTTAAATTTTTTAATTTCCTGATAAAGCAAGGAACAAAGTAACTATGAGGGAGCTTTCATCCATTCCCACCTGATCCTTTTGTCTTGCTGTCTCTCCCACCTGCTGTGGGTCAAAGAGGAATTGTGCTAGGAGTGGAGGTGAATAGAGAAGAGGGCCAAGAGAGGAATGCAGGAACCTCATGACTCCCTCATTTTAAAGATGCATGCATAGTTGGGGAGCTGCAGCCTAATTAGGGACTCTTGGTGGTAGTTGGTGCTGCCATCCCAGCCAAGAGGCACAGCCCTTCCAGTCTAATCAAAATCTAAATGTAGCCTCTGCCATGAATTGCTCAAACCAGGTTTAGGCCCTGTAAACGGATTCATCCTCATTCCTTTGGAAGCAAAATCATGAGAAGTTATGACGTAAACATCAGAAGAGTTGCCCCGCTTCCTTCAAGAGAACTGCACAGTGATACTGAACACACAAGACACGGCGTCCTGGCTGACTTAGCTAAGCTTACATCTACTTCTGTTTTATCAAACACTAGGAATAAGGCCCGTTGTGGAAATAAATACAACAGGCTCTAGAAAGAGGCTCTGGGAGAGTGCCCCGGCTTTGGGCACCCAGTGACAATTTGCTGTGGCAATCTCAGCAGGGTATAATGACAGAGTCCACCATTTTCTCCAGAGGAACTGATCTTTGCTACCTGAAGAGCAGTAGTAATTTTGAGTGATTTCCAGCCCACCCCAAAGATTGGTAACAGTGGTTCCCCAGAAGGGAGTGGCTGGTTTGGAGGGTGGAATCTATGGCATTGTACCTGTCTGAGGTCCCACCCCTCCTCAACACTCACCCTCTTCAGGTTCGACCCCTCAAAGCTCCAGGAATTTCCCAACCTGGAGTTGATAACCCTATCTCCCTCCCAGCCAACCATCAACCTACCTTTAGTTTTCCATCTCCTCCCCGCTCCCTCCTAGAGAACAGTTGTAATTTTGAGTGATCTCCAGCCCCCACCTGGAGATTGGCAACAATGGTTCCCCATCAGGGAATGGATGATTGGAGGGTGGAGGCTATGGCATCGTACCTGTCTGAGGTGCCACCCCTCTTCAAACCTCACCCTCTCCAGGCTCCATCCCTCAAATCTCCAGGAATTGCCCACCTGGAGTTGGCAACCTGATCAGGACTGGGCCCAATGAGGTTTTCTCCCAAAGGCCAACATAGGTGTGGAAAGGGCCTTTTACTGACAGAGGAGAAAGTACAGGTGCCAACTCTGATTAGGGAAATACCTGGAGATTTGGGGGGGTGGATCCTGTGGAGGGCAGCATTTGGGGTGTGTGTGGAAGGACTCAGCAGGGTATAATGCCATAGAGTCTACCCTCCACAGCAACCATTTTCTCCCGGGGAACTGATCTCTGTCATCTGGAGGTCAATTGTAACAGTGGGAGATCTGTAGCAGTAGGGAGATCTGTTAACAGTAGGGAGATTGACAACCCTAGGGGAAAGTCAGCCGCACAGCGGGTAGTTGAAGAAAATGGTTTGATGGTCGCTGGCCCACCTCAGCTAGCTAGCCAGCCAGCCAGCCAGCCATGCTGAAGCTAAGCCATGCTGAAGAGCCTTTTCCCATTTATTCTGATAGGAAAGTGGCCACTGGGGAGGGGGTTATGGGCGGGGGAGGGGATTATGCTGAAAGTCCTTTGTTTTTTTACTCACAGAACTAAGCTTGGTTGCCTGCCAACAGCCACTGAGGGGACAGACCCTCACAGGAGTCAAGAGAACTGTCTTCCTTAGGAGAGAGAGCTGTCTGCCAGTAAATCTGACATGCAAATCTGTCTGAAGGGGGAGTGGGTGGGGAAGAGGAGCAGACCCAGCATCCGGCCAATGGCACGCGAGTACTCTTGAGTGGTGGCTGATGGGCCAATGGCTGAGGGAGGGCATTTTACAGCCAATGGGAGTGCATGGAATCTTACGAAACCAAAAGATAATTATTATAAGGAGAGATATGTGCACGCTGGTTTGAGAGCACATCAGAATCTCCTAATACTTCGCTCAATCATATCACAGTTTTGTCCTCCAGGACAATGGTGTTTGACTGAATTGAGTGTCAACTTGACACCATTAATCTTAAGGTGACTTCAAGGGGGTTCAAAACATAACTAGTTTTTAAGATATAATACATGATGTTGTCAAGGAGGTCAACAGGCTGACCCTGTGAGTTCCCAGGGCAAGAGCACACAAGCAACCAGACTGATGTTATTAAAAATACATTGGAAGAATAGGTAAGTTAATATGAACATAGCCAACAGATCACCAAAAGTGACCCACGACATAAAACAATAGGTGGTACAGAACTTACATCTAAATGAAGGCTTCTAATCAATATTGACTACGATTTCAGCAATTGCCAAGAATCAGGCCTCTGTCCATGAAGTCTCAGATACGTAACTAAGCCCCTAAAGTGATATTATAATTATACTTCTGACCCCTCAAGTCAGGTGATGATCCTAACATGTCTCCAGGAGAATTCTCCAGAATCTTACATCACCACTCCTGGTCTTTCCCCTCCAAACACTAAAAACACGTTCTCATGAGAAGCCAGTGGCTCTAACCTTGGACTGATAAGGCACCAGGGGTGGCCAAAGCACTTAATTAGCAGCACCTGCAAGGAAACACCAGGCCTGTTATCATATACATTATGCCTCGTGGGGAGGCAAGAATGGTACTTCACAGATATCCTCTATGAGACTCCAAGGCTTTTCAAGGTGACCTGAAATTGAAGACAAAGCTTTTCCACATAACCTTAGAGCTGGGGATGAAAGAATTTTGACCCAACTGCCTGCTCAGAAATCCTGACAAAGTCTCCTTTGCTTAATACCTCCTTTGCTTAATACATGAAGGATTTGTGCACTGGCCACACCATTCCCCTCTGAGGGGATAACTTCATTTTCCTATGCTCGGTCACTTAATATACTTTTTTCCAGGATATTCTGTGTTTGACTGAAATTTCTATCAGCCCACCGATGATCCCCATCCTACTGAGGAATGCTGAGGGCTACGGGTAGATACAGAAAATCATAAACATGTTTACAGCCAGTAAAGAACAAAGTGGGCTATGTTTCTTGTCTTGGTGGTAGGTCGTAACACTTACGATAGAATGGCCTCCTCGTGTCGACGTTTCCCTAAATGTTCTGCTGGTGGTTCTGTCTTACCCACTTCCCCCCCCCCCATATCTCAGTATACTTGTTTGCTTTGTCCTGCCTACCTTGCAAGGGCTCTTTGATGCTGGCACGCAAGTGGCATTCTTTTAAAATTCCCGTGGAAGTTGTCCCACAAAGCTTCTCAAGCTAGAATACAGCCAAGCAAAGCTGTGCACAAAGATAAACAATGTGGTGTGGTCTGAGCTCAGCTGCTGGCATCTGCTAACAGTTCTTCAGTTTGTGTACTCTTTGTATGCATTCTTTAAATGACTGGCATAGGCCACATTGCGTTGCCTGCTTTTTGCACTTAAAACGTGTGGTGCTATCTAAGGGGTGTGAAAACTTACGAGATTAGCTAGTTCATGGCCAGACTCTGAAGGCACACTAAGTACTAAGCCTTAAACACAAACAACTTAAACTATGTATTTGTATGGTGTCAAGTGGACAATCTGATCCTCCCAAGGGATTTAGCATCATCCCAACCCTTGTGTCTATCCCCCGCCCAGCCCCACTTCATGGAAAGTAGTTGTGAGGCTCATGGGTTGAGGGATGTTCCTGTAACTGAGAAGAGGAGCCTTTCCAGCTCTGCCAATAGGATTCTAGGTGATTCTTTTAATGTATTTACATCCTATCTTGTTGCTTAGAGTGGCTTACCACCCAGGTTGGTGTGTGTTATTTTTAGTGGTGGGTTGTTGTGTTTTGTTTTTGCAGGCAGCTGGTTTTTAGTAAAGAGGAGCTGCATGATGAGGGAGGAGATCAGGTCTTCCCAGATGTGGTGTTGTCGCTGATGATTTTTTACAGGTGAACATTCAGTCCTGGAAGGAGAGTCTGCCTCCCAGAGCCACATGCTCTGCATGCAGGAGGGTCCCAGGGTGAATCCTAGCTGCCACTGGAAAACAGGTATTGAGAGAGGCCTTTCTCTGCCTGAGAATACAACACTGCTACTTGGAAAGGAGACTGCTGTGCTACATGGATCAACGGCCTGACTGGGTATTAGGCAGCTTCATATGTCTGTTCATCTTGGGATGTTCTTCTTCCTTTAGCAGCAGCAGCCCTTGTCAGTGGCATCCCATCGAACAGGCAAGGTTGGGAGCAGTGCTCAGTCCCTGGCACAGTGGGGCTTTTGAGCACTACTGCCCTGTTTCTTTCATACATGCTAAACTGGGGGGGGAGCATGCTGGAAGATGGGCTGGCTGTTGTCCTCTGTCCTTGCATTGAAAATGGTTCTCCAGGACACCCATTTATTTGGTGGTGGTGGTGCTGCAGGATGTGTTCTCCCTGCTGTCATGGAATTAAAAATGCTCTATTTGGGAGGGAGCTGGGCTAGCAGCTGTACATCTTTACACATTTTACATAATTAGTGGGGGGAACTAACATGCATGCTGTTTACACATATACTAGAGTGATTACAGAAATCTTACCAGTCTGAGTCTTCATTTGTTAAAGCTGCACACTTTCATATATGAATAAATGGAAGAGAAGGCATACTTTGCTTCCAGGTGATGTGTGTATGGTGCACCAAGCACCATCTTTGAAGAGGCATTCTCACACAAGGAGGGGATGCCTCTTCTTAGATAGCTCTTGCCTGACTGCAGTTTTTTATAGCTTGTAATAGGTACATAATTTTATTCTTAAAAAACAACAACACTTCCTTGGTCATTGGAAGGGATTTAACTGATTAGATGAATTAATTGACTGGTGATTCTAAACAGAATTATTCCCATTTAAGCCCATTGATACTGCTTAGACTGCAGTAACTCGGCATAGGACTGTACAGTCAGAGTTGCAGCCCTGCTCTGTGCCTGTGGTTTTGCATTTGGCAGATCAGGCTTCTTGTTTTTGGATTTGTGTGTGTTTTTGGCCAGGGAGAAGGAAAAGGGTGAAATTATTCAGTCTTCTGTACTGGATTGCTGGAGTTATAGTTGCTTCCCCCCCAACTTTAGAAAGTTGGTTTTTAAGAGACTGGATGGGTAAAGGTTAGCTCCTTTGCTTCATGACCATCTCTACCAAAGGCGTTACAAGCACTGAAGCTTTAAAGAATGTTATGCAGTGTTCACTGTTGACTACGCTGAGTGACAGAGGCTCTCTTGGGTCTCAGGCAGGAAAGGTGTTTTCCCTAGCCCTGCTCTCTGTGATCCTTTAACAGGAGATGCCTGAGACTGAACTTTTGATCCTTCAGCATGCAAAACACAGCCCTTCCTTTCACAGTTACTTAGTGGTAGGAATTTTCTCATGTGCCTAAATTACTGGAACAAAGACATCTGGGATCACATCAGTATGCTTGTTGCTCTTCTGCTGTTTTCTCCTTTGTGTCACTCCTAGAAAGTAGATGATTTGTGTTTAGAGATTTATATACTGCTTCCCCCCCCTCCCCCCCGCCAATGGGGATGTCAGGTGGTTTATAACATTATTCTCCCCTTATCCACTTTATCTTCACAACAACCATCCTGTGAGGATAATTAGGCTGAGAGTGAATGAATGACCCAGGGCACTAATGAGTTTCTGTGACAGAGCAGGGATTCAAACCTGGGTCTCTAGCTCTACACAGCTACCCTGGTATGGTAGTTAATCTCTCCAGGATCTCTTAACCTAAAGCTGCAGGGAAGGCCTCAGTTTGGGACTGAGATTGCTGCCTAGATTTCTTTGCTATTCCATCATTGTAGCAGATGCACAGCCTCCTTGTTCTAATTGCCGCCATCTTTACCTTCACAAAGATGCAGCTCACAGTAGCATAGTCACCTGATAGAACTCAGATTTCATTTAAAACCCAAATCTTATGCAACCAGCCACTGCTCCTTAACTCCAGGAGGAGGATGGGTGTGCCAGTTAAACTACAGGTGACCAGGCTGCTCTTTTTATATGCCTTGGGCTCCTCTCTATGATAAAAAAACAACCTATATTAATTTATTGTAATTCCCTTGAAAGCTGAAGTAAAAATATCAAAACATTCTTAGTGCCAAAATACAATTGAAATAATATTCCTGAAGTGTTTAAAGACCATGTAAAGGACAGATTTGCATTACTAAATTCAAGTGAATGTGGACCAGAAGAACTATGGGTTGAAACCAAAGATATTATCAAGGAAGAATGTGCCAGGACTATTTCTGTAGCCAAAAGAAATGGAAAGCCTCAATGGATGACTGATGAAAGTCTTAAAATTGCTAAAGATAGACAAGAAGCAAAAGTAAAAGGTGACAAAAATAGAACCAGAAGTCTAAACGCAGCATTCCAACAACTTGCACACAGACAAAAAGAACTATTATAATAACCAGTGTAAAGGAATGGAGAGAATAACAAAAAAGGAAGAACAAGTTCCACAAAATCCAAGAAAGCAAAGTTAGGCATGCTGAAAGATCAACATGGAAAAACATTAACTGAACAGGACAAAGTAAAGAAAAGATGGGAACAATACATGGAAGAATTATACAGAAGAGATTAAAGGATGACAGATTTCTTCAAAGAAGAATCTTCTGAAGAAAAACCTACAGTTCTAGAATGTAAAGTGAAAGCTGCACTCAAAGGAATTGGGAGAAACAAATCACCAGGAGTAGATGGGATATCAGTAGAGCTATTTCAAGCCACAGGAATGGAATCCATCAAAATCTTAACTAGTATATGCCAACAATTGGGGGGGGATGATGGCCCACAGACTGGAATTGCTCAATCTACATTTCAATTCCAATCCCACCCCCCAAAAAGTAGACATCGAAGATTGCAGCAACTGTTGGGCCATCGCATTAATTTCTCACACGAATAAAGTGATGCTTAGAATCCTACAAGAAAGACTGTTACTGTATATGGAACAAGAAATGCCAGATATTCAAGTTGGATTCAGAAAAAGGAAGAGGCACTAGAGATCATATTGCAAATTTACATTGGTTAGTGGAGCATATGAGAGAATTTCAGAAGAAAATCTGTCTGTTTCATAGATTAAAACGAAGTTTTTGACCATATGGATCGTGAAAAGCTATGGTTGGTTTTAAAGAAAATGGGTATGCCACAGCCTCTGGTTGTTTTGATGCACAATTAGTATTCTGGACATGAGCCAACTGTTAGAACAGGATACAGAAAAACAGAATGGCATCTTCCACTTGGCAAAGGTGTCAGGCAAGGATGTATTTTATTTCCCTATCTGTTTAATCTACACACAGAACGTATCATGAGGAAAGCTGGATTAGATTTAGAGGAAGGTAGAATGAAAATTGGTGGAAGGAACATTAATTAACAATTTGAGATATGCAGATAACAATACCATATTACTGGCAGAAAATAGTGAAGACTTGAAATGACTACTTATGAAGTTTAAAGCAGAAGTGCCAAAGCAGGATTACAACTGAACATCAAGAAGACAAAAGTAATGACTATTAGGGAGTTACATAACCTTAAGGTTGACGGTGAAGAAATTGAAAGATTTTCTTATTTCTTGGCTCCATCAGCAACCCAAAGGAAGACTGCAACCACCAACTCAGTCAGAGATTGAGACTGGGAAAGGCAGCCATGAAGGAGCTAGAAAAGGTTCTTATGTGTAAGGATGTGTCACTGACAACCAGCATCAACATAATTCATGCCATAGTATTTCACATTACTATGCCTGAATTCTTCCCTGGACGCTAAAATGACCAAACTGAGGCTATTGTACTTTGGTCACATTATAAGAAGGCAAGATTCATTGGAGAACACAATGATGCTAAGGAAAAGAGGAAGACCCAACATGAGATGGATTGACTCAATAAAGGAAGCCATGGTATTCAGTTTGCAAGACCTGAGAATAGGACATTAACGACAGGATGTTTTAAAGGCATTAAATAGAGTCACCGTAAGTTGGAAGTGACTTGACAGCATCTCTCTCTCTCTCTCTCTCTCTCTCTCTCTCTCTCTCTCTCTCTCCACACACACACACACACACACACACACACACACACAGATTTACTTGATAGCCAGTAATGAATACCTATGACTGAAGGCTCTTCTGTGTACCAGAAGTGAACTACAGCTTGTGCCTGGTCATCACAAATGTTATTTAGATTGCTGGCAACCCTGCAGAGGAAAAGGTGCCCTGGCCTGTTGTGTAGTAATGAACAACCAAGGTTTTCATGGCCTGGCTTGGGGTCAATATCCCCCAGTAAATCTTTTTTTCTCTAGGCAGCTTCTCTAATGGGACCCAGCCACAGTTACCTACTGTCCCTGGTTACATTACCTTCTATGGTGTCTGCATACCTGGGGTTTGAAATACAAGCGTTGACTATGACAAAAAAAAGCCACCCTACGTTTCTTCTCTAGAAACTGCCTTCTCTTCCTGTCAGGGAAGGGGCAGAGGTTGTGGCCCCAAGGAAGATGGCAGCACTTACTCTATTCAGGCCCTTTTCTCGATAGTTCAGCTGTCATTGCAAGTCAACAAAAGATCAGCAAGTAACTAGTTCCTCTACTTGTGAGGGAGCAGAGGAAGGTTTGCTGGTGCTGTTGTATCGGGTTGCTCACCAAGAAGGAAGCACACTCCTTTCTTCCAAAATGTTGCAATCGATGAATGTAAAAAGGCAGGGATAATGGAACAGTTGGTAGCCTGGATGGCCCAGGCTAACCCAATCTTGTCAGATTGTGAAAGCAAAGCACAGTCAGCCTGGGTTCCTACTTGGGACCAGCGGACCATCAAGGAAGTCCAGGGT
Organism: Gekko gecko; assembly: GCA_029375565.1. NCBI lineage: Eukaryota > Metazoa > Chordata > Lepidosauria > Squamata > Gekkonidae > Gekko > Gekko gecko. The sequence goes on along the minus strand of JAPDNY010000012.1, from coordinate 24,977,713 downwards.
TGCTATGCAGAGGCAGGCAGTGGCAAGCCACCTCTGAAAACCCCTTGCCTTGGAAAACATACAGGGGTCACCACAAGTCAGCTGCAGGTGCCTCTTTCCAACAGCAGCAGCAGAATTCCTAAGCACTGATTTGTCAATCTTATAAAATTAAATTATAGGAATACTTAAATGCTTTCCAACATCACAAGCTACCTGGCTGTTGCAGTGATACTGCCTGCCCCTGCTCTCAGCCTTCAGTCCCTCACCGAAATTCTGCTGGCTCGGAGCCTGCTGGTTGCCAACGTTGTCTGTTAGGCAGGGCTCCTGCGCTTTTTTTGGAACTTCCTCCCGCTCAGCACAGATCCCGAGGGCGAAGCGTTTCAGAACACCCCCCCCCCCGATCACCGGAGGCATTCCCACCGGCCCTTCCAGCCCCTGGAGCCCTGCCAGGAATGAAAGTTGGCACCTCCACAGAAGGTAAGGGAGGAGTACACGCGGCTGAGCCTCTCGCATATTCACGTGTAACCCCGTCGAGGGCGGGGAGCCTCGGGGGAGTCACGCGGGGGGGGGGAAATCATCACGCAGGCGATCCGCTACGCCGGGGGTCGGTCCCTCCTCCTCCTCCTCCTTCTCCTCTTCTCCGGGCGCGTCTCTCTGGCTTGCTGCGGCTTCTCTGTGCATCTCTCCTCCTGGTCCAGAAGGGTTTGGCGTGCGCGGCTCCCGCTGCCGCCCTCGGCCAGCCCCAAGGCGATCTGCCGGATCCCCCGCCCGCTGCTGATCTGCCGAAGAGGTGGTCCGCCCCCCCCCCAGCCTCTCGGCGCGCTTCTAGGGCCCGGCCCCCCCCGGCAACAGCAGTATCTCCCCCCAGCAGAAGGAGCAGCAAGGTAGGCCCGCCGATGGTGTGGGGGGGGGCAAGGTTGAGTCAGGCTCACAAAGGCATCCCCCCCCGCCCTTTCGCCATGTGTGCTTCCTCGGCAGCGTAGCAGGGGAGGGGCGCTTCACCTTGGCAATCCTGCTGTGTGTGTCCCGTCCGTCCCCCCGCCCCCCGCATGAAGACGTGCCCCACGCTCGTCCTTCCCATTTCCAGGCTCTGGTTTTCCGGGGAGGGGGCACTGGCCCTTTCTGAGGAGGGACAGTTTGGTGCGTGGGTCTTTTCTTCTTCTTCTTCTTTTGGCCTGTGGATCCTGTTGAGCCGTGACCTGCCCTTGCCTTCCGCGCCCCTTCCCCACCAGCCGGTGTCCCTCCAGAGAGGGGGAAAGAAAACCTGTAATTGCAAAGTGATCGGCTTGGGAAGGGGAGGCCGTAACTTTGCTGAACATCCCCTGGCACAACAAAGACGTCTTCTTGGGCATCCTTTGCAGGCAACTCCCTGCGAAAGGGACACGACGCTGCTGCGAGGAGAAACGGCGAGTGTTGTGTCGTCTGGAAGGAGGGGGGGGGAGGACAAAGGGCAGGAGAGGACAGAGGAAACGCCGGCAGTGGGGCGTCATCATCATCATCCCGTGGAAGAGAATAGAAGATGCGAAGGAAAGGGGGTGGTTTTTGGAGGAAGGGGTCACATTTCAGTCAGGGGAGGAGCCAAATTGGGGCGGGGTCCAAAGCAGGGTCCAAAGCAAGATCCAAAGGCCTGCTCTTGGTATGACTCCGCCTTTTACCTTCTCAGACCACTTGGTCAAGATTGTATCCTCTAACAACAGATCTCCCAGGGTTCCAGGCAGAGCAGATCTTTCCTTAACACCTGCCAGCTCCAGACTGGGAAATACCTGGAGATTTTGGGGGTGGAGCCTGAGGAGGGTGGAGCTTGAAGAGGGGGAGGGATTTCAATGGGGTCTAACGCCAAAGAGTCCACCTTCCAAAGCAGCCATTTTCTCCAGGTGGACTGATCTCTGTCGCCTAGAAATCAGCTGTAATCCCAGGAGATCTCCAGCACCCCCTGGAGGTTGGCAACACTGCCTGCTACCCAAACTCTTCACCTGCAGGTGCTAGCAGGTGAATATTTGCAAGACATTAAGCAATGCATATTGAGTGTGTTTTGTTGTGGTCATTTCAAAAACGGCCTTGTAATGGCTATAGTGACTTTAGCATCTCAAAATGATCACCTCACGGTTTTCAGTAAAAAGATGCCTTTTGGCACACATTCTTTGTGACGAAGGGTTCTGATGAACTTGGAAGCTTGCACACTGTTTTGTGTCATTTTGGTTGGCCCTATTAAAGGGTATTGCATGGACTTTTGTTTTGTGTTCCTTGTTGGTGGTCCTATTCAATTGTTCATGATGATAGTTACTTGTGGTGTAGGATCACTGAGCGGGCCAGAGATCCAGGGTTTAAATGCATGTTATCCCAGAAGCATGGAAGAGGTGTGGCCTTCCCCCTGCCGTCCCAATAATCCAAAAGAGTGAGAGTCAAACTCTTCAATTATAACATTGGTCTTCTTGGAAATAGCTGTCTAGGCCAAATAAACAGGGAGCCAAGGGAGGTGGTGGCCGATTGGATCCACTAATGCTCAAAATGCTGAATACAAGGTTTTGAGCTACGCGGCACTTTTGGGTAGCAAGCATTCTAAGCAATAGCATCGCTGAATGTCCAGCACGCTCTCTCTCTTAAATGTTTCCCCCCCACACGCTGCCCCCCACCCGGAACATCCATCTTCAACCAGTACCTGTGTTAAAAGAACATTTGGCAGCAAAAAAAATCAACATGTGTAAGAGAAGAAGAAGAGATTGGATTTATACCCTGCTCTTTACTTGGAGTCTCAGAGCGGCTTACAAACCCCTTTCCCTTCCCCTCCCCACAACAGATACCCTATGAGGTGGGGGGGCTGAGAGAGCTCTTTTCAGAGCTGCCCTTTCAAGGACAGCTCTGATAGAACTATGGCTTGCCCAAGGTCATCCAGCAGCTCCAAGTGGAGGAGTGGGGAATCAAACTCAGTTCTCCCAGATTAGAGTCCGCACACTTAACCACTACACCAAACTGGCTCTCAGGGGTGGTAAGCTTCAGACTGGAAATATGAAGAATTGAGAAAGCAAATGCTCTTCTCTGCCAGGGCAGACTGATTATATTGAGTGATGAGCCAGTGTGGTGGAAGTGTTAGAGTGTTGGACTTAGATGGAGAGACCCAGGTTCAAATCCCCTCTCAGCTGAGAATTCACCTGGGCCATTTGTTCTCTTTCTCAGCCTAACCTGCTTTATAGGAGTATTGTGATTAAAATGGAGGAGAGATTGTGTACGCTGACATCCTTGAGAAAAGAGCAGAGAAATAACGTGATTCCTAAAACATTGAACAAGCCAGGAAAAGGAAAGATTTAGATTCTAGTTTGCATATTTGTCTCCGGGGTGTGTGTGTGTAAATTCCATTTAACATAGTAGGACTTGCTTATCAAGCTGTCTTCTGTCAATTCCAGCCATTGTTCCACTGAAATCAGTATCATCTATTCTGACTGAGGCAATGGATCTCTAATGCCTCAGACAGAAAAATATCTTTCCTAACACCCGTCACCCAAGATCCTTTGAACTAGAGATGCCAGTGACTGAAATGGGGGGCTTGTTTTGTTACTCAGTAAAAAGCAGTGCACTAGATATATTTTTAAAAACCAGGAGGTAGCAAGCATCAGATAACGTAGCTGGCTTCAAAACTGTTGCAGTGGAGGCCTGTCAGGTGTCTGTCATGATTTCTCTATTTTAAGTAATGCCTTACCATTTGAATCAGTCTAGGTTAAAAAGTCTGTTGGAAGGATTTTAGCACTGAACACCTCTTATAAGAACATAAGAGAAGCCAATGTTGAATCAGGCCAATGGCCCATCCAGTCCAGCACTTTGTTACACAGTGGCCAAAAATACCAGGTTCTAGCAGTGGGGCCAGGACACTAGAAGCCCTCCCACTGTTGCCCCCCCAAAGCACCAAGAATACAGAGCATCACTTGCCCCAGCCTGAGAGTTCCTATCTATACCTTGTGGCTAAGAGCCACTGATGGACCTCTGCTCCGTATGTTTATCTATCTTTCCCCATGAGCCTTGCAGTAGCGTTTGCCATTAGCTCGTGTGAATTCAGTCCTTCATGTGCATTGCTGTGGCCAAAGTGGGGGCCGTCCAGATTGCATGGAATCCCACAAGAAACCTGATCCAGTCTCCTGTTTCTTGAGTACACTGTAATCCCACCCTTCCTCTGAGAATCTCAGGATGACATATCTCATTCTCCCTTCCTCCATTTTATCCTCATAACAGCCCTGTGAGGTACGTTATGCTGAGAAAGACATCCAGTGATCTTCAGGGCAGTGTTGGGGTTTGAACCTGTTTCTCCCAGGTCCTGTTCTGACACTAGGACCATTACACCATGCTTTCTCCTTCCTTTCTCTTTCCATCTTGCTTGTCCATCAAACCAGTGCCTTGCAATCATAACTTCTTCATATTCCTTGTACGAAGCGCACACACATACCTTACATAGCACCACACATTTTCTAACCTTGAACTGCTGCAAATCCTACTTTTCTTGCCTTGTCCCCCCCCCCAAGGCGGTGGTGGCAGCCCCATGATGGAGAACAAGTGATTAGCATGCTGAAGGTCCCATGATCAATGCCTTGCCTCTCAAATTGAATCCAGTTTGGTGTAGTGGTTAAGTGCGTGGACTCTAGTCTGGAAGAACCGAGTTTGATTCCCCACTCCTCCACTTGCAGCTGCTGGATGACTTTGAGCAAGCCATAGTCCTGTCAGAGCTGTTCTCTCAAGGGCAGTTCTGGAAAGAGCTGTCTCAGCCCCGTCTACCTCACAGGGTGTGTGTTGTGGGGAGGGGAAGGGAAAGGGGTTTGTAAACTGTTCTGAGACTCCAAGTGAAGGGCAGGGTATAAATCCAATCTCTTCTTCCTCTTCTTCTTCTTCTCACATAGCAGATGATGGGGATTTTTTCTCTGCCTGAGACCTTAATGAGCCAGCAATGGGAGACAGTCTGGACCTTAAATGGACCAGTGCTCTAACTTGCATTCACTTCATATGTCTCTGAGACCTTTGATGGGGAATTTCTCACAAACTTGCAATTGCAGCCTAAAGCCTAGAACCATGCATTTTTAAATCTTTGAATTTTCAGGATGCTCAGTGCATGTGGTGCTTCTTTGTTGGTGTGACTACGACAGGCCTGGTTCTACCTCTCTAAGGCTCAGTTCACACTAAGGATTGAATTCTGACATCTCCGGCCTATTTATAACCAATCAGGACACGTGTCTCAAAGGTCCTACTTGGAAACTGGATCTGGCAACTTTGTTAATGTGTGCTGGATTCCGAAGTGGTTGGGGGGAAACTACTGGAGACCTGGGGGTGAGGTGCAGTGTTTGGGGAGGGGAGGGGAAAGAGTTCAAAGGGGGTATGATGCCATATAGAATTCATCCTCCAAAGCTGCCATCTCCTCCAGGGGAACTGATTTCGGTAGTCTGGGGATTGGTTGTAAGAATTCCAGTCCCCACCTGGTGGTTGTGTGGCAGCTAGGTAGGGTTGCCTGCTCCCTGTTGGGAAATTCTTGGAGATTTTGGGAGTGGAGCTGAGGGAAGGCAGGGTTTGGGGAGGGGAAGGACCTCAGCAGGGGTACAATAGAGTAGAATCTACTCCCCTCCCAAAGCTGCCAGTTTCTCCAGGGGAACTGGTCCCCTGCAGCCTGGAGATCAGTTGTAATTCTAGGAGAGCTCCAGCTAGTGGCAACCAAAGCATGGCTGTCTGTCTATCTAATCTGTAATATCCAAGACTAATGATATGGTGCTTTGTAGGCTGTGTGTTGGTATAAATGGTTTCCCAGTCCTGCAGCAGTTTTAATGTAAGTGACCGGCCCATCACTGAATTGTGAACAGACCTAATGGAGGCCTCAGCCATGACTTGCCCTCCAGTGACAGGGATCAGCCCCAGAATCTGAGATGTGCTCCTGAGTAGCCACAGACTGGTTTTTTCCCGCTTACAACTGGGCAGCGATGGCTGGCTGCTTGTGAATTTGGACCCAGGGGTTCCAGGATGGTGCCTGCAAGGTTACCCATTGAGTTTCCTGGCAAAGTGGGGATTTGAACCCAGCTTTCCCAGATCCTAGTTCCATATTAAACCAGCACACCAAACTGACACTCCTATAGGTTAAAGGTAAAGGTTTCCCTTGCTCGAAAGCCAGTCGAATCCGACTCTGGGGGGTGGTGCTCATCTCTGTTTCCAAGCCAAAGAGCCAGCGCTGTCCGAAGACTTCTCCATGGTCATGTGGCCAGCGTGACTAAATGCCGAGGCACACGGAACGCTGTTACCTTCCCACCAAAGCGGTACCTATTTATCTACTTGCAATTTCTTGCTTTCGAACTGCTAGGTTGGCAGGAGCAGGGGCCAGAGACGGGAGCTCACTCCATCACACGGCACTCGGGTCTCGAACTGCCAAGCTACAGACCTTCCAGTCTGCAGCTCAGCATCTTAACCTCTGAGCCACCACAGCTCCCTGACTCTCCTATACAGCTGCATTTTTGAATGCTTTTTGAAAGAATCTGCTGCTAGTGCACAGGTGTAGAAGGCGAAAGGATCATCATGCCTCCTTTCTCTTACGCACTCACTGAGAGAGCCCCCCTGTGGATGGCAGGGCAAGGTCATTCAGCAGCAAAGAGGATTCTTCTTAACACGAGCAAGACTAGAGATTCCCTCCCAACAGAAGCTCCCCCCTTGCCTTCTTTCTTTTCCTTCACCCTGGCCTCGTGCTTTCCTGTCAGAAGTCGGTCTTCCAAGCATGCTTGTAGTGTGCCATTCCGACTGGTGAGATCTCAACTCTGACTCCTCTTCTTCCAGTGTGGTGTAGTGGACTCTAATCTTGGAGAACCAGGTTTGATTTCTCATTCCTCCACATACAGCTGCTGGTGTGACCTTGGAGGGGGAGGGGAAGGGAAAGGAGATTGTAAGCCGGTCTGAAGGGCGGGCTATAAACCCAATCTCTTCTTCTTCTTCCTGCCATTGGATTTGTTGGGTGACTTCCCGCAATGTGCTTGCAACTTCTTCAGCATTAAAGCCGGGCCTTAAGTCTGGAAAGGTTGAAGACCATGGGGATGAAGGATGCTTCCAGAAAAGTTCAAGCCCTGCCATGTCTTGTTTGGGAGATCAGTTTGATGCATTTGTGTATTATAATTTTATCTCTCCTTTCCTCCAAGGAGTGCAAATTGGAAGAGATGCTTCGCTCCTTGATGTTTTTAGCTAACAACAATCCTGTGAGGTAGATCAGACTGCAGGGGAGTTGACTGGTGCAAGTGGACTTCACCACTCAGGGGGGTTTGAACCTGGATTTCCTCTTAGTCTACCATTCTAACCATTGTTACACCAGCTCTCTTAGTTTTCCTGGGGCAGATAGCGGAGGGTTCTGTAATTCATGATACTGCAAAGAATTTCTAGTGGCAGGGAGCCACCGTTCCCCTCTGAGACCCGCACTTTGCCCTTGACGCAATAGAGCCAACTAGTTTAAATGAAGAGGCTGCAACTGCAAAGCCCAAATTTCCTTAAAAATACAGTGAAATTTCGCGGGCAGCCAGAGACCTGAGAAGAATGCACATTGGGCACGTTGCCAAAGGTAGAACTACAAAGCGGCATTGTAAATCGTTGCTAACGAGGCGGAGCGGGCCAGAAGAATCCAGTCTTCAAACTCGACTGTTTTCAAAGGTGTGAGAAGGATTGAGGCGCTAGAGTGGCAGCGCACTGTGAAAAATGGCTCCGCTCCCCTTTCAGTGCTGCGGAAGACTTAGGTGCCAGTTAAATAATGGGGGGGAGAAAGGAAAATAAGAAAGCCAGCCACATACATAGCTCAGCTACCCTAAGCATGAGCTTAGGATATTTCTTAAGAGCCTGGGTGTTCGTGGGGTTGATAATAATATTTGGCACAGAAAAAAAGATGTGTGTTAAGGTCACGTAAACTCCTTGCCATATTGACTCGGTTCTTTAACATAATCCCTGTGATTACTGTCCCTCCAGTGCAGTTGCAAGAACAGTTGGGCCCTTTAAAATAGGGGTGTCAAACTCATTTGTTGTGAGGGCCGGATCTGACATCAATGAGACCTTGCTGGGCCGGGCCACGTGGGCCATAAAATGTAATGCCAGGGAGCGGAGATATAAACTTTATAAAGGACACAAACACAAATATTTTTTTTTACTTAAAATAAAAACATGCTTTAAAAATTAGCTCTGTAAGCTGCAAACCTACTTTTGATTTATTGACATTCACCACCGAAATCTCATGCTCAGAGTCCTGCGTCTAGGACCCAGGTTAAAACATGAAATGGCTGAGTGATTAAGAGGGTCTGGAGAAGCAAGCTATGATGCAGCAGAAGCAGCAGCAGCAGAACGGGAAGCAGGAGATGGCCAGTTCCACTGCAGGCCAGATGGAAGCCCTCTGGGGACCTGACCTAGCCCCCAGGCTGCATGTTGGACACCCCTGCTTTAAAGTCTACTGAAGTCAGCAGGCTTAGGAGCGTGTAACTCTGCTTAGGACCGTGCGGCTGGTGCCTTTAGTTGCCAGCTCCATATTGAGAAACACCTGGAGATTTTGGGGGTGGCGCCTGGGAAGGGCAGGGTTTGGGGAGGAGAGGGACCTCAGTGGGGTAGAATGTCATAGAGTCCACCCTCCAAAGCGACCATCTCCTCCAGGAAATGGAGATCAGTTGTAATCCCAGGAGATCTCCAGCCACCACCTGGAGGCTGGCAACCTTAGGTGTCTTCCACCACAGTGGGTGCACACTGTACATTTTAAAGACAATGCTGTGTCATTTTTGAAACCCATAAGAATAGAAGAAGAGCCCTGCTGGCTCACACCAAAGGTCCAGCAAGACCAGCATCCTGTTCCTGACAGTGGTCAACCCCAGGCACCGGAAGGCCCGTGAACTGGGAGGGCTCTTTTTGTAGCAGGAACTCCTTTGCATGTTAGGCGCCACACCCCTAATGTAGCCAATCCCCCAAGAGCTTACAGAGCTCTTCTTACAGGGGCTACTGTAAGCTCTTGGAGGATTGGCTACATTAGGGGTGTGTCGCCTAATACGCAAAGGAGTTCCTGCTACAAAAAGAGCCTTGAAAGGTAACAGCCCTCCCTTGCTTATTCTCCCTGCCCAGTGGAGAAATGTAACCTCTGGAGACTGAGGTTTCATTTAGCCCCTAAATAACAGTTGAAAGGTCTATGAGCAGCAGGGTTGCCAGCTCCAGGTTGGGAAATACCTGGAGGTTTTTGGGGAGTGGAGCCTGAGGAGGGCGGGGTTTGGGGAAGGGAAGGACTCCGATACCATAGAATCCGCCTTCCAAAGCAGCCGTTTTCTCCAGGTGAACTGATCTCTGTCACCTGAAGATCAGTTGTAATAGCAGGAGATCGCCAGTCACCACCTGGAGGTTGGCCACCGTAATGGGCAGAGCAGGATTTGCTTGTGTGTGTGTGTGTGAAGCTGCCTTCCCCTGAATCAGGCTCTTGGTCTGTCAGGGTCAGTGCTGTCTACTCAGACTGGTCTTTAGCCAATCGGCAACAGGGGCAACTGCTCCAGGTCTCGCACTGGAAGGGGCCTGACCTCCCACAGCTCTGGCCCCTTGACAGAGAGTGGGGGGAGGAGAAGAAAATCAGGGTCCTGCTTGTCCCCACCCCAGCTGGGGCTTGGGTAGCTCGCTGCCATCAGTAGCAGCTCTGCCCAACTCATATCCTGAAATCTATGTTGTACCAAACGTGCTGTAACCTAATTCAGTCTCCGTATCACCTCCTAAGTGCTATTTTAAGACTGGTCCAAGCAAACTGCAGATTCCTAGGGGTTTTTCCAGCATACTTTGAAAAATCCTTTTGTCATCTCTTCACCACACCACACCCCTTTTTATCAATAAGGAAATGGTCACCTTAAAGGACAGTTCTGTGGAACTTGAAAGCTTGCTTACTACTTTGTGACATTTTAATTAGCTCCAGTGATGATTATTGGATTATTACTCTTACTGCTGGAACTTTTGTCTGGTGCCTATCACTAGGCACTAGCTGCAGATTTGCAAATGTTGAGGCCCGGACACTTAAAAATAAGAGGGCAAGCTGAGAATCTTGGAATATTGCACTTAGTTTCAGTCTCTGCACTCATTTCATGTGAGTGATTGCAGAATCTACTTAAGCCTGGGTTGCCGGTTTACCTTGACCCAGTCATGTTCTCATATCCTAACTTACTTCACAGGGTTGTTGTGAGAACAAAACAGAGAAGCACAGAACAATGCACATTAGGGTTGTTAATTTTAACTGGTCCTTCTCACTGCCGCTTTGATGTCGGTTTGATCTGCAACAACTAGCAGTTGATGTTATTTGCCCCATGTCAGCAACAACAAAAACTTCCACTGCTAATGTTTGCACATTAAAGGGGCAAGGCATTTTTCTCCTGGCCAGCTGGCAACCCTATGCACACCACCCTGAACTCCTTGGAGGACTGGATAGGCTAAGAATGTGCTAAATAAATATGGATGGGGCCATAACAGGATGCTGCTGGCCCAGGCCCATTGCCAGGAACTTGGTGGTTACAGGACCTAACAGCAAAGAGGGGTATTGTGTGTGAATGGATACCATATGGCAAAAGCATAATTATAAATAGTCCAATGTATTTATAGATTGTATTAAATATGAATACCATTTAGCAGTAGAAAAGACTAACAAAATTTGTGGTAGGGTGTGATCTACCACAAATTTTGTTAGTCTTGAAGGTGCTACTGGACTCTTACCCTTTTCTACTGCTGCAGACAGATTAACTCGGCTGCCCATCTTGATCTACAATTAAGCAGTATCCAGTTTCAAAACAGTAGCCTAGTACCTGCCTATGATCCTCATACCCTTTGTATTCATTGGCCAAACCTCTGGAATTTGGGACTGGTTCCCGCTTCCCACTCGCCCGCCCCCGCTTCTTACTGACCAGTTGAGTCAGTGCTGCCTGCACAGTTTTCTTCTCCAGGGACAGAGCCTCGCGTTTTAAAATGGAAGCTGAACATGCAGGGAAGAAGCCCGGAATATCCTTCCCCCCTCCCCATCCGCTTTGTGGGTGTGCCTCGTCCAGGGCCTAAGTTATAGCTGTAAACCTCAGCTGTTACCTAGGGACTCTGCCAGCCTCACAAGCCTGGTCATTGACTTCAGATGCCCCAGTTTGTATACCCTCTTTCTTCACATGGCTGTGCTTCACAAGGAAGCATCACAGCTGCAGGGAGGGTGCCAATTAGGGTTGCCAACCTCCAGATGGGGTCCTAGAGATCTCCCAGAATCACAACTGATCTCCAGGCTACAGAGATTGGTTTCCCTGGAGAAAATGGCTGCTTTGGAGGATAGACTGTATGGCATTGTCTCCTTCTGAGGCCCCGTCCCTTCCCAAACCCCACCCTCTCCAGGCTGCACCCCAAATCTCCAAGAATTTCCCAGTCTGGAGCTGGCAACCCTAGGGGGCTACTGTGAGTAGTGTGTCACAGCGGCAATGCCTGCTGAGACTGAGGTGAAAAGAAACTTGGTAATTATTGCAGCTCTGACCTGGACAGCCCAGGCTGTTGTTGTTGTTGAATTTATGCCCCGCCCTATCCCAGAAATGGGCTCAGGGCAGCTTACAACATAAGAGTCATAAAACAATAAAAGTGATAAAACAGGAGCACAGTAAACAATAACAGAAAGGACCCATGCCTCAAGCCGGGTGAATAAAAAGCTCCAGTGCCCAAGTAATGTTATCTAAAGCAGCAGGGCACTGGGAAGGGGCCATGAACAGGGGAGGCCAGGAATGGTTGAGCTTCCGCCACCTCAACCGAAAGCCTGGCGGAACAGCTCCACTTTACAGGCCCCGCGGAACTATAATAGGTCCCTCGGGGCCCTGATCTCAGGTGGGAGCATGTTTCACCAGGTGGGGGCAAGGGCTGAAAAAGTCCTCGCCCTGGTGGAGGCTAGCCTGGTCCTGTCAGATTTGGAAGCTAAGCAGGGTCGGCTCTGGTTAGTGTTTGGATGGGAGACCACCAAGGAAGTCCAGGGGTGGAGATGCAGAGGCAGGCAATGACCTCTGGTCATCTCTTGCCTTGAAAACCCCCATGGATTTGCAATAAGTAGGCTGTAACTTGCCAGCAAAAAATCTCTCTCCCAGAGGTCAAAGAAAATGAGATCTCCAAAGGTTCGTAACACTGGCTGGTCTTGGGATTGGTTTTGGGGGGGTGCAATCAGTTGAGGCTTAGCACTTTTGTGTCCCAGAAGGCCCCCACATGCCTCATTCAACCCTTCTATGGCAGAAAAAGAATAAAAACCATAACATTCATTCTTTCTCAAGTACCTTAACGACAAGGTGCAGTATAGGAAGCCACGCCTCCAGAAACTAGGCCACTTGAAGAAATCGGCCTGTGCAAGTGCAGGAGTCTGAAGGTTTTGCTGAAGGTTCTTCTTCCTTTTTAAATAAGATAACAGCAGTGATTGTTGCCACAAGATTCCCCGAGGGAATCTGTCATAAAAGTCCAGAGCTTGGAGCAGAAGCTTGTTTAGCGAGACCTATTAAGGCTCGGGTTTTGCCAGACGACTTTTCTGTCTCGGTAATAGGCTGATCGCCCCCTTCAGTAATAGGCACAGCTTGAATAGCCAAGGACAAAAACCTGAGCAGAAAGGCCATTCCAGGTGCTTAAAACTGTAATAACATGGTTCTTGCACCGCGCTTAACGTCTCAGCAAAAGCACCATTGTAACCCCCAAGTTCACTCATCGGCAGACGTGCTTCAGTGTGAAATCACTTTGGGGTTCTGCCCACAAGCTTCTTCTTCTTTTGCCGTCAAGTCACAGGCGACTTATGGCAAGCCCTTAGAGTTTCCAAGGCAAGAGACGTTGAGAGGTGGTTTGCCATTGTCTGCCTCTGCATCACCACCCTAGTATACCTTGGCGATCCCCCATCCAAGTACTAACCAGGGCCAACCTTGCTTAGCTTCCACAATTTGACAAGTTGAAGCTAGCCTGGGCTATCCAGATCGTTGCACCCACAAGCTGGTCTCCCTGGAATGGATGGAAGGTGTACAAAAACTGTGATGTCGGACAGCTCCCATTCGTTTCTGTGGGGCTTCTGCAGGAAGACTCTTCCAGTGGGTTATGCCTCCTAGAGCAGAACTCTCTCTCTTTCTCTCTCGTACCCTTAATGGTGCACAAAATCTGCCTCCCAATACAATCGCCTTTGTTGGAAAATGCTTGCCGACTTCATTTTTTTCTCCCATTTGTGCATACTTTCCAAGTGTCTCATACTGCCTGGAAAACACCTCTTTTTCACATTGGTCAGTTTCAGTGGCCGGAGGACTGTGAAGCTGGCAAGATTTCTTTTCACACCTACATGAACATTTATATCTATGGGAGGTTGTGATGCATGACTGGAGCAGAGGAGTGCACGGCCTTTTCCAAAAATATAAAGGGCAAAACCCAGGAAGAGTCTGTGAAATGGCAAGGAGGTCACCAGGCAGGGCAACATTGTGCGGGTTCCTGCTTGTTTCTTGTGGCGGGGTGTGTGTGTGTGTGTTTTAAGGACTATAGGCTATGCTCTTGAGCAGAACAGCAGGGTTTTTCCAGCCTTTTAAGCTTTAAAATGGCACAGGAATGGGTTGGTTGCAGATCTAGGTGGTTTGTGTAATATCACAGGGACTGTCCAGAAGCCTGAAACACTCATCCAACTCATACTCCACACTGCTCTTATTGCCCTGCAATCTGTTGTTGTTATAACTATTTTTTCATTAATTTTTGTAACCTTCCTTAAGATCCTTTAAAAGGGCTGTTTAGAAATTGTTTTAGAAAATAAAATGAATACAGGTAGCCACATTATTCAGCACAAAATATTGTATTTTGGATCCTGGGATCCTTTTCTTTATATTCCTTGCTCGATCCATTGCTGTGCAGAGTATGTGTGTGGCCTTTTCTTTTTCAAAAAATCCTTCCCCCCCATTTTAAATGCTAGTAGTTACTCGCTGTACCACAGAGCATGCGCAAAGAGTGGAGGTCTATTTAAAAGAGATGCCAGAAGAAGGGAGGCAGTTGGTTGCTAGACTGCAATTTCCCCAGGACTGCAGAGTGCACAAATGGAATAAGCCACCCTGCTTTTACCCACTTGTTGGCTAGTGGGAGATGTGGGCACTAGATGGAGCCTTTAAATGGCAACATGGAAGGGAAGCTAGAGGTGCTGGCCCTCGTGGTGGGAATTTCCAAACTGACCAGTTGGTGGCAGTGTGCCGAAGGAAAAGCAAGAGAAAACCCCTCCAAGTCTCAGGATGACGGCTGAGCACCTAAATACTTTGGAGGATGAAATGGAATAGGGCTTGTAGGTCTGTGGAGCCATTCCATGATAATATTTGTAAGTAAAGTGACCCTTCATCGGCTTCCTTTTTCAGCCCTTCCTCTCTACGTATACACACTAGCAGCAGATCCAAAAAGAAGTACAAAAGAAGCAAAAAAAATGTGGCTTTATAGTGGCACACAATCCAGCTAATGGGGTTTCATGACCCATCTGAGGTCCTGGATTCAAGAATACTAGTCTAGGGCAATCTAGCTGCATTTGCTCCTGCTCTTGTAGTTCCTGTCCTTCCCCCTTGCCTGTGTTGTTTCCATACAGGTAAACTGTAAATTGTAATTTTTTAAGCGACTTTTTCTTGCGTCCATGCCATATTGTATACTATACCACCATAGCCCTAGAGAATTGTGCTGATGGGGAAAACTGTCAAAACCATTTTAGAAGCTTATTCTGGTGCTCCCAAAGGTGGAACACCCAGTTGTTATGACCTCTTTTTCCATTTGAAGTGTGTGGGGAATGAACAGAAGGATACATATTCTCAGATTTCCGCCTCTTCTTACCCAAAAGCAACTTTCAGCAGTACAGGATAGCTAGGCTAAGTCCAGTAACCAAGCTCGAGAAAGGCTTAGACAAATTTGATCCTGAGAACTGATCAAGTCACGTCTTCTGCCCTTTCTTTTTCCAGTTTCCAGTGTTGAAAAGAGCATCTGACCTCATGAGCATCTGTTCTAATGCAGCCAATGGTCATGCAGGGATGCTCTTTCACCCTCCCGAGATGTCATGAGTGGCATACTACAGGCCAACCACGTCGCAACAGCACCTCCCACACACAGTCTCAGGTAAGAGCCCTGGTGTTCCCGCATTATCATGCTTTACTTTGTTTGGGTGAACGCAGAATCTTGACAATAATAATTAAAATAGGCTTCTAAAACAGCAGTTCACCTGGTCACCTAGGATGAATAAGAATCACTCCCAGGTGACCAGGCAAGAAAGGCTGCGTAAAAAGGTATTATTTTATTTTCTGTCAATCTCTTTAACAATTTGTCATACCACTGGAATATAGCATCACTCAAATCAATAATTTAAAAAGTCATCTTACTACTTCAAGTCACCACGAAACAGCCTGTCAGCAAATCAACAGATCAGATTAAACAGCAGCTGAAACCAGCCTAGTAAATCCACAGGGCTAAGTGCTAGCAAAGCAGAAATGATCTTGCTGTTCTTGATCTCCTAGGAGTGCAATAGAGCTAGATGAATTTGTCTGGGGATGAATTTGTCTGGGGAACAGAATCCCATCATACTTGGACAAGAGCTGAAAAGGCCCTGCTTCTCTTGGGAGGCCCATCTTGCATCCACAAACAATGGGGATTTTCGCTGGGCCACTTTTGCAACGGAGTTCATATTGTTGTTATTTGTTATCTCATTACACTTCTCCTTCGAGGCACTTTGAGCAGGTTCCATCATCTCTGTTCCTTCCCTCAGCTGAAGGAAAGTGAGTGGCACAAGGTCATTCACGGGTGGTGGGAAGTGCCATTAAACCACAGCCAACTTTACGGCAACCCTGAAAGGGTTTTCAAGGCAAGAGGTGTTCAGAGCTGGTTTTGCTATTGCCTGCCTCTGCCTAGCGACTCCGGACTTCCTTGGCGGTCCGCCCTCCAAGTGCTCACCAGGGTTGACCCCACTTAGCCTCCGAGGTCTGATGAGATCAGGCTAGCCTGGGCCGTCCAGGGCAGGGGAGGCCATCCAGGGTGCTCTCCTAAGCAGAGTTACACTCTTCTAAGCCCATTGACTCTCTACAGGATGGCAGCATGGTTGGATTTTCTGGTGTGTTATGTAACAGAGGTGGGATTTGAGTGTCTGCCCAGTCTGAGTCTGACATTCTGACTGCTGCACCGTGTTGGCATCACAAATAATTAACATGTGCAAGCAATCAACCAAAATCTTCTTAACATATCTTCAACACTGCGCTGGAGGCCATCACCAGCCTTCCTTGCCAGGTGAATTTTCTACATTCCCAGGTGAGCCTCCAAAGGAGTGATAGGAAACCAAGGGGTTCTTCGTAACTGCCGGACTCCTTCATGCATGTGACAGAGTGGTCTCTGGCTCACCGAAGCGTCTGTCATGTTAGATCTGTTAGCCTTTAAGGTGTCCCAAATTTATCATGACAGAAGCTTCTGTGAGCCAGGTGTCCCAGCCCTGACCTGGACAGCCCAGGCTAGTCCGATCTCATCAGATCCCGGAAGCTAAGCCCTGCCTAGTATTTGGATGGGAGACCTCCAAGGAATACCAGGGTCATGACACAGAGGCAGGCAATGGCAAGCCGCCTCTGAACATCTCTTGCCTCGACAACCTTACGGGGTCGCCATAAGTCGGCTGTGTCTCGATGGCAAAAAAATAAATAAGTGTCCCAAGACACGTTGACGTTTTGACTGCCGCAGAACAACACCGCCAGCCCTCCTGTAATCACAAAGTCTAAATTCTGCATAAGTGTACAAAAGCTTTCCTCTGCTTATAATGGAACACTTTCCTTAAATCGGTCATAACTTCCTGAAGTTACCCATTTAAACATCCTGCTGTGGTCCACAGCCACAGTTCCTAAAAAGGGTTCCTCCTCCCCAAGATCACTTCAGCATCGTAAGGGTGAGGAAGACCAGAAGTCCATAAAGTAGTCTAGCACCCAGTTTCCCACATTTCTAACCACGTGCCCCAGGAAGGTCCACAAAGACCGAAGCCTCCCTCACTTTCATACCACCTCTGAAACGTAGAGGTTCTGTTAACCTTCACGGCTGATAACTACTGGTGAGTCTCTCCTGCGTGATCATGACCAATCCACTAGAGTTGTCATTTCTGGGTTGGGAAATTTGGGGGGAGATTTTTGGGGTGGAGCCTGGGGAGGGCAGGGTTTGGGGAAAGGAGGGACCTCAGCAGCGTACAATGCTGTACCGTCCATCCTCCAAAGAGCCAGTTTGGTGTAGTGGTTAAGTGTGCAGACTCTAATCTGGGAGACCTGGGTTTGATTCCCTACTCCTCCGCTTGCAGCTGCTGGATGACCTTGGGCAAGCCATAGTTCTGACAAGAGCTGTCCTTGAAAGAGCAGTTCTTGAAAGAGCTCTCTCAGCCCCACCTACCTCACAGGGTGTCTGTTGTGGGGAGGGGAAGGGAAAGGAGTTTGTAAGCCGCTCTGAGACTCCGAGTGAAGGGCAGGGTATAAATCCAATCTCCGCCTCCTCCTGCCTCCTTCTTCTCAGATATTTTCTCGAGGGCAACTGATCTCTGTATCCTGGAGATCAATGGTAATATGGGGAGACTGCCAGGCCCCACCTGGAGGCTGGCAACTGTACTAATCTACCCAGAGCCGGGGGGGGGAGTCTTGTGTGGGAAGAACTGAATGGAATTCAGAGCAGAATCCCTTTGGGGAGACACGAGCTACCGTAGATTTTTCTTTTTTTTAACAAGATGATGATTATATTCTAAAACTAAGACCCCGCTCTTTAAATGCAAGCTGCCATGCTATGTTTTGTGTTGTGTTGTTGTTTTTTTAAAATCAATTTTTAAGAGAGGCAGATGGGCATTCCAAGTGGGGCGCTGCACCCACCAGCCCCATGTTGGCTATGAGCCTGGTTGCATTAAGCATCCGTGTTCGCTGAACAGTCCCCGCTCCCCTTCTTCCAGAGTTGACGCTGCTGCCCCCTCTGCTCACTGCAGGCTGTCTTTCAGTAAGAACGCTTGCTGCTGCCAGGGGCTCTTCGTCTCCAGAGAGAGCTTTTAGAACTGCGCCATGCAGAGAGAGCTGGCATTTCAAGCACGCTCGGCAGAAGCTTGAAAAACACAGGTTCTTTCTTGGTTGATCACGGCCGTCGTGTTTCTTCACTGCACCACTTTGCATTGCGTACCCCTGGCTGTAGAGATGAGGCTTAGGCTGGGAGCGACTGGCCTCAGATCGCCCAGTGAGCGGGGATTTGAACCTGGGTCTCCCAGATCAAGTCCAGTCACTGTCTCACACTGGCACCCATTGTCTATTGTATTGTAAGCTCCTTGTGGTCAGTGACCCATTTTACTTATTTAATTCATTTGTACTCCACCTTTCTCACCAGTGGGGACCCAAAGCAGCCTATGTCCTTCTCCTCTCCTCCATTTTATCCTCTCAACAGCCCTGTGAAACAGGCGAGGCTGAGAGAGTGTGACTGGCCCAGGGTCACCCAGCACTAGTGGGGATTCAAACCTGGGTCTCCCAGAAACTAGTCCAACACTCTTAACTACTACACCACACGGACTCTCATCTATATTTTCCTTACAAAACACTGTGAGGCATCCTGTGTATACGTGTGAATAAATATACATAATAATAAGGTAGGCTTAGGTAAGCCATTCTCTTTTCTTCAGCCACCCGTCTGTAATAGGAAAACAATAACAGCCCACCTTACAAGGCTGAGGTAAGTATAATAAGGTAGGCTTAGGTAAGCCATTCTCTCTTCTTCAGTCCCCCGTCTGTAATAGGAAAACAATAACAGCCCACCTTACAAGGCTGAGGTAAGTATAATAAGGTAGGCTTAGGTAAGCCATTCTCTCTTCTTCAGTCCCCCGTCTGTAATAGGAAAACAATAACAGCCCACCTTACAAGGCTGAGGTAAGTATAATAAGGTAGGCTTAGGTAAGCCATTCTCTCTTCTTCAGTCCCCCGTCTGTAATAGGAAAACAATAACAGCCCACCTTACAAGGCTGAGGTAAGTATAATAAGGTAGGCTTAGGTAAGCCATTCTCTCTTCTTCAGTCCCCCGTCTGTAATAGGAAAACAATAACAGCCCACCTTACAAGGCTGAGGTAAGTATAATAAGGTAGGCTTAGGTAAGCCATTCTCTCTTCTTCAGTCCCCCGTTTGTAACAGGAAAACAATAGTGGCCCAACTTACAAGGCTGAAGTAGGTATTACTGAAGGCCTAATGACACGTTAGATTGTCTGATTTGCCTCAGCTCCATGTAAAGTTGCCAGCCTCCAGGTAGTGGCTGGAGATCTCCTGGAATTACAACTGACCTCCAGGTGACGGAGGTCTGCTCCTTTGGAGAAAATACAAACAAACAAACAGAATAATCTGTCGTGCTGTACAAATCACATTTGAGACTGCTGTCTTCTTATACAGTTCTACTTACAACCAAAATCAATACACATAACAAATAGTTTTGCCACCATGCATAAATGACCAACTGCACCAGTTGAATAGTAACCTAATAGTCCTTGAAAGTACAAGTCTCTCTTCAGATCGTTGCGGTCATCTTTCGTGCAGACAAGAGTTTCCAGGAGAAAGCATGCAGTAGACAGCATGAGCTCAAGACTAGATGTAGTGTGAACCAAAGCAGTAGCAACGGCACACCTGGGTTGCTTTGCCATTTCTTAGGGCTTCATTAGGCCGCTAGTGATGGAGCTCAGCCCAGCTCTGGCAAAATTCAAAATGACACGAAATCTACCAGTATGTTCCAAGTAGCTAGGAATCAGGCTGCTTTAGAAGGTGGACTCTGTGGCATTATACCACACTGAAGCCTCCTCAAGCCCTGCCCTCCTCAGGCTTCACCCCCAAAATCTTCAGGTATTTCCCAAACCAGAGTTGGCAACCCTAGGTCCATGGGGTATATGGAGAGGGCCCTTAAGCTTCCCCCTAGGACTGTGTTCCCAACCTGAAATGGCCCCAGGGAGCCACTGTTTGCCCAGATGTGGAAACGTATATGTGGCTGTCTATATACACATGTAGCCCATCAGTATTTGTAAGTGTCCCCAGAAGGGCAAATAGCAGCTCCTGAGATCTGTTTCAGTTTGAGGAAATGGTGCAGGGAGGAATTTTTAAGCCTCTTCTCCCCACACACCAGGGACCCCTGCTGCAAACTGGGCCCCGAGCCCCCAACATGCCTGTGAAGTAAGTTCAGAGCAGAGTACTTCCAGCGCATGTCTGTGTGACAGAAGCAGGACAGATATGTGGGAGACACAATAGCTTTACTTATAACATTTATAAACCCATCTTTTCCCTCATGACTTGAGATCTGAAGTGGGTACGAACAGGGCTGGCCCCAGCTGTCTGGGCACCCTAGGCAGGACAGCCTGGGGCGCCCACCCCACCGGGGATGCCAACCTCCTGGTGGGGCCGGAGATGGCCCAGCGCCATTTTCCTGGGCGCCTGTAGCTGCGAGGCACCCAGGAAAGCCAGGAAGAGGCAGAGTTAGAACCCTCACCCCTTCCCTCCCAGTGCCGGCTTTTCTGGGCACCTCGCAGCTGCAAGGCACCCAGGAGAGCTGGGGAATGGGTGGGGTTAGAACCCTCACCCTTCCCTCTCAGAGCCAGCGATGGCTTTTCTGGGCATCTCACAACCGCGAGGCGCCCAGGAAAGCCAGGGCTGCCGGCACTGGGCAGGAAGGGGGCTTTTCACCGGGGGGGGGGGGCATTTTGGTGCCCCTGCAGGGCCAGTGCCCTAGGCAAGCGCCTAGCTCGCCTAGTGGGTGAGCCGGCCCTGGGTACGAACAATGACTACAACACAATAATTCATTAAAATGTAAAATACATCTAAGGCAATAAATGTGAAATACTTTTAACGACATCAAAATAGCCAATATAAAATCGCTGCCCCCCAGCTGTCTCTAGAATAATTCCATTTTACAGCTGCCCCAGAAAGCCAGGAGAGTAGAAGGCCCTTTGACCACTTCCAAGAGGCTGTTCCACAAGTAGGGAACAGCCTTTGGAAAAGCCCAAGCCCTGAGTGTCGTTGCTGAGGGTGCCCTACACGAAGGAGGCACAGGCAGAAGTGAAGTTGCCAAAAGTTGCCAAAGAAGAACATGCAGGGAGAGGCAGTCCTTCACATACAAGGGCCTGAAGTCATTGAACGGCGAGCACCAGCACCTTAAATTGGTAGCCATTGAAGGGACCTCAGGATAGGAGTAATGGAGTCTTGATGGCAAGCCACTGATAACAAATGGGCTACCACATTCTATAGGGTTGCCAGCCTCCAGGTGGTGACTGAAGATCTCCTGGGATTACAACTAATCACCAGGTGACCCAGATCAGTTCGCCTGGAGGAAATGGCCGCTTTGGAAGGTGGAGCAGTTGTAAAGCCAGGACATCTCCAGCCATCACCTGGAATTTGGCAACCCTAAGCATACCCAAATAATTTCAGTGTGAGCTTCTGCGGGCCAGCGCCCACTTCATTCGCTGCGTGAAATGGAATACTGGCTTCATTTTTTGATAGTGTCTTTGTCTACCCCTCCTAACTTCTGTTTGCGTAACCCCCTCCCACACATGTGTGTGTGAGTCCCTCCAGTCACCAAAGGTGTTAGGTAGCTAAGCAGGTGCCGAACAAGATCTTTGCCTACCTGAACCCTTGGTGAGCAGATGCCAGTCAAAGTAGACTCTGGTTAGCCATGGATAGGTCACCTCCAGGTTTGATTAGTGGAACTTGTAGGGTGTGGTGTAGTGGTTAAGAGCGACAGACTTTAATCTGGAGAACTGGGTTTGATTCTACCCTCCTCCACTTGAAACCAAGCTGCCTGACCTTGGGTCAGTCATAGCTCTCCCAGCCAGTGTTCCCTCTATGCTGAGTTAGTGTGAGCTAGCTCTCAGTTTTTTAGCCTCTGGCTCACACTTTTTTTGTCTTAGCTCAGGAAGGATGGCTCCAGAGCAAACTGATTTATGCAGTAGCCAAATCGCTCACTCAGAACTTCAATGCCAGTAGCTCAGAAAGTAGAATTTTTGTTCACACTGCACATCTCTCCAGTTCACAGAAAATTCCACTGGCTGCCAGTATGTTTCCAGACCCCAAACCAAAGGCTCTTTGTTACCTTGAAAGCCCTAAATGGTCTGGGAGGACCAGGGTACCTAAACAGCCATTAGCTCCCATTCAAGTCTGTCCAACAATTACAATCTGCATTGAGGTTGCCAATTCTAGGTTGGAGGAAAATACTGACAATTTGGGGGTGGGGCCTGAAAAGGGCAGGGTTTGGGGAGGGGAGTGACCTCAGCAGAGTATAATAGCATAGAGTCCACCCTCTAAAGCAGCCATTTTAGCGGAGCACCAGAGAGGGTAAGCATGGGGTGACAATCCCGGTGGAAACCATGACTGCCCTGTGTGTCCCTGTGTTAAGAGGGGAGATGGATATGCTAGTCGGCAAGAAGCTTTTTCATTGTGGCCCCTTGTTTATGGAATGCCTTCTCCATAACCTTCTACCCAGTACCAAATCAGGGGTCTGTCCAGTTGTCTGGGCTTGCTCGGATGATTAGTTGTGTTAGAGTTGCCAGCTCCAGGTTGGGAAATACCAGAAGATGTGGGGGATGGAGCTGGAGGAGGGCGGGGTTTGGGGAGGGGAGGGTCTTCAGTGGGGTACAATGCAATAAAGTCCACCGTCCAAAGCAGTCGTTTTCTCCAGGTCAACTGACCTCTATCACCTGGAGATCAGTAGTAATTAGGGATAAGCATGAACTGGCTCAAGAAATTTTAGCCGGTTCGTGGTTCATGAAGTGAAGTTCGTGGCAGGTCAACTGGCACAAACTTTTCACGAACTTTCAAGCTGTTTGCAGTGGTCCCTAGTGGTTTGTGAAAGGATACATTTTCAGACAGTCTCTGCTCAATCAAAATGTTTACCAAATTTCAAATCAATCCCGGGGGGGGACTTGGAGGGACTTGGAGGGCATGTAGAGGAGCATCCGGGGGAGGTCCCCTGCGACTTTAATGTCTCTAGCTTGCCCAGGATCCACTCTATACACCTCTGAACGTCCTGAACCTTTGCCTATGATTTCCTCAGAAAGCACTTTCCTGGGGGCACCTTCTTTGGGGGGGCATAACTTAGACCCTGTAAATCCAATCCTCACCAAACTTGGGGGGCAGGTAAATGAGAGTCAGCTGTTGGTTGGTGTCTCTAGCATGCCGGGGTGTGTGTGTTCTGCTGCATCATGAACCTTACCAATTGAACCGGTTCATTTGGGTGCTAAAAGTTGGAGATGGTTCGTGGTTTGCAAACGGGGCATGCAACAAACCAAACCACATTTTCCTGGTTGGTGCCCATCCCTAGTAGAAATCCCAGGAGGTCTCCAGCCGCCACCTGGAGCTTGACAGGCCTAAGCTGGATATGCTTCATTTTGTGGAGCTTGGTGCATTTGATTTGTTTTGCTACTGCAGCTTAATTTGTTTTATCTGTTCCTTGCAGCTGTTAATTAATTAAGTGTACAGGTTTCTCTCCTGCTTCTCCACCCCCTTATATTTCTAGTTGTATAGAGTTTGATTATTGGGTATCTGTTTTGAGGATGGAATTTGCCTCAGCGTTTGTAAAGTGATATTCTATGAATTCATTAAACAAATAACTGTGCAGTTCTAAACAGACTGACAGCCTTCTTTCTTAAGTTTATTTAATCAAAGCAAAGCCGGTAGAATAGTCTGAGCAGTTATCGTACTTTTTTTTTTAAAAAAAGAAAGAACGCAAGAACAATATATATGCCCAGGAAGCATTAGCAGCTTTATTTGCAGTATAAAGGATTTGCAGCATTACATTTTGACAAGTTAATGTGATTAATCCATCTTTGTAAAAACAATTTCGGAGGACTGATCTGTCACTGAAGTAGTATCTACCGTAATCAGCCAATCACACATCACTGTTGTTATCAGTTGGTAGCATACGGCCACCATAAATACACAACTAGATACAAATAATGTTTTATAGATACGTTATTCAAATACATATGGCAAAAATTATTAAAAAAATAAGGTTGGATATCATCCTTATGCCTGTTGTTCCAGAACATTATACGTTGTATGAAAAAATTGTCTACAAATAAAAGATTATTATATAAAGACTATTTATAGTATGTTAGTTTTTTTCAAGTAAGGTGCCTTCCTTACTCTATAAAGCCACTCAGAAATTGTAGGCTGGGGTCATTCCCTAGAAAAAGAGGTGCAGGAGCTCATTTGCATACCTCATTTGCATATGCCACACCCTCTGACAAAGGGCAGGTGTGTTTAAAATGGGTTATGCAAATGAGTTTAAGTCCTTCCCCCCCAGTCTCTCCGCCAAAGCAGAGAGGCTAAGGGGGAAAGGCAGGCATGTCTGCCTCCCTGCCCTCCCCGTCTCCAGCCCACCCGCTGCGGCGGGTGGGCTGGAGACAGGGAGGGCAGGGGGCAGTCATGCCTGGGTTCCCTGCCGGGTCTTCTCCAGGTGCCCTGCGGCTGAAACTGGGCTAGCCTGGGTCCTCCAGGCCAGAGTGACCTATGATCATACCCCTAAGAGATATTTCCACTCCAAATACTTTTTCCCACCTTATCAAATATTTATCAAATAGGAACTCAACTCAAGATTATCTCATACATACCAGAGACATTCCTTGGTAAAAGTCTATGTGCAATTTCCCCCAGATTGTTTTATTATGGCAACGCGTATCCTTTTTAAATTGAGTCATCACCACATGCCTGATCTGAATAAATTGGAACTATTTCAACCGCCTCCCCCAATTTAGTCATTAGTAATCTGTTAGTCAGACAACAAACCATCTATATTGAACAAGCTCTCACATTCAGGAGGGTAGCCGTGCAGGTTTCGGTTTCGGTGTCGCGAATGGCGGCCGCTTCTCGGGACGCTCCCGGAGGCGGTTGGCCACGCGCAGTTAGGGGGGTCTTCGCATGAGCGAAAGACCCTAGTGAGCCTTAGGTAAAGGCTCCGAACCGGCGCAGGCGCTTGGGGAGTAGCCTCTTTGCCGGCAGACAGCCGGGAAGTTGAGGCTTTCTCCCCGCCCCAATCGGCCCCGCTGCGGCGTGCCCGTAATGGGACTTAGCGGCACCACCGAATTCCAGGAGTGAAAACAGCGTTATGGCTTAAATTAAAAAGAAGAAGTTGCATCGAATCGTGAGTTGGAGATCTATTTTGAAGCGTAAATCGGAGCCCCCCTGCATGCGTATAAGCGTTGGGAGGAGGGAGGAGTTCCCACCCCCTTTGAGAAGCAAGATCCACAAAGGGAGCGCGAAGGGGGCTGAGAGAAGAAAAAGTGTTGGTGAAAGTACCGTTGGGGTTGCATGGAAGATTTTGATCATCTTAGCTTCCTGGGGGATGCGGCACGAACTTTTTAAAAGTAAACAAAAAAACAAAATGTCGATACTGGAAAAAGTCCTGCAGATACCGGAAGAGAAGAGAGGAGGGACTTCCGGTCCAGATAGCCCACCCCCAGAGCTTGCTGTCAATCAACAGGCAGAAAAGGAGATGCTGTGCCCCCTGCTGGAACAAGTGCGCAAAATCAACGAAACTTTGTCTAAAATGGATAGTGTTCTCATCAGTCGACAGAACCAGATTTTGGAAACAACTAGAAAGATGATTGAGATTGAACAGAAATCGAATTTGATTCTAGGTTTCCAGGGCGTTAAAGAAGAAGAGAAAGAAGATCTCGGATTTACCTTGACAAATGTCTTGGCACCCCTAACTGGCAGTGAAGCGATAAAATTAAAAGAAGAGGTGGATGAGGCTCCCAAAGCCTTTTCCGCTTTTATAAAAGAGAATACTCTGCCAGTAGAAGGGGATGTTGAGCATAACAAGCGACAAACTGGAGATCTAATTTCATCTGAAGAGTTTGTGGAGCCCAGGAAGCCTGAAAGCCAGAAGTTTAAGGAAAAGAGAAAAGAAAGAAGAAGGATTTCATCTTTAAAATGCAGAAACTTCTGAAGAGACACGCCAGCAGAGAGGAAGATGCAGTATTCCAAACTGGGGACAAGCGAAGAAGACAGCAGCCCAGGGGAAAGTGGTGATGGAAAGGAAGACTTCAAAGTTAAAATGGACTCAATCCATAACTGGAAGAGATTTAAAAAGAAGAGATTTTGAGGACTGTTCGTGTAACATCTGGAAGGAGCTGTTTAATTACTAACCCCAATGGACTTTACTAACTGCATTAACAGAGTGATTTTGGACTTCGTAATAGTTAAAAAGAAGATCTTCTAACCACGATAGATGCCAAAACTGGTATTGGTTTTTTAACCTAAACTAACCCTCACTAACAGGAAAAATTTCACTCCATCTTTTTCTTTCTCCACCTGTCTACCCTTCCTGTTTCTTATAAAAAGAATAAAATTCTCTCTTCTATAAGAGAGTTTTACAAAAAAAAAAAAAAAAAAAAAGGAGGGTAGCCGTGCTGGTCGGAAGAAACAGAACCAGGTTCGAGGCCAGTGACTCTCCAGCTTTCAGATGTAGCTCTGACATTTCCTCATTATAAAATGTTGACGTTAATGGGGAGAAACGTAGACTTAATAAAGAATGCAGCCTTTCCCTGATTAATCAACAAGCATTAAAACTACCCGTCCACTGCGTGTGTAAACCAGAGAGAGGGGTCCATTGCAGAGCACTGGGGCTCAACTAAATGTCTATTCATAGAATCACAGAGTTGGAAGGGACTATACAGACCATCTAGTCCAACCCCCTGATCAATGCAGGATCATCCTAGAGCCTCCCTGACAAGTGTTTGTCCAGCCGCTGCTTAAAGACTGCCAGTGCGGGGGAGCTCACCACCTCCTTAGGCAGCTGATTCCACTGTTGCACAATTCGTACTGTAAAAAAGTTTTTCCTGTGATCCAGCTGGTACCTTTCCGCCCTTAATTTAAACCCATTACTGCGAGTCCTATCCTCTGCTGCCAACAGGAACAGATCGCTGTCCTCCTCTAAGTGACAGCCCTTCAGATACTTCAAGAGAGCAATCATGTGACCATCTGTTTATGTGGAGGGACTCTCTTTTTAACAGAAAACTGTGCCCAGGCGAGAGACGCAAAACCTTTCTCTACCTTACCATGCTCTGTTGGTTAAAGCATTCTTTTTATTTTTACTTGGTTAAGTGCACGGACTCTAATTTGGGAGAACCGGGTTTGATTCCCCACTCCTCCACTTGCACCTGCTGGATGACCTTGGGCAAGCCATAGTTCTGGCACAGCTGTTATTGAAAAGGAGCAGTTTCTGTCAGAGCTCTCTCAGCCCCGCCTACCGCACTGGGTGTCTGTTGTGGGGAGGGGAAGGGAAAAGGAGTTTGTAAGCTGCTCTGAGACACCTTTGGGTAGTGAAGGGCAGGGTATAATCCAATCTCTTCTTCTTCTTCTAAAAGCAGTTGAGTGAAAGGCTCCAGTTTTGACCAGAGCAGTAGCTAGGGTTGCCAGGTCTAAGTTAGAAAATACCTGGAGACTTTGGGGGTGGATCCAGGAGAGGGCAGGGTTTGGGGAGGGGAGGGGCCTCCGCATGGTACAATGCCATAGAGTCCACCCTTCAAAGCAGCCATTTTCTCCAGGGGAACTGATCTCTGTCAGCTTGAGATCATTTGGAAAAACGGGAGATCTCCAGGCCCCACCTGGAGGCTGGCAACCCTAGCTGTAGCTTTGGGGCTGTGTTTAGCCCCCCCACCCCATGTGCTTTCTCTGAGATAAATCACCTTGCTGTGTTGCTTTTAAACCCTTGGTGGGGGGGGGAATGCAGTCGCTTGCATTTCAGCCCCTGCAGAGCCAACAGCCACTGACTATGGGGACCTTTCAATGGAAAGAGGTGAAGCACCCGTAGGACTGACACTCTCCTGAAAATCAGATTTAAATGTAATTCTCTGTTCTGGGGACCAGAAAAATACCCTACACAGCCAAGGTGCTGTAAAGTATGCCTCCATGCTAGAAAGGAGATGGATGGGATCTAGTAACTGGATTCTCACAATTTAGGGTACATCAATCTCCAGTTCTGACATATTTATTACCTATGTTGTTTCCCCCCCCACAGCTGAACCCAAACAGATGATAACCAGAAACCAAGCTGGTCATTCTTTTTATCTGTTTAAAAACATCTTCACTATTTTGCATGCAAAAAGTTAACAAGCCACCCTCTCTATATACAACTGTGGATCTGTAATTCCGTTTCATCGTCCGACGGAGTGTGCGTGTGCACGAAAGCTCACACCTCAAATAAAACTTTGTTGGTCTTAAGGGTGTTCTATTCGTTCAGACCAACACGGCTGCCCACCTTGGCAGATCTCTCCACTGTTACTCTGAAGTTAAAAAAGAAGCAGCAGGGAGATCCAATAACAAACCTCGTCTCCTTTTCCCGGAGTACTTTATGCCTGAAGCCCGGTTGGGCGTCTTATGGGCAGCTGTCCAATGCTCGTGATGGAGGAGTGGGTGTCCCGCCTCCTCTATTGTGCACCTCATGCAACGAGTGATGCTGTCATTTCTGGGTGCCCGAGGACATGCAACTGATCACTGCTGGAAGCTGAATGCTGGGTCTGATCCAGGAAGGCATTCTTATGTGTGTGTGTTTTAATTTGCATGTGATGGGTCCTCTCGAGGCCTGACCTTCCTACACACATATCCCATGGCAGCTGGATCCGTACTTTCCCACCCTCAGCTAGGGAGTGGCACACAGAGCAGAGCATGACCATCACGACAAGTCCACTGCTGGAGGTGCAGGGCCCATGACCTTCAGCCTCCCTCTTACAGCTCCCCCTCCCGACAAAGACTCAAGCAGCTTTGGAGGGAGGTTGGAATTCCAGATGGACAAAGCTACAATTCAAGGCCTTCAGGGCTGCTGCGGCTGCCACCCCCTGCAGATTCCTGGGGGGTCAGCAAAGAGTGCAGCGAGCAGCTCCTTTCCCACCCGCTCTTCCCTGACCTCCTGCCTGCGTTTGCTGTCGTGCCGAGGGCTCCGGGCAGGGTAGCGGCCCGCACGCTCTCCCGTCGAGCAGCTGACATGCCCTTCTGGCGATCCCTGTCTCTGCCCAGGTAAGGCGAAAGGAGCGGTGGTGCACACACATGGATCTAAAAATAAAAGCAGTTCACATGGGTCTGGTCTCTGGGTGGAGTGGGAGTCGGGGAGGGGGGGATGAATCAAACCAGCCTCACGTCCCTGCGGCAGCCTGCAGTCAGAGTTCTCGTGCTGAAGTGGAAAGATTGGTTCTCCCCTAGAAGATCTGGTGTTGGGGAAGGAGGAAGGTGCGTTTCGCAGCAGGCCAGCAAACGGCAGCGGTGTCTTGTGGTTCTTGGTGAGTTACAGGATGCTTGAAGTGTCCTCTCAGCCGCACGTGGAAGTGGGGTTTGCATCCTGCCAGGAGTGCTTTTTTTGATCGCTCCCCAACAAACCCTCGGCCCCAATGTCCCTCCAGGGCTTGGAGTGGCCACCTTTTGAACATCATTCCCAGCTGGAGGAGCAGGGCTAGCCTACTTTGTGGGTTGGGAGAATTGGCGCATGAAAGCGCCCGAGCTCTTCCATCAGAGGGAGCAGCTGTGGCGTGAATGATTTATGATGTTCTTCCTTCTCAGTTTCCTTTGCGCTGCTTGGATTTATCTGTCTTGCTTTTGAAGTCGGGCAGATCCGGGGGCTGTCAAATGGAAGTCTGCCTTCCAAGTCACGGGCGTGCAAGGCTTCTTGTCTCACCTCTTTCGTGCTGGGTAGATGGATGCGGACAGTGTCTCTGTCCCGCTCATAATGTGTTCTCTAGAGCAGGAATGAAACTTGGTGCCCATTCAGAATCTGGTGAAAATTGCCCAGCTTTGAACATGAGATTTGCAAATTTAATTGCTAGTGTGGTGTCATGTTGGACTAAGACTAGGAAGACTTGCGTTCAGATCCTCACTCATCCATGAAGCCCACTGGATGTCCTTGGGCGAGTCACTCTTCCTTGACCTCTCCTACCTCTTAGGGCTATTGAGAGGATAAAAGGCAGGAAAGAACCCCCGTGTGCCACCTTTGTGCTCCTTGGAGTAAGGAGGGAATAAAAACGTGGTAGATCGTTGAGATTCTATTTGGAGTACAATTTTTTTTTAAAAGAAACCCTGATTTTAAACTTTCTTGGGCAAATGTAGTTGTTTTGTGTCCTGTTTCCCCCTTCTGACAACCACTTTCGGAATGAGGTATAAGGGTTCAGGGATCTCCGATCCTACTTGTATCTGATGAAGAGAGGCTGTCTCTCAAAAGTTTATACCCTGGAAATCTTGTTGGTCTTTCAAGTGCTACCGGACTCAGACTTTGCTCTTATTTTCCCTTAAAATGTGTCCCTCTGATGGAATACCTAACCTAACCTTTTTGTAGGAAATTTCAAATTAGGAGATTACACATTTGACAAGTAGATCTGTGACGGGAGATGCTTTCCCCACATCATGTTGTCGCTCCAGAAATATCATCCTGGTTCTTTGCTCAAATACTACAGACTGTTGCCCTTCCTCACCCTCCCTTGGGCTGCTGCTTCCATTAAGAGCCGTGTGAAGCTTGTCTGTGCCTTTCCCCAGACCCTTGGGGTTGATAGTTGCTAATGGAAGCAGTAAACGCAATTTCCGTTTGGAAAACTAATGGCTAATTACTTAGAGTGGAAAACTGTGCTCAGAACAAATAGCGTCGCGGTGGGGTTGTTCTTTAGCAAACGCATCGGCACCGCTTCGCAACAAGTGGGAGCCACAATTTGTATGCGTTTGCGGGCGCATGGAAGAACAGAACTGCCTTGCTGGTTCAAATCAAGGTCATGTGGCCTGGCATTCTGTGACCAGCATTAACCAGCCAGATGTCTCGTGGAAGGCTCTCAGGCAGGACACGATAGAAGAAACCACTGGTTTTTGTTGCATGTCCCCTACATCTGGCTTTCAGAGGTATACTGCCTCTGTCCAAGGAGTCCCATTGATCTGTCATGAAGAGGAGGACAGACTTGCTGGATCAGATCAAAGTCCATCTAGTGCCGACTCATCTTTCTAGCAGCGGCCAGTCAGAGACCTCCTTGCAGCCTGCAAGAAGAGCATGAGCCATCCTCTGCATATCCCCTGTATTTGATATTTAGAGATACCTTGCCCCAGGAACATTTTGTGTGCGAGGTAGCAATGGGGTAGCCAGCCTGCCAGACAGTTATGTAGGGCTGCTACCCTCCAGGTGGTACTTGAGGATCTCCCAGAATCACAGGTGATCTCCAGATAACAGAGATCAGTTCCCCTGGACAAAATGGCTGCTTTGCAAGGAGGAGTCTATCTATTGCATTCTAGTCTGCTGGGGCCCCTCTCTTTCTCAAATCCCAGCCTCCCCACGCAGTACTCTCAGATCTCCAGGAATTTCCCAACCCAGAGCTGGCAATCGTAGTTACCAGGGAGTTTTTTCTTCTGACCAGTTTCCTAAACAGGAGAAAACAAAGCCAGGAAAGCACAAAAAGTAAGTATTGGTTTTGTTATCTGTACAAACAGACTTCGTTTTCTTAAGGGACCTTTTAAAGGGTGTCTGTGGTATGTATGCTTTTTAAATGTGTCTGAAAGAACGCTGTCTTTAAAAGGATTTCTAAAAAGTGACTTACTATTCAGAAGGCAGGGTGCTATGCTGTGTGGCACTATGGCTTTTTCAGTGTGTGTGTTTTTTTAAAAAAAAAATCTGTTCAGAGAAATGCGCTCTGCACAAACTCAGAGGCTCCTAACCTGAGATGCCAGAAGTTTTGGAAACCCAGTGCGGCTGTAGTGTGTGCATGCAGCTGAAATTCAGAAAAGCTGCGGTAGTTTGAAACAGGGCAATTTCCTTTCTTGTAACAAGACTGTCCCTGTATCATTCCAGTACAAACCCCCCCAAGGCCCCACCCTCACCCCGGTGCTGATTTTACATTTTGCAAAATTGGATAAATGCAGGACTAGAAGTGATGAAGTGCCTTTTGAATTTTTTTTTTTTGGAGAACAGACGACCCGCTCATTGTGTTACTTTTCTTTTAGTAAATTCACACAGCATGAAATCAGTTCAGAGCACCCCGGTGCTGCATAAAATCCGGGGATTACATTGTGGATGTGCGAAAATAGGAATGAATTTTGGATGGTGGTGAAAGAACATTCATGTGCGTGTTTGTGCATAGAAACAAAGGGGGGTGGGGAGAGCTCCGAAACCGACAACAGGGAAGAGGCCAGGTTGATAAGGCACAATTATCTGCTCAGTCATTCCCAATATGTTTCAGTTGTCTTCATCCAGAGAATTTATTCATCTGTTTGCCAGACACAGAACTGCTTCTGCTTGCCACGTACCATACACAGAAGAGAACCGAGTCTTCAAATATGGTATATTGGTAGGAGATGCCATTTTGTGTCTAGTGCTGAATAAATCCCCCTGATGGAGACAGCCAAAATGAGTTGGGAAGGATTTATTAAACTGTAATAGAACTTGACTGGCTTTGCATCTTTCCTGTCAGGCGATTTCCACATGGCCTTCCCCCCAATCAGGACAAAGGAAAGTGGTAAAAAGAACTGTGTAACTGTGCTAATGCAACATTTATGGAACGGTGGGATGTTATGAAGGCAAATTGCACAGATGGATAGCGGCCACAGTGGAAGCCTTATAAATCAGTAGAAAGGCCAGACCTGCTGGTTTTAAATGTACTGAGGAGCAGGCCAAACATTTGTGCAGGTGTGTTAGGAAGTGCATTTCCTAAATGAAAGTGTAGCCAGGCCTCGAAGGCTGAAACAAAGCCATTGCCTCCTTCTCAGAGCCTCCCAGCAGAGACATGAAATAAGGGGCCAGAAGCAAAGGGCCGTCGGGGAGATTGCCAGCCTCTAAGCGGATCAAGTAACGAATAAATATATACTGCAAGAAACTTTTGTCAATTAACGTGTTCCATTAATAACTATCATTCTGTGAAGTGCATAATGTGCTATTATAACATCCTTGTCAGGTACCTATAGGCTGAGTTCAGACTGGCAGTTTGCAGCGGGAGCCAGTCATGGCAAAAAAGCCCCGGAATAAACTTTTCTGGGTTTTCCGGGTCACACGGGGCTGACAGATGCGGGAGCAGTAAACGGCTTTTCCCTGGTAAATCGGCTGGATGCCTATGTGTGTATGGGCGCATGTGCGCATGAGTGCTCATGCGCTCATACACACATGGGCATCCAGCTGGTTTGGGAAGGATCCCATTGCGCATTGGGTGGTAGAGCGGAGCACAGCCAATCATATGTGCCTTATGCGGTAGAGCAGAGCACAGCCAATCATATGCGCCAGGAGCAAAGCGGGTTGCTCCTGGCTTTTTCGCTGAGTGTTCACACTTCCGGGAAGTGGACTGACACGGGATAAAGGCGCTCTCCGGGATTTGCTACCATTTGTATCAGGGATCTTTTTAACGCAGGAGTGAAGCGGAACAGCACGGGTTGCCTACAGGAGGGGAACGCCAGGCAGATGTGAACGCCCCCTTTAATCCGCTTGGGAAACGAGGCTGAAAAGTTGCTATAGTGGGGCAAATTGCCAGTCTGAACTCAGCCATATTCAGTTCATTCAGTTTAACAACTACCAGTCAAGCCTTGAGAATGACAGGAGCGCTCCGTCCACAAATCTTAGCTGCACAATGTGTCTTCTGTAGGGTCGGCAATAAGCATCAACAAAACTACAAAAGAAAGCTCCCCCCCCGACCCTTTTGGAAGACTTTGTGCAAGTAGAAGAGGGCTGGTAATTCAGGAAACTCCTGTTGGGGCTTGACTTTTAAAACAGTGATGCAAAATTGACTGGTAGTTGTTAAACTGAATGGACCGAATATATGTACCTGCCGAGGATGTTATAATAGCACATTATGCACTTTATAGAATGATAGTTATTAATAGAACACGTTAATTGACAAAAGTTTCTTGCAGTGTATATTTATTCGTTACTTGACTCTGCTAACACTGCACCTCAGGTTGCTACAGCCTCCAGGTGGAACCCATAGACCTCTCAGAGTTACAACTGATCGCCAGACCACAGAGATCAGTTACCCTGGGGGGAATGGCTGCTTTGGAGGGGTAGATCCTATGGCATTACAATTCACTGAGGTTCCTCTCCTTCCCAAACCCCTCCCTCCCCAGGCTCCTCCCCCAAATCTCCCGGATTTTCCCAACTCAGACAAGGTGACCCTAATCTGTGTGGCTCTTCACAAAGCTAATGAGGGGTGCAGACATCACATTAAGCACTGCCTAAATCGAAGGAGTGTGGTCAGTGTTTCCGTCTAAGCCAAGTTGGTGTGAGCTAGCTCAGTTTTTTAGCCTCTAGCTCACACATTTTTGTCTTAGCTCGGGAAGGAGGGCTCCGGAGCAGACTAATTTATGCAGCAGCCAAATCACTCGCTCACAGCTTTAGTGCCAGCAGCTCCCAAAGTAGAATTTTTGCTCACAAGACTCCACAGCTTAGAGGGAGCATTGAGTGTGGTGCTGCTTGGCTTGATTTTTTGTTACTGGCTCCGCCTCCTTTTTCATCAGGCCTGCCCGTGAGACATTGCAACACTCTCTCGTCTTAACTCCAGTAACTGCTGATTGTCTTTTAGGCTCCACCCCTTCCTTCCCAGATGGGCCATGACTCAGTGGGAGAGCATCCACTTGGCAAGCAGAAGGCCAATCCCCGGCATCTCCAGGTAAAAGGACCAGGCAGTAGGTGATATGAAGGACCTCTGCCTGAGACCCTGGAGAGTCACTGCCCGTCTGAGTAGAGAATACTGATCTTGAACGACTGGTGGTTTGATTCAGTATATGCTCATGTGTTCATATTCATATTCATATGCTCAGGGCTATTTTTGGGCAGGAACGCACAGGAACGGAGTTCCGGCTGGCTCCTGAGTTGGCCACGCCCAGCAGGAACTCATTAGCATAATAGGCCACACCCAACAGCAGAAACTCATCAGGACTGGCTACATTAGGGGTGTGTGGCCTAACATGCAAAGGAGTTCCTGCTCCAAAAAAAGCCCTGGGTTTTGACAACAAACAAGGTAAACAGAATAAGAAGCAAAAGGTGGGTGTGGCTGGATGACCACACTTCTGGTAACATGGGGGTGTGGCCTAATATTCTAATTAGCTGCACGGCCATGGGGTGTGGCCTAATATGCTAATGAGTTCCTGCTGGGCTTTCTCTACAAAAATAGCCCTGCATATGCTCATGTGTTCATGCCTGTGAATTACATTGTCTCAGAGTATGAACAGCAGGAAGCTCTAACCAAAGCCCTAGCCTCCCTAGTAGTCCCATTCTTTATCCTGGAAGATCTTCATTTCATATTCAGGTATCCTCGTAGCCAGGAAATTTTTGGCCAGAGGGCGTGGAGGGCATTGTGTCTCTCCTTCTCCCTCTTTATTCTGAGAGGGAGGAGCCAGGCAAGCTGGGCAGCAGGCAGGCAGGAGAAAGAGGCATTTTGATGCCTCTTTTGGCTGGCTGCCCGCTGCCCTGCCTGCCTCCTCAGGAGAAAGAGAGGGAGAATGGAAGAGTCGGCAAGACAACGGCGCACCAGGGGGTGGGTGAAGCGAGGCCACAGCACACCGTGTGCGTGTGGGGGGGTCCTTCCTGGGCTGAGGGGGCCCTGGGGGGCACTGCTCCAAATGCCCCACCTGTGGCTATGACCCTGTTTCCAGATTTGTAGGAAGCCAACAGTGATGAGGGAAATACACTCTATATGTTCAGAGGCCTTCCCTTTTCCAGTATTGCTTTACATCTTCTAAGACGGAGCCGACACAGAATGGGGGAGTAATACTGAGACGGAAGTACAGGGGGATTAATATTGTCACTGGAAGAACAGTTACGGGGTTGGCAAAATGTGTCTAGAAATCAGGTAGAGATAAAGTACGAAATAAAATGTAGACAAAATATAGTTTTGCTGGGTTACAATGAACAAACTCCGTTTCCAAAACATGAAGTCAATAAAATGAATAACACCTTAAGCCAAAAAAAATCAAAACCAATTGATAAAGACAGTGACATCTCAAAACAAGATTAGAGAAGCTGCACTCTGAGCTCTAGGCTGCTCATTGCATTTGGATCGCCTAGTGATCAATTTTGCATGCTGTCTCACTCTCTCTCTTTCCGCATGCTCATACACTGCATGCATCTGACGAAGCGGACTCTAATCCACGAAAGCTTCTGCCACAATAATTCTGTTTGTCATCAAGATGCCTCAAGAAGACTCCTTCTTGTTTTTGCTCCAACAGACTGGGTACAGCTGCCCTGCTGGCATTTGCAAGCTTGTGACCTTTTGATTGGGCTTAATTCAGCATATTATCTTACTGTTACTTCAAAATATTTTGGCTGCTTGTGCTATAAAGTAGATGGCTGTGATGGTCATTAATTTCCTGCTGAAGTTTAATTAATGATATTTTTTGATTTAGCATTCTGGATGTGTGTGTATAAAGTGCCACCGAGTTGCAGCCAACTTATGACGACCCCAGCAAGGGTCTTTCAAGGCAAGTGGGAAGCAGAGGTGGTTTGCCATTGCCTTCCCTTGCAGAGTCTTCCTTGGGTATCATAATGTATCATAATGCCCCTGTATAAATCATTGGTGCGACCTCATTTGGAATACTGTGTACAGTTCTGGTCACCACACCTCAAAAAGGATATTATAGCATTGGAAAAAGTGCAGAGAAGGGTAACTAGAAGTTGGAACACTTTCCCTGTGAAGAAAGGTTAAAATGCTTGGGGCTCTTTAGCTTGGAGAAACGACGGCTGAGGGGTGACATGATCGAGGTTTATAAGATTATGCATGGGATTGAGCAGGTTGAGAAAGAAGTACTTTTCTCCCTTTCTCACAATACAAGAACTCGTGGGCACTCAATGAAATTGCTGAGCTGTCGGATTAGAACAGATAAAAGGAAGTACTTCTTCACCCAAAGAGTGATTAACACATGGAATTCACTGCCACAGGAGGTGGCGGCAGCTACAAGCATGGACAGTTTCAAGAGGGAATTAGATAAACATATGGAGCAAAAGTCCATTAGTGGCTATTAGCCACAAGGTATAGATAGGAACTTTCAGTCTGGGGCAGTTGATGCACTGTATTCTTGGTGCTGGAGGGGGCAGCAGTGGGAGGGCTTCCAATGTCCTGGCCCCAATGCTGGACTTCCTGATGGCACCTGGTATTTTTGGCCACTGTGTGACAGAGTGTTGGACTGGATGGGCCATTGGCCTGATTCAACATTGGCTTCTCTTATGTTCTTATGGGGGTCTTCTGTCCAAGTACTGACCCTGCTTAGCTCCTGAGATCTGACAAGATCGGGCTATATCATGCCGCCTTCCCTCCCGGTTTAGCATTCTGCTTATGTTTAAATGTGAAACGTATATGTCGGCAGAGTTTTAGATGTTATTCAGTGTAAAATAAAGTATCTGTTTTTTTTACTTGAGAACTTAAACCCAGGTACAATACAGCACAAATTTATCTGTTTAGGAACCTAATCCCATAGTTCTGCTAAATTCTGAAATTCAGCATGTTTGCAGAGTATTGATGGGTGGGCAAAATAATAAACGGCTACTTTAGAAAGACATTTATTTGGGATTTTAAGGAAATGTATTTCAGAGTTTAGTATTTTAAAACTCCCTTGGGCTCAGGTGGTGTCATGCCACCAGACCTCCTGGGGATTGACGCATTTGGTTTAGATGCTCTCTCTGCCCAGATTCTTTGCTCTCTCAAAATAGAACAAATCTACCTGTTCTCTTTGAAATGTCAAGGGTTGTATCCAGGGCTTTTTTATCTGGGGGAATGTGCCAGAACGGAGTTCCAGAACCTCTTTGACAAAATTCTTTTTTAAAATGTTTAAAAGTTAATGAGTTTTCAGTATACAGATCGAACATTTCCCTCTTGAGAACAAAAAAGCCCTGGTTGTATCCCATTCTTCCCTTTGCTGCCTGGTGTTCTTCAGCATCAGGTTATTAAAGTTGTGTCAGACTCCTTGGCTGCAGTCACACACACACTAAATAATCCACTTTCAGTGCACTTTGGAACTGGATCTTTACTGTCGTGTGAACTGGCAAAAATCCAGTTGGAAAGTGCATTGAAAGTGGATTATTTAGCGTGTGTGACCACAGCCTCCCCCCCCCCATGGCAGTTCTCCTGTGCTTTTAATATATTCAGTGACAGGCAGAAATTATAGAGGGACTACTTTTCCTGCCATGAAGAGGCAGGGAGGGGGAAATGCACCTGCTGGATCTTAGACAGCTATGCGACTCCTAAAACAGAAATGGGTGATTGAAAGCATTGCAGTGGGGCACTGTTTGATTTCCAGGTCCCAACTGCCTGATGGTTTCTGGGATTCTTACAAAAACTGCTGGACTAGTAGACAGAAGGGCGATTCTTAAGCAAAAGTGAGTTCCCAAGATGGGGAATGAAGGTAAGTGATGCCTTAACTACAAAAAGATCCCGACCATGCAGTCTTGCTTTGTAAATTTAAAACACAATGGGTGAACCATGGGGACTCTCGTAGGAACGAAAAAGCCAACCTGAATCGAAGCTGGTCCACCCTTGTTTCACAAAAGCCTGAACAGAACATTAGCTGTGCGGGAATGGAGTTACCAGCCTGGCAAAATGCTGCCCTAGGCTTCCCTCTAGTGTTTTCTTATAATAAAGCCAGGTGTGGCACTGGTCTCACTTCTGATTCACTTAAAAGGAATCTGCTCCTTTATTTCTAGCTCTGTCCACTGGATCGAACTGCGCTTTCGGAGTACCATCCTATAATTCCTAAGGTTGCTAACCTCCAGGTGGGGCCTGGAGATCTCCTGCTTTTACATCTGATCTCCAGGCAACAGAGTTTGGCTCCCCTGGAGGAAATGGCTACTTTGGAGGGTGGACTGTATGGCATTAGACCCCACTGAAGTCCCTCCCCTCCCCAAAAACCACCCTCTCCAGGCTCCACCCTCCAGATCACCGGGTATTTCCCAACCCAGAGCTGGCGACCCTAATTTCATTCCATAGTTTTAAAAGCCTATTAAAATCGACCCCTGAGTTGGATAGCCCAGGCTAGCCTGATCTAGTCAGATCTCAGAAGCTAAGCAGGGTCTGCCCTGGTCAGTATTTGGATGGGAGACCACCAGGGGAGTCCAAGGTCAAGACATAGAGGTCGACATGGCAAACCCCCACCGCTGGATGTCTCTTGCCTTGAAAACCCCATGGGTTTGCCATAAGTCACCTGTGGCTTGAAGGCAAAATACATAATAAAATTAACCCTGGTCCGAAAGAAATGGAGCCGTCGTGTACAGAGGCGGGTGGGTGTGCTTGTCGGTAGCAGCAAAACAAAACAGTCCCAGTGGTATCCTAAAGACTGACAAAACGTATACTACCATTAGTCAGTCATGTCTTAAGCGAGGCTTCTCATTTCTGACTCACTGCAGGTGTTAATATCTTGCATTTCCCACCCTGTAGAGATTATCATTATTCGAACTATACCTCTGTAATGTTCTGTTGCCTCTGCTTATCTCACCTCATTCTGCGCTACATTTTACATTTTGACTAACAACAGTTGGAAGCATTTCGCACCCATGCTGAGTGGACTGATTAAACTTTGGAATGTATCTTGTTTTGAACCAGCCTCTCTTTGTAACACCCCCCTTCCTGTTGTGTATTTAACATCAGGCTTGATAGATTTTTACTCTTGCGTATCTGATGAAGTGAACTCTGACTCATGAAAGCTTATGCTGGAAAAAAAATTGTCTTTACAACGGCACCAGACTCCTGTTCGATTTTTTCATGTACTAAGACAATATTCCTTTAAATATCAGGTGTGTGCTGCCAATCCTGATTGCAGAACAGCAGGTAAATGTTACAGCTCTATAGTCAGGGGGGTTAAACCATTCTTGAATAATTTAGAAACAAAGGAATGTTTCAGCGAATGTATAAGGAAAATATTATTAAACTCGTATATCGGTGGCATTTGACACCATCAGACAGATTAAGGAAAATAACATCTTCCACATCAAATATATGCTGGAGGTGTAAAAGACATATGGGTTTATTAATCCACATCTGGTGGTAGTGCCCAATTCTAAACTTTTTTTGGAGTAAGGTGTTGTCCCATTAGTGAGAGAAATTCTGCCTATAGAAATGCAGAAAGATCCTAGTGTAGCTCTTTTGAACATTATGCCCAGAGGGATCTCAGGCAACAAAATGTGATTAATAGGAAATGTATTCACCACAGCCAGAAGGTTCATAGCTGTGGCATGAAGACAGGAGAAAGTACCAGATATTGAGAAATGGCTAAGGAAAGTATGGTATACTATGTTTGGTGTAGTGGTTAAAGCCAGTTTGGTGTAGTGGTTAGGAACATGGACTGTAATCTGGGAGAACCAGGTTTGATTCTGCATTCCTGCCCATGCAGCAAGCTGGGTGACCTTGGGCAAGCCACAGTTCTCTCAGAGCTGTTCTCTCAAGAGCAGTTCTCTCAGAGCTCTCTCAGCCCCACCTACCTCACAGGGTGTCTGTTGTGGGGAGAGGAAGGGTAGGAGATTGTAAACTGCTCTGAGACTCTGAATAAAGGGCGGGGTATAAATCCAATCTCTTCTTTTTAATAGGGAAAATATCTGCATATAGGAAGTTGTAGGCTGGAGACAGATATGCACAAGATAGGTTTGTACAAATCTGGTCTCCCTTCCTTATTTTTTGGAATAGAAATAAATCTAAAGGATTAGTCAAAATAAGAGATATTGTTAGATCTCACCTCATGGATATTATGTATTACATAGTCTCATGTATTGAATATTATGAAATAAATGGATTTATTAAAAAGTCTAAAACAGAAAGAAAACATTTTTAAATCAAAAATCTTGGACATTCATAAACTGAATCAAGTCTGAAATTTCAAAAGATTGAGTAAAATGTCTTTAATCAAGTGAAATGTTAATAAATAATTTAAAAACATTCTGACAAATTCTGTTGCATCTCATCCATCTTCCCTTTTAGGGGCCACACACCCACACTCACACAGAGCGGTTTAAGAAAAGAGCAGAGCACCAGAACAAATTTCCTCGTATCTTCCTTTCCTCCTAGCTACCAGGCACTGCTCCGGTCCCGTGAATGACATCGTGTGTCGCTTTCTTTATTTCTGCCTAGGTTAAAACAGCCCCAGATGGCTCCGTACCGGCCTGCGTGAGCCAGCAGCCTCCAAACGGCGCCGTTGGGCCTCAGATGCCTCTGGATATGAATCTGTGCTGGAATGAGATTAAGAAGAAGTCGCACAGCCTTCGGTAAGACAACGTGGCCAAACACCCCGTCTCTTTTGTGTGCAGAGGCCTGTCTGACGGATACAAAAACAGAGGTTGACGTTCCACACAATTAGGAGGACATGATGCTGGCATACAGTTGACACTCATGGGGGGAGGGGCAGGGAAACCAGTGTGACGTAGGGGCCAGAGTGGCCAGCTAGAGCCAGGAATCTTGGGACGGCCTCTCTCTCTCTCTCTCTCTCTCTCTCTCTCCCTCTCTCTCTCTCTCTCTCTCTCTCTCTCTCTCTCTCTCTCTCTCGGTGGTGATCAATAAATGTCACCCTGAACTCCTTGAAGGAAGGCTAGGAAAAAATGTGATAAGTACACAGAACTGTGCCTACTGGCCCCATCCTGTCATCAAAGGAGCTCCGCATCACTTGCTGAAGAGACTGTTGATGTGCAGATCTCTCTCTCTCTCTCTCTCTCTCTCTCATTCACATTAGGGTTGCCAGGTCTGGGTTGGAAAATACCTGGAGACTTTGGGGACGGAGCCAGGAGAGGGTGGGGTTTGGGGAGGGGAGAGGCCTCAGCATGGTACAATGCCATAGAGTCCACCCTTCAAAGGAGCCATTTTCTCTAGGAGAGCTGATCTCTTGACAGCTGGAGATCAGTTGTAAAAGCAGGAGATCCCC
Organism: Gekko gecko; assembly: GCA_029375565.1. Lineage (NCBI taxonomy): Eukaryota > Metazoa > Chordata > Lepidosauria > Squamata > Gekkonidae > Gekko > Gekko gecko. The sequence continues at coordinate 24,935,942 of JAPDNY010000012.1, read as the reverse complement.
AGGCCCCACCTGGAGGCTGGCAACCCTAACACACACATATCTAGCTGTCAAGTCACAGCTCACTTATGGCAACCCTGTAGGGTTTTCAAGGCAAGAGACCATTTGACCTGTCTATTTTGCTCCCCTCCCCACTTCCAAGCTGGCAGGATTAAATGGCTGGAAGCCATTTTATGGGCCGGTTTCACTCCCCCTCCCAACTTCCAAGTGGAGGGGGAGCAAAACCAGCTGGCTGGCCCGCCTCCCTCCCCCACTTCTTTAGAATTCCTTGCTCAGTGTGGTGCTGTGCTAGAATTATGCTTGTGAACATTTTATTTTTAATAAATACTTTATAACTTTAAAAAAGAGAGAGAGAGAGACCTTCAGAGACACTGAGAGGTGGTTTGCCACTGCCTTCCTCCATATCACAGGCCCGGCCCTGGACTTACTTGCTAGTCTCCCATCCACATACTAGCCAGGGCCAACCCTCCTTGGCTTCTGAGATCTGATGATGTTGGGATACCCTGGGATACCCTGCTCAGGGCTGTACCCATATAGGCACTGTGTATGCAATTTTGGGAGGGCAATTTGGTTGAGAACAGCAATGGGTACCATCTTACCTCGAACTCCCTTCCCCTTACCTTTCCTGTTTACTGTGATGCATGTTGCCTGTTTATTTGACGCCATTCTGATGAATCCAAATTATAAATAAAATATAGATATAAATAAATAATTTAAGAGTTGTATGGAAAGATGGGAGAAGTGGGATGAGGCGGTAATTTTCTCCAGTGCAGCTACCTGAGCCACTTCACCCTTGCATGTACATAAGAGAACATAAGAACATAAGAGAAGCCAATGTTGAATCAGGCCAATGGCCCATCTAGTCCAACACTCTGTCACACAGCGGCCAAAATATACCAGGTGCCATCAGGAGGTCCAGCAGTGGGGCCAGGGCACCAGAAGCCCTCCCACTGCTGCCCCCTCCAGCATCAAGAATAGAGTGCATCACCTGCCCCAGACTGAGAGTTCTCATTCTATACCCTGTGGCTAATAGCCACTGGTGGACTTCTGCTCCATATGTTTATCTAATTTCCTCTTGAAACTGTCCATGCTTGCAGCTGCCACGACCTCCTGTGGCAGTGAATTCCATATGTCAATCACTCTTTGGGTGAAGAAGTATTTCCTTTTATCTGTTCTAACCCGACTGCTCAGCAATTTCATAGAGTGCCCACGAGTTCTTGTATTGTGAGAAAGGGAGAAAAGTACTTCTTTCTCAACCTGCTCAATCCCATTCATAATCTTATAAACCTCGATCATGTCACCCCTCAGCCATCGTTTCTCCAAGCTAAAGAGCCCCAAGCATTTTAACCTTTCTTCATAGGGAAGGTGTTCCAACCCTTTTATCATTCTAGTTGCCCTTCTCTGCACTTTTCCAATGCTATAATATCCTTTTTGAGATGTGGTGACCAGAACTGTACACAGTATTCCAAATGAGGTCGCACCAATGATTTATACAGGGGCATGATGATACTGGCTGATTTGTTATCAATTCCCTTCCTAATAATCCCCAGCATAGCGTTGGCCTTCTTTATTGCAGCTACACATTGTCTAGACATTTTCAGCGAGTTATCCACTAGGACTCCAAGATCTCTCTCTTGGTCAGTCTCTGCCAGATCAGACCCCATCAACGTGTATTTATATTTAGGATTTTTGGCTCCAATGTGCATCACTTTGCACTTGGCCACATTGAACCCCATTTGCCACGTTGACGCCCACTCACCCATCCTCAACAGATCCCTTTGGAGTGCCTCACAATCCTCCCTGGTTTTCACCACCCTGAACAACTTCGTGTCATCTGCAAATTTAGCCACATCACTGCTTACTCCCAATTCCAAATCGTTAATAAACAAGTTAAAAAGCATGGGACCGAGTACTGATCCCTGTGGTACCCCACTGCTTACCACCCTCCACTGAGAGAGTTTCCCATTTATACTCACTCTCTGTTTCCTATTTATAAGCCAGTTTTTGATCCACAAGAGGACTTGTCCTTTTATCCCATGACTATTGAGCTTACTTAGGAGCCTTTGATGAGGAACTGTATCAAAAGCTTTCCGGAAGTCAAGGTAAATAATATCTATTGGGTCCCCCTTGTCCACATGTTTGTTCACTCCCTCAAAAAACACTAACAGGTTAGTGAGACAAGATCTTCCCTTACAGAACCCATGCTGAGTCTGCCTCAATAGTTTTTGTTCATCAATGTGCCTACTAATTCTTTCCTTAATAACAGTTTCCACCAACTTACCCGGTATCGATGTCAGACTGACTGGCCTGTAATTTCCTGGATCTCCCCTGGAGCCCTTTTTAAAGATGGGAGTGACATTAGCTACCTTCCAGTCATCAGGAATGGAGGCAGATTTTAAAGAAAGATTACCTCCTGTGGCAGTGAATTCCATATGTCAATCACTCTTTGGGTGAAGAAGTATTTCCTTTTATCTGTTCTAACCCGACTGCTCAGCAATTTCATAGAGTGCCCACGAGTTCTTGTATTGTGAGAAAGGGAGAAAAGTACTTCTTTCTCAACCTGCTCAATCCCATTCATAATCTTATAAACCTCGATCATGTCACCCCTCAGCCGTCGTCTCTCACAGAGTCACCCCTGAATTCAGGACAAGGGAAGCTGCGTTAGACTGAGTCAGACTGTTGCTCTATCACGCTCAGTACTAGTTTGCTCTAGCTTTGTGGGGTCTCTCATAGTTAGTCTTAGATCCCTTCGACTGCAGGCACCAGTGACTGACCTTGGAACCTTCTGCCTGCAAACGACACCACCAGGGCCATAGCCAGAATATTGTGGTTTGTGGGACAATTTTTTTTCTGGTGGGGCTACATAAACAGCCCTCTTAAAACACCCCACATGCAGTGAGCAATTCTCATGTTACTTTGAATGCATGCACAGCTGGATGCATGTCTTGGGGAAAAGTTTAAAACTGAGTTTAAAAAGCATTTCCAGGCAAAAATCTTGTGGGGCTGTCCCTTTAAGAAAAGGGGTGGAGCTATGGGCCAGAACATCACAGCTTGAAGTTAAATCTTGTGGGGCTGTCCCTTTAAGAAAGGGGGACCATAGCTATGGGCCAGAACATCACAGCTTGAAGTTAAAGGCGTAAATCTTTCCCATCACAGAATCCCTACGCTGGGAAAAGTTACATCTGTTATTAAAAATCAATGGTTAAAATAGTTAATCAAGTGGCTAACGTAATTGTTAAAGACACAGAAGTCCTGTCAGAAAAAAGTGGTAATCTTAAGTCTTCCTTCCGATTTTAAGGAAATACGTAGTTCTGATCAACTTCCCTGTCACCACCAATGTTCTTTGAAATTCACAGGGTAGACAAGAAAACCTCCTCTCTGTCAACAGCATTGCCAAAGAATGTAAGAAGAGTCCTGAAGGATTATACCCAGGGTCCAACTAATCTAGCATCTTGTTTCCTGCAGTGGCTACCCAGTAGGGTTGTCAGCTCTGGGTTAGGAAATCTCGGGGGACTTGGGGGCAGAGCCTGGAGATTTCGGGGTTTAGTGAGGGGAGGGACTTCGGCAGGGTCTAATGCCATAGAGGCCACCCTCCATAGCAGCTATTTCCTCCAGGGGAATTGATCTCTGTAGACTGGAGCTTGGTTGTAATTATGGGAGATCTCTGGGTCCCACCTGGAAGTTGGCAACTCTACAAAACTATCTGGCAGGCTGGCTACCCCACTGCTACCTTGCACACAGAACGTCCAGGTTCATGGGCACTATATATCTCTAAATATCAAGCACAGGGGATATAGAGAGGAGACTCATATGCTTCTTGCTGTCTCTGACTGGCTGCTGCTAGGAAGATGAGTCTGCATTAGATGGACTCGGATCTGATCCAGCAAGTCTGTCCTCCTCTTCATGACAGATATATGGGACTCCATGTACAGAGGCAGTATACCTCTGAAAGCCAGATGTAGCAGACATACAACAAAAAAATAGTGATTTCTATTATGTCTCTACTCCCCGAATGTTTCTGGGAAGTCCACCAGCAGGGCATGAAACATTTTCTGTTGCTGATGCCCAGCAACTGGTATTCAGAGGTCCACTGCTTCTGAAAATGGACAATCCACTCAGCTATCATGGCTATTCACTATAGACACACACCTAATCTTTCATGGATGTATCCAAGCATTGGCAACGAGGTGGTCTCACTCTCCTTTGTTACCTGGAGAATCTGTCTCATCTTGCCTTTTAACTGTCTCATCTTTCCTTTTCTTAGGGCACGTCTGGAGGCCTTCTCGGACCACAGTGGCAAGCTGCAGATCCCCTTGCAGGAGATCATCGACTGGCTCAGCCAAAAGGATGAGGAGCTCTCAGCTCAGCTTCCGCTCCGGGGGGACGTTGCCCTGGTGCAGCAGGAAAAGGAGAGACACGCGGTATGCACTGCCCCTGTGGCTCTGCTGGCCAGTCCCCTTGAGGATGTTGTCCCCAACTACTTCCTCTATGGATTTCTTGCTGTAGAATCAAGAGCCTCGCACTTAGCCTGGGATCTCCAGAATAATGAGACCTGCTGTCTCTGCATCTACGCCTATGAGGCAAAGTTGCTAGAAAGCAGTGGTGGAAGAAAAACAGTAGGGGGGGCAGCTATACAGTCCAGATATTGCAATGTTTTTATTTATTTGCTTCAATTTTACCCCACTAATCTCTGCAACAGGGACCTAAAAGGGCTTACATTGTGAGGTAGGTTAGGCTGAGAGTATGTGACTGGCCAAAGGTCGCCCAGCAGGCTTCCATGACAGAGTGGGGATCTGAACCTGGGTCTCCCATGTCTTAGCCCAACATTCTAACCTCTACACCATGCTGGCTCCCAATGCATTCACACGCTTAGTTTTAAATGCTCGTTTAGCAGAGGAGAGTTAGGTGTCTTCCACACGGGATGGGATCCTGTGGTTTCTCTAGTGCTGGTGCAGCTGTGGATAAATCCCGACAGCAAGGAGGCTCCCACATGGTAGATTTCTCTGCAGTTTCCCTGCCCCAGTTACCCAGCAGCCGCCACCCCCTCTGCTGAGCCACCAGGGCTTTTGCAGGTTTTAAAAATATTGGCGCTATAATATTATTTTACTGCTATATCATTGTAACTGTATGTATATTCAGGTTCTCTGAATTCCCACCTTTCATTACAAAAAATGTAAGCCTGCCTTCAGTTGCCAAGATATGCCCTTTTCCTCATGTTTCCACAAGAGACAGGGCTAGAGTCTTAGTTGTTGTTGTTATTGTTGTTGTTTTTAATGAAAGCTGAGAATTCAGAGAACCTGACAAACGTATTGTTACAACGGTATAGTGATATAACAATATTCTAGTGCTGATTTAAAAAAATAAATAAAATAAAAAGACCCCTGGTGGCCAGGGGAGAAAATGGCCGCCATGTGGGCCAGAAAACCGGAATTTCCCCACACATTCAGCAGCCATCCGGGATTTACTGATAAAAGTAGACAAGTTGGGAACTCTTAGAACATTAAAGAGTAGTTTTTCTCACAATGGGCTAGAAGCTTGCTTTCCTTTGTTCTCATCATACAGTCTCCTTTGCCCTGCTGAGAGGTGGAATTTATTTTGAATTTCGTGGATGTTTTTTGTCATTCGTGAATAGCCCAGTCTTATGTATTTCCCCTTCCCCATGTTCAGAGGAATGCTCTTTGGTTTATATTTTGTTTCTGGCTTGTGGGATGTTGCTTTTGATTCCAGTATTTTAACATTCCTTTTCCCCATCTCTTCTCCTCTCTCTCCAACCTCATGTCTCCTCTCATGAGTCCATTTGTTTTATGGCTTCAGGTTTTGTTTTTAATTAAAAGTGTCCCCCCTTCTTTTTGAATGAAATCTATCGCATTTTACAAAATGTTGTAAACTGCTGTTGGGACTCCTGCCAAAAACCAAGAACAAATCTAACAAATATATACACATTTACTTAGAAATGTCAACCTAGATGAGAGACTGGGAGACTCATGAATGAGTTCTCCTAGGCTGAGATCACACACACTAAATAATCCACTTTCAATCCACTTTCAGTCCACTTTTGAATTGGATTTTACCAGTTCACACAGTAAAATCCAGTTGGAAAGTGCACTGAAAGTGGATTATTTAGTGTGTGTGACCACAGCCCTAGTCTTTCCAGATGAGGATGGAAGTCTTGTAGGCACCTATTCAGATAGAATTCCTGTGTGTGACGGGGAGGTGATGGAACTCATTCCATGTGGTGGCTCTACGGGTATTTCCCAACCCAGAGCTGGCAACCCTAAATTATGCCCTAATTTCCATTTACTCTAATGGTGTTTATTTTCAAAGAAATGGGTGTCAATTGCAGCCTACTTCACCTTTCTTCCAGGGGCTTGAATCCTGCATCATCTCCCCTGTGCTGGTATCTCAGGTAGCAGGCATGCATTCAGCACATCAGGTGGTGGCATGATGTTTTTTGCAGCGCCAGCCAGCACCTCCACTTCTCTCTCTCTCTCTCTCTTTCGTAGGCATTCATGGAAGAAGTGAAGTCTCGTGGCCCATACATTTACTCTGTCCTGGAATCGGCTCAGGCCTTCCTCACTCAGCACCCATTTGAAGAAGTGGAGGAATCCAATCCCAACAATAAAGGTTTGCAATTCTGCCTTCCTGTCTCTGCTCCCCAGCGAACACCATCACACTGCAATTTACAACAGCCTCTTGCTGGATTCCTGCCCAGCCGGAGCCATGAAAGGCTGCCAGCTCGATGCAGCGGCCAAGATATATTTGCTTCTGTGTTGGCCCCCTGACTTCTCTTGTCACCTTGGAAAGATCTCATAATCCCTCTGCGCCCTGGATTTCCTGTGAGCGTATTAGAGATTATTATCCTGCCCTTCAAGGGGATATTGCTGAGTTAATTTACGGATTGTGCCTTGAAAAATGCAACTGGGCAAAACCACTGATGATGTTTATGGGTGATTTCTTTGAAGAGTCGGGTTCAAACACTGTTCTGGAGTGCTTTGAAAGTTTATTAGAGTTCACCAGTGAGAAGCGGAAGGGTAAAGCCCAGTGGCTGACTTTGCATGGAGAAGGTCCCGGGTTTAATTAAGCAAGGTCTCTGGCTGCTCTCTGCCTTCACTCTGGCTGAGGACAGACTGGCAGTTTGCTCCGGTAGCCAGTCGTGGCAAAAAAGCCCTGGAACAAAGTGTTCCAGGTTTTCCCATTCAGACAGCCTGGGCTGCTGCTGGAAGATACGGGGCGGAGGTGGGTGGGAGCGTTCAGGCTGTTGCCCCAGGGGCGCGCTGTATTCGGCGTTTCCCCATTAATTCAGCTGTGGGTGTATGTGTGCATGTGCGCATGAGCGCATTTTGCCAATTGAGGGAGGACCCCGTAGCGTTGGCACCGCATTGGGCAGTAGAGCGGAGCATGGCCAATCATACGGCTGCTGCCCAATGCGGGTTGCTCCTGGCTTATCAGCGGAGTGTTCAGACTTCCTGGAAGTGGAGAAACGTGCAACACACGCGTGCTTTTGAGATTTGCTACTGGTTACATGCAGTATCTTTTTAACGCGGTAGTGAAGCGCAACGGCACAGGTTGACTATGGGTGGGGGATGCCAGGCAGATGTGCCTATGTGACCGCCCAGTTTACTGCGGGATTGAATTGTTGCTGGCCCGGGTCCCTACCGGGGCAAAATGCCAGTCTGAACTCAGCCTCAGATAGTCCTAACCAGGGCTTTTCTTTCTGGGGGAATGTGCTGGAGCAGAGTTCTGGAACTTCTTCGACAAAATTATTTTTAAAATGTTTAAAAGTTTTCAGTATACAGATTGAAAACTTCATTTCCCTCTTGAGTGTTCTGGCACCTCTTTTTGAAGAAGAAGAAGATTTAAGAATTTCTGAGGTGACTGATGCTGGGAAGGACCAATGGCTCAGTGACAGAGCATCTGCTTTGCATGCATAAGGTCCTGGTTCAATCCCTGGCAGCTCCAGTGTAAGGATTTCAGGCTGATGGACGTGTGAGAAAGTCGAAGTGGTGGACATGTGGACTGTCAACAGATGCACACCTGTAATTCCGTGCTGGGACACTCAGTGCCCAGGCATGTGGGGGCCTGATTTGGGTCAGGACTATGATGTGTGGGGAGAAGGGTCATCAGCCTTTCTCTCACCATTTTCCTGGCCCAGAATGACTGTAGGAGCCTGTTGGGGGAACTTACGTGTAGCCCTCAATATGGGCACTTGCAGGGCTGTTTCAAGCAGGGAAAACAGCATAAGGGAAAAGCTGAAGCATATCCCTTATCCCTGCATGCTGCAATTCCAATTGAAAATGAGTTCCCAGCATGGAATTCCAGATGCACATCTCATTCAAAGTCCTCATGGCCACTAGCCCTGACCTGGATCTTGTCAGATCTTGGAAGCTAAGCAGGGTCGACTCTGGCAAGCACTTGGATGGGAGACCTCCTTGGAATACCAGCAGTTGGGAGGTGGGGGCAGGCTTTATTCAGCCACCTTTCTGAATATCCTCCAGGCCCCCAGTAGGGGTCAGTCACCAGAGGTCTCCATGACTTCCAGGTGTGCACGTACACACACACACACAAATACAACCCCCCCCAACAAAGTCCTCATGGCAGCTACATTTATTTGTTTTAGAGAATTTTTGTACACCTCTCCGGGGAACCTGCCCGAGGCAGCTTACAAAACGAAACATGATAGAAACATACACCATTATATTAAATTTATCTTGCTACATTTATACCGCTCGTTTCTCCCCAATGAGGACCCAAAGTGGCTCACACCATTCTTTTCTTCTCCGCTGTGAGGTAGGTTAGGCTGAAAGCACGTGACAGGTCCAAGGTCACCCAGTGAGCTTCCATGGCAGGGTGGAGATTTGAACTTGTGCCTCCCAGATCCTAGTCCGGTACTTTAACTACTACATTGCACTGGCTCTCAAAACATTAAAAAGTTATTAATGTAAAATTCAGATCATCAAAAAAACCCAGTCAGAACAGAAAACCCTATAAATAACTGAACAACACAAACCCACAATTTTCAGACTTAAAGCACACTATATAATGGTATTAAAAGATCCACACCCTGATTAAAAGCCTGGGTGAACAGAAATGTCTTGCCCTGGTGCCTAAAAGAGAGCAACATAGGCGCCAGGCAAGCCACAAGGGAAACGGCATGGACTTTTGTCACTTATGAATCAGTCCACAGGTAGCAGGTGGAGGGGAAGACCATCTTCTGGCTTCGAGAGATCCTCTTCTAGCTTCCAGAGATGCTCAGCAGACAGTGCTGGGCCAGATGGATGGAAGGCAAAATGGAAAGACACATTACTCCATCTCTGCAGTGCCACAGCCACAGAGGCACATTGTCAAATCACGTGGCGCAACAATGCAGTCCAAAAGGCCTGGCCAGCACATTCTGGCAACTTAGTGTGTGCACTTAGAACACACCCCTAAAGCCAAAGATTCCTTGGCAGGGAGTTAGGAGAGGTCCCTGGCTGATGAAGAGTTTTTCAGCCCTTGGCTCAAAGGCCACCGTATGGAAGTACAAAGGGCTGTGTTTTTTTCCTCCCAGACAAACTTGGCACCATCACAGATTTTCTGTATTATCGTTGCCCTTTTACAGAACTACAAGTCCCTGGCTGGAAGCAAAGAACAGTCATAGTTGGGTCTTTAGCTGTGATGCACTCCTGGCTTCACAATGTGTACAGCTAGGGTTGCCAGCACTCCTGGAGGTAAATGCCCTGCCCCTTTAACAGAGGCTTTTAATGGGATGTTATCTACCAGGTGAAGTTATTCATCTCCTTCACCTCCAGGTGAAGTTATACAACTCATCTGGGTAGAGAGCAGGGGTCACTGGGGAGTGGGGGGAGGTAGCTATGAATTTCCTGGACTGTGCAGGGTGTTGAACTAGAAGACCCTTGAGGGTCTCTTCCAGATCCATTTCTGTGCCATAAAAAATCTTCAACTGCCCATTTCCACAAGTTCCACACATTTAATAAAGGAGTGCAGGCCTGCTGGCAACCTTCTGTACAACAGCCATGCATACCAGCAAATCAGATGCTCGTTCATCTTTCAGTGTTGTCCCTTCTCTCAGGTTACCCTCCTTCTTTGTTCAAAATGACTCGTACTTTAGATCTTTTGCGTGTTATTTTTTAAAAGAAGCAGGCATTTTTAAAGAAACGTTACAGGACTCTCTTATGTTAGGCTGGAAGGCAATGTGTTGGTGGTGTCACACGTGCTAGTCACGCCACATCCTCCCGAGCCGGATTCCCCTCTCCCTTCAAAGTGCAGTGAACTTGCAGCAGAGCTGCAGAATAAATTTCCTGGGATCTGTCCCAGGACAGAAAACATAAGAAGGGCAGCTCAAACTAAGGGCTCATTGCTCATTGCGTTTACTCCTGATTTTCTTAGCAGTCAATCCACAAGCACTGGAATTGGTTTGGGCAGGGCTCTTTTGCTTGTCTGCCCTTCCTCTGCATTTGCACAGTTGTGGACTTAGTTTATTTTTATCCGTACTTGTCTTAAATAATCAGGATTTTCAAGGGAGGGTGCTGTCACTATCAGTGGCATCATCAGTGGCTTCGCACCTCCCTCTTGATATTTTTGGGCATGCTTTGGTGGCTCAAGTGGTTAAGACACCGAACTGCAGGCTGGAAGGTCGGTAGTTCAGAAGTTCGAGACCCGAGTGCTGCATGACAGAGTGAGCTCCTGTCTCTGGTTCCAGCTCCTGCCAACCTAGCAGTTCGAAAGCAAGAAATTGCTGGTAGATAAATAGGTACCGCTTCGGTGGAAAGGTAACAGTGTTCTGTGCGCCTTGGCATTTAGTCATGCTGGCCACATGACCACAGAAATGTCTTCGGACAGCGCTGGCTCTTCAGCTTGGAAACGGAGATGAGCACCGCAACCCTAGAGTCGGATTCGACTGGCTTTCAAGCAAGGGAACCTTTACCTTTACCTCTATATCAATATAATGTTATCATGGCTACATTTTTTAAAAAATGGCACTAAAATGTCAATATATTGATATACAGTTGTATCAATGGGTTAAGCAGGTTCTCTGAATTCCCAGCTTTAATTTTTTTAAAGTAAACCTCTAGCTCCTTTTCTTAGAGATACGCCTTTTTCCTCCAACAATATTTTAGTGCCCTTAAAAAAACACCTTCAGGTGGGGGGAGTCTTGTGAGCAACAATTCTACTTTGTGAGCTCCTGGCATTAAAGTTGTGAGCAAGCAATTTGGCTACTACATAAATTAGTTTGCTCTGGAGCCACATCCTTCCTGAGCTAAGACAAAAATGTGTGAGCCAGAGGCTTGTCGTGAGAAAATGTGACTGCATGTGTCTGTGAATGTGTTCAACCGTGCCACCCACACTCTCCTTTGGTCCTTGTGTTCCCTGAGTGTCACCTCCTTACCAAAGGCAAAAGTGCAAGCTTGGAAGCCACTATACACTGGCAGAGACACTCAAGCAAAGGCCTCTTCTTAAAATAAAACTTATCTTTATTAAGAAAACATCCAAAGGTTACCAGGCAAGGTGGCTAGCAAGACACTATGCCAGTAGCCAACACAGTACAATCCTATTTCCTAAATACTGATATTGAAAACACAGAAAAATAAACATGCAAGCAAAGTTTTACCCCCCCCAAAGCATGCAGAAAACGAAAGGCCTCTTGGGCTGACACCCAAAGTCTCCAGAGAGTAAAATCTCTCCTGATTCCTTCAAGAGCCAGCGAAGGTCTGTTAAAACTGCCTAGCATTTATACCGAGTGATCAAAAGGGCCCCTAATAATTAAATTACAGTTGTAAATTGAAATCTTGAAGTTGAGATTATTTGCGAGGAAATTGTTTTCTTGCATCTCACACTACAAAAGTTAACTTTTGTTTACAGGACCAGAAACAGTGTCATTGTTTTTTCCTGGTGTTCCCAGCATTGAAGATAAATCATTCTTTGATATTATCTTTGGGATGGGAGTGGGGGTGTGAATCCCTGTATGAGATGGATTGAAGTCTGTCACTGTCCAAATGGCTTTTCCTGCCAGACGTATTTTATGGCCATGGGTATTGTGGGTCTCGCACCTATAGGAATTTACATTGATTCAGATCCTTGGAATGGAATGTGTGAACCTTGTAGTGACAGAGAGGGGTGCTTTGCAAAGAATCATGGGCCACGAAACAGGCCAAGGTGGTTTGTTGTTATGCTAGCAAAGACAGAGACAGATACATGGATTTTATAAATTATTTGGTTCATTTTCAATCCCAAACCTTCTATATTTCTAAAATTTCTTACCACAAGGCTAAGAAACTGTGAGCCAGCTCACACTAACTCAGCTTAGAGGGAACACTAGTGGGGGGTGGAGGAGAGGGAGTGCGTGATAATGACGACAGTGCAATCAATGGAAACTGGACTGGAAGTGGACGGAACAAAGAAAACCAACAGCAACATTACATATGAGGAAAGGGGTAACTCACAATTGGCTTCTAGATAAAGAGAGGGGTAAAAGTGGTCTCAAAAGAAGGGGGGGAATATAGGAAAACAAACAACCAAAAAACAATAGCGCTACAGCCAATCCACATACAAAAGACCCTCCTCAGGAAACAGGAAACCTCCTCAGGAAACAATCCATACACAAAAGAACCTCCTCAGGAAAGCTCCTCCGTTAGCATGTTCATAGCCTGTGGGACTCCTACAAGATAATGACTCAGCCCTACCCCACCTTCTTGAGTAGATATAAATTACCTGCCTACCATTTTTCTTCTCACCTTGACACAAGAGAGTACTCCATCTTTCTGTGTTATACCTCTGAGGATTACAGTCACAGCTACTGGCGAAACGTCAGGTCCTACAATGCCAAGACCACGGCCACACAACCCAGAAAATCTACAGCAACTAACCAAAAAACCCCATAGTGAATACTAAAGGCACAAAAATGTGTACAAAAGTCATGAGATAATCCAATGCAGAATGGGGCCAGAACTGACAGGGGGAAAAAACATGCAGAAGAGCCCAAAGTGGGTTGGATCCACTGACCATTTCCACTGGTATCCCATTCCCACTCCAGTCCCTTCTCGTTCTGTTCTTCAGGGTTTCCCATTGCCCAGGACCAGCATTGTGTGGAGATCAGTGGGCTGCAGGTGGGGGGGTTGGGAGGCAGGGAAATTTCATTCTGCCAGTGGAAAATTTAGCCTGAATCCAGCCCAGTATGTCTTTACCATGAAGCAAGCTTGAAACCAGTTTTGTCACGGGCAGATGTGGTCAGCAAAAGAAGCCCGGAAACATGGAGTACTCAAATGCTGACAAACAGAACCCACAACCTGTGGGGGGGGAACTTACACCTGTGGTACTTGGGTAGCACCCAGAATGGAGATGGAATAAGCAATAATACACACGAGGCATTAATTCTTTGTTTTCCTCCCATTTCCCCACCCTTCCTCTTCCGCCCTCAACTTGCTATCACTGCCCCCTCCCACTCACACTCCTCTCTGCCCTCCCCAAAGCTCCTCCTCCTCCCAATGAAGCCGCACCTCCCGGCATCCGGCGTCCTCACCCTCACTGCTGCTCCCTTTGCAGATGCCTCCCCAAGACACCGCATCCAGAACGTCAGCCGTTTCGTGTGGAAACAGGCCACCGTCGCCAGCGAGCTGTGGGAGAAGCTCACCGCCCGCTGTGTCGACCAGCACCGCCACATCGAGCGGACCCTGGAGCAACTGCTGGAGATCAAGGGCACCATGGAAGAGCTCAGCATCACCCTGGACCAAGCGGAGAGCGTGCGAGAGACGTGGGAACCCATTGGTGACCTCTTCATTGACTCGTTGCCAGAACACATCCAGGCCACCAAGGTAACCTTGACTCAGGGGCTCATCCTGGACTCATCCACATGGATTGGCAGGAGGGAGACAGATGGGAGATGCCTCATTAATATGTCACTTGGCCAAATGCGTTAATATTTGAAGCTGCCTTGTGCTGATTTTAGCTATTGGTCTACTCCAATTGGCTCTCCAGGTTCTTTCCTAGCCTTCTGTCTGAGATCCTCAGATGTCAGGGACCAAACTGGGACCTTAAAATGAAACCCGAGTCCAGTGGCAGCTTTAAGGCCATGCTAAATAGTGGGTTTAACACGGCAGAGGCGAAAGTGGAGTGATTTCAGCAAGCAGCAGTTTATTGTGCCTCAACAGGAATGCTTTTCATGGGGCTACTGACCTAACTATAGACACCTAAGCCACTCCCAGCCCCCATGCAATTGGTGAGTTCAAATGACCTCCAGGCTCCAGATTGGCTGGCTGCCCTCAGGGGCCAATCCTCAGGCAGGTTCCAGAATCTTGCCTGCCTTTGTTCTGGGGCCTCAAGCTCCAACTAGGTGGCCTGCCCAGACATGCCTCCCCACTCTCCATCTAGGTGGCCTGCCAGACAAGTCCAGGCATGCCTCCTTATGTCCAGATATAACAACCAACATGTTTAATCCTGGGTATAAGGTTTCGTGTGCATGCACTCTTCTTCAGATGCATACACACAAAAGTTTATATCCAGAATTAAACTTTATTGGTCTTAAAGTTGCCGCTGGACTCAAACTTTGTTCTGTTGCATCACACCAAAACACGGCTGCCCACCTGAATCTATCTTCTGGGGACCTTAAGATAGTAATGGAGACTCAGGGAGCAGTCCTAAACAGGTCTACTTAGATGAAATTCCCATCATGAACTTCATTCCCATGAAAGTGTTCTTAGGACTGCTGCCTTCATTAGATAAGAACCACGCCTTACGTTAAGTCTTGGTTTGCACAGAACTAGAGTGAAGCAGACCTATGTTAGCAGAGATTAATTTTAGAAAACGCAGTAAGTGTAGAAACAACAGAGGAGTAATTGGGTGGTGTAACCTAGTGGTTAGAGGTATAGATGTTGCTTCTCTCTCTTAAACAAAGCCCTAACTCTAGGTGGTTAAAAATAATTGGATCATGCATTTTTATCCTATTCGTCCTTCAGCTCCTACACACATGGTCCTTTCTACATGGAGATACATTGCGCACAATCCTTGCTTGTATTTCCGTACTGAAGGAGCATAAGTCACTTATTCTATTCCTCTCTCTTGCTGCCTCCATCCTATGTCTTCTCCTTTGGGTCGGGGCCCAGTTGTTTAAAGAGGAGCTCTCCCCTATGAAAGATGGAGTGAAGCTTGTGAATGACCTGGCGCATCAGCTCGCTATCTCAGATGTTCACTTGTCCATGGAGAATTCTCGGGCCCTGGAACAGATCAACACACGCTGGAAACAGCTGCAGGTGAGGAAGGACAGTGGAGCAGCTTGAGAACAAGGGAGGAGGGACCAGTCTAGCTCCAGTGCCTTAGAGAAGTCTTGGTCAGGGTGGCTGGCTCATGAAATGCAAGGAAAGGTTATGTCCATTAACACAGGAAGGGAAGTGAAATGGGTTGGCTAATCTGAATAGCCATATGCTGGTTTCCTTAGCATCTGTAACCCTGATCCTAGAAGCAAGTTAGTAAGTTCCTTGTAGGAGAATTTCTTGTTGTCCTTAGAGTCTGGCGATACCATTGCTGGTTTTGTGCAAGGGCCACTGCATGCTCTTGCTGCTACTTGTGTTTGGAATAGTACCAGTCAGCATCACGCCAGCATGTCAGTGTGCCAGGAAGCCCCCGAATGACTATGGTCAGTAGAGAAAACCATTTTCTGGAAGCACCTTAAGATTTGTAGAGGTAGCTGAACCCAGGTGAGGCATGCGTCTTGCTGTCTTCCTCATCCAAACTTCAGGCAACTCGCTACCTTTTAAAAAGTGCCTCATGTATATCGATCCATCTCTCTGTTCTTCCAGTGTATTAAAAAGACAACTGAAATATTTTAACAGCACTTGTAAAGTGGGCAGAAACTGTCAGTGATGGCACTGGTGCTAGCCAGTTGGGGTGATCAACATCTAGTTTGTAGCACAAATCTTTGTTTGCATTGCAGTGGTGAAATTCTGCATAGGCTGAAATGCTACATGCTTCTGCTGCTTCATTTGATCTTTCCAATCCCCACTTAGGTCTCCGTCAATGACCGGCTGAAGCACCTCCAGGATGCCCATCGGGACTTTGGGCCAGGGTCTCAGCACTTCCTGTCAAGTATGTGAACCAGGTTGCCAACCTCGTTTGGGAGGGGGCAGCTGATCTATGTATATCTTCAGGCCTATGTATGCAATAGAATGAGGTGGTAGAATTCTGCGGTAGTGTGGGGCTACAGTGAGGGCACCATTTTAAAAAGCTTTTTTAAAAGCATTTTTTTACAACAGTGATGCATGAATTAGAGCGTGTCAGTTCAAGAGAATTCAAGAACCAGTTTGCTTACATTAAGAGAGGACTGGATTGATAAGTATGGATTTTGAGGAGGGGGCCAGTGCTGGAGAGGACTAAGGTTGTCTCATAAACAGTAATCCTTTGACTGTACTGAGGCAAAAGCGCCTCACAAATACATAGAGGACAGTTTTAAAGGGGCATTTACAAAGTTGTGTTTTCGGCTGTTCCACATACTCCAGAAAAGGCAAGGGGTGTCATTGTTAATACTCCTCAACACATGAAAAAAGCTCACTATATTAAAAAAACATACTGAGAGAATTTCTAACCCAGTCAACTTCTAACCCAGTTTTCTACTGAAGACAGACATTTTAATATAGAAGAACATTCAAAAATGTGTGTCCCCCAGCGCCATCTGACATGGTACTGTCCATTTTACCACCTCCTTCTCTACATCAATGGGAACACATCTTTCCTGTTCTAAACTGTCAGTTGGGTCCTGGTTGTGGCCTTTGAAACCATTTATGGGTTGGGACAAACCTTTTTCAAGGACCATCTCTGCCCACATCTCGGTATGCATCAATTATGGACTTCTAGCCATCACCTACTAGTTGTCCTCCAACTTACAGTTGCCCGGTTATCACCTGAAGAGCCCATTTCCCCCCAGTAATGGCTCTCATTGGTCCCTGGGTGGAATGGGCTCCCTGAAGAAGTGAGGAATGATGGTTGCAGATGTGGCCATTGGCAGGGTGGGACGTGTTAATGGTGTTTTATTTTTTATTTTTTTAATTAAGGTTTTTATTGAAAAAACACAATTTTGAACAATATCAATATACAACAATCTGCAATCAAGAATTTACAATTTAGATAAAGAGCAATGACATAACAGAACGTAAATAGAGCATGCACTTTGTGGATAAACATAGTTTGACTTATAATAAACATACATATTAAACAGAAAGACATCTCAATTCATTATCATCTTCTACCGAAGTTCTTCCTTTCGCTGCTCGGTGGAGCATGAGTGCTGAACCTAAACTACATCTTTGTAGGGTTTTGGTGCTCAAAGTAAAGCTGATTATAGAAGTGTAAAAAATAATTGAAAATAATAAAGATGATAGTATTAATAATTCTGATAATGATAATATCGGTAGCAGTAAGAATACAATATGTATTAATAATAATAATTTGAGTAATAATTTAGAGTAATTTTTCAGATTGGTGTCTAATGTCATCAATATTAACTTCTTTTTCAAATCCATTTAATATAATTGTTCCATACAGATGAAATAATTTTTTCATTTGATAAGGCATCTAGAATAGGGTACCATTTTGCAATGAAATTAGAATTAGTGAGATTTCTAATATTTCTGTTATGCTTATCAGAGATATTTTCCATGATGAACTGGTTCCAGAGTTTCCTAAACCACATGTGTATGTTTGGTGGGCCAGTGTCCTTCCAATATGAAGCTATAGAGATTCTCGCTGCATACAGCATTGTGTCTAATGTTTCCTTATAATGATGTTTAGCAGTCTCTAGTTAATGGTGTTTTATGATATCATGCAGGGTTCTGATTTACAATTGAAAGCCACCTTGAGCCGCAGGGTATAAATACTTTAATCGATCGATAAATATGTAGAGCTGGCATCCAAGACAAGAGCGCAAGAAACACACTGATCTTCTTATCTATAATCTTTCTCTCTCTTTCCCCCCTCACAGCCTCAGTCCAGGTCCCCTGGGAAAGAGCAATTTCTCCCAATAAAGTCCCGTACTACATCAAGTGAGTGTCCAGCTGCAACAGAAAACTTTACAGTCAATCATGCCCATTCTTATTGTTAGCAATCTTGAATTTTCTCGCCCTTTTTGTCCACCTTCAGAATCCAAAGTTTTTTTCTTCCTTTTGCACCCAGTAAGTCCCTCGCGGTGTACTATATGAGTTCAGAACCCCCAGTGGCATAGCAAGCCTTCAGTATTTCTTGAGCCCATATATGGCTTTATTTCAAGGGTCCCCAACCTTTTTGAACCTGCAGGCGTCTTCGGAATTCCAGCAGAGTGGTGGGTGCAAATTTAAAATGGCTGCCACGGGGGGGGCGGCGGCGGGGGGCTAACCACAAAGCGTTAGGAAGTGAGGTTATGCATAAATCTACTAGTAACTCTACAAAATTTCAGGTAGAAGTTCTGCTTAACTGGGTACTTTTTATAACGAACGTATTGTTTAAGAGTATTTTCCCGCCTGCACACAGTTTACCTCCAGTCACAGAATGAAGATCCTTGCGCTGTAGTGGCTGCCGCCGCCAATGTATTTTCTTTTTAAGTCTGTGCAACCATTCAGATCTCCAGCGGCCAATCAGAAGCCTTGCTGGGCAAAAGCCCCACCTGCTCCCCCCATCTTCTAAGAACACTTGGTTGGCACCAGGGAAGGTGTTGGTGGGTGTCATGATGACCACAGGGACCCTGTTGGGGATGGGGACCCCTCTTCTGTTTTTCGTAGATGGAACTGAACCTCTGTCAAGATTACCTTTATGGGAGAAGCATCTTCAGGGTGCCATGGTTTCTACCATCAAGCCTGAATGCTCATCCTGCCCCACTTTCCACCCGCTCATGGAATTCCCAGAACATCCC
Organism: Gekko gecko; assembly: GCA_029375565.1. NCBI lineage: Eukaryota > Metazoa > Chordata > Lepidosauria > Squamata > Gekkonidae > Gekko > Gekko gecko. The sequence goes on along the minus strand of JAPDNY010000012.1, from coordinate 24,917,080 downwards.
CATCCCTCCATATCACACAAGATGTGCACACAAATACATAGAATCATAGAGTTGGCAGGGACCTCCAGGGCAATGCTCCCTCTTGGAAGCAAAAATTCTACTTTGTGAGCTACTGGCATTAAAGTTGTGAGCGAGCAATTTGGCTACTGCATAAATTTAGTTTTCTCTGGAGCCATCCCTCCTGAGCTAAGACAAAAATGTGTGAGCTGGAGGCTAAAAAAACTGTGAGCCTAGCTCACACTAACTCAACTTAGAGGGAACACTGCTCCAGGGTCATCTAGTCTAGCCCCCTGCACAATGCAGAAAATTCACAAATACCTCCCCCTCCACACCCACAGTGACCCACCCATGCCCAGAAGAGGGCAAAAAAACCTCCAGGATCTCCGGCCAAACTGGCCTGGAGAAAAATGGCTTCCTGACCCCAAAGTGGTGATCAGCATTTCCGTGGGCATGTAAGAAAGGGTCACAAGAACTAAGCATTGAGGCAACCCTTCCTGCAGCCTCCCTCTCATGATCTGCCATGATCTATGCAAGTGTAAAATATCTCTCTGATTGTAAGTGTTCTATATGCGGCCATCAGTTGCTTAACTCTCCACTGTCCACCTTGGTTCCCTTTTCAGCCACCAAGCACAAACAACATGCTGGGACCATCCCAAGATGACAGAGCTGTACCAAACACTGGGTAAGAAGAACTTGTCCTTTTAGGGATCCTATTATGGCACAGCCAGTACAATAGAACAGAATCTTCTTGACGGAGAGACTGAAGCTGCTGTGCTGGATATGATGGGGTCTTTGGTGTCTGCTGTTCTTTTTTGCTTTGGAGAAAGAAGGGGAGTCTCACACACACACACTCTCTCTCATGCATATAGAGGAACATACCCACCGGCCCTACTCACACTCCCTGCTCTGTAATGTTCAGTTTGGTATAGTGGTTAGGAGCGTGGTCTCTAATCTGGGAGAACCGGGTTTGATTCCCCACTCCTCCACATGCAGCTGCTGCTGTGACCTTGGGTCAGTCACAAGTTCTTTCAGAGCTGTTCTCTCAAGGGCAGTCCTTGAAAGAGCTCTCTCAGCCCCACCTACCTCACACAGTGTCTGTTGTGGGGAGGGGAAGGGAAAGGAGATTGTAAGCCGCTCTGAGACTCCTTCAGGTAGTGAAGGGTGGGGTATAAATCCAATCTCTTTTCTTCTTCTTCTGCATGAAAGCTTGTACATAGAATAACACACACACACAGATATGATGCAGGCTTCCTACACATGGGTGATGGTTCACATTTGGCTTGGATGATGACAATGGGTAAATTTCTACAGGGGATGCAAACTCTGTGGTTCTATTTCTCTCTCACATGCTTCCCTCCCCCCAGCGGATCTGAACAACATCAAGTTCTCTGCTTATCGTACAGCCATGAAGTTGCGTCGTGTGCAGAAAGCTTTGAGACGTAAGTCCCGGGTTCCCTTCTTCTATACCTTTTGAACAGTTGCATTCCGTTCCTTGGCTGGAATATGGGCCAGTTGGCACCATCTCTAAACTGTAAGGACTGTGGACATGGTGGAGCAGCACAACCTGTGCAAAAGCAAGACACCACACCAATACCCAGGGGAAAACAAACAAAACCAAACCGCAAAAGTGAGTATCCCAAGGTGCTGTGGGAAATCAGGTTCTCTTTCAAATTCTCCTGACCGTGTAAGGCAGGTGTGTCGAACCCATTTATTATGAGGGCTGGGTCTGACATAAATGAAACCTTGTTGGGCCGGGCCATGTGTGTCATAAAATGTAATGCCAGGTAACAGAGATACAAACTTTATAAAGGACACAGACAAACACAATTAACTTTCACATTGTATTCTTACTGAGAAAGACTGGATCGTGAGGGCATGAACACAGTGAAAAGGGGGAGGGAACCCAGTTGCACCCAGGAGAGCCCTGGCATAAGGAGCCCAACAGAATATAAACACACTGTAACAAGGCACACAAAAGCTCGTACCTTGTTGGTCTTAAAGGTGCCTGGTATATTTGCCATGTGATTGAGGCAGTCCAGCAAAGCAAGCTCTCACTCGTTCCCTCCCTCCCTGCCACCCTTCAGGAAGGAGCTTCAGCCAGCGGAAGGAAAGAAAGGCTTCCCTTTGTTTCCTGAATACAATTGAGGCAGCCTGGCCAGGGAAGTGAGCTCTGGCTGGTTCCCTCCCTCCCCCTGGGAGAAGGAGGAGGAGGAGCCTCAGCCAGTGCTTTACCAGACTCTCTCAATCACACAGGAGAGGCTTGCCTATCTATCTCTCCTGTGTGATTGAGCGAGTCTGGTAAAGTAAGCTGTGATGTAGCAGCAGCAGCAGAACTGGAAAAGGAAGCAGGAAACAGCCAGGGCCTTGCAGGCCAGATTGCAGCCCTCTGAGGGCCTGATCCGGCCCCCAGGCCACATGTTTGACACCCCTGATGTAAGGCATTTTCCAGACTGCAGCCAAATTTGGGGGTTTTGTCATTGTCGTGGTGGTTCCGATTATCGTGCTATTGGTATGATCAGTTCATGCTGATACATTTGCTTTGTTCTTTCCCCGTCAGTCTTCTGTCTGTCCAGATGCACATTCAAGGATTATTTTTCCACTTTTTTGGAGGTGGGGGGTTGCACATGCATTGAAGCCTTGCAGTGCTGCAGCAGCCTCAAAGAGACACACACACCCCCAGACTCTGTTTTCTTTGACTGCAAGAAGCTCTAGATTCCCCCTTCCCCTTAGAAGCGGGTTCCCTTTCCCCCTGTGTATCCAAAGATATTCTACCTCCCCTTCCCTGGCCTGTTGGTTTTTATGAAAATGAGACGCATTGGAAGCCCTTCCATCCTGCTAGCTCCAAGTTCCGCATAAATGATGAAAATGGCTTTGAAGGTTCTTTTGGCTAGTGAACTGCCAGGATCTGTGAAATTAATACCAAGGGTTTCTGTGAGAATGAACTGAGCCTCATAGCCAGGTGTGCCTTTTAATCTGACCCTACACATCCAAACCATCTGTGCTATATGTATCCTCTGTCAGATTTACCGGATCTTGCCAAGAAAGATTAGAGAGTGTGCTTGATACTAAAATGTATTTGAAAATGGTGCCCAAGGACATCCTAGAATTTGCTGTTGGGTTTGAATGGAGGAATGGTAAGGGGGGCGCTGGTGATCGGCTGCTGGTGTCGGGCCTCCCAATGACTGTCTGTTTCAGTGCTGGAATGTTTTGGCGCAGGCATGCACATTTTTTAAAAGCTTTTGGGGCAGGTTTGGGTGGCAGTCCTTGAGGTGGAGAAAAATGTTCAGATTCTGAGGAAGAGGCTATCTTGCAAATTTATTTTGCAATGGAAACAAAAAAGGGAAAAACTAGTTTTAAAAAGAATGGTGGGGGGAATGAGGGAAACAGCCCTGGGAAGTTACTGAAGTTGTCTGGATACAAGAAAACAAACAAACCCCGGTAACAATGGCAAATAAAAATGGAATGTTAAGGCAGTCTGGAAAATGCCTTACTCTTTGTTAAGAGTATTTTCTACCATATCTTCCATAAAAGATAAGCTTTCTTCTTTTTCCTTTTCCTTTTCCTTTTCCTTCTTTCTTCTTCTTTTTTGGCACAGACAGAAAATCTTATCTGCTCATACACTTGATTTCTGCCATCCTTTGGCTTGAAAGGAGGGTGGCAGGATCCAGAAATCTGGTATATTTTGCATAGGGATGTCCATTCATACATTTTCCTCACATGTTACGTAATGCACAGGTCAGGGGCTACCTCACCATGTGTACAATATTTCTGGTTCAGAAATGGCATGAATCAGAATAAGCCCTAAATTCCTCTGGTTATTGGATGGGGGTTTATACAGGGTATTGGACGAGTGGTGGAGGGACTTTGCAGTTTCCTGGCGCCAACAAAATCCACTCTCCTAGTCTCTTGCAGGTCAGCCCAGAAGTGACTGGGGATATCTCCTGTAGTTGCTAGGCAACCACAGTGTCCTCCTTCCCAGGGCTCGTGTAAAAGCCAACTGGAGGCTTCCAGCACAAACTGTAGAACTAATTTCCAAATGCAAGATGTACCGCTTAATCTGATAGTTTCAGGTGGATAGCTGTGCTATTCTGTAGTGGCAGAATAAAATTCAAGGTCAGTAGCACCTTTGGGACCAACATTTCCCAGGGTATAAGCTTTCATTATGAAGTGAGCTTTGACTCATGGAAGCTGATTCCCTGGAAAATATTGGTCTCAAAGGTGCTACTGGAATCAGATTTTGCTCTTAATTTCACAGTACCAAAAGTGTGACTGTGTTTTGCCCTACATTGTTTTCAGAACTGTGTGTCAGAATTAAATGCCTGTCATCTTGTCCCCATTTGTCACAGGAGCTTGAAAAACCTCCTCTGTTCTTGCAGCCAATGCTCCCTGTAAGCTGTGGAGTTTTGTGAGCAAAAATTCTACTTTGTGAGCTACTGGCATTAAAGCTGTGAGCGAGCGATTTGGCTCCTGCATAAATTAGTTCGCTCTGGAGACCTCCTTCCTGAGCTAAGACAAAAATTGGTGAGCCAGAGGCTAAAAAACTGTGAGCTAGCTCACACCAACTCATCTTAGAGGGAACACTGCTTGCGACTGCTCTGTAATGGTTTGTTTTCTCTTGTCCGTCTCTTCCAACGGTTTGGGCTCTCTTTGACTCTGACCCACTTCCCAGTGGACATGGTGACCCTGCCAACTGCCTTAGAGGTCTTCAATGAACACGAGCTGCAGTCCAGCGACCACGTGATGGATGTAGTCGAGGTGATCCACTGCCTGACTGCCCTCTACGAGCGGCTGGAGGAGGAGCGGGGCATCCTAGTGAACGTCCCCCTCTGTGTGGACATGAGCCTCAACTGGCTGCTCAATGTTTTTGACAGGTAAAGTCCATAAGGCAGTGTGGTGTAGAGGTTAGAGAGTCAGACTAGGATTTCAGAGACCCAGATCTGAATCTCCACTCTGCCACTCCACTCTGGGTGACCTTGGGCCAATCACACACTCCAGGATAACCCACCTCCTAGGGTCGTTGTGAGAGTAAAATGGAGAAGAGGAGAGTAATGAAGGCCACTTTGGTTCTATTGGGGAGAAAGGCAGAAGTAAGTAAATAAATAAGAAGGGTCCTACCACTCCAGAACAAACGACCATCTGTTGCAGTCCTCTGTTTCCATGATGATATATTTTTATTTTAAATAATAATATGGAGAGGTACAGAAAGAAAGGTGTTATGAAAAAATTATATTTATCAAAGTTATTACACTTAACAAAATATATTAAACAAGGCAGTCGAGAAATACTTTTTTTGCCATCTTCTGGGCACAGAGCAGGGGTCATCGGGGGTGTGGGGGGAGATATTTGTGAATTTTCTGCATTGTGCAGAGGGTTGGATTAGATGACTCTGGACTTAAATTACCTCGACCCAAACACTGTGAAAATCCAGAGTGGCCGGCAAATGCAGAAAGGGCTGAGGTGATTTAAGTCCACGGTAAAACAGCATCCAAAACCCCCAGGACAACAGGAGGCTGAAACCGAGCTGGCCACTGAAGGGAGGTAACATAATGCAGAACTGGGGAGGGGGGGACAGAATAAAATGAAGGCTGAATTTGGTTTTCGTGCCGAATTGCTTGGAGGACATTGCGGTGAACATGGATTTAAAGGAGAGGGCGGAAAGGGCCAAAGCGCATGAAGCTCCTGGCAGGCTGCTTGCGTGGGCATTGAGCTTGGATCACTAGCTGTGTGGCCTGGTCTGGGACCTGATTAGATTCTACATGCAGCTTGTGAAGGAAACCCCTACAGAGCCTCCTTGGCTGGGCACAGATGGAGTGTTTGCAAACCAAACGTCCAATTATATTTTTTCACCTCTTGTTTTCCAGCGGACGCAGCGGGAAGATGCGGGCGCTCTCCTTCAAGACAGGCGTAGCGTGTCTGTGTGGCACGGAAGTGAAGGAAAAATTCCAGTGTGAGTCACCCAAGAGGGAAGATGGGGATTGCTCGGCTCACAAAGCAGGAGTGGGAGGCTTCTAGATTTAGCAAGGGGAAGGGACTGCAGCTGCGGTGCGGCTCACGGGGTCTACGTCACTCATCCCCTCCGGCATTTCTCAGATGGAACTAGGAACACCCTGGTATCCTGGTGACGCCCACATGCTCTTTTTCCCCCGTGTGTGAACCGGCGGAGCATTTAAAACAAATGGCAAATTCCAACACACCACTTGTCTGGGTTGAATTCCCTCCCCTGTTCTCTTTTGCTTACTCACTTTGAATTATAATGAATGCATTTCTTTCCTTCGCTGGAGGATTACAGTGCCTGTAAAATGTGTCAAAGTCACATAAGGGTTTCCTGGATTAAAAAGACTTATCTTTTCTCCACTTTTGTTGTGTCTTTACAGAGAGCAGTTGTAAGTTTTCCTACTGTGAAGCTAACTCTGCTTTCATCTTTGCTCCTCTACTGACACACATATACAGTGCTTTCTTTTTGGTTTTGGTTTTTAAAAGTTCCTGTACTTGGATATAACATTGCACTGAATTCCAACAGTTCCTCCCTTGGGACTTGGGAGGGGTCCCATAAAGATGCTGGTACTCTACCAGTGATAACTGCCACACACCAGAAAAGTCATGTGTGTGTGTGTGAATCCAGCATGGACTTTGGCCCTCTCCCCATTTTTTGGGATGCAGTTTAAAAAAAAAAAAAAATTCAGGCACATGACGAGTTTATGCAAGCAGGTGTTTACCAGACTTCCTGAAAAAAGAAAAGCCAATCCATTTTTTGGTTTGTTTTTTCATTGGCACATGTCTGGGAAGGAAGTTGGCTGTTATTGTCACAAGGCCCAACAAATCAGCACTTTTCACAATCAACTTGTTCCAGAAAGAGACAGAACCAATTGCTCCCAAGATCCATTTAATCTGGAAGTTTATACATCTGTCCACAACAATCTGAAGTTCCACAACAACGGTTAAGAATGATACTTTCACTTCTTACCCAATTTGAGTATTTTCCCCACTGATGTTTGTCTTTCTCCTCTAAGTTGAAGGCTGCCATTTGAGCATCTCTCTCTGTCTCTCTCCATCCCTCTCCTGTTCCTTTTTCATGGTTTCCTCCTGCCATTCAGACCTTTTCGGCCAAATGGCAAACGCCAATGGACTGTGTGATCAGCGGCATCTTGGTCTCTTGCTCCATGAAGCCATCCAGGTTCCGCGGCAGCTGGGGGAGGTGGCGGCCTTTGGAGGAAGCAACGTGGAGCCCAGTGTCCGCAGCTGTTTCCGTTTTGTAAGTGCCGTTGGGTGGATACTTCACCCACATTGACACTCCTGAAAGAATCCTTTGGCGAAAAGCACAGTGGATGGTGCTGTGTTGAAAATGTGAGGCAGACTGCATGGTTTCATGGGTGCCATTCATCCCTTTCAGCAGTGGCGTGAGAACTGCTTACCCATAGCTTCATCCTGTTTATCTTTCTTTGAAAGACCTATCTGCAGAAGGGCAGGGGTGTGGAAGCTTCATTCACAGTCGTCACCTGGCCAAGCTCAAGGGCAGCACTCAAGAGGGAAGGACCCGTGTGACCCAGTCCCACTCGCATGGTGCCAGACTTTGGAATGTTAAAGACAATAAATGTTCAGTGGCAGCTTAAAGTCATATAACATTCATTTCAATATGAACTTTTGTGCCCTGACCTGGATAGCCCAGGCAAGACCGATCTCGTCAGACCTTGGAAGCTAAGCAGGGCTGACCCTGGCAAGGACTTGGAAGGGTGGTCTCCAAGGAATACCAGGGTTGGGATGCAGAGGCAAGCAATATCAAACCACCTCTCTGAAAGGTCTTAGCTAGTCCCACTAGGGGTCACCAGAAGTCACCATGACTTCCAGGCATGCAAGCACACACACACTCACAAAATACTACACAAAAAGAAGAACTTTCATGAGTCAGAGGTCACTTCTTCAGATATTCTGAAACAAAATCATTTTGGGAATACTTATAAGGAAAAGGGGAAAGAAGCAGCAATTGCGGTAGAAAGAGATTTGGTGTGAATCCTGTCATAAATCTTTCAAGTGTAATTCTATGTCTAAGGAACTGAAATGGAATTAGAGTTAGTAGGAAAGGGCGAGAGTCCAGTAGCACCATAAAGACTAACACAATATGTGGGAGGGGAGGAGCTTTCGTGAGTCCCTGCTCACTTCTTCAGATACAGCTAGAATGGGAGTCCATCTGTCCTATTTATTGGAAAGTGGAGTGATATCAGATGCCGAATGACATTAGCAGGCAAATGACAATAGCAGGTGAATGACAATAGCAGGCATGATTGGATTTAGGTGAGATATGCAGAGATAGGCATTGAGAAATCAGCATTGTTAATGAGACAGGAAACCCAGGTCTTGATTCAGTCCATTAGAATTAGAGTTGTTGTACATAATGGGTGATGAGGGAGGTCACAGCTTGCAACCGTTCTTGGGGTACTCGACAGAGTTCCTTTCACAGAGAATTATACTTGAATGCTAAAGTCATTTTAATAAAATAAAACGGTCTTTAAGCCGGGAGAAGGGAAGGGAAGAGGGATACAAGAGGAACAGCCCTGCATCCCATTATCTGAGACAGTGATTAACTCCTGCCTTTTTTCTCTAGAGTAATGGAAAACCAGCCATCGAGGTTGCCCAGTTCCTGGAGTGGGCTAACCTTGAGCCACAGTCAATGGTGTGGCTGGCCGTTCTACACCGTGTGACCATCGCCGAGCAAGTGAAACATCAGACCAAGTGCTCCGTTTGCCGGCAATGCCCAATCAAAGGCTTCAGGTATGGAAGGTGCAGTGTGGAACAGAGCTGGCTCTGCCTGGAGCCACACAGTTCAAAAATGTGGATACCTCTGAATGGAAGTGGTGCAGGAGTCTCGTGCTGGTTTTTTTGCATGGCTGGCTCTGTGTGTGATCTCTAGGGGCTTTCCTACATTTTCCTCGCTAGAATGTTTTGTTTCTGGAGGGGGTCTGTTCTACATGTGTTTTTCTCCCTCTGGTGGTCAATTCAATATCAGGCTGGTGTATTTCTGGCATATTCACTTGCATATTTAAACTGCAGGGTTTTATGCCGGACATATACAGGTGTAATAACAAATTTACCACTAGAGGGAGAAGAACATGTGCAGAACAGAAGGAAGCCACCCAAAGAAACAGGAACTTATGAGCAAGGAAAATGAGAACGTGGGAAAGCCCTAACATAATAACTAAGGCTGCATCCAGGGAAGGACAGAAAAGCATCCATGGCAGCAGCAATAAGTTGGGTGGAAATGGAGCCTGCACAAACCATTCCTGCACCGCTCCGTTCTACCACTGCCTCCACCTCCCACTTCTTTCTTCCTCCCTGTCATTCTTGTGCAAAAGCGCAGTGTACCAAAGACTGAACCGTGCCCCACTATGGCCTGTGCCCCCCCCCCATTTCCTTCAGTTCCCTGTTTCTAGCTGAACCATCCAGCTTGGCAGGGAAAGAGGAAATAAACCCTTTCAGGGACTTAAAGTCTCCTCCGGAGCATCTGAAAGTGTCAATGGCAGGTTGCTAGCTCTGGGTTTGAAAATACCTGGAGATTGGGGGGGGGATGGACCTCAGTGGTGTATAATGCCTTTGAGTCTACCTTCCAAAGCAGCCAGTTTCTCCAGGAGAATGGATCTCTGTAACCTGGAGAGTAGTTGTGATTCCAGGAGATCTCCAGCCACCACCTGGAGACTGGCAACCCTAGTCAATAGAGAGGGGGTTTCAATATGGACTTCCCCCCAAAGAACCCTGAGTCACACTCAGAATGAATGTAATGTCATATAGGCATTCCTCTCAAATGCAAGGGCTTCCTAGTCTCTCTGCTGGGAAGAGTCCTATGTGGACATGGACTAAGAGATGGAGCTATGAATCAGGAATCCCCCAATCTGAATCTCACCTACATCTCAGCCTCACTTAGGTAGCTTTATGCCAGCCGTCCTGCCTCAGCCTCCCTACCTCTTGCTACAGGAGTTTAACAATACTGATGTATCTTGGAGAATCATTGTAAGGATTAAAAAGTAATATGCATGCTGCAGTGTGTAAAACTTTGAGCATCTTAAAGTACTATAGGGACCCTAAATAGTTGAAAGTGGCCCTCAGAATCCTCTACAATGACACTGCAGGATCTGGCTTTTTTGTAGAAAAAGCCCAGCAGGAACTCATTGGCATAATAGGCCACACCCAACAGCAGAAACATATTGGCATATTAGGCCCTGACAGCACAGCTCATTAGCATATTAGATCACACCCCCATTTTTACCAGAAGTGTCGTCATCCAGCCACACCCACCTTTTGCTTCTTATTCTGTTGACCTTGTTTGTTGTCAAAACCCAGGGCTTTTTTTGTAGCAGGAACTCCTTTGCATGTTGGGCCACACACCCCTAATGTAGCCAATCCTAATGAGTTTCTGCTGTTGGGTGTGGCCTATTATACTAATGAGTTCCTGCTGGGCCTGGCCTACTCGGGAGCCAGCCGGAACTCCGTTCCTGTGTCTTCCTGCCCCAAAATAGCCCTGGGAGGGACCATTCCAAATCCCCTCTTCTACATGCTGAAGTGGTACTGCCCAGCAAAGTCACTCTATCCTGCTGATGGTGTCAATCAGCCCTGATTATTATCTGTTTCTTCCAGATACCGAAGCCTAAAACAATTCAACGTGGACATCTGTCAGACCTGCTTCTTGACGGGACGAGCCAGTAAAGGCAACAAGCTGCATTATCCCATTATGGAGTACTACACCCCGGTAAGAAAAGTGATGTGTGTAGAGGTGGAGCCTGGGAAGAACTGCTTACAAACAGAGATTTGTCCAGCAGCAGCATCCTGAGATGTTTCAAGGGGAAGGCTGTAAATTCATTGCATAGGCCAAGGTATACAGCAGATTAGTAGCACCAGTAAGCCTATCCTATTTTTTTTTTTAAGTATTAGACATGAATAGAAGATTGCTCTCTTAAGGGCTGCTAATTACAAAAACTGAAGAGAGCCTCCCTATTCAGAAGCAGCATCTGAGAAGCAGATGCTGAGGATATATAACTGGGAAGGAATATGACAGAGGTCTGTTGCCTTCATTCCTTGCCTGCGGGCCTCCCGTCCGGCTGGCCACAGCAGAAAACAGGATGCTGAGAATGATGGCTCTGTGGCCTCTGCTCTGCCGGGCTCCTCCTGTGTAATCCTTGCTCCCTTCTCTGGCCAAGGTCAGACTGGCAGTTTGAAGTGTGAGGGAGTCGTGGCAAAAAAGACCCGGAACAACATGTTCCGGGTTTTCCCGGTCACACTACACCAACTGATGTGGGAGCATTCCGGGGAGGAGGCGCAATGGAGCATTCGCACTGTTGGCCCACCCCTGGTGGAGGCATGGCTGTAAGCGGCTTTTTGTAATGTAATCTGATTATATACGCTGATGCGCTCATGAGCATAAGCGCTCATGCACATAAGAGCATCCCTACCGGATCAGCTTGTTCGTGTTCACAATTCTGGGAAGCGGGATGAATGCGCTCTCCAGGGTTTGCTACCACTTTCGCCTGGTATTTTGTAAACTCGGGAGGGAAGCGTTACAAGACGGGTTGAATACAGCTGGGGAACGCCTGACAGATGTTCCTGTGTAAACCGCCCCTTTAATCCATTTGTGAAATGTTTCTGAAACGTGCCTATCTCGGGCCAAACTGCCAGTCTGAACTCGGCCTCTGTTTCTCTGCAGACCACATCTAGTGAAAACATGAGAGACTTTGCCACCACTCTGAAAAACAAGTTCCGGACAAAGCAGTATTTCAGCAAACATCCCCAGAGAGGCTACCTGCCAGTCCAATCAGTGCTGGAAGCAGACTTTATTGAAACGTGAGTGTAGATCTAGTGGTGGACACATTACGCACACAATAGTCGGTAACTTGGCAATACCTGCGCCTTAGCACCTCAAACTTTAACACCTCTGCTGTACCTGAAATGGAGGGTAACTCAGGCCATGGGGAGCCAGGAAAAGGCATGTCTTTTAAAGGTATACATTTTCCCCTTTACAATGGTAATGACATAGCAGACAGCCCAGTTCTGAGTAGCAAAACTGAATGGAAGTTGAAGAGTTAAATTCTTTTGCTTCCTTGTACAATCCCAAGGCAAATGGAGGCTGCAGAAACATGCAGTTTGCATTGTATAGATGATAGAAATGAATGCCTGATTGAGCAATTGGTCCCTCCCACTAGCTCTCCAAGCCGGTCCTCTCCTTTCCCCTTTCCACAGCCCTTTCCCATTTTTCTTCTTTTTTTGCTCACAGTAGTCGCTTGCACTGTTTCCCATGTTTCTTTTTGCACATGCACTCCTGTTTCCATAGATTGGGCTGCCATCTGCCACAACTGTGAGCCACACACAGTTCATTGGGGCACTGAGGCAGCAGGTAGCCCTCTGCACTTCTCCCTCCAGAGCAGCTGGTCTCCCCACAGCTGCAGAGAATTTAAGACCTAAATGCCTCCTGACTTACATCTCTCTTCCAGACCTGCTTCCTCTCCAATGCTGCCCCATGCCGATACCCACTCTCGGATTGAGCACTTTGCTAGCAGGTACCATCTGGCAGGTGTAAGAAAGGGGCTGGGTGGAGATGTTGGGTAGAAGTCTGGGATGTTGAACAAGGGAATATATGTTTACATTATGTTATGTGCTACTAAGGAGCTTCTTCAGCATGCATATAGTTTGTATGACTCAGACCTTTGTGTTTCTAATGATTATCAAGTGATTTTTTGGAGTATATGGAAGGCAGTGCAGAGAGAAAGAAATAGGCTGCAGCTTCTTGGGAATCCCAGAATGCTCTGTTCTACAGGTCAACCCAGAAGTGACCAGGAACATCTGTAGATGCTAGGCAACCACAGTGCTGGTTTTTTATTTTGCTTTTGCCCATCCTTGGCTGCGGTCAGACGTGCACTTTGATCCGGTGTAGCCCCACCTCTAATTGATCCAGGGTTTTTTGTAACAGAGAATTGTGATCAGACTCACGCCCGTAACACTCTTTAGTGCTTTCACCCTGTCCTTGAGTGGTCAGACGCAGCAGCCAGGGAGTGGGGCCATCAGCCTTTTTTTTTTTTTAGTTTGTCCTTTGAGCATGTACATAAGCACTGATGAGCCTGCTGGGATATGTAGTTCACTGCCATCCTCCCTCTCTAATATTTTCAATTAACCCCTTCCCTGAAGCACAAAAAAAAAGCTGAAGTACAGAAGCATCTTTCTTTGAAAGTTTTTATAAAGAAAACACAGTTTTGAGAGGCCCCTGTGGGATAGAGAGAGAGAGAGAGAGGGTGCAAACATGCAGTCATGCGCACATTGCTAACTAGTTTTTAAAAATGGTGGCTGGAAAACAAGAGACCAGTCAAACCTGCCTGACAGCTTGGGTGCAATCAGACAACAGTTTGAAACCAGCTCAGCCCAAAAGAACCAGACTTTCACAGGTATCAAAGAAACATGCAGTAAAAGGGGGATGGGACATAGAAAACTGAGTCACGACAAACAGATGTTGCTGTCCAATCATGCATTTTGAATCTGGAAGGGAATGGCAACAGATCAAACTGCTCATCTGATTGCAGCCCCTAAGAAGTTCTTTTTCTCTCCTCATTAGTTTCCCCCCGTTCATTGGTCGTGTTCTGTTTCCCACAGGCTTGCTGAAATGGAGAGCCAGAATTCCTCTTTTTACAATGACAGCCTTTCTCCGGACGACAGCTTGTAAGTTCCAGCTGCCCCTTTTGCAATTTCGGTAAAGATCTGGATGCCCAGTTGAATTGAGGGGAGGGGGATGGGAAAGCCCTAGCATGTGAACAGAGGCTCAGCTGAGCCGAAAGATTAGGCACTGACCTCGTGGCCATTTAGAGGATCCCAGGATATCCCCCTCTCCTTCTTGTGGGCTGAGAGGAGTCCGACATGTACTTCCTTACTGGCATTACTTTCCTTTAGATGGGGGAATAAGCGCAAATGGTGCATCAGCAGACTTCACCATAAGGCTTATTTCTCCCAGTGATAAAAGCCAGAGGATTTTTACAGGGCATGTTGGGCGCATGTGCTGGAGGAAGAAGTAAGCAGCTTGGAAACAAAGATGTACATAGGTTCATGTCACCTGTATTTTTTAATATGCACGCTTCAGTTGTCTATCAGGTGCAAAAGAAAGGCATTTTCTCCCTGTCTCATAGAATGTGAGGTAGGAAAGGCAACTGTTAACCTGCTGCTACCAAAGGAACTAGCACCTACACCTACAGTATAAATATGCGTGCCTTGCAAAATCTGCCATAGGTACACATGCACAGTATCGTAAGGAAACATGGATTGAAGAGGTGGGATGCTCTCACATGCAGCAGCAGAATAAGATAGAGTGGAACTGGCAGAGGCTTAGCAGACCAGTGGGTTGAAGACATTTGGTGAGGCCAATGGAGCACAGGCATAGTTCAGTGGCAGAGCTGGGTACAGAAAAGGATTACAGTTAGCATGACTGGCAAGACCCCTGGCTTACAACCTTGCTAGGCTGCTGCCACTCAAAGCAGAGAGTGCTGGGCAAGGCAGCTTCCTGTGTTCACACTGGGGAGGGTCAACAGATAGTGGTAAAATGCATGCCTAATATGCAGACAGTCTAATGCTCAGTCTACGGCATCTCATCTGAAAGGACACATGATGCTGCCTTATACTGAATCACATTGTTGGTCCATCAAGGTCGGTGTTATCTACTCCGATTGGTGGTGCCTCTCCAAGGTCTCGGGTTGAGGTTTTTCACATCACTTACTGCCTGGTCCTCTAACTGGAGGTGCCAGGAATTGAACCAGGGACCTTCTGCATGCCAAGGAGATATTGTGCCATTGAGCCACGGCTCTTCCCATTGCGCAGCAGTTTCAGAAAGATCTCAGACTGTAACCCCACAAAGCAGGCTAAGCAAACAGTACTGGGCTAAATGGGCCAATAAGAACGTAAGAACATAAGAGAAGCCAATGTTGGATCAGGCCAATGGCCCATCCTGTCCAACACTCTGTCACACAGTGGCCAAAATACCAGGTGCCATCAGGAGGTCCAGCAGCTTTGTATGGTTAACACCAAGCCGTACTTCCCAGATGCTCTAGTTTCCCCCGATGCCATGTCCGTCTCCTGTGAGGGACTCCAGCTGTCCACCTTAGAGCAGGAAAACCAGGCCTCCCTCCCGCAGCATCCCCCTCTGCTGCCTCAACCTCACCGCCGCTCTGCCTGCAACAGGGATGAAGATCAGTACCTTCTACGCCATTCCAGCCCCATCACGGACAGAGAACCTGTCTCCAGCCAGCAGGCCCAAGATAGCTCCAACACAGACGATAAAGGCGAACTGGAGAGAATCCTGGCCCACCTGGAAGATGAAAACAGGTGAGGGGGAATAGCCAGCATGAGGAAGGAATCTTCATGGGTGGAATGAGCAGAAATTCCCAACAGTGCTTGTGAACTCAGCCTAGTTGGAGGCTGCTGGGAATCTAGCAAGAAGCCTGAACTTTGGAATATCTGCTCCAGACTCCTGTGAATGGGTGTCCTCCCTTCAAGCACAAACCATTAAGTGGCTGGGATCTCTGAACTGCCAAATGCTGGCAAGTTTGCCACTTCACATTCAGCTCGATTTCTTCTGCAGGGTTCTCCAGGGAGAGCTGAAGCGTCTGAAATGGCAGCACGAGGAGGCGGCAGAGTCAGCAGAAGGAGCGCCGGAATCGGCACAGGATCCTCACAACGAAGAGCTGCTGGCAGAGGCCCGGATCCTTCGACAGCACAAGAGCCGCCTGGAGACCCGTATGCAGATCTTGGAAGACCACAACAAGCAGCTGGAGTCTCAGCTGCACCGCCTGAGGGAGCTGCTTCTGCAGGTATTTCCTGTAGGCCAAGTCACGTGACTACTGCTTAGGCCGCGATGTAACTCAGCCTGCCTTCACTCCGTGAACCAGTGGCTCTCAAATTATCTGCAGGTTTTAACTCACCTCATCCTCACCCACGTTGCTGAGCTGCATACAGACCATTTCAAACAGATCAGTTTGTTCATGCCGAGAAAGTGTTGGTTTCAAATTCCCCCCTTCTTCCCTTTATCTTAGGGTTGCCTGGTTGGGAAATTCCCGGAGATTTTGGGGGTGGAGCCGGGGGAGGGGAGGTTTGAGGAGGGGAGGGACCTGGGCAGGGTAACGTGCCATAGAGTCTATCTTCCAAAGCAGCCATTTGCTCCCGGGGAACTTTTCTCTGTAGCCTGGAAATCAGTTGTAATCCCATCCCAGGAGACCTCCAGCCACCACCTGAAGGTTGGCAACCCTGCTTTAGCTGCACAGCTGCGGCACCATTCTCACAATACAAAATCCTCATGACCACAGTGAGGACTTTGTATCAGACTTGTGATGGGAGTTTGGTGCCATTATTTTCTCTGGGAAAGTTACATAAATTATGTGACTATGTGTAATTTTACCAGTGGAACAGAGCTGCTGGCGAGGGCCATTTCAGGCCATGAAAGCAGCATAGCAGAGAGACAGAAGCGCTTTCTCCATGCATGACAGGCAAACAGAACCAGTTCTGCATACATCCTTGTGGTGGCTGCAAGGACTTTGTATTATGTGAATTGGCCCTGATACCAAAGGTCTCCTGGTTTAGGGAAGTTTTTGATGGAATCACAATTTTTTGTGATATCTGCATTTAGAAACAGGAACAAATTGGGGCTCTTAACCCGCACGCTAGGATACAAACTCATGGTTTACTCCTGGTTTAGAATCCTGTTTTGTGAGAAAGAAGTACACTCTAGTTTGTCAAAGCAACTGAATCTGGACATTATAACAAATTATGGTTCAATCAAAGACTTTCTAAGCAAGGAAGCCCACCATGGAGTGAGTTCCCAAGAATAAACTAAGCAGGTTCTTGCCCTGACCAAAATCAATCATACAGTAGGGTATATAGAAATCACGCCGCCAAAGACCAGCTGAAAATGGTTGTGTCTTGAGAGAGGGCAATGAAACAGGACGATACTGTCTGTTCTGTTGCAGAACTGGAGAAAAAAACTTGTCATGTGCATTTGAAATTTGGCCTTTCGTTTTCATTTTCATGAAGACTTTCATTTTGAATCCAAAATTTCAATTTTTAATTTTTTTTAATTAAAATAAAAATGAAACTAAGTCTTGGTGGCATATTTTATCTAAGGCAATCTTGTTAAATATTAACTAAATAAGTCATGTACTTTACATTCTACATTGCGAAAAAATCTCAGTTGTTGTTACTTTTAGAGAGGACTGTCCCTGTACGTGCCACTTCATAGCACACGTAAGTAGTAAAAACAGGTCCTGGCCCTGTGGCTCTTCCAATCTAAAGCCTGGCCATGGGTGAGACAGAAAAGGGAGGATCTGGTGTGAGGCTAGAGTGCTTGAGAGCCAGGTTCAAATTCCTGTTCAGCCATGAAGTTTACTGGGTAACCTTGGGCCAGTGACAATTTTCTGAATCCTCTGAGGGGTCCAAGCCCACATACGTCTCCATCGGCTATGTGGAAAAGGGGTAGGAGATAGCTAAGGAAGGGAAACAGAAACGAGAAAGTCAAGCGTTACAAGGGATTATTCTGTATATAGGCACCAACCAAACCTGACACTGCTGTTGGCCTTATGAGGTAGCAGGTGTGAAAGATGGGCAGGGGTAGTTGGGGGAAAGCTAGAGGAACACTGACTGAGAAGCTGAGGAGGAACATCCTTCATATTTCTCTTCTCAGCCGCCAGCAGATACCAAAGGAGATGGTTCTACTGCTTCATCCTTGGCGTCTTCTCCACACCCATCAGAGGAGACTCAGCCCACGGAAAAAGACGCCAGCACTCCAAACACAGAAACGGCAGGTGAGGCCCCGTAGGGCTGGGAAACTTCCCCTGATGACCATCTGGGGAGCTGCTGGGGTCCATCTTGAATTTCTTATGTCTTTTCTTGCTGAGCTGCTGAAGGAATTTTCACAGTACTGAACAGACAGATTTTATGCGCCCTTGGCACAGGGCTCGCTGAATCAGTAATTACAATTAAAAAACGGATTAGGCAGATTGATTATAATAGCTCTATTCTTTGTGCTTGACTAGTTTGTTCATCACACTTTTTTGGAATTCTTCTCCCCGATTCTCTTCCCTCCTGTGCTTACCATCTGACCTCACCTGGTCTTCTTAGGGCTTTTATGCTTGCTAGAATGAATGCCCATTCAACGGGGCTTATGAGAGACCACTTTCTGCATCTTCCCTACTCTTTCTTGCTCCTTTGCTAAAATAGATACAATTTCTCATATTTTATTGGAATGGCCTCTATATTATAACTTAAGGGGTTGTTTTATTCTACCATGGTTGGTGAGTCTCTATGACCCTAATCCAAGCAGGGTGGTCCCCTTCCTACTCCCAGACCAAAATCTTAATATAACTTTGGATGTTGCAAAAAATTTTTTTACTCCTTTTGTCTTTGGGGAAATATAGAGAGATTATAAATGAAATCTCCAGTCGTTACACTGCTCTGGACACTGAGCCATAGAGCTTTTATTGGACAAAGGAAAGGAACCTTCTGTTACAGCTCCTTTTTTCTTCCTCTTCCCAATTGCATGTGCCTTTCTACCCCCCTGCCCCCCCACCCCAGTTGAGGCTAGGCTGGAGGATGTTAGGTTTGAAAGCCCTTTCCTGCTGCTCAGGGCCAAGCCAGGTGAGATGCTGAGAGATCCATAATCAGAGCTCCTAATCTTTTTCTTTCTTTTTTTTGGTATTTTTGCATTTGTGTGTGTGTGTGTGTATCTGCCCGTGCCTGGAAGTCATGGCAACCTCTGGCAACTCCTACTGGGGCTTGGAGGACATTCAGAGAAGTGGCTTGATAGCCTGCCTCTGGCCTCCCAGCCCTGGTATCCTTTGGAGGTCTCCCATCCAAATACTTGCCAGGGTCGGCCCTGCTTAGCTTCTGAGATCTGAAGAGATCGAGCTTGCCCAGGCTATCCAGGCCAGGGCCTCCTAATCCTTTTTTAATGCCATTGTCAAGCACATGAGGACCCCGTTCTGATTGAGACCACGGTGCGAGGGGACTTTTAAGCCTTTCCCCTGTGCCAGAAACAGTCTCGGGGAGCTAAAAGAATTTAGTATCTCAAAGGAAGCTTGTTGGTTCAGATACAGATAACACTTGCCCTTCCTGCCAAGGAGAAAATCAGTTCAGCTGGGGCTTAATTTCTATAAGCAGAGGTTCTAAGGCTTCGCCTTCCCTGAAAAATCTCTCATCCATCATCAAGGCCTCTAGTCCCTACAGCCAGGTTTGAGGAGGGTGGTTGTGGTTATTCTCTGGAATGTGCCCTTTGCATATCCTCGGACGTACTAAATTCTTTTTTACTGCTATCACCTGTTTGAGAACAGAACTGAAGCAGAGCAGATCTGAGGTTCAGCCACATACAGACATCTCAGCCCCTCTTAACTGAATTGCCTTCAACTGACAGAGGGTTTTGCCTCTTGAGGCTGCCAGGTTTCAACCCTGTCCCGTGACATTAGCGCAACCAAGTCACATTAATGTTGTTTTCTCACCCTTTTTCCTTCCCTCAGACGAGGCGGAGGTGAGTACTCAGGACGTCAGCCTGTGTCTGGAGGATATCATGGAGAAGCTGCGGAATGCTTTCCCCAGCTCTGGAGGTATAGTGCATGGAATCCTGCAGGTGTATGCCCTTGGTTGGACTGCCACTCCACTTTGAGAGGAGGAGTAAGATATGACCTATCTATGGGCACGGGGAGAAGAAAGAAGCAGGTCAGCTGCACTTAGGGGGTCTCTGATCTCTCTCTCTCACACACACACACACACGCAACCACACACACGACACACGTTCACTCACACTCACTCACCACTGTGTTTTCCACAGAAGGACAATCATGTGTAGTTTCCTCATTGCAGGTAGCAAAGGGGGTTTCCACATGGCAGGTGTCTCTGTAGTTTCCCTGCCCTAGTCCCATGATAGCAGCAGTTCCCAGTCCCTCAGCATCACCAGGACTTTTTAATTTTTTAAAATCAGCAACTTAATGGTGTTATATCCATATAATGCTATAACAATATGGGTAAGAGGTTCTCTGAATTCCCAGCTGCCATTTTAAAAAGTAAGTCTCTAACCCCCTTTGTTGTGCCTTTCCCATGCTATCAAATAACCTGTGTGGAGATGGCCCATGGTTAGAGCAAACTGGGTGTGTTGGGAGCAGATCAAACTTTGTTCCCGTTGGCATGGATTAGGGAAAATAAAGTGAAATCATACATCTTCTCTCACAGACCCAATCTAGGGCACCAGTTTTATACTATAGATACGTCCAAGTATGTCAGTCATGATGTCACCCAAGGAACCCGGGGTAATTAAGTAGTGAATTCCTTGTTGCCTATCCCCCCTCAGATTCCTCAGCAGACAGCTAAAATGCTTTCAGAGTTTGTGATTTAGTCATGACCAAAAGTCACAGCCCCCTTTTCTTCTGACAGGGCAAAGACCACACCCTCTGGCCTTCCTGAAGAGGTCTTTCAAGTTCTCCTAGATGCTTTTTAAGCTCTGAAAATGGGCAGCAGCTGGTATTAGCCATTGTGTTAAAACTTGCTTCTTGCCTAGCTGTTTACAAAATCGGTGTCTGGCATTCCAAACCTCTAACCTCATGTTGACTGCTTTGTCAGTGTATTGGTATTAATCCAGCAGGTGCAAATGCAAGCCTTCTGTTTGTCCTCAAAGGCAAGATAGACCCTAATTTTTCTGTGTACTGTCAGAGAACAGAAATTACTATCAGGAAAGACACTAAGGAAAGACCGTGAGAAACGTTTCTGTATTTGAGCACATTGTGTTTCAGAAGCACTTACTTTGGGATACATTAGGATTACCCCCAGGATATTGCCCCCTGAGTTGAGCTACAGTTTCCCTTTGGTAGAGGACATCATAAGTGCATACAAAGCTGAGGAGGAAGAGGATGGATTTATACCCCACCCTTCACTTGGAGTCTCAGAGTGGCTTACAAACTCCTTTCCCTTCCCCTCCCCACAACACACACCCTGTGAGGTAGGTGGGGGTGAGAGAGCTCTTTCGACGACTGTCCTTTCAAGGACAGCTCTTGTCAGAACTATGGCTTGCCCAAGGTCATCCAGCAGCTACAAGTGGAGGAGTGGGGAATCAAACCCGGTTCTCCCAGATTTGAGTCCACACACTTAACCACTACACCAAAGCTAACATAATCTGAGCAAAAGAACAATAGTGGGAGTGCGTCTTCTTGTGTTCAAATGTAACATTTTCTCTCCAGGGTTGAGTTCAGGGGGGGGAAATTGTGATGGCTGTGCACAGTGCTGATTGGCTGGTGCTTGTAATGTCATGAATCCCACACTCATGAATGCATGAAGCTGCCTTTTACTGAATCAGACTTCTGGTCCATCAAAGTCAGTACTGTTTACTCAGACTGGCAGTGGCTGTCCAAGGTCACAAGCAGAGGTCTTTTTGATCACTTCCTACCCAATCCTTTTAGCTGGAGATGCGGGGACCTTCTGCATGCAAAGCAGATGCTCTCCCACTGAGCCACACCAGCTCCCCGTCACTCCATCATCATCAAAGAGGTTTCATGAATCCTCTCTTGATTACTTATTAATTTCTACAGTCTTTATTCATTTGGAGGTAGGCTGAGTCTCTTGTGCTGTGTGCATACATGTTAAAGTATACTATTTCCGTTGCTTCTGAGATAATCTAAACTGTGAAACAAAAAAAGTTGGGAAAAGTCTTTTTATTGTCATCTCTGCATGGGATTCTAAAATAGCTAGATGTGAACAAATTCGGGGAGGAAACATAAGTCAAAGATTCTGACAAGGTCTGTTCTGCGAAGATCAGCAAATAAGTCAACGTGTATGTAAGCTGATTAACATGTGTATGTATAATTTCTGTTATTGCTAAGGCACAGTGTCTGATTTTTTTGTGAGAGCTACTAATGTTAATACTAAAAATTAGGATGGGTGCACAACTGGGCAGTAATTGTGCAAGTTACAAGCATAATTATTGGACAGGGTGGATAATACCCATCATTTAAACCAAGGGTGTCAAACATGTGGCCCGGGGGCTGGATCAGGCCCCTGAAGGGCTTCTATCAGGCCCGCAGTGGAACTGGCTGTCTTCTGCTGCTTCTTCCAGTTCTGCTGCTGCTGCGTCATCGTAGGTTTGCAGTTACAGATACACACCTGGACAGCATACTCAAGATTGCAACAGCACAGACATTTTGATGCAATAATTCAGAGCAAGAGGTGTCCGTTATCAGACACTGTTAAATAAACACAATATTGCAAGAGTGCTAACGTTTTACGCATGTTTTTATTTTAAGTAGAAAAAAACACCCTTTGTGTTTGTGCCCTTTATAAAGTTTATATCTCCGCTACCTGGCGTTACATTTTATGACCCACATGGCCCGGCCCGGCCCGGCCCAACAAGGTCTCGTTTATGTAAAATCTGGCCCTCATAACAAATGAGTTTGACACCCCTGGTTTAAGCTACCTAAAAACCCATCTACGTCTTCACCAGAAAACCCTTTCCTTCTCTGAATTGAACCTGGTGAAGATTGTAATCCAAGACGCCATTGCTAATTTCACTGTATGTGATCCTCTTCTGCTTTCCCTTTCAGGTCCTACCTCGCTAATCTAACACCTTCTACAAGCAACAAGAGGCTTTGTTTAACTGGTTCCTTGA
Source organism: Gekko gecko (assembly GCA_029375565.1). Lineage (NCBI taxonomy): Eukaryota > Metazoa > Chordata > Lepidosauria > Squamata > Gekkonidae > Gekko > Gekko gecko. Next base: position 24,894,438 of record JAPDNY010000012.1, on the reverse strand, counting down.
CAACCACTCTTCTCCTCTGACCTCCATTCTTTCCCCTGTGGTAGGCTTCGCTCGGATCCTTAAGGGGGCACTTTCTGTAGAACGTCACTGGAATCCTCACAGGCTACAGCTCTCAGGAGACTACTCCTTGGTTACTCCAGAGGGCTTGTTTGAAGGGAAGACCAGAAATGCTTAAAGTCCAGTCAAGATGACAGAAGCCTGAGTTCAAGGAACTCTGACAGAAAGTGAAGAGCACACGGAGGGGCCTTTCTGCACAACCACAAACTGACAGGAATAGCATTTTTCTCCCTTCAGTCTGTGAACTTCTGTGTGCCCAGTTTGGGTTGAGTCAGGAAGCGGCTCTTGGCGGATGTCGTCCAAAGTGAATGACCCATAGGCTTCACCAGGCGGCCATCTTGATAGCAGGAGACAGGGTCTCAAGGTGACTAACAGCTACGAATCTTTTTTAAAAAATCAACTTTTTTAAATAAGAAAAGAAAGAAGATTCTGTGTAGGGTTGGGTATGTTGTGAACGGAACTTAAAAGGGATTGTGTGTCAGTGTTGTCTACTGAATTCATTAGGAGAAGCTACCCAGAGCAAATCCTATAAGAACAGAAAGTGAGGGAGATGGCAGGTTTTAAAATACACAGTTCCAGTGGCAGTAGCAGCATCACAGGACAGAAGCTTTTATAACAAGAGAGCCTTATTGTATTAATTTGCATATTTATAAATATATATATATATATAATATATATATAAATACGTATTATACATACTGTATTTAAGTGCTGTCATGGACTCCCTCTTGCATTAAATTCTAATTCCTTGTTCTGTGTTTCACTCTGCCTCACCGCTGTGATCTGTTCCAAGCTCTTGTTGTTGTGAATGAGAGGCAAATCCCCTTCTCTTTCACCTGCCCCGGCAGATTTTTCAAAAAGGCTAGATTTTTTTCTGTGCTTCCTTTTGGAGTTGGAATGATCTCTGTCCAAGAGACGTCGGGAGAACAGGGATAATTTGCAGCTTGACCTCTGCATCCCTATATGGTTTGTTTGTATTTTGTGAAGTGGGGTGCAGTCCCCCATCATTGGTTCCGTTCAGGTGTGAGAGATATGAGATGCACATGACCAGTGGCCACACACTTCTGGCACAGCATTGCTAACTGATGGGCCGGGGCCATAGATCAGAGCCTATCCTTTGCCTGATGAGGTCCCAACGTCCATCCAGGTAAAAGGATCACAGGTGGCAGGTATTAGGAAAGGCCTTGCTGTGGCTGAAGACCACCTGCTGAGCCAAGCGGCCAGTCACCTGCCCTGTTATAAGGCCAATTTATATGGTGTGTATATAAATTGCTGCCAAGTTGCAGGTGACTTATGTGGACCTCATAGAGTTTTCAAGGCAAGAGACGAACAGAGGTGATTTGCTGGTGCCCGCCTCCTTAGTGGTGTCCCGTCCAAGTACTACCCAGGGCCAGTGCTGCTTAGGGTCTGAGATCTGACGAGATCAGGTTAGCCTGGGCCAGCCGGGTGAGGGCTATATTGATGTATCAGGGAATTTATTGTACCAGTTGAGTGATAACGGAAAGAAACACACTAAGGAATGTTCAGCTGCAGGGGCCTGAAAGCACAGAGCCCTCATTAGGGATGCAATGGGTAGAGCGCCTTGTCTTCCCTTACGATGGGAAATTAGCAAGTGCTCCTGTTTGCACCAGGCAAGCTGATTGGGAACCCTTGCCTCTTACTGGGCCTTTGGTTAGGCTGAACTCCTTCCATTTCAGCCTGCTTGGTTGCACTGGAATAACTAAACATGGATTTAGCTTGGATGAAATCAGCTTCGACTGATGCAGCCTAACTGTAGAGGCTCAAGTAGCCCTGCCTCATGGTGGATACAGCCATGAAGTAAGCGGGCCAATGGGTGGAAACGGTGTCTCCCCCATTTCTCTAGCTGAGGAAGAAAGGAAGGTGGGGTTTCTGTGACTTGCAGCAAGGCCAACAGAGTTGCCCCATCTTTTTAGTTGTGCACTGAATTTGGGCATGACAACATCATACTGGATCAGTGGGAAATTTTGATGCAAGTAGGATGCGCCATCTCCTCCACTTTACCTAGGAAATAAGTGGATGTGAGACATCCTGTGGCCACTGGTGAAGGGCCAAGGCCTCTCCCCTTTCCCCCTTTCATCCTACTCCTGTGCTTCTCATAACAGAAACACAGGCTGAATTTGAAAATTGTGGGCTGCTTATCCTAGGTGGCGCATGTCAGAGGTGACGCCCTCTCTTTTTCTAACGGTTGCCCCACCCAAACTATGAGGAGAAGCTGGCCAGAGATCAAGTGCTTCTTGTAATAATCAGAAGGATGCCATTGACAGCTGGGTCCACTGGGGAGTGCTTGTGGGCCAGATTCAGTCCATAGGAAAACCAGTTCCCAATCAGCAGTTAAATCCAGCATGTGAAAACTTCCGATGGCATGGAATAATGGAGTTAATCTAGAAAGATATTCTAGGGCCAGAGTACAGTTTTCTCTTGTGCAGTTCTAGAACAGAAGAGCTGGAATGCTCCCAGCTGTATCTGAGCTCTAGTGGAACCCATGTTACCCATAGTCTCTAGAGCCACAGCTGGAAGGAAAATGGACATAAATGCCCTTAGTGTTCAGGCACCAGGTTGACACATTTGGACCAGTTGTAAGACCAGGCGGCATAGGGTTATGCTATGCATCTCCTGTTTAAATAGAAACCATGTGTTACTAGGGATGCCAACCTCCAGGTGGGACCTGGGGATCCCCTGGAATTCCTGCTCATCTCCAGACTACAGAGATAACTTCCCATGGAGAAAATGGATGCTTTGGATGGTGGACTCTATGGCATTGTACCTCACTAAGGTCCCTGTTCTCCCCAGGGTCCACACCCAAATCTCCAGGAGTTTTTCAACCTGGATCTGGCAACCTTACCTCTCCATCCCCTGCAGATGGCCAGGAAGGACCTGGTGACCCTGTATGTTACACTTCCTTTCTTTCTTGTCAAGAATGTGGCATATTCACCAGGTAGATGTGGTCTAATGAGCTCAGGATTTCACCTGAAGTTTGATGCTGGAGATCAACTAGATCTACCATTCTGGGGCTTTCCAAGCTGGCATGCTAGAGAAGTTCTCTCTCTGTCTCTCTCTTTTTAATAACTTTATTAAAGATGAAAAACTACAATGCAACCAGTAACATGACGTTCTCTTTTGAGGACATGTGTGACTGACTCCTACAAGAAAGGAGCTTATGACTGTCGGATCATTCTTGGTGGGTGAGTTGTACCATGATATTTCATGTTGTGGACTAAAGGGAGTACTTATGAGTAAGGCTGCAGTACGGCATGGTAGACTGTAATATATGGCACAAAGCAAAATTGAAGGGAAGATGGGCTACAGAATCTGGTTTGATCTCAAGTGTGTCAGAGGCTCTGCAAATTGCTGATTTGTAATCATGTTTGTCATGGGCTCTGTGAACATTGTGTGTTTGTGGTGAAGGGCCACTAGTTTGAAAATGTAAAAAGGATTATTGTGAAATCTGAGGCCTGCCTCTGCTGGAGAGTTCCAGCACTGCAAAAATAAAGGTGATCCCTTAAAAATGCAAGTTATGTAACCTCGGTCCAGGGTTGGTATTGTGGTGGGTCGTGAAAGCAGCTTGCCAGTTCTCCTAGTAGCCTTGTGGATTGTCTGGAATGTTCCATATGTCGAAAGCACTGTAGGTTGCAAAGGTTGTTGTTGCATGTCGTGTTGCAAATTGTGTGTGGGTTGCGTTACTAGATTGCGGCAGCATGTTGTCTGTTGAGCATTTGGGGGGGACTCAAGTAGAGGGGAAATAGTGGAGTGGGCTGATCTGGGAAGATATTAGTTATTATTTTCAAAGACCATCTGGATTGCTGGCCCCCAAGCTACCCTGCCCGAGGCTGATAAAGAACATTCTGTTAAAATGTATAGCAACGGTGGATCTTTAGCCTGTGCCAAGAATGCTCTGCGTAGGCACACATCAAGTTCCCCCCGCCAGGCGCATGCTCTGTTGAGTTTGAAATTGGAGCCTTGAAAAAAAACCTGCAGAAGTACTAGTAGAAGCTATTTCTGTATTTTTATTTATTCATTCAAACCTTGAGGGTCTCTTAGCTTTGGATCCTCATTAAATTCCAGATTATCAAGCCAGTAGCACGATTGGCCGTGCTCTGCCTGGTTGCACAAGAAGTGCTTAGAGGAAACAATTTGCTTCTTCTTTTTCACTTCTGGAGTAATGAGCACCTTCTCCAGGGCAAGACGTGTGGGCCCTGCCCAGATCAGGTATTCATACACTGCAGGAAGAATAGATCATGGGACAAACAACAGCATCACAGGGATCGAGACACGTTGGCCCCACAAGACTAGCTTGCAGATCAGCAACAAATCCACACTCAGGGTGTCCAGATGCTCCGGAGGGCAACTTTCTTAACCTTTCACAGCAGAGGCATGTCATACAGGCACAAGAAAATCAACACCAATGAAATTCTCTCTTCTAGAGCTTTCCTTGTGCCTGTAGTGCATATGGCAATCCCAATTGTTTTTTATTAATGGCTTTCCCCCAAAGAATCCTGGGATATATTGTCATGTGACAGCAATAAGGATTCCTTCTTGCTGCTCCCAACTTCCTTTCCAGAGCTACGGTTCCCCACACCATGGGTTCAAGCCAGTTAAGTAGATTTGATAGTGGTTTAATTTTGTAGTGTAGATGTACCTAGCATTTTTTAAAAGGCTGGGCATCATCAACCTTCCCTTTTTTGCTACGATAGCGTGTCCACCTAGCCAAATACCAGAGATTTACCTTACCCAGGTGACAAGAACCCCTCTTGAATTCCTGCACAGGGGAGGCACTCAGGCTTCCTTCACCGGCTGAAAAAGTTGCACGAAGGCAGTACTGGCCACAGAACGTGTCAGGAAGCAGCATGGGTTTTATTGTGATCTCTTCCTTCCATGCCGTGGAGAGCGGAGTTGTCTTTTATTCATTGCTTTTAATTGTCAAATGAAAGTTTAAACTGGGCATTTCTACCGATCAGCTTCCAAGGGTTGGCATTCGGCAAACACACCAACGTTGTGATAAAACCAATGAGGAAAAGCACAAGTCTTTTGCCTCCCGCTCCTTCCAAAATATAGAGAAAGTACCACTGGTTGTTGAGCTGTGAGTGTTACTCTTTTAAAATATGTACATGTCTGTTTTCATGTCGGTGAACAATGGAACTATTGTGGAAAAAGGTGACGATTTTTAAAAAGAGTGTCAGAGAGAGTCTGCGGGTTTCCCCAACCTCAGAGCCACATGTGGTTGGATCAAGTGGTGAATTTTCATTAATGGATATGGGGGGGGATTTTTTTGCTGATTCTCCCCTTCCACTGCAGACCCCCCCAAAGGCCCTGTTATTCCTTTGTGTAAGGTCTCCCGTCTCAGGAGCAGTGTTTCATGCTGTAGTGGGAAGGAGGGAGGCAAGAAAATCCCATTCTGCTGACAAAACTCTCTGCCATCAGCAAAGAGTACCGCAGGATCCAACCCACTACTGTGAGGCTTTGGAACCCTCCAAATCCTCTTGAGCGACACCTTCCTACTTCAGATGTCAAACGCTCTACCTTCCTTCCTTTGCAACTCCTCCAAGACTTCAACAGCCAGGAACTGGGCCTGAACTTGGTTGGGTAAAAACCTGTGATTGCTTCTACACTTGAAGAGATTGTCTGAGGCATGAATGAGTGATGACTTTTGTTTGTTCAAAGACTGGGAAGAAAACTCCTTATAACTGGCTACGATGTGGTGTCCTCGCTCAACTCTTTCCGTTTCTGCTCTGGAAACAAAAATAATAAATTTGTTTTTATACGGCACTGTTTGGTTTCATTCTTGATTCTGTCGGAGCATTGTCTTCTTTGGGATGGAGTTTTGTGCCTCTTTCCCACTGTCTGTTGTTCTCACACTAGTTTATAAAGTTACATGAAAGTAAGCCATTGTACTGGTATACTGCCATTCCTCTAACGAGCTTGAAGTGGCATATAAGAGGTTTATGGTCACAATACACTTGTGTGAGAAGTCAAGCCTGGAAGTTAGGGAGACCTCTGCCCACACTGCCTGACACCACTTGGTGTGTGTGTGGGAGGAGAATGGCCAGGTAAATCAGTGTTGTACCATTGGCAAGATGTTATTGCCCCCTCTCTCTGCCCCGTCCCTCTCCCACTGGTTGCCAGCCCCTACCTCACTGGAATGGAGAAATGGAAAGCCCACCTGGTGTCATGGTGAGCATATCAGATGAGGATCTGGGAAACCCACCTTCAGATCCCCACTCTACCATGGAAGCTTGCTTGGGTGACCTTGGGCCAGCCACTTTCTCTCAGTCTGGTTGTGAGGATTAAACGGGAGGAGAAAATGCTGTTGTTGGTAGCTTTGGGTCCCCATTGGGGAGGGAAAGAAGATATTTATATATTAATGAATGTAGGTTAACGCTCCCAACTGAACTGTTTTTGCTATCATTCATGACCCATAGCTAGTTTTCATAGCAAAAATATTTTCTGTGTGGCAATCATAACAGCAAGAGATGAACTTTCTAGCATCATGTACATTTCCCCCCCCCCGATCCAAAAGTTCAGCTTTGGGAAAATGTCACCTCACAAAAGGAGGGCAAAACAAAGGAAAGACGTCTGGCTTCTGCACAACAGGGAAGGTGCAGCACTGTAACTCAACTGACAGTGCCTGTTTTCAGTTTTCTATATTTAGGGTTACCAATTTCACGGGGCCTAGTATTCTCCAAGAGTTACGGCTGGTCTCCAGATTATTGCCTTCTGTTTCTTTGGAGGAAATGGCAGCTTTGGAGGGCAGACTCTAGAATCTACCATAGAGTCTAGGAGAAATGAACATCCTAGAGTGGCTATAGAGGGTGGGTGCTCAAGGACTTCTGTTTCTCCAATGGTGTACCATAGAAACTAGGAGAAACTTATGGCCAGTTGTTAAGATACAGAAGCCAGTTGGGGACTGAGACATGAGACTTCTGTGGGCTGGCATTCTTCTGTGGACCTTCAGAATGGATTTTTCTCCTTAACACTGAGAAAAAACCTGAAGAGCATTTTGAGAACTTCCTGAGGCTGAGTGGACATAACTAAACAGCAGTTAGATATACAGATATTTAGGATCAAAGGGTTAGTATGACATACAGAACCATGAATACAGTAGACTACAAATGATGTAAGGTAACAGACAAAGGCTGGAAGATGTGATACAAGGTGGGAAATCTAAAATTTGGATTTTGGTGGGGGGAGGTGACCTCACAGGCAGGGGAGGGATTAAACTTTGACCTGGATGTGATATCATATTTTTCCTGAACTCCTTCCCCAGGCTCTGCCCTCACATTTCCAGGAATTCCCTAAGCTGAAGATGGCAACCGTAGTTACATTTCAGCTCCATCAGGAGGAGCTGGCCCCAAAGTAGGGGTGCTTGTTTGCTTTATGCATTTAAGTTGCCTCTCTTGCTGCATCCCCACTGAACCTCCTGAAATTTGTTCCGGGAGGTCAGCGGACCCACAGGAATGGCATAATGGGGACCTGCAGGGGGAAACGGGAATCAGCAGTAACGGCAGCTCCTCTTAGGACAGCAGAAGTGCCCTTAAGTTTTTTCTTAATGTAATTGGATAGATTACATTGTTTAGAGCTGAAGGGATGTGCATTCTACCATGTGTAAAATAAAGGAATAAAAAGGTGCATGTATTCAAATGCCCAAGATGCCTCCAGGTAACTATATTTTAATGAGCATCATGCACCTTTTGGACACTAAGCCGGCAGTACAACATGTGGGGCCAAGCAGCTCGCTCTTGCAAGCTCAAAACACAAATCTTGCTCACTACCCAGCCAACATATTATACAGGAAGAACACAGAGCATCTAGAGAAGACACCATTCTAAACCAGATTTCTTTTGCGACCTCTGCATTGTACAAAACCAGTTTGCCCAAAAGCAATAGTGGGGTGTGCGTATACATCATAAGCAGCAATTCCTCTTTCTGGCCACTTAAAACGCTGGGCAAATTGCTGACCGTCTCCAGCAGCCGCTTTCTGGATTCGTGCCATAAGCAAGAGAATTCAGCCTATAGAGGAGGCCAGGGCTTTTTTCTTCTTTTTTTGAAAAAGAGGTGCCAGAACTATCGAGAGAAATGAAGTTTTCAATCTGTACACTGAAAACTCATTAACTTTTTAACATTTTTTTAAAGAATTTTGTCGAAGAGGTTCTGGAACTCCATTTTGGTGCGTTCCCCCAGAAAAAAAAGTCCTGGATGAGGCTTATTTTTCTGAGCACAGGTTACACAGCTGGTAAAGATGCCAGATGACTCCATAGAGGGGATTTTGCTGCTGGAAACTCAGCAGGAGGTGAAGGAGGAAAGGAAAGGGACACAAGCAGGCCAAGAAAGGAAGACGTGAGTACTTTTGGGCTGTCCGGTTCAGTCGCAATGTAATTTGATTAGCAATTGTGGCCATTCTTTCCTAGATGAAATAACTGTCACAACTCCATTTGTGCTTAGCAAGTGCGGGTCTTTGGACCTGGATGCCTGGAAGTGAGCTGGCTTCAGCACAGATTGCTAGCTAGCATGAGTTCAGTCCAGCCCTGAAAGTCACAGCAGGCCATAGCAACCAATATACTTATATGTTTCATACTTCACTCTCTGTTTCCCTGGGCTTCCTCCTCTACTGGGCTGGGCTGTCTTGTTGCCCAAACATTCGGCACACTTTTCACTCCGGGCTCATCCACCTGTGTTGCACAGCAAGCTTGGCTTGTGTCTTTACTTCTTGTAACGTGAGGGTCTCCCCCTACATCTTTTGGTGTGCCTCCACCGCTCCAGGGAGAGAGAGGTTCTTCCTCCAAGCTCAGGTGTGTTATCCCTCCTGTGTTCTCCGGCCATTCCCAGTGGAAATCCTCCTTGTCCTGATCCCGGTCAGAATTTTCCTCACTCATTCCTACCTTGAATTTCTCAATCTGGAAGCACATCTCATTCTCCAGACATTCTAGGCCTACTCCGTCCTCCCACCTCTCTTCCCGAGCCCTAGAGCTGCACCCCACTTTTGTCTTTTCCTGCACACATCGAGCAGTTTCTTCTTGGCATTCATCTCTCTGTTCCCATGAAAACTCTCCTCCAAACTCTATCTTGGGGCTCTCTTCTGGTACTCCTTCCCTATAGTACTCCACTCCCATAACTGTCTCTTTGAGGTCTGTCTCTGCTTTGTGGTACTCTGTGCAGCAGCCGTTCTCATATCCGTGTACCTCCTGCACTGGCTTGGAACGATCATCAGTTTCTATTTCTTTTCCTTCCCAGTCTACTACTTCTCTGTGTTCTTCCTTCTCTGAAGTGGAAGTCTCTTCTCTGAGCCCTGAACAATCCCACCATTCAGGGGAGGACTCTTCCCTTGGACTCAGTTGTGTTGTCACCCTTTCTCCTCTCTCTGACTCTTCTTGAGGGGCCTGGAAGAAATCCTCTTCGAAGATTTCCTCAGAACTCTCTTCTCTTGCCCACTCCTTGAAGTCCTCTCCACAGCCGGTCTCTTCCTGAGGCCTAGAATACTCTCCAGCTGGGGTTTCTCCATTCCCACATTCCCTTGCTTCATCTTCTTCCCTCTCAGCTCCCAGGAAGCTCCTCTCTGCCTCGCAGCATTCTTGGTTCAGCACATCCTCTGTGTTGGCCAAGAGACGTCCTGCAGCTCCCTCTGTTTCCTCCTCAGAATCTTCCTGAATGACCTTTCCTTGGTCTTCCTTCACTGTTGCAAAATATAGGGCTCCGTTTTGTTCTTCTGTCTCCAAAGCCATTGCCTCGTCTGCCTTTTCTTGCTCTTCCTCTGGTTCCCATTCCCCAAACCACAACTGTTGGTTGGGCATTGAGGTTTCATAGCTCACTCTCTTTTCCCCAGAAGAGCTGTGGTCCTTTTGTTGAGCTTGTCTTCCTTGCTCTTCATATCCCATTTCAGTCACCATCTCTTCCTGCTCTTTCTGGGGAGAAGAGTCCTCCTTGTCCATTCCCCCTCCTTTCTTATGAGTCCTCCTGGGACTGCCTCGTCCCAATTTCCTTCCTCTGTTTCTCCATCCGTCTCACCTACTCCTGGCCATTCCGCCTCTCTCTCAGGCTTCAGGGCTTCTGGCCTACTTTCTTCCAGGGCTTCTGGCCCACTTTCTTCCACCTGTGCCTTGAGCCTATTGTGGGGCACCTCCTCCTGCCCCTTAGAAAGCCCTTTTGTCTCCTCACCCGCTCGGGCTTCAGCTCTCCCTTTCGCTACAGGGTCGTCAAAGATTCCCCGGTACTTCTTGCGCTCTTCCACATGTTTGCGCCTCATCTTCTCCCCCAAGAGCTTTAACTCTTTCCTCACGGCAGCAGCCAGTGAGGGGTCCAGCTGGGTCACCCTCATGAAGTCTCTTCGTGCCGCCTCTTCATTCCAGACGGCAGCATGAGCCTTTGCCCGTTTGAAATACGCCTTGACATTTTCTTAAAAAGAACAAAGACAAATCACTTTCTCACACACTGCTCTTCTTTCATAGGTCATAACTTTTTCAGCTAAGGGGATCTGAGAGCTCAAACTTTTAACTGGCCTCAGCAAAGCTTATGGTATTTGTTAGCTTAGTCAGGATTTGAACCTGAACTCTAAGCCAAATCTTTGGTCCAAGGATACAGAATCATTTTTTTGGTCTAACAGACATGATGCTACTAATTTGACATTGGCCTGTTGCTCGCCCATTAAAAACTATTTATTAAGACTGAATTCATAGATTTGTTATATGGAGCAGTCAGAAATTCCAGGTGTGGTACTGCCAGATTCAGTAATGTTCATTAGAGAATACTAGAGACTTACAGTGAGCTTGTAAGGTTTGCATTATTTGCAACTAAGTGATGTGGCACCAGGTCATTTGAATGACTACTTACTCCCTTATGAGCCTGCCTGTCAGTTAAAACCAGCTTCAGAGGTGGTGGTCCATAGAGTCTCACCTTCAAAAGTAAGGCAGGCGAGTACTGGAACCAGGGCCTTTTCTGTTGCGGCGCCTTGACTGCAGAACGCCACAGCAGTTCCTCTGGGCACCAAGCTTGTTGGCCTTCAGTTGCCAGGAGAAGGCCTTGTTTTATTTGGCAGCCTTTTGGCTATCATTATTTGAATAACTTCTACTCTGTTTTGATTGCACTTTTCAGCAGAATGCTGCTGGTTTTTAAATTGCCCAAGTCACTGGTTTGATGCTTTTGCTGCTGATGCCATAGTTCCTTATTATTGATTTGTATGTAATTATGATTTTCAGGGTTTTTTTTAAAACAATTATTACTGACGGGTAGCTGCCTCAGGAGAAATGCTGATGAATGCAGGAGCTTCAACAGATTTGCTTCTCTGCCCGTGTTTTACATGAAGTTACACACCATTTGTCAAGCACTAACATCAGACCACTACCTTGCTGGTGATATTCCATACTGGCTGTGGGGAAATGGCATGACTGACCCATGAGCCCCGTCCCCCTTTGCCCTCTGAGGGATCTGTTCGCTCAGGCCCAGCAGAGTTTCCTCATGGCAGTCCAGCTGCTCCTCAGAGCCTGCCTCAGTCTTGGAGGGTTTTCTCTGCTTCTCTCTGGGTCCCGCAGCCACCAGCTGATCAATTTCAGAAACTCCCTGCCCAAAGGGCCTGTCCTTTGAGCTCCTCTCTGCCAATTAGTGGGCTTCCAGCTCCACTGAGGCTGGTTTCAGGTCCAGTGTAGTCAGTTTCATACTTCAGCTCCTGCTACCTCTGAGACAGTCCCAATTTACAATGCTCCCTCTAAGCTGAGTTAGTGTGAGCTAGCTCACAGTTTTTTAGCCTCCAGCTCACACATTTTTGTCTTAGCTCAGGATGGATGGGAGCCACGTGCAGCTCTTTCGCACATATTGTGTGGCTCCTGGCAGGGTGGCGGGGGGAGCATGCCTCCCTGGTCTTCCCTTTCCCAGCCAGTGTTCCCCTCCATGGTTAGGCTTGAGGTAGGGGGAAGCAAAGAAAGAAAGCAACTTTAACATAAATGCGTTCTCAAAGCCCCCCCCCCCCGGCCAGCTTGGAGAAAGCATCTGTCTCTTTAAATCTCTTCTTCAAGCCAAGCCAGCCGGCACAGGGGCGAGGGGGGCTTGGAAGATGCATTTAAAGTCCAAGTTGTTTTCTTTCTAATTCTCCTTCCCCCCTCCCTCCCCCATCTATTTGCTTTCTTTCCACTTGCTTTCTTTCCACCTTTCCTTCTGTCTTTCTCCCCTTCCTCCCCATCTAAAGTTAAATGTGTTCTCCAAGCGCTGCCACACGGCAGATTGGCTTGGCTCAGAGAAGGCATTTGTCTCTTTAATACACAAATTTGCATATTTTTCAATAAAACGTGTTGTCTTGTGCCTCTCAAACATCTGATGCTTATTCTATGTGGCTCTTACATTAAGCAAGTTTGGCCACCCCTGCTCCAGAACAAACTAATTTATGCAGTAGCCAAATTGCTTGCTCACAACTTTAATGCCAGTAGCTCACAAAGCAGAATCGTGGCTCACAAGACTCCACAGCTTAAAGGGAACATTGGTCCCAGGCAGCTGGTGATGTACTGGACTACCACCAACCCTTCTCCTGGCACCATTCCTCGATAACATATTTGCGTTGTGGTATGGAGGATGACTACTCACATTTAGAATACAAAGAAATTATTAAAATGAACAAAAAAATCCTACAGGCAAGCTCTGCACAGCAACGAATCAAGCAAGGGATACAAAGAAAGGTGGAAACAGGCAATCGTCTGGCCCTGTTTCTGAAAAGACCTAGTCCAGGGGTCCCCAACCTTTTTCAGCTGCAGGCACCTTTGGAATTTCGACACAGGGTAGTGGGTGCAACCACAAAATGGCTGCCATAGGAGGTGAAGTCACATGCACAGAGGAAGCCAAAGTGCACGAGAGAAGATGGATAATTTAAAAAATACACAGGGCAAGAGGGTTGAGAGATAACAGAACAAAAGACTCTTGCAGCAACTGCCACTGAAGCCACAGTTTTAATCTGCATAGCCAATCATATCTCCTTTGGCCAACCAGGAGCCCTGCTGGGCTAGAGCCCACCCACTTTCTGAGAACACTTGGCGGGTGCCAAGAAAGGTGTCAATGAGCCACAGTGCCCATGAGCACCACAATGGGGGCCCCTGCTCTAGCTGATCTTAATCTAAGGCAGGCTATTTAGCTTAGTTGTTGCAATAGTTATAGACGTCCCCTGTTACCTTGAAATCTTTGTCTGCTCTATGTGGTAATGGCTGCTATCCAGTCTGGACTCTCCAGCAAGAGCTTCCTCCTGTAGGTTGCTCCCAGACAGAATTTGCCAAAATGTCCCTTTTCTCCTTCCTGCCAGGAGAATCTCTCTCTTCTGTCTGTTACCTCTCATGTGGGTCAAAACTCCTCATCCTAAGGTCCCCTGTAAGTTACATTCTAGGCATCCTCATCCCAAGTTTCTGTCACCTTCAGCCAAGGTGTAATCTGGTCATTTTATTACCTTTCTCAGGGAAATCCATTTGCATTTGTAAAGTTTTGATGGCTAGTTGTTCAGCAGGGAGATTCTAGGGGTGGGTGATGCTCTAACAGCAGCTAACTTCCCCCCTTCCTTCTGGCTCCTGCCATCTTTTAAAACTCCGTGTAGGGGCTTGCACACCTCAAACCATTAAATATCGGGATGCAAGCCCCAAGTGAAGGCCATTTCTTCACAGTGATGCTCTAGGATTTTCCCCATGTCTCTATACCATGGAGCTTAAGAGAAATGCCTAGAGCATCACCCTGAAATGACATCACCCCCCAACTCCATCCTCCCCAGGCACCACCTTCAGAATCTCCTGGCATTTGCAACAGCAGTGCTGACAACCCTGTGTCTTCATTCAGGAAGGATCTGCTGCTTACTCAACACATGCCAGTTCTTTCACATCAGATTCCTGACTCCCTTCTAGAATCACTTTAGGTAAAACCACAGAGATAGACCCAATGACTGTAATCAGAAGTACCAACTCTTAACAATATTTGGCTGTGTGTGTGTGACTTGTTAGCCAATGGAGGAGTCATTCAAAAGACCATGAACACTGATGGGGGAGCAAGAAGTCTGGGTCTAGCTTTGGGTGACCCATAAGTGGCTGTCAGGAGAGGTAGCTTACCATTGTCCTTCTGGAGGAGATCAGTAGTATGCTCCAAAACCTCATAATATTCCCCCAGCTCCAGCTGGCATTGGCAATAGTTCAGCACTAGGGGGTTAATGAGTTCCTCCAGGTGTAGCCATTCTTCTTCCCATGGCTTCTCCTGTCAAGAGACCAGGGAAAGATGGCCTGGATTAATAGTTAATGGGAGGCTCAGCCACCAAAAAAAGCAAAATGGCCACAGGATAGCCAGCAGCAGAAAAGGAACCCACTCTTTATCTCCTTACTCCCATTATATTTGCTATATTTATACTTACTTCATCTTGAAAAGCTCAGACAATGAAACCTGTTCCCATAGCCCAAGACAGGAGGACAGTATTTTCGACTTGCAAGAGATACGGAGCTGTGCCTAATTGGAATATTTTGATCAGGACCTTGCTTATACATGTGTATTCGTTGTATGTTAATGACTTACCTGATTTACCTGACGAAGGAATAGATCTGAAACGCTGATTATATTATCCGGAACTTCTATTAAGTAGTTTCTACTTGGAACGGATCTTATTTACTACAAGTCACAGTATATAGACATTTGGACTTCAATTCAAGGACATGTGATATTTATATAAACAATTTTTTTTACTCTGTGCGCTTGTTCTATTTATGAAGGAAGTCTGCTGCTTTTGAGATATGCTGTGACTTATTGTGGTTTGAGTTTGTTACCACGCACTTTTGGATAATTGTTCTTTATTACGTTTGTGACTCTACAATAATACATATATATGAGTTTGGCATTATTATTGACTTTGCTTTCCATATAATTATTGTTGCATTTATTTAGTGCGTTTTGACTGCAGATTTGTTGGTGATTTCATTGGACAATTTGTTACGTCTAGGCTGAAGAGGGAGATTCTCCAGCTGAGCAATGTGATAAGACTGATAGAATGGCCTGGGGCTGGAAACGTGGAGTTGGCAAGATGGTAGATTGCAGTTCTCCATTGTGGCTGGCACCCTTTTCTCTCCCCCCGCCAACTCTGAGCTTGTGCTTCCCTCCTCCCTGCCCAGAAGTGGCCAGACAGTCCAGAACTGGGACATAAATTTTAGAGACGCCATCTTGGACTTTTTAAATCTAGTTTTTAACTTTTTATCAGAATTCTGTTTGTGATTAGAATTTTATGGTTTTTACATTTGTTGTGGCTATATGCCCTCTGTTGTATATCACCCAGAACCTGCCTAGCAGGGACAGGGCGATTAATAAATCAAATAAATAATAATAATCATAATAAGAAAACCTGATTGATTAGGTTGACTGATGTCAGTCTTACATCATGGTGTATTTTCGTTTTAAGTAGACACCCCGTCACCCACTAATGGGTTTTGAATTTACAAACCAACACTCAGTCTGGTGGAAGCATATTGCAATGTGATCAGTGGAGCTTACTCCCAGCTAAAGAGTCGTAAAATTGTAAGCCAAGAATGTATACGAAGAATAACATAACAGCTAAGGCATAACTAATCTAGGCTGTGATCCCAAGTATGCATTCTTAGTTAAAAGTATCAAGCCTTGCTGGATCAGGGCCAAAGTCCACCTAAACCAGCATCCTTTGCTAGAATCCTGGCAACCAGGTGGTCCACCAAAAACTGGCCAATGATTTATTGGTGGACCACAGTCTACCTTTGGTCCGCTCATGATTTATTTATAACTAACCTTTCACGCCAAGAACTCAAAACAGCTTCAAATAGGTTCCTAGATGGTAGCCCTGTCCATTCACAGGGCAGATCCGTATCAGCCTGGGAGGTGGAACTATATTGTATGCATTGAGAATACCCTTGGGGAAGACACTGGGATTTAATGGAGATCTGGATACAAGAGAAGTGGCCTAAAACTATGGCTCTGCTATTCTTCAATGTGGTCCCGATTCAGAAGATCCCAGAGCATCTCTATATAATAATTATCTTAGCGTATTGGCTGTTTCCAGCCCTCCCTTTGGCTGTGCAATACCTCCATCAGCCACTGGCCCATCAGCTGCCACTCAAGAGTACTCGCATGCCATTGGCTGGGGGCTGGGTCTGCTCCTCTTCCCTGCCCACTCCCACTTCAGCCACTGTTCCCTGTCAGAATCATTGGCAAACGGCTCTCTCTCCTGATGAAGACACTTCTCCTGCTTGGCTCCTCTGTGGGACTAACATTTCCCTCAGTGGCTGTTGTTAAGCAACCAAGCCTGGTTCTGTCAGTAAAAAGACAAAGGAAGGAAACCTTTTCCAGGCCTTTGTGAGGAACTCATTGGGACCAGTCCTGACTAGGGTTGCCAGCTCCAAGTTAGGAAATTCCTGGATGTTCTGTGTCTAAGGAAGCCAGTCTAAGGAAGCCAGGGTTTGGGGAGGGGAGAGGCCTCAGCTGAACAGAATGCCATAGAGCCCACCCTCCAAAGCAGTTATTTTCTCCAGGGGGGGAAGAGATCTGTTGTCTGAAGTTCAGTTGTGATACCTGGTGATCTTCAGGCTCCACCTGGAGGTTGGCTACCCTAGGCATAGCAGTTAGCGCTTCAGAGCAGGGTCTGCCAGACCCACGTTCTTGCTGTGGAGGCTGTGATTTTGGACCAGTCACAGACTTTCAGCATAACCCCCTCCCCCACCCACTGCCAGCTTGGCCACTTTCCTGTCAGAATAAACTGTGAAAATTGCTAGGCAACCATGCTTGGTTCTGTCAGTAAAACAGGGTTGTTGTGCAAGTCAAAAGGGGGAGAGGACAATGATGTAAGCTGCTTTGGTCCCCATTGTACTTTTCCTCCTGGGGAACCATTTTTGCCAATCTCCAGGTGAGGGCTGGAGATTACTCAGAATTACAACTGCTTTCCAGATGGCAGAGATCAGTTCCCCTAGAGAACTCTGTGTCCTTATATCCTGCTGAGATGGCCCTCCTATGACAGCAAATGTGGCATAGCTGTCAGGGCTTCAGAGCACAGTAGAGGCTGTAGGTGGGTGGGGAGCAATGCTCCCTCTAAGCTGTGGGGTCTTGTGAGCAAAAATTCTACTTTGTGAGCTACTGGCCTTAAAGCTGTGAGCGAGCAATTTGGCTGCTGGATAAATGAGTTTGCTCTGGAGCCCTCCTTCCTGAGCTAAGGCAAAAATGTGTGAGCCAGAGGGTAAAAAACTGTGAGCTAGCTCACACTGATTCAAGCTTAGAGGGAACACTGGTGGGGAGATGGAAAGCTGAAGAGTGAGGAGCAGATAACAGCAGGTTGATGCTTGGCTGGGAAGGAGATAGGGTTGCCAACTCCAGATTGGGAAATTCCTGGAGACTTGAGGGGTGGAGCCTGGAGAGGGTGGGGTTTGAGGAGGGGTGGGACCTCAGACAGGTACAATGCCATAAATTCCACCCTCTAAACCAGCCATTTCCTCCTGGAGAACCATTGTTGCCAATCTCCAGGTGAGGGCTGGAGATCACTCAGAATTACAACTGCTCTTTAGGTAGCAGAGATCAGTTCCTCTGAAGAAAATGGTGGACTCTGTGTCATTATACCCTGCTGAGGTCACCACAGCAAATTGACGCTGAGTGCTCAAGCCCGGGGCACTCTCCCAGAGCCTCTTTCTAGAGTTCGTTTTATTTATTTCCACAACGGGCCTTATTCCTAGTCTATTCATAAGCTCCACAATTCTCACCTTAGCCTGAATGTTGCGCAAGCAGATGACAGCTTCCTGGTATTTCTCTGCTGCCTCCTTGAATTTCCGGGACAGGACCAGCCGGTTTCCCTCAGTGTGTAACTTTGGTACAGCCACCAACTTCTCTTCTGTGTTCATGGCCCATGTATCCCGTTTGTACGCAGAAGGGTCTTCCACCTAGTTAGGACAGGAAATGGTAATTCATCATCTGTGAGGTCACCCCACACCCCAAATCATTCTGTGAGCAGAGAATATGCACTTCTTTTAGCTTTGTTGTTACTGACAGGGCTTGTAGAATTATGAAAGAATTGTGTCTCCTCCAAGAGAGGTTTATCTGTTCATGAGCCCCAGGAGACTGGCATGCTGGGGGAAGAAGAAAGAAGAAGGAAAGAGAATGGGAAGGAGAAGAAGAGTTGGATTTATAACTCACCCTTCACTTGGAGTCTCAGAGTGGCTTACAATCTCCTTCCCTTCCCTCCCCCTGTGAGGTAGGTGGGGCTGAGAGAGCTCTGAAATAACTGCTCTTTAGAACAGCACTGAAAGAACTATGACTGACCCAATGTCGCCCAGTGGACTTCATATGGAGGAGTGGGGAATCAAACCCAGTTCTCCCAGATTAGAGTCTGCCACTCTTAACCATTACACCAGGGGTGGCCAAACTTGCTCAGTGTAAGAGCCACGTAGAATAAATATCAGATGTTTGAGAGCCACAAAACATGAACAAATATTACACACACATTTTTATTTTAAAATATGCAAATTTGCTTTTTTATTGATATTAAATGAGACTGCCAAAAATAAAAACAAAAGATATTGATAATGATATTTATTTGTTCAATTATATTTATTTGTTTGCTAATGATATTTATTCGTCTAAGAGAGAAAAAGAGAGAGGTAGAAAGAAAGAGAGAGAAACAAAGAAAGCAAATAGACAGGAGGGAGGGAGAAAAAGTATGCCTCCCCTTCACTTCCCCAGCTGCCCTGCCGGGAGCCGCATAATATGTGTGAAAGAGCCACATGTGGCTCCCGAGCCACAGTTTGGCCACCCCTGCATTACACCAGACTGAAAGGGCACTGAAAGACACGATGTCCAGGGCCACCCGAAACTTGAGCCATTCCTGGTACTCAGAAATGTCCATTCCTACCCACAGTCTACCACAGTGCAAGCCATGAAAAGTTTTACCACTTTATTCTGCTGAATGCATAAGCTGACCCACATTGGAAATAGATTGCGTAAAATCGAATGGCAAAATGGCAGACTTCAACAGCCCATGGCTTTTCACGGATTCTATTGCTCACTTTGAAAAGCTCCATGATGAAGATGAGGGGCTGGGGTGTCCTTTGTAGCTCATCCAGGTCGGTGTAGCCTGTGCTGTGATAATCAAACAAGTTGCCCATCCCACAGCGATGCTTCTGCCCCTCCAGGGGGTCCTTGCCTTCAGCAATTTTCCTCATGCTTTTGGAAATCAAGGCATACATACCCGTGTGCTGGAGGGAAAGGGAAACAATTGTAAGACTCAGTCACGACCACTCAGCAATTCCTGATCTATTAAGGAGAGTCTCCTGGGTTTTTAAGACTGAACAACTTAAGTCAACCAGCAACGGCTAAAAAGATATTCAGAATCAGACTAAAAGATGCCCTGATACAGACTGATCAAATCAACCCCTTCATATTGCATGATTAAATTTAATAAAGTCTACTGAATACTATTTGATAGTAGGATGCTTGAACGTCCGCCGTGTTGGCTGATACCCTGTTTTCCGACTGCAAACAGGCAGCCTCTGTAATGTTCAGCATTCTGTTCCATGTTGATATAAATTGATCTCAAGTTTTTCTGACGGTACAGCGCTCAATAGAACGTTTCACTCAAGGTTTCATCAGATGAGACCTTACACCTTTTGTATTTTTTCTGCAACTTTTTTCTGCAACTTTCTTCTGCAACTTTCTTCTGCTCCTGCTTCCTTTCTAACTTACATCATTAACAGAGGTTGATTGACAGTATGCACCTGAAGCAGTCTTGAAAGGATTTTTAGAAGGCAGCAGGAGCTGCTTTTCACACAGCAAAATGATGTAAGTTAGAAAGGATGAGGGAACAGAAAAAAACTGCAGAAAAAATACAAAAGGCGCTGTACCGTCAGAAAAACTTGAGACCAATTTACTTCAAAGGAAACACCTTTAATGATTTGTCACTCACTGGATGATTAAAGAAGATATATATATTTTCCCTAACAAGGTTTCGTTACCTTATCACAGTTGTTCTTCCTTACTAAGTTCAGCCTGTCCTTTGATCGCTCATCCTTAACTCCAGGTTTTACTCATGGCTGGGCAAACTGGCCAGATGACTGCTATGAAGGACTGGACTAGACCTTGTGTTCTTTGCTTTGTTTCTCCCGAGTAAAGGCAAGAGAGGCTGAGAGGTAGTTTGCCATTGCCTGCCTCTGCCTCTGTGTAGTGACCCTGGTATTCCATGGAGGACGCCCATCCAAATATTGACCAGGGCCAATCCTGCTTAGCTTCTGAGATATGATGAGATCGGGCTATCCAGGTCAGGGATGAGTAAAGTTACTCTGTTAGTTAATTCAGGTGGCTAGTCATATTGGTCTGAAGCAGCAGAACATTTGAGACCAGTGGCACTAGGCTTCCCAAATACCTCGTGGTGGTGGGGGACGGATACGTCCTGGCAGGACCATCCCCGGGGGAAGGAAAGACACGCCCCACGATGCCGTTGCCAGGAAGTGACGCTAGGCAACGCTCTGGCAATGTGGCTGGAAACTCGATGATGATACCATCGAGTTTTCAGCCCTATTGCCAGAGCGTCACCTGTCATCACTTCCTGGAGACGGCATGGTGTGTTACAGGGAGGAATGGTCTGGCCGGGGAGCATGTTTCCCACGCGGTAAGTACTTGGGAACCCTAAGTGGCACCCTTAAGACCAACAAACTTTTATTCAAGGTACAAGCTTTCATGTGCACACACACTTCATGGTATCTGAAGAAGTGTGCATGTTCACAAAAGCTTATACCTTGAATAAAACGCTTAAAATTAAAGGAGATTTTCTGAATATTCCTGAATAACTGCAAAATCTTACAGTTGGTTTTTCAGTTGACCATTTATTTGTCAGCCTGTTTGTGGCTATTTGGCAGGTGACTTCACTGTCTTCCTTTCTAACAGTGCAGTACATCTTAATCAGCTTTTCACACACGCTTGCACGTCCTTACTACACTGCTGCTGCATTCAGTAGGCAATTGTTGAAATACACACAGATAAATCAGTCATGAATAATGTACATTTTGCTGTGGTTTCTGTGTTTGTTTAAGTAAGCCTTAGCTATATTAAGGGCTGCTGATCTCTTTGATCAACAGCATTTTTTGCACATGTGAAGTTTTGAGAAGAACACAATGCAACCTGGTTCGGGAGGCATTCAAGTCATTCAGTGCCAGGAACCGGCTAACATCGAATCACCACAGTGGAACATAGGAAGTCCAGCTTTCAAATCCGTTTGCTACAAAATTCATGGCATCCCTATGGGATAGTCCTTACAAAATTTTCTACCAGCATGGCCGTAATCCGGTTAACAACAGATGCCCTCTGCTGTTTTAGATGGTGGTGACACAGGCATTCAATTTCATTTAAGGTCTTGTATTTACGGAGAGGATGTAGCCAAGAATTTACCCCTCTCTTTTATTATTTGTATACATAATAATGCTAAATAATGCAATTTCAATCCACTAGAGCAACCATTCGCAAGTGGATTTTGCCATTTCACACGGTACAATCCAGTTGCAAAGTGCATTGAACACGCGTTATTTAGTCTATGTGAAAATGCCCTAGAGCGTTTTGCAGGCACTATGGTGTGGTCACCAGACCAACAGCAAACATATATATCTAGTGTGGTTGGTTAGGAGAAATTTAACTGAAAAACGACTTGAACATACCTTTGCAGAAGAACATATAAAAGATTTTTGTGTGTGCGCATGTTTTAAGGATCAATCATGGTATAGATCTTGATATTCCATATCCTATATATCGGTTTATTATGAACTATCCAATCAAACAGTCAATCAGTCATGTCCATTCTGCCCACAGCCTAGTCAATCTCTGATATGTTGGATGCAGTTTAACCCTCCTGTTCCTTTCTTCCCTCAACTGGATTTTATGTTAATCCTATGCTGCCTACCTCTGATGTCCAGTGGAAGCCTTTGGAAACAGAGAACACGTTATCCAGATTAACCCAAATATCCAAGGCATACACATAGTAAGAGAATAAAGCAGAGAAGCAGCAGGTAGATAGGTGGGTAGGGATCTGAACGAGTGGTACATTGCATTAAACTACTGTTATACAACCACTTAATGTGGCAACCACATAGCAGTGTAGAAGACATCAAAGCCTGCTTTAGAAATCAGCACAGTTTTCTTCCTGTGAGTGGGGCTACTGTAGTCTATAATCACATTGTGCCCATGTTAATGACTGAGATTGGGAGCTGCCTCAGGAGCAATAAACTGAGAGCACATGATATAAATATTTCAGCTAAGTGAATAGCACAGTCCCAAGTGCAGAGCCTGTTAATCACCCAAAGAGTGATTAACATATGGAATTCACTGCCACAGGAGGTGGTGGCAGCTACAAGCATGGACAGTTTCAAGAGGGAATTAGATAAACATACGGAGCAGAAGTTCATCAGTGGCTATTAGCCACAAGGTATAGATAGGGACTCTCAGTCTGGGGCAGGTGATGCACTCTATTCCTGGTGCTGGAGGGGGCAGCAGTGGGAGGGCTTCTAGTGTCCTGGCCCCACTGCTGGACCTCCTGATGGCACGTGGTATATTTTGGCCGCTGTGTGACAGAGTGTTGGATTAGATGGGCCATTGGCCTGATTCAACATTGGCTTCTCTTATGCTCTTATGGCATACAACAGATCTCAGCCTTACCTTTGATTTATTAGTTTTCATAAACCAAGTATCTAGCCCTTAAGGTGAAAAAAATGGTGTGGGAAACAACTGGAAGAAATTTCAGAAGCTGGGGAGGAGGAGGCTTTTCAATCGTCAAAGGCTTCCATGCCATAAAGAACTTTTTATCTCCCATCTCATGACTGGCAGAGAGGGCATGGTGCGAGAGTAAACAGACGTGCTTAATCTGCATTGCTCAGTTTATATAGATTATATATCAATTTAGGGAGCAATCCTGAGCAGGCCTACTCAGAAGTAAATCCCAATTTATTCTGTGGTGCTTACTCATAAGAAAGAGCTCTTAGCATTGGAGTTACCAAGGTGCCAGATTTGTATGGCCTGCCCCATCCCATTCCTCAGGCTCCAGGTAAATAACAGCCTTTCTTTCTCTTCTATACGGCCACAATAACAAAAGGGGGGGGGGAACCGTGAGGCTACAAGTCAGCCATTTGTTCAAGACCATACAGCAAGAGTTTATGGGTAAGCAGACATTTGGACCTAGACCCTCCAAGTCCAAGCCTCTTTTCCAGTGTCCCCTTGCTATACCACCGCTATGTTGCTGAGATTCCAGAAACCTTATTCTGTAACGAAAGGATGTGGGACGGGTCTGGCACAGCTGCATACTCACAACTGGATCACACCAGAACTCTGCCACCTCGCCGATCCTCATGGAAGTCAACAAGGTCTCCCACACCTCAATTTTGAACATCTTCCCTACAATGATCTCCATAGGGATGCCAGCCTCACGACTGTCGTCTATGACCGTTCGCTCAAAGTCGTCCTTCAGTGTCTGGAAGTGGAAAGTGATCTGCATCCAAAAACAGGCAAAAATTAACAGGTGTTAGACTCCAGGTAGTCCAGGTCTAACAGTCCTGGCCTTCCACTGTGCTTAACACCCAACCTTCATGTCTAGTACCCAGGAAAAAGAGCCAGCTTCCAGTTCATAGCTGGAAGATTATTTGAAATTCTTCTCTGTTCTTCTGATGGCAAGGCCTAGGAGCACTGGACCACTAACAGATGAGACAGGAGCTCAAAGAATAAATCTCTACTGTGGTAACATCTAGGCTATGTAATCTAGCAAACCACCTTCTTCCATGGTCTGGCTCTGGGTATAATCAGATGTTAGGTAGATGGTTACTAGAGACAGAACCTTCCCTGTGGTGGCATCCTAATTGTGGAACTACCGCCCCAAACACATCCATCTGGTTCCAATGTTACCATCTGGCACTACCATCTGGATAAGTACCATCCTATTCTCTTAAGCTTTTGCTAGCAAATAAAGCAAATCAACATATTAACTGCTGTTCAGTTCTGGATTTGAGGTATTGTGTTGGTGTTTATAATATTGTTAAGAGATACAGAAATATACATTAACTATCTTGGCAGAAAGGAGGGCTAAAGGTAAAGGTAACAGTTTCCCTTGCTTGAAAGCCAGTCAAATCCAACTCTAGGGTGCAGTGCTCATCTCCGTTTCCAAGCCAAAGAGCCAGCACTGTCCAAAGACGTTTCCATGGTCATGTGGCTGACATGACTGGGTGCCAAGACACACCAAACGCTGTTACCTTCCCACCGAAGCGGTACCTATTTATCTATTTGCAATTTCTTGCTTTCGAAATGCTAGGTTGGCAGGAGCTAGGATCAGAGACAGGAGCTCACTCTGTCATGCAGTCTCGAACTGCTGAACTACCAACCTTCTGGCCTGCAGTTCAGCGTCTTAACCACTGAGGTTAAATAAGATGGCAGTTAGCCTTTTCAAAGCGAGCTTGCTTAGTTTGGAAAGCCAAAAAAACTGTCAGACAGCAGGGACTACAGGCTGGATAAAAGGAAACGGAATCAGGATCCTGGTTTGGTGGCAGTGAGGACACTAGGGAAGAATTATCTGGGACCACTGTTCCTTTACGCAGCTGCGTCACGGTAGATCTACACTACACTTCAGTGTACCACTTCATTGCTAGCAAATTTACCTTGCTCCCCTCTTGGAAATCCGGCAGCTCCCCGTAGCCTCCATGTAAAATCTTTTTCTTTACTCCTTCCACATTAAACAGGTATGTTTCCTCCATCGCTGAAAAGCAGGCAGGTCCGTCTCCTTCTCCAAGTAACGTGCGATTGGTTCCCTACTGTTTACAATGTCTTCTGGGTACAACCTCCCCCCCAGTCCCACTCTCACTGTTTTGATGGGACTTGATTCCACTTTGGGTGCTTCAAGTCCTGAACACAGCCGTGTGCGTTCTCTTTGGTCACAACTGTCTAGGTAGAGGCAAGCCCTGCTCTAGCAGAACCTCTTTCCAAAGCAAAGAATGACCTCTCTCTGTCCCTTAGGACCTTCTCTGATGGATTGTACTCTGCCTCTCTGATCCTCTCCCTGTCCAACCAGGTTAATCCAGGATTTTCCTGCTTAGTGTTTGAAAGTCGATTAAGCTACTTAATAAACGAGTGCCATCCTTACATCATTCTGGATGTTGCCAGCAAACAGCCCCATCCTAGATCTCCTTAGAGGAAATGGTAGACCTAGCCAGACCATGCCAACTGAAGACCACAGCTGGGGCTCAGAAGAGAACTCTGCTGTACAACCCCACACACAAAGTCCCTGCACAAGCGGCAAGGGAGGAGGGTTGCTGCAGCTAGGCTTGCCTACCTCCAGGTGGGTAGAAACAAACAACTGTGATGTATTGGGCCAAAAAAATCTTCACAGACTTGAAAATTCTTTTTCCAGAATGCAATTTACTTGAAGCAATTCAAACACCACCAATGCCAATGAGCCATGCATATTATATCCACTAATGGATTTGATGAGTGTTACTAGGAGATACGATTAGGTAAAGGTAAAGGTTCCCCTGCTCGAAAGCCAGTCGAATCCGACTCTAGGGTTGCGGTGCTCATCTCCGTTTCAAAGCCGAAGAGCCAGCGCTGTCCGAAGACATTTCCGTGGTCATGTGGCCAGCATGACTAAACACCAAGGCGCACGGAACGCTGTTACCTTCCCACTGAAGTGGTACCTATTTATCTACTTGCAATTTCTTGCTTTCGAACTGCTAGGTTGGCAGGAGCTGGAACTAGAGACAGGAGCTCACCCTGTCATGCGGCACCCAGGTCTCGAACTGCTGAACTACTGACCTTCCACAGCCTGCAGTTCAGCGTCTTAACCACTAGAGTGGTTGCCAAATGGATAAATATTATATAGGTATTTCAAAGCCACCCACTTTGATAAAGTTATACACGAAACGAGATATAATATTGGTGTTGATGGCATTTGAATTGCTTCAAGTAAACTGAATTCTGGAAAAGGAATTTTCAAGTCTGTAAAGACCTTTTTTGGCACAAGACATCACAGTTGTTTGTTTCCTTTCTACCTCCATCCTGTGATTTCTCTCTTTGGTTTGCAAGCTCCAGGTGAGGCTTGGACATCTCCTGGAATCACAACTGATCTCCCAGCTACAGCGATCAGTTCCCTTGGAGGAAATGGCTGCACCAGAGAGTGGACTTTATAGATATGGCAAGTCCCTGCTGTCCCTTCTGTCCCCCAAACCCCACCTTCCCTGGGCCTCACTCCTAAATCTCTAGGAAGGTCCCAGCCTGGACTTAGCTACATTAGTTGTACCCTGCTCTTTTCTCTGCTGATTTTCCATATGCAGGAATGTTTTGTGTGCAGAGATGCAATTTGAACACAATGTGAAGTGGGGCGACCTATGCACTGGTTTATTACTTCCATGGGAACTACCTCCCGCTGTGTTCGGTTAAAGGGCTTCCTCTTTTAATAGAACAGTGTAGCCATATTTCTGGCAGAAAATCTGCCACAAGACTAGCTACCAATTGCACACTGGAATATCTCTTGAATATTAATCTATTTTAGGCTATGTTCCAACTACTCGGGCAATTCTTTGACATCAAGTTTCTTTCCGTAGGCAGTGGTGCTGTTCTCATCCTGATGACACGGGCACTGAAAACACTATCTAGAGATGAAGCTGCTTTCTGTCAAGTTACGACCAGCACTGTTTACTCTGACTCGGCAGTGTTTGCCATGGCTCAGCCTGTCTTGTTTACCTTCTTCATGTACATTCCACCATCCTCCCCAAAGGGGACCCAGAGCAGCTTACACCATTCTCCTGTCCTCCGTTTTATTCTCACCACAAGCCTGTGAGGTAGGTTAGGGGCTGAGTGTGTGACTGGCCCAAGGTCAACCAGCGAGCTTCCATGTCAAAATGGGGATTTGAACCCGGGTCTCCTGGGTACTAGTGTCCAACACTAACCACTGCAAAAAGTGGCTCTCGATACCATATCGGTTCTCTATACAAGAGCCACCAAACTGGTGGTCCTGGGGACTGGACCTGCCATCTTCTGTATGCCAAAACGCTGGCTTAACCATCAAGTAACCATTATATGTTTCTCTCAAACACCAACATCCCAAAAAAACAAAGGCAGCCGGGGGGGATGGGAATCAAGCATAATGTGTATGACTGGTGTGCATAGTAGTGAATATCCTTAAAATGCCATTTCAGTGGCCAGCTTTTCAAGAGACCCCCCCACGTGGACATGACCCTATGAAATATGGAAGCAGCAGCACAGTATTATATATTTGAAGCTGAACAGTACCATCTTTTAAAATTACAAATTTCCATGTATATGGAAATATATCTAGTCAGCTGGACAGGAAAATTCTACTACAAACACTAGAAATTAGCAATATTACCTATTTTTTTAGAGGAGAGCTGTTCAAATAACTGTAGTGATCCAACCATCTATTTCCAGGTTCCCTTTTCACTAGATCTATTAAGAAAGGAAAGGAAGGGACATTAGTGTATGAAAAGACTTGCATCTTTTGGAGATGCAGGGAGACTTGCAGGATTTTTTTGATTCCCTTCATAAACAATTAAGTGTGTGGGTCAGTAGACACAACAAGCGCGTGAACTGTATGTATATTTTGTTCCTTACCATACCATAAACAGCAGGACCTACCGTTCAAAAGTCCCAAGACAGGGATGGATCACCTAAATTTCACACACTATTGAATACTGATCGACTTTCAAATGCAGTTTTAATGTCAGAGAAATCTGGAATGTCCAAAACAGGCATCACAAGCAGAATTATACAGATATCATACAAACTGAGAGTTTAAAATATTATCTTCCTTCACCATGAAAGGCCCCTGCCAGACAGCATGACTGGAACAATTCATTCTTGTAAATCTGGTGTTTTTATAAGTAATAAAATGGTATGTTTAGAGGATGAAACGTGTCTTTTCAAAAGCGCTTATAGAGCACACAGCCTAACAGTTCTAAGAACAGATCCAGCTGGGTAGCCGTATTGGTCCGAAGCCGCAGAACAAATTTAGAGTCCAATGGTACCTTTTAAGAACAACAAAGGTTTATTCAAGGCATGAGCTTTTGTGTGCAAGGCACACTTTTTCAAATACACTGAAATGCTAGATGTTCTCAACTTATAGGCAGGGACTTAACAGCAAATTAACATGTAACATGACAATGTTTAAGTTATGCAGAATGAAAAACAAAACAACAAGTTAAGTTGTAAAGCAATAAATATGTGGAAAGTAACGGAATCTTAATTATCTCCTCTCAGGCGTGGAGGGCACACTTAACAGCATATTTTGAGCTGGATGTAATGTTGTCAGCAGACGTCCTGATATTCCTTGGGACAGACCTTCAGATAAGTTATACAGGCATTATTTTACCTGATAATGGAGACTGTAGCCACAAAAACTCATTCAGCATCCATTTTATAAGGTTCCTTGGTTAATGGTTAAAGAATACAGTATGAAGGGGGGGAAAGAAAGGAGAGGTTATGGAAAGGGAGAAGCCATTCCACTCCTCAGTCCCGGGGCCTTAAGAGCACACTGCTGCCAGCTTTTGAAAGCATATGAGGGCAAGGCATTGTGGGGAGGGCAGGGTATAAAAAAAATGTGATGTGAGGGAAGCATGTTTGAAGGGTTGAAGATCGTTTCAAAGGGTAGCCCCGTTGGTCTATTAACAGAACAGCTGGATTTCAGTCCAGTAGCACCTTGGAGACCAGCAAGACTTTGGGGGTGGGTAGGTGAGCTTTCGAGTATGAGCTGTTCATTAAAACCTGAGTTTCTCCCACTGCTCTACACAACAGTTCATAATGGAAAGATGTTTAAGAAACACACTGAAATTTGAATACACACACAACTGTATTCACTTTTATTCTGTACAGGCGAACATGGAATTATACCAGTGTAAGGTCAGTTAAGAGTGAAACCACCCCGCTTCTTTTGCAAAAGTGTATTTATTGATAAGACACAGGTGTGCCCCCTGGGTTGCCCCCAGAGCCACTCCTCCAGACAACGACTCAAGTCACATTGCTGCAAAAGGGTGACTAGTTGAAAACAATACATGCCGCATTTTAGCTCATTTGTAAGTGGAAAAAGAAGGCATTTTTAAGAGACCAAGATGTTTGTAATGACATTTCCCCTTTCAGTAGTGAACACAAACCACATGACTATCTTTCAAGGGGGATTCCCATTTCCACTGGTATCTGCATTTTTTATCAGCGGCTATAAAGACAACAGCCAGCTCCTGAGAGAAGGCAGACCACAAACAGGAGCCTGTTGGTCAGGCATGGAATGCTGTGAGTTCCCATTGGTGATTTTCAGTTCAAAGGAAGGTTCCAGAACTTTCTAGGTGACACAGCCTCTGGTGCTGCCGCAGGGGGGATGGGTCAGGCCCAGCCTCACTTCTCCATAAGGGCTTCCAGCTGCTCCTGAAGAGAGGCCAACTGCAGAGAAAAAGAACAAAGGGAGGGAGACAAGGATGGCATTGTTAGTGCTTAATATTCAAGACCCAGGAGCTCTTCTGGCTGCATCCAAAAAGCCTACCTGTCCCTCCCTACCACCATCACTGCTCAACCCGAAGGAGATACTCACACATACATCTCCCCACACACCAAACAATGCCAGCCCTTCTTCTCCTCTCATGCTCCTCCTCCCCATTCAGTGAGAAGCTGTGGCTATC
Source organism: Gekko gecko (assembly GCA_029375565.1). Classification (NCBI taxonomy): domain Eukaryota; kingdom Metazoa; phylum Chordata; class Lepidosauria; order Squamata; family Gekkonidae; genus Gekko; species Gekko gecko. Next base: position 24,864,736 of record JAPDNY010000012.1, on the reverse strand, counting down.
CCCCAACTGCACCATTCCTTTTCCGTCCTTTCTCCCCATCATCAGCCTCTCACCACCAGCACAGTCTTGCCCCTCGGAAGACAAAAAGCAGACTTTCAGTCCTAACTGTTCTCTAACAGGTCAAAGCGCCCAATCATCAATATGCCTTCAGGGCTGCAGAGGGTATTTAACAGGGCAGCCTGAGGCAGAGTTACATCCTAAGTCAACAGACTCAGAAAGGGGTAATACTGCTTGTGGTTGCACCGTGAAGACCCAGAACAGAGGGTGGAGCCTCTCTGAAGCACTCTGTTGGACACGGTGATGGAGAGGGGCACCTGGGCAAACTCTACATTTAGGGCATAACCTGTCCTAGCCTGGGAAAGCCAAGATGGGATGAAAGGGGTGGCAAAAGGCTCCATTGTAGAGCAGAGTGGCCCCAATGAAGTTTAAGGTTAACACACAAGCCACACTTGGACATCATGACAAACTGGGGTTAGTCATTATAAGAACATCAGAAAGGCCTTGGGTTTGCGCGCTCCTATGTGCCATTTGCTACTGAAGACTTCCTGGTTTGAAACAAGCTGCAATCCAGCTCAGGAGACAAGAAAAAAAACAACCCGTAGTTTGTTGTTTCAACACTGACAAACTATGGTTCTCTGCATGTCAGAAAGTATAGCTGCAATGGAATGCAGGAGGATGCAGGGAGGGAACAGGTGAGCCTAAGAGATTCCAAAACCAGTCCCTATAACTGAATGCCGCTAGGCTGAAAAAGGAGACATCAGTGATACAAAAGGAAAGAAAGGCTGTTTTCCGCCAGGTGATCCAAGAACATCTCCATTTCAGAGATTTTAAGCCACAGTATGTAGCACTCCCTGGTAACAAAGCTGTCAGAACATGCTTCATGTTCTAGATTACAGAACACACAGAACACAGCAAATCCTTTCCCCAAGGATGAGTTTTTCATATTCAAAACACACTGGGATGTTTCACATTTGTGGGTTGCTACTTGCTGGTTTGCCAAGCTGGTCCAGCCCCTGTTCTGCTCAGCAGCATTACAGATGTGAACGGCTTACCTCCTGCTTCTCACGCTCTTCTTGCTGTTTGAACTCATCCAGCACAGCTTGGAGACGGGTCTGGCAAAAGTAAGAAAACATGACCATTGCTGCTGATGTTGTCTACATGAAGACACAATGTTTTTTTGAGAGGACAGAACGCACAGCAGGGTCTCCTGCTTGCGCTGACCCCCACTTCAATATACCACAAAAGAGGGCAGCTTGCTTATTTAGAAAATTTCTATCCCACCCTTCCATAAACAGTACTCAGGGCGGCTCGTGAAGCTAGAAACCGAAAAAGAGAAAATCCCACATTATAATCTAGAACTACTGAGCAGTAGTAGAATCAACTTAAAAAACATAAAATAGAAAACACCAAGGAACAATGAAACGCCAACCTAATAAAATGCCAAAGGATCAAAATTGGCATAATGAAATCAAACTATGAAGCCAGCAATTAGCAATAAAGACAGAGAAGGAAGTACAGGCCATGCAGTTTGCATAATCTGATTTGTAACACTGATATAAGATTTTCCTGAGCCTAACACGCCACAGAGAAAGGCGAAACAGCAAAGTGTTGCCTTGTTCCCCTTACAAACCAACTGCTTATTCACTTTCGGAATTTCCCTGATGACAAACAAGAAGTCAATCCAAGTCATCTAGAACTTCCTGGCTATCTGGGACCTCTTATTTTCTGCTGAATCAGCTGCCTCCTGTTTCTAAAGCCCCAGGTCAAGTAGGGCTTTCTGGCTATATTGGCCCTCTATCTGCTTAATTAGACTGCTCCAGGTTATAAAAACCTTCCCCGATCTTAGCTGAGTGGAGTAAGGGACAAGGACCCTGACACTGGACTCACCTTGAGAGCCAGGTTCTCTACCCTCATAATGAGATCTTCTTGGCGCTTCCTGCGTTCCTGGGTCTCTTGAAGCTTGTCTTTCAGATTGTCGATCTGCTTCTGGATCCCCAGGGCTGGAAGAGAGAGAGAGAGCCCAGAAAGTTGGCATCCCCAGTGAAATCAACCATGTATTTCACTGCATATCCTTGCAGTAGTCACTGATTCAAGTCATCCACCAGCATAACCCTCCTTGGGCTGCTCACCGATCTGGTTGGTCCCTTCGTTTTCTTGCTGCTGTCCATCTGATTCGTTCAGCTTGCCTTGCAACCGCCTCTCCAGATCTTCTTCCGTATCCATGATGTTTAGGTCTTCATCATCATGGTGATCCCTCTCGTCTTCATCTTCACTACTGCTACTGATGTCATTAAATATCTCTCTGAGTTCATCATGTTCTACTTGGTTAAAGTAGCAAAGCGGAGGAGAAAGGGTGTGGGTGGAGATAGTTAACAAATCTTTAATGCAACGATAAATTTTCAAGCTGAAAATGCTGCTAACACTGCAGTTTCAGCCATTCATCTCCTTGGCCTCCACATTTTAGACACATCAACTTCCTTGAAGAGGCCTTGCAGAAATTCCAGTCCAGCTTCAGGGGTCTAAGAGTCAACTATTTTATACTTAAAAGACAGCCTGGCAAAATGAACCACAGATGTACTTAAGAGAACTCAGTGTCATGTATGGCTAGACAATGGGAGCAGAGCTGGGGAGACCCAAGTTCAAATCCCCACTCGCCCATGAAGCCTGCTGGGTGATTACGAGACAGCTGTACTTTCTTGCCCCATCCAGACTCTACCAATCCCACAGGGTAAAATGGGAGGAGGGAACATTAAGGAAGCCATCATACCTGATGAGCCATGGCCCTGCTTGTGTCCGGACATCCCCGGGGAAGAAATATCCAAGCCCGTGAGTGAACCATGGTGGTCCGCTTCTTTTGTTTCATCCTCTGCAATGATTTCCCAGCCTGGCAGCAGGCACAGAAGAGTCAAAGGAAAACCAATTCACTGAGAAGGGAACTCACGTTTCTAGGGTAACATTCTTCGGGGAGTGAGAAACCACATTCCAATTGTCCACATAAATCAATGTCCATTCCTGTTCAGACCTTCCACCCATTTTTTCCTCTTTGGCCTAATTAACTCCTCTTGCTTTGCTGCCCCTATCTGAAAAATAGAGTCTTAAGTGCTCCTGTACCTATTACCTAAAACTATACTTACTGGCTACCACCTTACACCTCTAGTGTATTTCTCAATGTATTCCTGCTGCCCAACCAAACCTTCTCTCAGCCTCCCTTATGCTAAGCAAAGCAGACCCATCATCAAATCTCTTTCTAGCGTAAGCCTACCACCAGAATGCTCAAAAAAATAAAATCAACATGGCCATGATTGTGCCACTGAATGAAAAATGAAACTTCTTTCAGCTGAATCTGGACTGTCAGAAGTTTAGTCCTCCTAGTTTCTGCCATGGCAAGCATGCCAGAACTGCCCAGTGAAAGCTCAGAAACCAAGACTTTTGGTGTGGGAACATCTTTTGCTCCTTCTGGAATGTCTCTCTCCTCCAGGTCCATATATCTGGGTCACAATACGCTCTTGCTCTTTCCTCTCTACTTCCCAATCCCAGCCAAAACTGAAGATATAATTACCAGAATAAACTGTCTTAATTTATTAGCTCTTGTACACATATTTGCACTTACACTGAACTTAAGCAACTGCCTTGATAGCGGAAAGGCAGGCAACTGTTTTATGATAAATTAATGAGAGTATTTGATGTGTATTTGATGGGCTTCTATCAATGTTCCCGCTAAGCTGTGGAGTCTTGTGAGCAAAAATTCTGCTTTGTGAGCTACTGGCATTAAAGTTGTGAGCGAGCAATTTGGCTGCTGTATAAATGAGTTTGCTCTGGAGCCCTCCTTCCTGAGCTAAGACAAAAATGTGTGAGCTGGAGGCTAAAAAACTGTGAACTAGCTCACACTAACTCAGCTTAGAGGGAACACTGGCTTCTATTATTTAATCTCAAAGCAGACTGGGTGCCTCTGTTTGCAGATTGTGCATGCAGGGAGGCGTGTATCTTACCAGGAGATGTCAGGGAATTAAGGAGGGTCTATGTAAGGCAAAATCCCACTTTAGGTTTTAAGAAAGGATACGGACACTGACAGCTTCAGCATCTGTGCTCAGCAGGCGCTTCACTTCCTTCTCCACATCGGGAGACTCAATGTACTGGGCCAGAGAGAGAGGGAAAGAGAAAAAAAGGCAGATATTTCTCAGCAAAAACAGACAGCCCCACTGGCTGCTGGCCGTACCTCAAACAGACTTTGCTGCCTTGGGGACCCTGAGTTGGGTGGAACGGTGATATAGAAATGTTTTATACAATTTTAAAAAATACTGGCAACATTTTTACCTCTTTGCTTTCAAAGGACATTACTGTTGCTCTCTCAAACCACTCACTGCCCTCCCCCTTTTCTTAGCCCTGATGGTCTCTTGAGTATCCCAAACAAGCCTCAGCTTCCTCCCCAAGGCCCTACTAAATACCTTAGTGCAGGAATGGGCTGGAAGCAACCCATCAGTGGACTGCTGGCCAACTTCTGGTGGCCCATCTAGTGCCTGCTGGTTGTTGGGCTTCTGACCCTGAATGCCAGGCCCTGACTTCAGCCAGCAAGGCATTTTGGGGGGTGTCTGTCAGAGAATACTCATAGGCTCTTGATACAAATTAAGGGCACTTTGACTCTTATGAGATTGGATGCACTCCTGCTTCCTGGCTAAAAAAAAAAGGCAAAACCACACAGTGAGTCACTGGCATTATAATTTAAAGGTGTGTGTGGGGGGGGAGCAGATTATGAACATACGCAACAGTTCGCTGGATCTGTTCATTTTCTCAGTACAAGTTACACCATTTCCCCCCCCAATCTGAAGAAGCCTGAGAATGCCCTCTAGTATTTTCTCCCAAAAATTTTCAAAGTACCTTTCCACTCACCTTATGGTCCCCCAAGGTGGCAACCAGCTAAACACACACACACACAGCAATTTTTTAAAAATCAACAACGCACATAAATGGGAAAGGAAGATTGATAAAGACAGCCTCATACTCTTCCTATAAAGAATGCTTTAAGCAACAGGCTTCTCTTGAAACACTGCTCCCTGTTCATAATGTTAAGTTTTCCGGTATGAGTAGACTTCCCCCTCTGCAGTTCTCTGTAGGTCAGAGAAATCACATGGAGCTTAGTAACAGGTGCCAAAGGACACTGCCTGTTCCCTGTCTGAAATTCTGAATGAAATTGATGAATGAGTCTTGGGTCATCTTGAAGGTGAACATATTTGCTGAGGCCTGAGCTTCTGTAGGGCAAAAGCTTTTGTCAGAGGCACGATCTCTTGAATGCAAATGCTGTGCAGAAATGGAGGCTGCACAGAGACGGATCAGAATCTCATGGGGAAAACCAGCAGAGGCAGAAGGAATTTCTTTATTTCTTCATGTTCATGACTGTTTCTCTCCTCTCCTGTCCATCTTATCACCACCCTCCCTTGCTCCTTGAGAACATAAGAACATAAGAGAAGCCAATGTTGAATCAGCCAATGGCCCATCTAGTCCAACACTCTGTCACACAGCGGCCAAAATATACCAGGTGCCATCAGGAGGTCCAGCAGTGGGGCCAGGGCACTAGAAGCCCTCCCACTGCTGCCCCCTCCAGCACCAAGAATAGAGTGCATCACCTGCCCCAGACTGAGAGTTCCTATCTATACCCTGTGGCTAATAGCCACTGATGGACTTCTGCTCCATATGTTTATCTAATTCCCTCTTGAAACTGTCCATGCTTGTAGCTGCCACCACCTCCTGTGGCAGTGAATTCCATATGTTAATAACTCTTTGGGTGAAGAAGTATTTCCTTTTATCTGTTCTAACCCGACTGCTCAGCAATTTCATAGAGTGCCCACAAGTTCTTGTATTGTGAGAAAGGGAGAAAAGTACTTCTTTCTCAACCTGCTCAACCCCATTCATAATCTTATAAACCTCGATCATGTCACCTCTCAGCCGTCGTTTCTCCAAGCTAAAGAGCCCCAAGCATTTTAACCTTTCTTCATAGGGAAGGTGTTCCAACCCTTTTATCATTCTAGTTGCCCTTCTCTGCACTTTTTCCAATGCTATAATATCCTTTTTGAGATGTGGTGACCAGAACTGTACACAGTATTCCAAATGAGGTCGCACCAATGATTTATACAGGGGCATGATGATACTGGCTGATTTGTTATCAATTCCCTTCCTAATAATCCCCAGCATAGCGTTGGCCTTCTTTATTGCAGCTACACATTGTCTAGACATTTTCAGCGAGTTATCCACTAGGACTCCAAGATCTCTCTCTTGGTCCGTCTCTGCCAGTTCAGACCCCATCAACGTGTATTTATATTTAGGATTTTTGGCTCCAATGTGCATCACTTTGCACTTGGCCACATTGAACCCCATTTGCCACGTTGACGCCCACTCACCCATCCTCAATAGATCCCTTTGGAGTGCCTCACAATCCTCCCTGGTTTTCACCACCCTGAACAACTTCGTGTCATCTGCAAATTTAGCCACATCACTGCTTACTCCCAATTCCAAATCGTTAATAAACAAGTTAAAAAGCATCAGACCGAGTACTGATCCCTGTGGTACCCCACTGCTTACCACCCTCCACTGAGAAAGTTTCCCATTTATACTCACTCTCTGTTTCCTATTTATAAGCCATTTTTTGATCCACAAGAGGACTTGTCCTTTTGTCCCATGACTATTGAGCTTACTTAGAAGCCTTTGATGAGGAACTGTATCAAAAGCTTTCCGGAAGTCAAGGTAAATAATATCTATTGGGTCCCCCTTGTCCACATGTTTGTTCACTCCCTCAAAAAACACTAACTTTCCTTCACATGGGAAAGTGTGGACGCAAAAGGATGTTGGGATTTGTGTTTCCTAGGGATTATAGCTATATCAGTGCCTCTGAATCAAAGAAGTTGGGTGTAACAGAATGCCAACAACATCTGAAATGGCTCGGCATTTAACATCTAATGCAGGCTGGACTAGGACTTCACACCATGCCCTGAAGCATTGCCTTTTTTGCTTTTTTTTGGTAACATCCAACCTGAAGAAGAGTTCTTGAGAATTCAAAAACTCACATGCTTATGTGTTATTTGGTTGATCCTAATACAGGGTATTATGTGGACTCTGTTCTGGGTTTTTCAGATTTTACTTTGGGACTGACATGGCTCCTAACGACTTCTGTAACATTCTAGGATTCCTCTGCTCTCTCACTCATACTGCAATCCTTTGCAGAGCAAAATCTGAGCCCAGTAGCACCTTAAAAACCAACAACAAGATTTCCAGGGAACTTTAACCGTGAAGAGTTAAAGTTCCCTTGATCTGACAAAGGGAGCTTTGACTCTTGAAAGCTTCCACCCTGGAAAACTAGTTGGTCTTGAAGGTGTTAATGGACCAACACACATACCCGCCTGAAAACTATCCTATGCCAAGTTACCCCTGTCTAAGCTCATTCATTTCCATGCACCTAGACTGGAGTAAACTCTGTGTAGGACTCCGCTGTAAGAGACTCCTTTAAAGCTGAACAATGTTCAGGGCAGAATTAACAGCTGGTTTTTAAAATGCCTTTCCTCCTTCGCTCTGACCTCTGAACAAATGGCAGTTTTAGTCCTGGCATGTCTGAGCAATAAACATTACATTATTTAATAACTAATGAGTTTTTGAAGTTCATCATGCACAAACAGAGTCTGTGAGGACTGTCCTGTCCAGGGGCAAGGGGTGTGTGCGTGGGTAGGTTGGTGTTGATCCTTTGATTTCCACAACAAAGCTCCTGCTACGTGGGGGAACAAAGCAACTCACCTTCTTCTTGGCTGTCTTTCTGAACCGCCTCTTCCTCACATTCTTCAATGGGAGAGTGACTGGAACAAAGCAGCACACTAGTTAGCAAAAAGGAGAGTAGGAGACGAGGGGGACATATGAATAACAAAAGAGACTGCCTTGCTTCTCCTGCCCTGCTAGCCAGCAAGTCAAACAATAGGCAGAGTGAAGCCAGAGTGATGGCTTAAGTCTCAAACTAAGTATTCACTTTGGATCCTGAGATGCACAGGAGAAAGGTGGGCATATTTTTCATATAAATAAACCAAACATCCCTTATGGAATCCATGGCTTGAAAGAAGTGAAGGTATGAACTGCAAAAGTCACCATGATCTTACTGTGGCCAAGCAAATGACTAGACAATTACCTTTTTAAAGGTTTATTTAATTCCACCATGTGCTCTTAATGTGTTCTGTTTTATTCTTATAATTAAGAGTAGTCTATTTCTGATATACTCCATTAACAATATTCTGAGGCTGCTGTACGTCTATCATTAACTGTTATTTCTGGACATTAGAGGGCAACCTAGATCCACTTTTCAAAGGTATATGATGCCTGTGAGATATCCCTTGTATACAATGTTGATGAGCTGTAATAAACTTCAAAGGGAACTTCTGTACTAATGTTAGCATAACAGTGATGTAGGAATGCCAAAAACAATCCTGATTTCAGCTGATTTGTCCAGTAGTGTCTATAGTCTGCTGTGCTGTCTTATCTTTTCTCCCTTGTGCTATGAAAGATAATTGTCAAGGGCTGATGTTAACATGTAGTTTAACTGCAAATAGTAGACTTAAGAATGGGGTAGCACAGGGTAACTTGGAAGCTTGTAAACTGCTACTCCCACAACCAGAAGGTTCCATAATTAAAAAGACAGATCTGTTGCCACAACTCTTACCTGCATATTGTGATTATGTTTTAAAAAATAAAAGTTATTTTAAAGATCCAATTTTTTTTTTAAAAGTCAAACAATAGGAACCCAAGTGTATATGATGTACAGAAATGAAAAATGCAAGGGAAGACCATCAAAGAATTCACAAATTTCACAAGTAGCCAGTAGACATCAGTCTATTGCAACATAATACAGGAAATCAATTAATAAGTAGAATTGGTGGTCACAATCCAAAAACACTCGTAACAATTCAAATTTGACAAGAAAAGGTGTGACAATTCACTAGTAGAGGAGTCTCTTGTTGAACTCTTTCTCTACTAGTGAATTGTCACACATTTTCTTGTCAAATCTGAATTGTTACTAGTGTTTTTGAATTGTGACCACCAATTCTACTTATTAATTGATTTCCTGTATTATGTTGCAATAGACTGATGTCTACCGGCTACTTGTGAAATCTGTGAATTCTTTTATGGTCTTCCCTTGTCATTTTTTATTTCTGTACACCACTAGCCAGCAAGGCAGAAGAGCACAGGCACAGGCTCCCTCTGAAGAGGTGGAACAAGGCCAGCATTCATCACTGCAGCAGTGAATGGAGGTAAGTGGGTGGTCCCTTGGGCAACATTGCTAAGCATTCTCTAGGTCTTTTCAGGATCAGTGGAAAGGAATGAATGGAAAAGAGGAACAGGGTGAGAGCTCCTCTACTCACTGCCGTGGTTCCAAATGAACTTCTTCTCCCGATCCTTGTCCTTCTTCTTGTTGGCTCTGGGGTCTGTACTTGCGGCTGGCTCTTCCAAAGGGGGGTACAATTCACCATCCACAGTGCACACAAGCATCTGAAGCCCCCACAAATACAACACAGAAAATTGCAGATACGTGAAAGCTTCCATGCACACCAAATGCTTCAACTGTATCGGCAGTCATGCACCCCAAAGACACATGAACCCACGCAGCTGCCTTACACGGAGCTAGAACATTCATCTAGCCACGTTAGCCTTGTTGATTCTGATTTGTGATAGCTCTCTAGGGTCTTCAGCATCACCCACTATCGGGTTCTTTGGACTGGAGACACCAGGAAATTGAACCTGGGACCTTCTGCATGCAAAGCAGGTGCTCTGCCATCAAAGATCAATTAAGTTTCAAGAAGTAAGGAATTTTCTATGCTGAAGGGTGGGATCAAATGTTTTTACAACAGAGTTGATCTGTAAGACGTTACCTCATGGACATGAGACTGAGGACTGTTCAAGAGGAGCATCTAAAGAAAGGCCACCTACAGATGCAGCGGGGTGGGTCAAGAATCAGATTCTCCGATAGCACCTACCTGACAAACATCTGCCGTCTTATAGAAAGTTTTCTTATCAATGGTTTTCATGCTCTCTATGATGCAAGGCAAGTCCACCAGCTTGGCAGCTAATGGGACACGGTCAACCCGCACGATCCCATGGCGCCCATCCGCTACAGAAAGACAGGGAAAGCAGTTGGGACTTTTAAGTTACCCGCTCACAATGACATCTAGATCTGTTGGGTATTTATGAAATTTTACAGCACAGCAATGGGAAATGTACGCAAGGGCCACCAATTCAGCACTCCGTATTCCCTTCCATCTCTGGCTAAGGAGGGGAAGATATATTGTCTTCCTCGTGTATAACCACCAAACTTGAACGAGGGTTTGGGTTATTGCACTCACTACAGATGCTGAGTCTTGGCATGACCCCGTCTTTTGCAGATGGTTTCAGAGGGTGGCCGTGTTGGTCTGCAGAAGGACGGTTAGATTTGAATCCCGAAGCATCTCAAAGAGCAACAAGAGTTTTGAATTCGGGGTGTGAAGCTTTCAAGCGTCAAAGCTTCCTTCGTCAGACTAAGGTCTCTAAAGTGCTACTGAACTCGTCTCTAACTATACTTGCAGCTGTTAATTAATTCAGTGGTACCTTTGTATCGTCTTTGTACTCCCCTGCTGAATCTGCTTAACCTGTCTCAGGCCCCGGTCACATGGAGAATATGCTGCGTGGAAGGCACAAATGTCAGGCGGAGTTTCGGGGCGCGATCAGACCGCAACATCTGGGAAGCGTAGCGCTTCCATGGCCAACCCGTGGCATCCCTCCAAAGATGCAGAGTTAAAAAGTACCATGGAAGGTGCACTAGTATCCAGAAAATGCATGGCAAAGGCAGGCGTCTGATTGCAGGAGAGCTAGTATCCCGTGGCATCTGGCACCCGTCCACGTCCCGTCGCAAACCAGATGTTTTGCTCATCTGATCCAGAAGCAGTGGCTTGCGATTGCCGCTTGTGTGATTGTGCTGCGTTGCTTCTTTGCCACACTTCAGCATCGCCATGTGATCAGCAGCTAACAGCCTAAGCGCGGAGACTCAGGGGACCATGTGATCGGGCTACCATGCTTTATTTTGCTCCAGGGCAAACAGCCATGCCTCCCCCCACCCCCACGTTATCTGGCCCATGTGACCACAGCCTCACTTGTGTATTTTTACATTATTAGGTTTGATTCTCATCTTACCCTCCCTATTTGCCAGCAGTGGGGAGTGATTCTTAACACTCTGAATGGACCGATTCCTATTTCATTGATTACTGTTTGATACTGACCTCTCCTTGTAACTTCTCCTGATTCTCCCCACTCCTTTCTATTGCTTGTAAATTTCACTGCTTTGGAGGGACACTCCTATGCACTGGCCTAACAATACAGGCTCTGGTACTCCCCTTGCCAGAAGTCGCAGAAGAGTGGCCCGCACAACAACACACTTTGCCCACAAACACCTTATTTGAGGGAACTAGAGGACTTGCTAAAGTCCTCCATGACTGTACATTCTAGACCCAAAGCTTCCTAAGAGGCATTTGAAGGAAACAGAAATAAAAGAGCAACAGGCTCTGACTCATGTAATTTTATAGTGGAAATCATTTTGTTAGCTCCAGGTGGGCAGCTGTGTTGGTCTGAAGCAGTAGAACAAAGTTTGAGTCCAATTTAAGACCAACAAAGTTTTATTCAAGGTATGAGTTTTCGTGCACACACGTACTTCCTCAGATACACTGAAATGGAAGTTAATAGTCCATGCGTATAGGCAGAGGGTAAACAACAAATTAGCATACAACGTAATGAAGATGTTTTAACAGATGCAAAGACCAAACTAGAATAAGAAGCTAAGTTTATATGGTCAACATTTGTTTGGATTTAATTACAGGGGGAGAAAACACAGTGAGGCAAATAAATATGTCAAAATAAGAGACCGGTTTGTAAATGTATTCTTCTTAACTGTGGAATGCTAAGAGTAATTAACTGAGATGTATTCAAGCTCATACTTGAATAAAACTTTGTTGGTTTTAAAGGCGCCACTGGAATCTAGCTTTGCTAGCGTGAGTACTTGAAAACCCTACAGGTTGCGTAAGCTTGGATGTGACTTGACAGCACTTTAAGCACACGACTATATTACCTTTACAATATCATCTTCTGTCCTTTCCCCAGCTTAGAGCAGTAGTGAAGCAACCTGTAGAACAGTCCTGGGCTCCCCGGAACATGGGGCAAGGAGGCCCAGGAATGTCACTGTAAGCATGGGCACTTGAGCTGCAGAATTTGGCAATGAGATATGAGGACAAATAGACAAACGATCAAAATTCTCATTCTCTTACCGTGCAACTCAATGGTGAGCCGGTCCTTCAGGGCAACACTTCCAGACTGGACTGCCCTCCGTACAGTAGAAGCATATTCCTTCGACGAAAGGGGACCAAGTGTGTGGGAGAGTCAATGTTAGATCACGCTAGCCCAGCTGCACTTCTTTGGTAGCAGAATAAAGCAGTGTTTTAACAGGTATTTAATATAAGGATCCCTTACCGGAGGCATTCGGAGTATGAACTGGCTCTCCAATTCATAGGGTGCATCGTCCTTGTTTTTGCTCATCTTTTGTTCTTGTGGACAGAAAACAAAATGGCATGGTTACGCACTGGCCTGACAATGCAGACTCTGGTACTCTCCTTGCCAGGAGTCGCAGAAGAGTGGCCCGCACAACAACATACTTTGCCCACAAAACACCTTATTTGAGGGAACTAGAGGACTTTGCTAAAGTCACCCACAACTGCACAGTCTAGACCCAAAGCTTCCTAAGAGGCACGTGCAGGAATCAGAGATGAAAGAGCAACAGAGAAAGCAGTCCCTGCATAAGCATTAGCTTCCTCCGCAATTTCTTATGACTTTAAATATAATACTTCCGTGGTTTCAAGTCTTTGCACTCCCAGGTTGTCCAGCTTTTGTAAAAGCTATCCCCAGCTCTTTCAAATAAGGTATGATCAGCAGCTTAGAAGTTCAGGTGTGATCACAGACTTTAGCATCACAAAGGTTATACCAACCATACAGTGTAACATCACAACCGGAAGCATAAGGAGAACGCAGCCATTGAGGCAGGTGATTGGAGCATGAGGTGCTGATCTGCTAAGCAAGAAAAGGCAGGAGATAGGAGGAGCAGCCCTGAGCAAGACTTCTCAAAAGTAAGTCTCATGTTGTTCCATGGGGCTTACTCCCAGGAACATGCTCTTAGGATTGCAACCAGGATCTGCTGCCAAACTCCTAGCAGGCAAGCACCCTTTAATAAACAGTCCACCTTTTGATGGGCTTTATGGAAGATCACAAGGGAACCTGAGAGCTTGCCCTAATGGGTTCGGTGGTTTTAGTTGGTCTTAATGAATAAAAGGTGTTACTGGTGCTCCAATGGCCATGAGCATCGATGGCTTTAAAAGGGTCTTATGGAGGGAGTGGTCCATCAATGGTCACCAGCCACAGTGAGTAAAGGGAACCTCCACTTCCAGAGGCAATAAACCTCTGAAACCCAGTACTGGGAGGCACCAGAAGGGGAGGGCCTTGTCCCACATGCTCTTTTTGTTGACCCTCCAGGGCAAGTGGCTGGGCAATGTGTGAAAGAGAATGCTGGAGCGGATGGACTACTGATCTGATACAGCAGGGTTTTTTGTTATGTTTTTCATCTAAGCAGTGTTACATCCTTCTAAACGCACTGATTTCAAAGTTTTTGTTACATGGGTACCATATTTGTGACATGCAGCAGATGCTGCTGTCTCAGATCACAGAACCTCAGCAAATTTTGTGGTTCATCCACCCCAACCCTGCCCCAAAAGCTTGCCGTTCTCCTTTGAATTACTTCAGAAAAGAAGCAATAATTTTTTGCATTTGAGACCAGCCTACTCTTTCTTCTAGAGAGAGCCACAGACCCAGCACCAGAGAAATGTAAAAGAAACAAATGCATTACTTGTGGACGCCATCCTTCCTCTTCTTTGCTTCACGCAAACGTTTATAAAAACTTGTACCATTCAAAAAAACTAAACATAAATGCAGAAAAAGATTCAGTTAAATAAAAGAAAAAAAAAAGAAAAATGACTTCAGGTGAAATATTCTGTTACTCAAAGGAGATTAAACACACTGTTCCCTCTGTCTCTATGAGCAATACACCAAGTTTTATAATACACTCTTCTGGCATACCCCTCTGAAGAGCATTGTGCTCTGCAGATAAGAACTTACTGGTGGTCCCTGGCCCGAGAGATATCTGACTGTCCTTGACCAGAGCCCTGGCTCCAACATGGCGGAACTCTCTGCCAAATAGTGTTCAGGCCCTGCGGGACTTATTGCAGTTCCGCAGGGCCTGTAAGGCAGAGATGTTCCACCAGGCATCTGGTTGAGGGCAGTGATGGTTTCCATCTGTCTGGCACTCCTGTTCCACCCACCCCCCATGAAGCAGTAGCACAGTTAGACACTTAGCATCCTCTATCTAGGCCAATAGCTGTATTTTATTGTATTCAAATTGTGATTTTCCCCCCCTTATGAATGTTTTTATCCTTGTACACTGCCCTGAGTGCTGTTCTTTACAGGAGAGGGCACTCTAGAAATTTAATAAATAAATAAGGGTATTTCTTCTTCTCTATACCACCCCCAACTTATCTCTCTATAAAAAAGATATTTGCTCAAGAATCCTCAACTAATCAATATGGCTCATCATCAATCTGAGCCTTTCAAAAACTTCCAAAACATCCACTAAGCCTAACTGCTGGCAAATAGGCAAGCAGTCCAGAAGTACTGTGAACTCTCTGAAGCACAAATTTAAATGCAAAATATTATTCCAGGGTCTTCACACATAGTATCTCCTTCATCCATACAATCCCTCTTGAAAGGGAGGTCAGTACTGCCTTCATCTTTTAAAGGACGAGACGGAAAGCTGAGAGAGTCTCTTGCCTAACCAAGGACTTTTAGAATTCATTGCTCAGTTTCTGAGATACTACACTAACCAGTTATTTTCTTGTAGACAATCTCTTACAAGAAAAGAACTCACCTGGTAATTCTTACACAAGATGCCAATTAAATCAGGGGTGGCATTTGCATCTGGGAGGAAACAAGCATCCTTTTTGAAACCTTCTGGAATGTGGCTGATACCAAGCACTCGACAACACCCAGGTGCTTTAATCAGCACTGACAGAGATACCGCCTTATACAAAATCAGCCAATCTAATCCCATATTATCTACTCTGACTGCCAATAGCTCTCCAAGTTCAGAAGGTCTTTCCCAATCCTCCTGACATCTATCTTTTGCTTTAAGCAGGACAAGCCAGGGTTTGAACACAGAACCTGCTGTAAGCAAAAACATGCTGTGCTGCTGAATTCCTCCCAGTGCCACCCCTAAAACTGATCGGAATCCTCACCAGCAAATATAATGATGGCAGCTAGCACAGAAGGTTTTAGAAAAGATTCAGTGGCAACCTCCACACTCAGCTGCCACACATCTCTGAAACCCAGTGCTAGGAGGCAACATCAGGGTGCTAGTGGTGGAAAGCAACATTGAGTCACAGCCCATAGGGTTTTTAAAGGAAGAGACTAATGGAGGGGGTTAGTCATTGCCTGCCTCTGCCTAGCATACACCCTGGACTGGGATGTACTAAAAGGAAGGACAGGATCCAATTGTTTCCAATGGGCAATCCTGTCCTTCCTTTTAGTATATCCCTGGACTTCCTTGGTGGTCTCCCACCCAACTAACTACTAACCAGGGCCAGGAATGACCCTACTTGGCTTGGGAGATCAGGCTCGCAACATCAGAGAAGGCCTCTTTTCCCCACTTGTTGGCCACTATCTGGGACAGGATGCTGGACTGGATAGGCCACCGGTCTGATCCAGCAAGGCATCTCCTATGTTGCAGAAATGCAGGGTTGCCAAGTCCCTCCTGGCCACCAGCAGGGGATGAGGTGGGGATAGGGTTGCCAGATCCAGGTGGGGAAGCTCCTGGAGATTTAGGGGTGGGGCCTGGGGAGGAGGAGGATCCCAGTGGGGTACAGTGCCATAGACTCCACCCTCCAAAGCCTCCATTTCCCCCAGGGGAACTGATCTCTGTGCTCTGGAGATGAGCGGCAATTCCGGGGGATTCCCAGGTCCAACCTGGAGGCTGGCAACCAGTGTTCCCTCTGAGCTGAGTTAGCGTGAGCCAGCTCACAGTTTTTTAGCCTCCGACTCACACATTTTTGTCTTTGTTCAGGAAGGGTGGCTCCAGAGCAAAGTAACTGATGCAGTAGCCAAATCGCTCGCTCACAGCTGTAATGCCAGGAGCTCGCAAAGTAGAATTTGTGCTCGCAAGACTCCAGAGCTTAGAGGGAACATTGCTGGCAACCCTAGGCCGCTTCCCCCCACAATTCTCGGGAGGTGGGGGGGCCATGAAATGCAGGGGCGGGAGACATGGGAGGGGGGGGGGCGTTACAGCAACGTGTCCCTGCATCGTTGGGAAAGGAGGGGGGAAACTGAGGGGCTCTCTGGGCTTGGGGGGGGAGAAGCTTCGGGGTGTATTTGGGCGCCATTCGGCACGCGGCGGGAAGGGGGCCGGTTCTGGGGGCTCTGCGGGGCGGGGGGCAGAATGAGGGCTTCCCCCCCCCCTCGGCCGCGTGAGGCCTAATCCGGGGCCCTCCTCACCTCCGCCTGCCCGCTTTCCTTCCTTCCTTCCTTCCCTCCCGTGACTCACCGACCGCCGGGGAGAAACAGCCGCCCGGCCCTGACGCGGCGGAAGCGGAACGGGCGGCGACGCGGAGAGGAAGGCGCCGGGACCGACGGCTGTGCCGGGAGAGCGTGAGACAGGTACCGGAGCCCCTTCTCCTCCCCTCCGCCGGGCCCAAGGCTCGCCCCCTGCCCGCCCTCCGCAGCAATGCTCCCTCTAAGCTGTGGAGTCTTGTGAGCAGAAGTCCCACTTTGTGAGCTCCTGGCATTAAAGTGGTGGGCGAGCGATTCGGCTGCTGCATAAATCAGTTTGCTCTGGAGCCCTCCTTCCTGAGCGAAGGCAAAAATGTGTGAGCCGGAGGCTAAAAAACTGTGTCCCCCCATTGATGACATTTATTTGAGTTCTTGTAGCACAACAATTAAGTAAGAGAGGATCCTAAAAAACAGGATTACAAAACTGCGGGGGAAATCGGGCGAAGCCGCTGGTCAAAATGCAGTCCTGCGGCTTCGGGTGTGAAATTGATGAATAGTATCGGGGCAAAGGGCGGCGCAACCCCAAGGCAGCTGTAGTGGGAAATCAGCCTAACTCAGCTTAGAGGGAACACTGGAGACGACCCTCTTTCTCCCCCCGCCCTCTCCTCCCACTCGCTGTGGCCGGGGAAGAGAAAAAGACGCGTGCCGAAGAGCGTCTGGGAAACCCGGCTTGCTAAATTACTACCTCGGGTGGCAGCTCCAGGAGGAGATATTCCTGGGGATTTGGGGGAAATACACTGGGCAGGGCGCTCTGCAAGGCCTGGAGTCCACCTTAGGACGCTGCCATGTTCTCCAGGGGAGCTGACCTCTGTCCTCTGGAAATTAGTTGTAATTCCGGGAGATCTCCAGGTTCCGGTTGGAGTTTGGCAATCCTACTCGCGATTACTAAAGCCTTGTTGGTTCTGTAACCTCGAAGGCGGCACTGATTTCTTTCTAGCCGTGTTTACGTAAGAGAAGTCCCAGTGATTTACATGGGACTCATAGCCCGGTCCTGCGCTGAGACCGTGGCACTAAAGCCCATTTGTTTCCCAAGAAAACTGATTTTATTTATTTATGTATTAGATTTATCTTTTTTTTTAGTCGCCACTCATCCGAAGGGTCTTGTGGCAACTTATCGCATTAAAACCAATACACTAAAACAAATAAAATAAAAGAAATAAATATAAAAAATGAACTTTAAAATATTTTAAAACATGGCTATCACCATACTGCTATTAAAACAGCCCAAATGTGGTTACCGTTCAAAATCCAATCTAAATAATTCAGCTTTGCATGCCCTGCAGAAACTTTGGACTGAATCTGGAGAATAATTTCCAGACATTGCAACAGGAAGCCATACCCATCCTTTCACTCTGAATTAATTAAGCCACCACAATAATTCCTGTGTCAAGGTATACGCCTGTACATAAATTACAGTGGACACATATACGATCCATGCATGATTTTTCTTTGTATGCCTGTTGGGCATGTAGGGCTGAATGTGTGATTTAAGTGCATATGTTTATTCAGGGCAGTGATTTTAAAAATGAATGCAGCATTGGCTCTTTTTTAGGTGCTGTGTGATGTATGGCATCCACTGGAGTGTGGGCTGGTCTCTTGTGTAGATGAGAATCGGCCACAGTAGACGCTGAAGAAGAGTGGATGGGGAACCTTGACTCAATTAACAGTGAATGAGAGTATATTAGAAGAAACTCATCCATGTGATGTGATGCTCAAAACATTGTACTATGGGATGTGGAGGATGGGACAAATACCTCCTCCCTGTAGAAGAGTAGTCAAGGAACGCTTGCCCTCTGACATGGGACCACTTCATAGAAAAGTCCCTTCTGTCTTAGGAATCCCACCACTGTGACAGATGAGTGGGAACAACTTCCTGATAAAAGTGTGTAGGACACAAGTGTGTGAGTGGTCAGAGGGTTTTAGGGGCAGCCTGCAAATATTATCATACCACACTTCTTGCTACTCTAATTTAGAACAACCGTCTTAAATCTGATCTCTCTGTTGAAACTTGAGGTGTCTGGAATGGAGGACTTATCGGGACATTATGACTTTTACATCGGGCTGGGCCTGGCCCTCGGCTCCAGCCTGTTCATTGGAGGGAGTTTCATCCTAAAGAAGAAGGGGCTTCTCAGGCTGAGTGGCAGGGGCTCTGTCCGAGCAGGTAATGACAAAATTTATTACTGAAGCTGACAGATTCTGGAGGTGGGGGAGGAATCCCAAGATCACCCTGTGCAGACTCTTTGGAGTTTGAAATATTTTCCCAGGCTCGGTTGTAGCTTCATTTGAACCTCACCTTCAGTTCCTTTTGCTTTCTCCTCAAGGTCTTGGAGGTCATGCATACCTGAGAGAGTGGCTGTGGTGGGCAGGGCTGCTGTCCAGTAAGTATTTCCAGTGCAAAACTACCAGCCCACAAAAAAAACCAACATAATTTAGTAGTCTGCTGGGCTACAGAGACCTATTATTAGTCATTTGTGACAAATTAACAGCCTGCAGGGAAGAAGAAAACATCGATTCTGTCCTACTTAAATAAATAAATAAATAAAACCTTCCCTGACTAATTATCTGGAGGGGAGTCTACTTCACCATACGAGAGCAGCAGGTAGCCATTTGTAAACTAGTCTTATAAAAGCAAGGCAACATTTACTCTGTGTTGACATTTCCTCTCCTTCTGATAACATTGCTTGCCTCTTTCAGTGGGAATTGGAGAAGCTGCCAATTTTGCTGCATATGCCTTTGCCCCAGCAACACTGGTAACACCTCTGGGAGCACTAAGTGTTTTAGTCAGGTAAGCATAACACAATCAGACACTTCTTGTCCTCTAGCTGAAAGAAGAACTTCTTTGTGCTTTCTGCCTCCCAAAGCAAGCCAGCTTCCAGCCTTCCTTAAACCACTGCATATTTCATTACAGTGCAGTTTTAGCCGCCTACTTCCTGAATGAGCGGCTAAACGTCCATGGCAAGATTGGCTGTATTCTCAGTATTTTGGGCTCTACCGTTATGGTGATCCACGCCCCGCAGGAGGAAGAGGTCTCCAGTCTGGAGTCAATGGCAGAGAAACTGAAAGATCCAGGTACCAAAACACATATATGAGCTCATTATTTGAAAGAGGAAAATAGTTTGTTGGGGAAGAAGAAGGGTACAGCAGTCAAATGTCATTCCCTGATTCCACTTAAGAGAAAGTTTCTTGTTCATCCGGAATGGGTAACCTGCAAGTGGAGAATTCTTTGGAGCATGTTTTGTTTCTCCCCTTACCCACTGTCCCCCATTGATGACATTTATTTGAGTTCTTGTAGCACAGCAATTAAGTAAGAGAGGATCCTAAAGCACACTGCATGATGAAAAATTATTGATAGTGAAGGAAGAAAGTACGAATTTGATCAGAGGGTTGGGTCCCATAGAAAATATTATTTTACAGGGGGGGAGTTTTTCACTGTTTTTCCCACTGCAGACCTGCAGCTCCTCGAACCTGCAAACTTGAAGGTTTTTAAGCAGGGGCTAGATGGCCATCTGACAGCGATGCTGACTCTATGACTTACTATTAGTGGTGGGCACAAACCCTGCCATAAACCTAATTTCATCACAAACACGGCTGTTGCATGAGGCCTCGGTTCATGAAATCGCGTCACCCGTGAACCACCATATTTTTCACAGAGGACCATTAGGTTCATGGCAGCGGTTCATGAGCCAGACACACAGGCGCCAGCATCAATTAATTGTCAAAGCAACAGGGGATGGACTTGGCATCACCAGCTGCCCATGCTGTACTTGCCCATTGACTTGGTTTTCCAACCTGCCACCTCCATCACCATGCTAGACCTCCCCTTCCCTTTTGCACTTTGGACCCTAAGATCCTTCTGTACCTCTGGGCACCCGGCTGCCAGGCTTGGCATCACCAGCTGCCCTTGCTGTATCTGCCCATCAGCTTGGTTTCCAACTTGCCATCCCTCCCCCCTGCTCTTGTAGAGCAGCATCCCGAGGAAGTCCACTGTAAGCTTGTTGCCTCTAGCTTACAGGGGGTCTGTTCGAATCAACACACTCCTGAACCTGTGGCTGCTGTGATTTCCCCAGAGAGCACTTTCCTGGGGGCATCTACTTTGGGAGGCCACTATTCATCACCCCCCCCCCCAAGCCTATCTACACATAACTTGGAGGCAGGTAGAGGTGCTTCCTGGGGAGGTCTTCTGTGAGTTTGAGGCCTCTAGCTTGCGTGGGGGGGGGCATTCAGCACACCCCTGAACCTGCAGCTGTGATTTCCTCAGAGAGCACTTTCCTGGAGGCACCTGCTTTGGGGGTTGTAACTTGGCCCCCCAAAATCCAATCCTTACCAAACTTGGAGGGCAGGTAGAGGAGAGTAAGCTGGAGACTTGCTGTGAATTTGCTGTCTCTAGCTCAACAGGCTCTGTAAACAGGAAGGTTTGTGAAGGTTTGAGGTTCGTGAAACTCCACAAACTGGGATGAACCTCCATTATTCCCAGTTTCTGTCCATCCTTACTTACTATAGTATGAATGTAGGCAGATGGTGAGAAAGAGATCACGATGGGATGAGCCAGTGCTCAGCTCTCGTGGCCCTTTCTTATGTGCCATGGGTAATGCCGATCACCACTTTGGGGTCAGGAAGGAATTTTCCTCCAGGCCAGCTTGATGCAGGATCCTGGAGTTTTTTGCCTTCTTCTGGGCATAGAGCAGGGGTCACTGGGGGAGTGGAAGTGGCTGTGAATTTCCTGCATTGTGCAGAGGGTTGGACTAGATGACCCTTGGGGTACCTACCTGCTCTGTTTCTGTGTTTCCTCTACCAAGCTTTTTGCAGTGGTCCTCTGTCTCCTAAGAGCAGCATTTCAGAGATCATTTTGGACTCCTGTGAAAATCCCTTCCGTCAACAGAGTTTTACTGCAGGACCCAAGCCAAACTCTGTACAAGAGTTTGTTTCTGGATTGCTGGGGCCTGTATGGATAATTTTATAAACTGTTTGGGCCATTATAGACATTGACAATGCAATCCTAAGCACAGTTATACCCTTCTAAGTCCACTGACTTCAGTGGACTTGGCTACAGCTCTGGTTAGGAATGTGCTGTGGTTGTGCAATTATCTAATGAACCAGGTGTAGTGAATTGACTTCTCACCCCACAGGTAACCCAGGTAAAATTTAGGGGAGGGGGGGATCAAATGTTAGTTCTGCATTCTCCTGATCCTCAGAGGTTGGCTTAAACTTGCTTTTCCAGGTACTACAAAGCTCATAAAGCAGGTTTCTCAAGTTGGCTTTCAATTGGGAGTCAGCCTGTGTAGGCAGAGAAAACCTGGATACGCTGATGCCTTGGTATGCTAACAGAATTAATATAATAATTGTATGCCGTCAAGCAGCAAACCCACTCATGGTGACTCTAGGATCACGTGGTTTTCAAGGCAAGTGATGAGCAGAGGTGGTTTCATAGAACCATAGAGTTGGAAGGGGCCGTACAGGCCGTCTAGTCCAACCCCCTGCCCAATGCAGGACCAGCCTAAAGCATCTCTGACAAATATTCATCCAGCCTCTTCTTGAAAGCTGTCAGTGAAGGGGAGCTCACCACCTCCCTAGGCAGCTGATTCCACCTTTGAACCACTCTGACCGTGAAAAAGTTTTTCCTAATATCCAGCCGATACCTTTCTGCATGTAACTTAAACCCGTTGCTTCGGGTCCTCTCCTCTGCTGCCAACTGGAACAGCTCCTTGCCCTCCTCCAAATGACAGCCTTTCGAATATTTAAAGAGAGCAATCATGTCCCCCCTCAATCTCCTCTGAACTAAACATTCCCAGGGCCCTCAGCCTTTCCTCGTAGGGCTCAGTCTCCAGACTCTAATCATCCTCGTCGCTCTCTTCTGCACCCTCTTGATTTTGTCCACATCCTTTTTGAAGTGAGGCCTCCAGAACTGCACACAATATTCCAGGTGCACCAAGGCAGTATACAGAGGGACTATGACCTGCGATTTCAATGCTATAGCCCTTTTAATACAACCCAAGACTGAATTTGCCTTTTTTGCCACCACATCACACTGACTGCTCATATTTAGTTTACAGTCCACCCTTAACCCAAGGTCTCTTTTGCATATACTACTCCCCAGAAACATCCCCCATCCAGTATTTGTGCTTGATATTTTTGTGACCCAGATGTAATACTGTGCATTTATCTTTGTTGAATTGCATACTGTTTGCAACTGCCCACTTCTCCAGAGTAGTCAGGTCTTGTTGAATTTTAACTCTGTCTTCTTGGGTGTTTGCTACTTCTCCCAATTTGGTATCATCAGCAAATTTAATGAGTAGCCCTTCTACCCCTTCATCCAGATCATTGATAACAATATTGAAAAGTACCGGGCTCAAAACCAAGCCCTGTGGGACCCCAGTGGACACCTCCCTCCAATCTGATGAAACGCCATTGACCACCATTCTTTTGAGTGCGGTCCTCTAACCAGTTCCCTATCCACCAAACTGTCCTATAGTCCAGTCCACAGTCTTTCAGTTTGCCCATCATTCGTCATGGGGAACCTTATCAAAAGCTTTATTGAAATCCAGGTAAATCACGTCAACAGAGTTCCCACGATCCAGTAAGCTTGTCACACGATCAAAGAAAGAAACCAGGTTGGTCTGATGAGATCTGTTGGGGACAAAACCATACTGACTTCCCCGGATCACCAAGTGGTCCTTCAGATGCTTACAGATCGATCGCATTAAAATCTGCTCTAATATCTTCCCAGCAACAGAAGTCAGACTGACGGGCCTATAGTTTCCCAGGTCATCCTTCTTCCCTTTCTTAAAGATTGTGATAACATTCGCTCTTCTCCAATCTTGTGGCACCTCCCCAGTCCTCCAGGAGGCCTTGAAGGTGATGGACAGAGGCTCTGCAAGTTCATTAGACAGTTCTTTGAGCACTCCTGGGTGCACACCATCTGGCCCAGGGGATTTGTATTCGTCCAGTGCAACCAGGTGCCTCTCCACAATCTCCCTGTCAATGTCAGCTGGACACTAAGGTGTCCTGTTGTATCCTATACCATCTCTAGATGGGCTCGAGTTCTTCTGGGAGAAAACAGAGGCAAAAAAAGTCATAAAGCCCATCTGCTTTTTCTCTGTCCTCCACCAGAGTTTCTGCCTTCTACTCCCAAAAGCGATCCAGTTGCCTCTTTTACCTTGCGTTTGCTCCTCACATACCTGTAGAAGTTTTTCTTATTGTAGCCAGACCCAACTCATACTGAGCGTTGGTTTCCCTGGTGACTGATCTGCAGTACCTAGTAACTCTCACTCCTCTTTAGAGGTCTGACCTTCCCTCCATTTCCCTTTTCTCCCTTAGCTTCTACACAGCAACCATGTTCTTCCTTTGTGGTCTCCCATCCAAGTACTAACCATGGCTGACCCTGCTTAGCTTCCCAGCTCTGACAATATCAGGCTAGGCAGGGCTCGGGAGACAGAAACAATGGGGCTCACAAGATGGCAGAAAAGATTCCACTAGGAGGCTAGTGGGCAGATCTTAGCAGAAATAAAAGGCAAAATCCCTTTGCTAGAGAGAGGGGGAAGAAAAAAAATCAGAGGGAACACCATAGAAGGACTGCTGGATGGAAAGTGGAAGACTAAAATGTCCAGATTTTAGCCATGAAGTAACCTTGAATTTATTTGGTAACTTTATATACCTGAATTCCACCTCTGTGTAAATTTAAGGATTACAGGAATGTGTTTTACATAACTTTGCTCACAAAATCCTATAAACAGATTTTGCTTTCCTAAGTCTTTTTTTTTGGGGGGGGAGGTGTGTGGAAATGATTGTATGTCTGCAAAGTAGAAGCTGCAACTTCCCCTCTAGTAGGGTTTTTTTTTCTAGGGGAATGCACCGGAACAGAATTCTGGAACCTCTTCAACAGAATTCTTTTTAACATGTTTAAAAGTTCATGAGTTTTGAGTATACAGATTGAAAACTTCATTTACCTCTTGAGAGTTCCGACATCTCTTTTTCAAAAAGACAAAGAAAAAAAGTCACGCCCCCTAGTATGTGTGGTTTTTATGGTGTGCCTGCACATCTACATAGGCTTAACTTGGTTCAAACTAACAAGGCAATTACTGGAAAGAAAACAGATCCTCTTCTGGGATATGCAGTTAACAATATGGTTTTGGTTACTGGGAGTTTAGATAGATAGATAGGCAGGCAGGCAGGCAGACAGACAGAATTTTAAAATTACCTTAAAGATAATTTTTAGTTAATACAAAGACAAAATTGCCCAATTTTGAGTTTTCTGTTTGGACTGAAATGTAGGTGACCTGTTTTAACATTTATTTTTTTTAAGAAGAGCACTTTAAAAATTCTCTCTGTATGAACTCCTATATGACTATAATGTTTTGGCTTATTGAGGCGCATGGATCCTTTTTCAGTGACAAGGCATGTGCACTATTTTCTTCTGTAACACCTGCCTATCAGAAGCATTACCAGGGGCTCCTCCCCATCAGTTCTGGATGTGTTTTATTATTATCATGGCATTTAGCTGTAGGCCCTGACCTGGATGGTGCAAGCTAGCCCAGTCGTATCCATTTTCAGAAGCTAAGCAGGGTCAGCCCTGATTAGTATTTGTAGGGCTCTTTTTGTAGCAGGAACTCCTTTGCATATTAGGTGACACACCCCTAATGTAGCCAATCCTCCAAGAGCTTACAGTAGCCCCTGTAAGAAGAGCTCTGTAAGCTCTTGGAGGATTGGCTACATTAGGGGGTTTCACCTAATATGCAAAGGAGTTCCTGCTACAAAAGAGCCCTGGGTATTCGGATGGGAGACCATCAGGGAAGTCCAGGGTCACTATGCAGAGGCTGGCAATGGTGAACCACCGCTATTTCTCCCTTGCCTTGAAAATCTTACAGGGTAGCCATAAGTCGGCTGGGGCTGGATGGCACTTTCCACCAGCACTTAGCCACAGAGGGGGAAAATTATTGAATACCTGCACACACACACACACACACACACATAACAACATACCCAGAGATACTTGCCACCATCTCCCCATCAAATCTGGGAAAGCTGTGAAATGTTCCAATCTCTGGATTTTATATTTATGGATGTTCCCGTATAAATAACACATCCCACTTGTTTTTTTAAAAAGTTTGTTAAAAATAAGTCAGGATACAGCTATGGTCATCATATATACTTATATGCAGGGCTATTTTTGGGCAGGAACACACAGGAACGGAGTTCTGGCTGGCTCCTGAGTTGGCCATGCTCAGCAGGAACTCATTAGCATAATAGGTCACATCCAACAGCAGAAACTCATTAGGACTGGCTACATTAGGCGGTGTGGCCAAACATGCAAAGGAGTTCCTGCTCCAAAAGAAGCCCTGGGTTTTGACAACAAACAAGGTAAACAGAATAAGAAGCAAAAAGTGGGTGTGGCTTGTTGACCACACTTCTGGTAACATGGGGGTTGACCTAATATGCTAATGAGCTGTGCTGTCAGGGGTGTGGCCTGATAGGCTAATGAGTTTCTGCTGTTGGGTGTGGCCTATTATGCTAATGAGTTCCTGCTGGGCTTTTTCTACAAAAAAAGCCCTGCTTATATGTATACATATCTCTCTATATATGCATCATATATACCAAGCCGGTGAATCAGGAAGCAATAAGAAAAAATACTAGTGAAATGCATATGTGAGTGGTGGTAGAGTCATAAAGGTTTTGACAGAGCAAGGCAGAATGTCGACATATCAAATAAAAAACAGGCACATAATACAGATATAAAATAAGTAAATATGGATATAATGAAGTAATTAATGAAATTATGCCTCCAAGAGTGGGGAACCACTGAACATTATAAATGAATAGTGGAAGCTTTGATCAACAAGGGGAAACCCAGTGGAGAGATCATTCGATAAGTATATCAGAAGTGAATCCAGGAATAGTACTTGAGTTGGAGGGAAGACGATCTCTCTCTGACATATAAGTTAAGACTGGAAGCCAGGTGATGATAAGAACATAAGAACAAGAGAACATAAGAGAAGCCAATGTTGAATCAGGCCAATGGCCCATCTAGTCCAACACACTGTCACACAGTGGCCAAAAATACCAGGTGCCATCAGGAGGTCCAGCAGTGGGGCCAGGACACTAGAAGCCCTCCCACTTCTGCCCCCTCCAGCACCAAGAATAGAGTGCATCACCTGCCCCAGACTGAGAGTTCCTATCTATACTTTGTGGCTAGTAGCCACAGATTGACTTCTGCTCCATATGTTTATCTAATTCCCTCTTGAAACTGTCCATGCTTGTAGCTGCCACCACCTCCTGTGGCAGTGAATTCCATATGTTAATCACTCTTTGGGTGAAGAAGTACTTCCTTTTCGTTGTCATAAATTTTTCTAGGGCTTGAGTCTTATTATTAGGATCACTTCAGTTGTGCACAGTGATTGAGCTTTTACAAGATATTTGAAGAGGGGCTGTGGCTTACTGGCAGAGCATCTGTTTGGCATGCAGAAGGTCCCAGGTTCAATCCCTGGCATCTCCAGTTAAAAGGATTGGGTAGGAGGTGATGGTGAAAGACCTCAGCCCGAGACCCGGGAGAAACATTGCTGGTCTGAGTAGACAATACTGACTTTGATGGACAAAGGATCTGATTCAATGTGAGGCAGGTTCGTGTGATGGTATAAAGTCGAGCTGCTTTGGCAGGCTCTCCTTTTGAGAGCTGCAGAAAAAGGTTTTGATTCACTTTGGGTGAAAGAATAAGCCTGGACTGGGGAAATCTCATTGAGGTCTGGTGGCTTTGGGATTTCGGCCTTCGGATTAAATTCCTAACCCAGGGAAGCCAGTGTTACCACACCAGGCAACACAAAGCCAGTAAACTGTGCTTATGATGCCAGATTTCCTTAATGATTTCCCCCTCTTCCCAGGATTCATTGTGTTTGCCGTGTGCGTGCTGGTGAGCTCCGTTCTTCTCATCTTCGTGGCCGGGCCTCGTTACGGACAGAGCAACATCTTAGTGTACGTTCTGGTTTGCTCCGCCATCGGTTCGCTCTCCGTTTCGTCCGTCAAAGGCTTGGGCATTGCCATTAAAGAGCTGTTCGCTGGGAAGCCTGTTTGGGAAGAACCGTTGGGCTGGATCCTCTTGGTGTGCCTTGTGATCTGCATCAGCATCCAGATCAACTACCTGAACAAGGCCTTGGACATCTTCAACACCTCTGTGGTGACTCCCATCTACTACGTTCTCTTCACCACTGCCGTTATGACCTGTTCGGCCATCCTCTTCAAGGAGTGGCAGCACATGGTTCTGATGAACATCATCGGCACCATCAGTGGCTTCCTCACCATAGTGTTTGGCATCTTCCTTCTGCACTCTTTTAGAGACGTCCCCTTCACTGCAGACCTGCTGCCTCTGTTCCTGAGGCATGGCCGAACAGACATGCAGGCAGCTTCTTGGAGAAAGGGGGAAAAGAACCTGTCCTGCCTTCACCAGCCCCTTTTGGAATCAGAGGACGGGCACAGAGAGGGGACAGAAAAAGCAGAGGCGGAGGGAGATCAGAGTTTCTGAAAACTAACGGACGGTTGGCTCCGACAGCAAACCAGCCTTGGTGCTCTTCCAAAGAACTTGACCCCTGCTGCTGCTTTTGAGCAGACCTCTTGAATCAGTCAAGGGTTACCCTGAAGTACTTGAGAAGACTATTTAACTGGTAACCTGTTTGAACCAAACGATACAGTTAGTTCGAGCTCAGGCTGACAGCTCTCATCTCATCTGGCCTCAGTATTGTCAGTTGTCTCCCTTCCCTCTGGGCTTCCATAAATAGCTTGGAGGGAATTGGAAGAAGTCAGGCAGCTCAGACGCCAAAGAACTGCGCAACTTTTCCTCTGTCCCTGAGTGGGTTTGTGAGGAATCCTTGCAGTCAACCTTCCTGCACAGTGAAAACAGCTTTTGAAACTGCCTATAGTTCAGAAGCGTTTGATGATGGGGAGTGTGTACTGCTCAAAAGGTGGCGGGGGGGAGGCCAACACTCTTATAAGGTGCACACAAGCCTTTGGGCGTACCTAAAGTATCTTTGAGAGCCAGAAGCAGGAGTGAATGAGAAAGAGGGTTCGTCTTCCTTTCACTCTTGGCTCTGATTCCTGGGCCATTTCAGCATCTTAGACGGAATGAGGCTCGTATGACCAGGGGGGAGTTTGCGTGTGGGCAGTGAAAGGAACATGCAGGAAATATGAGGGATTCTCTTTGCATTTCTCCTCTGGGTCATTTTAGGGAAAAGAGGTGAAGACTCAGGGAGAGGAGGAACAGCAGGCAGCTTGGCCCTACCACATAGTGGACCACTGATAAATTTCGGTGCTAAGCCAGGGCGGAGGAATGATCTCAGACCCTTTGTGTACATGTGCTTTTGAAAAACAACACATGGCTGCTTCATCAAAATCAGTGCGACTTGCATTCATATAAGTATGTTTAAGCCCACGAGCAAGACGGCCTTATGAGAACGTAGCTATCGCTCTGGGTACGCGTGTCTAATCTTGGCAATAACAGTGTCCTACCACTTTCTGAATGTAAAGCCAATGCATTGTGGATGGTCTTAAACATTAACTTTTAAAATTTTGAAGTGTTAACAGTTTACAAATGATTTAAAATGAGTTACTTTTTTTGTGCAGCATTGCAGTACCTAGTGGTAACACTTGTTACAGACGTAATATATATGGCTTTTTTAAGAAAAAATACCGGAGTACGTAGCATTTTAGTTCAAAGTCATTTGTGTCTTTTGCTACCTGTAAAGTACCAGTTTGGCTCACTGGTTACAAGTCATTTGTTGCTTCAGGCCCAAGAGTATTTGCCAGTCTCCACATACTGGGGCTTTTTTGCCTCTAGAATTTCTCCTGGTGGAAAAAAGAGATCACTTCTTTGAATTCCAGTCTCTTCTGTACCCCCTCCCCAAAGTCATGTCTGTAGAACAGCATAACATTTGGCCAGAGTTGTTTGCAGCTGTTTGCCTTCCCGCTATGACTCTCTTTTCTTTTAGTAACACACCATGCCTCATATTAAAAACTAGCCTGGATGGGCACTTGTTGCCGTAAAGGTTTCCCTTGCTTGAAAGCTAGTCGAACCCAACTCTAGGGGGCAGTGCTCATCTCTGTTTCCAAGCCAAAGAGCTAGTGCTGTCCGAAGACGTTTCCATGGTCATGTGGCCAGCATGACTAAACGTCGAGGCGCACCGAACGTTGTTACCTTCCCACCGAAGCAGTACTTATTTATCTACTTGCAATTTCTTGCTTTCGAACTGCTAGGTTGGCAGGAGCTGGGGCCAGAGACAGGAGCTCACTCTGTCACGCAGCATTAGGGTCTTGAACTGCAGAGCTACAGACCTTCTGGTCTGCAGCTCAGCGTCTTAACCTCTAAGCCACCATGTCCCCTCACTTGTTGCCTTACACCACTATAAATGTGCAGCGATAGAAACAAAGATGCTTTCACAGCAGAGGGAGATTCTCAGGAAATCCTATTACTGCCTGAGCTTATAAAGATTGATAGCAGAAGCACTTTAAGTATTACCTCCTTTATTTTCCATAAACTTTTAAAAGCTCCTTTTCCATCCTCATTAGCTGCATGATTCCTGTGGCTCCCTCTGTTACCTCCCTGTTATCCTAGCAAGCATTCCGAAGCTGCCTTTTAGAATTCAGGGTATGCCCAGGATTTCTTTTCTGGGTCCACATTGTCCTTGCAGGATATTGAGTGTTTTGGTACTGAATTCTTAGAAACTATATTCTCAATCTGCGGGAAGACAACAAAATCTTCATTCCCCTCTCCCAAGCCATTTCTAGCCCTAGGAAAGTTTATTCCCATGGTTGAGGGACCTGCATGGACTTACAGCAATGCAGGTCCTAAGCAGCACATAAGAACATAAGAGAAACCATGTTGGATCAGGCCAGCGGCCCATCCAGTCCAACACTGTGTCATGCAGTAGCCCCAAACCAGGCAGCATCAGGAAGTCCACCAGTGGGGCCAAAACTCCAGAAGCCCTCCCACTGTCATCTCCCAAGCACCAAGAATACAGAGCATCACTGCCCCAGACATCATGTTCCATCTATACTTTGTGGCTAATAGCCACTGATGGACCTCTGCTCCATATGTCTGTCTTCTCTAGCCTATGAGTACTTCTGTAAATCTCTGTCATGTCACTCCTCAATTGTTGTTTCTCCAAACTAAAGAGCCCTAACCTCTTTAACCTTTCTTCATAGGGAAAGTGTTCCATCCCCTTAATCATTTTAGTTGCCCTTTTCTATACTTTTCCCAATGCTATCTTTCTTGAGATGCAGTGACCAGAACTGTACACCATATTCCAAGTGAAGCCACACCATCAATTTATACAGGGGCATTACAATACTGGCTGATTTGTTTTCAAGTCCCTAATAATCCCCAGCATAGCATTTGCCTTTTTTATTGCTGTTACACACTGAGTTTTTTGCTCCAGTGTGTATTACTTTAAATCTCATTTGCCATGCTGATACCCACTTGCCCAGCTTCGACAGATCCCTCTGGAGTTCTCACCACCCTGAACAACTTAAGTGTCATCTGCAAACTTCGCCACTTCATAGCTTACTCCAGCTCCAAATCATTAGTGAACAAGTTAAAAAGTACCAGACCCAGTACCAAGCCCTGCGGTACCCCACTGCTTACCACCCTCCACTGTGAAAACAGCCCATTTATACTTACTGTCTGTTTCCTGTTAATTAACCAGTTTTTATTCCACAAAATGACTTACCCTCTTATCCCATGAGTGCTGAGTTTACTTAGGAATCTTTGATGAGGAATTTTATCAAAAGCTTTCTGGAAGTCTAGGTAAACAACATTGGGTCACCCGTCCACATTTGTTGACCTCAAAGATCTTTAATAGGTTAGTGAGACAAGTTCTTTCCTTACAGAATCCATGCTGGTTCTTCCTTAGTAGCTTTTGTTCATCTATATGCCTACTAATTCTGTCTTTAATAACGGATTCCACCAACTTACCTGGTATCAATGTTAGACTGACCAGCCTGTAATTTTCTGGATCTCCTCTGGAAACTTTTTTAAAGATTTAAAGACATTAGCTACCTTCCTCAGGAATGGAGGCAGATTTTAGTGATAGATTGCATATTTTCGTCAGGAGATCCACAAGTTCACATTTGAGTTCTTTCCGAACTCTTGGATATATGCCATCTGGCGATCTGTCCATCAGTTGTAGGACCCCCAGTCTTGTCACCTCAGTCTGACTCAGGTCTTTCAACGGCCCTCCTGAAATCTGGAGTGGGCAAGCACCTTCTATCTTCTACAGTGAAGACAGGTCAGGTGGCTGCAGTGGCAGTCACTCCCTCTGTCCCTTTTCCAGTGTGGTGTAGTGGTTAAAAGCAGCAGACTAATCTGGAAAACCAAGTTTGGTTCCCCACTCCTCCACATGGAGCCTGCTGGGTGAACCTTGGGCCAGTTACTGTTCTCTCAGAACTCTCTCAGCCCCACCTACCTCACAAGTTGACTGCTGTGGGGAGAGGAAGGGAAGTGATTGTAAGTTGCTTTGAGACTCCTCAGGGTAGAGAAAAGCAGGGTATAAAAACCAGCTCTTTTTCCTTTGCTCCCACACAAGGTAGAAAGGGTCTTGTTCCCTTCCTCCTGTTCATTGCAGCTGGTTTGACTCATGTGGCTGTTAGTTTAGCAAACCCCTATTCCCGCCCTGCCCATGAATATATTTTCATGAGCTTGGAGAGGAAGATCCTGTGATCCTTGCACCAATGGACTGCAGGATCCAACCCACAGGCTCTAAACATTGGGGTGGTGGAAATCCTAGACTATTGGTGCCATTCACTGCTGGTTTGGAGGATCCAACTCTTTGGCTTTGGTTATGTGAGACATAAGCTGCTACATGAACAAACCCTGGAGGAAGCTTCAGGCAATCCTTGCTCTTTTCCACTCTAAACCAGGCAAAATACTTAGGAACTTCTGCTTTGGGGGCAAGCTGACATTTGTTGTTATAAGACAAGCAGCTTTTGGTGTGTTCTCCCTGCAAGTCACGGGTCCAAACTATATAACAGTGGAGATCCAGAAACTGATCTGCAGGAGCCCTGTTATTTGCAAGAATATAGTATGGCACTTGGCAAAAAAATTACGGACACTGTGTTTACCGGACTATAGCCCTATTTAAGCCCATTCAACTCAGTAGGAGTTATTTTCAAGTAAACATGCATAAGATCAGGGTGTTACTATAAAATGATTTCTTCTTTTTCTTGTACTGCTGGTTTGGATTTCAGGAAAGAGAAGAACACTGGACATTTCCTGGCTATCCCTACTGGGTCATGGATCCAGCTGTAGGCCTCGCTCTCAGCCTCAGTTGTCCCACACATAAAATAAGAAAAATCAGCTCCCATTCCGGCATTGTTGTTGTAAAGGGAAATTTTCCAAATGCTAATCCAAAGGGTAACCAAGCACCAGAAAGAGCAACACGCATGGAACATAGCCTTAAATTCACTCTTTTCCCCTCTGCAACCAAGAGCACCCCAGTTATTCTGCATTTCTTGTTGCTGAATATCCTCAAATCAACTGAATACATAAAGCAGGTGAAAGGATGCCCCCTTATGTTTGTTCTCTGGTCAGTGCCCAAGTCCTTGGAGCAAGAATGAAACTCTACACACAAAAGATTTGGTTTCCTGGAGGATACATCCACATGGCTAGATAGATAAATTTTTGTTTTTTTTTAAAGTTATGGGTTCTGCAGCACATGCACACATTTAGGAACACATGGAAGGTTGATAAAACATGGGCCGCAATTGCAGCGTTATCTTTCTGGCCTAACGAATAAAAACAGGGTTGCCTGTGCAAATCAGTTTCATCTACTGACGGGTTCCATCGGTTTAAGCAAGAATTTAGATGAGAAAAAGAAACCCACACAAGTAATCCTCCCTTCCCCTTCCCAGCCACAGATTTTCAGAGAAATAGGCAACAAGATTAGTATAGTACCAGTACACTTTTTTCATTCTTGTGTAATTTTTTGCACAGATGGCAATGATCAGATTATCTAAAACTAATGGAAACTTCCTGATTAATTTTGAGGCATGCTTGCTGGACTAGCATTTGCAAAATTCTAGGGGGGGGAAATACCCGTAAATCAACCCTAAAAAGTAATGATTTTTATCCCTGCTTTCTTATAGCAGAGCAGAAGCAGCTGCTAGATACAGCAGAACCACCAAGATACTATATGTAAATAAAACCAGAGAATCTTGTGGCAACGTGAAGATCAATACGTTGTGGCTTAGCACAAATGATTAAAATGTCTCATTCCCCTCTCCCTCCCCAGTACTTGAGAATATACATTCGTACTGATTTAGGTAACCACTTTAGGTACCTGATGGTGGGCTTCAGGCTGCAAAACCTTAGCTCCACAATCCATTTGTCAGTATTTAAGTTGCCATAAAGACTTGTTTATGCTGCAAAAGATTAACACAACTATTATAATTATTTCACTGACTACAGATGGCAGAATAATTCACACTGAAGAATGTATAGGCTGCACGTATTTCTGTGTACCAGCTAATTCCTTTTCTAAGGAATAGTCATTTTAGAAGAGAAGAAGAAGAGAAGAGATTGGATTTATACCCCACCCTTCACTACCCAAAGGTGTCTCAGAGCGGCTTACAAACTCCCTTCCCTTCTCCTCCCCACAACAGACACCCTGTGAGGTAGGTGGGGCTGAGAGAGCTCTTGACAGAAACTGCTCTTTTTTCAAGAGCAGCTCTTATCAGAACTATGGCTTGCCCGAGACCATCCAGCCAGGTGCAAGTGGAGGAGTAAGGAATCAAACCCAGTTCTCCCAGATTAGAGTCTGCGCACTTAACCACTACACCAAACTGGCTTAAAGCTGCCCAGCCTCTAAGTAACAATTCACTTGGTTGCTTGTGGTGAAGATCCCCTCCAGCTGATCAGGCAAGGAAATTTTGCCAAAGTTGTCTCTTTAGGGGCCCCAAATGGCTACTATACCTATATACTAGCAGGCAGGTTGGTAAAAACACTGGTTGCAAAATAACTCCGGAGGACATTTACAGGACTAAGGTTGATATACATTGTATGTGCTAGCTAATTTGTGGACTATTGCTCAGGGAAATCGTGAGCTGTGTTGCCCGATACTACTTGCCAGAATTTTTCTATAGGATACACCGTATTTCAGATCATCATGATTTACTACCCAGCATTCTCCCTGTACCTGAATTCCATCAAATCTAGTTGAAGTAATAAATGCCACCAACTCTACAGGCAGTTTTCAACGGATCCAACTGAAGTTTATTCCACTGATCGGGAGAAAGCAGCAAATGGTAAAAGTTAGTATTAACTCTTGTATTTCTCAAGTGACGTATCTACGTGACCAAACAAGTGACAATCCCCACCAACAGCCATATTGCAAGGGGGGAGGTATTCCTAGCCATTCTAAAGAGGATGTGAGTAAGCACCTCATGAAGGACCACAGGGTTCTACTGGCATACTAGTGCAAGCTAAGCCCACCTTCCCCTGGTTTAACTGCAGGGCCCAGCTGTGGTGCACAAAGGTCCACTGAGTCACAGGTGAGTTTGCTGCCTGGCTTAAAAGAGTAGTGCTAAAGCGCAGTACTGTCTGTAAAAGGCACATTTCCACCCCTGCCTTTTCCCAAGATTCACATTAAGTGTCTGAAGCTACCCAAGCCTCCCTATTTCAAGAAAGACATTTTGTCAAGTATGAACAGATTGTGCTTCCCAGGCCAAACCTTTGGGGAAAGCAAGACGGCCCAAGCCACACAACTGAGGTGTGAAGCTTCCGTTATTAAAAGAAAACAGGGCAGCACAAGCCCACAGCAGGCAGCAAGTGTGTGATGTTGCATGGCCTCATCGGCCTGACTGTTTTTGTTCACAAGGTGGGTACTAAAAACCAGAACCGATTGTCTTGGTAGGAAGTCCTGGAACCTGTCACAAATGAGGAGGCCCACCTCCTGCACAGCCTCTTTTCACTGTCGGTCCTTTTCCTCTGCTCTCCCTTCTTGTTCCTCCTCTCCCAACTTGGTTGGACGTTCTCCTCTAGTTAAGGAAACAGCGATGCCAATGCCCCTGGCTCAGTCAGACAGGTTCTCTGAGAAAGCCGACTTAGATTTCTGTGTCTGCTCCAACCGGTTGAGGATAAATTGGCTGGTATCTATGAAGCGTTCCACACAGTTCACAAAGCAGGTCTCTGCTCGGCTGTCCAGCTTGGGCCCAGGTTTGTCCATGCATTTCTCCTGTTTGAGACGTGAAAGGGAGAGAGTCAGCCTGTGCACAGAAAGCAGCAGTGGTGCATTCTGAACAGCAGAACCCACACAAAGCATACAGCCCTTCTTCGTGATACATAGCAGGGACATACCCAGCTTTCCTGCTGTTTGAAACAGCCAAACATACATCCTACCCCCTAAGTTCTCTTTCCATCCTTATCTTCTTCCCCAGTGCCACCACTGCTCATGAATAACAAGAGGTATAGAATTAAAGAATCACAGAGTTGGAAGGGGCCATACAGGCCATCTAGTCCAACCCCCTGTTCAATGCAGGATCAGCCTAGAGCCTCCTGAATGTTTGTCCAGAAGCTGCTTAACAAATACATAAACACACATATAAAACATAAAGCAGCATCTGCCACTGCAGGCTCACAACATCTCCAGCCTGCTCCCAGATTGCTTGACATGCAGAAGGTCCAAGGTTCACGCTCTGGCATTTCTAGTTAAAAAGATCTCAGACAGAAGGGCAATGAAAGATTCCTGCACGATCGCCCTGGGCACTCCAAGTGTGGGCCAGATAGACCACACACATCCCAACAATTCCACATCATAGCAGGATTGTATCTGCTCTCTGTGTGTATCAACCCAAAGCTTTCAGGAAGTACCCACAAGCCTAGCGCCTCACAAAAGGCTACCTGAAGTAGGCACCTTCATGTCATCTTTTCCACCACTGCCGCTTAACGACCTTTTACCAATACTGGCCTAGGCAACAGTTGAATCCACTTGTCCGAGTTTCCATCAGCTTACACAGTTTGCAGCTGCCAGATGTGGTGATTGTCAGTGGCTTTAGACCAATTTGAGGAGGGCAGATCTATTAATCACTATTAACCATAACTGCTAAATGGAATTGCCAGGTTCAGAGGCCCTTATTAATGAATTAATTGGAAGCATCTGGCTGACCATAGTAGGAAACAGGATTAACAGGCTATATGCACCTTTGGTCTGATCCACCAGGACTCTTATGTACTGTGCACTGATCCTTCTATTTACGAACAATTTTTAATTAAATCATTTAAACAGTTTTGTGCAATGGAAAAATGCTAGCTTCTTTCAGTAGGGAGTATAAATCCAACCAAACAACCACAACAGCGTGACTTCAGGTAAAACTCAACAGGTACAACATCACTTGCCCACTACCACAGCACAAACATAACAAGTGCCTTGCAGGATCAGACCAACAGTCCATGTAATTCAGAATTCTGATTCCTATAGTGGCTTCTTTGTGGCTCTCCTGGAAGGCCCACAAACAAGGTCATAGGGACCAAAGCCGAACTGTTGTTGCCCCCCAGCAACTGCCATTCAGAGATATACTGCCACTGAACATGGAAGATCTATTTAGCCCACCACGGCTAATATCTCTTTATATCTAATCCCCTTTTAAAGTCACCTCCGCTAGGGGCCATCGCTACATCACGGAATCACAGAGTTGGAAGGGGCCATACAGGCCATCCAGTCCAACCCCCTGGTCAATGCAGTAGCAGTGCACTGTAGCAGTGAGCCACGCAAGAGAATTATGCATCGTGCGAATAAATATTTTGCAACCTGAAAACATAAATCCACATCCTCTCCTCACTGAATACCTGAAGCTGCCTACAGTAAGTCAGACCAAGTCTTCTAACAGTCTTCCCCACCACCGGCCACCAAAGGTCTTTAAACTGGTGGGAGACTGAACTCGGAATCCTCCCGCACGCAAATCAGAAGCTCCGTCCCAGGGAGGAAACACCCCCAGTTCTTTCGCAAAGGGAAAGTTGCACGCGTCGGCAGATCACTGCCGGCCCGCCCGCTGTTTAAAGGCACAAGAAGCGCGCAGGCCGCTCTTGCTGGAGAAGCTGCCCCCCCACCCCCGGCGGCGCTTCTTCCCGCCCTACCCAGCAGAGCTCCGTCATCTGGTGCACGAGCTGCTGGAAGCGCTGCTTCTGCGTCTCCACCTCGATGAAGTGCTGCAGCTGCGGGTCATTGACGGCCGCCCCCAGGTCCCCCGCGGCGGACGAAGAGTCCATGCCCAGCCCGCCTTCGGAGGCGCGAAACGAAGCAAAAGAACACCGAAATGGGCAGCGAGGCGACCTTCACGTGCCTCCCCCGGTGGGCCCACCGCGCATGCTCGCCAAGCCCTCATTTCCGGGGAGGCCGCGCATGTGCGGAACTCAAAGGTCGTCTTTTTCCGCCAAGCGTAGCGCGCACCATAGAGTCGAGGAAGGCTAGCGTGTATCCTATATGCCCCCCCTATTGGGGGGGCGGAACCCGGCTGGCGGCACGTGACTGTGAAGGTTAGAGAAGAGCTGTCTTAAAACTTAAATCCTTTTGTAGCAGTTTTCAGTCCCCTCTCCTCGCATCTCGGGAACAGTAACGTTGGATCAGATTACTAGGCTGCTGGGATTGCCAGCTCTGGGTTGGGAAATACCTGGAGATTTGGGGGGTGGAGCCTAGGAAAGGCGGGGTTTGGGGAGGGGAGGGACC
Source organism: Gekko gecko (assembly GCA_029375565.1). Taxonomy (NCBI): domain Eukaryota; kingdom Metazoa; phylum Chordata; class Lepidosauria; order Squamata; family Gekkonidae; genus Gekko; species Gekko gecko. Next base: position 24,826,364 of record JAPDNY010000012.1, on the reverse strand, counting down.
TCAGCCGGGTATAATACCATAGAGTCCACCCTCCAAAGCAGCCATTTTTCTCCAGGGGAATGGATCTTGGCTGTCTGGAGATTAACTGTAATAGCAGGAGGTCTCCAGTTGCTACCTGGGGGATGGCAACCCTAGTTGTCAGGAGCTACATTCTCTAAATCTGACTTGCAGAGGTTCCGGTCTGTAGAGTTGCCAGCTCTGGTTGGAGAAATACCTGGAGATTTTGAGGGTGGGGTTTGGGGAGGGGAGGGGAGAACCTCAGCAGGCGACAATGCCATAGAGTTCACTCTTCAAAGCCGCCATTTTCTCCAGAGCAACTGATCTTGGCTGCCTGGAGATCAATTGTAATAGCGGGAGATTACCAGGTGCCCCCTGGAGATTAGCAACTCTGCCTGTCTCTGTGAGGGGATATTAGCAGTGGGCTATGTTGCAGGGTTGTTGTAAACTACCAGCTCTCAGCCTTAGCACACACACAGCCCTGCAATGAGAAATGTGGAGCGATTAGCTGTGGACTACATGACAGGGATGTTATAATGCACTATTTCTTAGCTTCACGTGCCCACATATTCTGTAATACGGTAATATAAGGGGATAACTACATTGGTACATTACGGGGTGCCTCCTTTCAACACTTACCGCAATCTCTAATGTGGTGAGATTTAGCAATGAACAACAATACAAGGGTGTTGTAAACCATCATTTCTCAGCCCCACTTCCTCTTACCAGTTCTGCATTGGGAGCAAATAATATGCTTTGACCCATGTGGTGACAAATCACCTGTTTGTCTCTTGCCTTGAAAATCCTATCAGGTTGCCCTACCTCCATTGCAACTTGGTGGCACTTTCCACCACCACATTACAGTGTTGTCATCAGATCCTATCAGTCTCAGCTCCTCCACTGTGCAATATAGAAATAATGTCAGTCAGTGTGCCATCACCTCCCACCCCACCTGCATCTACAATAACCAGTGTAAAAACATAAAAGAGAACAACAAAAAAGGGAAGAAGAGGAGGAGGAGGAGATTGGATTTATACCCCATCCTTCACTCGGAGTCTCAGAGCGGCTTACAAACTCCTTTGCCTTCCCCTCCCCACAACAGACACCCTGTGAGGTAGGTGGGGCTGAGAGAGCTCTGACAGAAACTGTTCTTTTTCAAGGACAGCTCTTATCAGAACTATGGCTTGCCCAAGGTCATCCAGCAGCTGTGAGTGGAGGAGTGGGGAATCAAACCCAGTTCCCCCAGATTAGAGACTGCACACTTAACCACTACACCAAACTGAGAGATCTGTTCCACAAGATCCAAGGAATTAAAGGGATATTTAAAGCAGGGGTGGGCATGCTGGAAGATCAACGTGGAAATATGTTAACTGAACAGAACAAAATAAAAAGATGGGAATTCTAGAAAGTGAAGTGAAAGCTTCACTCAAAACATTTGGGAGAAACAAATCATCAGAAGTAGATGGGATATCAACAGAACTATTTCAGGCCACAGAAACTGAGTCCATCAACAAGAATATGCCAACAAATATGGAAAACAAAGCAATGGCCCACAGACTGGAAATGCTCAATCTACATTCCAATTACAAAAAAAGGAAACTTTAAAGACTGCAGCAACAATCTGACCATCACATTAATTTCTCATGCAAGTAAAGTGATGCTCAAAATCTTACAAGAAAGACAAAATCTTACAAGAAAGAAAAGTTTGTTACCATATATGGAACAAGAAATGCCAGATGTTCAAGCTAGATTCAGAAAAGGAAGCTGCACTTGAGATCATATTGCTAATTTACATTGGTTACTGTGGTATGTAAGATAATTTCACAAGAAAATCAGCTTGTTTTTCATAGATTACAGCAAAGCTTTTGACTGTGGATCATGAAAAGCTACGGTTGGTTTTTAAAGAAATGGGTGTGCAATGACATTTGATTGTTTTGATGCACAACCTATACTCTGGACAAGAGGCCACTGTTAGGACAGAATATGGAGAAATGCAATGGTTTCTAATTGGCAAAGATGTGAGACAAGGATGTATTTATCTCCCTATCTTTTCAATCTATATGCAGAACATATTTTAAGGAAAGATGGATTAAATTTAAATGAAGGTGGAGTGAAAATTGGTGGAAGGAACATGAACAGTTTGAGATATGCAGATGACACCATATCACTGACAGAAAACAGTGAAGGCTTGAAAGGACTGCTGATAAGGTTAAAGCAGAAAGTGCCAAATCAGGATTACAGCTGAACATCAAGAAGACAAAAGTAATGACTACCAGGGAGTTACACAGCTTTAAGGTTGACAATGAAGAAACTGAAATTGTACAAAATGTTCTGTTCCTCAGCTCAGTCGTCAACCAGAAGGGAGACTCCAACCAGGAAATCAGAAGGAGATTTAGACTGGGACTGGGAAGGGCAGCCATAAGGGAGCTATTTATTTATTTAGATTTGTATCCCGCCCTCCCCGGAGGCTCAGGGTGGCTAACAACGAGGCACGAATGCCAGAATTAGAACAGATTAAAACAGCATAAAACAAAATAAAACCATATAATATGACAACAAAGCGTAAAAAAGTGTAAGGATATGTGACTGGCAATCAAGATCAAGTTAATTAATGCCATACTATTTCTCATTACTACATATAGATGTAGTACTACATATAGATGTGAAAGCTGGACAATGAAGAAAGTTGATTCATTTGAAAAGTGTTGGAGGAGAGTTTTATGAATACCATATGAATGTCAAAAAGACGAATAAGTGGGTTCTAGAAGAGATCAAATCAAGCCTGAACTCTCCCTAGAAGCTAAAATGACTAAACTGAGGCTGTTGTACTTTGGTCACATTATGAGAAGGCAGCACTCACTGGAAAAGAGAAGAATGCTAGGAAAAGAGGAAGAAGACCCAACATGAGATGGATCGACTCAATAAAGGAAGCTATGGCATTCAGTTTGCAAGGCTGTTAGCACAGGATGTTTTGGAAGTCATTAATTCATAGGGCTGCCATAAGCTGGAAGCAGCCTGACAACACTTAACATACACACACAGTTTCTCCCATGCCAATGCTTAGTTTGAGAAGCATTTGCAGGGTAAGTGAATTTCCAGGGTTTTTTTAAAAATGGGAGACGGAAGAAGCCTACACTGACAGTAAAGAATCCAGCCTGAACTGATGTTTGGCAGGCACTGAGATGTTTTTCAGCAAGCTTCTGTTCCCCTAAGTACCCCTGGCCTGGATAGCCCAGGCTAGCCCAATCCCATCAGATCTCTCGGAAGCTAAGCAGGGTTGGCTTTGGCTAGTATTTGGAAGGGTTGTGATGTGAAGGCAAGCAATGGCAAATCACCTCTGAAATGTCTCTTGCCTTAAAAACAAGTCTAGCTTGCCACTTAGTGGTACATAACGCTAAAGAGCGAGAATGTTAGGTTGCCAGACAGTCTTAGGATCTCCTGGCTATTCTACACACAATGCCATACGATAAGAATTATTAATTATTATTGTTCCCCTAAGGTATGCATGTGTCGTATTTCATATTATCTGCTACCAAGTGCCGAGTTCACAGCACATCCTCTATAACATACCACTCTTCCTTCCTGTTTATTGCTTCACTTCTGCATTCTTTCACAGAAAAACTCATACTATTTTAAAAGTGATGCAAACTTTACTATTTAAGGTCTGACCGAGGCTGTGTGCCCTTCCATTCTCTTACCTCCTGTCCTATATTTCTTGTAGTAATTTTTTAACCACGAACTAAAACACAGCCACTTTATTAACTGGCAGCCTCGATTCACAATCTCACTAATGGTTTCCCATTTCGGAGACTTTTTTTTCAGGTTACTGCATCTAATTTATTCAGATATTGCGAGAAACATGAATGTTACAGTGACTAATTATATATAGATAGATACATATAATTACAAATTAAAAACAGAAACCTGCAGTTTGAGCGAGATTAAGTACATGTGAATGGCAACTGTGTGAAAAAAAGAACAGGTACATAAGTCAGATGAAATGCAGCTATATGCTGTCAGTTAGGACGCTGCCTTGGATTCTTGCAGAGGTGACCCAGAAAAGACAATTAAGCCAGTCAAGTATCATTCCTTTTTATGAGACAGCTTTCATTTCTCTGAAGAAGCGAGCAGTGACTCAGGAAAGCTCATCCCCTGCCACAAATTTTGTTAGTCTTTAAGGTGCTGCTGGGACTCTGGCTCTTTTCTGCTTCCTTTTCATTGTTATTCCCACATCACACAGCAGATTTCAGAAAATTTGCATCCTTGAGAAGATATTTCCATCCACCGTGCCATTAGAGATTAGAGGGAGAGATCCATGCATTTGGGTCACTAGATTGAAACGACTTTGCTTCTGCCAAAAAGGGTTCCTAACCAACGTCTGCTGTCATAACTGTTCTGTCCTCTAGCATTTGGTGACTTCAGGAACAATCCAATTATTACACAAAGGGAGAAAATGGCATTGGTATTGTTTTATGGGTCTGGTTAGGTTCTTCCTTTGGGGTGGGAGGCATGATGTGTTCCCACAGATGCATCCATCCAGTATCTGCACAGGAATTCAACACAGAGACAGGCCCAAATGAATAGCAATGCACTCTCATGTGGACACTGGAGGCTGTTCAGGGGTCTTCGTTTGCTAAATCCAAAATGTTTCCCAGGAGGACTTGGAAGGTGGGGCGTTCCTCAGCTTTCTGGAAAAAATGCAAGAAAAGCTTGCATAGATGAATGCAAAACAAGCATTTAAATGCCGAACAAGTACATTCATAATAACAACAGCATTTTCATACCACTTTCAATTGTCCAAAGTGTTTCACAAAAATTATCTTGCTGTTATCCCTAAAACAACCTTGTAAGGTAGCCTAAGTTGTTGTTGTTTTTGATCCTCATATTTTTGATGGGGTGCTGATACTGAAAGATGGACTTGCCTAAGGTGACCTAGCAAGTTTGTGGCAGAGACAAGAATTGAATCTGGGCAGACTTTTAGCTACGTGACTACACCAGCTCTCATTTAAAGATAAGGGCTCCGTAAGCAGAAGGTACTGGAATGGGTTACTGCAGACTGGACCAGATTCATATTGGAGGAGGTGCCCAGATTTTAACCTGGCACCTCTATCCCTGCATTTTTCTCTCTCTAAAGAACAATAACCTTGTGAAGCAGGCTAGCCTAATAATTAGTGACTAGCCCAAGGTCACGCTCAGTTTGCCTTGTGGCTGACTAGGGCTTCCTGGTGTAAAGCCAATACCCCATGCATGGCATCATGCTGGCACGCTGCCAATGCATTGCAAGTGCCCGTGGACCTTTGCAGAAGAGTTCATAACTCAGTAATAGATCACATGCTTTGCATGTGTAAAGGCTCAGGTTGCATCCCTGATCAGAGGTAGTAACAGGGCTGGGGAGCCCTTCTGCTTACTGCTCTGAAGAACTGTTGTCAACTAGAACAGATAATCTTGGGCTAGATAGAGCAGTGGACTGCCTCTGTACAATCTTTCCTAACTGTCTCATCTCCCGGTCTTGCCTCCGTTGGTTAATCCACCGTGATGTCACAGCAGGGCTCTGAGATGTTACAACAACCCCTCACACTGTCATTGGTTTAGCTGTTCTAAAGCCACACATGCTTAGGTTAGGTAGTTGGTTGCTAAGGAGAAACTGTGTAGACTTTAGAATAGGAACTCTAGTGTCACTAAATTAATGGGTTGCCTGCACACCATGGGCTTTCAAATGACATCTCATTGGTATCAATCAGTTGTAGCTGTTCAATGAATATCCCTTAGCCAAAGGCAGCGGGCACTGGCTTATGGCGAAATGCTGAGAGAACTTTGGAGAGTGTAACTGCTGCCATTTAAGGCTAGAGGAGATAGAGGCTAGAGGATATAGATATATTCAGAGAAGTCGAAAGGTTTAAAACTGAGGACTAGAATCTTGAACCTGATGTCAATGGAGGCAGGAACCTGCTACAGAAGGAGAGGCAGAGAGATGTGGCTGGGAAGGTTTTATATGTTTTTTTAAATATCCAGCTCCAGAATTAATTTGCTCTTTGTGACATGGTGGGATGACCCTTGTAATCTGCTTCTCCTTTAGAAAGCACAGAGGGAGCTCTCAGCAGCCTCCCATCCAGACACAGATAGGGTCCTTATCTCCCTTATGTTCAACAGTGCTTAATGAACTGCATGCTTCCATAATACGTTGGGCCTAATAGCTCTAATTGCATACTATGCTTCAGATATTCTAATTCAGGACCACCATTAAGCTTAGTCTAGAGATACAGAACAGTCATGCCTATTATGCATGGGTGTTTTCCCTCGCTTTCACTGTGCATGTCCGTGGGGTTTTCTTTGTTCTGCACTGATTTTCCTACCTTCAGCGCTTAGTTTGCTTTCTGGTCGCTGTCTTCCTGGGTTTTCTGAGAGTGCTTTTGTGCTGATTTTTCCTTTGTTTCACTTCCAAGCCGAAGGTAATTCAAAAGATTCCTTCGGATTTCCCCCCTGCCCTTCTGTTGCCCTCTGTCCTTCTGCCCACTCTGCACCTTCCACCATCCTCCCTTCTTCATCAATGCACAAGCTCCATTTCCCCCTTGTTTTTAAATTTTTAGATTTTTTGACAAGTGGCATGAGTCTAATGATATGAGACTATCACTACTCTTGGATCGCTAGATTTAAAAAAAAATTAAAGGGGGGGGAATTTAAAAGCAGCTGCACAAGGTTTAGTTCCCTGCTGGTATTGACTTGAAAGGGGGATCGGAGAGGAAGCAAACGGCAGCATCCCCAATGCAAATTAAAAAACAAGGATTTCATTGCATTGTGCAAACAAAATAAAGGGGGGGATCATCGGCATGGAATGAAATTGACATGAGATGTAAAGAGAGACAGGCACTGGTGTGGGAAGCCTAAAGCTTTGATAACATTTTTCCCTTTAATGCTTTAATGAACAAAGTGTGGGGGGCGCATTTTGGCAGTCTCCAGAAGCCTAACGTTAAAATGGCAGCTGAGCCACATGGATCTTCTGCAAACCACTGAACGTAAGAATTGTTTGGGATTTGGAGGACTGAGCGCAATCCACATAAGACATGCTCTAAAATACTGCCAAAATCACAACCAGTGTGCAGGATCACATTAGAGCATCACAAAGGGAAAACCGCACACCTTTGCAAGGAAGGGCAAGAAATTAGTATTACTATGCAGCTACGTTAGGGCATTGGTGAAAATACCCCCCCATTTTTTCAATTTAGTGGCATAAGACTAAAAAAGCTCTCCAGAGCTTCTGCCAGAGGCCTCCTCCTCCATAAAAATTGCAGCCCTGTGCAAACCATGGTGGAATCACAGCTGATTTTGCACAGGTGTATGCACACACACACACACACGTTGCCAACAATCACAGCTTGCAATGCCAGTTTCAGTGGGTTCTACCATGCACTCTGTACACTCAACATGTTCCCCCATATTATGAGGTTGTGTGACTCCCATTTTCCACAGTGGCCAATAACACAGCAGAGAGTCCCTAAGTACTCTGCAGTATGGAAAATGGGGTTGCACAGCTGCTTGTCAGTTTCGAAAAGGCCTAGTCAGTTTCAACATTGGGTTTTTCCCCTTTGCCTGTTCCTTTCTGTTCCCTTTCATTCAAGGAACTAATGCTAATATGTATGCACAAAACCTGAATCACGAGGATTTAAATAGAAGGTGCTTGCTGGACACTACTGCGCAGCTGCAATAGGGAAATTACACTGTTAAAAAAAAAAAAGCTTTGGACACCCCCCCACACACACATCACAAGTTGACATTCCACCCCGATTTAGAAAAGTGCATTTTAAAAATTGTAGCTGCAGAATAAATACACCAGAGGACAAATAATGGTGCGTAAGGCAGTCTCTGAAAATCTCCAGTAAGATGTGCATGTGTAATGGGCCTCAGTTTAGTCAGCCTGAAGACTGGGATGGTGGTGGTGGGAGGGCCTTACCTCATGCCAGCAGCTGTACATGATGCTGTAGACCCTCTCAGAAGCCAGCTGGGGGCGATAGAGACGTAGGCCCTTGGTCACATGTTCTGTTGTTTCGCTGTTGGTAAACCTCTCATAGGGCATCTTCCCCAAAGTATAAACTTCCCACATTAGAACGCCTGTGAAATCAGAGAGAAGCAGCGTAATGGGACTTGGAAAAAACATATCTTACTGGAGCAGGTTCTTCCTCATCTGGATTGTGCCCATTCTTATTTATTTATTTACTTAATCTGTACCCCACCTTTCTTCTCAATGGAGGCTTACATTGTCGCTTACATTGTTCTCCTCTGCTCCAGTTTATCCTCGCAACAAACCTGTGAGTCAGGCACATTCTGCGAGTGAACCACAGACATGCTGAAAGTGATCACAGCCACACTTCCGATGAAAATTTTATTGTGAAGCCAACAGGACATATTAATCTATAACACCAGACATGGAACCATTCACCAGGATCATCATCATATTTCCAAGGGAAAATAAAAGATAGCAACATCCAACCCAGATTTTTAAAATTAGTAAATTCTGATGTTTTATTTAGGGGCATCCAAACTTTTTAGCCCGAGGACCACCCTGAAGTAACCATTTGGCAGGCTGGGCCAGATCAGAGTCTACCCCAGCTGCTCGAAGACCTCCAAGGTGGGAGGGACAGAGTCGCCCCTTTACAGACTGGTGACTCACCAAAAGCCCAGACATCCGATTTGCTGCTGAACTTGCTGTACAGAAGAACCTCTGGAGGGGACCAGCGGACTGGAAATTTGGACCCCATGGAGCTAATATAGTCATCGTCCAAGACGTATCTGTAGACAGATTTGAGTCGTGCTTGGTCACTTTGGTCTAGTTCTGTGAGGTGATAGAGCCTCAGCCATACTAGTCTACAGGTAGGGGCTGTCAAGCTCCATATGAAAAAAGTTCCATGGCACACAGAAAATTAGCACATCAAGGAAAAGCTACTGCGGAATTCTCACTGAAGTTTGAAGGGACTTTTCTTTTTCCTTTTTGGTATTTGTGTGTGTGTGTGACTTGACTGTGCGACTGAACAACGACAAGTGTGCATGTGTGTATGTGCACACACACATGTGCACTTGCAAGCCTGGAAGTCATGGTGACGTCTGGTCTGGTGGGCTAGGATGCTTCAGAGAGGTGGCTTTGATATTACCTGCCTCTGCATCCTGGCCCTGGTAATTCCAAGTACTTGCCAGGGTCAGCCCTGCTTAACTTCTGAAATCGGGCTTGCCTGGGCTATCTAGGTCAGGGCAGGAATTTTCTTTATATGGTGGTGCATTCTGTCATGTGAGCCCCCACCCACAGACGGAAGTGCTACAGCCCAGACACAGGTTCACCAACTCAGTAAGAACAGGGTCACTGCCTGTAGACTTGTCCTTTTTTGCCTAGTTCCTGACCCTGTATCAAATGTAAAATGGGCAGAAACTCAGAGGTGGTGATGGAGACAGCTTCCCCTGGTGAATTGCTGTCCGTCATCCAGCTGTTGAGAGTACTGCTAGGGTGGAAAAGGGGGGTAGACATTATCAAGGCGAGCTCTGACTATTCAAAGTATGTTTCGCTTAATATCAGTTGGGTCATAGAGAAAGCAGATGTGACATGCCCCCCCCCAATGCTGCACAAGCATTCAGGGAAAGAAAGGTGTAATCTGGAAGAAATGGAAAGAAGAATTATCAGAAGGGGGGGGGGGCTGTCACACACCTCAGTGTTTGATTTTTCCACCCCCAGACAAGAAGTCTTTTAATCGAGTGGCTAAGACAGGGCTCTCCAACCTTTCTGAGACTGTGGACACCTTTGGAATTCTGACACAGTGTGATGGGCACAGCTATAAAATGGCTGCCACACAATGGCTGCCGCAGCCTACTTCCAGGCACACAGTGAACATCCTTGTGCTGTGGTGACAGCTGCTGCCAAAGTTTGGTGTAGTGGTTAAGAGTGCGGACTCTAATCTGGGAGAACTGGGTTTGATTCCTCTCTCCTCCTCATGCAGCCGCTGTTGTGACCTTGGGTCAGTCATAAGTTCTCTTAGAGTTGTTCTCTCATGAACAGTTCTCGAAAGAGCTCTCTCAGCCTCACCCACCTCACAGGGTGTCTGTTGTGGGGAAGGGAAAGGAGATTGTAAGCCACTCTGAGACTCCAAGTGAAGGGCAGGGTATAAAATCCAATCTCTTCTTCTCGTCAAAGCAACATTTTTAAAACTTTGCACAGCCAATCAAATATCCAGTGGCCAATCAGAAACCATGCTGGGCAAAAGACCCACCTGGCCTTACCCACTTTCTAAAAACAATTGGTGGGCACCAGAGTGGGTGTTGGCAGGCATCACAGTGCCCATGAGCAGCATGCAAGGGGATCCTTGGGCTAAGGATTCGAGATCACACTCTATTCTGCACCCATTACATCCACTTGAAAGAATTTTAATAACTGGAGTATTCCTCCTCTTTAATTGCCAGATGATGTTTGATGAATGGGACTTTGACCTGGCAGATGGCCTGCTGATAGCTGGGATTCGTTCTTTTTGAATGAGATGCCCATCAGAGCTTGGAGAGAGACATTCTTTTAGCCGTGGTCATTTCATAAAAAAAGAGGTGCAGGAGCTCATTAGCATAACTCATTAGGATATGCCACACCCCCTGACATCACCGGAAGTGTGTCCGAAGGCAACACCCACCACTCAGGCTCTACCCCTAGGGACTGTCTTTCCACTCTGGGGGCTGTCATTCCAGTCCCAGAGTAGCCTATCTGGGCCCAGGAGGAATGCTACACATGCTGCTTTGCGCTCCTGCTGGGAGCTGGGGGTGGGGCTTGCTGCCACCTGTGCTTTTAACTGCCGGAGCTCTGCTCCTGCACGCTCCTGCTCCAAATGACCCCTGCTTTTAGCTGAGGGACACCAAGAAGAATCCTTTAGCGTTTTTTGAAGTGGGGTGGCGGGGGGAGATGAGAATTTCTAGCTGGAGACAGTGGGAAAGGGGTGGGGTGGCACAGGCTGGGCTGGGGCTCCCTGATCACTCCCTGAGGATCCGCCTGACAATACCTATATGCCTCCAATGAAACTCTGCTTGTATAGCTGTAGATAAAACAAAACTACAAGTCTTATCTCTCTCTTATCTAAAGGAAATTAACCCCCCCCACACACACACACACATACGCTCACACACTGCCCTTGGAATTTTCTCACCACTCAGGCAAGTGAGGAACAAGTAACAATATTTATATTAAAGAAAGAGCATAGGGGTGGCGCCAGGACCCACAAGAGAGGGAGTTGACGGAGGCAGATCAGAAAAAGCTGCAAATGTCTGAAAACAAATGGCAGTGCACAGGGCAAGAGGGAAGCAGGAGAGGTGAAATGATGGAGAGAAATGAAGTGAAATTGGGGAGAGCAAGAAAAGGCAAAAAAGGGGGGGGAGGGAGGTAGTTTCAGTGCAATGCTAAACACCCTCCTACATCCATTGAAGTCAATAGGCTTCAGAGGTTACATGTCTGCTTAAAGCGCATTAGTAAACAACCCAGTTCCCTCCACATATGTGCAAGCGTGCAAACTGACCTGGAGAGGCCAAAATCAGAAACTTTGATGGTGCCTTGTTCGTGCACCAAACAGTTGCGAGCAGCCTGTTGACAGAAAAACAACGAGAAGACGCTTTCAGGGGAGCAGCATTACAGCCCCACAGGGCAGAGTCGCCCCTGGCCTGCCACCACCACCTCCAGGCCCCCGCAAGAGAAAAGAAGCTCAGCGACTCAGGCAACTGACTGGTTCCTGTCCGCTTCTGCAGTCAATCAACTGCCGTGGTCATGTCCCTTTTAGGAACAGCCATTTTAGGCATCCTTTGCATCTCTGTCAGGTGGAATACTTGCAGGTGAACTGAATGCCTCTTTCCTGCATTGTGCAGGGGGTTGGACTAGGTGACCCTGGAGGTCCCTTCCAACTCTATGAGTCTATGATCTGAAAAACTGGATGTCAGCCAGCTGTGGCACCAGCTGTGGCACCATAAGAACATAAGAGAAGCCAGTGTTGAATCAGGCCAACGGCCCATCTAGTCCAACACTCTGTCACACAGCGGCCAAAATATGCCAGGTGTCATCAGGAGGTCCAGCAGTGGGGCCAGGACACTAGAAGCCCTCCCACTGCTGCCCCCTCCAGCACCAAGAATAGAGTGCATCACCTGCCCCAGACTGAGAATTTCCATCTATACCCTGTGGCTAATAGCCACTGATGGACTTCTGCTCCATATGTTTATCTAATTCCCTCTTGAAACTGTCCATGCTTGTAGCTGCCACCACCTCCTGTGGCAGTGAATTCCATATGTTAATCACTCTTTGGGTGAAGAAGTATTTCCTTTTATCTGTTCTAACCCGACTGCTCAGCAATTTCATGGAGTGCCCACGAGTTCTTGTATTGTGAGAAAGGGAGAAAAGTACTTCTTTCTCAACCTGCTGAATCCCATTCATAATCTTATAAACCTCAATCATGTCACCCCTCAGCCGTCGTTTCTCCAAGCTAAAGAGCCCCAAGCATTTTAACCTTTCTTCATAGGGAAGGTGTTCCAACCCTTTTATTGTTCTAGTTGCCCTTCTCTGCACTTTTTCCAATGCTATAATATCCTTTTTGAGATGTGGTGACCAGAACTGTACACAGTATTCCAAATGATGGCAGGTTCTGGGCCAAGCCTTGATATAAACCATCTATGCACCATAAACAGCATTAAAAACTATAAAAACTGCTATATCATGGGTAGTTGTGAATTTGTGGAGGTTCCCTAATTGTATGGTATAGCTATTTTTAACACAATCCCTTATGGTAGAAAGCTTGTCCTTTAGTTTCACTTTTAACTTGACTTGTTGGTTGCTCTGTCCCTTCCTGGGCAAATCAGAACTCGAGGTATAACTCCCTCCAGATCCCCTGACTTCTAGTTTCCTGTGCATAGACTTTCTTTGTTTTTGCAGGGGCATGGAGAAGCATTCATGCAGGTGAGCTCCCACTTGGAACCTAACACAAGCCGCCTCATTGAGGACAAGGCCATGACTGTCCCAAGCAATTGTTCCAAAGGCTTTACCAGGTCTCTGTGGAGGAACTGCTTGGATTCCAAGTACTCCATGGCTTCGCAGACGTCCTTGCACATCTCTAGAAGTTCAGTGCCCTGGAAAGACCGTCGAGTGTCCCTCAGGTAGGCCAAGAGGCAGCCTAAGGCCAAGTACTCCGTGACGATCATGATGGGTCGTTTCTTGGTGCAGACCCCAAAGAGCTGCACTAGCTTCTCATGGGAGAGGTTCCTGAAGAGTACAAAATTTTATACTATAAAAGGTGATGTAGCTGTAGGCGTACTGGCACTCCCAAACAGGCCTCTGACAGTGGGACCCAAACACCTTCCTCTTTGCACGACCCTGGTAGGTTGTCAGAGATGCAGACTGCTGCCCTGACCTGGATAGCCCAGGCAAGCCCAGCTTTATCAGGTCTCAGAAGCTGAGCAGGGTCGACTCTGGCAAGCACTTGGATGGGAGCCCTCCTTGGAATGCCTGCAGTCGGGAGGTGGGGGCAGGCTTTATTCAGCCACCTCTCTGAATATCCTACAGATACAGGGTCAAACCCCAGAGGTTGCCATGACTTTTGGGTGCGCACACTGTCAGTCATCAGAGGTCGCCATGACTTCCAGGTGCACAAGTGCCACTACTGCAGGTGGCCAATGATGGTATTGGTATCAGCCTATGGACCAACAGGGTCCTGCTCAGGCCTGTAGCCATGGGGGGCATTTGGGGGCAATGCCCCCCCACAGGTGAGTGCTGCCCTCTCAGACAAAAATCCCAAAACCCCTTGTTTTTTAAAAAATGTAAGATACATGTGGGTGTTCAAAAATGACTATAGGCACAGTCAGAGAAGCTTCGGTCTCATTTTTTTTCTTTTTTCCACGCAAAAAAAAAATAGGTTTCTAAAAATTCAATAAAATAAAGTAAAATAAAATTGCAAAATGCAAAATAGAGAGAGTCGAAGATTCCTCCCCCCAGCTTACACAGAAAAGCAGCCCAGAATTGAGTTTCTCCAATTGAAAGGACTAGAGGAGGACTAGAGGTCACAGTGCAGGTGCGGCTGGGGTGCCCCTCCAGATTTTCTCACACCCCACCAACCAAATTTTTCTGGATGTGCTCTGGGTTCTGCCTGCTCCTTAAAAGCTTCTGACTGTGATTTGGCTCCTCAGTCTGAATAACTTCTTGTCCAGGGTGGAGATAAGTTGCTCATGTAACTACCAGAAGCTACACAACTGTTTCCTGTCTGCTTGGCTCAGCTGGTCGGGTGCAGTAAAAAGAAGCTCTCAAGACTAAAGTTTTAGATTCATAGCAAAAGAGGGGCTTTGAAATTCAGGGATGGGCAGGCAAATCCAGGAGGGACAACAAGAAGACTCCAGACCAAAGTTTGATGTGAACTTGAAGGGACTAAACTAGTCTTTCTTCTACTACTTTCTATAACAGAAGAAATTCATACTACTTCATATCTACATAGTGCTTTATGGGGTTCAACAAACTTCCCATGGATAATCTTGTAACCCTTACGAAGACCCTGCAAACCGGATCTTCCCCATATTATTTCCCCCACATTTCAGGTGGGCAGGATGACTCAAAAAGCGTGCAGGTTGCCTAAGGCCGCCTGATGAATTCTGGGCAGAAGCAAGATTTGAATCAGAGACCTTGGACGAATCTGCATTTGTCTTTCCCACCAGTGTCCCTGCCTTTTGACTCCATCTTCAAAAAAGCTGTTCGGGGTAGCTCCACTGTCATTGCACCTCCGCACTGCTTTAAAAGAATCTTCTCCAAACAACATTCAAACAAGCATAGAGAAAGACGGCGTCACAGCAGCACACAAAAATGCAAATACGGATTCGACCGTTGTCTTTCTCTTAGCCATTCTCCTACATTAGGTACACTCATTTTTTCCCAGGTAAGGTTGCTTTCTGCATTCTGGCCCCTCTCTACAAGCAAGCACGAATAAAACTTATCTGCCCAGCAAGGAGTGTCTTACTACCTGTTCAGGACTGAATTGAGACCTGGGTTTCCTATCTTATTACCAGTACTGATTTCTCCACGCCTACTACTTCTCTGCATATCTCACCTAAATCCAATCACGCCTGCTGTTGTCATTTACCTGGTGTTGTCATTCGGCATCTGAAATCATTCCACTCTCCAAGAGAGAAGGACAAATGGACTCACAGGGTGATTTCCCACTAAAGCTGCCGCGGGGTTGCGCCGCCGTTTGCCCCGAGATTTTTAGTCAATTTCACACTTGTTTTTTGAGGATTACGAAACTGCGGGGAAATCGGGGCGAAGCCACGGGTCAAAATGCAGCCCCGCGGCTTCGGGTGTGAAATTGACTAAAAATCTCGGGGCAAACGGCAGCGCAACCCCGCGGCAGCTTTAGTGGGAAATCACCCCCATTCTAGCTGTATTTGAAGAAGTGAGCCGTGACTCACAAATACAAATACAATACCTTTATTGGCATAAAGAGCCGTGGCTCATGGAAGTTCATCCCCTGCCACAAATGTTGTTAGTCTTGAAGGTGCTCCTGGACTCTTGCTCTTTTCTGCTGCTACAGACAGACTTAACACGGTCGGCTACCCAATCTTGATCTGTCTGTTCAGGGTTAGCAAATCTTCTTACTCCTATTTCAAAAGGTTAGGACCTTCCTGAGATTTATTTGGAAGGTCTGGCGTGCCGTTGTTGGGGTTGCTTACTCTTGCCATAAGGGACGGACCCCAAAGGGGGGAAAGAATCAGGGACCACTCACATCATAACTTTGGCCTCGTCGATGAACGCATCCTCCGACATGCAGCCTTCCTTGATCATCTTGATAGCCACATCGTACTGGCCTTTCCACTTCCCGTGCTTCACCACTCCAAACTGCCCCGTCCCCAGCTCCTTCAGGAACGTCAGGTCCTTCGGCTCAATCTCCCAGGCACCTAGAGCGGACAAAGGGGTTGAGGGTTGGGAGACCACATCAGGAGAAAGGGACAGCCCTGTGAGTCTTCACCACTTCCGGTGTCCTGGGGCAAGTGCCAATCCCATGCCCAGCTTCCACTGCAGGGAAGAAAGAGTGGGAGATCTACCCAAAATGAAGGAATCTCTGCTATTACCGTATCCAAGTCCTGCTGTGGAAGGAGCCATTTTTTGTTTGGATGAAACAGGATACTTCAGTCTGGAAATAAGCCCTGTTGTGCACCAAAGCAAACAAAACTGCATTTATGGGGGTGCATTTGATACAGTGAATTGATGCAAAGCTGCCATCTACTGAGCTCCTTATATACCCCAAGCTACAAGCATCAATGTCAAATTCAGTGCTAAGACAGCCAAACCTGTGACTAGTTTAAACAATGCACATTGAGAAAATACACATAATTAACTCCCCATTTTTATGTACTGTATGGTGCAATTTTTACAACTTCACATAATTTATTCAGGCTTTGTTGTTCATGGGGAGGGGTAAAGAGCTACATAGGGCACTGAAGCTCCCCCCCTCCCACTGGAAACGATCAACCTCCTGGAGGTTTGTGCAGATTTTGCTTACACACTGAAGTATATTTTCGCAGCCGTAAGGGCTAGAAACTCTTTTTTAAAATGTTAAGGCGAAGTTTCCAGGAAATGGCACCCAATACCTGATGTGTCCACAAAATTGCAGCATACATACAATCCTGATGTATGACTGTGATCCAATTTATACCTGTTCCAGAACCAAGGGTAATACTTTGTCTTGACAGTATCACTCCAAGCTGCAGGCAGGACTTTGTAGATTTCAAAATCACTCCATGAAAATGCTCCATGCATATAGAAAAATGGCATGCCAGAGAGAGGGCTAGGCTGATTTTTTTTCTCCTTGTCGTGCTAGGTTTCTACATGCAAGGGGAGGGTTGATTTTTGGCAGAGGGAACATTCACGTCCGCCCTCCTTCTCCTGCAGCTTGAAGTGGTGCAGCCCAGGAAAAGCATTATCATTTGAATCTCCTGATAATTTTAAAAAACTCCCTGCACCCTTGAAGGTTTTGGATTCCAGCCATCCTTGCTCTCATTCTGGACAGCAGCTATTCATTCAGCCACACTTTTCACTTTTGCCACACCAGTTTCCTATTTGTAGTTGAATGGCATGGTTTCAAGTCAACCAGAATGTATCCCATCATACTGATTTAAGGAATTCCTGTCCCAACATATGCTATAAATAATACATAGCTGGTTATAGTACCTTCTTGGTCTTTGCCAGCTGCCAGTACCCGCTTCCCCCTCCCTCTTTGCATCACAGCATTCAGCAATTATCTTCGCCCCCGAACCTATTTTTCCTCACCAGCTGAGTTGTGCTGATGATAGTTGATGAGTTCTGGAATGGTGTCGAAGAGGTGCTTCTCTGCCAGAAAGTACTGGTTCTGGGGCGTGGAGCACACGACGTAATGGCGGATCGTCCCCTGGGGTTCCCTGTCCAGTGAAACAAAGACTGGTGATAGAAGAGAGCACTGGGGAAGACAAGAGTGCCCAGTGGTGTTACGGCAGACCTCCTGCATAAAGACCGGGCAATCCATGTGCGGGGGGGGGGCAGTGTGAGGAGATGGCGTCAGACCACCTATCTTGGGCAGCTGTCACACCTGAGAAAACTAGGGACATCTCAAGATTCACTGCCACACGATGTAGCAGTGGCGACGAGCTTCCAGAAGTCTTTAAAAAGAGTTTAGAGAAGTTTAATAAGGGTAGGACCATCGGTGGTTATTAGCCAATGATAGCTCCCTTGGAGCCTCTATGTTCAGAAGTTTGAATGCCAGTTTGCTGGGGATGTCTCTGGGGGAGGCTTTGGACTTTGTGCACCTAATGGGGGCATTTATAGGAAACTGGACAAAAGAAAGGTTAAAACGCTTGGGGCCCTTCAGCTTGGAGAAACGACGGCTGAGGGGTGACATGATTGAGGTTTATAAGATTATGAACGGGATTGAGCAGGTTGAGAAAGAAGTACTTTTCTCCCTTTCTCACAATACAAGAACTCGTGGGCACTCCATGAAATTGCTGAGCAGTCGGGTTAGAACAGATAAAAGGAAATACTTCTTCACCCAAAGAGTGATTAACATATGGAATTCACTGCCACAGGAGGTGGTGGCAGCTACAAGCATGGACAGTTTCAAGAGGGAATTAGATAAACATGTGGAGCAGAAGTCCATCAGTGGCTATTAGCCACAGGGTATAGATGGGAACTCTCAGTCTGGGGCAGGTGATGCACTCTATTCTTGGTGCTGGAGGGGGCAGCAGTGGGAGGGCTTCTAGTGTCCTGGCCCCGCTGCTGGACCTCCTGATGGCACCTGGTATATTTTGGCCACTGTGTGACAGAGTGTTGGACTAGGTGGGCCATTGGCCTGATTCGACATTGGCTTCTCTTATGTTCTCTTATGGACCACTGGTCTGACCCAGCAGGCCTCTTCTTAGGTTCTTATTGGAGGAGGGTTCAAAGGAAGGCCAGCCCAGTGGCTTTTTAGCAAGGACTGAATCGGGAGTCAGATACCACCATCTGCTCAGTAACTGAGATGCTGGCAGAGGTTGAAACTGATAAATGAAGCAGACATCATCAGTGGCTTCCAGCCCATGCACCAAAAAATGGGAGCTATAAACTGAAGAAGACAGGAAAGGATAATAAGGCTACTGGAAGAAGCCAGGACGGAAGCCGCAAGAGCTACATGCTTTCAAAACTGTTCTGGGGTCCTGAGCTGCTCTGCAGGTTGGCCTTTACTGAGGACTAGTGGGCTGCAAGGTCTCCTCCGTTTCCCCCTCAACTTACCCTGCTGACTTGGCAAAAACAGAGACAGTGTATTTTCCTGTCTTGCTCACAGAATCCCGGACAATGAAACCTCCATCTTTGCTCTGGAATGTAAGAGCAGAGGACACCACTAACATTTCACAGAAAATGGCTTTGTAGGAAAACAAGACGTGAGGTTCCCACATATCAGCCATCCCAAATTCCTGTTGGGAAGATATGATAATGTGTGGAGGGGTTTATGAATGTTGTGCTTTGCATGAAGACAGTCCTGGGTTCAATCCTTGGCGTTCCCAGTTAAGAGATCTCAGGTATCAGGAATACTGAAAGATCTGTCTCTGCCTGAGACCCCGGAGAGCGTCTGTGAGAGCAGACGGTACTGAACTAGGTGAAGCAGCTTCACAGGAGGCCAGGAAAAACTGCAGAACATCTGGTGCCAACTCCAGCTAGATCAGATTGATCCTGCTGCCAGGATCTGTGCAAGGAATGTGTTTCCAAGCTTCAGTGGTGCATACAAGTCCTTCCTATGACTTTGCCAAAAGTCATTTGGGGTGTCCTGTTTGTATCATCTCTGACAAAATTTTATTGCAATTTTTTTTTTTAATTAAAGATTCGCCTTTTAAAAAACTAACAAACCCAGTTCTCTCCCTGAGCCATTTTGTTTTTAGTGATTTATTCATTATTGAGTTTAGAGAGGGTTGCCCAATTGGCCATAGAGAAAAATGCCCTGCCTCTTAATGAATGGCAGTGGGCAGCAGACACTTTTCATGGCCTAGAGATAAATGGCATCTTAATGGTAATATTCCATTAAGCCTCTCTTAAAGGGGCAGGACACTTTTTTCCCAGGCCAGCTGGCAACCTGAAATATTTTTGTTGTTGTTGTTCAGTCACACAGTTGAGTCCGACGCTTCGTGACCCCATAGACCACATCACGCCAGGCCCTTCTGTCTTCCGTCATGCTCCGGAGTTTGCTCAATTTCATGTTCGTTGCATCGATGACACTGTCTAACCATCTCATCCTTTGCCGTCCCCTTCTTCTTTGACCTTCAGTCTTTCCCAGCATCAGGGTCTTCTCCAGGGAGTGCTCCCTTCTCATTTGGTGGTCAAAGTATTTGAACTTCAGCTTCAGGATCTGGCCTTCCAGGGAACAGTCAGAGTTGATTTCTTTTAGGATTGACTGATTTGATCTTCTTGCAGTCCAGGGGACTCTCAGGAGTCTTCTCCCGCACCATAATTCAAAAGAATCTATTCTTCGGCACTCAGCCTTCCTTAGAGTCCAACTCTCACAGCCATACATTACTACTGGGAATACCATTGCTTTGACCATACGGACTTTTGTTGGCAGGGTGATGTCTCTACTTTTTATTATGCTGTCTAGGTTTGCCATCACTTTCCTCCCAAGGAGCAGGCGTCTTTTAATTTCATGGCTGCAGTCACCATCTGCAGTGATCTTGGGTCCCAGGAACGTGAATTCTGTCACTGCTTCCACGACTTCTCCTTCTATTTGCCAATGAGTGATGGGGCCAGATGCCTTGATCTTAGACCCTATATATTCATGCTTAGAGCTCCAAAACGATTTCATATAAAACAATATCCAAAGATCACAAATAATAAAATACCTGTCAGACATCCAAATAATGCCAGTGTATGTACCAACCACTAAACACCTCCACTGATATTACATACTGTTGTGTGTGTGTGTGTGTGTAAACTGTCATGAAGTTGCAGCTGATTTATGGTGACTCCAGCCAGAGGCTTTCATGGCTAGTGAGAAGCAGAGGTGGTTTGCCATGGCCTTCCTCTGCAGAGTCTTCTTTGGTGGGGCCCCTTCCAAGTACCAACCCTGCTTAGCTTCTGAGGTCTGATGAGACTGGGCTATACCATGCTGCCTTCCCTTCCATTTCACACTCTAAAGCTCCCTAAAAGTTATTAAAAACAAGAGACTCCCACCCATCCCTCTTAAAGTTGTTTTAGGCAGGCATCACAATTTATGTCGTGCGTGATAATGGATGTGAGTGGGGCTTGCGCTGGAGAACTTCATGCAGGATTATGCCCAGCTATTTTACAAGCAAAGAGTGGAGGGCTCAAGTGGACTTCTCCGAGAAGAATGGCCCTAACAGGTGGAACTACCACTATAAAGGCCCTGTTGCAGATGGAGTTTCCTGCTACTGAGTCAGCCCATCGGTTTATCTAGGTCATTTCTGTCTACCATGGCAGATGGCAGCTCTCCACAGTCTCAGGACAAGGTCTTTTACACCCCCTATTGCCTGATCCTATTAACTGGACTCGCTAAGGATTGCATTTGGGACCTTCTGTACTGCTCTACCACTGAGTCACAGCACTTCCCTGAACAGTGATGAAACTTAAATTCCATCATGGATCTATTTTGAAAAAAAAATTGCTATTAAGGGGGGGGGAATGAAGGTATTAATGGACACGAGAAATTAAACACTCACCTCCTGCTTCAGTAGCTGCTCTGCCTGCCTTCGGGTTATGTTTTTCAAATACCACCTGAAACAGGACATTATGCATGTCAAGGAGAAATCCCTATGAAAGAGGCTGGGGAGAGGAGGAGTCTAAGACACTGCAAATCAAAAGGCTGAGATGAAAAGTTTAAATGAAGCCAAATGTTTACCCCAAGCAACTAGGGCAGAATTACATATACGTTTCAGCAGACATGTTCCCAACTGGGCCCAAGCATGGGAAGGAAAGTGGCCTGGCCTGTACTGCAAGAAGGGTTGAGAAATACCTGGAGGTTTTGGGGCAGAGCCTGGAGAGGAATGGGTTTGGGGAAGGGTGGGACATCAGTGGAGTATAATGCTGGCAAGTACACCCTCCAGAGCAGCCATTTTCTCCTGGAAAACTGGTCTTTTGTATCTGGAGATTAGTTCTAATTCTGGGATATTCCAGGGCCCCACCTGGAGGTTGGCAACCCTAGCTGCAAGCCCCTTCTCACGCTGATAGTAGGATTACCATCTCTGGTCTGGTAAATTTCTGGAGATTTGGGGGTGCAGCCTGTGGAGGCAAGGAGTCTGGGGAACGGTTTCACCTAGAATCTAAGGTATACCATAGACTCGAATCTGCTCTTTGAAGCGGCCATTTTCTCCAGGGGAACTGATCTCCATAGTCTGGAGATCCATTGTAATTCCTGGAGAACTCCTGACCCCAACTGGAGGTTGGCAGCCCTAGGAAAGGATTTGAGGGCAGTGGACTTTCTTTGCAAGTTTGGTCCCAATGACTTATGTTTGGGACCTTTGTTCCCAAATCTACATTTGTCAAGGAAATGCAAATACGGGGACAGGCTGGGTGTCTGTAGGAGAGAATGAGTGGGAGGAACAGATGGATGCCAACCCTTCCAAAATCCACCAGTTCCTCCCCAAATCATGCCTCCCCCCACCCTTGGGATTCTGGTTTAACTGGTTAAATGGGAAAAGGCAATTTAAAATGGCCAGAGCCGGGGGCACATTTGAAGGAGAGAACTGGCAGATGAGGACAGCATTATGCACCACTGATAATATGACTGTGCTCCCCCCTCCCCAGAAAGAACAAACAAATACATGATTGCTAATCCCATGTCTTCCTTCAAATGTGTAGTTCTGTCTTCAGAAACACAGTTTTGAGAACACTCACTCAAATATCTCCAGGGAGTCTCTTGCTTCAGTGACATAATTGCTTGGAATATAACCGTCTTCCCTGCCAAGTGGAAGGAAAAGACCAATAAGCCACTCTCCAAGGAACAGATGGAGACCCAAGAAGAAAGACAAAGGTAAAGCTCAGTTGACAAGCGGTAGAACACATGGCACATCTACACAACAGATCAATATTATAGCAGCTAAACTAGCATGGCTTCTCCCAAAGAATGCTGGGAACTGTAGTCTGTTTAGGATGTAGATAAAGAAGGGTAGCCATTGTTTGTCTGTCTGTAGCAGTAGAAAAGAGCAAGAGTCCAGCAGCACCTTAAAGACTAACGAAATCTGAAGAGCTGAAGAAGTGAGCAGCGACTCACGAATGCTCATACCCTGCCACTAACTTTGTCAGTCTTTAAGGGGCCACTGGACTCATGCTCTTTTTCTGTTTAGGATGCACAGCGTTTGCAGTTAGAAGATCTAACTCCTCCATACCACACCCCAAACTACAAGTACCTTAGAAAAAGGATAGATCCAGGCGGTCAGCTGTGTTGGTCTGAAGCGGTAGGACAAATTTTGAGTCCAGTGGCACCTTTAAGACCAAAGGAATGACTGCAGTCTGAACTAGGTGTTCCATTTGATGCGCGTGACCACAGTGGGGGGCTTGCAGTCAGACAGCAGCACCAAGATTCCCATCGAAACTCAGTTCTGAGGAGTGCGGAGCCCTAATTCAGATCGTTGTCACAATCTGAAAGAGCCTGAGGGGGCATTGAAATGGATGGACTACACATGCATCCAAACAAGAAGGCTGTTTCAGGTCAGGAAATGTGGGGTGGGGGTGGGGGCCCTGAAGCATCTTTTCCTCGCACCCCGGCACCATTGCCCCAATCTAATTTCAAGCTCTCCGGACTTTGGAAACGTGCTCCTACAGGGGACTTGCAGCAGCTGCCTGACTGCAAGTCCACCGCGGTGACGACACGTCAAACATAAGGTCTAGTTCAGACCTATGAAACCAATCAGTGGAGTAGATGTGCCCCATATTATGCCCGATTGTGCCACCCTCTGCAAGTGTGATTCTCGGCCCTCTATGTAGGGAGTACATCATTTCTGCATTCTGTACATCTCCTAGCTAGCACATTGCTGATGTAGAGCAAATAGAGAGCAGTGGCAAGAAATCTGAAGGAGCTCTTGAATGTGGTCCATCTAGTTCCAGCTCCACAGGAAGAAGGAAAGGCAGCTATTACAAAGTTCATTGATGGGATACCAAAGCCTTAATCTGTTTCAGATCATATCCCAACAAGTGGGGGTGGGGGTTGAGGATAAGGCAGGGGGATTATAGTGGCATCTGTAACTCTCATGGAAGTGTGTGCACGTATACTTTTAACCACAAAGGGAAGGGTGAGGAGAGACATGGTACTTCCTAGCAATGATTACTTCCATGCTGTCCACTAATAGTTCTGGGATTGCCCAGCTTCATTCGCTCAGTTAAAACAGAGAATCCAAACAATGGTGTTGGCAGCCTGTTGCATTATAGTGATCGCTATGTTGTTTCTTTGTTTTTTTGCAGACCTGATATGTAGCCAGTTTTTAAATAACACAGCTATAGCATTGGATTGACAAGGTTCTATTGCAGTTTCCTTTCTTTTAACTGTTCCTTTAATCTTTCCCCCATTTTCTGCTTCTTTTTGGCTCGATTAATTATTCCCTGCTTAGTTGCTGAATGTTCAGTTCTTATTTTTGGGGAAGGAACCAAAATAACTTCCAGTGTGCAGTCAAAACTGCTATCATTTTGCAAAAAAAACCCTTGTAATTTCATCGTCATCACCACATCCATAAAAAAAAATGAGAGTGGTTTTGCCTACAAATGAAAAACAATACTCAATTCCCCCACCTCCAAATTTCTCAGTACTGATAATTAACAATTGGTTTAGGAATGACCTGATCAGAGAACAAGCTGTAAAATCAAGGAACAAAAAGGAAATTGTAGAGAGAAGCATAACCTTAGGCGAGCAAGACCTTTAGTCCAACTAGACATGATTTAGCAGACTAATAGTCCAGCCTAGCCTGATCTTGTAAAAGCTTGGAAATTAAGCAGGGTTTGCCATGGTTGGTACTTGGATGGGAGACCACCAAGGAAGTTCAAGGTCGCTTTGCAGCTTATCTCTTGCCTTGAAAACCCCATGGTCCTGGGGTCACCATGAGTTTGTTGGATCTTGAGAACACACAATTATTATTATTATTATTACACATTGCTTCAATCAATCTTTGAGATTGGATCGTCCAGTCTTTTAGACTGGATTTGGATCTTCACCACATGGTAAACAGAGAGGGGGTTTGATCTTCTGCTCCCACATGATTTCACTAATTAAAACCACCCCTGCTCTTTAAAAGTCATTTAAATGAGCAAAATCTTTTGCCTTTCTTTTTTTCTTTAAAAGGCACAGGGAGCCCCATTTCATTTTGCAAAACCATATGGAGTGCGGAAGGGTGACATCCCTTCTCCCCTTCCTGCAGGGCCCAATCCACATTGGCCCCAATGCAGCTGTAACTGTGCTTTTAAAAGATGCTTGGGAAGCTTCTTGCCATAGATCTCTCAGCAAATGGTCCATTTGCTCTCCTGAGTGGACAGTAGGACCTTGTGGTTGTGAAGACAGACACTGCTGGGTTTTTACAAGGAATATGTGTGTGTGTGTAAAGTGTCATCATATCGCAGTTGACTTATGAAGATCATGGGGTTTTCAAGGCAAGAGACCAACAGAGGTAACCTGCCTCTGTGGCATGTCCCTGGCCTTCCTTGATGGTCTCCCATCCAAGTACTAACCAAGGCCAACCTTGCTTAGCTTCCAAGATCTGGTACGACTGGGCTAGTCTGGCCTATAGCACTACATTAAACACTGCTTGGAACCACAGGCCCTTTTCACATCACCATTCTAAACCAGATGTTATTTGTTGTTGGCTTGATTTTGTGTAAAGCGATACAGGGACAGGGATTTCATACAGTGAATTTCCTTCTGTTACTGAGCCATCTCTGAAGCACTATGGTCATTTCAAACTGTGCGGCTTTTTCCCCACCCTTTTTTCCTGCACAACCTTCCTGACCTTTTTTTGAACATTCTAAGTTGAGCGCTACAGTGCTAAACCGATATAGCACTTCAGTGATATAGCGGCAACACTGAGATGCCTTGACTTCATTGACCTCATGGAGTCAATGCATCTCAATGGTGCTGCTATAACACTGAAGTGCTATATTGCTTTAGCGTCCAAGGAAGATCACGCAGCTAGGCTGTTCATTGGGGTGTAGTCATAGAGTGAAAAAGGGCGAGGAGAAGCGGCATTGTAGGAAGCACTGTGGACATTTTAAACAGCAGCATAAACCTAGGGGGGGCCTAGTATTGGAGGGGCAGAATGTCAGGTAATCCTGACATCAGATGGATGAAAGGGTAGGAGGGAGGGATGGTCTGCAACTTTTCATGCTCTGGAATGTAGGGAGGTGTACAGGTTGCCTAGGAGACTCAGAGTTACACCGCCTGGTCAATCTGTTATCTCACCAAATGTCCTTGGGTCTCACAGATTCTTTCCTCTGTTTGGGACAGCTCTAGGGCGTTTTGGTTATTTACTGCTTTATTGCTTTTGCCCCTTTTCCCGCAGCTCGGAAACTATTGGTAGATAGAAGTGGGGGGGGGGGCATTTCGAGCTGGTATAATTGTGGGTGCCTTTTTAGATTTAGTCATCACTGACAATGAAGTGATACAGTGTCTCTTAGAACTGCTGTCAATAAACGCTATCTTCTTTATGAAGCCTGGTGTTTGACTGACTTTCTGGAGAACCTGACAATACCACAGCGATTCAGAAGCACAACGAAGGGGTTGAAAATGGGAAAAAGCAGTTTCCCTCGGAAGCGACTCAGCCACGCTTTGCTAACCCGACACAAGCGGGTTTGTATGAGCCGGTAAATAAACTGCGCTAGCAGCCGGTTATTAAAAGGGGTCTGTCTGAAATGACAGGGGAAAAGCCATTAGTAACCAGTTACTTAAACAGGATATAAAGGCAGTTTGAAAAGGGCCACAGTTTCAGTTTCCCTCGAAGCTGAATGTGGAAAAGGAATGGCTGAGCAGCACACCCGGGATCCTCTGCCCTGGGCTCTTACCCGTTCTGGTTCTGGGCTCTCCACCACAAGTCGTTGCTCTCCTCCAATATAAGGTACTCTTCTCCCTTCTGCAGTCGCAAGTCCTGTTCGTTCATTGGGGTATAGTCATAGAGCGCCACAACCTTCTTCATCTTGGAACCGGCGGTCGGCTCGGGGGGCAACCGCTTGTTCATTATCTTTGGGAGGACACAAGCAAACAGCAAAGATTGGGGGCTCCCTCTCTCTGCAGCTTCCCCCTCCCAGTCAGACCCATCGCAAGAGGTTTACCCGAGCCTGCCAGTCATACCTGTTCCTCCTCTGGAGTGGGCGGTAGAGGCTTCTCTACTTTGTGGTGAGAACGGACGTTTCTGAAACCTTCAGTAACAGGGAAACAGAGCACATTGATCCCGGCGCATTCATAAGAGATGTTAAAAATGCTTTCAGCTTCTTTTGTGCACATTTGTGCATTACTGTCACGGTACACAACACACACCAGAGGAAATATAACAACTGAGAGCCGGCGTGGTTTAGCAGTTGGAGTGTTGGACTAGGATCTGAGAGCCCCAGGTTCGAATCCCCACTCTGCTGTGGAAACTCACCAGGTGACCTTGGGCTAGTCACATACTCTCAGCCTAACCAACCTCACCAGGTTGTTGTGAGGATAAAATGGAGGCGAGGACAATGCTTGAAACCATTTTGGTTCCCCATTGGGAAGAGAAACAGGGTATAAATGAAGCAAATAAATAATGATAACAATAATTCTTATTTACTCTTAATACTCTTCATTAAGAAAGAAATCAACCCAGACCGTTCCCTGGAAAGCCGGACACTGAAGCTGAAGTTCAAATACTTTGGCCACCAAATGAGAAGGGAGCACTCCCTGGAGAAGACCCTGATGCTAGGAAAGACTGAAGGTCAAAGAAGAAGGGGATGGCAAAGGATAAGATGTTTGGACAGTGTTATCCAGGCAACAAACATGAAATTAAGCAAACTCCGGAGCACAATGGAAGACAGGAGGGCCCAGCATGATGTGGTCCGTGGGGTCGCAAAGAGTCGGACTCGACTGTGCGACTGAACAACAGCAACATATAAAGCCTTTTGTAGCTGTCAGTTTTGGATGATTGCCAGCATTAGGGAGGAGGGACATGAGCCCCGAAGGGCTTTACAGTCTGCTAATCAGCATCTCCTTGTGGTCCCTGGTTCCAGGGATGTCTGTCTTCCCTGGACTAGGGCCAGGAGTTTTTCGGCCCTGGCTCCTCCCTGGTGGAATGAGCTCCCGTATGAGATCAGGGCCCTGTGGGACCTTTTACCGTTCCACAGAGCCTGCAAGACGGAGCTCTTCCACCAGGTTTTTAGTTGAGGTGGCGGGCATCCCCCCTCTATTGGGCCTCCCCTCCAGTGGGTCAGATCTGTGTTACCATCTGAGAACCCCAATCTGAAACAGACCTCCTCTGTTGAGTCTTTGATTAGAAACACAGGAATATTATTGTATTTTATCCGATGTATTCTAACTGTTTTTAATTGTCTCTATATTATAGAAGAGAAGAGAGATTGGATTTATACCCCGCCCTTCACTACCCAAAGGAGTCTCAGAGCGGCTTAGAAACTCCTTTCCCCATCCCTTCCCCACAACAGACACCCTGTGAGGTAGGTGGGGCTGAGAGAGCTCTCTCAAGAACTGCCCTTGAGAGAACAGCTCTGAAAGAACTTGTGACTGACCCAAGGTCACACCAGCAGGTGCATGTGGAGGAGTGGGGAATCAAACCCGGTTCTCCCAGATATAGAGTCTGTGCTCCTACCCTCTCCACCAAACTGGAACCTGCCCTGAGCCTGCTATGCAGGGAGGGTGGGATACACAGCTAACTAACTAAATAAATAAAGAGAAACCAAGGAGGTCTCTTACTTCCAGTTCGGCTCTCCACAAGTTTGCAGCCCATGGCCAGCTTAGCTGTCTGGGAGCAGCAGAGGTACAGGCCGTCAGTCCATAAGCAAGGGTGGTATTTCTGCACCAGGTTGCTGTTGTAGCGGATCGCTGCAGAGAGTGGAGCAAAGGGGGGTGTTTTATACAGCACTGGATTTGAATCACCTCCCACACATGTCTTCGATTAAGTCTGTAGCACAGAACTCACAATAGGCATCTGACTGCGTGGACCCAGGTAGCAGCTGGGGGGGGGGGGGGCGCATAATGTTTCATTAGAACTCACCTTTCTTCAGCTGGTGAACCCACCGGGTTCGTAGATCCTCTGTTGGTGAGAAGACATAGAGGGGTCCTTCATCATACAACACCTAAGAGGCAGACAGACAAGGGAAAAGATGCTTCTTCTCATGCACTGTACATAGACTATTGCCTATGCAACGTCAGAATGGTTTGTTCTTTTTGTTCTTCCTGTCCAAACAACCAGCCTCGTTCTCTGATCATGCTTGGATTTGTGAATACTGGAAATGGATGCAATCAAGCTTTTTTAATGTGTGTGTTTCAGAAAAGATATCCTCCCGCTGGCCCGCTCATCTCGGCTTTGAGAGTAGTCATGACTTAAAAGGTCAGATATCTTTAAATAATAGGCATGATTCTTTGGTGCAATGGCAGGTAATGTCTCTTCGAACCATATCAGATAAGGGCCATATTACACCTTATGAATTTTAGTGTATCAGGTCTAGGGAACAGCAACTGCAGGAATTTTAAAAATCCACTGGGTCCAGTTTGGCTCGGGATGACACTGTGTGTGGGTGTGGGGGGGAACAGGACCCCTCCTCCCCCACACCATCCTTCTGAGCCAAAATGGACCCAGGGACTTTTAAGATCCCTTTGCCTGCAACCGCTGTGTGACTGCAGGGAAACCTGGACCCAACTTGCCAAAATCTATACTGTGCGATTTGGCCCTATCGTAAGTGCTGGCTCTTAAGTGAATGACTGCTTCAGATCATGAATGATCCAGGCCCGCATTTGGGGTCCAAACTAGAAGGAAATTCCAGACAAGGTCCTAGGTGTGCCTTGTTGAGCAGAACATGTATTTGGGAGCTGGAACAGACCTTCTCAGGAGAACCTTAATCTGTTCCTTATAGCAGAATGTTTTAATATAAACAGAACTGGCGTTACCATAGAGTAGAGTGAAGTGGGAGCCATTTAGGGCCACAACCAAAGAATCACACCTTCTTCCTGCCCCAGAGACCCAGATGTCAGTGACAGGAGTGTTGACAGCGAGGACAGCTCACCTGGAAAGGGTAGGGGAACCGCTCTATGATGGAGATCTGTTCTGTCTCATTTATATCCTCTCCTTTTTGCTGTGTGTGAAAGAGACGGGAGATTAGCACACTGGACGATGGTTCTCATCACACTGGTACTCACATCTAGACGAATGTGGAGATTCTAACTTCCTTCCCCAGAATGAACATGCTCAGAATCCCACTGGGGTGTGGGGCTAAAGTCAGAGAAGGCGATTCTTAAAAGCCCGTGGTTTCCATATAATCTCTGAGTGGGGGTAATTCTGTGTGTCTAGCCCTACATTATGTTATTTATATGTCTGCCTTTTGAAACAGATGTACACTGGGAGATCCAAGACCGCATAGTCCCAGTGTGGATCAGGACTGTGTGGAGAGGCGGCTTAAATATCCTCCCTCAAGTGCTATTTTCCCAACCTGGAACAGCCCCATTGGGGAAATTTGCCATATTGGGGAAGCTTCTGTGTACATGTTAGTTTCCCCAGTGAGGCAAATAGTGGCAGGTGTGAGATACTGAGGGGAAATGGTGGCTAATAGGCAGGGAGTTATGCAACTCCACACCTTCCCATCCACATGGTGAGAAAATCTGCATTGACTACAAAATGTTTGGAGAGATCAGAGTAAAGCAAGTTCAGGAAACATCAGGGCAAACCAGGAGGATCCATGGAAATTGACAGAAGGAGAAGGATTGGAAGACAAATTGCTACAGATACTAAAAAAACAACAACCCTGCTTCAGTTGGAGAGCCAGGGCAAAGCAAAACACCCATGTGGAAGCAGCTGTTCTGTGTCTCAAGACTGCTGTTTTTGCCCTGACCTGGATAGCCCAGGCAAGCCTGATCTTGTCAGATCTCGGAAGCTAAGCGGGGTCGACTCTGGCAAGTACTGGGATGGGAGACCTCCTTGGAATACCAGTAGTCGGGAGGCGGGGGGCAGGCTTTATTCAGCCACCTCTCTGAATATCCTCCAGGCCCCCAGCAAGGGTCAGTCACCAGAGGTCACCATGACTTCCAGGTGCACACACGTTCATGTGCACACACACACAATACAAAAAAAAAAAGACTGCTATTCTTTCCCAGATGTTATTGGGTAACTCTGTAGGCCAGAATGGCCTGAAGAACAGGATGAATCTACTTAAGCAGGACTGTCTGGTGTGCCTGTCTGTAATCAAGATGCGCAAAATGTCTCACTGGGACCCGCCGTTCCGGGGGAGGATTGTTCTCTGGAATCACGGTCTCCACACAGGTGATCTTCTCAATGTCCACCGACCCCTTCTTACCTCCTCGTCGCTGCAAAAGGGAGAAGCGGGAAAACTTTAGATCCTCTGGCCTGATCCAGTGCTAGTCATGAGCAACTCAGGACGCACGGAGATCACATCCCTGTTTGCACTGAAAGACAAACTGGGCAAGTTGAGCAGGGCTTAAGTGACCTGTCTTCGATGCAAATCTACATTCGCATCTGCGGTGTGCCTGCTGCACATGCGTCCCCTTTAGAAAGAGCAGGACATCCGACTGCCTTGATTGCAGAGCCTACCCAAACTGCTACCGAAAGGCAGGCCACGAATCAGCATTTGCCACCTCCAGGCTTCGCATGCTTTACATGGTTGTAATTGTAGCTATGAACTCAGAAATAGACAAGAACTTCAGCCCTCTGCCCAAGGTGGCCATCATGTTTTCCCTGTTGCAAGCAAAGCTTTTCCCAACACAAAGACAGTATGGTGGCAAAAACACTGACTATTATTTCCTCTTTACCGTGCAATGACATGGAACCTTTACTGGAGAAATGAAGAACTCCTGATCCTGACAACTTACACATGGGCTGCAACCGTTCCTGAGCACTTGATCCCTTACCCTGCCCCATCCTGGGACAAGTGGCTTGGGCTAGATCAGGCCGGCCCAGCCTGTGACCCAACAAACCAAAGGCAGGCCACATACAATACATTGTAGCCTGCCAGATGCTTGGTGCCTCCTTTTAGCAGTGGTGGGTGCACAAGCTGGAATATCTAGTTCCTGACAGACCACTGTACATGGCTGTTTAGCTGTGGGGAGGGGGGTCACTCACACTTGTGCAACTTTGGGCTAAGCAGTCCATGGGGATCCCTTCCAGTGTTCATGGTTCCCTTCCTAAATATCCCTCTGGACAATCTCCAGGGGGTTCCCTTCTGAGGCTTTCAACCATGCACTCTCATGAATTCGGGTTATCCCTAACTACCACTGGGCCCTTCATCTTGTTCTCTCTCCTCTGGGACTCACCCCGCGCTCGAAGTCATACTCGTAGTAGGAGAGTTTGCTTTCCGTCAGCAGAAAGAGGCGCTTCTTGAAGTTGAGAGGGGAAGTCTTTTTCTTCTGCTGAGATCGTTTCAGAAAGATGCCTTCCAGGATAACATTCGACATGGTTTACTCCACCACCTCCTCTTCTGCGGTGTATTCGCTGGACTGCTGCTGCCAACATAATGAGATTTAAAGGGCTACAGACCTGCTTTATAGATTTTCAGGTTGCTAAATGTTGTGCCCAGCTCAAAAATATTTATATTTTCATGGAATCATGAAGGGTGCTTCCACATTAGCTGTTTAGAATCCTCATCATTCATTCATTCATTCATTCATCCATCCATTCATCCATTCATTCATTCATTCATTCATTTTTAACGGAGAATCCAGATGATGCTGCTAGCAAACCAACGCACCCAAATTTTTCTGTGTTGTCTTCCCATCTTTTTTAAAGATCTGGTTTGTGGTGATTAAAAAAAATACCCTTAAAACAAAATTGCAATACCAGGGTGCTATTGCGGGTTTCTCAGAGCTCTTGCCCTTTTAAATTTTCTCCTGTTCTTCTGCTTTAAACATAGTTCA
Source organism: Gekko gecko (assembly GCA_029375565.1). Classification (NCBI taxonomy): domain Eukaryota; kingdom Metazoa; phylum Chordata; class Lepidosauria; order Squamata; family Gekkonidae; genus Gekko; species Gekko gecko. Next base: position 24,793,803 of record JAPDNY010000012.1, on the reverse strand, counting down.
TTACTTGCCAGTTATTGGTTGGAGGTGGGAAAATTAAGTACTGCTTTACACTCTGTAACTATTATGTGTTTAAATTTTACGTTTTACAATCATAATTTTGTTATCACACTTTTACAATAATAGAAAGACCTTGCAAAAGGCAACTGCTGCAAAGAGAAAAAAAGCCATACTTAAGTCACCCTCACTCACCCAAACAAGTACTGATAAGTAACTGTTGTATCACATATACTGAATCATTAGGAAATGCTTAATTAAGCTGTAAAGAAAGAAAAGGAAAATTGCATGGAGAAGTGGAACCGTGCCATACTGGATTTATTTCTGAGTAAAAATATTGAATGGACTTGCCCGTTGGGGATGGCTTTTGCTGGATTTTTATTAGGAATACAGTGTGGTATTAACAATACCATTCTAAGCAGAGTTACACCCTTCAGTGGAGGTAGAAGAAATTGCTTAGGGTGGCACATTCCCTGTGGAATCCCACTTGTAATTCTTCTTGCAACTGCTGGCTGAGCACTGCAGAAGTACAGTCCAGAAGCAGCTACAGTGTTCTTATCCCAGAAACCAGGTTCTTGTTCTGTTTGGGTTTCCTATGCATTTGAATGTGGCTTACACAAGACAACTGTCTGGCAGATTGTATTCTTTTGGTCTCTTTCAAAGCACACCCTTCCAGCTGCTAGTTTAGTACCTGATTTGGCATCACTGTGCACAGCTAGAAATACAGGCAGCATCAGGTATACAGGCAGTTTCCAGGACAGGACAGGCAGTATACAATATCTAGAACTGCACATACACTGAATTAGTGCTACAGGCACAGGACTAGAATTCAACCAAATTAAAAACCTTAGCTTTCATTTAAAAGGAAAAAGAAACTGTTCATTCCTTAAGGTCCATGATTGATGGTTTCCACTATGCTGTTCCTCAGATTTATGTGCAGCCTTTCTCCCAAGCAGTTTAGGACACTATACATGGCTCCTACATTATCGACATAACCACCCTCTCAGGTAGAGTTATGCCTTTTTCTTCCCCTCAGTAAACAGACTTGCCAACTCTGAGTTGGAAAATACCTGGAGATTTTGGGGGCAGAGCCTGGAGAGGGAGGGGCAGGACATCGATGATGTATGAAACCTTAAAGTCCACCATCCAAAGCAGCCATTTTCTCCAAGGGAACTTATCTCTGTTGCCTGGATATCAGTTCTAATTCTCAGAGATCTCCAGACCCCACCTGGAGGCTGGCAATCCTATCAATAAATGGGGACTGAACTTAACAGCTGCACACCAACAGAGCAACTGGTGCCCACAGAACGATGTCCCTCGACTTCCTCTCCTCTCCACATGGCATCCTTGAATGCCAAGAAGGTAAAGATTTACACAGGTAAAGATTTGCACTCATTTACACAGAAAGCCCCACTCAGCAGCAATCTGGAGCCATGCAGGTTCTAGCACTGCCCACTTTAAGATTACAGCAGTTCTATTCTGCTCAGGATGTGAACTGCTCAAGTCAGTAGGTGGGGAAAATAGCAGGAACATACTGTGTTACGGAAGTATAATTGTTCTACTACAGTCATCAGCAACTAAAAAGAGCCCCACTAGGCAGTGAAACCACAGATTGTACACTATAGCACCTTAATGTTCATGCATGTGTGATAGGGACAAGATGCTACGCTCACACCCACACTCTATCAATTCAGAGACCTAAAGTTCCAGAGGCCTTGGTCATGAGTTAGACTGGACCCCAAAGGACAGAAATTCTCATGGACATTTTCCAAAAGCCTTTGTCTCTCCGAAACAGGAGCACTGATTTAGCAAGGACAGGTCGCAGAAAATGGTACTGTTTTTGGTAAATAGGGGCAAGTTGGACCCTCTGTATGTGGACGATCACAGCAGTGTGGCCCAGGCATTCTTGCCAATTTTTTTAGATTGTGACAGGGTCCAGTTTTGACTCCCAGCACCTTTTGCTACGTTGAAAAGATTACAGAGCACTCATCTAGCACCCGTAAAACACTGGTGCCTCTGGCAGCCACTTGAATTGCTTGTACATTTGAGCTGGCTATGGTTTTGAGCATGTTGTACTCAAGAAAGGATCTCAGATGCCCGGAAATTGCAGCATCTTATCTCTTTAGGTTTTGATACGGCTCTTAATCACCAAAGAAAGCAAGATAGGATGGAAGCCTATGTGCAGAGTCACAAAACTGATTAAAATCAGGCACAATACTGATTGAAATTCACAGTCGGGGGGGGGGAGAATACCTTCGTTAAGGCTCACCAGCATTGCCAATGCAATATGTAAGTTTTGGAGCTGGACAGAATGCTTCCCTAGGCTGGGTGCCCAAGAAACCCTTTCTCAGAGTTTGGGCGTTTTTAAGCAAGTTGCAGTGTTTTAAGCCTTCTTTAACTTCATTTACAAATTCAGTCTTGGATGGCTGGGAGGAAGTTTGTGCTGATATATCAAAGCTGTGCCATGCGGTAAACCTCAACTTCTACACTGGCATTTTGGGAAGGTACGAAGAAGCAACCGGTCTGCTTTTAAAAATATAAATGCTGGCTATTGGACATGACTGTATCTCTTGTGTATGCTTCATTTTGTAAGAATGTACCCAGCTACATGGGATCATACGTCTGACTGCTAACCCCCCTAAGGAGTTGAAGGATTACATACCCACACCCACTGTGCACTCTCCCACCCTGTGGACAACTTCATATGGTACACTACGCAAGTATTTCTCAAAACAGAGCTAGATTCATGCACAAGCTAAATAAACTGCAGTGTAGAGCCACAGATTATGAGGGGGTCTCTAAATACAAAAATAAAACTAAAAATTACTGACTTATCTTGGAGGGGGGATAATGCTACAAAGCCTCTAAAATTTGACATTGTTTAGGGCCTCAGCATGTCTTAACCCAGCCTTGGCCCAGATTTTGACATGATATGTGAGTGGAAAGGTAGTTAGCGATCTGAATAGGCCAGGGACACACGCTGGGGAAAGACAGAGAGAAAGAAAGAATTCTGGCCTCCATTATGAAAGGGCTGCGGGGGGGGGGGGGCTACTGGCACTCTAGCCCTGCATGCCATTTCCCTCTGCATACCACACATGTGCTCACGAGGGGTTACCATATTTTGAAAAGCAAAAAAGAGGACATATTTCCCGCCTGACTACTTCGAACAAGTGATCACCACAACAAATTTCATTTTAAAAGACCCTACTATTTAAGCTGTGATAATCACTGCTGACTAGGAATATTCCTAACCTCCCAACCCCAAAAGAGGACATTTTCATCCGTTTTTTAAAAAGAGCCCCAAAGAGGACCCCAACCCCAAAAGAGACCACGTCCTGTAAAAAGAGGACATCTGTGTATCTGTGCACTAGTGTTGCCAACCTCCAGGTGGGGCCTGGAGAGCTCCCAGAATCACAGCCGATCTCCAGACTACAGAGTTCAATTCCTCCGGAGGAAATGGCTACTTTGTTGAGTAGACTCAGTGGTATGCTACCCTGCTGAGGTGCCCTCCCCTCCTCAAACCCTGCCTTCCACGGATTCCACTTCCAAATCTCCAGGAATTTCACTCCCAAGTTGGCAAGCCTACTGTGCACATACATAAAGACGAAAGAAACATGACTCAGATGTCATCAGGTGCTTAGGCCAGGTCAGTGGATTTCTGAGGGTAGAAGCTCAAGCAGCAGGCCAGCCTGGCATACAATTAAATCGAATAACTCTGATCTAGCCCCTACGAGCGCTCTCACACCCAAGAATTCAGTGTTCAGGAATCACCACTCGTGTCCACAACACAGCTGCACAATCTCCACTTTTATCACCATCATCTTCCCTTCCGCACCCAACAGGTTTTTCTTCTTCTTCTTTATGGCCCTGTTCATCTCTGGCTGGCCTAAAACAAAAGACTCACTGGTCAGGTGGTCGTCACTCTTGTCCTGCACACAGGCACACCCAGGCCCTGTGGTTGGCTTCCCTCACAGGCAATGACTTCCCAGATGCATGCAGACTTTGGAACAATCCGCACATGGATTGCTGGTTCCTGAGCGTTTCAACGGTTGGCGGCAGCAGCAGCAGGAGAAGACGTGGTGCAAGAGCTGTGCTGAACTGCAGGGAAGACGGTCACCCGGAGCTAACCCCACCCTTTCAGTTCCCCTTTTTTTAGTTTCTGGCCAAACGTCTTTGGTTTCCTTTCTGCCGTGAAGCCACCTGCACTTCTGGTACAAGAAAGAGGCTCCTACATGCAGTACAGGGCTGGGAGGGACAGTAGGTGTGTGTCTGCAGCAAAGCAGAGAAGGGGAAGGGGTTGGGGGCCCAGAATTAACTTTATGGGCAGACAGGGAAGCAGCAGGACAAACAGATGACATAAATAGATGCCAAGTAAGTACACAACTTAAGATGGAGGTACCATCTTAGTCAGTGTAAGGATTGCACAGGAGTCTTCTTCATGCCACCTTGGATGGGCAAAGTGACCTGTGAGAGATAAAAGCTTACTAATTCTGCCCCAGCTAGGGTGGCCAGCTCTGGGTTGGGAATCCCTGGAGATTTGGGGGGTGGAGCCTGGGGAGGGCAGGGTTTGGGGAGAGGCGGGACCTCAGCAGGGTACAGTGCCAGAGAGTCCACCTTCCAACAAAGCTATTTTCTCCAGGTGAACTGACCTGTGTCATCTGGAGATCAGCTGTAATCTCCAGCCACCACCGGGAGGTTGGCAACCCTAACTCCAGCCTAATGTGGCTCAGTAAAAGATGGGAGGGGGCACAGGAAAAACATAGGCTAAAGAGAGGGAGTATATTCAGGATGGTCCCTGCCAACAGGGACCAATTTAGGCAGGGGGTGATTTGAGTGGGAGCTGGCTGCAGGGCCAGGTGTTAGCAGGGTAAACCTAGGAACTTAATAACTGTCTGTGCCTATGTAGACTGATGTGTGTGGAGTGACCACAACCTGCCCCTGTGCAATCCAAGCAGGGTGTGTTATCCAGGCAGCGTTGATCTCCAGTGTATTCTCCTCACCAGCTTAGGCAGACAATGCTTTTCTCGGTATGAGAGCCAGTTTGGTGTAGTGGTTAGGGGCACGGACTCTAACCGGGGACAACCGGGTTTGATCCCCCCACTTCTCCAAATGCTGGTGTGACTTTGGGTCAGGCACAAGTTCTTTCAGAGCTGTTCTCTCAAGGGCGGTTCTCAAGAGAGCTCTCTCAGCCCCACCTACCTCACAGGGTGTCTGTTGTGGTGAGAAGAAGGGAAAGGAGATTGTAAGCCACTCTGAGACTCCTTCAGGTAGTGAAGGGCAAGGTATAAACCCAATCTCTTCTTTTTCTATGAAGCTTGAGGGGAGGGAGGGAATTGGAGTTCAGGGCCCTTGCAAACGTGGGGAGCGTTATAGTAAGCAATCTCTTGTAAAGTCCCCAGATTTGCACAGCAGCAGTGGCTTCCTCTTTCCAATTAAAGTCCTAAGAAGTACCAAACCTCCTTTGTTCCTGATTTTAAAAAATGGGTAAACAAAGAAAAAGTTCTTCTGTGTCCCGTCCTGTCCCCCGCCCATGTTGACAGCTGTAGATCTCCCCTCTGCAATCCTTTTGGATTATACCGCTCGGCTTTTATAGCTCACCACTAATTTGCCAGATCCAGGTGGTGGGCGGCTGTGTTTGTCTGAAGCAGCAGAACAGCTTGAAGTCAGTGACACCTTTGAGACCAACAAAGTTTTATTCAAGGTATGAGCTTTTATGTGCATGCATGCTTCCTCAGATACATGAAAATGGAAGGTAACAGTTCGAATGTAGACAGAGGCTGGACAGCAAATTAGCATATAACACAAAGATGTTTTAAGGTATGCGGATTCAAAACAGGAATAACAAGTTTATAGGTCAACAGTTGTTTTGATTTAATTATCGTGGAACAACAGTGAAGCAATAAATATGTCAAAATAGGAGATAAATGTGTAAAAGTATCCTTCCTAATTGTGGGAGGTTATCTGTTCTCAGGCTTTTCGCATCAGTGCAATGCTGTGATAGAAAACCTGCAGCTGACACTTCCCGCCTCGGAAATAACCCCACGGAGTCTAAAGGGACAATTGCCTACGAAAAAGTTCGCGGAGCGTAGCCTTAAAACACTCGACGCCCAGCATTTCTGGAAATTCTAAAACTTCTAACGCTCGTTTCCGATAGGTGGCGCACACGTTTTCCCAGAAACCTTCAGAAGAGCACGAAGGATACGCTCTAGCCTGCCACTTTCCTCTTTTCTTTGTCCCTGTGTATTAGCCACTTCCGCCTTGAGAGGCAGGCCCTTTCGGTGGGTACTGGCGACGCTGGGAAGATGGTGAGTGGGCTGAATCCGGTGCCATCTGCCTCGGGGGTTGAGGGGCGGGAGTCGCGGGTGCCGCCTAGCGATGCAGGCGGGGTGGGCGACGCGGACCGGAGGGGTCTGGTTGAGTTAATACCAGGGGTTGGTGACAAAGCGGCTATGGAGACGGACTGGGCCCGAGATGAGGGGAAGTGCGGCAGGCAGGCCCTTTCTTGCTTCTCTCCATTGAGAGTATCCGAATGCAAATCCTATGTATGTCTAGGCCTCGTTTTTTGCTAATGCGGCAAGCTGGCGTTTGGGCTGTACCATAGGTGGGGACTCATATGCCTGTTAAGGTTGATTTAACTGCCAGCATTGTAAAGGGTTTGATGTAGAGGAGTGCTGCTGTAGCAGAATGAGACCTGAACACTCGCTAGTTCGAATTTCAACCCAGCTAGAAATTCAGTAAGTGGTCTTAAGACAACCTGCGCTCTTTTTCAGCTTCAACCCCCCCCCCCCCCGCAATATGGGAATAGTATTGACCTGCGGTTTTAAGGAGTTTTGTGATGAGATGTCGTGCATACAAAATGTTTATTATTATTGTGATCTCATTGGATGACGACATGTGGGAATACCATGCGCTGTTCTGGTTGCTGCACTTCAAACACAGCATTGTAGAAGTGGAGAAGGACAACCAAAATGATCAAGAGCCCCCTTTCCACGTGAGGAAAGGTTGAAGGGTTTAGGGCTTTTTGATGAGGACACAGAATATGCACCATTGTGCATTGTATGGAGAAAGTGGATAGAACTTTTTTTACTCCCTCTACCGTATTACTAGAACTTGATGCCACCCAGGGATGGTAGATTTAGGTGAAGCAAAAGAAAGCATTTCTTCACATCACACATAGAACGGATGTGTGGGATTTATTGCCACAGGAAGCAGTTGCTAGTAGTTTATAGACAACTTTAAGAGGAGGCTGGAGGAATTCAGGGAGCAGAGGTTAATCTTTTGTTAGTTTCCATCATGGCTAGAGGGAATACGTTCAGAAGGGGTTATGCTACTGAATACCCAAATGTTGGGAGGATCACACATTGCTTGTAGTCCTCCTAAAAGCATCTGTTTGGCTGTTGTGTTGGATTAGGTAGACCTTTGATCTGATCCAGCAGGGGTACTCTTAAGCTCTTATGGAGACTTCCTTCCACAATACCTCCCAGGGCATAAAAACCTTAGGTATGGGGGAGAGAACTGCTGGGAATCTTTTCCTTGACATGTTAGTTTTCTTGATTTTTTTTTAAATGGAGGACTAGCCTACAGTATGAGAACCCCACTTGCAGGTTGTACACCCAGATACATTTGCCACTTAGAATTAGTTCCCATTGAACTTGGTGGGGCTGTTCTTTTTGGCTTCTTAGTTCTGATGTATTTAGCGAGGTGTCTTCTAGCCCCAGTGTCTGTTCCAAGCCAGCAAGGCCAGTGACACTAAACCTTGCCCTCTCCAGGCATAGCATTGAAAGCCCTCTGTTGTTTCCCTATATAGAAAATGTCTGCATGTAGAGATAGACACTTTAATTTCTCCCTGAAGTACTACGGTCCATATATAGCCTGTAAATGTTCAGCCTATAAATGTACTATATAGCCCTTTAAAATGTTCAGAGTGCATAATGTACACTGTGTCAGTAAAACTTACAGCAAAATTGAGAATTAGGTCAGCGTGATACTGAAAGATAACATCTTGCCTTAAAGGGTACTTAAAGGGTCTATAAAACAGGTCAGGTTTGAACTGGGGACTTGTGGATTGCAGTTAGTCTCTAATTCCCTATTCTAACTCTGGGGGAAATTTCTGGCATTTTATTTTATTCTACTGAGCAGGGGTGTTCAGTGCTTCAGTATTTGTAGAGTGAAAGAGGGCAACTATATGATGCTCTTAATAGAAAGGTTTTGGTACCCAGATCTGTTCCTTTAAGATGGAGCCTGAGTTTTGTGGGGGAAGGGATTTGATTACCAGAGAAATGCAGTGTAAGGAAACATTTGCTGTTCTGAAGCTGATACTCTTTCTTGCTAGGTGAACGTCCCCAAAACCCGCAGGACTTACTGCAAGAAGTGCGGCAAGCACCAGCCCCACAAAGTGACCCAGTATAAGAAAGGCAAAGAATCTCTGTATGCTCAGGGTAAGTAGCACAGCCTGGCAAGCACTGGGCAGGCTTCTCACAGATTACCCCCTCCACCCCCAGAAAACAGAAAAACTGCCAAGTGGTTAAGATCATTCTTGGAGGCTTGAATGACTATTTGCAAAAATTTTTCCTGGATACAAGTTTCATTGATTAAATGAAAAAAGCCAGGTATCATAAGAGGGGTGAACAATTTGGGGATCTCACCCACTCTAAATCTCTACCTCTGGAAGCATTTCAGGGATTGGGTAGGTTGATATTTACCCTTTACTGTAGCTTTAACAAGTTCTCATGATTCTGTCCTGGAGCATGTTGAAGCCAGAGTATCTTTTTACAAAGTTATATTTTTCTGCATGCTTGGAGAGTCCCAAGCATGCCGTCCCATCTCGTCTGTGGGTGGCTTGACCTTGGGGGTCAGCCCTTTACTCTTTGTTTAGTGATACAGTGACTATAAGGTATTCCCTTCAAGCTCCTCACTTCAGTGATGTAACTTCTTCCCTTTAGGAAAAAGACGATATGATCGCAAACAGAGTGGCTATGGTGGTCAGACAAAGCCTATCTTCCGCAAGAAGGTGAGTTTGACCGGAAGGCTGTGGAAGCTGAATGAGTTTGGAGTGGTGTGTGTTTTGACAATGTTGAAGTGGGCCCTCTGACTGAGGGATGTTTGAAAGTCAGAGTGTGCCGATCTTCATTCTTATGGTTTTGGGGGGCTTCTAAGAGCTTTGCTGGATCAAGCAAAGCCATCTAATACAGCATTCTATACCCAACCAGCCATGAGATGTCCCTTGCTATTGCTTTTCTGCAGCTGGTAGTCTGTGATAAACATTTTCTGGACATTTCCATTAGTCATAATGACTTCTCTAATTACTTGCCTAGTCTTGTTTTAAAGGTACCTTAGCTACCAGCCATAACTATATCTCTCTCCCTTTCCTTGACTGACTGTTTGCATCAGGGTTCACAATGCAAGCTTTTCAGCTCCCTGCAGGCCTGCTCTCCTCCTGTTCCTGCAGAGGGGCAGAATGTTGCCAGTTTGCCTGGGCCTTGCATGCATATGGATGGCATCCTTTCCCTCCTGTTCTAGGCCAAGACCACAAAGAAGATTGTGCTGAGGCTGGAGTGCGTTGAGCCCAACTGCAGGTCCAAGAGGATGCTGGCCATTAAGAGGTGCAAGCACTTTGAACTGGGAGGAGACAAGAAGAGAAAGGTAGGCCCCTGTCCTGAGCCACATCATGGTGGGAGGGGGGAGAGAGCCACCAAACTTAGTGATTTGGGCTACTTTTTGGCAGGTCCTAGTTTAAAGTCCCCCACCTGTCTTTCTATGTTCACACACATCAGGATAAAAATTGCCTTTTCAGTTACAATGACACATGTTCATGGTCTGTATTTTTGTTTTGTTTTTTCTCCTAGGGCCAAGTCATCCAATTCTAGACATTCAGCTTGTACTTTTGCTGTGGAACCCATTAAAATCCAATGGAAATTGCACCTTCCTGTGGCAGATTGATTTTGTGCTTGCTGTTGAGGGGAGCGTATCAGGTGTATGTGAGCCCTGCTGATCCACTTCCATTATCTTTCTTTTTAACCTCGACCAGCTAACTTTGAGACCCAAGCGCTTGTATTCTTCTCTTTTCCATTCTATACCAGTCATCCCCTCATGTTAAATGATTGCATTAATAGACAGTCATAGGTGAATGGCTGTTGACGGAGAAAAGTTGCAATGCATAGCCCCGGTCACAGAGGCCAAGACTTTCCACATTACGATGGTTTAGAGGGGTAGGCACCCATCGTGTTTTGCCTTGCTCCCACAAGACTAACAATATAATTAGATCAGGAAGCAATTTTCTCCATATGAGTTTCGCTAGGGATTCTGGAGAGGTTTTTGCCATCTTCTGAGCATGGAGCAGGGGTCACTGGGTATGGGGGGGTAGTTGTGAATTTCCTGCACTGTGCAGGGTTGATTTTAACCCAGGTATGAAACAGAACTGCCTCATAACACTTCACCTTGCTTAAATGGAGACGGCAGGGATTGAGGCAGACTTCTTAATACATCTCTGCTGAGCCATGATCACTCACCTGGAGGACTGTCCATTGCAGTTAAAATCAACTGGATACCCTGTTGGAAACTACCAGGGCAAGCCAAGATGACACTGGAAGAACTCAACTGAGCAAGTGGATCAGGCCTTAAAGGGTACTTTTAACTAGAAGTGGATCCTCATTCAGTCTATTCCATATACCCCCCTTCTTCCCTTGCAGGAGCCCACAACATAGTATCTCCCACCTCCCTCTCTACTCACTTGAAAATCCCCAAAAGAACAGCCGCTGAGTGTGGTTTGCACAGCATTTTTCTTTGAAGGCATTTACATCAGTGAGATCTGTATTCATCATATACAATACACACATCCATATACATACACACATCTCATTAACATGATCTAGAACCATAACATTTTAAATGCAACTTTGGTTTTCTGCTGTTCAGGAGGCTCAGGCACTCGACTGGACTGCTTCATAACAGCAGCAATTTGCAGTGCAACAGTTTTAAGAACCCTAGTTAGCCAGGGGAACTCCCTTCCACTGCCAGCAGTCACAGGAAGCAAGATACATTCTAGGGAAAAAAAACTTGGCCTATACATTGTTTTTCGAGCACTGCTGTCCTTTGTTTAAAACAAGACCCTGCTGATGAGATCAGAGCACTCGGTGGGGATCTCTGAGAGAGTTATGTGCAGCCTCGAGCGGAAAAGGCAGCCGACGCTAAAATGAACAGAACCTGGAAAAAGATTATTCTGTCCGCCTCCGTCTTATTTTTTTTCTTTGCTGTCCTGTCATAGCTGACTTACAGTGGCCCTGTAGGGTTTTCAAGGCAAAAGGTATTCAGAGATGGTTTGTCATTGCCTGCCTCTGCATAGAAGAAAAGTTGGTTTTTATACCCTAGTTTTTACTACCTGAAGGGGTGCATTCAGACAGCGTGCTGGAGCAGTTTAAACTGCTCCGGCACGATGCGTGTTTTTTTTTTAAACTGGAGAATCGCAATCACACACCTCCTTCGGAGCTCCCTGCCGTTCTCCTGCAGGTGGTTTTTTTTCCCCCTCTCCTTTGAGCATGCGCACAGGCAGCCCTCTCCCGAACAAAAAGTTTGGCCCGTGCGCAGAAGAGCGATCTCAACCGGTCCCTTTTTAAAGTTTAAATGAAGACTGCATTTTACATTTTCTCTCCGAAACTGGCCTCCCCGAGATCCCGGACTCATCTAAATGCCTAAACTAGGCACCATTGAAGCTTTTCTTTATTTAACTTAGGAGCGGAGCTCCGCTCAAGCGCATACCGCTAAGGGGAAAAAAAATGGCGGACTAAAACCGGAAGCCGGAGGCAGCTTTCCCGGGGGGGTGTTGAAGCACCCGGAAGTGGCTGGATGGAGCGATCAGACAGCGGAAAGTGCGGCTTGAAATGGAGAATCAGGAAAACACCACTTGGTAAGTGGTGTCAAAAATACTCCACTTTAAAGGGGGGTTTGCTCCAGAAAGCGACGGCTGGGGACGGTGGGCAGATGTTGGGCGTATGAACGCGCACGTAAAAGCCGTTTCTGAGCCGAGCCGAAAGCAGCTCAAATGGTGTGTCTGAACGCACCCAAGGAGTCTCAGGTCGGCTTACAATTGCCTTCTGTTTGTCTCCCCGCAACAAACGCCCTGTGAGGTAGGTGGGACTGAGAGAGCTCTGAGAGGACCTAGCTGGCTTCATAGGGAGGGGTGGGGAATCAAACCCAGTTCTCCAGAGTAGAGCCCACTGCTCTTAGCCACTCCGCCAAGCTTGCTCAGGGTTACATAGCGACCCTGGACTTCCTAACCAGAGCTGACCTTGCTTAGCTTCTGAGATCGGGCTAGGCTGGGCCGTCTAGGTCAGAGTTTCATCACGTTTATACAACTACTTATTCAAATATTTTTTTAAAAGATCAGTTTTGGCCGTGGCCCTCCTACATAAAGCATAATGGAGTCAGTTGTACGAAAAGATGGTTGGGCAAGACCTACCTGAGCGAATAACCCCATATCAGGTGATTTTTTTTTATTTGGAGAGAAGGCTCCTAAAAGATAGAGTCTGGGGTGCAGGTGACCAGGCAAATGTACTGTTAACCCACAACCCCCTGGAGGCAGCAAAAAGGAATTTCAGGCCTGCTGAGGTGGAATTCCTCATTAACGTCTAGCAGCTTGAGAGAGACATCCCCTGTGGTTGAAACAGGTACCTACAGGACTTGTTTCACCACAAAGGTAACATGGGTTGAACCCTTAGTTGAATAATAAGTAGGGTGTAGATACTCTGCTTACAAGAATCCAGATTGTGCACATTAAACCTATATCCTTTTTAAAAAACAACCCTTGGGAGGAACCAAGAATATGAAATCTCATCTCAGGCCCACGTGGCAGCTTACCTAAACATTTCACAAACCGCTCCCTGTGCTCAAGGTTGTGTGTGTAGTTTGGGCAGGCAGCAGCTGGCAGGATGACACAGCAGCTGGCAGGTGCTTGAAGAGCACTTCAGTGCTCGGCTCCCAACATCTGTCCTTCCTCTCAGCTTCAGATAACTGCCTATGACACTGATTTTGAGTAGCATCCATTGCTGCTTAGTATACCACACACTTTTGCATTCTTCACTAGGGATGTGCATTCGGTTCGTCTGAACAGAATGCACCCCTGAAAATGTCCCATTCGGGCCCCTTTCGGGCTTCTGAGTGCCGGTTCAGATTCTCTGATCTGAATCGGCTTGTTGCTGAATTGCCGAAGTGCTGCTGGCTGGGTTTCCACACTGGAAACAATGAAGGTAATGGGGTAACCTGTATGGGTGCCCATAGAATTGGGCCCATTGGTCCAATTGCTTTGGAACGTGGGGGTATATGTGGGGAGAGGCTCCTGAAGCTACCCTGAAGATTTAGAGCCTCTCCCTCAAATCCCCTCCCCCCCAGAGCCACTAACAGCACCGTGGGAAAAAGTAACTTTTTTTCTCACCATAGAGAACAATGGAGGGGATGGGGGCAACCTGTTTGGGGGCCCATAGAATTGTACCCCCCTGGCCCAATGTTCTTGAAACTTGGTAGGTATGTTGAGGACCCTGTGAGTTTGGAGCTTCTCCCTCAAGCCTCCTCCTCTCCAGCCCCCAGAATATACCCTATGTTTTCGCCATTGACTTCAATGGCCCATAGGATATAATGGGGGTGAAATTGACATTCGGCTAGCCGAAAGAGTCCCGAACCAAATCGGGCCGAATTATTTTTTTTTGCACACCCCTATTCTCCATCTGATTTGGGGAGTGGGGGGTGGGTAGAGCACAGAGGAAGAAAACATTTTTATGACTCGAAAGATCGGACAATCTCAACAATTAATCGTCACAAGTCTTAGGAAAAGGTGGTTCAATCTTCTGAGACTTAAAGCTTCCAGCAGAACTGCCGATGACCTTCCCTAAGAAAGGTTCTTCTGAAGAGCCATGTTATAAGGTATCCAGAGAGCGTCATTCCTTAATCGCCACTATCTTCAGCAGGGCAGTACCTGTTGGGTTCACCAAGACTTTGAAGGACGATAGCCAGATGTGTAGGCCCAAATTTCTGCTGGTGGGGAGGATCTGCTGGACAGAACAAGCAGGGATGCAAGCCAAGCCGTTCCCAAGGAAGGCAAGATAGACCCTGTAAGACTGAGGTCCACCAATCTCCTGATGGTTCACTATGGCAATGGCATGGGCCCCGCCCGAAAGAGGCCGCTCCCACAGTTCAAAGCCATTGTAGTCCTACAAGAGAAGACATGACAGATCCATGAGGGGCAGCAGCAACAACAGTGCTGTATGCAACTTTCACAAACCACAAGAATGCACACCCTCTTAAAGTTTGGTCTGCCATCAATGTGAAACAGCGGACTAGTTGCGTGGTGCCGGATCTATCGAAATCCAGTTTCCAAATCTGATGGGCCCTTAAGAACTTCCTTACCATATCTTTTAAGATACTTCACGGAATTTGTAGAACAGAGCCTGGGATAGAGGTTGGAATCAATCTAGTTGTAGGTGGCTTTACATACCATCGCAGTAAGTCAAATAAACACTGTAATACCATAAAGTTGCAGATAAGAGCTGGGGAGACTGCCAAAACAAAAAGAAAAAGCGGCTTCCTAATAAATTCAGACCCCAAGTGCAATTAGAACTTGGAGGCTTCACATCTCACAGTCACTGCACCGTGCTGGATTTTTAAGACAAGAGGATACCACATCTCCTTAAAGCATAGTATCTTGGGGTCTAATCGAATACAAGTATCGCTGTTCTCATTTTGGCTCCAGCAGAAAGGCTAGGAACATCAAGATGGGACCGTGTACATGCAAGGAGGAGCCCAAGTTAACTAGTCTTACCTTGATGATTCGATATCCCTGCTTGCCCAGTGGATCCTGGTTGATGGCGATCACTTCCTTGTTTTGGAGCAGGGCCTTGGATGCTGAATTAATGTGGCGCAAGTCGTTGGACATGAGGAGTGGAGCTGCCATCATGGCCCAGAGTGCCATCTGTGTTATCTGCTGATCCCAACTCAGTCCAAAGTTCCCAATGACCAGCTAGGAGGTGGAAAGCCCCAAATACAAAGCAGAACTAAGCTGGAGCTCAGTCGCTGGAAGCCCCATGAGCACAAACAGCTGGCAGGCCAATGCACATGAGAAATTAATGTGTGTGAAACAAGCAGCCACGGTAGTAAGAAGAAGAAGAGCCTGGGTTTATATCCCACCCTTCACTACCCGAAGGAGTCCCAAGAGAGGCTTGCAATCTCCTTTCGCTTCCCCTCCCCACAACAAACACCCTGCAAGGTAGGTGGGGCTGGGAGAGCTCTTTCAAGGACTGCTCTTGAGGGAACAGCTCTGAGAGAACTTACGACTGACCCAAGGTCACACCAGCAGCTGCATGTGGAGGCGTGGGGAATCAAACCTGGTTCTCCCAGATCAGAGTCCGCGCTCTTAACCACTACACCAAACTGGCTCCCTGCCAGTGGTCCGATCTTGGCGTGATGATTCCATTAAGCTAGCGGCTGACCATGGCTATGTAATATCTTTATGGGCACAATCCAATACAGAGTTAGGTACACTTGGTGGTGGAAATTCCCATCGAGCCGATCCCATAGGGTTTTCTTGGCAAGAGATGGAACAGAGGTGTTTTGTCGTTGCCTGCCTCTGCATAGCACCCCTGAATTTCCTTGAAGGCCTCCCATCCAGGTACTCACCAGCGCCAACCCGGCTTAGCTTCCAAGATCAGACTAGCCTGGGCCATTCAGGGCAAGGCTAGGTACACTTAGCATAGCGGACTTTGGCATGCCTAAGCTGTTTCATTTTTAAACACCTATTTATTGGTGGAAAGGTTGTTTGTTTCAAGTCACATAGAAGCAGACTCTAGAACAGAGAGAACATATTCTCACCATGTCTGGATCGTTCCAGCCGCCGGGTCCAGCGACGCTGATGAGGCTGTCCTGATGAATAGCAGTCCAGCCCAGAACACTCCTGATGCTACTCCAAGCATCATAGATGTCAGCAAAGTTCCTCCAGTAATTACAGTACTGTTTTATCTCAGCATAGTTGATCTGCCAAAGGGAAAGGGGTGGAAGGAAGGAAGAAAATGGTTGGACCCAAAGACGCTATTGTTTGAGTGGAATAGCCTGGTTGGATTTTGGGGTGTGAATGCCGGGACCCGAGACTAAAGTTTGAGTCCAGGGGCACCTTCAAGACCAACAAAGTTTTATTCAAGGTATAAGCTTTCGTGTGCGTGCACACTTTATACCTTGAATAAAACTTTGTTGGTTTTAAAGGTGCTGTCAGGTCCTGGAGTAACCACCCAGTACTCCATAGTCCTTGACCAGGTTTATTGGTAAAGGTATGGCTTCTTGGTCAGGTGAACACCTTTGCCAGAACTAGCGAACAAAGTACAGACACAGGTTTCAGGACCTCGGGTCCACCCCTCACACATACGTCACCCTCACCCAAGCTTCTACAGGTCATGACAGGGTATACGACCTGCCTAGCCTTATCTCAAGTCTTCTGTCTCCCTCAAAGCCACAGATGCAGCTGGGAACCTGTGGGTAATGAGGGGGCACACGCATTTTCACACTCACACCCCTCCTTCAGGAATGTCAGGGAGGACACTTCAGACAATACACAGAGCAAGCCTAACAGAGGAGAAAGCTGGCGGGGTTACAAAAGCAAAAGAAAGCGTTATTGGCATAGGGCATCTCTAAGCACATATGCATCACGGAACAATGACAGGTAAGGGTCCGAGCCTGACAGGTGCCACTGGAGTCAAACTCTGTTTTGCTGCTTCAGACCAACATGGCTACCCAAGACTATTATAGATACATACTTACAATTTTCCTGGGTGCTTTATTAGACATGCTCAGAAATCCTTTCTAACGACTCACCAGAGTTCCTGCCCATCCAACTCTTCCCTGCTTTTCCTCCAAGGCGTTCAGGGCACTAGGCACTACTCTGCTTCTCATTTTATCATTGCAACAGCCCCACACGAGGTATGTTAGTCTGACAGTGACTTGTGCAGGGTCACCAGTGAACCGCATTGCTGAGTGGGAATTTGGATCAGAGTCTTTCCAGCCCAACATTCTGGCTCTTGAGCTGGTTCAGTAATGCTAAGCTCAATGTTTGGGATGTCAGGCTCCACCTTACCAGGCAGAAGGCTAAAACTAAGGCATAACAATTTATCTAAAGTCCCCACAGACATTAATATGGTAAGCTATGAGTGGAAAAGCAGGGGCTTGCTAGCTCATAGATTGTGCTTTTAACCACTACATTATCACAATTAAGAGCGGAAGAGGGAGATTGTCAACATGGAAGGTGGAGCTCCAAGAGAGACGACTGACTTTGAATAGCTGATTATAAAACAAAATTACCATTTACTACAATGGATATACAAGTTATTACTTCAGTTAGAAACAGAAGAACAAGTGAAAAAATATATGATTAAATGGATGCAGGAATTTTAGACAGCAGACACTTATGCATCAATGGGAATGGTTATGGAGAAAAGAAATTAAGTTTACAGTCAGCCAGGCATAAAGAGAAAACTGGTACAAAATGTTTCTTAGATGGTATATAACCCCGAAGGATATTGAGAAAGTAGGCAAAAACTACAAAGGAAAATGCTGGAAATTTCAAGACATAGATGGAACCTTTTACCATACATGGTGTACTTGTAAAAAAGTAAAAAGATAATGGAAGAAAATACATGGAAAAATGCAGAATGTATTAAAATTTAAATTCCCTATGGAAGCTAAGTATACTGCCTAATAGATTTACCAGACATTTTGGAACAGATATTCAAATATATGGTGACAGCGGCTAGAATTATCTATGTAGCAAAATGGAAACTAGATATCTGTCCAACCATGCAGTAATGGCGAAATTAGCAATCTATTTACAAGTTCATCTTGAGTCATTAAGACAGTCAGGATGGTGTAGCAGAGTGTCCAAATAGGACCTGGGAGCAATACTCCCTCTAAGCTGTGGAGTCTTGTGAGCAAAAATTCTATGTTGTGAGCTACTGGCGTTAAAGTTGTCAGTGAGCGATTTGGCTACTGCATAAATTAGTTTGCTCTGGAGCCATCCTTCCTGAGCTAAGAAAAAACCGTGTGAGCTAGAGGCTAAAAAACTGAGCTAGCTCACACTAATTCAGCTTAGAGGGAACATTGCCTGGGAGACCCTGATTTGAATCCCCACTCTGCCATGGAGACTTGCTGGGTGACCTTTGGCCAGTCACCTACCTCACAGAGTTGTCATGAGGATAAAATGGAGGAGAAGAGAACCATGCAAGCCACTTTGTGTCCTATAAATGAAGTAAATATATAAAGGCTTGCTATCCTGATCCCTTCATTCTCCCTTGTTAGCCTCCGTATTTCACCCCCCCAATTCATCCATCCCAAACACTGGAGGTGCAGCAGCAGCAGCTAGTCCCACTGCAAGACAGGAGGCCTTAAGGCAGGGCTCAATGTTCTGACCAGCAGGCTTAAGCAGCCCCAGAAAGCCAAAACCAAACAGGCAAAGGTAAGCCTGATGTGACAACACGGCTCCCCCTTCTTCCATTTCCCGATCCTCCCGTGAGTCTGTAAAGCATGGAAGGATGAGAGAAGGGACTCCACTTGGCTGCCCCTCCCCAAAAATCTTCCAAAGCCCTTTCCCAACCTTTTACCAGACAGTCATCTGTTCAAGAGTTTTTCAGTTAAAAAATGGTAATCAACAGGTTCAGTTCTGATAGATCAAGATGGGTAGAAGAGAAGAGAGAGAAGAGATTGGATTTATACCCTGCCCTTCACTACCCAAAGGCATCTCAGAGCGGCTTACAAACTCCTCTCCCTTCCCCTCCCCACAACAGACGCCCTGTGAGGTAGGTGGGGCTGAGAGAACTTCTGACAGAAACTGCTCTTTTTCAAGGACAGCTGTGCCAGAACTTGTGACTGACCCAAGGTCACATCAGCAGGTGCAAGTGGGGAATCAAACCCGGTTCTCCCAGATAAGAGTCCGCGCACTTAACCACTACACCCAACTGGCTCTTGTTAGTAGCCATGTTAGCCTGTCCGTTGCAGCAGAAAAGAGCAAGAGTCCAGGAGCACCCGAAAGACTGACAACATTTGTGGCAGGGGAGGAGTTTTTGTGAGGCACTGCTCACTTCCTCAGATACCTGAGGCAGTGAGCAGTGTATCCGAAGAAGCGAGCAGTGACTCACGAAAGCTCATACCCAGCCATATGTTTTCTTAGTCTTTTTTTTAAAATATTTTTTTTAAAGTAAGAAATACAAATAAGAAACTTCCAGATGAACTATGGCACTGTACATGAATAATGCGTCAATCTCTCGCACAGCCAATATCACAGGACAACCCAAGGGGGTCACAAATTATTTATCAATCACTGCTTAAACAAACTAACAGCTTAAAAACATATAACAAGAGAAGAGAAGAGATTGGATTTACACCCTGTCCTTCACTACCCAAGGGAGTCTCAGAGCGGCTTACAAACTCCTCTCCCTTCCCCTCCCCACAACAGACACCCTGTGAGGTAGGCAGGGCTGAGAGAGCTCTGACAGAAATGGCTCTTTTTCAGTCTCAGCTGTGCCAGAACTAGGTCATCCAGCAGGTGCAAGTGGAGGAGTGGGGAATCAAACCCGGTTTTCCCAGATTAGAGTCCGCGCACTTAACCACTACACCAAACAAGCTTAAGAACGATGTGTTCAAACCTCTATATGGGTCTGGAAGCTTGAAAGTTATAACCGACCACTAAAACCAAGTATACCATGTCTACTTCAAGCATAAGCATTTTCACTACCCATGCAAAAAGACTCTATATTTGGCTATGGAAATAGTTTCACCATGTTTTCAAATCCAGATGCGGATTAGGCCTGCCTACCATAGGTTTCCTCCATGGTATGGGCTTCCCAGAGCGGGGAGGAAAAGCACTGAAGTCTCCAGGCAGCCCTCTTTACATGAGAACATAAGAGAAGCCAATGTTGGATCAGGCCAATGGCCCATCCAGTCCAACACTCTGTCACACAGTAGCCAAAATATACCAGGTGCCATCAGGAGGTTCAGCAGTGGGGCCAGGACACTAGAAGCCCTCCCACTGCTGCCCCCCACCCCAAGCACCAAGAATACAGAGCATCACCTGCCCCAGCCTGAGAGTTCCTATCTATACCTTGTGGCTAATAGCCACTGATGGACCTCTGTTCCATATGCTTATCTAATTCCCTCTTAAAGCTGTCCGTGCTTGTAGCTGCCGCCACCTTCTGTTGCAGTGGTACCTTGGCAGTGGTACCTTCATACCTTTGGCACGAACCTCTGGTAGAGTGGCCACTCGCAGGAGTACACGATGCTTCTGCCGGTTTTATTCAAAGCCCGGGACATGGTCTTATAACCTGGTGTAAATGAGGAAAAATCAGTTCTCTCAGAATCCTTAGAATTAAACATTAAAATGCTGCAGGAAGAGGACATGCAGATCTTCCTGTGCCACTTCCAGGAAATGAGGGCATATTTATGTTTTGCATTCATTCTGGCTCAAGAGTGTTGCCTGTTTTGCAAATATTGCTAGGGATTTAGGGACATTCCCCCCCCCCCGGGTATCATCAGCACTATTTTGTAACAGAAGGCCATATTTTGAACTGAATGAGGCCTGGCGATGTCACCTCTGCCCCCCAACTCATTGTTCACACCTTGGTTTGTGCAAGAAAGGGCTCCTGAAACCCCTCAGGAGTGGTGGCAGAGTGCTCCCTTCCTGATGTGCCACAGCCACATCTTTCCCTAAAGTAAAGGTAAAGGTTCCCTTGCTTGAAAGCCAGTCGAATCCGACTCTAGGGTTGCGGTGCTCATCTCCATTTCAAAGCCGAAGAGCCAGCGCTGTCCGAAGACGTTTCCATGGTCATGTGGCCAGCATGACTAAACACCAAGGTGCATGGAACGCTGTTACCTTCCCACCAAAGTGGTGCCTATTTATCTACTTGCAATTTCTTGCTTTCAAACTGCTAGGTTGGCAGGAGCTGGAACTAGAGATGGGAGCTCACTCCATCATGCGGCACCTGGGTCTTGAACTGCTGAACTACTGACCTTCCACAGCCTGCAGTTCAGCGTCTTAACCACTTGAGCCACCGCAGCTCTTTCCCTATGGGAGCCCTAAAATACAGGCAAACAGAAGCGATAAGGGGGAGAAAACCAGGGGCAGGGGAGTAAGTGCCCATGGCTCCGTGGGCGGCCCCACTCTTATGGACAGCAGCCCTTTTCTGCCAGCTGATGCACAGGCACCAGCCATGACTCACAGAGAGCGCCCCTTCCTAAACACTGGGCCCCCTAACAGAAAACTAAACCCAGGCACCAGACCAGACCATGCAGCAAGGCAAGCTGCCAATTTTGTTTGCATGACCTAGATACTATGAGTCTCTTTGGAGGAAGTCTCTCTCTCTCTCTCTCTCTACTGAAGGAAGTCTTAGCAGAAGAGCATCATCATGTCCAACTCAGCAGAAGGGAGTCATAGGACCCAATCCCATATAAGTTCAGGCAATACTACTACAGGACTTAATAACATCAGCTGTACCATGCCAGTTCATTCTCCCATGTAATACATGCCATCATGTGTCAACAATACCCCTTTGCTCTCTACACTGGATGAACAGGGCAGTCCAAGCACAAATCTGCTATTGAAAAATGCCATATTCAGAAATCAGCAGGGGACTGTTTTTATGGGCCACGAGATCTACGGGTTACTGGTCTCCTACCAGAAAGTTCAAAGGGAGAATCAAGCAGAAGTGATTAATTAGGATCCATCAAGAGGTGCAGCACGCTCCACCAACCCCATAAGGGATTTCATTACTCATTAGAAGAGCTGATAGTTCAGCATGATGCACCCTTTAGAGATGTTAATGAATTCTGCTTAATCATCTTTCACAATGTACCTTATTTAATTAGATCTGAATGTCTCATCAGCTCATCTATAAGCAGTCGGGTGTTCCCGAACTCTGAATGAATTACGGTTATGGTTTCAAACTGGCCTCTCTTTGTAGCATCTCCCCAGTCCCCCCCCTCTCTGTGGTTTGTAACATTAAATATAAATATCTCTGCTGTGGATGTATACTTCGTGCATCTGATGAAGTGACCTCAGACTCAAAAAACCTTGTGCTGGAATATGTTTTGTTAAGTCTTTAAGGTGCCACTGGCTTTCTGGTTAGTTTTGCCGCAAGCTGTTTTCACTCTACCCCTCTGGAATTATAGGTCAAAAAAGTGCCCTGTGGGATAAAAGACCTTTGGATCAAGGCCAAGAGGGAACCGGCCAGTTACCTGTCTTCTCTGTAATGCATTTACTAGAGAGGCGGGGGGGGGAGTTGCAGGAGTCAAAGACCTAAACTCCTATTTCTAGACAAATCAGCCAGGTGGAAGCCTCCAGGACTCAAACAGACGTTCCACATAAGGCTCCAGCCCATGCTGCCATGCGACCTCATGGCCCCAACTCCAGTCCAGCACATACCATCTTCCAACAGGTCCAGTGAATTACAATAACAGCCGTCGAACTTGAGCAGGTCCACCCCCCAGCTGGCAAAGGTTTTTGCATCCAGCTCGTAGTAACCGTAGCTGCCAGGAAAGCCTGCACAGGTTTTGTTCCCGACATCCGCGTAAATGCCCAGCTTCAGCCCTTTGGAGTGGACCTGGATCATGGACAGTAACAGGCAAACACAGCGGGATCAAGGGAATGGAGAGCTTGGGGCTCCTTTAAAAGTGGAGATCAGAAGCATGTGGCCAGTTTAGTTGAGGAGGGGAAAATGACTGAGAAATGGTTGATCCTAGATAATAAAAGACAGGGGGTGAGCAAAGGACAGTTGGGGGCAGTGTTCCCTCTAAGCTGAGTTAGTGTGAGCTAGCTCACAGTTTTTTAGCCTCTGGCTCACACATTTGTGTCTTAGCTCAGGAAGGAGGGCTCCGGAGCAAACTAATTGATGCAGGAGCCAAATCACTCGCTCACAACTTTAATGCCAGTAGCTCACAAAGTCGAATTCTTGCTCACAAGACTCCACAGCTTAGAGGGAACATTGGTTGGAGGCACCTAAAAATCACACAGGTGTGATCTGTGGTTATCACAGCTAAATGGCACATCCATACTCAGTAGCAGCAAAACTCTGAACACTAGATACTAGGGGACAGATAAGAGGGAATTACTATTTCCTTCATGATCAGGGGACAGATAACAGAGAAGTACTGTTTCCTTTATGCTCTGCTTCCAAGTTCCCAGAAGTATTTGGCTGTTCTCTGTTGGTAACAGAAAACTGGAATAGACGAATCTTTGGTCTAATCCAAGGCTGTAATTCTTAGTCATTGTTATGGACAGTTGTGCCTACAGGAGGAGGCTGGTCTCTTTGGTCACTTTCAGTCCTACCATTCTATGGGCCTGCATTTAGAGAGAAAACAGGTCAGGAAAACTCTCTCATCTTCCCCAAAAGGGAATATGATGTCAACAGCACCTGTTCCTACACTCCTTAATGGCCGAGAAATGGAAGAAGCAGAGGAGAGAAATTAGCACGCATTCACTCACATAGTCAGCTAATTTGGCGATCCCACTGGGGAAACGTTTGGGGTCCGGCTGCAGCCGGCCCTGCTTGTCACGGGTCGGAGCCATCCAGCAATCATCGATGCACAGGTACTGGTACCCCACATCCCTCCAGCCTTCAGACACCATCAGATCAGCCATCTCCATGAACAGCTTTTCACTGAGGGGGACAGAAAAGAAGGGTCACAAGAAACTAAAGGGAACTGGAAAGGGGGACAGGAGATTTGTACTTTGGCACTGAAGTACTGCGTGGGATCTAAATATTCATGAGGAAGGGGGGGATATCCAAGGAGGCAACTTGGATCTTGTTCGCAGTGGCATTCCCGCCAGCATTAGATCTGCCTTGTCTACAGTGATCACTACTCAACTGACACTACTATGATCATGACTACAATTTATTTTATTTATCTGCTTTATTGGACTTCTAGCCTGCCCTCCCCTGCACGGCAGGCTCAGAGTGGGTAACAGCAGTGTTAAAAACAATACCACAAGTTAATTATTAAAACCAGTTATCAGCACAACGTTAAACTAAAGAATTCAGATGGTGATATAGGCACAGAATGCATGTTATCAAAAATGAGGCAGTATGGCCCGCGTGTTGCTGAAAACTGCACAATGACAAGGGGAGTGGTGGGAGAGAGCTGAGCCGGGGGAGGCCAATTCGATAGAAACTTCACTGACTCAACCGCATGCCCAGTGAAACATTTTCTGTCTTGCAGGCCCTGCAGGACTGTGTTACGAGTTGAAAGAGTGCTGCAAATCCAACCCAGGTTCCCCCCCTACAAAATACTCAAAACTGCCAATGTGATGTAATGACTGGAGTGTCTGACTAGAATCTGGAAGACTCTAGATTTAAATCCCCACTCTGCTGGGTGACCCTGGGCCAGTCACAAACATACACACACACACAGCCCGATCTCACAGGGGCGCTGTGAGGATAAAATGGAGGAGACGAGGACAACACAGGCTGCTTGGGGTCCCCACTGGGGAGAACTGCAGGATATTAATGAAGTAAATAAATACCAGACACCACAGTGACAAGCTTTTGAATTCCTCCAAAAACCCACTTCAAACTTTGCCTTAGCCCTGTTAGTTCTTAGTCTCCAGTTGAAGCTAAGCTTAAATATATGCAAAGCTCTCTTCTCTACATTCCTGATTGCATTATGTAAGTGATTAAGAGAGCAATCCTAGGCAAGTCTACTCCGAAGCCTACTCAAGCCTATCCAATGGGGCTTACTTCTGGGGCAGTGTTCTTAGGATGGCATTGTAAGTTCCATCCTGGGACACTGAAGATTCAGCCGATCACTTTAACCTGCTAGACTGCGGAGTAACTGTTTCATTGTAGGTAACATAGACCTTTAAGGGGGAAACCAGCATTCCCCGACAAAGTCAGCCCACACAGGCAGACTGTTTTTTTGCAGGTAAGCAACCCCACCTCGAAACAAAAATGGAAACTGGAAGTTAGTGTCTGACTTGCACAGTCTAGCAGGTTATGCAATTCATATCTGAGACAATTCCAGATCAGACATGCCACTAAACCCAGGACAGCAGAGATTCCTGAACCTCCGTTGCCCAGATCCCTAGGAATTTTATTCAGATGCACAGGAACTGAGATATATATTTTTCCTCTTCCTGTAAAGGGATATGTTACCTCAGAATTCAGTGTCTGTTCCTAAACTATATTTTTGACACACTGGAACCTGAATCTATTCCCCCAGTTAAATATTTCCACATCAGCACACAAGAACAGTTCTGTATGCCTGAATCCAGCAAGTGCCCAAGACATCCACAGCTCCCTACCAAATGTACACAGTCACTGACACCAGATAAATGGGTAGGCATTCGCCAGTCCATGACGACAGCCTCCTACTCTGGAGGTTCAGAGTAGGAGTCACAAAGATATCAAGAGATATCAGTAACCTTTAAAAGTGCAAAGGCCTTCACCTACAAAATGGGCTTAATCAACAGGTGAAACTTTCCTAACACTACTTCTTCAAGCTAAGTCAAGCTTCATGCCTTTAATTTTGCCCACTGCCCAGCTGCTAAAACCAACTGTAAGCAGATCTTCACGTCACACCTCCAGAAGGATGGGCCTGCCTTTCCCTTAAATTGGCACAGACACCATAGCCCATAATAGGCCAGAGTTCAGCATATCTCAGCATAAAAGTGCCTGTCACTGAATCATCATGCAAAGATATTCAAGTTCCTTGGAAAGGAGAACTGGATACAATGCGTTAAAGGGGAAAAACACCACACGTTGGTAGCCCTTTTACTCAGCATGCGGAAACCCTTAGACTTTTTTTAAAGAAATCTTGTAGTATTTTAAATTCGTTATGGCAAAGGTTTTCATGAATTCAGATCCACTTCATGAGTGGCAGATGCATGAGTGTTCTTCATTGTTGACAGGCATTGTTAAACAGACAAATGGTTAAACACACACACCTGAGTACAGAGGTAGAAAAACAGTATACTTTATAGCCAAAGTACCATGAAAGGCAAGAGGTCCAGTCTGTGACAGTGTCTGTGTACAAAATGTGTAGGCCCAGTGTGGTATAGCGGTTACTCAGGTTTGAATCCCCGCTCAGGCCATGGAAACTCTCTGGGTGACCTTAGCCAGTTACACACCCAACCTACCTCACAGGGTTGTTGTTAGGATAAAATGAAGGCTAGACTTCAGGTTCCCAGTAGGGAGAAAGGCAGAGTATAAATAAAGCCATGGGGGGGCAGGCCGCTGTCGGTGTCTTGTGTGTGCGCATGCGCTGTTCAGCGTTGGTGCGCATCCCATGGACACTTACAACATCCGGAAACCCCGGGGACATGGGCGGGCGTCGGAAGCCGCAGGATACTGGCGCTCCCGCGATCAGACGCCAGCCTTTGCCCCGGGGTTTCTGGAAACTAGTACTTCTGACCTACTAGTTTTTTTACTCTGCGTTTTCCACAGGAAGCCATGGGTTGGCCACGGGAGCACTACACCTCCCAGATGTGCTGGTATGATTGCGCATGGAAAGTCCGCAGGGCTCCCGTGCCTTCAGGGGGGCAAATGCTCAGTGTGAACAGGGCCATAGTCAACCAGTTGGGCAAGCTAGCCTAGTACTGTCTAACTTCTGACTGGCTGCAACTCTCCCAAGAACCAGGCCAGGGGCGTTTTCTCACCTGCGACCCTTATCTGGTGCATTTTTATCCCATCCGTTCTTCAAGGGGCTCAGCAGATGGTGGTCCTTTCCTCATCCTAGCACAACCCTGTGAGGTGGATTAAATGGACAGCGTAGGACTAGGACGAGCCCAATGCACCCCAATGAATTCTATGGCCAAGAGAGATTTTCATCATAGGTACCCGCAGGTCTTAGGCCGCCACCCTAACCACTATCCCACACTAGCGATCAATGCTCCGCCCCCATTTAGAAATACAACAGTGCCCCTGAGCACGTGCGGAGCGCCACCCACGCTCCAGCCACGCAAACGTTTACAAAGACTCCAATTCCTTCTCAGAACCGCCCCCCCCCTGCAGCCTGTCTACCTGATGCACCGTCGGGGATCTTGGGAGCAGTCGGTTTGACAGAGGAAGCGTTCCCAGTGCAGCCACCCCATGGGCGGCGTCAGCGCCAGCCCGTTCTCCAGCGCGCCAGCCGGGCACGCCAACTCCAGCAGCACCACCACGACCGGCACCAGAAGCCTCCTCACTCGGCTCGGGCCCCCTCTCTGGTTGCCCCCCGCAGCCATTCTTCGCTCCGCTCTCCTAGAGCCGCGCCTCACTCACAATTCAGGCGACAAGAGGAACGAGGCAACCTGCAGCCAACTGCAGCCCTTCCTTCTAGCAAGGGGGGCCAATCACGAAGCTCTCTGGCGGCTAGGAGGCGGGCGCAGTTTCTTCCTGGCCGAACCGCCCTCGGACAGGTCTGAAATTGTTGCAAAAAGGGGGAAGCGCATGCTTGGTCATGTGACAAAGTATCACGTGGTCCGAACGTTCGAAAAGTATCACAGCTGCTGGATTCGAGCTTCATTCTCACATCTCTTTAACTCTTGCATTTACTTTTTTTAAAAAATTATTTTTTATTCATTTTTTAACCACACAGGTAGGACAATATTTGACACAAAGAACAGTTACCAGCTCACTTAAACAATTTCCCCCCCAGTAGCTCCAGGGAATAAAATAACCTTTACAAATGACCCTGATACAACCACTTAACAGGTGCATCAAACACAGTACAGTTAAAAAAAACCAGCAACTTTTTGTATAATGGGTTTTTTGGGATTGTCTCACTGTTTTCTAGATAACTAATGATAGGAGACCATACCACCTGAAACCACTTCTGGTACTTTTCTGACTGCACAGCTGAAGAATTATATAGAGTGTGCCCATGAATAAAGCATTCCCAGATCTTCTCTTGCCAGTATGTTAGCGTGGGAACATATTTTTGTTTCCATTTTTGTGCAATCGATATTCTTGCCAACATCGGTAAAGTCGACACTAATGTTTCTGTGCTTTTTCTACTTACAGAAGTAGGTCATGTCTCCAGAAAGATGGAATCTAGAGTGCAAGGTAAGTTTAGTTCTGTTATTAATGCAATTTGTTGAATTATAAGCATCCAGTAGTCTTTTATTTGTGGGCAGGACCACCAGCAATGCACAAAGTCCACTATCGCACCACAGTTTTTCCAACATTCCTTGAGTCTCGAATGGCAAAGATCCCACCTTCAGAGATTCTTCAGTTCACTCTCCACTTTAGGATTTTTAAGTTCTTAGGATTCTTCTGCCAAAACTATTGTTTTAAGAAGAGTATGTTTTTTTGAATTCTCGTTGTTTCTAATGTTTCTAAGATCCTGCGTTCAGCTAAAAGCTCCTTATATATGTCTTTATTACCAGTTTTTTGTGTAGCATTTCCAGCCTGTGAATGTTCTGCAATATGGTATTAACTTGCATCTCCTTTTCTTTCTTTATACTAGATGCTAATGCCATCAGTCTCCCTCTAATCACCGCTTTGAAAACCTCCCATAACGTGAAGATGTCTATATCTCCATTGTCATTTTCTCGAAAATAGATAGTTATTGTCTCTTTCAAGGCCTCTTTACAAGAATCTCTCAATAAAATAGAATTGTTTAACTTCCATGTGTTGTTTCTGCTTATTATCTCTTTTTTCTTTAGTCTACACTCTACATTAGCGTGGTCTGACCACATGAATGGGTCAATACTGGAGTCCAAAACTCTACTGGTTAATGTATATGAGACCAACACGTAGTCTATTCTCGTACATATACGATGTCTCGGCGAGTAGTATGAATAGTCTCTTTCCTCAGGATGCATCAGTCTCCATACATCACACAACAGGTGTTTCTGGAGCAAGTCTCTCAGTGCCGTGTACCTCTTTCCCCCCCATTTTTGATTTTGAATTTCTTTTCGTTCCATCTAGTTGGTCATCTATGATCATGTTCAGGTCACACCCTAAAGCCAGTGCACCCTCCTGAAACTCTTTAAGCTTTATTAGAGTTTCCTCAATAAAGTGGCATTTGCTGTTTATTTGGAGCATAAATGGACGCTAAAGTTATTAGTTCTGAATCAACTGTACCCTGTACAAATAGATATCTACCCATTGGATCAGCTAATATTTTTTCACACTTAAAGTGCAATGAGTTAGCTATAAGGATTGCTACTCCCCTTGCTTTATTAGTGCCCGCCGCTAAGAATTGCTGGCCAAACCATTTTGACTTCAGAGCAGTCTTTTCTGTTTTATGTAAATGGGTTTCCTGACAGGAGAATATGTCCGGACGAACTTTAAGGATAAAGGAAGTCATCCTTTTCTGCTTAATACAATTGTTCAATCCCCGCACCTTAATCGACCCAATTCTATATGTATCTAACATCTTCTATATCAATTTCAGTTCTAGTACCAGCTACACAGACCTGCCTCACCACCTTCCTAGCCTTTCTTTCCCCGGTGCACTTACCAAGTTATTACCAGACATACACTTGCTCTATGTGTCACAAGGTACCCAAGTCCCTTTCCCCCTACCCACCCCTCCCTCCTGCCCTCCCAACCTTTCCCCCCAAGAACCGTAACCACAGTCAAAAAGCAAACCGTAAGGCCTTAAATTTAAAGTGCGTAAAAAAAAAAAAAAAAGCGGACTTTTAAAGATCTGGTTACTCACCACTCCACCCAGTGACCCTCTACTACGATATCAGAGTGGCCCGAAGACTTGAGTCTTCTTTTTTGAGTAGTCAGCACCAATGGGACACCAAGACCCCTCCTGACTCCCCCTTCCCTCTATAAGTGAAAGAATTTTCAAAACATTAAGATAAACAATACATTGTATGTCTATAACATTGAGTAGAAAACAAGGTCAAACTGCTGGCAACCATCGCTTGTTCATCTTCTCCCCACCCCAGATTAATTCTCTTCCATCTCTGGACCAGGATCCCGGTTTGAGTCTTGTTCTCGACTTGGTGAGAGACAATGAAGCTTTCTTTTGTTAGAGTAGCGCTCCAGTTCTTGACTGAGGTTATGATCTAGCCAGAGAGCCCTTAAGGCCGTTTTGCCCGACTCTATGTCCCAAATTTCGTATCTTCTGCCTTGATGAAAGAACCGAATTCTGGCAGGGGTGATCCATCTGTAACTGATTTTTGCCATCAGAAGCCTAGAGGTGATGGGTTTTAGTTCCTGCCTTAGTTGAATTGCCTCAGCCGGTATGTCGGGGAATACTAGAATCTGCTTGCCGTGGAAGTTAAAGCCGCCCCTTAACCTTGCCTCTTCCAAAATCTTTTTCTTAGTGCGGAGGTCAACAAAAATAACAATATCTCTTGGATTTTTCCTAGCAGGGTTGTTGGGCGCCCCCTTTCGATCTGCATTCGTAATTACTGGTGCTACACCTTCTTCTAAGTTCAGCTGACTAGCCAACCAGGATGATATGAAGCAGCTCAGATCTGTTGTTGACTCTGCCTGTTCCTCAAAGCCTCTTAGTTTCAAATTATGTTTTTTAACATCCGTCTCAAGAACCATCATTCTCTCCTTCATTGGTGAATCAGTGAGTTGAAGGCTTTGCATGTCTTCCTGTAGCAAGCCTGTCATTGCTAGAGCACTCTCCGCTACTTGAGAGGTCTTCGTCATCGAGCCCCTGACCTCGTCTAATTGAGCTCTTACTGGGTCCAGCATCTTCGAAAGCGAGTCCATTAACTTAATTTCTAACCTTGCCATGGCCGCGGAGAAGCTTTCCGTGGTCAATAAAGTTCCTGCAGCCGCTTGTGCACTTAATTTCACTGCCGCGGCGGACGTTTGGGGGCTTGATTTCCCGGCTTCTGCCATGTTAATTACCGTTGCCTCCTTTAATGTTTGCACCGCCTTCTTTTCACCAGGATTGAAGTACGCTGACACGGATTTAATTTTTTGGAGGACGGAAGTGTTTTCCCGCCACCTTCAAGCATCGTCTGGTGAGTAGAAGCAGTGTTTAAGTCCAACCTTATATGCTGAGAGGGAATTAGGGGATGAGAGCGTAGCGATCAGGTGTCCACCATTCTTCCCGATGCCTCACGCCCGCCCCCTGCATTTACGAGCTAATGTGCTGCTGTCCATTGATCTTACCGGCAACCTGATCCAATTTCAGCTCCGCATACGCATCTTGGCTCTGAGTGGCCCCTCCTAATGGCTGTCCCCCCCCCTTTTCCCCTGTAAGTAACTGTTGAGGAGATTTTATCCCATTTGTCTGAAGAAGTGTGCATGCACACAAAAGCTTACACCTTGAATAGAACTTTGTTGGTCTTAAAGGCGCCAGTCGACTCAGACTTTATTCTGTGTTAAAGGGGGAAAAGCGGTGTTAACTCTTTCGTTGCTGCAGTCCCCAGAGAGCATTGCATTCAGGGGCCCAGAACCGATTGGCCCTCCTGAGTCTTAAGGAGGCCAGGCTGTCGACAACCAGGGCGAGGGCTTTCTCGGTGGCGGCTCCATCCTGGTGGGATGAGCTCCCAGAGGAAATCAGGGCCCTGCGGAACCTTTTACAGTTCCGCAGGGCCTGTAAAATGGAGCTCTTCCGCCAGGCTTTTGGAGCTGCCGCCACCACTAACAACTAGGATAGGAAGCCCGTTGTCTTCGCAAGTCGTAATAACAGCCTGTGCCAGCCGCCTGCAAGGTATTTGAGGAAGATCTATGAGCCGGTTATGGGAAGAGTGCTGATATGGTAGCCATCGCTGTTTTAATAACAACAATACTAGCACTTATTATGTTATTGTTCATCGGTTTTAGCACTGTTTTGAATGTTTTAACTGTTTATTGTAACCACGTGCCGATTTTATGTAAGCCACCCTGAGCTGGCTTCGGCTGGGATGGCAGGGTAGAAATGTGAAGAATAAATAAATAAATTTTGAACAAGGAAGTGGATTAGATTTACGCTTCCGGCTGCGCCTTTAGTTGGCTCCCGTCCCTGTGGAGGCAGCCAAGCAAATAGTTTTGTAATCCACCTATGCATCTTTTCTCTTGAGCTCTGGCAAGCCAGCTTTGATTTCCATGCTCAAAACATTCCGTGCTCAAAACAAGCTCGTCATTCCTCTGCATAGCAAAGGTATCATGATGGTAATGAGAGCAGCAAAACCGAGAGCTTCCAGTAAAAAGCAGAGTGCACTTGTTGTAAATTGTCGCCTACGGAGGAGAAAGCCATAAGCTCACGTGTGTGTTTATTCTGCTGTCAGGTCACAGGCTGTGACTCACTTTTAGAGACCCCCACAGAGTTTTCAAGGTAAGAGACCTTCAGAGTTGGTCCGCCATTGTCTGCCTCTTTGTCACAACCCTGATATTCCTTGGAGGTCTCCCATCCAAATACTAGCCAGGACTGACCCCACTTGGCTGCTGAGTTCGAACAAGATCAGGCTAGCCTGGGCTGTCCAGGTCAGCAGGTACAGAACTGCAATCTCCAGGTAAAAAGATTTCAGGTAGACTTCCTAGTGTCTTTGAGAGAGTGTGTGTGTGTGTGTGTGTGTGTGTGTGGGGAGAAGTATTCAGATTTAAGATACCAAAATGAAACAAAGCAGAAGTCTCTTTTGAAAGGCCACCAACAAGAGAATGTCCACTTTCAAAAACTCCTGCCAAACAGTCAGACACAAAGCCTGTGGCTTTAGGCTGAATCTAAAAATGTCTTCTGCTTGGGTCACAGCTTTGCTTCCTGGAGAGTGAATTCCTTCAATTACAGAAGAACATTACATTAGGGGATGGGAAGGTGATGCGGGAGGGGGCTCTGTTTCAGTGGCAGGATACTGAAAGCACTGCAAAGAGTCCCAGGCTCAATCCTTGGCATCTCCAATTAAATAATCTAAGATAACAGGGCAGGTGTTGGGAAAGACCTTTCTGCTGCAATCCCAGACAGCAACTGCCAGCCAGAATAGACAGTACTGAACTAGAGGAACCAATGGTCCAACTTAAGGCAGCCTCGTACATGTCACAGGAGGGAAAGATTCAATAGCTGGGACTCAAACATCTGTCTTCTCTCTCCAAAGCAATGGTCTTGGCCCAGCAGGGCATTGGTTTTCTTGAATAAGACATGGGGAGTCACAGCTCAGGTATGCCCTTCTGTCCATTTTTGGAATATACAATATGATTCGGGAAAAGTATGCAGCCTCTGAAGCCCAAGGGATGCAGACAGAGGTATCAGCAGTTGCATGCCTGCAACTGAACGTCCAGCAATATGACTCCTCCTTTCCAGACTCAAGGGCCAATTATGAGCATTGCTGCCGCCGCCACTTGACCAGGAACGAGTGTGTCCAAATCATGCCAGTTTCTCACACAATCCTCCCCTCCTATCATCCATCAAGGGGAACAAACCCTATTGCAGAAAGTGTCGCAATGGCTCACCAGCCCCGAAAGAGGCTGCGTCCCATTCCCACAACATCCATCATGGAATGAAAGCAAAGAGCCAGAACCTCCCACGATCAAGCAGGAAATTTTTATTTTCGCCCTTCGACCATGATAATGTGGTAGCCAAACTTCGTTTTGACGGGCGGGTCCGTGTATACAGGTTTGTCCATGCTGCTGACGGGCAAGGCGAAGGCTGCCTCTTGGAAGGGGCCGACCATGGAGCCTCTGCTCATCCAGCCCAAGTCACCCTGGAAAAGTAAGGGAAGGGGAATGGGCCTTAGCAAAGTCTAAACGTCTTTCCATCCACAGATAGCAGATCTCTGTCGCCATTTTGAGGGGCTGCAGTCAACTGGCTTCCCCCGCCCACTCCTGACAGCACTCTCCTGCTTTCTGCAGGGCACTGTGGCAAGAAGACCAGTCTAATCTTTAGCTCACGTTCATCTCTTGTTACTTGGTACCTGAAGAAACGCAGGCACACACAAAAGGTTATACCCTGAATTAAACTTTGTTGGTCTTAAAGGTGTCACTAGACTCAAACTTTGTTCCCTTGTTATTTATTAAGATATCTATCTCTTTCTCTTATGATTCAAGGCAGCTTACAATGCCAAACATCAAAAACATACTGTAACCCTCCACAAGAAAATGCCTGCAGCTTAAACCCCATTAAAAGCCCACTCAAATAAAATGCCCCCTCACCTCTTCAGGGAACCCATTCCACAAGGTGGGCCACTTTAAATGGGTTGAAAACCAGAAGGTGGCAAACAGAGGACCATAGTTGGCACATGGTGAGAGATGGTCTATCAGACCTTTTCTTTTCCCATTCCCCCCCTTCACTCTCCCTCTCCATTGACTTGGCTACTATTATAGAATCTTAGACAGTAGGCTCTTTGGGTACAGAGACATATTATCTTTTTCCATCATGTCATTCTGCAAAGCACCCAGGATGCATCCTACCAGTTATTCTGCTCAATTTTGCCCATCCCCACTGCAGCCCCATCCATGATCTTCAGCATAACCTTTTCAGTGGCCAAAAGAGGGGATGGGGTTCTTCTGCCAGAAGAAATACTGGCAGGGTCCTACCCACTGTATTTTGATGGTGCTGTATAAAGCACAGTTGTATAAAACAAGGAGATTCCATCCCCATCCCCATAAATTTCACTTGCTCAGTCCCTCTGCTGCCCACTCAAAGGCTGCAGTCACACACACTAAATAATCCACTTTCAGTGCACTTTCCAACTGGATTTTACTGTGTGAACTGGCAAAATCCAGTTGGAAAGTGCATTGAAAGTGGACTGGAAGTGGATTATTTAGTGTGTGTGACCACAGTCAAAGTGTTGCTCTTGAATCGGGAAGTTCAGATCGCAAGCTGCCCGGTGCCCCCAAATCTGTCAGCAGAATGTGGAAAAAAGAGTTCTACAGCCAAGGCAAGACAAGACTATGGTATCCTTACTGCCCACTTTCTCATGTAGTCCGTCAGGGCAAAGTGTGACACCATTCTAGATCAGGTGGGTAACCGTTTTGGTCTGAAGCAACAGAACAAAGTTTGAGTCCAGTGGCACCTTCAACGTTGTTCTACAACTCTAGATCAGTTCAACCTGTCCCTGTGAGCATTCCAGAAAACGGGAACGGGAACATACCCCCTGCCTGGCTTTGTCCTCACTGTACTGGGACGCTACTTCACTGAAGCGCATGCCGGCCTTCAGCTTCTCCAGGGCCTCCAGGGCTCTACTGTGTTTCTCACACAAAATGTGCCTCACCTAGAAAAAAGCAAGGCATATTAAGAACCCAGACCTCTTGCATCAGTGGCTCAAAAACAAACACTATGGCCACATTCCTCAATAGGAAACCTCCTCGCCCACTGCAAACAACTCTTTGCCTGCTCCCTATCCTAAACATCATTATTTTTTAACCAGCTATATTCATTTTATCTGTCACAAGGTTACTTTTGTCTGATTTGTAGATAAAGTTTAGAGCCTGCACTGCTGTATATGAAATCAGAAGTTCCTTATTTATCTATATAGTTTTAAATCTCCCTGCTGAATCTGGGTCTTGAACTACACTTGCAATCTAGAATCATTTCTGGTTTCTCCCCAAAACTCTTTCATTTATACATAAACAACACAAAAGAAAAGATAACATACCTCCCTAAAGATTATAGCTAATCAAATTATATATAAGACCAGGGCTATTTTGGGGCAGGAATTCTGGCTGGCTCCCGGTGTTGGTCACGCCCAGCAGGAACTCATTAGCATAATAGGCCACACCCAACCATTAGGATTGGCTACATTAGGGGTATGTGGCCTAACATGCGAAGGAGTTCCTGCTACAAAAAAAGTCCTGGATTTTGACAACAAACAAGGTAAACAGAATAAGAAGCAAAAGGTGGGTGTGGCTGGATGACCACACTCCTGGTAACATGCTATGCTAATGAACTGTGCTGTCAGAGGTGTGGCCTAATATGCTAATGAGTTTCTGCTGTTTGATGTGGCCTGTTATGCTAATGAGTTCCTGCTGGGCTTTTTCTACAAAAAAAGCCCTGTATAAGACTAAGCTCTATCTTGGAATTTACTGTTCCAGACGATAACAAACACAGAGTCTATTTGTGAACAAACTGATTTGTTGCATCACATTTTTAGATCTCACATAAGTTAGTTTTGTCATTAATACAATTTTCCAGATTCTCTGAAACCAAGTCCTTGAGTGGTTTGAATTTTGTGATCATTTTTTGTGACCCGCCTCACCCTACTAGAGCAAACTGGCAGTGAGAGACTGTAAAGCAAATCCTGTTCCCACCCCAGTTCCCAATATGAAAGAATAACACTGCAGAATACGCTTCATCGGGGTGTGTGTGTGTGTTTGTCTTCCAACGAGGCTAGCTGTGTGTCAGACTTCAGGGCAGGGTTGCCAACCACCAAGTGGTGGCTGGAGGTCTCCTGGGATTACAGCTGATCTCCAGCTGACAGAGGTCAGTTCCCCTGAAGAAAATGGCTGCTTTGGAAGGTGGAGTCTGAGCCCTTCTACCCCACTGAAGTCACTCTCCTTCCCAAACCCAACCCTCCACCCCCAAAATCTCCAGGTATTTCCCAACCCAGAGCTGGCAGCCCAACTTCAGGGCCAAACCCAGTGTAATTGAAGAGCACAAAGAGAGCCTTCTGCCGTGCTTTGTCGTTCCCTCTTCACTCCCTGAGCCGTTCTGACAATGTCAGGGAAAGAATGTGTCATACTATTCATCCCCGCCACCTTCTTGACTAAAGCTGGGCTTTTATAGAGATCATCCAAGAAAATTGCTAGCACCCACCTTCACACTGCTGCCACCCCCCTTGGGGCCTTGGGCCTTCTTATCAGCAGCATCACCTCCAGACGTTGCTCCTCCTTGGAAAACGCAAAAACAGAGGCAACGGTGAGATGCCCTGGATGGGCAAGAAGAACAACTGTGATCTCACATGCCGTGGCTTGTGCTGGCCTCTGTTATCTGGCTGACAGCCCCAACCAACTAAAGCATAATCACGCTTTGCACACAGACCGTTCCCAATTCAATCAGCATCCCCAGTGAAAGGACCAGTCTGCTTGAGAGTCTAAAGAGCTGCTGCTCATCAGAGTAGACAGCAGTGGGCTGCATCAAAAGCCAGTGTGGGGCTGCGGTTAGTGTGTCAGGCTACAGTCCACAAGGCCCAGGTTCAAGTCCCCAGTCTTTAATAAAACACACCAGGTGACCATCATTCTCTCTCAGCCTAACCCACATCCCAGGGCTGTTGTGGGGAAACAGAGGAAAGAAGAATGAGCTGTTTCGAGGAAAAGCAGGATACAAATGTGCTGAATAATAAATGAATGAGTTGAAGGGCCAATGGGCTGATTCAGCATAAGGCAACTTCATACATGCCTCTGAGTCACTGAAATGCATCAGTGGTAGTTTCCAGCCTAATGAATGGCTGTAGCTGCAGTCTAAGAAACACCAGGCAACTGTAGTTCAACGAAGCGGCTAGACACCTACCAAGCCTTGGAGAGCACCGGCACAAAACTACCACTTCCCAACTCTGGCTTGGGAAATATCTGAAGATTTGGGGCGTGGAGCTCGGGGAGGGCAGGGGGTGGGGAGTGGCGGGACCACAGCTGGGTATAATGCCATAGAGTCCATCCTCCGAAGCTACCAATTTCTCCAGGGGAACCGATCTCGGTCGTTCGGAGATCAACTGTAATAGCGAGATATCTCCAGGCACTACCTGGAGGTTGGCAACCCTATACACCCATGATTTTTAATGGGGCCCCGGAAACCACGGTAGTACAAATGGGCAGCGTTATGATCCCTTTGC
This sequence comes from Gekko gecko, assembly GCA_029375565.1. Classification (NCBI taxonomy): domain Eukaryota; kingdom Metazoa; phylum Chordata; class Lepidosauria; order Squamata; family Gekkonidae; genus Gekko; species Gekko gecko. The sequence continues at coordinate 24,756,161 of JAPDNY010000012.1, read as the reverse complement.
CATAGGAGTTGGGGATGCAGCCACCAGACTCCTGGATTCTGCCCGGCTCTCAGCCAAGCACGGATGAGGGGGACGAAGACTCGTCAGTCCGGCACCAGCGTCCCAGCCTCCATCCTTCACCTTTTCCGCCTTTGCCGCCACTCTTCCCTTTGGGAGGCATCTCCACAGCGCTTTGCTTCCTCGGCGGTCGCTTGGTTATGACGTCTAACAAGCGCGACAGCGGACCGAATACCGTAGAGCTAGGAAAATGAGCCATAGCCCGTTGACCAACACTTCTGGTCGGCAATGGGATTGCTTTCCCGCGTCTCATCTTTGAGCCATAGAGATGCCATGGTGGGGAGAGCTGCGAGCATAAGAGAACCCATTAGACGTCGAAGAACAGTCTGAGTCCAGAGGCCCCTTTAAAACCAACAAAGTTTAATTCTGGGTGTAAGCTTTCGTGTGTACGCACGCTTCTTCAAAATACATTTGACGGTAACATACTCGGAAGTTCGGTCTGTAGCTTGATTCTTCTCCCTACCCTTATGCCTAAACTGGGCTCCACCACCTCTCTGGCGAAAGCAGCTCGGGGTGTGGGGGGGGGGGAGAGACATTTTTCGACGAGCTTATAGCACCTCGAAGCTTTCGTGGACCTTCTTGGGTCTTTCCCACTTCTTCAGCTGCAACGAGTGGATTTTTACATTCATTTCGTGCAGGGGTATGAAAAAAACCGAGTCCGGTTGGGAAATCGTGAAACGTAGTAAATGCAGGGTAAAATTAGGGTTACTATATATTTTGAAAAGCAAAAAAGAGAACTTATTTCTGGACTGACTACTTCAAACAAGTGGTGACTATGGCCGCTAGAATTTGAGAGAGACGTTCTCCTAGACAGGTTTGCTGCAAGGGTTCCGATGGGACCCTAGAAAATATGCTGCTGTTTTAAGAGTTTTATACCCACAAAGAGAATTTATTGCGCCTTATGTCCTGTATATACATCACGGTCCTTGAAAAAGATTGTATTCAATAGGTAAATTACTAGAGTCCCCTGAGACTACTGATTGTGAAACTGACATTGGGCTGTTTGAACATAGTGTAAACCTGCAATTTGATGTGTTGTTTTGGTGAAACCCTCCTGCCAACCTAGCAGTTCGAAAGCAAGAAATTGCAAGTAGATAAATAGGTACCACTTCGGTGGGAAGGTAACAGCGTTCCGTGCACCTTGGTGTTTAGTCATGCCGGCCACATGACCACGGAAACGTCTTCGGACAGCGCTGGCTCTTCGGCTTTGAAACGGAGATGAGCACCGCAACCCTAGAGTCGGATTCGACTGGCTTTCGAGCAAGGGAACCTTTACCTTTACCTTTGGTGAAACCTGTGTCTGGTAATACATGACACCAATATTTATATAACAGCATAGAAAAATTTTTACATGAAAAATAAAAAGCACAAAATAGATCTGCCTTAAGCATGCATCTATCACACAGTCTCATACACTTTTCCATATCTTCCTAACACTGTGATCCTCAGTTTTTGTATTCTCCAGGTGGTGGTTGGAGATTTGGGATTGCAACTGATATCCAGGTGACAAAAATCAGTTCCCCTGGAGAAAATAGCCACTTTGGAAGGCAGACTCTATGGCAGTATACCCCTTTGAAGTCCTCCCCCTCCCCAAACCCTAACCCTCCTTGGACTCCACCCCCACATTCTCCCAGAACTGGTAACCCTGGTAAAATGCAATTGCATAAAATTCAAATCTAGTTAAGCTAGTTACAAAACTAGCATGATGAGTAATGGGGGGATTCCAGGTTTTTGCTAAAATAACACATGTAAGGAATAAGAAATCCCAATGATTTAAAGGGAAGGGGTAACATAAAACCTCACTTTGTGCGCCTCTATGCCCACTCCCCCCCCCAAGCAGCCACTTGCCTCCCCTCTCTCGCATCAGTTGCTTGTGGGCCAGATAAGAGCTCTGGATAGGCTGGTTCTGGCCCCTGGGCCACATGTTTGACGCCCCTACTATAAAGGGCTTGCAACCTTGCCCCCAAGCAACAGGAATTCACTGCCACAGGAGGTGGTGGCAGCTACAAGCATAGACAGTTTCAAGAGGGAATTAGATAAACATATGGAGCAGAAGTCCATCAGTGGCTATTAGCCACAGGTTATAGATGGGAACTCTCAGTCTGGGGCAGGTGATGCACTCTATTCTTGGTGCTGGGGGGGCAGCAGTGGGAGGGCTTCTGGTGTCCTGGCCCTGCTGCTGGACCTCCTGATGTCGCCTGGTGTTTTCGGCCACTGTGTGACAGAGTGTTGGATTGGATGGGCCATTGGCCTGATTCTACATTGGTTTCTCTTATGTTCTTATGTTTGACTGAAGACCACTGCCCTAGCATAGTTTGCAAAATCCTGAGAAGTAGTACCAGAGATGTTGCAGATGCAGCTGGATTACATGGTGCTGGGCAGTGCAGGAACAACAGATTTCAAGATGTACCGCAGATATCAAATAATAATAGCTACTCTAAAGTATTCATAAACACAAGCAACTCTTATCTTTAGTCTCCTACCTTGTGAAATGGAAACAGCACGGGTCTGAAAATTCTAGTGAGAGCATGTTGATTTTCAGCAAATTCTCACTAGAATCCTCAAGTCTGCACTGAAAGCACAGCCAGGAGTCAGCTGAGATTTCAGTATAAGAATTCTGGCCAAGAGTTGAGTACATGTTGAAAATATCAGACACAAGCAGTGAACAAGGGGAGTGCCCCTTCTGGTGGTGCTATCTGGCTGTTTTTATAAGTACTTGTATAGCCCAAGGTGTGAAGGGAGGGTAGCTGTGTGGAAGTTAAGCAGGTCTGAGTCAGGGTCAGGGCCGTGTCTGAAAAGGAGGCCCCGCTGGATCAACCACACCTCAACCCACCCCAGCATCTTGTCTCCCCCTGTAGCCAACCAAAAGCAAGGAATTAAGGCAATGGTTTTGTTTCTCCACAGAGCAGGTATGTATACACCACATAGTATCCATATAGTGGTTTAGAAAGTTAAGTGCTGCACATACATTATCTTCTTGTGGTCCTTACAAGAACTCTGCAGGTCAGTTTTATTATCCCAGATTGCAGTGGAGTCTGAAGTGGGAAGGGCTTGGCTTCAGACCACCTAGTGCGTTCATGAGAGAGGAGAAGGCTGAATGGAGGACTTTGCTTGTCTGGTTCTATTATCTTTTTTGCCATCAAGTTTCAGCTGACTTATGGCAACCCTTTGGGGTTTTCAAAGCAAGTCATGATCCTGGTATTCCTTGGTGGTCTCTCACAAGATTGAGCTAGCCTGGGCTATCCAAATCAGGACGTCTTAGCCAATACACCTTCTTAAATCTGAATGCACATTGCTGCAATATTAATTCCTGCCCCATAACGAAACAGAGCAATCACATCTCTGGCACAAAATGCTCGATGTTTGTATGTTCTCTGCTTTAGTACAGAACAGTCAGGCCCTTCCAGTGTTTCCATATTCACTCTACAGCTCCTTTCTGCCACAAAATAACCACCATTTCTATTTATAAAAAAGAGAAACCTTAAATATTTACAAGAAGATGCCAGCAGTCAGCAAAGGTCTTACTTCTGTGGTTACTCAGATTTTATAGCTGCTGTCAAAAAGTAAAAACGTTTTAACAGGTCTCAGGATATCAGGTATAAATATGTTATTACAATGTTTTGAGCTACAGCTTTTTTTTTTTTTGAAAAAAGTATCAAATATTCAAACAGCAGTGTTAGAACTGACCAGAGAACATGCCAGGATACTCCCAGCCGAAGGGCTCAGTTCAGTACAAAAAGGAGGGGGGGGAATAGGAATATTACAGCCCTTACAAATTGGCCCCCAGTTTTGTTGAAGCCGTTCTATGAGGTGAGACAGTGGCTGCGTCATGGATGAATCCGTCCTGGTGCAGAAGTGCAAGCTTGTTCAATTTGCGCACCCAGGATGATTGCCGGGGTCCAAAGTTTCAAATTTACGTTGTCATCTTCAGTCCCTCAAAGCCACAGAACTTCCACCTTTTTTCCAGGCTGGCTCCGACACCACTCATCTCCTGCTTGAACGTGTGCTGGAGTCGTGTCATGAGGGCTTCCACTTCGCTAGCACAAATCTACAAAGTTAAAGCAATGAATCATAGAAAAGAGCTCCATGCAAAAGAATCATGCTCTCACACATACGATATCAGAAGCTACCCTGAGAGGTTGACCTCTGTCCACATAAATTCTGGAAACATACATGCCAACTATCTTGGGTTATTAACAGGTTTGCTGTGCTTCTGTAGGAAATTCTGGATACTACCCATATGAAATAACCCACATGCCGCTTTTAATCACTTATTCCAATTTAAAGAGAAGTCAAGAGCTCCTGATCTTTCCAGTTAATGTGAAAATACACATCGGCATAATATCCACTATTTGGGAAAGAAACAGAGGAAGATCTGAAGCTGTTTAAAATCAAGGGAAGATTTCTTAGCAAGCACGACTTGGGAGGTAGTAAAATGCCCAGAGAGTTGCACTCAATTCACGGAATACTACTTGATACCTTTTAATCCACTGGGTAAACAGAGATGGCAGCACATACCTTGCTATCAAGCCGCTGGAGGTAGGAACAAATGTATTCAATGCTTGCTCCAAACGGGTGAACGTGCAGGAAGGCTGAGATGATCCCTACAGAAATAACATTGCTCTAGTTACTCCCATTGTTCCACTCACTCTTAGGTCTCAGTAGCTGGCAGGACACAATCAGCATTCATCTGTCTCTGATGAGAGCACTTCTATACCATGCAGCAAAGGGGGCCCAGGATTTGGCACAATTTCATGGAAGTGGCTTTAAAAAATCCCCTAGCAGTGTACATTTAATGTAAGAAGTCCTCAGTAAGGGTTCCACCTCTTATGCTGTAATTTTAAGATACCTTGTTTCATGAACAAGTCTAACGGAGACCAAGAATGAGTCACCAAGTTAGACATCATTTCTGGCACTGGGTGAAAACTCAAGGAATCCAATAGTTTTCTGGCAGATACAGAATTGCAGGGTATGGATATAAATATAAAATTCCAGAGCCGTCAGGAAGGCTAGGCTGATGAAAGGATCCACAGCTTAGAGTATTACACTGGGCTATATAACTGACAGGATTAGGACTTTTGGATCACAAGATACTGGCCCTTAAAACTGCCTCTGAGTAATCTCTATTGAAGATAACCATAACCTGCCATATTAAAACACAAGTGGCATACCGACTGTGGGATCAACCTGTCAGATTCCCAATGGGGAAAAAAATTGGCTTTCTAAATCTCTTACTTCTAAAGTGATTAACATCAAACTTCTATCCTTTAAGGTCATGTCGAGATGGTACATGATATGGCAGAACGTGGGGTTCAATGCGCCTGGGCCTTTCTGTTCTTCTATGCTATGTAGGTTTTGCTACAACTGACTTTGGTTTCTTGGTTCAGAAGTCCCAGAAGCCTTTGCTCTTTTGCTGGCAGCCTAGGCATAAAAATGAAAGCCTTGCCCTCTAGACGTACTTTGCCTGGATTCACATTTAATGGCCTTCAAAGCCGAAACATATCTGTCTAGATCTTTTTGACTTTGCAATTAATAAAATATATCCAGGTGAAAGTTCATACTAGCAAAAGTTCATCTTATCCACTTAGGATGGGCTGGTATTTGGCAACTTTGGTATATTTTAATTAACTCCTCCCTTGATTCCTGTTGGCTGAAAGGAGTTAGAAAAGGAAGCTTTGGGCTTTATTCGGGGCTGTTTCGCCAGCACCCCACCTAGGCTTGAGTGGGGTCTTGGTCCACAGTCCGGGAATATTCCTTGTTTTTTCTGAAGTGTACACTATCCTTTCAGGTATTGGGATTTTCTATATGCTATTGGATATTGGTATTGAATATATGCTATTCAATTTACTTGTGTATGGTTTGAAGAATAAATGTTTCTAGTTCATGGCAATTGTTCTCTCTGTGTTTCTCTCCCTCCGGAGGCCTGTGTTCCCTGGACAGACTCCACCCACCCATAGAAAAGAACCCTAATGGGGTGGGGATCCCTGGTAGAGGCTTGGACTCCTAAAATTCCCCTACACCAGTACAATTACACCGTATAAACCACACCATCTCTCCCTTATGCTGGAAGCTCTGTGGAACAATAGGGTCTTATATCCATCGCTTGTGAGGGTGCCCTAAAATTCAGACTTTTTTTGGGGGGGGGAGAATTCTTTGCTATATACAGAAAATAAACGGGGCTATTTTGGTACCATTAAAACCTGAAATTTTTTTACTAAACCTATGGACAGACTCCAATATCCTAGAAAATACCTAATTTTTATTTTACTGTCAACTGCCAAAACAACACTAGCTTCACTTTGGAAGAAAAAAGAAATCCCTCCAATATTGAGATGGTACAAAGCCATTTGGGACTTATTCATCGTGCAGAGACAACCACACCAATCTACTGACAACCCTCAATTTCAGTCCTCATTCTATCCTCTTTGGTGGCCAGTCCTAGACTTTACGAATGGTCAGGGCTATACCAGATCAACGGATCTGATTGCTAATAGCTTCATAGCTATAATGTAATTGTAGAATTTTACTACTTTTGTTTTCTTCGACCTTACAAATTCTGTGCTTTGTATTTTTATATGTTGAGAGCCAGTTTAGTATAGTGGTTGAAAGCCACTCTGAGACTCCTTTGAGTAGTGAAGGGGTATAAATCCAATCTCTTCTTCTTCTTCTAGTATGCCTAGTTAGATCACTGTTAATTGCCATTTATTGCTTCTGCTGTAAGTCTCCTCATTGCTTCTGCTGTAAGTCACACTTTCATTCTGTGTTTTTTGTTTACCCTGAAGTTCTGTACTGTTCAAAACCATGCCTTTTACTTTGTTTATATATTTGCTTTATTGTGATCGGTTTGTATATTTTTTGAATATTCAAAAATAAAGAATCTACCAAAAAAAACACCCTGCCTTTGAGTCAGTACCCCGTCAACCTTCCCATGCCACAGAAGAGAGTTAACTGGATGGAAAATTCACGCTGGAGAAGTACATGATTACAAAAACTGAAGTACATAATTAATTTGGATTGCTCACACTGAAAATTGCAACAGAGGTTTTTCCAGCCAGGGTCATAGAACTGGCCCATCTCCACGGGTGGAACGAAAGGCCCTTGGGGCTGTTGTCCTTACCCACTAGTAATGCTTCCCGCTCCGATTTGATTGGGCTGCTGGGGAGTCCTCTTTCAAGCATGCTCTCCTTCTCCTGGCTCACCGAGCAGATCGGTGACAACTTGCTGACCTGAAGACAATTACAAGCAACTGGTTTGTGGCACAGGCATTTATTTTCCAATACCACAGCAATTTGTGAATTACTTCATCAGCCGCACCCTGTGCTGTGCATGCACACCACACTGGGCCTTTCAGCAACTGGTAAAAAGAACAGGATGGACATAATATAGGGAGAAAGATGGAGGAGGGGAGGCACGTGTGCTTGTTTGCTGGAGATTTTGAAATATGTTCGAAGTCAGACAAGAATGATCATGTAAGACTATAGACTACACAACATAAAACTGGATGCTAACTTATTCACATAAACTGGTTGTTTCCTTTGCATGCATCTGACGCACCCAAAACTGGTACAGGATACTTCTTGAAAGCACACAATTACACATTCCTCCAAGTCAGAAAATATACAACTGCTGTCCTGTTAGTAGAAGTCTGGGTCACCCAATAAAGCCAATTATCTGTACTTTCAGGACTGAAAGAATGGAAACCGCCACTCAACACCAAATTAGGCAAGTTGTTGACATGACAGGGCTTTACAAAAATAAAAATAAAGGATTAGACAAAATTCACAGAGGATGGCCAAGCTGTGATAGTTAAGTGAAGCTTTCATATGTACAGAGGTAGTCTACCTCTGACTCCCAAACACTGGGGGCCAAATAGAGGAAGGCTATACAGCTCTCATGCCTGGCTTGTGAGCTCCCAGAGGAGGCCTAGTGGCTTCTGCTGGAAACACAATGCTGGTCTGCATGGACCTTAGTCTGATAGGACATGTTCTTATTAAAGTGGTTATGAGCGGGGACTGGGATAATATAGGAGGGAGCAACTGAACAGGCTAAGCCCAACAAAACGTCCTCTGCAAAGTTTCCTTCAGCTGCCCTTTGGCAGTTTCTCCCTTTTGAATTACATGGTTCCAGACAAATAAACAGAACCAAACCCCAAATGAGGTTTGAAGACTTTTAGTGCTTTACTAGCAGTCTCAGAAAAATCTAAGAAATGGGAGTGCCATGTTATAAATGTCTGAGTCAGCAAGCAGCCATTCACAAGGGAGACCCCATTTGTGACGGCTCCTCTTCTGCACTTCAAAAAGGGAGAAACTGCCAAAGGGCAGCCGAAGGCATCTTATCTAGAGTAGAAAGCAGCATCGAGTTAGTCTGTGCATCAAACAACTGCAGCTGTGCCTTTCTCCTCAATGGGCTGGAGGTGACAGAGAATGTTAATTTAAAACTCTTCACTGCCCAATCTGGAGGCTGGGCAAACATGAAAGCCTGCCAGCTCCATAGCCAGGATTTGGGGGGAAGGGGCGCTGGGGGGGATGGCACGGGGGCACCACTATTTAAATTAAATTAAATGAGCAGCGCCCTCCACCCCAATCTTCCCTGGCTTAAGCTCTCCCACACCTTCAGGCGCAGAGGGGAGGGAGAGGAGGGGGAGCTGCTTATCTCGGCTCTTCCTGTTTGGTGGGCCGGGCCAGGATTGTTGAAGCTGCACCGCCACCACACCAGCCCAAAGCAATTTCACGAACCCTCCTTCCTTCCTCCTTCCACAGGCGCAGCTTAACCAATACTGACCCGGCCTGCCAAGCAGGAAGAGCCGTGCCACACCATTCCCCACCCCAATGCCCCCCACCCCAATCTTAAACCGCAATCTTAGCTGTGCACCATGCCAGAATGAGGGTTAGAGAATCGCTTGGGGCCTCTTTCAGTATGTCGCGCAGCTAAGACTGCAGCTTAAGATTGGGTGGGGGGCTCTGAAGATCCAATAGAGGGCTCAGCCCCTAAAGCCCCACCGCTGGCTACGGCCCTGAATTCTTGGTGCTGGAGGGGGCAGCAGTGGGAGGGCTTCTAGTGTCCTGGCCTCACTGCTGGATCTCCTGATGGCACCTGGTATATTTTGTCTGCTGTGTGACAGAGTGTTGGACTAGATGGGCCATTGGCCTGATTCAACACTGGCTTCTCTTATGTTCTTATGTTCTTAACCCTGCCCTGTAGGAACCCAATTTCAGAAGAGCTACCACGCCAAAAGCCCTAGAGAGATCCCAGTAACTTACATGGTCTTGGTGGTCACTGAAGTCTTTCCCAGCTGCCAGTTCTTGCTGTAGTTGGTTGGAGAAAGGAAAAGCCAGTCACAGTCCCAGCAACATTTCATGCATCAGATAAAATGTCACGAGGCTCACAAAAACTGAAGCCACCATACTTTTTTTTTTTTTTGCTTTAAAAATTGACTTTGTTTTGCTGCACCAGACTAACATGGTTACATCACCAAAAGAGTAGCAGTAGCATGTTACCCTTATTATTTGGCATCTCTAAACCCTTTCTCAAGAATGTTCACAACATATAACAAAGTGACAGTGCCATCCCAAAAAGAGTTACACCCTTGTAAGCCCTTTGACTTCAATGGACTTAAGACAGGTGTAACTCTACTTAGGATTGCACTGTTAGACTTGCTCAGTAATTAAAAGGAGAATCAAGGATAGCTATATAGGGAAAATGTATACAAAGATAGGCAGATGCAGGGCTATTTTTGGGCAGGAACACACAGGAACGGAGTTCCGGTTGGCTCCCGAGTTGTCCACGCCCAGCAGGAACTCATTAGCATAACAGGCCACACCCAACAGCAGAAACTCATTAGGATTGGCTCATTAGGGGTGTGTGGCCTAACATGCAAAGGAGTTCCTGCTCCAAAAAAGCCCTGGGTATTGACAACAAACAAGGTAAACAGAATAAGAAACAAAAAGTGGGTGTGGCTGGATGACCACACTTCTGGTAACATGGATGTGTGGCCTAATATGCTGAGCTGTGCTCTCAGGGGTGTGGCCTAATATGCTAATGAGTTTCTGTTGTTGGGTGTGGCTGAATATGCTAATAAGTTCCTGCTGGGCTTGTTCTACAAAAATAGCCCTGGGCAGATGTGAAATGCAACACAGTCTACTCTAACCTGAGACTGTAGGGGCTTTTGACATGCAAAAAACTTGAATCCTCCCTCAGCCTTATACACGTTCCAATATCTTTGCTTCATTCATTCTGAGTGTAGTATATAGATTTTCTTTTCTTTATTTTGCAAAATTTGATCCTGTTTTGGCCAGGGCTGGATTCTGCATCCAATACTAAATTCCTACAATACACAAATAAGCAATTTAGCTGTGGGTGCCAATTGTATTCATTATTATTATTATTAATTCATAAACAGTTTTAAAGAAGCATCTAGCAGCCCTGACCCTGGATAGCCCAGGCAAGCCTGATCTCATCAGACCTTGGAAGCTAAGCAGGGCTGACCCTGGCAAGTACTTGGAAGGGAGACCTCCAAGGAATACCAGGGACAGGATGCAGAGGCAGGCAATATCAAGCCACCTCTCTGAAATGTCCTAGCCCCACCAGGGTCACCATGAAGGCACTATTCAAGCCTACTGACAGTTTGTTAACACAAGCGAGCGTGAGGTATCCTTCAACTTGTGCATTCTCTCTTCCTCCTTTCTTCTCATGCACAGACAGGTACGAAAGAGTGGAAGAGGCTGGAATAAGGATTCCAGGGTTCAGCCACCCCGAATATCCATCATGACTAGGACTATGCAAATAACCAAATACATGCAAATACGTATGACTGAGACAAGTCCTAGGATTCAATTAATGCAGCACGGAATTCAAACTGCACTCGTGCGGGATTTAATTGTAGGATTTCTTTAAGCAAAGAATTGCTGAAGCCCTGAATAAGGACCACAGAAACCCCAACCTGGCAGATTCCTCGGTCTCTCCCCACACCCCAGGTTAGGAGGGAAGTCAGTTCTGTCCAGAATGAGAGTTCCTCACCACCCCTCTCTTGCTGAGCCCAAAATGCCTCCCAAAACACCACTTTGGGGTGGGGTGGGGATAAGTGGGCTTAAATGTGTGGGCTTGAATCTGCTGGGCTTAGATCTGACGGAGGATTTTTCCCCAAATAGGGATTTTCTCATGGAGGATTCCCCCCCCAAAAGGAGTGCCCCTTGTCATCTCCCCAGCACAGCAGGGCTGTTCAGAGGCCTGTAGCAGGAGGGGAGAAACCAGTGAAAACCACACTCCCTATTTGGGGGGAAATCCTCCATCAGACCCAAGCCCACACATTTTAGAAAGGAGAAACACTCATTTAGAAGATGGTATCAGGGACTCCGCGGTACCAAATACTTGGGCCAGGCTCTTGAAGCCGATTATTATCACACACAATGTGCAAAAGGAAGCCCAGCATGGGATGAGAGAGTATTCAGAAGGGAGCCCCACACAACTCCTACCTTTTCTTTCAGACTTTCTATCAATGTGTCCAGCTGAAGTTTTTCTTCCTTGGCTTTTTCCAGTTCAGCATCTCTTCTTTCGCATTCATCTTGAAGTTTCAAAAGATGCTGGGGGTGGGGGAGAATAGCAGTGCTAGTATTATCTGGGGGACATGGACTGGCTTACAGTTCTAGGGCACCCCGCCTCCAAGGGAGAGCCTGGTTATTGCTAAAAACGAATGACACAAAACCAGCATTCACGTCAGACAGGTAAGTGTCAGCATGCCCAAACCATCCCTTTCTGCCTGAACCTAACCCTCAAGTATGCATCATTAGCTGTCTGGATCTCTTCTTAGGAAGGAAGGACGGGAATATCCATGGCACAAGGCTGTTAGGAAAGGATCTGGAGGAACTCTGCCATTGCAGAGCAGGCAGGATTTTGGGGGGGGGGGGCAGACTCATCCTACCACTCAAGACAGAGGCCCTGTGAAGGGAGTGCAAGACGTTACCCAGTTGGGACACCCTTCCTACAGACAGAGATTTATTTATTTATTTGCTTCCCTCAGTGGACTGGAACAAGATCCATCTTGTACAGCATTATGTTTCCAGTACAAAGGGCAGTGGAAGCAGACCACAACAAATCGGGTAACGATTTATTACAGAACATGCAACACATTTCAGTACAGAAACAACTGTTGGCTTTTGTGCACAAGTGAAACCCTTGGCTGACTTTTAAAGGGTCTTCACACCATTTTCAAAAGATAACCAGAGGAGATACCACAAAACAGTCAAATCAACCTCTTCTGACCCACTAATACAAATCTAGACATGTGATTTCGGGAGGAAAGGGCGCACTTGTGGCTTCTCTGTCTCATGCTGTCTTCAAGAACACAGAGCATCTATTTATAACTTTATAAACTGGGCATTTTAGTTCCAGCCACATACCAGTGAGTTCTGCGGAGCTAGAAGACTGCGGAATGGCCCAATCATGTGGCCCTTGCTTGTGGAAGTGGCACAGCTCTAGAAATTGGCACCTGCTCACATGGTTGGGTCATCTAAAGGGCATCCAAAAAGTAAATGGCTATCGATACGCATAGCACTTTACAGATTAAAAGGCAAACAGATTCCCTGGACCAACATTTAACACAATGCAGGCAACAAAGAGAGAAGAAAATTAAGGTGAACCTAATGGAGAGAAAACAGGGTGACGCTGGGCCATTCACACCCTCTCAGGCAAACCTGCTATTGTTATGAGAATAAAATGGAGGCAGGAGAATGGTGTAGGCCACCTTGGGCTCCTAGTTCAATTACACGCTCAGCAGCTTAGCTTCAGAAAGGGATGCAGATTAATTGTTTGTGCCAAAGACTTCACAAAGTGACTTTTGAGGAGGGGTCTGAAGGAAGAAGAAAGAGATAAGGAAGAAGAAAGACATACGGAGGTTCTGACCACTTCAGACCCGAGGGTAAGCAAAGGAGAAAGGGTGGAGCCATTTGAGGGAGAAAACAACTTTTGGAGGGCTGAGAGTGGTGGAACTGGCCAAGTGACGGCCACGGGAAAGGGATAAATCCAGACAGGACAGCGGAGAAATCATTTCAGAAACAATCGCTGGGAACTCTGAGCCACTTCTAAATGCTTCTGCAGCCTCACCAGCTCTGCTATAGGTCTGCTCTACTTCTGAATAACTGTGCACTTCTACAGAACAAAGTTTGACTCCAATGGCACTTTAAGACCAACACAGTTTAATTCTGGGTATAAGCTTTCGTGTCCGTGCACACTTCTTCTATCTGCAACTTGAGGAAGGCCTTTTGGGAGAGCTGCGGGCTTCACTGCAGTCTGACTTGGGGGGAGGGGCAGAGGTCAATATGGCACCGGCTACCCTTTCAGAGCTTCTGCGGGTGGGTCTTGCCTGTCTCAGAAAGAGGGGGACGTACCTGCTGCATGCCTTGCAGAGCCTGCTGAAGGAGTTTCAGCTGCTGGTCTTTGGTCAGGTCTTCATCGCGGCCTTTGCCCTGCTCCTGCTTCAAGAGCTCCACTTCGTTCCTGTAAGCATCCAGCTGGCAGCGCAAGCTGTCGTTCTCTTCCTTCAGAGCTTCTGTTTGCGATATTAATGCTGAGAACGGGGAAATAACGAGACAGGGTGACCGCTGTGGTGGACGGTGTTCTTGAGTGAAACTGGACAAGTTCAGCTTTGGAGTCGGATGTCTTTTAAGACACAGGGCAACCAAGGGTCTCCACTAAGGCGCCTCTCTTTTCCCAGGGCTAGCAAGCATCGGGGAAAGCCACTGCACTGCAGCGATTAAAGTGTCAAAGGAGTAGCCGGGAGACCCAGGTTTGAACCCCCACTCTGCCACGGACGCTCACTTGGTAACCCTCAGGCCAGTCACACCTTCTCAGCCTAACCTACCTCACAGGGCTGTTGTGAGGATAAAACACAGAAAGGGAGAATGCTATAAGCTGCTTTGGGTCCCTGTTGGGGAGGAAGGTGGAATATAAATGAAGTCAATGAATAGATATGGGGAAGACAGCTGTTGAGCCTTGTCTTTCGGATAATAAAATGAAAATAAAAACTCAGTTAAGGTAACTCGCCTGGCCTTTCTTCTACCCCCATGTTTCTGAAAGACTTCCCAGAATGTTAACGCTGCCTTCTGTGCTCTGCCCACCTTTACCTGAGTTTCAATGAGAGTGGGGCAAGCAGAATGTCCTTCAGTCACAGGCTGAGTCAATTACCAGGCCTGCCTTTTCCTCTCGGGCCATGTGGGTGCTTTGAGTGGCATCATCAGTCCACTGACACTTCTCAGTCCAACAGGCCAAGGGAGGCCCGGAAAGAGGTGTACACACCCTGGTGCCCAGCCCACCAAATGGCCCCCCCATCTGACAGCCCAAGGTTATGATTTCTTTGCTGCCATCCCTCTCTCTCCCTCCCAAGGTCCTGGCTACATTGGCTGAACTCAGAATGGGGCTTCCTGTAGATCTGGCAATGCCACATGCTGCTGGCTGCCACCTATCATGCTTACGGAATTCCAGCTGGCAAGTTAACAAAGCCAGATGGGAACTTGGAAAGGAGTTCCAGCTTGGCTGTTTCTAAGGCCAAGCTTCTGCCCCAAAGTCCCATGTGGGTTGTCTCGCCAATTCCCAGCAGGCAGACCACCAGAAACAGCACCTGCAATTATGTCCACTGTATGCAGCCAGCATGCTTGGCCATCAGTCCGGGGGGTGGGGCAGCTCGTGATTGCCAAGCAGGCCACTTATGTGGGACGGTGAAGACAAGAGGCAACGTGGAGTGCAGAGGAGCGATACAGGGAGGCCAAGAGTGTCTTGGCACATGCACTTTCTTAGGAATTTGTATCTGTGGATCTTCTTCTGTCCATGTAAGGGTCATGCAAATGTCTGCATGCCAGTGCGACAATGACTACTAGAGAGCCAGCTTGGTGTAGTGGTTAAGTGTGGTGGACTCTAATCTGGAGATCCAGATTTGATTCCCCACTCTTTCACATGGAGCCAGCTGGGTGACCTTGGGACAGTCACAGTTATCTCAGAACTCTCTCAGCCCCACCCACCTCACAGGGTGTCTGTTGTGGGAAGAGGAAGGGAAAGAAGAAGAGGAGATTGGATTTATACCCCGCCCTTCACTCAGAGTCTCAGAGCGACTTACAAACTCCTTCCCCTTCCCACAACAGACACCCTGTGAGGTAGGTGGGGCTGAGAGAGCTCTTTCCAGAACTGTCCTTGAGAGAATAGCTCTGACTGAACTGTGGCTTGCCCAAGATCATCCAGCAGCTGCAAGTGGAGGAGAGGGGAAAGGTGATTGTAAGCCATTCTGAGACTCCTTCAGGTAGTGAAAAGCGGGGTATAAAAACAAACTCCTCTTCTACAAGTGTAATTCCTTGATCATAGTGTATGCATACCTAGACCTCTGCTCTGTGGTTTGACTGGTTTTTTTTTAAGTTATCTACTCTGCCCTTGTTTCGTGTTCTCTGTATGGATACACTAACTGTCCTTAGGATTGGGCTCGGTGTTCCCCATCTGCAAAAATGGGTATTTTTTCTAAAGCCTTCCAAGTCCTTAATGATGCGTGTGTACTACACATGTGATTTGAAGTGTCGTCCTTAGCTGGACTCACTGCTCTGCATCCAACTTCAGTTCTGCATCCACCTTCAATTCTTGTTCTGTGCGAGCAAAACATTTTGGATGATTTGCATGTGGATGGCATTGCAAGAGCTGCCTACTGGATAAACAGACTATTTTCTGTATTCACTGGCTGCCTGTGACCAGGACTTTGTGCAGTAATACTGGTGCCTTTTAGGATTCAATGTATGGATCATTGATCTGTAATAACAGAGGTATGGATATGTATTTGTAGGTCACTGCAAGTTTATGGGAGTGCAGCAAGTCACTGGCACCCAGTGGAAGACTTTGTGGCTATGGTAGTAAGCTTGATGCCCACCCACCCTGAATCAGAAAATTCTAGCTTCATTTCAAACACTGATGGTCCTTTGGTACCTGATTCATCTGTCTCTTTGGTCTCCGATGGCTCCGTATCATCATCAGACATTTCCATCTCCTCTTCCCGCCGGATGCCCATCAGCTCATCATTGTGAATGTTACGGATTTCCTAGAATTTAAAGAATATTTTTTATATGAAAGGGTTGTTATTCACTCCACTTGCTGCTCACAGCTAAAAACCTGCAAGAAGTAGGAAGGTTAAAAAAATTAAGAGGGGAGAAGGCTAAGGACTACATGTTAGGTGTAACTGTCCAAAGTGTACCATCACCAGTCAAGTTCCCTATTTCCATGGTCAGAGGACACAAACCTCTACAGCATTCATACACAGATTTTGGGACATTTTTGCATGGGATTCTAAAGGTCTCCCTTCCTGCCTCAGAGATAAGTACTGCAACTTATATGACACATGGGATGTACAAAATAATTGTATTCTTTGTCATTTTATCTTCATCATGACATTAGTGATAAAGACAGAAGCTGAAAGTATGACTCCAATCAACGAGTAACCTAAGATGTTAACCAAGGCCTTTCAGGTCCACACCTTTAGCACCCAGGAAACCAAAGCCTATAAAAGTCATGCCCAAGTGTAGAAGGGCAGTCTGTCATCATGGAGAACCCATGCAGAAAGATGCAAAGTGAGCATCTCCCCCTTGTTCTGCGGACACCAAGGTGAGAAATTCCCCTGACTCTCAATCCCTTGCTTGGGCACCAAAGGAGAGCTCTGCTGTTCTCCAGCAGCTGGCACAAAGAGACGGGGGGGGGGGAGCAGAAATGATCACCAGGGCTGGATGCAAGGATTTGTGCCTGTTACCAGTGTCCCTGCGACATCCTGTCAACTCCTTCCAGCTCTGTCCAAGTCCCCCAAACACTATTAGGGAAGAGCCTCGCTCCTCCATCCTCTCGCTCGATATACCATTTCTTGCACCAAACTTCAACTCCAGGCCATCTCAGGACCTTGAGAGAACCTACCTGAATAACTGGCATGATGGAGAGGGGAAAAGAAAAAGGATAACCTTTAGATCACTGGTGGTAGTCCATGCCTAGTAGCAATATTGCCTTGTCCTCCTTGTAAGCTAAGCTAGCCTGCCAAGTACCCTGATCTATAACCTGCTTGTGGTTTATTATACCTGTTCATCTCTCATGAGATGGACCACTGCCAGTCTTTGATATTTGGTAAGCTTTTGTTCTCACGAGCATATGTAACACCATCGGCTATGCCTGCAGGCCTTGTTCATGAGAACATATATTAATTCTTTCCTATTTGAACCTTTTCACCCAAATAATATATTCCCTGTTTTCCATATTCAGCAAAATCTGTCATATTCCGCAAAATCCTTGAATGATATACTGAGGTTCTTCTCTGCTCTGTTTTCAAAAGAGGAAGCAGTCTCTATGATGGATGGAGAAAACATGGGAGCAGGTGGAGGAGAAGCAAATGTGGTAATATTCATTCAGGCAAATTCCTCAAGACTAGAGATACAAACTCATCTTTTGAAGCTTAGATTCCTGCTCCTAATTCATCTAGTTTCATTCTTGGTGAACACAGACCAGGACTTAAAAGTGCTCACAACTGATTAAATCACAATAAGCATTCATGCAAACATGGCTTCACTGCAGATGTACCAATTACTCTGCAGGCAGGGCCGGCCAAAATTGACATCTTCTTTTACTTCACCCTCCCCAACCTTATTCCATAAGAAGACACCGACAGGACAATTGTCATATGTGATGGGCTTACTTGTCGCCAGTGCTCCCTCTAAGCTGTGGAGTATTGTGAGCAAAAATTCTACTTTGTGAGCTACTGGCATTAAAGTTGTGAGTGAGAGATTTGGCTACCGCATAAATTAGTTTGGTCTGGAGCCATCCTTCCTGAGCTAAGACAAAAATGTGTGAGCCGGAGGCTAAAAAACTGTGAGCTGGCTCACACTAACTCAGCTTAGAGGGAACACTGCTTGTCACCATAACTTACCTGAGCATGCCACAATTTGCAAGGTACCCTAACTTTTTATTTGGTCTCCTAAGAATTACACAAGCCCTGCTGCTTCTATCTCTTGGTTATGGACACAAAAAGAGACACTGCTGCTGCAGTTTTTGAGGCCAGATGCAAGTCACCCCTCCATAAAACTGCCCTTCTGGTTCAAACATATCCCCCCGTAGCACAAAGGTACATCAAGGTCTCCCAACCCACTGGGTGAAAGGGGAAAGAGGGATTCAGCCTCCTTAGGGTGCTGGTTCCTTCCACGATGTTCACTTTCATGTCTTCCCTGTTCTGCATGCCTGCTAGCCAAGCACAGAAATGAAAAATTTCAAAGGTTCTTTGGAACATCTCAAAATGGATTTGTCCAGCTTCAGCATTTCCTGAAGCTTTAGGAAATCCAGCCTTGTAATTAACTGTCTGAATAGAGCACTACTACTGGGGCTTCCTTCAAAATATGCCTGGCATGTTCAGTATTGCTGTTTCAGACTTCAGCAGCAAGTGCTTCACACAATCATCCAGGATTGTTGATTCAGACTGCACTTGACGGATCAGAGACTCAAACACCTTCAGCAACTGAGTGTTGTAAAACCATACCTGGCAGCTGTTCATCTGGTACCTTCAGAGGCAGGAAAGAGGGCCTCCTGTACCTCAGTGCCCATGGGTGATGTATAAGTGCAATGGTTACTGCAATTCAGAATGATTATTTACAGATATCCAGACTCTGATACAACTTCTTTCCTTGATGGTGTCCATACATCATGATCTGTCTGCAGACTCCATACATACATCTAAGCTCAGCGTCATACCTCCGCATGGTTGGAAGTTACAGATGATGATCCACCCATAAGACAAGCTTCTAGACAGTCACTGTGGAACTCCCAAAAGCCTGAATCCAGTTTTCATGAAACAAAGTTGTATTACAACCTCCTGTGCATGGATTCAGTGCATTTCTTAATGCTACTCCAACTAGCTCTTACAGTGGAAACCTATGCAGAGTTCCTGTAGTCTAAGCCCACTGAGTTCAGGAAGTGACGCTCAACCTTCCAGGATTGCATTTCACTATGATCTTACCTCCACCTGTGCTGCAACTCACCTTTCAGGGCAGGGCTAGAAAAATCCACCTGATGAGCAAGCCTGTGGGCCAAAAGGAGCTAACAAAACATAAAAGAAGGTACCAACCTCGGCTTGCTTACACCATACGCTGATGTTCTTACGCTGCGCTTTCGTGAAATGGTCCCAAGCCTTTTGTTTGGAGGCAGAATGGTACACGGCCACTATCTGTTCGACTGCGGTTTCAAATCAGCAGGCAAAACCAGGCCACAATATCATCCAGAGAGGGCAAGAGAAAGGAGTACAGGAGTAAGAGAGCGGGTTCAAGCAGGCAGTCTGTATGTTATGACTCTGTAGTGGGAGGAGGCCACAACTGAGATGGGGCCAAGGAAGATGCAGGGACTTCGGAGGCCAAGACTGTGGAGCAAGTAATACAACAGGCAAATTCTGTTGATTCTCTCCCTCCCCCCAGTCAGGCGGAAGTGCCCAGGCTAATGAGGGAAAGCGTCTTGATGAGAAGGAGGGTCACAATGAAATGTGGGAACACACCCCAAAAGGAGCTTCTCTGGAAACTCAAGGGGAAGAAACAGTCACTGATACAAAACCAGACATTTGGCTAGCGGAATATTCCTCCACTTCACAATCACAGGGTCATAATCAGAACTGTGTATTCCAGGGGTTTGTAACTGAAAACTGATACTACACAGAGAACCTGTGAATCTTGGCTTTCCAAAAATCAAGTTTCTCCTGTTCACTGCTGCAAGGACATGCTTGAAAGCTGATGCGTAGTGCATGTTTAAAAACCCTCAGGAGCCAGAGGGAGCTGAGTTTGATTTCCAGTGATCAGGAGGTGGACTTCAGTTCTGTATTCACCCCGGCATTTAGAAATCATGCAAAACCTGTACATATGCAAAACTGCATGGTTTGTATAAGTCACAAAACCAAAAGAGTTCTGGTGCTAAATTCTGATGTACTGTTTTAAACAAAATATACACAGCTTTGATACCAACCTGGTAATTGTGATGTGCTATCCCATACCTTGTAAAATAAAAGACTGTGCCCCCTGTAAACTTCTGGCCAAACTTTAGATAAGACTCTGCACAAAGATAAAATCTATTCCTGCAGTAGCTTTTCCACTGCTCAAACCAAAGGGCTTTGGTTGTTTTTATGGAATAATTACCTTTATGCAGCTTAAACACTGGTTAGTGCCAACATCATGAAGGGATTCAGACTGAGGATTTATTCCTCTTGTTCCCTCAGTAACTACTTACTCTGAAATGTGTACCATACCTTCTTCTGGACTTCCAGGACCAAGTGTTGGTTGTACAATAACAGAAATAAAACTGTTTAAAATCCAAGCTACAGAGACCACAAGAATTCACAATTATAGATGTGTCTTGGTACACCTTGGGAGACCAAAGTTCATACTACACTGTTTTCCACAGCAAAGTAGTAAACAGAAATCAAGGCCCCTTGGCTCTCCCAAGCACAAGATGCTGCACATTCACTGCAATGTTGCTGTCTCCAGGGACTTAGTTGATTAATTACTCAGTTCCAGAGAATGAAGAAGACAGAACCGAAGGACGTTAAATGTGAATATGGTCTCATCCCTGAGGCTGAATCTTGATAAGCAATATGGTAATGCAAAAAAAAAAAATGTAGAGCACTTCTAGGTTTTGTGAACAGCATTAAACATTCCAGGGGTGAACGTAAGAGAATGCAGCAATATTACATTACCTTGGACTTAAATCTCCCATTTAGAAAGTTGACCTGCAGAGGCTTGAACAGACAAATGGATGGATAAGTGACCACAAACCTACCTTTTTTGCCTATATTCTCAACAGTCTCCAAAAAGTACAAGGCCACTGTTAACACAGAAGCAGCCTGTGGAAAGGTAGGACTATGCAGGGAATCTGCTGAAAGAAGTTACCAACAGATCCCCTGTGCTTGTACATAGAAGGGAAAGAGACTTACAGAATTAGAAGCTACCCTCAGATAATGTTCAGAAGTATCAGCTGCTTACTTTGGGGGAGGGTCCATCGCTCAGTGTTAGAGCATCCCAGTTTCAATCCCTGACATCTCCAGTTAAAAGGATCAGGTAATAGATGATGTGAAGGACCTACACCTGAGACCCTGGAGAGCTGTTGCTCATCTAAGTAGACAATACTGACCTTGACAGACCAATGGTCTGACTTGGTAGAAGGCAACTTCACATGGGTTCGCTCTCTAACTGCGTGGGCTGCTGTAAGCAGAGGATGGCTGCTCTAGGTCACTGGTAGCCTCTAGGTACAAATACCTCTGCAGCTTGGGCCCTGCTCTACTTCCCCCTCTGTCCTACTGATTTAATTTCCAGAATGAGACTACTGGGACATAAGCCTTCCTTTGATCTTGGAGCTGTTTATATCACTATTGGGTATCCATAGTTGAGGGGTTTAGAAAATAACAAGCAAAGACTTATCTTCATAAAGGGACTGTATGATCTGGATCTAGATCTCTCGCTTTCATTCATACAAACACACACAAACACTCCTTCCAACAGGAAAAATGAAGCAGAAATGCTACATTCCCATTATGGTAGACTTTGGAGCCTTGGTTCCAAGCCGCACACTTACACTGGGCAAGAATCCCCGAGAGTGCAAACTTGAACTTCTCCTTTGCTTCCTCCATGTCCTTCTCGTGGGCAGCCTTCTCATTCATAAGTCGGCGAATGTGGCTATTGACCGACTGAATCATGGAGTAGAAGTTGTTTGCGCTTCGTCGGTTCACTTCCCCACGTTCTATCCAGGTCAGCAGTGTCTGCGCCGCTTCCGAAAACTTGGCATCATCTGAACCAACAGAGAAAACTGTTCAGATGGGAAGTACTGGTGCTTTTTATTTCATTCTTTTTGTAAGTATATTATTTTTTTAAAAAAACAAAAAACTTCATTTGGGGGTTTGAATGCAGGGTCATCACAAGTTATATTCGACAAACGGACCAAATCCTTACAGACAGAATAGACTAATCAACATCAAAGAAGGTGTACATGAGAATATTCTTCTACATTATATAAATAAAATAGAAGAACAAAAGACTAATTTTCTCCCTCTGCAGGCCAGGCCAAGCTTCTGGAGGGTAGCTCCACAGCCAGGTTGCAGCAGACTGTTGGACACTTGGCACGTTCTCACTCGTTCGATACTGCAAGTACCTTTCAACTTCTCAGCGATAATGCTGCATTCATGATCTGAATAGTGGACAACAGGGGGTGGGGAGGGAGGATGGAATCGCTCCTCTGCGATCCTTCTGCGATGGCGCTCCTCTCGGGCCAGCATTCGCTGCTTGCATTCCCATTCATAGAGGTCATCCCGAGCTTGAGCAAAATCCACGTGGAGGCGCCCGGTGTCTTTTTTATCAGTGCTGGAACCCAGCCTGATCCGATAACCTGAAAGTGAGAGAATTAACTGTTAGCCCTTAGAGTTTGGCTTGATTCTACTTCCTACTCATAATGCACATACACACATACTCTCCCCCCCTTTCATCCCGCACTTCACCTCAGGAGGCCCTCAAGGTGGCATAAGTGATTCTCCCCTCTTCTGCCTTATCCTTGCAATAACACCTGTGAAGGAGGGAAGTTTGAGAGACAATGCCAGCGAGTCACTAGGTGAGCTTCATGAGTAGGAATTCGAACGCAGGCCCCAGTTTAGCACTGTAACTAGTATACTACACTGCCTTGCACAGTGATGTGGGGCAAGGGTGGGCCTGTCTGCTTAGCCTCCCGTATACAACAAAGATCAAAACAGAAAACTGGAAAGCTTGCGCTAATAATTCTAATATATTAAACAATCATTCAGAAAGCTGCTTACCATATTCGATCGTCTGCCCGAGGAAAGATGAATTAAGTGATTATGACTATAGTAGATTCGATGAAGAATGCAATGTCTGAATAACAGATGAGATTGATTCATTAAGAAAATACACCATTCAGAAGAAGTGTTTTCCATGAAACGGAACGCTATTCCGGAAAGTTTCCTAAACAACCGTGAAGAACTGCTTTGATTTGTAGTTCCGAATGATTGTTTAATATATTAGAATTATTAGCGCAAACTTTCCAGTTTTCTGTTTTGATCTTTGTTGCATATGTCTTAGGCTGGGTTCTTTCTTTCTGTATTGCTTAGCCTCCCAGCCATAACAGAAACTCAGCAGAGGAAAGACGAGCAGTGCCAACATTTGAGGATCACCGATGTGCAAAGATGGTCTGCTATGCTCAGCATTACACTACATTACACCACATCACATCAATTTGTTTAGTCAGTCCTAATGATTATTGAGGACTCCCAACAATCAGAGAGAAGAGAGATAAAGAGATTGGATTTATACCCCTGCCCTTCACTACCCGATGGAGTCTCAGAGCGGCTGACAATCTCCTTTCCCTTCCCCTCCCCACAACAGACACCCTGTGAGGTACGTGGGGCTGAGAGAGCTTTCAAGAACTGCTCTTTTGAGAACAGCTCTGAAAGAACTTGTGACTGATCCAAGGTCACGCCAGCAGCCGCATGTGAAAGAGTGGGGAATCAAACCCAGTTCTCCCAGATTAGAGTCTGTGCTCCTAACCACCACACCAAACTGGCTCTCAGCTGTTTTCAAACAGGCATTAGACTGGGAGACATTTCGAACTTCTCTTCGAAATGGGGCTCATGGCTCATTGCTTGGTGTGTCAGAACTCTGCAGTTTTTGGTGATCAGGAGAGAAGTTCCTTAAAATTTTTCAATTTTTTTAAATATATAGTTAATACCTTCCACATATCATGGCTCTTTGGACTTCTGGAGTGGTGAATTTCTATATTAGTTAAATTTAGACATTACTGAACCTAAAATATGGGTAGCCATGTTAGTCTGCCTATAGCAATAGAAAAAAGTCCAGTAGCACCTTACAAGCTAACACAATTTCAGGAAAGCTCATACACCCCCACAAATTTTCTTAGTCTTTAAGGTGCTCCTGGACTCTTTCCTACAGCTAAGGTACACGGTACAACAAAGTTAACCAAACTGGACAGGGGTCACTTCCACACTGGTGTTCAGGTCTGGCGGGGGCAATAACACAAAGCAGGGTTTCTTTAGTTTATGTACTTCATTTGTACCCCACCTTTTCCCCCGACAGGAACCAGGCACAGCTTACCTAGTTTCTTCTTCTCTCTTACTTCCGCCTAGCACCGTGGTGCCTTCATGTACCTTCTGGTTTTTGCTGGGTGTTGCAGCCCTAATGCTGCTTTACTGTAACATTTTTGGAAAGCTCGCAGCAAAGCCAAGGGAAGTGTCTCATGGACAGCAGAGTGCAGATCTTTCCCACTCCTGCCCACATCAGCACCATTTTCTCTGCCCCAGTCTCCTGTCATCCCTAAACAAGAGGGCTTTTCCAGCACCACCCCCAAAGAGGTAACAGATGTACCCTGCACCACTATGGCAGTGTGTCAACTACCAGTTAAAGGGTAAATTTAAAGCCAACCTGGATTGTTGGAAGGGATGTGGACAGAAAGGAAATTTTATACATTGCCGGTGGGCCTGCCCCAAAATTTTTAGCTATTGGAAAGTTATTCTTGGTGAAATTTATACTATCACTAGCCACATGCTCCCAAATACACCGGAGTCAGTTCTTCTTGACCACTGGCCAACTTTAACACTAACAAAACAAACAGTTGAATTGGTATCATTATTGCTTTCAGCTGCAATGTCACTACTGGCACATAAATGGAATCAGGACAGAGTCCCATCACTGAGAAATTGGTCCTCCAAAATATGGGATGTATTACTAGCTGATAAGATAGCTACCCAATTATTAGTCGCACAGTCAGTGCTGAAGAAGAACAATTTTCTTGAAAAATGGCTTTCGTATTTTGAATATATTTCTTCTCACTCAAATACGATGAATGATTTACCACACAGATCTAGAGATATAGTATTATACTGAATCGTTTACTTCTTTAATGGTTGTACTATTGTTAAAATATGTTTTTACTGCAGTTGTTTGAATTATGTTATGTACATCATGTTGATGCTATGTTTTGGTTGTTATATGCTGAGGTTTATTTAAAAAAAATTATTTGTAAAAAGGGGAAAACGAAAAGAGAAAGCCCTCCAGTCGGGGGGGGGGGGAGACAGAGGCAAGGAACCTGCAGGGAAACCTCCTTGTGGATACTCCATTGCTGCTGCACTTAATCAGCAGTTGTGACAAGGAAACCTTGGAGAATCATTGCTGCATGGAAGTCACCAGAGAGATTATTGGAAAACGGAGGGAGTATAACAGATATGGCTTCAGACAGCCTGTGCAACTCTATAAATGAAATCATCCCTAAGCTTGGTGTACGGAGCAGAGAAAAGCAATACCTACCGGAGAGATAAATGGCTTTATCTACCATGTACTCTTCAGTAAAACGGATGTGGCAGAAGTGCTTTTTACTCTTCCGAAGAGCTACAATCTCTCCGCATTGCTCAAAAATCTCTACAATGGTCTCCTCCGTCGCATTTTCTGGCAGCCCTCCAACAAACACTGTCTTGCACCCTGGAGGTCTTTCCCTTGTGGCAGGAGGAGGAAGATCTACGAACAGAAAACACTGAGATATAGAAGACTGTCACAAACAGACGACATCTGGCATTCATCTGTCTGAGCAACAACAACTGCTATGTGTTTCTTGTTTAAATGTCCCAAGGTTGGGCCAGTCTGCCTGGCCAAGGAAGGGTTATAGCCTGCTTGCCTCAAAATACAAAAAAAGCCACAATTTCTCAAGCAAGCTGCAGTCCCCAGAGCAGAAAAGTGCTCACTTATTATCTGGTTAAACTAAACAAACAATGCTCAACCAAATATGTGTGCCACTGAGAGTAACACCACAAAAGTTATCCAAGTAGGGATGGGTGGGTAAAGTTTCCTTGGTTATCTTGCCATTCCAGTGTGATTATTAGCCTGTCACAACAGCTTGTGCAAAACATCTGGAAAACATTCCTGAATGTTTCATTGCAACCTCCCACCTGCAGCCAAGTCGCCTGCAATATCAGCATCAGCAGGACATTGCTTTGTCCTGCAGGATGTTAGAAAGATAACCATCTGAAGGTTATAAGTACAAGTTAATTATTCTGCTTTCGATACCTTCTCTGAATGGAACCTTAAACCTCAGGATATTCCAAAAGTCTGCCAATCAGAAATGAGGAAGGTGGGGCAGGCACTAGAACAGAGTTCTGGAAAGTTATCCATTGGCTCCTTTCACCAAGTGATGTTCTTGGGTGCTGTTTTGACTTCCCACGGTCAGTTCCTTCAGTTTGCTTAAGTGACCACAGACAGCCAGTGAGGAGAAAAAGCTGGCTAGTCAGTGCGCCTCTTAAGGGCAAGAATAATTTAAAGCTCAAAACTGCAGGTCTGGCTTTTACTGTTCCACTTCAAGAGGCTTTGGCTATCGCTAACATTCCAAGAACTATGGCAGTAGAAAAGAGCAAGAGTCCAGTAGCACCTTAAAGGCTAACAACATTTGTGGCAGAGTATGAGCCTTCGTGAGTCACTGCTCACTGCTCCAGATACCATGATCTATAGATATCTGATATCCAAGATCTATATTAGCTTCCTTAAACTAGGCTAACAAAAGATTCTGACCAGATCTATGGAAGACTTTGCTGTTCAACTCCAAGGGTTCTCCATCAAGTGGCCCACTTTGCTCCCTTTTCTACCCACTCAGTCTTTCCCATCCCACATTGGGTCACTTGCAAGGATTAAGACAGGACTTACTTGGGTTGGGTGGGAAGAGGGTGCAGCTTTTGCAGTGAATGATCTCCTTAGCCACTGGCATATCTGGTGGGATTGGGGGCGGCACGATCCCTAAACCAGGCATCATGGGAGTGATTGGTGGGATCCCAGTCATCATCCCAAGGGTGGGGTCAAAATCTGAAAGAGAGAGATCCATGAGGCATGACTGTGACTCCAGGTGTTCCACCTGCACTGGCTCAGGAGCCCCAGTTAAAATTCCATGCAGGTTAGGCAACTGTCAAGTCAAAAATACAAGATCCTACCAGAATTCTGAGGCTATGAATACAGGGAGGTGAAGCTGTTTGGCAGACCAAATCATCCTGTACTTTTTAACATCTGAGAGACAAGCTGTAAAACCAGAAAGTACCTAGGAGATCTGTTCAGCATTGTGAATGGATCTCTGGCTTAGGAAGAACTTCCTGATAGTTAGAGCACTTCCTCAGTGGAACAGGCTTCCTCGGAAAGTGGTGGGCTGTCCTTTGGAGGTTTTCAAACAGGGCCATCTGATAGCAATGCTGATTCTGTGAACTTAGGCAGATCGTGAGAGGGAGGGCAGGAAGGGCTGCATCAGTGCTTAGTTCTTGTGGCCTTTTCTTACACACCCAAGGAAACACAGGTTGCCACACTTTGGGGTCAGGAGGCAATTTTTCTCCAAGCCAGTTTGGCTGGGGATCCTGGAGGGTTTTTTGCCACCTTCTGGGCATGGAACAGTGGTCACTGGGGGTGGGGGGGAAGTATTTGTGAATTTCCTGCACTGTGCAGGGGGTTGGACTAGATGACCCTGGAGGTCCCTTCCAAATCTATGATTCTAGGTCTGATAGAAAATCATCATCCCGTTCTATTTTCCTGGACATGGAGCTGTTACTTGCCTTGCTAGGGGTAATACGCACTTGCTTGAACTGACACACAAGAAGGAAGGAGGACAGAGCAAATCCTTGCAGGATTTTAAACTGGCCCCCTCCTCAGAATTGGAGGATAAATTAAATCAGAACTGTACAACGCTTTAAACATTCAAAGCACGTCATAAATTAAGTACTATCAACAGTGCTCTCACTGATAATCTTTCACCACTGGAACAGATGACTGGGTAATTAGCTACACAGGAACATCAGTGTTACGCTAGCTGGCAGGGGTCCAAGAGCATGCTTGCCAGCTCGCCACTGGGAAGCACACTGCCTGTGCTGAGGAGATCCTCCAGATAAAGAATGTGGGGAATCTCCCAGACCTCATGCCAAGGCTCGGAGAGACTCAGAAAGCAGTAAGCCATTTCACTGTATTCTGAAACTTCCCTAAGGCTTGATACAACAAGAGGCAGAGGCTCCCATGCCCATCTCATAGCTGGGGAGGAGAGCATGGTCTTGCCCCCCCCCACTCCTGCCAGGTGACGGATGTGACTGGATCACCTTTATGTCAGAGGAATGGGGTGGGGCCAGCAGATGTTTTCCCCTACCTAGCCAGCCAAAATCTGTGGACCTCTGCTTACTTGTTGGCTGCCTGTACTTTCATTGCCACCTGGAGAGCAGGTGTACTTCAGAAAGTGGCCTGAATTCAAGCAAATGAAGATGCCATTGTATAACAGGGGAAGGGAAAGTGCAAGAGGGAAACCCAGAGCAGTGGACTAAAATATATGATTTGGATTTTAGTCTAGGGCAAGCAAGACACAGCAAATGTCCAAATCATAAAGGGGAGATTTACTCTGGCTAATGGCTGAAGAAGTCTCACTTGGCTACAGAACAAGCTCTTTTTTGTCTTGATATCTCCTTAATAATGCCACCTGTTTGCTGGGTCATACAAAGGTATCAAGTGGCATTGGTAGCACTTTTTTTCATTAGAATCCATGCTCTCTTTGGTTCACATATGCTTTTGATCCAGAAAGCAGGGCTGTGCCTTCACAACACATGGGTTCTGTGTACTTATGAACATTAACCCCTTCAGTACTCCCAGTGAACAGTATTGCTAGGGGTATTTGCAGTGGTTACACTTGATCAAGAGCAACACCTACCAGGCAAAATTGGATCTCCTGTTATTCCCATTGGGGCCATCCCTAGGTTATTCATTGCAGTAGCCCAGGCTGCTGGGTCAGACATGCCCAAATCCATCGGAGGGGATTCAAGATTCAGACTCTGAACAGTGTCTGCAGACAGCACAATTGTTACCAAATGAATTAGCGAGTTTACAACGATCAACGCTTATGCAAATTAAAGCAATTTTTAAAAAAGAAACGAGGAACAATACAATGGGCAGTGAAAGAAACAGAAGACAAAGACGTTTCCCCCCAGCAACAACAAACTGCATCCCTTAGTAAAGGGCAGAAGGCAATTCCAAGAAACACAGAGATATTCAGCAACATTTCCTAGAAGCAAATCTCCTGCCAAATGCCTCCCCAACTGCCCAATCTCACAATATGTCTGGTGGGCAACCCTTCAGAGTTCTAATGCTCTCCACTACTGATTCTTCTGTTCAACAAGATTTCCATAGCCTTTTCTGAGGCTTTTGACTGCCCTCCGGCAGATAGAAAAGCCTCAGGGGCAGACGGCTCATGGTGAATTGGTGGCCCCCAGCACACCCAAGAAGAAGAGAAGAGATTGGATTTATACCTCGCCCTTCACTTCCCAAAGGAGTTTCAGAGCGGCTTACAAACTCCTTTCCCTTCACCTCCCCACAACACACACCCTGTGAGGCAGGTGGAGCTGAGAGAACTCTGACAGAAACTGCTCTTTTTCAAGAACAGCTCTTATCAGAACTATGGCTATTAGCCACAAGGGATAGATAGGAACTCTCAGGCTGGAGCAAGTGATGCTCTGTATTCTTGGTGCTTGGAGGGGGGCAACAGTGGGAGGGCTTCTGGTATCCTGGCCCTACTGCTGGACCTCTTGATGGCACCTGGTATTTTTGGCCACTGTGTGACAGAGTGTTGGACTGGATGGGCCATTGGCCTGATCCAACACTGGCTTCTCTTATGTTCTTATGGCTTGCCCAAGGTTATCCAGCAGATACAAGTGGAGGAGTGGGGAATCAAACCCGGTTCTCCCAGATTAGAGTCCGTGCACTTAACCACTACACCAAACTGGCTGTAGGATTGGTTGGTTGGGTTCCAGGTCTTTTGACCTATTCCTTATGGAAAGGACCTGAAACTGGTCCCCTTTGGGTCTCCTTATAAATATGCATGCTTCTAGTGTCACACAGCATCATCCTATCATACTTATGAATCTTAATGTCCAGCATAGGAAATCTCCTCCTTTTTCAGGTGCCCCTTCTACTCCATGCAGGATATTTCTAGTTATTATGCAACGCCAAAATAAATAGTGTATTTGCATACATATTCCTAATTGTAGGGCAAATTGTATCTTTACTGTGTTGATAACAGGCTCGTGTAGGAGTGTATAAAGCATCACGTTTCACAGAATTCTTTATTCTGATCAAGAATTCCACGGCTCAAATTGTACTCCTTCATCAACCTAATTGGCTCTGTGAAAAGTATCATTTTACTCACTTTGTACAGCAAGAACTGTTTCATGCCTTAGAGATGCTTTCTCAAGCTCAGTGGTATAAGTACTTTTGCTATTGAATATCAACCGGACCAACAAAAATAAACCCTCCCCGACACAGACTCATCCCAACTGAAGCACGTACACAGCTGTGACTCTCTGGCTTCTGGCTATCAGGTGACAAGTAACAGAAGTCCCAGGACTCCTTGCTCCTGGCATAGAATGATCCAGAAATAACAAGACTTCTTTGCACTCTAAGCCCCCTCTTGTATCTTTTTGGATCCCCTTTCACAGCCACAATCACTCAGGGCAAAAAAACAACAACACCGCTTCTGATGCCACCTGGCCTACCTGCAGGCAGAGTTGTCCTCTGCCGCTTGTGGCTTGCCTCACCTCCATTTTCAGCAGAACCACCCCTGTTATTGTACTGCAGGGACTTCTTGTTGCCAGGGTCAAAGGGCACCTGGTTTAGCCCTAAAAGAGACATAAAGGTGGAGAATTCGTTAAGAATAATCTTAAATAGTTGAGCTTCGCTTTATTCAAAGTCACAAGCAAGTTTTTTCACAGCTGGGTCTCATCTAGGAAAAACCTGGAGTGAGAATCGTCACACCACTGAGCTCCCGATAGTCCTCTAGGAGAGAAGCTGTTCACTGGCAGAACTAGGACAAACTGGTATTTGTCTCTCTATCCACTGTCTCTTACCTTTCTTCCCATTTTCTAAAATGCTTTGGGGGAATCAGAGAGGAAGACATGAAGAGTTCTGAAACACATGGATGTATGCACACTATGTTTCTCCATAAAGGCTATCTTGCCTTTTTAAAAATCATCTATGTATCACTGGATGAAACTGCTTTCCCTTGGAAAAGAAACTTGCTTTTAAAAAACTATATGGTTTATACCTTTCTTTTGTCTCCTCAAAGCAGTCAGCATATTATATTTCAATAAGAATTAGATCCTTGATGCAGTTTTAATGAATTTATCATTGTGTTATTTGCATTATCTGATGTTTCTATGAACAACTGCAAATTAAAACAAAAAAAAATCATAATAAGCAGGACTTTTGCCCACTGAGTAAGGGATGGTTACCTGGTCTGCAATCTAATTTTGTGCTGCGATGCTAAAGAATGCTTTGAGACACAAACTTTTGGGATCTGACTGTGATATAACCCAGGCATCAAAACACACTCAGATCAGTTGTCACAGCAAGCATGTGGTACAAGCACAGAGGCATTCCAGCACCGCAGAGCCTCAAATGCTACTGAAGGGATTCTCTGTCTAGCACACCCTTACAGAAGTCCTCACTTACAGGGTAATGGAGAAGTGGGATTCTAAAGAAAAGAGACATTTTTTTGAGAGGGCCTCTTTGGTGCACATGCCAGAGTGAGTCTTTGTGAAGGAGTTCTGCCCTCACATCACATCTCAAGCAAACTTGACTCTCGATGACAGAGCTTTATATGATCGTGTCAGGTGTTAAATCCTATGCTAATCCCAAAGACCCTAGTGAGTAAAGTAGCAACGAGCCTCGGCCATCCCTGAGATGGTTGAAGAGTCATGGGCACTTCAGAATGATAAACATTTTTTACAAGTGCATTCCCAACATTGTCTGGCCTGCATTTCCTGAACCTGGAACTGCTAGTACGGCGGCAACAGTCCTCTCTTGCCCGAGTACCAGGTACAGGCAATAGAACAAAGTTAGAATCCAATGGCACCTTTAAGACCAAAAGCCCTTTCTGACATGTCCAAAGAAGTGCTGATCACCAGCTTAGGGTCAGGAAGCAATTTTTCTCCAGGCCACTTTGGCCAGAAATTTTGGAGGCTTCCAGTCATCTTCTGGGCATGGAACAGGGGTCATTGGGGGGTATTTGTGAATTTCCTGCATTGTGCAGGGGGTTGGACTAGATTACCCTGCAGGTCCCTTCCAAATCTATGATTCTATGAAAGTTTTATTCAAAACATGAGCGTTCGTGTGCATGCACACTTCTTCAGACACAATGAAATGGAAATAGAAATAATGGTCATATGGAGAGTGGGCAGTTAATTAGCATACAGAACGATATGTTTTTAGCAGATTAAAAAACAGGCAAGACAGAAAAGCTTTGAGCTGGTGACGCTTAATGTAAATTATGAATTCATACTAGAAAACCCTCCTTAAACCCTCTTCAACTCAAAGATCTGCGTCAAGCCCACCCTGGGCCCAATAAAGGTATTTCTGCTGCCTCCTGAGGACTAGAAAAAACAGGGGACGGGGTTGCTAAGCAACAGGCAGACCACAAAACAGAGCTGGTGGGCTGCATTCAGCTTGGCAGGCCACGAGTGTGTAGGTCTGGAACATACTAATAAGGAACACTGGTTTGCATACCAATGTGTTGTTACAACAACACTTGCCGATGATATTTAAAAAGCATAATAATGAGATTCAATTAAAGTGGGGCCTATGTTAGCAAAGGGTTAGCAAAAAAAAAAAAGTCACATACATGACAAGAAAAGGGGGGGTGAGGAAGGATAGCACTGATAGCATGCTGTCTCTTCCAGGGAGCATAAAGGAATGTGTGCAAGATCAGAAAAAAGTTATTGCCTGCCCCCTTGCTTCTGGGTATGCTCACCACAGTCCCTGCGATGCCTCTTGGCATGGCTCACCTGGGAGAAAGGAAGGAAAGTAGACAGTGACCAGGACTGAGAAAGGCCAGCTGGAAAGGAAGTTGTTAGGAATAAAGGGGACTTTTTGTGTATTATCTCTTCTCCCAAAATAAACAAAGGAAAGAAAAGGATTACGCCCTATCCGTTTTATTGATCCGTGAGAGCGTATATATGCTAACTCATGCTCCTTCCATCTGCTTAGGCATATTTGTCTTTCAGTACAATATACGTAGTTCTCAACATGATTCCAAGAAGGATCACCCATTCTAGCCATGGTTCCCAGACAAAAACAGATCCAGGATATTCTTTGCAAACCAAATGACAAAGAGCAGTAAAAGGACATTCCAAATAATATCGAGCAAGAAAAAGAAGAGTCATCTTGCGCCCCCTGAACAAACTGACCACTCTGCCGTCTAGATACGGCCACAGATAGAGACAGGATAGCAGTTTAAATCAACTAATGATTCAATGTAATAGAATGGTTCTTATCAGATACTTGCTGGATAGCTTTAATCATCACAACCTAATTTTGGGAACTCTGAAAGAGCTGATGATGATTTATCTGCAGCTGGACAAGCTGGATACAGCCAAAGCTGTAGGAGCCATGCTCTCTATCGGCCCCCACTTTCTAAGAAGCAAATGAAAAGAATGCAAAGCAGGTGTAATGTGATCACACTGGTCTCTAAGCCAATGATCTACGACAGGAGCGCATTCTGGAAGCATTACAGCGGATTTAAAAATTAAATTTATTGGCAATTGGAAACACTCTCTCAGGCTGCTTAGTCATGAGGAGGAATGTTATTAGCATTGGACGGAAGGTGCGGCTTGTGCAAATGCGCAAAAGGAAATACTGTTAAGTAGCTTGTCCAGATGATCAGTGCAAGGCTTCTGCCGTAACATTAAGGCACATCTTATACTGTACACTTATATTGTGTATTCTGTTTTAGCTGTATCTGAAGAAGTGAGCAGTGACTCAGGAAAGCTCACACCCTGCCATGTATTTTATTAGTCTTTAAGATGCTACTGGACTCTTGCTCTTTTGAATGGCTTTATAATAGTTTAGCATCCCCCAAAGAATCCTTGGGGTTGTATCTTGTGAAGGTGCAGATGATTTTATTTGAAAGGTACTTGCATTCTTTTTCAAAGAACTACAATTCCCATATTTCCCTGGATATACAGACTACCTACTAAACCAGTTTAAGCCTTTGGTATAGATATGCATGCAGCCTGGGAGGAACAGTCGTTCAAGTCCTAGGTGAAAAGGCGATATGCAGCCTCACATAATAAACGGGGTGGCAGCGCTCCTGGAGGAGGAATCTCTGAGTCGCTGTTCTCTTCTGCAGGGCAGAAGAACTCTTCTGCAGGGCAGGAGAAAGAGTAGGTACCATTGGCTTGCTTGGTAAGAACTGAGACTGACTTACTCTTCAACTGTCCTGTGAATCTCTAGTCAGTTCCACAGTGGCCAAAAGTCCAATTCAAGTCACAAGGCAAAGGTTGCTTCCATATGGAACCTGTTCCAACTTGGCATTGAAATTGGAGCAGGTTTTATTAAAGCATTCATATAATGTCATCCCCTAATGATCCACTTTGTGAATTTTCATTTGCTTTGCTCTGATCTTCTACTAAGATGGTCTGATATAATCTTTTTGGAAAGGCTCCAGTCAAAGCACATTTGTGTGCCAAGTGAACAGGAAGGTGCAAATCTGTAAGAGTTTCACCATATTATTTGCCTCAGCTGCCCACAGCTGTCACTCCCACCTTCCTTGTAACATTAGAGGACTTTGAGGATTTTTTTAAAAAATGGATCATTGTAGTATTATAGAGCTCAGTTGCCATGATCTACTAGTTCCTCTGAATTCCTAGATTTCGTTTTTTTTAAAAGAAGCCTCTAGTCCTTTTTGTTGCTGAGATGTGGCAACAGTTATAATACCACAGTGCTACAGCAATCTAGCAATTACCAATGTTTTTAAAAAGTCATGTGGTAGTACAGAAAAAGGGAAATGCTGGGGAAATTGGGATTGACTGATTTATGTTCTTTATTTATACCCCCTCTTTTCTCCCCAACAGGGACCCCAAAGCAGCTTACATCATTCTCCTCTCCTCCATTTTATCTTCACAACAATCCTATGAGGTAGGTTAGGCTATAAAGTGCGTGATTGGTCCAAGGTCATCCAGCAAACTTCCATGGCAGAGTGGGGATTTGAACCTGGGCTTCCCAGATCCTAGTCGAATACTACAAGCACTATACCAGATTGAAGTGCACAAAACTCCTATGCGGACACTCCGTTGCCAAAGTATTCATAGTGGTGGCAAAAGAGAAATGGAGAATCCCTGCTTTGTGGATGCAAAATCTGAAGGCTCACCCCCAGTGATACAACCACATACACTCTGCAGCCCACGGAATGGAAGCCAGGCAACAACAAAATGAAGCTATCAGTCATCAAACCACATCTGTGTGCCTCAAGAAAATACAATTTTAAAACTCGATATTCAATATTAATCCAGTCACAAATAACCCATTTCAAAAAGTTACTTCTACTAGTGGAATAATTAACTGATCCCTTTACTATTCAACTCAAAGTCTGTATAATGCTCTATTATTGTAGGGACCTTTTAAAAGTCCTTATCATCTACACATTCCGTATCCAACATAATTTTTCAGATGTCTATATAACACTTTGTCCAACATATTAGAATATAAATAACATGCATAAGTCATGCCACAGGTTTTCCTTTATCAACTGCACACTACATGGAAGACAGAGGCCAGCTAGGAGGACCATACACTCAAACACACAGGGCATGTTTAGGAAGCATAAGCTACCGCAAAGGGAGAGGTAACATACAGTAAACTTGCCAAATCTTGGCCCTCACAAAGTAATTAAAACTTCAAAAATTCACAAGTCACAAAGCATTTCTTTGTTGGCCAACAATTTGCATTAAAAATGGAGCTTAATTCCCAACTTAATTGAGGCCACCTCAGTGATATTTGTGGTATTTATGGCATCTGTTTTTTCTATTACATTGAAATTTGATGCCCAGAGGTGACCTATTTTCCCTGCAGCCTTCTTGCACGCATCAATGGTTTGCTTCCATCTCAGACCACAGACAGGAATAAAGAAATAAAACATTATCATTAGTTTAAATATTTCCCATTCCAGCACATACCCTAAAAGCAGCAATTCAGAGTTAAAATTCTGAGCCCTCGTCAAACTACATCCTATACTACAAAGAAACAGATTCAAATGGAATAGAAAAATGGTGATACAGAAAATACTGAAAACTCTAAGTCTTCCTCCTTCCTCAAGGCAGAAACTCTCATGACTCCAGAGCAGAACTGGGAGGTGAAAAGCCAGAAACATGGTGTTAAGCGGGTACTGAGTTTGCCAGCTGAATAGGAAATACTGTTGATTTAAGCATTCCAAGTTTATCTGAGCTCTTGTTGAACCCCTACAATCCAGGAGGTCCAGGAACTCAGACAAAGAATTGTGCTCAACAGTAGGTATTCTGGCCAGAGCACTGCTGTCATTTGCCTATTGATACCTGTTCATTTAACTCTGTTTACTGATTGATGGTAATAAGAAGAAACATAGCGGAGAGGGAAACCTACTTTTGCAAAGCTCATTACAACAGAATTCACACCATACCTGTGAAGTGCACCAGGAACATGAGGAGGTGCTGCCAAGAGCGTTCCTTCAGTCCCACTGTGTGTTAGGTTGCTACCCACTCTCCTCCGTTAACATAAAAGAACCAGCACCAGTTCATATGTGATGCATCTAGAACAAACCGAGTGCCAGCAAGCAGCGTAACAAGAGGAGAGCTTAACGTCAATAAAGCTATCACAGCAGGCAATTGGAAACGCTGGGATGCTAAAGAGGAACGGCATGGAAGTTTTTTATATATGTGGGGGTGTGTAAATGAACTGCTGCCCACTGCAGCACCTGTCCCCATCAATCAGTGGCGAGGGACGCTCAAAGCCTGCATCCTGGAAATCAAGGGGAGGTGGCCAGAGAGCAGGTGGCTCAAAACAGCCTGCTCATCTGTGAATGTGCCAAGGATTTGGGAGCTCTGAGTGCTGAGAAGACGCATGTAGCTGGCAAGCCCCAACTGCATGCAAGCAGTCGCCTTAGCAGGCAGGAATGCAACATCCTGGGAAAGCCTAACAGAAAGCACCCCAGTGCTCCTCCATTCTGATAAAATTCACGTGCAAGAACAAGGTTTTCAGACTCTACTCTAAGTGTCTGTGTTGTACTTGTGTCTTCAAAATACTGTCCTAAACAGAGTTAGACTCTTCTCACTGAAGTCAAGAGGCCTATTAACTCTGCTTAGGATGGCAGGGTCACTTTGCTACATGCTGTGGACAATCTCCTAACTCTACTTAGGATGGCACTGTAAGACTGCTACCCAAGAGATACTCAAAAAGTAACATGAAAAGATGTTCAGGACCTTAGAATTATCATATTGGTTAAAGCTGCTCCCTTTCTCAAGTGGGAGAAAGTTCCAAGGGTAACCACTACAAAGTTTCCCTACCACAAAAGGACACTGCTCTCCTACATAAAGTACTAATCTCTGAGCAGTACAAGAAACCATCTTATTGTAGATTTATCCAGTGCTTACTAATCTAATATATAATTAGTGGATTTCTTTAGAGGATTCATGTTATCACATTCTGACACGGAACATACTGGGTTTTTTTTTAGAAAGGTAAGTAAGATAAAG
The DNA here is from genome assembly GCA_029375565.1 of Gekko gecko. Taxonomy (NCBI): domain Eukaryota; kingdom Metazoa; phylum Chordata; class Lepidosauria; order Squamata; family Gekkonidae; genus Gekko; species Gekko gecko. The sequence continues at coordinate 24,718,516 of JAPDNY010000012.1, read as the reverse complement.
CTTTTTCACAGGGCTTTCTTTTAATTTGTAAGGGTAGCTTTTTGTTTTGGTATTGAACTGAGTCTTCTTGGCTAGTTTTGCTAAATGCTATATTCTATAGTGTCTGTGGCATGTTGTATGGATGATAATAAATAATATCTTATGCAATTAACATTCATTTCAAGAGGCTTTTGCAGTGCTTACAGTTGGTATGCATGCCAATTGTTTACAAATTAACAGAAATACAACAAATCTTCACCCTACAGACCACCGTATCCTTTAATGTGAGACATGTAAAAAGAAACGAGTGACTGGTTTTCTTACATAAAATGCAGAGGGCACCACAAAAAGTTTCTTCCACATTTTACTCCAGGACAACAGCAAAAGACTAGTGGGGAAGAGGGCAGATGAACAGAATACCCAATGTGCATTTTTTGTTACAGACTCAAGTAACCCTGGAAATCACATTATCGCCCCTAAAGGCTCTCCTCCCTAACCTGCTGTGGTGACTTAATATTATGGAACCATCTCATTCTGCATATACTAAGAAGCCCACCTGTGGTTTATATAATACTTTGTTTTCAAAAGATTTAATGTACATTATCTTCTTGAATTCTGACACCAGTCCTGTAAGGTAAGTCAGCATTATGGAGAGTTTTAGGACTTTAAGACTGTAAGCCACGGTCAAATGCACAAGACTTATACTAAAACAGAAACCAGATGAAACAGAAGTGTTGGTACTTGGGAGAAAGATATTCTTGAGGGGAGTGATTTAGGGTGGATGGGGTCACAATGACTTTGCTGAGGAAGTGAAGAGTTTGTGTGTGCTCCTGGACTCAGCCTTATTTTTTGAAAAACGGGCTGGTGCTTTGGTCAATTAGTGTTTTTACTTTATCCATAACCCCAGGACCTCCGGATTGGACTACTGCAATGCACTCAATATGGGACTGCCTTTGAAGGAAGCAAGAAACTTCAATGTGCGCAAAATGCAGTAGCCCAACCACTAGTCCACTCAGAGCCTGCTTCTAATGGTTCTGCTCTTCCGGGAGATTCATTTAGCCTTGATGATAACAGATGTCTATTTCTGCTTGGGGTGACTCTTCCTTTGGAACAATCTACCAGAGGACATGCAAAGGATCCATGCTTTGGTTAAGTTCCATAAACGATGGAAGGCATCTCTATTCCAACAAGCTATGATTGGCTTGTTCCTAGGCTGCTGGGTATAAAAAGTCTTCTACCTTTCAATTAATGACATTTGTGATCTAATTATTATTTTGTGGAATATACAGTGTTTTGAACTTTGCAATGTCTTATACTTCTGGAAGATGCATCATACACAGAAGCAGTGGTACTAAAAACATTATCTTCAATAAATAAAGCTAAACAAATGGAAAGTCAGCACCTACATTTTTAGTTTAAATACACAACAACATTAAGTAAGCAACAATATTATCCCCATACTGCAGATAAGAGGAAAGAGAGGAAAGAAGAGCAGATTGCTAGAGACAAGATGGAAAGTCGCTGGATGACCCTGGGCCAGTCACACTCTCAGCCTAACCTACCTCACAGGGTTGTTGTAAGGACAAAATGGAGAAGAGGAGAATGACACAAATTGCACTGGGTCCCCTACGAAAGATGGGGTATAAAGGGAGTAAATAAATACCTTCTTGTAAATCTTTACTTCAACCCTGTAAGGCAGGGCAGCACTATCATCCCTTTATGGCAAAGGGGGAAGGCTGAGGCCAAGAGAAATCAGCTCGCCTAAGGCCGCTTAGAGAGCTCATGTAGAGACGGAATCGGCCCAAGAACGTCCAGATTTGTAATTCACTCTCGTAGTTTCACGGGCAAAGCGGCTGTGGTCGCTCAGCGCTTGAGGAGAGGGCTTGACACTCTGCATCTGCTCAGAGACAATCTTGCCTCGGCATTTCAGCCCTAGGCCGGACTCCAGCACCGGGAAAATAGCTTCCAAGGCTGAGTTTACGCACAGATTGAACGTGAGGAAAAATGCCGCCAACGCCCCCCTTGCCCGTTTAGATTTCAGAGAGAGCCCCGGATGGAAACGGAAGGCGCTGAGCAGGCCGTTGGTGATCCCCATGACAACCGGAGCAAGGCGACCCAGCGAGGCCGCCGCCGCCGCCCCCAACACGCGAACCGAGCTGGAGAAAAGGCAGAACTCGGCCCCACCTTAACCTGGTTGCCCAGCAACGCCCACCTGCTGGCCCAGCGGCCCGCCGCCGCCGATACTCCTGAAACATCTGCAATCCCGGTCCCGGCCTCTTTTCCACGTCTCAACCTCCTGGACACTGAGACGCTTCACGAACCCCGCCCCCAAGCGACTTACGAGCTGTTCCATTCGCTGTCGGTCGTTAGGGGCGTGGCCTGAGAACCGAGAGTACTATGGGAGTTGTGGTTTCTTGCGTTCGGAAGGCTGCGAGGAACGGCGACCAAAGGAAAAACTGTCCTCCGCTTGTTCTAATTGGCCACTCGAGGCTCTTATACTGTCAGGCTTAGTTTAGAGTAATTTAGGGTAATAGCTTTTTTCCTCTCCGAAGAAGTGTGCTTTGCACACAAAAGCTTACACTCTGAATAAACTTTTGTTGGTCTTAAAGGTGCCACTAGACTCAAAATTTGTTCTTGGGGTAATAGTGTAATATAGAGACTCCCTTGGGTTGCCATGGCAGGTGTACCTGAGCTCCAACCTGCGAGGGATGGAGGGTAGGGTTGCCAGATCCAGTTTGAAAAACTTCTGGGCCTGAGGATGACGAGGACCCCAGTGGGGTACAATGCCATAGAATCCCCCTACAAAGCATCCATTTTCTCCAGGGGAACTGATCTCTAAAGTCTGGAAATGAGTTGTAATTCTTGATCCTCAGGTCCCACCTGGAGGCTGGCATCTTGAGCCTGCAATGGAAGAAATAAGACAATTCAGGGGGCAGGGGAGGGGTGCACTTTACTTTTTTCATAGTTTGTAATTTTAATTCAAAGTGTACCTCTCCTTATTCCAAGCGCCCACGTCAGCGAGAAGAACAAAATACCACCTGTTCAGTAATAGCACATGAATTAACGAACCAGGTCCTCCAACAAACAGAAGACCAGCCCTGCTGGATCAGACCAGTGGTCCATCTAGACTAGTCCAGCGTGCTGTTTCACCAGCCACCAAATGATTGTCCTGGAAGGTCAGCAAACAGGCAGTCCTGATGCCAAGACTTTCCCCATGGCACTGGGATTCCGAGGTTTGCTGCCTCTGGATGTGGAGGTTCCCTTTAGTCACCACAGCTGGTAGACCTATCCTCCGTCAATCTGTCTACTCCCCTTTTAAAGCTGCCTATGCCTGTTGCCATCACTACATCCTCTGGCAGCGAATTTCCACATTTTAATCACTTGCTGAGTTACGAAGTATTTCCTTTGTCTGTCCTGAGTCCACTGAGCCAGTATGATGTAGTGGTTAAGAGCGGCAGACTCTAATATGGAGAACTGGATTTGATTCCCACTCCTTCACATGAGTGAAGCCTGCTGGGTGACCTTGAGCCAGTCACAGTTCTCTCAGAACTCTCTCAGCCCCACCTACCTCACAGGGGGTCTGTTACTGGGAGAGGAAGGGAAGGTGATTGTAAACCATTCTGAGACTCCTTAAGGTAGAGAAAAGCAGAATATAAAAACTAATCCTCCTCCTTCTACTGCTCATCCACTTCATGGGAACATAAAAAAAGAGAAGTTGCATAACAAATTACAAGAATCTCCTCAAATTTTTAAACCAACAAAAGCATCCATAAGTCAAAGGCCTCAGCTGGGTGCAAAAGATGCAACTGGGGTTGCCAGCCTCTAGGTTGCGCCTGGAGATCTCCCTGAATTACAACTGATCTCCACACTACAGCAATCAGTTCCTCTGGAGAAAATGGCTGTTTTGAAGGGTATGTCCCATGGCATTGGATCCCAGTGAGGTCCCTCTCCTCCCCAAACCCTGCCTTCTCCAGTCTCCACCCCCAAATCTCCAGGAATTTCCCAACTGGGCACTATCAACCTGAGATGCAATGTTATTGAAGCCCGGGATCATAATATGCCAAAGTGCACTGGGCAAAAGCAAAGGTGACCAGAGGCATCTCAGGGATCCAGACATGGGGATGTGAGATACAGGTTAGTCCAAAATTCATTTTCAGGTGTAAGGTGGGAAAGCTTCAATTCCTTATTTTGGGCTACTCGTGCAGGTGTGTGTTGAATAAGGAACTGGGAATCAGGAACAAAGTTCTGGCTCGTTGTAACATTGCTGTCTCTTTCACCCGAAACTCACTTCCCAGCAGCTTTGTGAAACACTGTCAGGCACAAGCCTCCTCAGAGCACTCTGCCAAATAGAGCACAAGAAATAGAACAAAGTTTGAGTCCAGCGGCCCCTTTAAGACCAGCAAAGTTTTATTCAAGGCGTGAGTTTTCGTGTGCACGCACGACTTCATGTCTGAGGAAGCGTGCGTGCACACGAAAACTCACACTTTGAATAAAAACTTCGTTGGTCTTAAAGCTGCCAGTGCCACTGGGCTCAAACTTTGTTCTACTGCTTCAGACCAACGTGGCTACCAAATTGAATCTGTCTTCATGGACAGCACAAGAAAGTTTTACACAAAATTTAACTGATTGCATTTAGGCAGAGATGATTTTAGTCAAGTGTAAAATACTTTTTAATCTGGAATGCATAATAATTTATTATAATTCCTTGTATGGGGGGTATGCCTTTGAAAAGCATTTGGTAATTAGGGGACCAGGCTGTTAACTGGAATGAGGGTAGTCTGATGTCCAGACTACAGAAATAAGTTCCTGTGGAGAAAATGGCAGGTTTAGAGGATCGATTCTGTAGCATCACATCCCTGTTGAGCCCCCCGCCCCAGGTCCCACTCCCAAATCTCCAGCAATTTCCCTGTCTGGATTTGGTAACCCATCTGGGCCCCTTTGCTGTTACATGGGAGGCTCTGGAATTCTTTACCTCTGCATCCAAAAATAAGCTTCACAGCCTGTCACTTACTTTCATGGTTCAATTCGAAGCACTGGGCTTCATTTACAAAACTTTGAACATATATTATTTGTATTCCAGTTTTCTTCTCTTTCTCCTGTCCTCCATATTAACTTCACAACAACCACCCTGCATGGTGGGGTAGGGTTGCCAGCTCCAGGTTAGGAAATACCTGGAGATTTTTTGGGGGGAGGGGGGCAGAGCCTGAGTAGGGCAGGGTTTGGGGAGGGACTTCAATAGGGTATAATGCCATAGAGTCCACCTTCCAAAGTGACCATTTTCTCCAGGTGAAATGTTCTCTGTCACCTGGAGATCAGTTGTAATAGCAGGAGATCTCTAGCCACCCCCTGGAGGTTGGCAATCCTAGAGGTAGGTTAGGGAGAGAGGGAGAGAGGGAGAGAGAGAGACTGGCCCAAGGTCACGCAGCAAGCTTCCATGGCAGAGTGAAGATCTGAACCTGGGTCTCCCAGGATTCATTATTCCAAGCTGTGGTATCTGAGAGACCCAAATGAACCAGTTTACTGAGGTAAATCACTGGAGGTCCTGCTCCAACTGTTCCAGTCTTTTGAGATTAGGTAGATGGCTACAGAGAAATGGGTCTTCTCATACTCCCAGGTAGCAGCTCAGACACCCAAATTACATTTATTTGTTGCTCACTCTCGAACAGAATTGTGTTAGTACTGTTAAAGCTGTTTTATTTGAAGGAGCTTTTTTGTTGCTTTTGTTTCATTATTTTGCTACTGTCTTTCACAGAGTTTCACATTTTTTTTACCTTGAATTGTCTATTATATATTCATGTTAGCTACATGATGGAATATAGAATGGAAAGACAGGATACAGATGTTTTAAATAAATGCTGCTGTTCATTTGTTTATATTATTTATAGCCCGTCTCTTTCACTGAGACTCAAGACAGATCACATAATGTAAGTTGGTATGACCAACAGCATGAGGAGACAGCTAATAAACAATGTGACAAGACAGGGCAAGTGGAAATCTGAAACCAGGCATAAGTATTAAACATGATATGTTAAACAATGCGAGAAATATTACGTATGTGGTAATGTAATGCAGTGAAAGCAAGATAAAAAAACATATGGCAACAGATAGCGCAGAGTTGTAGTATAGTCCACACAGTACAGTCCTCTCTACTGAAATGTCTCCTTGAATAATTCAATCTCAATGCTGCCCTGTTCCTTTATAAAAATGCTCTTCTGAACAATTCTGTTTTACATACATTGCAGAAAGTTTTATGAGAAGTCTTATCAAAGAAATTTATTTCCTAGCCCTGGCAAAGGGAGGTCTCACAATAGATAATAAATATATACAGGAGCACCCTGCGCAATTGTTTTAGTGCACTGGCACAAATGTGTGCAAGGTTTGCCCTTGCATTCCTGGCTACTGTTCACCTGTACCATTTCCCTTTCAGTTAGGGATGCCAGCCTCCAGGTGGGACCTGGGGATCCCCTGAATAACAGCTCATCTCCTGACTACAGAGACTACTACAGTTCCCCTGGAGAAAATTTATGCTTTGGAAGGTGGACTCCATGGCATTGTGCCTCACTGAGGTCCCTGTCCTTCCCAGGCTCCATCCCCAAATCTCCAAGAGTTTCCCAACCTGGAGCTGGCACCCCTAGCCCACCACTCCCATCTCCCAGCCAGTGGCCAGGGGAGACCTGGCAACGCTTTCTGTAAAGCATTTCTGAGAAGCCCCTAAGACCCCTAGAAATCTGTGCCTGCTTTCCCCTTCACAGACTGGTTATTCTAGCATCCTGCTTACCCCTCCAATATACTTTAAATATTTCAGTTTCTTTGGGGTTTCATACTGAGCTGCATCTGGCTCTGATGCTATGGGTTGCAGACCCCTGAATCAGAGGGAGCGTGGAGAAAACTGTTGAGGAAGCCACATTAGGGATGAAGGAGCTTTTGGATACAGGAAGATTTAAGCAGGCCAATTAGCTCTGTGAAACAGCTTCCCTCGTTTTAAACCTATAAGGATGCCCTTCCAAAGGGCTTCTGGAAGTTGAAGTGATGTGTTTGCTGCCATTTGCCCATTAATCAAGGTAGCTCTCAGACAGGAGGGACCTTGGCTTATACGGAGCGTAGCCGCAACCTCCCTTCATCCTTCCGTGAGCACACAGCTTGTCATCTTGAATAGCATTAAGCAGTTTGTTTTATTTTAGACCTTTCCCAGTTTTGTTTCCGTGCAAGGATACTCGAGATGAATAAATGGATTAAGTTAAAAATAATTCAGAACATTCGGTGAATCCGAATGAAATCGTTCCCCGTTCCCACCCTCGGATGGGCTTATTATAGAGCCCAGAGGCAAAGGTCAAGGTTACTTAGAGAGCTGTGTGTATACAACAAAGTTGCAGGAAGCATTTCCTCTCTCTGCTTGGGGGTTGTCTGGAAACTGATTCCTCCAAAGGGAGGGGTTATGCCCAGCACTTTAGGAGTTTCTGTCAACAGGAGCTTTTCAAGGCAAGCTAAACTAGATGTAGCAGCTCAGACAGGTTGGCGCTAACCTGGTTGGCTGCCTGGCCAAAGGCAGGGGCACACCATCTCTTGCTCTGAGATTTCCCCCATCGCCTGTACAGCTCGGGCGATCTCCTGAACCAACAGCTCAAGGAGGGGGCGCTAGCATTTCTGGTGGCTCCACTGGCGAGCTTCAGCTACCGAGCGCTTGGAGTCTCCAGCTTTGCCTTGCTCCGGAAAAGAAAACTGCCATGGGAAGCGTGTGCTTTGGGGTAGTCCTTGCTATCCTGGCCTTTCTCATCATGGCTATCAATGCTCTTGTGGCTGTTGCGCTGTTGCGGCTCATTTGGAGGAGCGGCTGTCTCGGGCTGTGTTTCGTTCTAAATCTCGCCATCGCTGATTCTTTGGTTGGATTCACCATAACTGGGCTGGTTACAGAGGAGCTGGCTGGCCCCACCCGGCATACTCCCCGAGATTACTGTATCCTGCGCATGGCCTGCATCGCCTGCCCCTCAGCTGCTTCCATCCTTACAGTCATTCTGGTGGCCTTTGACAGATACCTGGCCATTAAGGACCCATTCCGGTACTTCAAAGTCATGCGTGGCCTAGTTGTCGGGGCTTGCATCGGAGGGCTCTGGCTCCTTGCCTTCTTGATCGGCTTCCTCCCTTTGATTGTTCAGAGCTTCCAGCAGAAGAGCTACCGAGAACCGTGCACTTTCTTTGGTGTCTTCCACCCCACCTACATGCTCACTATCTTTTGTGTGGCTTTCTTCCCAGCTCTGTTCGCCTTCGTCTACATTCACTGCCACCTGCTGAAGATTGCTTCTTCACACGCCCAGCAGATTCGAGAACGGGAGCAAATCCGCTCCTCAGGGACTCTTCCGGCCCCGCAGCCCTCCAGCGATACCAAGGCCATGCGCACCGTGACCATTCTAGTGGGATGTTTCGCCCTCTCCTGGTCACCCTTCTTTGTTGGGAGCATTGTGCAAGCTGCATGTGGGGGCTGCATCTTGCGTAATGTCATTGAGCATTACTTGTGGGTGTTGGGCTTGTGCAACTCTCTCATGAACCCCGTAGTCTATGCCTACTGGCAGAAGGAAGTACGCTTGCAGATCTATCAGATGTGCTTATGCATGAAGAGGAAGGTCTTCCCCCTGTTCCATGCTGACAGTTGTCAGCATACTCCCAGTGGGACTGTGGCTTCAGTTCACACCATCTCACTGCCCAAGCTCGAGGAGTGACATGGTAAGAGATGTCTCTGTGTGTGTCACCTGGCCTTTCAGTATGGGGTTGTGCCAAAACTTCTACCTGAAGCTCTCACCTGGTGAAATACTGTTTCAGATTCTTCTCCCAATGGTAAGAACATCAGGGCTACTTTTATAGGCTCCAGCGTTGCTTTTAGAGGTGAGCATACAAGATGTTTATAATGTCTCTGTACAATCTAGATTTAAAGACGTGTAGATTTAGTGGGCTTTAAGGGGCCTGGAGGCAAGAATTGCTAAATCCCAAGCAACACCAGTGTCCTTTCTCTCAAAATCACCTCTCATCCCAGCCCAGTCCAAACTGCTCTTCAATCCTTCTTCCATATGCACAGAAGAGTGGTTTCAGTGTGTTTGCGTGTACATGTGTGTGTGCATACATACCTTGTACCCCAAGCTCACACTGTCCCTCATCAATAAGCATGTTATGCCAAGCTTAAGGAGAGACATTTCTTCATTCTACACTACTGTGCAGCACAGTGCACAATTTGGCACCTGCTTCCTCCTTGGCACAACACTTTGCTAGTGCAAAACTTTTATTTATTTATTTTATGAAAGGAATACTCTACTTCTGGGGAAAAATATTAGCCAGCTGAGAATTTAGTGGTTTGCACTGAGTCCAAAATACAGATCTCCCTGCCTTGTGGGCTGAAAGAGTATGCAAACAAATGTTCACGTGTGCATCTGTAATGTGTGTATATAAAACAGTAGTCGTCAATATGTGACTTCTGGAAAGCTGCATTTGCAGTTGTCCTCAGCCAAAAGAGCCACATTTATTTCCATCCCGGGCACGGGGCCAGCATCTTAAGGACACCTGCAGTTCATCCATTCCTTTGGCGGCAGCTGGTACAAAGTAGGAACTACTTGCAAACCATATGCTGCATGGGGCAAAGGCCTTTCCCACTTCCCTGAAACACTGGGCAGGTTCTATATGAGGAGAAAAATGCCCAGAAGCAAAATGAAACAAAGCCTCTAAAGCTTATAAAACCATTAGAAGATACAGCAGCTGAAGTGATCTCTGATTCTATATTGAAGGATGTACCCAGCAGCGACCAAGTTCCATCCAGCAGCTCACTACAGTGGAATTGCCAGGATGCGTCAGTTCCAGATTTTTGTTTTAAGCCTCCAGCTCCTGCCAACCTAGCAGTTCGAAAGCAAGAAATTGCAAGTAGATAAATAGGTACCACTTCGGTGGGAAGGTAACAGCGTTCCGTGCACCTTGGTGTTTAGTCATGCCGGCCACATGACCGCGGAAACGTCTTCGGACAGCGCTGGCGCTTCAGCTTTGAAACGGAGATGAGCACCGTAACCCTAGAGTCAGATTCGACTGGCTTTCGAACAAGGGAACCTTTACCTTTACCTTTAATGTGTGCTTCTTGTAGCTGAGCCTATGCAGTTTGTTGGCAGACTTATTTTATTTACGGTGGTATTTCAGATTTCCATTTTACTCATGCTCAGAAGAGTCACGTATGGCTCCTGAGCCTCTGAGCGACTATCACTGTGAGATATTGATCTAGCACCTTATTATGCACCTCACTAATGACGCAGTTGTAGAACTCTATCACATAGGAAACCTATGTTTACACTGGACCTTTGGACCAGGTTCCAGGAGTGGACATCTTGTCATTTGCACACAAATCCTAGGTGTGGAGAAAGAGTGGCTTTTGAGGATGAGATAAATGCCCCCATATCTGGTCACGCAGCCAGCAGGAGGACTGCGGAAATCTGGCTTTGCTTGTGACCAGTGGAGTGTGAGGCTTTCTATTTCAGACCCTGCCTATTCAGGCAAGAGAGAGGAAGCCAAACAAAACATGCTGCTTTGATGCAAGTGCCCAGCGAGTGAGATAAGAGCCGGTAGTAGCAGAGTCCATAACCCCTTCCCCACAATACCCAGCATCCTGCCTGGCCCAGAACAGACGCACAAAACGACGGTCGCTGGGAAAGACAACACTGCATCTTCCTGGCAACGTGGCAGATTTCACAAGACACACGCAGACATCCTCCATGGCACATGCATCATTTTTCACTGTTATTGCCAGCCATAATTCTATAATTGTATCTGACAGTTACCCTGTGACAACAGGGAAGATGGCCTGGTCTTGGCTGCTGGGCACAGGATCAAGTTGCAGGGTGTTTGTTTATGCCTTCCTGAACTGTATCACAACAGTAAGCAGGTCGGTGGGCAAGAACCAAAATGCACTAGCTACAGGAAAGGGTATTGAAGGAACACTTCAGAGAAAATCTATTCTTTGTTCCTTTTAAAGCATGAAGGACCATCTCTCCTGTGCACCAGCTTTGTTCTTCCCAACTGTTTATACTTGCTGTCTTAATCATAGTCATGCACTCTAAGCCTATTCTACCTCACAGGGTTGTTGTGAGGATAAAATGGAGGTTCCATTGGGGAGAAAGTATAAAAGAAATAAATGTAAGACTGTTAGGGTAATTCTTAGCCCAAACAAAGGCCTTTTTGGCTGAAGTCCCACCCCTGTGGCATTTCTTACTGGAGAAGGTGAGACTGGTGCCTTCCTTCTGGATATGTATAAAGGCACTGCAGAGTGATTCATTTTCAGACGGGCTCGTGCTGTACGGGTGTTATTGTGACAGGCTGTTGTCAGTTTGTTTTGTTAATGCATTAGTGATATTATTATAGGTCCCTTGGCAAGCTGTTATGAGTTAAGGTGCAGCTGGGGGTTATGCTTGTTTTATTAGCACATTGTGGATCCTTGTTTGTAAGCTGGCTCAGTCCCCATTTTAAGAGGGAAAGGTGAGAATTTTTTAAAAAAATTCTTAAACACCACAAGGCATTACTCTAAATTTCTGATTTGCTCTAGACAGCATAGCATTTCCGTAGCCCCAAGAGCTTCTGCCTGAAGAGCATGTCTTTCTCACCCCCCATGGGAACCCCACATACCCCCTGAAATCCTGTTGCAGAAGATCCCTTCTTCCCCAAGACCAGGATTTTGTGGGGCCCTAACTCAGTGGCAGAACGTCTGCCTGGCATGCAGAAGGTCCCAGGTTCAGCCCCTGGCGTCTTCAGTTAAAGGATCCTATTATTATTTATTATTTGCATTTACGTCCTGTCCATCCCACAGGCAGGCTCAGGGCAGGTAACACCATTAGGATAAATACAGTTTCAGTTTAAAACATTAAACATTAAGACACAATAAAACATAACAATGGGTACAGCTTGAAACAGCGTCAGTTGGCTATAAAATTCTGGCCTGATGGTACACTAGGTTAAAGGCCAGGTGTCGGTGGTCAGTAAACAGGTGACAGATAAGTGACGGCAACCTCAGGGAGGTCATATATGGGTTGCTGCTGCCTCAGCCAAAGGCCTGGTGGAACAGCTCCGTCTTGCAGGGCCTGTGGAATTGAAGAAGATCCCGCAGGGCCCTAGTCTCAATAGGGAGTGTGTTCCACTAGACTGGGGATCAGGACAGAGAAAGCCCTGGCCCTGGTTCAGGCAAGACGGACGTCCTTTGGGCCAGGGACCACCAGGAAGTGTTGACCTTCCGAGCATAGTTCTCTTCGAGGCGTATATGGGAAGAGGCAGTCCCTTAGATATGTTGGTCCCAGGCTGTATTAGGCTTTGAAGGTCAAAACTAGCACCTTGAAGTGAATCCAGTACTCAACTGTCAACCAATGCAGTTGGCAGAGCATGTGCCTAACATGAGCCCACACAGGCGTTGACATCAGCAGGCATGCCGCCACATTCTGCACCGGACCAGCCTCAAGGGTAAGCCTGTGTAGAGCGAGCTGCAGTAATCAGATCTGGAAGTGATCATTGCATGGGTCACCGTTGCTAGGTCTTGGAGGGAAAGATAGGCAGTAGCTGGCAGTAGCTGGTGTGAAAGGCCTCTGCCTGAGACCCTGGAGATCTGCTGCCAGTCTGAACAGGCAAGACTGACCTTGACAAGAGTCTGATTCAATAATAAGGCAGCTTCAATGTGTTCATTTTGGGCTGCTGCAGGGACGGGGGGGGAGAATTCCCAGCATCACCTCAGTGAACATCCTCATGGTGGCCACAGGGATTTTGTAACATGTGAATTGGCCCTAAGGTAATATTCCCCATCTTTTTGTGGTAGCTTTGAGGAAAAAAGATCCTTCCCTGTGAAAGACTGCTATTCAGGTGATTTTCTGTGGTGTATGACCACTTGTACATTCCATACACAGTCTATGGAAGAGCTCTATCCTTCTGTCATAGCAAGGGGTACTCACTCTGCTTCTCTGTTCTCTTATTGCAGCTCTGGAATGTCTTGAGCTAGAAACAGCTCTGACCTGGTCACCAGTGCTTTGTGGACTGGATGGAAACATGAGACATCCCTGCACTGGCTGCTCAACTGTCTCCTTACTCAGAGAGATCAACGGGAGGACAACCTGAGCTGCTTCCTTAAGGAAATTTGAAGTTCATGGAGACCCACAGCAAGCGTCCAGCTTGGCATTCCTGCAGCAGAAACAGCAGCACCCTCGAATGCCAGATGTGCAACATGATGTGGATCCTCCACGCTTTGATGTAGAGGTTCATCCCTGCTTTCTTTGCAAAAACTTTCCGGAGTTTTAGATCAGCAGAAAATGGTTTCCCCTGGGATCAGCTGTGGCTTTAGAAAAGCCTTGAAGTACCAGAAAAGGCAAACATGATGCCAATAGTGATGGGGTTCCCATTAATAAGAATCTGAGAAACCAGCAGACTTGCTTTTACATGGGGCAACAACCAAAACACAACTTATATTAAAACACAAGGAACAAAAAGAGGAAGCATAGTTTGTGCTGGTCATCCCTGTTCATCTCCTTAGCTTTGTTTTTGAAAAGGACAGAGGGTAGCCAGGCTTTCAGCCCATATACTTCCAGTCTTAAAGACTGGAATGCAGGTAGAAGTCTGAGATTTCTGGGCTCTGACTTGGGGACATGAAGTTAGATGGGACATTATGCACTGGCATCTGAATGCTGATGCATCAGGTCGCATCTTGACCAAGTAAGGGAAAACAAGAGAAATGCCGTCAAAACACAAAATGAAAACTTAGGGAAAGAAACGAATACAACCACTCCTTTACATGAGAACACGACTGGATTGGGAGGGGGAGAGTGGGGAATGTGTACTCTTGCTTCAAGACTTCATTTTCTTTCCAAAGCTTGGTGTTATCAGAGGTTCAATATAAAAGGAGCTATTTGCACTAAACTTGCCTAGGAGACGTGAGGGTTGGGTGTTGTTCTGTGATGTTTAAGAAAACAGTTCTAATTTTCTGCAGCCAGTGGAGAATTATAGGTGGGTGGCACTTATGCATAAAAACAGTAGCTTCAATTCTCCTCCTTGAACTTTACTGTCCTCCCACCACATGCCGAAGATGGTCTTTTTGGGGATGGCCTTTTATGATTCTATCAGGGACCAGCACATAATGATGCCCATTACAGGAAAAATGAGGCTGTTAGTACAATATGTCTTTTATTGTTATGTAATGCTTTGTTCTGAAGTTGCTGCTCCAAGGGTTCACTTTCTTGTGTGCTACTAATGAAAGCAGAATTAGATTGTGGGATGGAAGCTAGGTTGTAAATGCTCCTCTGGGCTTTCATAATAAGAACATAAACAGAACCAGGGAGAATTCCAAAAGGGATGAGGCAGCTAGAAAGTTTGTTGCCTGTGTACCACTTAACACCAGGTTTGTAAAATGCTGTTTACTTAGTTTGAAAGCAACTTCACAAATGTTTTGGAGTTCTCCTTTCAGGCTCTAAGTGACATGCATTGCTGACCTGGCACCCAGTAAATATTTTTGTAGGCTATTATCTTTTGTGGACTTAACTGCACGGCTGATTTAGGGCATATGGTTATTGATATGGGAGATGTGGTTCAAAACTTGTACAGCTAGCCTAATTGGTTCCTCGTAAGTGTTAAATGTTCAGATACTCCAGATTATGCAAACACAGCAGGTACAAGCTATTTCCTGTTTAGGCAGTTTTATTGCCCCTCTGATTGCGTTTGTGCTCACTAAGAGAAAGGCATAAACAAGCAAGTGATATTGGAAGAATAAATGTTAGCCAATATGCTACATCATGGCATGATTGCTCTGCTACCCACGCTACCTGAATCAATTTTTGCCCAAGCAAAGCGTAAGCAAAGAGCATGCTGAAGGCAGATTTAAGCCCAGATGATGAGAGACAAGGAAGGATAATGGAGGAAGCTGATGTTCTAGTGCTCTTCAGCTTCAACACAGGCCAAAGACAGCCAGTATAGCGTAGTGGTTAAAATGACAGACTAGAGGTTGGTTCAAATGTCGACTTTACCATAAAGTTCACTGGGTGACCTTGGGCTAGTTGCCCTTTCTCAGCCTAACGTACCTGACAGAACTATTGTTGTGAGGAGGAAATGGAAAGAATAAAAATGTTGTAAGCTGCTTCGGATGAAAACACCTACGATAAAATATAAATGGCTATGCCTATCCATACACGATAGGCATTTGGAGATATCCCTACGCAGTATGCGCTCACAGAGCCGACAAGCAGATGATGCTTCACGGTTCCTTTCAGTCCCTATTTCTATAGATTCTTCTTTTGTGGCAGAGGCAAGCGTACAGGAAATCATATGCACACTACAGAAACATGCTGCACAGTTATTTTTATAACCTCCTTGTCCTGCCATGCACCTGTTCCTCAATCTGTAACCGAATTTCATCAGCAGGATACATTTTCTACCCAAGAGGGCACCTCCGCCTCCTGTAATGTCCCACATATCCAGAACTTTACTAGCAATGTATCATAAACATTTTTATTCCTCTCTCTCTCTGTGTCAGTTTCAGTAACCTAGTAAATAGTTTGTGAGCCACTAGCAATGCCTTTACAGGAGAAATCAAATATTTTAAAAGTTAGTATTAGTCAAGAGGTTCATGTCCCAACAAGCAGAAATATTTATAAGGGCACATATGGGCCAGGGTAGTGTGGTGGTTAGAGTGTAAGACTAGGATCTGGGAGACCCAGGTTCAAATCCCCACTTGCTGAGTGACCTGGGTCAGTCACTCTCAGTCTGACAAGAATGGCTTGTTGTACCAATATAATGGAAAAAAGATGTGAGCCAACTGGGGAGAAACGTGGGGGGGAATGAATATGAAATGTTTTTTAGAAATATATAGCCAAGTATTTATTTGACTAGTTAATTCAAATCAAAATAAGAGATTCTACTCTGCTTTTCCTCCCTCCCCACTGTCTACCCTTCATTCCTGTCAAAACAGCAGATTCCGAACATGACACAACCAGTATTCCCTCTAAGCTGAGTTAGTCTGAGCTAGCTCACAGTTTTTTATCCTCTGGCTCACACATTTTTGTCTTAGCTCAGGAAGGATGGCCTCAGAGCAAACTAATTTATGCAGTAGCCAAATTGCTTGCTCACAACTTTAATGCCAGTAGCTCACAAAGTAGAAGTTTTGCTCACAAGACTCCACAGCTTAGAGGGAGCACTGGACACGACCGATCTTTCCGTCAAAGCCTACAAAAAGGCACTGGACCTTTTGACTGAAGAAGAGCACCAGAGTTAAAACAACAACAAAGAAAAGCCTCAAACTGGTTCTCTAAAAGGGCTGGGGGGAAGGGGGAATGCATAGTGTGCTTTAACATTCAGTGTTCCTTAAGGGCAATTTCCCCCCACTGTATTCTAATGTCAACAGCTAGAACTCAACTTAGAATATGTTGTATAAACTGTTATCATTATCATAATAAACTATATCCAGTGGTAAAAACCAGACAAGGCTTAGGCTCTCTCTTTGGCTTACTCCAAGTATGCAGAAAAAACATGGCTTCACAAATTAATCGGAAAGAACCGAAAGCCTCAAAAACAGCCTGATGATGACTGAAAATGCTCCCGAAGGAACAAAATATTAAGAGATCCTGAGCATCAGTAAAGGGGGGGAGAAAGAGACCACTTGCTGAAGTCCCTAAATGAGAACTCTGGGAGAGGGAGCTTTTCAAAAAGTGTCCCCCCCCCAGCTTGAAAGGGATGACTAGCATTCATCCAACAGGACCTTTAAAAGTGAAATGGTCTGGGACCGAGGGTACTTGAAGGACAGTCAGCCATGTCAGCCTGCCCACCTGTTAAGATCACAGCTCCCTGGTATCTAAAGCAAAGTGGCTGCTATTTAGAGGTGAGGCATTCCCTGTGATGATGCCTCAGATGTAGAATTCACAGCCACTGACCCAATATTGAGTCTTTTCAGTACCAGGTAAAAATCCGGCTGCTTGTTAATTGGCTTTTGAAAATTGTTCCATTTTCCTTTATTGTCCCTGTTAAAGATAGGACATTGTGTTTTTATGCTCTTTTACTCTTTTGAACGACTTGTACGAAGTTGTTTAAATGTGTTTTTATTTTGCTACATTATTGTTAATAATCAATATTGAATTTGTTTTACTGGATTTTTGTTATGGAATTTTTTTAAAAGGGGAAGCAGCTAAAAATATACAGTAAATAAGGAGGAATTTAGTGAACTGCTCTAGCTATTACCATTAGAGCACAACAAAAAAAACAGCTTACATTTTGGAAGAAGACTAGGTGTAAAATGCAGTAAGCATATTTGATATACACCATTTCTACTGTTTTGACCACCAGTTTATTGCCTCGCCTCTCTTCTTCCCTCCCAATAGAAAGTGACATCACAGTTCACCTCGGAGGGCTGGCAATCACAGTTCACCTCGGAGGATACTCCAACATTCCATGATGTCACAGCAGTTCAAGCCAATGACACACTCAGACAAGCAACTTACAGTCTCAGATAGGCAACTGAAGTTTTGATGTTAGTAATATACCGCCCATACTAGGGCCTAGGTTGCCTGCTCTGACCACAATAAAGGAAACCTGCACATCATTAAACACAAGACACAGATGAACTTCCAATAAATAGTTTAATAAGGTCACATGACAATGGAGGGAATGCAGCAGCCCCTTGAGTTCCCCCTTTCACAGGTTAGAGGAAGACGCAGCCTACTGCAAAGCCCACACTGCAATAAACTGCACCGGGAAGGACCTCTGAAACTGTCACAGCTCTTCACAGAAGATACAGACTCCAACCCACATGCTCTCCCCCTCACGCTCCACCTTCCCCTTGTGGGAAAGCACATGCAACAGGCTCCTGGTGTCTCTGGCCCTGACACCCCCCCTCATCCAAGCCACGCCCCCCAGACTGAGCATTCAGCGCGTGAGCAGGATGGCGGCAGGCCTCAGTCAGCACAGGCAAACGACGTGAAGATGCAGGTAGGGGGGAGGATGAGCAGGGAGGGCAGCTGGATCGCCCTTCAGAACCGGTCCCTAGAAAGGGAGCCTCTTCAGCTGCTCGTAGGTGATAAAAAACTGACGGCGAGTTAAAGAAATGATCAGAAATGACGGCGGGGCTGTGGTTCTCATTCCCACCCCTCAAGCCCTCATTCTCAGCCAACCAACCAAGTGACTGCTTTCATCTTCCACTTCAAAGTAAGCCAGTTATGCCTGTTTTGAAGCTGATGCTGCGAGAGGGAAAAGAGACTCTCAGACCACCTGCTGCTTTGCCCGACGACTTGGCTGTCCAGTTCTGTGATATGTCATGGGGTGAAAGTCAGTTTCCGCCCCAAGGAAGAGGGACAACTCCCCAGTCAAGTGAGCAGCAGTTTTGCCTAGAACTCTGCTGGGCTTCCTGGATTACTTGTACAACCTAGAAGTGCAAAGGCTGCTTATCAAATGCATGGCGTATGCTGAGAAAGAGACTGGTGTTCCATCCCTCAAATGGGAAGACAGCTGTTTCTCAAAGATAGGCTAGTGAGAGATCTTGGGTACTCATAGACCAATGCACTGAGAACACATAGATGAGGCCACATTATAACAGATCATTGCTCATGCTAATCTAACACTGTCTACTTCAACTGGGTCTTTCTCAGGCCTGCTACCAGAGGTTTACATTGCAAAGCATTGTGCCATTGCTTTGTTTTCCTTGTCATGCCCATTTTATTTGGAGTGTCAGTAGCAGAAAAGGGCCACAGAGAGTAAGAACTGGAAGTGACCAAATAATTTTAAAAACCTATCTTAATTCCTGTCCTAATAAAGTCCCATTCATGTACAGGTCAACCTGTGCTATGTAGACAGACCACTATACCACAAGCAAAATAAATGCACAGTGAAAAATGGACACATTCCTCCAAATGACAATACAAAAAACTGGAATCCTGCTTTTTTGAAGAAAAGCAAGAACCTTTCAATTGGTAAAGCGCTACCATCCCCAAAATGCCTAGCACTACTGCACTTTCACTCCTGGGCTATGATCAGGGACTGAATCCCCCCCAGCCAAGCAAGAAGCAACTACTTCAAGAATTTTTCAACATCCCCTGTCCTCAGAAGCCTCACATGTGAAAGGATACAAGGATGTTCCAGGGGCCAAGTCGCAACCAGTTTGGCCAGAATCCTTTGTAGAGTGCAAAGAAGCCCTCACTTTTCCATGTCTGGGGATGAGAGAGAGTTCATTCTAGATTTCATCTGATGCACACAAGTCAGCATGTCAAAAGTGCTGGGGCCATGTGACAGAGGCAACCAGCTGGGAGAGGGGTCAAATTCAGTCTCCATACCATCTCTAGTCACTTGCCCCTGTCTTTCCAGTGGCTAAAAGGGAATACTGGAAGCCCAGGTGAAGTACCAACAACCAGTTTTCAGGGGTGAGAAAAGGGCAAGAAGCATGCTCTTGTAAGCATGTCATAATCATTAGGATGGGATTGGCATAGGGCAGCGTTCCCAGGAGATTATAGCACTGGACCTCTCGAACGAAGGGAAGGAAACAAACCTACAACCAATGAGTTTCAAAATAAGCTCACACCTTGTTCAATTCATACTCATCTTTTTTATTAAGTGGGAGGAAAAGGGATGGAAAGGCGGCCCCAGCACATTCCCTGACCCTTCAACAAGCAGTATTGAGGTTTGGGGTTTAGATGAGCTTTTTGTAAGGCTTTTGCGGTAGAAAGGAGCAACCCCCAATCCCCCCATTGAATTTCTTTTGGTTACGTAAGAGCACAACACCCCAGCTGGAAATCTCCCTCCCTTCCCATTTTGTCCATGACATTTGTGGGCCAAAAAGGACTCCAATCCCAGATCTCACCTTTACCAGACCATCAAATGTACCCTTGTAGAGATCCACACTCCCCACAATGGCCCGTTGATTCATTAGACGTGTCCGCACCACATCCACTGGGTTCGAAGCGATAGCGCCAGCCAGCCCACAAGTAAAACTGGAACTAGATGGACAAGCATAAGAGCATGAGCTTGCACTTCAGACCAAACACACTGGGGTTTCGGATTCCTCCCACCTCCAATATCTGTTCTGTAAACAGGTTCTTGGTTCTCTCAAGGTATGGACAAAGCAGACGGTGAGTGCAGGGATCTCTCCATTTTACTTAGGCTTAGTATCCACCCATTATTTGCAGCCCCCACATCTTCCTTCCTCTGGATCATCTGGTGTACAGAGTGGCAGCGTAAGTCCCTCACTTTGCATGAGGCAAAATAAATAAATAAATAAAAATCAGAAGCAGCGCACCAGGCTCCACTTGGTACTCCCAGCCTCTCTCCAATGCTTGATGTCAAGTAACAGGCAAGACCCTGACCTCCCTTTGAGTTCTTTGCACGCGCCAGCGGACTCCAAGAGGGGCAGGGCTGGCCTCTCACTGTCAGCACCCAGGGAAAGACAAAACTACACTCAGTCCGAGGGCTCTGAGTCTCTCACTTGCTCAGCAAGCAGAGGCAACCCATGAGAGTAGGTGGTGGGCACACACGGTAGAAAAGAAGGGAGATGCTGATGCAAGTGGGGCAGAGCCAGGCTGGAAGGAAGATGCAAAAAGCAACACAGTATAGCATGATCAGTTCCAGGAGGGAACAGGTTTTGCCTCTCCTCACCCAGAAAGCTGCTTTAAAAAAAATAGACACACACATCCTCTTTTCATCACATATGAACAACAAACTCATGTAAACACAAAAGGTACCCCATTACATACCTAGTTTGACCCAAGTGTTGCCCGTTTTCTTTTCCAGCTGGAGCTAGCTAAACTTTTACCCCTGTGCCTAGCAGGCACAGGACAAAATAGCAAGCAAATTGGACCTACTGTTTCTAGAGTATCAACCAAATCAGTGAGCCAGCAATGTGACCAATGTAAACAGTATCTTGAAAAGACAGACCTATCAGTACAAACCATATACAACGGTTGACTGGAAAATGTCCTGTCAGTTATTTATATGTATATGTGCATATATGTGTGTTTGTGTGTGTTTATATATGAAAAGTCATTTTCTCCACATCTTCTCCCAATTTTCTTGAACTCTCGGCTAGACAGCTAGGAACCAGAATAACCAGAAGGATTTCTGGATATTACAACCAAGAATTTCCCATTCAAACTGGTTCTTAATATTAACAGACAAGGCATTTTTTAGTTTTGGTTAATCAATATCTGAATGCTCATCCTTACTAGTCAGGATCCTCTAAATGTATGCATGAACAATTCTACCTAAACTCTACCCAATCTATTTAAGGACCTCCCACAATGAATATCTGCAGCCATCTTTAGATCTCCAAATGTATTCTCTTGCTATACTAAGGTACTAGATTATTTGAGTTATATAATGGTGACATAGAACAAAGCCCCCGTAATAATCCCTTAATCTACTAGATGCATCTCTAGCCCTTGACATAGGAGTGCATTCTAAGGCTCTGTCTCTTCCCCATCTACAAGCATGGACAGCTTCGAGAGGGAATTAGATAAGCATATGGAGCAGAAGTCCACCGGTGACTATTAGCCACAAGTTATAGATAGGAACTCTCAGGCTGGGGCAAGTGATGCACTGTATTCTTGGTACTTGGGGGGGGGGGACAACAGTGAGAGGACTTCTAGTGTCCTGGCCCCACTGCCGGACCTCCTGATGGCACCTGGTATTTTTGGCCACTGTGTGACAGAGTGTTGGACTAGATGGGCCATTGGCCTGATCCAACATTAGCTTCTCTTATGTTCTTATCTGGCAAACTGATCTGCCTGCAAGCAAACAGCAGAAAGAACTGCACTTTCTTACAGAAAATTGGCTGCTCCTCCCCAGAGTCTATGAAAATTGAGAACCAGGCAGATGGCCTTAACATATACAGAACTGACAAATACTCACATAAAATGGGTGAAGATTGTGTCCCCCACAAACCCTGAAAGGATTAAATGTTTCTTGGTGATGTCATAGACTGGCAGCTCTACTCCAACCACAATGGCAGCACGCTGAGCAGTAGGAACCACACCCTGTCAAGAGACAGAAAGTTATAATGCTTTCACCACCGTTCCCAACTGCCTTGAGATTAGCAGGCTACACAGTCCTCCTGGATGACAAAAGCCCACTGGATTTCATGCCTGCTCTCGGGATGCTGTTCTTTCTAGAATTAGAATCGATAGCTTTATTTGCCTCATCCCCTCCTCCTACATAAGCCATGGCTGGAAACACAATGTGCTGTTTTGCTTGTATTCACTTTCATCTTTCCCTTTCAATTCCTCGGCCCTATGAATTTGTAACTTAATTTTGATTGAGTGAGTCAAAGTCCAGGAAAATGAATGGGTGGAAAGACGCTTGTATTTGACACTCCTTAATTTGCAGTAATGCCGATTCCTAAACCACCCCCCATCTCAGTTCTATTATCTCAGTTAAGCTCCACAGATCCAGCTGGTCTGCAACTGTGAACCCCCCCAAATGCTTCCACCACCTTCTGGAAAAGTCTACTGAATCCACACAGCAAAATAAGCAAATCAATATCCTCCAGAGATTTGTCCTCAGGAGCAAGCAACTATTTAAGGCTTGAACACGGTAACAGAGTGAATTTGCTTTGAAAAATACTATACAAACAAAAACCGCTTTATGAAGCCTCACTCTGACTTCCTCTTTCCCCACAATGGCATACAGCTGGGATATAGGAAGCCTTGACAACAGTCATAGTTCTCTACACTGAAGAGAGGCTTTAGATGCAAGGCAGACAATGGCAGCTGCAGGAGGTGGCAAAGTTCAGGAACCTTGAAATTCATCCCTACCACAAAAATATTTTGATTTTTAAAGTTTCTAGAACTTATTATAAAAAGAAAATATTGAAAGGTAGTGGATTCAAAAAATAACCTAAGGGGAATTTCTGCAGTGATGAAGCGGAGGCTCTTTGCTCAGTTAACATCTTTCAGTCTCTGTTCTACACCAGTATTGTTCCCTATGCCATACCTCTCTTGCCTCATCCGTCTACTCAATCTGTGCTGGGGGGGAGTCAACATTTTACATTCAGAACTGCATCTATGAAGTAGCTCTTATCTGACCCAAAGCAATTAATTTCTGAGCATCTGAGCACACAATTTGCACTGGCACGTGTGGTAGAATTACCCACGCTGAGCCACGAGTGCCACTCTGTTTGGCCCTCTGAGGTAGCTAGGTGCCAGAGACCATGCTGAGTCTCTACCTGGCAACATACCACTCTACTGGCTCGCCCAAAGAATAGAGGGCTTCTCTCTCTCTTCTCTTCTGGTATGCTGCCACTAAGTAGTCATTTTAGGATTTATTTATTTAAAGCATTTCTAGGCTGCCTTTCCACCCAAATATGGCCCCCATGGTGTATTGCCAAGAAGGCCAGTACTCCCAACACCTGTACAGCATTGCCAATCAAAGGCTCTGCCTGGTACCTGCATCTCCTGCTACCCAAGATCTGGTTACCATAGGACAGCTTACCATATTTACACATTTCTAGGGAAACCGCAATTTTGTAACTGTACATCTCTCTCCCCTGGCCATTTTAAATAGTGTTTGAACGATGGGATTTATGTGGTATGGAGAACAACTGCCAACATTTAACATAGTAAAGAATTTATTAAAAGTAAAAAAATCTACACATATAGTATCTGCACTGTAATAGACTGAGCAAGGAATAGAAAAGAAAGGTGCAAACACAATTCCCCTATCCTTTACCCTACACATGCCCTAACTGATCTTGTTCTAAGGTGGGCTCTTTAACTTAGAAGTTAATGTTCTAAAAACTTCTCATTACTTTGGTGTCTTTGTCCAGGCAGGCTGCTATGCCAACTTCTAGGTGTCAGATTTCAGCTATGGAAGTATGATCTGGCCATTTCATTGTGTCTGGTCAGAATAGTCATTAGCATTTCCAAAACTCTGATGGCTGGTACCTGGGCAATATTTGGGAGCAACTGACTTCTTCCTTCCTGCTGGTCTTCCGTGAGGAGAAAGAAAAGCTTTTAAAACTAAGTGTGGGGCCTGGTGATCTTGTGAACACATGAAGTTGCCTTATACTGAATAAGACCCTTGGTCCTTCAAGGTCAGTATGTCTCCTCAGTCCAGCAGCACCTCTCCAGAGTCTCTGGTAGAGATTTTTCACATCACCTACCGCCTACACCTTTAGACTGGAGATGCTGAAGATTGCTGGATGTGGTTTTATGGTTTTTAAACTTGTACATTGCCTAGAGCCCCACTATCGTAGGGATTGGGCAATTAATAAATATAATGTAACAAATAAAATGAAGTGTGGGTTTTTTGCCAAGCCCAAGCCCTGAAGTAAAAAGGTATTTCTCCACACCATACCACTGAGTTAGGAAAATTCAGATGCTGATTGAATTATGAATAAAACAGAGGTACTGAACTGGATAGCTGCTCAGACTAGCCTGATCTCATCAGATCTCGTAAGCTAAGCAGGGTTGCTGGGGTTAGTATTTGGATGGGAGACCACCAAGGAATACCAGGGTCGTGACACAAAGGCAAGCAATGGCAAATCACCTCTGCAAATATCTTGCCTTGAAAACCCCACAAGGTTGTCATAAGTCAGCTGTGACTTGACGGCAAAAAAAAACAACCTTAGGGAATTTACGTTGGTTACTGGAGCATATGATGGGATTTCAGAAGAAAATCAGCGTGTGTCTCGTAGATTACAGCAAATCTTTTGACTGTGTGGGTCATGAAGAGCTAGGGCTGGTTTTAAAAGAAATAGGACAGAACGGTTCCCAGTTGGCAAAGATGTCAGACAAGGATGCATTTTATCTCCCTTTCTCTTCAATCTATATGCAGAGCATATCATAAAGGAAAATGGGGTGAAAACTGGTAGAAGGAGCTGAGACATGCAGATGATACCACATTACTGGCAGAAAACAGTGAAGACCCAAAATGACGACTGATGAAGGTTAAAGCAGGAAGTGCCAAAGCAGGATTACTGCTGAACATCAAGAAGACAAAAGTAATGACTACCGGGGAATTACACAACTTTAAGGTTGATGCTGAAGAAATAGAAATGGTTAAAGATTTTCTATTCCTTGGCTCAATTGTCAACCAAAAGGGAGACTTGCAACCAACAAATCAGAAGGAGCCTGAGACTGGAAGAGCAGCCATGAAAAAGCTAGAAAAGATTCTTAAGTGTAAGGATGTGTCACTGGCAAGCCAGATCAAGGTAACTCATACTATAGTATTCCCCATTACTATGTATTGCTGTGAAAGTTGGAAAATGAAGAAAGCTGACAGGAAGAAAGTTGATTCCTTTGAAATGCGGTGTTGGGAGGAGAGTACTACAAATACTGTCCACAGACCACCAAAAAGACAAATAAATGGATTCTAGATCAAATCAAGCCTGAACTCTCCCTAGAAGCTAGAATGACCAAACTGAGGCTATTGTACTTTAGTTGCACGAGAAGACTCACTGGAAAATATAATAACACTAGAAAAAGTTGAAGGCAGAAGGAAAAGAGGAAGGCCCAACATAAGATGGACTGACTCAATCAAGGAAGCCAGGGCTCTCAGTTTGCAAGACTTGAGCAAGGCTGCTAATAATAGGACATTTTGGAAGTCATTACTTCATAGGGCCACCATAAATCAGAAGCAACTTGATAGAACACACACTTATGGAAAGACCCTTGAAGTGGTTCAGTTCATAGAAGTTCCAAAGCTAACTCCATTAAGATCCCAGAGGTACAGTGAAGGGCACACAAATTAAAGTGCATGTGATGACCTAAATAGCATTTGGAACCAACCTGGGAGAACAGAACACAAAACCCTTCTCATCTAGACAACCTACTTGATGACTTTCAGCAGTCACTATTATCAGAACCTACTTTACAGGGCTGCTGTGAAGTTTACATGGGGAAAAATCTCACATAAGCTGCCATGAGCACTTTAGAGGATGGATGAGATACCAACGTGGAAAAAAATTATTATAAAGGGTTACCAGGTTATTTGGTGCCTTTCCCTGTACCCTTCAACCCACCTTCTCTTCTGCTTTGCCAGGACCACTTTGGACAACACTAACACTTAGAAAGAAAGCTGGTAGCACTAGCCAGTATTTGCTACAGACCCAAGCTGCCTCCAGTCTGTTGTGTCATCTGAACATGAGTACTTGGATTCCAGCACGTCCAATCCAAATGCAGGTGCTTCAACAACACCTTTAGACTGAAGACTTCCAAAAGCAGGAAGTCCAGTTGCAATTCTACGTGAGGAGGGAAGCGCATGAGCCTGACAGTAAATGTGGTTTGTGCTCAAAACAAGCACACTTGTGATGTCTGACTAGAGCCCCAGATTTAGCTGGCACTCAGGCCAAACAGCATTCCCAAACTCTAGATTTAGCTGGCACTAGGGCCAAATAGCACTCCAAAACCATTGGGGACTTATCTGCCTTGACCTGGAGCACGTACCCGAGAGACTGGCATTATCCTCTCTTTGCTGTCCTTTCTTCCATTCTCTCTAAAGAACAGAAACAGTAACTGCTGTGCTGACATCTTCACAGTGATCAGGGCTAAAAGCTTATTGATATATAAAATATAAAGAGGTATAAACAGAACACTGAACTTCAGGCCTGCAGTGACACACTGCTCCTGCAAAACTGTAGCAGATAGCACAGCCTTGCATTAACCCATGTTGATATCACAGCCAAGAACGGCATGACAGCACATACAGGCCAAAGCGTATCAGCCAGAACTATGGTATTTACACGAAGGGAAAACATCCGCTTAAAAATAACTCGTGACTTCTATGCCAATGTAAGATGACCCCTTTTTCTGATGACATATTTGTGAAAAAGCCCAGTCTTGTATTTAATACTGTAGCTCCTTAAATCTGGGACAGTATCAGTGATTTCTCCCAAACCATTCAGCTCAGGACTAAGGCTCTCAAGACCATCTGTCTGGCTACTGTCAGGCCACAGGCTTTTTCTGTGGTAAGAGCAGTACTTTAAAATGGCTAATCATGTGGGTGTGGCAGATGCCTTCGCCTTCTTCAGGAAGGTGTGTAGAACAGCTTTACTTCAAAGGGCATCAGGTGGAGGGCAAATTGTTTGACAGATCTGGCTGCACTGTTTTCATCTTGCTGATTTATTGGGGTTTTAAAAATGTTTTTGCAACTTACTGCCTTGCTAGCCACCTTGAGTCCAAGGAGTTAGGGCGGGATATAAATATTTTAAATAACAAAGACATAAGCAAAACTATTCACCAGTTGATGGCACACAGCCAGGCAATATTCTCTCACTCTGAGGGAACACCCAGGATAGAGGCAACCTTAGAGCTGTCAGCCATGGAGGGAATTTTTAGACAAGTGGGCATGTGGACCAGTTAGTAATACTGTCCTCCCTCAACATCAGAGTGGATTCTGCCACTTTTGGCACTGTCCCAAAAGAATATGGCTATCTTTGTAGACTCTAGAATCAAACCGAAACATCTCCTAATGTTCTAAAGGAGATCTTCTGCAAGGGTTTCCTCTTTCCTAAACACAGCTGCACAGGACAGGCAGGTGAGATGGAGGCATTCTGAGAGCAAGATTGTGGTTGGAGAAAGACAGAACATGCCCAAGGCAGCACTCACCCTCCAAAGCCCCCGTGTGCCTTCCTGCTGGTAGATGTCAATGAAACTATGAATCATTCCACCTTGGAACAGGCTGCCCTGTGCTTGCATTCGGATCTAAAAGAAGAACAAGAGACACAGCAGCAAGTGACTTTCCTAGCAGAGAAGCAAACACAGTTCCTGAAAATTTAGAACACTAGCTGTGATAAAAAATCATCGTTTGGGAGACCAACAGACTAAGTGTACATATTTTCAACTTGGTCAGGGAGGATAAACATACGCCTTTCAATGCCACTTTCACACCTTTCAATGCCACTTGTCACAAACACACAATTACATGAATCAGCTGAACTACACTAACACAGCAACTGAGCAATATTATATTCAGTCTTTCTTTGCCTATCTGATTGTCTTAGGGATGAACAGTATGAGACACATGAAGCAGCAGGTATAGCAGTGCTAGAGGCTTGGGGAACATGACAATGTAGCATCTGTAGGTTACAGTGGGAAAATATTGGCCAAGAAAGTAGCAGGCATTTAATACAGGAAGCCCCTCTTACCTTCAGCACATCTGTCGGATTTGCCAGTGTAGAGGAGATCACCCCTGACACCACCCCACAGATTACATTGATCAGTAACGTTTCATCTGCAATGAGGAAGAAGATATTTGGGATGGACTTAGAAACCAAGACTGTGTGCTTGAGGACAATATCAGAGTAGATTTCAGGAGGGAAAACAGAAGACAAGGATACACTACTATACAAAGACCAACTGCTCCTATTTTCCAGCCTCCTCTCTCCTGGGCCTAAGATACCAAGGACAGCATTGTGCGATTGCTGGATTTCTGCAGCTTAGCATATGAGAGTAAGGCAGTGGAACTCAGTGCAGTTATCTCCCTCTGAAGGAAAGCCACCCACTCCCCATGGCCACGTTCAAAAAACTTTGGTAGCGGGGATTCTATTGACACCTGGAACAACTATCCCAACACAGGGGAAAACAACCTCAGCAAACTAGATTAGGTTATTAGTCCAGAACAGAAAGACCAAGAGTTAGAGCAGTTATGCTGGGAAAGGGCAGTGGTACTGACCGCAGCACTCTCCAAAGGAGACCGGGTCACTGGGTACCCTGGGCCTGCAGGGAAACAAACATTTAGGACATAGTACCCAGAAGCACAGAGACCACAACACAGCACACTTGACACAGGAGCAGACAGAAGAAACTGTGCTGGGAAGTGGAAAGAAAAGCTAAGAGGCATGCTTGTTGGTTTCTAATCAAGGAATGATTGTTGACTGTTGTGGGTTTTAGAGTTAGTCCTTCTCCAGTCTGTATCAGTGTTTCCATCTGAAATGTGAGAGCAGCACCAATGGGTGCTTAAGAGCAACAGCACCGAGCTGTAAGTTTCTAAAGGAAAACAAGAGATCTGAGCTGCTTTGGCATTCAGTCCTGATGTGCAGAATGTGCTGCAGAGTTTGCTAGAAATGGAACAAGAGACAGCTAAATGGCACCAAGTTGCCTGAATGAAGACTAGAACTTTCCTGGCTGTAACAACTTGCCCAGTTCTGAGAAGAAGTACTTTCCCCACACTCAAAGACATTGCAGGTAAAGATACAGCAAGTAAATGGAGACAGACAGCTGTTAGTTCAAAAGGTGTTCATCTTTAAGGTATTAAAAAAAATCGATACTCTGTGGCATCTGTAGATGTAATTTCCCTGTATCTTGAATTGGTGTCCACACTGAGGATATAGGACCCAGAGGCATAAAAAGAGAAAGCCCAAGCAGCACATGGGAGGCCACCAGCTAAATAGCAACCTTTTATACAGTACCATCAACAAAGTACTTTACAGATTAAGTTTTTAAAAAGCACTGACCTTCCAAGCGATCCACAAACAGACGCTTCAAGCTCTGATATATGCCAATCTTTATGGTGCCGTAAGATGCTTGTCTTAGCAAGGCTGGAGCAATTCTGCAGCAGGAGAGGAGGAAAGGCGGCTTAGACTCATTCAGCAGAATAGTGGCACTGCTGCTCCACCCATATCTTAACAATCCGACTTAGACTCTTAACAGATACAGCATCCGAAACCTCAACAAAAAGGTCAGGGAAAATAGGTGAGGAGTTCTAGGGGAAGATGTTATATGAAAAGTGGAAGACTTTACCCAGAGTAGAGTGCTAGCACGCCTTCCTCCCTGTAGATGCAAAACAAGGCATGGAACATGCCCCTGTATTTGATTTCTCGGAAACGGGCATCAATGCTTTGGCCTTGAACCTGAAGTCGTGTTTTGGTGAGATCCACGGGGAAAGTCCCTGTAACAGAAGAGAGGCTGCAGCTCAGACAACACAGTTGTGGCTATGAACACAGGTGACTGTGATTCCACTCAACAGAACACTACCCATTTCCTTTGTGTTTTGCTTCCTGGGACATTAAGAGAGTTGCATAGTTCAGGGAAACATCGTTCTTCGGGCACCTGCCCATGTGTAATTCTTACGCGCACTCACCACTTGATATGTAACTATGTCTGAGAAACAGTTTTTTGCAGCCAAGGGGACAACGGGGTGAATTTTCTTTAGCTGGATAGAAGATGAGAAGGATGGTCTGCTATAGAAGAGGAATGCTCTTCCGCAGTTGCAGTGGTTAAGAGCACCAGACTCTAATCTCCTCCTCCACATGAAGCCTGCTGGATGACCTTGGGCCAGTGACAGTTCTCTCTCAGCCCCACCTACTTCACAAGGTGTCTGTTGCAGGGAGAGGAAGGGAATGTGATTGTAAGCTGTTCTGAGACTCCTTAAGGTAGAGAAAAGTGAGGTATAAAACCTGCTCATCAAGTGGGCCCATATACCTGCCTTCTTCGCTTTGTAGAATGGCCTGCCTGAGGAGGTCAGGAAAGCTCCACTTTCATGGATTTCCGCAACCTATGCAAAACTGAATTATTCCAGAGAGCTTTTCAATGCTGGCAACCAATGTTCCCTCTAAGCTGCGGAGTCTTGTGAGCAAAAATTCTACCTTGTGAGCTACTGGCATTAATATTGTGAGCAAGCCATTTGGCTACTGCATAAATTACTTTGCTCTGGAGCCATTCCTTCCTGAGTGGACTAAAATCTGTGAGCTGGAGGCTAAAAAACTGTGAGCTAGCTCACACTAAGCTTAGAGGGAACACTGCAGGCAACAGACTTGCACTGTACTAAATGATTCACGCCATTAGTCAGAAAAATTATTACTGAATACAGCTTGTTGAAACTAGGATCTTACTATGGAATTTTGCATCATTTAACATGTCATGTTAATATTTATGCTTTGCTTCAGTTCTGCTTTTAGACTTCTGGTTGGTTTTACAACCCCAAACCTATTGCATTGTTTACTGAATGTCCCATCTGTCTATTTTATTGACTCCGCCCTGAGCCCAAGTGAGAAAAACAGACTATAAATGTAACTAAATGAATAGTGAAAAATATGTAATGAGTTAAACTTGTATTTTCAAATGGTGTAAGCCACTTTGAACGACTGGCTGGTCAAAAAGTAGTATATAAAGCTAACAAACAAAACAAAAACAAATATCTAATAGTGACATGTATTAGAGTGGGATGCAAGCAAGCTCATGTATTTTCTTTTCTTCCTACAAAAATGGCTTGTGTTAACTTAAGCCACTCAGACTGAAGCATTAAAATTGATTCGCTCCATCTGTACCTCACATTTCTCCGAGGAGCTCCGGTGGTGCCAATGAAGTCCCACTGAGCATCTTCTACTCGGGTTCTGGCCACAGCTAGATTTACAAAGTGTCAGAAACGGAACCACACCAGGCATCTTTTGATCTTTCTTTGGAAACCTCATTTTACTTTGAAGTACTGGCAAACTAGCCACTTTCCGAAATGGGTGCCTTACATGTGTGTGGCACAACCACAAGCCACCCCACTGCTGAGAAATGTCATATTTAACCTGGCACAGGTAAAGCCTCACCAACACTACACCCTGCCAAAAGTAAGCAATTCTACAGAAGTGTTGCCATCCTGATAGCAGGGTTTCTGAGCCACTACAATACAGTATCTGTGAATCAGGGTGTTCTGCAGTTCAGATTAATCAAATTTGGTAGGTGTACAAAGATAAGACATGCCATGCTTCTGCAATAATACTGACCTATACTGAAGGGTGGTCATAATGATTAGTGAAATAATGTATGAGAAATAATTTGAACATTCTAAAGTCTTATATACTTTTTCATATGTCACAATTATATACTGCCTTTCTCCCAATGGGCTCAAGGTGGCTTACAATCCAACACCTCACATGTGGGGGAGAACAGGATGAAAGAATAAAATAAGCAAATTTTTATATCTTTCTTTCATATTGTTATATAATGAAATTACAGAACTACCCAGTGGAACAGCCAGCAGTGGAGACAAACGCAAAGTCTGCACAAGAACCCCCTGAGGCTGTTATAGGTAACTTGCACAGGCCAACATAATACTTTGCATTTCACAGCCTTTTTAGGCCCACCATTTGCAACTTTTACAATGAGGTACCACTAATACCTGCTAGTTGCCTGAGCATTTCATGCTAGCCTGTGAAACACACTCGGCAGATTCATGGCTAACTGGTCTTATGTACAGGTATTAGACAAGATAGACCCTCATTTTCAGAGAGGTACACCACTGAATAACAGTTACTAGATACCAAAAGCAGGGGAGGGCTGTTGCTCTTGTCTCCTTCTCCTAAGGTTTCCAGAAACATCTGGATGATCAAACAGCTGGGTGCTGAACTAAACAGACCTCTGGTTTGAACCAGCTAGACTCTTCAGATATCCTTAATGGAGTGTAGTGAATCTGACAAGTAAGCTGTATTCCAATGAAAGCTTATGACACAATAAATCTATTCATCTTTAAGATACCAGAATAGACTTTATTGTTGTTTTCTAATAAAAATTTAACTGTATTAAACTGTTAGCCACCTTGGTGGCCCTTACTGCACAGAAAGGCACTGTATAAATTTTGTAATTACGTGACTAAAAATATGCTTGAGCACACAAAGACAAATCACCCACAAAGTCTCAGCCAAAAAGACTCTTAAGACAGCTTATAAAAAAGCTGACTGAGAAACGTGTCAGAGCAATGAAACAATCATAAACCCCAAAGCAACAAAACAGCCACCTTAAAATCTTATCTAAAATAGCCTACTGCGGCATCAAACCCAGCAGATCAGTAAGATGCTCAACACAGCTTGTATGATCAATAAAACACATCTAAAAAAGCAATGAGAGAAGAGGAAAAACTAACTGAAAGGCTGAGAAAATAGGAACTTTTCTTGTCTTTCATCTACAATGGAACAGACTAGGTGCAGCATGAATTGCTATGAAAAGAGTTACAAAAATAAAATACCAGTACGGAGAAGGCCTGTCTCTGGTAACCCCACCTGCTTTCTGAATGGGGGAGACATACAAAGAAGGAAGGTTCTAATTGAATAGTAAGCACTACTACATTTTTATCTCACCCTCAATTTCACAAGGTCAACATATTCTCTGTTTCAGCCTCATGATAACCCCAAATGACTGACTCAAGGTCACCAAAGGAACTCCACTGATGATCAGGATTTGAATCATGGGCCAAGGCAGAGTAATTGTTAGAGTGACATATCAGGTTCAAACCTCACTGCACTTCGTCAAGGTGAGCTGCTATTTCCCTCAACCTAACCCACCTAAAAGAACATAAAAACAGAAGTGGGTGGACTCACTGACCTTTTCTTGGAGAAAGGGCGAATGCTAGTGATGCTCATATGGGAATACCAACATACATGCTCTCTAATACTGAAAGAGAACTCACGGCCCCCCGCCCCCATACACTAAAATAACTGCCAGGGAGAAAACAGAAGAGTCACCTTCGGTGGTGCAGCAGTTAAGAGTTTCCGACAAGGGCCTAACCGAATCCCCACTTGCCATGACTCTTACTGGGTGACCGTAGGCCAATTCTTCTCAGCCTAACCTACCCCACAGGGGTGTTACGAGGATAAAACGGAGGAGGGGATGAGATCCATGTGCCTGCCCGGAGCTCCTTAGAAGGGATTCAAGCGCACTGAACAAATGCATGCAGGCCTCCTGAGAAGCTCTGGGAGAGAAGAGAGCCCAGAGGCATCTGACTAGGCCGTTGCTAGGGACCGGGAAAGGGCGTGGCATGTTGCCCGGTAACGGCAAGGGGCGGGGCGGGGGCGCGCGGGCGGCCTGGCTCGCTTCTTATACTCTCACCCACCGAACTCAGCCACGAGCGAAGCCAGCCCTCCGTACACGAACGGCTTCCAGCTCAGCGCCGTCATGGCGGCCGAGGAGGAGGAGGGAGCCGGCGGGGACCCCCCCTCCCGTGGGCAGCAGCCTCGCGCTCTCTTTCGCCGTGTTCTTCTCTTTTTTTCCCCCTTCAACCAAGAGGCCGGTTCTGAAGGACCAGACGGTAGCCGACAAAGGCCAAACAGAAAGTAAAAGGCGAACGCTTCGCCGCCTCGTGATCGGTACGGGCCGCTTGTGACTGGACAAACCAATAGGCGCTTTGGGAGGCCGGGCCGGAGGGGCGACAAATGTAGCCAATGGGCGAGCGGGGGAAGTACATCCCCGCCCACACAGCTCCCGCGTGACGTCACGCCCATGAAACTCATCCCTCTCCTAAATTCTGCAGGATCAAGAGGCGTGGTCACGTGGCAGCAGGGAGTGGGAAAATTGGGGACTGGGTTTCAGCGATGCTAGAAGCGCCCAGCAGGCTCTGTGGACGAGGCTTTTGACCTTTTTATATTAAGTACAAACGTATTCCATTTCATACCCACATTTACAGTCTCAGCTGTTCAGCCAAGACTGACCTATACGAATATATGAAACCAACTTATACAGAATTAGATCAGTCTCCTAGATGAGTATTGCCTACTATAGCTGGCAATGGAGCCTTACAGAGGAATCAACTGCTAACCGAAATCTTTTAAGCGCCCAGGATCGAACCCTGGAACGTTCTGCATGTGACACATGCACTCTACCACTTTACAAAGTACATATTTTTGAATTCCCTATTTGCATGGAAAATACTGCTGCCTACCACCGACTAGAGTCACCATGATGGGCCCTCGGGTACAGATTCTGTCTGCTTTCCCCATATGACCCTGATTCAAACGAAATATAACAAAACTTGGCTTCCTGATAGCATGAATAGAACAATAATTGTTCATGAGGTATGAAATAATAAAGGGTTTTCATAGAATAGCTTTTACTTGGGGAGGGTGGGAGGAATTGCAAGCAGAATTAGAAAGACTCCCCAGCCCAGAGACCCAGCCAGAATACTGAAGTCTATATGAGATACAGATGAGACACACATTACTTGGGAATAAGCTGCACAGAATGAAGAGAGACATCAACCTCGGGCAAAAAAGTAACTGAAAAAAAGATACTTCAAAATATTTCTGTTCATCCAAAACAAAAAAAGCAAGCTCACAGCAATGTAAAGATGCTTAATGGGAAAGGCAAACTGGGGAAATGGGAAAGCTGGATTGTTTCTTCCATAAATAGGAGGAACATTAGCTGAGTCCCTCAGATTTCCCCTGAGATTGTCCCCAGAACAGATGTTTCCTCCCCCTGCTACAGGAGGCTTTACTTGACACTAGAATATCATTTACATCAAATAGGCATCAGGGTCTCTGAATTCACAGTTTTCATTGAAAAAGAAAGTCTAACTTCTTCTGTCGTGGAGATACAAACTGTTGGGTTTTTAATGTCTTTCTATGTATTTTAATTTTAGCTCTGTTTTTAATGATGTGGTGTTGTTTTTGGTTGGTTTTAATGTATGCTTAATTTGTTAGGGACCTCAGTGGTTGTTATGAGGGCAGAAGGGCAAGATATATATTTTTAGGGAAAAGGCATATCTCTACAATTAAAAGGGCTGAAGACTTCTTAATAATGAAAGCTGGGGGTTCAGAGAACTTGATATACTTGTGGCCTCCCAGAATTTTGTTCCCACCAGTTCAGAGCACCCATTTTCCATGGAAAGTAGTGAGGAAGAAATGTAACTGTTCAGCTGAGTCCTGATCACAATGCTCTTGGGCACATGAATCTGAAGCCAAGTCAGACCATTAATCCATCTACCTCTGCTTGGTTTACTCTGAATGGCAGCAGTTCTCCAGAATCTCAGACTGAGGCCTTGAGCTGCTGCCTGAGATTCTTACAGGAGATGCCCTGAAATCTTGTACATATGGAGCATCCTATCACTGAGCCACTTAAGTAAAGGTAAAGGTTCCCTTGCTCGAAAGCCAGTCGAATCCGACTCTAGGGTTGCGGTGCTCATCTCCATTTCAAAGCCGAAGAGCCAGCGCTGTCCGAAGACATTTCCGTGATTATGTGGCCGGCATGACTAAACACCAAGGCACACGGAACGCTGCTACCTTCCCACCGAAGCGGTACCTATTTATCTACTTGCAATTTCTTGCTTTCGAACTGCTAGGTTGGCAGGAGCTGGAACTAGAGACGGGAGCTCACCCCGTCATGCAGCACTCACGGGTCTTGAACTGCTGAACTACTGACCTTCCACAGCCTGCAGTTCAGCGTCTTAACCACTTGAGCCACTGCAGCTCCTTACTGAGCCACTTAGCCCCCCCTAATTAAGACTAAACAAGAGCAGAAATATTCAGCCCATTAATTGACTAGTTTAACAAATGTTAAAAGGAGCCCTTAATTAATTTGGCAGCAGATTTTAGTGTGTGTGTGTTTTTAAGATACTAGAGCTTATTAATATGACAGTGGGCAAAACACTATCTTAGAAGAGGCCTCCCCTCCTATATACGAAAGGAAGAGGGATGATGCTTGCTAAAGAGCACATGGTGTTCTTTTGTTTCCCACCCAGAGGCTTAATCAGTTGAGCAATAAAACCCTCTTTAATCAGATGACAGTCCCCGTTAAAATCTGTCACAAAGGTACAGTATTTAGAAAGATGTGGCTGTGTTGATATCTCCTTTGGCTCTTGGTAGCTGCTAACCACCACATCTTGGTTCCAGGCTGTTTCTGTCTGAGAGAATGGGCAGAAGAAGCTGCAAGTAAGCTTAGAGGGTTTGCTTGCTGACACTGCTGTTCAACCCACCAAACCGGTCCTTTAGTCTGCTCTTGCCCTTGGGACTTTATAACATGTTTTAGGTTCCAAGCATTTCCCCCCCAGCTGAGGGAAAGATCTACCCCAGCAATAATATATATAGAGAACACCTTTGTGATTTAACCGTGTATGCTTGATAGTTGAGATATTTCCTGAAAGGAGAAATGGAGCAGGGCTGTATTATGTCTTGTAGGGTTTTTAAGGACAAGGGGACAGTGTGGGAATCGTCCTTGGAAGAGTGCTTAGCTCTGTGACCAGTAGATGGCAGTCGTAGAACTGTGCTGGTCCCATAAAACATCCACAGGGAAAAGGTATGAAAAGCACGTAACACTACACGAGCCCTGAGGGTTGTGGTGGGGCTATACAGGAAGAAGCCGGGGAGATACTGAAATTCATCAAGTGGACAATCCTTTTCCTGGCATGTTCTCTGAAGCTTTCGCTGCTGCACAGGAGGCAGAAATTAATCAGGCATGTTCCCAATCAGTGCTTCTCTATGGTTTAACACAACCCTAGACAGGGTATAGGAAAAAAATCTTTACCTTTCACATTTCTGCCTCTTGAGCAGCTGTTAAAGACCCCACCCCCACAAAAAAGGAGCAAATAAGGAACGTTTTCTCTGGAGGAAATCCTTCTTCTGTTATCAGCTGTGTAACAGGGAGATGCCTGACGGGGTAAAATGGGGGAGAACCTTGGATGCTGCCCTGAGCTCCTTGGAGGAAGGACAGGATAAAAATGGAACAGAAGCTGCAACAGAAACATTATTGCCAAACATCAACCAGAGATCAAAAGCACAAACCCGCTCTGCATAGCACTCGTAGCCCTGCAGAAAAGGAGCCAAGGGCATTCTATTCATTTATTCTCCACTGCGGAATCCAATGTGACCTTCATCATCATCATCATCCTAGTCTCCTCCATTTTATCCTCAAAACAACCCTATGAGGCCATGCTGAGAGTGACTGGCTAAAGGTCACCCAGTGAGCTTCCGTGGTGGACTTGGGATTTGAGCCTACCTAGTTTCCATACTCTGACCCCTACACCACACTGGCTCTCCTTTAAGGCATTTTCTTTAAGCAGCAGGAACTAGGACATCCAATGAAACAGATGGGCAGTAGGTTCAAGACAGACAAAAGGAAACACTACTTTACACAGAGAGTGATTAAAATGTGAACTTCACTGCCAGGGGACGTAGTGATGGCCACAGGAATAAACAGCTTTAAAAGGGGATTAGATAGATTCATGGAGGATCATGGAGAATAGGTCTACCAGTGGCTACTAACCATGGTGAGTGAGGGGAACCTACACATTCAGAGGCACTAATTCTCTGAATCTCAGAGCCAGGAGGCAACATCAGAGAAAGGTCTCTATGCCCTGTTGTTGGCCCTCTAGCAGAACTGGTTTTGGCCACTGTGTGAGAAAGGATGCTGGACTAGATGGACTATTGATCTAATCCAGCAGGGCTCATCTTATGTTCTTATTAGGGAGACCATTTCCCCTAACATATACAGACATATGAAGCTGCCTCTTATTATGCCATCTATTCTGACCAGCTAGGTCACCATGACCTGAGGCAGTGAAAGGTCTTTCCCAATATCGGCTATTTGAGAGTCTCCAGAAGGAGATGCCGAGCATTGAACCTGGGACTTTCTGCATGCAAAGCATGTTCTACCACTGAGCCCCAGGTTGGTTTAGCACAGCTGACAGAAATCCAGCAGGGACAGTATTCTTCACACACTGGGGAAACCTAGATGTGCTGAGTTTGTGCTTGTAATGTACCAATTATTGGCAGAGGGCATCTGAGGGATCCCACCAAGGTTTGTCAATTTTCCTAACCCCCTCCATCCTCCCCAGTCTCAACCCCCTAATCAGCCTATATTTTTTAAAAAATCTTTCATTGGTGTTCCATTCTCTTCTGTAACTGACTGGCCTCAAACAATGTTAATATACTTTCCTAGCAGCATGCATGTCATGACTTCTCTTTTAATTTGTGTGGTTAGATATGATGTGTCTTTAACTTTCTTGTTATTTCTCTCTCTTGGTAGGTAACCCTGCCACCAGGAATTTAATCCCAATCCTATTAATTAATCTTTCCCAAGGTATCGTGCCCAAGCTCTAAGGTGCCTTCATTGGACTATGTGGTCCTGAGGATGAGACCTTAAGTATTGAAATAGCGTAGGACTCCGGGTTAACAATAAACAAAATAAAACTTTATTTGCAAAAGAAGCGTATTGGTTTCAAGATGTTTTGTAACATCTCTTCAGTTAATAAAATGTGTATATTAATAACTCCTGACTGAGGTATCACGCTCTTGTACGTCACAAACACTCCTCACTCTCAAATTCTCCTTTCTCTTTAGAACATACTTTGTCCAATTTTTATTTAGCTCAGTTTAATTTTTCCTTTCTTAACTCAGGTTTCCGTCTCACACACTTATATAATACTTTGACAATACTACATTTTGACTCTCTCTAGTTGCTAATATGCCCTCTATAAATATTTGACTTCCAGCACTATTATGGGATTCTAATCAGAAGACTGCTTGACTCCGTAAGACTGCTGACCACAAATGATTACTGACTGAACACACTTTCTCCATGCACGATTCTTAGCTCCGCCCATACACGCTCAGTCACCAACCAATCACCTCACTCACTCATCCCCTTCTTTCACCCCACCTTGTTCTTCTGCAACTTACCATACATTTAAAGAAACAAACACTTAAAACTTTAAATCATTACAGTGCAGGAGGTCCTAGGTTCACTCTCTGGCATCTCCAGTTGAAGGCTGTAAGTGATGTGAAAGACCTCTGCTTGAGATCCTCTGCTACTCAAAGTAAACAGTACTAATAGCCCAGTTGCTTGACTCCGTATAAGGCAGCATCATGTGTTCTATCACTCACAATTCCAGCTCCAGTTTGAGAGTTCTCCCATCTCCAGCTTTCAGTAGGCCTTAATAGGGCTGTGGGGAGAGAGACGACAAGAAACACCCATCTAGTTTAGGAGAGAATTCTCTCCCACAGAAGTATTTTCTGTTGGAATTTTATTGTCATTCATGTTGGTGGCTGTGTTCCTGTGGCCTACTTTGGGAGTCAAATTTAGGCTGAAAAGTAGGGCCAAAAACACAGCTGGGCTAGATCCAGCCAGCTTTTCAACAGCTGAAAAAGAAGGGAGTCCCCTTTGACTGCCAAAAAAGGATATGTTGGGGATCATGGGACCTGCATGTATAAAAGCCATGTGGGATGGGGGCCATAGTAGGGAGGGGAACTGAGTGACATTCACTGGAAAAGCTGGCTGGATCCAACCCACTGAAGTTTAAAACAAATGGCACATAGAAGAAGTCACTAGGATATCACACACAGTTGATCTCAGAGACCCTGCTGTCACTTGGGAGGCCTCCTAGGTATATTGGACCCAGGCCATTAGGACTCCAAGCATCAGCCCCTGCATATTCTGTTGTGTTGAACAGAGAATCTGACAGCAGCTCAGATACTGGAGGACCAGTGACATTGGTTCCTAGCAAACCCAAATCCCGATTAGCGTTTGCATTAGCTGAACTTCTTTTCATCACTGAGGGTGACCCATCCATCTGCATTCTTCAAGGACCAGGTGAGTCACTCCACAGAACAGGCTCACCCAACTTGTGTCAAGAGTCCAAGCAAGCAAAGCTCTCAGACCTCAGAGGTTACATATCCCATTTGGCCGAGAGAGGCTGGCTTTGCTGCCTCCTTGCTCTCCAGTGAAGATTCTCTGTGCAGTGAAACATACCTGTCCTCAAGCGTTTACACTGCCTGGCTCAACAGGATACACAAGAGACCAAGCGGTAGAATGGCAACTCTGGATGCACCACAGTCTTCAGAAATAAATCAGCGTGGGCCGTTGCAACTGTTCAAAGCACATTTATTAAATCGTAGTTTGTACACGATGTATTTTTTAAAAGATACCCAGCCACACCGTTCTGGCCAAAGTGCCGAGGTGAAGATGGTCCAAAAATGGTCCCCAGCGTGAATATCTCGTATCCAGGCAAATGAACCAGAAAAGTTCAGTCCTTGGGCCTCTTCCTGCCAAGCAGACCAGCACACAGCAGTGGAGGAATCCCTGCCAGCAGCCAGGAGGGCCCCCTCCCTCATTTCACTGAGCTGCTGCAGCAGTAAGTCCACCATCCCCCTTGTGTCTCTTTGCATTTGCAAGGGTGGAACAAGAAGATTAGTAGTGTCTGGAAGACTCCTTCTCCCTGGACGGCTTGTCTCTGTTCTCCCACCGCTCTCGGGATCTCCTGCTTTCTGCTGCTCTCATTCTGTCATCTGCCTTCTTATGCTTCTCATCGCGGTCAACATGAGATATTCTCTGTTCCTGCCGGCCCCTCTCTCTGCCCTTCTCTCGGGACCCCGCCCTGTGAGCCTGCCAACACCTCTCTCTCGATCCATCTCTCTGATCATACCGGCCCCTCTCTTGGGACCCCTCTCTCTGATCCTGCCAGCCCCTCTCTCGGCCCCTCTCTTGAGACCCCTCCCTCTGATTGTGCCAGTGCCCGTCTCTGCCCTTCTCTCGAGACCCCTCTCCTCTCTGATCCTTCTCCTTCCCCTTCTCTTGAGATCTTTCTCTTTTATCCTGCCAGCCCCCTTCTCGAGACCTCTCTCTCACATGCTCGTACTTGAGTTCTTGTTCCGGCTCTGCCCGGCTGGTGTGTTTGTGCCCAGATGAGCTCCAGGTTTGCTGACTTGCGCCAGCGTACCGTTCATAGCCTGGATCTTCCTTCTCCACTTTGATCTTGGTTTTAGCAGGCGGTGCATCTGCGGGCAGCTCCTCTTTCACACGCTTCCGGTGCTCTTTCTTCTCTTTCTTCTTCTTCTTGCTTTTTTCTTAAGAGGAGGAGAAACATATTGATACCTAAAAACCTTCTGGAGCTATCCATTTCACTCTGCCCCCAGAGAGCACTCCTTCCTAGCCTCTCAGCCCCCAACCATTTTCTGTCCAGCATCCCCAGACAGGGAATATTACCAGAACCAAAATTATTGTTATTATTTATTTAGTATGTTTTTACCTCACCCTTCCTCCAAGGAGATCAGGGCAGTGTGCATTATGTTCCCCATCTCCCTTCTATCTTAACAACAACACCCCTGCGAGGTAGGTTAGATTGAGCGGGAGCAACTGGCCCAAGATCACCAAGCTACCTTCCTGGCAGAGCAGGAATTTGAGCCTGAGTCTCCCAGATCACAGGCTGACACTACACCCCACTGGCTAGCAGTCCAAGTTCAGCCAAATGCACAGAGCCCTGAATCTTTACCGATAATTGTAAACTGTACTGACAGCCATTAAATGCTATCAGTGAGAGACTGGCCTGCAGGAGAGCAGAAAGCAGGAAATCCCACCTGCATTGTACTCTGATCCAGCTGAACACCATCCTCCCTCCAGCTTCCAACTTGCCACCATCAGAGGGAGGCTGGGAAGCAAAGAGGCCTCTCTCTGCCACACCTGAATTCAGCTCCCCACTGAATTCAGCTCCCTGAGAATTCCCTTCCTCGAGGAATATTGTATTGAATGTTGTCATTTGCATGAGATTTTGAATCCTTGAGCTGGTTGTGAGCCAACTTTAGACTGGAAAGCAGGATAAATAAGTTTATTTTAACATTTTCTATGAAGTAGATCTTTAAAAACCAGGAAACACCAGCTCCTCCTCCTACCACTACCTTCTCCAAGCCAATCGGAACTAATAAGCCTCTAGCCAACCACACCTCACCCAAGCCGAGCAAAAGGCTCAGTAAACCAGGGCAGCAGACTGGTGACACAGCTTCAGATTTCCCAGCATGCCCTGCCAGTCCTGGCCTACATTTCTGCCTAGGAATCACATCTAGGCCTCTTAAAACCCTTGGGATCTTCAAAGAGACTTACAAGATGCTTGCATGCACGCTCTCTCTTGCTCATTCACACACAGCGCAGTCACCTTTTTTGTGCTTCTTCACTTCCACCTCCTCGCCTTCTGAAGATTCAGGTGAGCTGGGGGGAGGTGTTTTGATGCCACATCCTTTTTCCCGGAGGGCTTTGGTTATGTCATCAATATCCTCAGAGTCTTTGGGAGGGCGATAGTTAGCCACATGGTCCACACGAATTGTCCTTCCTTTGATCTGTGAACACAGAATCATAAGTTATGGGAGAAGTGCACATGTCAACAACATGCT
This sequence comes from Gekko gecko, assembly GCA_029375565.1. Classification (NCBI taxonomy): domain Eukaryota; kingdom Metazoa; phylum Chordata; class Lepidosauria; order Squamata; family Gekkonidae; genus Gekko; species Gekko gecko. The sequence goes on along the minus strand of JAPDNY010000012.1, from coordinate 24,675,741 downwards.
CCATAAGATGCTAAACATCCTCTCTCCTCTCCAGAGTTGCAGGTAGAGGTCTTTCACAGCACCTCCTACCGGATCCTTTTTAACTGGAGGTGCCAGGGATTGCACCTGGGACCTTCTGCATGCCAAGCAGGTGCTCTGCCACAGAGTCATAGTCCCTCCCTGCTCGACATCAAGCATTTTACTGAAATGTTTTACCAAACAGTGCTATTGAAAAGACTCTGGCAGAGGCCTGTAGCTCATTAGTAGAATAATAATAATAATAATAATAATAATAATAATAATAATATGATAATAATGATAATAATGATAATAATGATAATAATGATAATGATAATAATGATAATAATGATAATGATAATAATGATAATAATGATAATGATGATAATGACGATAATGATGATAATGATGATAATGATGATAATGATGATAATGATAATGACAATAATGATAATGATAATAATCATAATAATAATAATAATAATAATAATAATAATAATAATATGATGCCCAATCTCTGCTACTGCAGGGTTCTGGGTGATGTACAATCTAAATAAAACATACACTAAAAAAATTGAACAACACATTTTAAAACAGATGGAGAACAAATCAATCTCGTTTCAGATTGCCAGTTGCTTCGTGTGCAGGGGGGAAAGGGGTAAGGCAGATGTAGAGAGCAGAAGATGGTGCCAGCCAAGATGAAAGATTATGCTTGCTTGCAAAGGACCCTAGATTCAGTCCCCAATTGAAAAGAGTGGTGCTGGTGGTGGATTTCATGTAGCAGGAATGGATGACTATTGCCCATCCAAACAGAAAGTACTGGGCCAGAAGAAGCAACAGTCTGACTCACTGAAAGTGCTTTCATAAATCCTGGCAAGTTCCTCCAACATTGAAGGGAGACATTCTAAAGTACCTTGGGGAGCAGGTGTTCTCAAAGACCATGGAAAGCTTTTGCCACTCAGAATAGACAACACCAAGCAAAGTGGGCAATGGTTCACCAGATGGTATGAGAGCTCTATGTGTCCTGTAACTTCGTAACAGGAGACAAGGCCCTCAAGACCTGCTGTTTCCACTCCACTTCAAGCCCTGGAGCACTGCCATAGAGATAACTGCCCTTTTGGCAAACCTCCCCAGGAGGTAAATCTGTTCTAGCAAAATTAAACTCCAGTGGCAATGTAAAGAGCAATAAGACTTATTCCAGCATAAGCTTTCCTGAGTCAGACGCATCTGACAAAGTGAGCAGCTGAATCTCAAAACCTTATGCTGGTATATATTTTAAGGTGCCACTGGGACTTCCGTTTTAACATTTCTCCTCAGGAGGTGCAGGTCTCTTACACCGCCCAATACCAGCAGGCAATGAGGGTAGGATTCGCTTGCCCTGGCTTTTCTCTCACTGTCAACCATACCTTTATCCCGTTGAAGTTGTCCACGGCAAGAATGGTGCTTCGCTGATCTTCATAGCAAATGAAGCAAAAGCCTTTGGATTTCCCCGTCTTCTTATCACGTACCAGGTTGATGTTCACAATTTCCCCATACCTGAAGGGGAAGTCAAGTAGGTTAAAGGTCTTCTCACTGGAAACTCTCAGAAAACATTTCAAACGCTTCTGCAGCACTCCAGATCATGCAGCAGCCCCCCCCCCCCGAAATTTTTCAGTGAGGGAGCAGGGGCGCATGACCCTGACTTGGTGACATCACTTGTGACATCAGCAGGAAGTGATTGGTCAGCAGACATGCTCTCCTTCTCCCTTCCCGTTCGGAGAAGCTCAGGAGCCTCCTGACCGCTGGGAATGAAGAGGGAGAAGGAGAGCTGAAGAGGCAGGCAGGCAGGGCAGCAGGTGGCAAGCAGAAAGAGGTGCCCGCTGCCCTGCCTGCCTGCCTCCTCAGCAGGGCCGGCCTGAGGTTTTTCTGTGCACTAGGTGAGGCTAGCTTGTGGCACCCCGCCCCCCGCCCCGCCTCAAAGGTGCCACTGAACTCAAACATTGTTCTGTTGCTTTAGACCAACACAGCTACCCTCCTGAATCTATATAAATTCTCTAGAAATACTATTAAAATCTAAACAAAAGAGAGTCAAAGCTCCCCTTCTAGGGATGCCATCCTCCAGGTGGGTCCTGGGGATCGCCTCAGCTCTCCCTCAGCACCATCGTGGTGGCTGGGATGGCCGGCACAGGTGCAGTGAGGCACTGGTGCAGGCCATTTTCTAATGGCCTGCCCTGGCGCCTCACTGCTTCTGCGCTAGCCAGCCCAGCCATCATGATGCTACTGAGGGAGAGCCAGGGAGGGAGGGAGGCAGGCAGGCATGTATTTTTGCTGACGGGGCTCCCAGGGGTGGGGGTGGGGGTCTGGCATCCTCCCAGGGAAGGCTGAAGGTCATCCATGGGAGGCGCCACCCTCAAAATCCCTCCCACTGGCTACAGGCCCGCCCTGCAGTTCCCCACAGCAGGTATCTGAGAAGAAAACAATTCTACTTTTAAAATTGGGACTATTAATATAAAAGTGTTATGGTGCTAGATTCATCTAGCCCAGCATCCTGTTTCAAGTGTGGCCAGCACTCATAAACAAAGCATGGTGAGGACCTCTTCTTTTTATTTAATTCATTTGTACCCCACCTTTCTCCCGAATGGGGACCCAAAGTGGTTCACATGGTTCTCCTCTCCTTCATTTTATCCTCACAAGAACCCTGTAAAGTATGTTAGTGTATGAAAGTGTATGACTGGCCCAACATCACCTAGGAAGCTTCCATGGCGTGAGTGGGGATCTGAACCTGGGTCTCCTAAATACTAGTCCAGTCCTCAAAACCACTACACCGCACATCTGCTTTTCAGAAGTATACTGCCTTTGGCCATGGAATTTCCACGTACCTATCATGGTTAACAAATCTATTGTCTAGTCATCTCACCCTTCTTCAAAGCTAAATGTTGAGAAAGAACCTAGAATGCGTGCTACCACCAGCCAAAAGCAAGCTCTTAACATGATATGTGGGTAGCAGGTTAATGTATCAACAGCCCACAAAAAGACATCCTTGGTGTTCACTAGCTAGCTGTGGAACCCTCTTCTCCCTGTGATCCAAATGTGTGTCTTCCAGATGTAACTTGGGTCCTTTCTCAGAGGAAACATTTAACAGGGATGAGTAAGGGATTCCTTTAATGGTTGTTTTATTTGAACATTATTTTATTGTCATGGTCTTTGAAGACTCTCTAAATAAAACACTAAAAAGAACAAGGGGCTTTAGGGATAGTAAGAGACAGAAATCAAAGTAAATATTCCCTGTCAGGATTGTGGTCCAAAGGGCATCAGGAGAGAGCTGGATCTATACTTCTCAGCTACCAACATGGGTGAGGGGGAAGTTCTGAATGAAAGGGAATGTGCTGTCAAGTCCAGAGTGATTAACACATGGAATTCACTGCCACAGGAGGTGGTGGCAGCTACAAGCATGGACAGTTTCAAGAGGGAATTAGATAAACATATGGAGCAGAAGTCCATCAGTGGCTATTAGCCACAAGGTATAGATAGGAACTCTCAGTCTGGGGCTGGTGATGCACTCTATTCTTGGTGCTGGAGTGGGCAGCAGTGGGAGGGCTTCTAGTGTCCTGACCCCACTGCTGAACCTTCTGATGGCACCTGGTATATTTTGGCCACTGTGTGACAGACTGTTGGACTAGATGGGCCATTGGCCTGATTCAACATTGGCTTCTCTTATGTTCTTATGTCACAGCTGACCCCACAGGGTTTTCAAGACAAAATACAGACACAGGTCAAGATAGGTAACTGTATTAGTTTGTTTGTAGCAGTAGGGGACGCGGTTTGTAGCTGTTTGTAGGGGTCGCAGTGGCTCAGAGGTTAAGATGCTGAGCTGCAGACCGGAAGACCTGTAGTCTGGCAGTTTGAGACCCTAGTGCTGCATGATGGCGTGAGCTCCCATTTCTGGCCCCAGCTCCTGCCAACCTAGCAGTTCGAAAGCAAGAAATTGCAAGTAAATAAATAGGTACCACTTCGGTGGGAAGTTAACAGCATTCAGTGCGTCTCGGCATTTAGGCATGCCAGTCACATGACCACAGAAACATCAACAGAGATGAGCACCACCCCCTAATGCTGGATTCAACTGGCTTTCGAGCAAGGGAAACCTTTACCTTTACTAGCAGTAGAAAAGAGCAAGAGTCCAGTAGCATCTTAAAGACTAACAAAATTTGTGACCGTGTATGAGCTTTCGTGAGTCACTGCTCACTTCTTCAGGTAACTCTGCATTAGCAACCCTGGACTTCCGCAGTGGTCTCCAATCCAAGTACTGACCATGGCTAACCCTGCTTAGCTTCCATGATCGGGCTAGCCTGGACCATCCAGGTCAGGGCAAAAAGTTCTACTTACTGTGAAAATACACAGATAATGTCTCCTTCAGTCAACTCATATGGCAAACCCCCTGGAAGAAAAGAGCAGAGTCTAATAAGTTCATTTTTGACACATGATGAGCCACCACTGCTGCAGGGGCTGGTCATCCAATGCCACCTCACTGCTTGATACACACCCACAAACACCCATGCGCTGTCACTATATTCAGCATGCCAGGAGACTTTGTCTCGCACACCCAGCTGGGCTTCACGTTCATTCAGCTCATTGATCAGCTTCACTTTGGTCAGCGGGCTAAGAAAGAGGAACAGAAAACACTCATTTCAGGTATCTTCCTAGCATCTTTCACCCCTACCTTGCCACATTCCCTGGGGTCTCAAGCCTACCTAGAAGACACGCGCTCAGTTTTGACAGCCCAGAAACCCCAAACTTGGCCCAAGGGTGCGAAATCAGTTAATTGGGAGGAGAAGGCACTCTGCACACTCTCAGAAGCACTCTTCCGTGTTATCACTTCACACACTCCTGGTGCACACTTGGCACGCGCGCGATAACTCAGAAGCTCACCTCGCCCCATCCCTCGACCACCCTCAAACCCTACCGCCAACCTACTTCATACTGCCGCCTTCACCTGTCGCTATGCGCATGCCCTACGTATTCCAAGAGGCTGTGCGAACTGACGAGACCACGCCTCTCCCGCACTGGGCAAGCCTCCGGAAGAGTAACCAATCCGAATCCATCATTCGCTAGCGTCTCTTTCCCCCCTCCCCGTTAGAATCTGCGTCTGATTGATAACAGTGCTCTGGCTGAAACGCAATCAGCCATTGGTTGTTGGTCACAAGGTGCTGCGCATGCTCAGCGGCAGCAACCCTTGAAGCCGTTTTGAAGCTTTTTTTTGGTTTTTTGCCCTCGTTTGTATTGAAAGGCTCGCAGTCGCGTTCAGAGTTGGCAAAGGGGATACTGTAGGGAGCGGAAAGAAAGGCGGGATATGTTGCATTTAGAAAGACCTGAAAGAAAAAGTTATTTTTTTTTGTTTTTACTTGGGACGAATATGGAGCACTAGCGCAGAAGGCCCTGAATAGCCGTCCTCTTACCTTGCCTTCACGGGCTGTTAAAGCCTCTCTAAATGCGTAAGAACTCGGATCAGTTTTACCTCACTGGGGGAAAGTTTTATGCTAATAAGTGACGGCGTAAAAGTTAGTTGCAGAACGTGTATTGCTGTATAGAGCAGATGGCCGGGGGGGGGGGAGACCCTCAAATTAGGTATAAATACCGAAAGCAAAAGAAAGAAGCGTTTATTTAAATGGTTATATAGCATTTAAATACATAGCAACCCCCTCAAAAAAAACCCCTCAAATTCCGTAATCCTCTCCTCCAATCCTCACCAGTACCATGCAGATCAAAATGGGACATGAATGCAACTATTCCATCAATCAAATGGGTCCATTCTCTGCTTTATTTTGGGAGGTTTATTTCTGCATCCAACTTTTCTTTGTTCATGATTTAGGAACAGCCTGAATGGGCACCCAGCTTTAACACTCCCATATGAGGAAAGCATCAAAGAAGCTTCTGCACTGCCTTCTATACCAGTGCTGCCTCCTTGCTTATTTCTGGTTTGCGCTGCATACAGAAAACAAAGGTCGTTCTGGTTTGCTCGCCAGCCTGCAGCCCTTTAATCACAGCTGTGATGCAGACTCTTGCAAGTTCTGCTTGCCCAGCACACCTCATTTCTTCACAGTCTGAATTACACTGAAATGGTCTACTGACTTTTAGTTAAATTTAAATATATTTACCAGTTATGTGAACCTAGCTGGAAAGCAAGAAAGATTTCTCAGAGAGAAAGCCTGAATGTCCTCCCCCATTAGAGCTAGGTCTAATGTTCCCTCTAAGCTGTGGAGTCTTGTGAGCAAAAATTCTACTTTGTGAGCTACTGGCATTAAAGCTGTGAGTGAGCGACTGCATAAATTAGTTTGCTCTGGAGACATCTTTCCTGAGCTAAGACAAAAATGTGTGAGCTGGAGGCTAAAAAACTGTGAGCTAGCTCACACTAACTCAGCTTAGAGGGAACACTGGCTAGGTCCAGAGCCAACATGTTGTACTGGTTAGAGCACTGGAATAGTATACGGGAGATCCAGGTTCAAGTTCCTACCCGCTATCTCACTGATAGAGTGAGAATGCCTTAAGATCCATCTCTTGCTGCCTAATCTACCTCACAGGGTTGTTGCGAACAGAAAATGGGGGGAGAGAACAATATTTTAAGCCACTGTAGATCCCCACTGGAGGAGGAAAGGGTGGTGGTGGAAATATCTGAACAAATAAAGTGATTAATGCTCTTGTAAGAAAAGACGTCTTGCTATTCATACCGAGACAAAAGGACTGCCCCTCCTCCTTCTCACTTAGAAGGCAGAAGCATCCTTTGTACCAGACTTGCCTCTCCAGATACAGGTCATCCAGCTGACATCTGACTGTTCAGCATCTTATATCGTAAGCCTCGTTCAACATTTTTTAACTTTGAAACTGCATTGTGTTTAATTGCATAATCCACCTTGAGTCTCAGGGAGGAGGCAGACTATCAATGAAGTCAACAGATAAAATTAGCTCCAGGCTCATTCTGCTCCTAGAACATTGACAGTCGATATGGGCAAGTAGCAAGGTGGGAGCAAAAGCAGACAGCCTGAAAGATATCGCTAATTACTTTTAAGTTCTCATGGAGCTGCCACTCATTTCTAAGCTTTCAGTTCTTCCTGAGAAACAATCACTACATTAGGTTAACCGTTGTGTACTAATGGCGACTGTACACACGGTTGCCTTTCCACATGGCCTAGCTTTGCATCCTGAGACAATAGGAGGAGAAGATCCTAGAACCAGCCTATGGGTTTGCCCAGATCCGCAAGGAACCTATAGTTACAGTAACTTTATATATAATCTTATCAGGGGTATGTGTGTATGTTGGGTGTGGTTTGTACTTGTATTTAAGGTGGCCTCTGGCCAGCTACTGTATCTCAAGTTTTTCCTAATTCTAAAGTAAGGTATGAGCTGAAATCACTACGCCATGCTTCAGTCTCAGTACTTTATATTAACCCTGCTTCCAGTCTGCTGCACCAGGACTGAAAGTTACAAGACTCCCTCCTGAAATCACAAAAAGGTAAGATAGCCTCTTCTTTTCCGAGTGTGGGCAGATGGCCTGGTCTCTTTGGCTACTGACCTAAAGACTAGGACGGTTTTACATATTTATTTCGACCTCAGTAGCTATCAAGGCCAGGTCTGTAACTTATATTTTACAGAAACTGAATCCAGAATTCCTCCATAACAGCAAGAGTAATGTAGGCCAAAGAGCAACTGACCACAGCCTCCAAATGTGTGAGATGGTTTCAGTTGTCCTCAAGCTGGCAGGAAACCTTACCTGGAAGAGCCAAGCTGGCCTTGTACAACACGTTTCAGTAACCCAGGTGCCTGCTAGCAAATTCATCTTTCAAAGATGGAGCTTTATGTTACCAGAACAAAAGGGGAGCCAGATCTCCAGGGCTGACTCCTTGCACAGTTCCAGTGACCTCTGTAGAAAGATTCATGTTGAGCTGCTATGTGACATGGTGCCTTCCTACGCTCATGTCTCCCCTCCCTTCAGTTGACTCCAGTGAGAACAGGAACCATGTTATTAATCCAATCCACATTATTTCCTTCTCAGAGGTGCTCCAAGGGAGTTTGGTGCTTGAGCAGGAAACTCCAAATTGAATTGCAACCTCATTTTCCAAAAGAGGAACATCTAATAAACCAGCAGCTTCATGCCTCAAAACCTGTTCATTGCAGCGGGCAGCTCCCTCCCCTTCCCCTTACATACCTTACTAGAATAACAGGGCAATGGCTCCTCCAGGAAACTGTTAACATACAATCTACAGGTTGCATTTGCCAGTAAACTGACATGGGTGATTTAAAGGGCCAGATAACCAGGGGAGTTGCTAAAGTGTACCCTAGCCCTTACATTGCTGAATCCATGTTCCTGATAAGCGAACACTTCCCTTACCATCTGTGTTCACACACACAGACCAGCCGTCTGCGTTATACTGTGCTGCCCCTTGAACCATCTGGAATACCACCAACACTCCCACTTCTCATTCTGGTTCAAGTGGCAGGCCATACGTATCCTAAGTTCCCCTGAAGTGGCAAGCTGGCCATTGATTTCTTATGTTGTTAAAACAGAGATTCACCATTTTCTATCCCATACTTCTGCAAATTGGATGGGGGTGTTTTGCCCTCTATCGACATTGAGCTCATTGAATGTGGCCAATGGACTCTACTCTACGATGTAGTAAGCAGTGCGGTTAACCCAGTCAGGGAGTTTGGAACAACCAATGTTGGATAACCGCTTCTTCCCAGCCTGCCTCAAAATGCAAACCTGCAAGGATAAAAGTTACACCCAAACCAATTGTGAGCCATACAAATTTTTATTATCTTAACATTATCTTAGATTGAGACCAGCTGGGCTCTGTTCAGTTTGTGCAGGCACAAAACCACCTGCCCCACTTCATTAAATGGTCAGGAGTGGAGACCTCCGCAAGGAGTTCAGCAAGGACAGGAATTTTTGCCACTAGCCTCTGACAAGAGCTGCGTTTTCTGGGCCCTCCCTCGCTGTCTCTCCATGTCCCGATAAAGCAGAGACTTCTGGGCCTTCAGCCGACAAGCCAGGCACATGAAAATAGACTCCACGTTCTGGCTCTCTTTGGGGTCCTTGGCTGAGGTTTCAAATAAAAGCATATTGTGAGCATCGGCAAACTTCAAGGCCAAACTGGAGGGCACCTGGATCTGATCTCGCAAGTCACACTTGTTTCCAACAAGCACCTTTGGGACAAGTGCAGGGACGGCGTGGCCATTGCACTCCTCTATCCAGGTCTTTAGGTTGAGGAAGGACGCCATCTTGGTGACATCATAGACAAACACGACGGCATGCACATTGCGGTAGTAGTGCTCTACCATGCTCTTCCGGAACCTCTCCTGGCCAGCTGTGTCCCACACCTGCACCTAAAGAAGAAGACAGAGTTCCTGTTGAGGCAACAAATAAGGCAAGAGAGCTTGCACAGTCTAGTATGCTTTCCAGTTACAGCCAGTGCGTAGTCTCGAAAGTACATTATTAGCTCTGCAGATATCTGAGGTCACAAATCTTAAAAGGCCTTGCAGGTTTCTCTGTTTATTTTGGAATATTCAGGACCTTTAGGACTCTGAGAGAATTCCTGTGTCACATTACGAGACTTGGGGCATCCTAGAAACTAAGCATGGGAACCCTCCCTTACTGTTGATTACATTTCATGGAGAATATGGTTACGTCCCCTCTCCAGAGATCTGCTCAGGGCTGCTCAGCAATAACAATTTTTTTTTTAATAAAATGTGGGAATTATCAAAACAAGCCTCTGAAACAGCACCAGGACAAATAGAATCATAGAGTGGGAAGGGGCCCACACAGGCCACCAAGTCCCACCCCATGCTCAGTGGCAGAATCAGCCCTCAAGCATCCCTGACAAGTGTTTGCCAGCTGCTGCTCGAAGACTGCCAGTAAGGGGGAGCGCACCACCTCCGATCCCACTGCTGAACTACTCTTGCTGTCCCTGAAGAGCACGGGGGTTCCTGAATTTTGACCCCACGTCTTGTTATATTGGGGCTTTTATACTGAGTTGATGAACTGCGTAATCAGCCCCCTCTTACACAAATCTCAGGGTTACCCAGGGGAGTGCTTGTTTTTAATACCTTTTATCTGACTGGAATCCTTATATTACCAATCAAATTGTTAGGTATTTCCTATCTGTTATGAGGATCTGTGGGTTGGTTGTGAATGACCATGAATAATTTTATCCCTGCTCTGACCTGGATAGCCCAGGCAAGCCCGATCTCGTCAGATCTCGGAAGCTGAGCAGAGTTGACTTGGATGGGAGACCTCCTTGGAATACCAGCAGTTGGGAGGTGGGGGCAGGCTTTATTCAGCCACCTCTCTGAATATCCTACAGGCCCCCAGTAGGGGTCAGTCACCAGAAGTCGCTATGGCTTCCAGGTGCACATACACTTGCGCTCACCCATGCATGCACATATGAAAAATAAAATAAAAAAATCTCTATTTTATCTAATGATCATTTATCAGTGTGCTTTCTGATGTGTACATTAGTGCCCACTGGCTATGTAGTATTCTAGAGAAGAGAAGAAATTGGATTTATACCCCACCCTTCACTCAGAGTCTCAGATCGGCTTACAAACTCCTTTCCCTGCCTCTCCCCACAACAAACACCCTGTGAAGTAGGTGGGGCTGAGAGAGCTCTTTCAAGAACTGTTCTTTCAAGGGCAGCTTTCATCAAAACTATGGCTTGCCCAAGGTCATCCAACAGCTGCAAGGGGAGGAGTGGGGAATCAAACCCAATTCTCCCAGATTAGAGTCCACGCATTTAACCACTACACCAAACTGGTTTAGTATTTGTAACAAATACCTAATAAAGGTTCTATGATTGCTTGATTGAGCATAAGGACATTATACCCCACTTTTCTTCTATAAAGGAATTCAAGGTGGCATTGAGTTCTAAGGCAGTTTCCCATCTAGGCACTGACCAGACTCCAGCCCCACTTACATTTGCTCAGGCTACCGTCTTGTGGGTCCTCCAAACATAAGGTGGGACTACCACCAGGCTGGGGGCATCAATAAATTTGTCTCCTTCCACTCTGCTTCCCTCAGCCCCATTCCTGTGTTCCTTCCCTGCAGCTCACTTATGATGGAGAAGGCCAGGGCTACCTATGATCTCTCCATACCGTTTTATCCCACTCTCCTTCCCAAGGAGCCCAGAGCAGGAAAGTTCCGCCTTCCTTCTTGCCCTGCCTTGGGAGGTAGGACAGCCTGAAAGAAAGAGAGGGACAGGCTCAAGGTCATCTAGTGCATGAGGAATCTGAACCCGGGTCTTCCAGGCCCTCGTCTAGAGTTGCCAATTCTGGGTTGGGAAATGCCTGGAGATTTGGCGGGTGGAGGTTCACGGAGGGAGGGGTGGACCTCAGTGGGGTATAATTCCATAGAGTCCACCCTCTTAAGCAGCCATTTTCTCCAGGGGAACTGATGTCGGTTTCCTGGAGATGAGTTCTAATTCCAGGAGATCTCCAGGCCTCACCTGGAGGCTGACAACCCTACCCTAGTCTGACACTCTGGCTCTCTAAGACAGTCATTCAGGTGGGCAGGGACGGTCAACAAAAGAAAGTCTACTTCCTTCTTGAGAAACAAACAAGGCGCTCCCTTCACTCAATCTCTCTTGCCACTGATCTTTTGTCCTGCTTGCCTACTCCTGTTGGCCTTCGTACTCTAGCCTAGGAGCTTCCCAGGGCCACAGGGGCATTTCTTTTTGTCTACAGAAGTTTTTCTACACACACAGCACGACGAGGACTGAATTGTACTGCTGAAATTACTGGGGTGGGGAGAAATACTGTCCTTGAATGTTCCCCCACATTAAGAAACAGCCTCCCTGTCAAGAGAAAACCCATCAGGGGCATTTCTAGCAGTCTGCTGAGCCAGTTTTTTTTTTAGTGGCAGGGAGATTTAAAATGCAATAGAGCATTCAACAGTGATCCCCCCTCACACACACCCCGTCTGTCTGAAGTGGCGCAGTCCATCCTATGGCCTCATTTTGGCTGCATGAGTAATCCAGCACACCTCAAGCTAGAGTTTTGCTTGCCCCCCCCCAACACATCATTGCAGCCACATTCGTGACAAACAGGGCCCACTGTGGTCAGCAGTGAATCTCAATTTCTGAAGGCAGGGAACAATAGCTTGAGTGTCACTATATATCGCCCCCAATCCCACCCTACTCCTAAAGGACATAGAAAGCATGTATAGTAGCCTAGCACTGCTCTTTTTAATGTATGTAGGATTTTAATTTTTTTTAAATGAAGAGTGCAGCTATGCTAGTGGAGAAGTTGAAAGTTAACACTACACATCTGAAGATCTTGCAGGGGTAAGCAGTTGTGGGGGGGGGGAGAAAAGAGGTCTGGAGCAGAGAAACAGTGAAAGAAGGAGGCATCAGGCCTCCTAATAAGGGCTGCCAGCTCTGGGTTGTAAAATACCTGGAGATTTTTGGGGCGGAGCCTGGGGAGGAGAGAGCTCTCAGCAGGGTATAATGCCATAGAGCCCACTCTCAGGATCCGGTGAACTGACTTTGGTTGTCTGGAGATCAATTGTAATAGGGGGAGATCTCCGGGTACCACCTGGAGGAGGACACCCCTACCCCCTTTCCCATTCTAAGTCCTCCTCATCGAAAGCAGCCTTATTCTCTCCTCTGGCCACTGTTACAGGTGGTATTAGCTTGTAATGGGCAGTTTGTTCAAAAAGTTCCTAGTAAGAACCTGGAAAGGTTGCTTTGATAAAATGCTTGCTGCTTAACCACTGTAGATTTTCATCTCTTTCCACGCCCCCCCCACCTTCCCCATAGACATCACCAGAGCTTTACTGGTCTAGCAGGGCAGGGATGCAGCACAGAGCTGAGCTACCACACATGTATCCAAGGTCTCCCCTTATATAACTCAGCGATGCCAAATTCATACTCCTCCTAGGCCAATTCCAGTTTCAAAAAAACCCACAAGGCACCCAGTCCATTGTAAACATCACGCTAAGAATCCGGTGGAGGGGAGCAATCCCTGGCATGGGCCACCATCACAACGAGTTCTTCTCTCAGTCATGGAAGTATTCATTTTTGTACTTCAGCCTTTGCTCAGTGCAACATGAGGAACCCCCCCCCTTTTTTTTTTTTTTTTAAAGAGCAATCTGAGCATCATACAGATTATGGGACTGGGTCTTGCAGAGGTACAGGTTGGTCTGGCCACTTACCTGCATGAAGGAGCCCTGGGCAAACATATACCACAGAGAGACTTTTCCGTATGGCCTCCTCCAATGCTCTGTTTCCCCTAAGGGGCTCATTCACACATACAGATGCAAGTCATCACTGAGCGTTGAGTAATCAAGTGACGTGGGTGCATGTGTGAAACAGCCCCGTTTCTTTCTTTCTTTTCCTCATTGAAGAATCAACAGCAGGGATTTTGGGGTGCTGGGAGGGGGAGGGAGGAACTCTTCCAGTGCAGAGCAGTGGAGCCCCAATGTCTGCCTCGTGAAACGTTTAACCCTTGCCAAGCCACACCCCAAAAGACCAGCCTTCCCCTCCCTCGTAGTCCCACCCTGTGCTCCTTGCTTCTTTATCCTTCAAATATTTGGATGGGGGAGGAGAAGGTGGGCGACCGTCCCTACAAACCGTGGAGATTTCTAGGATCCCCCCCGCGGGTTTTTACATCCTTGCCTCCCTGAATGCCCCTGCTCAAGTTACCAATGACCCCCCCCTCAACGGCGCGCCCCTGTACCCCCAGAAAGCCCACCGACAGCAGGCCTCTCCCTCCAGCACGTCCGATCAAGGCCGCTGCAAGAACCGGTACCCCGCCGAAGGGGACCTTTAGGAGGCCACTCGGAAGGAGAAGACGACACCCCCGGCGGCGCCCTGCAAAGCCCCTCGCCGGCTCCCTCCCCCGCCCCCATTTCCCTTCCCGCCGTACCTTGATGTGCTCGCCCTCGATCTCCACCGCCTTCTCCCTGAAGTCCACGCCGATGGTGGCCTCGGTGCTGGCCGGGAAGGCTCCCCCGCAGAAGCGCACCGTCAGGCAGGTCTTGCCCACGTTGGAGTCGCCGATGACGATGATCTTGAAGATGCGCGTCTGCACCGACTGCTCCAGCGAGGCCTCCAGCTCCATACCGGCGAAAGGGAGAGCGGGGAGGGGAGGGGGGGCGCAGTCGGCGCGCACGGCTCGGCTCGGCTCGCAATGGAGCGCGCGGCGGGGAGGGAGGGAGGGAGGGGGGCGAGGCGAAGCCGCCGCCCGGCAGAGGAGACAGGACGCGCCCGACCGTCGCCACGTCCGCCGGCCCTCGCCCCGGCTCAGCAGCGGCAGCTGCAGCAACAACGATGGAGGCGGCGGCGGCCCGGCATGATGGACGGGAAGGGCGCTGCCCGCCTGCTAGAACCGCCAGCTGCCCAGCCAGCCAGCCAGCCGCCTTTACGCGGCTAGCTGCAGCCGCCGGAGCACTCGCGCCTCGCCGGTCGGGAGCCGCCCCTCCGGCCGCGCTGCCATTGGCTGCCGCCCGCCAGCCGGCTTTCCGGCGCCCTGCCCCGCGGAGGCGGAGTCACAGCAGCAGTAGCAGCAGCGGCCGCCGCCGCCGCCAGCCGAGCAGCGCCTTCTGTAGCCCTGCTGCTGCAAGTCAGGCGGCGGGAGGAAGGAAGGTGTCGCCGGCTTGGACGCGTCCGCCCGCGCCCAGCGGCTCTTCCCGGCTCGGCCTGACGGGCCGATCTATCCCAGGGCTGTGTTCCTCCGCTCCGGTCTCCGAGAACGCCGAGGGCCCTGTTGCTAGAGGCAGAGAAGGCGCACGCCCTGGGTCGAGGAGGCAAGGAGATGCCGGGCGCGTTGGGACGGAGCACAGGCGTCTGCGAGTGAGCGCAGCTAAGAACGGGCAGCCGATTCTGTACGAGATGGAGGTGCTTAGTGTGTGTGTGCGGCTCAGAGGTGTTAGTTCATGGAAAAGCCTTTCCCGTATTCCCGGGCGGGCACCCTAAGCCATTGGAAAAACTATTTCTGGAGATCGATGGGTACAGGTTCCGTTTGGAGGATTTCAGTAGTGATGGAAGAAGGGGCACGGAACGCCTCCTTCCTAAGGTTCCAGGTAGTCCAAAAGGTTGCGGTGGTCCAAAGGAAAATCCAGAAATACCTACATAGTGCCTCTTATTGTGCGTGTTAAGTGCCCTCAAATCTTAGCCGGCTTATAGTGACCCCAGGGAGGGGCTTTCCAGGCAAGTGACTGGCAGAGATGGTTTGCCATGGCCTTCCTCTCCAGTCTTCCCTTCCAAGTACAGACCCTGCTTAACTTTGGAGATCGGATGAGATTTAGGCTACGCTGCCTTCCCTCCCAACCACTTTTATGAGGACTGACTAAAATGACAGTGTGCAGGATTCTGAGTTCTCAAAAACTCTTTAACAAGCTGGGTTTTGAAGGGGAAAAGAGCGAAAACACAGGTGTCTCAGGCCACATTCGCAAAGCCCTATCTTGTAAGTCTCCTGTGTGAAAAAGCATGCCTGTTTTCTATTGAGATATTTCTATTATTTTTCTTGCTTCCTCTAAGGCAGCCAAGGCTGTTGCCTGACATCAGCAGTGCTTTAAATCTACATACCAGCTCAGCGTTTCACACTGGATATTAATATCCTTGAGAATTCATAGCTGATGGAAGCAATCCTAATCAGTTTGAGAGTTTCATTTTATATAATGGGCTGAGTCCCAGGAAAGCATTCTCACTGCAACCTAAGGAATTTTCTGTGTCCCCTCCACTCCTTTTTTAAAACATGCACCCTGTTTTTATTTCATTTTGATTGGTCCTAATATAAAGTGTTATAAAGCTTTTGGCAAGTCAGTGCAAGCACTGGCTTGAATTGTAACATTTGCATCATCCCATTCATTTTTTAATAGATGAAAAAAACCCACCCCAACTCTGATGGCACATTTTCCAAAACGTATTACTTTTTTAAAAAAGGCAAATAGATAACAAATAAGGCTGGTGATGTCTTAGAAAAAGCATTCCATCTTTTTCCCCACAAAAAAGGAAATATCTGAGATGGGTTCCATCCACAGTACAGATGGGCATCATCTAACACTGCAGAGTGAATGCTTATTTCTTTAGAACTATTTTATTCCTATGCAAATATATGTAGAACGAATTAATCACATACGTTGTACTCAATTATATCTGATTTAAATGGGTTGCAGCCCAACTAGTTAGAATGTATAATATCTTACATCCTTAGCAGAATTACACCTGTCTAAGCCCACTGACCTCAATGGATATAGAAGGGTATAACTGTGTTTAAGATTACACTTTCAATGTAGCTGACTCCTGATTTTCCCATTTCCCATGCAGTGGGTCTGTCCCAACTTTCCTGACATGCGCACATGCAAACTGGGGTTGGAAGAATGAGGTTGCATCAACTTGTGCTTGTTCACAGAAATTTCAACCTCAACATGACGGCCAATGTGGTGTAGTGGAAATACAGGATTTCTGCATTGCTACTTTAAAATAGATAGTTTATTTTGCATTTTTAAAAGTAACTGGGAGGAAAACAGTTTTTATTTTGCACTCAGAATATTAAAACATCTGTAGTGCAACTTGTAATAAAGGATCTTTTGGTCTCTCTTTTTAATGTACATTCCCTTTGTGACTGTTCTCCTCAATTTCAGATGATCTTTCAGTCCTGCATGGGTCCCTTTGCTTGTTCCTAAAACCGTTGCAATTGTAAAGTTCTTGACTACAGTCCTTACAGCCACTTAAATCAAGGGTATTTGCTTCACACATAAAAAGGGCCAAGATTGAGCTTGCTTGGCCTTATCTAGTATCCAAAGGTTTTAATTACATTAATTACTCTTACAGGTTGGTTTAGCCACAAGCTCCTCTGGGATCACCTCCAGCACTGCACTCCTGCCTCGATTAAAAATTGCTTCACCTTCTGTAGCTTCCAGGATTGGCTGCTACGGTGAGACATTTACAGCATCCATAAATTTGCAGTCCCTTGCAGAGGTGGCGTTTCATCCATCAGTAAGAAATCGATAGAAATCACCCCTTTCTTACCCCTGTTAGAGTCGCTCCAATTTCCTTCAGCACTTAGGTCTCACGCATAAATTCGTTGAGATATGGTTTTATCATTTGCTGTCCCTGTTTCTTGGTGGAGAAATTAACAGCACTGACCTACATACAGTTACAACCTTCCATGGCTGTTGACTTCATTGGACGTAAAAGGCTGTAACTGCGTTTAGGATTTCACTGCAACACATCCTGATCTTACTGCATTGTTCACTGATGTCTTGCATGAGACAATTCATTGTTTGCACTCATTCCTAGTTCTGGCATCCTATGCCTATTGCATTGTTCACTGATTGTTTTATGGTGTTGGATTGCATCTTTTTGTATTCCATAATCTGCCTTGATACAGGGAGAAAGGTAGGCTATAAAGTAAATAAATACCAGGAATACCATTCTAGAAGTAAGATGTTAGGGGGAATGGGCAAAGGGGTGTATTAGACCTGGCTGGTTCACAAACACAAGTTCACCTCTTACTAAGTCCCAGCATCATGCTAAACATAGTGCACGTATCACAGCACCAATCACATACAAAGCTTTCCGCTTCTCATGCAATGTCCTGTGCTGCAATAAGGTCATCCATTGAGAAGCAAGCCCTTGAATACACATGTACATATACAATGAAGAGTCCTGCACCACCGTATTGTGGTATAATAAGCCAACAATACATGTGTTAGGCTTTGAAGTGCCACGTTGTCATTGCTTTTGTTGCAATGGTCTGAAAAATTCCAGAAGGGGAGCCCTGTTAAGCCCGTGGCAGCCAAAACAGCATAACAGTTTTGTGGAACCTCAAAACTTAACACATTTATCACGGCACAAGCTTTCACAATCCAGAACTCACTTCAGGAGATGCTCAAAGGGCTACTCTTTTGGAACCGCAGGCACAGTTTGAGAGCCAGTTTGGTGTAGTGGTTTAAGTGCGCAGACTCTTATCTGGGAGAACCGGGTTTGATTCCCCACTCCTCCACTTGCACCTGCTGATATGACCTTGGGTCAGTCACAAGCTCTGGCACAGCTGTTCTCTCAAGGACAGTTTCTGCCAGAGCTCTCTCAGCCCCACCTACCTCACAGGGTGTCTGTTGTGGGGAGGGGAAGGGAAAGGAGTAGGTAAGCTGCTCTGAGATGCCTTTGGGCAGTGAAGGGCGGGGTATAAATCCAATCTCTTCTCTTCTTCTCACACTCAGCATAGCTTTTGCTAGTGGGCGATGACCTCTGGTGATGCCATTTGAGTCAGGAATGAGCTTTACTGGGGAAAACAGCACAAAGGAACAGAGGTGGAGTCCTGAGATTCCCCTTACCTGTGCAGGGGCTTGGGAGGGGGGGGAAGATGGGTACTCAACATCCATAGCATAGCAAAGGAACACTAGCAGATACAAAACACTGTTTCTGCATCTATGTTGCTGCATTGTATGGATTCAGCTGAACAGCTGAAATGGTGATGCCTCTACAGGGGGATTATTTTTTTTCCGTCTGAATAGTGAGTTTGGTTGATGAACAGGCTTCGATACCTCCCTAATAGATGGCGAAACTGCAGTTAGCTCTTATTTGGAAATGAGCTACGCCACTCCCAAAGGTTCACGCTGCAATGTGGCTTCATCAGCTTAACTCTCTGCCCAAATCCATTCATTCTTGTGTCTGTTTGGAGGTCAGAACTAAACTGTGGCAAATGCAAAAGGGCGACAGAAACGAGACTGTGTTTTAAAAACGAACAACAAACCAGGATGCCACCATTGGTCAGTCGGCCAAAAGCAGGGGAACAGG
This sequence comes from Gekko gecko, assembly GCA_029375565.1. Classification (NCBI taxonomy): domain Eukaryota; kingdom Metazoa; phylum Chordata; class Lepidosauria; order Squamata; family Gekkonidae; genus Gekko; species Gekko gecko. The sequence goes on along the minus strand of JAPDNY010000012.1, from coordinate 24,656,980 downwards.
TGATGGTAGTCAAAGGCATCTGGGCCCACCTGTGATCTGTAGTTCTCTCGCTTGGGTGGGTTTAGCGGGTCAGGTGCCATTTTGAAAGTGCAAGGGGGGAAAGGGGGGCAACTGCAGGAAGGCGGGGATCCGCACGTTCATGGTAAAGAGCTGTGTTATTATCAGGCCCGTGGCCAGGATTTTTTTGTTCGGGGGGGCATTTAAAATTTTAAGGGGGCAGTTAAATTACTGTTAATTAAATTAATCTGGAAGCCTGCCTTTAAAGGGGGAGGCTCCGAGCCTGTTTCTAGCCCTTCCTTTCAAGGGACAGGGCAGCAAGTGCGTCAGTTCTTAGGAAACAACAGCCCAGAGGGCATTTAATTGCCTTCAGAAGGCATTTCAATGCCTTTTGAGTCCCTTCCACAGGGCAAGAAAGCTTAGAAGGGCACTCAAATTAATTTGCATGTTTCCCAAAGCCTCATGGGAATGCTTTTGAAAGACTCACCATGACTTAGGTGGTATACAACAGGACTGGGCTAGCAGAAAGGGGGACTGCTGGAGATGTATTGAAGGTGCCACTCTTGAGTGCCCTTTCTAAGCTTTCTTGCCCTGTGGAAAGGAACTCAAAAGGTACTGAAATGCTTTCTGAAGGTAATTAAATGCCCTCTGAGCTGTCTCTTCCCAGGTCCCGTGATGGCCCCCCCCAATTCTACAGTGGGAGGAAGAGGGAAGCCTGAAGGCAAGCTGAGTCTCACCCTGGCTGGAAGGGGGGGGTGTCTCTCCTCAAAAATAAGGTTTCTGACATGGCTATTTGTGGAGCAGGGCTTTTAAATTAAGGAGGCAGGGCCCTGAAATGCACCACTATAGCTGTGGGGCTGGTTATTATGCCAATGCCTTTCTGTGTGTGTCCTTCTGAGTCCTGATGCAATTTAACAAATTCTTACTGTCAAAAGCCACTCAAGCCAACCAGGCTGGCTCTCCAGTCTCAAAATTTGGACAGGTTACTTTATCAGAAGGTGCTATTGCAAAACCAACTGGAAAGCGCATACAACACCCTATGCCAACACTCACTTGCCAAGACATCATCCTTAGATGACAGTTGCCAATTTTACTCCCGAAAGTATGAAAAGAGGCCACAGAAGGTTCATTCCCACCTTTACCATCCTCTTGTCCCTGCAGTTTTAGTAGTTAAATGTTTAAGGAGCCCTGTGGCTTCTGGCTTCGGGTTTCTCCAGTTTGGGAAACAAGAGCCCAGTGTCAGATCCAAGGTTCCTCCCTTCAAAAGGGCACCGTTCATCATGGAAGCGAGAAAGAAATGTCAAGTCCCTTAAAGACCTTTCTGAGGGACCAACACCTAGCCTGGTGAGCAGCTTATCGGCAGTGGCAGGGATCACCGGTTGCAGGAGGAGCCCATAAACCCGAAGACACTCCAGGGTGACGTGGAGGATGGTGTCCAACCACTGCTGCTGCGAGGGATCGTCACGACTCAGTTTCCAGGGCTTATGCCTCTGGATGAAGCCGTTGGTCTGCCTCGTGCAGTCAATGATGGACTCCAAAGCCTTGTAGATCCGAAAGCGTTCGAATTCACGGCTCACTTGCAGAGGAAGCTCCTTCACGGAAGAGACTAGCTTGTAGTCCTCTGCAGAAGCCTTGCCAAGTCCCCTTCCGTTCTGAGCACCCGTGTCCTTAGGGAAACATGCCTCTGAGAAATGCGGGTAGGTCCCACTGGGATTCAGGCTGCTGGCCGTGCAGCGATTGAGGAGCCCTCCCAAGACATCTGCCAGTTCTGAGTGGACCAACTTGATGACCTTCTCATCATAGTAGTCGCAGTCTCGCTCGGGGACACCCTGTTTGAGCAGGAAATACCGAAAGCCATCCACTGTATACCGCTGGAAACAGGCTCTTGGGTCCACCACGTTGCCCAGGCTCTTTGACATCTTTTGTCCTTGCACCGTCCAGTGGGAGTGGACAAAGATCTGCTCTGGAGGGTCCAACCCGGCTGCCATCAGTAGGGCAGGCCAGTAGATGGCGTGGAACTTGAGGATATCTTTGCCCACAATGTGGCAGGCCGCAGGCCACCAGTCATGGTGTGCGTCAGGATAACCCACAACGGTGAGGTAGTTCACCAGGGCATCCACCCAGACGTAGATGGTTTGTGTTGAGTCTCCGGGGACAGGGATGCCCCACTGCAGCCGGTTTCGATCACGTGATACGGAAAGGTCTGGCAGATCCTGTTTCAGCCATTGGAGCACCTGCTGGTAGAATGGCTCAGGGGTTATGCTAAGCCTACTTTCCTGGAGTGATCTCAGCAGTGGCTCTTGGAACTCAGATAGTTTGAACATGTAGTTTTCTTCACTGGTCCAGTGTACCTGAAGTAAGAGAGAAATGGATCACAGTCTTTCCACTGGCTTGTCTGTCTGTCTGTCTGTTCCCTTTCTTGTTCAATTGAATTATCACACCAAGCCATGGTTTGCTCTAACTACAGGTTAGAATCCAAACCACAGTTTGAGCTTCCAAATACGCAACACACAAACTATTATTTCTAACTGCTCAGCACTCTTAGATCTCTGGTGCAACATCGCCTGGGAGGCAGAACTACATCCACAATGATAGCTATCAATTTAGGCATCTTATCAAATCATGGTTGGAAAACATGTATCAAATTCTGGTTTAATAAATAAATAAATTTTAATTCTGGGTTTGCTAACTGATCATAAACTGTAGTTTGTTAGTTCAGATATCACACTAAGCCATAGCTTACTGTCCATAACCATGGTTTGGTGAGGGCTGAATTGAATCACTCTGTGTCTTATACCCACTCTCTCTCACTCACACACACACATATAGATGTGTAGTTGCAAGGGAGTAGAATCTTTTGTGGAATGGACTTTTTTTTTAAAGAAGTGGGATTCAAATATCGAACAAACAGTGTCTGTGGATTTCAGAGGGGGTCCAACAGGAGGCAGGATTCAAGCCCTTCTTGACTCTGAAGCAAAAGCACAGGTCAACCCCAAACCCATTCTAAGAACAATGGTCTTCACAAGCTCCCTAAACATCCCAGTTCTGGGGCAGAACTGGACCTCTCTGGGTAAGGAATTCCATAAGTATGTGGCCATCACGGAGAGGGTTCTGCTCCAAACCCAGGAGGATACTTCCTTAAGTGAAGGAATTCAAAGCCAGGGCCTCCCCAGCAGATCTTATGAGATATAGTAGGCACTCATACAGTTTTCCTTCTTGGTACCTGATGGCCGCTTTCCAGTGAGACCATGTGCCTGCAGCCTTGCGAGTCAGAGCACTCAGTGACCTGAGAAGCTGGTAGGAAAGTCTCCTCAGCAGTGCAGTACCAGCCTTCGTATTTGGCCCGATAAAGCCAGCCCCGGTCCTGCAGGGTGATCCAAAAGTGCTCCACTGCCCGTCTATGCCGTGGCTCCGTGGTGCGGATGAAGTCAGTATAAGAGATGCCTGCCTGGGTAAAGAGCTCCTGGAATTCCGCTGATACACGATCGCAGAAGTGCTGAGGCAAACTGCCTGCCGCCGCAGCTGTCGTCTGGATTTTCAGCCCATGTTCATCTGTTCCTGGGCAGAGAAACAGGACAGCATGATGGACAAAGAATATAATCCTGCCTCTAACCCATCAAAGGTCTGGGGAACTGCAGGAATTCCATCTATAGCATTACCAAGCTCTCCTCCCCATACACCGACAGTGTACATACTGGTTGCCAATCTCCAGGTAGGGTCCGGAGATCTCCTGGAATTACAACTGATCTTCATATGAAAGAGATCAGTTCACCTGGAGAAAATGGCTGTTTTGGAGGATGCATTCTATGGCATTATATCCTCCTCAGGTCCCTCGCCTCTCCAGGTTCTGCCCCCCCAAAACTCCAGGAATTCTCCAACCTGGAGTTGGCTTGGCAACTGTGCATTTGCCCCATCAATAAGAAATTAGACTGCAGGGAGTAGGTGAAGACTGATAAGTACAACTGACATTTAAACTTAATTCACACTATTATAGATGACCTTGCTTCCCCTGAATCACAAACATTCATGGAGGAAAATGCTGTCAATGGCTATGAGTGATGACAACCAACTTCACAACAACCCTATAAGGTAGGTTAGGCTGAGAGCCTCTAAGTGGCCCAGAGTCTCCCAGAGAGCTTCAAAGCAGTTTAGGAACTATTAAAACGTGACTCATGGATGGACAGATTAAAGGAAGAGACACCCCCCTCTTGCCAAATGGTCTGTAAAACCTGGTAAACTGCCTTGCCTAAAACTATGCACCTCACGCTTGCAACCCCCCTCCCCAAGGCCTGGAGACATTCTCCACAGACGTCTCGGGGGGGGCAGCTGCTGACCCGCTCCCTGCTAGGTCTCCATCCAGCATTCTTCACCAGCTAAGCACGCCCAGTTCTATGCTGCGAAAAGTTGCAGCGCAAGTCAATCAAGGGAGTCAGCCGCGTCAGTCTGCTGCAGCAGCAAAACCCACCACAAAAACGAACTTAAACTTGTACGCTGATTGCATTCAGTCCTTAGAGCGCGGCTGAATTCCTCTCTGAGCGGGCATCCGCAGCGGGCTCTGCTACAGCCGCCGTCGCCACCCCTCCCACCCCACTGACCGGTAGCAAAGCGCCCTCCCCGCTCGTGCAGCTCTCGATGCCGGTGCAGCGCGTCGGCCAGGAGCGCCGAGTAAAGGTGCCCGATGTGCGGAGAGCCATTCGCGTAAAAGATGGGCGTGGAGAGGAGCTGGCGGCTGGGAGAGGCACAGCTTTGGCGGCGACGGCAGCAGCACCGCCTCCCCCACAGCGGCTGCAGGAAGACAGAAGAGCGGCGCGCGGCTACCGGCAAAAGTATCCGCATGTTGCAGGCGAGGCGCAGCTGCCGGAGGAAACCCCTCTCCGCCTCCACCAAGAGCATGGAGAACTGGCGTCCTAGAGCGGCGCTGCCGCGCGAGAGTACGCCTGCGCGAGGCCATCAGCATGCGCAGAGCGAGCCGTTCTTCTCCCCCGTTCACTGGCTCTGGGAACGGGAGCGGATTTGGCCGCGGCCGGTGCTCGTAGCCGTCAGCGCCATCCGTCATGTTCCGGTGCCGCGTGGCTGCTAGGCTGGTGCGGGCGCTCGGCCCAAGGTCACGGGGTCGGGCGGGGGCAGGTGAGAGGGAGTCTCCGGGGGTGGTCTTGACTAGGGTGAAAGAGGGGGCTCTCCAGAAGGGCTGCCCTGTCTTCTTTTCTCTCTTCCCAGTAGCAGAAGCGGGTAATGGGTCATGCATGGCATATTTACAAAGCGAGCAAATAAATTGGAGTTTCATGAGTACGTGAAAGTGTTACGCAGTCGTTCACCGTCGGCCGTTAACTAGTTGGAAACTTTTTTATCTGTTGCAAACTTGACATAAGTATAGATCCAGGTGGGTAGCCGTGTTGGTCTGAAGCAGTAGAACCAGTCGATTTTGACATATTTGTTTGCTTCACTGTTCCCCCCCCGGAATTAAATCAAAATAATGGTGACCTTTAAACTTAGCTTGTTATTCCTGTCTACATGTGTTTAAAACATCTCCATTATCTGTTGTATGCTGATTTGCTGCTCAGCCTCTGCCTTATGTGTATGGACTGGTAAACTCCATTGCATTGTATCTGAGGAATTGTGCGTGCACACGAAAGGTCATACCTTGAATAAAACTTTGTTGGTCTTAAAGGTGCCACTGGACTCAAACGTTTCCATAACTATATTTGCCACTTGTCTGAAGCCTGGAGAGCAGAGTGACCTATTCTAAGGTCGAGATTTCAAAGGACACAAAACATGTATGTTACTCATGGAAAAGTTGGCCCTTGTTTGCCAGGAGCTGTAGTGTACGTCACTGTTAAGTAACACATGTAAACTTTACTTTCCCCAGGTTATTAAAGTGAATTAACTAGATTAGCATTCTCCCAAATGAGTTGGATTGGAAACAAGCCCTGTGGATTTCACTGGAGCTTGCTGCTTCAATAGCAAGTGCCTGTAGGGTCCTGGGCTTCCTGGAAAGGAGAGCCAGGATGGCATAGTTGTAAGAATGTCAGACTGGGACCTGGGATATTTGGGTTCAAATCCACAAGGCTCACAGGGGAATCTTGGGCCAGTGGCTCTTTCTCAGCCTCGCGTACATAACAGAATAAAATAGGGTAAAGGATGCTGTGGGGAAAAAATGGGGAGAAGAGAGAACCCTCTGCTTTACCCTGAGCTCCTTGGAGGAAGAGTAGGATAAAAATCTTGTCGATAAAAGTAGCTTGAACTTTTTCTCATAAAAACTAAAGCTATCATTTCTAATAAAATACCAGAGCCAAAATGTATCCAGTTGTGGTACAGATGAATTGCAATTTTTTTTTAAAAAAAACAGCCTGATTTTTTGCTCATGCCTGATAAGCCACTGTCTCTAGTCTTGTGAAGAGCATCTTTGAAAAACAAAATTCAGATCAACACTGCAGTCAGGATGATGGTAGGAGGGTATTAGATTCAAAAGAACTGGGAGAGAAAAATTCAGCATGACAAGGGACAGCATACAGAATCAGCAGTTTCCAAAGTACTGGCCAACTAAATCAGCAAGCAGAAACCAACATTTGGGATGCCCATACATTAAACTAATTGGGCAATATAGAACCTGGGCTGCTGAACTCCTAACATGATCTGGTTTCTAAAATCAAATTTAAGACTGTTGCTCTTCTTAGTAATGAATGACAAGGATGCTCAAACTGCTGGTTTTATTAAATTAAGATTATTCCTGAAATACCCCGACTTTACTAGGAAATGTCCAGTGATCTCAGCACCAACTACTTGGTGTGTTTAGCACTGGAATAATGTTTACAACCTGTTCCCCCTGCATTTTGGTTTCCAAGTCCAGGCTGAAAAATGCAGTTCTAGGAACAACTGATCAAACTGCCAGAATATGTCAGGTTTGGCTCGCTGCATCTTTCTCTACTAGCCAGTCTTAGGCTGACTTAGGTGAATTCAGATCCACTGATTTCCGTGGGTTTACGTGTGCTTAACTCTGCAAGACTGTTGTGGAGAAGCTGCAGGTGAAAATTTGGGCAGGTAGAATATTACTTATCTGATACTATGCCATTGAGTGTGTTGAAGCATAGCTGAAGGTTAACCAGATTGCATGGCTAATGAATGGTGATGAAAAAAAAGAATTCTCAGCTGGTGGAAATTTCTTTGTTTTTAGATATGAATGAAATGTCATGCTACAAGGTGTCTACATCAAATACCATTCAGTGACATCAACAGAGTTAAGGAGCAGGTTTTTTTGATCTGATTTTAAGCAATTGAGATTTTCTGCTTGTGCTTTGCCAAAGGAGCACATTTCTATTGTGGTAAAGCTGTCAGCTCAGTCTGGCCAGCTGAGGCAGAAATGGGGAAAGACTACTGTATATGTTGTCCTGAGAACTTCAACACTCCCTTCATATCTGTTTTGAGACTTAACTGTATCATGACACCTAAGTAAGTCACAAGTATATGAAAATGTAATGCATGAATTAGAGTCCATTCATCTGTCTCTGAGAAGATGCATGAATGCCAGACCAGTGCAATTGGAATGCAGTCACAAGTGTCAGTTATTTCCAAGCATGCTCTAGTTCTTGCATGGTATTTTCAAATACTTTCGGGCAGGTGAAATAATTTTAGCTACGGTCACGAACATGGCACTGTGTTGTGTTGAGGCTACATGGTATAGATATGGGTCCAAGTGTGACTGGGTCCAAGTGTGACTGGGTCCAAGTATGCCTGGTTCGGATTCCCTGTTCATTCACAACACTCACTAGGTAACCTTGGGCCAAATCTGTGTCACTCAGCTAAACGTTCTTCACAGCACGGCTGTGGGAGCAAAACAGAAAACAAAAGCCATGCATGTACTCCTAGCTACTCCTTGGAGTGAGAGTGGGTTTAAAAACAAAAGTGTTTAAGAACTGCGTTCAGCTGTGATGGGATTTCTAAGGCTAATGTCCCTTTGTGCTTTGAAATGGAGGGTAAAAAAGTTCCGTTTTTATGCTGACCTTGACGTGTCTCAGTCACTGAGTTTTAATGCCAGCGTGTCACTGGGCTCTCAGACAAGGACCGTGTTCTACTGTCCTGATGATTTAATTAATACTGGTGTCTTTTAAGTTCATTATTGACAATTTTCTCTCCCTAACAAATTGTGTTTTTAGGTAATTTGTTTCAACGATGGAAACTCCCCTTAGAAGCGCAGCTGAGCAGACAAATGGCTAGCTCTGGTGTTCCTGGGGGCAAAAACGAGAATGTTGTCTTGGCCTTCCTTGTGGGCTTAACAACCCTAGGAGGAGGGGTCTATGTAAGTAGAAAGGTTTGATGGGAGTGAAAGAGCAATGTGTCCGGCTATGTGGCAGCTCATCTTTAGTTTATGCTTCTGTCGTTTCTCATCTCTGCTTTCCCCCCTCCTTCTCTGCAGAATCTCATAGGAATTTTAATGCCGTAAGGGAGTGAACTTGAGACTGGTTCCAAGTTAACATCTTCCCTTCTGATTGTTTATTCTTGCTGCCTCATTAGAGGGGTACTTAGTGTACAGTAGTGCTTGGCCTGTTGCCTTGAGTCTGTGTACAAATCAGCTCAGAGTTGTAGCTAATGGAGGTGATTTTCCTTCTATAGTGGGACACAACATGGATTGGCACACAGGCTATCGGCTGTCAATGGATGCCAGAACAGATGTATTTAATCTAAGTGGTCAGTTGCGGTCCCTTTGTAATGCAGACCTACTTAGCACCAGCTGAGCCAATCACTTTCTTTCTTCTCCTAAGTTGCTGATACACGTCTGGTTTTTCTGGGAGACTTGTCAGATGCAGATTCTTTAGGTGCAAGAGTTCCCTTTCTGTCTTAGTAAAGGTAAAAGTTTCCCTTGCTCGAAAGCCAGTCGAATCTGGCTCTAGGGATGTGGTGCTCATCTCCATTTCCAAGCCGAAGAGCCAGCGCTTTCCAAAGACATTTCTGTGGAACGCTGTTTCCTTCCCACTGAAGCGGTACCTATTTATCTACTTGCAATTTCTTGCTTTCGGGCTGCTAGGTTGGCAGGAGCTGGGACCAGAGACAGGAGCTCACTTCATCATGCGGCACTTGAGTCTTAAACTGCAAGCTATTTTGCAGATAAAGTCCTGGCGCTCTGCCTTGATCTCCCGCCACAGTTGAAACAATGAGTGAGCTTGAGGCCCATTGGCACGTCTTTGATTTAGATCCTGGATCATTTCAGCCCTCTCAGCCTGGAGGAAGTTGACAGTTTACTTGCAGCTGTGCGCCCAACTTCATGCAGCCTTGACCCGTGCCTTTCCTGGCTTATTAAATCTGGCCATGATGGGTTCCGAGGTGCCCTAAGGGAGTTTATCAATTTGTCCCTTGTTGAGGGGCAGTTCCCTGGGGCACTCAAGGAAGCGATGATCCGCCCTCTCTTGAAAAAACCATGCTTAGACCTGGCCGGATTGGCCAACTACAATCTGGTCTCCAATTTGCCCTGTTTGGGCAAATTAATTGAGAGGGCGGTGGTGATACAGCTGCAGGGTTTTCTGGATGACGCTTTCATGTTAGATCCCTTCCAGTCTGGCTTCCGTCTGGGTCATGGGATGGAGATGGTGCTGGTTGCTCTGACTGACGACCTCCAGAGACATCTGGACTGAGGCAGATCGGCGGTATTGCTGTTAGATCTGTCGGCCGCATTTGACACGGTTGACCATCAGCTGTTAGTCCACCGCCTCACCAATGCGGGAATTTGGGGGCTCACCTTGCAGTGGCTTGCCTCCTTTCTCCAAGGTTGGGGACAAGGGGTGGCGCTAGGGGATTAGCAGTCCAGGAGGCACCCACTTGAGTATGGTGTGCCTCAGGGGGCTGTGTTGCCTCCGATGTTATTTAACATCTATATGTGTCCCCTTGCCCAGATTGCCCGGAGGTATGGGCTGGGGTGTCGCCAGGACACTGATGACACCCAGCTCTATCTGATGTTAGGCAGCCAGTCAGATTCCGGGCCAGAAGACCTGGACTGGGCATTGCAGGCTGTGGCTGGTTGGCTTAGACTGAGTCGGCTGAAGCTGAATCCAGCGAAGATGGAAGTCCTGTGCCTAGGTCAGGGCGGTTCCGGGATGGGAATCCCACTTCTCACCTTCGGCAGGGCCTCATTGGTCCCAGCGCCGGAGGTTCGGAGTTTGGGAGTGCTCCTGGATCCCTCCCTTACCATGGAAGCCCAGGTGGCGGCCACTGCCAAGTTGGCCTTTAACCATCTTAGGCTGATTAGGCAGTTGGTTCCCTTCCTTGACCGTGCCGACCTGGCTACAGCGATGGTCACCTTGAGACTAGACTACTGTAACACTCTCTACATAGGGCTGCCTTTGTCGTGGATTCGTAGGCTTCAGCTGGTGCAGAACGCACATCCAGCCAGTGCTAAGGTCACTGCACTGGCTGCCAGTAGCATACTGCATTTGTTTCAAGGTGCTGGTTCTTACCTTTAAAGCCCTATATGGCCGGGGTCCAACATACCTATGGGACCGCCTTTCCCCATATATATACTATGGGGAAGCACTATGGTCTGGGTCTCAAAACCGCCTGACCCTCCCTGGCCCGAGGGAGGCCAGGCTAGCTGCTTCTAGGGCCGGGGCCTTTTCGATGGTGGCCCCTACCTGGTGGAATGAGCTCCCAGAGGAGATCAGGGCCCTGCAGGACCTTTCTCAGTTCCGCAGGGCCTGCAAGGTGGAGTTCTTCCGCCAGGCATTTAATTAGGGGCTGCCACCGCCGCTGTAGTACCCGGCCCGTAATTGTACCATTGAGCACCAGCCAGGAGAGCCGATGAGCTGAAGAACATCTAGTTCTCACAATCGGCCAGTTGACATAGGAATTGACGAGCAGGTGAACATCCAGCTTTTGTGAAAACCGTCTGAAGCACCCTACTTAATTGAATTTAATCGCTGCCAGCATTTTGCATCTTGTACTGTAATATTTTAATTGTTGTGTTTTAACGGTGTATGTTTTACTTGTATTTTATGTGATTTGGAAGCCACCCTGTGCCTGCTTTGCGGGGAGGGTGGGGTATAAATTTAACAATAAATAAATAAATAAACTGCTGAACTACCAACCTTTCGGTCTGCAGTTCAATGTCTTAACCACTTGAGCCACCTCAGCCCTCTTAGAGTAGCCTAAAAAAAGAGAGCCAGTCTATTTAAATTCTGCTTTAAAATTCATTCCAAACTAGTAGGGCCCATGGGTGGAAGGATAAACCTCGGAGAGTTTTAACCTGCCTTGATCTGCAAGAAGCTTTGGTTGAGGTCATCCCATTGAATCAGAGTTCTCAGCTCATCAAAGTTATAAGCTCATCTTGGTTGAAGCTGCTGTATTTCAGACAGCTTGCCATGTGCGAAAGTAGACTTCTTTTAAAACAGAAAAGCATCTGTTGGTCAGTGCCTCTTTCCCCCCCCATCAGGCTCTGATTCTACATTGATGCCACCCCCTGGAAAGAAAGAAAAATGTTTCTGTTCCACATTGTGAAGAGGGAATCTTCAAGACCACTTCCAGCTTCAAAAATACACAACACGGTTAAAGGCAAACTAAAATGATGACAATGTGTAATAATCCAAACCCGGGGCGGGGGGGAACCAGCTCTGAAGGTCTGAAGTTGCTGTCCTAAGAAACCTTCCCTGGGAATAAGCCCCAATGACTAAAATGGGGATTACTTTCTGAATAGATCTGTTCAAGGTTGCTCACAGAGTAATCTTGTGTGAATTGCTTCCGTGTGGGATGACTGCCTGGGAATGTGTCACTGGGAGCCAGGAAGGTAAGGATCAGACCATGGGTCCCTCAGCCCCAGGCTCGTACTTCACCTTGACTGGCAGCAGTCGCCTTAGGTTAGAATTCTGGCCTACCTCAAATCCTTTAAGGGGGAAAGCTTTAGCTTGAATTTGGAGCTTTATACATGCAAAGAAGCATGGTGTGTAATAGAACCGTCTTTTAAAAGGGGGAATGGTGTAGGAGGGCTAAGTGACACTAAATGCTGGACTGGCACAATAGGGGGGAGAAGACTCTGGGCATGTTTTTATTGAGATCTCAAGGGGATGAGTTTCATACTGCAGGGCTCATCATTACAAAGATGCAAATACCTGCTGGCATGGCATAGCGGATAGAGTGTTGGTCTAGGATCCTGGCTGACCTGGGTTCAAATCCCTACTTCTGTCATGAAAGCTTGCTAGGTGACTTTGGACCCGTCACATACGCTCAGCCTGGCCTACCTCACAAGGTGGTTGTTGTGAGGGAGTACAGGAGGGGAACGTGGTGTTCTAAGCTGCTTTGAGTTCCACCTGGGGAGAAAAGCAGGATAAAAGTAAATAAATGCAAATTAAGATGGTGTCGTGTGATTCCTAAACGGGGGATAACCAGCCACAAACTGCATCCAGGAGGAGATTGCAGAAAAGGGTCTCCGTTGTCATGAAGGACAGAGAAGGATGCTTGGAAATCATTTGTACCTTTTGTATAACACTAGCTGTTTTTCTGTTGGAGCTGCGGTGGCTCAAGTGGTTAAGACACTGAACTGCAGGCTGTGGAAGGTCAGTAGTTCAGCAGTTCGAGACCTGGGTGCCGCAAGACTGAGTGAGCTCCCGTCTCTAGTTCCAGCTCCTGCCAATCTAGCAGTTCGAAAGCAAGAAATTGCAAGTAGATAAATAGGTACCACTTTGGTGGGAAGGTAACAGCGTTCCGTGCGCCTTGGTGTTTAGTCATGCCGGCCACATGACCACGGAAACGTCTTTGTGGCTCTTCGGCTTTGAAACGGAGATGAGCACCGCAACCCTAGAATCGGATTCGACTGGCTTTCGAGCAAGGGAACCTTTACCTTTACTTAGCTGTTTTCCTCATCGTACTAAGGAAGTAATGTTATCAGAACCCCAAGCAAAATAGACAAAGGGAAATGTGGCGGGGGGGGGGGAGAGCTGCTAGATCTGGGGATCAGGCATTTGCCTACCTAACGTCCACATTTGGTGAAGATCTTGATGAAATACAGAAAATCCATCTCAAGAGCCAGTGTTCTGTGCTCACCTGACCTTGCCTAGTCCCTGGCTACACAGGGGTGGACGGTCTCAGCTTCTGAACAAGGCCTCCTTTCTTAATGGAGAATGCCAAGTCTGGAACGATTAAGGAATAAAAGAGGCCTTCATTAGTTTAAATGGACAAAGCTTAATCGCGTGGCTGAGTCTGGTCGAAGGGCTAGAGCGTTGCACAGGGTTAGGAAGGCCCGGGTTCAAATGCCCACTCAGCCATGAAGCCCCCCGATCTGGAGCCGGCTGCCCGTTTTGGAGCCTGACTGACCTCACAGAGTTGTTGCAAGGATAAAACAGAGGAGGACGATGCATGTTGCCCTGAACTCCTTGGAGGAAGGGCAGGACAGGGAAATGTGACCAGTGTTGGCATATACTATTTGACAGCCATGCCAGTTTTGGCAAAGATGATAGCGGGCAAAATAAGAAGCCTTGCTCGCCCCAAGGCCTGTGTAATGCGGTTTGCTCGTTTTAATACCTGGCAATCTTCCCCGCCCCCTTTTCTATTTCTTCTTTTCTCCCCTCGCCTATCTCCATTTTCAGTTCTGCAGTGTCCCCATCTCAGACCCCTCCTAGATCACTAATGTCTCCAAGGGCTTCCATCAAAGACAGCAGCAACCTTGTGTACTACTTAATGGTGGGAGGCGCAGTCGTGGGGGGCAGGCGTGCATGTTCAGGGTTGTCAGCCCCAGGTTGGGAAATACCAGATATTGGGGGTGGAGCCTGAGGAGGGCAGGGTTTGGGGAGGGGAGGGACTTCAGTGGGGTATAAAGCCCTGGAGTCTACCTCCCAAAACAGCCATTTTCTCCAGGTGAACTGATCTTTGTCACCTGGGGATCAGTGGGAGATCTCCGGCCACCACTTGGAGGTTGGCAACCCTATATGTTATGCACTTATTGTTGTGCCTGGTTGCACGGCTGGAGGGGGGCTTATGAGTGGGGCATAACTGAAGCTTCCTTTTTGTGTGTGTGCCTGGGGGATTAAAAGTAGAGGATCCAGTCCTGTGGGAAACTGTCCCTTAACTGATTTTGAAGGGGACGCTATGTAAGAGTAAAGACACTGTAAGATACTTCAGTAATCAATTCACAGATGTCTTCTTGTTCTAAATTTGGGCTGCTGTCACCATGGCCTCCAAAAAGCCCATGTAAATCGCAGGTGGCATTTTTCTTCTCTCCTATAATATCGTGGAATATATGAATATATGCCTTATACTGACTCATACTGTCAGTCCATCTTGTCCGTGGCTGACCATCAGCAGCCTTCCAAGATCTCAAGGAGTTTGTTTTCTGTCCCTGCTACCTGATACCCTATTTAACTGGAGATGAAAGGGATCGAACCTGTGACTTGGTAAATGCAGAGTTCTCTCAATGAGAAATTGCTTCCCCTCTTCTCTGGAATGTTTGCTTACCATCCCCTTGTTCACATGGTTTTATTGGGACTTTGGAGTCCCAGGACCTCTGCCCTAAAAGTGAAAAACATGACCCTAGAGCATGAAACCTGCATTTCCCTTGCTAAGCAAATCTATGCCCTCATTCCTCAGAGCAGTTGAGTAACCCAGGAGCAGGAATCCAGGCAGTATCCCTATCATTCTAGCCAGGGCTTTTTTTGTAGAAAAAGCCCACTAGGAACTCATAAGTATAATAGACCACATCCAACAGCAAAAACTCATTCGCATATTAGGCCACCCCCCCATGTTACCAGAAGTGTGGTCATCCAGCCACACCCACCTTTTGCTTCTTATTCTGTTGACCTTGTTTGTTGTCAAAACCCAGGGCCTTTTTTTGTAGCAAGAACTCCTTTGCATGTTAGGCCACATACCCATAATGTAGACAATCCTAATGAATTTCTGCTGTTGGGTGTGACCTGTTATGCTAATGAATTCCTGCTGGGCGTGGCCAACTCGCGAGCCAGCCAGAACTCCGTTCCTGTGCGTTCTTGCCCCAAAATAGCCCTGATTCTAGCTGCCATAGACTTTGCAAGATCCCTGTAGACATTGTGATCTTTGCATGGGCCTTTAGCTTCTCCTTTCCTGAAGAGCCAGCTTTTCGTTTGTGCCTGCTGGTATTATCATATTGTTTATCGTTTGTATTGCTTAGTGTCACTTTAAAGGTAATTTTTTTGCACACTTTCACTTCTAGCATTTGATACAAGTTGCTGTTCTATTTCCCTTTCCTCTGCCTCTCCCCCCTCTTCATATCCTTGAGATTTTGCTTCTAGTGAAGAGCTATGCTTTCATCCACATGTAGCATAGAATTGGGGTTTCTGTTCTACTGAGTTCCTTATTTCCCTTCTTCAGAGCTTCTCTGGATTTATTTAATTTCTGGGGTGTGGGGGGAGTCCAAAACCAAAAGAAGCCTATAGACAATCTTGAGCTATCCATAGAGCTAGAGCTTGTGCAAAAAAAAAAAGCTCTCAACATTCCATCCTTTTTAGAGGCATATTTAGTCCTCATCAGGCCAAGTAGTTTGATTCCCCCCCCCTGATTTAGAAAGCTCTGTTTTTTTCTTGGAAAACTGGGAAGTCCCTTGAGTAAGTAGAGACCCCCCCAGGTTGTCGATGGGTGGCCCGCTTTTGCTTGTTTGCATGATTGGCACTGAAGCCCGCCAGTTTGCTATTATAATTAACGATTTAAAATATCTGTGTGCTGCTTTCCCTGCACTCAAAACAATTGGCAGTCTATGAAGCAGTTCGATAAATCAGTCTAGAAACGAAAATTAATAACGTTCTACTGAAATACAAAAATAAAACTTAATAATCTGTCGGGGAACCAGATCTGACTAACTGTCAGCAGTTGCTGAAGCCTACTTTAGAATATTTAGTAGTTGCTAAAAGCCTCAGTTTGTTGTCAGTAGCTGGGGGGAGGGGCAGACACGTCCTCCTTTGCCTATCTGCCAAACAGGACCCTCCTGCTCCTTCCTGTTCATGCTGAGGATTTTTGCTTAAATACGTGACCGCCTGTAGAGTCTTCCCTGCCAGGATGGGCAACCTCTGCTTCATTCTGTTGAAACGAAGCAGCTTTCCTTGAGTCTGCAAGGGAGACGAAAGCCTGTTGGCTCACTGAATTAAGGCCTAAAACAAACTATAAATTTGGATGACAGGCATCCCCTGTTTGACTCTCTAGGTTTACAGGATGCTGCAAGAAGACCAGCAGCGTTACAAGGACCGGATTGCATTAATGGAAATGAAGCGCCAGGAAGCTGAGAAGCTTCTGGCAGGTAGGTGTTCAGCTCGTGCTGGGATCTCGCAGACTTCAGAATATCGCAATACAACAAAAGGACCATGACGTATTGGTGAAGTTATCAAAACTACAGCACTGTGTAAAAACATATTCACAATGTGTTTATGTAAGTCAAAACTTATAACTTTTATACTTGTTATCTGTACTTTTGCAACAAGACATATATAATTAGAAATAAATATTTTGAAAGACATTAGATATATATTTTGTCGCAAAAGTACAAATGCAAGTATAAAAGTTATGTTTTGACTTATTATAAGCTTGTTTTTCAACCTATATACGTTGTGAATATGTTTTTACACGGTGCTGTAGTTTTGATAACTTCAGAATATCGGTTGTCATTGGAGGAGGGATGTTGGTGGAATGCAACTAACAAGGTGGGACCCATGATTACAAGGAGATTTCCTGGCATGTAAGAACAGAAAGGGGGGGGGGCAGTTTTCCTGGAGCAGGAAATGCCTGCATCCCCGTTTGCTCTTTCCAGCATCCCTGTGTAATTAGCACGTTGGTCTGACCCATGTTGTGTGAAGTGCGTTCTGTTTACCTGGGCTGGGGCGTCTTGCCAGATCACATCTTCTCTCTTTTCAGAAGCCAATGCCGCCTCCCAGAGCACAGCAGGTGAGCGGGCGCTTGAGGCTGAGCAGAAGCCGGACCCTGAAGCAGTTAAATGTTAGTATCCTTTCTGTAAGATGTGCTGGAAACAAGCTTGTGCATCGGCCAGAAACAAACACTCTGATGGAGGCCAATCAGTCAGTCTCCATTTTGAGTAATAATAAAGCAAGAAGTGTGCTGGGGGGTGTCTCCCAGGAAAAGCCTGCATTTTTCGCCCCTTGGAATGGTTAGCTAGTTACTTAGGAATTGTTTTGATCCTGCTGTGAATGTCATTCTGGTTTTAAATTAGCTTTACATAAGCTGTGGAAAAGTATTCTCTTGCCTCCCTTTTCTCTGCTTTATGCCAGGAAACAAACATTTGATGGGGGGGGGAATCAATAAAGCCCACTTAATGTGGTTAAAATGTCATGTGTGTGGCAGATTATGTATGACAGAATGAGACAGATATGCACGCTTCCTAGAGATAGTCCCCTTAGAAAAAAAGTTTTCAGATTGACTGATTTGACTGGTATTGTATCCATTTGTTCCATTACATTTTTGTTTTATAAAATTTTCAGCAAAAAGAAAGTTTGCATATTGGAAACTTTTCTGTCTGGCCTCACTCTCAGGACAGTCTAAGCAACGGGGGGGCTGG
The DNA here is from genome assembly GCA_029375565.1 of Gekko gecko. Classification (NCBI taxonomy): domain Eukaryota; kingdom Metazoa; phylum Chordata; class Lepidosauria; order Squamata; family Gekkonidae; genus Gekko; species Gekko gecko. The sequence continues at coordinate 24,639,483 of JAPDNY010000012.1, read as the reverse complement.
AGCTGGAACCACGATTACCTTCCCTACAGTGCAATCCTATGTACAGTTACTGTTTTCTAAGTCCCTTGAAAACAACGGACTTAGTCTGGAGTAACTCCACATGGGATTGCACTGTCTGCCTAGCATTTTTAGGCTATCATCCTACAAAAAGCCCCACTGAATAAAATGGAACTTAATTCCAGGTATTGGTAGACCTCCTTTTAGGATTGCTCCTTCTGTCTGTCTTTTTGGACTGACTAATATTCTTCTCTAAGGGTCTGCTGGGGGAGGAGTAACAGTGCAAACTCGCATGCATCTCAGGCTTTCTTCATCGGGAATAAATTATTCCTAGGTGTGGAGATGGTGTCCTTCCCACAGCGGCAAACTGCTTCCTGACAGTAACAGTTGTTCTTAAGGTGTGACATTGGCATGCGTTCTGTCCTCCTTTCCTCTGCCCCCCCCCCCCGCAGTGCTCCTTGACCGGACAGTGGCTTAGACACAGCAGCGTTGTGTGAATGAGAACAGGAGTGTTCTTAGGCGGTGTAGTGAATGGTCCTTTCGGTAGACATGTTGCTGAGTCCCTGAAGCAGGCTTCCAGCTGATGGTTCTGCTCCAAATGCCATCAGAAATGAAGGGGGGGGAGTTTACAGAAGAGAGTATCTGCTGGGAAACAGTGCTACAAATCATGCTCCGTCTCAGGCTTCCCTTGGCGGTATAACCACAGAGACCGTGCGAGGCTGTCGTAAGCAAGAAAATGTGCGTTAAGCTTTCTGAAAACTGGGAAGTGCTATATAAGTATGTAGTATTATTCTTTGTTTCCCACTGCAGAAAAATTAAAGCTGTCATAGGGTTTTTGTTCCCACTACATGTGTTTGGAAGAAATTAGGAGTGCCTTTCCAACAAGCAGACTCCCCTTTCGACCTTTTTATCTGTCTCTTGCAGCCCCCGAAACAGAGGTTAGCACTCGCCCGGAATGCCCATCCCATGCTCCTTTCCTGCTGATTGGCGGAGGTACCGCTGCTTTTGCAGCCGCCAGGTCCATCCGGGCTCGGGACCCCGGTGCCAGGGTGAGCGAAAGCATTCCTGAAGCTTTGCTTTGGAGCGGTGCCGGTGTTGAGACCCAGCCGATGCCTGAGAGTTTATCGAGATGCTGAACTGGCCCTTTCCTCCACCCTCTTTTAAAAGGTGCTGATTGTGTCTGAAGATCCCGAGCTCCCTTACATGCGGCCCCCACTTTCCAAAGAGCTGTGGTTTTCTGAAGACCCCGATGTCACAAAAACGCTGCGGTTCAAACAGTGGAACGGCAAAGAGCGGAGGTGGGTTCCCCATTCCTCCTTCCTGCCAAAGAGGGAACCAATGGGTGTACATTGGGGTCTTTTGTCCAGGTTCTGTGTCAGCCAGGAGTCACTGCCATCTCTGCCTTTTGTTGGGGGAGGCTGTGCCATCTCAGCTGAGCTTTTCCACCTGCTCCGGCCCACCCCTTGACTGCTGCTGCCTTGAAAAGGAGGGGCACCCTTGGAGGTGCTGCCTTTTGCCTGGGGAGAGCTTGTTAGTTACTCGCTATTTTAGGTGTGATAATAGGATTTCGTAGTTTGTTAGCCGCTTCGGGTGTTCCTTTGGACAGAAAAGCGACATATGAATAAATAAAACACATCTTTCTTTTTTTTAATGCTGTCAAGTCGCAGCAGACTTACGGTGGCCCTGTAGGGTTTTCAAGGCAAGAGACGTTCAGAGGTGGTTTGCCAATTGCCTGCCTCTGCATAGCGGCCCCGAACTTCCTTGGTGGTCTCCCCTCCAAAGACGAACCAGGGCCGACCCTGCTTAGCTTCTGAAATCTGATGAGATCGGGCTACCCCCTGGGTCAGCCAGGTCAGGGCAAATAAATTTGAATGGGTATTCAGTGTTTGACAGGGAATGGAGTAGAACAAGAAGCCTGATCAAGGGATGGGACGGGGCTAGGGTCGCCAACCTCCAGATGGTGGCTGGAGAGCTCCTGCTATTACAACTGATCTCCAGGCGACAGAGATCCGCTTGCCTGGAGAAAACGGCTGCTTTGGAAGGTGGGCTCTGTGGCATTGTACCCCACTGAAGTCCTTCCCCTGCCCCGCCCTCCTCAGACTCCACCCCCCACCCAAATCTCCAGGAATTTCCCAACCTGGACCTGGCAGCCCTACAGGGCTCAGGATCCAATAGCCCCCTTGGATTATCTACTGGATCTCTCTCTCACTGAGAGTATGAATTTTGATGTTTAGATTAATTTTGAAACTCCCGTCCCACTTTGTGGATCAAAATTTAAAGGGATCTGAAGGCGGCTTTGCAAATCAGCAGTGAGCTCAGCATGAGTGAGCACACCAAGAAGGTGCCGCTGGGAAGAAAGGCCCTGTTCCCTGGCAGTCCTCTGCAGGAGGGCGGGGCACTCGGAACACAGCAACCTACCATGGTATTAAAAGCAGGTAGGAATTCCTACCTTACTGGGTTGTTGTGAAGATAAAATAGAGGAGAACAATGTAAACAGCACTGGGTTTCCATTAAAGGCAGGGTGTAAATGATGTAAATAAATAGATAAATAAATATGGGAAGAAGCAATCCTGAAGGTAAAAGGTTCTGACCTGAGTGTCTTTTTAATTTTCTACCCCTCTCCCCAGTATATACTTCCAGCCACCTTCTTTCTACGTACCTGCTCGTGATCTGCCTTACATAGAGAATGGTGGAGTGGCTGTCCTCTCTGGAAGGAAGGTAGGCATAACTGTGGCCGTAACTGTTGGAATATTACTGTGGGTCCCTCTCTAGTTCCCCTTCATTTCCTTCCCCACCCACTGGGCTTAAGCCAGGTGGGCGGTCAAGGAAATGAAGAGGGAATAGAGAGGGAGGGTTTCAGGGAGAGATTCGTGATTGTCAGATAAGAGATGGCAAAAATTCCCTGACTTGGATAGCCCAGGCAAGCCCGATCTCATCAGCGCTCAGAAGCTAAGCAGGGCCAACCCTGGTAAGTACTTGGATGGGAGACCTCCAGGGAATACCAGGGTTGGGGGGCAGAGGCAGGCAATATCAAGCCACCTCTCTGAAACGTCCAAGCCCCACTAGCGGTTGCCAGAAGTCAGCCATGACTTCCAGGCACATGAACACATACACACACACACAAAATACCCGCCCCCCCCCAAAAAAAAAAAAAAAAAAGAGAGAGAGAAATGGCAAAGATAACAAGGGGAGCAAGAAATGGTGGAATTAGCACAGCGCCAGTGTGATGTCTTTTAAAAATTAGCCAAGAGGTTTTCCCACCTCATGTATTTAACAAAGGAATGTTTATAACGGCACATATGGGCCAGTGATACGAGCCTGGCACTGTGATCTGAGAGACCCAGGTCTGAATCCCCACTCTGCCATGGAAGCTTGCAGGGTGACCCTTGGCGAGCAACGTGGTCTCAGCCCAGTCTACCTGAAAGGGATGCTGTGAGGATAAAATGGAGAACTATGTAAGCCACTCTGGGTCCCATCGAAGATATAGGCTGGGGTATAAATGAATAAATATGTTTTCTAGGCACTAGCTCCCAAGAAGCCTTCTATAAAATATATTGTAGTTTTGCCCTCTTGCATGGTGGCAGAAAATATAAAGAAATCTTGTTGGTGTTTTGCTGAGAAAGGCAAGTGTTGCTTTTTCACTTCTTATGGGCCTGCGTGTGCCGGCTCCGTTTAGAAAATAGATATCCCACTTTTCCGTTCACGACTTTAAATGGTGAAGGCAGCCAAAAGTAGTCTAAAAATGATTAAAACAGTAGCAACATCTCTTAAATCGAAATGAAAAAATCGAAATAGTAAAATCACTCAGATCAGATTTAATCCCAACAGGTAACAGCTGAAAATATCACAGGATTAATCCTAAAACAACAGTATAAAATGCTAAGCCGTGAAACCATCATAATATATAAAATGGTGGAAAGCCAAACAGCAATAAAATGTCAAGACAGTAAACCATCGGAGCATAAAAGATACACAACGATATCAGCAGAGCATAAAAACCAAAAAGGCTGCCTAAACATCGGCTGATCCTAGGCCAGTATTTAGTTGTATTTGGAAAATATGTTAACAACTGCTCAAAACAATGGTATGTTATGACATTGTAGTTCTATTAGGCCATCTTTAAAGAGCAGTATAAAAATACAACAGCTATTTGGGCAATTGGCTGGCTGCTACAGTGCTTTTCTTAGTAAAGTTTTAGAAAGTGAAACAGGTAACAATGCTGGAATGCATGAGCCATGCAATGTTATTGTTTACAACGTGGAGGAGCAGGAGAAAACTGTTGGGAAAGGACCATTCTTCCAGGATTTTCCCCTTCAGGAAACTGCAAGGGGCTTACGCAGGCCGGTTTCCTAATACCTTCCCCCCTCTCCTTTAATTGGTACTGAATGGCCATTAACATTCTCTGCTTCCTCACAGAGCAAACATAATCCTCATTCAAATGTTTATTTTTAGGGGGGGTAGGTCTTCTTTTTAAATTAAAAGTATTTATTTGCATATTTATTTGATTTTGGATAGTCCCCAAAACCATGTAGAAGTCCTGACCTTGTATACGAGCGGACCTGTTTCACTGCCGGACATTTTTTGAGCATTCTGTTAGCTGTTTGAAAGGATGGTTCCTATGTTTAAACAGGGTTTAAATGGAAATTTGTTTTATTTTGAACAGGGCAGTGCCCAAATGAAATGCTGAGGAGATTTGGGCCATGATTTCATTTAGTATGATACTGAAGATGGTTCTTTTGATCTGATTTCTTGTCATTTAAATGCTTAAAATATTTCTATCCCACTTTTTGGTTGAGGGGAGAAAAATTCACCTGGCGGTTAGCAAAGTTTAAATGTTTCAGAGTTCTTTTTTTAAGGATAAAGTAGGAAATAAAGTAACAGGACCTCCCCCCCCCAAAAAAAAGAAACACACAAACACAAAGGAGGCATCAGAATTCAGCTACAGAACTAGCAGTAGCGAATAGATACCACCAGAGTTCCCCAAAAGAAGAAGAAGAGTTGGTTTTATACCCCACCTTTCACTACCCAAAGGAGTCTCAGACTGACTTACAATCACCTTCCCTTCCTCTTCCCACGGCAGACGTTCTGTGAGGTAGGTGGGGCTGAGAGAGTTCTGAGAGAACTGTGGCTGGCCCAACATCACCCAGCAGGCTTCATATGGAGGAGAGGGGAATCAAATCTGGTTCTCCAGATTAGAGTCTGCTGCTCCTAACCGCTACACCAAGCTGGTTCTTGAAACTTGGAACAAATAACACCTTGTTAAACACCAGGAGGCAAAGACTACCACACACAGTGTATGTGGTGTACTAATCCGTTAGGCCCTATCCTATTCAAATTCAGAGGGGTAGCTGTGTTAATCGTATTGTAGCATAAGAAACCCAAAGTCCAATGGCCCCTTAAAGACTAACAACATTTATTTCAGTGGGAACTTGCGTGAGCCAGAGTTCTCTTCATCAGATGCACATTAGAGGGAAATAACGTTCCGTAGAAATGTGTGCAAAATGACACACGAAAGCTCCTGTTGGGTAATCTTGAAGGTGCCACTGGACTCCTGGTTTATGTCCCTGTCCTGTGCAGTCCCTGATAGTACTTCAGAGGATTGAGGGCATGGCAAAGTAAAAGAAATGCAGCAGTCAAGAGGCGAAGGATTAGGGGCGGAATAGGTGTGGCTCTTGTGGCCATCAGAGCAGCTGCAAGTGGTAGATTTTGTTTAGGGAACAGCAGGAAAGAAGGCGGCTGTTAAATACTGGGTTCTAGACGCGTGGCAGTGATCAGCTCTAGTTTATTCAGTGATTTCAGCAGAACTACAAGACGAGACTCCAGAGCCTCAGCTCTGTTAAGTAGCATGCAATTGCCACACCCAAGCACACCTCACTCCCAGTGATAGGCTATTTACATAACATTATGACCTGATTGGTTTATTCCAGAGTCCTGGTCGGCTATTGTTCTTGTGCTCCAAGCTCAGCCAGTCCCTGGGGTGATTCAATCAGGGATGATTCAGTCCCAGTACATAATAGCGGCACATTGCCTAAGGCTCAAAGGCCCAGTGTTGGTTGTCTTAAAAAGTGTTACCACTTCAGAGGGTGCATGCTGACAGCCCTTGGATGCTACTCCCTCCTGAACTGGAAGCAATAATCCGGAGTAAGGAGTGCCTTCATGCCAAGGCTGCGGAGAATGTCTCTGAACAAAACCCTCCCCGGGAGATGCGAACTTGTGGTTTGCCTTGCAGGTGGTCCACATGGATGTCCGAGGCAACGTAGTGAAACTTGATGACGGCAACCAGATCTCCTATGACAAGTGCCTAATCGCCACAGGTGAGAGTGTTAGAGGCTTCCTCTCTCCACCGTGGATTGGAGAGGAGGCTGGGGTTGTTCTCCAGCAGGCCTGGATGTCCAAGAACCTGGGTCTTCTGAATGTGATCTTGGAATCTAAATTCTGTCCTCAGGCGGTTCCCCGAGGAATCTTCCTGTGATCGAAAGGGCGGGCAAAGAGGTGCTGCAGAGGCTTACGCTGTTCCGGAAGGTAATCCTGACCAGGGTGGGTTCTCCTAGCAATGGTTCACCCACCAGATAAGGGAGTCCATCGCTCCAGTTAGCTGCACCGTCACCAGTTGAGAGGGGTAGCTGTGTTAGTCGTATTGACTGATGAAGGCCTTTTGCAAACATTGTATTGCAACTAGAACAAAAGGAGACACAGCCCCTGGTTCCCTTTCCTGCTCCCTGGCAGCTTTCTTTTACTATTATCCTGCATGAAGCACAGTCATCGTGCTGGATGCTTTAGAGCAGGAGTGTCAAACATGCAGCCCGGGGGCCGGATTAGGCCCCCGAAGGGCTTCTATCAGGCCCGCAGTGGAACTGGCTGTCTTCTGCTGCTGCTTCCAGTTCTGCTGCTGCCGCCGCGTCATCATAGGTTTGCAGCTTACAGATACACACCTGAACGGCATGCTCAAGATTGCAACAGCACAGACAATTTGCTGCCGTAATTCAGAGCAAGAGGTGTCAATGATCAGACCCTGTTAAATAAACAAAATATTGCAAGAGTGCTGATGTTTTAAGCATGATTTTATTTTAAGTAAAAAAACCAAACCCCTTCGTGTTTGTGTCCTTTATAAAGTTTATATCTCCGCTACCCGGCATTACGTTTTATCACACACACACATGGCCCGGCCCTACAAGGTCTCATTTATGTCAGATCCGGCCCCCGTAACAAATGGGTTCGACACCCCTGCTTTAGAGGGCTCTGATCCTGAAGTGCTTGCAGGCTAAAACGGGTTGGAGGTGGGAGCTGAGGCAAGGACGCCTCTGCAAATAATTATCTTGAGACAGGGCGTAGCTCCTGCTACTGGCAAGAAGGCAGAGAAAACTGGACCTCTCCCCGCTTCTCCTTGCAGATCGATGACTTCCGCTCGCTGGAGAAAATTTCCGGAGAAGTCAAGTCGATCACCATTATCGGGGGCGGCTTCCTGGGGAGCGAGCTGGCTTGCGCTCTGGGCCGGAAGGGTGAGTCTGACTGGTGGGTGGTTGAGGGGCGGAGGCCTGGGTTCAGACAGATGTTCAGATGTAAAATGTAATCAGTGCCTAGCCCGCGGGATGGGGAGCTGTGACTGCAAAGCCTGAATCGTAGAGTGTTCTGAATACAGAGCAAGAAATCTTGAGTCGCCTTGTAGCTACAGAGATCCATCGTCGCAGCGATATGTTTCTCTGTGCTTAAAAAAAAATCTTTAACAAGGTGAGATTTTAGTCACCTGTAAATCGTGCATATTAAAGTTGGATTTTCTGCTGCTTATCGTTGTGGCAAGGTGGGTGCCGCAGGCCATTGAGAAGCCTGGCCCCTTGAATGCTTGTTTCTGCCTCTGGCTTTGAGATTTCAGCAGTCCTCACACCATCCAGCCTGTCTCTGCAGAAATGTGCTTTTGCAACAAGCAGCAGCTTAGGTGGTCAGCATTTGCAGTTCTGAGCCCCATACGACATTCCACACTTGTGTGGCATCGTCATGGAATGCCCAGATCTCTGTCAACAGTCCTGTTTTGTCAGTCCTGTCTAGCAGCAGATCTGGACCAATATTCTCTTCCAGCACTCTGCGTTATATCTTCCGGCACGTAGGAAATGTGCTCAGTCTCTAAACTGAAGCCTACCTTCTACAGATGATGCCTCAGTGGGAAATGCTTTCTCGCTTTTACCCCTGTGCCTAGAGGGAGAAGACACGTAACTCCCCCACCCCATCATCTCTTTAGCCCTTTCTGTCTCAACTTGGAGCGTGGACTTTTGCCATCCGGAAAGATCACTGGCAACAAGCGATAGGTTTTGTCATGCAACTAGGCTGGTCTTAACGGGGACCTGCCCAATTGGTAATTTGCTCATGTCAGAAGACCTTCACTGGCTTCCACTTTGTTTCTGGGCACAGCTGAAGATGTGTGTTTTTGGCTCACGTGGCTCCTAAGTGGCCTCGAGGCCAAGCCATCTGAAGGATCAGCAACTCTCGATGAACCTGCTCATCCACCAAGATCCAGCTAAGGGCCCTGCTCTGGGTGCACCAGGGGTGGCCACTGGGGACAGGACCTTCTCTGTCGTGGCACCCCAATGACAGAACAGGCTCCAGAGACACATTCCCATGACGCCTGCCCTGCTGTCCTTTAGTCCTGGATGGACGCTCTGTCTTAAGCTCTGGCAGGGTATCATTATGGAGCTATAAACGGTTTTGAATGTTGATAGAGCTGGGAACAAGCAGCTCCATGGAGCAGGTCTCTAGCCAGGATTTTTTATTTCATGGGGCCTTTAAATAAGTTGGGGGGGGCACCATCTTCCCACGGAGAGCAACAGGGGCAGCTGGACCGAGAGGCAGCCCCTGCAGCAGCGTTACCCCTTTGGAGCTCGCCTGCTGCAGCCCAGCCTCTCACTTCTGCTGCCTTCTCTCCTCGCATGGGGTGCCACTGCTGAGCACAGTGACGCAGGCCGGGAGGTGGAGCCAGTGGACGAAAAAGCCATGCGGCTTGGCTGCTTGAGCAGGAGAGGGGCCACCGGCCGGGGACCTGGGCAAGCAAATGGGTCTGTGTCGGGGAGCCTGGGCTGGGTGGGAAGTCGTGGGGCCTTGGCAGTAAGTTGGGGGGGGTCAGGCCCCAAGAGGCCCCACTGTAACTGAGAGTTTTGCTCATCCCCCCTTCCGCTGCTGGAATTGTAACAGGCTCTGCTCACCCTATTTTGCAAGCTTCACTTTGCAGTTATTAGGGTTAGGACTGTCGGTCGAGATCTCGGGCAAATGAACTCTTGCGTGGCTGAAAAAGCATTTTGGGAAGCTTAGACTGCCCTGCCGTGGCTAAGCTGTCTTTCTTGGATGCTATTGTATGCCAGTATGCTGAGGAACTTAAGCAGAAAATGGCATTATCAGTGGGAAATTTGTTGAGTGTGGGTGAAAACCTATCTTAGACGTAGAGAGGGCCTTGTTTAACATACAGCAATGCATGCATCAGTTTCTTTAGCCGGGCTGTGGCTGGCCTCATCCCTTGCCTCGGTCTGGCCATCAGCACAAGCTCTCTGGTTTCCTCTGCAGCACAGTCCAAGGGCCTGGAGGTGATCCAGATGTTCCCGGAGAATGGCAACATGGGCAAAGTCCTTCCTGAGTACCTGAGCAACTGGACCACAGATAAAGTTAGGCGAGGTAAGGTCCCTTTCTGCCCTCTGTGGCTCAGATTCTCGGCTTTGGGCATCTCTGTGCCCATCAGCCTGAGATCCTAGCAGGGGCATAGCTGAGGCTGCCTCATTTTCTCAACAGAATAAGCATCTCAGAGGCACCTCCCTGTTTTGTGGTCATTGTGTGATGGGGGGCAAATCTGTGATTCGGTGCCTGAAGTCATGCCTGGGAGGATGCTGCTGATCCTTGGGGTTCCAGTGTGAACATTTATTATTTGAGATTGAACTGCATCATTTAATCAGATAGTCTTGCTAAACGGATAGACTGATATTAAGTGCTGCTCCTGAAAAACTGGGGAGCAGACTTTTTTAAAAAAGGAACTTTTAACAATTCCGAGTACTTACAAACCAGCGGGCACCATCTTTGAAGAGGCTTTTTCTCCTTCTTGTGAGAAGGTGCCTGCTGGAACTTGTGCGCGCATCTTCTAAAAACTCCTGTCCCTTTTTTCTTCAGAAGTCCTTCAAACTGAAACAGGTTTAGCAGACTAAAAATCGTCCTCTCTAATTGGGTAGCAGGCTTTGTGGCTCCGTATTGCAAGCTCCTGCCTACCTGGTTGATGAGTGCAGACACAGCTAATAAGCCAATTTATTTTTTTACAGTCCTCTCTGACTGGCCTCTCCTCTTCTGTTAACATTCCTGCTAACTATTGTCTCCCCATCTCTCCCACTGGTCATAACCTAGGCTTGCCAAGAACTTACTGTATTTCGGTGGGGGCAGATACGTCCTGGCAGGACCATCCCCAGAGGAAAGAAAGACGTGCGCACGATGCTGTCGCCAGGAAGTGACGCTAGGTGATGCTCTGGCAATGTGGCTAGAAACTTGATGATACCATCGAGTTTTCAGCCCCATTGCCAGAGCATTGCCTGGCGTCACTTCCTGGCGACGGTATGGTGTGTTACAGGGAGGACTGGTCCGGCCGGGGAGCATGCGTCCCCCGCTCCCACACGGTAAGTACTTGGGAACCCTATCATAACCGCCATGTTTTCTTGTAATCTAAATCTGTGTGCTCTTATATAGGCACATTCAGGCTGTGGTCACACATGCTAAATAATCCACTTTCAGTGCACTTTCCAACTGGATTTTTACTGTGTGAACTGGCAGAATCCAGTTGTAAAGTGCATTGAAAGTGGATTGTTCAGTTGTGTGTGACTGCAGCCTCAGTGGTGTTAGGAGGCATAATAGGCAGTCTGGGGTCCCAGCAAACTTCCAGTAGGTGTGTGTGTGTCAGAGAGAGAGAGAGAGAACTGACCTGCAGTACAATTCAACAAATCCGAAAGTGAGTGTGTCGCTGTGACAGACAACCCTTAAAACAGGCTTCAAAATGGTGCATTATCAGAGTGCCGGGAGGTGGAGAGTTAAATCTCCTCAAAAAGGAGAGATTTGAGTGACAGGCTACTCAAAGCACTCTGATTGGCCAGCTCGGGCGAAGGGCAGAAATTTTTATTAGCTGAGTACTGAGGGGGGGATGGGCATTATTCTGACAGATTCTGGATGTGAGAGGAGCGATGGTTCTGTCCCTTAACTGTTGAAAATCTGCTCTGAGGAAGAATTCAGTTGAAGAACTGAACGAGTCTGCGTCTCAATCTATGCAGAAAGCAGTTTTACCCCTGGGAATGAGATTTGGCAAGATGGTTGGCCAATGAGATGTGACTCCCATTCAGGCCAAAGGAAAGGGATGTATCTTCTAGGGAAATACGAAGAATCCCTGCCCAGTTAGACAGGGAGAGTTATCTCTGGGAGGAGGAGATCCCTGGTCTGTGGTGGAAGGAAACTGCTTTGAGACACCTCAAGAGCTAGATAGAAATAAGGGATTAAAAGGAAGGGAGTCAGGTACTGAAAGAAGGTACCAGCCTCAAGGAAATGAGAAACAGGAAACTCTATTAAGAAGCATTGTAGCGTTTGGAAGACACAGGGGAAAAGCTTCTCGATATTAAGATCTCAGTAACTAAGAAAATAATCTTCAATAACCCTCAATTTCCTGTATAAAGAATTACAATCTGTACAACCACTGATTTTTGCCTCAATGTTAACCATTCCTGATCACACCTGGCCTTCCCCCGTCCCCTAAATAAAACCTTTTGTTCTGTTTGACTTTTACATCGTCTCAAGTACCATTTAAAGGGGTTCAACCCAAGAGGGCTCCAGCCAGTTTGGTGTAGTGGCTAAGTGCGCAGACTCTGATCTGGGAGAACTAGGTTTGATTCTCCCACTCCTCCACTTGCACCTGGCTGGATGGCCTTGGGCAAGCCATAGCTCTGATAAGAGCTGTTCTTGAAAAAGAGCAGTTTCTGTCAGAGCTCTCTCAGCCCCACCTACCTCACAGGGTGTCTGTTGTGGGGAGGGGAAGGGGAAGGAGTTTGTAAGCCGCTCTGAAACACCTTTGGGTAGTGAAGGGTAGGGTATAAATCCAATCTCTTCTTCTTCCTTCAGGTTCCAGGGCTGGGCTAAAAGCCAAATTCTGTTTCTGTAACAGGGTGGAACAGGCAGTCTTTTAAAGACAAAGAAGAAAACCACGTTGCTGTGGCTCAGTCACAGAAGGGAACAAAATTTTGGAGGGAAAATCTGTCTCTGAGCAAGGGAAATGTAAGGGGCCATTATAGTCGCCTTGTGGCTTTGCTGACCTGTGAGGAAGCTGGATTGCGGGCAGTGTTCCCTCTAAGCTGAGTTAGTGTGAGCTAGCTCACAGTTTTTTAGCCTTCGGCTCAGCTCTGGAAGGATGGCTCCAGAGCAAGTTAATTTATTCAGCAGCCAAATCCCTTGCTCACAATTTTAATGCCAGTAGCTCAGAAAGTAGAATTTTTGCTCACAAGACTCCACAGCTTAGAGGGAGCATTGATTTGCATGTCGTCTCTCCTACATCCGTTTCACAGATGGTGGTGCTTTTCTCCTGTGCAAGAGGCTTTTAAAATATTGACAGCAAAATGGAGCTGCAGGAATGACTGTGATGCCCACTCCCACTTGGCGTGCAATCTTTGTTTCCGCCTGACTCTGCCATTTACAAGCAGGACAGTTTGTGACCTGTTGGCCCAGTCTGTGGGGAAACTGTGCTTGCCAGCCTTTTTTAATGCCTTTCTCCGGTCTACAGATTTCTTCTGTGTTTTCCTTTCAGAGGGGGTGAATGTGATGCCCAATGCAGTTGTGAAGTCCGTGTCTGTCTCTGGGAACCGGCTGCTAATAAAACTGAAGGATGGAAGGAAAGTGAGTATCGGGCAGTGATAAAAGGTTGGGGCCCTTGCCTCTTGCTATGTGTGAGCAGGGTGACGCAAGGAAGAAATCCATTTGTGTGTGTTGTATCTCCTGCTCAGGTGGAGACAGATCACCTTGTGGCTGCTGTGGGTCTGGAGCCCAACGTAGAGTTGGCAAAGTCAGCTGGCTTGGAGGTAGACTCAGACTTTGGGGGCTTCAGGGTCAACGCTGAGCTGCAGGCCCGCTCCAATATCTGGGTGGTAAGTAGTGATGGAGGAAGGGCGGGACCGACAGACAGGGAGGGCGTTCTTCTCACTGTGCCCGAACGGCTGAAAATGGGATAGGTGGGTGGTGAAGAAAGCGAGAGCGGCCATGTTCAGATTAGGAGCTTGGGGGGTGGGGCGAGGTTGGGGGTTGCCCTCTCACACTTGGGTTCCAGTCGTGCTTGAAAGAACCTGGGATCCTTCCCATGTGTCAGTAGGTTTCTAGTCCTCGTGGGAAACTCGCAGGTGCCTACTGCTGAGGAAATTAGAACTAAAGAGGGTGAGACTGGATTTCGAGTAGACGTGGGTGGGTGGGGCGGCATTGTCCCAGCCTGATTTTCGTTCCTCCTGAGGTCCTGTTCCACCTCTTTGCTTCTCCGCCCCTATTATGTGCTGCTGCTCAAACACTACAAGGATTCCGCCTGGCTTTCGTTGGCTGGGGAGCAAAAGGGCCAAGACTGGAAGCTGCAGGAGCTTCCCAGGGAACTGGGAGGCCTCTCACCAGCAGCATTTTGTTCACTCAATTTGCCCCTTTCTGCCTGTGGTTCCTTTTAAGGCAGGGGATGCCGCCTGCTTCTATGACATCAAGCTGGGCAGGCGACGTGTGGAGCACCACGATCACGCTGTTGTGAGCGGAAGGCTGGCGGGAGAAAACATGACGGGTGCGACGAAGCCGTATTGGCACCAGTCCATGTTCTGGTAAGGTGGATTCACTTGTTTTCATTTCCCTCCATAGCCAGCCTTAGTGCAAGTTCTTGCATGGTCCCTGTGCAGAAAGCACAGAGCACTGAAGAGCCCCCATGTTGTTCCTCTTCAGAGCAAGCCCCGCCCCAGAGTACCAAGTCAGACACCTTTCATGGGCTCCAGCCTGGGCCATCGGAGCGTTTGCTACCACAGTCAAGAGTTGCATGTATTCTGCAAAGCTGGTGTTTGATGTGGGATGAGTCATCCATCTGAAACAGCTTGGGTGGGATTTGGTTTAAAACAAAAGGCATGTGCCTGGTCTTTATGGTCCTAAAGAATTGCAGGGGACACACCATCTAGTGGTGCACAACACTAAAAGAGTTAGAACTTCAGCTGCCAGACAATCCTCGGATCTCCTGGCTATACAACACACACTGCCATACAATAATTGTTAGAGAATTGCTAGTAAACATCCTGATGCCAGAAGGTAGGATTTTCAGTGAGTGGGGTTTTTGCATCCTGTCTTAAGTCTTTGCCTCTTCGATGAACAGAACAAACAAGGTTGTCTCTGGATTAAAGATCTCCTATGGATTGAGTTAATTACTTGTATAAACTTGGTGTGTGAATGAAAAGTTCCGAGCAGGCTTTTCCTTTTGGCTAGGTGATGACTGTGTGTGTCAGGGCAGACATCATAGAAGCAGCATCCCAGTTTCCATGAGGAATGCATCTTCCGGGGTGGTGCCTTGCCATCCGTGGGGTTCGCCCTTAGAAGGAAAACATGGATGTTTTCTTTTAAAATACACGCTGTCTGTTTTGTCGAGGCCCCTCTTGATTCTGTCAAAGTTTTCTGGGACTTAATAATGTTTCTAACAACAACTTGGGCAAAATAAGCAAACATAGGTAATTGCAGAATTCAGCTCATCATTGTCTGAAGTCCCCCCCCCCCCCCAAATAGCAACCTGTGTTAAATGACCTCTGAGGCTGAAATAGCATCATTAGGACAGAATGTGTTTGGGCTCAGTTACCTACATTTGTCTGTATTACAAAAGAGAAATGAACTCTCCCTGCATTTCTGAACTTTCGCCTTCTGCTGTTTTTGGCTGGTCTTAGGAGTGATCTTGGCCCCGAAGTAGGCTATGAGGCTATCGGCCTTGTAGACAGCAGCTTGCCCACGGTGGGAGTATTTGCTAAAGCAACAGCAAAGGACACCCCAAAATCTGCGACAGAGCAGTCAGGTGAGGTTTTAATCTGTAACTATGGAAGGGCTCTTGGCAATCTTTTTGCACTGGTGGTTTTGGGGAACGTAGCCCGTTTCATCTGAACAGGTTTAAATTTTCTCAGCACTGTATCTTTGGGCAGTGTTAATGATAATTAGCACGATCCAGGGTGAGAAATGATGTCAGCACGTTCTGTGTGGTGCTTATACCAAGGTATGCTTGTGTGTTGCTCATCAACTCATGGTTCAAAGGAAGTATGTTGTTTGTGTGTCTGAACTGAAAAAGTGTGGTCATCAGCAAGCAATAATCAGAAACCAGGGCTTAAAGTGTGTTTGCAAAACATAGTTTCTAGTAGTGGTGATTTGGCACAATGCCCGATTTGGGTAACTCTGGGAGGGCGCTGGAGAGGGAGGGAACTTACACAGAGAGCGTGGAAAATGAAGTTAAGACTAGCAAGCAGCTAGAAACTGCAGTTTGCTTGTCGGGTATCCCATCTTCCAAACACGCCACTCATGAGTGTGAACTGCAAACAGTGTTCGTTGCAATGTCCGAACTGAGCTCGTGTTGTGTGTGTGTTAACACTTGCCCTAGGAACTGGAATCCGCTCTGAAAGCGAAACCGAGACTGAAGCCTCGGAGCTCAAAGTCTCGGCCGCCTCCCCAAACAACCTACAGGTGCCGCAGCAGGGAGAGGATTACGGCAAAGGAGTTGTTTTCTACCTCAGGGATAAAGTGGTGGTGGGAATCGTGCTATGGAACATCTTCAACAGGATGCCAATTGCTCGAAAGGTCTGTTTGTGTGGGCGGGGGGGGGGGGGCGTTGGTAGGATGGGTCTTAACGCCAGCAGTAGCAGTGAGTGTGTAAAGCAGCAGCTGGGAGGGTATAGGTTCCTGGGGGCAGCTGGCGGAAAGGGAGAGGGTGGAAATGTCAGCGGGAGCCACTGGGAGCTCAGATTGCTTGCTTTCTGTCTCTTGCAGATCATTAAAGATGGGGAAGATCATGCTGACCTCAATGAAGTTGCGAAGCTCTTTAACATCCATGAGGAGTGAATGCTGTGGGCATTCCCATGCCCTCAGGCTACGGTGAAGTTGGAAACAGCGGAGGTGGGGGGGGTGGGCATCTGCTGTGGGCTGTGTCAGCTCTTCTAGTTGCATGCCCCCCTCCCATCACCATCATCGTGTGTATGAATACGTGTGAATGTTTGTAGTGTCCCAGAGTTCTCTCTTTGCACCAGGAATAAAGCCCGATTAACATTCTAAGTTATATCAAGACCTGTGAGAATTGGTTTTGCAGCCTTCTTGCCATTAGTTTGCTGTGGGCAGTCGGGTGATCTGTGCATAAAGCTACAAGACTTTCGAGCCCCAGTCCTCTGCTGGCTGGCTTCACCCTCCAGTGCCTTCCTCTGCCGTGATGAGGACGACAATGGCTTTGCTAAGGAATCCTGGAGCAGCAAGCAATGGTACATGACGCAAGGAGCTGCGGTTCTACAGAAAAAAGCGAAGCGGTGCATCAGAAATGACAGATGTTTCTGGGTGAAGCTGCTGTGAGCTGGTGGCACAAGTTTTTCAAATGCAGCCATTGCCTCAATGAACACCTCCTCTCCCTATCTGAGAAAGGAACAATTAGGTACAAGGAAGGGTTCAGTCTCACCAAGTATTTGCAGTAGCCTTATTTGCCCATCAGAAGATAGCCTGAGAATTCAGTCAACAGAGGCTTCCTCCAAGAGTTCCGGGTATCTAAAAAAAAAAAAGGCCCTTGCTCCTCTGGCCAGGTGGCAGGTATGCTTTGTGCTGCTTCTTGCCGTTAAAACCCTGTTCCGCCCTCTCGGGGTCCCTGCAGTGACTTCTCACTTCTAGGTGGGAATGCATCAGGAAAAGGTGAAAATGGTACTCCATTCCCTCCAGTGCAACCACATGCTTCTTTTGATGGGAAGTCACCCCAAGACTCTTCCTGCTGTTGGGCCACCTTTCTGTCTGGAAATGGGGGAATCCATTCAACCATGGACCACTGCTGTACTTTCGAGTATTGGCTTAGCTCTGTTGCTTCCTGCCTGGGCAAGCGTTGCTGTACACAAAGATGGCAAGGCATCTTCTCATGGGCCGGCTGCTTGCGAGAAAGGGCCACTTCTCAAAATTCTCAGGGCAACTGGAAGGGTTCTTATAAAGTTAGGTAACACTTGTACCAGCAGAATAAGGGGCTTCATCGTAGCTGACTTCTGCAATGCCCCCCCCCATCATTCAGGTCCCTGAATACTCACAGATGTGCATAACCTCCTTCCCAGCCCATCTGTATTGCAGCATTTTAGAATACTAATCATTCACTGGTGAAAGGAGGGGAGGGTGATTTGGTGTGTATCAAGCCCAGGGTCAACTCCTCCTCCTGGAAGATGTTTGTGGCCCCGGCTCCTCCGAGCTTTATTTGGAAGTGTGTATGAGAAGTAGATAAATAGGTACCACTTCGGTGGAAAGGTAACAGCGTTCTGTGTGCCTTGGCGTTTAGTCATGCTGGCCACATGACCACAGAAACGTCTTTGGACAGCGGTGGCTCTTCGGCTTGGAAACAGAGATGACCACTGCAACCCCTCGACTGGCTTTACCTTTAAGAGAAATCTGGTTTCTGGCTCAGCAGTACCCCGAAAACCAACTCGCATCCATAAGGGAGCACCCTCGATGCTTTTGTCCTCCAGAAAGTACCTGCTCTTCTCTTCCCCCAGTATGGTTCACCACTGTTTGTTACAGTTAACAGCCCAGCAGTGCCAGTCAAGGCCGAACTACCCTGTAGCATTTTGCCTCTGTGAATCCAGAGGTCAGAACAGAACACCAGGAAGAGACAAGACCTCCGCTCCACCAGTCTTTGGAAACGGAGGTCAAAGCGGGGGGGGGATTGTACAATGTAACAACTGACCCCTGGTCCTACAAGGACAGCCAAGTCAGCCTCACTGAGCCCCGCAGCGGGTTCCGAGGGAGTGAAAGAAGGTCGCCATTAGATATGGAAAGGCCTGACAACGACTGATTCTTTGTCAATACCGTCCTCAGTGAGGTCTGTGGAGCTAATTTAAGGGCCACGCTAGTCACGACACCATAGATCGCCCAAGCTGTTTTAAAACACAAAAAGCGGCAACAGTTCTTGTTTTTTAAAAAACAACCTTTCCCCCTTATGCTGTTTTCCTAACCACAATTGCCTTCCTAAAATAGCTGTTTTGTCCAGCAAGGGGAAACCTGCAGTTACAGGCATGAAACTCAAGGTCAGGGAAAGGGCACAGGGCAAAGGGTTAGCCCCCTCCCCCTCCGAACTGAGTTCCCGGCAAGCCTTTAAGGAGTTTAAAAGTGGGAGGCTGCCTTGTGGATCTCCGGCTGCTACGGCTCGATTTGACTTTCTGACTACGAGCCAGCAAAGTCTTCCCCGGCCGCCACAGGCTGTTTGGCCAACAGCTCTTCTCCCCACACAAGTCTGGGGGGATTCAGTTGGAGGAAACCAGGGAGAGACGAGCAGCTGCTCCATCAGGATTTACCTTTAAGATTCCACCAGGCAGGCGCTGCCCCAATGTTCTTTAAAAGAAGGTAGGAAGTAGGCAAAAGGGTTTTTTAAAGGCAGCACATAAAACGGGGGCTCTGGGCTGGCTCACTGGTTGGTCAGCAGGCTGGGCCAATGGCGCGCATCCTTTGCTGCCCCAGTGGGCTGAGACGGGAAGCCTCCGGAACGTCACTCTGTTGAACCCAGCTTTGGATAAAACGTGCAGGGGAGCTGCCCTTCCGTGCAGATGCGATAGGTCTTAAAAGTGATGGACGAGAAAGCCCGCCCACCCACCCGCCTCCCATCACTCATTCTTCCCCCTTGGCCCTCCCATCCCCAAGGCGCCAGGAACCAAAGACGAGGCAGGAGACGGGAGCCCTGATGCAGGTTTTTTCTGTACATAAGTGTTTTGGACACCACAGCCTGTTGCTTAAGAATAAAACAAACAAAAATCAGAAAAACAGCAGCCAGAACACATACCCCGAAGGCCCCGAAAGGCCCCGGCGTAAAAGAGAGAGAGAGAGAAGGAGAAAATATACTGTCTGCTTCGTCCAAGGTGGGCGCCCGAATAGGCAGCCAGCTTGGAGGGGTGGGTGAGGCGGGGCAGGCAATGCGGCTCCCCAAGGGGGAAGGGGGAAAGGGGGGGGGGGAGGAGAAAAAACACAACACAAATGAAGAAAATGTAACACCCCACCTTCCCCACCCTGCAGCGCAGAGGAGAGCCAGAAAGCCGATTGTCCAGTCCTCGTTAGCACCTGTACAATAAAACTGTACCATCTACACCCCCCCACCTCACCCCTCCTGCTGGTGGGTGCTTCCCCCCCCAACCCCATCCCCCGGCCCAACCATCTTGCCACCTGAATGGATTAAACAAAAGGGGAAGGTAACGGGTGGGGGTGGGCGGGTGGGTAAAAGGAGATAGCCGGGGACACCCAGACCACCTTCGGCTCTATAACTCAATCCAGTCTCCGGTTGCCTCTCCACTGTGGCAGGCTTGAGCCCTGGAGCCAAAGTAGAAATCTCACAAACAGGCTTGGGAGGGAGGAAGAAACACACCCAACCGGAACCTGGGTGGCCTTAAACTAAAAGGAGAGAGAAGCTGTGGGGGGAAGGGGGGACTCCCGGCCTCCTCGCTGCCCTTTATGGGGGGGGCGCGACTGGGGAGGAGGGGAGCAGGGGCCCGGTCCCCTCAGCACATCCTGACCAGGGGGAGGGCAGCTGTAGGTAGGGCCTCCCCCCCCCCACAAGAATCACAGTGATGCAGACTGAGCAGGAACAAAGGAACACCACAAATTAAATACTAATTAAATAAATACTCTGGAAGAGCGTCAGGGGGCGGGAGGGAGGGAGGGGAAGAGATGCGGTTCCACAGAGAGGTTTCGAAGCCACTGAGGGTGGCGGCAGGGTCAACTAGCGGGGAGTCCGGGGCGAGAGAAGAGGCAGCTTCTGGCCCCCCCTGCAGGCGGGGGCGATGAGCACCTGCTGCTGCTGCTGCTGCTGTTCACCGAGGGGCCCCGTGGTCGGCCGTGAGAAGGCAGCTTCTCGTTGGTCCGTTATATATTTATTGCCTCGCAACGTAGTCCGACGGCAGCGGGAGAGAGCGCCCGGGACCCCGTCAGCTGCTCCAGGCCTCGAACGCCACCTCCGAGCCCAGCAGCCGGACCAGCTCCGGCTCGTAGCGTACCAGCTCCACCGTCTCTACGGTGCCTGGAGCCAAGGGGGGCACCAGGTGCTCTTGGATTTCTTCGGCGGCTAGCACTTGGCTCAATGCCACCTGGCGCTGGAACTCCGCCTTGGGCAGGGTGGTCACCTCGAAGTGCGGGAAGCGAGCCTGGAAGATCCGGGATGAGAGCTTGAGGCGCTTGAGCACGTCGGAGAAGAGGAACCAGTTGCAGGGGCTGGCGGAGAGAGGAAGAGGCAGGGTAGAGTCAGGGTGTGTTCTCTCCTCTCACCCTCCGATGCTGTCCCCCATCTCATCACCCCCCCTACCCCCTGGTGCTGAATTTTTTAAAGGGGGAATGCCAGGGCAGAAGTTGCATCCCCTGTCCTGGATGGAAGCCTTTTGCCCTAATCCAGATGCGCAAAAACCTGCCTCCGCGAGGATTCCGTAGGGAGAAATGCAGGCAGCACCCTGTAGCGCTGCAGGTGGAAATGTACTGAAGGGCAGAGCCCCAAGTCCAATCCTCTTCCTCCTTGGAACCCGCCTACTACAGCTGACAGAATGCCGCTTCCTCACCTATCTCTCTCCTTTTTTTAGCATCAGGTTTCTCACACTTATAGATGTGAGGTATGCTTTAAAAACATTGCGGTCAGAGTCTACTGCAACCCAAGAAGCTGCGTGTGCAGAGGCGTGGGGCAGCGGGACTTCAACGCTTAGCTCCTTTTGTCCGCTTTCCTCCCCCTTCCACCTCCCCCCAGCACGGCTACTGAAAGTGGAATAAATGATGCAGCGTGGATCGATAACAGTTTTCTGCATTGCTTGTTTCGGTCAGAGAGTGTGGAATTTCTGTTTGGTACAAGTCTGCTCCTCCCAGTCCCTTCCCAATAACTCCGTATTATCCCCCAGATGTAGAACTGCCTCCGTTCCTTCCTTTCCCAAATCACGTGTCATGGGGTTTTTTTGGGGGGGGGGGCTGTCACAGACCGCAATGGGTTGTCTAAATGCCCCTTCCCCTTTTCAAGCAGCTGGAGAGACCCTGCGTGGGCCCTGCCTGAGCCCGGCGAGGCAGCTGTTTGACTCCAAAAGCAAATGCCGGCTTCCCCTCTCCTCCGCCCCCTGCCAATTGCTCTCAAAGCTGTTTCTTGTTCTTTGTCTCTAATTGGTCTGGCCTCCTGTCCCCGCTGGTAACTGCTAGGCCTGCCATCCAATTAAAATTGCCCTTCCCTGCACGCGAGCTCACTCTGCAGCTCTTCTCCTCCCGGGGAGCAAAGGTGTAGGGAACGAGCCTGCTTTCCCAAACCCTCCGACGCCGCCGACGGGAGACCCAAGAGCCGGCGACTCACCCCCGGGAGACGGAGACCTGCAGATTGTAGCAGGGGAGCAGCTGCTGGTCAGAAAACTCAAACATGAAGCGGTCCGACTCCTGCTCGTCTTCCTCCTGATCTGAGCTCCTGGGTGGGTTGAGCAAAAGGTCGCAGCCGATCTCGTCTTTCCCCTCTGAAATGAGGAATACAGGAAAAGGGGTGCATGAGAGGGGCGGACCTGACCTTGCTCCCTCGGCCCCTCTGTCTGAAATGGCCAGTCCCCCCAGCAACCCGACAAAGAGGATGCGGCAGAAGCTCAGTGCAGAAAAGGCTGCTGCTGGAGGGAGCTGCCGTCAAGTTGCGGCCGATTTATGCCAGTTGCACAGGGTTTTCTAAGCAAGAGACGTTCAGAGGTGGTTTGCTGAACAGGAGTCCCAGTAGTAAACAATATTAAAGAGAGACAGCCACAAACAGGGAAGGAGAACCCGGAAAACAATTTATGCAAAATATGAGAAAGGATGCACAGGCTCTATGTGTACATAGACAGGCCACAGAACTTGGTTTTCTTGGAGCAACAGTTGGATCACGCGGCTGTTGCGTCTCATTTTCCACTCACGTGCACACATGGGCCTGTCCACATGTCGCCTTTCCTTTCTCTACCAAGTGTGGGAAAAGATAAGCTTCCTAACTTGGGGTGCTGCAATGGTTAAAAGCAGGGCCTTTTTTGTAGAAAAAGCCCAGCAGGAACTCATTAGCATAACAGGCCACACCCATCAGCAGAAACTCATTAGCATATTAGGCCACATCCCTGACAACACAGCTCATTAACATATTAGGCCACACCCCCATGTCGCCAGAAGCGTGGTCGTCCAGCCACACCCACCTTTTGCTTCTTATTCTGTTTACCTTGTTTGTTGTCAAAACCCAGGGCTTTTTTTTGGTCGCAGGAATTCCTTTGCATGTTAGGCCACACACCCCTAATGTAGCCAATCCTAATGGGTTTCTGCTGTTGGGTGTGACCTATTATGCTAATGAGTTCCTGCTGGGTGTGGCCAGCTTGGGAGCCAGGCGGAACCCCGTTCCTGTGCGTTCCTGCCCCAAAATAGCCCTGGTTAAAAGACTGACCTCCGAATCAGGAAGTCCCCAGTTCAAACCTTGCCTCCGCCGTGATCTCAATAGGTGACTTTAGACTAATCTTTTGCCTTCTCGGCCTCAGTCCCCAGCTGTAACACGGGAGATGATGATACTGTTCCAACTCACAGGAGCCATCGCAAGGACAACAAGACAATGTCCGAGAAGAGCTCGGAACTCTTGAAGGAGTTATACAAAATGCCCATTATAGTTGCTGCAGCCTAAGATGTACCGGGAGAGGGGCAGTCCTGCTATCCTGAGTATCGGTCCTCTTACTTCTTTTGGCACGGGAGCAGTACGTTCTTCATCCCAGTGAGAAAGGCTTGCAGCCTGCAGCAAGAGACGCCAAGGGCCACCCATTCCTCACATTACACCCCCCCACACTGCCACTCTCCCTTTTGAACCCACAAAAGTGCCCTTCCGCTGCAGGAATAAGACTCTCACGGGTGGGTCCAGGCCCAAATCCTTCATGACTCGGAAACCACGAGCATCCCTCGCCTTGCCCAGATGACAGAGCGGAAGCCCATCAGCTCCACTTACCCAGTACAGCGCTGCTATAGAACTCCCAGGCCATCCGGGGGTCCCCGTCAGCTCGCCCTTGCAGGTCCGAGAGGTAATCTGCAAGAAGGAAACAGAGCGGGTTCAGCAGCAGCAGCAGATCGCTGCGTTCTGGGGCACACAGGAAACATTCCCGCCGGGTCTGTGAAAAACGCCGGGAGAGCGAATGCACCGATCTTCCAGCTAGATGGCATGGGGCAAGAACTGGCAACAACGGGATGTCCTGCTCGCAGATCCCTCCCTGCAAAATCTGTGTGGCTGTATCCCTCCAAACCTCATGTTTTGCTGTGTGTCTCCGTCACAGAAGAATCAATCAAAAGGACTTTTCCCGCAGAGAAAAACTGGCACACAAGGTTTGGCTCTTAAGAGGTTTCATAGCAATGTCTTCCAGGTGGAGGGAAGGGGCGGGGCCAGGCAGTGCCTTAACTGCAGAGCAGGAGCTTCATTGGCCAAAGGGTCGGCCCAATCCAAACACCTCCAGCTAACGGCTCTCAGGCAGCAAGGGGTAGGACAGACCCTCTGCCTGAACCACTGGAGAGTCCACTATCCACCCCTTACAACCTCTCAACAAAGAGACCGGGGGTTACTTAGGTGGCTCGCACAAATTAAAAAAGATGCCAGACTGAGGGGATGGGGCTCACTGCCAGAGGACGTGCCATGCAACATTCAGAGTCCCAGGCTCAGTGCCTGGCATCACCAGTTCTAGAACCTCATGCAGATAGCATCTCTGCCCAAGGCCCTGGCAAGCCACAAGGCAAGATCATCAATGTCCTCTTGCATGCAAGTAGTGTGACTTCCCTGCAAAAGCCACCATGGATTTTTGCCATTTGGGCATGTACTTCCCCGTGAAATTCAAGCCAAAGAGTGCTGCAAAGAACAATTACCACGAAGGAAGGTTTTCATCCCCTCGCTGCTGGCCAGCTTCAAGGCCGTCTGCCCCGAATAGGTGGCCAAGGTGGGGTCAGCACCATAAGAAAGCAGGAGCCACATGGTCTCCAGGTTGTCATTTGCTGCGGCATCGTGAACCGGCCTGTCAAGAGAGGAGAGCGTTAAGCAGATTTCGTAGAATTAAAGGGTCGAGACAATCATCAGAAATGTTGTCTTCTGCCCTGACCCGGAAAACCCAGATCTTGGAAGCTGGGCGGGGTCGACTCTGGCAAATACTTGGAGGGGAGACCTCCCTGGAGTACCAGCAGTCGGAAGGCGGGGGCAGGCTTTACTCAGCCACCTCTCTGAATATCCTCCAGGCCCCCAGTAGGGGTCAGTCACCAGAGGTCGCTATGACTTCCAGGTGTACACACACTCACATGGACACATGAAAAATAGAAAAAAATTTCTTTGGGAGGATATATTTTTGTATCTTCTCTACCCCTCTTTTCTCCCTGATGCAGTCTATACCCCCGTTCTCCCCTCCTCCATTTTATCCTTTCTACAACCACCCTGTGAGGTAGTCAGCCAGGGTAGCCGGGCTGGTCTGAAGCAACAGAACGAAGTTTGAGTCCAGGGGGCACCTTGAAGACCAACAAAGTTTAATTCTGGCTATAAAGCTTTTGGGGTGGAAGCACACGTCCAAGAAAGGCTCCCCAAAGGCCCGGAACTTATCTGGACTGCCTGCCTGCCCTCCCCGTGGCAGAACTATCAGGACAAAATGATGAACTTTTTTATAGGGATCCTCCTTCATTGGATGGGGTTCAAAATGGCGCAAGTCTGAGGAATGGAATTTGCCCACCTCCTCCTTCCTCGTGCAGCTTTTTTAGACCCCTCCCCCAAATGCTGCCCGGGGGTGGGGGTGGGGCAGCAGACAGCACGGGAAGGGGTGCGGGGGAGTGAAAACCAACTCTCCTCTGCTAGCAGAAGTCACGGTTTGGATCCGACTCATTAATAACCTGAAAAATCACAGTGTTTCATTCTGCTGCATTCACACAATGCTGAGTGCACAGAGCTCTCTCTGTTCTTCCTGCTGGCCAGACTCGCCAGTCCGCTGAACATACTCAGATGTGGAAAACTGGCCACCGCTCCTCTGTTCTCGGTAACCGAGCAACCGCCATATTATTAATAAATAATATCATGAGCTGCAGGAATTTTAAAGTGCCAGGCAGGAGGAGGAGGAGGAGGAGGAGGAGGAGGAGACAGAGCTCAGTGGCAAAATGCATGCTTCTTCATATAGACTGACCCCGAGTCAAGCCCTGCAAGCTCTGGATTAATGGTCTCCGGTTAGCTAGAAAGATGACTGTTCTGAGACCCTGCAAGAAGAGCCACCGGCCAGAGTAGATCGTCCTACATTAGGTGGGCTATGAGTTTGGCTCGCTGCGATTTGCAGCGCTTGCGGGACTCGACTACTTGAGACCTCATCCTTGAATACTACCCCGTTAGGGAGAAAAACATCCCTGCACATTCTACGGCCTGCTCTGCCATAGGCCACTTTGTCCCAGAACCCGGTGTGGACATTCGCTCCAGGGGCTGACTTGCCTGGTGCCGTCCTGCGCACTGCAGTTGACGTTTGCGCCGTGCTCCAGCAAGATGTGCAGGATGTCTATCCAGCCCCGTGCGCAGGCCTCATGCAGGGCAGTGTAGCCCGCGTTGTCCTGGTGGTTGACATCGTTGTTCTCTTTCTGCAGGCAGTACATCACCACATCCTGCGGGGACAGGCAGATATATATAAAAACCCTCCCAGGCTGGTAACAAAAGCAGCCCTCATCCACCCCCTGCTGCTCTTAAGACTTCATTCAGACATCACAAACAAACCACAGTTTGTTCCCGACAAGAATGAGCTTTGGAAGTCCTGAGGCTCGCCTCCCTGCCTCTTTTTATCAGGCATAACCTGGGTAGCTGAAAGTTTCCTAGTTCCAGAGAAACTCCAGTTGGCCAGTAACATGACTTCTCACCCAACAGATACCTTACATACCATCTACTGAACTGGAAGAGTCATGTTTGATTTCCACTTTGCTAACACTCAGAGGTTAACCCTTCTCAGGCAGGCAAAAGGCTGTAGATCAAGTTTTCCTGGCTAACTTTCAGTCTGCCCAAAGGAGGGGGAAAGGGTGATTTGATATGTTAACAGGGAACAACCAACGAGATCTGAAGTATTCTGCCAAATGTGATGGGGAGTAACAGTTGATGTAAGTCTTACGTTTTGATTGTTTATATGCTACTATCCCTTTAAGACTGTACCATTTGGCATTCGCAGTTAGAGACAGCAGTTAGCAGACTTCAGTGCTGAATGATTTGGGTCTGAAAGTGTTTCAGTTAAAGTTTGTGTGTGTATGTGTGTGTTCTTAATAAATAGGGTTGCCAACCTCCAGGTGGGGCCTGGCAATCTCCCACTTTTACAACTGATCTCCGGACTACAGACATCAGTTCCCCTGGAGAAAATGGCTATTTTGGAGGGTGGACTGCAGGGCTCTTTTTGTAGCAGGAACTCCTTTGCATATTAGGCAACACACCCCTAATGTAGCCAATCCTCCAGAGCTTACAGTAGCCTCTGTAAGAAGAGCTCTGTAAGCTCTTGGAAGATTGGCTACATTAGGGGGGGGTGTCGCCTAATATGCAAAGGAGTTCCTGCTACAAAAAGAGCCCTGGTGGACTGTGTGGCATTGGTACCACGTTGAGGTCTCTCCCTTCCGCAAATCTTGCCCTTTCCAGGCTCCACCCCATAATCTCCAGGTATTTCCTGATCCACAGCTGGCAGCAAAGTCAGCAAATCTAATGAAAAATCTAATGAAATAAGTAAATTTTCTATACATCCTACCTTTCCCCCTGATTGGAGTGTAACACAAACACAGGCAAAAAAGCCAATTAGTGAATGCTTCCCCCCCCCTTCCCGGGGAACCATCTGGAGTCCTGAGACAGGAACCTGTCACCACACAGGGGTTCTGACGGCAGTAAGGAGGGACGAAATCCATTGTTTGGGGGCTTAATAGCGAGACAGCCTCCTTGAAGATGCTGCTGATATGGGGGAACAGGCCTGTTTTGGCTCTTCCTCGGTTGGGAACCAGAGGCAGGGCGGTCTAGCTGAAGGGATAAAAAAAATGACTTCGAGTATCTGATGAAGAGGCTGGGAATTGACATCTGCCCACTTCTCACTTACTTAATAATAGGAAGCGGGAATGACTTTTATCCCCCACTTTTATTTTTCTTTGCTCAGCAAGCAATTTTCTCAAAAACTGCAGTCCTAAGCCTGGCCACACTCCTCTAAGCTAGGGTTGTCAAGTACCTACTGTATTTCGGCGGGGGACACAGAGTCCCCGGCCGGAACATTCCTCCAGGCAACACCCACGCTGCACGATGCCATCGCCAGGAAGTGACGCCGGGCGATGCTCTGGCAATGGGGCTGGAAACTATCGAGTTTCCAGCCCCATTGCCAGAGCGTCGCCCGGCGTCACTTCCTGGTGACGGCATCGTGTGCTGCGTCTTTCCTTCCCCTGGGGATGGTCCTGCCAGGATGTATCCGTCCCCCGCCGAATTAAGGTAAGTTCTTGGCAAGCCTGCTCTAAGCCCATTAACGCCAATGGATTTGGAAGGGAGTAACTCAGTGTAGGATTGCAGTACTGTAAATAATGGCGAGAGTTTCAAGCAACTGTGGGTTTGGGTTTTTTTATAAATCTGGTATTATTCAGCAACTCTAACTTCACCACTGAGTGCCACAGTGCAAGAAAGGTGGCCAGAAAAAGCCTGGCGTTCCTAACATGATGAAGGGACAAAAAGAGATGGTTTAATTTCCAAAGGCTCCAAACCAGCCTTCTCTCTACAAGTCTCCGGTGGCAGCAAGTGGTGGAAGGTTATCATTTTGGTTGGGGGCTCTAGAACAGGGCTGATGAGGTCGACTCCTCCTTGAAATCTAGTGACTTGGAATGAGAGCCAGCTGGATAAATTCCACATCCCTGTGGCAAGACAGCACCGCCTGCAGGGCCATTCTGCCACAGCTGTAATGTCAAAATTGGGCAAAGTGACCAACTGTGGGTTGTTGTTCTTTGGTCTACAGTTTGTAAACTTAGTGTTAGGCAAGGAAACAAACCAAAGTTCATCAAGTGCTGTCGTTCCGATGCCATGACAAACTGCAGCTTCTTGGTAACTACAACACCTTCAAATATCCAGTCGCATACAAGGAGAGGCGGGAAGGGGAGAAAGCAATCTAGTCCCGAGGACTTACAAGTCTCTGTCTTGTCACAAACAAAACATAGCTTATTCGATGCATCTGCACTGAGCCGCGTACACCCACCCCTACCCCATGGAACAAGCACCTACCTTGTAACCCAGCCGGGCTGCCCTCTGTAAGAGTGTCTCCCCAGCATTCTTGTTCACGATCAGACGCCGAGCTTCAGGGGGCACCGGTGGGGCTACGGGAGGTTCTGAGGTCTTCTCCGAGCTGTGCTGCCGCGACTTGCTGGATGGACAGGGCTCCCGGGACTTCTTTGGAGAGCGCGTCTTGGACTGATTCCATCGCACCTTGGCCTGGAAAATTGGGCACAAGGAAATCCATCAGAGAAGGAAAACAAGAACAGGGCTGTTCTCCCGTTCTTTGCGTATGTGCCTGTTTCTAAAGCAAAACTCTGCACCAACAGCTGGTTTCTGTAAGCCATATGCACTATGCAAATCAAGCACCCTGGACACATTTGCCTACTTTGTGCGCTTTACCCTGATCGTCACGAGAAAGGGCGGTGATGCACTGAAGCCCTGTGACCTTGTCAGTCATGCTCAACCCCTCCATCCCCGTACTAGCCTCCTGCATCACAGGGCTTAGCCCACGTGCCGCCAAAACCTCTGGTTCTTGGTGGTGTTTAAAATTAAAACAGAGGTTCTGAAGCTGATGAACCCAAGAGTGAATTCCGCTGTTGCATGCTGGGACCACAAAAACAAGATCTAAACTACATGTTGCATGGGAGATGTGTGATTTGGTTGCCCCATTTTTTATTGTAAAGCAGACATGCAAGGGGTGCTAGAATCAAAACACCCCTTGCATGGAATAGCAGTGGAAGAGGAGGACCCTACGTGGTTAAGCTCTTCCTCCCAATCATTTCCCTCATCTAAATGGCCACCACAGCTGTTGTGAGCCCTAACAGGGCAAAAGATGCAGCCACTTCAGGGTGAGAGGCATTTAGAGGGGGGGAGGAACCAGCATGGAAGGTTAAACACCTCCTCCTTAAATGCACACTGTTTCAAAAGATTGGAACTTCTTTATTAATTTTTGTCCTGTTTTTCCCCCCAATGAGAACCCGAAGAGGCTCACAACATTGTTCTCTCCTTAGTTTTATCTTCACAACAACCCCGTGGGGTAGGTTAGGCTGATTGTGTGTGTGATTGACCCAGGGTCCTGCAGTGAACTCCCATGGCAGAGTGACAATTTGAATCTGGTTTCCCCAGGTCCTAGTTTGGCACTTTGCTATATCACACTGGCCCTCACTTTTGAAAAATAAAAATGAAGCCACGGAGAGATCTGGTGACAGATCTCCCACATAATATATCAGGGTGGGTAATGGGTGGAAATTACAAGGGAGTCGTTACTGGCTAGATATCAGGAGAAACTTCCTAACTGTAAGAGTGGTTGAGCAGTGGAACAGTCTGCCTCGGGAGGTGGTGGATGCTCCTTCCCTGGACGTTTTCAAGCGGAGGCTGGATGACCATCTTTTGGGTATGTTGTAGGTATGTTGGGCTATCTTTTGGCTATGCTCCTGCAGAATGCAGGGGGTTGGACTAGATGACCTGCAAGGTCCCTTCCAACTCTAACCTTCTATGATTCTATAGGCCCTCAAATATTACCCAGGTACACCTGTCTGTCTCAGCCCGCCTCATCACACTGTCGTACCTTCTCTTCGCAGATGCCAGACAAATGTTTGGTTTTGCATTTGCGTTTTCCGGATGGCTTCTCTAACACTTCCTGGATAGGAGGTGAGTCCGGGTGATCCAAGAGGAATCCATTGCGAAAGTCCAGATGCCCTTGAAGGGTTGGAGAAAGCTGGCTCCGTAGGCACAGCTCTGAGCCTTTGCCTGGGGTGGACCCCTTGTGCTTCCGGTACCTGAAGTCTGACAGACAAACCGGAGGGGAGGGGGATTAGAGTGCAGAAGATTCTGGGAAATGAGGACTGGCTCCTTCAGTGGGGCAGCCTCGCTCAAAACCACAGACCCGAGCAAGAACCAAATGTGCAATTCAACAAGGAGAGCAGAAAAAGAGGGCTTGAAAAGAGTCTTCCTGGATTGGACCAACTGCCTACCTTCAGGAGATCGCTCAAAATGCCCGCAGGTAGGCTCTATTTGCTCCACTGAGGAGTGGACTTCAGGGCCCTCAGGTTGGAAAAATGGTGCTGGGGGGAAGCGGAAACCCCCCCCCCTACACCACAGTCCTGATCTGAGAGTTGGGGCTTCACGCCTCAGAACCAAGTTCTGTCTGGCTGCCAGTCTCCCGTGGAAGTCATGCATCAAACATAACACCTCATTTGAACCTCAGGGGAACCAGCGGTTATTACATCCGATACTGAAGTGACCACCGGAAAGGACTAGGAGAGGGCACTCTTGGCCATCGGTGCATCCCTGTGGCAGCGAGGGCCACAATTTTTCTTCATCATCATCACACCATCCATGTACGTCATGCTTTATCAGCGTAAGAAGAACAGACACATCCCTGCCTTCTGAAGTTTACAAGCTAAAATAGACCATTTGCGCTGTGAAAACCCATTTCCCCCTGCCCTGTATTATTTTTAATCGATTGTATCGTGTGTGCGTGTGTGTGTGATGGTCCCTGGCCTGGAGGCCCCAGACTCCCCTGATCTCATCAGATCTCATCAACCTGGTTGGTATCTGGATGGTCCAGGGCTACGATGCAGAGGCAGGCGATTGGCAAACTGTCTCTGAGCATCTCTTGCCTTGAAAAACCCTACAGGGTCACTGTAAGTCAGCTGCGACTTGGCAGAAAAGGAAGGGAAAAAAACCCCTGTGTGCCTCCTCCCTTCATTTCTCAGTGGAATCAACAATTCATCCCTGTTCCCTCTTCCAAGAGGTACAGATGCGCAGGCCCCCTGGATCACTCCATAGGGTGAGCCAGCCCAAAACTAGCGGAAGGGGGGTACCTTCTGAGAGGCTTTTAAAACTGCATATTGAAAACCATTTGCCTGATAACAATGTGGTTCCTGCTTGGTCAGCACAATACAATAGTGACCAGGGGCCATTTCGAGGGGGAACGAGCAGGAACGGTGTTCCAGGAGTGACAAGCCCAGGAGTAGGGAACCCAGTTATGCTTGCATGCTTGCCCTTTGCTTCCCCAGCGCGCCCACCTGCCACAGCAGGCTGGCTGGGGACGGGAAGGACAGGCATGGCAGCATGCCTCCTCCTCCTTCCTTCCCTATCTGAGCTTCTCTGCTACTGTGGAAACCCGGAGAGTGGAGGGAGAGTGGGGGAGGGGATGTTTCAACGTCTTTCTTTCCCTCCCCAAATTGTGGAGGGAAAGAAAGCCATTTTAAACATGTCTGGGTTCCCTCCACAGCCGTGGGGCACCTGGAGAAGATCAGGCAGGGAACCCAGGCGTGCTTGCAAGCCTGCCCTTTGTCAAGGGGTGTGGCACATGCAAATAAGTTATGCTAATGAGCTCTGCTAATGAGCTCCTGCACCTCTTTTTCTACGAAATGACCCCTGCAACTGTCACACAATAATTAGCGAACGGAATGAAATGAAGAGTTCACAGTACCAAAAACGAAAGAAGGGAGGTTTGGTGGCCCTTTCTAAATGAAAGTGAGGAACGTGCCCCAACGCCTCAGAGCCAAAACTGTCAAGGTTCTGCTTCAAGAGGAGGAGGAGGAGGAGGAGGATCCAGTCACGGGCACTGATTGTATATGAAACACTGCGGGCCTGATTGGACGGACAAAGATGGTGTGTGTGTGTGGGGGGGGGGGAGGCTGAGAAAGAAGGCCGCCAGCTGGCCTCCAGGGAATCATGTTTCCTGATAATACTTGCAGCAGTAGGCAAAGTGGATTCATTCCGAGGTGTGGGGTTGGAGGAGAGTTTCACGGATACCGTGGGCTGTCGAAAAGACAAATAAGTGTGTCCTAGATCAAATCAAGCCTGAACTCTCCCTAGAAACTAAAATGACCAAACTGAGGTTAACACACCTTGGTCACATTACGAGACGGCAAGAGTCACTGGAAGAGGCAGGAATGCTAGGGAAAGTTGAAGGCAGCAGGAAAAAAGGACCCCCCCCCCAAGTGATGGATTGGCTCCGTCAAGGGAAGCCCCATGGCCCTCAATTTGCACGACTGGAGCGAGGCTGTTAACAATCGGATATTTTGCGGGACATGAATTCACAGGGTCGCCGTAAGTCAGAAGGGAACGGATGGCACCTAACCCCCGCGGCAAAAGGCAGGATCAGGTGTGCGGGACGAGCCACGGGGCAAGAGGTTGGCATGGCCAGAACCAACGCTCCCTCTAAGCTGTGGAGTCTTGGGAGCAAAAATTCTACTTTGTGAGCTCCTGGCATTAAAGTTGTGAGCGAGAGATTTGGCTGCTGCATAAATTAGTTTGCTCTGGAGCCCTCCTTCCTGAGCGAAGGCAAAAAGGTGTGAGCCGGAGGAGAAAAAACTGTGAGCTAGCTCACACTAACTCAGCTTAGAGGGAACACTGGCCAGAACTGCATGGAGTAAGTTGACAGGGCCAGAAAACCACCTCTCCCTGCATTGTGGGACTTCAGATGAATGGGACTGGCAGTTTCAAGTCCAGTAACACCTTAGAAACCAACAAGATTGTCGGGGCCTGCCCTGACCTGGGTAGCTCCGGCAAGCCCGATCTCACCAGATCTCAGAAGCTAAGCAGGATCGACCCTGGCAAGTATTTGGATGGGTGACCTCCAGAGAATACCAGGGTTGGGAGGCCAGAGGCAGGCTATCAAGCCACTTCTCTGAACATCCTCCGTGCCCCAGGAGGAGCTGCCAGAGGTCTCCAAGACTTCCAGGCACGGGCACAACCCACCCACCCACAAATGCAAAAATACCCAAAAAAAGAAGAAGAAAAGATTGTTGGGCTATGAGCATTTGAGGGTCAAAGCTGACAATATCTGATGAAGGGAGCATTGACTCTTGAACGCTCATACCCCCCAAATCTTGCCAGTCTCTAAGAGGCCACTGGACCCCAATCTAGCTGTTCTACTGCAGACAAGCACAGCTATTCCTTCCCCCCCCAAAAAAAACCCCTAACTGGACTGAATCTGAGATCTTCTACACGCAAAGCAGAGACACAGCAGCTTCCCATTCCAGAAAGAAAACCCTTATTCCAGCTCTTCTTTGGATCTCTCTGGAAAGCCTTTCTCAGAGGTGCTAAAACGGGGCCTAGCACCTGAGAGTCAGCTTCCGTCCTACAGCTGTGTTGATGGACTGCCACGTTTCCTCACACGCGCCTTGACACGGTCCCTCGCAGGAGGATTTTAGGCCAAGCACAGCTTTTCCCGCCAGGGCAGGACCATGAGGGCACATGACAGATGGGCCGTAGCTCTCCCCTTCACCGAACAGGGGGCTTTCCCCAATTGCCTCGGTCCTCAGGTTGCCAACAGGCCAGGGGTGAAATGCCCCATCCTTTAACAGAAATGTAATGCGTGGAAATGGGTGGTGGGGAGGCTCTTCAAGGCACGGAGCTAAACAACATCTCATTAAGCCTCAGTTTAAACAGACTTCTTCTCCAGGCCTGTTGGCCTTCTCTCACAGGCATGCCCGAGTTTAACCAGTCATGTCCCATGATGAAAGCAGGATGAACACTTACACACAAACACACACACAACCACACACACACACACCAGGGATAGGCTGCTACAGAGAGCCACTCAGCAAGCCCACACTCCAGTTCCCCCCGCAGACTTCCACCAGGGCTCGGAAAAGGAGCTGCACTTCAACCCCCGCAGAGGGAAAAGGGAAGCATTTGTTGCTCCCGCTCCCTAGCTTCCCACAATACAGGCACCCCACCCCGCTGGGCCGGCTTCCCTCTCCTCTCCACACCCCTGAAGCTTCCGGGCCTCGGAGGCTGCTCGCAAAGTCTCTTTCCGCCTAGGACCGATGCAGAAGCTGCGCAGGAGCGGCCCGCCCCCTGGTGGCCACTGGCTGCAGCCCGCAAGACCAGAAGGCCCTGGCTTCGCTCGGGCCGTGACAGAGGATTTAATCCTTGCTCCTGCCCAGCAGGGCTGGAGCAAAGGCCACAGTCGAAGGCTGGCTTTCCTGCCGCCAGCTATGCGGTCCCTTTGGCAAGCCTGCAAGGGGCTTTGCTGCAAAAAACGAGTGACCTCTCTTCTTCCTGATATCTTTTCAGATAATTCTTTTTTTTGGGGGGGGGGTGTTTTCTGATAGGAAAGAGGCTGTTTGATTACCGCTTCCACTCAGGTCAGGCTATGCCTTTAAATTACAGGGAGGAGAGAGATACAGGCGACGTCTTAGGACAGATGTCCCAGTTGTTGTTACAGTTTTGCCATGGAAAATATTGCCGGGGAAGCTTGTGGGAACCGGAGATTTTCAAAAACAGAAACTGGACAGGCATCTGCCAGGGCTGGGTGTCTCATTCCGTGCAGAGCGCTGCAACAGTTGCAGAACTTGGACTGGGTGCAGAAATCTACCACAGCTTTTGTTTTTGTTTTGTTTTAAGGCAAGTTTCTAACCTTAGTGGACCCATCCCATGCCTTACAACCACACAGGTGATGCCTGAAAAAAAAAAACCCTCAGAAGACCAGGGAAGGGGGTCAGGGAGGCGGGGCAGGACGCCCTATAGCTCCTTGCCTGGCCACCTGTTCCTCTTTCCCAGCTGGCAGCAGTGGAATAAATTATGCAAAGCAAGCCAATACATACATTTGCATAATTTATACTGGTTGTTGCAGAAGTCAGCTTTCCAAATTTTTTTAAAAGTATGCCAAAAATGGTCCTGCACAAATACTATATACTCTCCCTTCAAAAGATGTTGGATTAAGAGGTCAATGTATGCCCCATTCTGATACATGCCCCCTGAAACAATGTGTCTCCAATTTTTAAAATTTGGGCCTCCTTTCAGGATTTACCTTTCCCACCGCTGGACTATTCAGGTGGTGAACGCCTAGAGTCTTTGCAACAAACTACATGCAGGGTGCAGGGGGCTGCAGGCCAGGGGACCCGGGGACCCTGATCCCCTACGAATGCCTCACTGGCTCCAGAAAGGGGCTACACTGGGGCATCTCAGATCCCGCCCCTAAAACCAGCCAGCTAGTAAAAGAGGCACGAGGTGGAAGAGCTGCATCCAGCCAGAAGCATCTCTATATTCTGACTTCCTCTGCAGCTTCTGAAAGGGTAGCTGTTTGGGTGGCCGCAACTCCGTTAACCGGGAAGACAGGCTTTCCACAAGGAGGATCTCCCCTGACACGTCCTCTTCCTGCCCCACAGGGGGTCGGGGGGATGGGCTGCCATACAGCTTGGGAAGCACGGTCCTAACTGGCAGATTTCCCCCTTCGTCAACAGGCAAGCTGTCCTGAGAGCCTTTCCCTCTTCTCTCCTGACCTCTCCAATGCCTCTCTGTGGCATGCCACGGACCCCGAATCCAGCAGCCAAGGCTACAGAGCGTGCCTGTCCTGGATGTGGACTGATCCCATTGAGTCACATCAACATCATTTTTAAAATTACTGGCAACAGGAAAGTCTATTTCAAGGGACACTACCTTGGACACACACGCACACACCCCCTTTGGTGTCCTGACTCCTCTGCCCATCATCTTGTTACCTGCTTTCGCTTTCCGACGCTTGTGACAACAGCTCGTGTGCTCTTCTTTGTCCCGCTCAATCAAGTACTCCTCCGTCTGGTACTTCCAGCTTTTCTGCCGCCGCCTCCTCTTCCTCTTGACGTGGCCGCTCTCCTCCTCCGCTTCCTTGCGGTCCCACAGCTGCCTGGTGGCTTCCACTTGCCACAGGAGCTCCTGAGTCTTGCTTGGGGGAAGGCCGCCCCTCTCTGAGCGGGACCTCTCTCTGTCTCGGCAGCTGGAGTGCAGGGAGAGCCGGTGAGACTTCCTTAGCCGGCGATGCTTCGGGGACGGCAGGTCCGCTTCCTCGTCGTTCTCCTCGTCCTCCAAAAGCAGCGGGACAATCTCGTGGCCAGCCCCGTCGCAATCCCCTAGCATGCTAGCGGAAGAGCCCCCTATGCTTCCTACAGGAAAAAGGAAAGGAAAGACTCTGTAGGGACCAACATTAAAGGCCACGTCTATGACCTCGGTCTGGGTACCGCTTCCTTTTGGGGGGATCTGGGATTTTTTTTACTCAACTCCCCCACCAAATGTATACTTCATTAAACAATCAACAACAAAAAATGCAAAAGCAACAGCTAAACCTCCCCCCCCGCCTTTTATTCACCCAGAGGAAGAGATCTGTGTTAGTCAGAAGCCTGCATGTTCCGAAACTATCGTCACTGTCTGTCTTGTTCCACGTTTCTTAGGACATGGGACCGGCTCTGTGACCAAGATGCTCTCGTACAGCATGCCCATGTGCACCGTCCTATCGCCCACATTCTGCAACCTGACTGCAACTCCCTGCTCAACAGCCCTGCTCCCTTCCCCAGATCTAAGGAGTCCCTTTCCTCAGCCACCCACCTGACTGGCTTCGTGTCCGGCTGCTCAACACCACGGGGATGAAGTCCCGGAAATTGTTCTTTGCTTTCTTCTCAACAAAAGCTGGGGGGGGGCGGGGGGGGAGAACAAGAAGAGAGATCTGAAAACTAACTGTCGTCTGGAAAAAGAAAAGGTGATCTTCACCTGGCTGGCTTCATGGGAAGCGACACCAACAGCACGCGTGGGGAAGAAGACCTCTCTCCCTCCACCTTCGTCCTGCTTGCCACTGTAAACAGTACCACGCACAGCCTCAGTGGAAGAGCCTGGCGACGGGGCCGATGGTGCAATCAGCAAGTGGCCCTGTGATTATTCCCAGAGCCCAAAATTGTGTGTTTGTGTTTGCATGTGCAGGAGCTAAGGCTGTGTCACAGAGTGCAAACAGTAAAGTTCTAACTCTGATTAAGGGGCTTTATCTAATGATACTAAAACAGCATTACAGTTGAATGAAAACAAGAAGTTTGAGCCAAACACACAAGGAAAGTACTTGTGAATTGCCTATTTTTAATCCTGCTTTTCCTTTGCAGAGCTCAGGGAGCTGGGCATACTCCTCCCTCCCTTCCTTCTATCCTCACAAACAGCCCTTTCAGGGAGGTTAGGTTAATACACTGGGTACGCTGGGGCTGATTCAAGGCTGAGCAAGGATTCGAACACAGGTCTCCCAGTCTTAGTGAATGATTACTACACCAAGTTGTCTCTGTTGCTCAGATCTCAGTAACTTTTGCGCTCTGACCAAAAGACGTCATGTCTGTTTGATACTGACCTGGCTAGAATTCTGCATGTCTTTTTTAAAAAAATTCATAGCCCTGCAAATAGAAAGGGCTAGAGACTTCGCTTTCTTAATTAAAGTTGAAAATTTAGGATGATACTTGACTGTCCCTGAAAGACTCAGACACCTCCCTCCTACTGGATGCAGCCCTGTTCTTGTAACGGTACTCACTCCTGGTAGCAAAGATCATACACACACACCCCAATTCCAACCATATTCTTGCAACAGGCAGACAAAACTGGGCCATGCCCAGGCTGCAAGGAGCTTGCAAAGGTGCAGGAGATAAGAGTCAGCATAAGATGCCTCCCTGGCCGTAGGACATTTTGGGGAGAGCCAAGATTTGGTTACCGTACCTTCTTCACAGCTGTGCCCCCGGTGCCCGGGGGATGGCTTCCGGCGCTTGCGCTTAACTCGCAGGCTGCCGCGTTCCTTCGTGGAACCCAACCGGCTCTCTCGTTTGATGTCACGGAGGTCGCTGTGATGCTTCCGCCACTGTGGACACAGAAGAGGCACGTCAGGCGTGGACGTGGGCGCACTCTGCCAGGCTGTAGCTCAAGCCCACCTTCCTGGTCAAGGAACAGGTGGTACCAATTCGAACCAAACAGAGGGGCCAATCCTGGGCACAAAACACACGGGACGACAGAGTGCCCCCGAACCACTGCAGAGCTCTTTGACCTCGCCACTGAGTAATCGCAACAGTCCGAGGACTGGAAGAACAGTACTGCTTTCTGGAAAGGAAAGATCTAAGTCCCGTAGCGGTCTTGCTTTGGAAATTAAGCATGGCAGCTACGGACTCGGGGCACGGCTGGGGGCAACCCGCTTCCTCCTATCTGAAAAATGGGAAAGGGAGAAAGCTGACCAAACAAGCTAAACGAGAGAGAGGCTACAAAGTCATGTGTGCTCCATCGGTGGGACCCGATTCTGACGTTCCATCTCTAATTCTGCGTTCTAAAATGGTACGTAAAGTCATCCTCGTGAAAGGACGAAAGCATCCCGGCACGGTTGGAAGAGCCAGAGATATGCAGGAGTGTCTGCGGGAACCTCGACGGGAGTTCCCGTGTTCCCCTGGCGTCAGACTGCTTCAGCACCGTATCAAGCCACAACCCGTGTAATTAAAAAAAACAACAACAACAACCACCCAGAAGCATCTATTTATATAATTTTCCCCATCAGTTTTGCCAATTAATAAAAACAGGTCCAAGGGAAAAGGAAGGTAAATCAAAAAGAGTCAATCGCATCACTGCGAATGGCTGTCAAAATAACTGCACCCATCAGAGAAGCGCTTGCCAGGAGTGAAGTTTTTAATGCCGTCTTGTGTGAGCTGCGGAGGGTGCCACAAAGTCCTCACAGCTCTGCCATAAATGCAGGGGGAATGTAGCAATTCTCCTGCCTGGAGTTTCCGAAGCACATCTGAGGAATGTTTTCAGCCTACCAGGACTTTCCCAAGGGAACACCTGCGAGCCACGGCTCTTTAGCCTTCCCTGTCCTTTCCCCCGCACCCCTTAGCCTGAACTTCTGCACTCCGCAAGGAACCAGTCCTCAGCGAGGGCCCCCAACCCACAGTTTGCTCCCGACCACTTTGCGGCTCTCCAGCAATCCTTGCTCCCTTCACTGTTTTCACACCGATGCCAGAGGCCGCAGCCGGATTGCTTACCTTGCGAGTGTGCGGATCCTGGCTGCTCGACTTGCACGAAGCTAGGGCGTCCTCGCCGCTTCGGCACTTTGGCCTCTTGTGGGCCGGGCGGTCCAGCTCGTCGCGCTGCCTCTTGGACTTGCAGGGGAAGCCCCCCTCCATTCTGATGTGGGCCACCCCCTTGAGCTTGGCCTTTGGAGGGTCTCTCAAGGGGTGCAGGCATGCAGCGGAGGCAAAGGGCACGTCAGGCTCCACCCGCTCCTTCTTCACGCGGCTGAGGTCGACCTGGTGACAGGCGCGGGCAGGAATCTCTGTGCTCGGCTGGTTCTGGGACAGGTCGCACCTCTGGGCCTGGCACGGGCTCTCCGCGAGTGGCACTGACGCGGAGGGCGCTCGCATGCCGGGCTGGCCAGCCAAGGGGAGGTCACGGGCCAGATACGTGGTTAAGACTTGGTTTTTTGGCTTGCTGTCCCCAGGGCGCTTGAGGCCTTCTGTGGGAGCTTCTGGCTGGGGAACACTCTTGGCCGCGGAATCAGGCTCTGGTTTGTCGCAGCCGTGGGTGGGAGCAGGGGCTTTCAAGCCCCTGGAGTCCGGAGGATTGGTCTGCAGCGCTGGTGAGACACACAGGGGGTCAGCCACGTTGGCCGAGGCCGTCTTGCAACTCTTGCCCTGCGGGGGAGCGTCGGGAGTCTTCTGGGCTGCCGGGCCGGACTCTGCCGGCTGTGCGCTGGGGAACGCGGCCATCTCGGCTGCCCCGGCCGGTTTGGAGGGACCCACTTGATTGGGAGGGGCCTGCCCGGCAGCTGCTGAGATGCCGATAGAAAGCAGAGACGTTTGGTGATAGGGTGACCAGCCTACCGGCAGAAGCTGAGGACTGGCGGGCTTCCCGTTGAGTGAGCATCGCGGGTAAACATTGCCCTGGCCGGGATTCCAAGGCGACAGCTCCTTGGGGGAGCGCAACGGGGGCCCTGGGAGGCTTCTGCCATGAACGAGCGGCCGTGGGGGGTCCATCTGTCCGTCTGCACAGGCAGTGCCCCCCTTCTTCCCAGAAGGTGGCCCGGCATTTCGGGGCTCCCCCTGGTCGACGATGGAGATGGGCTCCTGCTTGGGGAGGTGGCGGGAGTCCCTGTTGAAGCCGACGCTGGAGTCTTTGCCCAGCAGCACAGAGGCGGGCACCGGGTTGGCCACCCCCACGTAGGTGCCCGGAATGGTGCTGATGAGGGCGGTTGAGTTCTTCACCCAGGGGCCCTGCTCCCCGTTGCGCAGGAACTCCGGGAAGATGACGAAGGGCGGGGCGGAGGGCGGAGAGCCGACGGCCGGGGCCACCCGCTGTGACTTGGAGAGCACGGTGGTGAGCAGCGCCTTGCCACTGGTGTGCACGGGGGTCAGCACGGGCATGGGGGGCGTCTTGCGCTGGCTCGGCGGAGGCAGCTTCTGGCGGTTGGATTTGGAGGAGAGGTCCAGAGGCATCTCGCTGCATTCCGGGGAGGACACCATCTCACGCTCCAGCTGCGGAGGCGATTTCAGCGGGGAGATGGATGCCAGGACTCCCTGCGCGAGCTGCTCTGGGGCTGTGGGGGCCCTGGTGAGCACACTGGGGCCTGACAAGGGGACGGCACTCCCGCATGATGCCACCAACGCAGGGGTGCTGGGTGGAAGGTCCGAGCTGTCAGAGGGAGGGGAAGGGCTGGCGGCTGCGGAGGCGTGGCTCTCTCCCGACGGGGGAGGGCTGGTCAGCTGTCCCGCGTCCGCCGATGTTGCTTTGGAATCCGGGGCCAACGGTCTGGCCACGGAGAAGGCATACGAATACGAATGCAGCTCAGAGGGGGCAAGGAGCCCCGGCAGACAGTGGTCTTGCCGGAAGGGGGGTAAGACAGGCAGGGTGAGCGTGGACGAGACCCCGAGCGGGCTCGGAAGAGCGGCCACGCAGCTGGGGGGCGGGAGGTAAACCAGGGGCTGGCTGGGGGCCAGGACTGCTCCTGGCTGGAAGGAGAGGGCCATTTTTTGCATAGTAGCGGCCTGAGACGTGGGGAAACAGACGCTTTTCAGAGTGAAAGTGGCCGGGGTGGAGGCCAGAGTGGTGCAGCTGGTGGCAGTGGTGGTGGCAGCGGTGGTGGTGATGGCCACTCCAGCAGGCAGGGTGCTCTTCTCCCTGCCGGCGTGCTCGCTCTCAGGAGCCCTGGGGCAGGCGGGGAGGACATCGGCCTCCTTCTTTGCAGTGGGCCAAAGGCAGTCCGGGCCGCTGCTCTCCGGTTTGGTGGGTTCCGCCTCCCCGGCATCCCCTTGGCTGGCATCACCGCCCTTCGAGGACTTCCCGGTGCAGTCTGGCTCGTGAGGCTGGACCTCAAGCTTGGGCCCGAGCTTCTCCTCCACGATGCCCTCTGCCTCAAACCCTGGGGCACTGCTGCCGCTACTCGAGATTGCTGTGAGCTCCACCTGCAGGAACAGAGGGAAAGGAGGATGGCGATGTTTAGAGGAGTTAAGAGTGTCAGACTAGGGAGAGGCCTGAGAGACCCGGGTTCGAATCCTTGCTCTGCCACGCAAGCTCGCCGCGGGACCTTGTCCTACTCGCCCCCCTCTCAGCCTAAACTACCTCACAGTGTAATTGTCGCGAGGTTAAACTGAAGGTGGTGAAGAATGATGCTATAAAGCTGTTTGGAGCCCCACTGGGGAGAAAAGAAGGGAATACATTTCTAAACAAATACCCATGCATTTTTCCTCCTTGTAATCCTAACAACCTTCACATAAAGCAGGTCAACATATAACTTTTTCATACTGCAGACAGTGAAAAGTGGAGAGAGATTGGGGGGGCGGGCGGGCGGGGAGAGTTGCATTAAGGTCCCCTAGTGAATCCATAGCTGTGGCTACATCTGAATTCCATTCCTCCCAGTCAACAGCTCCATCTTTTAGGTGCCATGCTATACTAGTTCAAGAGAAGAAAACATTAAAAAAACACCTTTTCCTGCTGGATTGAACTAAAGCTCCATGCAGTCATTCTTATTTTCCACTGTTGTTGGCTCTCAAGAATGCATCTTGGAAGCACGTAAATAAAAACATTTGAGGAAATAGCTCTCCTACATGGTGTGGCCCTGGCACCTAGCATTCAGATACACTGCCTCTGACCATGGAAGCTCCATTAAACTATCGTGGCCAATAGCTGCTAATAGGCCTATCTTTAAAGAACTTACGGAAGACTTTTTAAATGCTCTCTGCACTAGTGACCATCATCATATCTTGAAGACCAGTTAATTCACATACTGATTTGTACCGGCGCTCCTCAATAGCAAGGCAGCTAGAAAATCTGGCATCCAGACCTTCCATACCTCCTCACTAGGCAAGGATTCAGGCTCCTTTCCGACACCAGCTGTGCCTGCTGAGCCCCACCCCGTGCCCCCTCACCTTGGAAAAGCTGCTGCCAACGCAGAACTCCGGGGACCCCAGATGCTGGGAGCTGCTGGTGTTAGATTCTTCATCAGAAAGTGGCGCTCTCCTGTTGTGGGTATAAGAGAAAACTGGTGAAATCACAGAACCACAGAGTTGGAAGGGGCCATACAGGCCACCTAGTCCAACCCCCCCCACTCAATGCATGGGCACTGGATCCAGTCATGCCATTCCTATGTGCATAAGATCCGGAATAGGAAGTGCCAACCCAAAAGCTGCTCTCCTCTGCCCTCTGTACTGTGGCCATCAGATATCTGGTACTAG
The DNA here is from genome assembly GCA_029375565.1 of Gekko gecko. NCBI lineage: Eukaryota > Metazoa > Chordata > Lepidosauria > Squamata > Gekkonidae > Gekko > Gekko gecko. The sequence goes on along the minus strand of JAPDNY010000012.1, from coordinate 24,596,604 downwards.
CAATCATAAAACATTTACTGGGTGGATACAGCCCATAAGTACAGCCCATCGCCTACGCTGCTTTGAAGGGTATGCCATCTGGCCGCCTTCTTTCAGCTCCTGGCCCGTACCACAAGCCAAAGCCAGCACACTGGACCTCCCGTGGGACTTTTTTTGTTCTCAGCTGCACCAGCTGCACCAACTCCGTGCTGTGACCAATGCTCCCTCTACGCTGTGGAGTCTTGTGAGCAAAAATTCTACTTTCTGAGCTACTGGCGTTAAAGCTGTGAGTGAGCGATTTGGCTACTGCATAAATTAGTTTGCTCTGGGGCCATCCTTCCTGAGCTAAGACAAAAATGTGTGAGCCGGAGGCTAAAAAACTGTGAGCTAGCTCACACTAACTCAGCTTAGAGGGAACACTGTGACCCCCGCCCCCCCTTTGGTTCTGAGAGCACAGCTTCTGAAATTGTACCCCCAAGAACACCGGAATTAAGTTACAACATGAGAACGTGGCAGGTAAATCCAGGGAGGGGATGCAATGGGAAGGCTGTGGTTCAGTGATAAAACACTGGCATCACAGATGGAACGCTCCGGGTTCAAACCTTAGCATCTTCGGTAAAAGTATCTTAGGTAGAAGGAGGCATGGGGAAAGACTCCCTTTCACCCAAGATCCCCAAAGAGCACTCGAGCAAACACTGAACTGCATGGGCCACTACTGTGGCCTGGTAGAAAGCAGCATCCTGGGGTCATGTGAACCACAGCTAGGGGAGGAGGGAGCGTCTCCTGAATTCAAAGACCCGGCAAATCATCGGTGTTCAGGCCAGACATTCAGAATTTTTCAGATTTCAAACCCCAGGGCCCCTGGTCTGGGAGCACCTGAGTCTACAGGCATTACTGAAGCTAAGCAGGTGTGGAGCCGCATCGACCCCTGGGAGGGCAGACTCCCAGGAGCTCCACGGAAGAGCACAGTACAGGTCTAACAAACAATTTTTAAAAATTGAGTCTGAGAGTTGGATTGGGAAATATCCAGGATTCAGTGCTGACACTAGATTTTCAGCAACGTTTAAAAACTGCATCTTCGTTTCTGAAGGGTCTTTCATTATTATTATTTTTTTATGGCTATGTCAAACACTAACTTGCCGAATGTAATACTCTGCCATAACGTCATCCCACAGCCCCTAGTATTTATTTATTTATTTATTGCCATCGATTTACGAGGACCCCATAGGGCCTTGTTTTCTAGAAGAGACAAACCTGAGCCCGTCATGGGAAGGGCGGACTACAAATCGAAATAAATAAATAAATACATAAATACATAAACAAATAAGTAAGACACATTCAAAGGTGGTCTATCATCGCCTGCCTCTGTGTACTGACCCTGGCTTTCATTGGTGGTCTCCCATCCAAACACTGGCCAGGGCCGACTCTACTTAACTTCTGAGATTCTGATGAGACCACACTAGCCTGGACTGCAGGCCCTGACAGGATCTGTCATAAAGGACGATTTTTTAAAAAAAATTGATCTGACTGGGAAAATATCAATGTAAACTTTGGCGCACTTGAAAATTTCCCCCACAGATCCCTTCACGTTCACAAACTGTAGAAGTAGGCTTTTTCTTTGTTCGTTACAAACTGGAAAATTCCCTCTATGGGAAGGATCCCAGCAGACTCTCCCAAAGCAATCTATTAAACCTCCTCTCCCCAAAACACACAGCCTGGGGACGCACGCACGCACCTCACCTCTCTTCGTTGAGTCCGCACATGCGAATCCGCTCAGCACCGGTCCAGTTATGCACCCCGCTGTAAAGAGGCGCTGCAGAGATCATGACAGCCACTCGGCACTGACCAGGTAGGGTCCTGTCAGGGGCTCCGCCTGTCAAAACAACATAGAGCATTAGGGCAGCGGATGCAGCGCATAGTTGTTTTGATCACAGAAAACTGCTTTACAGTGAATCGATTCAACAGTTCACCCAGCCCTGTTTTCTTCTGCTCTGACTGGCAGTCTCTCATGCCAGGGGTGTTCACTAGCCTTTCTACCAGAGATCCCTCAACTGGGGATTCTGGGGACTCAACCCCGCACTTTCTGCATGCAGAGCACACATTCAGCCACTGAGCCACATTTTCCTCTGCAGGCTACCAAGAGGCAACTTGGACAGATCAAGCGCAAACAAGGAAGGAAATGGTACTGGGGGGGGTGGGGGGAGCCACATCCACGTCTAGCTAAGGCAGGACACTGCTGTGCACAAAGGGCGGGGTGAAACAGAGCTGTATCTGAGAAGGAATGTGAAGAGAGAGACGGGCACAGGTTTGCTGTTTCTGGCCCCAAGGTACTCTAGAACTGCATTTGGATGGAAAAGACTAAAGCCGAACTTTTTTTTTAAAAAAAGGAGCCATCGTCTATCTATCATCTACCAGGAATGGGCTCTAAATGCAAATCAAGCTGCCGTTTTGGGGCTGCTTTGGGGAAAGACGAAAGGCATTCTCGAGCGAAGCAGCGTGGGAGGTCCTCTGACTGCCATATGCACAGGTACCACCCCAAGAAGCCATCCAAAGTCAGAAGGGGGCAGCCGGAGCAAGGAGGCAGGGATCCGAGCCAAGCGTGAGCGCGACACCCACCGGCACCGTGTGTTGCATCCCGAGTCCAAGGCTTCCAAGGTAATACGTTTAAGGTCCTAAAGAGCTTGAAGGCAGGGAGGGCGAGAGAAGACCAGAGTCAGGCAGAGAGGGCTGGTCCCTTACAAAAGCCAGTACCAGCCAGCCTCAGAGGAGGAGGCCTGAGGGATGGAGGCGGGGGGGAACCCCAGCAGAGCCCTGTGCTAAATGGAGGGGCCGTCGGAGGAGAAACAGAGCGCAGATGGGGCAGAATCCCTGTGGACCGAAACGAAAGATGCCAGAAGCAGAGGCCGAGCTTGCAGAAGCCGCGCCTTGAGCGGAGGGGAGCGAGCGAGGAAGACGGGGTCAGCGGCAGAGGCAAGAAGGCCCCGAGAAGGATACAGCCACAGAAACGGACATTGTTAAGTGCATTCTTTTTTCCCAGGGAGGATGTGGGACGTTCGCCAGACAGAAGCATTCCCAGGGAACAGGGGTGGGGGAAGGGGGGGAGAAAGGAGAGAGGCGAAGGAGCCCTGCCTGCCAATGGGGAGAACGGAACCCGGGGATTCAAAGTGGGGGAAGAGAGCGAGAGGAAGGAGAAAAGAAAAACACACACCCCAGATCAGGGCAGTACGAGAACAAGTTCCCCAGGAAACTACGGGGAGTTTCCTTCTGGACAGACGGCGAAGGGGGAGGTGCCGGGAGCCGGAGAGAATTCCACAAAGGAATTTGCCACAGCCCCGAGCCCACCCTGAACCGGCAGCTGTCCTGGCCACCGGCTAGGCACTGCAGCAGGCGACCGGGAGGGCAGGAAATGGCCCGGAGAAGAGGCAGGTAGCTCCACCGCCCCAGGCTGGAAGCCAGCCACGTCTATCGCACGGCCCACAATAGTTCCTGTCAGCCATGCGGCTTGGCGAGCCCGGCCAGGAGCTCCACAGGAAGGTCTCCGGCGCGTCTGATCCCTGAAATAAGAGCCATGTGGATGTGCCTCGAGACAGGGAGAGGACGGGCACATCAGAGGGACGGGAGCGGGGAGACCAGGCCTGGCGGAGCCAGAGTCGACACCCTTGTTTTCTAGAAGAGACAAACCTGACAACATATGAGGGAGGAGGAGCCACTGGAAGACTTCTCGTGGCAGTCCGGAGGAAAAGCACACTGGCCCTTGTTATTTCCTGAACCTCAAGTCTCCCGTGGCAACAGTGGCAAAGCCCTACGTGCAACCCCTTGGCAATCTCAATGATTTCCAGGCAGCTTCCTTGGGAGCAAGCAGACTGGGGGGGGGGTTGTAGCACCCTGAGACAACAAGGGCTTTGACTGCAGGGTCACCCCAGTTCCATCAATGGAGTTCTTCACTTGGGAGTCACAGGCAGAACTGGAGGGAGGGACAGAGAGCGGTCAGCTCCTCCCTTATTCTTTCCTCTACTCCTCAGAGGAAGCCAGTTTCAATCCTTCAAGACGACCTTCCTCTGTCTTAACTGAACCTAGCCCCCTTCTTGCCACAAACACCGCTCAAGCTCTTCTGTTCCCATCTCTTGAAAGAGTCGCTCAAGAAGTAATCCACTCTCCACTGGCAAGAGAGTCATTTGGAATTCTGCATTTTGTTCCAAAACGCTGAAGTCCAAGGGGGATGTTGGCAAAATGGACGGGGAAAGAGCTGATCCAGAGGATCAGCTCAAAGCATGCACAGTACTTTGGTTAAACCTTCTAGAGCTATGCAGCCATAAGCAGGCTAACTCTAATTGGGGTGGGACAGCCTGGCTGCAAGGAGGAAAATCTCCCCCCATACTTTCGAAAGAGTGAGTTGTGCACTCCATCGCAGCGGAATATCGAGTACTCAAGCCTGAGAAAAGGGGCTGTAGTAACAACTGAAAGTAACCAGTCCCCAGGCAAAGTCTGGAGGAACACCTTGTCTGAGTCACCATCTAACTGACAAGGCAAAAGCCCATAGGCTGTGGAGATGGAAACACTGGACCTGACAAAGAGTTCTGCGCACAAATACACAGCTCCCTTCTTGCAAGTGGAGCACTGGCCAGAGTCAAGACGCAGCCCTGTGGACTGTATGTGTCCAGCTTTGTGAGTGATACCACGGGCACTGCCCAATAGGTGTCTTTTTGACACCCGCAAAACTACGTACTAGACAGCACTCCAAACTGCATCGCTGCCACCACCGATGTTCCCTCTAAGCTGTGGTGTCTTGTGAGCAAAAATTCTACTTTGTGAGCTACTGGCATTAAGGCTGTGAGCAAGCAGTTTGGTTGCTGCATAAATCAGTTTGCTCTGGAGCCCTCCTTCCTGAGCTACGACAAAAACGTGTGAGCCAGAGGCTAAAAAACTGTGAGCTAGCTCGCACTAACTCAGCTTGGAGGGAACACTGGCCACCACTACCCCTCCACAAGCCAGGCAATGAACTACAATTTCCCAACACATGGCTGCTGGTGAAAATGGAATACCCGCCCAGACCGAGAGCACTCTGCTCACGCAAGAAGCCGAGATCCTGAACAGCCAGAGGGCTATATAAATGCATATTTCTTGTGCTATAACTGAATCATCGGAAAAGGCCCAGAGAAGTCTAATCCTGGATGGAGCTCAGCAAGTTGTCTAAAGCTGACAGGCCGTGCTGTGCAGCGAATAAAGCTGGACTGGGGAGATCTACGTTTGGGTCCCCGCTCAGCAATGAATTGCACCAAGTGGACCAGGACCAATTACACCCCTCCAACCTGGCCTTCCTCACAGGGCTTTTATTTAGATAAAATGGGACAATCCTCATGCATGCCACCCTGTGGTTCTTGACAAGGGAGGATGGGATACAAACATGATCAACCTGGAGGAGGGATAATTTGGAAATCTTCCCCCCCCAAAAAAAACCCCTTTCAATCTAGGGTTCTATGAGCTCTCTGAGAGTTCAGCCGGCCAATTGCTCCTCTGCCCCCCCATCTGACTCTTTAATAATTCCCATAACCCCATGACCTTCTGACCATATTCAGTTCTTATAAAGCTCTTAGGGGCAGTCTTTTAGTCTGGTGAATTCCCAAATTCACATTTTTCTGCACACCTGGAGTGTTCAGACACCCCAATCTTGTACACAACGGGACACATTTAGCTGCTGTCATCATCTGCACAGGGGCCTAACACCTGACCATTAGGTATCGTGGTAAGGAATCCCCTACCTTTAGACCAGGTATGAGGTCAAAGCAAACGTATGGGCAAAGTAAGAAGACTCCTAAACAATCATCCCGCTGCATAACTGCTCCTAGTGTCGTATTCTGTCTATATCCAAAGAACAAAACCTGAATTCCGATGCTTAAGAATCTAAAATAGAATGCAGACAGCTAGCACTGTGCTAGTTAGGAATTCTCTGATTTCAACCCATCACTTCTTGCCATATCTTCAATGCACGGGACTCATGACAGACAAACCGCAGTAAACCTTCCTCCCTAGACGCCATGAAGGGGATTCTCTGCTAATGGGTCTAGGCAGACTCTGAAGGGTGCAAGCAGGTGGAGGGAACTACAAACGTGTGTAGCTAGGGGGAAGAGGAGGAGCTCTCTAGATTGCAAAGTCTGGAGTGAGTCCTGGGCAGGAGAAAAGACAGAAAGGGGAGAATAAAAAGACTGGGTTCTCTTGCCTACGGAGGCTGGGAAAGCTTCTTCCACAGGACAGGATCTGAGAGATAAGGAAGGAACAACGTGGATGGGGAGCTAGGAAAGAGGCAAAAAAGAGGGAAAGCGCAAGCCGAGACCGTTACTTAGGTATCTGTGCATTCAGAAAAACCAGGGTTTGGTCTCAGCCCTCAAGAAAGGGCAGGACATAGAAATTTGAGCCATAAATTGCCAATCACGTGCGGGGTGGTGGTGGTGGTGACTGCACCCTTTGATGCAATTTAGCAAACCAGCTAATCTCATTGTCTCCCCGGCTCCTCCTCCAGCACCCCTCCAACTTTCAAACAACCATCGCCTCTAAAGCTTGAGCTTCCCAGCTACAGAGTGCAGCGACTGGAGCTCACCAGCTGTCCCTTTTGGACGACATATATTCTCCTGTGCCACGGGCAAAGGGATTTCGCAGAGAGAGAGAGCACATGACGTTACAGCTTTGCTACTGAATCCGAGGGTACGAGATGCCTCGCCTGGGCTGCAATCCTGCCTTACGAGTTCATCCGAAGACCAGATATGTTGACTCAGCGAGCCAAGCCCCAAACGGATGCCTGCTGGCCCACAAGGCAGACAGAAGGATTGGCACTAGACGGAACACCGGTACTGAAACTCCGTAGCGTTTATTCATTGCTTTAAAGCACGTCACGGATTACTGCACTAATCCTTACACACAACTCTGTAAGGTAGGTCAGAACCTCGCGTGGCACCTGGTGAGGGAGACAGACCGAGACACAGTGCCTTCCCTGAAGCCCGCTAGTAGAGGCATGATGGAGGCAGGATTTGAACTCTGGACTTCTCAGTTTACAGCTCAGTCTGGTCAACAGCTATAGGGCCCCTCAGAACAGAGACCGTCGCGGTGCAAAAGCTGATGTCTAACCATAGGTTCCATTGCAACACTTTGGCTCAGATGCAGGCCAAAACAGCAATACTATTTGAAAAAAGCTCTCAAACTTTGGCGGTGGTAGCAAGCGTGCCGTTAAGTTGCAGCTGACTTATGGTGACTGTAGGGTTTGCGAGGCAAGAGGTGATCAGAGGTGCTTTGCCATTGGTGGCCTCTGCCTAGCAACCCTAAACTTCTCAGGTGGTCTCACATTTAAGGACTGACTAAGGTTGAGCTCACCTAGCAGCCGAAATCTGATGAGACCACGCTAGCCTGGACCATCCAGGTCACGGCACTCAGACCATAACCCAAATAATAATCTTTTTAAAAATCCAGTAGCAGTAACAGATTTGGAATGAATCAGTTATCATCAGTGACTACCACACACAAAAGTTTAAACTGACATCTCTGCTTTTGCAAGGCAAGGGCCAAAAGGAAACGAGCTAGGTCAACACTTAAAAAGCCAGACGGATTAACAACTGTTTCTTATGGGCTCCCAAGCGTCCAGGTCTGCCACTAGGATGAACAGGGTTTCCTTCCAGACTACTACCTTTTAACTCTGTCTTTGATGGTCATTTTGTGTGCAGACAAACAGCCTCCCAAACCATGGTGCGGATGGCAGCAGTAACTTCTAAACCGCTTGCCCAATCCCCACCCTGCCAAAAGACAAACACGCCCCCACCACATCAGGATTACGTTCAGGTTACAAGCCCAGTTAACAGAGGTGATCGCAAAACTTTAGCAATATGAAAAGCCAAAATTATCCTATTGAGCAGTTATAACGTTTTAGGAAACTGCATGTTCCAAGGTTGCAGGCAGCCATGCTGGCCCAAAGCAAAAGCCAGAACAGAAAAGTAACTTAAATTTCTTGTCAGTACCACCTCTCCCAGAGAGCTGAAAGCAGACGGTGGCCAATATCATTTTGACCACTTTTTTACCAGCATTCTCTACTAGCTTACTTACACCCCTGCGTAACACCTTTTATTAAGGACAACTAAAACAACACAGAAAGTCTAGTTGTCCAGAATCCTTTAACAAGCTGGAAGTTTTAAAATAAGAAAAGTTGGGGGAGACGAGAGAGGTTTCAGCCCCATCATCTTAAGGCCTTTTGTCTGCATCCTAAATAGAAAGTCACACAGGGCTTGAATAGAGCAAGGGCTCAGCGTGGCATACTGCCTCTGAATGTGTACAGGATACTTTTACCACCAAATAACCGCAGATCAAGGCCAACACAACAAGCAGAATCTCTAAGATGGAGGAATCAATCAACTCCTGTATTCCTTTCTGAAGACCACCACACAGGCTCAATACACAAGCACCAAATCTGACCTATGAATAATTCCAGCAATGCCTTCCAATCAGCTTCGACAGACCGTGTGTGCTCAGCACCCAGGCCTCAGAGCGGAGGTCCCCCTCCAAATCCAAACCCTCCCTCTCTGCTGTCTAACATGGCAAGTACCTACATCACAAACCCCCCCCCAATTCCTGCCAAGATTTCTTCCCGCACACCTGCTTTCCGCCCTCTTTTAAACGTGCGCAACCAGGACAATGTGCTTCAAGCATGCAAAGACAATAACCCATCCCCACTGAAGCTAGGCTCTCTCACAAACTTTGCAGCGACTCCCCTCCCCAGTCAAGCTTCCCCCTGGCAGCGGGCACAGCGAGGTTTCCCCTCACCCGTTTGCTCACTGCAGCCTGGCAGGGAAGCCTCACCGTGGAAACCTGTCGCAGCTGCAGATTAGCATCACGTTTTGGGTTTAAAAAAAAGAAAAAGACACAGGCAGCCTACAAAAGGCTGGGAAACCCTCTGCCAGACCCCTTTGAAGAAGAAGGGGGGGGGACCCAGCCACCTCCCTGCCCAAAGCCAGGATTGTCCAGGCGATGACGCGATGCCTGCAGCACATCCCCCATCCCCATTTGAGCTTCAAAAACGTCCCATCCCTCCACTCCCCCTCCTGCCACCGCCAGGCTCCGGTTTTCTTGGCAGGGTGAAACTACACGACAGTAAACATGCAAAGGCGCTCTCTCCTCTGGGCGGCTGCCATTTGGGGAGCCAACCTGGAGGCGGAGGTGACTGCAACCGGGGTCTTGGCTGGCTAGCGCTCTTCCTTGAGGCTTCCACCTGGCCAGACCAAAGCAGCTGGGTTCGGATGTCAAGCCCCAAATCTCTCCCCCTCTCTCTCTCTGCCCCCCTTCTCCCCCTGAGCTCTGCAAGCAATTCCAGCTCCCCCCCCACCCCGTTTTTCTCTGCCGTGCAACCCACCCAGACATCCGATTTTAAAGGGCAGGCCTATCTCACAGTGCTTTCCAAGCGGATCTGTCGGCACCGAGAGGTACCAAGGAGGGCGTCTCGGCTTGACCACCCACACGCCTCAATACAGCAAAAGTTGCCCCAGCCGACCCGGAAAAGACACCTACCCGCCCCCCCTTCCTACTCGGGTTCTGGGGAATCGCCCCCTCCCCCGCCGCGTGTGGATGTGGCATCGGGTGCCTGGGCTCTCTCGCCACTCCGCCTCCAGCCAGAGGCCCATCTCCATCCTCCGGCCGTCTAACATTTGGTTCCTCCCCGAGCTTCCTCACCGCGGTAACTGTGCCGCGTTCTCTCTCCTCCCTGCCCCCGCACGGCGATCTCGGCTGTCTTGCCCGTCCCCTCGGGGCCGTCACGGGCATCGCCCTTGTCTCTCGGGGGAAGGAGGGAGAGGAGGCGGCGGCAGCGAAGAGCACCGAAGCCGCCTCGAAGGAAGCGGACGGGACGAGAGCCGCGTGTGCCCCCCCCCCCGTACCGTTCGCAGCGGATGGCGCCTTCTCGCCGTCCGGCCGCCTCGCGCCCACGCCGCCCGCGGAGTTAGGCAGACGGGGAGGTCTGAAAGGCGAGCCCCCCCCTCCACCGCCCCGCCCCAAAATCGGAAAGGACGGGACGGACGCCTCTGAGCTCCGGCTTCCCCAGCGCAAAACACGCACCTCGCCTCCGCCCCCTGACATGCAAAGCCCGGCGCTACCCTTTCCTCTCGGAAGGCCGCAGCGAAGGGGAATCTCCCGGGGCCGTCGAGCCGCCTGTCCGCTCCGTCGACGGAAGGAAGCACGCAAGCAAGCAAGCAAGCAAGGAGGGGAGAGGGAACTGGGGAGGGGAGGGAAACAGGCGTTTCGTCCGTCGAGGGAGTTCTTGGCAGTGGGGGGAAGGCGAGAAAGTCTCTCTTCCTGCTGGGCGCGAGAGGCTTCCCTCCCCGTCGGGGATCCCCGCAGGCGAGAGCCGCCGCCGCCGCCGCCGCCGCCCGGCCCTCCTGTCACCGTCCTGTCCTGGACGGGACCTCCGCGAAGGGGAAAAAGGGCCGCGGTCCAAGGCCCGCTCCCTGTTTCCATGGAAACCCCACTCACACGCCGGCCCCCCTCCCCCCGATGGCGCCGGAGGGGGGGAGCGGGCCCGGGAAAGGAGGGGAGCGATTACACGCACCTGCTCCCGGGGCGGGCCCCCGCCCGCGGAGAGAGACCGTCCGAGCGACGGCGGGCGAGCTCCGGAGCAGCCGAGCCGGCGGAGTCGGAACGCCAGGGCCGGTCAGCGAGACTCGCCGAGCCGCGGCGGCGACGACGACGGCGGCACTGGCAGCGGCAGCCCGAGTGTGAGGACGAGAGCGAGCCGCGGCCACCGCCGCCGACTGCTGCTGGCTTGCCGCCGCGGGGCCTGCCGGGAAGTGTAGTCCGGTCGGCCGCCGGGACCCCACGCCCACCCCGGCCGGGCCTTGCCCTCCGGACTACACCTCCCAGGCTGCACCGCGCCTAGCCCTGCCCGTATGGGGAGGGGAGGGGGGCTCAGAGCCAGCCGAGTCCGGAGAAGCGATCGGAGGGAGGGAAGGGGGGAGAGATGAGAGGGGAGGGGCTTTGCGCCCTGCCCGAGGAGGGGGAGGGGCTGGGCAAGGGCGGGGGGCAAGGGCGGCGACCGTCCTCCACCCGAGGGGAGGGAGGGAGAGAGATAAGGGCGGGTGGGGAGGAGGAGAAGGAGGCAGCTGCTCCTGCCCTGAGGCTCTGTCTCCCCCCCCTTGCCCACGGCTGCTTGTTCACACGCACAGAACAGCCCTCGGGTGGGCACCACTATCAAAGAGACTCGTTAGCCCTCCCCATCGATGAGGTCACGGGGATCGAGCAAGAAAGGCCGGGGTGGGTTGGGGGAGTACACGGAGCCTCCGGGATGTGTGTGTGTGTGTGTTATTTGGGAAAGCGGGGGGGGGGGTCCTCCTGCTGATGAATTTAGCCCTTTCCTGGGAGGCTGTGGGCGGGGGGGGGGGAGAGAGGGAGAGAGACGCAAGAAAGTGGGGCGCAGGAACCCCGCGTGGGATCCCAGGCGCTCGGGAGGAAATTCCGGGGCGCTCGGAGGAGCTCGTGGTTTGGGTCGCTCGGGAGGACTCCGCGCGGCGCGGCTCAGAGGTGCGCGCTCCTCCCGGGTCAGCCTGCAAAGGGCGAAGGCGAGCGCGCTGCTCCCGCCTGGCGGTGCGCCGACGACTCGGGGAAGGGAGCGGGGAAGGGAAGGGACGGCGACACGCGGGGCGGCCGCGCCGGCGGTACCTGGCGCAGCCCGAACTGCGGCGCGGGTTGGGTTCAGGTTCCGCACCTGCGGTGGGTGGGTGGGCGCCCCCTCGGGGCCGTGGCGTAGTGCGGCGTCCGAGCCTCTCTGCCTCCCTCTCGCTCCCTCCCTGGGCGGCGCAAGCCGTGATCAGCACCGGCGCGCCCCGGGGAGCGGTTGGCCTGCCTACCTCCTTCCGTCGCCTGCTTGGCTCTTGGGGATGCGGCCGGAGGGAGGCGCCCCAGCCCGGCCGGAGGATCGGCTGCTGGGCTTGACCCCCCGCCCGGCAGCCCCGCGGTCCGTCGTCCTCCACCTACCTCGGCCGCCACGCTCCCTCCCTTCTTCGCCTCCGCCGTCCGTCCGGGCTCGCCTGCCCCTAGAAGTTGCTCGAGCTTCGAAGGCCGCGATCGCCGGCCAGGCCCGCCGCGAGTCCCACCTCGCGGCGGCAGCAGCACAAGCAGAGGGCCCCCACCGCGCCGCGCCGCGCCGCCCTGCTCAGTCCGGCCCCCCTGTGGGCCGTCTCGGCGAGGAGCGAGCCCGGCTTCCCTTCCCCTGGGCCCGTCTGCCTTGCCGCTGCCCAAGGCCCTCCCCTCTGCTCGGCCGGGACCCTCCTCTCCCACCCCAGGCCACTTCCAGACTCTTGCCCCCTGCCCTAACCTGGCGCCACCCCCGGCTCGCATTGCGGGCCGTCTAGGAGTGGGGGCGTCCAGCCCCCTGCCCCTCCTTCCCTTTCCTGCCAAATCTACGTCTCTCCGCCCCCCGCCCCCCCCGTGCACAGACCTCTCCCCAATATCCCGCCTCGGCGCCCCAATCCCTGCCACACCTCCAAGCCCTTCGGCTTCAAACCGGTTCTCCTCTCTATGGCTTGATCCTCTGCCCGGGACCTTCTTTTTTGCCTTCCTCTGAGAGCCGGGACTGTTCCCCCACACCTCCATCCCCACCTGGCAGGCAAGGACTCCTCTTTCTTGTCCCACACACTTATTTGGGGCACTCAGAATTTTGCCAGTCTGCTTTTTCCTGGAGGCCACATTGGGCCTGGCTTTGCTGAAGTCCCCAAATGCATCTAGGATTCATTGGCTTGCAACAAGAGGAACGTGTTATATGACAACATAGCATTTAAAACAAACAAACAAAAACCCTTTATTTAATTTTTTTAGCCTAATAATCCCATATTTTCCTGGAAATAACTTTGTATAGGGTTTGTTGGAACTATGATAAATAAAACCCTGAAAAGGAATTCGCAATTAAGTGATGATTCCCATCTTCAGGAGGGATTTGCTTCCCCCACCCCTCCCTGTTGTTGCTCCATCTCTCTTCTCCCTCATCCTTTCTTTTTCCTTCTTTCTCTTTTTAATTCTCACTTCTGCTCAGACCTTTGTAGGAAAGCCCACTTAAGATTCCTGGCCGGGCCCCATAATATTAAAGATTCTCTCTGCAGTTTAAAATCTATAAAAACTGGACAGGGTTTAAAGCTGCAGGAAGCATCATTTTAAGCTGCGTTGCCCACACAAGTGAGTATTGTCAAGCGGGGCCAAATTCATACTGTCTATAGTTAAACCTCCATTAGAAGAGAAGAAGAAAAGTAGGTTTTTTTATACCCTGCTTTTCTCTATCTAAAGGAGTCTCAAAGAAGCTTACATTCACTTTCCTTTCCTCTCCTCACAACAGACACTGTGTGAGGTAGGTGGGGCTTGGAAAGTTCTGAGGGAACTGTGACTGGCCCAGGGTCACCCAGCAGGCTTCATGTGCAAAAGGGAAGAAGAGTAGGTTTTTTTTATATCCCACTTTTCTCTGCCCTAAGGAGTCTCAAAGCAGCTTACAATCGCCTTTCCCTTCGTCTCCCCACAACAGACACCCTGTGAGGTAGGTGGGGCTGAGAGAGCTCTGAGGGAACTGTGACTGGCCTAAGGTCACCCAGAAGGCTCCATGTGGAAGAGTGGGGAATCAAACTTGGTTCTCCAGATTAGAGTTTGCCACTCTTAACCACTATACCACATTGGCTCTCATGACCTGCTCTATCCCAGGTGAGGGACACATCTTTGTATAATGTACACCCCCCAAGGATGTATTCTCTCACCTATACCTCTGGCTCACCTTTCCTCTCTAAATCCCCACATGTATGCTCAATTGCTATCAGTGGCATATTTTCTTTCAGGAAGGTGCCCTCTAAGCCACCGTAGCAGCTGTTTCCTCTGCCAGAACTAACTGCCAGTGCTTGAACGTCTGAACCTTCCTAACAGAAATGACAGTGACACAGCTGTTAGCCAAAGTGCCTAGGATGTGATCCTGCAAACCCTTCCCCCCCCCCCCAGTGAACCATCATCACTTGGTCACAAACTCAAAGTAGCTACTATTAAACTGGAGGGAAAGAAGAAGACCATAGTTCGGGTCTGGCATTTGTTTCATACTACAGCCGCCCTGAGCCTGCCTCGGTGGGGAGGGCAGGGTATAGATGGAATAAATAAATTAATACACTGCTGAGCATCAGACACAGAGTTGTGAGGTGATCAACACGCAACCAAGGTTTTGCAGCTGCCCCGGAGGAATGGGCCTGAAGGTAACTCAGGGAATAATTGACCCTTGAGACCATATTGTTCATCAGTGTTCAGTGGTGCATTTCTGTAGTAGATGGGTACTGGGCAAAGATGGGCCTGAAGAACATAACTTCCCTCTCTAGGTGCGTAATGTGTACCTGAAAAGTCTCCTTTGCCATTAAAACCTGAGACACTGGTTCTTCCTGCCATAGGGCTTCTGTCTCTTAAGGTTATCTTGGGCTCAGTTCAAACATCAGACCAAAGCATGGCTTCCATTTTATAGGCCAAACCGTAGCTTGAGCCTCCAAATATGCAAGCCAACCTGGGTTTAGTGCTCCTTTCATTTTTTGTCTGCTCTCCATGTTGAAATTCAGAGCTGCTTTTTCGCATTCACTTTGCCTTTGCCCAGAACTCCCATTTCTATAGCTCAGAAGCCGCCAGAGTTGGAGTGACGTGTATAACTAAGGCTTGGCAGAACAAAGTTTGAATCCAGTGGCAGCTTTAAGACCAACAAAGTTTTATTCTGGGTATAAGCTTTCATGGGCACGCACACGTCTTCAGAACTGCACATGAAACCTTACACCCAGAATAAAACCTTGCTGGTCTTAAATGTGCCACTGGACTCAAACTTTGTTCTGTTCCTTCAGACCAACATGGCTACCCACCTGAATAAGGCTTGGCACACCGGAGCATAGTTGGCCCCAAGCACAGTTTGCAAACCCAGTTTAAGCCCATGCTTTCTCATTCTGGTTTCCTGGCAGGTTCTAAACTCTGGCAGGCCATAGTCAATGTTCTTATGGAGTTTTGCGTGATGTGTGAATTGAGCCTGAGCATGTGCCAAGAAGACCTTTGTTCAAACCTCATTTCAGTCACATGCTTCAACCCTCAATCATCCCAGGTGCTGTTGTGAGAATAACTGGTACAATGTCTGAAAAGTGTTTTGAGCACTAAAGCAAAGTCAAGTAATAATGACAGGATTGACAGAGAAGGCACATAGTTGAACAATTATCACCATATCCCTGGCTATACTTGCTGCTCTCCTGTCATAAAAGATTGAAACTGAGGTGACCCTTCTTCCAGCTTAAGGAAAATGGGAACAGGGCACACTCTGCAGTGCAGAATAATGTATAGGCTGGGGAGAGTGGGGGAGCCAATGCACTGCACGTGACTGTTGATGTATATAAATAGGAGAGAGAAGACTGGTCTTGGATGGCATAGGTGGCCCTTCAGTCTGACCTTACTGGAGATCTCACATTTCTTATCAGCCAGATCTAAGGGGCTGGTTCATGCATGCATGTACGTTTCTCCACATTTGACTAGTGTACAGTTGGAGCCAGTTCACACGTGCATGTTCATTACTCGACGCGATGCACGCCCAAGTGGCCTGTTACAAATGCAGTGCTGCAGAAGAAACTTAATACCACTCACAGTGCTTTTTAATGGAGGCGGTTGTGTGTTCCATGGGCACAGTAATGAAACTAAGATATCCATTGACATGTGAACCACTCCTTGGTGACCGGCGTGTTCCACTAAAGAGCAGTATATCCTGTTCACCTGTAAAACAAGAAACGTGCAACTACGATATTGCATCTATGGATTGAATTTGATTGAAGCATGGCTTTTATTATTACCAGGAAATGGGAAAGCATAGCTCTGGTTCTTGAATTATTTGAGAGTTCTGTCTTATGGTGTTCTATGCCCACCGTTGAAAACTGTGTGGCACGCACTGCATTTATCAAGTATACTTGGTGTGAATTAGTCCCTAAACTATGGAAGTTGACCCAAAGGGCAGCAGGGCACTCTGCATGCAAAGCTAGATTGCTGATAAAACATCTCATACATTTCTGCCTCGGGTGAGGAACAGGGGAAGATGCTCTCAGTAAGAACACTGAAAGGCACACCAAGTAGCAGATGGGCTGAGCACCAAGGGAAGACCATCAACGTCCTTCCAGACCAGTGTTCTCTCTAAGCTGAGTTAGTGTGAGCTAGCTCACCATTTTCTAGCCTCCGGCTCACAGATTTTTGTCTTCGCTCAGGAAGGATGGCTCCAGAGCCAATTAGTTTATGCAGTAGCCAAATCGCTCGCTCACAACTTTAATGCCGGCAGCTCACAAAGTAGAATTTTTGCTCACAAGACTCCAGAGCTTAGAGGGAGCATTGCTCCAGACCAGGTGAAAAGTCCATATAGTCCAGCATCCTGTCCCTGAGAAGACAGAGCATGCAGGCAACGACCTTCTCACACTGACTCTCCCATCTTGCCTCTGAACATGGAGAGTCAGCTTAGCCATCCTGGCTAATAGCCATGGATAAACTTCTGCTCCATGTAGTACTTTAGAGACCAACCAGATTTTCAGGGTATATGTTTTCTTGAGTCAAAGCTCCCAGAAGGTCTCTAAGATGCTTCTGGACTGGTATCTGTTCTATGGCAGATCAACATGGCTACCCACCAGAAACTACCTCCTCCCATGAGTTTGGCTCATCCCCTTTTGAAGCCACCTTGACAACATCTTTTGAAATCCTTGATGTAATTACATGCTTTGTGCCTACTTTTGTCATGTATCAACTGCTGATCCATTTAACTGGGTGCCTCTAAGTCCTGGTGTTATGGGAGAAGGAGGGGGGAAAGTTTGGTATCTACACATGGAAAGAAATTCAAGGAAGGGGGGGAGGTTCTGTTAGATTGGCAGCAGAGATAGGCCAATATTCTCTACACCATGTAACAGATTTCTGTGAACAGGGAGGGATGATGGACTCAAGTAAAAAAGCCCCTCCCCACATTCTCTTCCTCGTTTTCTATACAGTCTGAATTGGGCAGAAGGCGCTGGAAAGAAAAGCCTCTCCTCCCCCAGGAACCTTTGCAGTGAATATTAATTGTAATGTGTGTATGTTTTTAATTTCTGGGAACCACTGTTCTGATTGAAAAGCGGGAATAAAATACAAATGCATAAAATGGTAACAAAGTCCTAAGGGCTAAGGTAGCAAATGTTCAGGCCACAGGGGGGCGGGGGGGCCCCTCTCTGCCCAACTTTGAATTTTACAGGAATGTTGAGGCAAGGTTTATTCCAGGTTGCTCCAGATCTCGATAATCCCCCTTTTTGTATGTTTAAATCTCAGAGTTTCTTCCAAGGAGCTCAGGGCAGCCTGTTTCCGCCTTCCCCATTTTATCCTCACAACAGCCCCGTGAGGTTGCTCAAGAGGAAAAGCCGGGAAGGAGATCATGGTCTCACAGCGAGACTCGCCTCTGGGTGGAGATTTGCACTCGGGTCTCTCCAGCCCGGGAGTCCAACACGCTCACCATTTCCCTGCCCTTGAACGGAAGGAGAAGGTGTGCAGCGTTGGCTGATTTCTAGGAGGTAGTTTTCAGCTTCAGAGCTGGAGGCACGGCGGGGGGGGGGCGGCCGCGGGAAAGCAGAGACGCCCCTCCTGTTGCTCCTCGGGGAGACAAAGCGGGTCTGAATTTCTTCTCCACTCGGAGACGGAGCTCCAGGGCTGGCCCTTCGAATGCCTCTTCCGCGCTGACAGATGCAACGTCAGAGGAGGCTCCCGCGAAAGCCTCGCGGGGAACAAAGCTGGATGGGCGCCTCCTCGGCATATTGCAAAGGAGAGCGCCCGGGGGAGGCGCGGGGCTGCGGGGAGGAGGGGGGGGGCAAAGGAAGCCTCAGACGCGGCGAGGCAGAGTCTCTGCTGAGAGCTGGTGGAGCGTGGCTCTTTGCATGCTGGGAGTGAGGAAGCGACAACTGTTGACCTTAGTCTTCAGAGGGGAGGGGGCCTGTCGCGATCCACTTTTCCCCCTTCGCTGGAGCCAGTGGCCGCGTGACGTCGCTGGGCCCCTGCCCTGTGGGCTCTGCCCTCGAGCTCAGCCTTGGGCGGCCGCTGCAAGTTCTTTCGAGCATGTGCAGAAGGCTTTCCCCTTCATCACGACAACCCGGCCACAGTCGAGAAAAGCAGAAACCCGGGATCGTTCTCTGCCAGGGCAAAGGCAGCAGCCGAGTTTTGGCATCTTGCACTTCGCAAAGCAGGGCAGCTCCCTAGGCCATGGCTGCCACCTGCTCTGTGAGATGGCATCACCTAACCTCAGGTGTATTAGTGTTAGAAGACTCCCATTTATGATGGGGGAGAGTATTTTCGGTTTGAAAACGGCAGGGCTTTCCGGCCTTTTTTTTTTTGTTAGCACCTTAAAGTCTTAACAAGCTTTTTTTTTTTTTAATCAAAATTTGTGGCCGGGCTTGAGCTTTGGTGAGTCACGTCTGTAGAGATCTGAAGAAGCAAGCAGTGAGTCAGGAAAGCTCATCCCCTGCCACAAGTTTCGTTAGTCTTTAAGGTGCTACTGGACTCTTGCTCTTTTCTACTGCTACAGACAGACTTAACATGGCTACCCATCTTGATCTATCTCCAAAGGGTTTGGTTTTTTCAATTTTAGCATTTTTTAAAAAATTACATATTTAGACCTCACTATTCTCCCCCCTGGAGACCAAAAGCAGTCTTATGTTGTTCTCCGTCCTCCATTTTGTCCTCATTATAACCACCCTGTCAGGTAGGTTAGGCGGAGAGTGTGTGACTGGCCCAAGGTCATCCTGCAATCTTCAATGGCAGAATGGGGATTCGAACCTGGGTCTCCCAGGTTCTAGCCCAACGTAACCATTACACCACTAGAGTCCACAAAAGCTTATACTCAAATACAACACTTGTCTTTAAGATGTCCCAAGAGTCCTGTTTATTTGTGGGACAACATGCTGACGTGGCTATTCTTCTGCAATTCTTTCCAGTCTGTTTGTTCTTATAATGACACAACCCACCCACCCACACACACAAATGCTGTGGTACTTCAAAGATTATCACGTTTACCATGGAAGAGGTTTTCTTGTGGACTACAGCCCACTTCATCAGAAACAGTACTATTCTCAAATATCACATACAAACATACCTTGGTGTGTGTGTGTAAAGTGCCATCAAGTCACAACCAACTTATGGTGACCCCTTCATGGGGCTTTTCAAGGCAAGAAACTAATAGGGTTGGTTTGCCTTTGCCTGCCTCTGTATAGCGACCCTGGCCTTCCTTGGTGATCTCTCATCCAAATCCAGGGCTGACCCTGTTTAGCCACTGAGATCAGATGAGACTGGACCATCCTTGATCCAGAGAGGGGAAATATGGAACAGAGCAAAAAGCCATAGAATCCAGCAGGTCAGGGCCAAGACATTTGTAGTCAGAGTTTAAAAGTGTACAAAACGAGCATTGTTGTGACCTCCCATAGCATCATTAACATGCGACTGAGCATGCCATGACAGTGAAACAAAACCTCAATTTACAGAAGCAGTATACCCCTGTATTCTAGACACATGAGACATCAAAACCTTCCTGTCCCAAACGCATGATCAGCCACTGCAGGGAAGTAAATGGTGGACTAGATGGGACTTTGGTCTGATCCAGCAGAACAGTTATCATAATCTTCATGGATAAGGATTTGAACCTGAATCTTTCAGGGCCAAACCCACCAGACATAAGGCCTCTGCCCAAGGCAAGGGGCTCAAAGAACCAGAAAAGGTATCATTCCCAGTTTGCATAGGATGTTCAATTAGTATCTTTTATGCTGTCTTGGGTCTTCCCAGTACAAAATAAGATCACACTCCTCCAAGTCTTCAACAATGTTAAGAAGAAGGGGAGGGGGGAGAATTAGGAAGCCAGAGGCCAATTGCGTGTAGAGGAAGGAGCAGCCTACCCTCCCGTGCGAAGTCACAGCATTCCTGGAGGTCTCTGGTAAACTCTCCATTTCTGAGCCCGGCTTCTCTCTTCCCACCACCTCTTAAAGGGACCCGCAGATGCTGCATCGCCTGAGGGTTTCCCAAGACTTGGAACTTTACTGTTTCCCACTTGGTGAGGGGGGGAGCTGAAAATGGAATGTTGGAACAGGCCCGAATTTCACTGCTCGCCAAATTCCAAAACGTAAGCAGTTTATAAATCAGCAGGTCATGACAACATCCACAGCAGCATGCTAAGATCTTTTCAAGCCATTTTTCCAACCAATTCCAGAAGAGGAGTATTTTAAATTAAAGGGGACATTGTCAATTTTCTATTTATTCATGGGGGAGAGCGATGCAGACACAAGGGAATGAAATGGTGGGATATCAGACAATTGGGTCTCAAAGGAGCAGTTTCTGTCAAGAGCTCTCTCAGCCCCACCTACCTCACAGGGTGTCTGTTGTGGGGAGGGGAAGGGAAAGGAGTTTGTAAGCCGCTCTGAGACTCCCTTGGGTAGTGAAGGGCGGGGTATAAATCCAATCCCTTTTTCTTCTTCTTCAAAGGAGGTGGAGCCGACAGAGCAGTTTGAACCAGTTACAAAGATCCAAGAGTTCAGACTGAGGAGGGTAGTCACTGGCTTTTTTTTTCTGCATATGTAACATATTTGCAGAACACAAAATTAAACTACTGGAAAAAGATTAAAAGTTGGCTGAATGATATTTCTTTCACTGGGACTGATCTCAGGTGTGGTATGTCCAGGTGGGGGCTTAGCTGGATACCTCTTCTATTGTCAGTGCTTTCCATGAAGATAGATTCAGATTGATATAGCCATGTTAGTCTGAAGCAACAGAACAAAGTTTGAGTCCAACTCCAGTGGCCGCTCTAAGATCAACAAAGTTTAGTTCTGGGTATAAGCTTTCGTGTGCATGCAACACTTCTTGCAATGAAAGCTTATACCCAGAATTAACTTTCGTTGGTCTTAAAGGTGCCACTGGACACGAACTTTGTTCTATCGTCAATGCTGTTTTTCAGAGGGGAAGGTGCATTATTCCAGCACTTGAAAAAGCGGGCTCTGGCTTATGAAAGCTTGTGCTACAGTAAACGTATTAGGCTTTAAGACGCCACAAAGCTCCTTGTTATATTTGTGCTATTTTCAAAGGCAACAGCCTGGAAAGCGACACAAAATCACTGCTGCTAATGTATCACCAGTGCACTGTAAGGGTTAGTCCATCAGAGTAGGGATCAGAGGACCCAGGTTCAAAACCTTGACATCAAGCTCACTGGGTGACCTTGAGCTAATCACTAAGCCTAGCCTGCCTCACAAGGTTTTTGTGAGATTTTCTTTTTGTGGGGAATAATGGATGCTGTGCTCTTACTCCTGGAGGAGAGCAGAAAACATTTGTAGTCTCAATAATACTCATAGATTGCATACAGGTTGCCTGGACCAGACCAGACCTTTCTGCAGAGCAAAAATCTGTTCAAAGTAACTTCACTAACTGAATCACCTCTGAACCTTTTTTCTCTCCCTAGAGGCTTGACAAACTCCAAGCGTGAGCGTATCGAGAAGAGTTAAGATCTCCTTGTTCAGGCTTGCTTTTAATACGAACAGTTATGCAGGTAGAGGATTCTTTAATATAACAGTATTTTATAAAGAATGGACATTTTACCCTGTTAGGTTGACGGTCCACATGGGAGTGGTGTTACCAAGTTTTGAGACAAAGCAGTAACTGGTAGTAAATACTCATCTCAATACTAGAGCTGGTCACCTGGTTAAATAAACTCTGATCCATTAATCATATGAACTCTAATTGGAGCTGGCGTGGCATAGCGGTGAAGAGAATGAGCTCTGGTTTGGGAGATGGCTGGCTAATAATCTCAAGCCACCCGACCTCAGCTTTGCCCCATACCTGTGCTATGGAGATAATCATTGTAGCCTAGCTTACCGGGCTGTTGTAAAGATCACTGCTACAATATATGTGAAGCATTGTATTTTTCAATACTGTATGCATATGATGCAGCAGACAGCATCTTACGGGTGGAATTCCCGTCTATGTAAGAGAGGAAGAAGAAAGCTTCTTCTAAGATAGCATCCACCACATGTCATTTTGGGAAAGAAATCTATTCAAGAGGGCTTTTCTACACAGGCACTAGCGTTGTGCAGTACTAAATGATTCACAAAGTTACTCAGAAAAATTATCAGGGACTGAGGTCTATCTTACAGTGTATAGCTGGCTGAAATTGGGTGCTGCTATGGAATTTTGCTTCATTTAATGTGTCTTGTGAATATTTATGCTTTGCTTCGCTTCTGTTTTTAGACTTTTGGTTGGATCTACAGCCCTAATCCTATTGCACTGTTTATAGAAAGTTCTATCCCTCGATCGTATTGACTCACTCTATAATTCACCTTGAGTCGCAGTGAGAAACACGGACTACAAATAATATAAATAAATAAGTCAGTTAAACCTAATTGTTGACTAGCAGTGTCATTCTAAGCAAGTCTACCCAGAATCCTACTCAAGTCAATTCAGTGGAGCTTTACTCCCAGGAATGCATTCTTAGGGTTGCACTGTCAATATTTCAGTCTCACTAAACTGTAAACACACAACTCTGTAGTAACACAAATGTGGGTTTCTGTGCACTTGCTGCTGTAGAGCAGTGACTCCCAAACTGCCACTGTGTGCTGTGAGAAAACTGCTAAGAAAGAAATTAAATACTAGAAGCTCATGCAAGGCCAAAGTACACAGTAATAGAGGAGGTAGTCTTTTGTATCTCTGTAGTGGGCTGTGGTGGCTCAGAAGTTAAGACGCTGAGCTGCAGACTGGAAGGTCTGTAGTTCAGCAGTTCAAGACCCTAGTGCCGTGGGACAGAGTGAGCTCCCGTCTCTGGTCCCAGCTCCTGCCAACCTAGCAGTTCAAAAGCAGGAAATTGCAAGTAGATAAATAGGTACTGCTTCGGTGGGAAGGTAACAGTGTTCCACGCGCCTTGATGTTTAGTCATGCCGGCCACATGACCATGGAAGCGTCTTCGGACAGCGCTGGCTCTTTGGCTTGGAAACGGAGATGAGCACCGCCCCCTGGAGTCGGATTCGGCTGGCTTTCAAGCAACGGAAACCTTTACCTTTATGAATTATTACTCTGGTCATTTCTCTAGTGAGAGAAGGATAATTCTGTTCTGCGCTCAGTCTCTTTGCAGCATTCAGTTACTTCTAATATACAGATGCAGCAGAACAACCTGCCCACAAGAGTCTGCCTGTTGCGTATCTACATGAATGCTTCCTCTGGTCATGTCTTCTTCCAACCAGCCTCCACTGGGGAAAGGGGGTAATTCTGCCCCATCTCTGCTGCATCAAATACAGTTGCAGCATTCCGTCATTTCTGATGCAAGGATGCAGCGGACTGATTTGTCCTCTGAAGAGGATGCCCGCTGCAACTCTGTATGAGTTATCCCTTCAGTCATGCCTCCTTCCAGTCAGGAGGAATGCCCACAACATCAGTATGCCGACCCACAGTAGAAAGGTACCTCAGATGCCAAATAATCCTTGCGCATTCCGAACAAGTATGTTTTCAGGTGTAAAAGTGAAGTCTGGGGAAAATCTCCGGAGTTTTGGGAATACTGTCTCAGTGTAGAGCAGTAAAATGGAGTCTCAGATCAAGTCAAGGAACATGGAGACACGCAAGAAAGAAAACGCTCCATGTGGCACACAACATTTGAAAACTAATGCAAGAGCAGGTTCTTTGGATGCCAAACTGTGTGAGCCCCAAACCAAAACTAAGGCACACCCCACCTCACATGTGTGTTCAGACAAGGCACACTTGCATAAGCAATTCTCTCTTCCTTTCCCCACAGTGGACATTCATTCCTACGTGCTCTAGTTACGACTAATAGCCAGAAACTTTTCTGCCAAGTTGCACGGGCTTACAAAGAAAACACATCCAACGGAGTCAAGGGCATTGCAACCCGAGGACCGACTCTGGTCTTTTCCAAAGTCCACCTCCTGCCCCCAAAACGCACAGCGAAAACACGAGCGTTCTTCCCCCCACCACCAACCAGCCCGGCGACGTACGAAGACTTCGGCGCAGCAGGCTGGGCTCCACGGCATCGTGAGTCTAAAGGCTTGTGGCAGGGAGGCGGGGTTTAGGGCCGAATGTACGCAAGCATCTATTGGCTTTCGGAGGATTGTGGGAGTTTGGGGGAAATGGCCAGGGAGGGTTCTGCAGTCCGAGAAACGTGCGAAGAGCGGGATGGAGACGGGGACGCACCGGTGGCCGCCGCCGCCGCGAAGGCCCGGAGTTCGCGCGGAGTTTTCGGCCCCGGCGGAGGGAGACTCGGAAGAAGCTGATCTGCTCGGCTTCAGCAGCACGGCTCAACGGCTCGTTTCCAAGCGCTGCGAGCTCGTCCGGCGCAGGGCGCCTTCCTTGGAAGCCCGCGCGGTCAAAACAAAATAAAGCGAGACGGGTGGGGGCGGTGCAGGCGTGGCTCGGCGCGTTGGTGGGTCTGCTGGACGCCTCTCCCGGGGCCGAGCGCCAGAGGAGGCGCACAGTGACCATGATGCCGATGCCCTTAGAAGTTCCCCCTTCTCTAAACACTGCTGTGGCAAAGGGGCGAAAAGCCACATCTGGATGGGCACAACATCTTCGTCTCTGGTTCGGTTGGGGTGGTCGCAAGATCCTGGTTAGGAAGGGCAGAGTTAAGGGAATTCTGAGTGGGGCCTCTTCTAGGCCTGATTCTGTAATGTCAATAGAAGGAATGGGGTAAGACTTAAGGACACAATGTTGGGGGGCGGGCAAGCAGTGAAGGGGAACGTTAACAACTCCGGGGGTGTTTTTCAGAGCTCCAACAAAAAAAGGGGTGCTTCTCCTCTACATGGTATTTATGACATTTATAGCCCTGCTCTTGCAAGATCTCAAAAGCTAAGCAGTATTTGTACCAAGGAATACCCCTGTCCTGACACCGAGGCAGGCAATGGTAAACTACTTCTGAACTGCTCTTGCCTTGAAAACCCCATGGGGTTGCCATAAGTCAGCTGGCTGTGACTTGACCTGCCTCTGTGTGTTTAGAGCTGTCAAGCCGCCTCTGACTTACAGTGACCCTACAAATAAATGTCTTCCAAAATGTCGTATCGTTAACAGCCATTCTCAAGTCTTGCAAACTGAGGGCCCTGGCTTCCTGGATGGAATCAGGCCGCCTCATGTTGGATCTTCCTCTCTTCCTGCTTTTCCTAGCGTTATTATCTTTTCCAGTGAGTCTTCTCATGTGACCAAAATATGATAGCCTCAGTTTGGTCATTTTCACTTCTAGGGAAAGTATAGGCTTGATTTGGTCAAGAACCCACTTATTTGTCTTTTTGGCAGGCCACGGTATCCATAAAACCCCCGCCTCCAACACCACATTTCAAAGGAATCCGCTTCCTTCCTGTCAGCTTTCTTCATTTTCCAGCTTTCACACCCATACATTGTAATGGGGAATACTAGGGCATGAATCTCCCCCCCCACACACACACACACACACAGAGTCCTGTACTTAACAACTCCTTCAGGCTCACAATCACATGAGAGACAAAAAATTAAGGAAGAACATTAAAAAAAATTAAAACCACAACAGTACAAACAATTTTTTTTTTTAAAGTTAAACATCTGGATGAAAAAGGAAGTCTTAACCTAGTGGTCTTTTCTGCCCCTATGACTCCCTCTCTCCCTCTGGCAGGAACCACCTTTATGGATGGTGGTGTGTAAATAAGATGTAATAATCCGGGTGCGTATTGAAATCTGTACTGGGCAGCCACTGTTCCTCCGGCAGGGTCTTTGGCAGCAGCATGACTGGTGAAGCTCTTCCTAGCATGGTGGCGTAATGATGGGGAAACAGGCACATCTTACTTTTTTTTTGGTATCTTTGCATTTGTCTGTGTGTGCCCATGCCTGGACATCATGGTGACCTACTGGGGCACGGAGGACATTCAGAGAAGTGGCTTGATAGCCTGTCTCTGGCCTCCCAGCCCTGGTATTCTCTGGAGATCTCCCATCCAAATATTTGCCAGGATCGGCCCTGCTTAGCTTCTGAGATCTGACGAGAATGGGCTTGCCTGGGCTGTCCGGGTCAGGGCATATCTTACATTTTTGACTGCTGGGAAAGCACCCTGCCAAGGAAAAGGTGACAGCTCCCATTTCTGGTCCCAGCTCCTGCCAACCTAGCAGTTCGAAATTGTAAGTAGATAAATAGGGACCACTTCGGTGGGAAGGTAACAGCGTTCTGTGCACCTTGGTGTTTAGTCATGCCGGCCACATGACCACGGAAACGTCTTCAGACAGCGCTGGCTCTTCGGCTTTGAAACGGAGATGAGCACCGCAACCCTAGAGTCGGATTCGACTGGCTTTCGAACAAGAGAACCTTTATATATATATATGTATGTACGTACACACACAAAGCTAGCTGCCTTATTCCATAATAGGTGTCCTTCGGGATCGGACCATTGGTCCATGTAGCCCAGCATCCTCACAGAGTAGCCAACCAAGTTTCCTTGAAGGGCGAACAACAGGGCATAGAGGCTGAGGCCTTCCTCAAGGCTGCCTCCTAGCACTGGGGTTCAGAAGTTTACTGCCTCCAAACATGGAGTTACCTTTTAGTCCTCATGACCAGTAGCCAACGATGAACCTATCTTCTACAGATCTGACCAAATTTCTTTTACAGCCATCTATGCTTGCAGCTATCATTATATCCATTGGGGGTGAATGCCACAATTTCATTCCTCACTGAGTAAAGAAGCATTTCCTTTTGTGGGTCTTGAGTCTACTGTCCATCAATTTCACTGGCTGCAGCTGAGTTCCAGTGTTGGGGAAGGATGAGAAAAGGTTTATCAATGTTTTTCTGCCCAGTTCTGTAAACTTCTTTCATGTCCCATAACATGAGCTGAACTATAAACGGAAAAGTTCCTGTCTCTGTAGCCTTTCCTATAGTGAAGGTGTTCCAACCCCTTATTCATCACAATTGCCCACTTTGGCACTTTTCCCACCTCAGCAGTAACTTAATGTGCACTCGGACCTGGCTGCCGTTCTCCAACGCCTGAGGATGAAGAAGAGTAAATTTTTACACCCTGCTTTTCTCTACTCTAAGGAGTTTCAACGCGGCTTAGGATCCCTTTCCCTTCCTCTCCCCACAATGGGTACCTTGTGAGGCAGGTGGGCTCAGAGAGTTCTGTGACAGGCCCCAGGTCACCCAGCAGGCTTTATGTGGAGAAAGAGTGGGGAATCAAACCTGCCTCTCCAGATTAGAGTCCTCCACTCTTAACCGCTATACCATGCTGGCTCTCCTGAGACGGGTCTTTGTCACAACCTGCCACCTCAGATCCTTTAAATGGAGAGGCTGGGAACTGAGCCTGGGGTCCGTCACAGAGGCAAAGTGCATGCTTCTGCCCTTGAGCTGCAACTCCTTCCGTGGCCCTATTAATAAACACTCCAAATATCAAGGTGGATTCTGACAAGCAGAAATTGGGACGAAGTTGGCTTCTCTCATTGTGCAGCTTCATGAAAAAGTGAAGCGCCGCCTGTTGAATTTCTCAACGTCATGCCGTCGTTTCAAGGCAGAGAAACCTCGGTCAGGAAGTGGCATCTCTGCCACGCTCTTAAGCAACTTGGTTGTGCTGCAAACTCAGCTCCTTATCTGTCCTGGGGGGAAAGTAAGTGACCTTCCTCATGGGGCTGTTGAGGAGACAACCACAGTCCAGAAAATGAAAGGGCAAAGCCAGTCAGTTCTTCCGCTTGGCCAAATTCCTTTCCACCAGCAGCTACTAGCACCAAAAGCATAGTTCAAGGATCCCCGGCGTGGTGCCCTGCCACCAACACCTTCCCTGCTACCCAGATGTTTTTAGAAAGTAGGTGTGGCCCTAGCCCAGCAGGGCTTTTGATTGGTCGGGCCGTTTAAAATAATGTTATTTCAGCCGCAGCTGCCCCTCACACAGTTCTTTTTATTCTATCCTTTCCCAGCCTATTTTTTAAACTACTCTTCCTCTCCCTAGCACTCAGGCTTCTTCTGTGTGCGTGGCCCCACCTCCTTTGGCAGCCATTTTGTGCTTGTGCCCACCACCCTGTGTCAGAATTCCCAAGGTTGCCCATAGGCTCAAAAAGGCTGGGGACCCCTGGCACAGTGGATGTCCAGGGTGGGTTCAGAGGCTGTGTAGCTTTTGAGTACTAAACTCTGGGGGGGCCGTCCTGCCCTGAATGTGGGCACCGGCCATTTAACCCACGGCAAATTCCTGGTGGGCCATGAGACTTGAGTCCAGTAGCACCTTAAGTGACCCAACAAGAATTTGGGGGGCGGGGCATAAGCTTTGCCCTCCAGATCTTCTTGGTCTTTAAGATGTTTTGTTGTGGGGTTTTTTTTGCTGTCAAGTTATAGCTGATTTATGGCAATCCCACGGGGTTTTCAAGGCAAAAGACATTCAGAGGTGGTTTGCCATCGCCTGCCTCCATGTCACACAACCGTGGCATTCCTTGGTGGTCTCCCATCCAAATACTAGCCAGGGCCCACCCTGCTTAACTACACTCTGGAAGTATCTTGGTGGACCACTGCCCTGGCTGGCTCCTGGTAGCCAGGAGAAGGCAGAGTCAAGCCCCTAATGCTCCTTCTAAGCCGTGGAGTCTTGTGAGCAAAAATTCCACTTTGTGAGCTATTGGCATTAAAGTGGTGAGCGAGCGATTTGGCTCCTGCATAAATCAGTTTACTCTGGAGCCCTCCTTCCTGAGCTAAGACAAAAATGTGTGAGCCGGAGGCTAAAAAATGGTGAGCTAGCTCACACTAACTCAGAGGGAACACAGGCAGGGACCACTCAGCTCAAGCCTGGCCAGGTACCCCAGTGGTGGCTGGCAGCTGAACTGGAGGCAGTACATGAGGAGTACCAAGTGAGTCGATACCCGTCATTGGTGCTGCTGGCCAGGTCTGAGCGGAGTGGCCCTGCAGAGCTAGCTTGTAGCACTGCAGGGACCACTCCCGGGTCATTTTGACTTCCCAGCCATCCCCTGCTGGCTGACCACTGCTGGAAGCAAAATGCTGGACTGGAAGGACCCTTGGTCTGGCTCTCCTTACATTCTTGTCACTGATGTTATAAGTTCTCCATGACATGCAGGGGGGAAAACCTTCCATCGCTTCCAGAAAACATATTTAGGGGCTGTTTAATTTCTAAAAGGAGATGTCAGGATTCTAGCCTGCCTTAGGCGATGGGCTACCTTTTGCCTCCAGTCCCACAGGGTTACTCAATGGGGAAGGAAAACGATTCCGCAACGAAGCTGAAGTATCTGTTGCTGAAAAGCAGGATTCAAATCTTTACAGTATATAAATCGTAATAGAAACTACTAGTGCCAGAACTCTCTAATAAATAGTTTCCGGTCCAGAGCTATATAGAAACAGGATTACACGGAGCTAAATCTGGAATACCCTCCAAATATGTCGCAAACAGCATTTTTCCCCCTTTGGTCATAATCCGCTGAAACAAGCAAAACAAATGTTTAAAAGCGGCAGCGGCCATAAAAATATCCTTTTTCTCGGAGGTGGCGTCTTGCAAAACTACGGCTGCAGGTCAGCTGGCTTTCTACTTCTTTCCTGGCATATTACAGAGGAACCGAGCAAAAGGCAGAGGGCACAGTCCTTTAAAAAACATCTCCTGGATGAGCCCATTTGAATGGACGGGATGAGTATAATAGCCTGGGAGCACGCCCATTCACTTCAAGGGGCCTTGAATCCTTCCCCATCACTTGTACCCAGAATATTAAAAAGTGCGAAATGTTTGTATCTTGCCTTGCCCAGTCCCCACCTTTTTGGCAACCCCAGCTAAGTCTTCCGTAAACCTGTTTTTCCTTCCCTCTGTCCTGTTTCCTGAACCATCCTCCTGTGTTTTAGTGACTCTGCCAGTAACCTGGGCTCACCTAAGCTCAGGGGTTCAAGAGAATCCTGGGAGCTTGCAGCCACCATAGCTTCAACCCAACCATCAAGTTCACTTCAGAGGAGCGGTGAACACGCCTTTTAATGAGGAGCCCTTGGGTATGAATGGAGCGTATTTCTTCCCGTATTGAAGATGGACTGGGACATCAGCTTGGCATGCGGAAGCTCCTGGTTCAATCCCAAACATCTCATTTATACCCTGCCTTTCTCCCCAGGGGGACCCAAAGAAGCTTACTTCATTTCTTCTCCATTTTGTACTCACAACAGTCCTGTGAGGTAGGCCAGGCTAACAGTGTGTGACTGGCCTAGTCACCTAGCAAACTTCCATGGATATCCCAGAGTTAAGCCTGACACTCTAACCCGGGGGTCCTCAATGTGGCATCCACAGCCAGCTTTTCTGGCATCTGCCAAATGTTTTTAGGCAGTGGGCAGGGCCAGGTAGGGCTTTTGCCCAACAAGCCTTCTGATTGGCCAATGGAGATTTGATTGGCGGTACAGAATTCTTTAAACATCGCTTTGGCAGCAGCTGCCACCACAGCACAAGAACCTGCACCATGTTACTGAAGTTAAGCTGTGGCGATCGTTTTGTGGCTGGCTCCACATCCTGCGACAGTACTCTGTGGCAGCCATTTTGTTGCTGCGCTCACCATGCTGTACCAGAATTCCAAATGTGCCCGCAGGCTCAAAATGGTTGGGGACCCCTACTCTAACTACCACAGCAGGCGGGAGATGTTAAAAGACCTCCGCCTGAGACCGTGGAGAGCCACTTTCAGTCAGAGTAGCCAATCCTGACCTTGACAAACCAAACGTCTGACTTAGCATAAGGCAGTTGGACACCCGTTCTTAATTTCCAAAAGCGACACACTGCTCTCCAGCAACAGGCTCTGGTAGCCCCCAGACTCTGCTTCACACTTCTGAACCCAAGGCTTCTAGGCCTGCATGCGGGAGTCTGAAGTCTACCAAGCACAGCTTCAAGAGGCTGCTTCACATCCTTTCTGTAGGGAGAGCACTTCTAGGCAGAGAAAGAGCAGGCAACACGGGTCACATGGTACAATTTGTGCTCGGTCTCGGTCTACACATGCAACAGAACTGGGCCGAGGCAGACCAACGGACTGAACCACTTTCACGTTTATGAATCCTCCTCCCCTACCACGACAGGCAACAGGGAAGGGAATTTGTCTATTTGCAAAGCTTTGCTTTTTGTGTGGGGGGAGACTTTGCAAACGAAGGATCCCCCACAGTCCATTTTACCATTCCAGCTCTACCCTCCAGTTTTGCCACAGGCCTCGGCCCTGCCCTTCGTAAGCATGCTGGGGAAGTCACAACCTAATCTGGCTCCCTGCGACAGTGCACACGTGTATAAGAAGGCCGCTCACGGGTATGATTTCCCTTGCGCGAACAGCCCGGCATCTGAAAAGGGGACTCACCGAGGCGTGCAGCTGCGACTTAGAAAAACCGCAAGGCGGCGGGCTGAATCGTCCTTTCTCAGGCACCGAAGGCGTTCAGCGGGTCCCCGTTTCAGACGTTACTTTTTTACACGAGACAAAACAAGCAGGGAACCTTTCGAAATGTGAAGGGGGCCTCATGAGTTCTGAAGTGCCTCCGGTCGCATTATATGTCATTTTGGACAAGGAAGTACTTTCTGTGTTGAAAAAACACGTAATGTATGAAGGGGGTTCCCAGAGTCGGAGTGAAGGTGGCCGCGGGTGGGGGTAGGGGCTACCCTACAGCCCCGCCACTCTCCCGCGGAGGCGCCCTTCTTCCTGCCGAAGGGGAGTTCTCGGCTGGGAAAACTGGGCTTCGGAACGGCCCTTTCCGACGCCCGTTGCAAACACCGAAGAAGAGCCGCGGAGGGCAGCCATGCACGCTGCTGGGCGTCCAAACACGTGTCTCGGGCCGATTGCAGCAATGGTACGGAGGGGCCGGTTGCTACTTCCCCGTAAACTGCGGCGGCGGCGGCGAGGGTGATCCGTGAGTTCGCAGGGCGAGGAGAAAGTGAGGCGGGGCGGCGGCTCCCTTTCGTTGCACCGAGGCTTTTTCCATGCTCTGCTCCGCAAAGCTGGTTTTGGACACAGCCCGCCTCTGGAAAGTAGGCCAGGAAGACTGCGCTGCAGCCGCTCGCCTTCGCAGCACGCCCCCCCCCCTTCCCTCCCCGCGCGCCGGAGGCGACGGTGGGCCTGTGCTCGCAGCCAAAGAGCGAACGAGGCGCGTGCACTAAGAGATCGGGGGCGGAGGGAGGGCGGTTGCTTCATCCGCCGAGTTGCGAGAGCTGCATTTAGCCACACTTCGACTCAAGCCGGCGCCCGATGCCTTTTTGCAATAATTTCGCACGCAGCAAAAAGGAAGACCAGGATATCGGGGCTTTCACACGTGACGGCAGAAGCGCCTTTGCGGGGTTTAGCCTCAGATGAATGCTGATTTTTTTTTTAAAAAAAAGAGTGGATACACACTTTGCACCTGCCCTGGAAGCTATGATCCTTAAGCCAGCCCGGGAACACGTCATCGGTGGTGACTGGATGGGGGTGGGAGGGTACAAGCAGTGACATTTGAGGAGCAGTTCCCCCTTGCGTGTTCGTCGCTCCCGGGGGCTTTCGGTGCAAGAGATAACATGGATCTAACTGCCCAGACAGAATTTAAGTATATCACCCACTGCCAAGGACAGTGGTGGTTTCAGGTATTCAGCAAGGGCTGACTGACAGATCGAGTTAGTATATACGGGGGGGGGAGGGGAGGCTAAAAGGTGGAGTGAACCTCAAGCGGGCATCTAAAGTTTACTAATGCAATTAAATTGCTGAACGTATTCCTCAAATTGTCCTTGCCTGGGGCAACTGTAAATATCAGTACACACAGGCACAAAATTAAAGTGAAATCACTATGAGAACAACACCATCATCCTGTAACAGATTTGAGTAACACGGGATCAGAGTACAAAATGTGTAAGGCCCCGAAACTCATAATTATCTTAGCATAAGGACCGCATATGGAACCCTCCTTTAAGAGAATAGTGACAGCAGATTTATAAATGAATCATTTCCCAACAATCTTCCACACTCATGCCCCCAAATATATGGATGTGTGAACCAGCCGTTCACATAGGAACACATGCAGATTACAGTGTCTCATACTGGGAAGTGCTCTCCTTATAATAGGTAATGCGTAAAGCAGCCCTCAAGGGTGCCTGATTTCTAAGCAGAGAGATACCCAGTAAAAGGTAAAGGTAAAGGTTCCCTTGCTGGAAAGCTAGTCAAATCCGACTCTAGGGTTGCGGTGCTCATCTCTGTTTCAAAGCCAAAGAGCCAGCACTGTCTGAAGACATTTCCGTGGTCATGTGGCCAGCATGACTAAACACCAAGGCACACGGAACGCTGTTACCTTCCCACCGAAGTGGTACCTATTTATCTACTTGCAATGTCTTGCTTTCGAACTGCTAGGTTGGCAGGAGCTGGAACTAGAGACGGGAGCTCACTCCGCTATGCGGCACCGGGGTCTCGAACTGCTGAACTATTGACCTTCCACAGCCTGCAGTTCAGCGTCTTAACCACTTGAGCCACCAGATACCCAGAGTTGGTACTAAAGACAGATCCCCAAGTCAAGACATTAAACCCTTCAGTCCCTGGTGCTATTTGTATATATATATGTGAATGAGGAATAGTTTTGAATGGATTAGGCTTTTGGTTTTTAAATTTTAAAGGAGCAAAAAAGTGGGTGCACAGAATAAGAGGCCTCTCGCTACACCAAATAGACATTAGCTGCCCTGTACTGACTTCCTGTCTGCTCCCAGATCCAGCAGGACTGCCTGTTTTCCTTTTGCTGTGCTGGTAGTTATTGAAAAGATTAACCCTAAAAAAACCAGGGTAGTTAATTTCTAAAATGATAAGGTCCAATTGCTGTTTGGACCTTCCTACTTGGAAGTTCAGCTCATGTCTTCATTCCTAACAGGGAACAGCAGCAACAGGATAGCTATCCTACTTATGAGAAAAAAGTGGCATAGTACTCTGTGCATGCCCAGAGGCATCGTTTCATGGCTGTGTGTTGAATACTGCTCTTGCCAAGGCTTGATGCTTTGACTGGATCAAAGTGATTATTAGTTCTGCTCTCTTTTCTCTAAATAGCACAATCCTATGGAGTTATTCTTACCTGGCACCCTTTTCTGTGGGTTTAGACTGGAATAACTCTGCAGAGGATTGCACGGTAGGTCTACCAAAGTCACCTTATTCTTGAAGATATAGCCCAAAAGCTTAGGGCGTTTTAAACAAACTAGTTCATCCCTAATCAGAGATGCTTCTCCTGCAATTACTCAAAAAATGCCCGGGCCAGCTTATTTCCAGCTAGCCACTAAAACAGAGCTCCAAATCAACTCAGCCTCCCCTAACAATCTCTTCAAAAGCCTCAGCTCCATAATTAAAGGACAGGTTTTGCTTTATTGTGAGCGGGTTTCACAGAACTTGATGCTAAGTGGATAAAGTGGAGCTAAGTGGAGCTATGATCTAGAAAGACCCTGCTCCAGATCTCCTCTTGGGCACAAGGTAGCTGCCTTAGGCAAGCAACTTTCATTCAGTTCCACCTTGGGGGTAAAACTGGTCCTGCTTTACTGGGCTGGAAGGAATACTGTGATGGACGTAGGAAGTTGCCTCGTATCATGTCAGATTAATTGGGTACATCAAGTTTTTGTCTAGTCTGACTAGCAGCAGTTTACTGGGGTCTCAGAGAAAAGATTTCCCCCACACTTGCTACCCCTTATTTTAACTTCCACTTGCACCATTTTTGTGGGTACAACACATGTACACCACCACTGAGCCACAGCACCTTCCCAGTAATTTATATGAACCACTTTATGCATACTTGTTTGGAACAGAATCATACAGGGATAGACAAGTCAGCACAGAAGACCCTAAAGCAAGAGGCGTTATCATTTCAGAAGAGTTGGATTTATACCCTGCCGTTATAAGCTCCTTCCCTTCCTCTCCCCACAACAGACACCCTGTGAGGTCAGTGGAGCCGAGAGAGCTCTGAGAGAACAGCTGTGAGAACGGTGACTAACCCAAGGTCACCCAGTTGGCTGTACGTGGAGGAACATGGAATCAAACCCGGTTCTCCAGATTAGAGTCCACCGCTCTTAACCACTACACCAAAATGGCTTACTATGGAGCTTTCTCACCCAGACAGGGCACTGTGTATTTTTAAAAAATGATTTAAATACACATATATTACATAAATATGTTTGTTCATTCCTGATTGCTTTGTAAACTAGTCTGCTTTTCATAATCAAGGGGGAAAATCCTGCTCTGCCCTATCCCCCCCTTTGGCTTTGAAATTTTAGGAAGTTTTACCTGTTCTGTGAAACCTATATTTTGAGTTGTAAGAAACAGTAGCTTTTTTTCAAAGACTGAAATAAGCTTCTAAAGCAGGGGTGTCAAACATGTGGCCCGGGGGTCAGATCAGGCCCTGGGGAGGCTGCAATCTGGCCCACGAGGCCCTGACTGTTTCCTGCTTCCTTTTCCAGTTCTGCTGCTGCAATAACTCAGAGCAAGAGGTGTCAGTTATCAGACTGTTAAACAGACAAAATATCATTAAGAGTGCTAGTGTTTCAAGCATGTTTTATTTAGAGTTTAAATAATCTTTCATTGTGTTTGTGTCCTTTATAAAGTTTATATCTCTGCTACCTGGCATTACATTTTATGACACACATGGCCTGGCCCAACAAGGTCCCATTTATGTCAGATCCAGCCCTCATAACAAATGAGTCCCAACACCCCTGTTCTAAAGCTACAGAACCGTGTGCCAAATCTGGTGCCAGTTATGGTACAGTGGTTCAAAGTGTCAGGCTAGAATTTGGAAGATCCAGGCTGGAAGTCAGAAATCCCTGCTTTGCCATGGAGGCTCACTAGGTGATCACGGGCCAGTCACTCACTCTCAGCCTAACCTACCTCATAGGGTGGTTGTGAGGATAAAATGGAAGGAAGGAGAACAGCGTTGCCAGCTGCTTTGGGTACTATTGGGCAGAAAGGGGGGGTATAAATATCCAAATAAATAATAGCTCCAGGCAATTCAGAGAGTACTACCGACAAGCATCTTCCAAGCTAGCCCAAGCAAATTTTAAGTGGGTATACCTCCACATCACACAGCATCTTGTGTCGTGTGTGTGAATTCTTGATGTCTTTGAAACGGGTGGTGAAGAGCTACAACTGTGTAAAAAAAAATAATATTGAGAACCAGGTTCAAATCCACACTCCGCCATGAAGCACAGTGGTTGATTGTGGGCCAGTCTCCCAAACCTACCTTGCTTAAAATGAGAAAAGGTAAAGAGAACTTATGTTCTTCCTCCTTAGAGGAAAGGCAGGAATAAAATGTGATTAGAATGGGCTATGGCTGTAATAAATGCCTTACATTGTAGAAGTTCGCAGGTTCAGTTGCTGCCATATGTAATTGGCATGTCTCTGCCCAAGAATCTGGAGGCGCAGCCCTGGCCAGGTCAAACAAAACAGCGTACAGAGGCTATTTATCCCCTAATCGCAAAAAAAAAAAAAAAACACAGCCAAAGAAAGCAGACATCGGAAATTTTATTGCTTTTCTATCTCTTGTTTACCTTTTTGTTAGGGAAGACAGAGTTTAATAAAAGGATGGAAATGTAGAATGAGAAGACCTCGTTGTTTTTTTACTCCTTGACAAATAGCCCAAGTAGCCCAGAAGCAACAATGCATCCTTGGTAATTTTGATGGTAATCCACCCACCGCCCCCCAGCAATGGAAGCATGGCAGCTTCCTTCGGGGGGGCCTGTCACATGGTGATCATCAGCCACTCCTTCTGTTGAGTCCAAAGGATTTGCTAGGAAAGTTTGGGCAGGCCAGAAAAAGCCTGTACCACGTATGTTATATGACTAGGCCTGTGCAGATTTCAAACACATGTACCTCTCCTTCCACCCTTTTTATTTTGCTTTTTAAATGTGCTGCTAATCTTGGAAAGAATCAGGGGCAGAATAAGCATCTCTCATCTTGGGGGAATGCTATCAAATATGGCTTCCCTATAGCTGGAAACTCCCATAATGCAGGGGATATCGTGGAAATTCATAGCGTGACAGCATTGCTTGGGTAATTTTTGGCTTTGGGCCTGAGCCAGCACCGGACTGATGTACTACAGGGAAGTACACACTCCAGGTCCTGGTTTCTATGGTTTGTGTAGAGTAGGCCATTGCCATATGAATATGCAGTTATACTTCCTACTGTTTACAAACAGTAATTAATGGGGGGCCTTTCACAGCAACTCAGGAGGAAGAGATGGACATATACCTGGCTCAGATTTCCATAGAGGAAGATTTACTTCCTTCTCAACCTGGTTATCCAAAGAAGAGCTGATCCAAAACAGAAGCAGAGCTAGTCCTCTGAGAGAGAAAAAAAAGGGCAGAGGCTAAAACCATCTTGCTTGAAGCAGACTGGGGGGACTGTAACACACAGATTCCTTGTGAGCAGCCCCAGGTACTGATAAGGCTCACCCCTGCAAAATAAAGTGTGGCAGATCCTCAGAAAGGAAGAACCAAAAGAAGAGAAAGGGGTTGAGTTTGGGGGGTGGGGGGGAGCTCAGCGCTTCCGGGCTTTCTTCTTTGAGGCACTGTGGCGGTTGTGATGTCTGGGAGGAGACACGAAATCCAAGGCAGGTTTCTGTCCCGCTGCTTTCGCCTTATCTGTTTGACGCGTCAGGTTGGCATCCTCAGCACTGATGGGGGGGATGATGTGACCAGGCAGGGTGACGACACGGGGGGCTGTCAGCCGCTGAAAAGCACGTTGGGTGTTCCAGGTGGAGCCCACGGGAGTTTGGATGCTGCGTTCAAACTGCTGGCTGCTTTCGAAGGGTAACGGCAAGTGGTTCACCTGTGGGGGAGAAAGGCTCAAGGTCGACCCACAGGCGGGAGGGCACAACGGCAGAGTCCGACAACTTTCGCCCAGGCTACTAGCTTCAAGATTCACAGACACAGCCTTCTGCCGCTGGAGTTCTAATTATGTCTTCCTTTAAGATTATGTTCCCTAATCTATCCTCTGGGCAGATAAGCCAAAACCTAGACAAGCCAAAGTAAAGTCTATTATGCCCTCCACTCTCCTGCTTTCTCACCCGTGTTCCACTGTCCCTGCAGCTGGAACAGTGAAGGCCAACTGCCTGGGCCACACAATGATCTCACCTGATGAGCAGCAGCTGAAATATTTCGCTTTTCACAAAGGATCACGTGGGGCAAGTGTTTGTCTCTTCTCGGGGGTCCAGGGGCTGGTTTGATAAGAAACCTTTTTAAAAAGGATAAAGAAACAGGTAAAATAAGATGGGAGCAAGGATGAGCACCATGCCTTGCTGAATACACCAAAAAAGGGAAGGATGAAAAGCCAACCCCAAAAATTGAATTAGGTACCACAGTGGTTGAGCAGAAATAATGAAAAATGAATTAAACAAAATAAATCAATTTATCGTACAGTGTACTTAAATCACAAATTAAAATCACAGGCCTTAAATTTGGTCTCGACTGAAACCACCACTGAAGTGGTCTTCACTGTACATCATATAATACATATGAATATCCACAAGTTGATGACGTACAAATAGGGCCAGGCCTTGCCCACAAACATACCTTTTCCGCTTCTTGGCGCTAGGCTGTAGGCCAGTGCCACCCCATTCACCCCAGCCTGGGAGCACCAGGTCAACCACTTTTGGTTTGCTGTCCTGTTCTGCACGACGCTTCTCTTTCATGAAGTCTGCCACAACGTTGTCACTGGCAAAAGCCTCACGGATCACCTGCCGCTGGTCTGTGGCTGACTCCAGCTGCGAAAGAAAATAAGATCAGCCATGGACTTTCCATATGAGCAAAAGGCCTCACTGGGCTTCCAGATAAAATGTCACTTGTGGTACCTTGTGGTATCTTTTATGTTCTATCAGTTTAATATACATTTTCATGGGATAGTTTTATGGTTTAAACTACTCCAGACTTTTATGAAGTGTTAAGTTGCCCTGAAAGTTCTGTTGCACTCTACAGGCAAATATAAATTGAATTCAAGAATGAGCTTGCACCAACCCAAAAACTAGTAACAAAATGCACAGAAGTATATTTAAAGAACACTTCTTTTGGAGCAACTCAGTAACTTAGTTTTGCTTACACTCAGTCTGATTTGACTCTAGTATTCTGAACAAAAAAGGAATATTTTGCCCAAAATAAATGACTAAGGAGCCCTTTTTTAACCCCCCACCCCGGAACACGTGGCTAGACTCTCTTTGTCTTAAGTCCTGGGAGGGTTTTTCTTCTTCAGATACTTTTGTATGTACTGCAAATGCTCAGTGCTCATAGAATCATAGAATGTTAAGAGTTGGAAAGGACCTTGAAGGTCATCTAGTCCAATCCCCTGCACTCTGCAGAAGCGTAGCCGAAAGATAGCCCTATAACATACCCGAAAGACGGTCATCCAGCCTCTGCTTAAAAATGTCCAGCGAAGGAGCATCCACCACCTCCCAAGGCAGTCTGTTCCACAGCTCAACCACTCTTACAACCACTCTTAGGAAGTTTCTCTTGATATCTAGCTGGTAACGACTCCCTTGTAATTTCCACCCATTAGATCTAGTCTTGCAATTCGAAGCAAGAGAGAATAGATCTGCTCCATCTTCTATATTGACAGACAGCCCTTCAAATATTTGAAGACTGCAATCATTTCCCCTCTAAGCCTTCTCTTTCCCAGGCTAAGGTGCAGAGTGTGAAGGGGATGATGGGGAGACGATCCTGCTTCATGTCAGCTGGCTGAACTTATACAGCCAATTTATGCCAATCAGAAGAGTCCAATTCTTTCATGATATAATTTCAGTGAGAAGTCTGGGGCACGGAGATACAAAAGGCATTCAGTAACATGGTCTAGTCCCATCCCATCGTACTCTGACTGGCACTGGCTTTCTTAGCTGACATGCAGAAGACTTCTTTCAGCCCTGCCACTTGAGATCCTTTTCAGACCAGAGATGCCAAGGCATTAATCTTCTGCATGCCAAGCATATGCTCTGCATTTAGCCCCTACCATGTTGCATCTCGGAATATACGTAGGCAGAACTTGCTGCATATAAAAAAAATATAACATTTTCTGCCTAGTGACATCCATGCCCTGCGGGACTTGGTACAGTTCTGCAGGGCCTGTAAGACAGAGCTGTTCAGCCAGGCCTAAGGTTGAGGACAGCAACAGTTTACCATTAAGCCTGGCCTCTGTTACTCTCCGTCCTTCCCCCCCCAATGGGAAACAGTACAAATTGGCATCAAATGCCACCAGGATTAGTTTTACTGCATGTATTGTATTAGTTGTTAAACTGTTTACATTGAACACTGATTGATATGTACTTGTTGGATGTTGTGCACCACTCTGAGCCCTTCAGGGGAGGGTGGCCTAATAATAATAATAATAAGTCCAGACTAGTCTTCTCCCTGGACTAATTTGCTATGCAGAAGCCCCCCCCAATCAAAAATATACAACCCCCACCCATGCGCACCCCTGCAGCTTTCCAACCATTCAGACTGCCCTTTCAAGGACCCTCGCCCCTGGCACTCACCTCATCCTGTACTGCCTTGGGCAGAAGCGGACACTGCGTGGGAGTGGATGCCTCAGCCAGGACTGCCTTCAGATCGATGAGTGCTTGGCGCTTGCCTGTCGTTTTGTTTTTGGCAGCTGGGGCCCTGCCGCCCTTGGGCTGAGACAACAGCTCCACCTCCATTGGCTGCAGAAGTTTAGCATCCCCCGACTGCACCAGCTCAGGTCTCTGTGCAACTTCCTCTGGCTCCAGGGAGTCCATGTCCTCTAAGGTCCGAAGCCGCTCCAACTTCTCGCTCAGGAGGGGCCCCTCTGGCACAGGGCTTGGGGGCGCTGGTGGGAGCACATCCGGCAGCGTGAGGGCAGGCTCTTGTCCACTAGGACCTGCAGATAGACCACCACAGTTGGGGGCTTTGAAGCACTGTGACACAAGCATGCCCCACCACCCCCGTGCTGGCATAATGTTTAGGGCTGCAATATTTAGAACTGCAAGAACCTTTAGATGTCCTTTCTGAGAGTCTGTGCAGTACACTGGTTAGAGTGGTTAGACCATATATAGGTTCAAATCTTACCACCCACCCACCCCCCAGCCATGAATTGCACTGGGTGACCCTAGGCCAGCCACTCTCACTCAGGCTAACCTAATTCACAGGATCGTTGTGAGGACAGAATGGGGAAGGATGTTCCCCGAAGGAGAAATAAAGACATGATTGGTAGAAAAGGTACTCTCAGCTAGTCAGCTGACTTTTGAAGGCAGACATTTATTCCCCAGTCTGTCTCTCACACAGAGGAAGGAATGCCTGTTCCACGATGACATCTGTGATGACACACGACATCTAAAAATGAGTGCAAATTTAAATTTAGAAGGTTTCTATAGTTGGACAGCAGCTGCTAAGCTATCTGTAGCTTCCCCAAGCAGGAGTGGAAGCACCTCAGCGAGGGATTTCCCCAGTGAGAAAATGCCAGGGGAAGAAAGGACTGAAGGGTCCCCACCCCACCACACTGTCTTTCTTGAGAGAAGGAAAAGAAAATGCCAGACAAACATGCAGCTGAGCTCCACAACAGGATCTGAATCTGGATCTCCCCAATCTTACTCTAGATATCATTATAGAACCTTCTTGGACTTATGGACCTTAGAAATGAACACGACACTCCAGAGGTGGTCTAAAGCACACCTAACACTTGTCTGTCTTCCCACACTCAGCCAGCTCACCATGTGTCTCACCGTTGGCTTGTAAATGACGCAGGCCGTGCCGGCGTTGAGCAAAGTCTTGCAACAAAGCTTCCTCGCTGGACAGAGCCAGTTCCTCCTCCTCCCCTATGTCATCCTCTGGAGCTCGAGGCTCTTCCTTCGACTCTGCAGAGGGCTTGCCCAGCATCCACGGGTTGTCTGGATCCATTCCAACATGGCCCTCATTGATAACTTCGGGGACAAGGCCCCCCTCTGCTTCGGCGTCCTGGCCCTCTTCCTCATCTTCTGATGCTGGGCGTGCTTTCTGTGTCAGTTCTTTGTTTCGGGCCAGCTGTTCTTGCATGGCCCGCCTAGCCTGGGGAAAAGGGCAAGACTCAGTGATTTGGCAGGTTTAAAAAGAAATTATTGGTTCCACTGCTGTAACAATGATTTCAGACCAGGACATTATATTCCATGTTCATCATTTACATCAGCTAATACTATCAGTTCCTGGGGGGAGAGGGACCCATGCAATTCTTTAGCAGCTTCCCCCCCCCTTTAAGACAAATTTCTCCAATAGACAGCTCATTTTCTGGAAGGCTGTGAGTCATTATTTGACCAAAGAAGTCTTTTTTTGGATCTCGTTGTACAGATGACGATGGATTATGGTGGGAGGGGAAGCTTTGAATTCTCTCCTCACCATCATGGCCACATCGCTGTTCAAGCACCTTGCTAGTATCTCTATGGGTAAAGTCTGGAGTTTTATTTCTCCGGGGGGGGGGGGGCTACACTTCAAGCTTCAAGATTTTTCAGCAACAGTAACACTGAGTATCTGTGCCATACTGTCAAGTGTTCAAAGCAGTTCCCATGCATTATCTTGCTGCAACGTCTTCAACAGTCCTGTAAGGTAGTGTTAGAGTCCCCATATTCTATATAGGGAGACTGAGGCTTGGAGATGGGAGAAGAAAGGTTGCCTAAGGCTGGTACATGGATGCACAGTGGAGGTGAGATTCAAACTGGGAAGTTCAGAGGCCGATCTCTCAGCCAGCCACTGTTCTTCAGCACCTGCCTTGGTTTAACTAGATACTGATAAGAGTCTTAGGCCATGAGCTCTCCCTTCCCATATCCATCAAGCCCACTACTCACCTCTAGGTCATACTTTGCCATGATGACTGTAGATTTGGCCCATCGGCCCTTGTTCTGATGTTTCAAACTCATTCTCTCCTGTCCAGAGGCATAAAGGAAACTGTCAGCACGTCAGCACGCAGCAGTGTAAGCACTGAATTACAAGGCAAAGAGCCTTACTGCCATAGGAAAAGGGCCTGCCCCACCTCAATACGGGCTCTTTCCATCTTCTCCAGCTGCTCCAGGGCTGCCTCAGGGTTGCTCTTCCGCAGCATCTCAAACTCCTGCAGTGCCTTACGACTCTTGCCTTTCCTAAGCACTTTGTGGTACCTTTGGGGAGAGAAAAATGGCTATGTCTCAGGCACAGGCAAGAACCACCACCAATACCTGCTGGGGCAGGAAAGCAGGATACTCCAGTACTGACCATCCACTCCATTTTGCAGGGGCTGCACCATTACCAGGCCTGGGGCTACACACATTCATTCCCAGGCTGCATTTTAGTTGGAATGTGTGGGATTTGGCCTGTGACCAGAATTTGGCATTTTGTGCTCATCCAAGTTTTAACCAAAGCAAGGTTCTAAGCCTACAAATGTTACTGCTCCTGTTTTTACTTACAGCTACTTTCCCACAACTTGTACCCCGACAACCTTCCTAGTCCCAGCATCCATACCCTTAGTCTCCTGCAGTTTCCCCAGCTCTAGCGAAAATTCTTCCCAACACTGTCGGATGTTGCTGAGCACATGCACATGGCTGGTTATGCACCATATATGACTGCAACTTTTTGCCAGTTACGCAAATGAAACAGATGTGTCCGCATGTGTCTACCAGTACAAGCATGCACAGAAACTACAGTGAATACTAAACACATTTTCCACCAATACGCTACTATTTTGGCTTTTGACATTCTATTTTGACCTTTGCAGATTTGGGGACTAGAAACTCATGGGGTGGGAAGGGAGGAAAAGTTGAGCTGTTTCTGTGCGGCAGCAGTTTCTCTGCTTTTGTAGACCAGGCACAGCTCCGAATATAGACTTCTGTGCTCAAAGTTGCTTAATTGGCATTACTTATTCTGACTGAAGAATCCGAGCTTTCAAGGTGCAGAGGTTATTAGTGTCCTAGCCATGATGACTTCAAACACAGTTTACCAAACTTTCTCATATGCATGAACACCCAAAACTAAGCAAGGTCACTAGTCTATCAGGGCCAATGCGGTCTACCCTAACCTGGCACCACCTGCAAGCAAAGTAGATGCTCTGCCAAAGGTGGAAAACCATAGAAACATACGAGAAGCCATGTTGGATAAGGTCAATGGCCTATCCAGTCCAACACTCTGTGTCAAACAGTGGTCAAAACCCAGGTGCCACCAGGGCCAGAACTCCACAAGCTCTCCTGCTGTTGCCCCCCAAACACCAAGAATACAGAGCATCACTGCCCCAGACATAGCATTCCATCTATACCTTGTGGCTAATATCCACTGATGGACCTCTGCTCCATACCTTTATTCAATCACCTCTTGAAGCTGTCTGTGCTTAACCATGGGGGCAGGGATGGTGCATCTAACAATGGCAACACACACCCCAATACTGTAAAGGATCTTTGGATCAGAGAGACCTCTACCAAGCTCAATTTCCTGCCAGCTATCATGACCCCAAGCTAAAGAGACACAAGGTTCAGGCCACTTATTGTCCTTCAGACCAACTCCCAGTCACACTGGACAGAGCTTGTGTCTGTACACTGTTCATAGCTTCCCAAAATATTTTGGTAGCTTGTGGGCAAGCACAGCCCCTGGCCCCAAATCAGATATTAGGGGTTCCTGGAAAAGGGCCCCACTCCTGCCCTGGTTTTGCCCCTTCCCACCCAGTTCTGTCTTCTAGCCTGTTCCCAGTTTCACCTCCCACTTTGCTAATTTAAGGAACACCCATGCATTTCCAGACATTGTGATCCCCACTTAGCCACCCTCAGAAGAGAGAACACAATCCACACCCACAAAAGGACCATCTGCCCACTATGCGAAATGTGCCCCCCAGCACACAGCAATCCTGTACTTTTTGCTCTTGATTTTCCGCTCACGGCGTGCTTTGGCTTCGTAGTAGGACTGCAAGGCCCGAGCCTTCTGGAGCTCCATCCGGCGCAGCTGAGCCTGAAATGTACAAGATGAGGAGAACTGGCTGCAGACACTGGACAAACTCCGAAGTAAAATGGGCTCCGGGTGGGAGAGAGCAGAAACTCACCTCTTCCAGGCTCATGGCCTGCAGCGA
The DNA here is from genome assembly GCA_029375565.1 of Gekko gecko. Taxonomy (NCBI): domain Eukaryota; kingdom Metazoa; phylum Chordata; class Lepidosauria; order Squamata; family Gekkonidae; genus Gekko; species Gekko gecko. Next base: position 24,551,664 of record JAPDNY010000012.1, on the reverse strand, counting down.
GGCCTTCTCATAGGGAGTCAGAAGTGGATCCCTCACCGGCTGCCGTGTTTTGTGGAGAAGACTGAAGATCTCTTCCTCCAGTGGTGTCCGGGGCTTTTGGGTTGCGGAAATGAGCAAGCATACAGAAAAGTGAGCTTAAATTCAGCTAAAAGCAGAGGGAGGCAATTTATTTTATTTATTTAGATTTGTATCCCACCCTCCATGGAGGCTTAGAGCGACTAACTACGAGGCACGTATGCCAAATTTAAAACAAATTAGAACAGTGTAAAACAGAATACAACCATATAATACAACAACCAAGCATTTAAAACAAGATGGGGCAGGTCATAATCCCCGGCAACATACCAGTAGCTTGTCATCTCTTCTCCTTCCAGGGTCACCTCGCACCTAGTGGTGGCAGTGGTGCAATGACGCATGGCTAGCAATGATGGAGTAGTGGTGGGGGCGGGTCCTACTAAAAGGCCTGGCGGAAGAGCTCCGAGCTGCAGGGCCCGGATCTCCTCCGGGAGCTCCTTCCACCAGGTAGGAGCCGCCACTGAAAATGCCCTGGCTCTGGTGGCAGCAAATTTAACATCCCTGGGGCCTGGAATTTCCAGGAGATGTTGACTCCCCAACCGTAGTGCCCTTGGGGAACATATGGGGAAAGGTGGTCCCTTAGGTAAGCCGGACCCTGGCCATACAGGGTTTTAAAGGTGAGAACCAGCACTTTGAAGCTGAAAGCCAGTGCAGCGCTTTCAGCACAGGCTGAATGTGATCCCTCCTAGAGAGACCCATCAACAGCCTGGCTGCAGCATTCTGCACTAGCTGCAGCTTCTGGATTTGCGACAAAGGCAGCCCTACGTAGAGAGTGTTACAGTAGTCTAGCCTCGAGGTGACCATCACATGGATCACAGTGGCCAGGTCATCGCGGTCAAGGAAGGAGACCAACTGCTGAGCCAGCCGAAGATGGTAAAAGGCCGACTTGGCAGTGGCTGCTACCTGGGCCTCCATCATTAAAAAGGAGTCCAGGAGCACATCCAAACTCCTAACCTCCGACACTGGCACCAAAGGCGCCCCATCGAAGGTTGGGAGAGGGAGCCCCAACCCTGAATCGATCCAACTCAGGCCCAGGACCTCCGTCTTTGCCAGGTTTAGTTTCAACCAGCTCAGTCTGAACCACCCAGCCACAGCCTGTAATGCCCAATGCAGGTCATCCGGGGCAGAGTTCGACCGGCTGCCCAACATCAGATAGAGCTGGGTGTCATCTGTGTATTGATGACACCCAAGCCCGCAACTCCAGGCAATCTGGGCAAGGGGGTGCATGTAGATGTTAAACAACATCGGGGACAGTACGGCCCCCTGGGGCACCCCACACTCAAGGGGGTGTCTCCTAGACTGCTGATCCCCTATCACCACCCTCTGTCCCTGACCTTGAAGAGGCAAACCATTGAAGGGCAAGCCCCTGAATCCCCACGTCGGTGAGGTGGTGGGCCAGCAACTGGTCGTCGACTGTGTCGAACGCGGCCGACAGATATAACAGCACCGGAGCCGCCACACCACCCTGATCCAGATGCCTATGGAGGTTATCAGTTAAGGTGACCAGCACCATCTCTGTCCCATGCAAAAGCCGGACTGGGAGGGATCGAGGACAGAAGCATCATCCAGAAAGCCCTGTAGGTGTAAAGCCACCGCCCTCTCAATAAGTTTGCCCTAAGGTGGCAAATTGGACACCGGCCAATAGTTGGCCAATTCGGCTGGGTCCAGAGATGGCTTTTTCAAGAGGGGGCGGAACATCGCTTCCTTGAGTGCCCCAGGGAACCATCCCTCCAAGAGGGACGTGTTGATAATCTCCCACAGGGCACCTCGGAACCCCTTGTGGCCCGCTTTAATGAGCCAGGAGGGGCACGAATCAAGGTCGCATGTGGTTGGATGCACAGATACAAGCAATCTGTCAACTTCCTCCAGACTGAGTGGGTCAAAACCCGGCCTCAAAGGAAAGCAAGGGGCCTCAAGTTCACTCACTGTTTCAATTGTGGCAGGGAGGTCATGGTGGAGCGCCAAGACTTTATCTGCAAAGTAGCTCGCAAATGCCTCACAGCCAATATCCAATTCCCTAGCGTTTTGTCTGCCCTGTGGCAGAGCTGTCAAAGACTGAATTGTACTAAATAACTGGGCCGGGCATGAGCTAGCAGATGCAATCGTGGTTGCATAGAAGTCTCTCTTTGCAGCTTTGACTGCTATCTCATAGGCTCTCATAAGCGTCCTATAAGATGTTCTTGATGCCTTGTCGTGGGCTCGGCACCACCATCTCTCTAGCCGTCTCAGTTCTCGCTTCAGCTAGCGCAACTCCTTCCTGGGTGTACCAAGGTGCTCGCCTAGCACGAGTGCAGAGAGGGCGCCTGGGAGTGATCTCATCGATGGCTGAGGAGAGCCGGGCATACCAGTCCTCTACCAGCTCATCCAATGAGCCGCCAGGAGGCCTTGGACCCCGCAGGGCCATCTGGAGCCACATTGGGTCCATCTGGTGCCACAATCCAATAAGGATGAGAGAAGAAACTAGAACATTAGGGATCAGAGGATCTCACTTGCTACTAAATATATATTTTTCACAGCTGGACACTGTCTCCCACCATTTATAGACTGAGATTTTTTGGGGGGTCGGGGAGAGAATGTCCTGGAAGGTTAAAATGTTCCCTTACTGGTTTTTGAATGTTATGGTTTCTAATGTGAGACTTATGTCCATTAATTCTTTGTCAAAGGGACTGGCCTGTTTGTCCAATGCAGAGGGTGGAAGGGCATTGCTGACATGTGATGGCATAAATCACATTAGCGGATGAGCAGGAATATGAACTTGAGATGGTATGGCTGATGTTGCTGGGTCCACTGATGGTGTTGCTAGGATCTATATGAGAGCAAAGTTGGCATCTTGGTTTGTTGCAAGCCTTGGTACTCGAGGGAAACATTTTAACCTTCCAGGACATCCAGTTGCTTACCTAAGAGTAGCAGTTCTCTTACAAAGGAATTTTAAAGGGAAATTAGAAAGACAGACTGCTGAATTGCAGTGGATAATGACACTCAAGACAATGCACTCACCTGGACTGAATTGAGGCCTAGGTTTCCTGTTTCATTACCAATGCTGATTTCTCCACTCCTACTACCCCCTCTGGTATCATACCTAATCCAATCATGCCTGCTATTGTCATTCATCTGCTATTGTCATTCAGCATTCAAAATCACTCCACTTGCCAGTGTACAGGATAGATGGACTCATATTCTAGCTGTGCCTGAAGAAGTGAGCAGAGACTCACGAAAGCTGATACCCTGCCACAAGTTTTGTTAGTCTTTAAGGTGCTACTGGACTCTTGCTCCTTTCTACTGCTACAGTCAGACTAACATGGCTACCCATCTTCATCTATCTCCTTGAAAGCACAGCAGGATATAAATGTTAGGAACAAGTACAATACACACAGAAAAAAACCTAATTAATACCCCATTCATGCTAACGTAAAGGCCTGTGATTTGGCTTCATTTGTTTGGGTTGGGTCAGGGTGGTGTGAGAGGCAGCACAGCTCTCAACACGACAACTCAGCCTACATCACCTCATCGGCAGCTGTTCTCCAACAAGCATCCGCGGCACAACATCAACTCTGTATTTCAGTGAGGATCATCAGAAAGGTCACCCCTTTCTTAAACGAGGACAAGATCATGCATTCCAGAAACTCCAATTAAGTATAGCTCAGATCCTTCAATCTCCAGCTGCTGCAAGAAGGTTGGGGGTTCTGTGCACAGGAAGTTTTAACAGGAAGGAACGCTCTCTGACTACAATCAGAGGGCGGGTGCTCATGTTGAGGAGATGGCATAGCATAAGGACAGGCCTGTGAGCAGCAAGCTGGCAGCAGGAGAGGCCCAAGGTGGGGCAGGGGAGCTGAAACAGGCACTGGCTGAGGATGAAGTCAGCTTGCACCCAAGATTACCCATGTTACTGCACTTCCAATTATCAAGGCACCACACAAGCACTGTGGTTTGTTTTATAATCAGTTCTGATCACAAAAACAAACCAGTACAAAACCTAAAGCATGAAGGGATGGATCCCATGGATCTAAATGTTTCCACCAGCTGAGTTGTAACCTTCTCGCCTCCCCTGTTCTCCTGGGTCCCAAAACGAGGACTGCTAGGTGGGGCTCTGGGAGCTGAAATCCTTCTGCCCATAGAAATGCTTTGCTGAATTCAAGTTTATGGGCTTCCATTTCTATTCATTCCATCATTACAATCCACAATATGCAAAGACCAGCTTTCTAGGAAACTGTTTAACTCCCTAGTTTTCTGGGATTTGGACCATCATTAGCAAATTGAGACATAAATAGAACAATCTATATTTGATTTCTTAAAAAACAGGTAATGGTGGAAGAATATATTTTCCCAGTAAAATTCTATCAGAACAGTTATCAAATGATTCATCAGTTCTAAACTTGTCTTTTCAAAGACTTTTAATACAGTTCCTGCTCCACGTGTCTTTTGTCCATGCAGGTCCCATGATCCCCAACACAGCCTTCATGGTGATCAAATGGGACGGACACACCTTCCTTTTTCACTAATGGAAACTGGTTAGATCCAACCCATTAAGTCAGCAACACAGCTTGCTTCGTACCTCAAAAGCTGCAGGAGAACAAGAAGGTCCAGCCCAAACTCAATCCTCAGAACGGTTACCCAGACAAACCAGGACCCACCTTCCAATTGCTCATCACTTCCTCAATGGGTGCAACGGTCACACAGTCCTGCTGCAGTGGAAAGACCAGCTGCTCAGCATTCCGGTTTTGCTGCACCACTGGATCCCACTTAGCCAGGGCTTGGGATGTCTGTGTATATGCAGCTTCTCTCACCACCTGCAGAGAAACAACAAACCCTTCAACAACAGAAACCCTCCCCCCAAACAGTTCAGCCATAAAGCAGGTACAGAAACGTCTGTGCAGTCATGGTCCACTCATATTACTCCAACTCGGAGGCAGCTGCACTGGCTACCAATTAGTCTCCGGATCCAATTCAAGGTGCTGGTGTTAACCTTCAGAGCCCTTAATTGTCTGGGACCCTCATACCTACAGGACTGTCTCTCCCATTACAAGCCCCTGCACTCCCTTCGGTCATAATCTAGGGGCCTCTTGCAGGTGCCTGGCCCCAGGATGGCTCAGTTAGCTGTCACCAGGGGAAGGGCCTTCTCAGTTGTGGCCCGTTCTGTGGAATGCACTCTTGGATGACACCTGTGCCCTGCCAGACTTGTTTAGCATGCAAAGCTGAGGTATTTTGGTTGGCCTTTGGAGGGGTAACCACGTGTTTGGGCTGTTTTAATAGTGGTATGGTGATTACCACATATTTTAATATCTTAATGATAATATTTTATATTTGTTATTTGTTTTTATGCTGTTTTTACCTTATGAGTTTTAATGTTGTAAGTCGCCATGAGACCCTTCAGTTGAGTGGCAACTAAAAAATCTAATAAATAAAATAAATAAAAAACTCCTTTCTAGCAGCAGTTAAGTCAACAATAACACAGTGCTATCTGGTTCACGTGCGCTAACCAGTAAGGCTATCAACCCATCAGAATCTGTTTACTTAATAATTTCCCTTTAATGAATTTATTTGAAATATATATTCATATTATAAAAGAAACTCAGTACAAATGTCTTTTGGGGGGAAGGAAGCATAAGTTACTAGTTCTTGATCCAGGAACAAACTATCCTAAATTTAGTTTCAGTTCTCAGTACAGTAATACACCAGAACCCAACCAGCAGCTAGAACTTTGGTTGATTAGCATGCTAATTAAATCACAGCCCTCATTACCAGATGATGTGACCATGAGGGGCTTTGAAGGGACACTTTTACTTTTCGCGTTCTCAAGGTGCACTTAGGATCAAGATATAAAAATGACCAAGAACATGCAGCAGCATAACAGGTGTACTGATTTGAGTCTGAAAAACACAGTCAGTGGCTCATGTTCAGGGAGCTTTCTCTAGTACAGGGTCAATTTGCACATAACTTACCTTTTTTCTAATATGGAAAGAAAATATTTGAAAGCATCAGAGCAACAAGATGTCAACTTTGTGTAATTAATTGGCAGCAGCTAGGTAGCCATAAGTCATTTTCACCAGTGAGAGTTTCTTCTCAACCGAGACACCCAAAACACCCAACCCACCTGCTCATAAGGGGGCAAAGAACTGTCGTGTGGATCTGACCATCTAGCCCAGCCCTCCCAACAGCCAGCCAAATCCCTTCGGAAATTCACAAGCAGGGCACAAAAGGGTAGTATGTCATTGCCTCATATGCTGCCACTGAACACTGAAAACTTTAATTGGCTGTTAGCTTTGACAGACTTATGGATTGCAAATTTGTGTAATCCTTTTTGAAGCCATCTAGAGATATCCCCTTACTATGTGATAATAAATTTTCTAAGGCAAGGTAGTGATGCATAACACAGAGAAATGCTTTTATCAGTCTGTTACCTCTATTGTTTCCTCTAAGCTGAGTTAGTGAGAGCTAGCTCACAGTTTTTTTAGCCTCCGGCTCACACTTTTTTTAACTTAGCTCAGGAAGTATGGCTCTGGAGTAAATTGAATTATGCAGTAGCCAAATCACTCGCTCACAATTTTAATGCCAGTAGCTCACCAAGTAGAATTTTTGCTCACAAGACTCCACAGCTTAGAGGGAACACTGGTTATCTCCCATCCCATTTGCAACTCCTGGTCTCCTCTCACCTATGTTCCTCACACTTCTCCCTCCAATGTCCAAAAATACACTTCCTCAGCCAGTTTCCTCTTTCCCCAAGATAAAGCTGCATACCAACTGAACTCACCCGTTCACTCTCCTCCTTGCTCAGTGGGAGTTGGACCGCCTTGGTTTGCCGGACCTTGCTCAGCTGTCTCCGAACAGAGCCAAGAGCCGAAGAGGTGGAAACAGGCTGCAGCAGCTCTGAGAGCACCACTTTCTCATCAGCACCTGTGGCAAACAACAGTCTTTGGCACTGGGAATTAAGAAGTGCTCCTTGGGCCAGCTTCCCAGCTCCCACCCATACCCACAGATAACAGAGCCTCTGCCCAAAGCAGGAACCACCGCAGGGCAGGAAGCCTCAGTGGAGTCTCTCACCTCCACCACCCACATCAAATTCCGAGACATATTTGCTCGCCTCAGTACGTTCAGCTGCTCGTTGCCTGCAAGAAAGAGAACGAGTAACTTAGGAATGGAGCAGGAAAGCAAGCCATGCAGCTCCTTCATTCAGGTCACAGTGATAACATCTCCTTTTTTTCTCTTACCGCTTTCCTCCAGCCAAGTTGCTGAGTGCATCCACAAGCTGCCGGTGCTTCTTTGCAGCCAGTTCATCATCCTCCTGGGGAATAAAAAACTGTCAGGGAACAAGACCAAAGGAACATCTCCCCAAGGGCTGAGCCTGAACTCGTTTGGAACAACAGGCGCTATAATTAACAATGCCTCTGTGCTCACCTGTCAAGCCCACTATTTCACCATATCACCACAGTGCTATCTTATGAGAAAAAACAGCTACCAGTAAATCAGACTGCTCCATTACAGTCGCAGCTCCTTAACTACAGAATAGTGGCAATACCAACTGCTCTGGAGAGTAGCTATAGGGAAAGTGATGTTTCTGAGTATGTACAGCTTTTACTTCGGTAAGGGAGGGGGATCAACAGCCACGCAACTAACATCAGAAGACGTGGCTTAAAGTCGGCAGATCGCCAAAGAAGGCTTGCCCCCTCTCCTTTAGAAATACATTCTAAAATCTGTAGAAATAAGTGGTAGGGTAAGAGTTCACCTTATCCTCTGCGTCACTCAGGTCAGGCTCGATCGTCGCCGGGTCCTCCTCACCCGCCATTTAGGAATCACGGAAACCAACAACACTCTCTACTTCCCCCCGTATCTTCCCTTCCCGGTAAAGAAGCTCGCACGTGCAATCACCCCAACCGGGGAAAGCGACACACTGCCTGCCGTAAAGTGCGACAACGCTTCCGCCTTCGAAGCCACGCGTTTGCAGCATTTCCGCCCTCCCTTCTCACCCAGCTATAGGGGTCACTGTTGTGCCGTTCTGGCCGGTTAGGAACACAAGGGCTTTCTAATTTACGTATGCAGATTTACAACCTCTCCTTATATACAGAAGCAAACCAAGTGACAAAACCGAATAATTCGTGATTCCGCCCCCCACAATTGTTCAGAGTTCATATAAGGCCCATTTAAATGTCAAAAAGAGACCCCTGCTCTCCTTTTTTCCCCTCACACGACTACCGCGAAAGAAACCCCCGTCTCTTCCCAAAGGTGACCACTATATGAATGACACCCTGAACCGTCTATAAGGAGCCAACTTTTACAGAAGGAGGCGGACCCAGCCGCGAGAGAACCAATCCTGGTTTCCTGTGATAGGGGTGGGTGGGAATCCGACCAAGAGCCGGCCTCGCCCTAGTCCCTGATATCCCCACCCCGCCTGCAATTTGACAGACGTGTCCCTCAGGCCAATAGCCAGTCTCTTCTTGAACCGGGAGGCGGATTCGAACGAGAATTAAACCAATCAGATTCTGAACCCCTTCCCCCCTGCCCTCCCCGTGTTCCCCTAGAGAGAAAAGGCCTCAGAAAGAGGTAACCGGCCTCGGCCCCAAGACCGTTAAACGGCAGGTGAGGGGGAAGAGGGATGTGGGAGCCCCTGAGGGACAGGAAAAGGACGAGCAGCCGGCAAGGTGCTCCCCTCCTTCCCTGGCAGCATCTGCCGTCTGCTGACACTCTCCCAGCCCAGTCCCTGGAATAGGGTCTGACCGAGTGGGGGCGGTGCCCGGCCGGGTCCCTCAGGACGCGCGTTGTGCTCTCCGTCCCTCCCCCGCCTGTCAATCACACCGGGGGGGGGGAGTGGCGTGTGTGTGTATGTGTGTGTGTGTCGGGGGGCGGGCGGTGCTGTCGCGCGTGGGGCGTGGCGCGTCGCTGGGCCCTGCCGCCCGTGCTCGGTGCCAACCCGCCCCCCCCCAGTCTTCACCTGCCGGGGAGAAGCGGCCTCGTGGAGCTCCCCGTCCATGAACTGGGTGTGTCCCCTCGATGCACGTGGGGGGGATACAGAGACGCGCGTCGGACCGGAGCCCGCCTGGGTCGTCGTCGGGGTTCTGGCGAGGATACAAGGTCACGTCGGGAACAATGGGAGGCAGCCACGCCTGAAGGCAAGGCTCCCCGTGCGCAGGGGGGTGGCGGGCGGCGGATCCGGGCTGTCTCGGCTCGTCCGCACGTCGCTCGTTTATTTATTTATTTTAAATCTGTTCTTTGTTTTCGCGGCGCTTGCCTTGGGCACGGGTGGGGCGTCAAGCGGGGTCGTCCTTGGTTCTGGGATGCGTCTCTCCGGTCGAGGTGGCCAGCGTGCGCCCGCGAAGGTGTGGGTGAAGAAGAGTGTGCGGGAATGCGGGAGAGCCATTGGGGGAGGTCTAGATTTCCAGGATTAGTCGAGTCCCAGTAAATAAAGCGAGGCGCTTGGGCGGCTGCTTTTTAATAGGCGAAAGGTAGAGAGGTCCTTCGGTGGCGTTTTCCTATCCCATAGTGAGGAGCGTTGGAAAAGAGCCTGCTTTCCCAGGTGCTGAAAGATGGAGAATCGCGAATTTCAGGAAAACAAGAGCCCTCTTTTTTGTTCCTTGCTTCGGTTCAACTAGCAGGTATGGCTGGCCTGTTCCCAATCATTGTAGTGGAGTAGTAGAATCCACACTCTACAACTGTAAGCATGTCTTTGAATGCACAGGGGAAATCTGCCTTGTTACTTCCTTGAACGTCTGCTGATGAGAGCACAGGAGGGTTAGACTACGTTAACAGAACAGATCGGTTGTCTTTCTTTTTAACTTCTAGTCACAATCTTTGAAGATCTGTAAATGTCTCTTTCTCTTCTAGTATCATACTTTATACTCGAAATATACCTGTTTTGTGATTTAAAGCAGTGTGAGCCCATAGGAATTAGCAAAGCTAAAGAGGAAAAGTAAATTAGGTTTTAGACAGCCTACTACACTTTCCACATTCTGCTGTTAGATCTCTGTGTGGAATGCTTCAGAGGAGATAAGGGTAAGGGCGGGGCAGGAAAAATGTAAGAAGCTTTTGTTTTTAAATAAACTGTTATGTTATGCTCTGTAGAAGGAGGATGTTTTTCCTGCTGGATATTTTTGAAGGAACCCACTGGAGGTCTGGCTTTAAAAACTGTGCTGGAAGGCCTGAGCTTAGTGCAAAAGCTACTAGCTAGTTATTTCTCTGGTCAAGTGAGATGCCCCGTTGTTGATTTAATGATCTGCATTTGGCTTGGAGACTTGGTCACTACAAAAATCTCTGTGCTGTGAGTGTAAATCTTGCCAGACATTCTTCAGTAAGAGCAAGGCAAGGCTTGAGTCAGCCATAATCTTAATTGGCTTGCCATCTGTTAAAAGGCAAATCTTGTGTAAGGTGTCACTGCAGTTTTTGGGCCTGCCTGGCATTTGCCCCAGGTGGTGTGAGGGGAAATTCACTCACAGGTGGGTGTGTCTTGGGGCTGTTTTAGCCAGCCTGTGGCTACTTGTTTGCCATAGGACAGTTGCCAATCACTTACAAAGCCCTGGGAATAGGTAGGTTTCCCAAGTGATGGGAGCTGTGGCACAAGCCACATTCTGTTCTTCCTGTTGGGTTGGACTGGCTCCTCCTGTCACTTACGAAAGTGCTGCATGGTGAGTGACTAAACCTGGGTGTAGGATATGGGCGTGCCAGGAAGGATGTAATCCCTGTAATCATAGTTGGGGCTTTTTTTATTTCCCCAGTGTAGATGACTCGTGAGGAGCTATGCTGACTGGGATCCTTGTTTCTCTTATCATTTCAGGGGCTGAGGCTGGGTCTCGGAGGATGGTGTGTACATTCCAGTGGCTGGAGTGGAGACGGACCATAGCTCATCTGTCCTGCCTTCTGTGAAGGTGCAGCCATGTCTGTGATGATAGCAAGAAAGAAGGTGACGCGGAAATGGGAGAAGCTGCCAGGAAGGAACACGTTCTGTTGTGATGGGCGTGTCATGATGGCCCGACAGAAGGGTATCTTCTACCTGACTTTGTTCCTCATTGTGGGAACTTGTACCCTTTTCTTTGCATTTGAGTAAGTTGATAGTAATTGATATTTTATGTGTTTTGGAGATTTTTTTGTCTTGGCTGTTCAGGCTTGGAGTGTGGAATAATGACTATTCACAAGGGAGGGAGCATCTGTTGGAGAAATCAGGATTGTGTGTATGCCCCAGTTTTTCTAATTTGGTGTGACTTGCAAACGAGCCTATGTGCTTATAAATGTAGGTTTCAAGATCCTGTGTGTATGATCAGGACCCAGTATTTGCCAGGGTTCTCAGTTGCACATACAAAGCCTACATGAGTACTCTTGTATCTCTCCTTCATATATATCAGAATCATATAGGCATGAACCACAGTCCTTCTCCCCTTACTGGAATGTGTGAGCAGCCCTATAAATTGAGTCCCAAGTCCACATTATCATGGGTTAGAATCAATTCTCCCTCTAAGCTATGGAGTCTTGTGAGCAAAAATTCTACTTTGTGAGCTACTGGCATTGAAGCTGTGAGTGAGTGATTTGGCTACTGCATAAATTAGTTTGCTCTGGAGCCATCCTTCCTGAGCTAAGACAAAAATGTATGAGCCAGAGGCTAAAAAACTGTGAGCTAGCTCACACTAACTCAGCTTAGAGGGAACAGTGGTTAGAATAGTGCTTGCTTGCTAGAACCTTTATGGGCCATTAGGGCAGGCCTTGACAATTTTTCTTTGGCTTTAAGCCTGAGTCATTTTTTAGCCTTCGGGGTTTCCTATTTTAATGTTCATATTTTCTAGTTATTGCTACCACAAAACCTAATTCTCCTTTCTTCATGGTGTCTTATAATGTTTTCAGAACTGTGAAAAAATGTATATAATTAAATACAGAGGTAATCTGGTCGTCATTACAACAGCAAAAAGCTAACGCTATCTCGCTTTCTTCCATTTCTCATAATTCCATTATCACTTTAAAACGTTACACTTAATTGAATATTGGAGCCAGTGTAGAAAGCAATTGGCTAAGGAATGAATTCTTCCTCAGTGGGAAAAATGAATTCATCCTCAGTGAATGGTATAAAGTTAAGTTTACATATTAACAAGCAACAGCAAGAATTTCACGCACTTCTTTTGCCATACAACAAAATGTTCTGATGTGAAATTACAAGCTTCGTACTTCCACGGAGAACTGCTGGGAGAGCCTGCAATAAGATCATTGCTGAGAATGCTGGGCAACTTGGCACCTGGTGCTTGTCTTAGGGAGTTGGTAGAAGTGGCTTTTTTTTGTCAGCAGTAATCCTGTCCTCTCTGAATGAACTGATGACACTGATGACACCTGAAATACTGGTACTTTCCCCAGAAACTTGTTTCTGGTGCCTGTTTTTGAAAGGGCAAAAAAGTTCTTTGGATGAGGCTTAAAAAGGAACTGGAACACGATACCTATAACTATGTCTCATTATAGTCCTGCTTGGTGTATAATTTGACACCGCAAATCAAACACATACATTTGGTCCTGCATTGGGCAGGGGGTTGGACTAGATGTTCTGTATGGCTCCTTCCAACTCTGTGGTTCTATGATTCTATGATTTTTAAGGCTGTTGGTCCTATCCAAGCTGTGAGAGAAAGTACTTGGACACTTTGAATCACAGGGCCCCCCCCCATTTTTTTACCCAGTATGGAGTACTATACCATATACCTGTACCAGGTGAAGTTTTGTGTGTTGTTTTTGGCTGGTAGAGAAGAGATGGGTTTGATTTGGTGATCGTTTGTCACTGTGAATTGGATCTGGACTAGTGTTCCCTCTAAGCTGAGTTAGTGTGAGCCAGCTCACAGTTTTTTAGCCTCCGGCTCACACATTTTTGTCTTAGCTCAGGAAGGAGGGCTCCCGAGCAAACTAATTTATGCAGTAGCCAAATCACTTGTTCACAACTTTAATGCCAGTAGCTCATAAAGTAGACGTTTTGCTCATGAGACTCTACAGCTTAGAGGGAGCGTTGATCTGGACCACACTTGAGTGAATGCTATTTTTTCCATACTTCGCTTTCCAAAAAATGCACTGAAGATAGAGGCTTGTGAACTAATTAACAGCCAAACAGAAAGATGTTGCTTCAGCTTTTTTCTGCTAATTATGCTTACAACATCACTTCTGAAAACTGCTGGTGTGCAAGGAAGTATTCAGTTAGCGAGTGGCTTAAAGCTTGTTTACCTGTCTTATTGGGACCCCAGGTTATGTAATTTTATGGCAGGTCATTTGACCAGGACAAGTGGGAACTGTTTCTGGGAGGGGACTTTTCAAACCCACTACTGACGCCGGCCCATGATCTACACTGTACGTAAAGTATAGTGTGGTATACATGAAGACTTATATGAGTTTAGGAGTGTGAGGTTTTAACATGAGGAATAATATTGCTATGAGCCCTACGGTTTCATCCAGTGGTATTGCTGAGAACTGAAACTAGGACGGTCCCTTTACAAATGTGCGCTAGACTAAAGTTATAGACCAAAATACTGAAATCTTATAATAGCAGATTAAAATGTTACAAAGAATGCTGCTTTTCTTAATCAACAGGCCTTTTATGCAGATATGTTACATTGGCCTCAAGAAAATGTTATGAACGCTCCTGAAAGTAAAGTTAATATGAACACTTTTCATGTAAGCAAACATGAAGTTTAGTGAGTAAATTACTGCAGTATTCTGTCTTAGCTGATCACATCAAAGTCAGAAGGCAGCTTCTCTAATTAGCAAATGAGTTCCAATGTGGAATGGAAGATTGGTCTCGTTTGTTCTCTGTTCTAAATTATTTTTGTAAAACAATCATTCAAGCGTTTCTTTGTTTGAAAATGTTCCAAGTTTGTGAGAGCTAAAGCAATGTACATGAGGAATCCAGTCTGTGTTTAAGAATCTATGACTGTTTGGTTATTCAGTCCATAGGTGTTTTCAAAGAGCAGCATACCTAAGGCATTTGGAACCAGGAATCCTTAATATTCTGGGTACCGCCATAAGTTTAATCTTTTAGAGAGAGCGAATCCTCTGTTGGCTGTTCTAATTTCATACGTATCAGTAGGCCCTCAGGGCTTTGTGAATATGACAGGAGAGGGTCCTGTGGGAACTGGCATAGTGCTTTCCAGCTAGTCACCCCCCAGATCGGGAATTGATAGATAATAGACATAAAGGTGGAAGAGTTGATGAATATCTTGGGCAGAGAAACAGAACAGAGAGTGGTAAGTTTTGTCCGTTTAATGTAAATAATTAGCGGGCTGCCTTACTTTGCTGTGTAAGCTTTGCATGTTGTGAAGTCTGAAACTTGGAGTCTCCCCCCACCCCCCCACCCCCCAAAAAACCCTCCACCACCCCACTGTTTTCCTGTTGCACATCTGAATTCAGACTGTGCTGCTTTGATCATCCACAGTGTTGTGGAGAGTTTCTGGGATATTTACATCTTGACACCCTTTAGCTTCCTTTGTGTTTGCCCAAGTTCCCGCTGAGTAAAATCCCAGCAGTCGTTTCTGTATATAGATAAAATGACATATGTAAAAAATCTTTATGGTGAAGAATATAACAAAGGACAACTGTGTGCTCTTGGAGTTTAACTGTTTAGCACAATGTTGGTTTTGCCACAGCTTTTCATACTGCTGTCTAACCGAAGGAGGAAGGTTGATCAGCTTATTGTGATTGTATCATTTCTTGTGGCTGACGTAAAAGAAAAATAGGACACTAATTGTGCTTCTGATTCAAGTGGGGCTATGAAGCAAGGATTTGGAATGCTTGGCATTTGAATCCAGGTTTTACAGGAGGTCAAAGCAGTGCCAAAAGCTTCTTATAAGTCTTGATTTATGACTCATTTAGGCTGCTGTTTTAGACCTCTCTGGGTACAGCAGTGTTCGTCAGATGTCCTTTTGTCTCTACCAGTATACTTTTTATTTGCTGGGCTTGGATTTTTTTTTCTAGAGAACTCTAGAAGAAATTCTAAGATTTTCTAATTCATTTACCCTTAAAATATTCCTCTGTAAAAGTCAGATTCTTGATGAACGGGGTTTCTGGAGCACGCGCTTCCCCTTTTAAAAGGTGTCTAGATTGCACTTATAACTGATAAGTTTTATTATTTTTGTTTGGCATAATTTCCTAGAGTTGCTTGTTCCTGGTGTCACTTGACCACTTGGGGTTTGCCCTGGGCAAGGTTCAGTCATGTTGCATTCACTTCTGTTGCTGTCTGTGCTGCTCTGTTTGCTCATTCTAGGGGGGATGTCCCCTCCAAATGTGTTTCTTCAGAATCTGATGCAACAATAAACAGCTCTGGGTATAGCTCAGAAATATTTGCAACAGTGTAAGAGGTTGCAGGTATTTAATTGAATCTGATATTGCAACCATGCAACTTATCAGGTCTCACCTGGGGCAGCTGGCAGTTGCCACTTATTGAGCAGATTTGTACTTGACTGTAGCTTGACTATCCTGCCTTCCATCTGCTTGACTCTCTGCTTGTGTTATTGCCTGGCGTGCCACCCTTGATCGGTCGACTGAAGGACCTATACCTCGATTTCTAGGCTGGAAGCCATATCCCTCTGCTGTGTCACCTGCCCGAGTTGCTTGTTTTTGCTCCTTACTTTAGAGAGTGCCTGGCCCCTTAGGGCAAAGGGTAGACAAATAGCTACTCACCTGACTGGCATAGTTCCCATTTCTGGATGGAAAGCCAAAATATACATCCAGTCTGTCCTGTAAACGTCCAGGGCGATGGGGTATAGTGTGTAGGCACGGTGGTTGGAGTGTCAGACCAGGATCTGGGAGACCTGGGTTTGAACCCCCACTCTGTCCTGGAAGCTTGCTGGGCAATCTTGGGCCAGTTACACACTGTTACCCTATCCTATCTCCTGGCAGGGTTGTTATGAGGATAGAAAAGGGAATGGCCCTTTGGATCCCCATGGAGGAGAAAGGGAGGGTATAAAGTAAGCTGAGTAAAGTATAACAGGTGTGTAGAGTGGGAGAGATGACCACCCTCTGGAATTATTACTTAATGAGACTGTGTTTATTGTGTGACTTGCTGTTTGCCAGTTACTAGGCATTACTCTAAAACTGGCTTGCACTGTGGTCTGGTTGCTTCTAGCAGCCTGTTGTAAGTGGCATGATGTGAGAGTGTCAAGAGGTAGCTGCTTTTGAAGTCTGTATGGCTTTCCTTTAGCTTCCTTTTGATTCTTTCTGTCTCTGTGCTTGTTTGTTGGGTAGTGCTTATAATTGTGGGGAAAGGCTTGGACATACTCCAAGGGTAGATGCTGGTAGAAATCTTTAAGAATGGGAACTTGACACAATCGCCTGGGAGGGCAGCCAGTGGGCCAACAGGAGATCCATATAGTGCCTGAATATGTTGCTGATATGCCAAAATTTTGGCCATTTGGCTTATGAAACTTCTTCACTAGGAGGGCTGCCTTTTCCTAAGAGACACTTGTAGACATGTGCAAAAGGAGGTCTTGATGTGCATGTCTTTTAATACAGAAGGATATATGTTCTTAGGTTCCTTTTACCTTTGCCAGCATGCTCAGAGATCCATACATAAGGGTGATAAAGAGTGAACCTGCAAGTATTGCCAGTTGGGTTTCATAATTATAGCTTGCGGCAGTGGTGGTATGTAAAACTGTTGAAGCGTCGGGTATTTGCATCATCCCTGTTTGAGTTTGTCAGAGTCATGTGATTGTACTTCCGGAATGCTTTTGGGTCCTCTTTGCCAAAGTTTCCAGTTGGAGTTTGTGTTCTTTTTAAAGATGCAGTCATTAAATGTTGGGACAAGCCTTCTGTCATAAGAGCTGACATTCTACCTGCTGCCGGACTTCTGAAATCATTGTTGGAGGGCTCTGTATGCTCTCACTTTTAGAGGGGTTGATCAGTAACCACTAGAAATTTGGCTTTTCTGTGCTGTGTTGCCTTGCGCATGGCATTCTCTTGATGCGTTCTTTTCACATGACAGCTACTTTCTTGAATTTTATGTGCTAAGGGAAAACATCTTTTCCCCTAGGGCTTTGACCATTTGTGACACTTTGTTGTTCCTAATAGCTGTTTTTGTTACTATTTTTTATCTGGTGCATGGATTGCTGTCTCACATTTTGTAAATTTTAAGGTATGTTTTGTTACTTTTATGCTGGCTTTATTATATTTAATTTTTGAGTGGTTTAAAAGCCTTTTGTTATAAAGGGGGATGATAAATTAATATGTTCCAACCAGCTTGTAAGACGAATTTTGTTTGCAGTGCGGAAGACTGCATTGGATATATTTTCACAGCTACGGTGAGGATACAGGAGGGGATGGCAGCAGAGACCAGCTAGATAGTTGGGGGAAGTTAGGGCTACTCAAAAGCACTTTTCTAAATGTGGCTTCTGTTTAGCTGAGAGTGTATGATAATGATTCATGGGCTCATGTAGCTGGGGTCCTTCCTCTGCACTCCTTGTCCCAAATCTTGTGTGCAGAGGAAAATTCTGTCTGCTGAATGGGATTGGTTTGATGGGACGTCAGTTGACTCCATCCTTGCTAAAAAGGGTGAGTTTCTATTTTGAAATTTTAATTTTAGTCAGCTAAAGGTAACATATCAGATAGGAGATAGGTTTTTGAAAAATGCTTGGAATACCAGAATCATTTAAGTAGCTAGCTTAGGGTTCTGTGAGAATATAGCTGCTGGAGTAGATCTGTGAGGTCACTTGCAAATTACCTGGTTTGAAAGGTTACAGTAGCCCGGATGGGATAAGCTGCTCTGAAAACGGTGAAGGATGAATCCTTGATCCTCTTGTCAGGTTCCCACTAAGCACTCTAGAACTTTAATAGTACCCAGAGTTTCAGTTCTTTCTTTATCTGCTTACTTCATTTGTATACCACTTTACTCCCCAGTGGGGATCCAAGGTGGCTTAGATAATTCATTTTATCCTCACAACAACCCCGTGAGGTAGGCTAGGCTGAGAGAGAGTGCCTGGCCCAAGGTCAGCTGGTCAGTTTCCATGGCAGAGTGAGGATTTGAACCTGGGTTTCCAAGACCCCAGTCCAACATTCTAGCTATTACACCGTGCTGGCTTTCTGAAGGGACAGATACATGCTTATGTTTAACATTAAGTTGTGTCGCTGCTCTCAAAATGCCACGTTTTGAGAATTAATAAGGGGCTTCCAGCAAGAGTAAACTGACCATTTAATTTACAGGGGAAGTTCCGAGCCAGACTGCTGCCCTAGAGGGCCAGTGGCATCCAGGAGCAAGCAGAGCCAAGTCCCAGGAGCTCTGCCAGTCCTGCAGGAGTCATTTATTTGGACCTGTCAGCAGCCACGGTGATTGGTGTTAGCGCCTCAGTTGCACAAATCATCAGCAGCTGGGTGTGTAGTGCAGAAGGAGGCGGTGGGAGAACCTGTGCACGTCACCGGTGTCACTGGCTGGTTTTGCAGATCTGGCCTTTAGCACCACAGAGGACACTCAACTTTCTCCCGGGCCATTTTAACCATCCCTGGCTCCTAGTGATGTGAAGCTTTTGTGACTTTTCCCTTTCTCAGGCCTGCAAACACGAAGCTTCCCAACCTTTTCAGAATGCTGACCCATAAGTCCAAATTTACTTGATATCATGACCCATCCAGGGCTGGACCAAGGTCTTTTTGCGCCCTAAGCAAGCTGTGACCTTGGCATCCATTCTAGTTCAAGATTCCGTTTTGTGCAGTGGCTAACCAGATGTTTTTGAGAAACCAGCAACCATCACAGAAAGGGTGTAGCTGCCTCCACGATGAGCCCCAAGTGGGTGACATTCCGACATACATGGCCTTTGCCCATGGAGGGTACAATCCAGCCTTTGACCACCCTCTCCTTCCTTATTCCCTCTAATTCCCCTTCAGATTCTACAAAACTCACTCTAGTATCCATCAGGACACGTTTTACGTGATCAACATGTACATGCAGTGACGAAAAAATACCAACTCATGTATGACATGGAAGATACCGTTTCCAGGATTGGATCTTGGTTTCCAAAGTACAGAGAGCAGTGGAAAGGACGGGGCGGCCACTGGGGAGGGCTGGCCTGTGGCTCACTTTCAGAGGCTTCGGAACCCACTTTTGGGTCCTGACCCCCAGATTCGGTAACACTGTACCAGCTAACCTTGCTGGCTCATGAACTCCAGTCTGTCTTCCGTATATCGGAATCCCGTTCATAAATAGGCTCATGCATTTACAATCCACCCTCAGAAGTGTAATTATCTACACAAAACATGTAAACGTGTACACATTCTGCACGTCCTTATAGAACACTGGGTGCGGAACGTGGGAGCTTTTGCACAGAGCGCGTACTTTAACTAGAGGGGCAAACTGAAGATCCTGTGCAATGGCAGCTCCTGCCAGGTGTTTGCTCCTTGATATGGGAGTGAATATAAATGAGACAAGCGCAGAGGGGTAAGGGTGGCTGCAGAAACATCTGGAGTCGTTCAGCTGCTCCTCCTTGGCTTTTGCTCCGTGCAGAGGTTGTTCCCTGCGGCCTCCAACAGGGAAGTCAAGTCTGCAGAGCAGCTGCCAGCATCCCGCTTCCAGTTCTTGCGGCAGGGGAGGAGCGGTCTTTGGCAGCTGCAGCCAGAGGATTGGTGGTTCCCTCTCCTCCCCTCTTGGGTGTTGTGCTCTGCTGCGAGGAGCTGCTGTTGGTTTTGTCCCCACCTTCTTTAGTGTGCAGCTTACTTGCCGCCCCTGGCAGTTTTTTAATCAAGTTGACCCTGTGGATAGGCTCTTTAAAGGAGGAGTAGAGGAGGCATGGTCACGTTCCACACATCTTTGTGTCCTGTCTAGTTCTACAACCCCAGGTGCTGGCTGGCAGTGGGTTTCGACAGCTGATAGGAGAAAGGTAGCAATTCGCCCATTCCTATGCAGTGCTGCATTCTAATCTTCATAGCTCTAGCAGTAATCGTTTCTTGTATCTCTCTGCGTTGCTGCCCATGGAGCTCAGATACTGGAATAGGAAGGGAGAGTCCAGCCTTTGTGTGCTGGCTGTGTTACAGAGGCTTGTGTCAGGTGCTTGGACCAGAGTAAATTATGTAACCCTGTAAATTTTGGCCACTGTCATACCTTTAAAAGGGCTGCTTTTTAATTACAACTCTTCCTGGCACTTTCTGTCACTGGAGTAGAGCTCTGTTCCAGGATTAATTTTCAGAAATGGCCACAGGAGAAGCCCAGGGAACAGTGCAGGATGCTGCATCAATTGCCTTGGTTGCAAGCCTTCATTGGAGACTGCTGGCATATCTCTAAACTCCTCTCGTCAACAAAAGCACAGATTGGATTTTGCGCAGGGAATGTTAGGATCCCAGTCATGTCTGTGAATTCCGGTGGTCTTTCGGAAAGTGATATATTGGTCTGGCATTTACTCTGAAGCTTGGCAGATTATTTCCTCCTTCTGTTTGATTTTGTGGGGGATGGCCTCTAAAGTGTATGCAACCAATTATCCTTGCTTTAAAATATATTCTGATGGTCACCCAGAAACTCAATTGATTCCTGTGGTTTATTCGGAAGGAACAATGGCTACAAAATGCATTCTCTGCCGTTTGTTTTAGTATATCCCTTCATAGGACTCTGCTTATATGTTTCTATACTCTTCCAGTTTGGTGTAGTGGTTAAGTGCGCGGACTCTTATCTGGGAGAACCGGGTTTGATTCCCCACTCCTCCACTTGCACCTGGTGATGTGACCTTGGGTCAGTCACAAGCTCTGGCACAGCTGTTCTCTCAAGGACAGTTTCTGTTAGAAGCTCTCTCAGCCCCACCTACCTCACAGGGTGTCTGTTGTGGGGAGGGGAAGGGAAAGGAGTTTGTAGGCCGCTCTGAGACTCCCTTGGGCAGTGAAGGGCGGGGTATAAATCCAGTCTCTTCTTCTTCTTCTCATCAACAAAGGCAGAGATTATAGAGCATTGCTTGAAAGTAACTGAGGGCTCCACGTAAAAACCTGCCAGCTTTCACTGCCTTGTAGTAGGATTTCTGAAATTCTTGCAGCCCTCTTGCACAGTCCTGATTCTTCTAGTGACGTCTTTCTTGTTCCGGAGGCACTAAACCTCAGGGAGAGATATATTAAGAGGTCAACTTTTTAAGCCATGATACTATCTTTATTCTTTCCTGAAAGCTTAATTTGTCCCGCAGTAGGCTTTGTGTCTGATTTGCAGTCCCTCTGGGTTTCTCTCTTGCTGTAGATGTCGCTATCTTGCCGTCCAGCTCTCCCCAGCCATCCCGGTCTTTGCTGCAGTCCTCTTCCTGTTTGCAATGGCCACGCTTTTGCGGACAAGCTTCAGCGATCCTGGGGTCATTCCACGAGCTCTACCCGAAGAGGCAGCTTTCATTGAGCTGGAGATCGGTAAGTGGGTGCCTGTGCCTTTGCACCGTGCATAGATCGGTCAGCAAACTGGACCTTTGGACGTGAGAATGCTTTCTTTGCTGTTCCAGCATGATGAGGGAGGGAGAACCATTTTTGCCCTGAAAGATGAGCACACATCCGTTATTGTCACCCCTGTACGCACAATAGTCATAGACTGGGTTTGTATCTTCAGAGGCAACCAATGGAACTGTGCCACCGGGCCAGCGGCCACCGCCACGCATTAAGAACTTCCAAATCAATAACCAGATAGTGAAGCTGAAGTACTGCTACACATGCAAGATCTTCCGTCCACCCCGTGCCTCGCACTGCAGCATTTGTGATAACTGTGTCGGTGAGTAGTGGAGCTGGGCTCAGTGCCCCATGGGGCTGTTTCTCTGACTTAAGAGGAGGCTTATTAAGGGACTTTTCACAGGCAGTAATAGGAACCAAGCAGGGCCGTCGTATACCGTGCTAAAAGAACATAGCAGTTCCCTGCCAAGGAACACTGGATGCTGTGACTTGTATAAATTTCGCTCTGCTGATCATGGAAGGGAATTGAGTTTTGTGCAAACATCGGACTTCCTCTTTAGCTGCACGGTCCAGTTACGTGACTTTCCCCCCCTTGGTAAATAAAGCTAGGATTCTAGGATGCTGAGAATCTTTATCTTGTGCTGTTGTGTCCTGTGGTCACGAGGCAGTTAGTGCTTGAGATGGTCCAGTGGGTGCATTGCAATCTAGAGCAGGTTTTAGGAGAGTTCTGCCCAACAGTGGAGCTCCACTAGATGCAGGCAAAGCTGTGACCAAAGCATGTGGCTTTTCCCTTAATATCCATATATCACTAGCTGCCATACCTGCATAATTCTAGAGAGGAATCCGTTTCTTTAGGGTGTGGTAACATGAGATGTGCTGAAGGGGCTCTTTCACAAAACCATTTATTTTCACGTGTGGTATAATAGAGGAAGAGCTGCCACTTGGCAACTCCGTCTCTGAAATGGGTGCACGAACCAGTCCATACTGGGCATAGGACATGGAGCCACGATACGTTCGGCCCGTTAACAGAATTCTGATACGTAGATGCTGGCTCTTGCTGGGAGTTGTGTGCCCAGCAGAGAGGGTCTTTGCTCTGGCAATGCTAACTGCCTTGTCTCGCCTCTCTCCTGTAGAACGATTTGATCACCATTGTCCCTGGGTGGGGAACTGTGTTGGGAAGAGGAACTACCGTTACTTCTACCTCTTCATCCTCTCCTTGTCTCTTCTCACCATCTACATCTTCTCCTTCAACATTGTCTATGTGGCCCTGAGTGAGTCCTGATAGTCTTCAGGTTTGGAGGGGACGGGGGAGGGTTACCGGAGGTTGGCTGGGTGTCTGGGAAGGGAGAGGGGTCCCTGCCCTCTTTCTTGACATATTTGATTTTTGTAGACTGATCACTTTCCTCCCCCCCACTACCCAGAATCTCTGCAGATTGGCTTCTTGAATACTCTGAAAGAAACCCCGGGGACATATCCTTTTGGCTTCCGCTGCAGCTGCCTCCCTGTAACCTGCCTACTGCAGGAGGAGAGGTCGGAAAGAAGGGCAAGAGACGCTGGGGAATGGGAGGGGCTGCTTGCCATGGAGGGAGAAGCGAAGTAGCCTGCCATGTGGCTCACATTCCTTAACTCGGCTGCTTACGGTCCTGGAGGTTCTGATCTGCTTCTTTACCCTGTGGTCTGTGGTGGGCTTAACTGGCTTCCACACTTTCCTGGTAGCCCTGAACCAGACAACTAACGAAGATGTGAGTACTTAACCTACATTCTTCCACCCTCTTATGCATGACCAGTTTCTTCCTACTCATTCTGTCTTGCTCTGCAGCGGACTGCAAGATGTTAAGTCTCTACAGTCTCAGCAGAAACACTGTGAATGGGGGATGCTGGCTAGGAAGCCCATTTGGAGTCTAGACCTTTGCTGTTCGAGAGAAAGGTTGGTGTAGAGGTTAGGAGCATGGACTCTAATCTGGGAGAACCGGGTTTGATTCCCTACTCCTCCACATGCAGCTGCTGGTGTGACCTTGGGTCAGTTACAAGTTCTCTCAGAGCTGTTCTCCCAAGAGCAGTTCTGAAAAGACCTCTCTCAGCCCCACCTACCTCACAGGATGTCTGCTGTGGGGAGGGGAAGGGAAAAGAGATTATAAGCCGCTCTGAGACTCCTTCGGGTAGTGAAGGGTAGGGTATAAATCCAATCCCTTCTTCTTCTTCCTCTAGGCAGCAGTGGTTTCAGTTGTACGGAAACAGTGTCCTTTTGTGGGGGGGATGGATTTGAACCTATAAAGTTTCTGTAGCAGCATATAATGGACCCCTTCTAAAAATATTTTAGTTTCTTGGGAGGGAGGACTCTCTCTAGCCTTTCCATTTTTCTGTTACCATTTTGGGTATGTTTCTTTCCTGCGCCCTGTGTTTTTTGGAGCGTGGCCTTTTCAGAATGTAAGAGTGGAGGTAACTTAGCATTTGAGAAAGACACGAGGCAAAAAATAATCACCATCTCAGCCTGTATAGGCAGCCAAGCAGCAGCTTCTGTTGAGCTTTGGTGGGTATACCAGACTCTGTTGGAGCCCAACTGTTTTGTGAATGAGTAAGGGACTCTTGTGGGACTGAAGTAATTAGTAAAGCAGCATGTGCCATGCTCTGAAAGAAACATGACAGGAAAGCCAGGATAAAGTGACAGATGCCCTTTCCATTGGGGGTGCCATCCAGCGGATTAGCGCTGGCAACGGCTCAGGTTTCTTCTGGGGCACCTTCTGCCTCATGCTGTTCTTTCAGATCAAGGGTTCCTGGACTGGGAAGAACCGTGTGCAGAATCCCTATAGCCATGGCAACATCGTGAAAAACTGCTGTGAAGTTCTGTGTGGACCCCTGCCTCCCAGGTAACGGTCTGATCTGGAGATTGTGCACATTGGAGCTGGGACCAGTAGAATACGGAACATTTAAACTGATGTACAGCTAACATGAGAGAGATGCTCCATTATATATGGGGTAGCCATTTTTCACTCCCTTTGTCTCCCAGGCTAATGCCTGCATAGCTTCTCCTCTTGACATCCCAGTCTCGTGGCCATTTTGCTGGATCAGTCAATGGGCAGGGGATAAAACTGGTTCTTCCGCTTTCTTGATTCTCCTTCTCGCAGTGTACTGGATCGACGGGGTATCTTGCTGCAAGAGAATCCAGCCCACGAGGGCAGCAACGGGCTGGAGCTGAGAACGCAGGTGGAGAGGAGCGCAGAGGAGCCCAGTGCCCCGGAAGCGGCTGATGCCCCAGCAGAGGGCTGTACCCCCACGGAGGACAGTTCAGTAAGTGTGGTGGACTGCGATTCACCTGTAGTGTGTTCAGCAGAAGTTCTTCCAGACTTGGCAGTAGCAGTTCCCTTCCGTTGGTGGGCAGGGGAAATGGATTGAGGGCTCTTCGGGTAACAGTTTCTAGCATGCACAACTTGTGGCCCCGCATGCGACATCTCAGAGGAATTTCCAGAATGACAGGGGTTGGCAGCTTTTAGTTTTTGAAGGATAATTTGTTGTTATCGGCCTCTCCTCTGAAGCATTTCCCCCCACCTCTCTCCCCAGCTCCCTGTGCCAACGTGCAAAGTGCCACAAGAAATGGTGCAGCAACCTGCTGCTGTGGAGCAGTCTGTTCCATCCGTGGATCGTGGTCAGCCAACACATTAGCCTCTGGAGTGGACATGAACACTGCTTTTGTTTTGGCTTACTCTGTGTGGAGTTTGCAGGGGGGACAGGGACGGGGACAGCTGGGCAAACGGTGGCCTTCCTGTTCCCCTCTGGCTGTTTGTTCATCAGTGGTGATAACCAGTGTCTACCGACTGAGATGGAAATATGCCTGTGCTCCCTTCCTAATGGATGCTGCGCACCCAGAGTGCTGCTGAGAGCCTCTCCCCCCTCAAGAGGCCACTGCTGCTGGTTGGGGCAGAGGCCTCTTCCCCCCGTCTTCAGTCTCTGACACTAAGTGGAGTGCCTCTCCGGCCCCGGCCCTGACATTGCTGAAGCGTGAAGCCTGCCGGGAAGGAGACGCTACTGGCCGGCAGTATTCTGTCCTGTCTTGTGGTTGCAATATTGCCCGTTGTTTGAGTTGGGATGACCTTACCAGTGGAGCCAGGTTGCTGGTCGGAAGCACAGCCAACCAGCTGCCAAAGCAGGACCCTTCCTAAAGGTTCCCTGATTGCCAGTGCCATACAGGAGCTTGGCACCCCCAGTGGCCCTTTGTGACAACATCGTCAGAAGGTGGAATTCAGAGTCCTTTGTGGTCTTGGCCCCCTCCGTCAATTATGTCAGAAATCTCTGGTGCGGTCTGTATGTCTTTTTGTCTCTCTCACTCTCCACCCACTTCTCTCTTTTTCCTATGTCAGTGCTTGAATTGGCTATCAGTTCAGTCGTGGCCCTGAGATCCCAAAGCTGCAAGAGAACCAAGAGGTGTTTTTGTTGTTGTTTTCTTAAAAAAAAGACCAGATGCCATCACTGTGCAGAGATGCAGGAGACGTGGGTTCCGTTCCGAGGCCTATAAATCTCGGCACTCTGCATTCAGGGCAAAGTGATACTCTAGATATTGCTTGGCTCTGCGGTAACTGCTCTTTCAATGCCGTCTTGTCTCCTCCAACCCGTTCTTTGTATATATGATGCAGGGGGCTGGCTCAAACTAGGGCTGCCTGGGGAGTCTCCGTGTTCAAGGCGGACGTGCCAGACGCCACAAATAAGTGGCTAATCGGGTTTCCTTCTGCGCCATGTCAGATTGTCTCCGTGCTCTTGGGGGTGAACTGCACAGTGAAACTGCATGGGGCTATGTTTCCTGGACTGCTCCCACACAAAAGAAGCCCTGGACACACGCTAACTTTATCATGCAGTTGGGACTCCAGTTCACTGACCTGCTACTTTTCCATGGCAGGGAGACATTTTTTGTGTTGGAAAATTCAAAAGAAATACTTCTCTCCCCACCCCCAGCTGCTCTCTGAAAGGTAGAGTTAAAAAAACCCTTTTAATTCTGTATGTGCGGTTCCGCTGTCACCAAGCCAAACGGCTGTTCCATTTTCGCTGGGGGGGGGTACAGATAATTGCCCCTCTTCTCTCCTTGCAGAGGTTCTACCTTTTCTCAGAGGCAGACCCTCAGTGAAAGAAAGGGGACTGGAAATAGCTATGTTTCCTTCCCAGGGCCCTGAACCTAAACCTGAATCGAGCCACTGAAGTCTAATTTCTTACTCGTCTTCGGGCAGTGAGAGTTCCAGCTCCACTTGGGCCAGGGGACCCCCCCCCCACCAAGCCTCCCACAGTGTTTCTCTGCCTTAGTTCTCTTTGTGGAGGAAGGATCAGAGAGTGTTTCGGCCACGTCCCCAGCTACTGACGTGGGACTGCTGGGCTAACACCGAGTGGGGTCTGTGTGACATCCTCTTGCCTGCCGCCCCTGCTGCGAGCCAAGAGCAGGCAGATGCGCATCCAGCCGTGTCCCTTTGCCTTTGTGTTGCCCTCCTTCCTGAGTCCAGGGCAGAGACTTCCGCCAATCACCCGTGTTATCGACCAAATCTCACCAGTGTTGCGACAGTCTCGTTTGGGGTATATTTTTTAATCTACTGTGTCAAATTGCTCCAGGGAGCAGGATGGTCCCGGCTGCCTTGAGGCTTCAGTGTGTTCTTCTGATCTCAATGAAGGCTTTGGAATTCGTTTAGATTACTGTGCGTGTGCTTTTTTTCTGTGTGCGCTGGATCTAACTACATGGATTTCCTGCTTCCCGCTCGCGCTAGGGTGTGTGGCACAGACCAGCTTCAGTTGGGCATTAACTTCCACTGCTGCCCTCAAGAAAACAAGGGAAACTACTTAGCAGAAATCATAGGTTTGGCAGGGCACTGGCCTTGCTTAACGTGAGCAGGCGGCCACGTTGTGATCTATTGGCTGTGTTATGTTGTTGCCAGAATCCTCAAGCCCTGCTCGGAGGACCCATGGTTCCCCTGTTCTCCAAAAGCCGGGCTTAGGAAGGGGGCCCTAGGCCACCCGGAGCAGAGGCGGAGGCGATGGACTACAAGCATGAGTTAGCACTTTGCTAAGAAGTCGTCGTAACTCACTCCTCTAGATCCCTGCTCTTCCCCAAAGGCGTCATGATTTGATCCTTAAGACGGGAGGCCGTGCTTTTGCTAGGCAGCAAGGTGTGTTTTATCGCGAGTCCTGCACCACAGGCTGAATCATGGGGATCAGAGTCGAGCACCTCTTGCAGGAGAACCCTGTGAAGGTGCCCACTGCTTCGCCCCGTGGTGCTCCAGGAGTCGCACCTTGCCTGGTATTGACCCTTACTTTGCCCGACTACGTGTAGTATCCAAGTATTTATTAACAAGTCTGATGTACTCAGAGACAAAAGAAGCGAAATGTCCATCCTCTTCTCTTTTTCTCAGCCGGGGCAGGCTGCTGCCGTGTCGTCTTCTGGCTTTTTGGACGGCTGCTGCTTTCAGTCCCAGGAGGAGTCTCTTCCTGTCACCCGGCACAGACCAAGGGGAAAGGGGTGGAGCCACAGGGGCTGCGTTCAGAAGTTTGTGCTGTGTGAAGCGTGGCACCGTGGCACCCGAGTACCTGCTGCTCTGCTGTAGATTGAAGTGGCGACCCCCCACCCCACCCCAGGGAGAGGGGAGAGGAGATTTTCTCCATGCCAGAAAGGGGAGGCAAGAGACCACGTTAGCCCACCTCAGTTCAGTCACACATCGCTCGGTAGCTCCCTTATCGCTTTCTGGGTGGTGGGCAGCTTACGTCCATAGCTTGCAAAAAATGTGTGAAGCACAGCCTGTTTTTAAATGCAAAGAAACACTCTCAAGGGCAAGGCCCGGTGATGGGACTGGCCGGCTAGGGGGGCTTTGCTTGTCCAAAGAAGAAGGTGGTGCTTTGTTCTCGCAGTGCAACTGGGCGGGACTTCTGGCTTCAAGGCAAGGAGGCCCGAGGGGGAGGGGCTGCGCTCAGAACGACCCGGCCAGCGAGAGAGACTGCAGTCCTTCCTCTAACTTGGAGTCCAGCATCTCCGCCCCTTCAAAACAGCCGGAATCCCGAGGGATGTCCCCCTTTGGCTCTTCAGGGGCCAGCTGGAGCTCTAAGCCCCCTCCTCCTTCTTCTTCAGCTTCGCTGCTTGCTGTGGGGAGAAAGAAGTTACAGAAAAAGATGAATGGTGTTGGAACGACAGCTGGCAGGCAGGCACGGGAGAGAGAAGTAAGGACTCCGGGTAGCTCTTGTAGTGCCCCCTCCACCTCCTCCCCCCAGTTGGTCAGCCTTGCCTTGGCATAAGAAGCCATGGCTGTAGCAGCTGCGAAGGAGCCCGGGATCCCTGCTGCTTTTGCCAGCACTCCCTGCCACAGAGTCCTTCCCTCCCAAGCGATTAGTCCGTGTAGCAGGGGGAGCCCCCAGAGGAGGGAAAGAACCAAGCTCTGGCAGGGCTTACTGTCGTAATCGAGCAGCAGGTCTGCGGCCGTGAGTAGCTTGGCACGGTGCTGGGGGTCAGTGATGTTCAGCTCATTCAGGTGAGTCTCCTGCAGCTCCTTGAAGTCCTCCAGGGTCTGGTAGCCGTTCAGTAGCAGTGTGGAGGCATACTCCTGGGGAGGAGAGGGGGGAGATCAGCCCACCTGTGCTATTGGACCTCAGAACTGCATTTGTTGGCCCTGACCTGGATAGCCCAGGTGAGCCCGATCTCGACAGATCTCGGAAGCTAAGCAGGGCCGACCCTGGCAAGTAGTTGGATGGGAGACCTCCAAGGAATACCAGGGCTGGGGGCAGAGGCAGGCTATCAAGCCACTTCTCTGAACATCCTCCATGCCCCAGTAGGAGTTGCCAGAGGTCACGGTGACTTCCAGGCATAGGCACACAGTACACACAATGCAAAAATACCAAAAAAACCCAAACCTTGCATTTATTGCTGCGGTTACCACCTCATCCTTGTTGAGTTCTGGGAGAATCTCGACAAGGTAAAGCCTGTCTAGGGAGCCTTAAATGCTACACTAGGGTTGTTTTTGTATGGGTGCAATTCCCCATTTTGTTCTGAATGCTGCTATGAATGTAAAGGCTATTGATCCATAGGGTTTTTCATGTGTATTTTGGTCTGCCTGCCTGCCATTCCACACACACACACCCCAACCCTTCTGGTGTGCTTTTTGCCTCTATTGAAAAATGGCAGTCAGAATATCATGATAGTGTTAGGACATGCAGCAGTATATCTCCTGGGAGGTGGCAGTTACAACAGAAACAGTACTGAAGGTTAGAGGAGGCATAGCCATTTTTTTGCCTCAAATGTCATGAGTTTGCGGACTGGCAGGTGGAACCTTCCTGTTCATACTTCTAGTACGATCTTAATGGGAAAGACTATACCAAAACAGGTTTGGGAAAGTGCAGGCAGATGGCTGCAGAATGGTTTCACATAGCAGCCCAATTAAAACCTGCTGCAGTTTTGGAGGGAAGGGAGAGCAAGAGTTCCATGCAGAACTACAAATAGTGGGGCTATGCCTGGGCCTAGTGTGGGTTAGGAGGAGGTTAGCGTGATGCAGCAAAGGTCTGGATCAAAAAGCGAGCCCTGCTGGTCCTTCAGGGCTTTCCAGCCAGTGGGCTGAAGTCAATGAATTTGTGCACCCTCTAAAGCAGAGGTGTCAACCTAATTTGTTAGGAGAGCTGGATCTGACATAAATGTCACTTTGTCGGGCTGGGCCACATGTGCCAGGTACCGGAGATAGAAACTGTATAAAGGACAGCAGCTGGTAAGCTCTGAGTTGGTGTATTCCCGCTGCAGGGCCCCGTGGGCTGGGAGGGGGTTCGAAGGAAAACCCACGCAGGCAGACTGGAGAGGCAGCAGTGCAGCGCTGGGCAGATGCTCCCACAACCTCCTCTGCCATGCTGAAGCCACAGTGGAGTGGCTCCGCCCACTCCCCCAGCACTTCCTCCCTTGCATCATGTTGCTTGTGGGCCGCCTAAGAGCACTGGAGGGCTGAATCTGGCCCCCAAGCCTTATGTTTGACTCCCCTGTTCTAAAGACCTGAAGGGGAAGTGCTGTTAATAGAGAAACAGAATTTCTGGGCCAGACACTTAATGGAGAAAATAAAAGCCAGTATCGGGGCTTGAAGGGAACAATGTGATGAGAGCTAGAATGTTGTTTCCAGAGCTTTTCTGAAGAAGGCACTGCCCCTTATGAATCAGAAAGCAGCCACGCCAGAATATTACCACTTCTGCTTTCTGCCATGCTTGGAAAGGAATCTCCCAGACGTCAGCAATGAGTGGAACTCACGTGTGCTCTGCGGGGCACTGCTCAAGTTCCCTTTCTGTGCATTACAAAGAAAGCCAAGTTGGCATGCATACACAAATACGATGGGCTACTGGTCTCTCCATAACACTAGAGCTCAGGAGTGCCCAGTTAAGCTTTAGGATGGAGCAAAGGAAATGTTCCTTTACACAGCAATTAATTGTGGAATTTGCTGCCAGTGGATGTCATCATGGCCAGAAGCACAGGTGGGCTTTAAAAAGGGGTCAGGTAGATTCAGGGAGGGGCTGTTCACCAGGGTGAATAAATGGAACCTCCAGCACGGAGGCTGCAAAGCTCTGAATCCCAGTGTTAGGAGGTTAGGTGAGCAAAAAGTCTCTCTATGCCCTGTTCATTGGCCCTACAGCACAACTGGTTGGCCCCTGTGTAATACAGGATGCTGGACAAGATGGACCACTGGGCTGATCCACCAGGACTCCTTTGCTCTTATGGCTTGAACTCAGACTTTGAGTTACTGTGTTAACATTACCGGATTTGTCTGTTCATGAATGCACGCATATCAGACGTCGATCAGTGAGGCGGTCCTCTCTCACCTGCAGGTTCATGCGCTCCAGCAGTTCCTCCAGGGTCTTGGGCTTGGGCCTCTTGCTCCTGCTTCGCGAACAGCTCCTTAGGACCGGCACAGGGTCATCGGGGATGACATCCACGTAGATGAATTTGAAGGAGCCCATCTTGTTGTTCAGGAGGCCTGTCCAGGTGCCTACTGGGGGCTTGGCGATGATGTGGATGACATCCCCTTTCTATGCCAAAAGCAAAAGGACACCTTTCAGTAAAATCCCCTCCCGCTCTGCCTCTGCGGGTCGCGTCCTCATTGGCACAGCGAGGCTAAGGAAAGGCCGAGGCGAGTCCACGCAGCGCTGTCGAGGCCTGCAGGCATTTCCTGTCTGGGGTAGGGCAGGGCTAAAGGGCTGGAGAGGAGGGGCCTGGTTGCTCCTTCCCATGTTTGTGAGGACTCCCGACTCCGAATCACGGAGCAGACAAATATCCAAATGCCTAAGTGACAAAAGGCAGGCCTCTCCCGCAGCTGTGGCAGAAGTCAGCCGTCTGCACTGACGCCAGGAAGCCGGGACCAGTCGCTGCAGGGAAAGCGGTATTGGAAGGAGCAACGCTGACCCACAAGGATCACGGGCGATTTTAAAATTAGAAACAGCCGAGCTGCTAAGCAGTCGTGCTGGAGGGATGGCATGTTGGGGGCGGGCAGCCAGCTTGGCAAAGGGACATTGTTCCTGCAAGGGGTGGTGGAGTCCATTGAGCCCAATGAGGCAGGGATGCCTTGAGGGCATCATTATTTAAAGACGGGGGGGGGATAAGAGCTGAGCTAAGCTACCCCCTCCCTCCCCTGACAGTGGTTAATCTGCCGCAGATAGAATTATTGCAGATGACAGCGATGTTGGGGAGGGGTGAAGCGGAACTAAAATGCACGCCGGGGGAGGCGGGGCTTGGGCTTCCCTCCTTGCTTTAGTCCCGGTCTGCGAGCCAGAGAATCCACATCTTTCAGCTCCCGGGCGCCGGCAGTCCCAGCGGGAAGACCTCCTCGTCCTCAGAAATGCTGAGCGCTACTGAATATTTTGGCTTGAAAGAGGCCGCGGGATTTGAAAGCGAGGGACCCCTGGCGGCCAGGAGCAGAACTGCAGGGCAGGGGAGTGACCCACCTGAAGTTTCAGCGAGTCTTTGTCGTAGGGGCTGGGGAGAAAGTCCGTGTGGACCCTGGCTTTGCCGCAGAAAGGGCCGCTGTACAGCGCAGGGCCGTCCTCTTCCGCCTTCTTCTCGACGCTGATGCTTCTCGTCAGTTTGGGATCAAGCAATCCACTGCCTACTGGAAGAGGGGAGGAGGAGGATTATTCAGGCCAGGAAAAGGGAAGCGGAGGGTGGTGGGTGGTTCGGTCCGTGAAGATGGCACAGATAGGAACAGTCTCCATTCCTTCCTCTTGCTTTCTGCCTGGGGAGATCTCCACTGAGATCTCACCAAGTATATATAAAAAAACAGCAACCCATATTTCCAAGTCTGCAGCTTGAAAGACAAAAACGTCCTCCTCTTTTTCAAAAAAGGAAAATGGCCGAGTTTCTCCCGGCCCCGCACACACTACTGAGTTTTATGCTTGCTGGGGGACAAGCGCAGGCTCCGCCTGGCCTCGCAGAGAACTGGCCCCGGCTACTGTCACCCCGGAGGGATCCCTCCACACGCCAGTCCGCAGACTCATGACATTAGAGGCAGAAAGCATACCCTGCCCAAGCCAGGCCCCCCCCCGCCCCCCGCACGGTCTGGATCGGAGGGTGCTGCGTAAGCGAATAGCCAGCTGCACAAGTAGATGCTTCCAGAGCAAGAAGAGACATGTAATATACAGTCATTCAACCCAGCAAAAGAAAGGGAGGGGGAAACCCCCTCCTGCTTCTCCGTTCACTCTGGCCAAATCAGAAAAGTCTGTCCAAGGAAGCGTGCAAAATCCACCTATTTGCTCATGCCCTGCCCTCCGGCCCGCTGAGGGTTCCCTCCTCCCCCCCCTTTAAATAACTGAGACGGGGTCGAAAGAAAGGGGCGGGGCGGGGGAGCTCTGGCGGAGGGGCGACGACTCGCCTTGCCTTCCTGTCATTCAACAGAGCAGGGGAGCCGCAGCCGCTGACCCTGCATGTTCTTGGAAGCCGAGCAGGCTGCAGGGCAATCTGTCGCGGGGGGGCGGGGGGGCGGGGAGTGAGACTGGGAAGAAATGATTTGTCTAGCAAGGCTGAGCCGACCCCGCCCAGAGGCAGGTCCCAGGAGCAGCGGATGGGCGAAGGCGGCTGGTTGCTTGCTCTTATCCAGCAAGAAGCAGAGCCCGGGAAGGCCTTATGCTTCAGAAGGCCTGTTTGAATCTCGTGGTCGTGGTGGTGGTGGTGGGTGGGTGGGTGGGAGGGAGCGAGCAGCTATGGGGTCGGGCTCTTTGGCTCAAGCTACATCTGGGTGGGGCAAAACGGGGTCAGCCTGCGCACAGCTAAATGCTTGGGTCTGTCTGTCTGCTCCACATTCTCTCCTCCAGGAAGGCCTCCCAGGCCCTTAGCCAGGATTTTTAAGTCAGGGGGCATTTAAATTTCTTAGGGGGCACTGTTTTATCAGTTTAATCCAGGGAAGAAGGCTGTGACACCCGGGGCTAGATGGGAAGTCAGGGGGCCTTGCCAGCAAGTCGGGGGCCCAGCCCGAGATGCCCCACTGTAGCTAGGGTCCTGAGGGCTCCTAACACTGAACAAAGAGGCCCAGCTGGTTCTCACAGTGATCCGATAAAACTATGTCGAACCTGGACCACTTTAGGCAGGAGGTAAGCAGCTCACGCGATAAAAGGCTCCTCCATACAAAAGGAAATTGCTTTGTCCACAGAAAGCTAGCAGGTCACGTTGGACTGAATTCTTTTCTCTGGCCTGCTGGTTGTTCCATGTGCTGGGATTTTTTAAAAATTATGTGATCCCCCCCCAACACAGTCTGCAGTACTGTAACCTCAGAAGTCAGTTCTGTGCAACTTCCGTACTGGGACAGGGAACGACCGTGCCATTTCTTATCATCCTCGAACTGAGTTTTGGGCCCTGCCCCACTCACCGCTCGGGCTCTGAGGACTGCCGGGTGAGTGAAGATCTGTCGGTTCCGGGAAGATGAGGGCTTCTTTCTCCATAGGACTGTTCAGGAGAGATGCAGCCGTCTCCTCGTCAGCCTCCCCCTGGAATAGGGTGAGATTTCCTTCCATTCATGCCCCCTTTGCTCTCATAGGGTTGCCAACCCCCAGGTAGGGCACTGGAGATCTCCAGGAATCACAGCAGATCTCCACACTACGGAGATCCGTTCCCCAGGGAGAAAATGGAAGTCTTGAATGGTGTACTCGATGGCATCACACCCTGCTGAGGTCCCACCCCCAAATCCCCAGATTTAAGGTCTGGCAGCCCGTCCCCAGCTGTCTTTGGAAACCCTGGTGCTTGTGGTGCTTTATGAGAGAGACCACGGATGGCCAGAGGATTTCCCCCAGCACAGCTTCATTGCTCACCTGTTCAGCCAAGGCTCTGGCTGCGGCCTTGCCCGTCTTCCGGTTCATAGTGCGAGAGATGGCAGCTTTCCACCTCCTGCCCAGCTTCGAGCTGCTGCTTCGCCCAGAGTCATCTGGACTGGGCAGAGCATTTGTAGGGCTGCCTTCTGGGACCTGAACAGAGAGGCAGTTGGCTTAGGGGAAGCTGGTCTTGCAGCAGGGTGGGGTGGCACCCCCCCTCGCTTTTGGGGGAGGTTGATGGTAGATTTATTTATTTATTTATTGGATTTTTATTCCACCCTTCCCAAAGCGGGCTCAGGGCAGATCACAACAAACAGAATCAAAGGCTCATTACAATAAACTTACATTCCATTAAAATCATTAAAACAGTAAAATCCAGACTGTTAGGGTCACCTAGGTGAAATCGGAGCATTTCAGCAGATTGGGAACTAAAGCAGGGAGGCCAACTAAGATGGACGCCCGCTGCCTCACCCAAAGGCCTGGTGGAACAGCTCCGTTTTACAGGCCCCGCAGAACGATAAGAGGTCCCTCAAGGCCCTGATCTCCAGTGGGAGCTGATTCCACCAGGCCGGGGCCGAAAAAGCCATGCCCCTGGTCGGGGCTAGGTAGACTTCCTTTGGGCTGGGGATAACATCCAATGTTGAGTCTAATTGGTATCTTCCGAGCCTGGCCCTTTTCATGGTTATCCAGTATCAAATGAAGACGGTTGCCATTTTGACCAGCTGTGGGCTTTCAGAAAGGGATAGGTCAGGCCATGGACCCCTTGATGGAGCACGTGCAGGCCAGAGAATGGCACTGGGAAACAGACATTGTTTTGGTCAGGGTACTGACTGGCAAAGAAGGAAAATTGGCACCCACTGCCTTTGCTTGGACTGAAGGCTGTTAAAATGACAGCATCTAGGTGCAGAGGGAGGAGTGTTAAAGGTCCTGTGCAGGGAAAGCAAGAAGCAGGCCTGTAGCCAGGATTTTGTGCGGCAAGATTTTTTCCTAGTGGGGCTGCTGTTATTTGCCATTATGAAGAGGGTGGTGGCATGTGCCCCCCTCCCTCCCCCTTCCATCCCCTCCCCCTTCCTTCCTGCAAGATTTAAAAGGCCCTTCAGCTGATCAGCAGGGAGCACATCAGCTGATCAGCTGAAAGGCCCTTTAAATCTTGCAGGAGGGGAGGGAGAGGGGTGTGTGCCACTCCCCTATTTCTTCTCAAAAGCATTTAAAGGATCCCTTTAAACGCTTTTGGGAAGAAGCGGGAGCCCTCTAAGGGAGGGGGCAGAGCCCCCTCAATAGCCCCCACCTTAGCTACAGGTCAGGCAAGAAGCAAACCCTGGGGTCATGCAGCTCGTGCTGGGGAGCAGCCGTCAAGCCAAAGCTGGGTGGCTGAGCATCCCAAGGCTGACTGCAGGGCAGGGAGACTCACCTCCTCCTCCAGGCTGAACTCCTTCTCGCTTGTAATGGGTGAGCTAGGCTTGTTCTTGGCAAAGTCCTTAAAACTGCTGGAACGCTGTAGAGACAGCTGGGGGAAGAAGCAAGAGATCGATGGGTAAATAGAAGAGAACAAGACCACCTGATGAAAACAGAGGTCATCGCAGAGGACGAATGGACGCGGCAGCCTGCTACAGTTCTCAGTCTTGCCTGCTTTGGTTCTTTAAGGTGGAACAGGGGACCCCCAAGCGCAATCAAAGCAGGGCACATTGTGAGCACACAGCACCTCCTCTGCTCTCGAGGGGCGGGTTAGAAACTAGGCTAGAATGGACCCAAACCGGGACCAAGCTAAAAGCAGGGTTCCACGGGGCACCTTAAAGAGCAGCCACTTTTTGTCTGCCAGGAACTGCCATGACTCAGAGCTCGTTTCTTCGGATTGCGTGACGCATGGCTCAGTCACTCACTGGAAAGATGGCCTTTCTGAGGAAGCACAGGCCGGTGGACGGAAGGGGCAAAGGCCTCCCTGATCCTGCTGTCCGTGAGACCAACGTTCTGGGTACATCTGGACGCAGCCAAAAAGGGGTGGTGGTGGTATTTCCTTCTAGTCTAATGTGGTCAGCATTGTGACTCCCCATATATTTTGCAAAAAGGAAAAAAAAATTGCAAAGGGGGAGAAAGTTCACCACCTATTTCCACTGCTAGGCCTGGTCCCGAGAAAGACTGCTGCTGTCTCTCTGAATCATCTTGGGCTGGCCCCCGACCATTTCTCTCTCTGCTAGCACATGCTGCCTCTCTGACCGTGTTTAAGACGCGCTTTGGAGCGCTCGGTGCGGCCCGCTGTCAGAGAGGGGCTACCAGACTGTAGACAAGATCGCTGATCTAAGTCAGCCTGGCCGTTTCCCCACATCCTTGGGCCCCACACTTCTGTCGGCTGCTCAGGCCCTTCTTTTCGAAAGCTGCTCCGAGTCGACACTTAATCAGCAGTGAGCAGAGGAAGTGGCTTAGCGCCTGCACCCCTTAACACTCAAACACCTGGGAGAGCGGCAAATGTGGGGGAAGTTTCTGGGCTGGGTTGTTTTTTTTAAAAACCCGCTTCACAACAGAGGAACTGCAGACACCATCGATCTGCTGTGCTTTCAAGGTCTGGAAATGCAAATGACAGAGGACCAGAATGCACACCTCATTGCATTCAGCAAGGCGGGGGGGGGGTGTTTGCAGCAGCCCCAGCCCACAGATTTGCAACATCAAACCAAACAGCTCTCAGTCCACAGCAGTGCAAAAGCTGGTCATTGCTATGACCCGGCACGAACTGTGCATGCCCTCTTCCTCGGAAGAATGGGAACCACAGAGCAGCACGCCCAAGCGTACACTCATCTGTTGCACTGACCATACTTCTGCAAGCCGGTTTCAGCTGTGCCAGGGTGCAGCCATGGGCACTACAAAAAGCCACAAAGCCGATTTGACCAAGAGCCCACAGTGGGACAATCAAAATGAACATGCACGCGGTGCACAATGGCCACTTTTCTCTGGAAATGCTGTTTGCCGGTACTCAGCCGAAGGGGTTTAATGCGGCGTGAGATCCGCCCGGCAGCCGCCTGTTTCATCAGAGGCATTCAGTGGCCTGAGACGATGCTACATGGATGCAGCTGACAAAATGAACTGTTGCCTAGCAAAGCTCAGTCCTCCGTAAGCCGGTTAACTCTCGAAAGGGTGGTGTTCATTGGGAATTTCACACTGTGTTTTTGTGGTCCTCGGAGGGGCAAGAAGGGTGTTTGAAACAGGAGGATGAAACAGTGTCTCTCCAACAAGGAAAGGAAACCCATCTCTGGGGAAAACAAAGTGGCATGTTGACCTCCCTGGCTTTTAGGGTAGGACCACTGAGCTCCCCTCTTCGCTCCCCGCTTCCAGTGCTGCGGTCCTGAGATACAGGGAGAGCCGGCCCCATTCCGCCTCCCGCCCCCCAGCAGAGTCTCAACAGGTGCCATTTCTCGTGGTGTGAAGCTGCAGTAGGAATGGGGGGGTTCTCCATGTTGAATTACTGCCGGCCATATCTCTGAACGAACAGGGCTACTGGTAAGGGAATCTCTCACTCCCTCACAAAATGGCACCTGTTCTTGTAGCAAACGGATCCTAGAAACCAAACCGGCAACCTGGCTTAATACACAGCACATTTTCCTGCCCTCTGCAGCTGCATGCCACCGCAAGAGTTGCAGGGATGCCCCTCTCTGCTTGCACATTGTTCTCTTGGCAAAGAATGTTATGGCCCCAAGAGAGACCCCTTGGCTTGCTTGGGCAGTTGGCTCACCCTGACTGGCCATGCTCAGGTTAGCGATGCCCAGCTGCCACAGCCACATTCGCAGAGACTTAATGCTCTTAGGGGGTGGCAGAGATGTTCCCCACGTCTCCCACACTCACCTTCCTCTTTTGGGTCGGGTCCTTCTCACTGGCATTGGATGGCTTGCGGCGCAACATCGTGAACCCTCCAGAGTGAATCAATCAGCAGGCAGGGCAAGGCAGTGCCAGAGATTGAAGGTGAGCACCACTGCCACCCGTCACACGTCAAACCTCAGAGGCCAGGAAATGCACAGGAAACGGCTGCATCACATGGGTGGCTTTTCCAGCAAGTGAGCCTCACGCAGCAAAAGATGGCCTAGCCTTACGCTTGCACAGGAAGGAAGTGGCAATTTTGTGTTGCTGATGACTTCTAAAAGCCTGCAAGGGGATCAGCAGAACGGGAGCCTCCAGAAGATTCAAGGGTTGGCCACCTGCCTCGGCAGGGACAGGTCTGGGGAGAAGAGAGTCACGGCCCTTTTTGGGGTACTAGGGGGAGCTATCTCACGTCTCGTCTACCACGTACCAGTTGCAGCTCTGAAGACACAGATCTGAAGACTTTGCAGAAGGAGGAAGGTGCTCTGTTGAATTATTTCAGCAAAAAGATAGCCATGGATCTGATTTTTAAAAAATATATAAATTCGGGAATTGGTGAAGTATGCATTCTAAAATTTCCAAATAAAATTTCAGAATTTTGATTTTTGAAACATGCTTTTCCACGAAATCCAGTGGCGAAAGTTTTTCTCCTTGCCGATGGTAAACTCTGGGCAGGGCCAGACACAAGAGCCCTGTTTTTTTCCCCTTACCAAGATCAAACACCACCATTATTGGTTAACATTGTAACAAATTCAAATTCACTATAAAAAAAAATGAATTAGAGCTGGCTTGAAATCTACCCCAGATTTTTGCCCCAGCTGTGCAAAACCTTGGTGGGCTTGCAAAGGAGAGGGCCGTTCCACCCAAGGCCCTCCCACCCCAGAAGCTCACTGGACCCCCCTGGAAAAAAGCACTGCAGTGCATGTCAGAGGAGAGGGGCCAGTTTTCTGGGCAGCCACCGAGGGTGAAGCCACCTGCTCCTCTCCTGCGAGATCACTGGAGGCGGCCAAAAGCTGTAACATCTGTATGAACCAGAGGTCTGCAGGCAAAAGACAGCTGGTATCCTAAGCGGCTGTCCTTGAAGCGGGATGCTGCGGAGTTAGAACTGTTTCCAGGAAGACTGGTATCTCATGGAATTTTTTTGGCCACCAGTCAACTTTTAAAGTAAGCATATCTGTTCTCGCTTCCTACAGTTTTGGAAAGCACTCTTATCAGGCTATTGCTTAATCAATAATACTAACTGGAGAGAGAGAGAGAGAGAGAGAGAGAGAGAGAGAGAGAGAGAGAGAGAGAGACGAACGAACGAACGAACGAACGAACGAACGAACTGTGTTTGGTAAGCCTATCTGCTATCACAGTGCAATCCTAAAGAGAGTTACACCCTTTGAACTCTTTTTAGGATTGCACTGGGGATTATAGCTAAGGGAGCAACCCTCAGCAGGTCTACTCAGAAGCTTACCCGGCTGTATTCAGCGCAGCTTACTTCAGGAGTGTTTTTAAGATTGAGTTGTAGGTCTCATAAATACTGAGAAACAACCCTCAGACTTAGAAGATAATTTCACCAAACACTGTCTGCTTAGCTTGTTACTATTCAATATAATGAATTATAGGGGCTGAAATTAATGGCTGAAGTACTAATTCCTGGCCATTTTCTTTTATACATCTATGAAAAAATCCCCCTCCTGTGTAATCCCCTCCTGTTGCTTCTGGCTGGTCCCCCCAAAGTTGGAGAACCCCCCCCCCGGCAGAGTTAAGTCTTTGCTTGGCAACGTTGTCCCTTCCCCTCACTTCCCAGGGGTGCCAAAAACAAACTGGTATCCACTGACCCCCTATGCTCCCTCTAAGCTGTGGAGTCTTGTGATCAACAGGGCCAGCTCGCTCACAAGGTGAACTAGGCGTTCGCCTAGAGTGCGGTGGTCCTTAGGGGCGCCAAAAGCCCCCTGCCCCCACCAAAAACCCCGCCCCTTCCCTGGCTTGCCGGCACGCCCCGCAGCTGTGGGGCGCGCAGGCAAGCCGGCGCTGGGACGGAAGGGGTGGGGGTTTAACCCCCCGCCCCTTTCTTGGCTTGCAGCTCGCCTGCCCTCCCCCTCCCCCGGGGGGGAGAGGAGGCGGGGGCGGCATGGCGGGTCTCCAGGCCCCACTGGGAGATTGGCATCTGTGCCTCGCCTAGGGCACAGCAACACCTCCAGCCGGCCCTGGTGATCAAAAATTCTATTTTGTGAGCTACTGTCATTAAAGTTGTGAGCAAGTGATTTGGCTACCACATAAATTAGTTTGCTCTGGAGCCATCCTTCCTGAACTAAGACAAAAATCTGTGAGCTGGAGGCTAAAAAACTGTGAGTTGGTCACACTAACTCAGCTTAGAGGGAACACTGCCCACTACCACAAATAATTCTGAGAGTATCTCACCAGAGACTATCATACATCTAGCACACTGTTTAAAGGCTCTGCCTACTTGCTGTGCTTGCCTACTTCGCTCCACAAGCCAGCATGAGGGCAATCTACCATAACTCCACACATTCTCACTATCAAGCTCCAGGAAAGGTGAGCTGACTTGCTACCTGATCCCATTACCACAGGACTGAACAGGCACGGGAGTGTTTCCCCCCCCAGTGATCAGACTTAGACCATTCCAAATATTATAAAGTTTAATAAATGAATAAAAAGGTTCCACACTGCCTTTTCACACGTTTTGGGTAGAGCAATGGAACAAAGAAAAGGCAAAAACACACAGTACCCTTTCCCTACCCTACACTAGGTTCTTATCCTAATGATGTATAAATAGGACAGGCTAGGTTTTCTTGAAGTTGCAGTCATTTAAAGTTCAGCATTACTGGACTTCTCTCTGTCCCCTGCTGCAAGGACAAGATGGAGTCCCTAGGTAAAAGCTTAGTCCTACATGGCATGCATCCATCCAATAACAAGAGCATAAGAGAGCTCTTCCTTGTGTCTTGAGTTTTTATAACCTACTTTGAAGAGTCTGTTCCCCCTGGGGGTCATTTGGATCTTCCTGTCCCAAAAGGAATTTACTTTCTAGCCATTTGGCTCTTAGCAGACTCTGTCCCTTTTGGGTGTGACCCAGCAGTAGGGTGTGAAGGGGGTTAGCTATTGTCCTGACCTGGCCAGAGTCCTTAGCATAAGCAAGAGCTTCAGTGTTCTGTGCTTGGAGCTTGATGGCTCCCTTTTCAGCTCCCTCCTTTTTAACAGCTACTGTTCTGCAGCTTCATCCCTGTACACGGATAGAGAACTATCACAATAACTGAAGTATTGGGGTAGATTCCTGGGTGGAGGACATTTCTCCACAACATCACTAATGAAGGTGAAGGCCTGAGTATGAACTAGTTGACTACAAGGCAGAATTAGTAAATGGTGAACCATTCATTAAGTGATTTGGAGTTTGCATGAATTTAGGTACTGGATGCCGGTTTTGATTTAACAATGAAATAAGTACATCTGATTTGGAGAGAGACATTAATTATTGTTAGTGCTTGCTTAAACAAAACTCTTTTTCTGCCTCTGCCTTCCTACTTCCAAACCTGCATGGCTATAATGGGGCCACAAACTCGACATAACTTCCTGGGACACATTCAATGCACTCGCCAGCAAAGTCACAAAGCAAAGAATAAAGAATGCATCTACAAAGTGTGGAAGAAGAAGAAGAAGAGATTGGATTTATACCCCACCCTTCACTACCCGAAGGAGTCTCAGAGCCGCTTACCATCTCCTTTCCCTTCCCCTCCCCACAACAGACACACTGTGAGGCAGGTGGGGCTGAGAGAGCTCTTTCGAGAACTGCCCTTGAGAGAACAGCTCTGAAATAACTTGTAACTGACCCAAGGTCACACCAGCACTGCATGTGAAGGAGTGGGGCATGTGGAGGAGTGGGGTAATCAAACTCGGTTCTCTCAGATTAGAGTCTACGCTCCTAACCGCTACACCAAACTGGCTCTCATGGTAACTAACCAGAAAAAAGATTAGATTTTTTTTCATCTTATCTGTCAACACACGTCCCAATTACATGATCCAGTAATGACAGCCTAAGACTCCGAACCACACGTGATATGTGAGAAGCTAACGTTTACAGCATTAAACCATAGGCCCGCCGAGCACAGTCCGATTGACTCCACCTGGCCAGCAGCCCTCCAAGGTCCCAAGCCAATCCTTCCCATCTCAGTCACCAGAGAGCCTTTTAACTGGAGATGTCAGGACCTAAATTCGGAGTTTCTCTCAGTGAATGATGCAGATGCAGGCAATAGCCAACCACGTCTGTTCATCTTTTGCCTTGCAAATTTTACGGGGTCACCATAAGTCAACTGCAGCTTGAGGTCACTTCCCACCACCATCAGTGAGTGATGGCTCCTTATCAAGACTGAGATCGTATACATTTGTTTCAAAGCATGTAAAGGAAGGGTAGTGCGGGGCAGTGGTCAGAGAGTGCCAACCTAGACTCTGAGAACACCGGTTCAAAATCCAGCTCAGCCATGCAGCTCACTGGATGCGTTCAGATGGGCTGTTCGAACTGCTTTCGGCACACTTCA
The DNA here is from genome assembly GCA_029375565.1 of Gekko gecko. Classification (NCBI taxonomy): domain Eukaryota; kingdom Metazoa; phylum Chordata; class Lepidosauria; order Squamata; family Gekkonidae; genus Gekko; species Gekko gecko. The sequence continues at coordinate 24,508,624 of JAPDNY010000012.1, read as the reverse complement.
GTAACAGATTTTATATGCACGTTCACACACCAACATCTGCGCACCGTCCCCAGCCGTCGTTTTCTGGCTCAAAATCCCCTTTAAACCGGAGTATTTTGATACCACTTCCCCCTCTGGTGTTTTTCTGATTCTCCGGTTTTGAGCCGCAGTTTCCGATGTCTGATCGCTCCTGTGGTGTTGAGCAACTTCTGGGTCCTTCAAGCTTTTTGCCCACCATTTTTTTTAAAGCATCGGCAGTATGCGCATATGTGGAACTCCGCTCCCATGTTAATAAAACCAAAGTTTAAATGTTGACTTGTTTTAGCATTTAGACGAGTTTGGGATCTCACAGAGGCCAGTTTCGGGTCAAAAGTTTAAAGGGAAGTATTCTGTTATAGCGGTTGGAGACACCTCAGGGCTTGCTTTTGGCGGGAAAGTAATTGTTCTGCGCATGTGCGAAGATTCCAATTCTACAGATGACTGCCTATGCACATGCGCAAACTGAGGGGGGGGGGAAACCCCACCAACACACGCTCCCATGCATTGGTAGTGTAGACGGCGGGGAGCAATGTGACTGCGTGGTGAGCCGGGATAAGGAGGTGAGTGTGATCACAATTATCCAGATTAAAAAAATCACGTCAGAACCGGACCAGTTTAAACCACTCTCAGCACGCTGTCTGACCATACCCACTATGTAGCTAGTCACTTCCATTCAGGTGAACCTACTTCACAGAGTTATTGTGAGGATAAAAAATGAGGGAAAGGAAGGCCAATCACACTGCCCTGAACTCCTAGGAAGTGAGGGGTAAAAACTGTAATAAATAGTTTCAACGTTGAAATGGGTTAGTTTCAGGCGGGTAGTGTATTAAGCCATTAAGTGGATAGCCCAGATTTGCCTGATATCAAATCTCAGAAGCTAAGCAGGGTCAACCCTGGTTAGTACTTGGACGGGAGACCACCAAAGAAGTACAGGGTCTCTACGCAGAGGCAGGCAAGGGTAAACCACCACTGAAGATCTCTTGCCTTGAAAACCCCATGAGGGGTTGCTGTCAGTGGCAACTTGAGGACACTTTCCACACACATACAAAGCTGTGTCAGGCTACAGTAGCAGACCAAAATTTGAGTTTAGTAGCACGTTAAAGACCAACGCAAGGCTTCACTGCTATTAATCTGATAATAATTCTAAGATTACATGTCAAGTTGCTAAATTCTGTGCATTAATTTTCAAATTACGGGAACTGCACCTTAAGACCTCTTAAATTCAAAAACTTTATTATTGTATTTTACGTTTGACTGAACTGTACGCTTATCTAAAGACCGTAATAAACAACAACTATTACTACTACAACATTTCCTATGTATAAGCTTTCTTGGTCAAAGTTCCCTGATGAAGTGAGCTTTGACTCATGAAAGCTTATGCCCTGGGAAATGTTGTTGGTCTTTAAGGTGCCACTGGACTTGAATTTTGCTCACAGTAAAATGCAGTTCTCAGTCAACCATTCTGCATGGGTGTGAATCAATTCACAAAAGCTGAAAGATGTGCATTTAAAATTTTCCACACGGAGCCTACTGAGTGACCTTGGCAGGGGTCATTTCATAGAAAAAGAGGTGCAGGAGCTCATTAGCATAACTCATTAGCATGACTTATTTGCATCTGCCACACACCCCGACATCACCGGAAGTGTGTCATAAGGCAACACCCACTGCTCAGGCTCCACTGGACTGTTTTGGATTGCTAGCTATGGTGGGGGGGAACGTGCAGATTTGTCCTGGCAGGGGAGGGAGAGCTTGTACCTGAATAAAACTTGGTCTTAAAGGTGCCACTGGACTGTTGGGGGCCGGGGGGGGGCTCTGCAACTTACTTGGCTGCTTCTTGCTCTGACTGAGGGCTGCTGGGAGCAGGGGGTGGGGCTTGTTGCATGTGCCTGCCCCCTGGGCTCTTTACTGCCGGAGCGCCGCTCCTGTGCGCTCCTGTAGGAAATGACCCCTGGACCTTGGGCCCATCACAGTTCTCTCAGAGCTCTCTCAGCCCCACCTGCCTCACAAGGTGCCCGTTGTGCAGAGGGGAAGGGAAGGTGATTGTCAGCCACTCTGAGTCTTCTTAAGGTAGGGAAAAGTGGGGTATAAAAGCCACCTCCTCTTCTTTCCCTTTTTCACGAGTGCACGCCAACAATGGGGAAGGGGCCCCAAAATTGCTTTAAGCAGCATGGGTTAATTCAGCCTACGATTTCGCTTTTGTATTAAGTTAGAACAAAGCCATAAGGAGGACACTGTGCTCCCAACACACAACAACACAACACACACAAGGTTCACTAATTAATTGAAAAGAAGGAAATATATAGCTTTAAGGGACTATTTGTGTAAAAACAATTCATACTGCCAGTAAAAGTATCATCCCATTAGGGCCTAACATATCAGGAAGACCATCCAAATATTCTCAATACTTATGGAACTAATCACAGGTAGCCAAATAATTAACCACATCAATATTCCAAAATTAATATGTTTAGCTAATGGAGAGTACCACAGATAATTGCTTGTATGCATATCATTCCCCTTCTACGGCTTGATAAAACGTGATATACACACAAACAACTATAATTTCAGCGCTACGAAAACTAAACGTCTTAATTTCAGAATATGGATGGTGTTAATTATCAGGTTACGTGTGATCATTTTCGCATTCAGCTGGTATCTGAATTCAGGCCAAACTACACATTATGTTGGGGGGTCCAGGATTGGCTCTCTTGCTAAATTAGGCTTAAATCTCAGCCAGGAGGGGGTCCCCAAATTGGACTGGGGCCACACAACTGGGGGAGGGAGAGTCCCTCTTCCTGGGCTGCTCTTAGTCACACGATGCTAAAACGATCGCTTTTTCCCCACTGGGGCTAAAGGCAGCCTCCCCCTCCCAGTTTTGATTGGGGAAATTCCTCTTTCCAAGCCCTGCAGCCCTGCGTCTGATAACCACTTTCTAGAGACAAAAGCACAATGGGAGAGCCAAGCATGGAACTCAATGTTGCACATAATCGACCTTGTTTCAGACCAACAGACCACATGGCCCCACACTTCTCCTCAGACTGGGCAGAAGATCGCCGAGTGCTTCAATGATGCTTCAGATAATCCTAGTCCACTGGAAATCATTTAAGCAGATATGACAGTCTGAAGCTGGGGTCTGTATGGGAAGTTCATGCTCTGTTGCATTGTGGGAATTGCAGAAACAGGCTGAGGCACCTTAACCAGAAGCCATTTTGTTTACAGAAGCTATCTCGGAAGATCAGGGGCAAAACTTCAGACTGGTGTGATCAAACAACAAAACACTTATCTCAGCTTTTATTCCTGCCTAATCTGTTCCCAAAGCCTCGAGAGGATTATGGAACATCAGTTTCTCCCTGAGAGGAATGTGTCTGTCATTGAATCCTAGGGCTGATTTCAAACTTGCTGATGGTGTGACGCATTCTGTCATAAAGCAAGATGGTTGCTGGGGGGAGGGGGGGGAATGCAGCAACATATAATGATGAACATTGTGTTGGAAGTCCCTTTTTCTATACAGCCGTTTTATGTTGCATTCAGGTCTGCGGCTGTGGCTCAGAGGCAGAGCATCTGCTTTGCACCCAGCAGACCCTTGGTTGGTTCAATCCTCCCCCTTTCTAGCTAACACGATCAAGGCAGCAGAGGATGTGAAAGAGCTCAGCGTGAGACCCTGGAGAGCTGCTGCCACTCAGAGTAGACAAGACGGACCTCGATGGACCAACAGTCTGACTCGAGCTGAGACAGCTTCATGTGTGAATTTATTTATGGGGTGCGGCCATGGCTCAGTGGTAGAGCATCAGTTTGGTATGCAAAAGCTTCCACAATCGATCCCCAGCATCTCCTAATAAAAACGACAGGTGACAGGTGATGTGGAAGATCTCTTCCCGAGACCCTGCAGAGCGGTTGCCAGTCACAGCAGACAAGGCTGACCTTGATGGACCAACTGTTTTGAGCGAAGGCAGCTTTATATTTATGGGGTGGGGGCCCCGGCTCAGTGGTAGAGCACCTGCTTTGCATGCAGGAGGTCCTCCTTTCACTCCTCGGCATTTCCAAATAAAAGGATCAGGGGACTGATGGTGTTAAAGACCCAAGAACCTAAAAAGTTAAGTCACCCTGAGTAGAGGGCCAACAATTAAAACTTAATGCATAAATAATATATGAAAACACGTGTATTTATTTGTAAAGGGTTAAAAAACACATAAGGGCCCAATCATCCCTCATGTAAAAATTCCAGAATATATATATATATATATATATATATATATATATATATATATATATATATATATATATATATATATATATATATACACACACACACACATACATATACAAGAGCCAATGGACTTGACCTGAAGCATTTCAGCCTGTTAGGGCCTTCTTCAGAGGTCAAACACAATGGAGAACAAATATTAACCAATGCAATCTGCAATATTGAAGCTCATTTAAAAAAATAATAATGTACACAAATCTAGATTGCATTGGTTAATATTTCTTTTGCTTCTCGATTACTATCAGTGAAATATCATTTGGCATATGATTGGCTCTTGGGAGGCCTCCTTTTATATTTTCATTCTATGCCTAGTAATTACACTCTGGGAGTAAGTCAATATAGTTTTTAAAGTGTTGTATAGGCATTGTTTATTCATCCATTTTATTACATGTATTTAATTTCACATGGTTTCTTCTTTTTTATTCTTTACAGCAATATCTTTCTGATCCATGTTGTATCTATGCTGTATAACTGTATTGTACTATGTATTGTGGTATAAACCAATTTGTTCCTTGTTGTGTTTGGCCTCTGAAGAAGTCCCTAACAGGCTGAAACACATCAGGTTAAGTCCACTGGCCCTTGTTTATAAATGATTTTGGAATTTTCACATGAGGTATGATTGGGCCCTTATATGTTTTTGATCTTTTACAAATACATATCTGTATTTTTATACATTATTCATACATTAAGTTTTAACTGTTGCCCTCTACTCAGTCTGACTTACCTTTTTAGGTCCTTGATCCGAGTTTTCGGGGTTAAGTTAGTTTCCCTTCTTAGTTCAAAATATGTGAAAGACCCAAGATGAGACCCCGGAGAGCCACTGACAGTCAGAAACAGACAAGACCGACTCTGATGGACCTATGACCTGACTCAGTGGAAGGACGGTTCTCGTGTGTCTTGTGCAAAGTGGAGGACACAGACCCCCTCCCAATGCGCAGGGAAGTCTGCATACTCTCTTTCCTCCTCTCTACTGCTCTGTCTCAGCTAGAAATGGTTCAGAAAGAAAAGACAGGTCTTGGTACATCTTCTGTCTTTGGGGAAGATGTTGTACAATTTGATCCCGGAGAAAAGGGATAGTAGCGGTGAGGTAGGCCAAGATGTCCAGAAGCCAAAGTCAGGCAGGGTCTGTGGTGGCCAAGCAGTGACTGGGGAGGCCTAAGAGTCTGGGCGAGGGGCAACGAGAGAGTGCCGGGTGCCCCTCAGGCCTACGCACCAGTCAGAAGAGTCGAGGCCAGGGTGCTCATGACGAGGGTGCCCAGGGAGGCTACCATGAGAGTGGCATGGGAAAAGGGCTCTGTGTTCTCCTGCAGCCAACTGTACTCTTCATGCAGTTGGCGTCCCTTCAGTTCAGGTCCCACGTGCTTGCGGATGGTCTCGTAGTAGCTGTTGAGGTACTGGATCTGGAGGGAGAGAGAGAGAAGGTCATAACTGCAAGTGACGCTGGGCTCCCCACCCCGCACCACTTTGCCCTAGCTGCTACACACCTGCTCCTGTGACAGAAGCTGCACATCAATAAGGTTCCGGTCATAGGGCACCAATGAGATGGTCTTGAAAGTTAGGTAGGGTGTTTCACTCACTTGGTGCTGCAGCAGACAGGAAGAAAGGAGAGTCACACTGGTTGGAATGTGCACCAAACCGGAGGGCCGGCTCCAGATCTGTGCAAGCCACGGCCGACAGAGTATAAACTTGCTCTGGGGAACTACCCCTTCCTCCTCTAGCCACTCCTCTTCTCCACACCGGCTCCTCCCCTCCCCTCCAGCTTCACCCTTCTTGTGGCTTAAGAGACTTGAGGCTAAGGTTGCCAACCTCCAGGTGGAGATCTCCTGAATCACAATTGACCTCCCGATGACAGAGATCGGTTCCCGTGGAGAGAATGGCTGCTTTGGAGCTGCTGGGGCCCCTCCCCTTCCCAAACCCTGCCCTCCCCAGGCTCCACGCCCAAATCTCCAGGAATTTCCCAACCCAGAGCTGGCAACCCTAACCGGAGCAGGCTGGTGGGAGGTGCCATCCTTTCTCCCTAATGCATCCTTGTTGCTGCCAGCAGCAGCGGGCCCCCAGTCAGCTCCTGGGCTCTGGCCAGTGCCCTATCTTCCCAACAGCTGTTGCTGGCCACGGTAAGTTCACGCATGGCACGTTCCTTCACCAGATGCGAACCACAAGTGGGCACCTGAGACTGAACACAACAGACAGGACAGCTGTGTTTCCACCAGTGCAGGTCCTTGTCAGCGGAGACTGGTCATCCATTCAGCTGTCAGTTGTCAAGAGGATGGTATTCCAGGAGCTGGAAGTCAAGTGGTCCAAATGTGCGTGTGTGGATAAGCCCTCCTGCCAATCCTACTGGCTCCACATTTTGTCCCCATCTTATAAGAACTCTCCGTTCTTTCAACATGGCTAGTCGTAATTTCCCCTTTCTACGCAACTGGCTCTGGGATCAGGAAGTAGCACTCACTTGGGCATGTTTTCTCAAGCCACACAAAGCAAAATGGACCTTAGAAAGGGGAGTGGGGAAAGATGCAGGCAAACACCAGATCCCCGAAGACCTGCTCAGTCCATTGCAGAATCTCTTCTGCGGTGATTGCTGCGCCAAGCCTGTACTCACACTGCCCAGCGGCTGTGCCAAGCACACCATTAGTGGGCTGGACACTGCAGAAGAATCAATGAACGACAGGCAAGAGAGCATCACCTTAGTCTCAGCTTCTACCACGAGCACGACGTCTTCCAGACGGATCCCGAACTCGCCATCATGGTAATAACCAGGCTCTAGAGAGAGAAAGACTGGGGTAAAGAAAGAGGAGTGCTTCTTTCCCCCCCACAGTGCCTGCGAGCCCGTGCTTCTCTGCATCCTGCAAACAGCCAGAGAACCTAGAAGAGTGGTACCTGGACCATTCTGCAGTTTTTAATAACAGCAAAATGAATAAACAAATCCCATTCTTTGAAAGGCGTTCCCCCAGGCCAAAACTTGATGTGTCACCTCAAAGCTGTTTATTCTCTGACTTTAAAAATGCCCTCCCTTAGGAAGGGAGAAATGGAGAGTAGCACCATATGTTGTAACACCTTTTGGGGTCCCTCTTTGAGACCGCTAAGATACCCCATGCTGGAGAGAAGGATTTTGCCCTGACCACCACAGAGTTTTACCACCCCCAGGCCAGGAGATGATGGCAGGCACACGCTCATGTGGAAGGAAGGTGAGATGATGCATACAAAGAAGAGAGAGAGCTAAGGCTGCCCTCTGGGTCCCCCAGTTTCTTGGGGAGAAGGTGGTCTGTATTTCTCCAAGTCTCGTCAGCTCAGCAGACCACAGCTTCTTCCTGTTGCCCTGCAGACCTCTGTGGACATGACTGAGAACTGACCTCGACCCTCTTTGCATCGTCCCACCTTTGCAGTCTGGGCTCCCTTTCTTGTTTGCAATACCGCCACTGAGCGTGGCAGAACAAGGACATTTGTTTGTTTTCCCCATACCAGATCTCCTTCCAGAAAGCTGGTTTGGTATAGCGATTACCAACGCTCTCATCTGGGAGAACCGGGTTTGATTCTCCACGCCTCCAGGTGGTGCTGGCTGGGTGACCTTGGGTGAGTTACAAGTTGTCTCAGAGCTGTTCTCCCAAGGGCAGTTCTGGAGAGAGCTCTCTCGGTCTCCCCTACCTCACAGGGTGTCGGTTGCGGGGAGGGCAAAGGGAAAGGAGATTGTAAGCGGCTCTGAGACCCCTTCGGGTAGTGAAGGGCGGGTTATCAAATCCAATCTGTTCTTCTCTTTCCTCCTCTCCCGTCAGTCTCTTCTCAGGCAGCTCTAGCGAGGCATCCCAGCAGCCCCAAAACGCAGCAGCCACACCCCTACCCCTCCTCCTCCTCCTCCCCTGGAAGCTTTCCTACGTGACGGCCTCTTGCGAGTTGCTCCGACCCTGCTCGGCTTCATCGGCTGCCCCCGCGGGGGCTGCGAGGCAAACCCACTCGCAAGGCAACGCCAGCACGTGTTTTGTCTCGCTGCGTGCCGCGGGGGACGAGAGAAAGGGCTCGCCGGCGCTGCTTCCGGCGGAGGTTGGAGCAGGTCGTGCGGATCCCTCTCTCCCTCCTGCAGCCCCTAAACCAGCCGCACCGGCCTCTTTGGTCTCGTTTCCGACCACCAGACATTCGCTCTCTGCCCTGCTGCTCTCCCCATTCCAGCTGTCTCCCTTTTCTCCTCCAATCTGAGCCCCCCCCCATATTGCTTTGCCTTTATTTATTCAGCAATTTATACCCTACTCCCCCCCCCCCAAGTGGCTCAAGACCAGCACTTCCTCCATTTGCTTCAGCCTCACAAAAACAGCCCTGTGAGGCAGGTTTTGCCCGACTGGCCCCAGATCACCCAGTGAAGTACACTGGCAGAGTCGGAATTTGAACCTGGGTCTCTCAGAGCCGGACACTCTCGCCCAAGGGCCACCGACATTTTCTTTCACGAGATTTACTTCTGAGTAACTAAAAATATCCCAAGCTACTTCCCCCTGTTACTAAGTTTTGTCCTGACCTAGAAACGTAACATGGCAACAAAGCTCAGCAACACAGAGAAACAAGAGAGGGGAACCAGTGTGGTGTGGCAGTTAAAGTGTCAGACAAGTATCTGGGAGACCCAGGTTCGAATCCTCACTTGTGCCATGGAAACTTGCTGGGTGACCTTGGGCCAGTCACACTCTCTCCGCCTAACCTACCTCACAAGGTAGGTTAGGCGGTTTAATACAGTTTAATACAGCTTGCAAGGTTGTCATCAGGATAAAATGGAGGAGAAGGGAATGACGCAAGCCGCTTTGGGTCCCCATTTTTTTTGGGGGGGGAAATCGGGGTATAAATGAATTTAATTAATTAAGAGAAAATCCTATCAAATAAAAGCTTTTTTACAAAACCATAAAGCAGATCTTTTTGTGATCTTTTCCCAGGTCTTCTAGGGGATGCAGGAGCTAATCTGCAGCAGCCAGCGAGCTCCTGGTAGCTAGCAGTGTTCCCTCTAAGCTGAGTTAGTGTGAGCTAGCTCACTGTTTTTTACCCTCCGGCTCACACAGTAGCTCAGGAAGGATGGCTCCAGAGGAAACTAATTTATGCAATAGCCAAATCGCTCGCTCACAACTTTAATGCCAGTAGTTCACAAAGTGGAATATTTGCTCACAGGACTCCTGAGCTTAGAGGGAGCATTGGTAGCTAACGGTGGGATCAGGGCCGGCTTGCCCACTAGGCGCTCGCCTAGGGCACCGGCCCTGCAGGGGCGCCAAAATGCCTCCCACCCCCCCCCGTGAAAAGCCCTCCTTCCTGCCCAGCGCCGGCAGCCCCGGCTTTCCTGGGTGCCTCGCGGCTGCGAGGTGCCCAGGAGAGCCGGCGCTGCTGCTGGGAGGGAAGAGGCGGGCATTCTAACCCTGCCCCTTCCCCGGCTCTCCTGGGCACCTCGCTGCTGCAAGGCGCCCAGAAAAGCCGGTGCTGGGAGGGAAGGGGCGAGGGTTCTAACTCCGCCCCTTCCCCGGCTTTCCTGGGCGCCTCGCAGCTGCAAGGCATCCAGGAAAATGGCGCTGGGCCATCTCCAGGCCCCACCGGGAGGTTGGCTTCCCGGTGGGGTGGGCTCCCCAGGCTGTCCTGCCTAGGGCGCCCAGACATCTGGGGCCGGCCCTGGGTGGGATGTCCCTGCTCTCACCACTACCTGGTGCTGACTGTCCTGTGCCCAACTCTCCCCTGCCCAGACCTCTTCTTTCTGCCTCTTCTTCCGCCCTCCTCTTGTCTGTTTAATACAGCTTGCAAGACTTTGGGGGCAGGGACCGGGTCGCTCCTCTGTCCTCTAGAACCAGGGCCGGCTCAAGGGCTTTTGGTGCCCCAGGCAGGGAAGTGACATCTTGCCTCATATCCCATTGCCGTGGTGCACTATGGGGAAGCAGATGCCCGTCCTCCTCCTCCCCTGGCATGGTGGCAGGACAGAGGCAAGGAGGAAAAGGGTCGGACCACTCCTGCCACCACCTTGCTTCCCCAATCGAGGGAGGGAGGGAAGAAGAGGAGGAGGAGGAGATTGGATTTATACCCCGTCCTTCACTCGCAGTCTCAGAGCAGTTTACAATCTCCTTTCCCTTCCTCTTGCCACAACAGACACCCTGTGTGGTAGGTGGGGCCGAGAGAGCTCTTTTGAGGACTGCTCTTGAGAGAACAGCTCCGAGAGAGCTTGTGACTGACCCAAGGTCACCCAGCAGCTGCACGTGGAGGAGTGGGGAATCAAACCCAGTTCTCCCAGATTAGAGTCCACGCTCCTAACCACTATACCAGACTGGCTCTCCCACAGCTCAAGCAGGCTTTCCACAGTTGCCCACTAGGCCATGGGGTATCTCCTGGGGCTGCAACTTGCAGAAGCAAACTCAGACACTCCAGGTGTGGGTGGGCATGATAGGGCTGGTTGGCACCCCTCCACCTCTAGTGCCCTAGGCATCTAGTGGATGGGCCAGCCCTGTCTACAGCACCTAGAACACAGGTTTGCACTGAAACAAGTAGAAGAAATTATCATCATCATCTGGCAGTGTGTGTAGTATAGCCAGGAGAGCCGAAGATTGTCTGGCAACCCGAAGTTCTAGCTCTTTTTAGCATTATGCACCACTAGGTGGCAAGCTAGACTTGTTTTTAAAGGCAAGAGGCATTTCAGAGCTGGCTTGCCATTGCCTGCCTCTGTGTCACACCCCTGGTATTCCTTGGAGGCCGCCCATACTAGCCAAGGCTGACCCTGCTTATCTTCCAAGATCTGATGGGATCAGGCTAGCCTGGGCTATCCAGGTCAGGGTAGCAGAAGAACTAGTAGCATGTTACAGAACAAAGAGAACGTCTTGTGTTTCCCCAGCCCCAATCCCAGAAACAGGAAACAGCCCCTTGTTGCTTCAACAGGGATGGTTCGGTGACCACCTACCTATGGAGGTGAACATGCCCTTTTCCAAGGGTATGTTACTGGTTTGGAAGCCCACAGGCCCTAGAGATAAAAGAGAGAGACTGTTTGAAAAGGTTGCATTTTTTATCCTGTTCTTCTTCCCCAAAAAACTCAGTGAAACGTTGCTGTGAGAAAGGGCCGTGGCTCAACAGCAGAGTTCATGCCCCAGTCCCTGGTGTCTCCAGCTAAAGGATCTGAGGAACTAACTAGTGGGATGGCCAGAAGAGCCACTGCCGGTCAGAGTTGACAATACTAAGCTAGATAGACCAATGGCCTGTCTAGGCATAGAATAGGTAAGGTTACCGCCCAGGGTGTGAAGGGATTTGAACCCAGATCTCTCTCTAGGTCAACCACTCTACCACACTGGCTTTTCAAATTATTCCAGCAGCCTCTTACCAAGACGTTTTGCCAACAAGCAGCTCTCTATGACCTGAGATCTGGAGCCCAGAATGCTGCGCAAAGCCGCAAGCGGATCCTTTGATGCCCGGATCAGAGTGCCTGGCTGTTTCTTTGGCCCTCCAAGCAACCATTTGTGGGAGACAAAGGCAATGCCTTGACCACACCCTTGCACAAAGACAAGAATGTGTCCCTCCTTCATTAGGAGTGGTGCAGAGTGTTGGACTAGGACCCGTGTTCAAATCCTCCCTCTGCCATGAGGCTCCACTGGGTTACCTTGGGCCAGTCATTGGCTGCAGTCGCACGCACTGCCAGTTCACACAGTAAAATCCAGTTGGAAAGTGTGCTGAAAGTGGATTATTTAGTGTGTGTGACTTGCAACCATTATCTCTCCTGAATCCCAGGGGTGGTATGGGGATTACACGGGGACGGGGAGAGGAGGGACATGTTTGCCTCCCTGAGCTCTTTGGAGGAAGAACGGGATAAAAACGGATGGCTGTTGAAGAATACCTCAAAGTCCATCAAGCAATAAGGGAGACACCCTCACCCCCACCCCAACCGAGAGCTATGGTGCCCCCGTGTCCTGCTAGATCCTACCAGTGGTCCACCTAATCCAGCGTTCTGAGTCCCACCGTGGCTAGGCATGGGTAGATCCCTCCAGACTGCCCACCCAGTCAGAGGGGTTTCAGGAATGTGCATTGTTCAGAAATCCAGGGCAGAATCGATAGGTAAGCAGTTGGTGGGCAGCCAGCCCACCAGAGGGGTAACGCCCCTTCCCCAAACCTGAGGGTACCCTACAATGTCACTGTGCAAGAATTTCAAAATTTGTGCACTAACAAAACTTTTGCTAGTCTTTAAGGTGCTACTCTTAGTCTTTTCCACTTCTACAGATGGACTAACGTGGCTACCCATCTTGATCTGTGTAAGAATTTGGCACTGGACACAGAATTCAACATCCCAAGAGTTTCAGCGTTCATGGGAAAGTTTCTGCTGCTCAGGACTGTAAAGGCAAGGTTGAAACCAGGTACGCAAGGTCTTGTGGAATTTTAAGCAGCCAGGTGGACTGGGGAAGGACCTCAAGGGATGGGGGCTGGAACCTGCATTTTGCAAAACAAGCAAACCCGCCCAGTTTAAGCAGCTTGTGGAATCCTGCTGGAGTTCGGTTGTCCCAGCACAGAGCTTTCCGTTTATAAAGAGGAGGGAACACATAGCACAGCCTGCTTCTGAGGACACTTACACTCATGGACAGACAAGAAGTTGCCGATGCCGTGGCCGGTGCCGTGGCCGTAGTTGAGTCCCACTTCCCATAAGGCCCGGCGAGCAATGGCTTCCACCACTCTCCCTGAAGCACAAAAGCCAAGTCATTTCGAGGACCAGCAGCAGGGAATACAGAGGTCTCCCACACACATTCATATTTGTTATTTGTACAGCACCTAGAAAGGGGCTGAGTGCTTCATAGAAGATTCAGGAAAACCACACATACACATATCTTCCCCCCTCCTGAGGCTCACACACTATGGGTCAAAAAATACATGTTAATCCAGAAGAACTCCCAGTTCTGTTTTCTTTTATACTAAATGCAGCTGTGGAGGGTTGCTAACTGGATCTAGGAGATGGTCTGGAGGGGAGGATGCCAAATCGTTTTCCCCTACACTGTTTTCCCAGGCTGAATCATAAACACATATCTTGGTTGCTATCAACCCCACAGGGTGCAAATACAGACATCTATTCCCACTCTGGGTAAAAAAAATGGGGTGATTAGCTCAGGAGGAAAAGGCACGCAGGAAAAGGGTTAGGAGCCTGCTGTCCCCACAATACTTCCCCAGTCAAATGATCTCCTCCCACTGTAGCTGTATTTATTTAAAAACCTGGAAAACCTCAGAAGATCAAGCGTGGATCTCTCAGCATAACATTATTTGGCCCTTCAAGATGAAGTGGGAGAGGGAAGAGGGCAGGAAGGGAGACTGAGGTAATACGTAAGATCGTCTGGCAGTTGCTGTACAGCAGGTTGCAGGATCCTCCCACCAGATGGAAGATTTGGGAAGAAACCCTTTCCCGAAGGGTGTCCATTACAACTGAAAACTAATATGGAGAAGGAGCGGGGATTCTGAATGCCAGAACTGCTGGTTCTTCTTTTTCTGTCAGGCACCAGAAACAAAGTTTGGTTTGGGGGCTCACCTGACGTTTTGGATGGAAAGGTGAGTCTGGAAAGGTCAATGTTTCCCATCAGCACCCGTGTGTACGCTTCCTAAGAAGAAAAAGAGATGCGTCACCTTTTTATCCCACCCTTCCTCTGAGGAGCTCAAGCCTGGGGACCCCTGGTCTAGCAGGACATTGTAGGGGAGGATGCCGTCAGCCGTACAAGGTCAGGCTGCTGGGCTGCCTCTGGCACATGACTCTGTCCTCCTATATAGGTAGGTCAGGAGGTGCAGGTTAGCCTGACATAAGTGTCAATCACTAAAACACCCCTGGAATTTTACACTTGGAAGATGGTCCCTTCCTCTCCACGGACTAAAGGTGGCCATTACCAGCCTCTCGCATATCAACCTGCAACATGCAGACCGCAATCTCTGCCACAAGCCAAGGACAGAGGAACTGCCAGCTGTGAAATAGCTCCAGATGACTCATGCAAGCCAGCCAAGCTACACACGTACACACTGTGGATGAAGATTTAAATTAAAGTACAATATCGGGGTGGGGGGATCCAAACAGTAGATCTCCCAAGACTGCCTCCTCCCAAGAGTTAATTCATTCAGACCTCCCTGTGTTTTCCCCAAAACACAAGTGTGTTTTCCAGCTCTTCCAAAGAAATCGCAGTAAGTTTTATTACCACAGGTTCCGTTTCATTGCACGGTTTGGAAGGGCAGCCACCGAGCAGGAAGCTGGCTCCAGTTCAGTGTACTCAACAGACAGCCGTAATAAGCTCCACATGGGGCTCAGCAAAACTTTTGGCTCCTAACAAAGGGGTCTGTAAGATCTTCCACCAAAGGCGAATGAACAAGCGGAGTTACTGTGGCCCACTGGCAGAGGATCACAGGCACAGAATCCACAAGAGATGAGAGACAGAGATCCTCACTAGGTTGCCCCTTGGTTGGATCCCCCAAAGTAGGAACAAGACCCCATGGGGTCCCTTGGGAGGCTCCAGCCATCTCCAGCCAAGGGCATCCCGACGGCCATGAAGAAGAGAAGGGAAATGCAATAAAAGGAGCAATGTGCAGCAGGGGGAAAACATGCGAGCAGGAAAGCAAGAATGCTGGCGCCATGGGTCTCCCGGCCTACTCGGGCATGCAATACAGGTGAGTGGGAAGAAGCCTTACCTTCTGGAAAGGAGTGGGCTCCCCCCAGTGGACAGTCCGGGTTATGTCTGTTGTTCCATCCCTGCCGCAGAAAAAGAGAATCTCAACTGAAGGGCGATTTGCTGGGTGTTGCTAGGCGGACAGAATTCCCTTCCCTAAGCCAAATGTATCTGGAGGATCACCTGACAGATTTGTTGGGGTCCCAATATTTTAAGTTCTCAAAGCAGAAGAAGCACCGAACGAGCCTTTGAGCTCCTCACAGGATGGCCAGTGTTAAAATTAAAGGTGTTGGGGGGTGGGGGAAGGGGGGATAAGTTTCAAGGCGTGACGGGAGAAGTTTCAAAGTCTGCAATGGCTAACAGTTTCCAAATGGAATGCAGGATTTCTTGTGAGGCTTAGCAGATGCTGTGCTCTGCAAAACAGATTTCAATTTGCACCAAGCCCTACTGAGATGGCTTCCACACTGGGAGGCTTCTGTACTGATCAGCTGTTCTTTCACTGCAATCAACCGCAAGTGGGATTTCAGACAGAGGTTCTCCCATCATTTGGGAGCTGAGCCGCAGCAATTTTTCTCTGACCCTCACAACGTGGTTGTCCGTTTGCTCTCTTTCCCCGGGGTTTCCTTATCCTCTCTCTACACTGCCTCAAGCCACCCTTGATCAAATTTTGAGAAAGCACGGAGGAAAGCAAGGAAACCATGGAGTGTCAACAAACGGACAATGATGTTGTGAGGAAGCTTGGGAAAGAATGCCGTAGCTTGGCACCCAAACTGCAGGAAAATCTCCCATGTGAAAGTTCCAGCAATTCCACTCCCCATTTTAATAAATTTAATTTTGTATATTCCCTACAAAAATCTAGCAATGTCTGGTGCCATAGGCAAGATCCTACTATTATATTTATTTTGAGATAAAGTTAGTGAATCCCATTGAGTATGGCTCCCACTTCACCCTGCAATTGTCCCTCTAAAAAATGCAACTGCTCTTTTGTTTGGGCACTTCTGCTTCACTGATAAACTCAGTGCTTGAGTGGATCCTCAATCAACTCATTTCAACTGAGGGAGCAGCAACATTACTTGCTGCTTTTCCCTTTAAAGCCGAAGGGATTGTTAATTTTATCATTGTATGACTATTAGAATTTTAAAAAATTAAATTAACCATCATTTTTGCTGCAAAGGGAAAAGCAGCAACTAAAAGCAAACACCCATCCCAACAAGAACTGATTAGAAGAGTCATTAGACAGAAGCAGAATCCGCTGTAAAACAACCGAGGAAATGTTAAACGTTCAATATTTTCACTAGCTCTTTGTCAGTGGATATGGGAAAGGATGGTACTGGATTCTATTTTATGTGAAAATTCACTATAACAAAAGATGGAAAAACAGCACTGAACATGCTAGGGTGGAATGGGTTGTCAGTGACATTGTGTTAGACCCAGCTAGCTTCTTGGCTCAATCTAGCCCAGTTTTCCTCCTTACTACAACCTGATACCACATAGCTTTTGTCAATACAGGTACCATGATCACCAGCACAGATTTCGTAGTGGTCAAAGCAGACTCCCTCCTCCCCTTTTCACTGGCTAAAAAGAAAGTTGGACTCAGCCCAGAGTCTAGTTTCTCTATAAAAACTGAGTGAATAGAGGATGCCTATTCCAGACTGAACAGCAAGTGTGAATGCAACCATAAGAACATAAGAGAAACCAATGTTGGATCAGGCCAATGGCCCATCCAGTCCAACACTCTGTGTCACACAGTGGCCAAAAGTACCAGGTGCCATCAGGAAGTCCACCAGTGGGACCAGGTCACTAGAAGCCCCCCCACTGTTGACCTCCCCAAGCAGCCAAATAAGCAATGACTACCCTTCCCTTTTTCATTTTTAGAGGGAGAGAAGTCATTTCTTGGGATTAATTAATTAACTTTTATTTGCATTATTCATAGTCCCAATGAGACTCAAGGTGGATTACATGGTATGAAACCATGTAATCGAATAGCACAAGAGATCTAATAAGCCATGCAATAGGACTGGGGTTACAAAAACAGTGCAAAAAAAAAAGCATCAGATATATGTCAGGTGATGCAGAAAAGAGCGGACGATGCAGAAGGGGCAGGTTAACACAAACACACAACTATCAGTGGCACGGGCTGCAGTCCTGTTCTCTTTATAAAGGCACCTTCCTGAACCATTCCATTCTACCACTCCAGCCGTCCTCTGCTTTAATTTGATCACAAGCTTTAGAGCGTCTCCATCATGCTCTAAACCACCAGCCAGCTTAAATTTTTTGCTTTTTACTGAGCAATGAGCCTGAAGAAGAGTTCTGGGCAGCTCAAAAGCCTGGTGCTTTGCTAATCCCAGCAGTGCATAGTCTGCTTTTAGACTCGTTGCTTACAGATTCACACAGCTCCCTGCAGTTTCTGTCAGCTGCTGGGTCCGATACCCAGAAGGGTTTGTCCCACCTCCAGTCTGAACATTTTTAGGAAGCAAGGCCAGGACTTCCTCTCTAGCGCCACCCTTTTATGTTACGACCCTTTTCTGATGATCACTTTTTAATCTCTTAGATCCCAACACATTTTGCAATAAACTTCACCAGGGGATCTTAAGCAGAAACTTCTCCGGCTCCCTGAGAAGTTTCTGCTTTAAGATCCCTTGGCAAAGCTTACTGTGAAACATGCTGGGATCTAAAGGTCAACTAAACTGCTCTCCTTTTCACCTTGTTCTTTTTTTCTCCTATCCATAGATGAAAATAAGGTGCAGCCTTATTTCCTTCCCACTTTTTAACCCAAAAGCAGAGATGTTCTATTAAATTTCTCTCACTTGTACTCAGCTCTTCCTCTGAGGAATGCTTTCACTCTCACACATCTCCGGCATTATATTTTTAACTTTCCCGTTCCATTGTGATTGACGCTGTGTGCTTTAGAAAGATTTAAGCCTGGTTCAACTGCTTTCTGCCATTTGAACAAATGGTGTATAAATCAAACCCAACGAAAACAGCAGCTGCGGTGTGAACACACCCACGAAACCCCCAGAGTGTCTCTGCAAACAGAAGGCCCCTGAGCCTGGCCAAAAGGTGAGAAGCTACTAGACGCTTCATACGCACAGATACTGGCCTCCAGAGTCCAGCAGATACATTTCATTCACAGACAGTGTCCGGCTGGTGGTATTGGAGGGGCTGGAAGAGGAAAAGAGAGAGGTACGTTAGAAGTGCTGCTAGGAAGGCAACTGGGTCTTTTATCTTAGCATACAGGAAATACAAAACAACAAGGTGGCCACAGGTACTTTCTAGTCCTAAGGAAATCAACAGAGGTTCTTTCAATATACTTACTCAAGAAGCTATTAAGAAAAGATGATTCCTGACCCAAAATGTGGACACATAGGGGGCTCCAAATAGCAAAATGGATCTTCTGTTTTCAGAAGTAGTATACCTTGAAGCTCAGGTGCTGGGGAGGTTAAACCAAGGGGAAGGGCTCTTGACTTTGTGCTCTGCTCAGGAGTTTCCTCAGAAGCACAGGGCCGGCCACCGTGGGAAAAGACAGTGAAGGAGATGGTTCTTGGCTCTGCATCCTCTGGTCAGGAATGTCTTGTGTGGCGCAGAGTCTGCTTCCCCACGCGTTGGATAATGCACGTTCAATGCACTTTAGCAAGTTTCCTGTGTGTGAAACAGGAAAATCCACTTGCAAATGATTGCCAAAGTGCATTGAAAGTGCATTATTCAGTGTGTGGGAAACCAGCCAGAAATACGTGATACCCTCCAACCACTCTGTGATGTTACACAGTTGGCTTCTCAGTTCTTTACCTAGGGCTCTACCTAAAATGAACCTTCAGATCTGCTGATAAAAGGTCTGTCTGCCTGCCATCCATCCATCCATCCATCCATCCATCCATCCATCCATCCATCCATCCATCCATCCATCTATCTATCTATCTATCTATCTATCTATCTATCTATCTATCTATCTATCTATCTATCTATCTATCTATCTATCTATCTATCTATCTATCTATCTGGTTCAGCTCATACAGCTATCGCCTTAAGCTGAAATTAAAATGGGAAAAACTTTACTTAATGCAATTTCCCCGGTGTTTAATTATTGCCCCAAAGGTCAGTCATGTTTTTCTTTACTTCTTCCTCTCCGTTCTGACTATTTCTGGAGCTGGGCCCAAACGACTACTGGCTTTTCTTGTTTCCAAAGGAAGCGCAGCCAGGGAGGCTTTGCCCCGTTTGTTTTTGGTGCCGCTGGAGATCTTTTATGGCACCTGGCAACGGGCTTAACCTAATTAAGTCTCTGTGACACCTCCCGTACTCCATCTGGTTACAAGCTGCAGACTCCCCCCACCTTTTATAATGAATATCCAGTCTAAAATGTCACTGTTTCGTGACGTTTTAACTGATCCTGATAAAAGACGTTACCCTGATGTTGCTTTCGGATTTTTTCCTAATAGGTCAACCTATGTTACCTCTGTGTATGTGTGTGTGTGGGGGGGTTACTTCCCTTCAAGGGAGCAGAGGACTCCTCTCTGCCCTTTGCTCTGTGTTTATGACCCACCATCCCGACCTCCCAATACCTGTAGTGGGCCAAAGCTGCATTCAGACCGCTGGCGGAGATGGTCTCAAAGCTGGGCCCGTGGCAGAACAGCTCCTCCCTGTGGAGGAAAAGAGAAAAACCTGGGAATCATGTCTGGATTTGTTTGGATTCTGTATTCATTGGTTGTCTTCTGATAGATTGACCTTTTGACTTAACTTTGTAAAAACAACTCCCCCCTTTATTTAAGGTTTGTGTATGCTTGCGCACACAGTTGACTACTCTGCATCTGACAAAGTGGGTTCTACCCCTTAAAGGCATCTGCTGCAATATGGTTGCTGGATTTTAAAGTGACACAAGACAATGTTGTTTTGACTACAATAGACCGACATGGCTGCTCCTTTAGGAAATTGTAATCATCCTGAGTGGACGGTAATTGGCTTCCTTTCAGACATCGCGCCAACCGTGGTTTGCATTAACCATCATTAGAGTCTATACTACCGTCGACATACCATGCGTGCAGGCAAACCATTTGCTGTTTTGTCTGCTTTTGATTTCCAGCTGCTCTGCACTCAGCTTTCAATAGTGCAGGGCTGCCAGAGACTGAATGACAGCCGTAACTATGGTGTGTTAATTCAGAAACGACGTGAAACCATAGTTAGCGCAAACCATGCTTTGCAAACCAGTTGTTCCCAAATCTCATTTGCTGATGAATTGCAAACCATGGTTTGTCAGTTTAAACATCATATGAAATCACAGTTAAGCTTCCCTGGCATGAAGTCTGATTTGGGCCACTATCTCAGTGAGCCTCACAACAACCCTGTGGGGTAGTTCAGTATCAACAACCTCACACTGCTGGGTGGGAAGTGAGAGAAGAACCGGCTTCCTTACAGCCACTGAATCAAAGAGAGATTTGAACCAGGAACTTCTCAGCTCACGTTACACCCCACCCATTCAAGTTTCACTTCTGTCCTCCCATATTTTAGTCCCGCTGCCCCTTTTCTTCCTGAAATTCTTGTAAAATAACTCAAGGAGACTCTTCCAACTGACCTACGCAAGTGATCCACGTAGTGTGCCCCGGAGACTTCATTCACGGAACCAGTGGGAACGTTCTTTTCTAGCCAGACCAAGTATCGGATAACCGCTACAGCATCTCGTACCTAGAAAAGCCCCAGGCAGAGAAGAGATAACGGATCACCCCCAGGCCAGTCTGGGAGACGGTGCTGGGGAGGAGGGCTGAATCGGCACAGTTTCAACACAAACATTAGGCTTTAATGTGAGCATCCGGGATGCCCGGACTGATCTTACTAGCCACAAAGGCAGAATGTGAGCCAGGAAGCTGTTTCCACTCCCAAGGTTCATCCCCAAAATCTTTGAAGGTCCACCAAATACTGTCAGTGTGCATAATTCCTGTTGAAAACCTGCATCAGTGTGTTTGTGTGTGTGAACTGTGAACAAACAAAAAACCGATGTGGGAAAGGGCTATGCATGCATTTATCTACATACAGAGCCCTGACCTGGACAGCCAAAACTAGCCTGAACTTGTCAGATCTCGGAAGCTAAGCAGTATTTGGATGGGAGACCACCAAGGAATACCAGGGTCATGAGGAGGAGGCAGGTAATGGCGAACCACCGCCAAATGTCTCTTGCCTTGAAAATCCTACCAGGTCGTCCCGTCAGTTGTTACTTGACAGTTAAAAAAAAAGTACATACAACCCAGACCTGGATAGCCCAGGTAAGCCTGATCTTGTGAGATCTCGGAACCAAAGCAGGGTCAACTCTGGCAAGTACTTGGATGGGAGACCTCCTTGGAATACCAGAGGCGGGAGGCGGGGGCAGGCTTTATTCAGCCACCTCTCTGAACATCCTCCAGACCCCCAGTTAGGGGTCAGGCACCAGAGCTTTCCATGACTTCCAGGGGCATGCACACACACATATGAAAAATACAAAAAATAAACGTACGCACTTCTTCCCATTCAGAACCAAGCCATTCTAGGCTGCATTGTTCAAGTTAAAAAAAAGAAGGAGTTTCTTTTATTTTAATATTGTTCTTTGGAAAAGTACATAAACATGTTTGATATGTTATCTCAGATGCTGTACATTGAAATTTTTTTAATTATACAAAAAATTCTAAGCTGCATTCCCTTAAAAAAAGCTGACAACAATTCAATACCTTTGCGTTGTAATATATACAGGGTGTCTTTCTCTGAAAGTGATAACAGCTATCTCCTATACGTCTGGGTGCAAAGGCGAAGGACCTCAGAGTTCGAGGTGTGGCTTCCAGGCAGGCCAATCCCCGCTCACCACGGGATACCATTAATGACACACGTTCACACTCCCAAGCTCGGTCTTTTTCTTCCGCAAAGGTGCTTGGGGCAGCAAAGGCAGTTCCCCCCTTCCCAACTAAACTCTGCCACGACCTTGCGAGGTAGGTTGGGCTGTGAGAGAGTGATCGGCCCAAGGTCACGCATCAAGAGAGGATCTGAACCCAGGCCTTTCCAGTCCGGCACGCTAATCACTATACTTAGACATACGTGGGCAGCTTGCAGCATTTCCTGCTCCTTGGGGTTCTTGACTGCTTTGGTGATCATGACGGGAGAGTAGTTTTCTTCCAGGAGTTTCTCCTGTGGGGGGAGGAAAGGGGAGACCTCATCAAGAGGGTCTTTCTCCACTGCAGAGCTTTGCTTCCCCTGTGTGGCAGCCTCTCGCCCCACATTCTTCTTGCCTGGGGGATGCTCTGGTAGAGGCCCAGAGTGGTGTACTCTGTTCCGATCCAAATGCGAACGCCGTCTTGCTGGGCGTAAGATGTCACTCCGGCACCTACGTGTTCATAGCTCTCCACCTGAACGCACAAGGAGCCCGGGCAGTGCGCTGTCAGCGACTGAAGGGCCTTTTCACTCAGCCGTTGCCGATCCACAAAGAGACTGAAGGCAAAACAAAGGAGATCAGAACACCAAAGCAGAGGCAGGGAGGAAGGGGCTGATTCTGGGCGCGAAGGGGGGGGGTCTCCTTTAAGCACGGTTGTTACTTTTCACAAAGAGGCAAATAAGAAAACAGCCACTGATTGTCATACATCGGTCTGTTCATTTTAAATGTGTGGACACTGATTTATTTATGCCCTGCCTTTCTTCCCAGTGAGGACCCAAAGGGGCTGACATCATTCTCTTTCCCTCTATTTTATTCTCACCAAATCTGGGAGAGAGAGGTTAGGCTGAGTGCCTGTGACTGGCCCAAGGTCACCCAGTGCGCTTCCATGGCATGAGTGGGGACTTGAACTCAGGTCTCCGAGATCCTATCCTAATACTAATCAAGGTCAACCAGTGTGCTTCCACGGCATGAGTGGGGACTTGAACTCAGGTCTCCAAGATCCTATCCTAATACTAATCAAGGTCACCCAGTGCGCTTCCACGGCATGAGTGGGGACTTGAACTCAGGTCTCCAAGATCCTATCCTAATACTAATCAAGGTCACCCAGTGCGCTTCCATGGCATGAGTGGGGACTTGAACTCAGGTCTCCAAGATCCTATCCTAATACTAATCAAGGTCACCCAGTGCGCTTCCACGGCATGAGTGGGGACTTGAACTCAGGTCTCCAAGATCCTATCCTAATACTAATCAGGCTAGGTTACTATTAAGAATGTACTTTAAAAGGGAGGGGAAGCTTGCCCCCCCTTCCAGGTAGCCTTTGGCTTTAAATGAACAGAAATACACATGACAATCAAGTGGCCAATTTTTAAAAAACCTCTTTGGGAAACATTTTAAAACAAGCCACTATAAAGACCCATTGAGTTAGGGCAGGTGTTTTTTTTTTAAAAAACCAATGACCCATGAATTGGTTTTTATGATTCTACATCTGTAGTTATAGTGGAAGACATATATCAGCTTTGAAATACGGTAGACTGAAAAACAGTTCTTTTCCAATTTTTCCCCTAGATCGGTCATTTCATATAAATTTCCTTACTGTGCATGCAAGAATCATCTTGATAGATCAGGCTGCCCAAAACTCCATCTTGTTTCAAAGCAGCACCCCGCTTGCTTGATTTTGTCCTTAGTGCCAGGTGATCAGAAGTATACTGCGTCTGAATATGGAGGTTCCACTTGGCTATTAGGGCCAGTAGCCGCTAGTATTCCCATAACACATCAGCCAATTTAATTCTAATATCATTTTTGGAAAAAGAAAACACCTGATTCCTCTTTGAAGACAGCACTTAACTTTAATCTTGGCTCAGTCCTGGTGCATACAAAGAGAGTACTAATAACAGTGTGCCTCTGAGTACATGCAGAGAATTTTCCCTTTTATCCCTTTATAATGGCAGCCAGACCCCTAAGATGGCGTGGAGCCCAAGTACCTGATATTCCCTTTGATGAGAAGTGTGTATGCATAGAAGACTGGTGTGTGAGGGATGTCATCCCCTCGAAGATTGAAGAGCCCTGTGGAAACAAACACGTTTGGTTACCCTTTCCTAGACTGCACTTAGCTGACTGTTGTCCTAGCCACTACCCAGTCCTCCTTCAGAGACAGAGATGCTATTGCAGACAGAAGGGGCCACATCAAAGAAGGCCCTGTTACTGGAGCAGGAGACAGGGAACCCATTAATAGCTTGTCCAGAACAGAGAGAAACAAGAGGAGGGTATGAACAGGCAAGACTGGATCTTCGAATGTCCAAAGATTTGGACCTGAAGAATGTCGTGTTCAAAAATGGCACACTCTTCGTCACATACCATTTTCTCATAATGGTTCTTTCTTACTCAAACACAATTACTCCAGACTGCAACATCTACTGGAAAAATCATGCTGGGGAGGTGCATTTTTAACCCTTCCTTGTCCATCTCCCAACTGCCCTCCTCCAAGCTGCTTTTAACTTGGGGGACAAATGGCTACTTGGTGTGATGTCACATACAGTATGAGCCCCCGTTTTCACTTTTTAAAAAGTTTCTACTCCCTAAGGATACAAAGACAAACTTGGAAGTATCAGGACTATGTTTGCTGAAACTAGAGCACCGGGTCTGGGGCTAAGAGGGATTTCCCACTGAGAGGTGGGGCTTCAATGCCCCAACGAGCATTTCATAGAACATATGAAGCTGCATTATAAGGAACTGGATTACTGATCCGTGTAGCCCAGTATTATTAAATCTGACGGGCGATGGGTTCTCCCCAGGGTTTGGGGCAGCCGTCTTTCCAGGCCAGCCCTAGAATGGATGACCTGATTCAACCGGGGATCTCCTACACAAAAGGGAGCTTTGCCACTGAACTATGGTCACAGTCAACATAATATTAATAGCCCACTCCTCCACTTGCACCTGCTGATGTGACCTTGGGTCAGTCACAAGCTCTGGCATGGCTGTTCCTGAAAGAGCAGTTTGTGTTAGAGTTCTCTCAGCCCCACCTACCTCACAGGGTGTCTGTTGTGAGGAGGGGAAGGGAAAGGAGTTTGTAAGCCGCTCTGAGACTCCAAGTGAAGAGCGGGGTATAAATCCAAACTCTTCTCCTTCTTCTTCTCCTTCTTCTTCTCCTCCTCCTTCTTCTCCTTCTTCTTCTCCTTCTAACCACCTACACCGTAACAGAGTTTAACAGAATACTTACAGGCCGTTTCTTCGAGACCAGACAGCAAGACTGCCGTGGGCTTCCTGGCATGATTCTCCATCTGTTGAAAGATGTTGGAAACCTTCTCCTGCCAGGTGCTCCCTGAAACAAGGGGAAGAAGGTGACAAGGAAGAGGAGTCCAGTAGACAAGAGGCCCCTGCGTGGTTCTCTCCCCCTTTGCCTCCCATACGGACAGTGGCTGCCACGTTGCTCCCAAAGGACAGGTGACACAATGATGTGATTTGGTTGATTCTCCCAGAGAATTTCTGCAGCCAGAAGGGATTTACATCTGCAAAGTGGCCCCTTTGTGCCTCCTTCCTCCCAACAGCCCCTTGATGTGTTACTTCTTTGGCAACGGGGGACCCCAGGAACAGCAATGGGGGGTTGGAGGCCTGTAGCAGGAAAAGAGAATTGGTGAAAATTGCACCATGGAAATCCTCTGTGGGATCATAGCTATTCTGTATGTCAAGTCACAGCTGGCTTATGGCTATAGGGCTGCCAGGTCCCCCCCTGGCCACTAGTGGCGGGTGGGGGATAGGATTGCCACCAGATCCAGATTGGGAAACTCCTGGTGATTTGGGGATGGAGCCTGGGGAGGACAGGGACCTCAGTGGGGTCCCATGCCACTTAGCCCACCCTCCAAAGCATCCATTTTCTCCAGGAGAACTGATCTCTGTAGAATGGAGACCAGCTGTAATTCTAGGGGGATCCCCAGCTCCCACCTGGAGGCTGGCATCCCTGTGGTCACCCCAGCAAGGGGCTTTCGAGGCAAGTGATTGAGCAGAGGTGGCCTGCCATTGCCTGCCTTTGCAGAGTCTTCCTTGGTGGTCTTCCTTCCCAGTAGCGACCCTGCTTAGCTCCCGAGATGTGACAAGATCGGGCAATGATCATGGTGCCTTCCCTCCCAGCTATTATTTATAACCTCCATATGGTTAGATGTTATACAATGATGTTATATTAAAAAAAAAACCCTCTGTTTACTGTCTAAACCCGGCTCCCCCCAAAAAAACCTGACAAGATCATAACCAGAAGGAACCAAAAATCAAGGAGAAAGGAGGAGGAGAGACAGGGATTTGAGGTCAAAGGCTTCGAAGGAGAGGCAAGTTTTCAGAAGAGACTGCTTCCACATTTGCCAGGAGGGAGAGATATGGAGAGAGGCCGTGAATTCCAGAGGAAAGACAGGGTACGAGAGACAGCCGTGAAAGAGGAGGCAATCTGAAGTCTGGCCAAGTGGAACGTGCTGACAGGGGGGAGACAACAAGGGGCAGGGAAGAAGAAAAGACGGATAAGTGGGAACCAAAGACATTTAAAAACAAACAGTAGTTATTTAATCTGAATCCAACGGAAGCCATGTTAGAGTGTAGACTGAGTCAAATTAGATTCGGGGAGAAGATAACACAGTTTTGATTGTCACAAAAAGCCAGTGTAGTTCGAACATCAGGCCAGGAGCTATGTGACCTGGGTTCAAATCCCCATTCAGCCTTAAGGTGACCTCAGGACAGACACTTCTTCCTCAGCACAATCTACCTCACAGGGTCACTGTGAGGCCAAAACATGGGGAGAAGTAGGTACGTGGCTCTGAACTCCTTGAGAAATAGCTAGTTCTCCTTCATGTGCCAGATGGGAGGACAACACACTGGTAGGCAGTGTTCCCTCAAAGCTGAGCTAGTGTGAGCTAGCCCACAGTTTTTTAGCCTCTGGCTCACACATTTTTGACTTAGCTCAGGAAGGGAGGGCTCCAGAGCAAACTAATCTATGCAGTAGCCAGATCGCTCGCTCACAACTTTAACGCCAGGAGCTCACAAAGTAGAATTTTTGCTCACAAGGCTCGACAGCTTAGAGGGAGCATTGCTTTTAGGTGTACATTCAAAGCAAATGAGACAGGGAGTGAATTCAGATGTCTTGCTTTGCTTGATCCAGGCTACATCGAGGTAATCTGGGTCAGAAACAAGACTGACATGTGCACTACATACTAGTTGGATGTGACTGCAGTTCTTTGAAAACCCAGACCCACAGTCTGGGGGTGTTCCCATCTCCTGCCTCCATCTTCAGAGGCAGCACCATAGATTTAGATAGATAGAAAGGGTCAGGACACAGGGCATCCTTTCCTTCCTGTTATCTGATACTAACCCTTTGAAGTAGAGTGCTATTCTTAGGTACAAGACTTCCTTCCAGCATAACACTCTCTGTCTCCCACACACACAAAAGAAGGAGCACATGGTCTCCATCTTTGCCAACATGGATGCAGGACAGGCCTTCTCCATCAGCATCCATCTAGCTAGTTAGATTCTATTCCTATTTCCCAACCTGCACTATCTACAATGTAGTTCCTTGAATAAAGGAATCTTATTTGAGTTTGAAACTGACAAGTGGCTCCATGTTACTCTGTAAGCTTGCTGGTACTGAAAAGCTGCGGCTGTGTGTAAGACTCGTGCATTCTGCTAAGTGTAGAGATTCCTGGCTGTACCATACCAGTGAATCTAACATTCCTACCTCTCCCGCTGGGATGCTGTGGCCAGGAATGCCTTTAATCGGCTTCGGCTGGTCACCCAGCTATGCCCCTTTCCATTCAGATAAGATCTGGCTGTGGTTACTCATGTCGTAGCATCATCCAGGCTAAACTACTTTAACACACTCTGTGTGAGACTGCCTTCGGAAAGCGTTTGTAAAATAACGTCCAGTCCAGATTGCCAGGAGGGGTGAACTCCTGAGAGCCTGTTAGCTTTATTTTGTGCAGTTTAGACTGGTTCAGGGCTCAAGTTCCAAGTGCTGCTCATTAGCATGTATCCGGCCATGTAATTCCTCTGGCATTAGCGGAAGAGAGGAAAGCAGTTGCAGCAGGACGGGAAACTGTCCTGTTCTGCAAAGCCTATGGATGGATGGATACTCACCAGTATCTTTAAATCCCTAAACAGTCTGAGGCTGCAGTATCTCTAGGATCATCTTCCCCCATACAGACCTGCCTGGGCACAGAGGTCATCACCAGAAGTCCCCCTCTATGTGCCCCTCCTGTTTGAAAGGCCATGAGCGAGAAACACTGTCGCTCTGAAGTCATCTCCCAATGGAAGTCCACCTGGCCTCAGCCCTGTTGATGTTCCATCAATAATTGAAGAAGGTCTTCTTTAACTAGGAAGAACTTCCTGACAGTTCTATAATTAGGAAGAAATTCCTGACAGGCTTCCTCAGGAGGTGGTGGGCTCTCCGTCTTTGGAGGTTTTCAAACAGAGGCTAGGTGGCCATTTGACAGCCATGCTGATTCTGTGAACTTAAGCAGATCATGAGAGGGAGGGCAGGAAGGGTTGCATCACTGCTTAGTTCTCGTGGCCCTTTCTTACACATCCAGGGAAATGCTGATCACCACTTTGGGGTCAGGAAGCAATTTTTCTCCAGGCCAGTTTGGCCGGGGGGTCCTGGAGGATTTTTTTTGTCATTGTCTGGGCATGGAATGGGTCACTGGAGGTAGGGGGGGAAGGTATTTGTGAATTTCCTGCTTTGTGCAGGGATTTGGACTAGATGTCCCTGGAGGTCCCTTCCAACTCTATGATGCTATGATTCTAAGTTTACATCGTGACTTATTTTGGTAAGCAGTTTTAAGCTTGGTCAAGTTCTGAAAGCATGGACAATACTTCTTAGTTACTGGCTGCTGAGCTTCTTTAGTGTTGCGGTGATTTGTTTTAAATTGTTCGTGGAAATTAGAAGTTTCCTTAGCCTGGTTGTTGGTTTTTAGCCTGTGTTATTGCTGTGTTTTATACTGTTTTAAACCTGTTGAAAAACCCACTCCAGGGATCCGTTTCAGGATAGATATAAATGCTTCTAACGTGGTGGAAAGTGCGCTCAAGTTGCCACCAACTCGTGGTGTCTTGTAGAGCTTTCAAGGCAAGAGATGTTCAGAGGTGGTCTGCCATTGCCTGCCTCTGCATAGCAGCCCTGGTATTCCTTGGTGGTCTCCCATCTAAGCACTAACCAGGGCCAACCCTGCTTAGCTTCCGAGTTCTGGTGAGACTGGGCTATCCCGGGCCATCCAGGTCAGGGTGCTTCTAATGCATGTGTCAAGTGCTGTCAAGATCCAGCTGACTTATGGCGACCCCAGCAGGAGCTTTCAAGGCAAGTGAGAAGCAGAGGTGGTTTGCCGTGGCCTTCCTCTGCACAGTCTTCCTCGGTGGTCTCAGATTCCAGTACCAACCCTGTTTAGCTTCCGAGATCTGATGACACCAAGCTATACCAAACCACTTTCCTTCCCTAGCTTCTAATACACACATAAATAAATAAATACATTCTCAATAGTGGTGTAATGTACACATTTCAAAGCATTTGCTTTGATAATAAGAAGCAGTGGGAGGTACTCAGCATTCACGAAGATATTATAACTGCTCGAAAGTGACAAAATTCCTATTCAAAAGAAATTATGTTTCTTCAAAGAATATAAGTAGCAATGCAGCTTGCATGTAGATTGTACATCCAGTAAACAAATTATTTTGCGGCATGAGCTGGAAAGCTGTGTATATTAATCGCTGTTGCTGCACTCACGCATACTCAGCAAAACAGGCATCTTTGCTACTATCCCTTGCAATGATCCACATAGCAACATGGGTGGCTTCCAACCAGAAATGCTTTCTGTGTAGGAATTCTATCAGACTGGAAGTAGACCTCAAAGATGATTGCCACAATCCAGGCATTAAGGAACAGCTGGAATAAACCACACATTATTTAATTTATCTAAAAGTTCCCTAGCTCTTCTTTTTACTGAGACTGGCCTTCAAGGCAGGTAATAATCTATTTTAAACAATACAAAAACCCGTAATACAACTAGCTGAGAACAATACAATCTAAACTCCAAAACTTACAGGATGACCACAATAAACAGCAGTTAGAATATTTGCCACCAAAGGCTCAAGAGAACGGGAAAGCTTTAGACTGGCACCAGAAATATAGCAGCATCTTTGCCCAGGAAGCATGCCTGGAGAGGCAGTTCCACAATCAGGGTGCCAGCACAAAAAGACCCTGTCTGAAGGAGTGATACCAGATGCACTGCCTCAGATCACGGTTTCAGTGGTTAGGCAGGTCCACAGAGGGCCATGGAGCAATACAGAGTAGCGTAAGAAAATGTCAGGTCCCTGCCCTGAGAAGCTTACAATATTTAGATAATGCGGGTGGGGAGAAAGACAATAGAATGTGAGACAGGAAAAGAGAGGCCAGGGTAGACAAGGGATGGGAGCAAGGAATGTACACAGCAGAGCTGACCAGCTCAACACTAGGCCAAGGCAAACAGAAAAGAAGAAGGGTAGCTAAGACCAGGCCAAGTATGGATAACTCTTTCTGGTCCCCCTTCATTTCACTAGTCTTCTTCTGAAAACAGGCCCATGCTGCCAGAGATGATGCAGGGCAGGTGAGCAAAAGATGTTCAAGACCAAAGAACATACCGGTGAAGTTGTCTGGGAGTTGGTAGATCTCGCTGGTGGGTGGAGGAGGCCTCTGTATGCCCCACACCTGGTCTACTAGGTTGCCTTCTATGGGAGTGAGGATCACATTCGAATCCTGGAGGGCTTGATTGTAGTTTTGCCAGTCATCTGTTGAGACAGACTATCAAGCAAGCAAATCCAGAAAGCCACGTCCTCCCAGCTGTCCCATAATTTCCTGGGCAAAAGATTAGCCAGTGTGGTGTAATGGCTGCCAGGCTAGGACTCAGGAAGCCACAGTTCAAATCCCCATAAAATTCATCAAGTGACTTTGAGCCGGCCAGACAGGTAGCCAGCCTCTCTCTCTCTGT
The DNA here is from genome assembly GCA_029375565.1 of Gekko gecko. Taxonomy (NCBI): domain Eukaryota; kingdom Metazoa; phylum Chordata; class Lepidosauria; order Squamata; family Gekkonidae; genus Gekko; species Gekko gecko. The sequence goes on along the minus strand of JAPDNY010000012.1, from coordinate 24,477,874 downwards.
CTCTCAGCCTAGCCTTCCTCACAGGTTTGTTGTAAGGATAAAACGGAGGGAGAACCTTTAATGGTGTCCTGAGCTCTGTGGTAGAAAGGTGGGATACAAACTGTAACGTTTTTGCTCTTCCCCTACGTGTGATCCAAATGTGAGAGCCAGCATAGTGTAGTGGTTAAGAGCAGCAGACTCTAATCTGGACAACCGGGTTTGATTCCCCACTCTCCCTCCACATGGAGCCTGCTGGGTGATCTTGGGCCCGTCCCCAGTTCTCTCAGAACTCTTTCAGCCCCACAGACCTCACAAAGTGCCTGTTGTGGGGAGAGGAAGGGAAGGCGATTGTAAGCCACTTTGAGACTCCTTAAGATAGAGAAAAGCAGGGTGTAAAAACCTAGTCTTCTAACTATTTATTTGTAACCTCTGTAAAGGCACCTCTCTGTAGTGTTCGGAGGCCTTCTTTATTTTTGCTGCCACCCAAGGCTCTCGCCTTAGAATTCTTAGTTGGACCCAAAGAACAGGACGACTTAGTTGTATATGGCAGATTGACAGACCAGTCAGGGCAGGGGTGCGGCTCTGAGGTAAAAGTGGATCCTTTACTCTAAAATAAACTGTTGTTTTTCTTAAACATTAATAGATTCTACTTTTTAATCAAAACAGCGTAAACCATTTCTGTATGGCTTAATGGTTTCATATATGCATAATAATTTCAGACAGGTGTACAGTCCTTCTTGTTTCTCAAAAGTTCCTGAAACAAACCTAGCCACAAAGGCTTATTTTCTCACTTGCCACCCAGGCTAATAACTTTCACACAGAACACACATTTCTCTCACAGCACTTTGCAGCCCCTGACTCAGGCTTCTTCCTACACACCCACACCCACAACCGGCAACTCCTTCCTAGGGTACGGCTACCATCCAACCATAACATATTGCACTCGCCCACCCATCCCCTCTCTTTCTTCTTCTACAGACCTACATTTCAGATTGCAGCAACGTTCATTTAAAACTCCACACTAAAACGGAGAAATAAGACACACATGTATTTACATGGCAAAACACCACACAAGCCACCATAGATAAGTTCAAAAAAGCAGGACCAAATATGCCAACATGATCTTCCAAGGCACAAGCAGGCAACAAAAGTCCTTGGGACGCCGTCAAGGAAAGTACGCCTTCCCCTTAGGTGAATGCGGCCCTCTGCTGTTGAAAACTCCCCTTCCCTGAATCGACCCCGTTCAAGAGTCATTTCCTACCAATGGAAGTGAGGTACGGATCCAATCCAATCTTCTCCCCAGCAGGAACTTCCTTAAGAATCCACTCGCCAATAGATGTAATCCAGCCTGCAAGAGAAAGGAGACATCAAGAAGAGGAAAGGCACCCTAATTCCCAGCAGCCAGGCTGCCTCCCTAAAGGCTGTGTGGCACACGATACAGCGGCTGGCTACCATTCCCCAGAGCGCAACAGCTGGATGCTGAGGTGGTGTAATAGAATGGTTAAGGGAATGAGCTGCAGGAATGATGAAGGCAGGCCCGTAGCTACGGTGGGGCTATTCGGGGCTCCATCCCCTTTCTGAAAGCCGCAGCCCCACAGGATTTTCTCCCCCCAAAGGTTTTTTTTCAACATTTTCGTACAGTTTTTTTAAAGGCAAGCGCTCCTGTCCTGCACCGCGGTGAGCCACACCAACAACAAACCCCAGCCCACTGCTGCTCCCACCCCTTGCTGAGCAGGCTCCTTTTTGCCGCCCACCAGCCTGCCTGACGTCACCCTCTCTCGCCTTGCCTTCCCTCCCACCGGCACCACTGCACAGAGCCATCAGAGCCGACCAGGGACATCACGCACATCCAAGGCTGCCCTGCACCCCTTTGGCAGAAGCTGGGTTTAGACAACTGCTGGGTCGTGAGCAATTCGGTTGGGAAGGGGAAGAGAACCAGATCTGCCGCAGGCTGCCGCGTGTAATTCCATTATGTCCAGTGTTCCCTCTGAGCTGAGTTAGTGTGAGCTAGCTCACAGTTTTTTAGCCTCCGGTTCACACATTTTTGTCTTAGCTCAGGAAGGAGGGCCCCAGAGCAAACTGATTTATGCAGGAGCCAAATCACCTGCTCACAACTTTAATGCCAGTAGCTCCCAAAGCGGAATTTTTGCTCACAGGACTCCACAGCTTAGAGGGAGCATTGATTACATCCCCAGGCCTGGAAGGAGGGGGGGCTTCCAAATGAATTTAAGTTTAAGCCCCCGTTAAAATTTAATCCCCCCCCAAAAAAAAAAAAAAAATCCTAGCTACGGGCCTGGATGAAGGCAGGAGTAGGTGCAAGGTTTTCTGGTGCAGGGCAAGCTCTCTTCAGTCCTGCTTTCACTCTTTCATGCTACTCATACCCAGCTCCAGTCTAAGCACAGGTTTTTGCCCCTGCCCCACTATAATAATACAATTGCCATAACCTGGATGGCCCAGGCTAACCTGATCTCATCAGATCTTGGAAGCTAAGCAGGGTTGGCTTTGGTTAGTACTTGGATGGGAGACCACCAAGGAAGTCTGAAGCTAGCAACATTGAGGCAGGCAATGGCAAACCACCTCTGAACATGTCTTGCCTGGAAAACCTAGGGGGTCACCATAAGATGCCTGCAACTTGATGGTACTTTCCACCACCACTACCACCACTCTGGAAAAGGCATTCCTTTTTCAGGTACCCAACATATAGATTTACAGATCTATGGAATTTGTTGAAGTTGCTTTTAAGAAAAGACAAAACCTAAAGCACTGGTCTGGGAAAGGGAGAAGAGGTGGCTTTGTGATTGCCACAAGGGCCAGCCAATTAGCACTCGGTATAGCTGGATTCTCCTGGGAACACAACAAATTGGTAGCACCTGGGCTTGTATGGAAGTTTGCATGTCTGTCCAAAAGGGGCAAGTGCAGATCCAGAGTGGGGCTCTTGCTCATGCTTCGAACATCTTTGTCTCTCTTCCCTCCAAGTCCCCAGTTTAATTCTCAACAAGAAATCATTGCAAGCGGCTGTCTCTCTGCTGCCCATTAGCAATACGGGGGTAACAAAACTAGCCTGTTTGTACAGAACTGTTGTAAGTGTTGCACAGACAAAGAGTACTGTTAGTACCACACTATCTCAGCTGGCCTCCATAGAGACAAGGATCTCTACACACATCGGGGCTCCCCAGATATTCAGCGAAACCAGGGCTGGCCCACTCACTAGGTGAACTAGACATTCGCCTAAAGCGGGGCCAACACGGGGGTGCAGAAATGAGCCGCCCCCCCAAAAAAAGCCCCCCCCCCGCCAAAGGCTTGCGCCTTACCTAGAAAATCATAAGTCATAAGACTCCTTGGGCATGGCCAGCAGCCGCTACGCAGGCAGGCAGGCAGGCAGGCAGGCAGGGCGCGTGCTCAGCTCAGAGCCCTCTTCTGCCTGGCTCAGCTCGTTCCGTCCCTCCAGGGACAGCCGAGCAAGGCTGGCCCAGGCCGGCCCCTGGGGAGCAATTGGCTGTGGGGTGGGTGGGGGCGAGCACCAGTGCCACAGAAGAGCTTGGATTTATACCCCACTCCAGTATTCCCTCTAAACAGGGTAGGCTGAGGTGACGCTGCTGCAACCCCACACAGCAGCGGAGACCAGCTTCCAGCCGCGCTGCTTTGAAGACTCCAGGCTCCTCCAGCCTCCAGCAAGCCCCCTGCTGCGCTCTGCCTTCCTTCCCACGCTGCTCCACCCCACATCCTGACACTGGCCTCGGGCAGCAGAGCCTCCCTGCTGCTGCCCTCGCTCACCCAAATTCTCGTGGTGTGTGTGTTTTTGCTGCCTGCGGGGGGCACACGCCACCCCCTGCCGGGCCAGCCACTTGGGCATGGCTGGGAGGGAAACACTGTGCTTTAATAAATGCAGAGCAGGGAGCCTGGGCGCCTTAATCCGGGTTTGGCTGCAGCTGCGGCTTTGGCTTTGGCGGCCAGTAATGGGGCGAGATTTGGGAGTGGGGGGGGGAGAAGGAGAGGGAAAGCCACTTTCCCAGTGTCTGTATTTATTTTTAAAGGGGGGGGGAGAACATCAAGTGTGGGGAGGGGGGTAACGCAGAGGAAAACTCTGGGGCAGAAGCCAAGGGAACTGCCAGGCTTGGGAAGGGCGTGACACCCCCTCCCCCCAGTTCCACCCGGCCGAGGCCGGTCAGTTTCATTCCTTTTAAAAGGGGATCCGAGAGGGAGAGAAATAAGAGGAGAGGAGGGGGTGAAGAGGGCACTTGCTCCACCCCCTCCCGAGGAAAGAAAAGTCACCCCGAAGAGTTGAGCATCTTTCCTTCCAATTTGACTGTATTACTGTGCTAATTGTTACTGTAGAACCAGATCAGGAGCAAAAACACTGGTGGGCGGAAGGGAGGGCGGGGGGCGCCAGAAGGTAGCCTCGCCTAGTGTGCAAAGAAACTTGGAGCCAGCCCTGAGCGAAACACAACTTTGTAAATTATCCAAAAGGTAATAAGAAGTCTAAAAAACCAGCCTCAGGAAGACAAAATAAGGGGATACCAACCAACAGTAGGAATATCATCTGACCACTGTATTCTCCAGCCTGCTAATATTCATGCTTGGGAGAATTCCCAGGTACACAGAAAAATACACCCTGATAAATTTACCATGAAGATGACTGAGTATGCTCCAGAGGGGTGGAATGTTGAGAACAGATGAGAGCCAGTTGAAGGGAAAGAAGGGGGAGTGTGGGAACATAAGAACATAAGAGAAGCCAATGTTGAATCAGGCCAATGGCCCATCTAGTCCAACACTCAGTCACACAGCAGCCAAAATATACCAGGTGCCATCAGGAGGTCCAGCAGTGGGGCCAGGACACTAGAAGCCCTCCCACTGCTGCCCCCTCCAGCACCAAGAATAGAGTGCATCACCTGCCCCAGACTGAGTTCCCATCTATACCCTGTGGCTAATAGCCACTGATGGACTTCTGTTCCATATGTTTATCTAATTCCCTCTTGAAACTGTCCATGCTTGTAGCTGCCACCACCTCCTGTGGCAGTGAATTCCATATGTTAATCACTCTTTGGGTGAAGAAGTACTTCCTTTTATTCATTCTAACCCGACTGCTCAGCAATTTCGTGGAGTGCCCATGAGTTCTTGTATTGTGAGAAAGGGAGAAAAGTACTTCTTTCTCAACCTGCTCAATCCCCTTCATAATCTTATAAACCTCGATCATGTCACCCCTCAGCCGTCGTTTCTCCAAGCTAAAAAGCCCCAAGCGTTTTAACCTTTCTTCATAGGGAAGGTGTTCCAACCCTTTTATCATTCTAGTGATAGAGCGGGGAAATTAGTGTACTGGAGGATGAGGAAGAGGAGAAGCAGAAGGAGATTGGATTTATACCCCGCCCTTCACCTGGAGTCTCAAAGCAGCTTACAATCTCCTTTCCCTTCTTCTCCCCACAACAGACACCCTGTGAGGTAGGTGGGGCTGAGAGAGCTCTCTCCAGAACTGCCCTTGACAGAGCAGCTCTGAGAGAACTTGTAACTCACCCAAGGTCACACCAGCAGCTGCATGTGGAGGAGTGGAGAATCAAACCCAGTTCTCCCAGATTAGAGTCCACGCTCCTAAACACTACACCAAATTGACTCTCCAGGGCAGGGGGGATAGGAGGGAAGGAGTTACGAATTGTGCACCTCCCCCCATGATTCCTCATGGAACCCCAGCCTGTCACTTTGTCTAACAGTAAAGAACATAAGAAACAGCCCTGCAGTGGCCCATCTAGTCCAGCACCATTTCGCACTACAGCCAACCAGTTGCCCTAGAGGTTCAACAAACTGAGCATAAAGGCTGAGGCCTTTCCCTGATGTCGCCTCCTGGCATCAGTATTCAGAGGTTTACTACCTGTAAATGTGGAGGTTTCTTTCAGCCACTACCGCTAGTAGACATTGATGAACCTCCCCTCCATGAACCTGTCTAATCACTCCCCCATTTAAAGCCAGCTACTCTGGTGGCCATCACCACATAATCGCCCCCATGCCAATCACAAAGGCAGCACAACAACCAATAAAGTGTATAGGTTTACTATACACTTTCCAGGTATGCAGGAAAGCAGGACTTTGTAAATTAACCAAAGGGGAGGAAAGTCCTGGCTTGATGAGAACAAAATAGGCTCCAAGAGCACAGATACGCTGAGAGCAGCGAAGCATCAACTGAAGGAGGAAAAAGAGGAGAAGAAATCAGCATGCACAAGCACTGGAGAATTTACTGAATCCTTCTGGGGTGAATCCAAATTGTCCCATTCCCCCCTGATTTTTCATGGCCCCTCAGATTGTTGTTGCTATGTACTGGGATTGAATCATCCTTCTGACTGAAGCATCCCAGAAACTGGCTGAGCTTGGAGCACAAGAACAATAGCTGACCAGGACTCTGGAATAAACCAATCAAGTCGTAATGTTATGTAAATAGCCTATCACTGGGAGTGGGGTGTGTTTGAGTGTGGCAATTGCATGCTATTTAACAGAGCTGAGGCTCTGGAATCTTGTCTTGTAGTTCTGCTGAAAGCACTGAATAAACCTGAGCTGATCACTGCCATGGGTCTAGAACCCAGTATTTAATAGCTGTCGTTACCCTCTTGGGCTTGGCCTGAGAATAAAGCATAATTTATGCAGGAAAGCACAATTGCTCGGCAGTTCCTGCCACTGGGACCACTGGATGCAGAAGGTATCTGTATCTTTCACAGCAGGGAAAAAGGGAGAATTTCGGAAAGGCCCCACTCCCTCCCTCCTGCCAGTCCGCAACACGGCAAGCCGCACACCTGCCCAATAACCCAGCTTCTACACACCTGCTAAAGGTACAGGCATCTGGCCACCTCCTTCCCAGCATGACCTCCAAATGTGCTGTCCTAGACTTGCTTTCCTTTTACACGGGCTTGCCAGCTGGCGCAAGTCCAGAAGGAGGAGCGCAAAAGCACAGTTTAAGGTGGGGACTGACCTGATTTCTGCAGCTCCCAGTTGCAGTCCATCTGGCGCTCCGCCTGGGCCCAGTACCGGCTGTCGGTGAAGAGGGCTGCCTTCTGCAGAGTGACCACTCCCGTCCCTAGGGCACGCAAGCAGAGAGGTTCAGCAGGTATTGATGTTTAAGAGGAGGGAAGTCTATGCATAATTGGTAGAAAAGAGCAAGAGTCCAGTAGCCCTTTAAAGACTAAGAAAATGTGTGGCAGGGTAGAAGCTTTCGTGAGTCACGGCTCACTTCTTCAGATAGCTGAAGAAATTTTGTTAGCCTTTCAGGTGTTCCTGGACTCTTGCTCTTTTCTACTGCTGCAGACAGACTAACACGGCTCCCCATCTTGATCTATGCATAATTGGTAAATAACTCCTTCAATGTTTGCTGGCTGTGTTTACACACTAGGGAGGGAACCACACTCTGTACAAGTTAGAGGAACATACTAATTTATTATCAATTGAAACCTTCTGCTGAAATCAGGACCCAGGGCTGAATCCAGTTGAGTCCTGGTTCTAATTAAATCCTGTTTCCAGAGATGCCGAACAACATTTTCACAACTGATAAGATAAATGCTCTCTAAAATATGTGGAATGCATCACTTGGGGACTGTTGTTAATGGCCACAAAGGGTAGAACCATTTTTAAACCAAGATGCACGTTTCAGCCAATGGCAGTTTGACACTCAAATTACAGGCGCCGAAAATGAAAAACCAGATTTAAGTGGCACTCCGGAAAACCACCCAAGTCTAAGAGTCTGCTCACTGACTCATTTCACAGCTTCTCGCTTTATGCAGCAAACACAAATGCTGTGTGTACACCAGCGGTTTCCACAGGAAGCATGTAAACTGGGAGGGGCATGCATGCAGCTGAAAACCACGAAGCCATTAGGATTCCCAGGTGCATGTGTACAGATATTTAACCATGAGTCCATGATCTGCTGCTCGCAAAACAAATGTTTTCTGCAGGAAAGAAACACTGGCGTACACACAGTTTGCTACATAAAATGTGGAGCTGCCCAGTGCTGGGTCCAAGCCAGTCTTGAGGCCCCGCCTCCAGAATCCTGCCGTCTGGGGGGTGAGCTGTAGTCACCCGATGGAGCAGGGGCCAGCAACCTTTCAGAACCAAAGCAGTCAACGTTCAGAGCAAGAGAGCGACAGGGAGCCACTATGAGAAAGTCTGTTTGCATACTGTACAACACTACCGATAATGGAAATGTTGATTAATAATCCATAAAGCTTCCCCAGCCCAAACACTGATTGTTGTCAGTCCTTTATCAAGAAATGGAATTATAAGTAACATTTATATGCAGGAGCCCCCTGCAATTGTTTTAGAGCACGTTCTGTGCAAGGTTTGCCCTTGGATTACTGGCAGCTGCTCACCTCTATCATTTCCCTTTCTGTAAAGCACTTCTGAGAAGCCCTTAAGTCCCATTAAAATCTCTGCCTGCCATTCCCCTCACAGGCTGGTTATTCCCCCACCCCCCTCAATCCTTGCAGAGTTCGCTGTCTTTTTCAAAGAGGCACATTTGCTTCTGTATTGAGCCACAGGATAGAACACCATAGGATGTAACTCCAATCTTGTGGCGGCTGCACTGGCTCCAAATTAGTTTCTGGTGCCAATTCAAGGAATTGGTTTTGACCTACAAAGCCCTAAATCAGGGGTGTCAAACATGGGGCCCGGGGGCTGAATTAGGCCCCCGTACTGCTTCTATCAGGTCCGCAGTAGAACTGGCTGTCTTCTGCTTCTGCTTCCAGTTCTGCTGCTGCTGCAACATTGTAGGTTTACAGTTTACAGATACACACCTGGGCTGAGTTCAGATTGGCCGTTTGAAGTGGGAGCCAGTCGTGCCCGACTGATGGGGGAGCATACTGGGAGGAGGTGCGCGGGAGCGTTCAGACTGCTGGCCCGGAGGCATGGCTGTAAACGGCTTTTCCCTGGTAATTCGGCTATGTGCGCATGAGCGCATCCAGCTGATTTGGGGAGGATCCCCAAATCAGCTGGGTGCGCCGGCACCACATTGGGCGGTAGAGCGGAGCACAGCCAATCATATCGCTGCTGCCTTATGCACCATGTGGGTTGCTCCCGGCTTTTCGGGTTGGCGTTCACACTTCCCAGAAGTGGAATGAAGCAGGATAAACAGGCTCTCAGGGATTTGCTACCGCTTTTACCAGGTATCTTTTAAACGCGGGAGCAAAGCAGAACAGCACAGGTTGACTACGGGTGGGGAACGCCAGGCAGATGTGCCTGTGTGAACGCCCCCTTTAATCCGCTTGCAAATCGTGGCTGAAATGAAATGTGGCTCTAGCGGGGCAAACTGCCAGTCTGAACTCAGCCCTGAACAGCATACTCAGTATTGCAACAGCACAGGCATTTTGATGTAATAGTTCAGAGGAAGAGGTGTCAGTTATCGGACACTGTTAAATAAACAAAATATTGCAAGAGTGCTAATGTTCTTTTAAGCAAGTTTCTATTTTAAGTTAAAAAAAACCACCCTTCGTGTTTGTGTCCTTTATAAAGTTTATATCTCTGCTACCCGGCATGACATTTTATGACACACACGTGGCCCGGCCCAACAAGGTCTCATTTATGTCAGATCCGGCCCTCGTAACAAGTGAGTTCGACACCCCTGCCCTAAATGGTCTGGGACCCCCATCCCTTTGGGACTGCCTCTCCCAGTACGACCACCCTCCCCCCCTTCGGTTGTCATCACAGGCCCTACCGCAGATGCCAGGTCCACAAATAGCCCACTAGGACAAGAGCCTTCTCAGTGGCTGCCCCTGCCCTCTGGAACCAGTTCCCCAGGGAGGTGCGTGCCCCGTGGGATCTATTGGTATTCCACAGGGCAAGCAAGGCTGCCTCGTTTCATGCAGCATTTAATTAACTAAGAGCATGGGCGTGCTGGCTGCCTGTCCAGATCTGCTTCCAGAGCTGATGACCCCCTACACTTGACGGTGTGCCCTCAAGCCCAGCACAAACTGTCAGGAGTTCGGGTTTGGTTCTGGATGCCTCCTTATCGATGGAGGCCCAGATCACAAACGTTGCCAAGCTGACATCTTTCCAGCTATGCCAGGTGAAGCAACTACCCCCCTTCCCGTCTCACCATGACCGAGCCACGGTAATCCACGCAGTGGTCGCCCCCAGGTTGGACTACTGTAACTTGCTCTACGCTGGCCTACCCTTGCGACTGATCTGGAAATTCCACCTGGCCCAGAAAGCAGCAGGGCGGGTCCCGACTGGAATGCCACAGACGGCACATATTCAACCTGTGCTGTGTCAGCTGCACCGGCTTCCAGTGGAGAACTGAGTCAGGTTCAAGGTTTTGGTATTGACTTTTAAGGCCTTGAGCAGTCAGGGACCCACATATCTAAGGGACCGTCTCCTCTGGTATGCCCCCTGAAGAGTGTTACACTCTGCAGAGAACAACCTACTGCGCCAGCCCAAAAGATGTATGGCTGTGCCTGAACTCAACCGGAGCCAGGACCTTTTCTGCCCTGGCTCCTACCTGGTAGAATTCTCTGCCGAATAACATCTCTGCCGAATAACATCCATGCAGTTCTGCAGGGCCTGCAAGGTGGAGATGCTCTGCCAGGCTTCTGGCTGAGGACAGCGATGGGTACCATCCTTCTGGCATTCCCTCCCCCCCACACCCCTTTTCTACCTTCCCTGCGAGGCAGTGACACAATTGGAATGTTGCACCATCTGAGACTGTTTTTTATTTATTAGGTAAAGGTAAAAGTTTCCCTTGCTCAAAAGCCAGTTGAATCCGATTCTAGGGATGCGGTGCTCATCTCCATTTCCAAGCTGACGAGCCAGCGCTGACCAGAGACGTTTCCATGGTCATGTGGCCGGCATGAGTAGATGCCGAGGTGCACGGAATGCTGTTACCTTCCCACTGAAGCAGTACCTATTTATCTACTTGCAATTTTTTTGCTTTTGAACTGCAAGGTTGGCAGGAGCTGGGGCCAGAGATGGGAGCTCAATCCGTCTTGCGGCACTCGGGTCTTAAACTGCTGAACTGCTGACCTTCCAGTCTGCAGTTCAGCGTCTTAACCACTTGAGCCACTGCAGCCCTTTTATTTATTACTTATGTACTATTTAAATTGTTTTACTATTTATAAATGTTTTTATTCCCTGATGTTTACTGCCCTGAGCCCCGTGTACTCAGCGGAGGGCGATGTATAAATCCAAATTATAAGTAACTAAATAAGTATACATAAATAAAATAGGATGCAGCTGCAGACCCCCTACAATGGACAAAGAAGTGCATTCTCTTCATGGTCAGATGTGCTCTTACTCCAGGTCTAAGCCCGTTGCTAAAACCTCTTCCTCTTCTGGATCAGCAACCCATATTCAGCCTTGGGTCCATGAGGCTTGGAGCTAGCCAAGGTAGATCGGGGAAGGCAGATGGCAGGCATGGAAAGAACACTCTCACCTGAAGATCCTGTGAAACCTGTCATCCAGGATAACCTCTTGTCCCGTTCTGCAATGTACTCACTCTGAGAAACAGAAAAACAACCCAAATTCTTTGTCAAAAGAGCAGAATTCTATAACTGGCACCAACTGCAGCAGTTATGCAAAAATATGCAAACTGCTTCTTCTCCAAGGGATCTGATGCACCATGTTCATTGAAATCCTCCACTGGCAAGTGATTTTGCTAGACTTGCCCATATTGTTTCAATCATATCTTTGCAACCTTATGGGGGAGCGTGTGGCTAAACAAAAGCTGAAATTTTTAGAATGATGAATTCTATCTGCAATATCAAATTCTGCATTTGCATAGTGCGATTGGGAAAACTTACACAGCCTGGTCACTGGTTAGTCATGACAACCCAATGTTTGCATTCTCCTCCCAAGTTCAAGACAGGTAACAGAATGTTAATGAAAAGCGGTGACATTAAAAGACCGACCATGTAAGTGCTTAATCACCAAGTGCCTGTCTTCGGTTTCAGAAGCAGCATAAGACTCTTCTGCTTAAAAAGTTCTTACGATGCTAAATATGCTCCACCTAAAACTCTGGAGAACCTCCAGGGAAGGGAAATGCTGACTCATCTTGCAAAGAGACTATACTCTAGCGACAGAAGGAGAGAAAGACAGGTGAAAGTCACAACCCCAGGAGGATGTTCTTCAGTCACCTTACTTCAGTGGGGTAGAAGTCCACCCGAGGCTACAGAAGAGATAACAACCTTTATCTTACCATGTGTGCATCTGTAGCGGGAATGATGTACGCTGTGATGTTGTGGGTGTGCATGAGTTGCCGCAGGGTGCTCAACCGCTCACTCGTATTGGTCACCGTAGGAGGCAGATGCTGATATCACAAACAAAGAAACAAAGAAACAAACATGATCAGTAAAGCATGGTGCGGAAGAGGAAAAGAAGCTAGACGGGTCAGCCATCCATCGTATTCCTCTATTAGTTTCTGATGTTATTCATGCTCTCAGCACCCCTCTAGCCTCAGACACGTCTCTCTGGGAGGAGCTAACACAGTCCATCAGCAAATACACACAGGCACGCATACCTAACAGGCCCTGCCTATTTCTAGCTGTGTCCCAGAACTCACCGGAGGGCTGACCGTGCAGTTCCTGAGGTCTTCTGATTCGGAGGTTTTCCGCTTGGGATATCCTGTGACATGGCCTAGGAAGGAGAGACAAAAACCCTTCTATGTATAAACCCTGCTTGGATGGGGCACAGGGTGGCCAAGAGCTTGTTGACCACGCCAAGAAAAGACACACACAGAATACAACACAGAGTAAAAGGTGCATTTGACAAGTCGATACTGAACAATGGGCTGGGTCACACAAGCAAGTACCACACTTGGACACTCGATGCCGCTAGATGGCCAGCTGACGATTACAAACTGACCCCCAAACCCTGAAGGCTATTGCATCTGATTTGACATTAGAAGATGTGGATGTTCATTCTTGGGCAAGACCTCCATGTGCAGCAGAACGAAGCAAGCCGTCATAGAACTGGAGGCGGGTGGGCTGCAAAATGGACTACACCATTTCAGGTCATGGGTGGAACATTTTTGAAAAGTTCTCCCCCACAGCATTCTGAAGTGGTACAGTCCACCTTATTCTGCTGAACGTGTAGCCTGGACTGCTGATGCGAATTCTGTGATAGCTCGTTCACAAATGCTGACTACCCACTGATGCTATAGCCACTGAGTGATAAATATACATGTGTGAACCAACGTGAATTGGTGCAAACATTCATCACTTTGTATGGCTTAAATCAGTTCAAATCGATCCCGATGGCTGTGCACCACACAGCCTGATTGATCGTAGGTGTAGGGTCCTGGCATGTTTATCTGAGAATAAATTCATATGTGCTACTTCCAACATCTTGCTACCCGTCTCCTGCAGCTGGAATGCACACACACACACACACACACACACACACACACACACACAAAACCCCCCAAAAGTAGATGTAAATGCATTCTCACTGGCTTTTTGAATCGACCGATGGCCTCGCAAGGCACGTTTCAACCTTCCTGCATTTTATGATGCACGTGTGAGTTGGGTTGATTAAAGTTCAGGACCTGGCTTCTGATCGCGCTGAGAGCGGAGCCAATGGCAGAGCTGATCCTGATGGGCTAACAGTCAACATCAGTGGGTGGCTTCCCGGAAGGGCACGCTTTGCGTGGGAGACGTTCTTCGGCAAGGATGGCAAGCAAATAATTGGTTCTAGGAATTGGCACCAGATGTGCCACGTTCCTCCTATTGGCAACAGGCAGGGGTTGACATCATTGGGGAAAGAGGTTTGCCGCGCTAGAGAATGTGGTCAAACTGACGGCAGGCAGAAAGCCTATTAGGGGAAAGCCAAGGGAAAGAAATAGGGGGGTTGGGAAATAGGGATGTTAACTGATATCCTATGCATGTTTACTCCGAAGCAAAGCCCACTGAGTCTGGTGGGCTTTGCTCCCCAGTAACTATGCACAGGATCACAGCGTTCCTGACTCTGTGCCAATGACAACCTGGTTATATGCAGAAATTAACCAGGGACAGTTTATCTCGTCAATTTTCTCTCTATGCCAGGAAAATTTGCCCAGCTTCCTTTCTGTGTGTCATTATGTTGCTGAAAATACAGACCTGGGCTGGGCGGGGGGAGGAAAGCTGGCCATCCCCATAAGCAGTGGGGGAGTCTGGCTCTCAGGAGAGGGAAGAAGGCGGCATCTAGTGAGTCTGCAGATAGTAGCTGCTTAAAAAAACTGTGCCAAATTTTTGGCATACCAAGCATAGATTGCCACTTTTGACACTGACCTAGTGACCTTGAGAGCCTCAGTAGCCAGTTTGTTTTTCTGCACTGGGTTCCTAATGTTTATTTATTTCGTTGAGTCACAGAAGAGTAACTGGGACCACGAAAACCGCAGCCCTCAGTTATTTTATAGGCTGCAATCCTAAAGCCACATACTGCCCCGCTGAACTCAGGGCTCTTTTTGTAGCAGGAACTCCTTTGCATATTAGGCGACACACCCCTAATGTAGCCAATCCTCCAAGAGCTTACAGAGCTCTTCTTACAGGGGCTACTTTAAGATCTTGGAGGATTGGCTAAATTAGGGGTGTGCCGCCTAATATGCAAAGGAGTTCCTGCAGCAAAAAGAGCCCTGGACAGGCACAGAGATGTCAGCAGTCTCCTGTCTTTGGGAGATCTATTATCTCTCCTTATAAATAATTATCTTTTGGTTTCGCAAGATTCCATGCGCTCCCATTGGCTGTAAAATGCCCTCCCTCAGCCATTGGCCCATCAGCCGCCACTCAAGAGTACTCGCGTGCCATTGGCCGCGTGCTGGCTCTGCTCCTCTTCCCCACCCACTCCCCCTGGCAGACAGCTCTCTCTCCTGAGGAAGACAGTTCTCTTGACTCCTGTGAGGGACTGTCCCCTCAGTGGCTGTTTGTAGGCAGCCAAGCTTGGTTCTGTGAGTAAAAAAACAAAGGACTTTCAGCATAACCCTCTCCCCCGCCCATAACCCCCTCCCCAATGGCCACTTTCTTGTCAGAATAAATGGAAAAAGGCTCTTTCTCCTGCTTAGCTTCAGCATGGCTGGCTGCCTAACGAGGTGGGCCAGCGACCATCAGACCATTTTCTTCAACTCCCCGCTGTGCGGCTGACATTCCTCTAGGGCTGCCAATCTCCAGGTGGGACCTGGAGATCTCCCACTGTTACAATTGACCTCCAGATGACAGAGATCAGTTCCCCGGTAGAAAATGGTTGCTTTGGAGGGTAGACTCTATGGCATTATACCCTGCTGTGTCCTTCCACCCCCCCCTAAATGCTGCCCTCCACAGGATCCACCCCCCAAATCTCCAGGTATTTCCCTAATCAGAGTTGGCACCTGTACTTTCTCCTCTGTCAGTAAAAGGCCCTTTCCACACCTATGTTGGCCTTTGGGAGAAAACTTATTGGACCCAGTCCTGATCAGGTTGCCAACTCCAGGTGGGCAATTCCTGGAGATTTGAGGGATGGAGCCTGGAGAGGGTGAGGTTTGAAGAGGGGTGGCACCTCAGACAGGTACGATGCCATAGACTCCACCCTCCAATCCAGCCATTCCCTGATGGGGAACCATTGTTACAAATCTCCAGGTGGGGGCTGGAGATCACTCAAAATTACAACTGCTCTCTAGGAGGGATGGGGGAGGAGATGGAAAACTAAAGGTAGGTTGATCGTTGGCTGGGAGGGAGATAGGGTTGTCAACTCCAGGTTGGGAAATTCCTGGAGATTTGAGGGGTCGAACCTGGAGAGGGTGAGTGTTGAGGAGGGGTGGGACCTCAGGCAGGTACAATGCCATAGACTTCACCCTCCAAACCAGCCACTCCCTCCTGGAGAACCACTGTTACCAATCTTGGGGGTGGGCTGGAGATCACTCAAAATTACTACTGCTCTTCAGGTAGCAAAGATCAGTTCCTCTGGAGAAAATGGTGTACTCTGTCATTATACCCTGCTGAGATTGCCACAGCAAATTGTCACTGAGTGCCCAAAGCCAGGGCACTCTCCCAGAGCCTCTTTCTAGAGCCCGTTCTATTTATTTCCACAACGGGCCTTATTCCTAGTATATTAATAAATTAACTGTGCTACAAATGGCTCAGGCTATTTTGGCCGCTGTGTGACAGAGTGTTGGACTGGATGGGCCATTGGCCTGATCCAACATTGGCTTCTCTTATGTTCTTATGTTCTTATGATCTCATTGGACCTTGGAAGCTAAGCAGGGGGTTGGTCTTGGGGTTGGTCTTGGTTAGTACTTGGATGGGAGACCCCCCCTCCCCAAGAAGTCCAGGGTCGGCTATGCAGAGGCAGGCAATGGCAAACCACCTCCGTTCGTCTCTTGCCTTGAAAACCCAATGGGGTCGCCATAAGTTGGTTGTGACTGGACAGCACTTTCCACCCCCACCTTGAATAGTGTCCAGTGATCGAGCACATGGCTGACATCCATCAAGGTCCCAGACTCAGGACCTGTCTGTAGGGCTGTCTTTTGGCTATGCTCCTGCAGAGTGCAGGGGGTTGGACAAGATGACCTGCAAGGACCCTTCCAACTCTAACATTCTATGATTCTATGATTCTCTGCATAAAAGGATCTTGAGCAGCTGGACTGGGAGAAGACCTTCACATGCCTGAAATCTTGGAGAACTGCTGCCCTCTGAGTAGAAAAATGAATACTACCTAAGGCTACTGGGTAGATTAGTTTGCTCTGGAGCCATCCTTCCTGAGCTAAGACAAAAATGTGTGAGCTGGAGGCTAAAAAACTAACTCAGCTTAGAGGGAACACTGGTCCCCGACCCCTGGAATTCTCGCACAGGGTGCTGGACGCAACCACAAAATGGCCACTGTGGAAGGCGGAGCAAAACACAAACACACAACAAGCCCAAAGAACCATTGTTAAGAATACACTGGGAAAGAGGGAAGAGAGAATAAAACCAGCTGTAGTGGCAGCTGCCACCAAAATGTTATTTTCATCTGTAGAACCAATCAGATATCCAATGGCCAATGAGAAGCCCTGTTGGGCAGGAGTCCCACCCACTTTCTGAAAACACTTGACAGGCACCAAGAAAGTTGTCGGTGGGGGGGCCAAGGCCCCCACGGGCCCCATGTTGGGTACTTCTGTTATTGGATCTATTTTTACCAGTAGCGGGAGGAGCTAGTGGTTGTGAGAAATCACAAGAGGGGGTGGAAACTGAGAAAACTCACCCCAGTCTCCAAAATCGTATAAAGTCTCGGGTACTTCAATTTCCATCCCCTCTCTTCCCGCTTTGACCCTCAACGGCTCCTGAACACATAAAGCTGTCATAATACTGAATCAAACCATTGGTCCATCTATTGTCTACTCAGACTGGCAGAAGCCTTCCCGGGTCTCAGGTGGGGGTCTTTCACATCACCTACAACTTGATCCTTCACTGGGGATGCTGGGGATTGAAAATGGGACCTTCTGTGTGCCAGGCTCTACCACTTAGGCTCAATACTGAGTGCCTCCTGGAGAGTCCTCACATCAAGACATTTTTTGAGTTTTTCAGGGCCTGTTACGCATGCATGGCTTACCACAGATTTTCACAGTAATCAAGTCGTGAAGCTTGGATTCGGATTCTGTGCTTGTGTTCTGGTTAATTTAGCAAGTCATATTTTTTGAATACCTGGGGGAGTTCCCCAGGAGAGTAGAAATGACTTCCTTGTCTCTGCACGGCCTGGATTTGCTGCTTTTACGATTAGCACGCGCCACCCGTTTCAGGGTTCGGTACAGTGATGATGAACACTGAGGAGGGAGGGCAGCATCACTCCTTTAGCCTTGTCGTTGCCAGACTGGATTACAGCAGCACAAAAAATGTTATGCTCCACTGTACCTCAGCCGCCTCTTTCAAAGGAACGGACATCACCCTGGAGGCCTCTGCAGTGTTGCAAGAACCTCCTCCTCCTCCTCCTCCTCCTCCTATTACTACTACTACTACTACTACTACTACTACTACTACTACTACTACTACTACTTATTACTCTATCCCAGCTTACGCCGGGCTGGGCAATGTACAAGACAACGTCATAAAATGTACAAAACATTAAAATTAAATATAAAAATGTCAATACAAATAACAGATCCAAGACGGCCATTTTCCTATGATATTATTTGTCCCAATTGTGGACTACCAGCCCTTTTTCTGGGTGTGGGGGGAGGGAACTCAGAGCAAGAAATGGGGGGGGATAAAGGAAGTGTGCCAGCTAATGAGGTAACCGTTGCTGCCCTCAACCAAAAGCCTGGCAGAACATCTCTGCCTTACAGGCCCTGTGGAATTGCATAAGATCCCGCAGGGCCCTGATGTCATTTGGCAAAGAATTCCACCAGGTCGGGGCCAGGACCAAAAAGGCCCTGGCCCTGATTGAGGACAGCTGGACATCCCTGGGGCCAGGGATCACCAGCAAGTTGTTATTCAAAGAGCGTAAGGCTCTCCTGAGGACATACTGGAGGAGACAGTTCCATAGATACGTTGGTCCCAGAGCACTCAAGGCCTTAAAGGTCAATACCAGAACCTTGAACCTGACTCGGTATTCCACCAGAAGCCAATGTAGCTGGCATTCCTGTCAGGCCTTGTGCCACCACATTCTGGATCAGCTGGATTTTCGGGGTCAGTCTCAAGGGTAGGCCAGCACAGTGGGGCGATCTGTCATTTCTGGCAGGTGTGGGTGGGCAGCAGGCCAAGTATCTCTAGCTGTTGGTAGACCCTCTCCCAGGACGTGGGTCTCAGTAAATGGATGGTTGTGCCAACCCTTGATTCCGGCCCTGGAAGTTTCACAAATTAGAAATAAAATATAGGTCTTAAAATAGACAGCAAGGATGTCAAAGAAAAAAAGAAGAATGAGAGCAAAAGCATTTTCATCTATTTAAACTCTCAGGAACAGGGATTACAGGTTTAAGTCAAAGGCTTTACTTAAGGGAAAAGTGAGTTCCCAGAAAGGATTTAAACTTGCTCTGATAATATTTTTTTTAAGTTTTTATAAAAGATGATGTCAAAGTAAACCCAGTGAATAATGTGTGATCTGGATAAGGTATGGAAATAGAGAAAATGTGTGTACAGTTCCTTAACTGGATCATTTATTATCCTTGGGCTAGTCATGGAGAAGGGCTGTGGCTCAGTGGTAGAAGCTGATGGGCAGTAGATTCAGGATAGACAAAAGGAGATACTTCTTTACACAACAAGTGATTAAAACATGGAATTCACTGCCAGTGGACAGCCACACGCCTAGACAGCTTTAAAAGGGGATAAGACAGATTCGGTGGCTACTAGGCATGGTGACTACAGGGAAACTCCACTTTCAGAGGCAGTAAAGCTCTGAATCCCAGAGCCAGGAGGCAACATCCAGGGGAAGGCCTCAACCTCTATGCCCTATTGTTGGTCCTCCAGAGGAACTATATGGCCACTGTGTGAGACACAGTGCTGGAGTAGATGGATCACTGGTCTGATCTAGCTGGGCTCTTCTTATACTTTGCATGTCCCACATTCATTCCTTGGCATCTCCACTTAAAAGGGTTCAGGTGGTAGGTGATGGTAGGTGATGTAAGAAACCTCCTCCTCAGACCTTGGAGAGCCACTGCCAGTCTGTGTAGATAATATTGACCTTGAAGGACCAGTGATCTGATTCAGTATAAGGCAGCGTCCTAAAGGAGGAAGAAAAGGAGTCTTGCAAGATAGAGAAACCTCTCCTTCTGTCATTGCCACTGGAAATCCTGCTAATTTCTCCCTCAGGCTTCTGGGATCTTACACTTGCTATCTCAGGGCAAGAAACTTGCTTAAAACAAAATAAAAGAAATTCTCCTGCGGCAGAATTCTACACATATAATCCCATCAAGCTTGACATACATGGGCCGGAGAGCAGTCCACCTCAACCCCTATGAGGTTCAGAAAAGGTTCAAAATATGTTTAGAAGCATCCAGTCCACTTTGCCATGAAGATCAGCAAGCATAAACTGCAACAGAAGCACTAGGACATTCTGGCTCAAGCCCTGAGTATAATCACGCATAATTCAGTTGGGTATTTTTTACAAACCCCCTCCCACCAAAAAATGACATCTGCTTAAATCCTGATTTGTAGGAAGTACAAATCCAACAACATCTCCCCACAATCCTTTCCTTTTGGTAAAAGCATCACCCCAAGTGACCATATCACAAACTATTTGCACAAAGTGTGTGTAACAGTTTGCAGCTCGCAAGGTCTTTGAGCTTCCTACAGGGAAGTCTACACTACTAACTTGGGTTTGTTTGTGCCAGTTTAACTGTCACTCCAAAAAACGGGGAAAACCTTAGCATCGTCACAGAGGTCCCAGATATACAAATTCCGCTAGGAGAAACACCATCAGAAATTGCTTTCTCCTAGCGGAGTTTAAACATCACGGCTTCCCTTCAGGGGTCCTCGGAACTGTAGTTTAAATCTTCTGTTAAACTGTATTTTAAATCTTCTGTTATTTAGGATTCTTTGAATGGTAAAATGCATGCTCCAGCAACTATGTATTCCCGTAGCTACTTTGCAGTCCTTCAGAGATATCAGCCCACGACCCTCCTTTAGCACAAGTCCGCTAACAGTTGCACCAGGTCAAAAATGAAATCAAGCGGAAGAAAGTGATGGGATTTCCTACAAATTGCCTTGCCAGAACAGACCAGACTTATGTCTAAACTAGCATGGGGGGGATGTTATGCCAAAAAGTGGCAAACAAGAAGAGGTGGGGGCTGGATATTACTCTGCCTCTTGATTCTGATTTATGGCAGTCAAAGCTCACCAAAGACCTATTCATATTATATACTTTAAGTAGGTTACCAGCTCTCGGTTGGGAAATAATTGGAGATTTGGAGGGGGGAGTCTGGGAAGGGTGGGATATGGGGAAAATAGAATGCCATGCAGTCCACCCTCCAAAACAATCATTTTTTTTTTTAAGGGAACTGATTTCTGCAGTCTGGAGATCCCGTCTTCTCAGGGAACTGTGGGAACAGTAGTCCTTCAAAGGGCTGGGCTAGGGTTGTCTGTGTCAGATGTCAAGTTGAAAGGCTGCCCAAACAGAGAACAGAAGTCCAAATCTGGTCAAAAGGATCAGAAGCAGGTGGCATCCAGAAACAACGTCAAGTCAGGCCAGAAGCCACGATACATGAGAGGCAGTTCTTTAAGCAGAAATGTGGTCAAGTTCAAGAAAGAAACCAATATCAGCAAGGCAGCCCAAGGAGATGGTAAAGACCAGATTCAAGCTCAGATTTCTCATAATGGCAAATTGCCCAGGCTAGAGTGTCTAACCTGGAGGCAGCAGTTTTACACCTTTAGGCTACATCTTACCGGACCCTTCAAGTCAGCTGATTCCAGCAACTTTCATTGGGTCCTTTAGGGCAGGGCATACTTCTTCAGCTGGCCATCTTGAGGACGGCGTGGTGGGGCAGAGGAGATAGGGCCAGTAGCTCTCTCTGAAGCCGGCAGCCAAGATGGATGCCCAAGCAAGACTCTCATGCTGCTGCCCCCCCTCTCCGGTGCTGTGTTCAAGGCCCTCCAAGCACATCATATTCTTTGCAAATTCTCAGAACCTCCCCAAAATGCAATTCCCAAGATTCCCAAGTACAACTGCTAAAGTGATATATAAGCTTATTTAAACGTGCCATGGAGACAGGGCCTTATTTTTATTGCTAACATCTCTGGACTCTTGTCACAGAATCTAAGGTGAGCTGGCTTTGCTAAAAATATACTATCAGAATTTGAAATGTCCATGAATTAATCTTAGGATCTGACCTACACCGTGCTGCAAGTATTTGATTTAGTGGATAAGCTGTTGGCTTTTGATTTTCTTTGACCAAGTCGCTAATTCATTACTTGAACAGTCACTCATTCCTCCACAAATGATTATACATTCAGTCAACTGCAAATGGTAAATTTATCATATTGCGAAGATCAAACTATAAACAAAGCAATGAAAATATTGTTTTAAAAAATCTTATCACTGCATGATCCAACCACAATGGAGTATTTTTAATGAAAAGTATTATTATTAATAATATTATTTTGGAAAAGATCAGTATGCCTAACTCTCTTTGAAATCAAGGAGACTACAAAGTGCTTTACTCTGGCAGAATGCACTCTAGAATCTTCAGGGCAAATTTCAAAGGAAATGATAAATGTAGGAAACCCCTGGGTTTTACTTTTTTGGTTCTCCCCCCCCCAATATATTTCCAGAAGATTTGTCATAGATATAATTTACTGAAGACAGTGAAATGACTGAAATGTGGTGTTCTGAACACCCAGAAAGTACTATATAAATAATAATAATAATAATAATAATAATAATAATAATAATAATAATAATAATAATTATTATTATTATTATTATTATTCAAAAATGAATAAATGATAATTTAGAATGAGTTGTAATTTAGTATCCCCTCTGCCTCTCTGAGAATGAAGGTGGACACTAAATAACGACAGACAATCATGCCTCTGGTTCCATCCATAAAATGAAATTGCAGGCTCGTGCAGACACGATGTCCTTTGGGCTTGTGCAGGGAAGAAATCAGAAGTTTAACCCTTAAACCTCCATCCATTTCACTATTCAAAACGAGCTCCCCTGCTCTACTATTAGCATTTTAAAGGGAAACCTAGAAGTTTTAAACAGCTCTGAGCAGCAAAAGTTAGTGGAAGTTGAAAGGGTAAACTTCATCTCTACACGACTCTGTGGCTAAAGAACCTGCAATTTGCTTTTTTTTATGGACAAAAGGAGCCATGTGATCTTTGCGTCTTCTCTGTCTGAGGCCTGTATAAACACCATTCATACAACCCAATCGGCATGGTATGCAGGATGAATGGATCTGAGCTGCATTTGGCAAATGGCAAAATGTATGATTAATCGGCTGAAATGCCTCCGGTTCACAATTCACCGGGCATTTGTGGCATTAGCTGAGAATGCATGTGGCTGGTTTCCATGGGCGAAGTTCTTAGGGCTGCCAGGTATGATACCAGCAACTAGTAGGTCTATCTATGGGGTGCCTTTATGATAAATGCCACCATTAAAGTCACTGTAGGCTGCTGAGTGGAGGGGGGGGGAAGGGAGTGCCATCTTCAAGCTCCAGACCAAGAGTGCCCCTTGGCACTCCCTGACCTAGGCTACTTAGTTGAAAGAAACTATCTGTAGCAGACCTTCCTTATCTGACATCCTACCAGCTTGCCTTCTACGCCAGCTTGCTTGTCTCCTTGCCTGTCTGCTGCCGTCACACTTCCCTTTCAGCTTTGACTCTAGCTATGCAAACAATTAGGTCTTGTAAGGAATTTGGTAGTTCAGGCCTAAGGGTTTAACGGGGTGACTGGATCTTTTGTAAGACTCTGAGTGTCACCAGGATTCTAGCCTGTTTAGACTCCTTGCTCTGCTGATTAGCAACAGCCATTGAACGGTTTTTGTCCCCTGAAAGGCTTGACCTTGGGAGATTTGCTCTACAGAGCTTTTATCTTTCCTCCCTAGTTTCTTTTACACCTGATGCTAATTAACTGATCAATCCTTGATTGGTTGCTGAGCGTTAGAAAAGAGAGGTTCCATGGGACCCTCCTCAATGATTGAAGGACATCCTTCAGGGAGGGAAGGCTATTTTTGGCTACCTTGACATGTCTCTACGTCGTGAATGCCACTTGAAGATATTCGAAGGCAGTAAGGTTTAAAGTTCTTAGACACAGGAACTCATTAGCATAATAGGCCACACCCAACAGCAGAAACTCATTAGCATATTAGGCCACACCCCTGTTACCAGAAGTGTGGTCATCCAGCCACACCTACCTTTTGCTTCTTATTCTGTTTACCTTGTTTGTTGTCAAAACCCCAGGGCTTTTTTTTGTAGCAGGAACTCCTTTGCATGTTAGGCCACACAGCCCTAATGTAGCCAATCCTGATGAGTTTCTGCTGTTGGGTGTGACCTGTTATGCTAATGAGTTCCTGCTGGGCGTGGCCAACTCAGGAGCCAGCTGGAGCTCCGTTCCTGTGCGTTCCTGCCCCAAAATAGCCCTGCTTAGACAGATAGGTTTTAGTCAGAAATAGAGAGGTTTATTTTGTTTCATCTTCCCTTTGCCTGCAGTCGAGTGCAAGGCTCATTCAATTAATAAATTTGCTGTATACCTTAAGCTGTGTCTGGAATTACTGGCTGAACGTGAGTGCAACCCGGAAAAGAACCTCGAGGCCAGAAAGTCAAGGCTTTGTAAAAGTAGAACTTTCGCCTTCACAAGAAAAACGGGAGCACGCCCTGCCTACCTGACTGCGGGACTAGTTCCAGGTGGGCAGCCGTGTTGGTCTGAAGCAATAGGACAAATTTAGAGTCCAGTGACACCTTTAAGACCAACAAAGGTTTATTCGAGGGATAAGCTTTCATGTGCATCCACACGAAAGCTCATACCTTGTTCTGCAGAACGAGGGGTTTTTTTGCTATCTGGAGCAGGAGGTATGGGTGGCCTGTCCATACAGGTCTTTTGATTGCTGTTGCTAAGTGGAAAGACTATAGAAAAACACCAGCCATTGATCTTGGAGATATCTTGATTTGGCTCTGGTTTGACGGCCGACGGCCTATCGCTATGGAAGGAACTACATATTACAAGAGAATCTGAAAAGCTAATGTGGGGGAGGACTGATGGGTGTTTTTTCCACCTGTTTTTCCTCTCCTGGGCTATGACTGGAAATAAAGAGCAGTGGAGGAGAATCGACAGACAGGCAAACGGGGAAGTCCCCTGATTCCCAACAACTTTTTCCTGTAAATGATCCCCTGCATTACCATTGCTAGATAATCAAGTGATAGTCGACCCTGTGTTTGCTAAGGTAATGTGTTGTTCTGCCCTGACCGTAGGAGCCAATAAAAGCCAGGCTTCGCCACTTGTGCCCGTTGCATCACCATCCCCGGCATAGGGTTGGTAGCCCTGGGCTGGGAAATACCTGGGGATTTTGGGTGTGGAGCACGGAGAGGGTGGGGTTTGGGGAGGGGAGGGGCCTTAGCATGGCACAATGCCATAGAGTCCACCCACCAGAGCAGCCATTTTCTCCAGGGGATCTGCTCTCTGTTGTCTCCAGATCAGTTGTAAAGGCAGGGGATCTCCTGGCCCCACTTGGAGGTTGGCAACTCTGTCTTGGCAGACTCTGAAAGCGGGCCAAATGGCCTGCACGGCAAATACGAGTTGAGGTGTGAGCTGCATAGCTGGTGCAGCAATTGTAATATCATGTCCAAATGGACTCCGGCCCACTCAGTCCCCCACACTCACCCTGCAAATTTGAGCACTAGAACTAGCCTGATCAAGCAGGCAAGACCTTCCTCCCCATTTCCACATTCCAGGGAAGGCTGTCGGTGTCTCTCCAAGCATACTTACTGTGAAGAAGGAAAATCCAGACCCCCAAGACGCGGTAGAAGTAGACCATGGCCATTCTCAGGTTGGAGAGTCTACTTCTTGCTAAGGGCTGGGAAGAACAATCAGAACATCAACCAAAGCCGAGGCCGCAGCTGGGATCAGCGGCTGTATTTCCAAGCAGGCGGCTCCCGTTTACGTTGCAGATCCTACCGCTCTCTGTGCCTTGGAGATCAACTTCTTTCTACAAGATAAAACAAACAGACAGATGGGGCACGTGATGTTGATACAAAGTCCAAACATGATCATTAGGCAGCAGAAATCCTGTTTTCTTCTGGAACTTCTTCAGGGCTTTTTATGTCATCAAACCAAAAAAACATAAAAAGCAGCTGACTCAACAGTCTAGTTAATGCCCAGAACATCTAAAAGGGTGGAGCTACAACGGTTATCTTGGCAAATGTGTGCTCCCAAACCTACATTTGTTGATGCAACAGAGTGTGTGTGTGTGTGTGTGTGTGTGTGTGAATGCTGAATAACAGCACCTGGAGGGAGGGCTCTCCAAAGTCCTGAGGGGGGAATCGGTGGAAATTGGGACAACCTTACGTATGAGTACAGGCATCTTAACAAAAATCCACACACACACGAAAATGCACTGCGTAACAGTAACACAGGGTGAGGTGAGGGCAATGGTAGGGGAAATCTGGCAAGCGGGAGGGGGTGCGGTGTGTGTAAGCCCTCCCACATCTACAGATTTTCTCTACAAATGCTGCCTGCCATTTTCTCTCCCCCTCCTTCTCAGTTTATTTATGGTCTGTAGAGCTTGGCTGAGGAGGGGTCTGCAGGCCAAAAACAGCCCATGGGGGGAGGGAAATTACAGGAAATTGCTGGGAGGTAGAAGGTTTATGATTTTGGGCACCTCTTGTTTGCCTCACACAATTGGGTCTTAAAACTAAGTACTCAAGCTGGGAAAGATGTTGTCCCCATCAACGTACTCTGGCTCGACTAGTTCATAGATTCAGACAGATTGGTTGCAACAAATCTGCAGTCACGTAAAAGGAGATGAAGGTAAAAATGCCCTGAAATTTAAAATTGGAAGTTAGTGGTGATGGTCTCTGTGGATTTTTTAAAACAGCCTAAAGTGAAAGAGGGGTGGGGAGAGAAACTGCACTAAAATAGGGGTTATGGAGTATAAAGTAATTATGGAAGCATGTTGGAAATGCCCTTCCAGATAATCTGTGTAATCTAATGATCAGCTATGACTATGGGGGTTCATGACCCTTAGCACAGACTGAACGTTTGCCCTGAGACGAACTGTTTATATTTCTTCACAGGTCACTGACATCCTCATTATTAGAGCACAGTTTCCACCACACCCTTCTGATGTCTCATGTTATGGTGTTCTATACATTATTGCTAATCAAAAGCAGACGTCCCAGAAAAAGCCAGCGTGGTGCGGAGGTTAGATATTCAGACTTGGATCTGGGATATAGTGACCAGAACTGCATACAGCATTCCTTTGTGCACAGGGATCCGTTTATTCAGGCCCAACACATTTCTAGTCAAGAAGACACTCTTCTTTGGGGCAACTAAATGAATTTTTACTGATAAAACAGTTTCTCAGAAAAGGTTGGTTCAGTTCCACCCGAAGGTTGATTACTTGACTCAAAACATTCTGAGAACTCAGGGCTTTTTTTGTAGAAAAAGCCCAGCAGGAACTCATTAGTATAATGAGCCACACCCGACAGCAGAAACTCATTAGCATATTAGGCTATGCCCCCATGTTACCAGAAGTGTGGTCATCCAGCCATACCCACTTTTTGCTTTTTATTCTGTTTACCTTGTTTGTTGTCAAAACCCAGGGCTTCTTTTGGAGCAAGAACTCCTTTGCATGTTAGGCCACACACCCCTCATGTAGCCAATCCTAATGAGTTTCTGCTGTTGGGTGTGACCTGTTATGCTAATGAGTTCCTGCTGGGCGTGGCCAACCCGGGAGCCAGCCGGAACTCTGTTCCTGCGCGTTCCTGCCCAAAAATAGCCCTGTGAGAACTTAACAAATTAGTTGATTCCTGTACAGCTTTAATGTCTGGTTTCAGGCAGAAGGGTTAGGGTGGTGGCCATGGGAAGGAGGGGACCATTTTTATAATTACCTCTTTCAGGTATTTTTTAAATTGCACCTTTCTCTCAGAAAGACCTTGTCATGGAGGCTAACAATAAAACAAAAATATCCTGAAATAAAAAAGCAGTATCTGACCAATTAGAAGAACTCAGCCGTCAAAAACTCTGCCTTCACCAAATGCCTTCCAGAACAACCAAGATTTTTTAGTATACTGAAAAGCAAAAGATCTGAAGCTTGGGATGGCATTACACATTTGAAGAGCCACAACTGAAAAGGCCCATGGTCTCACTTATCCACTCCAAGAGACACGGAGGACAGCCTCCGGCCTTGTTCTAAGAGGCTGGGTAACTTTACATGAGAGGTGGTAATTAGGGCTGCCACCAGCGTTCCCTCTAAGCTGAGTTAGCGTGAGCTGCCTCACAGTTTTTTAGCCTCCAGTTCACACATTTTTGTCTTAGCTCAGGAAGGATGGCTCCAGAGCAAACTAATTTATGCAGCAGCCAAACAGCTTTAATGCCAGTAGCTCAGAAAGTAGGATTTTTGCTCACAAGACTCCACAGTTTAGAGGGAACATTGGTTGCCAACCTTCAGGTGGGGGCTGGAGATCTCCCACAACTGCAACCAGGGTTGTCAGGGTTGCTACCAGTGAAGGGTGGAGGTAGGGTTGCCAGCTCCTGGTTAGGGAACTCCTGGAGATTTGGGAGTGGAGCCTGGGGAGAACAGGAACCTCAGTGGAGTACCATGCCACTTAGTCCACCCTCCACTTTGAATTGCACCTGGAAGCAGAAGGGCAGCCAGAGCAGCTCATTCAGCCCTGGCAGTTCAGTCCCTGTATCCGACCCCTGACGGTAGCCAGACTGCCGTGTTCTGGACCAATGGAAGTTTCCAGACGATTTTCAAAGGCAGCCCCAGCACATTACAGTAATGTAACCTACATGCAGTCAGAAGAAGAAAATAAAGAGCAGAAGACTTGATACTAAATGGGAGACCAGAAGAGATTTCGTTGGCAGGAGCAGAGGCAAGAGAGCGTGAGCAATATAAGGCCATAAAGAGACCCAGTATAACATTACTGGAAGCTTGTAAGTAGGGCTGAAGTGTGTATCTCTGCAGCCCCAGGTTCTACTCATACAGCAGAATGAAGTGATAGAATGAGCGGTATCATTTCACACCACAGGCAGAGAGATCACATTTTTAAATGTTCACCCTTATTTCTTTCCTTTAAAAAAAAAAAAAAACCATCCTTGCAATAATGAAATTACCACATCAAGGGGAAAAGCTTCTACCTACACTTTGCCTGCTGTTCTTGTTTTCCACTTACCCAGAATTACCAGCGTAAGCATCTGAAGCGGTACAGTACCTCGGCCACCACAGCACTCTCCTCTTATGAGTGGGGATATACAGATAAGACATATGAATTTGACTTAAACTCTGATATCTAAGTTGTTTTGCGGTTTTACTTGTATTCTGCAGGTGTGTTAAAAAAAAGTATTTGGAAGTCCCACTAAAATCTGTCAACTGTATATAAGCACATGTTCAGGTAACTATTGGGAAGGCTGCAATGTGAGCAAATCTCGTCAATGTGTGGAGGGAGTATCCTCATGATGTTTCAGGGTGTCTCTATGAACACAAATGCTGCCTTATACCAAACCAGACCTTTGGCCTATCCTTAGTCTTGTCTGCTCTGATCAGGAAAGTAGATGCTCTTCTAATGAATAACAACAACCTTAGAACTTATTAGGTATCTCTCTAAAGGAGCAAGAGTCCCTATGTCATTAAAGAGAACTTTACTGAAACGTTTTGGTAATAGCCAGACTGCTAGTGGCATCTCAGCCAGAAACATCACGTCACGATACGTCTGGTATGTTTGAATCTGGGACCATATCGTGATGGACAAAAATTGCCCATCAGATACAAAAGGGCAAGGAAAGACTGATTTTTAAAAAAAAGCACCAACAAACTTGGTTTGGTATCCACTTCTGGTCTTCAAACAACTTGTCCCAAATCATATCATCACCATTCCACTGTCTGCCCTTTCATTGGGAAGTGTTTTTCCTTTATTGTACTGGTTAACCGAAGACGTAACAGTAAATACGCACAGCAGTCTAATTCCCATTTCCCACACCCCCATCACCTCTCTCTGTATTACTGCTGGGTTGGTATTCTTATGTGTACCTTAGTTTGTAACCAATGTTCTCTCTAAGCTGAGTTAGTGTGAGTTAACTCACAGTTTTTTAGCCTCTGGCTCACACATTTTTCTCTTAGCTCAGTAAGGATGGCTCCATCCAGAGCAAACTAATTTATGCAGTAGCTAAATTGCTCACTCACAACTTTAATGCCAGTAGCTCACAAAGTAGAATTTTTGCTCACAAGACTCCACAGCTTAGAGGCAGCATCCCAATAAATTGATAAAAAACCCAGAGTTCTCGAGCTTTGCTTGCCAACTACCAGCGTATCACTAGTAGATCATTTTTCTCTTGGTTGGGACTTTGGGGTGTGCAGCTGCCGGGTTTGCAAAAGCTCAGTTTTGAAAGGCGATGCTACAGCAGGAATGTAAATCTGCCAAATGCATAATAATCTGAAGAAAGAACTGGTAAAACTCAGCCCAGCACTTACAATAATGCAAGAATCGCAACTTACTTCTTGATGGGCAAAAAAGGAACATCCTTGCTCACAGCATCCTGAGGGATGCTGTTACCATGAGAACTGCGCCGGCAGCCTGCCATTGGCTCCTATGGATGATCCGCCCTCTTCTCTGCTTGTATAGCAGCAGGGAGGGCAGGCACCTCTGCTCTCAGGTCCCCTCCCCGCCCTTTGCAGATTGACTTTCAGCAGTGGGGGATTTCGCTGGACTTGCTCTGACTCCGCTGTGCACAACAGCAGCTGGCAGAGAGTGCAATGACCTGCCCAGGTTATGTAAGCGTAATAAATACTCATCAAATTACACCAGAGCTGGCTGTGCCCTTAGGCTATGCCCAAAGACTGTAGTCCCTCTAGGAAGCAGGAGGGAGTCAGCTGCTTTCCTTTCCGTGGGCAATGCCAAGGCATTCGCAGTCAGAGGGCAGCAATGTGCCATTTCTTCCCTGCTAGACACAGCAATCCTCACTCACAGATACTATTAAGGGAGGTTTTCATCACACTCCTTCTCTCCATTCCTTGTGGGAAACCTCCTGTGACTCTGCTAACGTGCAAAATCGCATGCACAAATTCCTGGAAGTGCTTCCGTCAGCCGGTCTCTGGGGTTTTTTTGCAACATTTTGCTGCCCGAAGAGCATTAATCATCTTTTTTTCAGCTCTTGCCTTCACTTCTAGTGCAGGGCCAAGTTAGCTCGGTTGTCCAGTTGAAAGCCAGACAGCGTTGCAGTAGAGTCAGCCTCATACTTTTCAACTTTCAAAAGATTATTTAATTTCAAGGTATTTCCGGTGACGTTCGCCCCAGGTCATTCATAGGTCACTGTGGTTTTCGACAGAACCCTGAGCAACACCCACGACAGACAGCAGCCCTGCTAGTAGTGCATATGATACCTTATCCCAAGATAAAATCTAAGCAAATCAGCAGCCAAAATTTTCCTGTTCCTTTCTTCACCTGGTCCTGGAGATTCTGAATATAACGGCCTCTCCCACCTGGTCTTACCACTATGCCCTTTCCATAACAAGTTCTCTGCTTTCGCAAGAATCCGTACTTTCCTCCCTTCTCATCATATCTGGTCCCCAAATCTTGCAAGTCTCAGTCCAACTTACAACACTCCTTGGCAGGAAGGGATGGGCCAGGGCTTGGCTCTCCTGGCCCTTTCTTATATGCCCAGGGTAATGCCGATGGCCACTCTGGAGGTCAGGAAGGAATTTTCCTCCAGGCCAGATTGGCCCAGCGATCCTGGAGGTATTTTGCTTTCCTCTGGGCACAGAGCAGGAGTCACTGGGTATGTGTGTGGGCGGGGCATGCTGTGAACTTCCTATATTGTGCAGGGGGTTGGACTAGATGACCCTTAGGGATCCCTTCCAGCTCTATATTTCTATATTTCTCCCTCTACTTATATCACATTTTTTCCTCTCCCCCATAGCATCACTCCCTCTAATTTCTCTCTCCTCCATGCCATATGCACCTCTGCTGTGATGCCTTTTAGCCCTTTAAAAGGCTCTGTAGGACTCTGTTCAGGTCCACCGGGGGGGGGAGAGGTTCTAGTGGAATCACCATCACACTTGTCCAGAGGGCAGCAGCAATGAGTGGCATAGGAAAGAGGGGTGGGAGTGGACACGGTTTTGGTACAGAGCCGGCACGGTGCCAGCCTGGTATAGCGGTTACAGTGTCAGACTAGGACCTGAGAGACACAGACTCAGCCACGGTAGGTTGTGGTGAGACCTTGGGCCAGTCGCTTTCCCTCAGTCTGACTGACCCCCCCAGAGTTGTCGTCATGAGGCAAAAATGGAGGAGGAGGAGAGAACGATGTTATAAGCTGCTTTTGGATCCCAGCAGGGTATAATTAAATATAATCATCTGAATGATCTTCAGAGGCCCATTTTTGGGCGCCCTTGCCTTCTGAGATTCGGCAGGGGGCAAGGCCTTCTCAGTCATGGCCCCAAAACTCTGGAGCTCTCTCCTCAGGGAGACTCATCTGTCCCCTTCTGTTGTGCCATCTTCTGCCAGCAGCAGGTTGAAGACTTTTTTCCCCTTTCATTTGACATTCCCTCCTAAAAGCCCAGTGTTTTAACTGTCATTTGTATGTTTTTGTATGTATTTTAAATCCCCCACGTGGCCTGCATTCTTCATCACACAATCTTTGGGTGGTGCCTGGCCCTTGAGTGGCCCGCCTCTCTACCAGGGCGAGGGCCTGCCCTCTGGTGGCCTGCCCTGGGGGAACGCTCTGTCCAGGGACACAAGTACCCTGCAGGACCTCATTCGCTTCTGTAGGGCTTGCAAGACAGAACTCTTCCATGAGGGTTTTTAATTAGTCCTTGTGTACGTCTTGTGATCCTTATATTATTTCCACCAGATCGTTTTACTGTTCGACTGTTGGATGCAGTCGTGTTCAACAGAAGATTTATATAGTTCATTTTAAATTGTGTTATATATTTATTGTTATTATTGCTTTTAAGACTGTTTAGTGAATTATATTTTACTCTGATGGAAGCCACCCTGAACCTAGCTTGTTGAGGGAGTTAATTACCCAAAGAGTAATCAACACATAGAATTCACTGCTGCAAGAAGACGGCTTCAACAGGGGACTGGATAAACCTATGGAGCAGAGGTCCATCAGTGGCTATTAGCCACTAAGTATAGATGGAGCACTGTGTCTGGGGCAGTGATGCTCTGTGTTCTTGGTGCTAGGGAGGCAACAGTGGGAGGAGTCCTGGCCTTGCCGGTGGACCTCCTGATGGCACCTGGGTTCTGGCCATTGTGTGACACAGAGTGTGGGACTGGATGGGCCACTGGCCTGATCCAATATGGCTTCTGTTATGTTCTTATGAGTAGTGGGGTATGAAGCTGATTAAAAAAATAGATAAAATCTGGTTTTAATTATTTTAATGATGTTGGTTTTAATGGTTGGTAAGATGTGGTTTTAATTAGTATGTTTTGAATGGTTAGCCGCCTTGGTAGCCCTTAGGAGGGCAGAAAGGCAGAGTATAGATTTTGCAAAAATAAATAAGTAATAATAAATAGATTTCCTCCCATTCGTGGGCTGCTTGATGCAGCTGCACTGGCAGGGGCAGTTTTTCTTTTCTTTGTTGTGGGTATTGTGTGTGTGTATGCCTGGAAGTCATGGTTGACTTCTGCTGACCTCTAGTGGGGCCTGATCATTTCAGAGAGGTGGCATGCTATTGCTAGCCTCTGCGTCTCTGCCCTGGTATTCCTTAGAGATTGCCCTTCCAAGTACTTGCCAGGGTCAGCCCTGCTTAGCTTCTGAGATCTGACAAGATTGGGCTTGCCCGGACTATCCATCTCAGGGCTCCTGGCAGGGGCAGTTTTTCATGCTCACATGTGGAAGCAGAGGTTCAGGATGCTAACCAGCTTCCATCCTCTATGAAGTGCTGCTCACAGCAACAACCTACCAAGGTCTTATGACAGAACTTGCTTTAACGAGTGCTCTAGGAGAATTAAAGTATTTTAAGTCAAGTCAAGTTAGCCTTTATTGGCATAAATTATCAGTACGAGTTATACAATTTAAGAAGCAGTTAAAAATGGTTAAAAATACACCTATAAAAATTCTGTGTCACGATATTGTGCAATTAGGAGTTGATAAGGATATTATATTTCTAGGTGCCTTCAGCACAGCTTTAAAACCAAACAGAGAAACTGAGCCACCTTCTCAGTGATGTCAGGACCATTTAAGAGTCTGTGTACCTTGAGTGCATCAGAACAATCCGCCATACTGGATAGGATAGAATGTAGATAAATGTTCCTTACATCCACATACAGATTACAATGCAGGAGAACATGAGAGATAGATTTCACACATTTCTTTCTGCAGGGGCAGTAACTGGCTGAATGAGGAACCTTGTTAAATCTGCCACATAGAATGGCAGAAGGCATAGCATTACACCTGGCCAGGGCAAACGCTCTACGTTGTTGCGGGACCTGCAGAGAGGATAGATATGAGGCCATCTTCCCTATAGTTAGGGGGATCTCGAAATTCAAGGGGGAGCAGGTTTTATTAGCTAAGCTGAATAATTTCTGACGCTCAATATCTAGCATCCTATTTTTAATCTGATGAAATGCAGCCGCACAGGGCAACATGGACAGGGAATCTAAAGAAAGGCCCAATACTTTGATTTTTTCCTCAATATGTGCTGACCAGTTCGATACCCTGAGCTCCAAGAGCGTGTGATATATGAGGCTCCCATGTTTGAAATTGTAATGTAGGCAAAGCTGGTATTTAAATGTCATAAGCCATGCGCAGGTCTCCGTCAAAGACGAGCCAGTTTCCAAATATATAACTGCATTCGAGACACAGTTTGGCAAAGCCATGATTTTCCACAGAAATTTGGATTGGACTCGCTCAATGGCACTGTCAAAGGACCTCATCCAGATTGGAATACCATACAATAGCTGAGAACTAACTTTGGACTTGAAGATTTTAATTGCAGCTGGCACGAATTGATTGCCCCTACAATAAAAGAATCGTGCTATAGCTGATGCACTGACACTAGCAGCCTTCACCGCATATTTGCAATGGGTGGCCCAAGTTGCATTGTACTGGAAATGAATACCTAGGTATTTGTAGTGTTTGACTTGTTCTAACTCTTTGCCATTGATGGACCATTTATATGGTCTCCACTTTTTAGAGAACACTAGGATTTGGGACTTATCATAATTCAGCTGAAGCTTGTTGTTAATAAGAAAAGCAATGCAGCGGGACAACAGACATCTCAGACCAACTCTGGAGTAGGATAGCAGCACTTTGTCATCAGCATAGAGTAGTAAGGGTACATGATTTTGCCTAATTTGGGGCTGTGGCAGTCCATATCAGAGAGCTGGGCAGCAAGGTCATTAAGAAAGATGTTAAAAAAGAAAGGGGCTAGGATGCTTCCCTGTTTAACACCCTTATTAGTGGCAATCTTTGGTGTCAGGTTGCCTGCTGGCGAGCATTTGATCTGACAGGTGTTAAGAGTGTAAAGTTGTTTAATGAGCAGGAGGAGTCTCTCGTCCATGTTTAGCTACTCCAGTTTTATCCAAAGGAGGTCCCTATTGACTGAATTGAATGCGCCTTTCAAGTCCAAGAAGGCTGCAAAAAGTTTCTGGTTGTTCCTCACAGTGTAGATGTCAACAAGATGGGATAAAGTAATACAATGGTCAAAGGTGGACTTCCCTTTACACAACCCCAGCTGTTCAGGGCCTAAACTTTTTTCTTGTAGCATCCAAAGATTGAGCTTACCCAGTAGGTGTTTGGCGTATAATTTGCCTATAATAGATAATAAGCTAATCAGCCTATAATTGGAAGGATTCGTTTGTTCACCTTTTTTATATAAATTAAAGTATTTATTATCATCACCTTCATGCCACGACTCTGCTCTTCCTCAGACTTTCAGCCACACTAGCAGGAACCATAACTTAGCAGCAGAGTGCATGCTTTGCATGCATAAGGTCCCGTGTTCAGCGCTCAGAACCTCTACTTAAAAGGGAAGTCAGGCAGCTGTGCTGGGAAAGGTCTCTGCCGAGGTTCTTGGAAAGCTGTCGCCAGTCAGAGAAGACAGGACACAGCTTGGCAGACCAGTGGCTTGATTTCTATGTACAGCAGCTTCGTCTGTTCAAACATTGCCCCCCCAAGCCAAAAGTTCATTTCAAGAGAAACTGATCCTTGACACGGCAGCTCTCCCAGCTCCTCTGCGACCACTAGCTCTGAGTCAAGCCAGCTTGACCTCTTTGCTGCTCCTTGTTGCTTGCTTGGCTTCCATGGATTGCCAGATGCAATTCTTCACATACGCCAAACTGAACATGCAAAGCACTTGGGAACACAGGTGGAGTACGGAAAGCGTAAGCATTCTTAATGGGTATGGAGCAAGCAAAGATCTGGGGATGGTCTGTGCCTCATTTTCTTTAGCTGTGGCCTGGGTGGCCAAGGGACCTGAGGGAAAAATGCCTTGGCTTGCTGGCTGTGCATTTAACAGGAGCTCAGTTTGCAGAAGTCAGCAGCCGAAGTTCTCCATGGCATTGAAATACACACAGTTGCCTGCTATCATCTGCATATACTCAGCTTCTGCCAAACCTATAGCTACAGTGACCAGGCGAAAAGTTGGGAATCCTCAATGGGGATCGTGTGTGCCTCAAGGCTAGTATTGGCATGTGCAGCATCCTGGTATTGCTTCCTGTGAGGGTAGGGGGTGCCAGCTCTGGGTGGGGAAATACCTGAAGTTTTTTTGGGGGTGGGGTGGAGCCTAGGGAGGGCAGGGTTTGGGGAGGGGAGGGAACTCAGCAGGGCACAATGCCATAGAGTCCACCCTGCAAAGCAGCCATTTTCTCCGGTGGGAACTGACCTTGGCTGTCTGGAGATCAACTGTAACAGTGGGGGGATCTCCAGGCCCCATGTGGAGTTCGCCAACCCTACATCAGGGGCAGTGATAAAAGTTGCGAGTCATGGATATCCGCACAGTGCACGCCTGCTGATCTGAAACGAGTGCCGTTCCCAGCAGGATACGCTTTGTGGTGGGATGTAGCGAGGCATTCCAGGTCAGGGAGGCTTTGCGGGGCACGTGGTTTCCCCTCAAGGACTTGCAAGGGCGTTCTTCGACTCTTTCCTTGGGGCTGACATTGGGCCACCTGCTTCCAAGCGGAGGGGCTGGGCTTGACGGAGAGAGACAAGTCCAGCTGCAGTTTCTGCAAAAGCCTGACGTCCTTGCGCAGGAATGACCCCTGGCATCCCCGCTTGGTGCTGTGGCAAAAAAAAGGGGCCTTCGGACCATTTTCTCATATCGGAAATATGCAGCACTAATTGCTCTGTGCCGAGCAGAGTGGAGGTCCTGCCAGTTGCCAGAGGGAGAAAAAGCTTGCAGTTATTGGAACGCTTCATGTCTAGTGCTGTTTAGTGTTTTGTTTTCCTGGAAGACAAAAGATGTGGGCAAGGCGGCAGGACTGATCCTTGGCCAAACATCTGCAGTTGCTGGAGGTTCAGCCTTTTGCTTAGAAAAGTCCTGAAAAGGAGGTGCTTCCAAACGCTGAAACTAAAACAGAGACTTGAGAAGCTGCAAAGATCACTTGAAAAGGACGAGAAGGGGGTGGCTGCGCCGTTCCAGCTGCTGTTTTGAGATAAGGAAAGAGCCAGGCCAAGCCTGTAAGAGGTTTGCTCGGGGGTGCTCAAGGGTGGACCGACTGCTTTATGTTTCCCCAGAGAGCCACTGGCAAACAGAAGCAGGCTCAGCCAAGTGATCCCTGCTGGTGCTGGAGGTGCAGGCCACGGTGACGCCTGCACTCCCCTCGTCATCATTACAGAGGCCCAGGTCTGATCCAAGCAGACCTTGCAGCTCTGTAGGAGCCACTTGGCTCGGCTGGCTCCAGGGCTATTTTAGAATCCCAATCCACCACTGGGTTAGGTCAACAATGATTAGAGGGAAATTCAAGCATGCTTGGATGAAATCCACTTCTTGATGGATT
Source organism: Gekko gecko (assembly GCA_029375565.1). NCBI lineage: Eukaryota > Metazoa > Chordata > Lepidosauria > Squamata > Gekkonidae > Gekko > Gekko gecko. The sequence goes on along the minus strand of JAPDNY010000012.1, from coordinate 24,440,430 downwards.
GAAATCTTCCGCCAGTGCCAGCAATCCCACCCAAAAGTAGATTGTAGCCAAGCTTGGAGGTAAGAGGGACCGACGCCTACAATATTAGGATGGGAAACAAGGGCATCCAATGCAACTGATGGGCAGGAGGTTCTGGACAGACAAAAGGAAAGACTACTTTACACAGAGAGTGATGAAAATGTGGAATTCGCTGCCAGAGGATGTAGTGGTGGCCACAGGAATAAACAGCTTTGAAAGGGGATTAGATAGATTCATGGAGAATAAATCTATCGATGGCTACTAGCCTTGGTGACTGAGGGGAACCTCCAGATTCAGAGGCACTAAGCCTCTGAATCCCAGAGCCAGGAGGCAACATCAGGAGAAGGCCTTAGCCTCTAAGCCCTGTTGTTGGCCCTCCAGAGGAACTGGTTGACCACTGTGTGAGACAGGATGCTGGACTGGATGGACCACTGGTCTGATCCAACATGGTTCTTCCTATCTTCTTATCAGGAGAAGGCCTCAGCCTCTGTTCCCTGTTGTTGGCCATCCAGAGGAACTGGTTGGTCACTGTGTGAGAGAAGATGCTGGACTAGATGGGACCTTTGGTCTGACCAGCAGGGCTCTTCTTATCTTCTTACGGAAGCCAATGGCTTGGGGGAAACGATACATCAAAACCAGTCCTCAAACTAAGTCCTTAGGTAGGTAAGCAGCCTCACAAAGTCTTCTGTGTAATTTAGGCTTACATGGTTTTACCCAAGAAGTAGCAGGCTTAACAAAAGCCATCATCTTTCCCAGATGTCCAGCTATCCTGTCAACTGACGTTGGGGAAACGATGTAGTGTTATTAGGGAGTGCTGTATCATGATCAGTGAGAGAGGGAAAGGTGCCATAGGATATACAACTATCCATCAAACTGTATCCATCAGCAGATGATCACCAAACATCTTTTGGAGGGGTCCTGGAGTTCTGTAGGGACAAGTGCTTTGAAACAAGAACTGTATCGTGTGTATTGCTTTTGTCATGTCACAAGGTGGCGCTCCAATTGCATTTGTCTTTCCCTCCAGTGCTGGGAGGCCTGGGGTGCTGGCGGCCTGCTCTGCTGAAGATGCTGAGATCCTTTGCAACCAAGGGAGGGCTGGTTAGGGGGCATTCATGTTATGGAGGGCATCCTCCTACTGTGTTGGTGGCCGAGAAGAGAACGGGCCAAGCAGCTATGGCTCCCCGTTGAGGAGAAAGACGTGGGTAGAAATGAAGTAAATAAATGAACACAGATGCGAGGAGGACTGGTTCCCATCCTAGGGGCCATTTTGTCAGAATGGGAGGGCTGGTGGCCCCTCCCGCTCTCTGTTGCCTAGCCAAGTTTGCCAACTTTCCCACACACAATTTTAAAACTGGGAACAAAACAAGTATTCCAGGAGACAAACGTTTTTTTAAAAAAGTGTCATTTCTTCTGTCACAGTATCCTTACCTAAATATGGCTTTGCGTTCATAGAGCCATGTCCGTGTTTGAACCCATACACAATCTCGCTGCCTAACCTTACAGTGGCCCTACAAGGCAGGTCAGTATTATTATCCCCAGAGCAGCCTGACTAGAATTCCCCAAGTGAGTTTATGGCAGAGGTGACATTTGGACCCGGGATCTCCCATATCATAGCTTATTCTCTTAACCACTAGACTCTACCAGGTACCTTCACTTTTATCAAAAGCATGCAGGAGTTTAAGTTGTCCCAGAACCCACTAGAGGTCAGCCCTGGATGTTAGGGCTAAGCCTGGATCGTACAAAAGAACAGATTGAAAAGACCACTTAACAACTGCAGGAAATATTTTTCTGGCCACCGCATAACTGCACTATCCCTACTTTCCTTTCAGGAAGAGAACTACCAGACTAGATGGACTTCAATACCAGCATCTCCTTTTTCTAGAAATTGAGCACCAGGTGCATCACAGGCAGAAATGCAACAGATGAAGCATTCTCCATCACTGAATGTTCATGCTGGGGAAAATCTTAATCTGTTGAACTTTTGTCTGGTATGCAGCCATGACAAGGACCATCCCAAAAGGACAACCTTACCTAGAAAATCACAAGTCATAAGACATGAGAGTATTTTTGAGTATCTACAGATTGTCTTTCACCTGAGTGGTCAAAATATCTGATTTCAGGAGGAAAGTGTTGTGTAATATCTAGTGCCATCAATGGAACTTTTCAGGCCCCTTTTTTGAGGTGGGAGTATTTGTTTTACGGAGTGCTAGGAAACGAATTATTATAAGAATCCATAAGTCCTTACAGAAAGACAAATTCTGAAATTATAGGGTGCTCTTAAAAAGAGAACAGGTTACTGAACTGCAGGCCCATAGCCAGGATTTTGTGGCTTGTGGGGCAATTTTTTTTCTGGTGAGGCTGCCATTATTTGCCATAATGAGGGGGGGTGCATGCCCCCCTCCCTCCCCTCCTGCAAGATTTAAAGGGCCCTTCAGCTGATTAGTGAGGAGCACATGGCCCGCCGATCAGCTGGAGAGCCCTTTAAATATTGCAGGAGGGGCGGGAGAGGGGTACACATCATCCCCATTCTTCTCAAAAGCATTTAAAGAATCTTTTTAAATGCTTTTGGGGAGAAACGGGCGCCCTTTACGGAAGGGGGCTGGTCCTTTAAGGAAGGGGGCGGAGCCCCCTATAGCCCCACCGTAGTTAGATTCTAATCCAGTGGCACCTTAGAAACCAACAAGAATCAGACATGAGTAGAAAGCTCATATCCTGAAAGGGGCTACTGAACTCAAACTTAACTGTTTTACTACACAGCCGCACAGCCACCCTTTGAAACTGTCCTATTGGAAAATGGGTGTTAGCCAAAAGACATTACACTATTGCATCCATTTCCCATCATTTTTTAAAAAAATTAAAAGTAGTTTGCAGATAAAACACAATTCAAGGCAGGGGATACTTTGACATATTCATCACTATTAAAAAAGACCATGTGGAAGAATGCCATATGGCTTTGCCCTTCACGCCCTGGGGATGCGACCGCCTCAGGAGCAGAGCCTCCAAGCAGTCCGTCACAACAGCCATCTCGCTCGGGGACTGATGGAGTTTGCTTGGCAGTTCGTATCGCTATGGCAACCAAAGTTTCAGGATAGTGGGAACGGAAGTTGCTGTGGCAACAAGGGAGGCGAGGTTTCTTTCCACTGCTGTTGTAATTAAAAATAGCGAGTGAACTGGCCATTCCTGTTGCCTTCTGGCCATATGGTAACCAGCCTGCCTATTGAAGATCTTCCCTCCTGTAACGACAGGCCAGGCTCAGTCAACAGTACCTTCTACCAGTTTGCTACGGGGCTGAATCCTGCATACGTGGGTGAGGGACAATGTTGTGGTAAATAGTTGTAAAACTCCAAATGTGAGGTGATATAAGGATTCGGTGTCGAGACCTTCTTCTTTCATATTTGCAACAAATTTCATTTTCCTCTCCCTCCAATTTCCACTCCTTAAACCTATAGGGTTTCTAGTTCGAAGGTGATTAACAGAGACCTGTGCCTTTTATGATCCAAATTAATCTCCTCTAAACTTCTAAAGGACTTTTTACAATCAGAAGGAGTCAGACCCCTAACGGCATAAAAGATCAGGACAGGGGCACTGGGGAACAGGGGGCTGTGGTCTGAGATGCATGTCCCGCAATCCAAATTTATACCTGAATTCCCACACACAATGTTTTTTTTGGGGGGGTTACTCTGTTCCTTTACCCACCCACCCACCACATTGCCCAGGTTCAAGGCCCTAGAACTTTTCATTTTCTATAGTGTTATAGCAAACAGCCAACTTTGAACCCCCCCCCACGACTGTCTCTCCCCCTATGCTCTGCCACGAAAGCTTCGCTCATCTGTGCAGTGTCTTCTGCGGGTGCCAACCAGCAAACGGGCAAAATCAACTACTATGGTCAAGCTAACAAAATAACTTATATTTATTATGGTGTACACATTTGTAAAAGATAAAATAAGTTAAAAGAAATGATCCAAATATCAGACTTTTTACACACAGGGCTGAAAGTTTTACATATACAATTGATGGGTATATCTTATGACCAGTAGACCATATGCGTTTCGGCCCCTTAGGGCAGGGGTCCTCAAACTACGGCCCGTGGGCCACATGCGGCCCGCGGAGGACATTTATGCGGCCCGCCGAGTGTTTATGCCCGCCCCCCCACCAAGTGTTTATGCCCGCCCCCCCCCGCAAGAGCGCCCAGGAGCTGAGGAGGAGGAAGGGGCTGGTCGTGGGGGGATGGGGCGAACGCGGTGGCGGGGCGAGCAGGCTGGTGGGGGGGAGGGAGCGAACGCGGCGGCGGGGCGAGCAGGCTGGTGGGGGGAGGGAGCGAACGCAGCGGCGGGGCGAGCAGGCTGGTGGGGGAGGAGGGGGCGAACGCGGCAGCGGGGCGAGCAGGCTGGTTGTGGGGGGAGGGGGCGAACGCGGCAGCGGGGCGAGCAGGCTGGTTGTGGGGGGGAGGGAGCGAACGCGGCAGCGGGGCGAGCAGGCTGGTGGGGGGAGGGAGCGAACGCAGCAGCCCCCCAACGGTCTGAGGGACAGTGAACTGGCCCCCTGTTTAAAAAGTTTGAGGACCCCTGCCTTAGGGCCTTCCTCAGTGGTTAATAGCACTATTGTAAAACAACACACATGATATGTAATAATTCAGCCTTTTTTCTCTCCCTCTTGACAATTCCAGAGAGCAACATCTGGCTCTAAAGAAAATCTTTGTTCATATATTTACTTCTGGATCAAATCAAATCAAAGCAATAAATAAATACAAATGCATACACCATAATAAATATTTGTATTTTTATAATAACTTATTTTGTTAGCTTGACCCTCATATATCACAGCCATTTGGGTTGAGTTCTCCTCCATCCTTCCCCTCAGTTTTTGTCAAAATCAACTACTACCCGCACCCGCGCTTTCCCTGTTGTGGTTCTCTCCTGATGGAATGGCCTCTGCCCGAGGAGGTCAAGAGAGCTCCCACTTTCCTGGCTTTCCGCCAGCTATGCAAAACAGAATTATTCAAGAGGACCTTTTTGCACAGGTACTGGGGCTGTACGCTGTGCAAACTGGTTTACAAACATACTTGGATAAATGATTACGGACTGTGTGGTCTATACTGCTGTCTTTAGCTTACTGTAAGTAGGATCCTATTATGTAATTTTTGCACCACTTAAATGTGCCATATGAATGCTTATGCTATGCTTCAGTTCTGGCTTGTGGTGACCCCTAGTGGGGCTTGAAGGCAAAGGAAGTTCAGAGGTGGCTTGTCATCCCCTGCCTCTGTGTCACGACACTGGTGTTCCTTGGAAGTCTCCCTTCCACATACTAGCCAGGGCCAGCCCTGCTTAGCTTTCAAGATCTGATGAGATCGAGTTTGCCTGGGCTACCTTTTAGGTGTCTGGTTGGTTCTGGATTCCTACAATCCTAGTGGCACTGTTTATTGAATGTTCTGTCTTGCTGCTCGTACTGACTGCGCTTTTGCACACACTAAATGACACACTTTCAGTGCACTTTGCAACTGGATTTTGCGGTGTGAAATGGCAAAATCCACTTGCAAACAGTCCCTGAAGTGGATTGAAACTGCATTATTTAGAATACCGCAAATAAACAAATTGCAGGAAGAGGGGTTTACAGTGCAGTTCAAAGCAAAGTTACTCCCTTCTGAGTTTACTGAATGTACCTCTGCCTAGGATTGCACTGCTAAAAGCTGAAATTGAATACTGGCCCCGTTCACACTGAGCATTTGCCCCGCTGAAGGCACAGGAGCCCTGCGGACTTTCCGTGCGCGATCATACGAGCACATCTGGGAGGCGTAGCGTTCCTGTGGCCAACCCGCAGCTTCCCATGGAAAACGCGGAGTAAAAAACTAGTAGGTCCGAAGTACTAGTTTCTGGAAACCCCGGGGCAAAGGCTGGCGTCTGATCGCGGGAGTGCCAGTATCCCGCGGCTTCCGACACCCGCCCATGTCCCTGGGGTTTCCAGATGTTGTAAGTGTCCATGGGATGCGCACCAACGCTGAACAGCGCATGCGCACACACAAGACACCGACAGCGCCCCCCCCAATGGCGCATGTGCACTTCGCTGCTTTTTTGCCGCGCTGCAGCAGCACGGTGTGATCAGGGCGCAGAGCTGGAGTGTGGCAACCCGGTGGCCCATGTGATCGGGCTACCGTGCCTTATTTAGTTCTGGGGCGAACTGCCACGCCTCTCCCCCGCGTTTTCTGGCCCGTATGACCGGAGCCACTATAGAGCTACTGCAATATACAGCAGAGGCAATTCTGCCACTCACCATAGGGAAGAGGGAGTTCCTCCCCATAGCTCCCCATGAATTCCTGAGGGCTCCCCACATCTCTTCTGTTTCCCAGTGCTACACAGTACTACAGGATCAGAAAGTGACTACAGAGGTCAACTCCCCTGGAGAAAATGGATGCTTTGGAGGATGGACTCTATGGCATTGTACCCCACTGAGGTCTCTGTCCTCTCCAGGCTCCACCCCCAAATCTCCAGGAGTTTCCTAACCTGGAGCTGGCAACCCTACCCCCTGTCCTATGCTGGTGACCATGGGGGACCTGGCAACCTTACTCCTTCTGAGTTTCAATCGCATCCAACTCCCCTTCTCTAAATATCTAGCCAAAACGCCCCAGTTCTGAAAACAAGCGCTAACACAAACAAACCCTCTTCAAATTACACAGTCAGTAAAAGCATGGCTTTATTTAAAGGCACACACCTTGGCCTGATTGGAATAACTTGTTCAACCAACACATTTGGTATCTTTCCAAGTCCTGCCTTTGGGGTGGATTTCGAAAGCCCAAATCTGAGAACCTCCTTTACACAGACTGGTGGCCCTTTCAAGAAGCGTCTCCAGGGGGGTGAGTGTCGAATGCCTTTCCTTTACCCTCACCTGCCTGAGATCGGCACCATAAACATTGGCCTGCTTGCCTGGAAAATAAACAGATGGCCACAGGAGAGAGGTGAAGCCGGCATAAATCAACTCGGCCCTGGCAGCACAAATGCCAGGTTTCATTATAGGGCTGTATCAGGGGAACGTTATCAGATTTTCCAGTGAGAACCTGGGAGGATTACAAAAAGGGTTTCCCCTGGCAGCCAGGTGACTTCGCTAGGAGCCCTGGAGACAGGAGAAGCCCTGGCAGGCGGCCTCACGTCAATGATCCAGGCCAAAAATATCGCAAAAAAGAGGTGGTGTCCTTGTCTCTGCCGAGCCAGCCACTCAGTCTGTAGCGTATCACCACTCACAGAGAGATCAGAGGTCATGGCCCACACGGGCACAGAGAAGGCCAAGCATCCTTCACCGGCAGCCACTGATTCAGATCCGACATTCCTGCCCTTAAGCTCCAAAGACCGCTGGTTAATGAGCCTTACATCTCTGGGCTTCAGCCTCTCCCTAATGGGCTTCTCCAGGAGAAGGGGGCGGGGAGGAGGGTCAAAGTTCAGAGAGATCACCAATTTTCTCATCTCTCCAACAATGTCAGAAATCGCCAAAGAAGTAGATTTTAAGCCACCCCACCCCCTTCTTCCTGCAAGCCAATTAAATCTTGCCTGACACTGGCCCCAGCTAGGGTAGCCAGTATCCAGGATACACCTGGAGTTCTCCCAGAATTGCAACTGGTCTCTGGGCTACAGAGACCAGTTCCCCTGGAGAAAGTGGCTGCTTTGGAAGGCGGGCTTTATGGCATTGTACCCCACTGAGTGTCAGGCTCCTTAGGTCACACAACACAGGGCTTCCTCAGAAGGCAATGTTTAATGGTGAATCAGAACTAAAGACACGTGTACAGCTTGTGTCAGTAATGGCCACATACAGTAGGGCCTTCTAAGATATACTACATTCAAGCATCCCACCCATGTAGCTGAAGCCAATGAGTAATATTCACGCGCGCAGGCAAAGCAGTGGGCAAAGCAAGCAAAACAATATAGAAACTGTTGGTTCTCAGCCGACAACTCCCGCAACTGGAGACGCAAGGTCAGAGACCTGATAACAGACAGTGAGTAAAAGTTCAGAGGATGGGATACCAAAAGTACTCCCTCTGCATACCATACATATGACAGGGCTACCTGACACTGAGGTCTCACCCCACCCCAAACCCCTCCCCAGGCTCAACTCCCACCAAAATCTCCAGAAATTTCACAATCCAGAGCTGGCAACCGTAGCCCCAGATGAAGCCAAGAACACCAAGGAGCAGCTCACTCACGGGTGTACATCTCTGCTTTCACACGACTTAGTTTCTCAGAGCTTGCAGATGAATGTGTGAATCCAGCCCACTGAAAAGCATTGTGCTTGTGGGTTGTGTGAAAAGTTGCACCCTTGGTGCCAAATTTGTGACATGGCCTCATTGACTCATGCATGGCATAACCTGATTCTGCACTCATCAAGGGATAGGTGTGTGTGTGAACCAGCCGCAGATGAGAATTTGACTGCATTCATGTTCACATCAAGAATTTTGTTTCTGAAAGAGAGAGGGGTTAAAAACAAATTAGACATTTGCCCCTGGGAAGCTGTATCTCATGGACAGAGAATGTGTTTTTAACTTCAGGTGGGGTAGCCGTGTTGGTCTGAAGCAGTTTGAGTCCAGTGGCACTGTTAAGACCAACGAAGTTTTATTGTGGGTATAATCTTTTGTATGCATGCGCACTTCTTCAGATACAATGAAATGGAAATTACCAGTCCTTACGTATAGGTAGAGGTTGAGCAGTAAATCAGCATACAGCATAATGAAGACGTTTAACAGGTCCTTTAATCTGTTAAACATCTTCATTATGCTGTATGCTAATTTACTGCTCACCCTCTACCTATGTGTTTTTAACTGTACAAGAGGAAGAAATCAGCTGCTGAAGACTTTCCTATCACTGTATTTTCCCCAAAGAAAACATTTCTGATTCTGACCCCTGCCAGTTATCTATTAGTACATTCAGGGCTTTTTTGTAGAAAAAGCCCAGCAGGAACTTATTAGTATAATAGGCCACACCCATCAGCAGAAACTCATTAGCATATTAGGCCACACCCCCATGCTACCAGAAGTGTGGTCATCCAGCCACACCCACCTTTTGCTTCTTATTCTGTTTACCTTGCTTGCTGTCAAAACCCAGGGCTTTTTTTGTAGCAGGAACTCCTTTGCATGTTAGGCCACATCCCCTAATGTAGCCAATCCTAATGAGTTTCTGCTGTTGGGTGTGGCCTGTTATGCTAATGATTTCCTGCCGGGTGTGGCCAACTTGGGAGCCAGCCGGAACTCCGTTCCTGTGCATTCCTGCCCCAAAATAGCCCTGAGTACATTAGTACATTAGTCCACCCTTCCTCCAAGTATCGTACATGGGTCTCTTTTTCTCCATTCTGTCCTAACAAGGATTCTAAGGAGCAGGTCAGGCTAATAGAATATGACTGGCCCAAGGACATCATGTAAATTTCATGGATGAGGGCACATTTGAACCCAGATCTCCCCAGTCTCCTAGTCCAACACACCGACTATTGGATTACATTGGAGCTAATAAAGGCACAGAGTGCCTTTGTTCTGCTATTAGCAATTTTGTATCTTTATTTATTGAAAATCTTTATATCCCATCTTTGGTTTCAGAGATTTTTCAAGGCAGCTAATAACAACAGCATCCATAAACACCAACAGTTCGTGCTAAATCCAGTCCATTGAACAGCCATTAAAACAGCAACAAAAATCAACAGAAGCATAACAGATCAGTCAGTTTAATGTTCAGATAGTCTTCTTCACCAATCAACTAAAAACAAATGGGGAAGGTAGCAAGTGATCAGTCTCCGGGGAAGCAGCTTGATACCCAGGGCACCACCACAAACAAGGTCCTACCTAATCAGCATGATTGTTAGACTAGGATACTGGGGAACCACTCTGCCAAGAAAGTTCGCTGGGCGACCTTGAGCCAGTTATTCTCTTTGGCCTGCTCTGCAGGGTAAGGTGGCAGAATATGCTATCTCTTCAGACTGGAGCAGGGGAACTAAATGTTTGTATGCTCTCCCTTATACCAATCTCCCTGTAAAGTAAAACACAGAGAGAGAAAAAACAAAACCCTAGCATCGCCGAGAGAAAAAAATAGTCCAGTTAGATCCTCGTGACACTTGTTTGCCATATGCAGGATGTTTTACATATTTTAATGTAGGGAACTGTTCAAAAATAGGACTCACCTGCACGGTGCAAAATAACAACACTGATGCATGAGCAAGCGGATTACGAACAGTCTGGCAGACAATGGGGGGACCTGCGCAACTGCGTCATAAGCTAAAAGCAGGAACTCAGAACTGCATTGGACAAACAGGTGGCTCCGGGTGAGACAACAAAAAAAGTGAAGTGCCTCTAATGCACACAATGCATCTATATATGCGCTGTACTATTTATAACATTTGCATGACATTGGTCCCATTTTACAGCTGAGGAACACTGAGGAACAGCAGTAAGCGATTTGATCAGCCTATGCCTGAGTGTTTCTGGCACAGAAGGGTGAAACAAAAAAAATAACGAGTTTAGCAGTAATCTTCCTCTGAGCATAAGCAGGGTGCTTTTTCTCTTACCACAAAACTGAAACACCCCCCTACAAAGAACATATCTCAGTTTAGAAATTAACCACTGACCACCAAAGTTCTAGGGATGCCAGCCTCCAGGTGGGACCTGGGGATCCCCTGGAATTACAGCTCACCTCCAGACTACAGAAATCAGTTCCCCCAGAGCAAATGGCTGCTTTGGAGGGTAGGCTCCGTGGCATGGTACCACACTGAGGTCCCTGAACTCCCCAGGATCCATCCCCAAATCTCCAGGAGTTTCTCACCCTGGAGTTAGCAACCACACACGCCCACCCCCTGCCACTGGCTGGGCGGACCTGGCAACTGTACAAAAAACAGTATATATTCTATTCCTTCTAGTGAAGGCCTAGTCTGCTTTTTAAGACTAGGCCTCAGTCTACGGAGAAAAGTAGCTTTGAGCATACACAGAGTTACTATTCTCTCACCTGTGAAACACTGCAGCCTCCTTCTTTACCAAAGATCTGTGATAACATCAGGACTGATTCCTGTCCTAAAGGAGATACACCAGACTGTTGGGAGTGGGGTTAAAATGTTATTAAAATTGATTCCTACCAGAAGGTTGTGTCTGGTCTCTTTTCGAAATGCTCCTTGTAAATTAGGCCTAGCGCACAATTTGAGACAATGAAGCTAAAAGAGTTCTTCTTTTCTCTCTCTCAGGGCTGAGTAATTGTTGATCTGGAGGAAGCAGGGAACTGGAAAGCGGAACAGACGCAAAGCAATAAGAGTCTCAGACTGGTTTCTCTACTGTGACTAGAATACTCAGTAAAGCAGTGACTTAGTTTGAGGCCTTGCCCTAAAATCAGCCCGTCAACTGCTTAGAATGAAGGCACTCCTCCTACAGAGTACAAGGAGAAATTTCATCTTGTATAAAGGAAAGTGGGCAAAGATTACCAAAGATGAGAACATGAGAAGCAGGTGCTTTTGGCTCTGAGGGTTGCCAGCCTCCTGGTGGTGTAGGGTTGCCAGGTGTGGGTTGGAAAATACCTGGAGACTTTGGGGGTGGATCCAGAAGAGGGTGGTGTTTGGGGAGGGGAGGGGCCTCAGCATGGTACAATGCCACCATTCAGAGCAGCCGTTTTCTCTAAGGGAACTGATCTCTGTCAGCTGTAAAAGCGGGTGATCTCCAGGCCCCACCTGGTCTCCAGACTACAACTGATCTCCAGAGAGCAGTTCCCCTGGAGAAAATGGCTGCTTTGGAAGACAGACTCTGTGGCATCACATCCCTGCTGAGGTCCCTCTTGTTCCCAAACCCTGCCCTCCCCAGGTTCTACCCCCAAAATCTCCAGGAATTTCCCAACCCAGAACTGACAACCCAAAATCTTGGAGCAGATAATATGAAACACCTATGTTTCTTCAAAGATCATTCTTTGCATCTATACAGTGAAGGTAGTGAGGGCCAGGAGCTGAGATGGTTTTAAAAGCAGGTACAACAGATTTGTGGAGGAGAAGTCCATCAATGGCTACTAGCCACCTTGACTAAAGGGAACTTCCGTTGTCAGAGGCAGTAGACCTTGGCATCCCAGTGCTGGAAAACAGCGTCAGGGGAAAGCCTGGGTCTCTGTACCCTGTTTGTTGATCCTTCAGGGCAACTGGTTGGCCACTGTGTGAAAAAGGAAGCTGGACTAGATGGACCCCTGGTCTGACCTAGCAGGGCTCTACTTATGTTCTTACACAGGGTGCAAAAGTATGCCACACAGAAGCATGGGTCGGAAATGGGCAAGAACAACAGCCATGCACACCCATTCTCATTCTGCCCACTGCTGCTGCTCCTTTCCAGGGCTATTTTTGTAGAAAAAGCCCAGCAGGACATCATTAGCATGTTAGGCCACACCCAACAGCCGAAACTCATTAGCATACTAGGCCACACCCCCATGTTACCAGAAGTGTGGTCATCCAGCCACACCCACCTTTTGCTTCTTATTCTGTTTACCTAGTTTGTTGTCAAAACCCCAGGGTTTTTTGTAGCAGGAACTCCTTTGCATGTTAGGCCACACACCCCTCATGTAGCCAATCCTAATGAGTTTCTGCTGTTGAGTGTGGCCTGTTATGCTAATGAGCTCTTGCAGGGCGTGGTCAATTCAGGAGCCAGCCAGAACTCCCTTCCTGTGCCTTCCTGCCCCAAAATAGCCCTTCTCCTTTCCCTTTTCTGTGTTGCACTTGGAGATAAACAGCAGGACTTTTCAGAGGGCACCCCATGACCCAACCCCCCCCTTACCCTCCCTTTCACTTTTTTTATCCAGCTGCACTGCAATGCTACAGTGTGACTTGGCAAGGCAAGGCAAGGCAAAAAAAGAAAAAGCCTTTTAAGGGCTATCAAAGAGCCATGCCATTCTGAAAGTGGAGATTAGCTAGGGTTGCCAGGTCTGGGTTGTAAAATACCTGGACGCTTTGGGGGTGGATCTGGGAGAGGGTGGGGTTTGGGGAGGGGAGGGGCTTCAGCATGATAGGATGCCATAGAGTCCACCCTTCAAAGCAGCCATTTTCTCCAGGGGAGCTGATCTCTGTCAGCTGGAGATCAGTTGTAAAAGCGGGAGATCTCCAGGCCCCACCTGGAGGCTGGCAACCCTAAGCTTAGCCAGCCTAGTGGCTATGGGTAGAGTGGCCAGATGGATGCTTGTAGGGTTACCAACCCCAGGTTGGGAAATATCTGGAGATCTGGGGAGTGGATCCTGCTGAAAATGGGTTTGGGGGAGGGGAGGGACCCAGTGGGGTATAATGCCATAGAATCCACCCCCCAAAGCAGCCATTTTCTCCAGGGGAGCTGATCTCTGTCACCTAGAGATTAGTTCTAACTCCGGGAGATCTCCAGACCCCACCTGGAGGCTGGCAACCCTAATTTGCTCTGCCCTTAGGCTGCCTGCACTTTTCTCCAGCGCAAAAGGGACAAACAGCAGACAGGTGAGTCATGTGTGGTTTGGACATGATGTTGTCTGGATGCTGCAGTTTACTGCAGGGGGTGGGAATAGCCATGTGAAGAAAGCAGATGACGAAAAGAAGAGCTCCCACTTATGGGGGAGCTGATGGCTTCAAAGGATCTTGATAAAGCCTCCTCTGCTGAAATTCTGGAGACAGTGGCCACTCACGATGACCCCCAGGCCTTCAGTAACTGTCCAGTGGTTTAAGTCATGTCGCAGAGCACAAAGGAGAACTGTAGCTGCATTTTGTGGTGACATAAAAACACTTTGCAACCCATTGTTCCCCTGGATCAGTGTTGGAGGACATGCCATGACACACGTTGGCTCTTCCATCTTGAGTCCCCACTCCTCCACATGGAGCCAGCTGGGTGACCTTGGGCCAGTCACAGTTCTCTCAGAACTCTCTCAGCCCCACCTATCTCACAGGGTGTCTGCTGTGTGGAGAGGAAGGGAAGGTGATTGTCAGCTGCTCTGAGATTCCCTCAGGTAGTCAGGGGCAGGCTATAAAACTAACTCTTCTTCTTCTCAACAGATATACGCATGTACATGCAGGAGGTATGTGCGTTTACCTGTAATGTATGAACAGGTCTTATTGGGGCAAATGTGTGTGGAGGATACAGTTGTTCTGTGGAGGATGACAGTAATAATACCACCCCAAGCTCCATGAGGTGTGATCCAGAAGAAGGTAGCATCTCTGAGTTACGTACAGGGGCCAAAAATGGGCACTGCTGTTGATGATGTGGTGAACTCCTGCTCCGTGTGTCAATAATTCAGAGTTCACCAGATGTACCTTTATGTCCATGGGAACGGCCTGGTCCTCCCAGGAGTAATGCTTCACATCTGTTACGTTGGCCTTTAATGGGGATCATACTATTGGTCATATTCCGGGTGATTATGGATGTCTTTCCAGGCAAAGTGGCTCCTTCTTTCACGATCACTGAACAGCTCTGTGGAAAAACCCTCCACTCTGAGTTTTTAAAGTGACTCCTGGAGATTTCCCAGAATGCCTTCCAGGAGGGCTCCCATGATACACCTGTGTGTCCCAGGATGCTCCTGGGTATCCCAGGGTCCACCTGTGTGACCTGGCCAGACCAGGTCAAAAGGGGTGGAGAGAGTAATGTAAATTTGGGTGGAGTCGGAGGTTTCATAAAAGTGCTTGCTCCCAGGAGGGAAGGGCTCTTGGTGCTGGTCCTTGGAAGAGGACAGACTGCTGAGCTCTGGTCAGCAGGCCAGCAGCCATCTTGAACATGCAGCCTGGCTGTCCGTCTGCAGGGAGCCTGAGGTAACGGGACATCTTTAGAACCTTTTGGCAACTTTCTAAGTTTGTACATACCTACTCGGATTGTGACATCTAGCTAGAGTACGTTTTAGAACCAGGGAAAGAAGTATGCGTTTATAACTAACTTTTCTTTGTTCTTCCGTGTGCCGATCTGTTGTAATCTGTTTAATATTGGATGTGGCCCTAAGTTTCTGTACCACATTAATTTCCCGGACTGGGAGGGAAGCAGTCAAGGCACCCGTTGCCAACCCTCCAGGGGAAAGCCAAAGTTGCCTTTGGTCTCTGTGGTAACCAGGCGCTGGGTATCAGGAGACCTTGAGGCCAGGCCTCAAAACTGGGAAGGGGGTTGAGAGTCCTGTTCCTCTCATTCAGGACCCCTAAGCTGAGCTGGTGGTGGCAGCACATCGTAGTGGTAGGAAGTGGAATGGTACCCTCCAGGAACTGGAGGGGGCAGGCAGAACAGGGTCTGGAAGTCAGAGCAGGCCCGATCCATCACAAGCTCCATTAATGGGCTTCTACACATTCTTATAACAAATAATGATACTATATTCATTATTGAGGAAGTGATCGGGTTCCTGATCACCAATGGGATAGTGTTGCCAACGGTGGGTTGGAAAATACCTGGAGATTTTGCAGGGTGGAGTTTGAGAAGGGGAGGAAGCTCAGGAAGTATAATGCCATAGAGTCCCTCTGGAAAAGCTGCCATTTTCTCCAGGGGAACTGGTCCCTGTCATCTGGAGATCAGTTGTAATACCGGGAGATGGGATCAAGCATATGCCAACAAAGGAAAACTGTAGTGTTCCTTCAATTAATAATACTGGAGAATGGTTTTACTTGGTGTACTAAGTAAACAGTCAATGGCCCCGGTCACACGGGCCAGATAACACTGGGGGGAGGAGTGGCTATTTACGCCATTGCAATCTGACCTGCCATTAGGTGATCAGACATGATGGCGGCACACCGGGGCTTCCGCTGTCGGTGCACACAGCAAAGCGGACGACCTGGGGAATAGCTGCGCGCCAGCGCGATCACACCACAGGAGTCCATAGGCGGCCAGTAGGTCGCTCCAGGTACCTTTTAGATGCACATCTTTGGCGGTAAGCTGCAGGTTGGCCATGGGAGTGCTATGCCTCCCAGATGTGCCGGTGTAATCGCACTGGGAAACTTCGCAGGGCTACCATGCCTTCCGCGGGGCAAATGCTCCATGTGACCGGGGCCAATGTAAGTCAAATTGTGGTAGTACTCCTAGTGAGATTTCCTGAATTCTTTCTCCTTCAGATGAAACACCCCTTTCTTCGGCTGATTTCTGGTATTCCCAAAGTAGACCAAAAAAAAGAGATAGCTGTGTTGGTCCGTAGCAACTATCAGTTGCTGTATTCTCAATTGAATGTCTTCCATTTTTGCTTCTTCTGCCCACTGAAGTCAGCTAAGCAGCCTCCAGTTATCCTATGGGACACAGAAAAAGAGATTTTAATACCATGGCCTGAAAACCTAGGTCTCAATCCAATCCAGGAGGACGCATTGTCTTGAGCTTCCTTATCAGCAGTCTCTCTAATCTCCCTTTGACATTCCTTTATGAAAATAAAAAAGCAGCAGCTATTTTACAAAGGAATTTCAAGGGGAGATTAGAAATAGAGACTACTGAATTACAACTGATAACGAAGCTCAAGACAATGCATCCACCTGGACTGAATCAAGACCTAGGTTTCCTGTCTTATTACCAATGCTAGTTGCTCCACGCCTACTACCTCTCTGCATATCACACCTAATCCAAGCACATCTGCTATTGTCATTTGCCTGCTAATGTCATTCAGCATCTGAAACCACTCCACTTTCCAATATATAGGACAGATGGACTCACATTCTAGCTGTATCTGAAGAAGTGAGCAGTGACTCACAAAAGCTCATACCCTGCCACAAATGTTGTTAGGCTTTAAGGTGCTACCGAACCCTTACTTTTTTCTGCAGTTTTATAGCACATGGGGAACCGCTTTTGAGTTTTCTGGTAGCCTCTTAAAAAAATAAGGCATTTAGCAATGCAGGTTGCTGGCATCTAGCTCAGGGAGCTGCTCCCTCAGCTGTGCCCCTCCCATCCCTAAGCAAACATTATTTTGCAAACAGGAAAAAAAATCTCATTGGAAAAGGCACGTCTGTCAAGCTGCCGAGCTCATCTGGGGCAGCTGCCTTCTTCCATTAGGAGTTTCCTCGAAGGCCCTTGGCAGGATGCTTTCCAGGTTGGCCTGGGAGTGTGCGGAACGGAGACATCCTCCCTTTGTTGGCTATTGTTAGCCTTCCGTCACCTGCAGAAGCCATCGGTGGCATGACTCAGATTCTTGCAATGCTCTTCGGAAACAGGATACATGGCAGTCCAGTGGCCTGGAGAGAGGGCCAAGGAACGCAGGAATGCGGAAGCCGGGGGGGGTAGTGGGAAAAGAATTCCTTATAATGTTGGAAACATGATGATTGGGGGGGCACAAAGAAATAATTAGAGAATTTGGTGTGTAGGGCTACCACCAACGGCAAGGAGCACTTGGCATGCTGGGAAATTCAATCACACACACACACACCCCAGACTCCTTTTGCACTCCAGCTTGGCTAGCTGGCTTAGGTTATTTGGGTCTATTCTTTTTAGTTAAACAATTGCTATGCTGCCATTCTGCCCAGTCAAGGCCCCCAAGGTGGCTGTCAGTGGAAATAAAGCATTTAAAAAACTTATCATAAAAACAATTAAAACCAGAACTAAAATACATTTTAAAAGCACAAAAAAAACAGTATTTCTTTAGCATTTGCTCTCAGTTCTGTGTTGCTTATATGACCAGTCTGACCGTTGTGTTTTTCTTTTCTCTGACACCAGGATGAGAAGAAAAGGAGCATTTAGCCCAGCAATTCTTAACAGGGGCCATGGGGCAGGAGGAGGTTCAGTTCTTTTATGGGCAAGTGGGCATTTCGGATTTTGTGTGCATCAAGTCACAGCTGACTTCTGGCAACCTTGTAGTGTTTTTAGAAAGCCCTTTCTCCTGATCTGCAGTGGCTTCTGACACTTATTCTATACTGCTCACTGGGCCCTGTGGATAAACCCCCCAATTACTCCCAGGCTCTTAGAAAAGTAGCACACCAGCAAACAGAAATCAAACCTGACATTACAGGGTTGGCTGATGGCCATCGGTCACTGGGGTCTCCCAGAATGCAAGAGATCTGCATATAATACACATGTATCGTTAATATGCCGACATAAACACAGTAGTCTTGTCTGGAATGCTGTTTTTATATCCTGTTTTTGCTTGTGGCTTTTGGAGGGGGCATTCAATGATAATGTTGCTTAGCTGGTAGGCAGCCACGGATTAGAAGACTAGTTCTTTTCCTTTAGCTCTGTTCTAAAAGAAGCACAGGGATCCTGCCATGGGAGACTCCTCTTTAGGACAGCAGGAGCAGTTATGCTCCCTGTACACCAAAACTGAAGGACTTAGATAGGATCAGTAGGGTTACTAGCTCTGGGTTGGGAAATACCTCGAGGCTGGAGGCTGGAGAGGGGAGGGACCTCAGCAGGGTATAAAGCCACAGAGTTCACCCTCCAAAGCAGCCATTTTCTCCAGGGGAACTGATTTTGCTCACCTGGAGATAAATCGTAATAGTGGGAGATATCCAGGTGCCACCTGGAGGTTGGCAACCCTAAGGATCAGGGCCAGTGCCACCACCTCATTTCCTATGTTTGCTAGATATGTGCAAAGCATTCTTCTCTGATTTTTAAGAATGGAAGAAGCTGAACAGGCCAAATAACCACCCTGAGTCTGCTTTGCGGGGAGGGCGCAATAATAATAAATATAATAATAATAATAAATAATAATAAATAAATAAATAAGCCCTGTGCATATTGGAGAATACCAGGATCTCTTATGCCAGCAAGGAAATTTCCCTGAGTGTGGCTAAAGAGGATGCCATGCAGCATTTCCCCCTTCTCTTTCCCAGCAGCAGAGCCAGATGGGCAGATAGTGCATTGGCAGGGACTGCTGCCAACCCATTCAGGCAACGGGCAAAGCTCAGCCTGCACTCCAGAGATCTGCAGCATGATACCAGAACAGGTTTCGGCTGTTTTGGTGGGCTCTCCTTCTCCTGGTTTCTGAGCAGCTGTGGAGGTTGGGCAAAGGTGTGTTCCAGCCCTGTCATTGAAGGCTGCTGATGACCAGATTCTGATGTGGTTAAAGGCCACCATGCAGAAAGCTTTTAACGTGGCTACGGCATGTGTGGCTCCCAGTCATCTGAATCCAACCCGGTCGCTTGGAGTCGATTTGCAAAGCTGGAAAGCTCAACGATAGTATCAATGTGAACAGTACAAAAGATGAAGATGTTTAAAAACATTCTTGTTCCATCCCTAGAAAGTCTACCTTCTATAACCCGTATTGATTAAGCATAGCTTGTGGAAATTCTGCATAGTTTTCTTATTTGGGCTAACACTCGGTGGTATTTTTTGCATCATAGATTTCTTATCTGCTTTGCGAATCAAAGGTAAAAATACTGATCAAAGGCATCACACAGAAAGCTTGTAAAGTGATCGCTGGCTGTGTAGCTCCCAGACAGGCCCAGCGTCAGCATACCCTGAGGTGGGGCAGCTGCCAGGGCCTAGAACTTCTGCTTAATTAATTAATTAATTATCGCAGGGCATTGTGTGTAGAATAGCCAGGAGATCCTAAAATTGTCTGGCAGCTGAAAATTCTAGCTCTTTAGCGTTATGCATCACTAGCTGGTGAGCTAGACTTGTTTTTAAGGCAAGGCACATTTCAGAGGTGGTTTTGCCTATTGCCTGCCTCTGCATCACAACCCTGGTATTCCTTGGAGGTCACCCTTCCAAATACTACCCAAGGCTGATCCTGCTGAGCTTCTGAGATCTGACAGGCTAGCCTGGGCTATCGAGGGCAGGGCAAAACTTCTGATGAAGCCCACTGCCATTTACCCACACGTCTCCCCTGCCACATCTGCAGTCATTCTCCCAGCTACCCAGAGTCATTGAGGAAGGGCGTGAGGGTGGTGCACAATGGTGGCACTCTTGGTGCCAATGGCAGCAGCACTTCCAGCTGTCTACATTGGCCAGGGCTTTCGGGGGATGGGTGGGCAGGTGGTGAAGGCAACAGAGCACGGGCAATGAAAGGCCTTGCAAGTGGGAAAAGGATGTATAGGCAGGTGGGAGGCATGAAGGCATAGGGGTGAAAAGGAAGTCATGGGGGGGTAGTGGTGGGCAGACGGGGCTCCTAGGCACATTTGCCCAGCCCCCCCCAACCTGGAAACAGCCCTGCTCCCAGCCATCAGAATCCAACCCTAGGACCTTGGGAAAGTTATACGAATAAGCCTTAAAGAAACTCAGGCTCATTTGTGTGATCCTCCGTTCACCTCACCTCCCCCCTTCCCACATGCGTGGCAATCAAATTTGAGTTCCGTTTGCTTTCACAGGAGACCATAGTTTGCCATTGCATCTGAACTAGAAAACTGCGGTTTGCATTTTTCCATCCAAAACAGCATTCCAAACAGTGATTTGTTTACAGCTTTGAATCCTGGCCTGTAGGGCAACAATAAAGCATAGCAATGACAACAGCAAGATGCAATAGCAAACTCTGGTTGGCTACAAAAATAGATTCACTTTCTGAACATGCGGGTAGTAGGAGCGGGGAGTGAGTCTGGAACTCCTTCAAGGTCATAGGGTCAAAGCTGAGTTCACCATTACATCTGAATCAAGCCAAATGATAAAGCATTTGAATCACAAATACCCAGACTTGCACTCAGTACATGACTAAGCATCTCCAATCTACAGAGGTTGAAAATTGCTCAAAAGTTCATAATACCAGCATTGTGATACAGTGCTTTCAGTGTTCAAAAGCCCCAATCTGGATAACACAGGCTAGCTCAATCTCATCAGATCTTGGAAGATAAGCAGGGTTGTCCTGGTTTGTATTTGGATGGGCAACCTCCAAGGAATACCAGGGCTGTGACAGAGAGGCAGGCAATGGCAAACCACCTCTGAAACGTGCCTTAAAACAGTCTAGCTTATCACCTAATGGTGCATAATGCTAAAAGAGCTAGAAGTTTGGGCTGATAGACAATCTTAGGATCTCCTGGGTATACTACATATACTACCATATGATAATTAATTAATTAAGTGTTCAAAAGATTCCATGAGTATTATCACCGTAATTGTTACAAAAGCTCTAGAAGGCAGGCTAGTATTATTATCCCCATATCACAGATGAGAGATGGAGAGGAATGGAGAGTGACTTACCTGAGGCTATCTATTCAGATTTTGGCTGTGCTGAGATTTGAACTGGTAGCCCCTCAAGTCCTATCTCATTCCTTCAGCCGCTATTTGGCATCAGCTCTGCACCAGCTATTTGCACAAATATTTCTGCCTGTTCAAGATAGATTTCAAAGGAAGATCAGTCCAGTAATCCGTTTCAGGTGGTCCTTATTCATGGGAACCATTGCCAGTGTGTGTGGCGGGGAGAGTACCCATTTGCTCCAATCAATGTCAGTGTTCTACATCTGCGGAACTTTAATAGTTCCTAGTTAGTGCCTAGCTGTGCAATTCTGCTAATAGCAGACTTGTACTGTAGTCCTCTAAAAGCACTGAGAGCAACCTCTGAAAATCAATAGGTTGCTTTTCTGCTATAATAATGACATGCTCTCAACCCAAGACAAGGGAATTTTAAAAAATCTATAATTGCCAGAGTAAACATGAACTCCAGTTTAGTAAAAATAAGCAAATAAAAAGGATTCATCATGAATGTCAATGATTCAATGATTCCAGTTGCTGGGGAGGGGGAGGATCATCAGAGCACAGTTACAGTGAACAGGTGAGAGGCGATCCTTGGAGAGGCATTCTGGATCACATGAAGAACGGAGATAATCTCATGCTTTCAAATATGCGCATCTGCCGTAAGTCCACCCCAATCCTGTTTTTAGATCCTGCAACCTGCATTAATTAAAATATTTATACCCAGGGCTTTTTTGTAGAAAAAGCCTAGCAGGAACTCATTAGCGCAACAGGCCACACCCAACAGCAGAAACTCATTAGCATATTAGGCCACACCCGACAGCTCATTAGCATATTAGGCCACACCCCATGCCTTTCCTTGGCTTGCTTGGGCGCCCCACAGCTGCAGGGCATCTGGGCAAGCTGGCCCCTGGACAGGCCGGGGAAGGCACGGGAGGCATTTAAATGCATCCCCGATCCTTCCAGGGGCCCCCCTGGCCCACCCGCCAGGCCTTCCCACTGTAACCACACATGCAGAGGTTTTGGCTGTAGTGGGCATGGCCAGCTCTGAAGCCAGCCAGAACTCCGTTCCTGTGCATGCTGCCCAAAAGTAGCCCTGTTTATACCCCACGTTTCTCACCAGTGGGGGATCCAAATCAGTTTAGCTCATTTTCTCCTCCTCCAACTTTATCCTCACAGCAACAACCCTGTGAGGTAGATCCAGGTGGGCAGCCATGTTGGTCTGAAGCACGGAACAAAGCCTGAATCCAGTGGGGCACCTTTAAGACCAACAAAGCTTTATTCGAGGCATGAGCTTCCGTGTGCAGGCACGCTTCCCCAGATACAATGAAATGGGAATTACCGGTCCATACATATAGGTGGAGGATGAGCAGTAAATTATCATACAGCATAATGAAGATGTTTAACAGATTCAAGGACCAAACAGGAATAACAAGATTAGTTTATATGGTTACCATTTGTTTGGGTTTAATTCCAGGGGGAAACATAGCAAAGGACATCAATATGTCAGAATTGGAGACTGATGGGTAGATGTGTCCTTAATTGTGGAATGCTGAGAGTAATTAACTGAGACCTGCCATTAGCGAGAACAATTGGCCCACGGTCACCCAGAGACATTCCATGGCAGAGTGAGGAGCTGGGCTTCCCAGATTAGGGCTGCCCACTCCACGATGGGAAATCCCTAGAGATTTGGGGGTGGAGCCTGGAGAGGGGAGGGACCTCAGCAGGGCATGATGTCATAGAGTCCACCCACCCTCCAAAGCAGCCATTTTCTCGAAGGGGGATTGCTCTGTGTCGTCTGGGGATTGTTTGTAATCCCAGGTACTCTCCAGAACACAACCCTATCCCGTATCCTAGTCTGATACTCTGACCATTTGACTAACCATGTAGTTGAAGCATACAAAGTTATTTAAAACATTGAATAAATTTTCCTTTCATTTTGGCTTCTACAGTTTTTACATTTTGGCTGTTTGGGGGCAGCAAGATCAGGAGCCCACCTGGCCTCACCCATGGGAAGGCAGGGCTGGATGACAGCGACACAAACTCCCAATTTCTCTTCCACAATGTTGTCAACCAATCAGGACGTTCCTTCTCCTGTGCCGCCACCCAGGCAGTGCTCCACTGGGAAGGTGGAGTCTTGTGAGCAGAAAGTCTACTTTGGCCCCGGTCATACGGGCCAAATAATGTGGGGGGGAGGCGTGGCTCTTTGCGCCAGTGTAATTAGACCCGCCAGAATGCGATCAGACACGATGGCGGCACACCGCGGTTTCGTCCGTCAGTGCATGTGCGTCAAGGAGGACAGCTGGGGGGAAAGCCGCGTGCTGGCGCGATCACACAGAACGATTCCGTCGGCAGCCCATGGCAAACCATTTGCTAGTACATTTGTTGAGGTACTTTTTAAGTGTGCAGCTTTGGTGGCACGCCACAGGTTGGCCACGGGAGCGCTACGCTTCCCAGATGTTGTGGTGTGATCGCGCCCCAAAACTCCGCCTGGCATTCGTGCCTTCCGCGCGGCAAATCCTCCGTGTGACCGGGGCCTTTGTGAGCTACTGGCATTAAAGTTGTGAGTGAGCAAGTTGGCTACTGCATCAATTAGTTTGCTCTGGAGCCCTCCTTCCTGAGCTAAGAAAAAATTGTGTGAGCCGAAGGCTAAAAAACTGTGAGCTAGCTCACACTAACTCAGCTTAGAGGAAACACTGGTGACAACCCGTTTGCTCTTGGCCCTGAGTGAGATCGGCTTGGTACACACGCATACACCCCACTGTGGCACAACCAGGATGGGCCTGTGGGGAACAGGGCAGCAGGCAGGCTGCAGGGCTGAGGCGAGAAGCAATCTGGTGGCAGGGCTGCCATCCTCCAAGTTGGGCCTCGGGGTCTCCCAGAATTACAGCAGATCCCCAGACTGCAGAGATCAGTTTCAGTGGAGAAAATGGCTGCTTTGGAGGACAGACTCTTTGGCATTACACCCACCCTTTCCTCTCCAAACCCCGCCCTCTCCAGGCTGCATCCCCAAGTCTCCTGGAGTTGGCATCTGCAGGCATCTGGACAGCACTGCCGACAGGCGGTGAGGAGAGGCATCTAGCATCACACCAGATGGACAAGAGAAACCTGCTCAGGCCAATGAGAGCTTTCCTCCAATCCCCATGACTTCCATATGGTTGCCAGTCTCCCGGCAGGGCTTTGAGGTCTGCTTCTACAACTGATCTCCAAACTGCAGAGATCAGGTCCCCTGGAGAAAATGGCTGCTTTGGAGGGTGGACTCTACGGCATTGTACCCTGCTGAAGTCCCTCCCCTCCCCAAACCCCGCCTCTCCAGGCTCCACCCAAAAATATCCAGGTATTTCCCAACCCAGATCTGGCAACCCTATCAGAGACGTGGGTGGGGTGGAAATGGCCAGGAGGCTGTGGTGGTATCCCAGTGGTTATTTAAGGAGAACCCAGCAGTGGGTGAGAAAGGTTGTAGCTGATCCTTCTCACAGTGCCGGGGGGCAGCGGGCAGGGTGGGAGGAGGATCTTTAATGTTGCGGCCTCCTCCTCTTCCCTCACTGAGGCCCAGCAGGTCCTGTGGTGGTTGGAGCAATCCTGCCAGAGGGGCAAGTGGTGGACCAGGGGCAGCAGGAGGAGGAGCCCCTCAGCTGTTATAGCTTCACCACATCTTTTAGCAAAAGTGTTTATGGCAATTTAATACCACTGTGACTTGGCTAGGGTTGCCAGCCTCCAGGTGGGGCCTGGGGATCTCCTGCTTTTACGAGTGATCTCCAGCCGACAGAGATCGGCTTCCCTGGAGAAAATGGCTGTTTTGAAGGGTGGACTCTATGGCATTGTACCATGCGGAGGCCCCTCCCCTCCCCAAACCCCGCCCTCTCCCAGATCCACCCCCAAAGTCTCCGGGTATTTTCCAACCCAGACCTAGCAACCCTAGACTTGGCAGGTTTCAGGCAGGTGCCAGGGCCTGTTTCTTACATAGAATCTGGGAAGAGAATGGCTCAAGAAGGAATAGCAATTTGCATAGCTTATTCTCGCTCTGCAAGTCAAATGAAGCAAAGTTGTTGTTGTTGTTGTTTTTTTGTCAAGGCACTGAAACTCTGTGCCCCTACAAATTCTACTCTGTTTTGACTTTGGGATCCATGCACGGACCTCACACTTTCAGATTCATCTTTACAACCGTAAGGACCATAAACTTCCCTTCAAAAAACAACCCCCTGCCCAATCTACGGACACTGCATTTAATGATTTACACAGTATTTTGTGAATTTTCTGCCCTTCCACAGAACAGCATCATACACCCCCCCACACACAGATATAGCATCAGGGAAGGCCAATGGGGAGAGAGACAGTATGGTGTAGTAGTCAGAGTGTTCAATTAGGCTCTGGAAGACCCAGGTTCGAATCCCGCGCTGCCATGGAAACTTGCTGGGCGACACTGGGCTCACTCTCTCTCTGCTTAATCTGCTTCACAGTGTTTCGGTGTGAGGAAGGCGAGGAGAACAATGTAAGCCGCTTTGGGTTCCCATTGGGGAGAAAGGCAAGTATAAATAAATAAACACATAGCAGCCATTTAGATAACCAAGGCTTGAAACTTTTCCCATGATGTAGAATACATTCCTCTCTGCTCCAGTTCCTTTGCATTAAATAACAGCAAAATCAAAGATGTGGACTTATGCAGTCTTTTTATATATGGCCTGCTCAGCTGTTCTTTTGACTAAACTGCCTCTTTTATGCTGATTCCCATAAAATGTTTGGCTTTAGCGCTGATTCACACAACCGTATCGACACTGACAACTGCCCCTTATCACGCAAAAAGTTGATGTCCCTCAATTAAACAATTTAACGATCCTATCCCTCAGTCTGACATGTGCCAAAAACTGACGTTGTGTCCATTTTATATCCTTCTGGGAAAGTGAGTTGTTCTGTTTTTCCTTCCTACAGAGACTTAAAGTAACGGGGGGGGAGCATTTTTGAGTGGGGATGGTGGGGAAGGTTAAACTCAGCTATCCCCATCTCCACGGTCCTTATCTATAACCTTCCCCCCCCAAAGCTGCCAGAGAACATCTGGAGTTTCAGTTGTGGAAATCTAGCATGTAGTTAGCCCTGACTGTGTTGACACATCCACAAGTACAATTGACTTTGGAACACCAGCTTCATAAAACTTCAGAACTGTCACAGGCAGCCCTGACCTGGATAGCCCAGGCAAGTCCAATCTTGTCCGATCTCGGAAGCTAAGCAAGGACGACCCTGGCAAGTACTTGGATGAGAGACCTCCTTGGAATACCAGAGGTGGGAGGCAGGGGCAGGCTTTATTCAGCCACCTCTCTGAATACCCTCCAGGCCCCCAGTAGGGGTCAGTCACCAGAGGTCACCCTGACATCCAGATGCCCACGCAGTCAGTCAGTAAAGGTCGCCATGACTTCCAGGTGCACACACACAACACACACATGCACGTATAAAAAATACAACCCCCCTCCCCCAAATTGTCACATGCAGAAGCAATGGTGTGAACTACACTTCTTCTAATGCTAGATCTTCCTGGGTAGGGATGGGCAGGAACCAAAATTCATCACGAATTTTGCCCTGTTCGTAGTTTGTGAAGTTCATAAAGGGTCTACCATCATGAACTTCTACAAACTTTTAGAGCAGTTTGTCGTGGTTCATGGATGGAGCAGAAAGTAGGGTTTTAAAGGCCTCCAAGTAACTTTTAATCTTAGCATTCTGTTCCCTGCGAAAGCCACAAAAACAGCTGAGCAAAGGAGAAGAGCTCCCCGCCACTCACCGGTTTCAGGCCTTCTTCTGCAGTCCCTTTAAACTTTAAAGGAAGACAGCCTGAAACAGCTGTGTGGCAGGGGGCACCTCCCCATGCAGCTGTTTTTCATACCATTTTGCCATCCCTTTAAACTTTAGGGACTGCAGAAGACAACCTGAAACAGCCGACTGGTGGGAATGCCACTCCCCACCACTCAGCTGTTTTCTAGGCTTTCTGCAAACCTTGTTTAATGTGGCTGCGGTCCCTTTCAATAGTGTTTGCAGCCACAAGCCACAAACTGGTTTGGCTCGTGAATGAGCCTCCTGGTTTGGCCACAAACTGAACTGCATTTTCCTGGTTCATGCCCATCCCTATTCTTGGGTAACAAAACTGAACTGCAAGTCCGGAGGTAGAGAGAACAGATCCCAAAGGGTATCTCCTCCTCCTCCCAATAATGCCCTGTAAGGAGCTTGGGACTGTGAATGGTTCTGTCCAACAGGCTTGGCCTCTGATCATTCTCGCTCACTAGCCTACACTGTGAAGGGAGTCTTGATGTGCAGATGAGCCCTGCGTGTTGGGAAATGGTGCTTGTTCAAGGGGCCGAAGAGCTGAGCTTCTCACCTCACTGGAGTCAGGGAGCAGATGGATATCTGTCTGCATAGGAAGCATGAAAAAGAGGCACAGAGACCAGCAGGTACTGTGGATGGTTGGCTGAAGCAATAGGGTTGCCAGCTTCCAGGTGGTGGCTGGAGATCTCCTGGGATTGCAGCTGATATCCATATGATAGGGATCAGTTAACTTGGAGAAACTGGCCACTCTGGAAGGTGGACTCTGTGGTATTATACCCTACTGAGGTCCCTCCCTTCAAACCACACCCTCCTCAGGCTCCACTCTCCAAATCTCCAGGTATTTACCAACCCAGAGCTGGCAACCCACTGAAGCACCTTTTTTTGGGGGGGTGCAGTGTTTCCTTCCCTCCCTGGAGACCTGCTGCAGGGAACCTTACCTGCTGCCCTGTAGGAGTGACTCGGTTCTACCTACATATTTGAAAATAAAGCGAATACTACCAAAAAATGCCATCGGTGTTCTTCCCTCCAAAGGGAATCAGTTGGGTTAAGTGCTAGATCCTGGGATTTCTCACCACATGGAGAGGTGGGATGCACCTAACAACACCATTTGTACATCGCTAGGATCAGGAGTGTAGGGGCTGCAGTGGCTCAAGTGGTTAAGATGCTGAACTGCAGACCAGAAGGTGAGTAGTTCAGCGGTTCAAGACCTGAGTGCCACATGACGGAGTGCGCGCCCGTCTCTGGTCCCAGCTCCTGCCAACCTAGCCAGTTCGAAAGCAAGAAATTGCAAGTAGATAAATAGGTACTGCTTCGGTGGGAATGTGACAGTATTCCGTGCACCTTGGCATCTAGTCATGCTGGCCACATGATCACGGAAATGTCTCTGGACAGTGCTGGCTCTTCGGCTCAGAAACGGAGATGAGCACCACATCCCTAGAATCGGATTTGACTGGCTTTCGAGCAAGGGAAACCTTTACCGTTACCTAGGATCAGGAGTAGGGACATTTTTTAAAATATTGGGGAGCTTGCAGGTACTCCCCAATTTTCTAGTCTCAAGGCAAAGCGTGCATGGTTCGTGAGCCGCTGATGTGGCACCAAGCCAACGGAGCTTCTGTGCAGATGCGTTCGGCAGCGCTCCCCCCCTCCCCCCTTTTCCGGCCAGGTCCCATCCTTCAGTGCTGACATTCCAGGGCCATGAGCTGTCTCAAGAGCAACTCTGTCCCTGCATCCTTCCTCCAGGAGCATTTCCTTGGCTGCTTCCTGTTTATCCCCCAGACTCCAAGGGCCATTTGCAGAGACACCTTGAGGCACTTAAAGGGCTAATTTCCCCTCCTGTCTTCTGTTGGACTGGCTCAGGCTGGACTGCAGATGTTTGTGTGGCCGAGGAACTTGGCAACCCCCCTTACCAGCTAAATGTGCAGAAATGTTTCCACGTGAACAACGCATTTCCTCTCGTCATTTCTGTCAGGTGCCTTCCGCCCCCAAATAACTCTTGTGCCAGACAAACGTCAGCAAAAGCCAAGATCCACCTGTGCAGGGAAAATTTAGGCAAGATGCCTGAAGCTGGACTGTGTCGGTCAGCATCCGATGGCCAGTTTCAGCCCATAGATTTCCAGAAGATTGTCAATAAGTATTTAGGTGAGAAAATTTATGG
The DNA here is from genome assembly GCA_029375565.1 of Gekko gecko. Lineage (NCBI taxonomy): Eukaryota > Metazoa > Chordata > Lepidosauria > Squamata > Gekkonidae > Gekko > Gekko gecko. The sequence goes on along the minus strand of JAPDNY010000012.1, from coordinate 24,411,463 downwards.
GAGAGATCTGAGGCAAGACCTGCAGCCATTTTTAACTGGATTATTAATATCCAACAATGACAATATGCACAATATTTTACAAAATACAAGAAGACAGGTCCCTGCCCTAAGGAGATTACAATCTACATGTCCAACATAAGGGAGACAACAGCAGGGGATGGGAGAGGGAAGAGAATAATGTACGCTCATTTCAGATCCATATGCTTAGACTTAGGCTAGTTTTACATGAGAGCCAGTTTGGTGTACTGGTGAAGAGCATGGGCTCATCTGGAAGAACTGGGTTTGATTCCCCACTTCTCCACATGCAGACAGCTGGGTGGCCTTGGGTCAGTCACAAGTTCTCTCAGAGCTGTTCTCTCAAGAGCAATTCTTTCAGAGCTCTCTCACAGGCTGTCTGTTGCGGGGAGGGGGAAGGGAAAGGGATTGTAAGCCACCCTGAGACTCCTTCGGGTAGTGAAGGGGGGGTGTAAATCCAATCTCCTCCTCCTCCACATGGCAATGGGCTCTTATTGCTTCAGTAGCAACAGAGCACCCATATGATGGGTTTTCCTTGTCTGTTCCCTGTCCCCACGGCCGGATCACCCAGGGCGCGCCGGCCTCAGGGGTGCCAAATGGTGCCCCACTTCCCCCCGAAAAGTGCCCCCCCTGCCGCCCTAACCGGGCGCCCGCCGCCACCGTCGCTAGACCCCCCGCCCCCTTCCCGGCTTCCCTGGGGGTCCCGCAGCCGCAGATCCGCCCCCGCAGCCGCGGAGCCCCGGGAAAGCCGGCGCTGGGAGGGAGGGGGCGGCGTCTAGACCCCCAGCCCCCTTCCCTGGCTTTCCTGGGGGCCCCGCAGCTGCGGAGCCTCCAGGAAAGCCAGCGCTTCGCCACCGCCCCCCGTCTCCAGGCCCCACCGGGAGGTTGGCATCCCCTGTGGGGGCACCCCAGGCTGTCCTGCCTAGGGCGCCCAAACACCTGGAGCTGGCCCTGCCTGTCCCAAGAAGTACAAAGAGAACGACAGCTATAGTAACAACAGAGAAGAACAATGAAAGCTGTGTATGTAACCGCTAAGTAGTAGTAACAAAATCAACAATTGCAAAAAATATATTTTATATGAAGAATCATATAAAATCATAAGCATTTCGTTGTTCTTCTCTGTTGTTCCCCGTCCCAGTCATGCCACAGAAGAGCTTTTCCATTTTTAAAAAATTGGTAACCAACATTTCAGGGCCGTGGTGGCTCAGGGGTTAAGACGCTGAGCTGCAGATCGGAAAGTCTATAGTTCAGCAGTTCGAGACCCGAGTGCCGCATGACAGTGTGAGCGCCCGTCTCTGGCCCCAGCCCCTGCCAACCTAACAGTTTGAAATCAAGAAATTGCAAGTAAATAAATAGGTACTGCTACGGTGGGAAGGTAACAGCGTTCCGTGTGCCAAGGCACTCAGTCATGCTGGCCACACGACCACGGAAACGTCTTCGGACAGCGTTGGCTCCTTCGGTTTGGAAACGGAGATAAGCACCGCTCTCTAGAGTTGGATTTGGCTAGCTTTCAAGCAAGGGAAACCTTTACCTTTAACCAACATTTCACAATAGGTATAATATTATAGCACACTCTGGCTTCTCTTCAGAAGGTATAAATCTTTCCAGTTTGATAATACTATATTATCCAGTTTGATAATCTGAATTACCGATTAACACCCCCCCGCCTGCAAAAGCCCCCAGTGGTGTGCTGGTGTGGAACGGTGGCTGCATGGGACTAGGTCAGGGGAAATGGCACCAATGTAGGCAGAACTTGGAAAGATCTGCACTTTTCTGTGCCCCTGGCATTCACCCCGTTTGTTTTACAGGGTGTTACCCACCTGGATCTGTAAAGATAGAAATAAATAAATAAAATTTCCTCAAAAGCTGTAGCAAAGCAGGTTTTGGAAAGAGTGCAACAAAGCGGGAGGAAGGCCAGAATGCACACAAAGCCACCGTGATGCTGGAAGCGCTAAAAAAAAACTTTCAGAGCTTAAGCAGGGCCAAAATACTTCTATGGAAGCAGTCTCAGTTTCCGTAGAGAAGAGCTTGTGCCAGAAAGCTGAATGGAAACGGTGGGCTGCGAAGTGTGATTGGAAGGAAATAAGGTAGGTGTTTGTGCAGGTGTACTAGGATGCAGTTCCAGGCGAGGGCACAGCAAGGGAAAAACCTAGCAATCTGGCGTTTAATAAATAATAATTATTTGTTTTGGTTCATAATATACATGGAATAGTGGAAGCAACTGGGCGTACTTAATTTGGGGTGTTCTGTTCCTGTTGGCTGTTCCTGTTGGCAGCAGAGGACAGGACTCACAATAATGGCTGTTAATTATGGGTGGAATACCGGCTGGATATTCGGATTTTTTTTTTTTTTTTACAGTGGAGTAGTTCAACAGGGGGATCTGCTGACTAGGAAGGTGGTGAGCTCCCCCTCGCTGGCCGTCTTCAAGCGGTGGCTGGATGAACTCTTGTCAGGGATGCTTTAGATTGATCCTGCATTGAGCAGGAGGTTGTGTGGCCCCTTCCGGCTCTATGACGCCCTGACATGGCATGAAAGTATCGTAAGCCTCTTTGATGCTCTGCAAGCATGCATGGGTTCATCCCCGATAAGTCATGCATCTGTTCTAGCCAATAGACTAGACTGGGGAAATGCAAGCCCGATTGCAATAAAACTAATTAGAGGTTTCTTTCTTCTTCTTCTTCTTCTTCTTCTTCTTCTTCTTCTTCTTCTTCTTCTTCTTCTTCTTCTTCTTCTTCTTCTTCTTCTTCTTCTTCTTCTTCTTCTTCTCCTCCTCCTCCTCCTCCTCCTCCTCCTCCTCCTCCTCCTCCTCCTCCTCCTCCTCCTCCTCCTCCTCCTTCTCCTTCTCCTTCTCCTTCTCCTTCTCCTTCTCCTTCTTTGTATTTTCATATCTGCATGTGTGTGTGAGAGAGAGAGTGTGTGTGCGCACCTGGAAATCATGGGGACCTCTAGTGACTGACCCCTACAGGAGGCTTCTAGTGCTCTGGCCCCACTGCTGGACCTCCTGACGGCACCTGGTATTTTTGGCCGCTGTGTGACAGAATGTTGGACTAGATGGGCCATTGGCCTGATTCAACGTTGGCTTCTCTTATGTTCTTATGAGGCCTGGAGGATATTCAGAGAGGTGGCTGCCCCCGCCTCCCACCTCTGGTATTCCAAGGAGGTCTCCCATCCAATTACTTGCCAGGACTGACCCTGGTTTGCTTCCGAGATCTGAGCAGATCGGGCTTGCCTGGGCTATCCAGGTCAGGGTTCTTATTAGCAGTTTCAAGTTCGATGGGACCTATTGCCAAGTGAAGGAGCAGCATCTGTACGGGCAGACTTATCCATGGTTTGTCGGGAGTAAAGTTCACTTGAGATCAGTAGCTCTTCTTACTACCCAAAAAGTCAGTGCAAGAATGTGACCTCAATCTGCTACTAACTCATTCTTGTCAAATCTCGGAAGCTGAGCAGGGTCAGCCCTGGCTTGATTTGGATGGGAGACCTCCAAGGAATACCAGGGGCGTGACGTGGAGTCAGGCAGTGGCAAATCACCTCTGAGCATCTCTTGCGTTGAAAACCCTACAGGGTCACCATAAATCAGCTGCGACTTGATGGCATTTCCCTCCACCACAGAACTAAAAAGGCGTCTTCTGGCACCTAAGAGTGATTTATTGTGATAGAGACTTTTGTACATTACAGCCCACTTAATCGGATGCACAAACTGTATCCTTAAAAAATCCTGCTGGATCAGAGCCAGGGCTATTTTGGGGCAGGAATGCACAGAAACGGTGTTCCGGCTGGCTCCCGAGTTGGCCACGTCCAGCAGGAACTCATTAGCATAATAGGCCACACCCAATAGCAGAAACTCATTAGGATTGGCTACATGAGGGGTGTGTGGCCTAACATGCAAAGGAGTTCCTGCTACAAAAAAAGCCTTGGATTTTGATAACAAACAAGGTAAACAGAATACGAAGCAAAAGGTGGGTGTGGCTGGATGACCACACTTCTGGTAACATGGGGGTGTGGCCTAATATGCTAACGAGCTGTGCTGTCAGGGGTGTAGCCTAATATGCTAATGAGTTTCTGCTGTTGGGTGTGTCCTAACATGCTAATGAGTTCCTGCTGGGCTTTTTCTACCAAAGAAGCCCTGATCAGAGCAATAGTCTATCTTATCCAACATTGACTAGACACCCCAGAAGACTCAGTGCAAGGGCATAAAGGCTCTGTTACTAGCCCCCAGCAACTGACAGTTAGAAGTACACTGCCTCTGAGCATGCAGGTTCGTTAGGCCATCTTAGCCAGTTTCTGGTGCAGCTGGACCTGCCCCTCTGTGGATTGTCTAATCGCCTCCTAGGTAAAGGTAAAGGTTCCCTTGCTCGAAAGCCAGTTGAATCTTGCGGTGCTCATCTCCGTTTCAAAGCCGAAGAGCCAGCGTTGTCCGAAGACGTTTCCGTGGTCATGTGGCTGGCGTGACTAAACACCAAGGTACACGGAACGCTGTTACCTTCCCACCAAAGTGGTACCTATTTATCTACTTGCAATTTCTTGCTTTTGAACTGCTAGGTTGGCAGGAGCTGGGAGCTCACCCTGTCATGCGGCACCCAGGTCTCGAACTGCTGAACTACTGAGCTTCCACAGCCTGCAGTTCAGCATCTTAACCACTTGAGCCACCGCAGCTCCTAACCGCCTCCTAACAGACATCTAAAAGACTTGTAAAGCCATCACTACAGCCAGTGGCAGTGAGTCCCACAAGCCCACTAATCATTCTGTGGGGTAACACTTTTGTCTGTCTTGTCTGCCTCTCAACTTCATTGGGTGTCTCTTTGTTCTAATATTTGGGAGGAAAAGTTTCTTCACACCTCAGCTGGCTATATGCAGTCAATAAACAGATAGCAGGGGGAAATGATTGATGGGCCATGAAATGTAAGGAACTGTTCTGTGACATTAATATGCAAAGCTCAGATCTATTCAAGGTAAGCAAAATGATCCTCCAGTTGTTGGTGCGAATGCAAATCCTAGCTTTGCTATGCTAATTTCGCTCCTGTAGGGGGAGAGTAAACCTTGGTCCCCATTGTGCCCTAAACAAACGGAATCAAACTTACTGATAAATTACCTTTTGTTGAAAAAAATGGTGATTTTCAAGTCAACCCCAGCATGTTCCAGGAAGATGGGCGGGGGAGGGACACCTGTCAACTCCCTCCTAGTGTGAGTCTTATGCTGAATATTGCTGAGCATGGTGATTAGCAGGATGTGAGCACAGATCCCTATCTAACAAACCCCATTAAAACAGACAAAGCTTGGAAACAATCCAAACATTTAGGGAATGCAAGTCAAACATAGGGTTGCCAACTTCCAGATGGGGCCTGTAGATCTCCTGGAATTACAACTGACTACAGAGATCAGTTCCCCTGGAGAAAATGGCACCGGGGGGGGGGCTTTGGGACATTCTTCACTGAGGTTCCTTCTCCTCCCTAAGCCCCGCCCTCCTCTGCCTCAAAATCTCCAGTAATTTCTGAATGGAGAGTTGGCAATGTTAGCTGATGTATGGAGTTTCTGTGGCCTTTGAACGCTCGCACTGACAGGCAGGGGAATCACCGACCGCAGCAATACTTCTTTACACAATGAGTGATTAAAATGTGGAATTCGGTGCTGGGGGAATGTAGTGATGGCCGCAAGCATAGGCCCGATCTGCATCTAGCATTTGCTCGGCTGTCTTACCAAACCCACACTGGAAATCCCCATCTGCATTGCATGCCACTTTCACTTTGATGGAGTGTCGCATTTTATGGCAGTGTCCAGACTGCATGCTGCTTTCACTTCGCTTGATCTCCGTTTTTATTGTGGTTGTCTGCATAGATTTATGGCTGTTTTATGGCCATTCGGGGTGTGTGTGTGTGTGTTTGTGTGACTCTGCAGACACTACAGTGTCGGCCCAGGGTAGTTGAATGTGGTTTTGAACTGCGGGCCAATCTGCATTTAGCATTTTTACCAAACCCACACTGGAACAGAAAAAGATGCAGTTCAAAACCACATTCATCTATCCCATGCCAACACTGTGCTGATTGCAAAGTCACCCCCGAATGGCCATAAAACAGCCATAAATTTGTGCAGACAGACACCATTAAACCAGAGATCAAATGAAGTGAAAGCAGCATGCAGTCTGGAAACTGCCATAAAATGCGACACTCAATCGAAGTGAAAGTGGCATGCAATGTAGATGGGAATTTCTGTTCCAGTGTGGGTTTGGTAAGACAGCGGAACAAATACTAGGTGCAGATCAGGCCTGCATCTTTTTCTCTTCCAGTGTGGGTTTGGTAAAACAATGGAACAAATGCTAAATGCAGATTGGCCCATAGACAGCTTTAAATGGGGGTTAGACAGATTCATGGAGGACAGATCTACCAGTGACTACTAGCCATGGCGACTAAAGGAAACCTCCACATTCAAGGACAATAAACCTCTCAAAAGCAGTGCCAAGGGGCAACAGAAGGCCTTAGCATCTCTATGCCCTGTTGTGGGCCTGCCCAGCTTTCCACTGTAACTGGTTGGCCATTATGTGAGGCAGGATGCTGGACTAGATGGACCACTGGTCTGATCCAGCAGGGCTTTTCTAATGTTCTTATGCTCTTATGTTTACAAGAAGAGCAGTCCTTTCACTGCATGCGAATGAACTGGATTGCTGAGGCAGCCAGACGGTCTATCAAGCAGCTTGAAGTGATGCAGGAGGCAAGCCAGAACAAGAGAGTTGGTAGCCACAGGACAGAGCAGTTAGATGCATGCTGTCCACTCCAGCAATTGGCCATGGTGAAGGCTCAGCTAGCAACCAACATGGTACTGTGGATGGAGTCCATTCTGGCCTCTGCTCCTCTTGGAGGGCTGCTTGGAAAGAGCCCAAAGAGACTATTTGTTTATTTCCTTTATACCCCACCTTTTCCCCAGTGCGGGATCCAAAGTGGCTTACAACATTCTTGTCTCCTCCATTTTAGACGGAGAAGCAGGTTAGGCTGAGAACATATGATCAACTCAAGCTTCCATGGCAGAGTAGACATTTGAACCTGGATCTCTCAGATCCTAGTCCATCACTCTAAGAACTATGCAACGATGACTCTTGGCCATGAGCAATATGAAGTCCGAGTCCACTTCCTCAGATACATTGAAATGAAAGTTTATTGATATATATATATATATATATATATATATATATATATATATATATATAGAGAGAGAGAGAGAGAGAGAGAGAGAGAGAGAGAGGGTGAACAGTAAATTAGCATACAGCATAACGATGAAGCTTTTACAGATGCAAAAATTTAACAGTTATAACAAGTTAAGCTTGTTTGGAATTCCATCTACCTTACTGTATGCTAATTTACTGTTCACCCTCTCTACATATCAATGAACGGTTACCTTCCATTTCAATGTATCTGAGGAAGCATGCATGCACATGAAAGCTTATAACTGGAATAAAACTTTGTTGGTCTTAAAGGTGCCCCCTGGACTCAAACTTTGTTCTGCCACTTCAGACCAAGATGGCCACCCACCTGGATTTATAGTCATGACTCTGAGTAATATTCTACAGCATCCAGTAGATGGACTCAGGGGGTTGATCTCCACCCCATGGGGTGAGCTACAGATCTGGGAGAGCACTTTGGTACTCTTCCTGTTCTTATACCTCCCGCCCCCCATTCATTTAATTCATTTATACCCCTCTTTCTCCCCAATGGGGACTCAAGGCAGCTTACATAATTCTTTCCTCCTCCATTTTATCCTCACAACAACCCTATGAGGTAGATTAGGCTGAGTGTTGACTGGCTGAGGGTCACTTAGCGAGCTTCTATGGCATAAATGGGGATTCGAACCCGGGTCTCCCAGATACTAGTCTGGCTCTTAAAGGTTCCCACATGGCACGATTCTGCTGGGGCAGAAAGTATAGTCACTGAACCGCCACTTAAGCATCGCTTGCAGAGAGTTTCACTGGGACTTTGGTTTCTCGTGTGGCTGCATTCCAGTGTTCTGAGACTGCGCAAGGCAAAAGGGGTCACGTGTGTTTGGGCAGCAGGAGCAATGGTTAAAAGGCCTGGTAGTCGTCTCCCCAGTCATGTGGTTTGGCTCCTTGTTTTGCCCCCTTGCATGTGGGGGTTACAACAGCATGACGTCTTGCCAGCATAATGGCAATGTTCTGCCGCCATTATTTCCAAGGGGGTCCCCTCTTGTAGCTCTTTGTATACTTACCCTGTGGTCCTCCCCATGAGAGACGCTAGCAACTGTTCAAGAAAGAAGAGTTGTAGAGCCAGTACACAGTGGGCACTATTCCTGGTGGTGGGAAAGAGAGCCATTTGCAGCAATCATAGCCTGAGGCAGGGGTTCCCTGTCCTTTGCCTGCCTGCCGCTCTCCAGGTGGGGCCTCCAGAGATCAGTTCCCCTGGAAGAAATGACACTCTGACAGAACATCGCTGCTGAGCTCCCTGTCCAAATCTGGCCCTCCCCAGGCACTGCTGCGAAATCTCCAGGAATTTCCAAACCTGGAGTCTGCAACTGTAGTCGGGTTCCTTTTGCTTGCACCCCTGGTTGGACAAGTGGAAGATCCAGGCTGCTACTTGTATCCTGAGGTGGAATACCTATATGGGTCCTGAGCAGAGCATGTTGGCAGTATGCTGTAACAATGTAAGTCCTCCTCCTTGGCTTTTTCCCGTGAAACACCCGTTCTTTAGAATGCCCCTCTCCAAAGTTTGCACGCTCTGTGTGTTCCAAGCGCATAAAAGAGGAGACCAGCCCATGTGCCCCAGCATCAACTGAGACAGGGGTGTCCTGGCTGCAGTTTTTATAGTGCTTAGGTGTGCTGTGGTTGGCTGTGTATGATTTTTTTGGGGGGGTTGAGGGGAATTTTTAAAAATATGTGCATGTGTGTGCGCACGTGTGCATGTGTGTGCACATGGAAGTCATGGCAACCTCTGGTGACTGACCCTACGGGGGGCCTGGAGGATATTCAGAGACATGGCTGAATATGGCCTGCCACCGCTTCTGGTATTCCAAGGAAGTCTCCCATCCAAGTACTTGCCAGAGTCAATTCTGATTAGCTTCTGAGATGTATTATGTATTATGAGATGAGATGTCCATATATTATACTGCATAGGAGCGATGTTTGCCCTATGCAGGCTGCAGAAGGGCATTGTTGGCAAGTGATGGCATTTATGGTGGAGGATGAGCAGGTGTGTGAAACTCCTGATACGACTGATATCCTTAAGTCCCATAATAGAGTTGCCTTAGATCATATTCCAAGAATTGATTAGCATTTCAGCCACGGACGGATGCACTGCCTCGAAATAATTTCATGCTTAATTTCTCACTTGTGAATATTTTTTAGCACTCTTTGGTACGTGGCATAATTTTCTCTACTCTTCCAATGCATACTTATGTGTTGTGCGGGGGTTCTGCTCTACGCAAGGGATTCTGAGCACCAAGCATGGTAGGCAGTGGTACCTGTTCAGACGAGTCAGTCTGAGATGAAAAGATGGGCTCTGTGGTTCACGGTGGGTGCACCCCTCCATATTTACCTTGATGATTGTCTCAAGAGTCAACGGAGACACAGAGAAAGGGGTGTTTTGCCTGCAGCTACAAAAATCAGACAACTTACATTTGTGTGTGGTGCAGCGGCTGGTTATGAAGTAAGAAATGAGGCATAAAATCCTGTTCAGCTGTAAAATTTCCAAAGTGACTTGTGTCTCAGTAGGGCCTGGTTCTCGTTGCAGGTCAAATGACACATCTGGTTGGTGGTAGGGTGGCTAACCTCCAGTTGAGCCCTGGAGATCTCCCAGAATTACAGCTAATCTCTGCACTACAGAGATCAGTTCCCCTGGAGAAAATGGATGCTTTCGATGGTAGACTCTGTGGCAGGGGTGTCGAACTCATTTGTTATGAGGGCTGCATCTGACATAAATGAGACTTTGTTGGGCCGGGCCATGTGTGTCATAAAATGCAATGCCAGGTAGCGGAGATATAAACTTTATAAAGGGCACAAACACAAAGATTTTTTTTTTACTTAAAATAAAAACATGCTTAAAAAATTAGCTCTGTGAGCTGCAAACCTACTTTTGATTTATTGGCATTCACCACAGAAATCTCTTGCTCAGAGTTCTTAGTCTAGGACCCAGGTTAAAACATTAAATGGCTGAGTGGTTAAGAGAGTCTGGCGAAGCAAGCTATGATGCAGCAGCAGCAGCAGAACTGGAAGCGGGAGATGGCCAGTTCCACTGCGGGCCTGATGGAAGCCCTCCAGGGGCCTCACCCGACCCCCGGGCCACATGTCCAGCACCCATGCTCTATGGCATTATACCCTGTTGAGATTCCTCCCCCAGACTCCACTCCACCAAACTTCCATGAATTTCCTGCATTGGCAGTAGGGTTGCCAACCTCCAGGTGGTGACTGGAGATCTCCTGATCTCCAGGTGACGGAGATTGGTTCACCAGGATAAAAAGGTTGCATTGGAAGCTGGGCTCTATGGCATTATTCCCCATTGGCTTCACCCCCAAAATCTCTAGGTATTTCCCAACCCAGGGCTGACAACCCTCACTGGAAACCCTAAGGAGGCCTGTGATTGGAAGCCCATATTGGGGCCTACAAATGCTGCTATGGAGGGTCCCGATCCCCAATACGGATTGGAGTGGCAACAGCAAGGAAGGGGTGGGTGGAGTTCTCCCTGCATTGTTTCCCTGAGTTAAATGGCACCCTGGGTTGTTTTAAGTCTAAGCAGAAGGGAAAAGAAGTTTCTGTTACTAGGAATTTCACAACCCAGAGTGGGCAATCCTGTGAGTTCACCACCTCTGTGAGAAATACTGTTTGCATCACAGAGCATGTGTAGGTCTCCCAATCGGGTTGCCAGCGCTGGGTTGGGAAATACCTGGAGGTTGGGGGAGGGTGGAGCCTGAGGAAGGCAGGGTTTGGGGAAGGGAGGGGCTTCAATGGGGGATAATACTGCAGAGTCCACCTTCCAAAGCGGCCATTTTCTCCAGGTGAACTGGTCTCTGCTGCCTGGAGATCAGGTGTAATAGTGGGAGGCCTCTAGCCACCAACTGGGGGTTAAACCAAAGAGAAAAGAAGTCACAAATGATGACTAGTATGAACACAGTTATAACCCGTGACCCAAAAATTATATTCTCCCCCCCCCTCTTTTTACTGTTCTATTCAAGTCTTAAGCACAATAGAATATACTACACGAATTGTTATTGAGTGAATTCATCCATTATAATGTATCGTATCTGATCCTTTTGTATCCGTCCATATCCATCCATAATGCAAACGATCAATTTACAAAATAATATGAAATAATACAAAAAGTTGTTACATGCAGGCAACACTTTGCACCCAAGTTAGACTGTAATTAGACCTCTGCTGTAGCTTTGTAATTGAGAAACAGTCCACTGTTGTAATCTGGTGGAAAGCCGAACTGCTGCCTCTTAAGTAGTTGGACAGCTGCCGAGGATCGACTGTAGTACTCACCTGTAGACTAACAGGGGGTCTGCTGAAGCCTGTTTAGGAAAAGCCTTTTCTCAAAGTTGAAAAAGAAGACCTGGCTTAAATGTCACCCTGCCTGTTGTCAGCTGAAACGCCACTCAGAACTCCTCAGAGGAAAGGCCACAGATAATTGTGACTGGCAGGCATCCATTTTGAGAAGACAACGGCTTTGCAGAGTTTCCTCAACGAAAGTATGGATGAAATTGTCCTCTCTATTATCAGACAATCTTGGTAGCAATACAGTTTTCCCCTCAAATATCAATGTTAACAAGTAGATTCTTATCCAAGTGTTTTATTTGAAATACTTATACCCCACACTTCCTACGCAGCTATTTACAAAATGATTTATAACATTTCCATTACCACCCAGAGCTCTTTTTGTAGCAGGAATGCCTTTGCATGTTAGGCGACACACCCCTAATGTAGCCAACCCTCCCAAGAGCTTACAGCAGCCCCTGTAAGAAGAGCTCTGTAAGCTCTCGGAGGATTGGCTACATTAGGGATGTGTCGCCTAATATGCAAAGGAGTTCCTGCTACAAAAAAAACATCAGTCGGATAACAATAAAAACCAGCAGTTTAAAGCTTAGAAAACAGTCGGAAGGCAGACCATAAAAACAGAAGCCCTAAACCAGTCCAGATAGAGAACACAAAAAGAGGCTCAAGGAGAACACCCACACCCACATAAAATTATCCTTACAAACACCCATCAGCAATTAGTTGAGGGCCAGGGAGATGAGGAACATCTGTCTTGTTAGAGGCAATGTTAGGGGAACAACATCTGTCTTGTTAGGGGCAATTTTATAAAGGTTCTTGGCCATTTTAAAAAATCTTTGAGAGACTTAGTTCCCACAAAACCACAAGCCTTTAAAATCCACCATGTTTCTGTGACATTAGACTAAGCCTTCCTAATAGATTTGCTTTTCCTCAGTCAAGCCCAGCTACACTCACTGAAGAGCCTTCCAGAGGTCCCTCAGCCATTGCATTTCCACCCCATTCCCTCTGGAGCACAGCTGTTTGGGTGGCGGCCTGCCAGCAAGCACCAAACTTTGGAAGATGATCTGAGGTCTCCCTCGGCCCTGTGTTTCTCCAATCCAGGCTTCGAGGCAAAGATTCCACGCTGGGGAATCTTTCTGACTACCCTAGAATTCTGACCGGCATTTGGATAAAGAATCAGACTCCTCAAATAGTTTATCAGAATCTAGATTGGATGAGGAGGCATCTCTTGAGTGGAGCCGATGGGATTACTACTCTGCCAACCAGCATTTTTCATCTATAGGTAGACTAGAGTTGCCAGATCCCCCCAGCCATCGGCAGGAGATGGGGGGGGTAAGGTTGGCAGCTCCAAGTTGGTAAACTCCTGAAGATTTGGGGATGGAGCCTGGGGAGGACAGGGAAACCTCCAAAGCATCCATTTTCTCCAGAGGAACTGATCTCTGCAGTCTGGAGATAAGCTGTAATTCCAGAGGATCCCCAAGTCCCACCTGGAAGCTGGCATCTCTAAGGTAGACCTAGGTATTTGAAGTTAACCTGTATCTAAAGACAGGCGAAAATATAACTTCGGAATGGGTACAGATGTCCATTTGGGTTTCACTTCTGAGCTATACATTCAGATAAACAAAAAGAAGACACTGGTGAAAATGCATGTCTCTGCAGTAAAGCATGTTTGTACCCCACCAGAAGTAATATTATAGGACAGACAGTAATTAAAATGCTCAGTGATGGTGGTTGGGAGAATATCCTGTGAGCTCCCAGGTTCAAATCTTATACCTACTGCAAATTCACTAGATGGTCTTAGGAAAGTAATTCTCAGTTTGGAATGATAACTGTCCTACCTCACGTGGCTGTTGTAAGGAATGCAAAAGATAACAGAAAGCCCTTTGAACAGGGAAAGTGCTATACAAATGTTAAAAGTGGAGCAGAGCTACACAGCTGTGATTGTTTTAGAGGATTGTGTTGTTTTTTTCACAGATTGCTGCTGCGGAGGCTGCAATTTCCAGGGAGGGACTCTCAAGGGAGAGGCATTTCTAATTCTTCCCTTGTGCCATTTCCCCTCTCCCTGAAAACTGCCTCCTGCAAGATGCTTTTACCCTTGGGGCCCTCCCAGAAAAATACAGGGAAACGCACCTTTAAAAATGTCTTTTAGAATTATCACCAGGCGACACATACTGTTGTGTCCTCATCAGATCTTTTATCTGCAAGCACTAATTTTTGTTTTTTTGGGGGGGAAAATCATCCAATGAAACCGATCAGCTCTAAATTCAGGACAAACAACTGGAAGTCATTTTACACCCGACACATACTTAACATGTGGGATTCATTGTTATAAGATGCTATGATGGAATCTAGCTCCGATGGCTTCCAATTAGGATTAGGCACATTCAGAGGGTCAGATCTATCAATGACTATGAGTCATGGTAGTTAAGAGTGGCATCTCCATGCTCGGAGGCAGCATTCCACCGATTATGATCAGATGGGGTGGGGGGGTGGGGGAAATGGGGAGCCTCCCACTTATGTGATTCCCAGAGACATCTGGCTGTCTGCTGCTGGAGTCAGAGGGCTGGATGAGGTAGACATTTACTCAGACTTATTATAGGGCAAGTATATCTTTATGGGGGCTGTTATTTGGTGCAATGCAACCCACCAAGCTGGAGTAACTTGTTTGGACCACACAGGGTTGGTTTCCAAAATGCAAAATATAAAGGCAATGGTGAGATACACTAAGGGAGAGATGTGATACTCAAGGAAAGATTTTGGGTGAAGGAAATGAAGCTACTGCTTTGTCTAAGGACACAGTAGGCTGATTCACACATGCACCTATGTCACACAAGTCCTGGTCTCCCATTTCCTGATGGTTGTTTGCTAACTTGTGAACTGCCTCCATTGAAAAGTATTGGGGGTGACAGAGGGCAATGTGAAAGCCCTATCCGGGGGTTTATGGGGGGGATTCATCTGTACATGAAAGTTTCTGCAGTAATGGAAGGATGCACAAGGATCTGTGAACCAGTCTTGAGAGGCTCTGTGCTTCTGGCCACTGTCCAATGTGCAGCTATCAACAGTTGAAGTTTTTCCTGGCATGGAGCCGCATGGTGTGTGTGGGGGGCCCCCTAAGAATTCACCTAAGGAATGCATACCTGCAGAGAGTGTGGGGGTGCTCTCCAGGGGGAAAGGTCTGATCTTGGAGATTCCTGACTTCTGGAGTCAACCCCATCTGAGCAAATGTAACCTTAACTGGCAAAGGGACTTCAGCTCAGTGGCTGTCTTAATGGAGAAATGTCTGAACTCGGAGTTGGGGGATCTCATCCCAGGGTGGGAGCTGTGGTGGCATTAATTCGGGGTGCGCACTGATGAAAAGATGGAAGGTGGCGGGGTGTGTGTGTGTGGGGGTGTTCGGAAATTCTTGCAGCGCCTGTCATGCGGGGCCCCCTCTCTTGGAGGGGCGCGTGCGGGGGGGGGGGAGGGAGGGCAGTGCCCAGAAGCGGGGGGGGAGGGGCAGGCGGCGGGAGGAGGCCGCGAATCTGCCTCGCGGGGGCGTCCTGCGCTGCTGTAGGAGAAGGAGGCCGCGCCGTCGTGTGGGGCGTGGGAGGGGTGTGGGGGGGAGGGCGGTTGGGGGGGCGTGGAGGCGGCCACGTGACCGGGCGGGCTGCCAGCCGAGGCGGCCGGTCTGGGTGTCCCCCGTCGTCGCTCGCCCGCCTACAAATGCAGCCGGGCCCCGGCGGGAGCGGGTGCATTGGTTGCTGCTGCTGCAGGAGGAGGAGGAGGAGGAGGAGGAGGAGGGAGACGGCCGGCGTTGCTCGGCCCCGGGCGGCACGATGGGCGTGCGGCGCTGGCTGCTGGCGCTGCTGCTGCTCTGGCTGGCTCTCAGCCCCGGCTCCGGAGGTGGGTGGCTGCCTTGCATGACCGGCGGGAGACAGCCGCACTTGTTGCCCGCCGGCGGAGCGGCGGCTGGCTGGGGAAGAGGTGGGCGGGCGGCAAGGGGAAGCCCTGCGGGCGGGCAGGCAGCGCCGGGCTCCCTCTCGCGCTCCTGCCTGGCCCTTCCTTCCCTCGCCGGGGCGCACGGCCGTGCCAGGGGGCGCGCAGCGAGATGGCGGGCGGGCTTGCGGGCGGGCGGGCTTTGAATCGGAGGGCAGGGCCGCCCTGGGGCGGGCGGTTGGTGGGTCGCGCAGAGGCACTGGGAGGCAGAGCCTGTCGCTGCAGGCTGGGGGAGCCTGGCTAAAAATAAAGCGGTTTAGTATACCCTTCCCTCCGGGTGGGCGGGCGGGCGGGTTGGTTGGGATCTCCGGATGAGATGGGAGGGGGCTCCTTGCAGGCTGCCGCCGCGCTGGGCACCCCCGAGTGCCGCTGATATTTGGCGTCCTTCCATCCACCCCCCATAAACGTCTAGGACCCTGATTGTGGGGGGGGGGGAGCCCTTCGGACTTCTCGAAATCGTGACCTTCGCTGCCGGCGAGGATCATGCCTTTAGCAGCTGTTCCCTTTGGCAGGATTTCAACAGGTGAAGCCGCTGCCCGTCCAAGCCGGAGAAGGCTACACCTGTTGAATTCCTGCAGAGGGACGATGGTGCTCCCGGCCGCCTGGCTTCGCAGCGGAGGGACGGGCTTGCGAAGCGGCGGACCCCGGGAGGGTCTCTCCAGGTGGAGGGGGAGGGGCTGGCCCCATGGCCGAGGCTCCCCCACCTGCCCTGAGATGCTGAGGACGGGGCGGGGAGGGGGGAGGCTCCCTGGAGCGCTTGGGCCAAAGCAGCAGCTGACAGGAGGGAGAACACCTGACTCTCCACTCCCCGTCAGCAGATGCCGGAGAGCGGCAGCCAATGCTGGCGCTCGGCACGTCCCACTCTTGGCACCACCGAGTCCGGCTTGCCCAGCGTACAGCTTTCGAGGGCCACTTCAGGGCCAGGCGGCGGGGGAAAGAGGCTGGCACCAGCTCGCTCCTTCCAAACATCGAAGGAGGCGTTGCTCTCCAGATGCCGCCCGTGCTGTGCCCTGCTCCTCTGCCCTGTTTTAAGGTGGGCGGGCGGGCGGGGGGGGCGGCGGGAGTCATTTCCCAGACCCATTTCCAGCACTCAGCCTAGGAACTGGTGAAATAAATAACACAGTGCCTCTGAGCATGGGCAGAGTGGGATTTGCTTTTCCCCAAAGAGGAAACTGCAATCCCTTCCTGTTGCATCTGGGTGAGAGGTTCTGCAGCAAACAATTTGACTTCTAGGGAGGTGGGCGATTATTATGCTTGCTGTTTTTCTGGGCACCTCCCATTCATCGTTCTGGCATGGCTTGAATATTTCCCCTAAATGGCACGCCCTAATATTCGTACACCCTAATAGGCCCTGTGGAGAGTCCCCAGGTCTGGAACTTGCAGGCACCAGCAACTGAGGTTGCATTCTGATGGGATGGAGACATGGGAGGGGGCAGGGACCTAGCAGATAGTAAAAGCAACTGATGCGTTACAAGGTTAAAGCTCCGGGCTCACTGTTGACTCCCTCAGAGAGGCAGCTCCTAACTGTGTCACTGCACAGGCTCTGTTGGTCAGATTTACTAATGCATAAGCCAAGTCTGCAGCATTTTAACCCCCACAGAGTACATGTGTCAGGTTTCCTATGTGCTTCCGATATGTGCCGCTAGAACAGGAAGTGATCCTCAGGTATGTGTATTTTTCACTGTGTGCACATGGCAAACCATTGTTACCCCTCATGTCCTGACTAGCCTTTGTATAGCGCTTTAGAGTGCTCACAGTACTTCACATATGTTATTATGATGACCACCCTGCAAGGTAGGCCAGTATTATTATCTGAGAGATTGCAAATTGCCAAAACCACCAAAAGATATGGTAGGATGAGAACCAAGCACTGCCTGGTTCACACAGGCCAGTCTCCGAGCCAAGTATTCTTTACACAAATACTTGCACAGAAATGAGACCCTGTGGTGTGGTGGTTAGAGTGTTAGACTTAGGAGACCCCCCCAGTTCAAGGCCTCACTCGCTCATGAAGGTCACCAGATGATCTTGGGCCAGTCAGTCTTTCTCAGGCTAGCCTACCTCAGAGGGGTGTTGTGGGGCTAAAACAAGGAAGGGAGAACTGAGTTCCTTGGAGGAAGGGTGTGATAAAAACGTGGTGGATATGTTTTGCACTGTGAAGAAACACCTCTGAGTCCCAGCAGTTTGAGGGGAGCTTGAGTGGAACCAAGGTGGTAGAACAGACAGCAGGCGGAAAATTATATTTTTGGGATGCCTCCATATGTTACAGAAAGCTCCATGCAAAAAGAAAATCAGCACAGCAAGCAAAGAGAGAGGGGTAGAACCTTCCTCCTCTCTAGTTTTCTATTTGGGTGGAGTTTTTTCTGCAAAGGAACAATCAGAAATGGAATTTACTCCCTATAATTTGAAGTGGGGCTCTCTGTCCTACCAGCTCCTTCTCCAGCATGTGTGAACCGGGATGAAGCAAGGCATGCTGGGAGTCAGAGTGTGAGGGAGTTAAAAAATAAGTACTGGGAGGAGGTCAGGTTGTACCCGAGCCACTTAGAAAGACAAATAGTGGCTTTAATTAGTGGTGGAGCGGGGGAGGGCAGCCCTGCCTTGCTCACCCCTCCCTTGCAATGGGCCCCTTAAGATAAGCCAGGCCTTGCTTGGGCAAATGTGCGTTCCTGGAGGTGCGCCTGTGTGCCTGCGCATGGCCTTTCCGCAAAGTCACCCTCTGTGTAGTATTCAGTTGGAAGTGCTTGTAAGAAACAAAAAGTCTCATGTGACCTGACCCGTGGGCCCGCCAAGACAGGGGAGTGCATGGTGATTAAAGGCTTTCCCATTCGGCACTTTCCAGTAAGTAGGTCTGACTGGAGTAAGTGGGTAAGTTTACACCATGTTAGAGCTCTGAAGCCCCAAACTGTCGCTCTTTCTCTGAAGTGGGTGCAGATGTCTTTGGAGGGGATTTCCTGGATTAGTGGCGGCATGCCATCCTCAAAACGGTTGATTCCCCTCCATTAACTCCACAAGTAAGAGCCTGCATTTTGAAGAAGAGCAAGAGGGGAAGAAAATCTTCCTGGGGGTCCCGGCCGGGGCTGATGCGTGAAATCCAGACATGGATTGTTCCTCTGCTCCGCCGAATGATAGCACCTACCTGGCACACAGACTGTATCAGAGCATTTTCCGTGCCTTTCCCCAGAAATGCCAGTTCCGAGCTCTGCATCTCCAGTCTGCATGTTTGAATGGGGTAATGTTTGTTCGATGGATGCACTTTAATCAGGTGGTCAGACTCTGTCAAGCCTGGTTCAAGGGCAAATGGCTTCCCTCCCCTTCTTTTTTTGTATACATAGAGACTGAATTGAGATTCTGATGCAGGGGAATCTGGAGCCAGAAGCCGGTTGCAATTCTGGGTGAATTGAGGTGGAATGAAGAAGATATTGCCCTGCCCTGGATAGCCCAGGCTGGCCTGACCTCATCAGATTTCTGAAGCTAAGCAGGGTTGGTCCTGGTTAGCATTTGGATAGGAGACCACCAAGGAAGTCCCGGGTCACTTCTCAGAGGAGGCGATGGCAAAACCACCTCTTGCCTTGAAAAACCCTATGGAGTCACTATAAGTTGCCTGCCATTTGGCAGCACTTTCCACCAACAAGATATTTTAAAGGGCTTTCCCACCCCCCCATTCCTAGTTTTCCAGGTCTTTGAGGTGTGTACACTTCTAGCCTGCACTGAAACTCTTCTATACATCCAGGAAAGCAGGAAACTTGAAATGAACCAGCAATGTTTGCAGTTGTTTCATGAGTCTTTACCACTTCGCAGGCTTCTTCAACCAACCACTGTACTCCCAAGATTGATGATGAGACTGCAGGACTTTGAACAGGCACATCACACAATGAGGGCACATCATTCATTAGTGGAAACTCATTGCCACAGCGTAGTGCAATGTGGCCACTACAACTGATGGATTTTGAAAGAAGAGGAGATTGCCTCTATCCATGGCTAATCTCTAAAATAGCCGGAGGTGTGACCTCTCTGTTGTCAGAGATGGTATACCACTGATTGACAGAGGCTGGATTTACCAGGCGGTGGATATAACCACCTCCTTTGCTGGGGAGCGTCCTGCAGAGACAGTTCAAACCATTGTTTCTAGGAGATCATTTCCACATGGAAATGAAGCATGCCTTCTAACTGAAAAGAAGAAAAATAGTATTTTTTTTCCTAAGCAAGACAACAGTCTAATCTAGGCCGTGTACTAATATCCCCCAATCTCTTCCATCTCTGACTCAGCTTGGAACATTGCCATGGGCCCCCATTTAAAGAAAAGAGCCTCTGATACGACGTGTCTAGTTCTGGTGCGTATCAGGCGGACGCCTGCAACCATGCAGGTCTCGCCGATGGCCCTTTGTTGACAGGAATTCGATGTTTTTCCTCCCCCACCATCCCTATAACAGCAGGGACAAAGCGCTTTTCATGACAATAACAAACCCCATCCTGTCTGTGTGGCTCAGTTTAGAAAGCGGTCAGGACAACAGCCCCCCAAGAGGTTCAGAGAGCCATCTCTGCCGTGGCACGACCAGCAGGGGGCATCTTGGCCTGTACCTGCTGACAGCCGGCTCCCATATTGGCCGCTGTACCTTTGCTCCCCTCGCCTTTGTGGGCAAGAGCCATAAGAGGAAGATGGCTGCATTCCCTCTTATGGAGAACCTCTCCCATAGAAAATGCTGTAAGGTTCCGCTTTCTTTCTTTCCACTACACCAAACTGGTGTAGTGGGTAAGTGCGCGGACTCTTATCTGGGAGAACCGGGTTTGATTCCCCACTCCTCCACTCGCACGTGCTGATGTGACCTTGGGTCAGTCGCAAGCTCTGGCACAGCTGTTCTCTCAAGGACAGTTTGTGTTAGAGCTCTCTCAGCCCCACCTACCTCACAGGGTGTCTGTTGTGGGGAGGGGAAGGGAAAGGAGTTTGTAAGCCGCTCTGAGACGCCTTTGGGCAGTGAAGGGCGGGGTATAAATCCAATCTCTTCTCTTCTCTTCTTCTTCTTCTTTTAAACCCTCTCAAGTGTGTATGCCCAGGCCAGTTTTCTGTAGACGTCTCCTAAGTGATTGCCAGAAAGAGCTCTGAATTCAGGGTCTGCTGCTTTCCCCCTGGTCTCTGTTCATAAAGATCCCCTGCACTGACAGGGAAAGGGGTAGGTTATTTGAAGCATCCTGCGAGAGAAGAAACCTGTGTTTCTTTGGGGCACTGCCCATGTTCCTGGTGATGCATCACAGCTCTGAACTAGGTGCGCAATGTGTGAATGGACCCGAAAGGGGGCTTTTTTTTTTTTTTGAAGAAGTGCAGATTCAGTCTTACTTTGAGCCAACACTAATGTGCAACTCATCAGTATCCATAGTACTGTGCCAAGGGTCGATTGCACATCGCATGTTCTTTCTTATGCAGTGAAGTTGCACAACATGCATTGCAGAGCCGTCTATTCCAGATTTTGGGCTGAGCTGGGATTTCAACCTGAGTCTCCCGGGCTCTAGTGTGGCACTCATAGCATTGGTTACTTACATAGTACAGGGGAACTGAACCTCAAAGGCAAGGGAAGCATAGCCTGTCAGGAAGGGTATCTAGCTGGCCGAACTGAGATAAACTTGGACCCATTTTGTCAGGAGGTGTTAGTGACTCCTCTCTTTTGGCTCTTCTCCCTCCCTCCTGGCTGTTCCAAGGGTCCTGGCTACTGTACTGTCCTGAATCTCCTTCAGGGGATTAAGGGCCACATGGTTGTGCTGGAATGTTGGATGCTTTGAGCTAGATTAATTTACAACATTGTGGGACGGATTGGGAGGCAGGGGAGTGCTTGTGGCAGTGTCACTGGGTGGGAACGTAGAATAGAATCCTAGAATCACAGGGTTGGAAGAGGCCAGACAGGCCATCTCAGTGCAGGATCAGCCTGGAGCATCCCTGACAAGTGTTTGTCCAGGTGTTGCTTCAAGACCGCCATTGAGAGGGAGCTCACCACCTTCCTAGGTAGCTGATTCCTCCGTTGCACGACTCTTACTGTAAAAAAAAAGTTTTTCCTAATATCCAGCGGGGTACCTTCGCGCCCTTAATTCAAACCCATGATTACGAGTCCTATCCTCTGCCGCCAACAGGAACGGCTCCCTGCCCTCCTCTAAGTGACAGCCCTTCAAATATCCCCTCTCAGCCTCCTCTTCTCCAGACTAAATATTCCCAAGTACCTCAGCCTTTCCTTGTAGGGCTTGGTCTCCAAGCGCTAGCTCCAGGGGTGGGTGGCTGCCTCGTTCGACCCAGCCGGAGGCTGCTTCCTCACCAGAGATGGTCTCTGTCCAGTCCAGTCAGAAAGGGTCTAGATTCTTGATCCCTGTACACATGTTGGATGTGTGCATGGCAGAGTTGCATGTGACGTCAAGCATGTGGAATGCACTCAGGACTTCAAGAGGGGATGGATGTACCCGGTCTCTCAAGCAGTCTGGGACCTGGCCAACGCTTTGTAGGAGGGGAGTCAGGCTTGGGTGGCAACAGCGTTGTTGATGGAGTGTGGGATGGAAAAGGGACGGATCTCCAGCTGCGCTCCGAACTGAGGATGCGGATCGAGGGCCATGTCACTTAGATGCTTGGCGTGGAGCGCCGAGTGTACTCGTGGGCAAAGAAGGAGCAAGAGCAGATAGTGTTATGCCGAATGGATTCTCTCCATTATGGCGGGGCCTGCCGGAAACACTTTGTAGCTGAATGGCTCCTGTTTGGGGTAATTCAGGAAGCTCGACCTGGGCGGGATGCCATGGTTATTAGGTAGTTTGTGTCTAAAAAGAAGCCTGACCTTAATCTTCGCTGGTGAGCCAGAAGGGTTCTGGATGTAGCGAGTCCAGTGTGTGTGTGGGGTCATCTGGAAAAGGAAGGCTTTCAGGAAGCCGGCCACCATGTCTGCTGCAAGGTTGGTGGCTTCCTGAAGGATCTGCTGTGGCCTAGTAAGACAGAGACCTAGTTCTGAGTTGTGGGCAGCCGTGCTGACCTTTTTCTGGCTCTGTTAGGGAAAATGACCCTTACTCCCCTTACTGATCTATCACATTTACTATCAAGGTGGTTAAATGAAGGGCGCTCTCTCCTCTTTTCATGCCAGGATTTCTGGCTCTGGGTTGAGAAATAGCTGGAGATTCTGAGGGTGGAGCCTAAAGAAGGCAGGCCAATGGAAGGGGAGGGACTCCTGTGGGGTATACTGTCATAGAGTCCCTCTTCCGAAGCAGTCCTTTTCTCCACGTGGAGTGATCTCTGTTGCCTGGAGATCCGTTGTCCTCCCAGGAGATCTCCAGCCGCCACCTGGAGTTTGGTAACCCTGTTTCATGCAAATTTATGGGTGGGAGGTGGAACTGGACTCTGAGCAGGGCTTCAGCTGTGCCCATCTTCCAGTCTAGGAACATAAGAAGAGCCTTGTTGGGTCAGACCAAGGTCCCTCTCATCCACCTCCTGTTCTCAATAGCGGCCAGCTCTGTGGCTCTGGGAAGACTTGAAGGCAACACTCCCGACCCCCTCTTTTGCCTCCTGGCAACAAGCATTCAAGGGCATGGCTGCTTCAGAACCTTCTATTTAGCTGTCACTCAATATGGTGAACAGTTGAATAGTCAACCGCTAGGTAGACCTCTGTGAATGTTTCTAGTTTCCCCTTTAAAGCTTAAGGTCAGGGCTATTTTTGGGCAGGAACGCACAGGAACGGAGTTCCAGCTGGCTTCAGAGTTGGCCGTGCCCACTACAGCCAAAACCTCTGTGTGCGTGGCTACAGAGGGAAGGCCTGGAGAGTGACCCCCCCCCACAGTGACTCTGAGGTGAGGGGGGGCCTCGAAGGATTGGGGAGGCATTTAAATGCTTCCCCAGCCTGTCCAAGGGCCAACTTGCCCGGGCAAGCCAAGGGAAGACAGTTTAAACTGCCTTCCCTACCCTCCAAGGGCCGGCTTGCCCAGGCTCCCCACAGCCAGGGGGCACCTGGGCAAGCCAAGGGAAGGCAGTTTAAACTGCTTTCTCTCCCCACAGCCATGGGGTGCCCTGGCAAGCCAATGGAAGGTATGGGGGCATGGTCTAATATGCAAATGAGCTGTGCTGTCAGGGGTGTGGCCTATTGTGCTAATGAGTTCCTGCTGCGCTTTTTCTACAAAAAAGCCCTGCTTAAGGTCATCACCTTATCTTGTGGCAGTGAGTTCCACAAATCAAGTATATGTTGCTTGAGGAAATGTTTTCTTTTGACTGGCCTAACGCTACTGCCCATCCATTTCTTTGGTTGATTCCAAGTGCCAGGAGAGGGAGGAATAAGTTCTCCCTATCTGTTTTTTTCCACACCATACATAATGTTATCAACATCTATCACATCCCCCTTTAATTCATATTTTTTTTCAAAATGAAAAAAAAACCCTCTCATAAGGAAGGTACTCATAATCTTTGAGGGCCTTTTCTGCATCTTTTTTCAATTTTGTGAATCCTTTTTTGACATGGGACAACCAAACTTTGCACAGTATTTAATTGTAAACACTAAGTAAATGCTTAGCATTAATAAGAAGAATTGGATTTGTACCCCACCCTTCACACGGAGTTTCAGAGTGGCTTACAACCTCATTCTCTTCCTCTCCCCACAACAGATACCCTGTGAGGTAGGTGGGACTGAGAGAGCTCTTGAGAGAACTGCTCTTGAGAGAACTGTGACTGACCCAAAATCACCCAGCCGTCTGCAAGTGGAGGAGTGGGGAATCAAACCCGGTTCTCCAGGTTAGAGTCCACCACTCTTAACCACTACACCAAACTGAGACTCAAGTCTTAAAATATGAAAGGTGTTTCTGAGCATGTGCAGAGTGCTATTTCTTTCCTCACTGACTAGCACATCCCAACTTCACACAAAAGGGACTAATGATTGTGTCTTCCCAGCCCTTCTCCCCCATCCCCAAGAAAATTAACCTTTCCATATTGGCAACTGTGAGTGTTTACCCTAAACACTGGTGCTAATTCCATATTAACAAATATGATGTGCAAAGGTCTGATTATAAATGTGTTGCATTAGATGCTGGAGGAGCAGCAGGTACAGTTCGGACTTTTTGTGACCTGGATAAAGATACAAGGAGCCACGAATCCATCTAGCCAGGGCTGTCTTACCTGATTGGCACCACTCTCCTGCAGAGATCTAGCTAGAGACTGAACCTGAGATCTCCTAGCAGGGACTGAACCCGAGATTCTCTACTTGTAAAGCGTGCGCTGTGCCACACATCCACTCTGGCAGGAGACCGAGTTACATGTTTGGGACTGGCTTGTGTTTGAGGTACTGGGATTGGTTCTGATCCTGCACAGAACAAGGCAAGGGAAGCTGACAGGCTGGGTGCAGAAGAGAGGAAGTAGTATTTTGGGATGAATGGTCAGGAGGGGGTTTTATCTAACCTGGTGACATGAGGATATCCATGGGAGAGGGCAGAATGCCCCTCCCCTTCCTCCCCTTCCCCTCAAGCTTCCTCCTTGGAAGGAAGGAAGGAAATGGATGGCGTACTCTTTGAAATGAGATTACAGGAGCAGAGTCCTTCCTTTCTGGAGGCCCAGCAAGGTTTTCTGCAAGCCCGGAGACTTGTCCTGGCATTGAAAGGGGGGGGGGCTCATATAAATTGCCCACCTCCTCCTTCCTGTTCTTGGCCTGCCAACCTCTCTCGTGTGGCTGGCCACACATTTACTGAACAAAGAGTCTGTATCGCAGGAATGAGCAAGTCAAATGAGTAACCCGCTTTTGTGGATTCAGGGAGCATTCCTGTTGGAAATGTTGGTTTCCAAATGCTCAGTTCTTTACAGCAGAATGCGAGTGCTTGTGTTGCTCATGCAAAATATTTTTTTATGGCTGCATGTGTTCCACTGCCAGATTCAGGGCTCCCGAGCAGACTGTTGAAATCCAGCTGCTGATGCACCCAGATGCGTACGTCACTTGACCAGAGCAGCATGGCTTTTTCATGATCTCATTACGAGATTACAACTGAGTAATTAACCAAGGAGAACCTTGAGGACCTCAGCTTCCTGAGCGTCATCACGAGAACCTTAGCTTTTGTTTTAAAACAAAAGTTCTGGTCCTTCTGCTGGTGAATAGGTTTGACACTGTGTGGGTCTTGACGGCTGAGGTAAGCAAGATTTCCAGGGAGCAGGTCTCGTTGTAGCTTTTTACCCGCTTACATCACCAGCGGGAGCCCCAAAATGTGCACATTTGCCCAACTGAGATTGTGTAATTCTATTTTTCTTACTGCATAACTTTTTGGTTATTCTTTTTGAAATATTCACCATGTGCTCTTCTGAATGCGTACAGCGCCTTTACTGGAAAATATTGTGTTTGAGGTTGTATCCGGGGAGACCCAAAACGCTCGTTAGCGGTGTTTCGTCTGCAGTAGCTCTTTGGTACATGGAAGGTTTTATTTGAAGCTGTTGCAAGCTGCAAAACTGAATGGCCCCACTTGCCCTTAGGGAGACAATAGCATGCCATTTGGTAGAGTCTGTCTTCTTCTGGGTACCAATTAAGAGTACCTGTACAGGGTTTGAATGTAAGCCTTTGTGTAACACTTGGCTGGTGTGAAATAGCTGCCAAATTCTCTGCAACTGATCTGTTTTGCCAGACATTGACTTTGGCCCTGGGCTGTGTGAGCCTTACATATCCTTGGACTTTGTGCCAATGTGGTGCAATGGTGAGAGGTCAGACCGAAATTAGGGAGGCCCTGGTATCTAGGGTTGCCAACAACATGGAGGCAATACGTCCTGCCCCTTTAATAGAGGTTTAATGAGTAGGTTGAAGCTTTTCAGGGCATGGAGATAAATAACATCACTTGATTGGCAACATTCCATTAAGCCTTTGTTAAAAGGGCAGGACATTCTCCCCCCCCTTTGCTGGTTCACAGCTTACTTGGTTCACAGTCTCTGCTTACTTATGAAGCACACTGGTCTACCTCACAGGGTTGTTGTGAGGATAAAATTGGGAGTGGTAGTGGAGGGCACCAGAGACACTATTCTGCATGCCGGGTGGAAGGGTAGAAAAAATGTTAATAGCAGCAATGAGAAACCAAGTGCACAATTCACCATCCTGATAAGGCCTCATATCTGTCCCCTCCCACTCCTCCACTTGCACCTGCTGGATGACCTTTGGCAAGCCATAGTTCTGGCACAGCTGTTCTTGAAAAAGAGCCATTTCTGTCAGAGCTCTCTCAGCCCCACCTACCTCACAGGGTGTCTGTTGTGGGGAGGGGAAGGGAAAGCAATTTGTAAGCCACTCTGAGACTCCCTTGGGTAGTGAAGGGTGGAGTATAAATCCAATCTCTCTCTCTCTCTCTAGTCCTTACTGATGCAGGGTTCACTGTAGACGAAGACTGGCATCATTTCTTTGCTGTACACACACATTTCACATTTCTTTTGTCTCCTTGTCATTCCTACTCAGATTTTCGAAATACCATGAAAATGTCCAGAATGAGGTCTGATGGAAAGGATACATCGGGCAGGGGGTATTG
The DNA here is from genome assembly GCA_029375565.1 of Gekko gecko. Classification (NCBI taxonomy): domain Eukaryota; kingdom Metazoa; phylum Chordata; class Lepidosauria; order Squamata; family Gekkonidae; genus Gekko; species Gekko gecko. The sequence goes on along the minus strand of JAPDNY010000012.1, from coordinate 24,384,510 downwards.
ATAGTGTGATGAGTGTACAGGCCACAGATATATTTGAAAGCAGCAGAATGGATTTAACAGTTCACAAGCATATGTTCCATATTAATCTTGTTCATGGTGGTAGGGAAGATGTGGAAGTTTATACTTGCAGAGATCCTCTAGCTCATTTGTTAATAATTAAAGTTAGCTCAACATTGGGAAAATGCTCAGGTTTCTACAGTTATGACAACAATTGGGATACTGTGGCTTTGCAAAAGCTAACAAGATTTTATTGTTGAATTCCTATACAGGCCTGTCTGAGAAGCTGATTTCCTGGAAATTGGCCTCACTTTCTGAGTTAATGTAGCTGTTGATAAACAAGGGTTGTCCAGTGGGAAAATAACATAGCTCATATGCACTTGCAGTGCATGCAAAAGGTCGTAGGTTCAAGCTGCAGCGCCCAGCTTTGGGGAGACTCAGTGGCAAAGCTTTGCATGCAGAAGCGAAGACCTCTCTCTGCTGGAGACCCTAGAGATCTGCTGCCAGAGTAGGCAATATTGAGGAACCAGATTTGCATGCCGTCCTGGGACATACACTGCCATTTATATGTTATCAAAAGTGGAAAAGTTGTACAGTGGAATATCAAAACTGTTACACACTTCATAATCTTCTGGGGAGGAAGTCATTAATGTTAATGTCATAATATGCATTTTTGGTTTCCCCGGGGTGTGTGTGTGTATATGTTTGTGTGTATGTATAAAATAAACAGAAGTGCCCTAAATAAATAAACCTTTCGAATGTATGTGTATGTATATATGTATACACACACATACACAGACGCATTTAAAAGGTATTTGTTTAGTGCATTTGTATTTATTTTCACTTATACCCTGTCTTTCTTCCCAGCGGGTACCCAAAGTTGCTTACACATCATTCTCCTCTCCACTGTTTTTATCCTCACAACAGCCCTGGGAGGTGGGTTAGGCTGAGAGTGACTGACCCGAGGTCACCCAGCAAGCTTCCGCAGCAGAGAGGGGATTCAACCCCTGGGTCTCCCAGATCCCAGTCCGATACTCTATCAGTGCTCGCTAAAAGAAGGTATATAAGGGTAATCTGGATGCAGAGCTTCACCGTACGCACTATATGCAGACCTGCCTTCTCTTTCAGGAAGGAAACCTGGGGCTCCTTCATTGTGGAATGACTTGGCAACCTCTGGGAGATTAGGATGTGGCAGAAGTGTTTCCCCCCTTCCTCCCATGCTGACATGGTAACGTTCTCCTTTCTGTTGTTCCAGGGCCTTTGACTGAAACATCGGATGATGGGAAGGAGCCCAGGGAAGGGCACATCCGGAACCTGGTGCATCCCAAAGGAGTCCGGAGCGCTGTGGGACACCGGCCAAACGGCTGGCGGAAATATCGGCGTCCTCGCCCCCGCCTCTCCCATAAGGGACCCATGCCTTTCTAGCGCAGGTAGAGAATGCCGGGGGGGTGCTGGTGGAGTGAGGGGGGTGGATGGGCGATCACAGGTCAGGAATTACCTGGCCCCATTTCAGCAGGTGAATTCCGGAGTGTAGCCGCAAGGGTTGTGGTCTTCTTCCATTGGCTGCAGTGGAATGTGGTCTTTATTGTAAATTTCCCCCCAATTTAGAGAGGTCTAACATGGGGAAATGAGTTGAAGGCCACTTTCTGTGCCTGAACGAAGAAGTGGTGTAAGAAGAGCCCTGCCCAAGGGGTCCGTTCTAGTGCAGCATTGTGCTTCCCTTGGAGGCTAAGCGAACAGCTCTGGGAAGTCCACAAGGAAGGAAGGGGGAGGCACAGACATCTCTTTCTGTTTGCCTGCCAGCTGCTGGTATTATGGCATCCTGACCCCTGAACCTGGAAGCTCCATTTAGCGATCATCCTGGCTGACAGCTCAACAGCCACTCACTCACTAAGTGGATTCGTCTTCCATAAGTGTATCGAATTTCATTTTAGCACCACCGGTTTATTGATTTAGGATATTTATGTACCCCTCCTTTCTCCCAACACTGTCAGGATCCAAGGCGGTCCAACCAATACTATAGACAAGTCATCTATTAAAATCCTTAAAACACGTCATTAAACAAATGAGGCAGAAAATCCGAAAGACAATCACCTGCCTCACCCCTTCTGGGAGGCTGTTCCACAGCAGTTGGGTAGCCTGAATGGTAACGGGTGGCATTCTAAAGGGGGTTGGTCGCAGGAGCACAATGACTGCATGAAGGGATGCCAGCCTCCAGGTGGGACCTGGGGACCTCCCGAAATTACAACTGATCTCCTGACTACAGCGATCAGTTCTCCTGGAGAAGATGGATGCTTTGGAGGGTGGACTCTTGTGGCATTATCCCCCACTGAGGTCCCCATGCTCCACAAGGCTCCGCCCTCAAATCTCCAGAAGTTTCTCAACCTGGAGCTGGCAACCTCCCCCCTCCCCCCCTACCAGTGGCCAGTGGGACCTGCATAGGTTCACAGTCAGAGAGATGGTCCTTGAGGTAGGTAGGCCGCAGGACACCTGAGCTAGTAACCGCCATGTCTAAATCCCATTCATTAACTAACTTTATTGTGTGAAGACGTACTTCCTTCTGTCTGCCCTTGGATTGTTAACAGGGTGGCACCGGCAATACCCACTTTTTCAGTTGGCTTTAACAGGGGACGAGATGTGTCATGTAGGACAAGGGGATCAGATCACCTCTGAATAGGGATGCCAGCCTCCATGTGGGACTGGGAGATCCCCTGGAATTACAGCTTATCTCCAGATGAGAGAGATCAGTTCCCCGGGAGGAAATGGATGCTTTGGAGGGTGGACTCTGTGGCACTGTACCCCATTGAGGTCCCTGTCCTCCCCAGGCTCCACCCCCAAATTTCCAGAAGTTTCCCAACCTGGATCTGACAACTCTACCCCTCCATCCCCCGCCCATGGCCAGGGGGGACCTGGCAACTCCTACCTCTGGACATCTCTTGCCCTGAAAACACTTTGGGGTCACCATAAATCGGCTGTGACTTGACTGCACTTTCCACCACTGCCACATGGATCAAAGCCAGGATCCTACATAAGAACATAAGCCAATGCTGGATCAGGCCAATGGCACATCCAGTCCAACGCTCTGTCACACAGTGGCCAAAAATACCAGGTGCCACCAGGAGGTCCACCAGTGGGGCCAGGACACTAGAAGCCCTCCCACTGTTGCCCCCCCCAAGCACCAAGAATACAGAGCATCACTCGCCCCAGATCAAGAATTCCTACCTGTACCTTGTGGCTAATAGCCACTGATGGACCTCTGCGCCATATGTTTATCTAATTCCCTCTTGAAGCCGTCCATGCTTGTAGCCGCCACCACCTCCTGTGGCAGTGAATTCCATCCTCTGAGATTATTGAGCAAGTGGTGGTTTGAGGCACTGGGCATAGGCAATGGCTGCTTGGCGAGTTGGCCTCGTGGTCTCTTTCCACAGGAGGGTGACAAAAACGGCCCTCCACAGCAGAGTCGGTCTCACCCGCTGAGCCGATTCGGGCCGGAGAGGGAAAGGATCTTGGGCTCAAGGGTTCAAGACAAGCAGTTCGCAGTGGGGTTTGACTCTCCCAACTGACTTTCTGTTTTTGTTTGCAGGGTCAAGACCCTCCCTGGGAAGCCCGCCCCCCTTCCGTGACCTCTCTGCTTGATAAACCGTCTGCTTGTTCAAGGCTTCCCTTCCCCCATGGTAGAATGTGGCCCCTCCTGTCTGCACTGTTGCCGTGTCCAGCACTGAGTATAAGGAATGTGTGTGCAGCATCGTCCTCCCCTGTTTCTGTTTTTCCTACTCAGGCCGGTCTCAGTTGGCAGAACCTCGCTCAGTCTCTCTCTTTGTCTGCCTTGCCAAGTTGCCATCTGCAGAACTTGAGAAACAGAGGATTCCGGGGTTACCAGGGGAGGGGAAGGAAACGGGTAGCAATGCTGGAAGGGTGCTCTCCTCTTTGCTTTGCGTCCAGGGGCTGACCGGCCCTTTAACTTACTGGGAAAGTGTCCTGGGGCCACAGCCTTAGAGGGCCCCCTAGTGGCCAGGAGCAAGATGAGCCAAGCAGCCCTTACAGGGCTGGCCACGTCGCAGGGGCCATTCGGCTCAGATGGAGCTGTGGCAACAGTGAGAACAAATGTAGGCAGTGCCGAGCCTACGCCATGGCCGTTGTCCTCCCAGGCCGGCTCTGAGCCACGCAGCCCCTTCAGCACTGCCAGCACAGCAAGGGTCACTGGACTCGGCTTGTATCGGGGCCGTCTTAATGTCCCTCCTCCTCGTTTATATCCCTCATGGAAGTAGGTGCACGTTGCATCATTGTTTTGAAGGATGTTCCAAGGTGTGGTTTGTGGTGAAACCACTCGGGGGGGGGGAGCTGTGGTTCTTCCCCCCCCCGCCAACTGCTAAGTCGCTGCTGTAGCTGAGGAGGCAGGTGGGACGAGGCCTTTGGGCCTTAACAAGAAGCACTTTGTCAGATGGAGAGTCTCCTGCCAGGTCTCTCTGGGATCCCATTTTGCGTCCGTACCCTCCACTGTGCTTTCTCAATAGGGCAGCGGCCCTCTTTTTTCAAAGAAAATCCTGGTAAGGCTCTAATGCTTTTAACAGCTGCGCGATGTGCAGAAATGCAGCAGTTAAAACTTTCCCCTTAGAGGCAGCTCCCTGCCAAGGAAAGCCGCACGTGCGGATTTTCCGGGGCAGAGGGAGCGGCAGTCCTCTTCCGGGAGCTCACTTCAGGGTCTGCCTTCGGTTCAGCCTCATTCAAGTCATGAGTCTTGGCCTTTCTCGGTGCAAAATGCAGATTTAAAAAAAAAAAAAAAATGGCAGGCGCAGCCTTGCAGGCAACTGTGGGTGGATTTGAAAACCTTCCCTGCCGTCTCTCTGCCTTGCCCGAAAGCCAGTTTTGACCAACCTGGGCAGGTGCCTGTCTGGTACATGTTGCCCTTCCCGCACTTCAGCCGTCTCCCTGGGACAGGAGCTGAGCCAGATCACAGATCTCCTGGCACTTAACTTGGCAGCTTGTCTTCAAAGCAACAGCCGCCACAGCAGGCCGAGAGAGAGCAGCATTTGCTTCCTTTGCACAGAAAGCGTAGGAAACCAACCCTCGGGTAAGGTGACTTAGCAAGAGCTGGCACAGCGTATCGGCCCAGAACATAAGCCATGAGTCAAGAAATCCCAAGTTCAAATGTTAACATCAGCCACAAACTCACTTAGGTGGCCTTATGCATGTGGTTTTTCTCTCTGCTTCAGCCCCACCTCTGCAAGGAAGGGGGAATTCAGGCATATCTTACAAGGATGTTGCAACTTAGATAACATACAGGGTAATGTTTGAACCCTTGAAATGTACTTCGTAATAGTTGCAGAGTTCTATGAAGGGATGAATTGCATTGGAGATACCAATTATCGTTTTTAAAAATCACTTCCTGTTTGTGGCCGCGGTATTTGCCAGATACTCACGGAGGGTGTTGGAGGGAAAGAGGAGTAGGAGGGTTCAGTCACTGTCTTATCTTTTGCACTTGGAAGCTTGGGGCTGGATTCATTACAGGCAAATGGTGTGTGGGGCTTTAAGGGAGCCTGCGATGGGAGCTCACATCTGTATAACCTTTTTCAGGTGGCTGTTGACTTCTTTGTATAAAACCCACTAATTTATACCAACAAGGGGCATCTTGTCTAAAACCCTTGTTGGTAACTATTTTTTTTTTGTATGTGTGTGTCTGTAAAGATTTGTTCTGTGTAAATACAGCTTTATAATAAAGAGAGATGAAAACAATAAACCCTTATTTTTAGAGTTCCAGGCCTTTCTTCTCCCTCTTTCTTGGCCTTACCATCTTGTGTGTGTGTGTGTGGGTGGGTGCCCTTGATGAGGTAAGGCCACTACAAATTGCTGCGCATCCCCCCCTAGAATCAGAGACTTCTTCTAGGGCTGCCTTGAGGTTGAACTGTTAGGGGAATCGTTCAGGATGCTGGTAAACAGGAGGTCCAGATTAGATTCTGGCAGGGCTATTTTTGGGCAGGAACGGAGTTCCGGCTGGCTTCCAAGTTGGCCGTGCCTACAGCCTCCCCCCCCTCGGGTTCCCCAGGTGCCTCACAAGCCGTGGGGCGCCTGGGGAAGCCAATCCAATCCAGGGAGGGAAGCCGATCCAGAAACAAACTGCCTTCTGCCCTTCGGGTACCCTGTGCGCCCCTCAAGCCGCAGGGCACCTGGGGAAGCCAATCCTGGGAGGGAGCTGCACTGTCAGGGGTGTGGCTTAATATGCTAATGAGTTTCTGCTGTTGGGTGTGGCCTGTTATGCTAATGAGTTCCTGCTGGGCTTTTTCTACAAAAAAAGCCCTGGATTCTGGAGATCAGCCTAAAAGCCAAGATCCTGGCACCAAGGCAGCATCTGTAACCTGAACTGGAAGATTCTAATTCACACATGCAGGCACATCCCACCACAAAACATTAACTGGGTGACCTACAAATCTACAACAGCCTCACTATAAAAAAAACATTGTGCTTGAAGTAAGATTCAAAAGTGATCTGCTGTTGCTCCCTTAATGACGCACTCATAAAATAACAGCTGGGGACACACAAATTCAGTCTTAGTTCCCATTCACATATGCAAGCAGACATTTGGGCAGCGGCTTAAAAAACAATAGTGAGAGGCTGTGCAGGGGGAGAAGGAGAATTGTTCAAGCAGTTTGCCCTAATGTAGAGTGTGTGTATCAGTATTCCCTATTTTGGATGCTGTTGCATTTAGAAGAATAGACAGGATGTACAAAATAAAGGCAAAGGGTAACAGCATTACTGCTTTTTTAAAATTCATCAACAAAATCTATTATTTATATAGTATCATTCATGTGTATGGTGTTTTACAGTACAAGAAAACCAAAGTGTACACTAAAAATTGACGTAATGGCCCTTTCTTATACGCCCAGGGAAATGCTGATCACCACTTTGGGGTCAGGAAGCAATTTTTCTCTAGGCCACTTTGGCTGGAGATCATGGAGGGTTTTTTGCCATCTTCTGGGCATGAAACTGTGGTCACTGGGGGTGTGGGGAGGGAGATATTTGAATCTTGTGCACTGTGGAGGGGTTGGACTAGATGACCTTAGAGCTCCCTTCCAACTCTATGATTCTGTGACAAAGGGAAGAAAGAATATTTATTATATAAGGTTTGTATACCACCCTCCCCACAAGCGGGCTCAGGGCAGTTCACAACAGATGCTTATGAAACATAAAATCTATTAAATAATTAAAAAATACAATTCTAAAACCCAATTGCCATATGGCACCATCATACAATACTGGCCCCCCCAGATTACATTAGTGATGGAGGAAGGGGAGAAAGCAGACTGTGAATGAGATCGGTATTAAGAACTATAAAACTGTTAAAAACCATTGCTGTCTTCAACCGTATGCTTGGCGGAACATCTCTGCCTTGCAGGCCCTGTGGAATTGTGACAGATCCCCCAAGGGTCATATGGCTTCATTCCAGTTACATGTGCTCAACTTTAGCAGGAAAGTAGGAACTAAGGGGTTGGGTCCTGTCAAAAAAGTAGGTATTGAGGAAGGATTTGAAAGAGATGGCATCACACTGGTCTCCAGGTATAAGGGGCAGCTAGGGAGAAAGAATGGAGCTGCGGTGGCTCAAGTGGTTAAGACGCTGAACTGCAGGCTCTGGAAGGTCAGTAGTTCAGCAGTTCGAGACCCGGGTGCCGCATGACAGGGTGAGCTCCTGTCTCTAGTTCCAGCTCCTGCCAACCTAGCAGTTCGAAAGCAAGAAATTGCAAGTAGATAAATAGGTACCATTTTGGTGGGAAGGTAACAGCGTTCCGTGCGCCTTGGTGTTTAGTCATGCCGGCCACATGACCACGGAAACGTCTTCGGACAGCGCTGGCTCTTCGGCTTTGAAACGGAGATGAGCACCGCAACCCTAGAGTCGGATTCGACTGGCTTTCGAGCAAGGGAACCTTTACCTTTACTAGGGAGAAAGGGTGGAGTCATTGGACGGAGCAGGAGACTTTTGGGCAGCTGAATGTGATGGGGTTAGAAGAGTGATGGTCATAACCGGAAATGTATCCGGGCATGAGAGCGCGAAGATGAGGGGCAGCAAGGCCCGAGAGTGTTCTGAGGAAAAGGACAAGGAGTTGGCCCTGGATCCAAGGGAGGACAGTGCAGTGTTGACCCTCAGGTTGCTTCCCAGCCCTTATATTCTGTGTAGAAATGGAGCACTGGATGTTCTCCAGTTCTTAAAACCATGCATTAATCATAAAATAATTATAAAACAAGTCCAAAAGAAAAAAGTATTTTCATATTAGAAATTATTGGAGCGCTCTCTAGTGGCAGCCAGGGATTCCAGCCGGGTGCTTGTGCCATTTTCTCCATGGCGTTGAATGAATTTGGCAGAAATCAGTGAGCTTCCTGACTCCTCTATAAACGTAAGAAAGAGACCTTGCCCGAAGGAGTGTGAGATGCACATAGGCAAAAGTGAAAAACCGGTACAGATAGACTCTAAGGCACGGAGCACGACCTGATGACCTTGGGTGGCTGCATATCTGAGGGCTCCCTAAATCAGGGTTTCCCTTTCAAGCAAAAGGGCTTGAGGTTATCTGAAACAGCCTGCAGTCGATGGGCCTGCCAAAGCAAGAGGCTGCGGTGATAACCCGCCCTTAAGGTTCCCGGTATCTGTCTGAAACTGTCTTTCATGCCCTTCCCAACTTTGTTAGGCTGTTTTTTAAGCAAAAAGGAGCCACAAAACGCTGCCTAAACCAAATACATTTCAACATACACAAACACACACAGTGTCTCATTTTAAGTGGTCAGGCTTCATTATAAGCAGAAGAACAGATTGTGGGACGTGTTGCCATAGTGACCACACAGTGTAGTTTCCAGGGCAAACGCCTTTTTCCATGAGTATTCCTCCATTTCTTCCCTCTCATTTTAGGTCTGTGGAGAGGGGAACGTGAGGGTGGTGGTTCTGTGTGGGGCAGCTACTAGTGAGAGCCGGTGTAGTACAATGGATGGAGACTAGGGAAACTCAGGTTCGAGCCCCGCAATGCCACCTTGGGCCCAGTCACTGTCTCTCAGCCCAGCCTGCCTCAGAAAGTTGTAAAGAGGATATAAAAGGGAGGAGAACCACAAAACAAGGACAGGATGGATTCATGAGGGAAGGTGAAGGATACTGGATGAGGTAGTTCTGATATAAAATCCTCTTTTACTTTGTAGTCTCTCTCAACCTAACCTTTCCCACTGAAATATGAAGATACCAACATGAGTATGGCATAGGGATGCCAGTCTCCAGGAGGGACCTGGGGATCCCCTGGAATTGTAGCTCATCTCCAGATGATATCAGTTCCCCTGGAGAAAATGGAAGCTTTGGAAGGTGGTCCCTATGGCATTATCTCCCACTGAGGTCCCCGTCCCCCCAGGCTCCACCCCCAAATCTCCAGGAATTTTCCAACCTTGATCTGGCAACCCTACCCACCCTCCCGCTGGTGGCCAGAAGGGATCTGGCAACCTCAGTATGGTACCCCAAGCTCCTTGAGGGAAAGCCAGGATACCAAATAAGACACTTGCCATTGTTGAAGCCAGAAAAGCCACCAGTTTACGTCTGAACAATCGCTCACAGGGAAATCAATTTTACATACTGTACATGGGGCAAAGTCTCAAACTGACCACTAGGCAAAACTTCCAGCTTTGTCTTACTGCTTTTTGTCGGGCGAGGGCCTTCTTTTCCTTCACAAAATGGCCTTTCTTTTCTTACTATTTACTGCAAAGATTGTCTGCGCAGCTAAAGGAAGACAGGCCTAACTTCCATTATCATGGGACAGGAGGTTACGATCATCCAGCCATTGACTGGTCAGGTCCGAGCTGTTTGAGATCAGAGAAAATAAGAATTTTTCACAACAACTTACAGTTTCCCCCTCTATATACTTTAGAAGGGCAGAAGAGCCATAACATTTATCTCTCTGTTCCAATATATTTGATTGCTGAAGCGGAAGTAATTTAATTTAGAACTGTAAGAGAATAGTTCAATAGTCATTATTTAGGCAATTTTCATCTCTCTGTCAGGTCCCTGGACCATACTTCATTTTTGTTTTATGTTCCTATATAATTCTCTTTCTCATTGCGGTTTTTATGCGTTCTGGTTTTCCTGTCCTTTATACTTGAAGTCTTTAATAAATACAAAGAACAAAGAGACATGCCGAGGTCCAAGAACAGACTAGGAATCGCGCTTACCACCGAGGCAGCTTCAGGCTATCCAACCACAGTCCAATTTTCACCAATTTTTATAGCTAACAACAAAAACTGGACAGCCCAACCTGTCAAATTCTGCAGGAGCGACTGACTTCAGGGTTATGCTGGGTTCCACTTTCAACATATAACCTCTTGCCTTCACAGGAACAGGTTTCTTGCAACCCTCAGGTTAGTTTATCAGCGTCAGTTTGGTCACTTACAGCCCCAGAAGGCCCTGAGTAGTGAACTCATCCCTAATCTTGTGGGTTCGGGACACAGGACGAAGGTCTCTGGGATTCTACAAAGACCTTTCCACAATAAGTCAACATTCTCTGCTCTAGCCTTAAATCAGGAAGCCCCTGGCCTAAGTGCCAGGCATGGAACTTCCTCCTCAGTCCCAAGAGAACCCCACAGGGAATACTGGAATCTCCGGAAAGTTTTGCATGGTTTGGCTTCTTGCCCCAGCTACTTCAAGGCTGTGCAGGTGGAGGATTTTTATCACCAGCGCTCCAAAGTCCTTTCCCTGCCTGTGGCATGCTTTGAAGATGCTGAGCTCAGCCCCGCTGATGGCTCTGGGACATGTAGCTTCCCATCTACAAGGCCCAGTATGTTAAGCCTGCTTCCTGTGCATTGGGCATGGAGCCAGAGTCTTTCAGTGTGGGTGGGCTGGACTTATGCTTTTACTACGATTTTATCTCTTTTCATAAGACCTCTTCCTCCTCCTCCATCTTGCTCTCCTCACCCATTATTCTGGGCGCCTGCTCAGTTTCTTAATGTTTTCATCTGATCCACTCTGATGTTACAATGAGACTTTGTGGACATGGCCCCTCTTGATACTATTGGCTGAGCTGCTCTGAGGTCACAGATGGCTTGGGCTGCTCTGTGCTAAGAAAGAACTCAAGACCCTTTAGAATTCAAACACCATGCTCTGTAAATAACTGTTAGGTTAGCATACTGCATAAACTGTTGCCTAGGCACAATATTAGATAGTCACTGTGCATGATAGCCCAAAGTGAGTGCCTCAAACCACAGGAAATCTTGGTCATCTGAAAGAAAGCTGGCTCCTACTGCTGACCATCACCAGCTCCCAACAGTAGCAGGCCAAGGAAGAAAAGCAGTTGCTTTGGGGCACTTCTTTGCAAAGTAACTAGGAAAGACTGGTAGGTACAGGCATAGAATTGTACTCTAGCAGAGGACATGAGCTACAAACAACTCAGCCAGACAAGTCCCTTCTTTCACTGGGAACTCCCTTCCCCACAAACACACAAAAGATGAATAGCCCCACTAAAGATATTTTAGCAATTGCTCACTAGCTTTATCGTGATAAGAGATGTACGTACTGATTGCTGATATTACATAAGTTGCTTTAAACAACACTGCAAAGACGTATCAGGAATGAGATAAATGATCGAGATGGCATAGACGCCACGCACAGCAGGACAACTTAAGAACAATATCAAATTTTTAAAAGCAGGTTTCCAGGTTTCGTGAGGAGAAACCATGGCTAAGAATACCAAGGTAGGGGGAACAGATCTTGGGTTCTGTTGCGCCATATTGCTAACCTTCCAAGACTTCCGGCCCATGTTTTAATCCTTCCTTTCTGCTGCCCCCTACTTCTAACCAAAGAAACACTCTGGTCAACCAAACCCAAATATCATATACCTACTTCCAAACTGTGCCATATAGCTGATGATGTCCCGGACGCGGAGTCCCTGAGTGCTGTGATTCCTGCCAACACCTTTCCTGGCACCTGCCAAGTATTTTTAAAAAGTGGGTGGGGCTTTCACCCAGTAGGACTTCTGACGAGCCGTCGGAGAGTGGATTGGCTGTGCAGACCTTTAAAAAGTTGCTTCAGCAGCTGCTGCTGTCACAGCACAAGGACCCTCACTGCGTGACTAAAGGTAAGCTGTGTGTAGTCGGGATGCCAGCCTCCAGTTGGGACCTGGGGATCCCCTGGAATTACAGCTCCTCTCCACACTACAGAGATCACTTCCCCTGGAGAAAATGGATGCTCTGGAAGGTAGGCTCTGCGGCATTGTACCCCACTGAGGTCCCTGTCCTCCCCCAGCTCCATCCCCAAATTTCCAGTAGTTTCCCAACCTGGATCTGGCAACCCTTCCCCTCCATCCCCCTCCGGTGGTCCAGGGAGGACCTGGCAACCCTAGTGTGCAGGCACAAAAATATTTTTAAATAGGATGTCCATTTATAAGGCGTCCTGTTAATCAGAGCTTCCGCCTGAGATGTTTAAGAGTTACTATGAGGATGATGCACAATCTTGTTCCCTGACATTTGATGGTTGATTGCATGTCCTGTGGCAGCCAGTTTGTTGCTGCACTCGCCACCTTGTGTAAGAATTCCAAAGTTGCCTGCAGGCTTTGAAAGGCTGGGGACCTCTGCTAGAGAGGATCAGATCAATAGATCCACAAAACAGAGGTAGAGGCAGAAAAGGGAGATGTCCCTACAAACCTGAAGGATATCTCAGGGTTGCAGTAAAATCTGAAATCTTAAAAAAAAGTGCATTGGGGGATTAAAACTTCCCCAAATACTAGAAACAATGGCTGTAGCTTTAAAAAAACAACTATCAGGAGACATTTGGAAGTTTGTGAGGCAACTATAACAATGTTGCTGAGCCTTCCAAGTCTTGTTCTCTACAAAGCAAAGCGGGGGCGGGGGAGCAAGGGTGGATTTGGAAGCCAAGACAGCACTGAAAAAGAACGACCCCTTCTTCGCCCATCATGTCCCATAATGACAGGACCAGGGACAGAGCTGCTGGCAGCCACTAGAAAATCACTACCCACAAACTCAGCCCAGAGGCAGTAGCAGTCACTGCAGGACTGGGCCAAACTTTTCCTGGGAAGAGGCTGCCAGGTGGAGGGAAAGATGAACATGGGAGGGAGGGAGGGAGGAGGCAGGGAGGTTAGCTGGTGGGTGGGAAGGAAAGAAGCAGGAAAAGGGGAGTGGCTATGGGGGCTGCCAGGGAAGGGATTGGGAGGGGGGATATAGGGGGGAATGAGATACCCCCCCCAGCAAGTCCTTGGAGGTTGCCCACTTGTTATGTATCAAATGACCATTCTTACCACAGGATTCACAGCTCTTGTCAGAATCCTCAGCCAGTTTCAATCACTCTGACTGCACCTCCTGTCACACTTACTACCCCCAAATAATCTTTGTTTCCTTCAATCCAAAGCCTTTTATTGGCATATATATAAAGATACAGTAGTCTAAATACAAAATCAAGGAGAATAAAATTAAAATTGCAGAGTGACGTCATAATAAGAGTAGCATCATCTTTCTTTCCTTTCTGATCAATAGAGCTATAATCTCCAATTATCCTACTCAAGCGCTTTGTAAGTATTAGCAGCTTGGCATAAATACCTTCAGCATGAGCTCTCCAATGAGCAGTGGTCACTTATATGGAAAACGCCTGCATATGTATCTAAAGCCATAAACATTCAATTACGAACTTTTAAACTTCTCTCTAGATGGTATGTGATCCCAACCAAACTAGCATGTGTCACTCACAATATTTCCCCAGATTGCTGGAAGTGTGGTGCAGCAAAAGGCACCTACTTTCACATTTGGTGGCTATGCAACCCGATCAAGCAGTTCTGGTCTCAGGTACTCAAAGAGACCAAGCTAATGACCCTGTGTGATTTTCTGGAAACCCCGGAACTTATTCTCCTAAACCTCTGGGAGTATTCAAATGTACCTAAAATACGACAGAATTTAATTATGACTTTGATCACTGTGGCAAAAATGGTCATAGCCATGAAGTGGAAGGATGCGCACACACACACCCACTCACGGTACAGCAACGGCATTTGAAAATTTGGGATTACTTTATCCTAGATAAAATTACTGACGCGGTTTCAGAAAGGCAATCGAATTCAGTATGACACACTAGTCTCCTCAAGAAATGGGCGCCTTTTATGGAGTATAAGCTCCAAGCCTTCAATAAAGCAAGCAGTATACAAGACAAAGACAATTCCATGTCGTTACTAGCTATCCACTGAGCCTTGAGTTGGTATTACATTCAATTCGAACAACATGACCTTGCCTTTGTGACGTTTGACACTGATCTGGTTCTTATTGTTGTCACTGTTACCATGTTCGATACTGTTACTGAGCTTTTCTAATCTATATGTGTTACCCTATGTTATATTGTACGAGGAACACTGCCTGAATCTTCCTGTTTCCTATGTATTGTTTGATATTCAATAACATTTATTCAAAACCAAAAAAAAAGAGAGAACTCTCTGCCCAAATATTTGTGCCATGGGGGTGGGTGGGACCAACGATGCCCCTGTTTTCAATATAACAGTGCATTCAAGCCACTTGGCAGAGTGGGTTCTTGAAGCACGGGAAGGCACGACGCGGTCAAGGGAATGGGCAGGACAGAAGTATCCCACCACAGTTCTGAAAGGGGACGGGAAGGAGGAGTTGAATGTCTGACTTTCCAAAGCAGTCCTTACAAAATTTGACTGGAGAGGACAAGAACAGCTTGTATTGGGGCAAATTCTCTATAAGGAGCTTCCCAAGAGGAGAAATGAGGGTACTCTGTCTTGAACGGCACTGTTCACATCCATCATCTTCCAGCTAGTGCTGCCGCTTCCTATTCATGCTACCGACATCAGGCCTGGTGTCTCGAGACCTCTCTCTCTCTCTCACACACACACACACAGAAGAATGTGCCAGGAAAATGCCAAGACAGCATCTGGTTTCCTGCCCTGGGATCTCCAGCTTTGCCCTCCCAGCTGCCTGCTCCAAGCTGAGACAGGGTTTCTTTCCACTGCCCCACGCATTCATGTCCTGTGCAGCTGGAAACTCTAACCTGCCCCCCCCCTTCCCACCAGAGATCTGCCGGCTGCCTTGCAGCGCCATCCCGGAGAGTCTCAGGAAATCGACGCTAGCATCCTTGCAAGCAGATGTCCTTAACTGCTCCATCAAACAGGCATAATGTTAGCAGGAAATCCACCACCCCCACCAAAAAAATACCTTTATCGCTGAGATCTATTATGTTAAATAGCGGACACGAATTGCAAATTCAGCAAAGCAGCAAAAACTTTAAAATAAGTACAAAAAGCAGTCGTGCGAGTTAAGAAACCGTGCCTGCTGCCGCACACTTAACCCTGGCAAAGCCAGCACGAACAAGCCTCTGCTTACTCCCCCCGGCTCCCCCCGTGCGTTAGTATTCTTGACAACTGCAGGTGCTCTGAATTGCACGCAGGCTATGATGCCTGCCTCTACGACAGGGTGTTACACTATTGCTGATAAAGCCAGGATATAACGGCTTTTCGGCACTGTGCTATAGTGGTTAGAATGGCAGTCAGGTTCGGAATCAGTGGCAAGACCCAGGTTCAGATCCCCACTACCAGGGCTATTTTTGTAGAAAAAGCCCAGCAGGAACTCATTAGCATATTAGGCCACACCCCTGACAACACAGCTCATTAGCACATTAGGCCACACCCCCATGGTACCAGAAGCGTGGTCATCCGGCCATACCCACCTTTTGCTTCTTATTCTGTTTACCTTGTTTGTTTTCAAAACCAGGGCTTTTTTTGGAGCAGGAACTCCTTTGCATATTAAGCCACACAGCCCTAATGTAGCCAATCCTAATGAGTTTCTGCTGTTGGGTGTGGCCTATTATGCTAATATGTTCCTGCTGGGCGTGGCCAACTCGGGAGCCAGCCGGAATTCCGTTCCTGTGCGTTCCTGCCCAAAAACAGCCCTGCCCACTACCATGTAGCTCACTGGGTGACTTTGGGTCACTACCTCTCCCTGACCCTGAGGGTAAAGTATGCAATAACTGCAGTCAGGAAATGCAGACGGCACTTAAAATTGTGCAACTAAGGCAGAAGGGACTGAATACAATCAAAACATACACGCCCTGTAGTGATTTGCATGTATACATTTGTTTTAAATTCATGCCCTGAATAGGCTCCCCCTGAGGGAAAACATTTATGGTAAACACAAAACAAAAACAAAACAGGAGACCTGGGAAACCAGCTTGATAATAAGCAGCCACTGATTCTGCCTCCTCATTCCACTGAATGGGGTAGCCCTGCCTTCGAGCTGGGACCCCACGGCTCAACTAAAGCGTACCAACCACAGGACATTGGGGGCTGGGGGTGGGGTGTCACGAGCTCCACAGCAGACCACGTGTGTCGCATGCACAAAGGTCCTCCGCTCAGCCCCTGGCCTCTCCAGGTTGTGTTTTTTTCTCCTTCTTTGCTGTCAAGTTGCAGCTAACTTAGGGCGACACCGTAGGGGGGTTTTCAAGGCAAGAGGATATCAGAGGCGGTTTGCCGTTGCCTGCCTCTGCACCCCTGACCCTGGACTTCCTTGGTGGTCTCCCTCCCAAATACCTACCAGGGCCAACCCTGCTTAGCTTTCGGGATCTGATGAGACTGGGCGAGCCTGGACTATCCAAGTCAGGGTTCACCTCCAGAGAAAACATCTCAGAGGGTGAGTGCCCAGAAAGATTCCTGCCTAACGTTATAGTGAGCAGCCAGATCTATGGCCTGATTCAGTATGAGGCAGCTTGAAAGGTAAAGTGGAGAAGGGACAGGCACGGGGAAACAGCTCTCACCTTCAGTGAGATAACCGGGAGAGAGGAGGCGTGTCTTAGACACCGCTGGCCTTAAGGCAAGATGCACAGTCCTCTAGCTCCACCTGCAGGTCATCTGGTAGAACGCGATTCAGCGGCGCATACAAACCCCACTGCTGGAACGGAACCCACCCAATAGGTGTAGTTTATGGGGTATATGGCTCCAAAGCTGTATTTGAACCACCTTGACGAGCTTTGGAAAGACTGGGAGATCGGCAACCACAAAAGCTGCTCCTCCCCAAACAGACACGGGGACACTCACTGCACAATGAAGATTTATTTCTGAAACAGGTTTCCCAATAAATTATACATTTCTTTAAAAAAAAAGAAAGAAAGAGAGAAAGAGTAGGTACCACTAGGTACAGCAACCCAGGACAGACAACCAGAAAGACAACGTGCAGGACTGTGGAAGGGGGGAGAGAAGCCCAACACGGCCCCGTCCGTGGCCCCAGCTTGGGGCGTATCACTCGTCTCCTCCCCCCGCCTGCCCTTCCCCCTCCCCCTTAGGCAGTGTTTAGTGTTTCATAAAGAACTAGAGCCCCTTAGGAAGATCAGCAGGGCAAGGAATATGTGCCACACACTCTACGGGGCAGGAAGAGGACAGAGAGCTGAACTGTACAGAGTGGGGGGGGGGCAAGGGAGTCGGGTGTGCCACATCACAGCTGCTGCCCTGCGTCTTCTCGACCAGCACCAGGTTCCAAGGGCAGAGGAAGGAAGTCTCTTGGCCGGCAGTCCCAGGCTGAGACACAAGACCCCCTTCTAGGCCTCACATCAAGCGAGAGCATCAAACGAGTATTCGGCTGGGATGGGGCCGGGGGCTGTGGGGCTGTGTGCAAATTTGGCGTTTCTGCAGTGGGATCGAGGGGAGCTGCCAGCAAAACCCTCCCCCCCGCCGTACCAAGAAGGCCGACCACCTGGCTCCGTGCCCAGTGAACGGGCTGCCGCCTCCAAACACCCACGGACTGCCAGATTTTGCAGCCCAAGGGAAAACTGAGCTGGCAGCTGTGTTCGGCTCAGGGGGAAAGCTGGTGAAAAGAGAGATGAAGCACAGGGAGCGGGGCTGGGATACAGCATGATGGACTCCCTTCCCTCGCGGGAAGACGGGGAAGCCGCCTCTCCTCTCCGCAGGCGCAGGGCGGGCCGCTCCTCTCCTCCCCCTCCCCTGCTCCGAGCTGCCACCTGGCTGGCACGGAGCCCACGCTTTGGCACCTTTAGTTGTCATCCACTCCCAGCAGGAAGACGAGGAGGAAGTTAATAGCCCGCTGGCGCTCCTGCAGGGTCTGCTTTGCCAAAAGGTTGGGCGGGGGCCGTAGGAGGAGGCTGGCAAAGAGCGTGGCTGCAGGGAAGCACAAAGAATCCACATGAGGACACACCAGAAAGGCAGGGGCTGGTCGTCGTCCGTCCCCCACCCCACCCCTCCCGGGGCCAGCCCAGCCGAGCACTTACCTAGCATGTTGGCACTGACGTTGTTGTCCTCAGAATATTTCAGCAGCTCCCGCAAGAATGCCATCAGGTAGCGGAACACGTTCCGGTGGGACCGGGGCAGCTGGCTGATCACCTGCAAGGCAGAAAGGGGACAGCTTGGGGCCTCTGCATTCAGCTTTAGGGCGAGAAGAAAAAGCCTGCTGGTGTGTGTGGGCCTTGCATGTGGGCAATGCTGCAGGTTC
Source organism: Gekko gecko (assembly GCA_029375565.1). Classification (NCBI taxonomy): domain Eukaryota; kingdom Metazoa; phylum Chordata; class Lepidosauria; order Squamata; family Gekkonidae; genus Gekko; species Gekko gecko. The sequence continues at coordinate 24,366,057 of JAPDNY010000012.1, read as the reverse complement.
ACTCCCGGTGTAGAAGGGTTTTCAAGGAACTGGACTGGGAGAGACCTTGGGAATCAGAACACAACACAAGGCACGCCTCTCCTTAGTTTCTTCCATGGTCCAGCATCACCGGGGTTAGTTCTACCTCCGGAGTGTTTTTGTGGCAATCTCAGCCGACCATTTCAGCCAGCATGCAGAAGTAATACACAATCCTCTCTACACCAGGGGTGTCAAGCTCATTTGTTATGAGGACTGGATCTGACATAAATGAGTCCTTGTTGGGCCGGGCCATATGTGCCATAAAATGTAATGCCAGGTAGCAGAGATATAAACTTTACAAAGGACGCAAACACAAAGGGTTGGTTTTTTTACTTAAAATAGAAACATGCTTAAAAGAACCTTAGCAGTCTTGCAATATTTTGTTTATTTAACAGGGTCTGATTACTCACACCTCTTGCTCTGAATTAGTGCATCAAAATGTCTGGGCTGTTGCAATCCTGAGTATGCTGTTCAGGTGTGTATCTGTAAGCTGCAAACCTACGAGGATGCAACAGTAGCAGAACTGGAAGCAGCAGCAGAAGACAGCCAGTTCCACTGTGGGCCTGATAGAAGCCCTCCGGGGGCCTGATCTGGCCCCTGGGCCGCATGTTGGACAGCCTTCCCTACACCTTTGCTTCTTGTCAATCTCATGATGCGGACGGCACAGCACAGCACAGAAGAACTGACTCTATGCCCCAGCCAAGCGCACCCTGCTGTCATGGCATCCAAGCCACAGACTGACCCGTTCCTGTACTAGCTACCAAAACGGGTCACTGTCTGTGGAGCTGTCCTTCTGCCAGTCCGTCACATATGCAAATGCCTCGCTGTCCTGCAGCTTTCATAACTCCACCCATACCTGAATCTGTTTTGTATGAATGCTTCATTCTGAAGGCAGGGGAGCACTGCAGCCCAGGTAGGGCTCAAGCACCGCCTTTTTTGCTGCAGTCAAGTAACTCCCAGAATATCTGCAACACCCAGCAGCCTCTTCCTACAACACTGCTGCCTCCCCCCTCCCATGCCCTCCGCTAGCCCTCCAAGGGCTTCTCCCCAACATGCTGAAAGAAGAGGCCCCAACTCACCCAGAGCCGATGCTCAAGGGCTTACCTGCCGGCAGAGACGGCTCTCTTGGGAGCAGTCAAGGCAGCGCTGATACAGCTCGTAGCAAATGACTGGTTCCGGCAGCGCCTCCAGGAAGATCAGCAGGGCTTCGGCCACAGAGTGGTTACTGCCAGCTAGCCGGAGCTTGTCAAGGAGGGATGGTATTCTGCTGGTCTCCGTTATGCCTTCTCCCATCAACCCTCTCTTCTCAGGCTACGTCTGTTCATGCAACTTTGGATTCCCTCTTAGCCCCCAGAAGCCTTCAGAACAAAGTAATGCAGAAGGGACTAAAGATGAACACGTGACCAGTGTTCCCTCCAAGCTGAGTTAGTGTGAGCTAGCTCACAGTTTTTTAGCCTCCAGCTCACAGGTTTTTGTCTTAGCTCAGGAAGGGTGGCTCCAGGGCAAACTAATACATGCAGTAGCCAAATCGCTCGCTCACAACTTTAATGCCAGTAGCTCGCAAAGTGGAATTTTTGCTCACAAGACTCCGCGGCTGAGAGGGAGCATTGCACATGACCCTCCTCCAAGTCCGTGTAACTATTCAGGAAGCTGGTGGTCTCTGCATCCTAGGTAATTTCTAATTATTTTTTAAAAAACATAAAAAACTGGGATAGACTACTGGATCACAAAGTGCCATGCTTGGGTGTTACCCAGGACACGATGGAAACAATGAGTAGTCAAGAACTGACCCAGCTCACTAGAAGACTCCTTAGGGACTTCAGTTACGAGAGCATGCTGATCAGAGCCTGCAGAGTGTGTTAATCCTTCTCAGTTGGCATTCTCCCTCCCACAAAAATGCCAAATTATCTGAGTTAATTATTCCAAAGTATAGAAGGGCTTTTATGCTAGTGCCTGAATGCCCTACCCTCAGCAGTGACGCCGGGAGCGTTCAGTGGAATTCTATATTCAGATAGACTCTGCGATTGTGGCAGGAACAAAATCAGCTCTGTAGACCCCATCATCTTTGATTCTCCTAAATTCTCAGGCCTAACAGCTGGATTGATCTTCCCATTATTTAATCAGAACTCTCCTTCTCCAGAAGCGAAATCATCCTGGCTACTCAAGAGACAAAGACAGACAAACCACTCTGCCTGTGGCAAGATTTTTGGCAGCTGCTGTTAAGTTACATGATAACTAACTTTTCGGTTCTCCTCCCGTGGAATGAGGGTTTGCTGTTTACGACTTAGGTTGTGAAAACAGTAAGAAGTAAAGGTAATTTCTAATCAGGCTCAGAACTAAGATCCTTGCGATAAACTCAAGAGGAGTGGCCACAGCCCTGCAGCAGGGAACATGCACTCCCCATAGGGGAACCATTTCCAGTTAAAGGAACTTGGGTGGCAGGGCAGGATTTCTGCCAAAACTTGGGAGACTTCCAGAACTGTCGGGAGAACAAAAGTACCTGGCTGTATGGTCTTTCTAGAAAGAAGCTTCAGAGGTTCACACACACAACAGGCTAAGCGGTCACAGAATCACAGAGGTGGAAGGGACCTCCAGGGTCATCTAGTCCAACCCCCTGCACAATGCAGGAAATTCACAAATACCCCCCCCCACACCCCAGTGACCCCTGTTCCATGTCCAGAAGAGGGCAAAAAAACCCCCAAAACTTCCAGGATCCCCAGCCAAGCTGGCCTCCCAAGAAAATTTGCTTCCTGATTCCAAAGTGGTGATCAGCATTTCCCTGGGTGTGTAAGAAAGGGCCACAAGAACAAAGCACGGAGGCAACCCTTCCTGCCCTCTCTTCTCATAATCCACCTAAGTTCACAGAATCAGCACTGCTGTCAGATGGCCATCTAGCCTCCGTTTAAAAACCTCGAAAGAAGGAGAGCCTCCCGAGGAAGCCTGTTCCACTGACGAACCACTCTGTCAAGAAATTCTTCCCAATGTTTAGCTATTTGGCAAATGGTCATCTGGGCCATCTGATGAAATCGGGACTATTTACATGGGTAAAGGAAGGCCCTTTTGTTCAGACATGGCTGTAAAGAACTGAGGGTTTTCTTTTTTCTTTTTTAGTATTTGTGTGCTTGTGTGCCTGGAAGTCATGGTGACTTCTGGCAACCCCTACTGGGGCTAGGACATTTTCAGAGAAGTAGCTAGATATTACTTGCCTCTGCATCCCAAAGCCCTGGTATTCCTTGGAGGTCGCCCTTCCAAGTACTTGCCAGGGTTGGCCCTGCTTAGCTTCCGAGATCTGGAGGAGGAGGAGGAAGAGGAGGAGGAGAGGAGATTGAATTTATACCCCGCCCTTCACTCAGAATCTCAGAGTGGCTTACAAACTCCTTTCCCTTTCCCTCCCCACAACAGACATCCTGTGAGGTAGGCGGGGCTGAGACAGCTCTTGACAGAACTGTCCTTGAGAGAACAGCTTTGAGAGAACTATGGCTTGCCCAAGGTCATCCAGCCAGGTGCAAGTGGAGGAGTGGGGAATCAAACCTGGTTCTCCCAGATTAGAGTCCATGCGCTTAACCACTACACCAAACTGGGGCTTGCCTGGGCTATCCAGGTCAGGGCAAGAACTGGGGTTTTCAATGTGCTCTAGGATACCTACGAAGACCTTCAACCTGCATGGGCACCTAGAGAGGATCTCAGCCTCTTGGCTAAGATCAAGTGTAGTGTGTGTAGTGTGGAGAGGACCTTTTAGTGACTGCCACTTAACTCATGCATCTCTTTCCCTGGAAAATGGCAAAAAAAACAACAACCCTGAGACATTTCTGGGCTGCCTTCTGCAGAGCGGAGTTAATCCATTAAGCAAAGGCGAGCTTGGAGTTGCCACACTGAGATTAACTGTTGATTTTTTTAAAACTGTGTCTTTGTACTTAACCTTAAGCCTCAGGTATGGCAGGAACTAACAGGTAGATGAGGGGAGGCCCCGCCCCAGAATTCAAGAAGGATACGGATAGTCTCAGGAATGGTCGTGTCCAGGCACTCAATGATGTCCTGCAGTTCATCCTGCATGCCTGGGGTCTGGAAGAGGTCCTCCTGCCAGAAAGAATCAGGGTGTGCACACATGGTCAAGAGAGGAGGGAAGGGATTGGACTGGGCTGTACGTGCACTTGAGCTCTAGCGATACAGTGAGGAAGAGAAACCCGTAACTAGGAAAAGTTGCTGAGATGGAGATTTGGATACCCAAGGAAATCCCAGAGACATCCATCCCCGCAAGACATTTCCTTCCTTCTCCTTTTATCACATCGTCTAGTGGCTTAGATGAGTCACGTGACTCCTTTGACCGAAGTAGCAACGTGGCTGAAGTCGCTTTTCAAGCGTAGACTTGGTTGCAAAGAAGTGGGGTTTCCAAGCCACTTTCACATCTCTGCTTAAACCTTGTAAGCAAGCATATATTGCCCCTGCAGTCACGAGCGGCTTGCCAGAATAAGCCAATCACTCAGAAACACAGTATGGGAAGTGGCTCTTGACAATGAGCCTGCTCAATGCGTAATGCCTATTCCAGACAGGCTGTGCACCACCCCTGCCAATCCATTTGGGATTCCAGAAAGGCACCCTCCTCTCACTGAGACAGCCCCCCTCTGCACACCTGATGGCAAGCGTTCTTGAAGAGGTGGTCCACCAAGATCCAGATCTCCTTGGGTACTTGCAAAGGTCGATCACCGGAGTCCTCACTGTCCTGGGGCACCATCTCCAGAAGGGACTTCTCCTGAGGTACAGAGACAAGAGCACGGGTGGGACGAGAGTATGCAAGGACGGAGGAGAGTGCTTTCCCAGCTCCTACTGGGTGGTCAGTTTGCTGCATCCACTGTCTTAGCTGCTCAGCAGATGTCTCAGACATGAAACCTGGATTCACTCTGCACCTCTATATGTGCAATCTACCCTCCCCTAAAGGCATGTGTTCCCTTTCTTTGGACACGCTATTTTAAGAAAGAAGTTCCGCCCGTACACACACAGAGCCCCTCTTTCTCTTACTGCTACAGACACGAGCAATGTTCCCTCTAAGCGGTGGAGTCTTGTGAGCAAAACTTCTACTTTGTGAGCTACTGGCATTAAAGTTGTGAGCGAGCGATTCGGCGACTGCATAAATTAGTTTGCTCTGGAGCCCTCCTTCCTGAACTAAGGCAAAAAAAGGCTAAAAAGCTGTGAACTAGCTCACACTAACTCAGCTTAGAGGGAACACTGGGCACGAGGTATACGTGTTCCCTCTAAGCTGAGTTAGTGTGAGCTAGCTCAGTTTTTTAGCCTCCGGCTCACACATTCATGCCTTCGCTCAGGAACTAATTTATGCAGTGGCCAAACCGCTCACTCACAACTTTAATGCCAGTAGCTCACAAAGTAGAGTTTTTGCTCACAAGGCTTTGGAGCTTAGAAGGCGCATTGGCTGGGGCAGAAGCCAAGGCAATGGTGGAAGACTCAACAACAGTTGTGGCCTGGACACCTTGAAATACTACTCGGGAGGGTGTATTCTTCGTGCTTGGCCCTGCTGGTGGACCTCCCAACAGCGCCTGGAATTTTGGCCACTACGTTTCACAGTGTTGGACTGGATGGGCCATTGGCCTGATCCAACATTGACTTCTCTGATGTTCTTATGAAAAGGAAGCAGAGATAGAATCTACTGGGTCTCACGGGTGACCTCAGCCTGAGCAACAGTAATGTGGGGCTGGCTTTAGCAACTGCCTCCTCCACCTCACCCCACGGCCATCTGGATGGTCAGCTCCCTCACCCGGGGCAGAGTCATGGCTCCATCGGCAGAGTTCATGCTCTGCGAGCAGAAGATCCCCGGTTCAATCCCTGGCATCTTCTTGTCCACAATCTCAGATAACAGATGCTGGGGAAGACCTTCCATTGCCCAAGACCCCAGAAAGCTGCTACTCAGAGTAGACAGCTCGGTAGACCAATGTGTTCACACTCCGTATGGGGGAGGGAGAGAGAAAGGGAAAACGAAGTACTGCAACTTCCTGACACATACAGGGAAATCGATCCCTGCGGCTGAACACACGGTGACCAAACACCAAAACACAGCATTTCTGTGTGATTCAGCAAGCTCTGATGGCTCTGGGTCACGCCAGTTACATAACTCTTTCTCCCACTACTGGCTGGATTCAGGGTGAGTGAGTGGTGCTGGCAGGAAAAGAGCCACGCCATCGACAGCTTCCTGTGTCATCGAGGAAACATGATTGTGACTTTCCAGGCGGCTGCTGCATCACTTGCATAAAATACAAGTTGGGCTTCCTGGATCTTCAGGCAAACTAAACGGCCACAGACCAGCCCAAAGTGTCCGTGATTCAGGCCCGTAGCCAGGATTTTGTGGCTTGTGGGGCAATTTTTTTTCTGGTGGGGCTGAAGTTCTCAGTGCAGAAAGAACAGCCATTTAGCCAATAGAAAGCTGTTTCCGGGACAGATCTCTAAACTGCAAGCTATGAACCAATTTAGACGACAGTTCTCAGCTGCTGCAAGTTGATTGTTTCTGCCAGCCTAAGCAACAACAATAACAAGCCGGCAGGTGGGGGCTTGTTGACTTCTATAGTCAAGAAAGCTAACGCTTAGGCAGAAAAACTCTCTCAAAGGAGACCAGTTTCTTGACACAGAGTTAGAAGGGATCCTAGAGGTCACCTACTCCAACCACCATGCAGAAATTAGTCAATTACAGCACCCCATTCTGCTTAAAGGAGCACACGCCTTTAAAAATGTTTAAAAATGATTGAAAAAAGCATCCACAGGAGAAATTCTTATGGGCCTGCGCCTTTAAGAAAGGGGGGGCGCCCCCAGAAGCCCCACTGTAGCTACAGGCCTGCTGTGACTTCCTTTCAAATGCTGTGTCAAGAATACCACACTGAGCAGGAAGAAGCATGACCCTAGGTTGCCTGGGCAACCAGAATGTAGCCACGGAGCTGCCAAACCCCTGGTATCTTGCTTGGTGTGTATGTGTGGGGGGATAATCACATAAAGCCTGAGAAACAATACTGAAATGACTAGCCACAACCAAGGAGGACAGCCACGGGGGAGTAGAAGCCAATGCCAAGGGGGAGGAGAGAAAACAAGGGAGGTCTGACTCGCATTATTTTTCTGAGGGCCAGAAAGAGAGAACAGCAGCCAAGAAAGTCCAAAACATCTGGACATCTGGAAGTCCGAAATAAAGAAGGAAGCGTAGCATGCCACCTTGTACCCCTCCCTGATGCACCAAAGCTCCAGGCAAAATCAAAGCATGATCCACTCACTGTATCCGGGATACAGGAATAAATAGATAAATAGATTTCTGAAAACACAGAGAAAATATTCAAGAGTGAAACAGAGTGTGCAATCAGCAGCTGAGCAGACCAACTCCTGGGGCACGTATGGACTTTTAGAGCGGCCCTCGGTACCGGACCAAGCTTTCAGGGAAACACCGGGGGAACTCCACAGACGGTTACCTTTTCAAGGAAGCTGTCTTCTCCCTGAGGCCGGCGCAAGAAGGCAAGAGCAAAAGGGGGAGAGAAACAGAGAGAGAGAGAGACAGAGAGATAAAGTGAGTGATCAGCAAAGGCCTGAAGCAGGAATGGAAGCAACTGGCTAAAGGATGGGGAAAGCATGTACGACACACACACACAGAGGTGAGAGACTACATGAAGGGGAAGTTTGGGTTACAAAATCCGTGATGACTCAAATGGAGAAGAACCAACGGCAGGCACGGATCTGGACAGCTTGCAGGAAAGAAGGTGCGTGGCTGCAGACGTGGATCGTGAGCATCGGGGGACCACAGCACAGGCCAAGGCACACACACGTGAGTCTCCGCCCCAAGACGAAGGGGCAGCCATTTTCCGAGCAGGAGGAGGGATGTTTAAACACCCAGCGAATGAAGCAGCTGTGGAAATGCCCCGGAGCGCCTCCTCTGCCTCTTACCAGATCAATGAGCTTGGTGACGGGGACTTCACGGATCGGCCGCTTCATCCGGCACAGGGCCTCCAAGGAGGTCCCAAAGCAGCTAGGCAGGTAACTCCCACTGATGGTGAGGAAGTAGTCCTTGCCCCGGTCGAGGTGAAGGACAAGAATCTCCTCGATTTTGTCCTCTCCTGAGTTCAGAAGGGTCACTGAGTCCTTGCTGACGTACACATCGAGGGATATGTCCACCGTCTCGTCTGAAATGGGAGGGAAGCGGGGAGACCTTAAGACCTTCGCCACTATCCGCACAGGGCAGGAGGTGGGGCAGGGCCACTGTCACGGAGGAAAGATGGGAGAGCTGAGAAAGGAAAGGGCGGGAGAGGAAAAGGGTCTGAGGCATCCCCCCCCCCCCACCCTTAGACTCACTTGGCTCCAAGTAACCCTCGCAGGGCTCGGCCCGAAGCCACGGCTTACAGTACTGGCTGTCGTTCAGCTTGGGGATGAAGGAGAAGTGGCAGGTGACCTGGCCATTGTTGGTGATCTGGAACTTCTCCTTCCGCAGCTGCCGAAACTTCACATTCTCAAATGAAAACTGCAGGACGAAGTGGAAAGGAAGATGCTCGGTAGTTGGTAATGGAAGACCAGCTACCAGGATTTCCCCTCGGAAGGGGGACACTGCACAGAGCTGATTCAAAGCGCTGCTGTGTACCACCCCTCAACCAGACAGTGATCTCCTCAAGAGGAACTCCAGCCTTTGTGGAGCAATTTCTCTTTCAGGGGGAGGGAGGGGACCCGTTCAAGCCGTACCTCCCTCCTGCTGAGCTCCAGAGATGGGAGGAATTCATTCTCCATCCTGTCCATCATCCGAACAATATCTTCAAACATCTTCCGGTACCGCCGTTCATCCACGACTTTTACCTATTAAGAAACAGATAATCATACTTCTGGGCGTCCCTCTTTCCTCCCCAGCACACACAGAATTATGTGGCAAAAGCCGATATCTGGCCACTTCCCCGTTCCCAGCCCTGAAGGAGGTGACTCTTCAGAGCTTCTTGGGCAATGCAGGGCAGCAGTTTTGAATGTAGTAATGAGGATTGATGCCTGAAACTGACACAACAGCTCCAAGCCGAAGTGCCAGAGAAGCCCAGCAGTCTACTGCAGGGATCAGGTCAACTTTTCACAGACAAGTCAGCCTGTTTCCATGTGGTTTGAGGAGGAGAGACATGCTCACAACAGGGAGAGATGGGTGTGTCGGAAGCACACGCAGCTAAAGCCGGGACGTGCCCACCTTTGTGCCAAAGGCAGCAGGAAAGGCTGTGGCCGCTTGGAAGAGCTTGAGGCCTCTTTGACAGAGGACGGCCGGCTGCAAGGAGCTACCCACACAGTGGTGGCCAAGTGACTTAAGAGAGAGGTGGTCACAAAGGGAGAGTTACCCCAATGAGGAAGAGGGAGCTGACGGGCTTGTGGTCGCTTGTTTTAAGTTCCATGTGGCTGCGGTACTGGAGCTGATTGACGCTGCCCCCTCGCCAGAGGATTCGGTCACACCAGGCTGGCACACGGCACTTCCCGCTGCAAGGAGAGAAGAACGGATGCTGCAGCTGCTGGACCCGATGCCCCAACACAAAAGGCTCCGGCTGCCTGTTCAGACCCGACACGCGACCTGTTCCCACCCTGCATACTCTCTTGAGATCTAGCTGATAATGCACACGTGCTGCCTTGGGTTCCAAGTCATTTGCGCAGATGCCGTCCCTCAACTCTGCAGACTTCAGGAAATATGGCAGTCCCTACTGGCACCAGAGTTCCCGAATGCAACTTAAATCCTGTTTGCTCCTTCCTCTGGTTCATGACTGCAGCAAAGAATGTGTTATCTGGCTGTCCAAGGAATTCTAACAGCACCCTTAGGTCATGAGCAATAAAGCTGGGATGATCCCCTATTAGTTATCCAACCAGATGGATCTTGGGTACAGGACAAATTTTATTCCAGGCCTTCTTTCTAGTAAATAGCCACTGTGGTGCAGCTTTGAGTGCTGCACTAGCACTGGGAAGACCTGGGCTTAAACTTGCACTTCGCTATGAAACTTGGACCAGTCACTCACTCTCAGCCAAAATGACCTCACAGAATTTTTGTGAGGGTGGAAAAGGAGGAGGAAAGAACAAGCGGGCCAACCTGAGCTCCTTGGAGGAAGGATGAGGCGAAAAGGCGACAAACAAATCGGTTTCCCACTCAGCCCCAGACCACTTCCTGCTGCACAAATCACAGCAGCGCTTCTTTGCTGCCGCAGGGAGAAGCCATGAAAAGCAGCTGAAGGGGAACTATGTGGCCTGGCAAACATTACTTTGGCTACTAAGACCGCAGAAGAAAAGGACATGCGTGGAGAGAAACAGCCACAAGGGATTTCCAGAGAACCTAAGCGGGGATAAACTACAGCCAGCTCCCAGGCAGACGCTTACCTGGAATCCCAGCGGTCTGTTTTTGAGTCGAATTTGTACGTGGGAATGAACTTAATCTCTCCCTCTGTGAAGTCAGCAAAAGCTGTCTTTTGATTCCGTTGAATATTGAGCTGAAGGAAAAGGAAAGAAAAGAAAAAGAAAGAAACCCTATCAGCCTGGCAACAGACTTCTCTCTGCCCTCCGACACTGGGCTCGTAGACAGCCACCAGAGTGGCAGACGCCACGGCAAGCCCTGTGGAAATAGGATACGTGGCCACCACCTGCAGGGATGGCGCCCCACACCAGCTGGCACATAATATGGCCTGCAGCAGAGGACCCAAACTGCTCCAGCCACCGGGGGGAGGGGGGACAGATTAGATACATGGGCATGAAAAGTTAAACCTCAGCCCTGATAGGAACTGTGGTGGAAACACTACAGCAATACGTGATGTTGGTTACAGCCGGGCACCCAATCAGCTCTCAAAACTCCTTGCTTCTCCTCACAGCTTCATAAAGGCTCCTGTTTTCAGTGCAAAATCCCACAGGAGCTAAGATGGCGGGAGAAATGGGGACAGACCCCCCCACCCCCACGTATGGTAATCTGACTTCTGTTGCTCCTCATTCGCACGTGGGAAGGAAAGAGATGAAGCATTTCTGGGACTTACGGGGCCACATATGCAACCTCAGAAAGAAACAGGTAAAAACAGAAAGTGCAACGCTGCGAGCGACAAACAAAACAAATGCAAAAGTTCCAGTTTGCCAGTCTGGCAGTTGAGTCATTTAAACAAGAAATCTAGATGACATAATCACTCTGGGTGAAGTATTTCTTGCTAAACAAGCACTCATACTAGGATTGCCCAATCTCGGGTCTCCAAGCACAAGAAGAGCGAACCATTGCCCCAGCTCCACGCGGACACGCACAAGGATGTCTCACCTGGTCGTACATCAACAGCTGCTGAAGATCACTTCTGCTGATCAGAACCTTCACCTCGTTGGCATCAGGAAGGCAAAGCCTGTAATTCAGGTCTCCCAGCCAGATGACAACGCTGTGAAGACAAAGTAGAAAAGAAGAAGAGTTGGCTTTTATACCCCGTTTTTCATTACCTGAAGGAGTCTCAGAGTGGCTTACAATCGCCTTTCCCTTCCTCTTCCCACAACAGACACCCTATGAGGTAGGTGGGGCTGACAAAGCTCTGAGAGAACTGTGACTGGCCCAAGGACACCCAGCTGGCTCCATGTGGAGGAGGAGTGGGGAATCAAACCAGGTTCTCCAGATTAGAGTCCACCACTCTTAACCACTACGCCACACTGGCTTAACCACTACACCAAGATGACGCTATCAGCAAGCTGGGGGAAAGAGCCTGGTGGTGCTGTCCCCGACCGATGCAGCAAGAACCAGAGTGCAGAAGCTGTGTTCCCTGCAACCGGCTGGGACTTGTCTGCCTAGACCGAGGCAGAAGGTGCTATGCTGGGAACCTCTGGCCCAGGAACACGGCAACTACCCTGCTGACAATGCAAGCAGTTAGGGTTGCCAAGTACTTACCGTAATTTGGTGGGGGACACACAGTCCCCGGCCGGAACATTCCTCCGTGGAACACCCACGCTGCACGATGCCGTCGCCAGGAAGTGGAAACTCGAGTTTCCAGCCCCATTGCCAGAGCTTTGCCCGGCATCACTTCCTGGTGACAGCATCATGCGCCGCATCTTCCCCACCCTGGGAATGGTCTTGCCAAAACGTATCTGTCCCCCACCGAATTACGGTAAGTTCCTGGGAAGCCTGCAAGCAGTACAGCTGCATACACGAGCGGGCTAAGAGGGGCAAGACTTCACCGGCTTCCTCAAGCCGAGGAGGCCAGCTACACAGCTGAGCCAGGGCTCCCTCCCACCACACCCTGGCAACGTACTCATGTTTCATGATCGTCAGCTGTGGCTGGCTCAGGTCAGGAGGCTGGAAACTCATCCGAGCGCAGATATCCTTGTAGTCCTGATTGCGGCGCTCAAAGTCTTCCACGTGGGCGGCCAGGTGGGAGTTGACGATGCAAAAACTGGTGTTGTGGAAGACAAACCTCACGGCCACGCCTCCCTTGTTACCCTGCAAGGCGGTCGGGAAGCAAAGCAGAAACCGGCGGTTGGTGGGCAAACACAAAGAGAGATAAAGGAGCGTCGCCGTCAGGAACTCACCATCTTTCCCATGATGCCTGTGCCCACCGTCTCGGCCATCACGTCCCGGATGTGGCCGAGCTGGTCTTTCCTGGCAAAGATGAGCAACATCATGCCCACCAGCCTCACCAGCTGCACCTGCAAGACACAAGAGACGTACTAGCAGGGCTACCCACTTTGGGTATAAGCCTGCCTTTGTCTTACTGCTGAAAATGGTGGTGGTGGTAGGGAGCGAGAGGCAGAGTTCCTAACAGCCTGGAGACAAAAAAAATGCCCTGTCCCGTCACCCGAGGCTTAATGGGTGGAGACGGGAGGTGGGAGCTCTTTCATGGCAAGGAGCTGAATAACATCACCCTGAGCTGAATGACGTCGCCAGGCAAATATCGTCTCATTAAAGGGAGAGGACGCTTCTTTCTGCAGACCAGCCGGCAATCCTCAGGAGACGAGAGAGGACTTACTTTTTTATACTTGGCTTTGATATGCAGAGCCTTTTCCACAGCAGTCAGCCACTCTTGTTCCTTGGTCGACTCAAAGTAGAAGAACGCCTCGGTGCTCAGGTCCAGCTCCTGGAACCTGAAAAGACAAAACCTTCTCAAGACACGGCCCGTGTGCCTGGACACTGGGCTGACCGCCACAAAGTCATCGAGAGCCCCAGCTGGCTGCAGTGACTTGCCAAGGAGCAACCCTTCGTCCACAGGTTGGCTCTGTCACCTCCCGGTCAGCAGAGCACTACTCCTCACCCTGGACATTTTAAGGCTCAGATTTTAAGCGTTCCCTTCCCTTTGCTCGGAACAATCAGGGCAGCTGTGAGCACTCTGCTAAATCGGAACTGACTGCCGCGTTATCAGTCTTTAAAAATGGGGAGCAGCTAGGAGCAAGCTGTCACGAGCGCATGTTTTTACATCCAGCAATGGAGGCCTTGCACAAACTTCATGCCAGTTATACTGCAAAATTTGCTGTTTTGTAAGCAATCGATTTTGTCAGATTCAATAGTGGCAGATAAATCTTGAGCAAATCATTGAGATCAACTAGATATCCAAACAAGAGAATATCCAGTAAGTGAAACAGTAAAATACATTGTGAAACACGGACTTAAGTATGTCTGATGGTGCCCCAGGGAGCAACTGGCTCCCCAGAGGATGGAAGGTTGGTGTTGCCACATTCAAAACGTCAAAAAAAAAAAAAAAGATGCTACTCCTTGGATTAAAATCCATAGCTGCTCGCTCAAGGCGTTCTCCTCCCTACAGTATAAAGCTGATTTCTGTAGCAAGAGTCCTGACTACTGGATCGCACTGGGAACCCAGCTGTGGGCAAGGGAAAGAAGGGGGGGGGAAGTCTACACAATGGCCAGCCCAGCGAGCCTTCTTGCCTCACCCTATGCAGTAGATGTCTGGAGGCTCAGGGTCACAGTTCAGCCACGGTTCCAAGCCACTGTCTGGAGACTGTCCATTCACGTTCCAGGTCCCCACGAAAAACCTGCAACAGCAAAGCAGACCAGAGACTCATAGGAACAAGAACAAAAGGAACATAGCCCACAAAAGGCTCCCACAGCTCAGGTGGCATACCGAGGACTATTGCTTGCTCACAGATAATTCTGAGGCCTCAATGGTGTGACTCAGCCGGGGCTCAGGTTCCCTTTGGCCTTTCCCTAGATCATCAGTCCTGAAAGATGTCTCTCCCCATGTCTCTCCACAGCATGAACCCAGCAAAGAAGCAGGATAGATGGCAGAAGGGAGAGGGAGCTTTCTCATCTGTGGAGCTGGTGGAGGCTGGGAAAACCCTCACCTGAAGTTCTGGATGTTGACATACTCCTTCTCCCTCTTGGCAATGATGTGCTTGATGAGCCCTTCCCTTTGCCCGGTTTGCGTGTTGGGCACAAAGAGCATGCGCATGGTGTTGCTGACTTTGGGCTGGTCCTTGCTCACAGCAGCCTCCCTCTCTCGGAGACACCTACGAGGAAATGAGGATGGAACTCAAGCTGATCTTGATACTGGAGCGGGGGGGGGCGGGGAGAGGAGGCAGATCTCCAAGGAGACTTACGGCCTGCTTGGGGGGGGCGGTGGAGGCTCTCTGCGGGCACTCATTTGCTGATTCTGCAAGTTTCGTTTCTTCTCCAAACTCATGGCGTTGAAGTTATCCTCGAATCCCAGAATCCCTGACACAAGAAAAGCCTCCTGGGTCACTTGTTTGCTTAAAAATAGTAACAGGTCAGCTTTCCTTCCTCAATGATCTCCAAGGGAGTTTAAAGGGCAAAGGAAATCTAAACAGAGAAACTACGAACAGCAATATATGGTACGGAGGCAATAGAGCAGCAATGTAAACATGACATTCCTTCTTCACAGGCCCTGGCAAGAGAAACAGTTTTAGTCCGCCATCTACAAGAGAAAACAGACTGCGCCAGAGAACGCTATTTGGGAAGAGTATCCTTTGGGGCAGAGGGCTGCCCCAGAGAAGCCCTTAGCTTTGGTGGCTTCCCATCTAATTTCACACAGCAAGATGCCTAAATGTGATAGGAATAAGTAGGCAGATTTCGTACAGGGGAAGACAGCCTTCACGGATTAAATCAGAGGAGAAAGCTCACGTTAGGAATTGGGGGGGAAACAGCTATTGCAGGAAAGGCTGTAGTGTCCCTTGGCTCCAGATTCATTCAGGAGAATGCCCTCTTGGTTCAAAGGAGGACTTTGGAAGCCCTCCAACTTGGAATTTACTTTCTAAGAAGGGGGTCAGTGTCCAGATTAGAGCTCAGATTACAGGAGGCCAGGGAGAGGTTTGCGAGAATGCCTTTTGTGATGTCTTCTAAGCAACTGTTTCTAGAAGACCAGGGAGGGGGCATTATGGGGCCACGATCAATTAGCTTCCCCCTCCATAAAGTAGGCACTGAATCCCAAGTATTTGCCAAGCAGAAGTTATACAGGATAACAGATATAAGAAGCGATGTCAGCTGGTACCTGCAGCAGGAGGCTCGGGAGGCCCAGAGAGGCCTTTCACTTGGTGCCAGGAGGCATGGTCCACAAGGTCAGGGAAAGGAGCTTTGGCCTGGGCTGCAAGAAGAAACAGCTGGGTCAGAGACGAGCCACTGACAACACCAGGGATCCAAGATGGAACTGGGGGGACTTGGTTACCTTTCTGAACTCTCAGCACCTCAGCAAAGAACGCCAAGCACTGCTCCTCATCCGGAAATTCAAAAAGACGTTCCGCCGTCCAGTCGCCTTGCACCCGGATCTTGCAGCCAGCTTCAGACACACACAAGAAAAACACATGCCAGGAAATGTGGCATCGTGTGGGTAAGCCCAAGAGCCCAAGCAGCTCAACATCAAGACTTTACAATGCGAGACAGTCATGAATATCAGCCACCCAAAGCAGAAAGGCTAGTTGCTAAAAAGCTTTAATTTCCTTGATGATCGTTAAACCAAAAGCTTGCAATGAACTTTGTATAAGAACAGAAATGAGCAGAGGGTTCCTGTTTTAAAAATACACCGATTCAGGAAATGCCACCCACAGAAAATAGGTAACCTTTAGCAACTTCTAAAAGACATCAGAGGGTAATGTGAGCGGACTTTGAGCTGAGAAACAACCGCACCTGGATAAACACAATCACTTCCAGCAACGATCAGGTTTGCAAGAACCTGATTCGCTTGCAATTATAAAAAAAAACAAAAAAGGCACTAATGTTTTATACACAGAGAAAAATCTCTCAAACTGATCCCAAATATGTCTGCCAACTGCCACTGTTCCGGCCCTTCCTTAATCCCACAGAACAACAGTTTGTTTCCATTCCCCTCCCCACCCCTGCTGAAATGAAGAATGTCTCCCCTCTCCTTCTCCCTCTCCCTCCCCACCCTCATGGCAAATTTTAGACAGTAAACTCCTTAGTGCGCAGACATGTCTTTCTGTCCTCTGCAAAGAGTTCTGCATATCAACAGCCCTATATAAATAATAGAACAACAACATATTTTAAAACGGTTTTTAATATCTTAAAAAAGACACACAGTCCCTTTTTTTAAAAAGTCGCAAAGGGTATATGGGAACCTTTACATAGCATAAGGCCCATCTCTGGGAGGACTGAGAGTTCATAGGAGAGTAACAGTACCGTCCTAAGCACAGTTACACCCTTCTTATGCCACTGGCTCCAAAGGATTTAGAAGGGCATAATTCTGTTCAGATATTCACTGTAAGTAATTGTTCCATGGTCCTTTAAGGAGCCAAAGGAAGACCACTTTATTGATAGGGACACATTCTGAAATAAGGTACATTTCTTAACAACTGCACACCCACTGCAAAGGGCAGGCTATTAAAACGTGGTGCCTAAGACCAAACAGCTCCAGGCAGGCCTTTACATGTTTCAGAATTTATTTATTTGAACGCTACTCTTGTGGTTCAGTCCAGAAGGATCAACAAAGCAGCTCACATAAAATATATTTAAATTGGGGGCTGCTTCTTCACCTCTGATACATCACATTGTTATATGGACCTAGCCCTTTCCTCCCTTGCAAAATTGTAGACCTCAAGGACTTTCAGGCCCAGCATTTGTGGCAAACCCCAATAAGTAACAAAAAAGGAAAACATCAGAGACACTGTAAAGGAAACAAGGGCTGGATTTAATGTCAAATGAAATTCAGCCCTAACAAGCAGAGGGGTCAGCAGAAACCAGGAAACAAAGTAGTTTGGGCCTGTCAGGAACTTAGCCTCAAGTTGTTTTCTTTTGCTTCAGGTTTCTTAGAGAATAATTTGACCTCTTAAAAGGACAGGTAGAATTTCAAATCTTAGCAATCCCACAACAGCGGTACAGGGCAGCTTTGCAGGATGGCAGTAGGTATACCACCATTGCAAATGCAGCATACATTTCTGATTTTACTCACTGCTTTCTCTCTGGAGCCCCACACCTTTGTGTGTGTTTCCCTTCAAGAAATACAGAAAATCACAACCCAAGCCTTATTCACGGCCTGGCCACACATCACAAGAAGCAAGCTCAGTTATTTGCAAGAAGGAGGGTGCACTTTTCTGGAGTGAGCAGGGTGGACATCAACAAACAGCACAAAGACACCCCCCCCATTCAATAAGCAAGCACCCCTCTTCTGTGGTCGCAATAAAAGGGCCCTTAACTCTCTGCTGCACCAACCACAGGCTGTTGAAGACTCGAGACTAAGAAATGGCAATGGTTTGTTTTTCTCCTTACTTTTTGATGACAGGGGTGCACTCTTGCACAAGCAAACCTAATTCAAGAATTTCAGAACCTGTTATCTAGCACGACAGAAACGATCAATGAACGTGTTCCGTGCCTCTAGCCTTTCCACAACCCCCTGCCTTCAAAGCAAAAATGTCTATTGTTTTTCTTATTTTCTATCACCTGCTTCCTTAGAAAGGGGTGCGTTTTGTGAATGGGCTCCCGTGTCTTTTTAAAAAAAAGCCTTAGAAGAAACCTCAAGCTTCCAGACTGAAGAGGCCACCAGTGGGACCCTTCTGTCTTCCTCAACAGGCATAAAGCTTTCCCAGCGGCTGTGAGAGGAACCACCACTCTGAGACACCCAGGCTAGGATGAGTCAAGTGGGAAAGACAACACGTCAGTGATGGGCAGAATCTATTTCTGACAGAGCCCGCTGGAGGAGACTCACTATTGGCTGCTATGTCGATCAGCAGAGTTTCTTCAGCCTCTGGAAGAGAAGAGAAAAGAGGATCAGGAAGCTGCCGAGTGCCCACAGAGCTGAAAGGTACAAATCAGGAAATGGCACACCTGACCTCACCACAGGAAGACCCCCAAGTGCTGGCACAGCACAGCACCCAGTTCTGGGATCTCCACAACAGGGATACTGCAGCATGGCGTCTGTTTCTAGGGCACTGACTGTAAACCTACAAAAAGTCCAACATTGAGACCGTGCTAGAGGTGCAATTTGGAGTTACTTGGGCTGCAGCAAGTCCCAAGGAGGGGAAAAACGCATGAAAAATGCAGTGCAAATTTGTTTCTAACCACAAGTCACGAGGGTTCTTAAGTCTAGAAGCCCAGGTTACTGAGGCACAATGCCCATTTGTGACTTCTGGGACAGGTCACTGGCCTCTTTGCTACTGGGAAGCAATGAATTGCCATGGCGGGGAAACAAAGAGGCCTGATACCTTGTACATATTTAAAGCGGCTGTTGATGGGAATGTTCTCTTGGACAGGCGGTTCCTTCTCTCGGGAACGGATAACCAATCTGGAACAGAAGAAAAGGCTCATATAACAGTGTACGAAATAAGCAGCGAGGGAGAACAAACCCTTATCTTTCCCAGAAGGCAAGAATAATAATGAAACCCTGCTCCAGAGAGATCATAATCTGTGCATAAAGTAGGGAAAGCATTCCCCTTGCAGTCTTTCGACCAGGCCCCACTTTGAATTCTTCAAAACAGATAGTGTTTGATGGGTGAACTTGCTAAAAGCTCCTTCTCATTACATCCATCAGTACAGAAAATCAGGTTCGGGATGATTTCAAACTAAAGGGAAGGTTACGCATGCAGCTTCCAGGCATCTAGCCAGTTGTTTTTGCACTACACAGTGCAGCTAAGAGGTGGATATAAATGCAAGAGTGCCAGGTTCAACTTCAGGATCTACATGGGTAAAGGTAAAGGTTCCCTTGCTCGAAAGCCAGTCGAATCCGACTCTAGGGTTGCGGTGCTCATCTCCGTTTCAAAGCCGAAGAGCCAGCACTGTCCGAAGACGTTTCCGTAGTCATGTGGCCGGCATGACTAAACACCAAGGCGCACGGAACGCTGTTACCTTCCCACCAAAGTGGTACCTATTTATCTACTTGCAATTTCTTGCTTTCGAACTGCTAGGTTGGCAGGAGCTGGAACTAGAGACGGGAGCTCACTCCATCTTGCGGCACCCGGGTCTTGAACTGCTGAACTACTGACCTTCCACAGCCTGCAGTTCAGCGTCTTAACCACTTGAGCCACCGCAGCCCTTCTACATGGGTAGTCTTGGGCAAATTATTCATTCTATTATCCACACACCAACCCTGTGAGGTAGGCTGCCAAGAGAGGCTTGTCCAAGATCACTGAGCAAGCATTACAGCCCAGGAGGATTTCGGCCAGACTCTCCTATGCACAAATCTGCCAGTGCTCACTTTGGTTCCCAAATGATATATGAGTTACCTATAAATCACGATCACCCGAGGAAAGTGGTTTTGCAACAATTCTTCCCCTAGAAGCTGCCATCTACTATGCTGACCAACACTGTAGCTTGCTTGTTTTGGGGAGAGCAGCTCTTTCTCTCCCAGCCCTCTGAAAGGTGCCTGTGTCTCCCCTTCTGTGTCCTGACACTGGCCTTTTGGTCAAGCTAGAGCTCCATGACAACGTACAGCCCAACACACAGAATGCAGGGAGCTGTCCAAGTCCTGTCCAGCACTTTGCTCCCAACACATCCCCAAAACCAATCTTAGGGGGGGAAAGCAGAGACTGTGGGAAGAGATGCTGCTCTCGGCCTATAAACACATGCAGGGGGAGGGGAAACAGTAGAATCTCCACAATCCAACTAAAACTTACTCATATTCCCCACGACGCTGGGCCAGACTCAGTTCACATGGAACTTGCTGGCCTGAAGTCACCTCCACACCCTGAGGGCCAGATAAGGAAAGAGGGCAGGGGAAAGCCTGGACCAAGACCAGTCCTCTCAAAGCACTCAGCATGGCTCCAAAAATTTTCTTAGCATCACTGCCTGAACTGACACTCCCCCCGCCCCCTCCACGGACCAGTGTTATGCTACTCAACAACCTCAGAGACAAACGTTCCTCTTTAGCTGGCTCTAATGTCTCTTCCAAGTGTCCTTTCTCCTTCACCCTATGCCCCCCCAAGTTTAATAACTGAAAACAGGTAAAAACCACAGGTATGTGCTGAGGCCTGCTTAAAGAGCCACAAACTATGAGCCTACTTGGCAAAGAAACCTGTCCCAAAGTTCCAGTTCACTGAGGTACACCTATAAAGTGGCAAAGAGATGACACTCTGCACATGGTCAGAGGCTTCTTCAACTTCAACAGGCTTTGTAACACAATCTGGGGCTAAGCATCACCATCACTCTACAAACACCGAATAAGCATTCCAGGACCAAATCGCGGCTCACATTAAGTCTTCCCTAGGTTCTATGGCGACAGGCACACTGCCAGCTGACCGGGGGGGGGACGGGGGACACAGCTTAGGCTGTTTCTAAGCAGAAATCACAAGTTAAAGGTTTCATGGCACATCGAGCTCAGCATAATCTCCTGCAACACAAATAACGATCTGGCCTGCAGCAAAGGAGAGCTGAAGGGGCTGCTTCAGGCAACCCCTCCCTTCCTCCAAGGAGCTCAGAGTGACACGGATCTCTCCTCCCCATTTCCCCCCCTCCCAGCAGGGCTGTGATAGGCCCAAACCAACCACTGAACTTTATGGCTGAGTGCGGATTTGAACCTAAAAAGACAGGAAGCCCTTCCCCAAATTCCCCAGACCACGGAGCGACAGAGAGAAGGCACTCTGCACACGGTCAGAGGTTCTTTCGCAGAGCTTTGTAGCCAGGGCTAACCAAGCCTCCAAATCCTGGAAGTGGATTCCAGAGCCAAACCACAACTCAGCCGCTCCCTGGGCAACGCAGCACTCATCGCTGAGCGGGGACCGGAAACCGAGCCTCCCCGCTCTTAACCTCGACACCACACGGGCACCGTCCTGGCACCGACCCCGGGCATCCCCCTCCTCTCCTCCCGCAACATGCCCCCTCCCTTCCCCGCCGGCTCCAGGCGCAGCCAAGGCGGGTACCGCATATGGGCCCACCCACCCCAGCGGCTGCTCTCCCCTGCCCCGACCCCTTCCCTTCCCGCAGAAGGATACAGAGAGGCTCCTGCTGCTCCCAGCGGCGGGCTCCATGGCCCCGCCAGGCCCGAAGGACGGGACAAGTGGGGGGGGGCGGCGGCGGCGGGGGCAGGGAGGCGTCGCT
Organism: Gekko gecko; assembly: GCA_029375565.1. Lineage (NCBI taxonomy): Eukaryota > Metazoa > Chordata > Lepidosauria > Squamata > Gekkonidae > Gekko > Gekko gecko. The sequence goes on along the minus strand of JAPDNY010000012.1, from coordinate 24,344,612 downwards.
CCCGTCGGGGCCCCACCGCGCGCGCTCTCCCGGCGACCTTCGGGCGCGCGCACAGCGGAGGCAGGAAGGGAGGAGACAAGCGCAAACCCGGGCGGGGACAGAGCGGAGCTACCGCCGGCTCTCCTTCCTCTCTGCTGCCCCCCGCCGGTCGGAGGGCTCCGCGCAGCAGGCAGGCTCCGATTAGAACAAATGTTGAGTCGGCCGACTCCTTTAAGACCGACAAAACTTTATCCAAGGTATGATGAGCTTTCGTGTGCTCGTCCCTCGAATAAACTTTTTGTCGGTCTTAAAGGTGCCACTGGACTCAACGTTTGTTCTACTGCTTCAGACCAACACGGCTGCCCACCTGGACCAAGGTAGGCTTGGAACACTGAGTTGCCCTTTTTAAAGGATTGTAACAGGTTCGCGTCCAGGTTTTCCCCTGGTAAGGGTACCCAAGAGAGTCAACGGCAGGAGCAGTGCCAAAAGCTCATTCTCCTGGCCAAGGAAACTGGCTTCAGGGTCTCCACGTGCGCAGGGAGCACCCCTGCAAAATTCGACACAGCATTTACCAGTTACAGCTATTATCTGTATTTATTGCATGTCCTTTTAGAGGGCAGCCCAAAGCATTTTTAGTCAGGCAGCTGCAGGTAGTCACACTGGCCCAAAGGAAAACACAGAAAACACACAACACCCCCCCCCAACAAACAATCTGCGTAATACTTTTTATTAGGATCAGACCAAGTGAGACATAGCATTGTGGAAGCATTTGAATTCTCCACAACTCTTTTGTATGGTACTGCTGGTATCTGGTTGCATCCTTGACCTTCTGGGAGGAAGAAACAAAATACATGCTTCCGATAGAAAGTACAATCATAAATAAATCAACAGTTGATCAAACATCTCTGGGACACAGAAAGAGGAGAAAATGGGTGGGCAGCAATTGTATTAACAAGGCAGGAAGAAACTGTGGAAAGGCTGCATTGATGGGTTCTCCTCAGGCCCCAGCACAAGGTATAAGCTGGCCTTCTTTCAGTTCTGTGTTGTTATTATCAAAATGTTGTTCATTGCACAGAAGCCAGGCTTGTTTTTGTGAGCATCCTTTTGGAGGAGGTGGTAGTGCACTTTGTGTGTGCACAATCACGCATTCCAGCCTCAAAAGCAGCAGTTTGCATAACAAGGAAAGCCATGCTGGATCAGACCAGGGGTTCATCTAGTTCAGCATCCTGTTTCACATAGTGGCCAAGCCAGTTGCCCTGATGGGCCAACAAACAAAACAGACGCTGCCTCTGAGCACTTGCTGTTCAAAGGTTTGCTGCCTCTGAGAGGTTCCATTTACTCATCATGGCTAGTAGCCATTGATACACCCTGTCCTCCGCAAATGTGTCTAATTTTCTTTTAAAGCTACCTACGTGCCTGGCCATTACTAGGTCCATTGGCAGTCAGTTCCACTATTTTGTTACTCACTGAGTAAAGAAGTATTTCCTTGTGTGTGTCCTGAACCTATTGCCAACTTCATTGGGTGCCCAAAAGTTCTAATATGGGAGAGGGAGCGAAAGCTCTCTCTAGCCACTTTCTCTACCCCTTGCATAATTTTATAAATCTCTGTCATGGCTTCACGTTAGCCATCCTTTTTACAAAGTGAAAAACCCCAGGCCCTTTATACTTGCCTCATAGGAAAGGTAGGTGACCCAGCCTCTTATTCATTTTGCTTGCCTTCGTATGCACTTTTCCCAGCGCTGCAATACCCTGTTGAAAAACAGCGACTAGAACTGTACTCTGTTCCACATGGCAATGCACCACAGCTTTATACAAGAGCTTTCTCCACTTACAACCAAAAAAGAGAAGGGGGTGCCCTGGGAAACCATTGGGGTGGAAGCTAGGGTTTCTACTTGCCGGGGCTGGGGGGAATGCCCCATAATACAGGCTTAGTACATGCAAATGGACAGTTGAAGCTTTTCATGGCATGGAGGCAAATATCCTAGGGGCATATATTAAAGCAGGGGTGTCAAACATAAGACCCAGGGGCCAGAACCAGCCCATGCAGGGCTCTTATGCAGCCACCAAGTAACTAGTGCAAGGGAGGGAACAGGAGACTGCTGGGGGGGAGTGGGTGGGGGAGGGTGTGGCCAGAGCCACTCTGATTGTGGCTTCAGCACGGTGGAACAACCTCGTCTGCAGCAGTCAAGTCGCATGGGAGCGTCTGCCCAGTGTTGCACCGCTGGCTCTGCAGTCTGCCCATGTGGGTTTCCCTCTGCACCCCCCTCCCAGCCCATGGGGCCTTGCAGTGAGGATACAGCAACTCGGAGCTGACCAGCTGCTGTCCTTTATACAGTTTCTATCTCTGCCACCTGGCATTATGTGTTATGGCACACATGGCCCAGCGACAAAGTGACATTTATGTCAGCTCCAGCCCTCATAACAAATGAGTTTGACACCTCTGTCGTAATAGGGACAGGCCACTTTTTTTTAAACAGACATTTAGCAACCATATAAGTGGCTGGCCCTGTGTCCATCTCCAAAGTCGCAAAACCAGGCTACTCATAGACAAGCTAGCAATCTCTACCTACAACCGGGAGTCTCCAGATATGAGGAATAACATGACTTTGTGCATTAAACAAAATGCAAAGACACCCTCCCCCCGACTTATACATTTATTTATTAAACCTCCTTTCCCAAAAAGATGGTTCAAAGTGGTATTCAATAAAATCATCAACACAATTGGTTCACTTTAAAATGCAGAAATCTCAACCCGTACACAACGTCCAGATGATCTGACCAAATTATAAAAAAACTACCTGAAACAAAATGTTTTTTTACCCTCCTGGAAGACAGCCAGGGAGACTGGCCTGAGTATCTCTTTGTTGTTGTTGTTCAGTCGCACAGTCGAGTCCGACTCTTCGCGACCCCATGGACCAGATCACGCCAGGCCCTCCTGTCTTCCGCTGTCCTCTGAAGTTTGCTCAATTTCATGTTCCTTGCATCGATGACATTGTCTAATCATCTCATCCTTTGCTGTCCCCTTCTTCTTTGACCTTCAATCTTTCCTAGCAGCAGGGTCTTCTCCAGTGAGTGCTCCCTTCTCATTTGGTGGCCAAAGTATTTGAGCTTCAAGTATCTCTATTGGGAGGCTATTCTACAACATAGTGGCCTTACACTTCAGAATTCATATCAAAGTCAGCAGTAATTCCATCTGCACTCCATCCAGGCTCAGGGGTAACAAAAAGCCTTTTTGCATGCTGACAGATACATAAGGGAAAAGGCAGGTGTAGATAAGTCACTTCCTAAGCACGCAGCCATCCAGGACCATAGGACTTTGAAAGAGGGGAAGGGGACAAGAGCTGGGGTTTGCTATTTTATTTTTGCTTTTTACCAAACATGTTTTTAACTGTTATTCGTAAGCTGCCTTGAACCATGTGGAAAGGCAGGATAGAAATGTTTAGACAAATAAACAAACACACTGACCCTGGCCAAGAGAGAACAAAGACAGCCAGGGTCACACCTGGGCTAGAATCACATCCAGACCTGAAAGCGTGGGAGGTCTAAAGAGACAGGAAAGACCTTACTTTGGGGGAAAGGAAAAGATACAGTGACCCATGAAGGGTGGGCACAGGGGAGATTATTTAACCCCAAGGCAGCTGCAGAACCTCCAAGCTTGCATTTAGGGTTGCCAGCCTCCAGGTGGTGGCTGGAGGTCTCCCAGAATTACAACTGGTCTCCAGGTAAAAGAGATCAGTTTCCCTGGAGAAAATGGCTGCTTTGGAAGGTGCGTTCTATGGCATTATCCCCCGCTGTGATCTCTCCCAAAACCCCGCCCTCCCCTGGCTCCACCCCCAAATCTCCAGGAGTTTCACAGTCCAGAGCTGACAACCCTACTCTCATATGGGCAGAAAATGGGGCTTGTGAGGCTGTTTCCCTGCAGTGGCCACCAGAGAAAAGGCTCTGCCGCAGAGTGCCGCTGACATCATCACCTTCAGCTCCTGTGAAATGCAAAATGGGTTGATGGGTAAATGCAGGACTCAGTATGCTCCAAGAGGCACAGAACGTTGAGAGCAGCTGAGAATCAATTCAAGGGGGTAAAAGGTAAGGATAAAAGTGCTCAAGCCCTAGATGTTAAGTATGGACAACTTAACAACGAAGTGATTTCAGCAAGTGATTCAGCTTTATTGGTAACAGCAACTTCACTCAGAACACATCAACAAACACCCACAAAACAGTGGAGCACAGCTCCTTCTTTTAAACTCTCCCGGGCTGTCAAAGCCACACCCATTGTCAGATAAGAACCAATAACAATGCAGGGATAAAGGCCAATCAGAACCATTCCCTCTCTGATACAGTCTCACATAGTGATTGGGTAATTACAAAGGTTTCGCAGAAACCGACCAATAGCAATGTGACATCTGAAGAGCCACATTCTGACTCAAGCTTAACATGTGAATAGATAGCAGCGATTCACATTCAGTACATAACACTAGAGAGCTTATAGAATCCAGAAGGTTTTTTGGAGGGGGGACTTGAATTGTTCCCCCCTCCTACGATTCCTAGTGGGCCCCCACCTTGTATTATTACTGGACAAATAAAAAAAAATCTGCTACTTACGCTTGTAGTACATGGGCAGAAGAGAGTCATCGCATGACAGGAAGGAAACCAAAACAAACGAGTCCCTTTCTTGTGCAATTCTGTCATGTCAAGTTATTTGTTTAAAATCTATTCAATTCACAATGACCTCCCCCCCCCCCCGATGTGCAAAGTGTATTTTCACCTTTGGATGAGCTCCTAAAATAAGAATGCAAGGACGTTTTGGGACTCAGCAGAACTCATGCTTTCCCACAATGTTCGTTAGATGGTTAACACTAGGCGGTTCTTTGCGCAGTTACTCTTCTTTTTATGTTATGTTCTTTTATGGTAATGTTTGTTTTTAAAGTTGTTGTCAATGTTAACTTCAGTTAGGTTTTTATTTTTGGTTGTAGATATAATGTGTTCAGAATAAAAAAAGATTTAAAACTGCCCTAATTGTATACTTATACACAAACCCCATGAAATATTCAAAATATCATATAAGCCAGGAGAGAGAAGGGTTGTGTCCCTTCCGTTCCTTTACTGCTAGTTACAAAATGTGGTTTAAATGCAGCCGTCCCTTTGCCTGTGAACTGGCTTCTTACAAGACTCTGTGTTGAGAGAATCACAGGCAGTGCTTCATTTTGAAAGCGCAAGGGGCTGAGGCAAAGCAGTTTCCATTTTGCCTTTCCTCTCAGGGCAGTGTGTTTCCCAGGCATTTTGTCCTCACACCTCTGCAAGATATATTAGGGCTAGCCCTAGAGATAGCTGCTCGTCATGACAGACGCTGGCCGACACACACTTGTGAATTTTTGGAAACTGGTGGAAGTCCCACAAGCCTTATGAAGACTTAACAACTTGATAAAGATATCGATTCCAAACAGGGCCTGTCATGTGTAACAATCCTGAAGTCTTCATGCTACGAGGGACTTGTACACAAGAACTTGTGGGCACTCCATGAAATTGCTGAGCAGTCAGGTTAGAACAGATAAAAGGAAATACTTCTTCACCCAAACAGTGATTAACATATGGAATTCACTGCCACAGGAAGGAGGTGGTGGCAGCTACAAGCATGGACAGTTTCAAGAGGGAATTAGATAAACATATGGAGCAGAAGTCCATCAGTGGGTATTAGCCACAGGGTATAGATGGGAACTCTCAGTCTGGAGCAGGTGATGCACTCTATTCTTGGTGCTGGAGGGGGAAGCAGTGGGAGGGCTTCTAGTGCCCTGGCCTCACTGCTGTATCTCCTGATGGCACCTGGTATTTTTGACCGCTGTGTGACAGAGTGTTGGACTAGATGGGCCATTGGCCTGATTCAACATTGGCTTCTCTTATGTTCTTATGTTCTTATCTTTGGCTGTTAAAGTGAATGGCTTTCTTTCTCTGTCCTTATTGAATAAAGAATATGGTTCGGTCCATTTAGGATTGTATTTCAGCAGGGTTTATGGCCCGCTTGTCATTGTATGTCTCTTAATGTACTTTATTTGCATTTTACTTTATAACTTATCTTATAATACTAGAAATATTTTGTTCCAAAAAGACAGATTTTGTTTACACTTTTCAAGGTTGCTTTTGTATGTTTGGTTGATCTGTGCAGTACAAAGCAGGGTTAGCTGAAGCATCACTGCCGTTGTCTATGTTAGATTCTCCCCACCACTGTGTCACCTGCTACTCTGGATGGTGATTTCTCTTCTGCTGACGTGGCTGTTGATTCCCAAAGGAGGTGGATGCATCTCATTTTGGTGTCTCCAGGGCTGCTGGGAGGGGGAAACAAATTTTGGGGGCCCCAGTTCAGCTGGAGGGCTGTCAAACCAGCATTATGTTGCTGCCTGCAGCCAAATGCTCTTCCAATGATTTCCCTTTAGGTGCAGTTCTGGCTGCAGCTTGTGGGAGCACAGGGAAGTCCAAGCACAGTAAAAGGCACTCTTAACTATCAGCTAGACCGGCCTTTCTGCAAGACTGAGGTGGAACCTGCATTGGTATTTTCCACTGCTTCGGCTACACTCTCGCTCCGTCTTCAAAAAAAATGTCCATATCTCTTTAGGTTTTGCTTTCCTACTGCACTGTTATAATTTCTGCTGTCTGCATTATTTTATTGTCCTATGGTTTCGGCTGTGTTGTGATCGTGGTTCCTCTCTGGCTCAACCGGATGTGGTTAAAAGCACTTTAAGCCCCCCCCCCCCAGCACTAATCTGAGGCTTATCTGCTCTGTTTACCTCCTGACAGCGCATAGAGGAATGTAAGAAACTTTTCCCTTGCTTGACAAGCTAAGAGTGAATGATTTTGTCTTGTTTTGTGATTTTTACATTGCCTTCTACATACATACATGCATTCTGCAAACTAAACACCCAGTCTTTACAGTTTTTTGGCTATTTTGGCTATTTTTGCCTTCTTGTTTAAACCAAAAGCTGGGCAAAACTGAAAGCTGAGAAAATCCTTCTCTTTTGAATGTAAAGAGAAGTTTATAGCTTGTTGGCTTGTTGCCTTAAGTAATTTATTGCCTTGGGTAAAGCTAATGGGTGCCTGTGTACTAGAGAAGAGGGAGGAGAACAACATTCCCGGCCAGCAAGCAGAAAAAAATAGCAGATTTTTTTTGTACCACTTGTTTCGAAGTATCACACCAGTGTAAAGAAAGATGGCGTCAAGACTGCTTTAAAAATGAAGATGCTGGTTCGGGCCTGAAGCAAGCTATCAAGACCATGCTAAGCCAGCCCTGGAGCAAGGCAAGATGGCCGCTACAGTAATTGCCTATCTGAACCTTGCTACCAAGGTCATTGTTCTAACAGCTTAGTGTTTCTCTCTTCCGTTCCTTGCACCCCGCCGGGTCAGTTCTTGCACAGTGGTAATTAGGGCATTGCAACAAGATAAAACAAACTTTCCCTCTCTTTTCCTTAATTACTCTCCTTCTTTTCCACTCTGTTCTCTTTCATTTCTCTCTCCCTCCACCGAATTTTTCCGCCTCTGCGCCCCCATTTATTTCAAGTCTTTGTCTCAAGTCCTTCTTATCTTTTTCCTGCTTGGTGGCAGAATACACTTCATAGTAGTATAGTAAAAACCTTTGTTAATATAATGAACGGAATTTTGTTGCTGCTGTTCAGTCGCACAGTCGAGTCCGACTCTTCGCGACCCTGGGGACCGCATCACGCCAGGCCCTCCTGTCCTCCGCCATCCTCTGGAGCCCACTCAACTTCATGTTCACTGCATCGATACCCGAAGGGGGGGAAGTAATATTTCCCCACGAGCTAACAAAATTGTAAAAAGGCTGCTTCCCCCCTCCTCCACCCTTTACATGCATGGTAATGGAACATTAATCTACTTTAGTGGATATACCTGTGGAACAGAAGTTAGAACTCCCAGTTGAGGCATCGGTGGAAATTGTAATAGCCTTTGCAAAGGCTACTTGCTGTATGATAAATGATGTAATCTTTTTAATGTCATTAAAATCAGATTTATAACAACTGCCACAGCCAGTCGTTTGCTCCAGTGGAGCCCCAAAGCTGCATTGTCCTCCCACCCTCCAACTCTGCGAGGTAGGTCTGGCTGAGAGTGTGTCACCCCGCAAGCTTCTGTGGCAGTATGGGGATCAGAATCTTAGAGACACAAGACTGGTTGCTTAAAAGCTCTCTTATTACATGTTGCCTATCGTGAGGATAACCTGGTTCATGGCATTCCAATTCCCTTGATTTTTGGCTCTGCCGTACCATCATCATTCTAGGGTTGGTGGCCAGTGGTGTTTTCCTGATTCTCCGGTTTCGAGCTGCACTTTCCTGACATCTGATCGCTCCATTGAGCCACTTCCGGGTGCTTCAACCCCCCCCCCCCCGGGAAGCTGCCTCCGGCTTCTCTTTTAGTCCGCCATTTTTTTTTTTTTATGCCTTGGTGGTGTGCACTTGGGCGGAGCTCCACCCCTAAGTTAATAAAAGAAAAGCTTAAATGGTGCCTAGTTTAAGCATTTAGACAAGTCCGGGTTCTCAGGGAGGCCAGTTTCGGGGTAAACATTTAAAGAGAAGTGTTCATTTAAAGATTAAAGGGACGTGTGGAAATCGCTGTTCTGCACACGCGTGAAAATTGTAGCTCTAGAGAGGGCTGCCTGTGTGCATGCTCAAACTGAGAGGAAAAAAACCCCACCTGCGTGTGGACGGCGGGGAGCCCGGAACAAGGATCGCGATTCTCCAGGTTAAAAAAAACAACACATCAGACCAGAGCAATTTAAACCGCTCCAGCATGCTGTCTGAACACACCCATTATCCAGCTGACTGGCGGTGGCTAGCTCTATAAAAGACAGCCAGTCAAAGCCAGCCAGCCATCTGACTGTCTGGTGGCTGCACCCTCAGGGTGGGAAAGAAGAGTCTCTGGGAAAAGTTAGTTCCAAGGCTGCCATTGGTCTCTCACGGGTGTGGCCACACCCTCATAGGGCTTCTGGGTAAAGAGAGGCTTGTTGTGGGCATGTCCCAGGCACAGCTAGGACCTTTAAAAGGGTTGGGGGAGAAAGATGCACCAACTCTGGTTCTGGCTCCCATCTCTGAAGAGGAAAGGTGGGGGAGTCAGTCGACTAGTGCACTGGTTAAATTCTCATCTTGCTCTGCCTGAGGACAAAGGAAACAGTTTTGTTAGGGTTACCATATTTGGAAAAGCAAAAAAAAAAAAAGGACATTTCCCCCAACTGACTACTTCGAACAACTGATCACTCTGACAAATCTCATTTTAAATACCCCTCCTATTTAAGCTGAAGCTTGCCTCCCCTGGGGAGCTATAGGGCAAAGCAGACTCAGCTTCCCAACCCACCCCCCAAGGACATTTTCATCAGTTTGTTTTTTAAATCCCCAAAGAGGATGGACTCCAAAAAAGAGGACATGTCCTCTAAAGCTAGGACATCTGGTCACCCTAGTTTTGTACAAGTTGGACCCTGATAATAGAGGGGACAAGCTGGAAGACCTTGAGGAATTGTGGGGGCTTGAATAAATGGTTAAGAAATCATGGTCTCATTTGATGACCTTCAGGTGTTCACTGTGGTGTAGTGGTCAGAGCATTCAACTTGGAGCAGGAAGACCGGGTTCCACTCCCTGTTTAGGCATGATGCTCACTGGGTGCCTTTGGACCAGTCACATTCTTTTGGGCCTAACTTACCTCACAGGGTTGTTACGAAAAAATAGAGACAGGGAGAGGAGGAGGAGGAGGAGGAGAAGTTATGCCAATTGCTCATTAATATCATAATTCCCGGATCTGCTATTAAGAAATAGAGCAATTTGGCTAAAACCTCAGAGTGACTTACAATCCCTTTCCTTTCCCCTCCCCACAACAACACCCTCTGATGTAGGTGTGGCTCAGAGAGCTCTTTCAAGGACTGCTCATGAGAGAACAGCTCTGAAATAACTTGTAATTGACCCAAGGTCACACCAGCAGCTGCATGTGGAGGAGTGGGAAATCAAACCCAGTTCCCCCAGATTAGGGTCCACACTCCTACCCACTACACCAAACTGGCTCTGTAGAGATCACTATAGAATCTTAGCTGTCTCTGGAACACACAGAATTTCTCCTCAAAGGAAATCTCAGATGCTTTTGAATTCCCATTGAGCCTCATGCTGGGCTAGTGAGCCCAGGTGCTTCTAAGATGCCATTCCGCTGAGTCGTAATGGTTTCTCTTTTGCCTGTTCCAGCTTACGGGTGGTACAATTTATGCCTCCAGAAGCCTCTAGAGGCAACAGCCAGAGTTAACATTTTTAATTTCTCGTTTAATTAGAGCCGCTGATGGGTAGCTGAGGTGCTCCATCACTGGTGGCAGCCAGGGTGGTAAATTTTCGGCTTCGTCTGCTCGCTCGAGCAGCTCTGGAGATTAGGGCACCATGAATAGGAATGAAGTTGCTTTCAGTTCCACTGCACACACAAACTCTCACCACTGTGTGTCGCGCTCAGCCCAGCTATGCAAGCGTCTGCTTTGCCCATTGTCGATCTCATGCCCAGGATGGGGAGAAAGTTTTGGCTCAGAGGCATCACCAGAGGGGAATGAAACAAAAGTCCGGCAGCACCTTAGGGGCTAACAACATTTATTTCAATATTAGCTTTCGTGAGTTGCAACTCACTTCTTCCTATATGCATCAGGACAATTACAAGGTGGGGAATGGTAAAGAAAGAGAGATGTGGCTGTAAATTCTGTCCCGAGTCTTTCAAGTGTAAATTCTCTGTGTAAATTACTAGAACAAGATAAGCAAGGTGCTGAAGTTTATACAGGGAGGAGTAGTTTGAAGCAGTTACAAACAGATAACCATAGGGGATCTGAACCACTTGGGTTATCTGGGGCCCCTCCCAGAATTTTCAGAGTTTGCCTAAAACGTAAGTGATGAATAAGGGTGACAGCCCCCCCCAGCCACTGGCTAGGGATTGGGTTGCCAGCTCCAGGTTGGGGAGCTCCTGGAGATTTGGGAATGGAGCCTGGGGAGGGCAGGGACCTAAGTGGGGTACAATACCGCAGAGTCCACCTTTGAAAGCATCCATTTTCTCCAGAGGAATTGATCTCTGTAGTGAGGAGATGAGCTGTAATTCCAAGGGATCCCTAGTTCCTACCAGGAAGCTGGCACGAAATAACCTGATTCATCTCCTGACGGAGGCTTCAGCAGTAAGGCAGAATTGCATGAAGAAGAAGAAGAGGAGATTGGATTTATACCCTGCCCTTCACTACTCAAAGGAGTCTCAGAGCGGCTTACAAACTCCTCTCCCTTCCCCTCCCCACAGCAGAAACCCTGTGAGGTAGGTGGGGCCGAGAGAGCTCTGACAGAAACTGTTCTTTTTCAAGAACAGCTGTGCCAGTACTATAGCTTGCCCAAGGTCATCCAGCCAGGTGCAAGGGGAGGAGTGGGGAATCAAACTCTGGTTCTCCCAAGATTAGAGTCTGCGCACTTAACCACTACACCAAACACTACACCAAAAGGATGCCTGTGATGGGCTCCATTTGGATTTCTCAGCAGCAGAAGAAAAGCAGGTGAGAACAGTTGGGGCACCAGGTGAACCAGGCACTCTGGAAAGCTTACCAAGCATCGGTCTGGGGAACACGGCCAGATGTTTTCAAATCTCACCAAAAAAATCAGTAAGTGAAACCTCTCTGCTTCAGATCTGCCATCTACCCTGGCACGGGGGAAGTCAGCGTGTTGCTCAAGTGCAGGGTTTTGCACTATGGGCAAGTTCTAGGGTTACCAGATGTCCTCTTTTTAGAGGACATGTCCTTTGTGTGTGTGTGTCCATCCGCTTTGGGGCTCTTTTTAAAAAACTGGTGAAAATGACTTCTTTTTGGGTTGGAAGGTTAGGAATATTCAAATAGTAGGGATATTTAAAATGAGATTTGTCATAGTGATGGCTTGATTGAAGTAGTCAGTCAGGAAATATGTCTCCTTGTTGCTACCAAGTACGCAGATTTGTAGGAGAAAAGGAAGTCTTAACAGAGGTCTAATAGTCACGACAGTTAGCTGGCTGAAGGTGGCAGCATTTTCTTGCACATAGAATTTGCACTGGCGGTATTTATGCAAGCCGTGGGCACAATTCTACACAATTATTATGGAGAGTGGATACCCCTTGTACGGTGTTGCTGATTTCCCACAGGTCCCCAAGGCTCCTGCGCTAGTTCTGAGCTCTTGCCCATCAGCATGTGTGAAAGTAGCAATTGTACAACTAAATAAGCGAAGAGACAAGAGGGAGGAGTATACCTGTCTTTTTCCTGGTTAATGTGCAAAGCTCTGGAAATATGAATATGTTCTTGGGAGCAGAATATCCTAACGAAGGGCAGAGTATAGTCTGTAATTGCAAGCTTGTCCCCGTGCGAGTATGGAATTGAGTTTGGAGCACTGGATCTCAGTGCGTGTGTGTAAGAGAGAGAGAGAGAGATGCCAGGTGAAATCTCAGTACCACCCTGGATGGCATGGGAGGAATGGGCAGGGGAAGGGCTTCAGTGCCCTAGATGGTTCTTTGCACTCCCCCCCCCAAAATAACTTGCTGAAGCACAATCTGTTGCATAAAATAAATATTTACAAGGTGAATTTATTTGTATAACTTATGCATGGTATAGGATGTAGTTTAGCACAGAATCTAGGTTGCTTTACTTCAGAATTTACTAACCATTTTGGCATGGAATTGGAGATGACGAGGATTTTCTTGTCCCTGTCGTAGTCTGGGGAAGTGGGGGATACAGCTTCCTGCAAGTGTGCCGCTTGGCTGACTCACATGAGTCGCTGCAGCCTATTGTTCACTAAGCACCTCTTGCAGTGATGAAGCTTCTGGCCTAGATTGCTTTGACTGATATTAGGGAGTCATGTTTTTAGATGACGAGGCTAGAACTTTGGCCCTTTCAGATACCTTGGGGCTTTTGGTGTCTATGGAGAGGGAAATGGCAAGTCGGTAATGCAGTTCCCAGCCCAGATCCCCAGTGTCCACACGGGCTCAACACTGGAGACCTGTTTCTTACTCCAACCAAGGCAATGTTAAAAAATTGGTGCATATGCATAGGAAGCAGCTCACATCTCTCTTTGCAGATGCCCTTAGCTACTACCACTACCTACCTAGTTCCTTCAAGTAGCTCCTTCCTGTCAGGTCAATTAAGCTTCTTTTCACAGTTTGGCTGCTGTCTGGTTTGCTTTTCATCCTGTGCACCTTTTTGTCTTTTAATTAAAATTGCCTTAAAAATGCCTGTATCAGACACTTAAAAGAGGTGGGATCGAATTAACTTTATGGAGCTTTAACGTGGGCTTCTCTGTCTCTCTCTTTTTGTCAGCTGACAGTTCAGGCTGGATGGGGAGCTGACTTGCAAAGATGTGCTGGGGAACTTTTATGGCAAGTGTCTAGACGAGGCCTTGGCTCATAAACACCTCTGCTGTTGAATTATGGAACCATCTGGTGGCAAGTGCCAGAGCTGGTGCTCTGCACTCTTAAAGGCTGACACGAAACTGAGGTTTCATTGCAATGTCTTTCATACAGTACAGTCCAACAGGATTAAGGAACTGTGGCTTTCTAGGAGCCCATCAAAATGGCTCTGGGTGTTCCATAGCTGCACTATACGGACTTCCAAATTCAGTGTGCTGAGAACCTTGGTTTTCTTTTAAAGCAGAATGCCAAGTTTCTAGCTGTCCGGGCCACTACTGAGCTTGAAAACTCAAGAGTGACATCTGCAGAAGCCTGAGAAGACAGAGGGGAATTGAAATGTATTTCTGGCATTCAAGGGGTCTCGCATAGCATTGCAGCTCCTCCCTGGGTCTTGTTGAAGCAGAACACACTCCTCTGATTTGCATAATTCAGGTTTCAGAATTCTGCTGCTTGGGCTTACCTTCTGCATTTTCTTTTTGAAGTATGGAGTGTACAAAATCTTGGGTATGAGTTGCATGGAAAAAAAATGGGAATTTCCAAGACCAGATCCCTGATGCGGTGCCACTGGACAAGGCAGACATAAAATTCTCCTGCCTTTGTACCTCAACTTACTTGTAAAAGCTGCAAAATTAGCTGTGTGATCTAACACAGAGAGGCTGGAAGGCTGTAAACTGCGAGAGTAATGACCTCAGGCCACAGCTTTCCAAGTGTGGATATGAACAGCGCTTTCCATGGAATGGTCTGGAGGTTCAGGAAAATGGAAACTGCAGGAGAAACCCAGTACTGATGAATAAGAGTCCTGCATGGGAATTTTGGTGTACTCTGGAGGGTGAAAGGAAGGCCTGCTAAAGATCCCGTATGATAGTACCAGGAACTGGTAGAACCCCAAGGGCTGGGCTCTGTCAATATATTTGGGAGAAAGAGTATTCTGAGATTTTGGGATGTCATCCGTGGGTCCTGGACGAGAAACGCAGGCTTTGAGAAATGCAGGCTTGTTTTCAAAACCCAGCTGTTGAGGAACAGCAAGACTTCCACCTACCTGCCCCTTATGAGAATTCAAAATGGAGGGAGAAGATAAAGACTGCACCCTCCCAGAGAGCCAGTTTGGTGTAGTGGTTAAGTGCACGGACTCTTATTTGGGAGAACCGGGTTTGATTCTCCACTCCTCCACTTGCACCTGCTGATGTGACCTTGGGTCAGTCACAAGCTCTGGCACAGCTGTTCTCTCAAGGACAGTTTCTGTCAGAAGTTCTCTCAGCCCACCTACCTCACAGGGTGTCTGTTGTGGGGAGGGGAAGGGAAAGGAGTGTATAAGCCGTTCTGAGACGCCTTTGGGCAGTGAAGGGCGGGGTATAAATCCAAACTCTTCTTCTTCTTCTCCCAAATGGGTTAAGAAGAGCTTATTGGCCTAGAGCTGGGGCCTGACTGCACATTACATTTTCCATAGAGACATCACTGGTCGAAGTTAAGATAGGTTTTTTTTTTTTTTTATTGTTTCCCAGGCTTGTGGGAACCCAATTCCGTATAACCTTCCCTAGGGATGCCAGGCTCTAGGCGAGACCTGGGGATCCCCTGGAATTGCAGATCATCTCCAGACCACAAAGACCAAGGGGCTGGACTGGAGCTGGCAGCTCTGGGTTGGGAAATTCCTGGAGCTTATGGGGGTGGAGACTGGCGAGGGCAGGGTTCGGGGAAGGGAGGGACCTTGGCAGAGTTTAGAAAGGGCAGTCTGATGTCTGGCACCAGGACCTTGTTCAAGCAACTCAGTAGAGCAGCCGTTTGAGTTTTGTGCCTAGCTTATGGGGGAATACTCCGTGCCTTCTATGTGTGTGTAAAGCGCCGTCAGGGTGCAACTTATATATGGTGACCCCAGCCAGGGGCTCTCAAGGCAAGTGAGAAGCGGAGGCGGTCTGCCATGGCCTTCCTCTGCAGAGTCTTCCTTGGTGGTCTCCCATCCGAGTACGGACCCTGTTTAGCTTCCGAGGTCTGCCGAGATGGGGCTGTGTTATACCATTCCACACCCCTTGTGCCTTCTACAGAAGGGAGACATTTCCTCAAAAGGAATCACGCGACTCCTTTTTAGGTGACAGGCCAAAATGTTTGTGTTTACCCGGTCTTTTAATTAAGGGATTGACCTTTTAACACCATTTTTATTGAATGCGTTCATCCTGAAAACGCTTAAATGCATTTCTAAGGTGCTCAGTTTTTAATGCTCTGGCTGGGTTTTCAATGCTGAGTTTTAATTAACAACTTAAATGTTTTTTTTATTATGTTTGATTTTGAACGCTGCCTCGGGCAGGTTCCCTGCAGAGGTGGCATGAAATGTTCTAAACAAATATATAAGTACTTCTTCACTCGATGAGCGATTTACTTTGGCTGCCGTGGGATGTCGTGAGGCCCACTGATTAGATGGCTTTAAAAGGGCGATTAGACTAATTAACACAGGGACCGGTCCATCAAGGGCTAAATGGAACCTCTGTGTTCAGAGGCAGTGAAACTCTGAATGCTGGGGGGGGAGACGAGAACAGGGCCTCTGTGTCCTACCTGTAGGCCCTCTAGGATTGGGCTGCCAGCCCTTGGCTAGCAGCCCCTGGGAGACTGGTGTGGTTGGGACTTGTCCTAATAATGTCCCGTGATACTGCAACATCAATTCTAGCTGCTTAGCCAGAAGTGATGTCACATTATTAGGGGATGCTCTAGGAGTCACCTGAAAGTTCCGATGACTCCTAGAGCATCTCGCAACAGGAGGTTGTCACTTCCAGTTATACAGCTGGAAGTGATGTTGCAGGATGCATAAAGAAACCACAGACACAGATGCAGTGGTCAGCATGGTTTGCTATTACACAACAAGAACACCTTTTACCGGCCGGTGGCCAACTATATACAAGCGTAGGGAGACACCCCTTGGTCCCATTGGCGGGTTTGAATTTACTGCCGTCGTTCCCATTGGTTCCCCTAAGTCAGAGTCAGGAGCCTAGTCCCCATTGTTTTCCGGGACTCATGCTAAGGTTCTGTCGCTGCTGCCCTGTGGCGGTCAGCGGACACAACACCCTGCCACCCCACTGAATGTCAGCAGTGGGGGTGGGGAGTGCTGGTCGGGTTTCCCCTGCTGGTGACGGGCAAACGGTAATCCTGTTTGCGGGCATCTGGTTGACCCCTGTGTGAAAAGATGGTGGAGTAGGTGGGACATTGGTCAGATCCAGAAGGGCTACTCTTATGGTGTACTGGTTAAGTGTGCGGACTCTAATTTGGGAGAACTGGGTTTGATCCCCGACTCCTCCACTCGCAGTTGCTGGATGACCTTGGGCAAGCCATAGTTCTGTTAGAGGTGTTCTTGAAAGAGCAGTTCTCAAAGAGCTCTCTCAGCCTCACCTGCCTCACAGGGAGTCTTTTGTGGGGAGGGGAAGGGAAAGGAGTTGGTAAGTCGCTCTGAGACTCTGAGTGAAGGGCGGGCTATAAATCTTCTTCTTCTTCTTCTTCTTCTTCTTCTTCTTCTTCTTCTTCTTCTTCTTCTTCTTCTTCTTCTTCTTCTTCTTCTCCTTCTTCTCCTTCTTCTTCTTCTCCTTCTTCTCCTTCTCCTTCTTCTCCTTCTTCTCCTTCTTCTTCTCCTTCTTCTTCTTCTCCTTCTTCTTCTTCTTCTTCTTCTTCCTCCTTCTTCTCCTTCTCCTTCTTCTCCTTCTCCTTCTTCTCCTTCTTCTCCTTCTTCTTCTCCTTCTTCTTCTTCTCCTTCTTCTTCTTCTTCTCCTTCTTCTTCTTCTCCTTCTTCTTCTCCTTCTCCTTCTTCTCCTTCTCCTTCTTCTCCTTCTCCTTCTTCTTCTCCTTCTTCTTCTTCTTCTTCTTCTTCTCCTTCTCCTTCTTCTTCTCCTTCTTCTTCTTCTCCTTCTTCTTCTTCTTCTTCTTCTTCTTCTCCTTCTTCTCCTTCTCCTTCTTCTCCTTCTTCTCCTTCTTCTCCTTCTTCTCCTTCTTCTTCTTCTCCTTCTTCTTCTTCTTCTTCTTCTCCTTCTTCTCCTTCTCCTTCTTCTCCTTCTCCTTCTTCTTCTTCTTCTCCTTCTTCTTCTTCTTCTTCTTCTTCTTCTTCTTCTTCTTCTTCTTCTTCCTGCAGAGCTTCTTTTAGGTATGCATTGCCACCTTTCAACAAAATGTATTTCCACACTGGGGCAACTTCATACCATGGTGGAGAATACCCGTTCCTTTTCCTGAGGTTTATTGCTGCTCCTCAACTCTAAGTGCAAAATTCCGAGGGGCACTTCAGCTTCACAGCTGATGAGGAGAGAGAGAGCACATGAGCTGTCAAACAGGAGGTTTAATCTCTAATTATTATTGGGATTAGTATTGCTGGGTCAGACTGCCCGAGGCAGTTGGAAATTTGCAATATATCTGTCAGAAGAACAGTCTTTTTTATGAGCTTTAATTATAGCCTAGAAAAACCTTTTTTAATTTTCAGAAAGGCACTCTATTATGATAGAGAGACAAGATTGGCGCTTAATTTTCTCATAACACTGCAATCAGATTGATCCGCTGCCTTCTGGCCAGCAGAAACAGTCTCAGCCCAGCTCGGTGGCTCCAGTTGGCAGATAATTTTCAAAGGGACCATGCTCCGAACTGAGCAAAGGCCAAAGGACTAATGACACCAGATTTGCCAGAGATCTGGGATCACCTCATGGTTTTTAAAGGGAAACACACACAGAGGAGGGGACTGTGGCAGCAAGAATTTGATCGCAGCAATGGAGAAGGAGGAACCCCAAAATCGGCCACATTGAAATGACTGTTTTTATTTGTTTGTTTATTTATTTATTCAATTTATACCCCTCCCTTCCCGCAGAAGGGCTCAGGGTGGCTACCAGCAATAAATAATACAATCTAGAATGATACCGTCAAATAATGCAATAAAACCAGTTAAAACGTTTAAAATGGCAGCACAGTGCATTTAATTCCAGTTTCTCCAGCTGGAAAAATAAGCCGTGTTAACTTTATTTATTCATTTTTGCACCACACGTATTCAAAGCAGATTAGCGTAGACACAAAGATGCAATTTAAATGAACGGGGGAAAAATACATAACACAGTACTCCATAGGGCTGCTAACCTTCAGGTGGGGCCTGGAAATCTCCTGGAATTCCAACTGATCTCCAAACTCTAGAGACTAGTTCTCCTGGAGACAATGGTCGAATCTGCATTTGCATTTTTAAATCAGTTTCGTGCTGCTGTGACACCATCTTTCTCTGTGCTTGTTTGAAGAGTTGTTTGGAGAAGATTCATTTAAAGCGTTGTGGAGGTGCAATGACATTGGAGCCGCCATGAGAGGGTGATAAACATATGCAGACATGCAAAAGTATGCTGGCACTGTTGAGGTGTGAAAATGAAAGCAAATGTAGACAGCTTTTTTTGAAGATGGAGTCAGAAGGCTGGGACACCGGTGGGAAAGACAAATGCAGATTTGATCGATGGCTGCTTTGGAGGGTGGATTTTTGTGCCATTTAGCTCCCTCTGCTGGCCAAAACCTGTCCTCCCCAGGGCCCACCTCCATATCTCAAGTTGCCTCCCAACACTGAGCTGGCAAAAATCTTGGGATTGTCGTGGATCCACTGGTTAAACTCACAGTGACGTAGGCTGCAAACAGTGGGCCAGAAGACCTTCAGTTCGCACCTGTGGCATACACCCAAAAACCTGTAACAAAGGAGTGGACAGAAGCTTAGCCTATATCTCAGATGGGGGAGATGTTCTCAAACTTCCTCGCCGACTAGCAAAGCCTCTGGCCACACCCAGGCTTAGATACCTGTAACAAACAGAAGCTCAGCCCAGATCGCACTCAGTTGCCAGAGATGTTCCCAAACTTCTTCCCTGCTAGCCAGCTCGGAGCACTTCTTTGTATGTTACGCACTAACAGGAGAGCTCTGATCAGGCGCTGTTTACACTGGGCAGGAAAAGAACCCCTTGCTCGTGTCTCAGGGAGAAAACGGACAAGGAAACAAATGAAGAGGACCTTCTGTTTGGAAGCAAGCCTGAGGGCCCACAGTGGTCTCCAAGGCCCAGCTGCCTATCCCTTCTCTAAAAGGTAAAGGTAGAGGTTTCCCTTGCTTGAAAACCAGTCGAATCTGACTCTAGGGTTGCGGTGCTCATCTCCGTTTCCAAGCCAAAGAGCCAGCGCTGTCCGAAGACGTTTCCGTGGTCATGACTAGACGCCGAGGCACACGGAACGCTGTTACCTTCCCACCAAAGCGGTACCCACTGCTAGGTTGGCAGGAATCCCTTCTCTAAGGGGGGGTGAAAGAGAGTTCCTGAGCTATCAGACCAGACTTTCCAACTCCCAGAACTGAAAGGTCATATATGACGCTTTCACACACACTAAATAATGCATTTTCAGCTCACTTTCAGTGCCGTTTGCAACTGGATTTTACTATGTGAAATGGCAAAACCCACTTGCCAAGGGTTGCTGAAGTGGATTGCAAATGCATTATTCAGCATCACGTCGTGAAAGGCTTGAGGGTGGACAGAAGCCCATCCGGTCTCATCCTGCCTCTACAGCCTCAGTTCTGCGTCCACCCGTCCCCCGAGACCCATCCAGGCCTCTGTGGTTCCGCATGTCAGCTTTCTTCTTTCCCTCTTATTACTGGGAACAGCTGTTGTGTTTGGGCTGCAAGACGAGAGAGATTGATTCCTGTGCAGTTTGTGCTGTGTCCCTCTCGAACTCTTGCTCTCTGGGAATCAATAATTAATACGGCCCCGAGATGACAGAGTGGGTTTTCGGCAATTACCTTGCCCACATCGGAACAGGGATGGGACCGATTGCAGCACCGCTGTGTCAAATGCCACGTGCTCCTCCAGTCACCCCTGCCGCTGATCAGAAGGGCTTGCGCAATGACCACCTGGCAAATGCTGATCCTCGGCCTGGCTCAGACACGGCGCTTCCCTGGGTGCTGCTCACTGCGAATGGTTTGTTTCCCACTACTCTGCTCAGCTAAGCTGGAAGATTTCCTCCAGCTGAAGGGGATCTTTTGCCAGAGGAACAGCCACTCAAGTCGGAGGAAGGGTTCAACATGTTCTGAGCCGAGCGGTAGGACAGAGACCAATGTGACAGGGGTCAGCAGTAACCTTTAATAATTAAAGAGCAAAACTGGGCCAAAATTCAAATAAAGCGCTTCCCAAAGAACCAGGATGTCACTTGCAGGACTGCAAGATTCAGACTGAGTAGCGCCTTAGAGATCAACAAGATTTTCAGGGCATGAGCTTTCAAGAGGAGGAGAAGGAGAAAAAGTGGAGGAGGAGGAGATTGGATTTATATCCTGCCCTTCACTACCCGAAGGAGTCTTAGGGTGCGGTCACACGTGCCAGATAAAACGGGGGAGAAGTGAGGCTATTTCCTCTGGGGGAATTTGACCCGCAGTTGCATGATCACACCTCCCTTTGAAGCTGCAAGCACAGTCCGTCAGCAGCGTTCCCTCGAAGCTGAGTTAGTGTGAGCTAGCTCACAGTTTTTTAGCCTCCAGCTCACACGTTTTTGTCTTAGCTCAGGAAGGGACGGCTCCAGAGCGAACTAATTTATGCAGCAGGCAAATCGCTCGCTCACAGCTTTGATGCCAGTAGCTCACACGGTAGAATTTCTGCTCACAAGACTCCACAGCTTAGAGGGAACATTGTCTGTCAGTGTGTGATCAGACGCAACTGCGGGTGAGTTGGTTTTGTTTTGTGCCATTTGTTTCCCGTGCACTTAAATGAGGAATTGATGAATCACACCTCTGCACCAAGGGCTCCTTATGGAGTTTGCGATGATGCACATATTGTGAGGGGGGGACAACAGCATGGAATCGGGATGGCCTGATC
This sequence comes from Gekko gecko, assembly GCA_029375565.1. NCBI lineage: Eukaryota > Metazoa > Chordata > Lepidosauria > Squamata > Gekkonidae > Gekko > Gekko gecko. The sequence goes on along the minus strand of JAPDNY010000012.1, from coordinate 24,323,409 downwards.
GGTCCACGACGAGAGCGCGCTGGAGCAATCCGATATGGGAAAGTCTATCCGTGGCCCATCGCAACCTGTTTACTACCGGATTTTCCCCGGTGTCTCTTAACTCTGCTTCTGCGGCAGAGCAGAACGGGTTGCCAACGGCTGCGGAGTGCTTCCCAGATGTTGTTGCCTGATCGCACCCTTTAAATCTGCCCAGCTTTCACACCTATGTCGGGTCTAATTGTGCGTCTGATCGCAGCCTTAGAGTGGCTTTCAAATCTCCTTTCCCTTCCCCTCCCCACAACAGACACCCTGTGAGGAAGGTGGGGCTGAGAGAGCTCTCTCGAGAACTGCCCTTGAGAGAACAGCTCTGAGAGAACTTGTGACTGACCCAAGGTCACACCAGCAGCTGCAAGTGGAGGCGTGGGGAATCAAACCTGCTCCTCCCAGATTAGCGTCCGCACACCTAACCACTACACCAAACGGGCTCTCAGGATACGAGCTCTGACTTTTGAAACCTCATAACCTGAAAATCTTGTTGCTCTCTAAGGTGCAACTGGACTTGGATCTTAGCTGTTCTACCGCAATGCCAACATGGCTAGCCTCCAAAACTATTTGCATAGTTGAAGATAAACAATCTTACATTACTGAAAGTGGACAAGTTGATTCATAATCCACAAAGTTTCTGCAGCTCAAAGAACAGTTGTGGCAAGTCCTTTATTAGGAAGTCACACACAGGCAAAATCTCATAATAAGTAATAAATACAGGAGCGACCTGTGTGGTTGTTTGACCACATTGGCATAAATCTGTGCGAGGTTTGCGCTACTTGTAGCTGTTTCCCTCCATCATTTCCCTTTCTGCAGAGCATCTCTAATAAGCCTTTTAGTCCATAAAAATCTTTGCCTGCCATTCCCTTCGCATCGTGATTATTCTTGCATCCCACTTACCCTGCAATAGATCTTAACCTAAAGATTTCATTTTTAAAGAGACATGTTTGGTTCCATCTGAGCCACTTTCAGCTCTATAGCCATAGGTTGCAGACCTCTGCGATATGCCTACTAAAGGAGTCCTACATAGAGATGATATTGGTGACATCCTGGATGACTAAGTAGTCTAAGCAAAGCTAACCTTTAGAAAAATAGCTACAGTCTGTTTTGCTTTACACTTTGAACTAGGCAAACGTCATAGCTCGGTAGAGAGTAGAGAACGTGCTTTGCATGCAGAAGGTCCCGGCTTCAATCTCTGGCATCTGGAGTCCTCTCTAGGAGGGAAAGATCTTTCCCTGATGGGGACCCTGGAGAGCTGCGGGAGAGACAGAGCAGTAAAGAACTTGATGCCCTACTGGTCTGACTCGGTATAAGGCAGATTCATGTGTTCAAATGCATCCATATGTTAACTGTATGAAAATGTTGATTTCCAAACACGTTCTTGAATATGTTTCTATGGAAGCACTGTTTACAGGTGACAGTGAACACTTGTGCAATCTGTATACAGTATGCAATTGAGTTTTATTTATATGCACACTTAGTAATTCTCATGTTACATTCCATGCATATACAGATGAACATGTGATTGAAAACTGCACATTTATCCAGGCATTGGTCTCTAGTTTCACTTGTAAAGTGAACACATGCTGGCCTTTTCTCATAAGGGGAATGGTAACATGCATATGCATACAGGAGATGTATATGCATTTGAACAGTAGCATGTGAAAAGGGCTACAACCTAGGTAGGTTTGTTGAATCTGGTCACTGATGTTGTAAGGAATTAATTATCATATGCCATTGTGTGTAGAATAGCCAGGGGGTGTCCAAGGATTGTCTGGCAGCCGCAAGTTCTAGCTCTTAGCATTAGGCTAATGGTGAGCTGGATTTGTTTTTTAGGGGCTGAGAGAGCTCTGAAAGAACTGTAACTGGCCCAAGGTCACCCAGCTGGCTTCATGTGGAGGAGTGGGGAATTGAACCCAGTTCTCCAGATTAGAGTCCGCCACTCTTAGCCACTAGACCACATTGGTTCTGTAGTAATTGGGGACTATTTTTTTTTTAACTGCTTATTTTGTGCTTAGTTCCTTGCAGAAGCCCAGGGCTTAGTTTCACATTCTTGAGCCTGAAAAGTGATGATAAAACTACCTGCAGATCATTAGCTTTTGTTGCCTAGCACTGACTCTGCGAAGATTTGTTTTCCTTTTGGAATGGCCTTGGACAGCTAAGACTGGCTGGGGTTCCCATGCAACTGGCCGAGCATGTGGCTCTTAATCAGTTTCGCCTTTAATTACATCTGTCAAATACTTCATTTACATATGTCAAATTCCCTAACCTGAATTGGGATCGGGTGAACCTGGTTGCTAGGTTTAATTGGTAATTAGTGCCTATGGTTAGGTGTTACCAGAAGGGGTTAAAAATGAAGTCTTTCCCTATCTTCTTTGTCTTAGCTGGGTATGCGACAGGGCACTGTTGTTTTTCCATTGGGGGAAACCCTGAACCTCTGCTGGAGGAACTGAGATTTGCAGTGTGCCCTGCTGAACTGCTGTAAGCAGATTGTTTTGTGTGCTTCAAGAATTGCTGTGGAACTGGTGCTGTAATATCTAAGGTAGCTTAGCTAGAGATATTAAAAACCTTTTTGATTTTCTGTTCACATAGTGTGTTGGTATTGTTTTATGCCGTAAATGAAACTTCTGTTACATACCTGTTGGTGCGTTTTGTCTGGAGTTTGCAGAAGGCTTTTCTAGTTGCCTTCTTTGGCCCTTCCAATATTATATGTGTGGAACTCCTGACTCTGGAGAGAGTTTGGATTTCTGCTCAAAGTCCTAAAGGAAACAGAGTTGACCTGTGCCTCGGATTCCTGGTTGAAGCGGGTCTGGTGGCAGCATACTGTGGTTTCGGAGCAAGAGGAACTTGACTCCTGATTTTGTTAAAATTAGTCAGAGTGCTCTGCCTCTCAGGGCTCCAGCCCAACCTCCTGCCGGGTTGGCAAAGGAGTGCTGGAGGTCTGGTGGTACCTGCCTGGCAGTGGCACTACAGGCACCCACTAGTGTTGTTAATGTTTTGAAAGACTTTCAAATTATGATTAACTACTTAGACGATTTCTAATGGCATGGTATTATCGGAAAGGGCAGGATCATATCTTTGCCAGGCTGCCAAATGGGGAACGATAAACATTCAGAATCTAGATTGCTCAGCCATAACAGATGTTAACTAGCTTTTTAAAAGTAGGGACGTCATGTTATCACCAATTACTTGTATTGTGAATGATCTCTGTAATTTTCATTACATCTGGATTTTACCTAATTACATCTCATCTTGTACTTCCTGCATTTCGTGGCCCAGCTTGACCCTGCTGTTCGCAACTCCCCCCCTTCATAACTTCATATAGAGCCAACGTGTTGAAGTGGTTAGAGTATCAGACTGGGGCCTGGAAGCCTCAGGTTCGAATCCCCAGTCTGCCATAGAAGCTTGTCACACTCTCAGTCCAGCCTACCTCACAGGGCTGTTGTGAGGATAAAATGAAGGAGAGGAGAACGATGGAAGTCACTTTAGGTCCCCATTGTGGAGAAGGGTTGGGTATACATGAAGTAAATAAATATAGAAATGTCTGTCTAAGGAGGACCAACTATGTGCCCAGGAAATACTTCAGGATGGACAAAAGGAAATGCTTCTTTACACAATGAGAGACTAGAATGTCGAATTTGCTGACCACAGACATACACAGCTTTAAAAGGGGATTAGATAGATTAATGGAGGACAGGTCTATCAGTGGTTACTAGACGTGGTGACTAAAGGGAACCTCCATGTTCAGAGGCACTAAACCCCTGAATCCCAGGCCCAGGAGGCAACACCAGGGGAAGGTCTTGGAGGCCTCTATGCCCCATTGCTGGCCCTCCAGAGGAACTGGTTGGCCACTGTGTGAGACAGGGTGCTGGACTAGATGGACCCCTGGTCTGATTCAGCAGGGCTCTTCTTATCTGATGAAGTGGGTTCCAATCCCCATACATTTTTGGTAGAATAAAAGCACGTTCGTCTTAAAGGTGCTTTGGGTCTCCTGTTTAGATTTTCAGAATGTACCTTGTTTTCTATCCTAAACTAACCACAAAACTCCACTAGCTCTGAGGTTATGTGGCTGCATTTACGCCTCCTTTGATTTGTGGTGTAATCATTACGTTTTGCATTAATCGATAGCTTCCATAGAGTGGCTCATGAAAAACTATTGAGTGGTTAATTGATGAGTAATGTTAAGCCAAGAGATTAGATGCTGCTTCCATTCATCCTGAGGACAAATTGGGGAGAAGTTCATTCAACCTATTTACCCACCCTGTTTGTGAACCCCAGGTATGACATATAGGAAATCCCACCATCTTCCGCTAGAGGGTACCATATTCTCTTTATTTATCTGCACATTCCAGCAGAACTTCTGAATTTTTGGAGGCCGGCACCATTGCCAGAGATGGGTAAGGCGCAGAGGCCATGGAGTCAGGGCCCCTGCGTATGAACCCATGAAGATGCCTTATATGGAATCATTTAAGCCAATGGGTTGGCTCCATGCAGCTTTTCTGTTGGTGGTGGTGAGGGAAGACTGTGGTGGGTATAAGGGGACCTTCATGGATGTGCAATTTCATGTTTTGTAGCAGCTGTATTTGAGAAGGATGCTTTAAAGGAGCAGACATTTCAGCCATGGCGTTGGTGGAAGGGGTCACCACAGACGGTGCTACAGCCTGACGTCTCTGACTTTGAAAGCATGAGGTCTTCTGAGGAAACTTTGTGTGCAGCAAGGATGGAAGAGTAATAGCAAGAAACTGGCCATAGAGGCCAGAGAGAGAGCCAGTTTGGTGTAGTGGTTAGGAGCACGGACTATAATCTGGGAGAACCGGATTACAAAGTTTCCCTGGAGAATCTGGGAGAACAGGGCCTCTAAAGAAGAGCAGAGTGGATGGGTCAGTTAATATGGGACAAGGCAATCCTTCAGGTATGTGGGCCTTATAGGACTTTAAAGGTCAATGCCATCATCTTGAATTGAGCTTGGAAGCAAATTGGGAGCCTCTGGAGATGGAATAAAACTGGACCCACCCAAGCTGTAGCACTCTGTACCAACTGTAGTTTCCAGACAGACTTCTAGGGCAGTCCCATATATAGTTGATGTTACCACAGTGTACTTCACAGAGGTAAGATTCTTCCCACTCAGGAAGCATTGCAGCTGGTAAAGGGCACCCCTTACCACCGCTGCCACCTGTATATCCAGCAGGAGGCAGTGGTCCAGCATAGGGGTGTAGCCAGAAACTTTTGGTTGGTGAGGCATGGGGAAATCTGGGGGGGGGGGAGCCCCAGCTGTGCCTGCTGCTCCTCTGCTGTGATCTCTAGTCCTCCTCTAGTCCTTTCGATTGGAGAGACTCGATTCCAGGCTGCTTTTCTGGGTAAGCCAGGGAGGGGAGGAATCTCCGACGCTCTCTCTCTTGCATTTTGCAATTTTATTTTATTTTTTGCAATTTTATTTTATTTTTGCGGTTTTTAAAAAATTTTTGAGGGGGGGGCTGGAAAAAAAAGAAAATGAGACTGAGGATTCCCTGACTGTGCTGGGGGTCCTTCTGGAAACCCCATGTGTATCTTAAAAGTTTTTAAAAATTAATTTCTTTGATTATTTTTGTCCAAGGGGCTGCACCCATCTGTGGAGGGCACTGCCCCCAAATGCCCCGCCCCGGCTATGGGCCTGGTCCAGCAGCACCCCCACCCTATGAACTTGCTCCTTTAGGGGGAGTGCCACCCCATCCAGTACAGGAGATACCCCAATTCCTGGGTCAAACCTCCCTCCTTATCAGTAGCACCTCTGTTTTGTCGAGATTAAGTTTCAGCTTGTTAGCCCATTTTCTTGCCATTAAGTCACAGCTGATTTATGGTGATCCCATAGAGTTTTCAAGGCAAGAGACATTCAGAGGTGGCTTGCCATTGCCCACTTCCAAGTCACAACCCTGGTAAGTCCTTGGAGGTCTCCCATCCAAATACAAACAAGGGCCGACCCTGCTTAGCTTCCAAGATCCAATGAGATCGGGCTAGCCACCCCTAAACCATTTCCAGCACTTTTGTCAGGGTTTCTACAGCATCCTGAGATCTGCTGGAAGTGTGAGATAGAGCTGAGTCTCATCCGCATATTGGTGGTAGCTCAGCCCAGATCTACAGATGATCTCTCCCACTGGCTTTACACAGATATTGAAAAGCATGGGGGGCAAGAGAGAATCTTGCAGGGTCCCATAGGCCAGAGGCCCCAGGGCACGGCAGCAGGGTCCCAGTACCTAGTGTTGCCAGGTCCCCCCAGCCTCTGGTGGAGGTTGCCAGCTCCAGGTTGAGAAACTCCTGGAGATTTGGGAATGGAGCCTGGGGAAGACAGGGACCTCAGTGGGGTACAATGCCATAGCGTCCACTCTCCAAAACTTCCATTTTCTCTAGGGAAACTGATCTCTGTAGTCTGAGGATGAGCTGTATTTCCAGAGGATCCCCAGATCCTACCTGGAGGCTGGCATCCCTACCAGCACCACACTCTGAAACTTGCCTTGACCAATACCGCCTCAGAATCGTGCCTCCCACCCCAAATCCCGAAAGACGGTCCAGAAGGATACCACCATCGACCCTCTAATCCTAACATACTTCACAGTCTTGTGAAAATAATTGGCGGCTGGGGGGTGGGGGGGGTTGATCCTCGTGAATGAAGAGTGGGCTACCTTTGTAATAAACAAATTAAATGAGTAATGCACTGCAAAATGTATTCCAGGTGCCTAAGCAATACAGACCCCAGGAAAAAAATATATGTGTCAGAGCATTAGAAGCCCGGCTCATCAGAAATGTTATTTATAGAATCCTCCAAAGCCACTGTAAGCCCTAATTGGTGCCAAGGCCGCTTCAAAGGATTTCTGTGAAATCCTCACAAATAGAGCAACACCAGCCCCAGCCCTTCGGTGGGGGAATGCAATCTCTAAGAGACTGGGGGGAGCAGGGAGGGGGCTTGCTAAGGGTTGCAAATACAGCGAGGGGGAAAGGCAGCACACCCACCCAGCCCTCCAATTTAAAAACTGAAAGGCAAATCCTGCTTGCAGCTTTACCGTGACAAATTGGGTGCTCATAAATAAATTGTAGTGGTATACATATACTTTTAAAAAGGAACCTGCAGTGGGGGGGCGGGGGATTAAGGTGACTGCCCTGTCTTCCTTCTCCATTTAAAAAAATTGCCTCTCTCAGCGCTACATGACAGCTTAAAACATCACAAGCCCTGGAAATAAAAAAAAGAAGGTAAATAACGTTATCAATTACAGCCATCACAACATTTCCACTCTGCTTTTTAATATTCGTTCCCTTCACAACTGCACATCAGTGGCGGCAGAATTACCCTCCCTTCACCGACAGCCAGAGACATTTCTGTGGATGGGGCAGAAAGTCGAAAAGAACGCTGCCCCCAGATGTTAAAAGGATAATCCTTTTTTAGTCAACAAACCAATTAAAACTCTGTTGATTGACTAAAAATATTTCCTGATTAATCTACAGTGATTTGAACAGAATTATTTTCAAAAGGAATACTTATAAAACGTGAAGCTGGGAAGAGTCGTCTTAGGCAGAGGCATTCTGTGAGAGAAGGAGGAATGCCTCTTCTGCCAGCTGGGACACGAGGGGGAATCCAGTGCGGACATCTTTGGGATGGGAGGTCTGTGTTCTCCTTTAAAACTGGTTTTTTTTTCATAAATGCCAATCAATGCAAACACCATCAGTTTTATCAATATATCTAATTCTCAGCATGGCCCCCACCAGTGGGCACTGAAATCCAGACATTGGAGCCATGAACAGGTGAGATGGATCTGTCTACAAACCTGAGAAAAGCCCCAAGCTTGCAGAAAAATCTGAAATCTTAAAAAAAACCCAAAAACATTGGGGAGTTAAAAAGAGGATGAAAAGGAGAAAAGGAAACAGAAAAGGGGGAAAATTATACAGGCTTCCAGGGAAGGGAAAGTGGATAACATGGGGGAGGGGAAACAAGCCCCTCCCTGCAAGTCCTTGAGGATCCCCTCCAATAGAAGAAGAAAAGATTGGATTTATACCCCGCCCTTCACTACCCAAAGGTGTCTCAGAGCGGCTTACAAACTCCCTTCCCTTTCCCTCCCCACAACAGACACCCTGTGAGGTAGGTGGGGCTGAGAGAGCTCTGACAGAAACTGCTCTTTTTCAAGAACCGCTCTTATCAGAACTATGGCTTGCCCAAGGTCATCCAGCCAGGTGCAAGTGGAGGAGTCGGGAATCAAACCCAGATCTCCCAGATTAGAGTCCGTGCACTTAACCACTACACCAAACTGACTCTCCTACACCAAACTCCTACTAAAACTCATATCATCAATCATATGATGTGAGGGCAATCTGACTGTGACATCTGTCACCCCATTGATTGCCAGGGCTGATTCAGCCGATTTGGCTGGCTAAGTGCATGTCCCCTACTACCCTCCCCACTCTATGTGCATCCCTCCCAAAGCCGTATGCTCCGTGGAAGAGGGCAACCATCCCTGATAGAAGGAATGTATCTAGAAGTAATGTACCATTCTTCGGTCAAAGGTATAAGATAGCCGCACTCTCCTGCTAGAACCTCCAGACAAACTATTTTTAATGGGTCACTGCTGTGACAATAATAAAATAACTGCCTGGTAACTCACTGCCCTTAAACTGTACCTTGAGCTTCACCCTGTAGAATGGCAGGTCTGGCCCCGTGTCCTTGTTTCTTTGCGGACATTGAGAGAAGCTGACTCATTGGACAGCGTGATGCTCCTTGCAAGAATCCAGCAGTCAAAAGAAGTTGTGGTCCCTTCTGTTCTGGAAGCTTTTGAGAAAAGGTGGTCCGCCCAGCCACTGGGGATTCTTTGAGGCAGCCGATTGGGCTTGCTGAACTACGGGGATGGCACTTTGAGCCGCATGTACTTGCAGCTTTGTGTGCCACAACTGTTCTTTTTTCTCACAAGGTGGCACCACATCTTGCCCCACTGATGGCCCCTCTTAAGGAGTCTCCTTTTTGTTCCCAGAAAGCCAGGGCCTTATTATTGGATCCCAAGGCCGAGAGGTCACAGAGCCCCTTCCAAGGTTCCTTCCGGGCCCCGATCCGTACAAGTCCTATCCTGCTGCTTCTTGGCTGCATGCCATGGCATTATGGCAACATGAACTGAGAAAGTCACATGGGGGGTGTCTGTGTGTGGGGCGAACACATGGGAAGTTCCCACATCAAAGTTGCCAGTCTCCGCAGAAGACCAGGTGGGTGGCTAGGGTGTTTGCACGCACATTCCCGATGTGTTCTGGGACCTCTGTGTGGTTGGCATCTCTGCAGGAAAGGTGGAATATAAATGAAGCAAATCAGTGTGCTTGTTTCAGACACTCTGGGACACGGCTCCTGAGAAGCAGTAACCATCCTCCTCTGGTCTCTGTTCCTTTAGGGGGAGGAGGATGAACACAGACTTCAGGGCCCGGTGCAAAGGTTTAGGGGCTCTTGCACACGGGTGTCCATCAGGTGTAGCGGTTTGGTGTGCCAGTTTGGTGTAGTGGTTAAGCATGCGGACTCTTATCTGGGAGAACCGGGTTTGATTCCCCACTCCTCCACTTGCACCTGCTGATGTGACCTTGGGTCAGTCACATGCTCTGGCACAGCTGTTCTCTCAAGGACAGTTTCTGTCAGAAGTTCTCTCAGCCCACCTACCTCACAGGGTGTCTGTTGTGGGGAGGGGAAGGGAAAGGAGTTTGTAAGCCGCTCTGAGACTCCAAGTGAAAGGCAGGGTATAAATCCAATCTCTTCTCTTCTCTTCTTCTCCATCACAGATCCCTTATCCTTACTTTTTTTGTCGGCCTTCTCCCCAATTATGTCTCCCTGCTCCCTCCCCATCCAACTGCAGGTATGAAGAGGAGCAGAGCAGGCTCCTTTTCCATGTTCCTTTTCAGCCCCAGTGGTCCTAGCAGGTCTGAAAGGAGACTGAAAGAGTCTGGCCTCCGCTTCCTGCGATGCTGTTCCTACCAGGAAGTGAGAGACTGTTCACAAAGGCCCCTTGTAACATTGTTGATTGCACAACTCTCCCACTGGGAAATGGGAGGTCAACCCACTGGCCTATGCAATTGTCAGACGGTGCCAACACCCACAGTAGGGTTGCCATCTCTGAGCTGGGAAATTCCTGGAGACGTGGGGGGTGGAGCCTGGGGAGGGTGGGGTTTGAGGAGGGGTAGGACCTCAGCGGTGTACAGTGCTATAGAACCCACCCTCCAAAGCAGCCATTTTCTCCAGGGGAACTGATCTCGGTAGTCTGGAGATCCACTTTGATGTTGGAAGGTCTCCAGGCCTCACCTGGAGGTTGGCAACCCTAAATCCCAGAGCCAGCCCCACACAGTCCTCTGTAAATGTTCCGCCTGCCTTCCTTCCTGCCTGCCTGCCTCTGTGTGACCCTGGTGGGAGGACAAGACCTCTTGGCTCTATGGGAGGGGGTACGTGACATTCTCTCCTTGTCCTTTGCAGCCAGGTGACAGCAGCCTGGATTGGCATTTCCGAGACCTTTGCTGCCTGGGAGGCCTGAGGCTGTGGGGCAAAGGTTAAATGGAGGGACGAGGAGGAGCTGCCCCCGTTGGGTGGCAGGGAGCAGGCTGAAGCAGGACGCCTAGCAGGTGAAAGGAATCAGGAGCAGCAAGGCCGCCTGCAGGCTCCAGAATTCTGATTTAGCTCCACAAAGGCTAGGGCTGCCAACCTCCAGGTGGGGCCTGGGGATTTCCTCAAATTACAACCGATCTCCAGACTGCAGAGGTCAGTCCCCCTGGAGAAAATGGCTGCTTTGCAGGGCGGGCTGCATGTGATTCTCTCCCCAAATCCTGCCCCCCTCCAAATCTCGATGAACTTCCCAACCTTCTGCCCCTTGTTTTGTAACAGGCCCTATTTGGATCCAGGTTGTCATTGCATTCGGCCAGGTACAGGTGGCCTGGCTGTACAACGTAACAGGGGCACTTCCTGGTAGGTCACTGCTAGGGTTGCCAGCTCTGGGTTGCGAAATATCTGATTTTGGGGGTGGAGCCTGGGGACGGCAGGGTTTGGGGAGGGGAGGTACCTCAGCAGGGTACAATGCTATAGAGTCCACCACCCTCCAAAGCAGCCGTTTTCTCCAGGCTAACTGATCTCTATTGTCTGGAGATCAATTGTAACAGCAGGAGATCTCCTGGCTCTGCCTGGAAGATGGCAACCCCAGCTGCTGCCCTAGTAGGGCTGCCATCCCCTGCTGGAGCAGCGAGGGGCATTCCAGGATTTGGGGGGCATTCCAGGAGTGGGCGGGGACATTGCGCGGCATCCCCAATGCAATGATGTCACCCGGAAGTGACATTGTTGCATTGGGGACATCGTGCAGGGGACGCTCTGGTTTTTTGGGCAAACTCTATGGTAAAACTGGGCTTAAGCATAGAGTTTGCCCCCAAACCAGAGCATCCCCCCTGCAACGTCCCCAACACAATGACATCACTTCCAGGTAACGTCATCACATTGGGGATGTTGTGCAAGGATGTCCCTGTTTAGAGGTGGGGTTTCCCCCCCACCAGCCATCCAGGGGATTCCCTGCTGGGACCTGGGGGCTAGCAACACTGTGCCTTTGGAGGGGGTACTAGTGGTAAGAAGCACGCAGAGCCAAAGCCCAGCAACTCTCCCTGAGCCTCAGGGGCCACATGGCTCAGACCCTTCGGTGGCAACAATGAATGGTGCCTGTTCTCCAGTTGCTTCCTCCTGGTCTGTCCCCAGTTTGCCCATGGTTGAGCCAATGCCCATTGTTGGTAGCATTGAGCTGAGGGGGCCCACAGCACCAGCCTCTTGTGCCACAAGGGCCACTCAGTGTGGTTTGTTCCAGGGCCATTTTAACTTCCCAGTCCACCCCTGGCTGGGCGTCGGAATAAAACCTCTTTTGGCCAGTTACCAGCTCTGCTCCTCCCCATGTCTGTTTAGACTTCTGCCTGTGCTGCATTGCAGGTTGCCATATTTAAATCTGATCAATGGTACAGTCAGGGTCTTGTCATGCACAGTGCAAGAGAGCCAATGTGGTGTAGCATACAGTGTGCCAGACCTGGAGCGGGGAGTTCTGAATTCAAATCCCTATTTAGCCATAAAATGCTCCAGGTGATGTTGGGTCAATCAGTCACTCTTTGTTTAACCTACCTTGCAGGGTTATTGTGAGGATACAAATGGTGTTGAAAAGGCCCACATATGCCCTCCTCCTGAGCCCCATAGAGGAAGGACGGTTTTAAAATGTAATGATGGGTATCTATAATAGCTTAAATTTGGTGGGAAAATTCCCTTCCTGGCCTCACTGAATCAAATGTGACATTGCCTGTGCTGTTTCAGTAGAATAGACTAATCAAATATATCAGCAGGATGAACAGATAATCATTTGCTTACCTTTTTACATTTCCCTTTCGATGTCTTGGCAGGCATTATGGGCAAAGCTTTCAAAACAGAAACTGGTAAAATTCTGCCTGGGTGGGCAGCCACGGTTGCGAGAGGTTGCTTGCGGGTTATGGTAATCAGTTACCTCTTGGGGTTGACCACATGATGCTGTATTAAAGGTGGCTGAAGAGGTACCCTGAATTAAATAACTCTGAGCATGCACAGAGTGCTGTTCTCTCAGCACTGATTAACCACAGCAGGTCAGGGTTAAGGCAGAATTTGGACCCTCTTTGCTTTTTGGAATGTATCTCTTAAACCCCAGTCTTTCGCATCCTCTAAACAACTCAGGACAGTGAACTGGATTCTCTCTTGTTTCATTTTATGCTCACAACAACCCTGTGAGGTAGGTGATCCTTACTATCATTTAGGGCTCACTTTCACCTCCTTCTGTCTAGTTTTATTCAGATGTCATAAACCAGACTTTTGTTTTGGGTGACGGCCACAAATCTGATATATTGTCAGGTTTCTGTACCACCCCCACCCACCATGCATGCCAGGGTCGAAGACAGAACTCTTCAGTCTAACTCCCAATTTCTTGCAGATGCGGTCACCTTAACAAACTGAACTTTGTTTCTAACCCCAGTAAATTGGAGCCGTTAACCTAGATGAAACAAAGGTTTAGAATTTCGGAGAAAGAAGCAGACCTCAGTTGGCTAAGGCAACTTCATTCTGATAGTGTGGCAAACAGGAGTTAAACTTACATGCTGTCTTGTTGCCAGGAAAGCTCCCACACTTACCTCATTCTGCAGACTGTGTAAAATACGGCACCCTTGGTAGCCGTGATTGGGCAGGAAAGCGGAATATACATTTTGTAAATCAATAAGTCAGGAGTCCACAATGTGGTGCCCTGCCCACCAACACCTTACCTGGCACTCCACCAAGAGTTTTTAGAAATTGAATGGCCCCAGATGGGTCTTTTGTCCAGCAAAGATTCTGATTGGCTATTGGAGATTTGATTGGCTGTGCAGAATTTTTAAAATGTTGCTTTGGCAGAGCTTCCACCACAGCACAAGGAGCTTTTCACTGGGTGACTGAAGTTAAGCGGCAGCGATTACTTTGTGGCTGGCTCTGCCTCCAGTGGGGCCACAGTGGCTCAGAGGTTAAGATGCTGAGCTGCAGACTGGAAGGTCTGTAGTTCGGCGGTTCGAGACTCTAATGCCGCGTGATGGAATGAGCTCCCGTCTCTGGCCCCGGCAGTTCGAACGCAAGAAATTGCAAGTTGATAAATTAGGTACCGCTTCGGTGGGAAGGTAACAGCGTTCCATGCACCTTGGCGTTTGGTCATGCCGGCCACATGACCACGGAAACGTCTTCAGACAGTGCTGGCTCTTTGGCTTGGAAACGGAGATGAGCACCGCCCCCAGAGTTGGATTCGACTGGCTTTCGAGCAAGGGAAACTTTTACCTTTTACTGCCTCCAGTGGTGTCCATTTTGTGGCAGCCATTTTGTGGCTGAGCCTACTGTGCTGGGTCAGAATTCCAAAGGTGTCTGCAGGCACAAAAACGATGGGGACGTCTGAAATAATCTGAAATAAATAACAGAATAAAATAGTACTGTTCAGGAGGGTCTTTTATAAGGAGGATAAGGGTGTAGTTGATGTCTGAGAAATACAGAGTAGCTTTCATTGATCCGCAGGGTATGTGTATTATACTGTTATGCTGTTTCTTTAATTCTGTCATCCAGTCTTGTGGCATTCTTGTATGTTCCTTACCATTTTATTATATCGATTCTGTTTTTGGTGTGCTGTTCTCTAATCTTGTAATGCGATTTGGTTACAACATTGGGACCGGTGTGTGTGTGTTAAATGCCTCTTACTGCATTGTTTTTAACCTGAGTAATCTGCTTTGAGTTCCGGAGAGAGGCGGACAATAAATGAAGTAAATAAATAAAATAATATTGGCATGGGAAAAGAGGGGGGCGGGGTGAGAGGGCGCAGACTTCACAATACCTCAGGTTTGTGTCTGAGAACATTAGGGTTGCCAGCCTCCAGGTGGGGCCTGGGGATCTCCCACTTTTACAACTGATCTCCAGCTGACAGAGATCAGCCACCCCATGGAGAAAATGGCTGCTTTGAAGGGGGGACTCTATGGCATTGTGTTATGCTGAGGCCCCTCCCCAAACCCCGCCCTCTCCCGGATCCACCCCCAAAGTCTCCAAGTGTTTTCCAACCCAGACCAGGCAACCCTAGAGAAAATGTCTGTTCAGAATCATGACATCTGAGTGCAGCCTGTGTGTCTCTAAGACCTAGGCATGCTTTCAGAGACACCCAGCTCAAAAATTGGCCCTGAAAGTCCCTGGCCCTTATAGCCCAGTGAAGGCCGAGTGGGTGAGGAGAGGGGGAAGGATTCTGTGACAGTGCTGTAGGAGCTCCCCTGTCCCTGAGGATGCCGGGCCTGTCAGAAGAAGTAATTTCTGTTTTAAGAAGGCACGGAGAATGGAGCGTGCGGTGTCAGGGAATGATAATAGGTTCAGCCAGGATCTGGCAGGCAGCCGCAGGATGGCTTATTTCTGTTTGGTGCCTGTCTGCCTTTCTTTTTCTGCTTTGCCGGCAGCTCTCTCTGCTGCTGCTCCCTAATTAATGTTGCGCCCACAGTCCTCCCCTGAGGCACAGTTCACAGGCCACCTCACCAAATGCGCACACGCAAGCAGGTGCCAGCCTTTGATCTCAACACCCGTGGAAAGCAGCTCAGTAGACGTGACAAGGAGGATGGGGGAGAAGGAGGCTTTGTGGTTAAAGTGGTTGAAGTATCAAAAAAAATGCAGCAGAGATTTAAACGGTCCATATGAGATTCCGAGGTTTATTTCCCATCAGGTTTGTAGCTCTATTGCTGGTTATTGTGGTTAACCCTCTCCCCGACGCGAGGCTTTGCCAATGTGCTGGTTTGTTTCACAACTATCTGTCCATTTATTCATTTTTATTTTGCCAATCCTCCCAGGGGCTCAGGAAGGCATACTTGGTTCTTCCCTTCCCTGTTTTACCCTCACAGCAACCCTGAGAGGTAAGTTTGGGAAGGGGCCATGGCTCAGCGGTAGAGCATATGCTTGGTATGCAGAAGGTCCCAGGTTCAATCCCCAGCACCTCCGTTTAAAAAGGACCAGGCAGTACATAAGAACATAAGAACATAAGAGAAGCCAATGTTGAATCAGGCCAATGGCCCATCCAGTCCAACACTCCGTCACACAGCGGCCAAAATATACCAGGTGCCATCAGGAGGTCCAGCAGCGGGGCCAGGGCACCAGAGGCCCTCCCACTGCTGCCCCCCTCCAGCACCAAGAATAGAGTGCATCACCTGCCCCAGACTGAGAGTTCCCATCTATACCCTGTGGCTAATAGCCACTGGTGGACTTCTGCTCCATATGTTTATCTAATTTCCTCTTGAAATTGTCCATGCTTGCAGCTGCCACGACCTCCTGTGGCAGTGAATTCCATAGGCGAAGTGGAAGACCTTAGCCTGGGATCCCAGAGAGCCGCGGCCAGTCTGAGCAGACAATACTGACTTTGATGGACCAAGGGCCTGATCCAGTATAAGGCGGCCTCGTGTTCATCTGTGTTCATGTTAGTCCAAAAATAATAATTGGCCTAAGGGCACTCAGTACATTCCATGGCTGAGTGGGGATTTATGTCTTACTTATTTCAGTAGCAGTGTTCCCTCTAAGCTGAGTTAGTGTGAGCTAGCTCACAGTTTTTTAGCCTCCAGCTCACACATTTTTGCCTTAGCTCAGGAAGGATGGCTCCAGAGCAAACTAATTTATGCAGCAGCCAAATCGCTCGCTCACAAGTTCAATGCCAGTAGCTCACAAAGTAGAATTTTTGCTCACAAGACTCCACAGCTTAGAGGGAACCTTGTTCAGTAGTTCTCAGTAACTGATGTCTTTGTTCATTCTCTCTCCCGATCTACCTCTTCTCTCAGACTGTCTTGCTGTCCCATCGTCGTCCCCCACCACCCCCGCTTCTGAACCACTACCACTTTGAGCCACCTTATCGTAGGTCCCTCAGCCAGCTGCATCCTCTCTCTCTCTCTCTCTCTCTCTCTCTCTCTCTCTCTCTCTCTGTCTCTTTCTCTCTTTCTTCCTTCTTTCCTTTCTACTGAAACTATTTCTATGCCACCTTGCCACTCAGCTCAGGGTCCCTAAGGTGGTAAACATTTCAAATACTAAAACAGCATTTTAAATGCAAATATATAAAAATATTTCAAACATATAAATGCATAAAGCACACAAACAGGGAGGAGAGCTAATTAAGAGTTAATGAGAGAATGCCAAACAAAATGAAGAAGACTTCGCGGAAGACAGCGCTGGAAGGAAACGCGTGAATCTCCCTGGGGAGGGAGTTCCAAAGTTTCAGAGCCACAATCAAGAAGGCTGTTTCTCAGAGAGCCACCTGTCAAGCCTCAAGATGGCAGGGGATCCCGAGGCAAGACCTCTGGAGTTCGCCAGAGTCATCAGGCAGGTTCCTATGCGAACAGGGAGTCCTTCTGGTGTGTTGGCCCCAAGCTTTAAGGTCAATACCAGCACCTTGAAAAGGGCCTGGGAGCAAATTGGGAGCCCGTGTAGCTGGAATCAGATTGGAGTGTTATGGACCAATTGCAGCTTCCAGACAGTCTTCAGGGGCAGCCCCAAGTAGAGCACATGGCAGTAATCTAACCTAGATGTTACCAGGGCGTGCACCGAAGTGCCAAGATATTTTCTGGCAGCAGCTGGCTCACTAGCTGAGGCGGGTGAAAGGCACCTCTGGCCACTGCTACCACCTGTTCATCCAACAGAAGCCCAGATCCAGCAGCACCCCCAGTCTCCAAACCTGCTTCTCTAGTGAGTACAACCCCATCCATAAAAGGTCTATTCCTAGGTCAAACCTTCCCCCCACCAGGAGCACCTCTGTTATGTCAGGGTAAAGTTTCTGATTGTTAGTTTTCATCTATCTCCAAACTGCCTCTGGGCATTTGTTTACGATCGCACGCCCCCCCCCTCGGCTGGAAGTGTGAGATAGAGCTGAGGGTCATCCACATATTGGTGGCAACTCAGCCTGGATCTTTCCCTCTGGCTACTTTCTATCCTAGGCCACTTCCTCTGGCCTCTTTTTTCCTAGGGCCTGACCCAGAGTTGGCAACGGTACATGAATGGGAACGTATGGGGAAAGGCGATCCTTTAGATACGCGAGTCTTCGTCTGTGCTTGGGACTCAGGGCCAGCTCTCCTTCAGCACCAGCAGCACTACTGGGGCTTGGATTATTGCCACTATGTTTGGCCAAGCGAAACCCTCATCTCTTCCCTCATCCCCCACTTTGTTTCCATGCACACCAACATCTTCATGGGTAGATGCAGGTGTTATTCTGGCACTTGGACCAAATCGGTTGCCTGCACCTATTTAGTGCAGTCCTAGGCAGAGTTACACCTTTTGAAGCCTGTTGAAGGACGTAGCTCTGTTTAGGATTGCAGTGTTGGCGCATTGCAGTGCTTTTGTGTAAATGGTCATCTGAACGGGCAATTCATCTTCATGGATGGGTGTTTGAGAAACAAACACTGCTCTGGAAGGCATGTGAGAGAGAAACAGTCGCTTGCAGTTTTGAACTGAGAGGCTGAGACAACAGAAGGCAAGAGTTTAGCTAGTCCTGGTTAAGCTCAGTGGCTGCATCAGAGCTGGCTGTGATGTCAGTTCACTTCAGGCTGTTTTCTCATGTAGGAGGCTCATTAAGGTTGTTTTCTGATGTGGGAGCCAGTTTGGTATAGTGGTTAGGAGGTCGGACGCTAATCTGGGAGAACCGGGTTTGATTCCCCACTCCTCCGCATGCAGCTGCTAGTGTGACCTTGGGTCAGTCACAAGTTCTCTCAGAACTGTTAACTCAAGAGCAGTTCTCGAAAGAGCTGTCTCAGCTCCACCTACCTCACAGGGCGTCTGTTGTGAGGAGGGGAAGGGAAAGGAGATTGTAAGCCGTTCTGAGACTCCTTCGGGTAGTGAAAAGTGGGGTACAAATACGGTCTCTTCCTCCTCCTCTTTTATTGTTATCATTATTTGGTGTGTCCCCTAAACAGGAGGTCTGGAGCCAGAAGAAAGAGAGCCAGGATTTATCTAGAATTAGCCTGAAATAGTCAAACACAAATAATATTGCGGAAGGTTTTGCAGATGGGTCTTTCCTCTTTAGCAAAGTGCCCTTCAGCTCACAGCAGCCTACAAAGACACTTACTGCGTGGGCAGGCTGCGGGCCTATTTAGGTAACTGGCAGCATCTCTCCAAAGCAAAGTGACTCCGAAGTGACACAGTTTGACCCAGCCTTGCAGTAGCCACTTCACCCTGATTCTGCCATGTGACGGATGAGGTGTGAAACAGAAGGACAGCTCGTTGGCAATGCTGAAGCATCAGTCCCTGGATTTGTGCTTGTGTGATCGCATGGAGTTTGCATCATAATTTTGCAAGCCCTGCCAGACAGGGACACAGTCATGAAGCAAGTCCCTGTCGATGCTGATTCCCACTCCAGATATATTTGACAGCACTTACCAGGGTTCCTTGTGATAAGGGACACATTTAGCACTGGTTGTACGTTTGTGCAAAGCTGTTATCGAGGCTCTCCCATAATGGATTGTTCTCCTATCAGTCAGAGCAATTGTCCCATCCACACACAGGTGAGGCTGCTGGTCAGATGGAGGCGATTGTCGAGCGGCCCAAAGAGAACAGAAAGGGGCCCAAGTAAAGGCGCATTAATGTTTCATCACAGTGGCGTTGTTCTTGTTGTCCCTGATCTGTGGCAGTCCATCCAGCTCTTCACTGCTCGGATGTGAAATGAATTCTGAGGGCATATTTTATTCATTGGAGTTTGGTTTTTATTTCATGGGCAGCAATGAAAGTGAATTGCACAGTTCTCCCTGAACTCTAAGCAAACTGATGAACCAAGATACGGTTTTAAAGGTACTCTATAATGTTTTGTCCTTTCCTATTCTTGATGGAAAAAATGGCTGCACTTTTGGTACTTCCCTGAACATATTACTCCTGTGTTAAGGCCAGGATGTTGGTTATCTGTCTGTCTTCTGTCCGAGGACTTTTAAAGACCTAAGTGTTCTGAGTTTGTCCTTCTGTATGAGTCTTGGATGTCACTTAGGGAGACACTGCAGTCTGTCCGTCAGGTCGTACACTACAGTGTTGCTGGGGCTCCTGACCTGTGGAACTCCCTCCCACTTGAAGACAGGTTGTTACACTCCCTTATTTCCTATCAAAGGGAAATTATTGCTGTTGTTTATATAGAAGACCCTCCCTGAGGGTCCTCTATATAAAACAATTGAGACAACAAGGGGACAGGAAGTGGAGGCCAGGATAAAGAGGAAAGATAATCCTTCAGTCAAGTTCTGTGTATTTCATTGTACATTTTCTGTCTGCTTTCATTTGCAGTTTTGGCCCTGTGACTGATGTTGCTGTCGTTGTTGATCTGTTTTGCATTGGGTTTTTATTATGTTGATTGCCATTTTAAATTAATTGATGTTTGAATGTGTATGTTTAATTATTGTTTTATTAGCATTGCAAACCACTTTAAGCAGCCACTGTGGATCATGATAATTATAAGGACCCACAGATAAAGACTATCAATGGGAAGGGTTCTGGAGTATGATACCGCTGGTGGAGCTCCTGATGGCACCTGGGTTTGGGGCACTGTGTGACGCAGTGCTGGACTGGATGGGCCATTGGCCTGATCCAACATTGCCACTCTTGTATTCTTTTATGTCCTTAAACAGACTAACAAAACCACTGTTGTAAAGATTGCTGGTTTCTGCAGTTCTACAGAAATCAGTTAGTTTGATAAAGACGAGCAAGAAAAGCAGTGACTTGGCTAACAGAACATACACGTCTAATTGCTTGGTGTCTGTTCTGTGAATTCTGGCAGCTCAGATGACCATCAGTTGTGCAGAGAGGTGTTCTCCCAAGAAGGCGCTCATATTTGGAGTAAGCTCTGCTCCCAAGTGAGAACTGTTTGCCAAGTCGTTGTCCTTCATAGTACTTGATGACTTTGCTGCTAGTTTTTGTAATTTTTAAAAATTCACTCTACCTTCCCATTTTAAACAAAGTTAAAGGCAACTTATATTAAATAATCAGTGGATCAAGTCACTTATTATTTATTTGATTTTTATGCCCCAGCAAAACGAGACTCTCCCAGAAACTTTAGTTACTAAAATTTTAACAGATCCTAGGTCAGCAAATACACTTTGTAAAGCTAAATTCCTTGTTTGGAGAGTTTGGGCAGCTTGCGACAAGACACCTTCTCCAACATAGTATAGCCTGTCCTCTCTGGCTTGAATTCTTCCCTTTTTCCTTTTATTGTTAGCTGGGATAGATTGATACTATGCAGGACTTGTAGGTCAGAGGAGTAGAAAAAGAGAAAGGAAAATAATCAGATAAATCAATGAAGGCAGTAAGTCCAAAAAGACCCCAAAGGGAAAAGTTCATAGTAGCAATTGTCAAAAAAGACTATCCAAAAATTACAACCCACCGACGTGTTTGGTAAAAAAAAAAAAAGAAGAATAGTTTTGTTCTGACATCTGAAAAATGCTGGTAAAGGCACGTGGTGAACATTCCTGGTGAGAACATTCCATAGGTGAATGTCCAGAAGACAGAAAGTCCTGCCCAGGGCAGAAGCTTACCACTTTGCCAAAGGAAGAGCTACTTAGAACAAGACTTCTGAGGACTGGCAAGTTCATACTGGAGAAGGTAGTTCTTTAGATATGCGAGTTCCAGGCAAGTTAGGGCTTTATAGGATAAAACCAGCATTTTGAATCATGTCCCAACAGCACACAGGAAGACATCACCCACTTGCTCCCAATACTAGCAAGAGACGATTCTCACAATGTTTCGTGAGAATTTGTACAGCACTTTCAGTTTCCAGAGCAGTTCCTCTGTATTCCCACAGTTGTCCTTGCAGCAGCCCTGCCAGACAGGCCAACATTATTGCCCCCATATTGCACATCTGAGGTTGCAAGGAAGTGGCTGGCCTAAGGCTACCTCATTGAGCTTTTGGCTGAGATCTGAATGGCTGACCTCCAAGATCATTGTCTTCAGCACTGTGCTTTGCCGTATCATCACAGGGAGCTACAGTTAACAACTAATTAGGCCAGATAGTGATTTATCATGCTACCAGGTGGTTCAGTAGCAAAGCACATGCTTTACAAGTCCCAGGTTCAGTCTCTGCCATCTCCTGCTGAAAGGTTTACAGGATGCAAGAAGACCTTTTTCAGATTGAGACTGTGAAGGACCACTGCCATTCAGAATATTGGATTAGATCGAGGGTCCCCAAAGCCTTTTGAGCCTAGGAGTGCCATTTTCCCACCAGAGGAGGGGGATGTCCCCCCAGGCTGTTGTTTCTCACTGCCACTCCTGTGGCTGACGGGAGAACATAATCATAAAAAATGGCTGTTGGACAGCGGCACAGTGTCACTTCTGGGGGAAACCTGGAAGGGATGTCAGCCCACTCTAGGAATCACTGGAAAATGTATGAAGATAGTTTCAGAAGGGTAGCCATGTTGGTCTGCCGTAGAACAGATAGATACCAGTCCAGTAGCACCTTAGAGACCAACAAGAGTTTCAGGGTGTAAGATTTTGAGAGTCAAAGCTCCCTTCTAAGGTGCTACTGGACTCAGATCTAACTGGCAAATCTATGGTTTTGCCATAGAGTTATCAGGTGATTCCTAGATAAACCCAGAAGTGATGTCACACTGTTGCTGACAGTGCCCCTCCCCCATGCCCCTGCCCACCTCCAGACTCCTGCCAATTGCCAATGCATGCCTGGCAACCCTGTTTGAACCTGTGGGTACTTTTGGAATTTTGAGGATGTATAGTGGGCACCCCACAAAATGGCTGCCATGGGAGGCAGGACCAATCACAACACGTTTGGAGGTTCCAAGCCAAGCATCCTCCTATGATGGAGGCAGTGGAGGCAGCCATTTCCATGTAGAATCCATGGTGATGCCCCCTGGGGTTTTCTAAAGCACCTCCTGCTTCAATAAGGTCGAGGAAAGTCTAGACTGGCTCTTTGTTTTGGGAAAGAGATGGAAATGGGCACTGGGAAACTCATTAGTAAGCATCATGACACCCATGGTCACCATATTGGGGATCGCTACGTTACATGGACCAATAGTTTGGTAGCCACACATACATAGGGTGGGATCCAATCAGCTTTTCTGCCAGTGGGGGAAAAAAATAGGAGGCTATGCCAGTGCTCAAGGGACCTGCATGTACAAAACCCATGTGGGATGGAGTCTGTAGTAAGGATGGGGGAGGGAGAATGGAAAAGCTGCCTTGCCCTGATCTGTATAGCCCAGGCAAGCCTGATCTCATCAGATCTCGGAAGCTAAGCAGGGTCTACTCTGGTAAGTACTTGGATGGGAGACCTCCTTGGAACACCAGCAGTTGGGAGAACAGGGGCAGGCCTTATTCAGTCACCTCTCTGAATATCCTCCAGGCCCCTAGTAGGGGTCAGTCACCAGAGGTCGCCATGACTTCCCAGTGCACTCACACACATGTGCGCATACACATAAAAAATACAAAAAAATACCCCCCAAAAGCTGCCTGCCTCTCGGCTCCTTTGTCCAGAGGCACCTTTGCAGATAAACCAAATCTTGTGCTGTCCTCTCAGGATCCATTTTTGAAGGCCTCACCAACTCTAAAGCAGAACCTTGACTGGGAGAAAAATAAAACTGCAGGCTTTAGTTCTTCTGTAGGAAATGTGTTAGCCTTTCCTTGTTTGTAAATACCAATCTGAATTTCTGCATTAAGCGTTGTGGCTGGAGCAGATGAGGCAGTGCACAGAGAAGGTGCTTCTATCTTGTGCATGTTACAGATGCGTGGGCAAGCTGCAGAATGGCGACAGAGAGAAACCAGCCTCCTCCCGCATCTGGACCAGCCTCTTCCCGCAACACAGATCAGCCCTGTGAATCCTTTCGGGGCTTATTTACCAAGCAGCTGGACTCTGAAAACTGTTCTTCAAGGCCATCATAGCTTTAATGCAAAGTGAAAAGGTTGAGAAATCCCCATGTTTGGCATTAGCTGGTTTTGACTGGTTCATTTTTCACACCGTCCTGTTCTTGGCCTTCTGGGAACCTTTATTAAGAACACATTTCGGAGCACTTGCTGCGAGACAGAGAAGGTCAGAGTGCCATCGGTACCGCTGTGCGCCAAGCAATGGAGCGTGCGTGTGCAATATTAAACGCATTACTTACCGTAATCCAAGATACTGACACTGATGAGCAGGCAGAGTCCAGGGTTCAAAGCAAGGGCCATGTAGTGACGGTGTTTGCCACTCATGTAGAATCCATCACCTTTGAACTCTCTGCATATGCGTGTCTCTTGGTAGGCGCAGAGGCAATGAGGTGAAATAAGTGGGAGGTCTGGGGTGTTATTAAGCAGCAGCGAAGTGGGAGGCGGCTGGATGTGACCTACGAGCCGTAATCTGCTGGGAAGTTCTTCTGCAAAAGACCCACTGAAATGAGTCCCTGCCCCATATTAATGAGTGTGAGGAAAAGCCATTTAGATTGCCTTTATCTCAAGCACCACAAGCCTTGCCCAAAGTGAGTGGCCTCTGGCTTTCTCTTCCTAGGTCAAAATGCATTCGATCTAACCTGCATTCGGTCATGGAGGCTGTCATGATCCTAGGCCTTAAGTGCGCGGACTCTAATCTGGGAGAACCGGGTTTGATTCCCCACTCCTCCACTTGCACCTGGCTGGATGACCTTGGGCAAGCCGTAGTTCTGATAAGAGCGGTTCTTGAAAAAAGAGCAGTTTCTGTCAAGAGCTCTCTCAGCCCCACCTACCTCACAGGGTGTCTGTTGTGGGGAGGGGAAGGGAAAGGAGTTTGTAAGCCGCTCTGAGACACCTTTGGGTAGTGAAGGGTGGGGTATAAATCCAATCTCCTCTTCTTCTTCTATTGGAGTACCCATCAGGGCCTACATTTCCCAGGTTCCCCCTGGACCCCATGATTGGTTAACAGGGGATTTTGGAGGGGAAACTTGTACCAGCAGAGGAGTCGAGGGTGGTGCCTGGGAAGAAGGAATAAAAGGCCTTGCCCAAAGTGCGAGGGGGTTCACTCCCAAGGAGCAGGGCTGGTGAGGTTGCTGCAGAAAGAGGGGATCCTTCATCCAAAAGGGGTGAGTCAGTCTGAGAACAAGTACCTAGAAGACGTTAGGGCAATATAGTCAGACGCGTTCGGATTTCTTAGTTTGTTGGTTTACCTACCTTTACTGTGCTCAGTTTTCCTTCACGTTATTGAATCACAGTTATTGTTAAACATATTTAATAAAAATAGTTTGTTACTCTGCCTGGGTCCTCATGCCTCATTTGGTCACGTAAAAGGGGAAACCTACTGGAAAAGTACTGCGTAAAGGTATGGTGGGTGCTCTGGGCCCTCCTGAGGAGACTCATACCAGAGTGGCGGCAGCCGTTAGAGAACCTTTCTAGCCGCTGCCCATGATAGGCATTCCCGAGATTTCTCCTTACCTCAGCATCCTCACTGTCTATTAGGACATGCAAGGTATCAGACTGGGGACCTGGCAGCATGTCCCAGGCGACGCATAGTTACAAGGAGTAGGATCTACACATCCGACAGTGCCACCACTGGCCAAAGAGAGAGACTACAGTTTCTTGGCCAGCGAGAATCAGGTGACACGAGGAACGAATAGGACCCCATCTGGCCCTATAAAGCTGCTGACTTGAGCGTAGCTCCTCAGTTTGACTGATGTAGCTCAGGAGAAGACAACAATGTCCATCTGCCTGCCTCTCCTCTTTGAACTGTCCATCTGAATGAGTGGTTGGCTGCCCATGGAATCATCTGCCGGTCCTTCAGGGCATCGGCCTTGACAGGAGATTATGGACAAAGCCACTAGGACAGAAAAACTATGCATCGGTTAGGAATAACTAATCTTCACAGAGCGATGTGTAAGCTTTTGAATTATACAACATTGCGAACACTGATTGATTTCAGTGGGAATTCATGAAATGAACTGACTGGATTGCAGCCAGAGATTAATTTTGTATCCTAGACATAAACCTTTGCTCCAGCCCTGCCTCTACTCTCTTCGTGCCAAATGTATTCAAAATCTGCTCTTGGATTAATTTCTGTGGATCATTCAGTTTGGCAAAGATGATGAATATTTGTGTGGGGGTGGATGTCTTACAAAGGATCTGTGCAAGTCAAAGAATTAAAAGAAGGGCAAGTGAAGTGGTAAAGAACAAGAAGACAATGGGAGGAGGGATACGTGGACCAGGAGAGAGAGAACAGGCTATCCAAAGAACCCTTTCATACTTGAGCCTGTATGTCCCTGGAGATTATAAGGGCTGGAGACTTCCTGTTTAAGACAACATTGACACAGTCAATAACTTGGAGATCTTAGCATGTAAATGCTTTTGAAAAATAAGTTTCTAGTCCCCATGACCACCAAGGAAGCTATGAGCAATATCAGGGCATCAGCTTGCAGAATGGCTGTGATGTTGCCATGCATGTGACCAGTTTTGCTAAGAGATGTTAAAAAAAAATACACAAAGGGGAGTGTTTTCTCTTGACACTGATAGATAGAAACGTTATCAGAAAAGGCAGGAGAAAAACTTTCCAACGAACTTGATATGTCAGCAAGGTTTTAGCAGAATACTCTGGGGACCAGGAGCTCAGAAATCTGCATTTCCAATTTACATCTCCCCCCTGCCTTCTGAGGAAGTTGTACCACAGTTGTACCCAGATCTCGATTTCTTGAACATGTTAAGTTCCTAAAGTTTTCCTGAAGTTGGTGCTAAAGATCACAGGCATGAACAGAGGGCATGCAGAGAAGTGATGTGGAGCAGGGTTACCACTGGTCAATGAGAATATACAAGTGAGTAGAATAACAGTACTGGAGAGAATAAATCCATTTTGAAACTGGAGAGAGATGGTGACCTCAAAGAGGATATTTACTGACAACTCAGGTGATGCTGTGCACATCAAGCTGTAGAGATGAAATGAAACCTCAAAGGAGAGCAGCTGTGGTGGGATTTCTAATGTTGTTGCAAAAAGGTTAGGTGAAAAAAAAAGTGGATTTCCACTTTTCAAAGATGCATAGTCTAGCTTCTGTGAAGAGCTGCTTGCTGTTTGGGCTCCTCGAAGAGAAGGATAAATAGATAAACAGTTCAGAATGTCTGCTTTAAAAGCTGGAATGTTTTTGAATGATTAGGGCTCAAAGGCAATGGAGATGTTTGGGCACGCGGATGACGTTCCAGGATGCTTGGAAATGAGAAGGAAGTGGCAGCCAGTTGGTCTGGACAGTCAGTGAGAATGCTGAGTAATATCTGGAAGCGAATGACATTCAGTGGAAGAAATTAAGAAGCACGTTCTGGATAGCAGCATCAAGATCTTCAGTACCTAGGAGAGCTCCCAAGGAAGGCTGATGTTGCTCCAGCAAAGTTTATAGCTTAACTCAAGGGTGTCAAACATAAGGCCCGGGGGCCAGAACTGGCCCGTCCAGGGCTCTTATGCAGCCCATGAGCAACTAGTACAAGGGAGGGTACAGGAAGCTGCTCAGGGGGGGAGTGGGGGGAGCCACTCCAACTGTGGCTTCAGCATGGCAGAACAACCTTGTCAGCAGCAGTCAAGCAGCGTGGGAGCATGTACCCAGTGCTGCACCACTGGCTCTCCAGTCTGCCCATATGGGTTGTCCTTTGCACCTCCCACCCAGCCCATCGGCCTTGCAGTTTATATCTCTGCTACCTGGCATTACGTTTATGGCACACATGGCCTGGCCCGACAAGTGATATTTATGTCAGATCCAGCCTTGGAAATGAATGGGTTTAACACCTCTGGCTTAACTGAACATTCATATTCTCAAAAGATCTGATAACTGTACTGAATTTTCTTGCTCCTACAGCCAAGGAATTTAAAGGAACAGTATTCTGTCTAGCAGTCATGAACAGAGGTGTAATTAAATGGCCTCAGATTGTGCCTTTGCCTTCTCCAGTAGCATCAGGGTTGGCTGGAACCTAGCTAGGCTAAACCAACTTCACAGGACAGAGAGCTATATCATCAGGACCTCATGAAACTAGAGCTATTGTGGTCAAGGCAAGAGATTAAGGTGTGCACAGCACATGACAGGTGAAGGGGGCTAGAGGGGGCAGATGTAGCTGGAATCAGACCATAGATGAAGTCCAAGTCTAAATCAGCAACAGGATCCGAGGAAGCAACTACTGCAGAGCCAGATTCTTCAGCTATAGACTAAGTCTGAGGAGGTCAAGTTAGAGGTGATATCCCAGTTTGAGTCTAACTGGTTCACCTGGTCACATGCCCTACTGGGCTGGTCCAATTGCAGGAAGATGTCTAGGTTGGACAGGCCTTGATTGGTTGCCTTGCTGGTGATGCAGGGAGTAAGGCACTGGCTTTGGTTCTTAGGGCTGTGTGTCGGGGTCACCCTTTATCTACAAACAGTAGTCCCAAGGATATGGCTTTGGGCGGTGGGTGAGTGGACAGGAAAAAATCCGAGCAGCCTCCCCCAGATTCATTAACTTCTACTTCTCCTTAAAGAAGTGAATCAAGCAACTTCGAATCATTTTCAAAGGAACCACTTCCACTGGGATCACAGTCATGTGGTAGGGAACAACCCATCTGCTTTTCTTTTGAAAACTCAGGTACCAAAAGCACCTGGTTTTATATATCAAAAGAAACACACAGTATCGTCAACTGCAAATGCTGTATAAGACATTCACAAAAACAAACAGTCAGATTTTCCTATAATAAAAATAGAAGCAGTGGTCCATAAAGGATGACTTCTGGCTGCCCTGTGGACTGCAGGAAACCCAATCATGTAGTAGCATCCACAACTGACGGTATCGATGCTATATCTTGCTGTTCAAATGGTTAACTTTTGCACCATTCCCAGAGTAAGCACAATCTGTCCTTTGGGATCAGGGAGTGGTATCCTCGCTAGGGCTTAATCAGGCCCGTTCCACAGTACCTCTCATGTAAGAAATTAAACTCAGGACCTGGTTCTTTCCTCCCTCTTCTATAAGTAAAAAAGTCACATTTTCCAAAAATGCCAGTTTTAACAGAGACTGTGAGGACACAGCAACCTAGTCTTGTGCCCTGCAGGCTGAGCTTGGCTCCCGGGGGTGGAAAAATAAGGGGTACGTCAGCTGAGTAGAGAAGGGCTGGCTGCCTTGGGGGGAGGTTGGCATCAAACTCTGGAGCCTGTTCGTGTGCTGGGGGACGAGAAACCATCAAAGGGAAAAGTAGAGGAGGATGGAGTGAGGGAGAGGCTGAGGGACGGAAAAAACTGGGACAAGACTAAATTTATGCAGAGAACAGATCGTGTTTCTTGGCTGTCCAAGAGACTCTGAAAAGATCTGGTAGCATTCATGTGCTGGGCTCTCTCTCTCTCTCTCCCGGTGGATGAGCAAGGCTAAAAGATCTAATGCTGCAGGAAAGGCTTCAAGGCCGGGCAGAGGCTGAGACCGATGGAGGGGAAAACTTCACACCCTGGTTTACTAATGAATGCCACGTTCTGAAGTGAAGGCCCAGGAAAGAGAAGAGGAGGAGAAATGTTTCTGAAAGGTTGCGGCACTTTGATGCTGAGCAGCTCTTGATCACTCCCGGGAAGGGAAGAGGAAACAGCGAGGGGAGCTCAGGAGATGCAAAGGTAAACAAGTGATGGAGGTTTGGAATCGAACTGGCAGGTGATTCAGCTCAGGGATCCACCCTCTTCAAACAGCTGCCTTTGGCAAGCCACAACCTGTACCATTATCCATCCCTGGGAAAGAGAAGGGTGTACTTTTTTAAAAAATCCAGACAAGCTCATTTTGGGAATGTTGTATCTGACCTACTGTTGCCTAGGGTGATCAGAAGCAAAGGACAGGACTCTAGAATTTAACCACGTGCAGTTGACAGGCGGGGCCTGAACTGCTGAAATCCTCTCTTCTATACAACTGTTAAAAGGACTGGAGCTCTAGCCTCTTGTCCCTGGCCACCCTGTGCTGGAAGGGCTTGTGGGAGAATTGGCAAGTCACCAAGGTGGAAATTCAGCAAAGGTAATCTGGGTTGTCATTTCAGTTCTATGCTGGTCCTATTGTGACCCTTGTCCTACCCTCCCCCTTCACCTTTAGCAAGATAATCTAAAACAAATCTCCACGCATTTCCACACACCCAGCAGGCTTCATGAAGAGCAGCTACCTTCCTTTCAACATATGAAATACCTACGTGGTACGTACAACCCCCCCACACATATACCGAGCAGTTTGTGGAGGGTGGGGAGGTGGTGGTTGGCTGCATGCAGAGGATGGGGTTCGAGTATAAGGGTGGGGTTCAGAGAGTCTGGCTGAAGCTTCAAACCCCTTAGAGTCCATGTATTCCAACTTCTGAAGTGAAACAGTACATTCTTTGTAGGGCTCATGAGATTGTTTGGGATGGGACAGGATTGTGTGCATGTAGTTACAAGTTAGTACCAGGTCCAGAAAAATTATGCTTGGGCCATAGTTATGTGCAGATGTGGGATAATTTCTATAAAGTGCGTAACTTATCCCATCCACAAAAAGCTACAGTCATTATTAGGACAGATCCCTACAGCCAAGGCATGGGAGCAGACAGGTACAAGCGCAGGTGGCCCTTTTAGACCCCAGTAGGCAAAGAGGTTGCAATGAAATTGATGCTAAGCTCTTCTAAGCTCTATGCTTAGACATACCACCACCCCACCCCATGCATTTAAAAGAATATATATGGCTCATAATAGACTCACACTTTATGTACTTTGCACATAAGCTCATTTAATTGTTTCAAACAATAGTTGCTCAGGGAGACCCCGGGAGACCACAAATGGCTCTTCTTAGCATTTTTTAATTGCAGCTGTGTGCTGCCCTGATTAAGGTTGTGGTCACCACCTTCCCCTGCCCCCTCTGTTCACGGGAAGGAATACAAGCACAGAGATACGAGTGCCTGTCCTTTTTCCCTTGTAAAATGAATAATAGCATTGGGGATGGTGGTGCCAGTTTCGGTCTGGAATGGCACATGAAGAGGGAAGGCTTGAACTTAATCTATCCCCCGCATTGTCTAACAGCCAGGACTGACAAGAAGATGAGACTAAGGATACCAGGTTCTGTGGGCCCAGGGAGCCAGGTAAGGTGCCACCAGAGAATCATAGTAGCATTCCTGGTCTACTCAAGGATCTTGTGTGGTTTTTCAGAAGGAGAGGTGGGCCCAAACATGATGCAAAGGGGGAACCTAGAGACAACTTTGAGCAGGGGATTTGGTGGTTCTCAGCAGCCCTACCTGTGGCCGAAATGGGCTGCTATATTTCTTTTTAAAGCCATGGAAAGGTCTATTCCATGGATCTCCCTCCATCATGCCTGTTTTGACAGGGGCCTAATTGATCTCACAGGGTGGGTGTGAATATAAATTGCGGAAATCTCTTATGTTTGTCACTGGGAGCTCCTTGGGGGAACGGCGGGATACAGATGTAAAATGAAATTATGCAAAAATATAGGTCGGATGCCAGTATGCACAGCTCACAAAACAATTGTTTGTGTGTGTGTGTAGGGGGGGGGTTATGGAGGAAGAGAAATGATAAAACAAGGCTTCAAGAAACGTAAACCATAAAGTCCATTAAAAAAGTCTTGTTTGCATTAATCAGTTCTAAGTCTAACAGTCATGGAGAGGGCCTTGCTTTGTTTAACCTTTGAACTCGCATCTGGCCTTCCTACTGGTTAACACGATGGTAACCATCAGAAAATAATGATTTTTTTAAAAAAATGACAGTTTGGCTAATGAGAACACCGGAGATGGTTAGAGGTTTGCCGCTGCTGTGCATAATTAATTACCCATCTCCGTAATGCACCCGAGGGAAGGCGACTTTTCCTTGATTACAGATTTTTTTTTGGGGGGGGGGATAGAGTAAATATAAATATGGTAATGGAAAGAGGGTTCATTTGACACTGCGTGATATTGGAAGAAATTCTGCACACACAGACCGAATTTCTGCAAAGTGAGAGGAGGGTAGAGATAGCTTGGATGTTTTGGGGGTTATTTTGCAGCCGTCCAAGAGAAAACGAGGAGTGATGGAGAGACAGAGCGAAGGGGAAAGCGGCAGTAGCGATGCCTGTTGTGGAGTATTCCCTATGGCAGACTGCAGAGCTGGAAACAATCTCGATTTTGTTCTTGAGAACACGAGGTCAGCCTCTCTGAGCGACAAATTCCAGAGGGACAGCAACGCTTGTTGGTCTGTCACTGCAAATAAAAAAGAAAGAGCCTTGTGACGGTAGACAAACAAACGGAACAGGAGAGATGCTTTCATGAACGAGAGCGCGTCTGGTCCACACAAGCTTCTGCTCTTCCCCTGTTCTCACGCTTTTCATCTGTAAGGTGCTGCAAAAGCCTTTGTCGGTGGGTGGTTAGATGTGACTTTTTGTTGTGAAGAGAGCAGGACAAGTCAAAGGGGGCTTAGGATGAAGGCACCCCATAGCTGGCAAGAACAGCATCTTGCACTGATTCAAACCAACCTGGTTGAGAAGGTCTTTATACGAACATCAGGCAGTATCCTATGAACATCTGGCCCTGCCTGAGAGCCAGTCTGGTGTAGTGGTTAAGAGCAGCGGACTCTAATGTGGAGAACTGGGTTTGATTCCCCATTCCTCCACATGCAGTCAGTCACAGTTCTCTCAGAACTCTCTGAGCCCCACCTGCCTCATAAGGTGCCTGTTGTGGGGAGAGGAAGGGAAGGAGATTATAAGCCACTCTGAGACTCCAAGTGAGAGATGGGGTATACATTCTCCTCCTCCTCCTCCTTCACCAGACCATTGGTCCATTTAGCTCAGTATTGTCTATTCTAACTGATGTCAGCTCTTCACAGGGAAGAGGTCATTTAACTGACTGTACCAGAGATTGACTCTGGGATCTTCTGCATGCAAAGCATATGCTCTGTCACTCAGCTGTGGCCTGTTCACTGAACTATCTGCCCTTGTTTGGCCTTCTGGTGGCCAGAAGCTTCCCTGCTGGCATAGCCTGAAGTCCCCTGGAGTCCTTATCTTGAATGGAGCTGGGTGCATGCTGGTTCCTGTTGTTTTTAGGTGCTGGGTTCAGGGCCTGCTCTGTTTCTAGATTTCATCAGCAGAAGGACATCCCCCTTCACAACAGGCAACAACTCCGGTCACAGACTTGGGGTCGATATCTGCCTACTGCTCTGTCTCTTAGCTAGCAACATGCTCATTGAAGGAAATGTCCAGCAGGCCAACAGCCAGAAAATTTCTATTGGAGGGGTGGTGCAGTGGTGGTCGGCCCATCATTATGTATGTATGCATGCATGCATGCATGCGTGCATTTATTTTATTTAACCATTTTCTACTTGAAACTCAAGATGGATTACACAGCATAAAACAATGTAATTGAATAGTATGAGAGACCTAATAAGCAATGCAATAAGATTAGGATTACAAAAAATGAGAAAAGTGCCAAAAAAAAGAAGTATCAGACTTGCTGTGTCATCAGTGCAGAAAATGGAATTATGAAAAATGAAAACAGTACGGTAAGCAATTCTCAGACTGCCACCACACATTTTTACCCCTTCATTCCTTAATCTCTCTCTGCTTTACTCCAACAAGAAGTTACTTTTCCTACAAGCTTTGAAAATCAGGAGTCTTCAGCCCTGCTAACTGCTAATTCCGTTCTAGCCCAAATGCATAGAGAATTCACCCTTGGAAGATTTATGACAGGATTCACATTTTTAATCTCAACTCCTTCCTTTTTTACGTAGAGAATTTACACGTGAAAGACCTGTGACAGATTTCATAACAACCCCTGGTGCTGATTGGAGGGTCATGGCAAATGGTTGATGGAGCCCAGCCCCTTTTTGCACCACCATGGCCTGGTGCCAACTGTTAGGCTGTTTCCATACAGGTCCCACCGCCCATGGAAAGTGGTATGTCCCTGCAATTAAAGGGAACTTCCCACAACATCAGGCTTATTGTGATCATGACTTGTCGGACTCCTGAGACTGTCCCCTTTGAGCTGGATCAAAGGAAAACCTTCTTTGATGTGGCTTAAGTGAAGAACTGCAGGTGATGGTGGTCAAAGTGTTCATGCGGATGCTCCACCCACAGCCAGCTGCAGGAGGAGTGGAACAAAGCTGCACATCCAACACAGCAGAGCTAAACTCTGTATTCCCCATGTCATTTAGCCCTTTAAGGTGCTTTTATTTCTTTTCCCATCTTAGGTGGAGTATAGCTTGATGCTGTGGCTCAGCTGCTATGGGGACAGGGAGGGGAAAGGGGTGGGAACAAGGGTTGCTAGGCTATGGGGCGGGCAACTGTAGCTGCAATGGCAGTTCTTCACCCAGGCAACAGAAGCAAAGGGGGAGGTGTGGGTATATGGAGGTGGTGGCAGCAGTGAGCAGAGTGAGGATGGGGCATGCGGATGCTGTTGTTGCCCACTTCCACACTGTTTGCTGTGGGGGCTTTGCTAGATATGAGACTCAGGCAGCAGCTCTTTGAACAGTGCAATCAGCTTTATTTACAAGGGTTAGGACAAGATAGGATGACAGCAAAACTAGGGAGCACCAGGCTCCTTTTTAAACAGTCTGGGCTTGGTAAGCCACACCCATATGTACAGTAAGGACCAATCAGAGTATTTACATAAAGTCCAATCACCTTGTTTCCCTCCTGCACATGTCTTGTTTCCTGATTGGACAACTACGCAGAGCGTCCAATCAGTTGGCACAGGGCTCTTTTTGTAGAAAAAGCCCAGCAGGAACTAATTAGCATAATAGGCCACACCCAACAGCAGAAACGTATTGGCATATTAGGCCACACCCCTGACAGCACAGCTAATTAGCTTATTCGGCCACACCCCCATGTTACCAGAAGTGTGGTCATCCAGCCACACCCACCTTTTGCTTCTTATTCTGTTTACCTTCTTTGTTGTCAAAACCTAGGGCTTTTTTTGTAGCAGGAACTTATTTGCATGTTGGGCCACACGCCCCTAATGTGGCCAATCCTAATGAGTTTCTGTTGTTGGGAGTGGCCTATTATGCTAATGAGTTCCTGCTGGGCGTGGCCAACTTGGGAGCCAGACGGAACTCCGTTCCTGTGCGTTCCTGTCCAAAAATAGCCCTGAGTTGGCATAGATTTGGATACCAGACTTCAATGAGAGCTGGAATCAAGCTCCTGCATTTATGTATCTCCATACATAACAGGCTTGATTTTGTACCCACCATGTGGAAGGAGCCTTAGAGCTGTTAGCGGTGTGTTAGGGTTCAGTTAAAACAAGCCTCTGACAATTTCCCCCACCACTTGCTTAGATATTGCTTCATTCAGACTTCGGAGATTTGTTTGTGAGAGAAATATGAAACTAATTTATGCAAATAGATCGAGGTAGTCAGCCGTGTGGGTTTTGAAGCAGCAGGACAAATTTAGAGTCCAGTGGCACCTTTAGAACCAAGAAAGGTTAATTCAAGGTGTGAGCTTTTGTATGCAAGGCACACTTTTTTCAAATACATTGGAATGGAAAGTAGAGTTCAGACTTATAGATGGGTTGAACAGCAAATTAACATGTAAGGTGATGAAGATGTTTTAAGAAATGCGGAAACAGAATTAAATGACAAGCTAAGGTTATAAAGTCAACGGAGAGTCTCAGACTTAGCCTGATACATTTATTGCTTTACAACTGTTGACCTTTAAACCTTTGCTTGTGATTTAGTTTTGTCTTAGCATATCTTAAAACATCTTCATCATGTTACATGTTAATTTGGTGTTCAGTCTCTGTCTATAAGTTTGAACTCTTACCTCCCATTCCAGTGAATTTGAAAAAGTGTGATTTGCACATGAAAGCTCATACCTTGAATTAACCTTTCTTGGTCTTAAAGGTGCCCCCTGGACTCTAAATTTGTTCTAATTTACACAACATTTCAAAATTCAGTAAAAAATTTGGCATTGAAGTTTTGAATTTGGAAATGTTATATTTGGAGAAGAACACCAAAAGAACAGTTTCTTATCATAATAAAACAAGATATGATATAGTATTGTGACTATGAGACCAAGCTACCCAATCAGAAAGTTTCTAACTAAAATCTCACCAATGCCATGAACTCACTAGATGGTATTAGGCAAGCCATTCCACCAGTATTAGCCCCATCCTCCATATTCAGTATGGTATTGACAATACTGGCCTACCTTACAGTGTTGTAAGTTTTCGCACTATATAAATGCTAAATATTAATCAGAAAGCAAGACAGGAACAGTTGCTTCCACATTAACTATGGAATGGGCACCATCCATTCACTAATTTTTACAGACAATCTTGGCTATGTTGTTGCCATACCTTTGTATTATTGTGTTTTCTGTCTTTTTTCCGGACCTGGTTGATGGTGATTTTGCAAACTCAATTGCAGGGCCAGGCTGCCCTGCATTTAAATAATTTAGTTTTTATATATTGGCAGTCCTAAATGAGATTTTTAAACTGTCATCTTTCATGGTTTTATAACTGTTGTTCTATGTATATTGTAAGCCGCCTTGAGTTCCGCAAGGTAGAAAGCCAGCGAAGAGATGTTTTAAATAAACAGACAAACAAATAAAATGGATGGACAACATACTATTGGGGCTTTCCAGGGCTATCAGCCCTTTAACCCCCCCCCTTCCTCTTCACAGCTGCTTCCATTACTGGGTATAATTCATTATTTCCTATTTTCTGGGGGTGGCATCCGCAAATGATTCTAAATCAGGTGTGTCAGACATAAGGCCCGGGGGCCGGAACAGGCCTGTCCAGGGCTCTCATGTGGCCCGCAATCAACTGGTGCAAAGGAGGGAACAGGAGACTGCTCAAGGAGGGGAGTGGGTAGAGCCACTCCAATTGTGGCTTCATCACGGCAGAACAACCTTGTCTGCAGCAGTTAGGGTTGCCAGGTTGGAAAATACGTGGGGACTTTGGGGGTGGATCCAGGAGAGGGAAGGGTTTGGGGAAGGGAGGGAGGGGAGGGGATGGGCCTCAGCACAGTACAATGCCATAGAGTCCACCCTTCAAAGCAGCCATTTTCTCCAGGGGAGCTGATCTCTGTCAGCTGGAGATGAGTTGCAAAAGCGGGAGATCTCCAGGCCCCATCTGGGGGATGGCAACTCTAGCAGCAGTCAAGCAGTGTGCCCAGTGCTGCATGGCAGGCTCTCCAGTCCCATCATGTGGGTTTTCCTCTGCACCCCCCTTCCAGCCCATGGGGCTTTGCAGTGAGGATACATCACCTTGGAGCTTATGAGCTGCTGTCATTTAGACAGTTTATATCTCCGGTACCTAGGAGCTGCGGTGGCTCAAGTGGTTGAGACGCTGGATGGCGGGCTGTGGAAGGTCAGTAGTTCAGCAGTTCGAGACCCGGGTGCCGCATGACAGGGTGAGCTCCTGTCTCTAGTTCCAGCTCCTGCCAACCTAGCAGTTCAAAAGCAAGAAATTGCAAGTAGATAAATAGGTACCACTTCGGTGGGAAGGTAACAGCGTTCCGTGCGCCTTGGTGTTTAGTCATGCCGGCCACATGACCACGGAAACGTCTTCGGACAGCGCTGGCTCTTCGGCTTTGAAACGGAGATGAGCACCGCAACCCTAGAGTCGGATTCGACTGGCTTTCGAGCAAGGGAACCTTTACCTTTACTATCTCCGGTACCTACCGGCATTACGTTTTATGGCACACATGGCCCGGCCTGACAAAGTGACATTTGTGTCTGATCCTGCCCTCGTAACAAATGAGTTTGACACCTCTGTTCTAAATATACTTTTACTGGGGAGGCTTTAATTACTGCTTTTCTCTTGACACCCAAAGCTTTTTGTTTTCTCTTACTGTACTGTTTGAATCCTGAAATTATGATCATAAGGAAAATGAGTGACCAATAATTTGGGCTGCAAAGAGAAAAGTAGTAGTTAGCCTGTCCCCATCTCAACAAGAATTGATTAAGCATCTGTGACAAGTGTAAGACAAAGCTTTTTTTTGTAGTGAGTGTTCAGAAATCCCAAAGGGAACACTGAATTTTTAAAAAGTATGTAAGGATAAGTAACTTTCCTCATACAACTGCTACCCCAACTATTTCGAAATACTTGTTTCCACTGTAAAACTACACATTTGCACGGTGTGTCTGCTCCCACAAGACTTCATGTGGCAGCCTACCTTTCTTCCCTGCTCTCATGACCACACGCTGGTTACTTTCACACCACTGCAAGGGCAGGTTGGTCATTAGGGTGACTGGGACTTTCCCCAGTGGGCTGATGACCTGCTTCTCACCGACCCAGCAGCGAGAAGGACAGCTAGTTGTGCACCATGCAGGGGAAAAGGTGGTCAACCTACACAGGTAGACAGGCAAGCTCTTTTTTTCCTTTCTCCCTCCGTTCAGCAGGGACCTTTCCCCCTCCCAGTTCTTCCCTTTACCAGTGTTTTGGTCCAGCCTGGGTGTTCATATGAAGTCCCGTCCCATCCCCGGCTTTCATGCAGCCTCATGGTACATTAGTGCACCTTGTAGTGCACTGCTTTCTTAAACCAGCTTTGCTATATTATGGTTTTGGAAAGATCGCAGCAAAACTGGAGCGAATGCTATGAGAACAGGAAACTGCAGATCTTTCCCACTCACATGCCATATGAAATTGCCTTACCCTGAACCAGACCCTTGGTCCATCAAAGTCAGTACTGTCCACTCAGATTGGCAGCGGCTCTCCAAGGTCTCAGGCAGAGATCCTTGACAGCACCTACTGCCAGATCTTTTAACTGGAGAAGCCAGGGATTGGACGTGGGACCTGCCACACACCAAGCAGACAGGCCCGTAGCCAGGATTTTGTGGCTTGTGGGAGCTTCCCCCCCCCCCGGTGGGGCTGAAGTTCTCAGTGCAGAAAGAAAAGCCTTAAAGGAGCACATACCTTTTAAACACTTTTTTTTAATGATTGAAAAAAGCATTTACAGGAGAAATTCTTGTGGGGCAGAGCCCCCCAAAGACCCACCATAGCTACAGGCCTGCAAGCAGATACTCTCCCACTGAGCCGTGCACATCAGCACCGTTCCCCCTGACCTGGCCATTCCTCCACCCATGCCATAGGGGGGCTTTGCCAGTCCTCCCACTAATTGACATATTACTGTAGCCTTAGTGACATATGAATTGTCGATTGGGGGGGGTGGGGTGGGACCTAAAATGGCCCTCTGGTGGTGGTAGTGGTGGGGATGATGGCAGCAGGAAACGTGCAGGAAAACCTGCCACATGGATGCTCGGTTATTGCAGAGGCATTTGCTGCAGCCCTGCCGCCCTATGGAAGCAGCCTCCATCCCACACGGCTCTGCGTTTTCCTTTCATCACTCTACTAATATAAACAAGGCTGTCCCCTTTCCCTCCCTCTCTGCCATTTAACTACTGTCCACCTAGAGCTGCCAGCTGGTCCCTCTGGCTGTCTCTTGAATATCAGTTTGATCTGCAGGCAATCAGGTGATGCTATTTAGCTCCAGGACAGGAAAAGCCCATTTCCACGTATGAAACCTCTATTAAAGGGAGGGGGCATCCCCCCCCCGCCAGCCGGCAACTTTACACTCCCTTTACCTTCCCGAGGCCTCAGCCGCCTACAACTGTGCATGCTCATTTGCCCCCTCCCTTCCAGGTGAGACTTCCTGTACCTGCCAAACATCATTCAGGAATGCTGAAGCTAGTGAAGGGGAAGTAATTAAGCTGGGAAACAGAAGCAGCTGTGAAGGGGAAGAAAAGGGGGGGAAATTAAAGGGGCAGCTGCTGGGAAAAGCAGGGCTGGCGATGATTTACTGCCGAAGAACCACAGTAGGCTCTTGCCTGCAGGGACAGGCCCTGCTGGATTCTTTTGGGGAATGTGGCGCTGTCTGAAGTTCTGCGCGGAGCCACTATTTCCATTCCCCTTTGCGGCTGACTGCAGCAAAGAAATGACTGAGCGGGTGTAAAAGTCGCCTAGTGTGTGAAGTATTGTCAAATCCGCTATTTCGCCCTCTGTTTTTCCACGATATCTCAATCCAAACGCCCAATCTTGTTAAAAAAAGCTTGAAAGAATGAGAATATAAAAGTTTTTCAGCTGACAAGTGGATCCAGTCCTGGATGACAGCCATTCTGTTTCAAATAATAACTGCCCCCCCCAATTCCCACCCTCCCAGCAATGCTAACGGGCCAGAATTGTAAACCTTTGTGTGTAAATGCTTTGGAAACTGTGATATCCAGGTGGTGAAATAATTTTAGCTGACAAAGAGCCGGGCTTCCTTTCCCCCTGCGGAATGGCAGAGCCTATGGCCCTGAGTCTACCTGTTAAGCACCTCTAATTCCTGCACATCAGGAAAGAAAATTACAGTCATCACCCACCTTGGAACAGACCTACAGTGCATAAGCAATAAATCTTCTGACCAACGCAAGCCCCATACACAATTCCAGTCATCTCCTGGATGCCTTTCTCATTTCGATGCCTTCTCGAGACGTGCAGGTTAATAAAAGGTTGTCATGATTATACAGACGGAACACGGCCGCCCGTTCTCCCGATAAGTCGGGCCTCTCTGCACGAAGCGTTCCGGATGCTGCAGGCCCCCAATCCCCCACATAATTGTCATACAGATTGGCTAGCGGGATGGCCTTGGCTCCAAACGGAGCCTGCCAATCAGAGTCAGCTGACTGTGCCTTTGCCAAGCTCCAGATGAGCCTGGCTTCGGAGAGCTGCGCGATGCCGCGGTGGGAAAGGCGAGCACAATTATACTAATGCTATTATGTAAATTGCTTTGCATAAAAGATGGCTTCGTTGCTCCCTTGCTCTGTGCTTTGACATGTACACAGTGTGACGCCCAGCTCGGAGCTCTTCTTTTTTTCCTTTTCCTTTTGGCAGTTACACCTTCCCGTTACAACTGTCGGCAACTCAGAGTGGTCCACCGAGGGCGTAGGGCATGTTCAAACAACGGCTGGCACTGCTGTGCAGACATAACACGTGTTTAGGAGGCAGATGTAAGCTAGGTCTTACCTTTGAGGTTTCCTGAGGTCAGTGGCTTCTGTTAGGGACACAGGTGATACTAGAGAGAGAGGAAGAGATTGGATTTATACCCCGCCCTTCACTGCCCTAAGGCATCTCAGAGCGGCTTACAAACTCCTTTCCCTTCCCCTCCCCACCACAGACACCCTGTGAGGTAGGTGGGGCTGAGAGAACTTCTGACAGAAACTGTCCTTGAGAGAACAGCTGTGCCAGAGCTTGTGACTGACCCAAGGTCACATCAGCAGGTGCAAGTGGAGGAGTGGAGAATCAAACCCGGTTCTCACAGATAAGAGTCTGTGCACTTAACCACTACACCAAACTGGCTCTAGAGCCAGCAAAGCCTGTTGGCCGGACTCCTGTACAGGGTGGTCTTAGCATTTTTGGGGCCTCCGGGGCAAAAGTTCAAGGAGGGATCTCTGAAGCACTGCCATACCCTGCTGGGGAGAAGCAAAGCAGGTGGGAGCCCCCGCTGGAAGCCAGCTGCCTAGGATTGCCAACCTCCAGGTGGTAACTGGAGATCTCCTGGGATTACCACAGATCTCCAGGCGACAGAGGTCAGTTCCCCTGGAGAAAATGGCAACTTTGGAAGGTGGACTCTATGGCATTATACCCCCCCCCCAGAAGTCCCTCCCCTCCCCAAACTCTGCCCTCCTCCTCAGGTTCTGTCTCCGGGTATTTCCCAACCTGGGGCTGGCAACCATACGGCTAGGTGGTGGTAGCACCCACTGCTGCCAGGCTGGATGCCCATGCTCTGGCCAAGGTGGTTATGAAGAGCTACCAAACTACCCAGGTGAACCCCAGAAAGAGTCAGGCAGCAGCAACTTGAACAGGGCAGTGCAAGTTGCAGCTCTTCTTTTCTTCTTCTCTCCCCCCCCCCACCTCCATTGGAAGATGGGACCATGGCCAGTCACCTGACCCCATCCCCAGTTGCCCATTGGCTAAGACTGTCCCTGGGCCAATCCAAAGGCTCCATACTGTCTGCCAATCACGGAGAGCTAGTTTGGTATGTGCCTATTATCTTCTCTGCCTAAAGGCTTTGAGGCCTAAGCACAGGCAGTCCAGGGTAATCAGGCTCAGAAGTAGCTGTGGATCCTGAAATTCCCCATTCCAGCTCCAGCATACGTGGATGCTTATGAAGATAGGAAACAATGAGTGTGGCAAAAGAGCTTCGATGTGCATGTGTGTTAGGTGCTGTCAAGTCACTTCTGACTTTGGCAGCCCTATAAATTAATGCCCTGCAAAACATCCTGTGGTTGGCATCCTTGCTCAGGTCTGCAAACTGCCGGCCATGGCTCCCTTCATTGAGTCGATCCGTCTCCTGCTGGGCCTTCCTCTTTCCCTGCTGCCTTCTTCTTTTCCTAGTTTTGTTGACTTTGTCTTCTCGTAATGTGACCAGGGTACCATCGCCTCAGTTTGGTCATTTCAGCTTCTAGGGAGCGTTTAGGCTTGATTTGATCTAGCAACCACGTATTTGTCTTTTTGGCAGTCCACAGTGACTGTAAAACTCTCCTCCAACACCGCATTTCAAATGAACCAATCTTCTTCCCGTCAGCTTTCTCCACTGCCCAGCTTTCACACCCTTCCACCCACACCCATAATGGGGAATACTATGGCATGAATGAGTGAGCTTGTATTTGCTGAAATAATAACACGGAAGGGGCTGGCTCAGATGCACGCCAGTCGTGTGGGCAAGGCCCCCCCTCCCTGAGCTGTGCTCCTTCCCTTTCCCAAGCTCTCGCCTGCTTCCTTCTTGGAATTTGTCCCACCTTCCTTACAATGTTCCCATTACGGTATCTTGAGGGCTAATTCACACATCACACAGTCCTTGGTACTCCTTTTGATCGGATGTTGTACACCTGGAATTCTATGCCCACAACCAAATTCCCAGGCCCGCCGTGTGCTTTGCAGCAGGAAGAGGTAAACCCCAAAGCCAAGCAGGAACAAGCGTTCTATTGTTGGTTGCATTAACTGATGCCAATTTTACCCAGGGTCTTCCTGATACTTTCTTTTTGTAAATGAGACATTCCTTGTGAAGCACAGCGATCTCTCAGACGGTGTCCTCCTGTTCCTGCAACTCTATCTGCTCCCCTGTACTGATCCGTTCCCCCCAGTGTTCCTTTCTTACTCCTTCCCTGTCCTTACCTGATCGGCATCGCCTCAGGCCTTTTTGAGTGGACTTTTTCTGATAAGGAGGAAGACAGAGAGAGGGAGAGAGGGAGAGAGAGATGTCACCAGCTTTTACGGCACAGCAGTGGCAGCAGCAGGCAGGCCATGCTGCTCCCAAAAGCAGAGCAAGATGGGGAACAGCAGATGATACGTGCCGAGCTCAGTGTGCTTATTTCTCGGATGTGCGCACGCCTCTAAATGAGCCCAGATTAGCTGCTCCCAATGGTGGCTCTTGGCCAGTTTCATGCCATCTGAGAGGCTTTGCTCTTTGATAAAAATTCCGAGCCGGTGCTTTGCCTTTGCCCTCCCTTAAAAAACTGAATTGTACAGTACTGGTTGAGAGTCATGACATGGAGCAAGTGCTTTTCTGAAATCAGAGCAGCTTGGTGTTCACCGAGGGAGAAGC
Source organism: Gekko gecko (assembly GCA_029375565.1). NCBI lineage: Eukaryota > Metazoa > Chordata > Lepidosauria > Squamata > Gekkonidae > Gekko > Gekko gecko. The sequence goes on along the minus strand of JAPDNY010000012.1, from coordinate 24,280,464 downwards.
TTGTGCTCTTTGATTTCACGGTGTGTGAAAGTACACAGAAGTACAATAGGCTTTCAGTAACTGTTAGCGTCAGTCCTGGGTGGTTCTGACCGCGATAAGCCAAACTTGCTACACGGGCTCATTGCTGGCTAGCCAGAACACACACCACTGCAAAGTTGCAGAAGCAAAGTATTATGTGTATTATTGGGGTCAATGGTTTGTGCTTCCAGAGCAGGGTTACTTGGCTACTGGGCAGGAGTAAACCCATTTTGTTTTACACTTAAAAAAAAAAAAGGATTATTATCAGCGTAGTCCTAAACGATGTTACACCCTTCTAAGTCCATTGACATCAACGGAGAGCCAGTTTGGTGTAGTGGTTAAGAGCAGCAGACTCTAATCTGGGAGAACCGTGTTTGATTCCCCACTCCTTCACATGCAGCTGCTGGCGTCAACGTGGCAAATGGGGTTCAATGTGGCCAAGTGCAAAGTGATGCACATTGGAGCCAAAAATCCTAAATATAAATACACGTTGATGGGGTCTGAACTGGCAGAGACGTACCAAGAGAGAGATTTTGGAGTCGTAGTAGATAACTCAATGAAAATGTCTAGACAGTGTGTAGCTGCAATAAAGAAGGCCAACGCTATGCTGGGGATTATTAGGAAGGGAATTGAAAACAAATCAGCCAGTATCATCATGCCCCTGTATAAATCATTGGTGCGACCTCATTTGGAATACTGTGTACAGTTCTGGTCACCACATCTCAAAAAGGATATTATAGCATTGGGAAAAGTGCAGAGAAGGGTAACTAGAATGATAAAAGGGTTGGAACACCTTCCCCATGAAGAAAGGTTATAATGCTTGGGGCTCTTTAGCTTGGAGAAACGACGGCTGAGGGGTGACATGATCGAGGTTTATAAGATTATGAATGGGATTGAGCAGGTTGAGAAAGAAGTCCTTTTCTCCCTTACTCACAATACAAGAACTCGTGGGCACTCCATGAAATTGCTGAGCAGTCGGGTTAGAACAGATAAAAGGAAATACTTCTTCACCCAAAGAGTGATTAACATATGGAATTCACTGCCACAGGAGGTGGTGGCAGCTACAAGCATGGACAGTTTCAAGAAGGAATTAGATAAACATATGGAGCAGAAGTCCATCAGTGGTTATTAGCCACAGGGTATAGATGAGAACTCTCAGTCTGGAGCAGGTGATGCACTCTATTCTTGGTGCTGGAGGGGGCAGCAGTGGGAGGGCTTCTAGTGTCCTGGCCCCACTGCTGGACCTCCTGATGGCACCTGGTATATTTTGGCCGCTGTATGACAGAGTGTTGGACTAGATGGGCCATTGGCCTGATTCAACATTGGCTTCTCTTATGTTCTTATGTGACCTTGGGTCAGTCATGAGTTCCCTCAAGAGCAGTTCTCAAAAGAGCTCTCTCAGCCCCACCTACCTCATAGGGTGTCTGTTGTGGGGAGGGGAAGGGAAAGAAGATTGTAAGCTGCTCTGAGACTCCGAGTGAAGGGCGGGGTATAAACCCAACCTCTTCTTCTACTGCTTAGTATTTGGATGGGAGACCAGCAAGGAAGTCCAGGTTTGCTACTTGAAGGCAGGCAATGGCAAGCCACCTCAGTGTCTCTTGCCTTGCAAACCACAAAGAGTCGTCGGTCAGCTGTGACGTGAAAAAAGGGAGATCGGGCATAGGGGCATCTTAAAAATAAGGGCAGAGCAGTAGGTCTTCTTAAAGCAGGTTATATAGAAAGCATAGCCGATCAGAAGGCCGGGTTGGCTTATCAGTTAAGGCTTTAAGAGGCAAAGGGGTCTGGTCCTCATGGGATGATTGCCGGGAGGAGGCTGCCCCAGGAGGCACTCTGCTTCTGACCTGGAAGTCACAAGTCTTCAAAAGAAGATGTAAAAGAAAGGTTCTTCTCGCATGAAATTCCTGAATTGGGAGTTGCTAAGAGGTTTTGTTCTGCCTCTCTTCCTGGGTTGGCTTTCTCTCACCCAATGCAGGCGTTAACTTTCTCAGCACAACTAATGAATGGTCTCTGTATTTTTTCTTAATTATATCTGAATTTTGCATAATCACATTTCTGCACGCATTCCCTGCATTTCCTGGCCTCTTGACCCTGCTTGCTGTTTTCTTTTCCCATCTCCCAGCAAAAAAATGGTCGCACAGTGAGAAGAGAATCTTCTCCGGTGCATCTGAAAAAGTTGGCTCTTCTAGTCCTTGAAAGTTTAGGCAGAAATGAAATTGTGTTCGGTGGGTGCGACGAGACTCCTGTTTATTTTTCTGCAAAGTGAAGCAATTTTCAGAGGGTCTGCTCAGAAGCAAGCCCCATTTTATTCAATGGGGCTTACTCCTGGGAAAGCAGTTGCATTATAACATGGCCACCCCCTCTAGAATGAAAGGAATAAGAGACCCATGAAGAATGTCCTCAGTAAAAAATGGGACCACGCTTGAAGGTGGCTAGGCTTTCCCTTCGACGTCTGCAACCCAGTTGCTGCTTCTGCCCCAAAGAGCAAACTAAACAGAAACGAAGAACTGCTCTGGCCAACGGCTGGGCATTCCTTTCCAATGATCTAGCCCACATTGTTACTGCTAGGAACACGCCTTCTGAACTCTTTTGTGTGCCACAGAAGTTGCCAGGTGATCCAAACTTCACAAAAGGAATACATAAATAACAATGCAAAGGAGTGACCAGTCTTGTTTCATGGCTCAGAATTCTCGGTTTTAAATGAAAATGAGAAAGGAATGGAAAACTGGGGCAGCACAAATCCACTCACTGAGCAGACCAGCAGCGTGGCAGAGCAAGTGCCGCAATTCTGAACGGCACAATTTTGGCCTCGGGCATCTCTATCCACCTGCTCCAGAACTGGCGACACACTCTGCAGATAAAGCTGCAACAGCGGATGGAGGAGCGAGAAAGGCACAGCTGTCACAGGGTGCCACGTTAGTGATGGCAACAAGGCCAGGATGCTTGGCTTCCAGAAAGGGTGCTCATGCAAGAGAGCCCTGGATAGTCAGCCCCTGGCAGACGCTCCCACGCTGGTTGCTTGAAGCCAGGGGTTTGTTTCCCACAGCAGGTGCAAAATGGTACAAAGAGACCCAAATCCTGCAAAAGAGGTGATTTGTCAGGCATAATTTGGGGACTGCTGTTGTTTGTCACTGTTTTTACTATATGCCCTGATGGCCTATTTGTTTGGAAGTCACCTCGGGACATCTTGGGGAAAGGTGGGATAAAAATATCTCAAAAGAATGAATATTCTCTCCCTGGCGGTACTCACCGCCCCCCCATTCATGGAACTCCTATTCTTGTATAGGATTAATAAAACACTGTCAGGGGAGGGAAGAGGTGGGAAAGTCAGCCTTTTCTCCATACATAGACCCCCCCCCAGGACAAGATCACCTCCCTAGTTTGGGAGTGCTGGTGAGTCCAGGCCTATGGCGGGGGGCTCACGTCTGCTCCGTAGCAGGTAGCGCCTTTTATTACATTTGGCTGAGGTGGCAACCAAGCACGATCTGGACACTGTGATCAGTGTTCCCTCTAAGCTGAGTTAGTGTGAGCTAGCTCACAGTTTTTTAGCCTCCAGCTCACAGATTTTTGTCTTAGCCCAGGAAGGATGGCTCCAGAGCAGACTGATTTATGCAGTAGCTGAACTGCTCGCTCACAACTTTAAGGCCTGGAGCTCCCAAAGTAGAATTTTTGCTCACAAGACTCCACAGCTTAGAGGGAGCATTGCCTGTGATCCATTGATCCATGCTCTGATCACATCCATGTTGTGCAATCTGGATTGGGTTCATGGTGAACAGAAAGAGGGTCTTCTTAGGCCTTCCCTGCATGCCATTTTTCTAACGTGAAACAGTCTTTCGGGGAGGGGTGGTGGTCTTTGCCCCATTCTGGGCTGCCTATGTACAAGTGAGTGACACATCATGTTTTAAAAATGGGGCAAATAGTATGTTTCTCCCTGGAACCATTTCTGGCTGGGAAAACAGGATAGAGGGAATGTCTAAGCTCCCCACTCTCTGCCTTGCCACTGTCCCAATCTAAATTGCCCCCCTGACCTAAGAAGCACAGAACTCTAGAACACATCTCTCCACCTGACTCAGGATGTCCCTGATGGAAATGAAACATGTAGTTAGACCCTAGAGTTGCAACAGAGAAGCCCCTGTTCTTGGTGCTCACCCACCGTGCTTCTGAAATGGAAGTGCACAGTGTGTGTGTGTGTTGTGTGGGTTGTGTGGGCGGGTGGGTGTGTCTCTGAAGTTGATCTTAAGACAGCGTCCATAATTTATTTATTTACTTCATTTATATACCGTCTTTCTGCCCAATGGGGACCCAAAGCGGCTTACAACTGATCTCCAAACAATGGAGATCAGTTCCCCTGGAGAAAAAATGGCTATTTTGAAGGGTGGACACTTTGGCACTGTACCCTGCTGAGGTACCTCCCCTCCCCTCTCCAAGCCCTGCCCTCTCCAGGCTCCACCCCCCAAATCTTCAGGTGTTTCACAACCCAGAGCTGGCAGCCTTATCCTCCCAGGAAATCCCCCCTTCACTCCATCCCACACCACCCCAAAACATTTTGGTGTATGTTATATTTTTCTAACGGGGCTGTAATGCACAGTTAAGCTTCTGAAAGGGCAGTCCTCTGCAGAGTTACTGCAATCTAATCCCGGTTACTACGGTGCAATCCTTAAAAACACTTTCCTACCACTAAATAGACCCGAGCGGGATTCTGAGTAGACATGCGCTCTGCAGAGAGCATGAAAGAGCAGCAAACTGTTGACTATTTACTTTGTTGCTAGGCTTTTAACCACGAGGCAAGTGTGTTTGGGTCTTTCATTTCCAGCATCGAAATGTCCTTGACTATCTCTCAGCAAATGTGCAATCAGCTTCCGGCATCTTGTAAACCAGTTCTGTACATCGAAAACTCTCGTTGCTCTTTTATTTTCTGCAGGCTTGTACAACGGTTTCTAAACTGAAGACCTGAAGAAATTAGGGGGTGAAAATCACAGACACACAGACACAAACACACACACATTATCCTTGGGTGTGTTTAGAACTCGGTCGGATGGTTTGAAGACTGCAGACTCTTCGAAAGCATTTCTAACCATGTACTTCGTGGCCAGTCTGTGAAGTCTTTCTCCGCCGGCAGAGTGAAAAGAGCTTTGAAGCGGGAATGAATGTGGACCGTTCAAGACTGACTAACGTGAGGAAATATTCCCCGGCTCGTTTTCCATTTTAAAAATGTTCGTTAAAAATTGATTTCTTCTCCGTCGATCGTCCACAATTTACAATTTGCATTTCAAGCCACTTGAAATATTTAAATATATTACGGAATGGATTTAAATTATGCATCAGATCATTAAAATGTGCATAAAAATTATATCAGGCTGTGCAAATGATTCTGCTGCCCCTCCTCTCCCCAACAGCAAAGCTCTCTCAAATTAATTTGGAAAAAGTTGTTATCTAAAACGGCTGTCCCTCAGAATGGATGCTAGGTTTCCCCACAGATGTTAGTTGCTCAGTTCTCATCATGAGATCACTACCAGTGGAGGGTGTGAACTTGACTGTTCTAAAGACTGTTGCCTTCCAGAAGATGGGATGTGACAGGAAAGGTCTAGTTGTCCATTGATGGGTGATTTCAGAAATTCTCATCCCTAGTACTTTTCTCTGAAAAGCCCCATTTCAGTTTTAGTTCTTCCTTTGTGTGAATCAAAACATGATATTCTTTATTGCCACAGCACCCTATTTCCTGGTCCTGAAGCTTTCCTATAAACTATACACATTTTCCAGAATTATTTGTGCATCAATAATTTAGCATTAGACACGATATGTATTTTCTATGTGTGAATGATGCACCTATAAATAGTATATACGCTGTGCATGAAAACTGTTTGACATATGCAAATGATACAAATGAATCTGTAAAACCGAAAAAGCAGGAAGTGGAAAAGGCTGAGAAATGAAAAAGGGAACATTTGGCCACCCCCTACTTGTGATGCATTATATGTGGTGACCCAATTTTCTAACTATATTCATACCCCACTTTGCCCCCCCAATGGAGATGCAAACATTGATGTTCCCCCTCCTCCAGTTTATCCTCATCACATCAGCCCTGTGAGGCACGTTCGTCTGATAGTGAGAGGCCCAAGATCACCCAGGAGGCCTCTATGGCAGAACGGGATTCAAACCTGGGCCCCCCAGATCCTGGTTGGATGCTCTAACCACTACACCATGTTGGCTGACCATTCAATTGCTGCTTGATGCTGCACTCATCAAAGGATAACCAAGCCTGTGTGAACCACCCTTTCTCGCAAACAAGGAGCTCAGATCGGTTTCTGGATTGCCAACTGATGGTGTTCCTTTGTGGAAGTCGAGAAGTCTGCCCTTGGCAACTCTGACTCTGGTTTGGAAAGATATCAGTTTGGATCCAACCAGCTTTTGGGCTGGTGAGCAAAGGAAGTTTCAGGTGGGAGTCCTCTTTGGACCCCAAAAATGCCATGCTGGCAACCATAGGATCTCCAGTACCAAAAGCCATGCTGTACTATGGCAGACCATCACATTAATTTCTCATGCGAATAAAGTGATACTCAAAATCTCACAACAAAGACTGTTACCATGTACGGAATGAGAAATGTTGGATGTTCAAGCTGCATTCAGAAAAGAAAGAGGCACTAGAGATCATATTGCAAGCTTACGTTGGTTACTGGAGCATGCGAGAGGATTTCAGAAGAAAACCAGCTTGTGTTTCACAGATTACAGCAAAGTTTTTGACTTTGTGGATCATGAAAAGCCATGGCTGGTTTTTAAAGGAAATGGGCATGCCACAATATCTGATTGTCTTGATGCACAACTGGTACTCTGTAAGGCTAGGATATGGAGAAACAGAATGGTTTCCAATGGGCAAAGGTGTCGGACAAGGATGTATGTTATCTCCCTATCTCATCACTCTATATCCAGAACATACCACAAGGAAAGCTGGATTAGAATTAGATGAAGGTGGAGTGAAAATTGGTGGAAGGAACATTAACAGTCTGGTGTTATGCAGATGACACCACGTTACCGGCAGAAAATAGTGAAGAGCTGAGAACTACTGCTGAAGGCTGAAGCAGAAAGCACCAAAGCGGGATCACAGCTGAACATCAAGAAGACAAAAGCAATGACTACTGGGGAATTACACAACTTCAAGGCTGATGATGAAGAAATTGAAATCATTCAAGATCTTCTATTCCTTGGCTCCATTATCAACCCAAAGGGAGACGTCACCCAAGAAATCCGAGGGAGACTGAGACTGGGAAGGGCATCCATGAAGGAGCTAGAAGAGATCCTTGAGTGTAAGGATGTGTCACTGGCAACCAAGATCAAGTTAATTCATCTCATGCCCATAGTATTCCCTTTTTATGTATTGGTGTGAAAACTGGACAATGAAGAAAGGTGACAGGAAGAAAGTAGATTCTTTTGAAATGTGGCAGTGGAGGAGCTTTTTACAAATACTGTGGACTGCCCAAAAGACAAATAAGTGGGTTCTAGATCAACTCAAGCCTAAATGCTCCCTAGAAGCTAGAATGACTAAACTGAGGCTATCATACACTGGACACATTATGAGAAGACTCACTAGAAAAGACAATAATACTAGGGAAAGTTGACGGCAGTAGGAAAAGTGGAAGACCCAACACGAGGTGGATCGACTCAATCAAGGAAGCCACAGGCCTCCAGTTGCAAGACCTGAGCAAGGCTGCTGACAACAGGATGTTTTGGAGGTCATTAATTCACAGGGTTGCCATTAAGTTGGAAGCACAACTTGATGGCGCTTAACACACACAGGGACTAGGGCTGCAGCAAGGAAGCAAAAAGAGTGAGTTCGGGCTAAAAACTGCCTGCGTCCGACCCATTTTCTTAAAAATATTTCCCTGAGTCAACAGTGAGAGACGTTCTAAGCTTTCATTTCCTTCCCCGCTCTTGCTTCTTTTTGAGTCTTATCCCCTTAACTACAACTATATTTTAAACAGCAGCGGTCGCAACGATCCACATTTATCCAACAGCTTTACTGCAATGTATTAAACTGCAGGGATCGTATTTCCTCACTTTTGGAAGTTAAAGAATAATCTCATCTATTTCTGATAGGCTTATTGCTACGAAATTGAATCTGAACTTGTAAGTTTCTTCTCCCTTGCAATGATGAATAATAAAACACTTCATGGGTCTCATTTGAAAAGCCTCGCCTTGACATCACTCTGAAAATGCTTCTGGCTTTCTTTGGGATTGTTACTAGGCTGCACGAACAAAGAAAGCTGTCCCTTAAACAGAGGCCTGTCCACGTGAATACTCTGCTGGGCCTCCCCACTGGCTGATCTAGCAGGTTCTTGTGTTTTGGGGGGGCGGGATTAAAAAAATCACTTGTGTGGTTTCAACATTTGCTCATCCGCAAAGGCTCCTTGCTTCACCACCCTTTGAGCTTCCCTGGGACAGACTGCAAAGGCTGCCTTGTTACTGAGACTACTGCATGTTTCTGCCCTGCCAGGCAGTTTGTTTTGAGGCAGCCTGCCACAGTCAGTGATCCCAAATGGGGGCCCCATGGGCATCATCGCTCCAACCAATATGTTTCCCTGAACCCACATGCTTCTTACTCAGACCATCTCTTCAAAGCAAAGAGCCAGTCTTGGCTTTCTCCCGCTTTGCAGGAGCAAGAGTTGGTTCAGAAGAGCCCAGGAGGCATCATTGTCTGTGTCTGCACACAGCATCCATTTGGAAACCGCTGCCTCTGTCACGGGATGACACTTGACTTGAAACCCCCTAACCTTTTGTGGAACCTCCCAATGCGTTGTGATTGCTCCCCCCCCCATGGCAGCCATTTTGTAACTGGTCTTCTCCCATGGCAGCCATCTTGCTGTGGGGCCTACTACTTGTTCTCAGAATACCAGAAGTGCCCACAGGTTCAACAAGGTTGGGCACCCCTGATCTGTATCACGTTTGGGTAATTAATTATATAAGGTAATAATTATATAAATTAATAAAACAGCCTCGCCCTGAGACCATCAACCTCAGTATTCTCTGCAGTGACCTGTAGTAGCTCTCTAGGGTCTCAGGCAGAGAAGGGTCTTTCCTAACACCTGCTACCTCAGCTGCAGTTCCCTCGAGTGTACACTTGGTGGCGTTCCCAGGTTTGCCGCCTATGATGTATGAAATGCCCCTCTTAACCCATTGTTTGGAACTTATGCTGAAGTATAGGGTCAGAGTGCCAGGCTTGGATCTGAGAGAGCCAAGTTCGAATCCCCACTCTGCCATGGAAGCTTGCTGGGTGACCTTAGACCAGTCACGCACTCTCAGCCTAAGCCACCTCACAGGACTCTGGACATGGAAGGAGGTCCGGCTTGCCCTTGTGGCCTGCAAATGACCGACACACCTTTCTCCCTTCTTGCTCAAGTACCCTTTGTTTGCGACTCCCAGAAACTGTTATATCATGCCCCTATTAAGCAATCACTTACCCCCTTACTCTCCAGAAACTGTTTTCTTCTTACTCAGAGATAATGATCCAAAATTTATATTGGGTGTGGCTAAATATGTATCAGTCATTTTAACCCTTGGTTCCAAATAGGACTTGTAGAAATTTCTTGCTGCTCAAGATTATACATCTATTAGCTTCTAGAGTTGAAAGGAAAGACGTCCAAGTGTTTTTGTTTTTTTTTAACAATAAGAAAACCTACTGCAAGATTAAGTATCTAAACATTCTAGGAAGGTGCTCGGTGCAATCTCTAGCCCTTTTGCTGTACCAGATCGATCTCTATTTGAACATCATTCTATATACACAGCTTCCAGCTCTTTACTAAAATCAGCGGATCTTCTTTGCTACACCTTTGCTTATAAATTCCAGGTGGGAGATCACTGAAACCTCTTTCTTTTTATTTTCAATAGGTCATCTAAATTAGTTACCAGAAGGTGGGATAAATAATTTACCGAGCCAGACATTGTAACCCGATCCAATCATTCCAGCCTATGCCCCTGCATTTCAGTGGGGTTAGACTGAAATAACTCTGCATAGGGCTGTGCTGTGAGTTGGCCGATAAAAGAGCCAGGGCTTTGTGTGTGTGTGTGATGGTACTCACCGGTACATAGAGGCAAAAGAAATGAGTAAGGCAGCAGAATCAAGTGGTAAAGCTTTCCTGGACTGGGTCACTTTAGTCTCCAGGCAGAAAATTGAGTTTAAGATATACTCCCATGAAAAAAAGATTCCATGCACTTAGACAATTAGAGCAAAGGGGGAAAGCATTTAGCCAAGCCTTAATCCCAGCAGGCTATTTTTCTACAAGCAGGAAGTTGTTTCTTTCAACACGCACCACTCCCGCCCAATCTGATCACCAGCTTCAAGGCTTGGTTTTACACGGGCAGCAGAATGGGGCTGAATCCTGAGGCTGTAGTGAACTGTATCACTTGAGTCTGCAAGGCGTAAGACGTACCGTTTTTGTGCATTCCCTGGTTTCAGAAAGAAATACCAGCCTATTATGGAAGAGGTTCTGGCTCCACCTACTACCTAATGCCCCTGTTTTCCACTTGCATGGAGCTTTTTGGCTGCGGTCACACACACACTAAATAATCCACTTTCAGAGCATTTCCCAACTGGATTTTATTGTGTGAACTGGCAAAATCCAGTTGGAAAGTGCATTGAAAGTGGATTATTTAGTGTGTTCGACTGCAGCTGTGTGTAGCAAAACCTTCCAAAATGTGATATGTAGTACTACCTCAGACCGCTATCATCTCAGGGCCAAACTATGTATGACAGCAAGATATCACTAAATAGATGTCCTGGCTTTGGGAGAAAAGGTCTTTAACAGTCATAGGGGGAGGTCTGGATCAGAGCTCCTGTGTCAAGAGAAGGGGGGGTATTCCTTCCCTTTATGCCATTTTTGCAAACTTAATCCCTTCCTCCTTGTGGTGCTATTTGCCCTGTTGCATTAAACATAAAAGCTCCCATCAGGTCCTATATATTTCCCCCATGGCCACATGTTGGGAGTCCTGGTTGGAGAACTGACATTGCAGAAATGGCACGGGGGAGGGAGGGATATCTCACCTTGTTCCCTTCTGTGGCTCTGATCTACACCAGGTCTGAGGGGTGACATGATTGAGGTTTATAAGATTATGAATGGGATTGAGCAGGTTGAGAAAGAAGTACTTTTCTCCCTTTCTCACAATACAAGAACTTGTGGGCACTCCATGAAATTGCTGAGCAGTCGGGTTAGAACAGATAAAAGGAAATACTTCTTCACCCAAAGAGTGATTAACACATGGAATTCACTGCCACAGGAGGTGGTGGCAGCTACAAGCATGGACAGTTTCAAGAGGGAATTAGATAAACATATAGAGCAGAAGTCCATCAGTGGCTATTAGCCACAGGGTATAGATGGGAACTCTCAGTCTGGGGCAGGTGATGCACTCTATTCTTGGTGCTGGAGGGGGCAGCAGTGGGAGGGCTTCTAGTGTCCTGGCCCCACTGTTGGACCTCCTGATGGCACCTGGTATATTTTGGCCGCTGTGTGACAGAGTGTTGGACTAGACGGGCCATTGGCCTGATTCAACATTGGCTTCTCTTATGTTCTCTTATGTTCTTAGGTCCCCAAAGTTCCCTATTTACCCGTAAGAAAAGCTAGGACTTCATCCCACTACATTCTCCGGCGTGTGTTACCAAGGCTCAGCAAGTACAGTATGGTTTGCTTCTGCTGAACCTGTGAATTACACACAAGACACTGGGGTTGCAAATCCAATGATACTGAAGGAGTCGGTGTGTAGGACTGCTTCAGGCATGCCAGTCGTGAGGACATCCAGCATGGAAATTGCTGCTTGCTTTCTGCAAAACGGGAGGGGAAATCCCCAACACTCCCTTCAGAGGACTGCTTCCAAGCAGGTGTTCCTGAAATACAAAAGAGCTGCAACTTCAGGACAGTTCCAAGGGGCTTGTTCCAATGGGCCGGCTTCCTTTGATGTCTGTAATACCTGCAAAATAAAAAAACAAACCTTAATTACAAAAAAAAGAAGCAGAAGAAGAGACAGTTACATTTCTAGGTGATGAGAATTGTTCTTCCTATTGCGAAAACCCTGCCAGGTGTAGAATACCTGATTTCCCACGCTGTGTGAACGTTTTGACTTTGTTTGCTAATTTCTTCCTCGCGCTTGTGCTTATGTTCTTTTCTTTCTTTCCTTTTAGGTCATCAAAAACAACAGAAGTAGCCAGAGAGACAAGGGAAAGGTACTTGGGAGTCATTTTTGTGAGGCTTTTTCCCCCATTATGCCCACGTGATTGGGATAATTAGAAGGGAGCTGACTGCCAGGCTTGGTTTTAACAGTGCAGTATGATTTTAGAGGTAAAATCCTTTTATTAAGTTGCAATAAAAGTCTTTTCATTGCTCATAAATTGGCCACATTACCAGGCTGAGGTTTGCTTTGACTTAGTCCAGCTGGAAGCGACATGAGAGATGCCCAAGAGGAATAGCCCCTGGAACGCTTATGGAAGAAGAGGCCCTCTGTATTGTAGTGGTTAGAATGCCAGATTAGGATCTGAGAGACTCCAGATTCAAATCCCCACTACGCCATTGAAGTCTGCAGGGTGACCAGTCACTTTCTGTCAGCCTAACCAACCTCACAGGGTTGTTGTGAGGGTAAAATGAAGGAGGGAGGAATGATGTTGTAAGGTCTTTGGGTCCCCACTGGGGTGAAAATTAGTGAGGAAGGCAAATGTGGGAGTGCCTCATGTGTTTGCTTTCCTAGTCTTGCTGCTAAGGTCTCAGTGCTCCATCTGTAAAATGGGTGCAAGCTTCCAGCCAAGGTCACTGGGACTTTGCAAAAGTTAGCATATCACAAATGATCATGGGATCACAGGGTTGGAAGGGGCCATACTGGCCATCTAGTCTAACCCTCTGCTCAATGCAGGATCAGCCTAGAGCATCCCTGACAAGTGTTTGTCCAGCTGCTGCTTAAAGGCTGCCAGTGCGGGGGAGCTCACCACCTCCCTAGGCAGCCGATTCCACTGTTGCACAACTCTTACTGTAAAAAACATTTCCCCAATATCCAGCCAGTACCTTCCCTCCCTTAATTTAAACCCATTATGGCAAGTCCTAGCCTCTGTTGCCAACAGAAACAGCTCCCTGCCCTCCTCTAACTGACAGCCTTTCAAATACTTAAAGAGAGCAATCATGTCCCCCCCCTCAGCCTCCTCTTCTCCAGACTAAACATTCCCAAGTCCCTCAGCCTTTCCTCACAGGGCTTGGTCTCCAGGCCCCCGATCGTCCTCGTCGCTCTCCTCTGCACCCGCTCCATTCTGTCCACATCCTTTTGGAAGTGAGGCCTCCAGAACTGCACACAACACTCTAGGTGCGGCCTGACCATTGCAGTGTACAGTGGGACTATGATGCAGTATGATAATTCACACAGCATGCGGGCTTGAGGCATTATGCAATGCTCCCTAGTAAATTTGCTGAGTACAGCAGCCACAGTGTCTCTCCCATGTGCAGAGTCTTCTGACGATGGCACTAGATCAGCAGAGAAGCCTCTCCTGTGGGCTGGCGTCTTGTGCCATCAAATGCTCTCCTCCGCCCTCTTGCAGAGATATTGCTTTTGAAAAAAGAAACTTCTATCAACTTGTAGTGACTGTCCACTCTTAAGAAGCCACTGTGCCTTCATCAGTGTTCCCCCGCATACACTAATCTCTTTCTGTTCTCCTTCCTCCCCCCCGCCCCTTCTGCCTATTTAGATTTTAGGTGATGGGATAGATTATTCTGAATATAGCTCTTGCAAGAGTTGAATGTTGCAGGATGTTGGAAGCTCTATCACTTCAATTCTGGAGGTGTAATTTAGCTTTTAAAAAGCATCTCCGGGGTGCCCCTGATATGCACTGGGGCTATGGTGCCAGGGAAAAAGAGCTTCCCAGACTGAAAATGCTCTGGGTCTCAGTTATGGGAAAATGAGAAGGATCTGTATCATGCCTGCCTTTTCCCCAACCAGGATATAATGTGGCCCTGATGCTGGGATGTGGGCGGCTATTTGATCTGGAAAATGGTGCAATGGGAAAGAGGTAAATATCAAGAATCCCCAATCCAAGAGATTCTTGGTATGGGGCAGCAGAGCACAACATTACAAAACCCCTGGGGTATGTCTCCACACACTCACCAGTCTTGGTAGCCTGCAACCAGCCCCTTGGACTACCTACATGGTCAGAAGCTAAGGGGCAAGCTTCTAATCTTACTGGGATTAAGCAAGAAAGCCAGCCCTGCAAGGAAGGCCATTTGCAGAATGAGTTTCCACAATTAACCTGGTACATGGACTCTTAAGGTCTATGGTATTGATTTAGGATTGAGGCATTTAAAGCACAGAACACCAAATATAATCAAAGGATATTTGTTGTCGAAGGCTATTTATTAAAAGCTGCAAGAATATTTCAAAAGAACATTAGCAGTGAGCATTAAACCAAAAAAAAAAACAACACCTGGAAAATCTACAGCAACTAATAAAAAAAAACTACAGTCAACATAATAGCTACAAGTTAGGTCATTAATCCATAGTTACCAGATGTTGAAGTCTGAGCTGAAGTCAGGCAGCAATCTGATTTTTTCTAGCCAGAGAGCATCTTGCCAGGCAGAGCCTGGTCTGTTCTGAGGTTAACTCATCATACCTCATGATAGTTACGTTGGCTAGCTACCAACAAAGAACAAAAAGACTAACTTTTTTAAGGCTTAAGGTTTGAGTGAGCAGGGCCCTTTTGCCCCATCAAAAATCAGACCAGTGAAGTTATGTTAACATGAACCTGTTACAACTGATCTCCCAGATGGAGGCCACTTAATGATGGGTTGAAGGGGTTATCTGCAATCTAACCCACCCCTGGTGTGGTGTAAATCACCAACTGAGGATGCACTGGCGCCTGTCCTAGTAAACAAATGGTTTGTCTCTATGCCTGAATTGTTGATTTGCCAACCTTTCAATACCAACAGTCAGCTATTTTCCTTTTGGTCACTTCAACCCATTTGCAGGTCTAGGGATTAATATGGGGCCTGGTTGTTAATGACAGGACAAGAAATTGAACTGAAGGTCCAATTTCTTGGCAGTAAACCCCCTTAGGGAGGAGTAGGGCTCAGTGGCTGAGTATCTTCTTGGCCTGCGGAAAGTCCCAGGTTGAATCCCTGTCATCTCCAGTTAAGAGGATTAGGTAGGAGATGATATGAAAGACCTCTGCCCAAGACCCCCGGAGAGCCACTGTGAGTCTGTAAACATGTACCAACCTTGATGGACCATGTTGTGATTCAGTATAAGGCAACACCATGCATTTCATGTGCTAATCCCTCCAGATCAGACTGCTATGAAAGGTATGTTGACAATTAAGGAAAATAGAGCATGACCTCATAACCAACAGGTAGGAACACACCGGAGCAGGCGGTAGCCTGATGCCAAGCTATTAGATCTGACTGAAGATGAGGCAGTTTTTGTAATCTGGTCCCTTCTGCAATGCCACAGCAGCTCAGTTACAGGTCGATGATCCAGTCCTGAATGCTTAGCAGTCCTAATTTGGCTCTCAGCCGAAGACTAGATTCAGGCAGACCCCTTACAGAGTTCTGCAGCCTCTCTTCTACTCTGCTGGGAATAAATGCATGCATAAAAACCAGAAAGGCAGATCTCAGATGCACTGGTAACAGGAATCGACAGGTTGCCTGCTCTGGGTTGGGAAATACCTGGAGATATTTGAGGTGGAGCCGGAGGAGGCTGGGGTTTGGGGAGCAGAGGGACTCCAATGGAGGATAATGCCATCGAGTCCCCCTTCCAGAGCAGCCTTTTGCTCCTGGTGAACTGACCTCTGTCACCTGGAGATCAGCTGTAACCCCAGGAGGTCGCCAGCCACCCCCTGGAGGTTGGCAACTCTAAAGATGGACCAGGGGCCACACAAGAGGACCTTTACAACCACATCCTAATTTCCCCGCCCTTTACAAGGCACTCTTAAGCCCCGTTCACATGGGCAGGATAGTGAAGCGGCACATGCAGTGACTGAACGGCTTGCTCCACTTCAGACTGCAAAGTGGAGTATCAGGGAGAATCACAATTTGGAATGCTGCCCTATGTTGGAAATTTCCTGCCACTAGAATATTAACACAGAAAGGAATGAGGAGGGAGAGTAGAATCGGATTAACACATGGGATTCACTGCCACAGGAGGTGGTGGCAGCTACAAGCATGGACAGTTTCAAGAGGGAATTAGATAAGCGTATGGAGCAGAAGTCCATCAGTGGCTATTAGCCACAAGGTATAGATGGGAACTCTCAGTCTGGGGCAGGTGATGCTCTGTATTCTTGGTGCTTGAGGGGGGCAGCAGTGGGAGGGCTTCTAGTGTCCTGGCCCCACTGCTGGACCTCCTGATGGCACCTGGTATTTTTGGCCACTGTGTGACACAAAGTGTTGGACTGGATAGGCCATTGGCCTGATCCAACATTGGCTTCTCTTATGTTCTTATGTTAACCTTTCCTTTGATAGACCCAAGATGGGCAGCCCTCCTTAGTCTGTCTGTAGCAGTAGAAAAGAACAAGAGTCCAGTAACACCTTAAAAGACTAACAAACTCTGAAGATCTGAAGAAATGAGCAGCGACTCAAGAAAGCTCTTCCCCTGCCACATATTTTGCTGGTCTTTAAGGTGCTACAGCACTCTTGTTCTTTTCAACTTTGATAGAGTTGTTTTATTCATAGGTGGAATTCATCAGGTGAAGTCATGGTATATCGATTGTCCATTCTGCCATCCCCATCCTCCTAGGCGTGTGAACCAGGCTTTAATGTCTAAAATACTAATAGCCTAAAAATGCTTGCTGCAGAACTGGGGGGGATGGGAATGCAAAAGTAAACCACTGCATTATATTATTGGTTTCAGAAAGTTTAGCCATTGTGCGGATGTGAGCAGTCGGCCGCACGCTCCGTGGGTTCATCAACACGCAGTCCAGAAATGTGTAGATGAATAGCATTAATACGGGAAGCCTCCTTATGCAGATTGCGCCCATGAATAGAGGTCATCCAGGTCAAACGAAGTCATCTCTACAAAAATCTGCATTAGCGGTAAGCAGTCAATTCGTAATGAGTTGTTGGCGGGGGAAAGAAGGACCTGCGATCTGAGCCAAGGAGCCAAGGGCCCCGCCGTCGCCGCGTCTTCGCATTTCCTACCGGCCCTTTCCAGCCGCCCCCGCGCTTTGGGCTGGACTTCGCCGCCAGGCCGGGGCGAAGGGCGCCCGGCCGCCTTCCACCGCCTCCCGCAGGCCCTCTAGCGGGCGCTCTGGTCCGCCGCCTTAGCACGTGGAGGGCGGCCCCCTCGGCCGGCTCCCTGGCCCGCTGCCATTGTCCGTCCGTCGGAGGAGCGCGCTTGGAACGGGCAGCTCTGCGTTGCGCCCTCGCCGGGAGGAGGCGCCGGCCCGGAGGAGGGAACTGCGGGGAGGAGGGGGAAGAGGAGGAGGCGGGCGAGCGGGAGTGCGTGCGCGGCTCTGGCTCCTCCAGCTTCCTTCCCTCCCTTTCTCCTCCCCTCGGCCGGGCCGGCCTCGCCTCCCTCCTTCCCTCGCCCGCCCTCCCCGCACACGCTCCCCGACCGGCAGCTCCGCGTTCTCCGCGCCCGGCGCCGGCTCCTCCTCTCCGCGCCTCCAGCAAGATGACAGCCGGGCGGCGGCGGTGGTGGCGGAGGCGGCGCGGAGGCTCCTCGCACCGGCTGGTAGGTTGGGGGGGGGGAGAGGAGGAGGAGGAGAGGGCCGCCGCCGCCGGGGGCTGTCGGGCGGGAATCCTGGACGGGTGGGGAGGGCGGCGGCGGCCCCTGCCTCGCCCGGAGGGCCCGCGGGTGGCGCAGCAGAGGCGGCCTGGGCTGGGCGCAACACCCCCTTCCCCCGTCCCGCTACACCAGCGCGGCGGGCGTCTTGTTCCAGCAGGGCAACAAGGCAGAGAGAGAGGGGCCACCAGCCCGGGGAGGGGTGTGTGTGGGCGCACGTAGAGGGGGAGGTCGCCTGCGGGGCATGCCCAGGCTCGGCTCCCTCGGGTGTGTGGAGCACTTCTCTCGGTTGGGCGGGTCAAAGTAGGGAGGGGAGGGAAGGGTTAATGGGTCTGCACAGATGGGAAGGGGGGAGCACGTTGAGGACAGTGTCCGGTTGCGCCGTCGGAAAGGACGAGACGTGCGCGCGTGCGTGTCTGTGGGAGAACGCCGCTTGCCCGGTGCAGAAGAATGTGGGGCCCGAGTGGCCTTGCTCGCATCCTTCTCCCCCCCCACCCCCCCTCCAGGGCCTGGCACTTCGCTTCGCTGTTTGTGCAGAGCCGAGTTTGCTGGCAAAGAGCTCAGGTGGAAGGCGGCTTCTTTCGTGGGCAGGGCCAACCTCCACTTGGCACCGAGGGGTTTCCCCCCCAATGCACCTAAACCGACCTGTCGTTGGCCACGTCCCCCCGGCCTGTCCCCCCCGGTCCCGATCCCCGTCCTTGACGCTGGCCTCTCCCGGCTGCAGCAGACCTGTTTTGGGAATGCTGCGTTCCGCCTGGCCAGGGGATTAGGTGAGCTGGCAGCAGGGCAGGTGTGGAGCCAGGTAGCGCCAGTTGAAACAAGTTTTCTCTCCCAGGTGTTCCCGCCGGCCTGAAATGCTGAAGTCGGAGTAGTTGCTCCATCCCTTCCGCGCGCTGGTTTGTGAGCGCCGCGGTTTCCTTGCCTCCTTAAGCCGCCTGCCCTGCCGGGCTGCCGGCACGCGTCGCGGAGGGGGAGGGAAGGTGGCGGCCGCCGCGCGTCCTTGCTCTGCCGCCGGGGCCGCCAGATCTGAACCTGTTTGCAAATCCCCGGGTTGCGTCAGCCGCGTAGCTCGGTGCGCCGGGTCAGCTGGACGCGGTCGCCAAAGCCAGCCTGGCTGCTAACAGTGTTGTACGGCTCCTGCAGATCAGAGCTTTACGGCGCCCATTTGAAGTTAAGGCAGTGCTAAGTTTCTTGAGAGGAGTCTAAAAGAAATGGGGGTGCATATCTGAGGCTATAACTCTGGAGGGATCATTCTGCCCCCCCCCCCGCTGCAGCCTCATAGAAGACTTGACCTGGGTTTTTTCAGGGGACTTTGCTCATACTGATGGCATCTCGGACTTTGCTATCCATTGAGTGTTTTTGGGCTATAAAATTCTCCCAACCCGTGTTAAGGGGAAATTTCCTGGGTTATCAGGTTACCTGAGATCTCTCAATCCCCGAATGTTTCAGGTGTACCACTCTGGAGAAATGAGGCTGATCCACCCAGTGTCTCGTTTTCATTTCTGCATTTGACAATAGACATTCTTGCAGTGGCTCAGAGAGGCTGCTGGATTAGCTAGGCTTGGCAGGAGGTTTGCTGCATGGAGTTTCTCCATGTTGTTGCCTCTGCAGGTAAGGGTGGGGCTGGTAATCTGATGACTTCAAAACAGTCACTCCTGTCTTTTCTGTTTGTGCGGTTCTGAATCCTTACATTTAAAGGACGGTGGCTCTGTCAGTCCATGTTGCAGCTCCAGCTCCCCGTGTCCAAGATGTGTTGCAGCTTGGCCTGGGCCTGAGATGCCCCTACATTTGTCTGTTCATAGAATTGCTGGGGGATGATGAAGTTCTCTCTGTTGGGCACCTTACTTGTGCTGCAGGTTAGGGGTTTTTTTCAGGGCGGGGTGACTTGCAGTTTTCCTGCTGGCCTAATCACAAAGGAATCCTTCTTGAACCTTATCCCTATGCCACAAAGATCCAAAAGCATTTGTGTTATCTTTGAGTCTGGGTGGATGTGAACTACTCTAGAAAGCCTTAAAGTTGCCTCCATATAACAAATGGCTTGTGACCAGGCACAGGTGTGGAGGGCAGTAAATGTCTTGCACTGAGCTGTTTTATTAGGGGCCTTGAGGAGGAGAGTGGAGTTTTCGATTAGATTTATTCATGGTGTCATGGTTCAAGATAATGGGGAAAAGAAAACAGAAGTCGTGCAAAACAGGCCTGGGCGTTTAAGAACAGCTCAGGCAAAAAAAGCCCCCCAAACCCAACACTTTGCAGAAATGAGAGTAGCAGAGATCAAGGTGCTTGTGGAGAGAAAAAATGGGCAGCGAACCGAGGAGCTTTTTGGACAAGAGACAGGGCAGCGGCTAGTGGATCCTCCCAGTGCGGTTGACCTCTCACTGGAGAAGCTGTGCTGCAGGTGTCGATACCTGTTCCAGGTGCCTGAAATTGCCCTCTTCCATAATGCCAAAAAAAAAAAAAAGTATTATGGAAACCTTCTATAGGGGGAAGGGGCTGTGGCTCAGTGGCAGAGCACTACTGGGTGCAGAAGGTCCCAGGTTCGATGCATGACATCTTCAGTTGCAAGGATTAGGTAGCTGGTGATGGCAGGGACCTCCACTTGAAAGCCTGGAGAGCCGCATTCAGTTTGAGTAGATAATACTGACTTCAGTGGACGGAGAGTCTGATTCAGTATAAGGCAGCTCCACAAGGCCGCCAGGTGCCGTCTGGTGAGCTGGCAGTCTTGTATATGCACACTGCACACCTGTGCCTTGGAGTGGAGATGCGTGCTTTCTGAGCTCCATGTGGGTGACCCCGGACTGCTTGAAAACCCAGGGCAAATGGTGCAGTTTGGTGCACACCGAGGACTGATGATTTGCTCATCCTGGTGGGATTGTAAGAAATATTTCTGTCCTTTGTTGGGACTTTTGACCAGTTCTGAAGGGGGAAGACTGGAATTATCACAGGGGGAAGAGCTCAGGATTGACAAGCCTGAAGGAAGGCTTGCTCTGGGTTGCTTTTCTGCTGTGTTTTGTGCGCCCTGGTTTTTTCTCCCTTGACTGCAGATGTTTCTGATTTGTGGAGAAGGGGAGATGTGCTGACAAATTGAGGGTCTCGATTCTGGCTGGGGATGGCATGGCAGAAGGTGGGCACCCTAGGGGTCCCTTTGCTTGTGGGAGTTTCAGGAGCACTGGCTCTCTTGGCAGGGAAACCTAAGCCTCTGACTTTATTGGCTTTTGCTAATTCCACAGAAGTAACTCTGCGGCTGATGGCTTTGAAGGCACAGCTAAAGATGAATCCTTACGGAAGCCGGGATCTGTGCTAGAAGCGTAGGCCAGCTAATTCAAGCTGCAGTTCCTTCTCAGTGCCTGCCAGGTGCCTGTCCCCTGAGGCCTTGTTAGAGACACAGAAATCGGAAATGATATTCCTAGGACAGCAGCAGGAGCAAAGAAGCTAACTGGGTTCAAGGTAGTCTTTTTAAAAAAAAGGTTCCAATGCTATCTTGTGCTCTTCCTCCAAACGCTATTAGTTATCCCTTTGGGGGTCTCTGAGGTTGTTCTCCCTGCTGCGGATTGGCTGTTTGGTTTCCGTGTGTTTCCCTTCTTCTGTTAGGAGCATTAGGAGCTGCAGCAATTAGCAAAATGAAATTGCATTTTTGCTGGCAAGGGCCATCGTAACGTGGCAGATGGAACTCCAGGCTTGGGGGTCTGGGATTAAATCCACGCTTGGCCGAGAGGCCGCCTGAGACCTGACAGAATAAAGCCGGGCTGCCTCGTTATAGGGAGCCATACATTTTGGCTGACGACTATTCATTCTTGCCACTGACCCGCTTCCCTGCTGAGGACCTGAGGTGGGATCTGTCCTGAGAACATAAGAGGAGCCCTGCTGGGTCACGTCAGCGGTCCATCTAGTCGGGCACCTGGCTGCTTTCGGAAAGTGCATCAGCAGAGCACGAACACGATAGCCCTCTCCTGCTGTGGCCCCTTATTATCTGCTATCTAGTGGCACTGCTGCCTCTGAACCTGTTGAGTTTTGGAGGCTCTCTTAAGTGCTGCTAGGGTCCTAATGGCTTGCAGGCTCTGATCTGCAGGGTGGGGGGGGGCATCCTTGTTTTGCTGAGCCTCATGGGTACTTGGAAAACCGTGCAACCTGCCCCATCTAAACTCGGGAGACAGGCAGGTGTGGATCTTAACAAGCACACTTGCCTCCGGGCAGGGCTGGTATTAGAATGGCTAAGTAATGACCATTCCTTTGGGCTGTTTTGATTGACCTTTGGCAAGGCAGGTGTTGGGACGCATAGTTCAAGTGGATAGCCTTTCTCACTTCTTACAGCAGTGATTCTTTTGACCCGTGCTCCTTAATGGTCACTGCATTTGGTGAGGAAAGGGTCATTCCTCAACAAAAGTCCTCTTGGATTTTCTCGAGGGTATACCTGGACCGGGAATGCGTGCCTCGCTCTAGAAGTGCTTAGCTGTTGAATCGGCCCTGTCTCCACTCTGGTCTGGCCGCACTGGGTGATTTTGGGGACCCTGCAGTTCTCTGAACAGTGGAGGAGCTCGGGTGTGGGCAGCGGCTGCCTCTTTCTACCCTGCACCCCTAGGTTTGTGTTTCTGTAGGCCTGACTACAGCATGAGTTAGTGGCTGTTATTTCCTCCCAGAAAGCACTTGTACGTTTCTGCTTAATGAGGGCTCTGGCTTATTCTGTTTGAACGAACAGCTCCATTAAGCTGTGCTGATTAATGAGCAGAAAACCCAGTAGGAGAGGCAAAAGGTCTGAGCCTCCCATATGTGGTGTTTACGAAGTGGCTGCGCCTTCCGCATGCAGCATGAAAATGTAGGTTTGGAACTTGAAGCCCACAGAAAACTGGGAAAATAGACTGATGTCAGCAGGGGGGGAATGTGAGACTCTTGCTGGCACTGTAATAATTTGTAGATGCCGATAAATAGGGTTCATTCACCTAGCTTTTCTGCACTAGAGCCTTCTGATTGCATGGCATGGTAGCCAGGGGGGAAATGCTTGCCCACGCCAAGTCCTCTGGAGAGGCCGTTGTGCACACCTTCTGCCATGCGCTGGGGGAGGAATTTTGACACACTACTGCTTGTCTTCCTGTTAATGTGCTTTGCAGTGGTGTGCCGTAAGCCACTTTCTGTGCATGCAAGCAGCTTTTTGTTGGATAGGATTTTCTTGTGGCTGCCATCCCTGGAAATGGTGGAGTGAATAAGGTGTGATGGTAGTGGGGTAGCTGGAGCCTGCACTGTGGACTGTCTGCAGTGGACTGTCTGCTTCTGCAGTGGACTGTCGGCTTCTGTTTTGTTAAATGTGGCTGTTGCAAAGCATCAAATCAGCGTCCCCTAGACAGCATCGGATGTTTCCCTGCTGTTACTCTAGATCTGGTATACAATGGAAAATGGGAGAGAAATTCGGTACCCAGGTAATCCAGATTTCTGTGACCATGTCCTTTATGCAAATGGAGAATTTGCATGATTTCTTATTTTGCACATTTCTGCTTTTGGTAGTCCCAGGGAAGGGCCAAGGAGCTTTGTGTAGTGCTCCAACCAATGGAAATCCTATTGAGCTTTCGCTATGGTGGTCGATATTCCGAACATATCTTTACAGCCGTGAGCACTAGAAACTTTTTTCTTTTGTTTTTTTTTAAAAGAAAGCTTTGATTCTCAAGAAGCTGAAGGCTGCGTCCAGACTGTACTTCACTTTGCGGAAACCATAGGACACCTGCAGCCCTGACCTTCTACATGTATGAACATGTTTTATTGAGAGATCATAATTTTGTCTGTCCTGTGCTGTCTTCTCTTGACTGGCATGTACCAGTTAATTTGTTAAACCAAGCGGCCCTTCCTTGTGAACTGAGATCCTTTTAACTGAGCAGGTTGGGAACTGTACCTGGGACCTGCAAGTAAATATGCGCTCCCCGTGGTGGTGGTGGTGGTGGTGGTGAGAATTTATGGAAGGCTGTGCTTACGACCACAGGCCATATGGTATCTGGGGGCAAACATTTGGTGGAATGCCATACGCTGAGTCTTGCACATGGTGTGTGTTTGGGTAGCAATTAACAAATGTTTGTCCTGCTCACTCTGCGACTCTGCCCAAGTGAGAAGCAAAGTAATTCGACAGACTGCAGGCATTTGGCGCCTTTTCTCTTGCGTCTGAAGTCGTCTGTTTGCTCACGAGAGGTGTCCCATTTCTCTCACCAGCGAGAACCCTTCAGTCTGCTTTGAACTGGGTTATTTATTCCCATCCCTCTATTATAACAGTGCAGTGTACTTATTTCCCCGTCATAATAACAGTGATCCTTAATATTCACATAGTGTTATTCCTCTGTGTTGAAAAGCAGTTCATGTATATAAATCTGATATTAAAAGTGGCAATATGCAGAAAGCAGAGCGGCAGCCGTGTAGCCTTCCAGGGAGACTGGTTCCCCTTCTCCAGCAGAATCGCTTCAAAGAGAGACTCCAGCACGAGACGGCTGAATGAGAATTAATTCGGAAGTTTGACACCAGCTTCTGAGGCCTGTCGCAAAGACTTGAGGTTCCTCAGTCGTTACACATGGGGAGGGGCTGTGACTGAGGAGCAGAGCATCTGTTTTTCATGCCAATTCAGTCCCGGGCACCTCGATTTCAGAGGATCAGGCAGCTGGGGAGGAAAGAGAGTGTTACCTTGAGATCCCAGAGCTGCCAGTCGGAATGGAGAATCCGGATACTGATGGACCAACAATCCAACAACCTCATGTATGTGTGATGGGCGTGAACTAGCTTATTAAAAGTAGGGAAAGGAATTTTCATCAACTGCTTCTACTGTGTAACTGACCATTCTGTACCTTCTTTAATTACTTTTGCATTATACATGATTACATTTTGCTTTGCATTTCTTGCTCTTCATGGCCTGGCTTTGACCTTGGTGTTAACAATCCCCCCCCCATTGTAGCCTCATACAGAACATCTGTCTACAGAAGACCCACTACATGCATCTCATGAAGTGCCGTCTAGTCCATGAAAGCTTATACAAGAATTAAAACTCAGTAGCCTTTGAGGTAGTGAGCCAGTATGGTGTAGTGGTTCGGGACGCAGACTTGAACCTGGGAGAACTGGATTTGATTCCCCACTTCTTCACATACAGCTGCTGGTGTGACCTTGGGTCAGTCACAAGTTCTTTCAGAGCTGTTCTATCGAGGGCAGTTCTCGGAAGAGCTCTCTCAGCCCCTCCTACCTCACAGAGTGTCTGTTATGGAGAGGGGAAGAGATTGTAAGTCGCTTTGAGACTCCTTTGGGTAGTAAAGGGTGGGGTATAAATCTAATCTCTTCTCTTCTTCTAGCGCAGGGCTCCTGTTTATTATATCTCAGGAATCCTTGCATAACCCTGCAACATTTTAATGTCTGTCTTACTAAATCCGTATTGCAGATTGGGAGAGGGGAAACTGAGAGGGAGTGACCTGCCTAAGGCAGCCTTGTGAATCTGTGGCGGAGGTGAAATTTGACCCTGGGCTTTATATGTTAAGGCGATTCCCGGTGCTTTGAAACAAAAGTCACATCTATTATTTACAGGTGAATCCGTGCTTGCCAACTGGAGCCCCCCAAGGGACATTATTCTACAGACCATAAACAGCCAGAGGAGAGGGCTGCTCTGTTCTCCTGCCTGTTGATGTCCTTGGGGTTGGGGGAGACACCGGAAAAGCTGCTCTGGTGGGAGTAAGGTAAAGGTTCCCTTGCTCGAAAGCCAGTCGAATCCGACTCTAGGGTTGCGGTGCTCATCTCCGTTTCAAAGCCGAAGAGCCAGCGCTGTTCGAAGACATTTCTGTGGTCATGTGGCCGGCATGACTAAACACCAAGGTGCACGGAACGCTGTTACCTTCCCACCGAAGTGGTACCTATTTATCTACTTGCAATTTCTTGCTTTCGAACTGCTAGGTTAGCAGGAGCTGGTGGGAGTAGCAGCCTGTTTTTCTTATGCAGAGTGCTGGAGTGGTCAGGCACCGGCAAATCTTGGACTTCCAGTTGCCCAGGTGTCAAAAAAAAAAACAAACGAATCGCACATCTGTTCTTCCAGCCTGAGGTGAGATGAGGGATTCCGATGCTGCAGATTGTCTGTAGGATCCTTCCTACCGAGGCATGCTGGTCCCCGCTCTCTGTGTTTTTCCACTTAATACTTCGATTGCCCGACCAGATGAGACACCCGAGAGCCATGATTACATTGTCCATCTTTTCCGTTTTCTGCTAAAAGCTGCAGCGGGATATGTGTATGCAAATTGCATCTGGATCACCGTATTGAGGGGGGGGGGAGAGAGAGATGCTTTACCGTTCTTCCCTGTCCCATTTTCCCTGATGCACATCATATGGTTTCCCGCCCCCAAAATTGCTGTCCCTCCCAGGAGAGCTCACAGCTATTTGCATGTTTCCCTGTCAGGGCAAAGGTGAGCTTTATTGTGTGTGTTTGCGAGAAAACGGTGCCACTCCTTGGTAAAGGTTTTTGGGGTGGTTTGGGGGCATTTTGAACCATAAGGGAGCATTCAGTAAGTGACCCCTCACCTGTATTCGGAAATGGGGACAGTCCCAGAAGAGCCATACACCTGTCACTCTTCTTGGAGCCCCTAGATGGATTACCAATAGCATTTTCACCAGCTTCGATGTGTTAATTACAGCTATCAGTCGGCATGTCGAGAGCGTGTGAAACTGATCTTTTTCGTCCTGCCAGGCAGTTATCCAGCAGTAGGCAGTGAACACAATTTGTCTCGAGTGGATCATCTGCTCTCTCTCTCTCCTGTATTCTCTGATACCTGTTCATCTGAACCCTGATCCGAACTCAGCGTTGTCCTGCTTTTTTCGCCTGTCTTTCACTTTCAGTGAGATTGAGTCTGTGCTACGAATCTGTATGAAACTTCCCTTCTGCTGATCTGTCAGGACTGATGTTCTGTATTCTTAGGGGCAGCTCTCCAAGGTCTTTCATATCACCTATGACCGGATGCTTGTTTTCATTTGGGAGTGCCAGGGATTGAACCTGGGACCTTCTGCCAGCTTAGCAGGTGTGCCTCTGCTACTGAGCCACAGCTGTCCTATTCTCCCCCCCCCCAAAAAAAAAAAAAAAAAGTAGCTGGGGAACTGCGGTTTTCTCTGGAGGCTGGGGGTCTCCAGTGCAGTTCTAAGCATTCCTGTAGAAATATAATCCTCTTTCAAAAATCACTCTACTTATTAGCAAGTCTGCTGCCAACCTCCTCTGTAACACTTCTCTGTCTGGTCATCTGCAAGAGATTCTGGCTTGCTATAAGTTTTCCTGCTATTTACAAGACTGGGCTGGTTTAAACTGCACCCCCCCCGGCCTGTCTTGAAGCTGGTGGGAAGAAGAACTTCCTTCCTCTGAAACTGATAACATTGCTGACTAGCCAGTGCTGTAATGGGCTGGTGGACAGGCATCCAGAGCAATAGCATTAATGGCTGGCTTCTGAGTGTTTCCTGCAGATTTGGTCTCTTGGATGGATGCCCCGTCTACTTGTTGAATAGTTTGGTTGTGCGCAAGTTCTCCTCCTGCTGGCCCTATGTTCAGGGTCAGCGTTGAGTCTTTCTCGGCAGCAGAGACTACCTCTTTGTCTCCTTCCGTTGCTGCAAAGGGATAAACCTACCTGGCTGGGTTTTCATAAGGCGCCTCGTGAATGGCTGTAGTGACTGAAATTCATTTTTAACAGCAGTTAATCGCGGAGCCCGCTCATTGATTCTCTGTTTTACAGCTGTATTAGCTAGGCTGTGCTAGTGCTAATGGTCTAGAAAATCTCCTTTTAATAAAGCAAAGCCGTTTTTGAGTTAGTTAGGCATCGGAAGGGGAGGAAGAACGATCTAGCTGCAGAGTGCAAGCAAAATATGTCTTAAAGGAGGATGTTTCAGCAAAGGTGGCAGAAGAAGAGCTTGGCCATAGGTCTGCGTCAGTGCTTCCTCTAAGCTGTGGAGTCTCGGGAGCTACTGGCATTAAAGTTGTGAGCAAGTGATTTGGCTACTGCATAAATTAGTTTGCTCTGAGGCCATCCTTCCTGAGCAAAGGCAAAAATGTGTGAGCCGTAGGCTAAAAAGCTGTGGGCTAGCTCACACTAACTCAGCTTAGAGGGAATACTGGTCTGCACGGGAATAAGGAGTAAACATACTGAGGCTGAGTTTTCATGCTGATCGTCCAGTGACCACAGAATCAAAGGGTGTTTTCCGCTTGATACACAATACAAGCCCTTTCTCACAATACAAGAACTCGTGGGCACTCCATGAAATTGCTGAGCAGTCGGGTTAGAACAGATAAAAGGAAATACTTCTTCACCCAAAGAGTGATTAACATATGGAATTCACTGCCACAGGAGGTGGTGGCAGCTGCAAGCATGGACAGTTTCAAGAGGGAATTAGATAACCATATGGAGCAGAAGTCCATCAGTGGCTATTAGCCAAAGGGTATAGATGGGAATTCTAAGTCTGGGGCAGGTGATGCACTCTATTCTTGGTGCTGGAGGGGGCAGCAGTGGGAGGGCTTCTAGTGTCCTGGCCCTACTGCTGGACCTCCTGATGGCACCTGGTATATTTTGGCCGCTGTGTGACAGAGTGTTGGACTAGATGGGCCATTGGCCTGATTCAACATTTGCTTCTCTTATGTTCTCTTATGTTCTTATGTAGTGTTTGGCTTTCTCTTGTGCTGTTGGTGGGGAGAGTGAATTTGTACCCTGCTGAGTAATTGGAGAGGATAGTGCTTTGTTTGCACCTTGAAGCTTGGGGAAGAGAGCCCAATTAACAAAAGGAATGGCTGATGAAAGATTGCTTGTGTTGGTTGAGCGTTTGGAATTTCATTCCATGCCAGCACAAACTGAGACAAACTATTTGGCTCCTAGGGCTGGGTGAAATGCAATTTGTTGTCATCTGGATCAGTGATGAGCTGATTGCACGATGACTTTTAAATGCTCACATCACCCCTTTTAGCCCCACAACTGTGTTTCTTGGCTATCGTGCAACATATTTTTTTCCACAATTTTTTTATAGTGCTGCAGTAAATCTGGCTCCGGGAATCCAAGTAATTGCATAATGTGCAGAGGGTAGAAATTCCCCTCCTGTCCACTCTGCTCTCATCTTGCTGCTTAAAAATTATACTGTGAATTTACTTTTCTTTGTCCGTGTATGAAGACAATACTCTGCTCCCAAAGGAGATGGAATGGTAGCTTTCCCCTTCCCAAGTTGTCAGTGGAATCCAGTGCATGCTTGTTTGGGAGTAAGAACAAAATATTCATAGGATTGCACTTTGCTGATGTTTAAAAGCAAGCTGTTGCAAAAGCTTTTCGCTCTTCTTGTGCCACAAATATGTCCTTATGCTGTACTGAAGAGGATGGAATTTGACTTATTTTTATCCTGTCAGAACTGCTTAATATGGCTTTGATGGCAAAGTGCTGTCAAGCTTTTACTTGAGCTGGTGGCAACCAGCCATGCTGAATGGCTCCCAAACCCTTATATAGTCACGCCTCATGTGTGGGCTGTAGCCATAGGCTTGTGGTTAGAACAAAGTCTGCTGGAGGGTTTTGTGCCGTTTGTCATCGGGGTAAATAGCAGTGCCCACAAGTGGGAAGAGAAGGAAGTCTTTTGGATGAAATCTCGCAACAGGAGAAAAAGCTTGGAGGTTACCAAGTATTTCCTGAGTCTGGTATAATGCCAGATTTATTTGTGAACGGTGTAGCATTTGTGTTCGGTTCTGCTGGCGATTATTTTGATGACCCGAAGAAGCTATCTAGACAGGGCAGCCAGAAAGGCTAATGGTCCTAAGTGAAGTATTTGCAAGGAAACTTTTCTTCTCTACAGAAATAGATTTCCAACCTCTTCTCCCCAAAGAGGATTCTGTTTGGGTAAGTCAAGTGATAGTGCTGTGCACTGGAGCATATGTGGGCTGGCTTCACTCTTGCATTGGCTGTTATTTTTTTAAACTATCTTCTGTGTGATCCACCGATGTGCATTAAGTTTTACAAAGCAAACATGCACATAGGCTTCTTTTGACAATGAAGGCACAACTGATCCGGCGCCTTGCTTTTTAAAAAAGTTCTTTACTGATCTGTATTAGGGTTGCCAACTTCAGAGTGGGAAACGCCAAGAGATTTTGGGGTGGACCCTGTGAATTGGAAAATGAAGGACCTCAGTGGGGTGTAATTCCATATAGTCCACTCTCCAGAGCAGCCATTTTCTCCAGGGGACCTGCTCTCTGTTATCTGGAGATCAGTTGTAATTCCAGGAGATCTCCAGGCCCCACCTGGAAGTTGACGTGTAATAACTCTAGCAAAGCCAGCTTTTTGCTTTACCGAAGTGTCTTTGCCCACCGTTTCCTCTTGAACAGGGCTGTGTTAAATATATCTTCAATTTATTTCGGTTTTTATCCCACCCTCCGATAACAGTATAATTTAGGTAATTAAAATCATATTACTATTAAAACAGCAACAATGGCTGTCAGAGTGGAGTCGCCTTGACAGTGATGCTCAGTTTGGGCTGGTCATAGGCCAGCATTATCAGCAAGGGAGGCCAAAGATGGATTTGGATGTCTGCTGCCTTATCCAAAGGTCCAGCAGAACAGCTCCGTTTTGCAGGGCCTGTGGAATTGTAATAAATCCCACAGGGCCCTGATCTCAAGTGGGAGCTTGTTCCATCAGGCTGGCGGCAGGGCAGAAAAAGTTCTGGCCCCAGTCAAGGCCAGCTGGATATCCCTGGGGCTGGGCAAGGCACATATGGGGGGAGACAGTCCGGAAGATATGCAGGCCCCTGGCTGTGTAGGGCTTTGAAAGTTAACACTAGAACCTTGAACTGGGTCCAGAACTCTATTGGCAGCCAGTGCAGTTGGCGCAGCACTGGCCAAAAGTGAGGCTGCACAGGCGTCTCTGTCAGCACGCGTGCCGTCGCATTCTGTTCTGGCTGCAGTTTCCAGGTCAAGTTCAAGGGCAGCCCAGCGTAGAGCGAGTTGCAGTAATCCAGTCTGGAAGAGGCCATTGCGTGGATCGCTGTAGCTAAGTCCTGGAAAGTGAGATAGGGAACCAGTTGCTTGACCAGTCACAGATGATAGAAGGCTGATCAAGCAGTGGTGGCAACCTGGGCCTCCATTCAAAAGCTCTTCACCCCTGGTGCCGATTGAGACTACAGCCTTGTCCCAGCGAGGTGCTTTCCCAAAGCAGTCCTTATTCTGGTATTAAAAAGGAACTGCATTTCTACTCTTAATTTCCAGTGCAGAGTATAGAGGGATTTTGCCACAGAGATGCCAGGGTTAGGGTTAGAGTGATACCTCTCTGCATCCCTGGCAAATTGTGGCCAGTGTCGGCTTTTGTGTTTAATAGTGGGAGTGCCTCTGTGTTTCGCCTGCCCCTATTCTAGAGGAAGGAATTTCCCCCTCTGGATAGAAGTGCCCTGGGAAAGGGTAGAAACAGACCCTGCTTGTACTCCTGTGAACAAAATGGTTGAGTGTGTGTATTCTAATTTAAGGAGACGCCCCACCTCTCCTGAGCCCTCCTTATGGTAAGCAAGCCCTGCATGGTGACCAGGTAGAATCTCTCTGTAATTCTGCAGGTACGTGTGGGGAGGGGTTATACATATGCATGAAGCTGCCTTATACTGAATCAGACTTTTGGTCCATCAAGGTCAATACTGTCTGCTCAGACTAGCAGTGGCCCTCTAGGGTCTCAGGCGGAGAGGTCTTTCACATCCCCTACTGCCTGGTCCTTTTAACTGGAGATGCCAGGGATTGAACCTGTGATCTTCGGCATGCAAAGCAGGTGATTTACCACTGAGCCACAGTCTGGTGCTCTATAGAAATGGCCACAAGGTAATGCAGACCTAGTTTTTCTGCATTGTGTTGCTGGTCATTGCAAATTCAACTACTCTGAGCATGAGTCTCTGGAAAACAATGCAAGGTTATCACCAGTGTGTTGGAGAAGAACCAGAGAATTCAGATTTTCTCAGGGTCGAATCTTCTTTCTTCTGTGAAACTAAAAGTGTGGTCTTGAGTCAGTCATTATCTCTCATCCTAGGCTACTTTGCATGGCTTGTTGTGTGAGTATAAAACGGAGGGTAGGGGGCAGCATATCTTGAGCTACATGACGCGTTAGAATAAAAATGGAAGCAAAACAAATTAAGGGTTTGCTACTAACGGAATGCTTGCATGAACCTGGGCTGAGGGACAAAGAGGGGTGGTGCTAAAGCAGCTTCGCCATCAGTAACAGTGGCCTTAATGCTTAACGTTTGGCTCACTGTGGGCTTCTTGGAACCAGTGGGAGTGACAGCCGCCTTGCTGTTGCCCTTTGGGAGAGGAAATCCAGAGACTGCGAGCTGTTATGGGAGATTTACAGTCTCCGTCTGTGTAAAAGCATTTTGTTTATGTTTGAGGCATCTGACACATATTTAAAGCTGCCACTTTAAAGACTCTCGGATTCTTCTGAGGCCGCAGCGTTCCCTGGAGTAGCATTGGCTCACATCTTCTCGTTCCTAAACCTTATCCGTAAACACTGAAAGCTCGTTGAAGAGGCTGCTGCCGCTGCTGCAAGCCGTTCTGCCATTTATTGGTTCCTTCAGAGTGCTGGCATGCTGCGTTCCCTGCCCTTGCACGTTTTTGCATCCACAGCTCAACACCCCCCACCCCCAAAGCCTTGGGCTCCTTCCCCAGGAGTGACGACAGATCTTTTTTCCTGGGCTGGAAGCTGGAACTCGCTGGCAGGAGGTGTTTTGAGGCCTGCCCCAGAGTGCCCCATGCTGACGCATCGCTCAGAAACTCGCCTCCTGCCTGCTGCTTTGAACAAGCTGGGGCCTGCCCGAACCAGCAAACGAGCCGCAAGGAATTTCATTTGCGGTGCCAAGTTGGCCCCGAATCTGTGGGGAGGGAATGCCTCGCAGGCGGGATTGACTCTACCGCTACAAGGCTTTTGTTTGGCCTGCTTGTTTTTCTCCAGAAACGTCTTTCGACTTCGTTTGGAAAGTTCTGCTGACCTGTTGAGGCGGGCTCGTTTTCTCCTCTTCTCTCCACCCAGTGAATTGGGTGCTTTGTTCTGCTTGCCCCCCCCCACCACGTGGGTCTAAAATTCAGGGTGTGTGCACGTGTGAGAACGTGCGTATGTGAAGAGCCCTTGGAATGTCTGATAAAAGTCCTAGTTTAGGTCTTGGTCTAAAGATAACATGATGTTTTAGTTTCTTGACTTGTTTAGTGCCAAGCTCTAGCTCCTGGTCATACGGGGAAGTAGAGTGGTCAGTCTCCAGGTGGTGGCCAGATCTCCAGCTGGAGATCTCCTGGAATTACAACCAATGACAGAGATCTGTTCCTAAGGATGCCAGCCTCCAGGTGGGACCTGGGGATCCTCTGGAATTACAGCTCATCTGCAGACTACTGCGATCAGTTCCCCTGGAGAAAATGGATTCTTTGGCAGGTGGATTCTATGGCATTGTACCCCACTGAGGTCCCTGTTCTCCCTAAGCTCCATCCCCAAATCTCCAGGAGTTTTCTAACCTGGATTTGGTAGTTCTCTGGCCCCCCCAATCCCCTGTCAGGGGCCAGAGGGGACCGGGCAACCCTATTATTAAGTACTGGACTTGAGGCAGCTCTTATCAGACAGTGATTTCTTTTATTCAGCTCAGAACACAACGCACAAAACATCCCATTTATATACAGTCAAGAGCAGTCCAAACCACACCTCCTGACACAGTAATAACCAATCATGGCAAACACTACCGCATACCTTATTTGTATTTCCTGTTTCATTCTAGTCTTCCCTGATTGGTCTGTTACTTGGGCAGCCAATCAGAGCAAGTGCTGTATCATACTAGCAAGCAGTAGCCTCTAACACAAGGCTCAGGCATTAGCTGCTTCAGTACAACTACCTCTGCATGGTAAGAGCCAATAACAATAATTCCCTCCAAAGTAGGCCCTTTTCTGATTGGCTCACAAAGAGAATCTCGGGATCCTTGCAGATTATGAAGCTTGCTAGGAAGCTCAGCCACAATATCAATACGTAACACCTATCTGTTCCCCTAGAGAAAATGGCTGATTGGGAAGTTGATCTCTGTGGCATTATACCCTGCTGACGTTCCTCCCTTCACTGAACCCCCCTCCCCAGGCTTCAAAACCCCCTCCCCCAAATCTCCAGGAATTTCCCAACCCAGAGTTAGCAACCCTGTGGGAAGGCTCCCTGGCCCCAAGCCTGGCGATCTACCAGAGTGAACCAATAGGGGTTTGGCCAGCAGAGGGCTTATTTGGTCTCGGCCTGAAGGCCTCACTGGGAATAATAGCTCCTAGCCTTGTTGGAACTCCAGCTGCCCTTGTGGTCGAGAGTCTGTGTTGTGCTCCTTTGCTTCTTCCCAGGCTTGTGCTGTTGGCCTTTTCCCAAATCCTTGCCTGGGGCTGCACAGGGTTGTGAGGTTGTTCAGCCTCCAGCAGCCAACAATACTAAGCTGGTGAGTTATGCTTGGCTTGGAGGCTCACGGGGTTGTGCAGGTCTGGTTTAATTCTCAGTAACTGTTACTCTTAATGCTGTCCCAAGTGTCCATGGTCAAAGGTATTTGTGCCATTTCCCCCAAGATACCAGTTTAGCAAAAAAACATTCATTAAATTCTTCCCCTTCCACTCCGGGGTTTTACAAAAACAAAAACTGACAGCATCAGAGTGACCTTGCTGCATCATTTACAAGCCACCAATGCATGAAAGCTCTGGGATGGACAGAGTGTTAATCATGTCCTTCCTGCCCAAGCGTAAATGCTTGCCAACAGAAAGGAACCGGGAAGCACTTTGAGAGGAGAAGCCACTAAAAGGTTCTTCTACAAAACAAATTCTCTTCCCCTCAAAATCTCAGGTTCTAAATTGGGTATGTAGCTAAGGAGAAGAAGAAAAGAGGGTGGGAAAAGTCCTCATTATGCACCTTCCCCCCTCAGATTTATGGCAAAATCATTAATGGTGGGGCTATGGATCGGTTTGCAAAGCCAGGCCTGAGGTACATCACTTTCCTGTGGATCAATGAAGTTATACACTCCCTTCTTGTTAAGTACTATCATAAAGATCCTCAGCGTTTTTCTTGAGAAAGAGATGATGGTCAGTCAGAGCCTCATGCCATTTTTTCCCCCTGCATAGTATTTAAGACTAAAATCTAAGGAGCAGGCTTTAACCTCTCTGTGTTGGGGCTCCTACTTTTTCTGGACTGGGTTAGCACAAGGTCGATTATTTCATCTCTCTTATTTGAATCCTACCTTTCTTTCAAGGAACGTAAATATTCTTTTTTTAAAAAAATTATTTATTTATAGCCCACTTTTCTCCCCAGTGGGGACCCAAAATGGCTGACATCATTCTCTCTTCCGTTTTATTCTCACAACAACCCTGTGAGGTAGGTTAGGCTGAGAAGGTGTGACTGGCCTGTTTTCACCCCGCAAGCTTCCATGTTGGGGGGGCGGGATTCAAACCTGGGTCTCCCAGATCCTAGTCCAACACTTAACCACTACATGGCTCTCACAGGGTTGCAAGAAATCCCGTGAAGTAGGTGAGGCTCAGCTTGTGACTTGCCTAAGGCTACTTTTTTTTAATTAATTTAAATTTTTATTGTTATTTTCAAAAACAAAAACAAAACAACAAGATATAGTATATAAAAGAATACAAGTAAACAGTAAGTTGTAAACTACCCTTGGAAAACTCAACAAAACATTTATCTAGGTATAGTTGTGGCAGTTGCATTATGAACAGTTGTTATGTTATATTTCCAATATTAATCTATAGATTACCTAAGTGATTTAGAAATACAATAATTCCTGATAGTATTTACTTTTAGGAATAATTTTGCCTTCAACAAGATATTGGATTACTGGAAACCATGCTGCTTGAAAGTGTTTCTGATAAGATTTAGAGTTCCAGAGTGTTTGATGAAATGTGATTTTCCCGTGGATGAAGTGTTCCCATAATGAGCCTAAGGCTACTTGGTGAATTTTTTTTACAGCTGAACAGAAATTTGGACACAAGGCTCTCTTGGCCTGTGTCTAGCTATTGCACCACATTAGTGTTTTAGCCTTTCCTGCAGGCTAGTCCAGTCTCATCAGATCTCGGAAGCTAAGCAGGGTCCACCCTGGTGAGTACTTAGCTGAGAGACCACCATGGACGTCCAGGGCTGCCATGCGAAGACAGGCAATGGCGAGCCCCCTCAGAACATCTCTTACCTTGAAAACCCTACAGGGTTGGCATAAGCTGGCTGCAACTTGATGGGGGAAAACAAGCATCTTATCTCTTCAGGGTGGGGGACAGCCAATGCAAAATATAAATACATTCCACATAGAAATGAGAGAGAATATGTACCCAGGGCTTTTTTTTCTGGGGGAATGCACCACAACAAGAGTTCCAGAAGCTCTTACGTAAATTCTTTTAAAAATGTTTAAAAGTTCATGAATTTTCAGTATGCAGACTGAAAACGTCATTTCCCTCTTGCGAATTCCGGCACCTCTTCTTCAGAAAGAAGAAGAAGCGTCAGCCCTGCCTGTCCCTGCTGTAGAAAGCATGCTTAAAACATACCTTTTATGATTTCCAGAGAATAATCAGACCCTGCATTTGGTGGAGTTCCAAAGTCCAGAAAGGCAGGTACCAGGAAATGAGACTGTGGGTTGGATTCAGGGGTAGATTTCCAATAACAGGAGGGAGAGGAACCTTTTTTTAGCAGATTTCTCCTGCAGACCCCAAATTTATCCCTCATTCTGTTCCTTAGGGTCCCCTATCCTTTAAGAGCAGCATTTCAAGCTGCAATGGGAAGGGGAAACAAGAAAGTCCTGTTCCATGAACAAAAATTACTGTTGGGTCCCATCCTGTTGGTGGATCTGACCAAGTTACTGTTTTCTTCCTTGCAAATGTTTGGTTCTTGTAGATATGTGAAGCTGCCTTATATAGAATCGGACTATGGGGGCATCTGTCTTGGCAGTGCCACAGTCTCCCTCCAGGATCTTAGGCAGAGGAGAACCTCTCTCAGTGCCGGCAGCCTGAATTGCTTTAGTTGCCGATACCACAGATTGAACTTGGGACCTCCTGCACACTCTACTGCTAAGCTGCATCCTCTACTCTTGGCCTGATTATGTGGTTTGTCTTAGAAAGGTTTCATCCTGTCAGTGCTGGTCTGCAGCCCAAAGCAAATTAACCAGTAAAAGTTCTCAGCTACCATGTTGGGCGATGGGCAGTTGGAAATGTGCCGTCATCAGAACTAATTGGCATATGTAGGTAGACAGTAGATGGGTGTGCTTTTTTATGAGATGGTGCTGACAAGGGCTTGGATCCTCTGAGTTCTCATCAGAAGATTCTGATGATCACCAGTCTTCCTGGCTTTCCCTTCCCTCTTCGCAGCCCTTTCCAAACCCGGAACGTTTATTCCTGGGGTTGAGGGACCTGATTCAAGTAATAGTCATACAGGTTGGGGGAACGAAAGAGGTGAAATCGTTCCTTCCTTTCTCTTCCATGAATGGAACTCCATTGACAGAAGGAGGGAGTTATTACTCTTCATAGGTCCCATATAGAGTTGCCAGGCCCCCGGTCCAGGCAAGGGTTCCCCCACTTTTGTGGGGCTCTTTTCACCACTGGCCAGCTGGCTGGCGGGGGAAGGGAACCCCACTCGCAAATGCCCCCGAACATGATACCATCACCCAGAAGTGACATCATCACATTGCTGACATCAGGGATGTGTGTGACGCTCTAGTTTTTAGGCAAAACTCTATGGTAAAATTGGGTTCAAACCATAGAGTTTTGCCAAAAAACTAGAGCGTCATCATTGACATCGGCGATGTGATGATGTCACTTCAGGTGCATGCCTCCAGAAGATCCAAGAACAGAGCCTCGAGCCCTCTGCAGG
This sequence comes from Gekko gecko, assembly GCA_029375565.1. Classification (NCBI taxonomy): domain Eukaryota; kingdom Metazoa; phylum Chordata; class Lepidosauria; order Squamata; family Gekkonidae; genus Gekko; species Gekko gecko. Next base: position 24,242,911 of record JAPDNY010000012.1, on the reverse strand, counting down.
CAGCCGGCTAGGACCTGGCAACCCTTGTCCCATATTCTCAGGAATAAACTTTCCTGAGATTGAAAATGGCTGCTGGGGGAAGGAGGGGAATGCTGGGAAGAGTGGCGATCTTTGTGCAGTCTTCATACAATCTTTGCCTGAATCCAGCCCAAAGGGGTTCATCTTCCTATGGTGGCCATCAAGAATGCATCGAGGAAGGCCTGATGCTGGGCATGGAGGCAACAGCCATTTCACGCGCTCTGAACGTGGAGGATCTACTTAGCTGTCTTGTCTAATAGCTGTTGGTAGATCTATCCTCTCTGAACGTTCTTGACCCATTTTAAAAGCCAGCTGGGCGTGGCCACATCCTCCCACCCAAGGGAGAGATGATTCTTACCTCTACTAGGTTGGCTTCACTTGCTCACGTTTCCTGGCACTGAGAGGCGGAAAGAGTAGATGGCCCGTCTCTGGGTAGACATCGGGAAGTTGCTAGAGCATCTCTCTCTGCTTCTGTCTGCCCTCTGGAGCCCTTGGCCGTGAAATTTTCCCCCTCCCTGTGCGTCATCATCCTGCCTCTGTATAATAATATTTTTATAATGCAGTTTCTAGTCCCGTTTCAAATGCCAGTGTCCTGGCTCACCGCTGGATGATTTACAGGCCTGTTTATAAGCCTCTCTCCTTTTGGCGGAAAGGCGTTTAGAGAGTGGCTATTTGTTTCTGTCACTTTCCCATCCTGGAGACAAACGGCTGATGTAAAAACGATGAAGGAAACCGTAATGACAAAAAAGTTCTGGTTCTTGGCTGCCTGGAAGCTACCAGCTTCCCCTGGTATGCAGAGACCTCATCCTGCGGGCGGTGCTGTGCAGAAATATGACACTCGGCTCACCGTTTTGCCCACATTCCACCGGGGCGCAGTGACATCATGTTTATTTAAACTATTTCCTTGCCACTTCTCCAAAAAACATTTCCTAAACCAGTTTACAAATTTGCCCCCCCCAATTACAATACAACGAAAAGAAAGTGGAAACCTATTTGTTGTCTTTCACTGTTACTGCAGATTAATTAGCAATGGATTTTTTGAGCAGTGGCCGGCAGAGGTAGTGGAGAAATTACATATTTATGGTAGTGTATCATTTAGCCTTCAGCAGCTGGAGGACTTCAGCTTTTTATTTTAAAGAAGTCCATGTTTCCGGTCCTCAAGATTACAAGCTTTGGAAGTCGCATGAATCTTGGAGGTCAGAAGGGCTAAATAGAATTTCATATGGTAAACGGAGCCTTGGCCGGGGTAGCCCAGAGTGGAACGATCTCATGAGATCTCAGAAGCTACGGAAGGTTGGCCCTGGTTGGTATTTGGATGGGAGACCATCAAGGAAGTCCGGGGTTGCTAAGCAGTGGCAGGCAATGGCAAACCACCTCTGAACACCTCTTGCCTTAAAAATTCCTATGGGGGGGTGTTCGTCGTAAGTCAGCTGCAAATTGATAGCCAAAAAACAAAGTCAGAGGGAAGGGGGAGGTTCATTACTCCTCCCCATGCTGTGCAGAAGCTGCTTAATTCATGCAGGGGGCGGTGGTTCTTGTCTGTATGCTGCGCTGCTCCTTCAAGGAACTTGGAGCAGCTTAGGTGTGGTTCCTGGACGGTGTACCCTGCTGGCGTTAATATTCAGAACAAATTCAGTGATTGAACTGTGTCACATGCCTTTCAACTGTTCTTGGGGGGGGGTGCTTGCACGCTTTTGCACTTTGGCTGAATTCAGTTTTTGTGATTTGGGTTACCTTAGTACAGAATTGTACTTTTTTTTTTTTTTTTGTGCAAAATGTGCATTATCACCACTACGAAAGGCCCGCGGCTATGTCTGGCCTGTCAAGCTGTTTTCTCTTTCTCTCTTCTGCCATTGACTACAATTGACGGTGGTGTTTTTCCACTGCTTGCTTGTACCGGCTGTTGGTACCCTGCCATGTTTGTGTACGATACTGTGCATACCTGAGCATGAATAGAATAGTAAAGGGTGCACAGCAGCCAGGACTTGGATATATTTTGTCCTTGGACATCACTGATTGCAGTCCTGAAAGCATCAACAGTTACCCCAAGGTGGTTGTCGCTCTTAAACAAGAGGTGTGAGGATCTTGGCCATAGAGACTATTATTGACAAGAGCCCTCTACCTATTGTGATTATATGGGGGAGTGTTGAGTTGTAGCTGACTTAATGGTGTTCCCATAGGGTTTTCAAAGCAAGATACTTTCAGAGGGGGCTTGCCCATTGCCTGCCTCTGTGTGGCAACCCTAGACCTCTTTGGTGGACTCCCAAGGAAGTGCTAACCAGAGCTGACTCTACTTAGCTTTCAGTTTTAATTTGCAAACATCTTTATTTGTGTATACTTTGTGAATGATAGATATAATGATGTCCTGGAATGTATTTTTATTGATTTGCTGTCTGTTTATAAATACACTTTAGATGGATTAAAAAAAAAACCCACAAGAAACTGCAGAAAATATTCCTAGATGCTGTTCCAATAAGAGCTCTAATGCTGTGTCTCTGGAATGGCAGTCTATTAGTATTGGCAGGATTGTGTAAGTGTTCTGCACCCAGGGATTCCCAACCTTGTTGAAGCATTGGGCATTTTGGGGATCTTGAGAACAGATATTGGGCACCATGTCAAAATGGCTGCCATGAGTGGATGGGTCCAGTCACAGGATGTTGGGAGTATCTACAACAGAGGCAGCTGTTTCTAGACTGGTATGTTCCGCAGGCTCAGAGGGAAGACCTCATGGGCAATTTTGTAACACCCTCCTACTCCAAGGCACTGGAGAAAAGTCAGGCTTGGCTTTAGGCAAAAGATGGGGAAGAAGCAAGTGGGCACCAGGAATTGTATCCAAGGGTGCCGCTGTGCTGGTTCTGGCTGGTCGCCATGGATAGACTTCACTGAAGCTTGGTACACAGTCCAAAAGCAAGCCGAGAAATAGTGCCAAGGGTCAGAATGCTGGGAAATCAGTCAGTTTTCAGGAGCAAAGAGTGGAGGCTGGCAGCCGGGACAAGGTCCAAGATTGCACGGTTGCATCCGCATCGAGGCAAATGAGTGTGGTTGCTTATACTCCAATCCTCCCTTCCCTGGGAGGCGACCTGCAAAGACTCATGGCCCCTCATGTTGCTTTTGCAGCAGCTGAAGTCTGGCACTCCTCTGTCTCTTCTGCACCTCCAGAGGCTGTCGTCCCTGCGTCTGGGACATTCAGGTGAGCTAGGTGGGGACTCTGGCCTTGAGGTGTTGCCGACTGGGGGTGTTGGGCCAGGCTCTTGCTCCAACTGCACCTCAGATGCTGGAGCCTTTCCTTCTTCAGGTGCTGGCAAAGGTTCCTCTTTGGGGCTGACTCCGGAGGAGCCTAGGTTGTTCTATGCCTCTTCCTCGTCTGAGGAATAGTCAGCCTCAGCTGAGCCAGGACCCATGACAGCCACAGTGCCCACGGGTGTCATGCTGGGGACCGCTAACATAGCTTTTAATATACTTTGGATGCCAAACTTGGCAAATATAAAACTTTCAAATTTTTATACTGATAATTTTGAGAAGGAATTTTAATGGGGGGAGGGGAGGGTTGTGGTTAAATGAGACAAAGGGCAACAGTCCTGGGAGAGACTTGCTGAGCTGTGCCATTCCTGCAATACAGATTTCGTGATAGGAACTGTTGTGGTGGCGGCTTGCAGGTTCCCCTTGGGGAATGGAGGTGTTCTGGAGGCCATCAGTTGCTGGCCCATTAGGAACTGATGCTGTTGATGCCTTGCAAATTTCTCTTGGCAACATTCCAGTAAGGCCTGGTTGCAGATTAGAAACTTCCTTGTGTCTGCTGTTGCTGGAAGAGCCCAACTGGTGTTTAAGCAATGGTTGACACAGGGTTTGGTATCCCCTGGCACAGGCCTTTGCTTTCTGTAAGTATCTGAAGATAGAAGAAACCCATAATGTCCTTTCACCATTTCCCCCATAAAACTTTCATATGCAGGTAACTGCTGTCAAGTACCATTTTGTTCTCTGTCTGTCTGAGAGCTGCTGCTTGTGGATGGTGCTCTCTTTGGACATTTACAGATTTTTTCTTGAAATTCTGACAAATGTACTACAGATTTTACCACCCGATAGTGTAAAAAAAACAAAAGAAGATGGGTTTTGTTTTGGGGTGTGGTTTTTTTTTTTTTGGCTTGCCTGCCGAACGTGGTTGTGCATTGCTCTTGGGGCTTTCTAAGTGGCACCTCTTGTATGCCGAGTGGTATGACCTACTTAAAAATAAATGCCATAGTCTTTTGCTTTCCCAGCAAGCGGTAATCCAATCAGGCTAAGCAAACAAAACATTAGCGGCGGGTGCTTAAACATTAGCCAAAACATTGTATTGATGGGAGGCCCCCCCCCAGCAGATTTTTCCAAACCAAAGGAGTATTTCATTTCACGCCGGGATGGGTACGAAACAAGATGGCCACCAAGGGAAACGTTTGATGTCATTGGAACAAATGGCTTAATCGATTTTGCTTTGCTTTCTGAGCGGTAAAAAGAAAAGGAAGGAAATGGCATGAAATGTTTAACTCTTAGCCTGGTGGACAGAAGGGGGCTTGGCTGGCTGGTGCTGTATACAAGGCATGAGGAGATTTCTGGAAACTCTGACCACCTGTCTCAAGAGATTGTACGTGTGAGTGGGTTTGCTTGTGCATTCTATTGGCATATTGGGAACTTAAAGTGCCCCTACAGTTGTAAATCAAAGGGCAATCAATAGATGGAACAGATGCTTCTGTCCTCTGCATGGGCTCTCTCCTGTCCCCCTAGCTAGAGGATGTGGAATAATGGATTCTGAGGTAGTATATATGTTCACGTTTAATGCTCTTAAGGTTGGGTTATGGAGCTTGGTCTGCCTCTGTGCAGAATTTGTACAGTAATACCCCCTGTAGAACGGTTTCATTTGACTCTCTCTGTCATTCTAGGTCATAGGTTCCCAAACTTATTTGGCCTACTGCCCCCTTTTAAGAAAAAAAAATTTCTCAGCGCCCCCCTGGAAATCTATCTTCAAAAAGTGGACGAAAAGATGCGGTGACAAATTTGCACTCAGGGCTCCTACTACCCACCTGGATCATTCCAGTGCTCCTCAGGGGGCGGTATTGCCCACTTTGGGAACCAGTGTTCTGGGCATACATTTTTTTAAATAAAATGTGTGTGTGTGAGCAGGGCCAGCTCACCCACTAAACGAACTAGGCGTTTGCCTAGGGTGGGCCTGAGACAAACTGAGACAAACACTGAGAAAAATCTTCCTTTTCCTCTCTCTTCAAGGGTGGGGGGAGGGAGGTGGGCGCCAGAAGGTAGCCTTGCCTAATGTGCAAAAAACCCTGGAGCCGGCACTGTGTGTGAGGGTGCTGGGTAACAGCTCCACAGCACAATCAGTCCAACCAGACGAAAACAGTAATGAGGCATCACTGTAGGTAGAAATGGCCACTATGTAGGAGACCTATAAAAAGCCCACACAGCTGAGGAATGGGGGCTCAGTAGGAGCTATGGGGCTGACAGAGAGGGAAGCCTTGATATGGAAGGTGGTTCCTCAGAACATTCCAGCACAGGAGCCTAACTAGGCAGTCAGCTGGTGGATGCTGCCACCAGTCCCCTCCTCATATGTCACTCATACATTAGAGCCAGTGATACAGTAAACACATCCCTGTTAGAACCAGGGTTATTCATACCACTTATAGAGCTGTTTCACTCTGTTTTCAGGAACCTAACCACAGTGTTAAAGGAGGTATTACTATATTTGTGTAGTATAGATAGGCAGTCTTGACAGTAGAAATATTTTATTCATCATGTTTGACGCTCTGAGGTATGCGATGGGCATTTGACTGGTAGGAAAAAGATTCGGTCAATAGAACAGTCAAATGTGATCAAATAACGTTCAGCTGTTTTTGAAGCATTAGCTTTTTAGCACACAGTTGCAACAATGGAAAGTGTTTTAATCATGACAGTCTCCTGATTGGGGTAGCCAGATCTCGAAAGCTAAGTAGGGGCCGTCCCTGGCTAGCATTTGGATGGGAGTCCTCCGAGGAATACCAGGGCCATGACACAGAGGCAGACAGAGGCAAACCACCTCTGAAACGTCTCATGCCTTGAAAACCCTACAGGGTCACCATGAGTCAGCTGTGACTTGATGGCACTCTCCACCACCGTTACCATCAAGGAGGTCTGATACTTTTGCTAATTGCAAAAACAAATTAGATAACTTTTGTGGAAAAAAGTTGAAATTAATTTGAGCAAAATCTAATCACTTGTTCATTGATTGCATTTGGATTTCGTGAGCAAACCTCACTTTCTTTATACAGTGGACAGCCCTTTTCTGATATAACATGCCTGGTGCTATGACTGTGTGTATGGAACAAACACACTATATGTGATCCTCCTGACATGGTACTTCTGAACAGGGCAATGTGTGTGTTTTCTACCTTGGTGTTCTGTAGTGTTCCAGACACTAGATTAATTTGGGGTCTTGTACACATGTTGTGAAACTGGAATATAGATGTGTTGCCCCTTTCAGAGGGAATGACAGTTGCACATATTGGGACGATTGTAGTGCATTCATACATGTAGTCAAATTGAATTGAATGACTAAAAAGAGACAGATTCAGGTGGGTAGTTGTTTTGGTCTGAAGCAGCAGAACAAAGTTTGAGTCCAGTGGCACCTTTAAGTCCAACAAAGTTTTATTCTAGATAAAAACTTTTCTGTGTGTAACACTGCACATGAGAGTTTATACCTAGGATAAAACTTTGTTGGTCTTAAAGGTGCTACTGGACTCAAACTTTCTTCTAAAAAGAGACAATCAGCCAGGAAGTCATAAGAACATAAGAACATAAGAGAAGCCAATGTTGAATCAGGCCAATGGCCCATCTAGTCCAACACTCTGTCACACAGCGGCCAAAATATACCAGGTGCCATCAGGAGGTCCAGCAGTGGGGCCAGGACACTAGAAGCCCTCCCACTGCTGCCCCCTCCAGCACCAAGAATAGAGTGCATCACCTGCCCCAGACTGAGAGTTCCCATCTATACCCTGTGGCTAATAGCCACTGATGGACTTCTGCTCCATATGTTTATCTAATTCCCTCTTGAAACTGTCTATGCTTGTAGCTGCCACCACCTCCTGTGGCAGTGGATTCCAAATGTTAATCACTCTTTGGGTGAAGAAGTACTTCCTTTTATCTGTTCTAACCCCACTGCTCAGCAATTTCATGGAGTGCCCACGAGTTCTTGTATTGTGAGAAAGAGAGAAAAGCACTTCTTTCTCAACCTGCTCAATCCCATTCATAATCTTATAAACCTCGATCATGTCACCCCTCAGCTGTTGTTTCTCCAAGCTAAAGAGCCCCAAGCGTTTTAACCTTTCTTCATAGGGAAGGTGTTCCAACCCTTTTATCATTCTAGTTGCCCTTCTCTGCACTTTTTCCAATGCTATAATATGCTTTTTGAGATGTGGCGACCAGAACTGTACACAGTATTCCAAATGAGGTCGCACCAATGATTTATACAGGGGCATTATGATACTGGCTGATTTGTTTTCAGTTCTCTTCCTATTAATCCTCAGGATAGCGTTGGCCTTCTTTATTGCAGTTACACACTGTCTAGACATTTTCATTGCGTTATCTACTACGACTCCAAGATCTCTCTCTTGGTCAGTCTCTGCCAGTTCAGACCCCATCAACGTGTATTTATATTTAGGATTTTTGGCTCCAATGTGCATCACTTTGCACTTAGCCACATTGAACCCTGTTTGCCACATTGATGCCCACTCACCCATCCTCGACAGATCCCTTTGGAGTGGCTCACAATCTTCCCTGGTTTTCACCACCCTGAACTTCGTGTCATCTGCAAATTTAGCCACTTCACTGCTTACTCCCAATTCCAAATCGTTAATAAACAAGTTAAAAAGCATCGGACCGAGTACTGATCCCTGTGGTACCCCACTGCTTACCACCCTCCACGGAGAAAGTGTCCCATTTCCTAGGCTCTTCAGTGTGTTGTGCAAAGATTAAAGATCTCCTGACTTGGAACTGTCTGCTGTTAATCATGATGACCAAATTAGAAAAAATGACAAATGCTGTCTTGTTTTGTTGGCTAAAACCTGGATAACAGTTTAAAATCCTGATTTGTACATGAGAAAACAAGCCACTGTGTGCCATTTTTTCCAAACTGGGCACAACTACAAACTCCAGTTTGTTTTCAGCCCAGAAGTCCTGATTTCTGCGATGTGCAGAAAGGGAAAGGCGTGCAGGAACCCAAGAATTTCTGGCTCATTTTACACAATGAGCAAACTGGGGTTTGTTTGTGACATATTAATACAGCTACCAGCTTTCTTGGCTTAATGGATATATTTCTCACTATTTACTGGTAGTCAAATAATAGCTGGTCAGTTGGCAATACTTAATTAGGTGAAATGGCCAGTATACCAGTCTTACTTCAGTGAGGTGGTGAATGGTGGTGGTCTCTGAGGATGGGCAAGGTGATAGTGAGGCAGAAGAAAAGGCAGCATCCGTCATTGATGCTCATTTAGCACCAGCCATCTCTTGAATATTAATGGATGAATTCTTATGGACTCGGGGTGGTGGTGGGGTTATTACTGCTGCGATGTACATGGAGAACTTGTGACTTCATAAACCTCCTTTGGGTGACTGATGCAGAAAAAGGGTGAGAATGGAGAAATGGAAAAACCATGGTATTGAGTTAAGTGCAAAGACTTGTAAAGTGTAAATGGGATACAGCTGGACCATAACTACCATTCTGAGATTCTCTGTGTCTGGTTTTCTGGAAATACTCAGAATCAGGAACTCTTGCTCCTATACAAGTATCAACATGCTAAGAATCCAGGCTGAAATTTTAGTCCATCTTAGAGTTGGAATATTTCCTGTCTGGAAACAAACTGGAGCGATTGATATGGTATTTAGTAAAGTTTGCAAGAGCCTGGTTTGCAGAAAAAGTAATCAACAAAATAGGATAAGACAAGAAGTAGACTTACGGGAAAGCTTCATCAGTGCTGCGCAATTGGTAGCAGTGTTCTTTATCCCTACTTAGAATCCAGAGTCTCTCAAGAATGTTGTTGTTTCTAAAGCTAAATTTCTAGCAGACTGAGGTTTGTTGAGGGATTTGAAATATGACAGCTGTATGTGTGAAATGCTCAGAGATCAGAAGGCAAGCAAAGCAAGGCCGATATTCCTTATGTTTTTGCAGATTGTAATTTTGTGCTCTTTTCTTGTAGTGGGCTGATGTAGGGGTTTTCTTGGTTTGAAATATACATATCACAAGAATAAGAACCAGGGGCTCTACCTCTTAATTATGGCCTCTCACAGCACAATCATGAAAACTGCATTCTCACTACATGGGTAAGCCAGTGATTGGCCTCTGGTTCTCAGTATTTGTTCTAGAAATCTGTTTTCCCTTTGAAGTTTTGGATGACAGTATGGTTGATGGTGTTTCGATCTTCCCACAGCCATCTGGGACCTTGCTGCTGCTGTTTTATTTAGCGTTTTTGCAGGGTGTTAGAGCTTTTATACTCTGGTTCGGTTCAGGCATTACACCAAGCCATGGTTTGCAACTTTAAAATCTACAGAGAAACTGTGGTTTACAGCTGTGTGTTTGCTTTCATGTTCCATCGGTTCAGCATTCCAAGTGCAAGTAGCTTCCAAAGGCAGAGGGATGGCTAACAATAGCCAGTTTAGACATGATTCCAAACCGTGGTTTGCAAGCATGTTTCAGACTCTGATTCTGACTTGGTGGCTGGTTTCCTTCAGCAGAGTTTGATGTGATGGTTGAGTTGAGATGTTAACTTAGTAATCTTTACAACAGCTCTGTGAGGGGCATCAGTAATGTTCTCCCCGCCTCTAACCGATCTGCAGTATGGGATAAAGTAGTCTTCCTAAGATCATTCAGACTAGAGAATTCATGACAGGGGCTACCTGATACTAGGAACAGGAAGATAGTTTTGGAGGGTAGCTGTGGAAACAGGAAGTGTTCCTGCTGTCAAGACATGTCTTGCTTGGCAAAGGAACGTTCACCTATTCCACAAAGGAATGCAAATTAGAAAAGAGGTTAAGGGAGCCGGGAAAAACCTCTGATCAGCTGCAGATGCCTGTGTTCCAAAGAGTATCAGAGTTTATGATGGGTCCCTTGAGAGTGGTGGGGGGGAGGATAAAATAGAAAATCTGGAGTCAGCACACAGCCTTTGCAGCAGATGCTACGTTGTTTAGAGATTGCTCTGATGAGCAGTCTGTGCTCTGTGATGGCAGCTATTGATAAGCATTTATGTCTTCTGTGTGTTTGTAAATTCCTCTAGAGAAGGCTGCACTGTTCATTTGTTTGTGTGTGTGTGTGTGTGTGTGTGAAACAGTGCTGGTACTCATAGACTGTAAGTGAAAAATCTCTGTCCTAGTTTCTCACCCCAGAGGCTGGCTTGGTGAGGTCAGGGAAAGGCCTCTGGCTGCCAAAAGGATGGTTAGAAGCAAAAGAGTCCTTGCATGGGAAGTAATTTGGCCAGTTCTGCAAGTAAGGCAGTTCTAGGTAGGGTAGGCTGACTGCTAAGAGAAATGGGGAGGGGGGTGCCATTCTGTGGTGCGAGCACATGATTTGCATGCATAAGGTCCCAGGTTCAGTCCCTGATGCATTTGATGAAAAGGATTACAGGCCTCAGAAAGTCTTTGGAGACTTGCCCATCTCAGTAGGTGGCACTGGGCTGGAAGGACTCGTCTGGCTTTGTGGTTTATGTATGCACAAAGCATATGCCATTGAGTGCAGGCGGGGGCTTGACGCTATCAGAGTAGAATTTCTTAGTTCCAGACTGAAACTGGGTGCCCCGTTTGGAATCCTGCCCAGAGTAATGCCACTTGGGTTAGGCACGACACCAAAAAGATAACTGGCGGTTTGTGATGATGGCAGTGAAGGCAAGAGTTCCAGTAATTGCCCTCCCCGTTCCTTTCATCATTTGGTGGCTACTTTTTAATATGCATCTGACAAAGTGGACTCTGGCTCACAGGAAGCTGCTGCTGCAGTAAATTCCCTTGTCTTTTAGGTGCCACGAGCCTCTTCATTGCTTTAGCTTTAATATACTTTCCTGGGAAAGGGCTCGGTGCAGAGGTTGATCTTGGCTGTTCGCTGCATCCTGTTGCCGTGTAGGCCTTGTTAATATTTTATCATTTTGATATATGGGGAATTAATTACTGTCAACAGAGCAGATTTTAATCTAATCAGCTATTCCATACGCCGCATCAGTTGCAGACATCAAAGCCAGCATCAAAGCGCCTGGAATGAAAGCGTTGGGTGAGCTTTCTGAGCAAGAGCAGTCGCTGCACAAGGGCTCTTCTGCTTGGCTGCTGTCCCTGGGCCTTCTCTCCTCCTGTTCACTCTTCCCTGGCTCATGGCTCTTTTTCTGGTGTTTCTAATGCAAGTGGGTGCTCCGGTCTCTGGCAAAGCAGTCCCAAGCACACTGACTCCCTTCTAAGGCCACTGATTTTAATGGATCCAGAAGGGTGTCATTCTGTTCCGGATTGCCCGGGTAGAGATATGAAATTTCTGAAGATTCTGAAGCCTTTGGGTGGGAAATGGAAATACTTGGCCATAATCACTTTCTTATTGAATATGAACTTATTTTACTGCTTTAGCAATATAAAACGCATCATTTATAGCATCATATAAAATTGTGCTACTTGGCATCAGTAGATTTATTTCCAGACTGTACCACAGAGGAGAAGATTGATCAAACTGCAAAATGAAGCTAAGGACAGACCAGAGGGATTTCAAAATAAAATCCGAAGGGTCACAGGAAAATCTGAAATGTGAAGGGGAAAAATGGGGCAGTCGCTCCCAATATGGGAGCCAGGGAACTGGGGGCGGAGGATGACAACGATGGATGGACATGGAGCTATTGCAAGGTGTTTATGAATCCTTGTGCACACTTAGCATTATCGCTTTGATCTTTCTGTCATTATGCATTTTCTCAATGAATGGGCACTAAAAGTACAACTACTATGTCAGGGGGTTTGTGAATTTTTTTGATGTTGCAAAGGGGTCTTCATACTCAAATAGGTTCAGAGCCAAAATCAAGAGAAGCAGTGCCAGCAGCTTTAAGAAATGAGCACCTACAGAACTCTCAATGGCTGTTTGGGGTTGCTAGGCAACCACAACAATATTGCCAAGGTTTCCCGGAGCCTTATTTTTTGTAAAGCAAAGCCACGGGGGTGAGGGAGAAGGGAGAATGAATGAATTCAATGGGGACAGGCCCAGCAGCACTTACTGGAAACTCACCACCCGCACAACTTGGCCTGGCAGTGGTCACGTTACAACTGAGCCTGGCCTGGTGCTGGGGCCACCGTGCAACAGGGTCTGGTGCTGGCTGCCATGCAGCTGGCCAGACTTTTCCTGGGAGAGGCTGGCAGGGGTAGGGGAGGAGCGAAAGGTAGGTTGGCTGATGAGGTGGAAAGAAAAGGAAAGAAGGAAGCAGACCTTATGCCGGCAGCTGCCATATTCCTGGGCCTGGCTTGACTCAGAGCTGGTGGTGCACACCGCACAGCCCAAGCAGACTGTTCCCGGGGAGAGGCAGTCAGGGGTAGGGAGAGAGGGGAAGTTGAAGATAGAGGGGTAGATAAAGGTTAGTTGGGTGGTATACGTGAATGAGAAAGGGAAACAGGAAATGCGGAGGAGCTACTAGGAGGGTTACTAGGAGAGGGAAAGATTAAATAGCTGGTTGGGGGAATACAGGTGGGTAATGAGATGCCCCTGTAAATTCCTGCAGGCCCCTGTTTGTAATTAAGGGAATTCAAAATATAAATGCCTTCGTTCTCTACATGCAAAATTGCAGTTTGGTGTAGTGGTTAAGTGCACAGACTCTAATCTGGGAGAACCAGGTCTGATTCCCCACTCCTCCACTTGCAGCTGCTGGATGACCTTGGGCAAGCCATAGTTCTGATGAGAGCTGTCCTTGAAAGAGCAGTTCTTGAAAGAGCTCTCTCAGCCCTACCTACCTCACAGGGTGTCTGTTGTGGGGAGGGTGAGGGAAAGGAGTTTGTAAGCCACTCTGAATGAAGGGTGGGGTATAAATCCAATCTCTTCTTCTCTTCTTCAAATATACCAAGTACTAGAGAGAGGGATTCCTGACCTGGATAGGCCAGGATAACCCAATCTCGGAGACTAAGCAGGATTGGCCCTGGATCGTATTTGTCCAGGGTCGCTATACAGAGACAGGGAATGGCAAACCACCTTGCCTTGAAAACCCTACAGGGTCACAATAAGTCCGTTGTGACTTGACGGCAAAAAAGGAGGGAGGGGTGAAGAAACGCAAACGACTGCACCCTATGCTACCTTAGTATAGGGTCTTTTTTTTGCCACGTAAAAGTAGGAAACAGTAAAAAGTTGAAAACAACACAGACGTTTTATAGAAAACAACAACAACAAAAGTGTGCTGTTCGATTTGAAACCATTTGATCCAGTCACAATAGGACTAGCAGCATATCTGGAGATGGAGCTGAATTTTATCACATTGAAATCACTTAATTCTACAATAGCGTATTATACACTTGACAGCATATTAATTGTAGACAAAATTAGGAGGTTTCATGTGGCACTGGCCATGTATAATCAACCCTACTTTCTTAGAATTAAGGGTTATAAACCTGCTTTTTTTAAGCATGAAAAGAGAGGTGGTTAGAATATGGATTTCTGCCCCCAGTTCTAAAACTTGTGTGAGCTCGAAGATTGTGATAAAGGCAGCTGATGCGCAGCTTATGGAAAAGGGGACGAAGAGAGGCCTGCTGATTCTTTTGAACCATTTTGAAAGAATGCTGCAAGGTAAGATTCTTTCTCCCAATCCATTGAAGACGAAGTGAGAAAGTAAAGGCTTTGAAAATACAGGAGGGTAGGTTCAGGTTGGATAGCAGCCCAGCAGTTGAGATTACTAAAGTGCTCAGGAAATGTGAAAGTTTTCAAGGCAGGGTTCCATAAATGTGGTTGCCAGTGTGAGGTGATCAGTTGTGTGGTGAGGTGGTTAGGTATCAAACTAATGACAAGTGGGGAGACCCAAGTTCAAACACCCTCACTCATTAGGTGACCAATCTCTCACTATATAAGCCTAACTTTACCTCAGAGGGCTGCTGTGAGGGCGAAATAGAGATACCTGTGGAATACCTGCCTGGTACCTGTGGGAGCTTTGGGGATGGGGTGAGGGCAGACATGACATTGTATGAAGCTTCAGTGTGATGTCTGGGTGAAAAACAGGATGTGATGTCAGTGTGTGAGCCAGTGCTCTGGGAGCTCCTTGGTTTTAGCAAACTCTTTGGTATTACCATAGAGTTTCTAGAATTTTGGCTGATGTCATATCTGGGTTTTCACCGGGCCTGACAGTGATGTGTCAGTATGTTGCACAACATCATTTCTGGCTCCTGTTCTGCTGCCTGCCTGGATCCAGGGGGAGGCGGGAGGGCCCAGTTGGCAGCAGAGTGCCCACCAGAAGTGAGCAAGTGGCATGCCTGACACAAAATGAGGGAGAAGAGACTCATGAGTCCCTTGAAGGAAAGGGCAGGCTAAAAATTAATAGACTGCAGTTGGTAACAACAATTTTCTTCCTGGCAATGGCATCTGTGGATAAGCACAAATTGAGAGACCCTCTCATCTCCTTCAGGGCTTCTCTTGCTTAGTGTTGGGTGGAAGAGATTCCTCCCTTTTCTTCTGGGGTGCACACAGAGGACTAGAGGAATGGGACTCACTCACCTTGAACTCAGCTGGGAGATGCAGAAATCTTAGTTCTTCTGACTGCCTCAAAAGCCCAGTTGCCAGGAACTTGCTGGGAAGGGGGTAATTCTCCCATTTTGCACTGTGGTGCTGGTCAGAAGAAGGGAAAGATCGCATCCCTTTTCAGTGTCTCCTGCCTAGTGAGAAGGGTATCCCTGGCGCCCCCAAGCCCTTTGCAAAAATGTTGAGTTCCTTCTAGCTTGTATGCAGGCTTTTTTTTGGGGGGGGGTGTTGTGTTTTGCGGCTATAATCCTTGCCAAGTGTTGTCTTGTACCGGTTTAGATTTTAATGTAGAAAATGCCTTGAACCTGGGTGACCTGCTGAAATTTTATTTCGCAATGACAGTCCTTGAGGTCAGTGCCATGCTGCCCATATTGACAGCCAGACTGGAGTCACGCAAGGTCGCTTGGGACTGGAAGTGGGTGTTCTTGCAGCTCGCAGCAGCCAATCTCCAGGAAGGAAAACAAGTCCTTGGGGGCTTTCTGACATCAGGCTGTCTCCCCATGCTTGAGAGGAGAAGGGTGCACAAAACCTGAGTCTCCCTTGTGACTGCAGAGGCTGCTGGGGCCTTTAGAACTGAGGGGAAGAAGCTGATGGGAAGGCAGCGGGATTCTTTCCAGTTCATCCGTAGGCTTTCTTTCTTTTTAATCCCTTGTTAGCATTACTGGGAAGGCAGGCACCAAGTACTCGGGCCTGTAGGTTACCTTGCTTAGCAACAGGCTGCGATGAAAAGGGCTGTTGGGGTTGGATTCTTTTCGGCAGCATTTGTGTTGCCAGCCAGCTATCTGTGTTGTTTTGAGAGGATGTGGAAGTAAGAATTTAATTAGCGCTGGGCTCTTAAAACAAAAGGCTGCTTGTCTGGTCTAATTAGGCTTTTCCAGGAAGGGTGTGTGTGAAAAGGTCAGGGTCGAATGGCAGCCACACAGCCCGTTTCAGAAGATCATGGTCTTTGGAGGGTTGACTTGTGGTGGCGAAAGTGGGGAAACGTGAGTTTTGCACACCACTTTGCCAAGTCCCAGAGTGTCCACATTGCTTTCTGGCTGACACAAATCGCTCGGCAGGAGATGCACATCCGAGTCTGGGGCAAGTGGTTCTGGGGTTCTGAACAGTGCAAGCAGGAGGTGGCGTTTTTTTTAAATCCAGCCTTGCAAATAGGAACATGCTAACTTTATATAATTGGTCCACCTAGCTTGGCAGTGTCTACTTTTGCTGACGTTGGTCTCCAGGGTCTCAGGCTTTAGTTGGAGAATCTGGGTGCTGGGCCTGGTATCCTCTTCAGGTGTACAAGAGCCTCCCTTTACGGTGGCCTGGTAGCTGTTCTTACTCTCCACAAGCAAGCTGGCCAGTGATTGGCTGTTTCCATGTAATTCCTGGATATTTTCTGCAAGCAGAAATGAGGCATATGCTGCAAAATGGAAATATACTTTATATCCTAATGTATCTCTCTTTTTTGCATTTTCATTTTCCATAATGATGAATTATTTAAATTTGCAGCCAGTTCTATACCACAGGCTCAGTATAGGTAATATTAATGGGAACCATTATGTCTGCTCTGGGTTTTTACCACACAAGCATAGAAACTGGTTCTTGAGTTCAGGATTCATTGTACGGAGGATCTCTGATTTAATGTTTTCTAAAGAGTAAGTTTTTGGTGAAAGTGAAAGGTCTGACATTGAAAGTGTGCTTCACTTACTGCATGTCTGAGAAATTACTCTTTAGTCCTTTTCAAGTTTTGCTTACCCCAGGAAAGGGCTTGCCTGTACTCCAGGGCAATGTTGTGACGTACCACAGCTGCATAGGTTTCTGTGAACAAAATATAAGGGGCTTGTTTTTCCAGGATATGTTATAGGGAGCCTGACTTGGTTTGGTGTAGTGGTTAAGTGTGCGGACTCTAATCTGGGAGAACCGGGTTTGATTCCGCACTCCTCCACCTGCAGCTGCTGGATGACCTTGGGCAAGCCACAGTTCCGTCAGCAATTCTTGAAAGAGCTCTCTCAGTCCCGCCTACCTCACAGGGTGTCTGTTGTGGGGAGGGGAAGGGAAAGGAGTTTGTAAGCTGCTCTGAGAGTCAGAGTGAAGGATGGGGTATAAATCCAATCTCCTCCTCCTCCTCTTCTTCTTGGTCATCCAGGCTGAGCCAGTTTTAGAATTAGTTCTCACAAACAGCTGATGAGAAACGCATCTGGACTATACGTCTCCTGACTCCAAATGGCAGGGCTCGCTTGGTGAAATGCTGGGGGGAAAAGCCTGAATCTGATCCCCAGGCATCTGATTTTATATAGAGGAAATTGTGTTTGACGTTTTGTAATCTGTGCCCTCCCCACTTGTAACTTGAAGTGGTGTAGTCCAGAAACAAGTTTGTTATCATATTTACTGTTTGTGAGAGCAGTGCCATATACGTTAAAGGGATGTGGGTCGTTGCCACAGGTGTCTTCTTCGTCTCTCTAAATCCTCCCCATCCTCCCCATCAATACTGTGTCTTTTTGAACATCCACAGGGCCATGGGAGGCAGCACAGTGTCAGAATAGGACTGGGAGACCCAGGTTCAAGTCCCACTCAGCCGCAGAGCTCACTGAGTTAAATTTGGGCCAGTCATTGTCTTTCATCCTAACTTATATGCTTAACTTAAAGTTGGGGTGAAGAGATGGAACAGGACGGAGCACCAATATGCCACTAAAAGTGCCTTCAAGGAAGAGGGGGATAAAAACATAGAAGGGGCAGCATGCCTTGGTAGAGGGAGTGGGGGCTTGTCCTCTTCCACGTTTCATGCAAAAAGCCACTGTACGAATTTGGTGCTCTGTGCATTGGCCAGTGTTTATAGGCTTGGTTTGTGCAGTATTTCCCCCCTTTTAATGAGGGGGAAGGATTGCACAGTGATGCCGATAGAAGCTGATGTGCATAATGCTCAGCCCCCACAGTTCCTTCCATACACAGCAGGGAGGATTGTGCTTTTGTGCACTTTCTGTCACAGAACAGCAGTCCCTGGCGGGACAGATGTGTGAATCAGCCCCGTAAAGAACCTTCTTCAAGCAGTAGAAATTTGATGTCATTTGCAAAGTCAGTAAACTTACAAGGTGATCAGTGTTCTCTCTAAGCTGAGTTCGTGTGAGCTAGCTCACAGTTTTTTAGCCTCTGGCTCACAGAGTTTTGTCTTGGCTCAGGGAGGATGGCCAAATCGCCCACTCAGAACTTTAATGCCAGCAGCTCACAGAATAGAATTTTTGCTCACAAGACTCCACAGCTTAGAGGGAACATTGAAGGTGATAGGGAAGGTATTTGGTTCCAGGATTTGGTTGAAGCATAGGAAAGAGTAGAGGTGTGTTGAGATGACACCTTCCCATGGTGTTGGTTGTGCAATCCCGTTCTGAACCTGAAGGATGGGAAATTGTTCCTGGGGGAAAAAAAGAAGGCGGTAATACAGGATTGCGATAACAGTTGCCTGGAATCGGCACTGACCCAGGTGGTTGGAGGTGTGGATCCACTGAATCAGCACGCCTTAAAAGCAAGAGTCCTCTGCCTGGGAGTGCCCTAACATGGTTTGCTGTTTTGCTCAAAAGCTGTAAGATACCCCCTTTCTCATCTTAGTCCTGTCCCCTACATTTTTCTCTGCAACTCAGCTATTCATCCTGCTGTGTTTGGGATTAATCCTACAGAAGGTGGCCAGAGCGATCATTGCTGAAGAATTGCTGCAGATGGCATCTTCGCATTTTGTCTCTTTTTCTGCTTGTTTTTCCTCCTTGTAAGGAGAATGGCCTTATTACCGGGCTTTTGCATAGAAATGTAAGAAATTACTTTGCTGTGTCCGTTTAGCACTTTAGCTCTGCAGTTTCCTCCTTCTTATCTGAGGAAAAGGAGGGCTGGGTTGCTCTCAACCTTTTTTCTTTGAAAACGCATTTTCTGTGAAAATGTGTTCACCCCACTTGTGTTTTAGTTGAAATATTTTAAACTATTCCAAATGGTTTTCCTCATACTTGTGCTTTTACTTTAACATGCTAAGTTTGCTAACTTATTTACTTATTTCATGTACAGTCCACTTTTCTCGCTAAGATTCAAGGTGGATTACACCATTAAAAACCGTGCGATAAAAACAGTACAATACATGCAACAAACAAAGCAATAAAACTGGACTGCAAAATAAGAGAACAACGCAATAAAGACAGCAAAATATGTACAATGGACAAGTTTAATTGAATATGTAAAATTGTGATGGTTTTAGCCTTGGTCAGACTTGACCAGCCGGCTGTATAAACTCAGGCTCACTCATCCCGTGTGGTGCAAAGAGATGGGTCAGAGAGCAAAGCAGGTTTAAACTGTAGCACTACATATCCCTGAATCCCCTTTTCACCGCGCTAGAATATTCAGGCCAGATTTTGTCATGGGTTTCAAACCAGAAACCCCAGCACAAAGATAAGAGAGGTTCTTTTTACAAAGTTGTGACCCTCGCCCCCGGGTCGGGCAGGGAACCAACCTGTTATTGTATTTCAGAACCTTCTGCTCAGATAGTTTACCAAAGTGCTCGTTCCTCTTGGCTCACTCTCATGGGATAGTGGCCAGAGCTCTGTTTGGCAACTGTTTTTTGGCAGGGGCCATATTTTTTATTGAGTAAGAGCTGGAGGGCCACCAAGATTGGGTTTGCCTATTGGCTTGTTTTCAGTGAAGGAAATGCAGGCGGAACGGCTCTTCGGTGCCCTCTCCCTGCCGGTATGAATCGCAGTGGCGTTATATACCTCAGCCAGTTACTCCTTTGTATTTTCCAGTATTGGCGCAAGCGTTGGAGTGAGTTGCGCTGAAACGCATTATGGCAGCACTCTGGCAGTATCTGTTGTTGTTCATGCTGTTAGGAGGTGGCAGCAGAGTCTGCCTGAGTCTATAGGAGAATACAGGGCCGGCCCCAGCTTTTTTTGCACACTAGGCGAAGGATACCTTCTGCGCCTACCCCCCCCCCCGTGTGCCCACCAATTCTCAAATATAAATGGATTTTTCTTAGCCATTCATCCAGCACTCATACTGGCTTACCCATAACAGTAAACACACACACACACACAGAAATACCACAGAAACTGGCTCACACATTTTTGTCTTAGCTCAGGAAAGATGGCTCCAGAGCAAACTAATTGATGCAGTAGCCAAATCGCTGGCTCACAACTTTAATGCCAGGAGCTCACAAAGCAGAATTTTTGTTCACAAGGCTCCACAGCTTAAGAGGGAGCATTGCCCAGGGCCAATGCTCCCTGTAAGCTATGAAGTCTTTTGAGCAAAAATCCTGCTTTATGAGCTACTGGCATTAAAATCCTGAGCTAAGACAAAAATCTGCAAGCTGGAGGCTGAAGAACTTTGAGTTAGCTCACACTAACTCCGCTTAGAGGGAACACTGCCCAGGGCGACGGGGAAGTTCAAGGAGTCCCACAGCCGGGGCTACGACCCTTATGTGCCACCAGGGAATTTGTGCATCCGGGCTTGGCTTCTTGGGAAAGCTGAGCTTCAAAAGACAACATGCTAATCCTGGGATGTCCGCAGGACTTCTTTCGAGGAGGCAAAGGGAGCTGTAGCCTTAAATCGAAAGCAACTTGGAAGCAGGAGCGAAAGGGAGCGAGAAGCAGAGCCGTGTTCTTAACCAAGCTTGTGGGACCCCGCCAAGCCCCAACCCATCCAAGGGAGCAGCACTCTTGTCATCAGACCACTGCCAGGCGGCTTCTGGGGGGGGGGCTTCCCCAGCAGCGGCTGTATCATGCCCGACGTGAAGGCATACAGGCTTCTTCCACCAGGCCGCCTTCCCCCCTGCTCAGAGAGGGGTTCGAGTCTGTCCCTTGACCCTGAAAAGCGGCTGGATGGGCTGGGAGGTGCAAGTCTGGTCAGAGGTAGGCTGCTGCAGGCCAGGGAGGCTCTATCGTGGCCCAGCTGCACCCCGGGGGGCTGCTCCTCCTGCTCATCTTTCCTCTTGGCTGCCCGACTCGTCCAGCCTGGGGCAGCGTGGGGAGGAGAGGAGAGGAGGGGGTGCTGGCCTGGCTGGCTTCCCGGGTCCCGGCAGGAGCGGCCTGGCCACTGCGCCTGCCTGACGTTGCCAGGGGGCTTTTTGGCATCCAAAATATATCCTCCCATTTGCCTGCCCACCAAGCTCATCAGCAGAACTTACCTTCCCTGTGGGCTGACCGGGGTGGGCTGCCTGCAACTGTGAGGGAAGGGAATCAGCTGCTCACGCTGGCTGGCTGGCTCAGAGGGCGGCGAATCGGCTATGGGCGCCGGCGCACACAGGGGAGCAATAGGTGCGCCGTGCGTGAGTTGGGGCAGGTGGGATTCAGGAGTGCTCCTATCTGGACTGTGCCTAAAAAAGAAACCCTTGAGCGCTCTGAAAGTGAAACTGGAGCACAAGCCACAGCAAAAAGGAGTTTGGGGATGAAGACGGCCAGGGGGAGAAAGAGGCGGTGGCGGCTGGGGTCAGGGCGATGCAGGGCTTTTGCGGGGGGCGGGTGAAGTTCAGCGCCCTGATGTTCAGCCCACCCTAGGCGAACGTCTAGTTTGCCTAGTGAGTGGGCTGGCCCTGGGAGAATGCGGCTGAGGCCCATCAGGAAAGGTCTTGTGATTGGAAGTTATGCTGGGGTGGGAGGTCAGGTGAGAAGCCCCTAAGCGCTGTAGGTTGCCTGTCTGTGAGCTTGAGGGTTTCACTGAACAACAGAGTCTACTCTATTAAGTATTTATCTTGTCTTTCCATTAATATGTTTAATGCAAAAAGAAAGGGAGAAAATCCTTCGTATAAATAAACCTCCAAAAGCACTCAAAGCACTAAATATAATACTCACAAATTATATACATAATCAGCAACAACAAACATAAAAAACAATTGCAATACAAATCTTGGAATTCATATGAACTGTGCAATAGGGAAAGGTCAAAGTTCATGAGTCACAGAACAAAGTATTAAATTCCAAATTCGAAAGTCCACTCCATACACCAATGGTACTTCAGGTGAATAGAATCCTCAGTACTTGAAGACTTAAAGTTCTGTTCATATAGCAGCTCAACAAGTTTAGTTCCAGCTTACGAGGCGAACGGGTGTTGTAGCACCTCATTTCACCAAAGCTTTATCCAAGATGGAACTGTAACAACTTAACAAGATCCAAAATAGTAAAACATTTCATGTCACTGCATTCTTCCAAATGGTCATATGTTTAATCTTGTTGCATTCGCTTCATCTGTGTATCTCACTTTTGTTGCTATTAATATGTTTAAGGCGGCTTGTGGACAAAAGTTGCAGTAGTACCAATTGGAAACCTGAGTGTGGGCAGATTTCCTCACTACGGACAACTGTTAACTGTTGAGTGGCCAAAATAAGGATGGCAAACAGAGGCCTGTCTTGAGTCCTCTGTCTAGTGTGGTAGTTGGTTTCTCTGCCAGTAGCGGGGCTCCCCATTTGGCACTGAACCTCATGGGGATAGTCTTCTGCAAGCCTCCTGTGATTGTTCTGAGGTAAAAACGCGGCCTGGAGCTCCCCAGGGGAAGGGTGGGAAGCGAAGGTAATAAATAATTCTTCCCCTCTTTCCTTTACAGGTGGCTGACCTGCCTCCCTCGTTTTTAACGCTGAAGCCAGATTGTTTTATCTAAAGATGGAAACACTGGAGTCGGAACTGACTTGCCCAATTTGCCTGGAGTTATTTGAAGACCCGTTGCTTCTCCCGTGTGCCCACAGCCTGTGCTTCAGCTGTGCCCACCGCATCCTCGTCTCCAGCTGCGCCTCTGGCGAACCCCTTGAACCTATCACTGCCTTTCAGTGCCCCACCTGCCGGTATGTCATCTCCCTCAACCATCGGGGCCTGGAGGGCCTCAAGCGCAATGTGACCTTGCAGAACATCATTGACCGCTTCCAGAAGGCCTCGCTGAGTGGCCCCAACTCCCCCAGTGAGAACTGCCGCGAGCGGCCGTACCGCCACAGCCCGACCATGTCTGCTGGCGACAGGATATCCTGCCAGTTCTGTGAGCAGGACCCTCCCCGTGACGCTGTCAAGACCTGCATTACTTGCGAGGTGTCTTACTGCGATCGCTGCCTGCGGGCCACGCACCCCAACAAGAAGCCGTTCACCAGCCACCGGCTGGTGGAACCCGTGCCCGATGCACACTTTCGTGGTCTCACTTGTCTGGAGCACGAGAACGAGAAAGTGAACATGTACTGTGTGGCTGATGACCAGCTCATTTGTGCCTTATGCAAACTGGTGGGGCGGCATCGAGATCACCAGGTGGCGTCCCTCAGTGACCGGTTTGAGAAGCTCAAGGTAAGAATGAGGGATGGGAGTGAGGGCGTGGTCTGGTGTTTTGTATTCTCACGACTTCAGACTGTTTTTCGGTGTTCAGAAATTCATCCCTGTAGAATTTCAGTAGCTTGTCACTCAGGACCACATTTCCCATGAGGCTTGCGAGTAAAATGGAGGAAACCAAAGGGCAAGAACTGTAAGAAAACACCTTCTTTTAAACTCTGTCTAACGTGTCTTCTGTTGCACGTGGAAAGGCATGGAACTCGGTGTTTTTGCCCTTGCATCATATTTGCAAATAAGTGTTTGTCACCAGCTCCCCCAAGGCCCTCTTTACCTGGGGAAAATGTGAGTCTACCCTATTTGTGCAGTAGTTGTTTTAGCTAGATTGCCTCTTGCATGTGTCTACTGTTGGCCAGTTTCCTTTGGGCAGCTTTTACAGCTGAACAGTAGAGGTGGATGTATTTTTGCGTGCCCTGAGCACAGCTCTTTTCCACATTCCTGCCCTGTCACTTGGGTTGTGTGAATTGGTTGTTGAGCTGAGCAGGAAATTGGGGCCCTGGTTTTTACTGCCTGTTATGAATCAGGTGTTCTCAGCTGTCTTTTCTGTAGGCATCACATTGCTTGTGGCAGTAGGGGCTAGGAAATTGTAAGCAGGCTAAAGGGGTGTAGGTGGAGAGAGAGGCAACTGGATAGCAAGGTGCCTGTTTCTTAGGAATGAATCTGTGGAATTCTGGGTGTGAGAAAACTGGGTTAGCAGCTTGACTGAGGGGAAGGCCCCAAAGCTGAAGTGTAGTTGAAAGCAGAAGAGTTAATTTTTATATGCTGCTTTTCTCTACCTTAAGGAGTCTCAAAGCCACTTTCAATCTCCTTCCTTTCCTCTCCCCACAACAAACACCCTTTGAGGAAGGTGGGGCTGAGAGAGTTCTGAGAGAAGTGTGACTGGCCCAGGGTCACCCAGCTAGGTCCATGTAGAGTTCTCCAGATTAGAGTTTGCCATTCTTAAACAGCGTGTAGCGTGATGTTCAGAGTGTGAGATTAAGATCCGGGAAACCCAGGTTCAGATCCTCACTCTTCCATGGAAGCTTCTGGGTTGATCTTGGGCCAGTCACATGTTCTCAGCCTAGCCTACCTCACAGGGTTGTTGTAAGGATAAAATGGTGGAGAGGAGAATGTCGTAAACCACCATGGGTCCCCATTGAGAAGAAAGACGGGGTATAAATGAAGTAAAAATAAATCTGGAGGGATTATAAAGGTTTGAGATGGTACGCCCTGGGGGAGTTCAACAAAACCACAGAACAAGCTGGTAAAACAGTTCTGAGCTTACTCATTCCCTTTCCGGTGCACCCAGCCCTTGGCTGTTTTTGCGAGACGCAAGACCACAGAACACTGCAAGCCTTCAGGCTCTTCCAGTCAGCTTGTCTCATTTGAGCCAGAGATTCTAGCAGAGGGAAGCAGTGGAAATAGTGATGTTGAAGAATATGGTCTCGGGGGGGAACGGGGGACAGGAGGCGGTCCCTTTGCACTGCTAAGGATGGGTGCCTGCGCCGGGTGTGAAGAGTCTGGGGGTGTTCCTGGATGCCTCCCTCTCCATGGAGACCCAGGTCATCACCGCTGCCAGGTCTGCCTTTTTCTATCTGAGGCAGATCAGGCAGTTAGCCCCTTATCTTGCTCCCTGAGACCCATGCAATGGTCACTTCCAGACTGGATTATTGTAACTCTCTCTGTGTGGGGCTGCCCTTGATTCTGCTCTGGAAGTTGCAGCTAGTGCAGAATGCGGCAGTGTGGGTGTTGACGGCAACGCCCGTGTGGGCTCATATCCACCCGGTGCTGCGCGAACTGCACTGGCTGCCTATTGAATTCCGGATCTGTTTCAAGGTGCTGGTGCTCACCTTTAAAGCCCTATACAGCCAGGGGCCAGCATACCTTTGGGACCACCTCTCCCCATACGAGTCCTGGAGGGCACTGAGGTCCACAAACCAACATCTTTTGGTTGTCCCTGGCCCCAGGGCTGTCTGATGAGCCTTGACCAGGGCCAGGGCTTTTTCAGCCCTGCCCCCCCTCCCTGGTGGAATGAGCTCCCTTATGAGATCAGGGCCCTGTGGGACTTATTGCAGTTCTTCAGGGCCTGCAAGATGGAGCTCTTCCACCGGGCATTTGGTTGAGCCAGTGGACATCCTCCTCTCCCTATCTTTTTTGGTCATTTGTCCATCAGTGGCCTGATCCTGACTGGGCATCTAATTAGATACTGAATTGCATTAACATCAGACCTCCTTGTTTACATGGTATTTTATGACATGATATCAGGGCTCTTTTTGTAGCAGGAACTCCTTTGCATATTAGGCGACACACCCCTAATGTAGCCAATCTTCCAAGAGCTTACAGAACTCTTCTTACAGGGGCTACTGTAAGCTCTTGGAGGATTGGCTATATTAAGGGTGTGTCGCCTAATATGCAAAGGAGTTCCTGCTATAAAAAGAGCTCTGCATGATATTATTATGTGTAAACTGTTATTTTAATTGTATTATTTTAACTGTTGTACACCACTCTAAGCCCGTTTGGGGAGGGCGGTATGTAAATTTAATAAAATAAATAAAGTGAAGTTATGAGCTACTCAGAAAGGGCGCTGGGGTGAATAGGGAGAGGTGGGGGTGGTAAACAGGTATAAATACAGACAAACTAAGGGTCTGTCTGGAACTGCAGGACACAGAGAGCACTCTGGAAATCCCAGCACCCTAATCTCCCCCTTCAGGATTTTGTAAATTCTCAGGGCATTGAGCAGACCTCCATACACCACCCCTCCCCCTTTAAATGGAATATCAGCTGTTGTGAACATTCCATGCTCTGGGAGCATTCTCATTCCTCATCAGTCTGTGTTTTGCGTGCCTGTAATTTTGTGTGATTATAGTCGTAACTTGCTGCATGTTTGCAAAGTGCCCCAAATACATAGAGACCCTCAGCTTTGCCGTTGATAGCCTGGTTCTCCTGCTTCCGTGAATAGCATGGGGACCAGCCGCTTTACTATACGCTATAGTGATGGGCTAGTTGGGAGAAAATGACTTTCAGAAGTTCATAGAGTTACGAGTGGTGTGAAGAGACTGAACAGCAAAATAAACCCGTCTCTCTCAAAATGGTTAAATTGACAGGTAGCTAACCCACCCTGTAATGTGGTACATAAAGCTATGGAATAATCATTGCAAAAAGATGTTTTGGTGGCTGTGTCAAAGATGGCTTTAAACTGGATTAAAGGTTAGCACTGTTATGTGATCTAGATGAGGAACAGAAGTTCAGAAATGGTGCATCTTGGATTTCATTACATTGAAGAACTGGGGTTGGTTCATGACAGTTTGGGTTTCGATTGTGTATTTCCTTGGTTGTTTTGGCTGGGTGCTCTTGAAGCTATAGTGCCAGGCCAGGTACACGTTTCCTTGGAACTACCAGAACAGTGATTACATTCTTTCCGTCCTGAGCTTTTCCTTCTTATTCCATTGTGTGTGCCTACATCGGAGAAAAGGGCAACCAGGATCAACTGGTTGAAGTGCCTTCCTTAGGAAAAGCTGAAGAGTTTGGGGCTTTTTAGGGTAGAAAAGAGACAACTAAGAGGAAAGGCGTGTGATAGAGGTTTATAAAAATTGTGCTTGGTGTGGAGAGAACGGATCGAGAGAACTTGGGAGTACCCAGTAAAGCTGATAGGCGGTAGATTCAGGATCAGTAATACTTCTTCATGCAATGCAAAATTATTGTATGGAATTCACTGCCATGAGGTGTAGCAAAGGCCACTAGTTTAGAAGACTTTCAAAAAGGGTTAAACAAGTTCAGGATGGATAGTTCTCTCAGTCACCATTAGTTAGCTAAGTGGAGCCTCCATGTTCATAGGCAGTGTACCTCTGAATAATGGACGCTGGGGGACAACAATAAGGGGAAGGTGTTGGCTTCTGTGCATGGCTTGCACTGTATTTATTTATTTAAAACATTTTTTGCTGCTTTTCCAAGGGTTCACAATGCAGTGAACATAAAACATTTGAACAATTAAAAGCACAGAAAATTATAAATGCAATTAAAAACACCTTTAAAGAACCCTAAAAGGAAGGCCAATAACCGTTACTGGGGATATGCCAGAAAAAACAAAAAAGTCTTCACCTGCTGGCAGAAGAAACTGAAAGAGGGAGACAGACGAATCTCCCTAGGGAAGGAAGGCCAAAGTTTTGGTGCCACAGCAGAGAAGGCCTTTCTCAGGTCACCACCTGTCTAGCCTCAGATAGTGGGGACAACTAAACCAAGGTCTCCCAGGATGACTGGAGTGAATGGGTTGGCTTGTATGAGAGAAAATGATCTTTAAGGTATGTTGATCCCCGGCCATGCAGGGTTTTAAAGGTCAATACCACTACATTGAATAGACCCTGGAAGCAAATTGGAAGCCAGTGTAGACGTCACAAGTCTGGAGTGCTGTACTCCCTATGACCCACTCCGATCAACACTCTGACCGCAGCATTCTGTGCCAATTATAGCTTCCAGACAGTCTTCAAAGGCAGCCCCATGTAGAGTACATTGCAGTAATCTAATTTAGATGTTACCAGGGCACGCACCACAGCGGCAAGATCTTTTCTCCCCAGGAAGGGTTGCAGCTGGCTCGCCAGGTGAAGCTGGTGGAAAGCACCTGTGGCCACCACTGCCACTTGTTTATCTGACCGGAGGCCCACGTCCATGAGCACCCTCAGGCTACGAACCTGTTCCTTTAGGGGGAGAACAGCCCCATCCAGAACACAGGATAACCCATTTCCTGACTCAGACACCCCCACCCCCCTGGTAGCAACATCATTTTGTTGGGATTACATTTCAGCTTGTTAGCCCTCATCCATTCCAAAACTGCCATCAGGTACCTGTTTGCAGTTTCCACAGCCTCCCTGGAATCTGCTGGTAGCGTGAGATAGACCTGAGTGTCATCTGTGTATTGGGGGCAGTTCAGCTCATATCTCTGGATGACCTTTCCCTGTGGCTTTACATAGGTGTTGAAAAGCATGGGAGACAAGATGGACCCTTGAGGAATCCCATAGGCCAAAGGCGAAGGGGCAGACCAGCAGTCCCCCAGCACCGTACTTTGAAACCTACCTTCAAGATAGGCCTGGAAGCACCGCAGAACAGTGCCTCCCATTCCTCAAAGATGAACCCGAAGGAATAGTATCCAAAGCCA
The DNA here is from genome assembly GCA_029375565.1 of Gekko gecko. Classification (NCBI taxonomy): domain Eukaryota; kingdom Metazoa; phylum Chordata; class Lepidosauria; order Squamata; family Gekkonidae; genus Gekko; species Gekko gecko. Next base: position 24,214,734 of record JAPDNY010000012.1, on the reverse strand, counting down.
CTGAGAGGTCCAGTAGAATTAACAGGGTCACACTCCCCCTGTCCATCTCCTGGCGCATGTCATCCACCAGGGTGCCCAGGGCTATTTCAGTCCCATGATCAGGCCTGAAACCAGATTGAAGTAGATCTAAACAGTCTGCTTCATTCAGGAATCTCTGAAGTCGGCCAGCCACCACTCACTCATTCAATCATCTTGCTCGAGAATGGTACGTCTGAGACTCAGCTGCATTTATTCAACTCTCCTTCCATTGGTATCTGATATGCCACTGTGGGAAGCAGGGTGCTGGTCTAGGTGGACCATTGGTCTAATCCAACAGAGCTCTTTGATCCTTATGGAGGGGTTTAATTCATGAATTCTTTATTGGATTCTGTGAGTGGAGAACCTTCTCGTCGCCCTAGAGAGTGGTCTCCTAGTTTGAGTGTTGGGGAATCATTCCCTTCCTCCGAGTCCATGCTGCATATTGATCTAAAGTTAACTGTCCTACGCTTTCTGAGACGGGTGATCAGACATCTCCGCGTACTTTCTGGGCTCCCTCTGGAGTGCTTTGAAGCTTGGCTTTTATGCCGTTTATTGAGGCTCGGCTGGATCTGACAGGAATTGGAATGTCTGATTTTTTTTGACCTATATAAAGAAAGGCATTTCTCTCCTATGCACGGCATAGAAAAATCTGTAAAATAATATTCAGTCCAGAAATTGTTGGAAAGTATCCCCTAGCCGACTGTCAGACGTTGGTCTTGCAGCCAGGGCTCTGAGGAACTCAGGCAGTCCCATGGAAATAAGGGAGCACCCGGCTGTGGAGACGGGGAGTCTTGCCCTGTAGACTCTTTGGAGCCAAGCTGTCCTGGAAATAAGCATTTATTAGGGAAGCGTTCTGCAGCAATATGCTGAAGTGCGGCTGTACAATCAGGCTGCCTGGGTATTATTTTAGCTACTTGTGAATGTTTGCAAGTCAGATTTAGCCGGCGCGGCGTAACAACCAGTTGAGCCATCCCCCTTGAGGAAAGCTGATACCTGATTGTCAGATGCAGTTTCTGATTCTGAGGCAGCGGCTGCTGTAAACTGGTTTCATTTTTTCCAGGGCTACTTCTGGCTATCGGTGCCCATAATCCAGGCCTTGACTTGAAATGTTACCGGGTTCCCTGTCTTAGCTTGTTAACCTTTGGCATGGTGTGCCTCTGCGTATGAACGCTTTATCGGTACGTTCCTAAAAGGGGAGAGGCTGGCGATGCTCCCTCTTAAGCTGTGGGGAGCCTTGTGAGCAAAAATTCAACTTTTGTGAGCTACTGGCATTAAAGTTGTGAGCCAGCCGTTTGGCTACTGCATCAATTAGTTTGCTTCGGAGCCATCCTTCCTGAGCTAAGACAGAAATGTGTGAGCCGGAGGCTAAAAAACTGTGAGTTAGCTCACACTAACTCAGCTTAGAGGGAATACTGGAGGCTAGGTCTCTCAACCATCTTCCCTCTCACCTCAAGACCTGAAAGGGCTCAAGGAATAAGCCCTTGGCACATGTTCTTTCATTATCTTTGTTGTAACTTTGGGGAGTGGTGGTGGTGCTGGACTTCTGACTTCTGTTATCCTACAAGTGGAATCGTTGCCCCATGGGGCAAATGCTTTGAATGTGGTTCATCTGTGAGATTTATAATTTAACTACTTTAACCAGATTAATGGGGTCCAAAGATTTGGGACTGATCTTGACAGCTGGGCAAAACTTGTGCTCATTACCAACCCTGCCCCTTATCCTTGTCGCTATGAGCCTTGGGAGGGATTAAGAAAGCAGTGAAATACAGTGCTGTTTTCCTGAACTTCTCTCAGTGTAAAGACTGAGAGATTTCTCTGTCCTCTAGGCTGGAACAAGGACACGGGAAACCTCCCAGGCCTTACGCTGACTTTGGAAAGATCCTTCAAGCCGTGACACGTCTTGTCAGTTTTCTGAACGTCTCAGAAGCTGTGTGAGATTCCTGATATCCTGAGCTTGGCAAATGGTGGGCGGATCTCCCAGACGGTGTCGCCCAGATGTCTCACTGCTTTCAAACCCTTTCTGCACAGTGTTGGGGAGATTTCTCACCATTCTCCAGGCATGGGGGAAGTGTGGAGAATCTCAGCAGAATGAAAAATGCATTTGTCAGCTGCAAACCTGTAGACTCCTGACCCTATTAGAGAGCCAGTGTTGTGTAGGAGCTGGTGGGTCTTACTAGGTCTGAGGAGAATCCCTGGCATTAGTTGTGAGTGAGCAATTTGGCTACTGCATAAATCAGTTTGAATCCCCTCTTCGCCATGTAATTCTCTAGGGACTTTCCTCCACCTGTCAGTTTCCCCACTGTTCTTCCAGAGCCATTCATCACCCTCTGCGTTGCATCACGCTTTCACTTTCTGTGCGTGTCAGGTCTTTTGGGAGTTTCTGCACATTTTTATGGTGACTTCGGAATCAGTATGGTGGTGCCCTGGGGGTATCCAGAAGTACTTTTGCAGCGGACTTAAAGACTGATCCACTTCCAAGTTGGAGGTAATGCTAAGCAGACATTGTACTTCGGACTCTGCGACACCGCCCCCATGTCTCTGGCCGTTTCCACCCCTTTCCCACCCCTCTATTCTTTTGTCACGTCTCCCCCAGACTTGATTTCTCCCACCCTGGTCCATTTTGGCTAGGGTTACCAACCTCCAGGTAGTGGCTGGAGACCTCCAGCTGTTACAACTAATCGCCAGACAACAGAGATTAGTTCGCCTGGAGAAAATGGCTACTTTGGAAGGGGGACTCCATTGAAGTCCCTCCCTCCCAAACCCCGCCCTCCTCAGGCTTCACCCCCAAATCTCCAGGTATTTCCCAACCCAGAGCTGGCAATCCTGCTCTTGGCTGGTGGCAGAGAGAAACAAAAGGCTGGGTTTCTCCTCCCCTTTGCCCTTTGGACCCCAGGCATCTTTTCCCCCTTCCCCAAAGCCAGTCTGCACACAGCTTGGAGGGCCAGTCACTCCCTCTCAGCCTAATGCGCTTCACAGGGTTCTTGTGAGGATAAAAGTAGTAAGAGAACTGCTCTGAAGGAGGAGTGGGGTAAAAACGTACTAACTACTGATCATGGGGTGTTGCAGTGGTATTTCTGTAGGGTGCAGAATGCATTACAGGCTGTAATTCCCTGAGGGCGGAGCGCTGGCATTGAAAACCAGGCCTCGGGGCTGTTGGGGAGCATCAGAAACATGATGGATTTGTGTAGAATTACCGTTGCTGTGCTGTCTGCCTTTTCAAAGGGCATTGGGTAAGTGCCCTGCTTGGCCTATGAAATCTGGGAAATAGAGATATCTCTGCCCAGTGGTGCAAAGCTTGGCATCTCGTGTCTCCCTATGATGCTGTTGACAGGCTGTATTTGGAAGAGGAACTGACTGATGTGAAATCTTCTTTTCTAGGAGCCGTGAAGTCCTGTCCATCATCCACAAGTAGTGGGGGTTTGATTTGTATTTGATTATGTGCACGTGTTCCTGTTTTGCTTTCAGTAACCTCCTAAAATGCATTGACTGTATTAAAGATGCAGTTGCTGAAAATGATAGTGGACTGTCCAGGACTGTGGTTCTGGAGAAGTTTTCTGAACTGGCTTCTTTCAAGAGAGGCCCAAACTAGCTTACTTAGTAGATTAGCCAAGAGAACATGAGAACAGTTTCTGGGTCAGACCAAATGTGTATCTAGTTCAGATCATTGTTTCAGCAAGCAGTCAGACAGATGCTTCTGGAAGGCCCAAGCATGAAGGTGGAAGCCTTCCCCTTTCAGGTTGTGGCTCGGTGGTAGAGCATGTGCTTGGCGTGCAGAAGGTCTCAGGTTCAATCCCGGGCATCTCCAGTTAAAAGGATCAGGTGGTAAGTGATGTGAAAGACCTCAGCCTGAGACCTTGAAGAGCTGCTGCCAGTCTTGAGTCGCCAGCAGTAACCTTGATGGACCAACGCTCCAATTCGGTATAAGGTGGCTTCATTTGTTCATGTGTGTTCAGTTTGCCCCAGCATTTGGAGATAACACTGGATGTGTCATGGGATTCCTTTTTAAGTACTCCAGCTGACAACAGCTGGTAGACCTGCCCTTTGGGATTGAGTCTAATCCTTTTTCTTCTTAAACCAGATGAGACAGTGGGAATTCTGGAGTTTTTAAAAATGTATTTATTAGGTGCCCAGGGCCCTGATTCTGGTCAGGACCACAGCACGAGGGAAGCGTGTGCGTGCGTGCACACGTGTGAAGCCTGAAACAGCCTTGGAGGGCCAGTCTGGTGTAGTGATTGTCAGACTAGTGTCTGGGAGACCCGGGTTTGAATCCCCACTCCTAGAAGCTCGCTGCCATGGAAGCGTGTTGGGTGAACTTGGGCCAGTCACACTCTCTCAGCCTCATCTACTTCTTGGAGTTTCTGTGAGAATAAACAGAGCAAAGGAGAATGATGTAAGCCACATTGGGTCACCATTGGGGAGGAAGGCAAGGGTACAGATGAAATAAATAAACTGTCTGTCTCACCTTGACCTGGATAGTCCAGGCAAGCCCCATCTCGGAAGCTAAGCAGGGCCAACTCTGGCAAGTACTTTGAAGGGTGACCTCCAAGGAATACCAGAGGTGGGATGCAGAGGCAGGCTAATCAAGCCACCTCTCTGAAAAATGTCCAGGCCCTCAGTAGAGGTTGCCAGAAGTCAAGAAGAAGAAGAAGAAGAAGAAGAAGAGATTGGATTTATACCCCGCCCTTCACTACCCAAGGGAGTCTCAGAGCGGCTTACAAACTTCCTTCCCTTCCCCTCCCCACAACAGACACCCTGTGAAGTAGGTGGGGCTGAGAGAGCTCTGACAGAAACCGTTCTTTTTCTAGAACAGCTGTGCCAGAACTGTGGCTTGCCCAAGGTCATCCAGCAGGTGCAAGTGGAAGAGTGGGGAATCAAACCCAGTTCTCCCAGATTAGAGTCCGCATGGCTTCCAGGCAAGTGCGCGTGCATGCACACACATCCACACCCACACGAACAAAAATATATAAATAAACTGTCTACCTCATTGGGAAAGATGGGTCTGGATGAGTGAGGCTTAAACCTCCCCCCTTCCTTTGCACTGTGGTTTTGATCATAATTGGCCCCTTTTGCAACTGATAACTGCATGGAAAGAACAGACAGGAGCTCTGATGGCAGATCCCCCAGTATCTTGTCTGTCTTGTCTCTTAAGTTATCTACCATCACCAGTGATGTGTGATAGTGAATTCCATGTATTACTTATGCCTTAGGCGCAGGGACAGATTCAGGTGGGTAGCCGTGTTGGTCTGAAGCAACAGAACAAAGCTTGAGTTCAGTGACACCTTTAAGACCATATTCCGGGTTAAAGCTTTCGTGGGCATGCACACTTCTGGCTCAGAATACCCCAAATTAAACTTTGTTGGTCTTAAAAGGTGCCACCGGACTCAAACTTTGTTCACAGAGACAGAGTTCCTGCTTCCTCAGGACTTGCAAGTAACTGGCCGGCTTTTGAGTGCTCATAGGAAAATAGAAGTTGCATAGAGGCCTTCCAGCCTAGCCTTCATCCTGAGATTGTAGATGTCTGTTTGCAGGGGTTCCCCTGGGTTTGTTTGTTTGTATGGATCCTTGCATGTGACATCCTAAACCTGCAGTGGTGCAGTCTGGGAGTAGGTTTACGGTCCTGTTTGCTGTTTGAGAAGCAGGCCCGAGGCCAGGCAGACTCTCGAGAAACTCTTGTGTGAGCCAATGGATCTGGGTCCCTGAAAGCTGTCCCAACTTTTTCTGCAAGGGACAGAGCCACGGTGAATAGGCTGTGCTTGCTATCTCTGTAAGCAGCTGCGTGCTGGTGCTTTTTATAGATCATTTGGAGTGCTGCTGCTTTGAGCTCTGAAGAGTCCTCCCTTTGTTTTAAGGGGTGGTTGGGGGGGGAATTCTGAGCCTTCCACTTGGCACCCCCTGCAAACGGCTCGGGGAAGCCACAGCGTTCCAGCTGCCTTGGCTTGCTCAGTGCAAGAGGAATGTTTGTAACCTTCTTGCGTTGACTGCCAGATGCTGTCTTCAGATGGGCCTCAAAAAGTCATAAAGGTTCTGAAATGGTTTGCAAGGCAGGACTTGCTATTCTTTAAATGATGGATAGTGGTAGAAGTAATCAGAACACACCTGCACTATTTACAGTAGCGACTATTTCTGGGAAGTAAGGGGAGGCAACAATCTCAGGTCACTCATCCAAACAAAACAACATGCCCTGCAAGCATGCGATTGCACCCCCCCTTGCAAGTTGCCCTATGAACAGAATCAGAATTGCTTTTTGTGACCGGACAGGTTTGAAAACTTTTTGGTGTAGAATTAAACATCATCGGCCTTGTTGTATGTTGGATGGGGGCAATACTACTGTATTAGTGGGAATTCAGATGTTCCTTATTCAGGGTCAATAGCTTGAATAGCCATAGCTCAATGGTGAAGCTCATGGACTGTGTGCAGAAGATCTCTGGTCTAGTAATTAACAGTGGAATTCACTGCTGCAGGGAGTGGCGGTGGCTACAAGCCTAGACAGCTTCAAGAGGGGATTGAATAAACATATGGAACAAAGGCCCATCAATGGCTATTAGCCACAAGGTATAGATGGAGCACTATGTGTGGGGTGGTGATGCTTTGCATTCTTGCTGCTTGGGGGGGAAACAGTGGGAGGGCTTCTGGAGTTCTGGCCCCGCTTGGTGGAGCTCCTGATGGCACCTGAGTTTTGGCCACTGTGTGACACAGATTGTTAGATGGATGGGCCATTGGCTTGATCCAACATGGCTTCTCTTATGTTCTTATGTAGTCTCACTCCCAGGCATCTCCAGCTAAAGAATCAGGTAGTGAGCACTCTTTCTTTAGCTGAATCCCTGGAGATCCACAGCAAGTGAAAATTAGACTAAATGAGAGGAACCTGTGGATCTGTCAGTGTAAGGCAGCTTCATATATGCTCCCATGACATTTTGCTCTTTAGATCTTTGTTTGAAGACTTCTTTTCCTTGGAAGGAAGGAACTCTGTGTACATGCTGAGTCGGCCATCCTGAGGTGCCATGAATTTTTACATAATCAAAGTTGGCGATTTTTCTCCTCGGGCCACATTTTAAATACAGCAAAACAGTGGGTATCTTCTTTTTGAGGTGTAGATTTGGGTGAAACTAAAAAGCTTGCAGGAAGATCAGCTGATTTTTTTTTTTTTGGCTGACATTTGCCTGTGTGCAGGAAAATCCTTGATCTATGGATTTTCAAAGAATTTCTTTAATGGCTTCTACTTCTCTCCAAACGAAGTCAATACTGCGGTTTCATTTAGAGATCGGAAATACAGAGAGCGACGTATGCTGTTGGGTTTTGTGGAAGGTGTTCTTGTCGAGGGAAACAGGATCAGAAATTCCTCTTTCCCACCCCCACCTCACACCGCTTTTCAAAGGTGTTCGATAATTACCAATTTCAAAGAATTTTTCATTGAATGGCGCCTTAAGTGGTGAAATGCACTGCAATATTCATGTGGGATTTTGTGATGACAGGCATGTCATTTCAAGCATAAAAAGAACTTGCTCTCTGGATTTTCATATCAAATAGCGGCGGGTATGTGAGAGTCAGAGGAGAATGCCTGCCTGGCCTCCTTCTCATCAAATAAATTTCACATTGCTCTGTTTGTGTGTTAAATTGTCCAACAAATGTGAGCTTTGCAGGGTGGGGGGGAAAGGCTGTGCACAGCCGTTAAGACAGGATGTTAAGGCCAAGGAAGAAATCTTTCTGGTTTCAGCAGAATTGACTTCACCGACTGGTTTTACTAGTCTGGGTTCAGCTGCATTTTGCCAACTGCTTTGGCAGGAAAAATGATGGGTTTGTACTCCGTTCAGTGACAGATTGAAAGGATAAAGTTGCACAGGATCAGAAGCCATAGTGTGCATTTGTTTGTGTGTTTGCACATGCCTCTCTTGTTTGAGGAATGCCAGGAGGTCTGCAGAATGAAGCCAACCTACCAAATGAGCAACGTTGGCTCGCCTTCTGTGAGCGAGTCTCTGCAGTGGTCTTAAACTCAGGGATGGTCTTAGCCAATGGGGAACAGGGGCAGTAGCCCCAGGCCTCATGCTTTGGGAGAGGCAACTGGCCATAGCCTCATCTCCTCGAAGGGTTTGTGTGTGTGTGTGGGAGGGGAGGACAAGAAGAAGAGCAGGTTCCTGCTGCTACAACTTGCACCTGCCCCATCTGGGGCTTGGGAAGCTGGCTTACAGTGGCCACGCTGGCTTTTGCTCGTCTTGCACAGGGTGAGGGCCACGCCTTGCTTGGCTGCAGCAGTTGTGGTGGTGAGGGATTCTGGGACCCGATCCTGGATTTTACTCCAGGCCCTAGAATCATTAAGACTACCTGCGCTTAAACTGATTAAACCATCGTTCTGGAGGGGCTTGAGGTTTCTAACAGAATTCTCAACGTCCTCAAAATTTCCTTCTCCAGTTCCCAGGAATCTTTGTGACATGGCATGACAGCAATACAGATTTATAGTGTAGAGATATTGTTATGCATTCCGGAGGGAATTTCCAGCGCTGTTGGAAGAAAATTGTATGAAATTTCCAGCTTATATCTCTTGGAGCTTTCCTGCATTTCATGGAAAGCGCAGTTGCATGAACAGTACCAAAGTCCAACCAGCATCACTATGCGGCCACCCTCCTTCTGGTCACTAGGTAGTACCATCATATTTTCCTTTGAGTGGTTGACAGGTTAGCAGTACACTATCAACAGAGTATCATTTACTGTGGTTAACTTTATCTGGATTTTTGTGTTCTGCTCCAAAACACTGTAAAGCTAAAATGGTACAGATATGGCTTATTTTGCATTGTTGTATATTCCTGTTAGGAAAGCATTTTTCATTCACTGCTTCATCCCCCCGGAGGGAATTTTTGTAACTTGGATTTTACCAGCAGAGCCTTTTATAATCTAATTAACTGTGCCTTGCAGTAACTAAGTTCCTGCTTGTCTGTCCTTTTGAGGCGGCAGGGATGGCTAGGTAAGAATTAGCTTCACAGTGCAAGCTGAATTTTTCCTTTTTCCCTGCTTGGAATCCATCAGCTTAAGGACGGGTTCTCTGTGACTGAAAAATGAGATGTCTTCTCCCGCTCTCCAAGGGGACCTGATGGGCAGTCTGATGTGTTAATTCACATTTATAACCAGTTCCATGTCTGACCCTTCAGTCTGGGTGGCGCCATTTAGCAAACATAAAATGAAATTATTAAAAATATTGAAATGTACCCATGAAATATTGAAATGTACCCATGCAACCAAAATAACCTAACACTTAGGCCATGCTAAGCGTATGTGAAAAATGGTTCTACATGGCTTAAGGGCCAATTTGGTGTAGTGGTTAGGAGCGTGGACTCTAATCTGGGAGAACTGGGTTTGATTCCCCACTCCACCACATGCAGCTGCTCGTGTGATCTTGGGTGAGTCATAAATTCTTTCAGAGCTGTTCTCTCAAGGGCAGTTCTCCAGAGAGCCCTCTCAGCCCCACCTACCTCACAGGGTGTCTGTTGTGTGGAGGGGAAGGGAGAGAAGATTGTAAGCTGCTCTGAGACTCCTTTGGGTAGTGAAGGGCAAGGTATAAATCCAGTATCATCTTCTTTTCTCTTCTTCAGGAAGTTTTTTAAGGCTCTTGCCAGCTTATGTGCATTCTGTGATCATGCTGTGCAGACTGAGGACTGAATTCATCACCCTCCAAAAGTCAAGTTTCTAGGTTATACAGATAGGTTTGAAAGAGTGGAATACCTGAAACTGAACAATGCAGGGTACGGCTGCGGGCAAGATGGGCTCTGATCAAAGGGCAGCACTTTTGAGGTTCCCTGTGTAGCTCTCTGTCCTTCTCCATAAAAACAGCTGAGGGCTAAAGTCCTCTGGGGCTAGTAGGAGCATTGCCCTTCCTCACCACCCTGTTTCACCCCACCTCAAACGTGTTTCCAAAAATACACTTTTAAATGTCTAATGTGGCAATTTCTGTTTAAAGAATGAGAGAGCTTGTTCTTAGAACAGCGGTATTTCTGGTTTCTGAAAACTCTCCCTTTGGCCGCTGCAACAGTAAGCATGGTAAGGTATTTTAAGGGGCACTGTGTCAGGGGCAGGCAGCTTCTTTAGTCTGGGGGCTGGATCTTCCCAGTCATGATGTCAGTTCTCCCCATCCCTCCTGCAAATCAGCTGGGAAGGCTCTGGTTCCCACCGGGAAGTGCTGTAGTTTCACCTATGGCTCTGTAGCAGGTGCAGGATATCTGTTTGCATAATCCAAAAACAAAAGTCATGTAACTTTCGTTAACATCAGTGAAATGAAAACCACACGCAACAGCATGCAAGCTTTTGTTGTTGTTGTTGTTGTTGTGTGTGTGTTTGCATTTTTGTGTGTGTGTGTGTGACCATGCCTGGAAGTCATGGTGACCTCTGACAACTCCTACTGGGGCACGGAGGATGTTCAGAGAAGTGGCTTGACAGCCTGCCTCTGGCCCCCCGGCCCTGGTGTTCTCTGGAGGTCTCCCATCCAAATACTTGCCAAGGTCGGCCCTGCTTAGCTTCTGAGATCTGACGAGATTGGGCTCACCAGGGCTGTCCAGGTCAGGGCAGTATGCGAGCTTCTGAGGTCTCCAGGTCTCTTCATCAGATGGTTAAAAGAAAAGGAGAGAGAGAGAGAGAGAGAGAGAGAGAGAGAGACAGCCCCAATCTCAAGAAAAAAAGTTCCAAACAGCCATCTCGGCCCATGTAAAACCCAGAACGAGAAAGAAAATCCATGTAATACCTTTTTATTAGGGTCAATCGAAATGACACAAAGGATTGTGGAAGATTTTGGGTTCATCAGGGAGATGTTGCAAAATGTTAAAAGTTAAGGAGGGAGAAGGCAGACTCTCATGCCACCTCTGGCTGAGAACAAAAGGAAACGCAGGTGGAGCTCCATTTTAACAGTGTATGAAGTAAATTTATGATGGTCTACAAGGTGTAAGGCCTTATGTCAGCATCCTCTGCAGAATGCCCTGCAGACCAGAGCTGGTTTGGCCTGCTGGTAGAAGAAAGTGAGACCAGGGCAATCTGTCACCAGCGCCTGCCAAATATAAGGCCTTACAATCATGGCTTGAAACATCTTCTGTTTGTTTACCTGTCTGCACTGATATTCTGGAGAATTTGTCTGCGTACACACTGTTTAGTACTTTGGTTGGTCTTAATAAATGTGTGGTTTGGCTTTTGTGTTTGGATTTTTCTTTTGAACTAATGCAGTTACCCAGAAGCTCTTTTTGAATAATGTTACGCAGACCACAAAACCCAGTTTTCTTTAATGCAGCACTTGGACTAGTGTGGTTAGGTCTGGCTTTGAGGAACTTCTGGATCAGTAGAGTTCCATGCTTTTGGAACTGCAGACATGGTGAGGTGGTTGGTGTGTTGGACTAGGGCCTGGGATACCCAGGTTTGAATCCCTCGTCTGCCAGGGAAGCTTGCTGGGTGAGGTTGGGCCAGTTGCACACACTTAGCCTAACCTACCTCACAGGGTTGTTGTGAAGATAAAATGGAGAAGGAGAGAACAATGTAGGCTTCTTTGGGTCTGCTTTGGGGAGAAATGTGAATTGCAGCAGGGCTTTTGGGGCACTCTTGCATTCAGTCCGTCTGCATATAGTTCAGGGGTCCCCAACATAGTGCCCGTGGGTGCCAGGGGGCTCACGGACACCTTTCCTGGTACCTGCCAAGTGTTTTTAGGAAGTGGCTGGGGCTTTTGGCCAGGAGGGCCTCCGGTTGGCCATTGGAGATCTGGTTGGGTGTGCAGATTTTTAAAAATTTTGCTTTGGCAGTGGCTGCCACCGCAAAACAAGGATCATCACTGCATGCATGAAGGTCAGCTGTGTATATGCAAGAAAATATTTTAAAACAATGAGTTCGTTTTAAATAACATCCTGTTAAACAGAACTTCTGCATGAAATGTTGAGGAATTACCATTAGAGCAATGCTCCCTCTAAGCTGTGGAGTCTTGTGAGCAAAAATTCTACTTTGTGAGCTATTGGCATTAAAGTTGTGAGTGAGTGATTTGGCTACTGCATAAATTAGTTTGCTCTGGAGCCATCTTTCCTGAGTTAAGACAAAAATGTATGAGCTGGAGTCTAAAAAACTGTGAGCTAGCTCATACTAACTCAGCTTAGAGGGAACACTGCATTAGAGTCATGCATAACCTTACTCTTTGACATTTGGTGCCTGGCTCTGCCTCCCATGGGAAGCATTTTGCAGTTTGCGCCCACCACCCTGTGTCACAATTCCAGAGATGCATGCAGGCTCAAAAAGATTGAGTACCCCTGATTTATTTATTTGTAGTTTAGATTTATAGACCACCTTTCTCTGAGTACCCAGAGCTCAGGGTGGTGAACAGCAGTAAAAAACCATACATTAAAACAATTCTGACAATTCAATAAATAACTAAAACAACCTCTGTTGGCTCTAAAACATCAATTCCAAAATTATGTCACTGTCTAGAGGTAGAGAATAGAGAGGGAGCAAAGATGAAGGGGGAAGACGGTGCCCATCGCTGTCCTTGTTTGAAAGCCTGGCAGAACATCTCTGCCTTGCAAGCTCTGCGGAAATGCATCAGGTCCCACAGGGCGTGGACATGTTATTTGGTAGAGAGTTCTACCAGGTAGGAGCCAGGGCTGAGAAAGCCCTGCCTCTTGTTGAGGACAGCAGGATGTCTTTTTGGGCTGGGGATCACCAGCAAATTATTCTCAGCAGAGTGTAAAGCTGTTTGGGTGACATACCAGAGGAGCGTGGTCCCGAAGATACGTGGGTCCCAGTCCACGCAGGGCCTTGAGCCTGACTTGGCACTCCACCGGGAGCCAGTGCAACTTGACGCCCTAGTGAATTTTTATACTGCCCCTTGTGCAAGGTGCTCAGGGCAGCATACTCCCCCCACACACTTTATTGTCACAACAAGCCCGTGAAGTAGGTTAGACGGAGAGAAAATGACTGGCCCACGGTCACACAGAGAGCTAACGTGGCAGACCTCCCAGCAGTCCTAGTCTGGCACTCTAACCGCTATACCACGTTGGCTCGGTTTGCTTCGCGGGCATCTGGTAATTCGGAGTCTGGGCTCCTCGCTTCAGGTTCGGCACTCTCCCCTTCGCATCGCAGCGGCTCTCAGTCTTGATGGGAAAAAGCACAGCCCGTGACCGTGGCGCCTCCCCCACCCCGGCTCTCCTGTCTTGCCTGCTCAGCAGTTTTGTTTCTGAGAGCTGAACAGCCGCAAGGAAGAAAAGCCGGTTACTTTTAAGCGTCCCTAAAAATTAGGACTAAAGATCCAATTAAAATTTAATGTCAGTTATGAGTAAAAGTAATAGCTTGACCTAGGCTTACCAAAAAAAGCATGGAAGTATAGTGTGTGTGTGTGTGGGTGGGGGGAGGAATCTATGCTTGTGGAAGCGGCTGGGGAACTTGAAACTCTCCACTGCTGGGTCGCTCCGCGGAACGTCGGGCCGTCTCTGAATGCAACAGGTGGAGCCCTGCTGGTGCCTTGAACAAGCCTCTCTCCTCCCGCTGTTTCCCCTTTCGTCAGGTCTTTCCTTTGTGAGCTTTTAAAACCGAGTTGCGGCTGGCTGCTGAGCTCTGCAGCCTGTCGTGTGCTTGCAGGATGCCCTTTCAAACGACAACAATGGGACCCGGTGTGCTTTTTGCAAAACTGCAATCGAGGCTCGGTTTGAGACGTTTTTGGAAGTATGAGGCGGAAAAATCAAATGACAAGCCGGTTTGAGGTGTGTTAGACTATGACCAGAGAGATCCTCGTTTGAATCCTTGCTGAGCCAATAAGTTTATTGTGTGACCTCGCAACGTTTTGGCCTGTCTCTCTTTTCTACCATGCAAGGTGGTTGTGAGGACAGGGGAGGAAGGGCAGAGCCATATATGCTGCCTTGATTTTTTTTTTTTTTAAGAAGGGCAAGTTATAACGGTAATAATTTAATCCCTTTCATGATTAACATTAGTCATGAGCCCCTGGAAGCTGAGTCCATATGCTTAATGCTCTTGCATAGCTCCTATTCATTTCCCTGGGGCTTCCTCTGGAGAATTTCTTCAGGTGCACAAATCGGCTCTTTGAAGCTGCTTCTGTTCTGGGAAGCCAGCCCTGCGATGATCTGCATAGCTCTGAGTCATGGGGGAGGCTTACTTGGCATGGATCATACCAAAGAGGGCTCTTTTTGGGGGGTAAGGGGACACAGTTCATCTGTCAGGGTCTGGTATGGAGTGATGACACCCTGCATGTCTGAACCAGTGTTCCCTCTAAACTGAGTTAGTGTGAGCTAGCTCACAGTTTTTTAGCCTCCGGCTCACACATTTTTGTCTTGGCTCAGGAAGGAGGGCTCCAGAGCAAACTAATTTATAGAGTAGTCAAATTGCTCACTCACAACTTTAATGCCAGTAGCTCAGAAAGAATAATTTTTGCTCACAAGACTCCACAGCTTAGAGGGAACACTGCTCTGAACCGTGGGAGCGGCAAGGCTGAACTGGTGACTCCTTACAAATGGAGCCCTCTGTAAACGTTCCATTAAGACTGGTTCACACACGCATAATTTGTGCTCTTCTGTGTGATGGTTGATGGTGGGTGACAGAATGGGTGACCATTGGGTAAAAAAGTATCTCTTTGGAGAGAGCTTTTTTGTGGAGTTAAATCTGCGATGATTTCATGCTGCTTATTGAATGGGCGGCAGGATCCCGGTAGCCCTAGCTGTTTGCAAATAATAATAATAAGAGAGAGAAGAAGAGATTGGATTTACACCCTGCCCTTCACTAGGAGTCTCAGAGTGGCTTACAATCCCCCCTCCCCAGCAGATTCCCTGTGAGGTAGGTGTGGCTGAAAGAGCTCCGGGAGAACTGTAACTGGCCCAAGATCACCGGGCAGGCTTCATGTCGAAGAGTGGGGAATCAGACCTGGTAATCTTATGTATTAGAGTCCATGTTCCTAACCACTACACCAAACTGGCTTTCAAATCAGAAACTAGGATTGAATATGTGCCCTCCCCTCTTTTCTCCCTGGTGTGGATTCTCTCCTCCCATTGTTTTGTTGTCTTGAACCAAGATTCTGTCAACACTGATACTAACCAGGTTCTCTCTGAGCTCTGACCTGGATGGTCCAGGCTACCCCGATCTTGTCAGATCTCAGCAGCTAAGCAGGGTGTAAGCCCTGGCCAGTATTTGGATGGGAGGCTACCAAGGAATACCAGGGTCATGACACAGAGGCAGGCAACAGCAAACCAGCTCTGAAGGCCTGTCGCCTTGAAAACCCTGCAGGGTTGCCACAACAACAAGGAAAGCTCTCTCTGAACTAGAGCCTGAATACAAGGTTTTTTTAAGAATGGGCAGACTTTAGGTAAGAGGGAGCCTGGTTTATCCATGGTGAATGTCAGTGGCGATCTGGGGTTGGATGTGAACTGAATTTTCCACCCATGCAAGGCACGTCTGTCAATAGAACAACGGTTTCCTGCATCCCCACTCCGGCTGCAGCCCTGCGATCTACCTGGTGAGAGTCAGATTGGGGCTCTGCAGCAGGAAAAGGAAATTGGTGGAAATTACCTCACTCATTCCATTAGCATAAAATGTAGTCTGGTTCCAATGCATAATGCTGAACCATCTTGAAGTGTGCAGAGACAGGGGGCTGTGTTGGGGTGGGAAGTGTGCACATCAGTGAGAGCGTGCATTCTCAGGCTTCTGTTTTGTAAGGGAGCCAGCATCACATCTGCACCGGACAAATTCGAAACACGGACTTGGGAAGCTGTGCAAACCACCAGCTCCACACACCAAGCACGACCAAATGGGTGGGTGAATACGGACACCAATTATCTTAGTTCTGTAGCGTAAAAAGTGAGTGATGCTGAGCTTGATTGTCTCTTCCAGGCACAGCAACGTTTTCGTGGTTTTTACTTTTATTTTTTTTTTAGCCAGCGGGTGAATGTGGCATAACGTACGCAGCCTCCAAAGAACATTCCAAAGCTGGCCTTTGAAGTTCTGACATTAAGCAACAAACGCTGGAAAAGTTGTTGGCGAGGACCCCCATCGGCTTTAATTTATTTAACATCGTGAGTCATATTCAAATGAGAATTTTGCTGGCCTAGATAGCTGAAGGGCTACGGCTAGAAATGAATCTAGGACATGATTTAATATGTCCGCAGCCTGTGAAAAATAAAGCTGTCTCTGGCTACTGTTTCATTCCTAATTTAACAGGATTGTTTGCAAGGCCCAGGATTTGGGAGCAAGAGTCTGAGGTTGTTCCCCATGCAAAGGCCCTTTGCTTCTTTCCATGGCAGATACTTCCCATGAGGATGGTGGCTCCAAAAATGGTGGACGGGCTGTGGGTATGCTGGCCATGTGGAGATGCTGTTTCATGTTACCACAATCTCCACATGTTCCCACGGACAAGTACATGGCAGCCTGTGAGGATTAAAATCCCCACATGGAGCATTTATGGACTGTGTGCATGCCAGGGTTGGATCTACATCTTTTCCTGTTCTTTAACTACTCAGTAATAGTATCAAGGATGCTGAAATAACTCATTTATTCCAAGTGATCTTTGGTAGAGGAAATGCAACCATAACAATGCCTAGCTCTTGTCTTCCGTTTTTAGGCTTCAGACGCACATTGCAGTCTTCCTAATTTTAAATCCTTCATAATCTTTATGACAATCCTGTAAGGTAGGACCGTACTATTATCCTCATATTACAGATGGGGTGTGTGTGTGGGGGGGGCAGTGGTGGTGAGAATGTGTCGCTTGCTTAAGACCGCCTAGGAAGTTTCTGCTCGAGATGAGAGTTGAACCGATTACAGCTCCTGGATTACAGCTCTTCCTTTGAGTCCCTGGTAAAGGATGCCAGATTTATCTTAAAATAAATCCAAGTCCTCAGACAACTTATCAAAGTTCTCTGGCTCTCTTCCTTGCTGTGGGCTAGTTATCTGTGGTGTGTGAGTACAGGCCTTGCCCCCTTCCCCTTGCCTTTTCTTTGGTTTGCCCAGTTTGAATTTCTGACAAAGTTTTCAGGCTTTCCCCCCTTCTTCTTGCGTTTTCTTCGACTCGCCCAGCTTGAACTTCTCACAAAGTTTTCAAAGTCAAATGAAGCCCTGCGGTAGCAAAGAAAAGCTACGTCAAGCTGAAAACGGAAGGGTCAGACTCTTCGAAGGGATAACAGTCAGCCGTCCCCGCTGCAGGGCACAGGCCTTGAGAATGCAAGAATAGCGTGTTTAGCTTGGAAGGGTGAAATGGCAGCTTTTGTTGGCTTTTGAGCCTTTGGTTCCTGCTGGGCGATTGCTGCTGCCGGATGAGGATAAACTGAAGCTAATGCTTCCTAGGCTTTGACACTCTTCAGGTGTGTACAGACCCATATATATAGTCCCCCTTGCCTTCCTTTGGTTAAAACAGAAATACTAATCAACAGATCAAATGCTGCTTCAGCGTGTCCCTCCACAAACGTACCCCCTTGTTCAGGTGTGCTGCCTTTGCTTTTTTTTATAACAAGTCGATGGCGCATATTTGTGCAACCGTATGTTCTTCTCTCACCTTACCTGAAAAAGAGAACAGAACACCACTGTTGATTTTTAAGTTGAAGAATTTTTCCAGAGAGGGATGGAGGAAAGTGGCCTTCTGATCTGGCCAGGAGCCAGCCAGTCCACACTGTGTGCAGCTAGTTTTGCTGGATGAACATAAAGGATAGGTTTCCCCTATGCTCCATCCTCCAGAGGAGATTGTTTGAACAACAACAGAAAACCCTCTGTAGTGACTGCATGTCCATTGCTCCAGTTGTGCATATGAACATGAAGCCGCCTTACCCTGAATCAGGCCCTTGGTCCATCAAGGTCAGTATTGTCTCCTCAGACTGGCAGCGGCTCTCCAGGGTCTCAGGGAGAAGTCTTCCACAATACCTGCTGCCAGGCCATTTTTAACTGGAGATTCTGGGGATTGAACCTGGGACTTTCTGCATGCTAAGCAAATGCTCTCCCACTGAGCTACAGCCCCTCTCCAACTTACCTGGCCATGCCCTTCAAGGAGTTGTGGGACCTGCTTTTTGGTACAAGCGGGATCCTCCTCATCCCTCAGTAGCTGGGACAATATGTAATAAAGTTCTTCTCTGGCATCTTCCTCCGTTCTGTATCAAAATTAAGGCCCTAGTCTTTGCTGTTCAGTTGCTGATGTAAATGGATGGAAAGGAAAGTCCAAAGGCGTTCAGCACATATAATGGATAGACACAATCAAGGAAGTCATGGCCTTCAGTTTGCAACACTTGCGCAAGGCTACTAATGATAGGAAGTTTTGGAGGTCATTAATTGATAGTGGCACTGTAAGTCGGAAGCAACTTGATAGCACTTAACACATGCACATTTCACTGTTATACCTGTCTGCCTAAGCTCACGTGTTAGTTCCCTTTTTGTCCTGCAGTTCCCATTTCCGTGCCTTCTACCAGTTTGCCTTCTGAGCCTAGAATGATCTCTCCTGTTCTTTTTAAGCAGCCACTTTCCCCTTCCTCCCTGCTCAAGATCAGCTTGTTTTAAAGAAGCTTCAACCAGCAGCGGTAGAAGAAATGCCTGGCCTCTCCTCCTTCTAACTGGACCAGAGGTGGCACCTAAAGGTTGTATTCATTTCTGGGATGCTCCCTTTAAGAGCAGCCCTTAGAAATTTCAGCGCTAGTAATGAGGAGGTAGAGCTGCATTGGCTTTTCCTCTCTGTCTCTGTCTCTCTGTCTCCCTCTGTCTTGTCCAAGCTTCTGTACTCCCAGCCAGAAGGCATTTCCCTTCCCATAAAAATGTCAACAATATCTGTGTGTTTTTTGGGGAGGGGAATTGACTGACTTAAAAAGAAATAGTTGGCAAGGAAAGACTATAGCTGCGCTGTCAGTTACAGAGAGTTTTTAGGTATTTCATCTGGCAGAGCCCTTTTGATCCGTATGTGGAAATCTGAAGGTTTGCTAAACCTCAGAAGTCCAGAATAACAAGATCACAAGATCAGCACAGAGTCCTGAAATGGCTTTATGAGATATGATCTTGTGGGGGTTTTATGCCCTCTACAGTTCATATGGACTTCTTGATCAATATCCAGGCTGTTAGATCTTAAAAGATTTATCCTGCATCTGAATAGTATGACTTTATAAAACTCAAAACTGTGTATGGCGTTGGAGTCCTATAGCTGGGACTCCTGATGTGGTTTTTGGCCTTGCAAAGCATCTGTGTGTTGGGGGGGGGGATATGGATGATCACAGCACTGGGTTGGAATGAACTCCCCCATGCAGATTTTCTGATCAGAATTGCCTCCCTCAGCTGTTTTGCTCCACAATAAAGAAAAAGACATCGCAATACAAACACCTGTCTTTTTTTCTCCACTGGGATTAAGAGCAGCCACTGGGAGCCACTTTTGGGGAAAGAACACAGTTAGATTCCATCTTTGCCCCTGATCCATAGTAGTGTTCTTTACAGCTGCTTTTTAAGGGCAAAAATAAGGTTGAGAATTCAAAGTATGGGATTCCAGCCTTACAGGTAGAATTCCAACCTAACCCTAAGTGCTTGTAGATTTCATTCCCCACTCTCTGGCAACCAAATCCCCCCTCAGAGCTATGAGGCTTGTTTTGTTATCTTCTAGCCTGTGATGTGGTCTGATTCCTTAGAAAACCAGGGAGGGAGGGTGAAAGCATGAGGTTCACATTGCATTGCCATGTAACAAAGCCTCACTTTTAGAAAAGAAAAGCAAACTTAAGAGCCTGCAGTTGTGTAGTGGGGAAGGAGGGTTTATCCCTTCCTGTGCTGCAGTGATGCTGGCTCAGTGGCTCAGGGGCTACCTGTGGCTCTTTTGAAATGCCACCAGTCGATCTTCTGAGCACTGTTGCCCAGTATGGTACCCACCCCATGTGTCAGAAAAATCAGCAAGGCCATTGTGGTGGGCAGGTGATTTCCCACCTTGAAAACAGCTGCTGCCACAGGGACTTGAGGACAGTTCAGCTGCAGCACTCAGTAGAGAACAGAGAGGAGACCACCATACTGGCCGCCCGGAGAAGAACAAGCTGGCCCTGATGTGGTGGTGGTGGTGGTTTTACTCCTCTTTCTCCACAGCCAGCTTGCTCTCCTCTGGGAGTCTTATCCTTCCTTCTGAGGAGATGGGGGGAAGGCAGAACGGGGACCCTCTTCCCCTCACTCCAGGTAAGCCAGGGCTGGCAAAGATTCAGCAGTAGGGTGGGGAGACGATCCTACATGCTCAGAAGTAAGCTGGTAATTTTGAAATGTTATACTTACTGCCAGGGCTATTTTTGGGCAGGAATGCACAGGAACGGAGTTCTGGTGGGCTCCTGAGTTGGCCACTCCCAGCAGGAACTCATTAGCATAATAGGTCACACCCAACAGCAGAAACTCATTAGCATAATAGGCCACACCCAAAAGCAGGAACTCATTAGGATTGGCTACGTTAGGGGTGTGTAGCCTAACATACAAAAAAAAAGCTCTGGGTTTTGACAACAAACAAGGTAAACAGAATAAGAAGCAAAAGGTGGGTGTGGCTGGAGGACCACACTTCTGGTAACATGGGGGTGTGGCCTAATATGCTAATGAGCTGTGCTGGCAGGGGTGTGATGTAATGCTAATGGATTTCTGCTGATGGGTGTGGCCTATTATGCTAATGAGTTCCTGCTGGACTTTTTCTACCAAAAAAAAAGTCCTGCTTACTGCCTTGACCTGAATAGCCCAGGCTAGCCCGATCTTGTCAGATCTTAGAAGGTAAACAGAGTCAGCCCTGGTCAGTATTTGGATGGGAGACCATGGAGGAAGTCCAGGGTCGCTGCCATCTCTGAACTTCTCTTGCCCTGAAAACCCTACAGGGTTGCCACAAGTCGGCTGTGACTTCACAGCAAAGAAAGTTTAATATTAACAGTTGTAACATATTATACTACACTAGTTTGGTGTAGTGGTTAGGAACACAGACTCTAATCTGGAGGACTGGGTTTGATTCCCCACTCCTCCCCATGCAGCCAGCTTGGTGACCTTGCGTCAGTCACTGTTCTTTCAGAGCTGTTCTCTCAAGGGCAGTTCTCGAACAAGCTCTCTCAGCCCCAACTACCTCACAGGTTGTCTGTTGTGGGGAGAGGAAGGGAAGGAACTTGTAAGCTACTCTGAGACTCTTGCGTGAAGGGTGAGGTATAAATCCAACTCTTCATCTTCCTTGTCTTCATCTTCTTCATCCTCCTCATCTCTGTCTTCATCTCCTCCTCCTTTTCCTATTTCCATAGGGCAGAGGGTAGTTATGAGGCTGTTTTGGTAGATGGTAATTGCAAATTTGGTTCTTCCTGAGTCACAGACTGAGTACCATTGCCCTACTGGTGATTTGTTTTCATGCTCAAAGTCCCCCTGCGAGGTTCCCAGGTACATGTTTACTCTTCCTTGTAAAAATGACATTAAAATTACACCCTCTGGAAGCTGTTTTTCAGGGGAGAAAAACCCTTGTCGGAGCTTTTACATCCATTTGCGTGCAAGGTACAGCTTGCCCCTTAAACTGGATTTAGCATTTCCCACATCTCGAATGCAAATACAAAACCAACATTGGCTCTCTGCTGCATTCTGCCTTGCCTTAACTGTATTCACGTGCATGCATAAATGGGGAGAGAATCAGCAATGCACTTAGCGAGTGTGCAAGAACCCAATAACCCACTGCCCCTTCCCCAGCATGCGCAGGCTGCATGGTTGTGGTGTGAGATCTTGGCCTCTTCTTCCTGAGGGGGTGGGCGCTGCTTTGGGGGAAGAGTTGTAGGAGAGCTGAAGAGCCCTTGCTAGTTCTTACATGCCAGTATTGTATTTTTAGGGGTCAACTTCAGATACTGGGTGCCTAATTAGCACTGTGGGTTTTTTTAAAAAAAATGGAACTCCCAATGGTTTCAGTGATCTTGTTTGAAGTCTTAGCAGTCTGGCACTTGGAATATTTTCAGCCCTAATGTTGGGCATTGTATCAGCATTGCCTTCCAAAGGGCACCATGAGGCGGCCGCTAGAGCAACTGTGTAGGCTTTGAGTGCGGCCAGCCTGCTTCATGTTATGCAGCTAATTTTCTCTGGAGATCATAATGCTATTTCCTGTTATATTTTTTCCAGCCCCTTACAATGCTCGTGTGGTAAAGCTTTTCAATTTCTCCCTGAAGGGGTGTTATTTTGGGTCTGCTCAGCCTAAAGCATTAAAGCCGGCAGCGCTGAAACTCCCCAGTCTCTAGGGGAGGGATTACTTTTCGGGGTGGAATTTCGAGTCCCTGATTTCCAGGTCAAATCGGGGGAAGCGAAGCGTTTTTTTCCTGTCAGGGTGGGGCATGAGAGAGGAATTAGCTGAGGCTTTCTCTTTGAAGCGAAGATGAGAGCAAACCCCTTCAGGAATGCAGGCGGGGTGGGCAGAGCCAGGAGGAAGGGCGGCCGGGTTTACTAGAAGGGGCTTTGGGGAATCTGCTGCTCCAGCGAACGAAGGGGAGGAAAAATGAAAGGCAAGAGAACATTAATGTTTGCAGCTCTCTCTCTTCCTCCATTTCATGAACGATTAAATTCTTGGCGACATTTTTGCATCTTCTGAGAACTGCGTTCTACCTGCTGATTTTATTTTGGGAGCAGCTTGTGCACTAATCGCTTCTTCTACTATTCTCCATTCCACTTCTTCCATCTTTTAAACTCTTGGCAGAGTTGTATGTGTGTGGGGTGGGGATAAAAACCTCGCCTTCCTGTTCCTGGGAAAGTGTGAGTGCAGCCACTGGAGGTAAACAATTTCCTGCTCCGCAGGGTTTGTGGCAAAAAAAGAGGTGGTGGAGGAATATGTAATCTCTCCTGCACTGTTTCGTGTCTTTCTTTGCCAGGTGAACAGGAAGCATATTTTACTCTCTATTTTACATGGTAATTTCTCATGGCAAGGCCTGAACTTGTCTGAATTGTGAGATACAGAACTCAAAGTAGTTGCAGAGAATAAACATCTCTTATTTTACTCTCTGTGTGAGGGATGGCACGTAATGTTTTCAGTGTAGTAGAAGCAGTTTGAAAGCACTTTCATTTTCTTGAAACACATTTCACTGGCTTGGAGAGGGTTCTGGGGGATATGTTCTCTGCAGGTTTCTAGCATGTCCAGGAAAAGCAACTGGTGTGTATTGGCAACTGGTGCGTATTGGCTGCTGCCTGTGACGTCATCTACATTTCTTCTCCCTGTAATGGAACAGTTTTGTATTTTTTTTGGTCTGTGTATATTTTTTGTGGTAAAGTGAAAGATAATACGTGTATATGTATAAATTCCACCACAATGTGTATATAGTCCACGTTTCTCACTGAGACTCAAGGTGGGTTACAGTACAAGTCAATGCAATCACTAGGGTGAGATGTCTAATAAGCAGTATAATAGGATCAGGAATACAGCAGTCTGAGCATCAGGTATGATATACCATGAAAAGAATTGCATTACATAAGTGTAAAAACAAAGCAGCGAGTAGGATAATACATACACCACACAGATAATACTTACTATACACATTTATCCTGTATTTTGACATATTTATTGCTTTGCTGTCCTTTCCCCCCCTTAATTAAATCAAAACCAGTGTTGACCTTATAACCTTAGCTTGTTATTTAGTTTTGTCTTTGCATATCTGAAAACATCCTCATCATGTTACATGTTAATTTGCTGTTCAGCCTCTGTCTATAAGTCTGAACTGTTACTTTCCACTCCAGTGTATTTGGAAAAGTGTGCCTGCACACAAAGGCGCATGCCTCGAATAAACTTCCTGCTGCTTCAGACCAGCATGGCTGATCACCTGAAACTATACAGAGTAGTATAATTCACAATCCTGTTCCTTTTATAAAAGTGCCCTGCTGAAACATTTTGTTGTAGTATAGCCCTATTACCTTTATACAGATGCCCTGCTGAACAATCCTGCTTTACATAGTTCGTGGAAATACAGTTTGTGGGAGACTTCCTGTCCATCTCAGGCAGGTCCATTCCACAAGTTGGGGGCTGCAACAGAGAATGCATGCGTATGGGCAGTGGTTGATCTTGCCCCTTTAAGGGTGGCCCCCACAGGAGGCCCTGCTCAGGTGAGCGAAGCTGTTGTGGCAGAGCCTAGAAGGAGAGCTGGTCCTTTAGATATGAGGGTCCAGGGCCATGAAGGGGTCTGTATGTCATAGCCAGTACCTTGAATTGAACCTGGCAACTGATGGGCAGCCAGTGGCATAACGGCAGAATGAGTGTAATGGGGATGCTCCAGCTGGCTTCCAATAATAGCAGAGTTGTGGCATTTTGTATTAACTGGCGTCTCTGAGATGTCTTCAAGGGCAGACCCCTGTAAAGTGCATTATAGTAGTCTAGTCTCAGTGTAATTGTGGCGTGGGTCCATGTGGGCAGATCAGCCGAGGGAAAGTAGGGGACCATCGTCTGGGCTGTTTTAAAATATTACATATTTACTAAAAGCAGACAGCCTATCTGAAGTACAACAGCCCTGGCTGACCCCAGTATGTTACATGAAGATAGGTTCAGGTGAGTAGCCGTGTTGGTCTGAAGCAACAGAACAAAACTCGAGTCCAGTGGCACCTTTAAGACCAACAGTTGAATTCAAGGTTTAAGCTTTTGTATGCATGCACATGAAAGCTTAAACCCAAAATTAAACTTTGTTGGTCTTAAAGGTGCCACCGGATTAAAATTTTGTTCCCAGTATGTTACGTTAGCATTTGTGCAAATGCAGGCTCAGAAACACATTTGCTGAGGCACAACATACAGCTCTAGCTGGGTTCATACTGGAGATGAAGAATCTGCAATGACTGTAAAACGTGTGTATTTTCACTCTAAGGTAGGAATTTGTTCCTATTTTGAAGTAGGGGGGATCTTAGTCAGCACAGGAGAATGCCAGGTGCTTCCTACCACCTTTGACTTTTGATAAAGCATTTAATTTTTTTCCTGTAAATAGATTACATTTAATATTCAAGATGTTCTTTCTGACATCATGAATATTCAGTGCATGAATTAGCATACTGCAGCTAATTCTGCATGGGGTGCAGCATGGAATGTTTGAGAACTCTTCCTGGGGTGTGGAATGCCCAGGACTGCAGTGCTCTTGGAATGGGGGAGCACATTATTGAGCAACCCCTTTCCACCCCCTTTGCTTGCTAATACTGGCCGGTTTTCCTGTTCGGGCTTTGAGATGCTAGCAGAGGCTCTTATTCTTCCATCACAGGTTTGTCGGTGTCGTTGAGGGATTTGTCTGACAGTGACATGCGTCTTTAAAAAGTATAATTTGAATGTCATTTTGACAGCAAATTTGACATGCTTTTAAAAGAATTTCCCGTGCGGCTTGGAAGGAGGTAAAACCTCTGCTTCCCACTCACCCATGCCCCCACCATTTCAGGTATGGGGTTCTAAATTCACTGTTGATTTAACCTCTAGAGGCAAGATCACATGGATGTGCAGCTAATATATTTTGCTTCAGTCCTTTCCCCCTGAAGTGTAAGGCTTGGCTCCCTTGTTTATAGAGCTGTTTGCTGAGCTCAAACCTCTCTGTGGCTTGGGCTATGTCATCTGATCTTGCAGAAGTGAGTGGGTGGGCTGAGCAGGAGCTATGGGGAAGGGTCTGATTCTGCCATAGGTTAGATCTAAGGATGGCCTTTTGGTCTCCAAGACTATGACTTTATTTATTTGTGGTATTTGTACGTCACTTTTCAAAACAACTGTTTCCAAAGCAGATGTGCAAAACAAGTAAAACAACAAAAATGCTTCAAACATAAAGGCACTCTTGATGGATGGAGGAGCTTCATCCAGGGGTGACTGGAGAAGAGTCTGTCCATTTCCTGCTCGCCCTCTGATGTTCCCATTGATTGGGGAAATGGGGGTATGTTCTCCTTCTGAGGCAGAGGACATCTTGATGGGTGATTCCCACTGTCCAATCAGGGAGGCAGGAACATTTTTTTCTTTTTTTGTGTATTTTGTTTGTGTGTGTGTGCACGCGCTTGTGAGCCTGGAAGTCATGGTGACTTCTGGTGACCCTCTAGTGGGGCTAGGGCATTTCAGAGAGGTGGCTTGAAATAACCTGCCTCTGTGTCCTGGCCCTGGTATTCCTTGGAGGTTGCCCTTCCTAGTACTTGCCAGGGTAGGCTCTGCTTAGCTTTTGAGATCTGAGGAGATTGCCTGGGCTATCCTGGTCAGGGCAGGAACAATTTTTTTCAAATTCAGTTCTTTTCCTGCCTCACCAGGGAGAACAGTTAGTCAGTAGGGTTTCCTACTTCCATTTTATTATCTTACTCTTTTATCTAATCTTGACTCAGATCTTTAAACTCTTAATCTATTCCACTTAGTCTGTTAATATTATTCTCTTGGCTCCTCTTTCCTCTGTCATCTCCCGGCTCAGGAAGGAAGACAGCGATTTGCGTCACAGCGGTGGATATTTTTTTTTTACAAACAGCTTGCATAGCATGCCTGCTTGGCCTCTCAAGCTATGGATACCAGAGGGGACAGCCATGGCTTCCTCTTCAACGTGGCGTTGGAGGCTCTGTCAAAGTGGCAGCCATTTTTTACAAACGGCTAGCATAGCGCGCCTGCTCGGTTGCTCAAGCTGTGGATCCCGGAGAGGACAATGAGGGCGTCCTCTCCCACACGGAGTTGGAGGCTCCTCTCATGGCAGGTGCCAGAAGAATCCCAGACTGGGTGGGCGTCAGAGAGCTGCCCACTCAGAAGCCTCAAATGTGTGTGAAATAACACTGCACTCAAAGATGGCTCTAGACAGGGCTCCTTTTGTAGCAGGAACTCCTTTGCATATTAGGCGACACGCCCCTAATGTCGCCAATCCTCCAAGAGCTTAGAGAGCTCTTCTTACAGGGGCTGTACAGAAGGTGACCCTGTACAGGGACAGTGAAGCAAGAAGGAATTGACCTACCAGTCAGCCTGCTAGAGATCCGGGCCATTCACCTAGCTTTTCCATACTCTGAAGACAAGATAGGCCACTCCCGCATTTTGATAAGAACAGACAAATGGTGAGGAAGTGGTGATAAGGGAGGAAGAAGCGTGTTGTTAGTAATCAGAACAGTAGTGTGTTCAAAGCTCTTCACATATCTCAGTAATCCCCGCATAATCCTGTCAGGCCATTAGTATTATCCTTATCTCGGGGGCAGAGCCAAAAGTGGCCAGCAATGAGGCAACTATTGAAATGTGATTTGAACCACGTACTTATTGAACAGGGGCTGCAGGTATCATTTCTCTGTGCTTGGTACAAAAATGTAAGAATGTCCTCCCCTTTCCCCCAGCTGTATGCCATGAAAGTAGACAAACAAACAACCCCCTCCTTTCATTTCTGAAGAGTCGTAAACAAATCATACCAGAGTGCAAGCATAGTCCACACTCCTTGCCTGGTAAAGTGTGCTCGGTTTTCCGTCCAGTGCCGGGGCCCGTTCTTGTGTATCCTGCCGCTCTACCAGTTTTCAACAGACAAAAGCTTGAGGGGTGGCTGAACAGACTTGCAGAGCCTGGTAAAGTTGTCAGACCACCTGCTGGAAGGATAGAGGCATAGCATAGTAGAAAATGTGGCCTTTCTGTCTCCATCATCTCAAGCTTTCATCCCCCCCTTTTACCAGGCAGGCAAACTTGCCCAGGTTATGTCTCCTTGTGATGGCACTGATGCTTCAGTTGTTCTCTGGTTCACGTGCCACACAAGTGGCAAACTCCACCTGTCACGTAAGGGGCCATCTAGCTTTGCTTTCTCCTGTAATGTAAGGCTGTGCAGTCAGCTGCTCTCCACCGATCATCCTGCGCAGTCCGGTCTGCAGTGTGCCACAAGCAGAGAACAGATGAGTTAGTCCTCGGCTGCAGCTTTGCAAAACCTTCCTTTTAAATTATACTCTGCAGTGCATTCCTGTTTCATCTCCCCCCCCTTCCCACTTTGTGATATCGGATGTTTTACCTTGCTTGCTCTTCTTTGTTAGAGCAAATTGATCTTGAGGTATCGATCTGCTATGGAACCTAATGAAAGAGCCCAGATAAGTTTGTTTTGCTCTGGAGAGGATGCTGAAGTTCTCCAGAGGTGACTCGATCCTCATTTCCATCAATAGGAGACAAGGATCACAGATATCAAAGGTATTCCCAGGATCTTTCTATTAGATGGGTGTCCTTGCTCCTGATGCCCTTGTCTTCAGTAAGAGGGAAGCGGGAGACGTCGTTGCAAAGACTTGCAAGAGAATGAGCGAGAACTGTGTTGCTTATTGCAGAAGGGATAAGTGGCTTCTTGATTATGACAAGTGCCTCTTTGAGGAGATCGTTCGTCTTTGAGAGAAACCAGCAGCTGGAACAACTTCAGGCTATGCGAAGCTGTCTCAGTAATACAGACCATGCTCTTTACTAGGGAAAGAGATCAGGGTTTCATGTGGAGGGGGATGGGCTTTTCGTTAGTGCTTTCTTTACAGAAATACAGCATTATGGTCTGAAATATTGTGGGCTGATACATGCAGGTACTCCCTCCGTGGAATGGTGAGGGTAATGGTATTGCTCAATTTGTGCACTCTTCCTGTTCTGAAACAGGAAGTGATGTCATGGTGCTCTAGGAATTTCAGAAATCTCCATGGAAATTCCTAGAGCATCATGATATCACTTCCTGTTTCAAAACAAGAAGTGATGTCTCAGACGTCTCCATCCCCAGTGCTTCCACAGATTCCCTTTTGAGGGCTGGCAACCCTACATCCACTCCATGTTCCAGGTAAATGAGCAGGGCCATCATGGTTGGTAGGTGATTCTGAACTTGAAACAGCTGCTGCCACTGGAACTGCAGAATGGATATGTGGTGGACCTCTTTGAGTTGCGGGCCTCGTGCCAGTGATGGAGGTAAAGGGCTTATCCTCCCCAACAACCCCTGCCCTCTGCCCTCTCAACCCTGACCCTGGCAGGTGCTACCAAGCTGACTGTAGAAGAGAATGCCCAGTCACCACTACATCCACCATGGCAGCCACTAGCAAAAAGGACAAGCTGGCCACAGTGGGGTGGTGGTGGGGTTTACCCCCTTCCTCCGCAACCAGCTCGCTCTTCTCCAGGAAACATGTCCCTCATTCTGAGGAGACAGGGAGAAGGCAGAGAGGGAAGCCCTTCCCCTCACTCCAGACGCACAAAAGCTCTCTGACATTCAACTGTGGGGTGGAAAGAGAACCCAACATAGTTATGTATTTAACATTAATAGTTATGTCTTATATTATTGTATGCATGTGTTGTGTTTGGTGGGGTGGTGCTTAGGGCATACAATAGTCACCTGGGTCTTTTGGTTGGTGGTTGGTCGCACAGTCGAGTCCGACTCTTCGCGACCCCATGGACCACATCACGTCAGGCCCTCCTGTCTTCCATTGTCCTCCAGAGTCTGCTTAATTTCATGTTCGTTGCCTTGATAACACTGTCTAACCATCTCATCCTTTGCCGCCCCCTTCTTCTTTTACCTTCAATCTTTCCCATCATCAGAGTCTTCTCCAGGGAGTGCTTCCTTCTCATTTGGTGGCCAAAGTATCTGAGCTTCAGTTTCAGTATCTGGCCTACCAGGGAACAGTCAGGGTTGATTTTTTTTTTTTTTAGGATTGACTGATGTGATGTCCTTGCAGTCCAAGGGACTCTCAAGAGTCTTCTCCAGCACCATCATTCAAAAGCATCTATTCAGCACTCGGGTAGCGGGCTGCATATTTGACTTGCCATGAGCTGTGGGTAGCTCTGAATTTGGGCAGAAATGTACTCTGCCTCCCCCCCGGCTGTTTTCTCATTCTAAAAACCTTCTTGTTCCTGTTTGCCCCATATACAATATCGCCTGTATTGCGGTGCCCAGTTCTAGTTTCCCACTTCTGCCAGTAGTGTTTAGTGCTTAACAAGCCTTCTCTGCCTCGGTGCTGCTTTTAGTTCTGTCCGAAGGGGAGAGCTTCGGTAATCAGGCGCCTAGGAAGCTTTTTGAGCACCAATATGCCAGAGTCATGTCATGCGGTATTCCCTGATGGTCCTCGCCCGAGGTACAGCCTCCAAGGCCGGCTTTTTTAAAAATGTCAGCCGTAGGCCTGCAGTTGATAATGGACATCTGATTCCCTGCCTGGGTTCACTGGTTCACATTTTCAGACATTTGCCAAGGGTGCAGAAGTGTGTCACTGCAGTCTCTGCAATTTGGACCTTTGTTATAATGCACTCACTGAAAAAAAAAAGTTTTATTGATCATTTTGAAAACACAGTCTATGAAGTCTGCTCCCTTTGGTGCCATGTACCCTGGATAAGCAACTCAGCCTCAGTTTATGTCTGTAAACTATTTGTCTGTTTCAAATGTTATAATTTCCTTTCTGTCCCCCCCGCCCCCCGGCAGCAGCGTGGAATATGTCAGCCATATGCAGCGATTGAAAAAGGGGATTTGGAAGAGTGTAACTTTGCAGACAGCAGTCGGATCGAGACAGGTGATCTTTTGGCTGAAGCCGTATATTTCCTGACACACGGTGCTGCCTCCTGCATGCTGCTCAGGAGAGCATGAGCGTGGGGGAGAGGATGAAGGAGATTCATTGGGAAAGCGCGTGTGGCAGTGGGGAGAAAAGGAGAGTTCCGTTTGTGATAACGGAAATCTTAAAGGTGCCCCTGGACTCAAAGTCTGTTCTGTTGCTTCAGGCCAACACGGGTCGCCACCTGAAGACTCTAGTGTTCCTTTAGCCTGTGGGGAGAATAGTTAGGATTATCCACCCTTCCTTTCAACTGGTACAGTTAGTAAACCCTCTTGGAGAACCAGTGTATGGGGATGTGGATGGTGGTCCTACTACATCCTTGTTCCAGTTATTGGGCCAGTATTTCTCTGCCTTTCCTGCTTTTATGAAATCTAAAACATAATTACTTGACTGTAGGGCTGGAGGAAGGGTGTATGTGAGAGATGTGGAGTCATAGAATAAATCCAAATAGAGACAGATTATAAAGGGAATAAGCACACATTATGTGAGAGTGCCAGAAATAAAAATCCAGCCTGTTCTTGACAACCGCTTTTGTATGTTCAGTGAGTTTTATTAGGGAAACCCTCAAGCATTTGATTCCCCCTCCCCTCCTTGCGGCCTGCAGTGTTAATAGTCCAGCAGCAGATGCATGACTTGAGGAACTGGTTATGCAGTCTGGCACTTAGGTCTTCCTAGGATATATATAGAGGGTGGTCTCTTTGGGTTTTGCCCAAATGCTGATGTGAAAGACTGTTTCCCAAGACCAATAAAGTCTGCATGACTTTTAAAATCCTGATGCTTATCCCACTTGAATTTTAGCAAGTTGGTTGCCTGCATCTGCTGGGTACCCAAGTTGTGCCTGCTTTCTTGTTGCTGTGCCCAAGGTGCTGTGAACTGGCAGCAGTTCAAGACTTGCAGTCTTGATTAAGGTTTATAAACTGCCCTTGGCAATAAAAGAAACCCCTCCAACTTTACTAACCCTCTTGGTTTTGATGCTGCTTCTCTGTTGCCTGCAAATTAAAACAGAAATATATAATATATATAACATTTTGACGGTGGAAATTTTCAGCGCTGAGAGAAGTGTTGTAACAGGCAAGCTACGTTTTATGGCGGTTGCAGGGATCAGCATTCCCCATGCACATTTTCCATACATTGGCAACGTTCATTGTGGGAATTTTGGCCATCATGTTGAAAACTCCCTTGTAGAAGCGCTCAGCCAAATACATGGGGCCTAGAGACACCCTGTGAGTGGCCAGGCTCCCATAGTGGTGAGCACTGCTCAAAACTCTGACCAGTGGGGTCAAAGCATCAATACACTGATCTTCCTGTTAATTGTGATGCTGACTGAACAGTTTCACTTGTTTGGACAGTTGCCTGGATGGTGTGAAGGAGGCAGCATCTAAAAATGCCGATTTTCTTTTCTTTTTTTTTTACTGTTCCTGCTCCGTTTCCTATAATAGCAGCATGAAATTGGGGAATGAAAGGAAGGAGGAGCAATTAGCAGCTGCAGCTATGGAAATAAAAATGACGGGCAAAAGCATGGCTTGTTTTATTTCAACATGTCTAACTTAATAGAAGGCTCTAGTTGAAAGGTTGTCAGCACTTGCAGCGTTCTTTGTGTTGGTCCTGGGACAGTTTTTTTTGGCTGCTGTGGTGCCGTACAGGAAGAGGGTTGCCAGCAACCTGGAGAAAATCTTGCCTTTTTAGCAGAAGCTTAATGTGTAGACATGGCCCAATGACATAGAGGTGAATAAGATCCCATAAAGCCTCTGTTAAAGGGTGGTGGTAGAAAGTGCTGTCCAGTCACAGCTGACTTATGGTGACATGTTGTTTTTTCCAGGCAAGAGATGTTCAGAGGTGGTTTGCTATTGCCTGCCTCGGTGCAGTGACCCTGGTATTCCTTGGAGGTCTCCCATCCGTGTACTCATCAGGGCTGACCCTGCTTTGCTTCCGAGATCTGATGAGATCAGGCTAGCCTGGAACATCCAGGTCAGGGCAGGACATTTTTTCTCCAGGACGTTGGCAACCTTCTACAGGATTGTTTTTGTAACTCTTAAGAACATAAGAACATAAGAGAAGCCAATGTTGGATCAGGCCAATGGCCCATCCAGTCCAACACTCTGTCACACAGTGGCCAAAAATACCAGGTGCCATCAGGAGGTCCACCAGTGGGGCCAGGACACTGGAAGCCCTCCCACTGTTGCCCCCTCCCCCCAAGCACCAAGAATACAGAGCATCACTTGCCCCAGAGTCCCTATCTATAGTAAAGGTAAAGGTGTCCCTTGCTCGAAAGCCCGTCGAATCCAACTCTAGGGATGTGGTGCTCATCTCCGTTTCCAAGCCAAAGAGCCAGCGCTGTCCGAAGATGTTTCTGTGGTCATGTGGCCAGCATGACTAGACGCCAAGGCGCACTATACCTTGTGGCTAATAGCCACTCTTAATATGTATGTCTTTGTCTTCTTTTTTTTAAAGTATTTAAAATTCAGGTTTCATTTTGTGGGGCTGTGTGTTTTACTGAACCTTGAGAGACTGGCCAGGGGCATATTGGGATGTTCCAGCAGCCCTAGAGCCGGCTGCAGTGGCCCCACTGGTGTCATCGCCATGGCCAAGGTCTGAGCCAACCCTTCAGCTTGCTGCCATGATACCTGGCTGTGCTTGCTCCTGGGTGCCCTTGGTCCCCCCCAGG
Organism: Gekko gecko; assembly: GCA_029375565.1. Taxonomy (NCBI): domain Eukaryota; kingdom Metazoa; phylum Chordata; class Lepidosauria; order Squamata; family Gekkonidae; genus Gekko; species Gekko gecko. Next base: position 24,181,661 of record JAPDNY010000012.1, on the reverse strand, counting down.
AGATAGATCAAGAAGTGAGCAGCGACTCACGAAAGCTCCTCCCCTGCCACAATTTTTGTTCGTCTTGAAGGTGCTCCTGGACTCTTGCTCTTTCCTGTTGGCCCTCCAAGGCAGTGGTCCACTGGGGCCTTTCCCGCTAAGTTCAGTCCACCCCTGAGGTTTGCTCAGAAAACAAAACAAATAAATAAAAATGGATACATGCAAAAGTTTTGACCTGAAGGAAGTATTTGCAGATGTCTGAGAACAGCGGGTGGCAGGATCTCGAGGAAACTAGTGAGCCATGCAACTCTGTCTACAGAGTGATTTAAATTCAGCATGGCTAATAGCAAAGATTGGATTTTGAGAGCTTCCATTATACGGCCAATCTTTTCACCCCATGATTCATTTTCTAATGAATGTGGACTCTTGGCTTTAACAAGACCTTGCAGTGGGAGTTTCATGGTGGAGGAAAGTCTGGTTTTTTCCCAGAGAGAGCCAGTTTGGTGTAGTGGTTAAGTGCGCGGACTCTAATCTGGGAGAACCGGGTTTGATTCCTGACTCCTCCACTTGCACCTGGCTGGATGACCTTGGGCAAGCCATGGTTCTGACAAGAGCTGTTCTTGAAAAGAGAGCAGTTTCTGTCAGAGCTCTCTCAGCCCCACCTACCTCACAGGATGTCTGTTATGGGAAGGGAAGGGAGATTGTAAGCCGCTCTGAGACGCCTTTGGGCAGTGAAGGGCGGGGTATAAATCCAGTCTCCTCCTCCTCCTCTTCTTCTTCGTCTTCGTCTTCTTCGTCTTCGTCTTCTTCTTCGTTTACCAGTCCTTTTGAGTCTAAGGGCACTTAAGCTCAGATAGTTCAGAAATCTTTATTATGGTTTGTAACCAGCACAAACAGTCCAACCGAGCATCCATCCATCCATCTCAAAATAATTCAAAATCATTTTCGAGATAATACACTGCATTAGCCTAAGAGTCTTTAAGTTACGCTTTTAAGAGATCTTTCCTAATTCTGTCGGCTGCTTGTGATGCTAAGGCTGGGGGTTAGACAATACGTATTTTTTTTCCGGTGAATTGAAGACCGTTTTAAAATGGAACTCCTGCTTAGCGGTATATCACACCCGTTCAGCCTTCATTTCGGATTTTTAAAAAGCTTGACACGGTTAAAAAAAAAGTTAAGCCTATTTGACCAGAGGTGACAGTGGGACAAAAGAAAAAAATGCCCACACCCTTGGGTGCAAAGCTTTTCTGGAATTACTTCTTTGTATTTTGGGGCTCCAGTTTAAGGATGTATTTTAAGCTCTCTTGTTGGCATTTGCTATGCTGGAGGCTTGTTTTTATATTTGATTGAGGCCATCTTGGATACTGGATTTACATTTGCATTTGGTGCTTGATGTACTTCCTGGTTCACCTGTGATTGGGCATGGCCTTCCTGAAGTAAATCGAATACCTGCTGGCAGTGGTATAGAGCTGCCTACTTTGGCGCTAGTGGCATGGCCTTTCCTCCCCACTAGCTGCTGGTTGGTGCAGTGCATCCTTGCAGCGGTCCAAGCAGCTGTATGGGGTGCCCAGGTAGACAGGTACATTTATTAAACCTGGGGGCTGTAGCAATGATACTTCATTGCCAAGTCCATAGCAGTACACTCTGATGATAAATGGCACAAGTTATAAAATAAAAAGCTGCAGTGTTGCAGCACCTGCATTGACTGATAGACACCAGCATGAATTTGAAGCATGCAGCAAAGCAAAGAGCATGTCACAAAGGAAGCCCACCCCTGTTCCTCTGTCTGGCATGTGGAGCTGTACTTTGCACTTGTTTTACATGCCACTTACTACACAGCTCAAGTAGCATGCTGTGATTTGGGTTGAGTAGGCTGACTCGGAGGTTGGCCTTCTGCTGATGGCTTGGAACCAAAAGCCCCATCTCAAACCTAGGATGGCCATTATCAACAGAAACAGTGGCTGCTAGTTTAGATTTTTAAAGAACATTTAACAGAGAGACAAGAGAACCAGCATGGTGTAGTGTTTTGTCCTTACTTTACTTTTTGTAACCCAACTGGGCCTTACATCGTTCTTCTCCATTTTATTCTCAACGATCCAGTGAGATAGGTTGGGAAGAGTGCATGTGATGGGCCCAAGGTTACCCAACAAGCATCCATGGCAGAATGGGTATTTGAACCCGAGTCTTTCATATCCTAGTCCAGCAATAACTACTACACTACCAGCTCATTCTAACCAGACTGGTTAGAGTGCCAGACTAGGATTTGGGAGACCCAGGTGCAAATCTCCACTCTGCCATGGAAGCTTGGGGGGTGACCTCGGGCCCGTCACATGCACTCTTCCTAACTTACCTCACAGGGTTGTTGTGAGGATAAAATAGAGGAAAGGAGGAAGAGGTAGGCCACTTTGGGCCCTCACTTGGAGGGAAATAATACATGAAGTAAATAATAAGCTCATGGCAGTCTTATATAACTGGCTATTAGTAATGACAAGCACATGGAAGCCCCATATGTCCGTGGTGCCTCTGAGCGCAAGATGGCTGGCACCAGCTACAGGCGATGTGCCCTGCTTGTGAGTTTCTAGGAGAATCTGATAGGCTGCTGTTGGAGGAAACATAATCCTGGATTCGGCAGGTCTTGATCTGATCCACCAATGCAATTTTTTCGTGTCCTCAATACTATGAGTCGGTGAAGGCAGACAGAACAGGTTGCGTAACACCTCTGTGGAGACCTCCTGTCCAGAGCTGGATTTATGAACAAGCTAAGCAAGCTACAGCTTACAAGGGGCCTAAATATCAACATTAAAATAATACACCTTTGTTTGATAATGCTCTGCAGTCTTAAGCACAGCTCAGGGCCTCAATATGTCTTAACCTGGTCTGGCTGCTGTCGATGTACCAAGGTGTTCCCAAGTTCCACATTAGGAACTGCCTCTGCAGTCGCACTCTGTTCCCTGCCTACTATACGGAGGGCTCCAGCTGTTCCTTGGTTCCTTTTTCGTGAGATGCTTCCCTCTTTTGGGAGCGGGGTGGGGCGAAGGTGGGTGTGATTTTTCTCTGGAGGGATACAACCCTCTGCTGTACGACCCGTTCCTTGCACAGCATCCATTTGAGAGTTGAAACTGCCTCCCGAAAGCTCCAAGTTCCTCACATTCCCTGTGTTTGTGCTGGGGCGGCAGCATCCTTTGATGGCTTATCAAATGTATTGAGTCGGGCTGCTGAGAAGAAACAGAAGCCCTTGGGGGGTATGTGGGTGTTGTAAAGAGTCATTGATCTGCCTGGCAAATCAAAAGGTTGTGACATGTGCTTTCTGGCTTACAAACTTTGGAGCTTGATTCTGCAGGCAGATCAGGAAGTGCATGAACTCCTCTGGGTGTGGGTGGGTGGGGCGCAGAGCAGTAGAGAGCCAGTTTGGTGTAGTGGTTAAGTGCGCGGCTTCTAATCTGGGAGAACCGGGTTTGATTCCCCACTCCTCCACTTGCACCTGCTGATGTGACCTTGGGTCAGTCACAAGCTCTGGCACAGCTGTTCCTGAAAAGAGCAGTTTGTGTTAGAGTTCTCTCAGCCCCACCTACTTCACAGGGTGTCTGTTGTGGGAAAGGGAAGGGAAAGGAGTTTGTAAGCCGCTCTGAGACTCCAAGTGAAGGGCGGGGTATAAATCCAATCTCCTCCTCCTCCTCCTCCTCCTCTTTCTCTTCCTCCTCCTCCTCCTCTTCTTCTTCTGCTTCTTCTTCCTGGCTTCCATTTCTGGAAGGGCAAGTGTATCTACTTTGGAGGTGGAGGGCTGATCTGATGATTTGTTGCCCCTTTTCAGGGTGCTTCTTTCACTGGTTCCCAGCCAGCATTTCACTCAGTGTATTTCTTCTCTGAAGCTCTGCCTAAGACAAATGGCTTATTAAGTGCATGTTGCAAAGTGTGTATGTGGTTTGGCTGGATCATCGAGGGCATCGTAGGACAGTGGTTCTCCAATGTTTTGAAGTAGGATTCACTGCTAAACTTAACTGATCACTTTCCAGATTTCACCTTTAGTTCGAGTTAATGGTGCTGTGTTTGCTGAGAGTCTGCCTTAGTTTTGCACATTTCACCACATCCATCCTTAGTGTTCATGCTGTGCACAGAAATGTTTTGCTATGTGTTCCACATTCTGTTGTTTGTCTTGCAGTGGATGCATCCTTCAGCTTCTGTTGTTCACCCTGCTTATCAGGAGGATGTTTAGTCCAGGGCAGGATGTGACAATATTTGTTTCCTCATCTGGCTTTATGTTTTGATCCTCTAGCACTCTTATGCAAAGAGAGTAAGGGAACCTTCTGATAAAAATCTTATTCATTCCTGTCGCCAGTCTCTCTTCTGTATCACCCATGGTCCTGAGTTACCCAAATGGCACTGGAGATAGACCGATGCCCAGTTTCCTGGTATTTCCTGCCTCAAGGTTTTTGCTACAGAGTGTATGGTTTGGGGGCAGGGTCTCCTGTGCGTGTCCTGACTCTTTTAAAATGTCCTACCGGCTTGAAATCTAATCAGTGCAGTTCCTATTTAAGCCTTCCTGCTCACCCCATTTCAAAGCAGAGTCCGTGTTACCAGGTTAACCTCTCCCTTAGTATACATCTACTCACCCCCCAAGCATTTTTTTAAAGTACACTTCCAACATTTTGGTTCAGACATAGCTAGGAACCAAATACCTGTGTTTGGAGAGTTACATTTGTAATTGTCTTACAACTGGGAAGCCAAGATCTCTACTATACATTAAGGTTGCTTCCTTGTTTATTTTTAAATGTCTTTTCCCTTTTCTGTTTGATTTGACTTATTTAAATACTCATATTCTGCTTTCCTTCCCAGTGGGGGCCCAAAGAGGTTTACCACATTGATCTCCTCTCTGCCATTTTATGTCACAGCATTGACCCTGTGAGGTAGGCTGGGCTGGGCTGAGAGGGACTTGTGAGCTTCCATGGGAGAGAAGGAGCTTGAACTGGATCTCCCAGATACCATGCCAAGATTCGCACTGTTGCTCCAAAGTGGCTCTTTTTTTGCAGAAGTCATCAAGGAGGTGAAGAGCATGGCCAAAGAGGGAAGCTAACCTTTTCCTTCATGTCATTTTCTCACAGGAAAAAGCCGGTTTGGAGTTGCTCTTACTCCTCCTGGGGAGAACACACATGTGCTCAGAAATTGCTTTTTTCCTGGGGAGGGAAAAGTTAACGTCCCACCCTTCCCCCATCCCTGCACTATTCTCTTCCTTGATAAAGCAATTCCGGATGGTGCATTCGTAAAATAAAAGATGTTTAAAATGAATATGGGCACCAAGTAAAGATGAGACTGAGACTTAACAGGAGGTGAAGAGGTGGCTACCCTCTTCTTGTCCTGCTCCAGAGAGTGCAGAGCAAGACGATGAACGGATCCTGGAGGGCGATTCTTATGTCTTAACACAACGGCTTCAGCTTTGTCGGACATGGGGCCCAACTTCTACCCCTCAGCATAGGACCCAGGAAGCTGCAGTCATGTGGCACCACAGTCACATGACAGGAAGAAGAGCAGTTGAGAGTTATGACCTTACTGGTGTCAGGGGCAGGGCAGCAGACCAAGTGACCCGGGGACTAGAAACACAGTTGGAGCACCAGGAGATGCTCTGTGGTGAGGAGTGAGCCAAGGGCTAGAGCCATGCGGGAATCCTCTGCCATCATGAAGGTATCTTGCCTCACCATAATATGGCTCCTTTCACCGTGCACGGAAATAAAGGCAGGAGGTGTGGCATTGTTATTAACACACACATGCACACCGGCAGCAAAACAGCTGGCTAGATGCTGCCGGGATTTGATGTGATGGCCTGCTCCTGTTTGTCTTCAGGATCTGGTCTCTTTAGAGAGATACTGCTCATGTTCGTGGAAGTTCCATTTAGCCCTTGTGGCTAATAACCATTTTTAACGGCTATGGGATGGGATGAAGCTTCTGATAACCACAAATAAAGCAAAGTTGTCTTGTTCTGTTGTCTTAGCTTTCTTCCCTCACACTGCTGAAGAACCCTGTGTGTATGTGTGGTGTGTGCACGCACGCGATGGCATCATCTCTAAGACGCAAACTCCTTCACGTTTGAGGCGTCTGCATGCTGGCCTGAACTACATTCCTTAGCTGTTAGCTCCTTTGGTGGGCTTCATTTCCATAAGCTCTCTCTATCTCTGTTTGCGGGGAGGGTCCCTATTTTCAGATGCCTCTCCCTGGTAGCTGTCTTAATCTTGTCCCTGTCTTTAGGAGGATGGAGTTGCTAAAATTTTGCTACAGTGTGTTGCCTGTTTTGTTGTTTTTCAGGGTCCAGCCCTCTCCCCAGGGCCTCTAGGAGTTAAGTCTCCCAGTGGGTGGGCAGATGGATTCCTCTTGCCTCTAGTGCCCCCATGTAGGTGAATGCCTGCGTATAAGCACCAGGATGCCACGCAGTGCACAGCTGGGCAACTTGATACATTGTAGCTGCTGCTGTATATTTTTGCATTATGTTTTTTCAAGTGTATCTTTAACCAAACGAACAAACAGCATCTTAGCTTTTAAATCGGTGGCAGCTAGGCTGTTGTGAAGTAAATATATGCAGCAGATGGAGCGGGCGGGGGGGGGAGCCCTCACGCTTGGTCAGTGGTCCTCAACATGAGAATTCAAGTATTGCAACAAGCGTCTTCCTGTTTTCATGTGAAATAAAAGGTTAGGCGCTTTCATCATGCAGGAGCTGTTTGAAATAGAACCTGTGTGATGCTTCGTGCACGCTAGCCGGGGGAGCGTGGTGGTTCAGACTGTTGAACTGTTGCCAGGAAATATCAGGTCAAATCTTAACTTTGCCATGAAAATCACTGGGAAGGAATGCCAGCTTTGAGCTGGGAAATTCTTGGATATTTGGGTGTGGAGCTTAGGGAGGGTGGAGTTTGGAGAGGGGTGGGAACTTATGGGTTACAATGCCATAGAGTCCAACCTCTAAAGCTGCTGTTTCTTCCTGGGTAAATTATCTCAGTTGTCTGGAGATCAGTTGTAATTCCAGGTGATCTCCAGGCCCCACTTAGAGGTTGGCAACATTGCCACTTGGGGACCTTGGGCGAGTCAAAGTCTCTGTAGAGGTTATCAGTTTAGGCAATTATGTGGTTTTAACCTCAAAACAAAGTGGATCAAAAGCATTTGTTGTATCAAATTGCTCCGAAAGATGTGCTCTTGTCACCCCTCAAGCTGCTGTTAAGAGTTATGCTTTATGTACCAAAATGGCATAAAAATGCACTCTATATCTTATTAAACATAGTTTCTAAAAGTCAAGCCATGGGACGGTGGGATCTATGCTTGAATTGCATTTTTTTAAAAAAGTTTTAAACAAAATTTCAGCTCATTTTGGCTACGGTGCATTTTGCCTTGTACATGCATTCAGAATACTATATATATTGATTTGAAACTTGAGATGTGCATTTTTAGATGGGATTTCACTCATTCTGTCATATTGCCAAGATAATAAAAAAAGAGTAAAAAGGAGAGAGTAAAGAAGCAAGTGTGTGTAGGGCAGAATTTTCCCTGGAGTGTGATTTTTTTCAGAATATTTTGGGTGCAGGCTGATCTGACAAAGACTGGAGTTCTCTGCCAGTCTGTGTGTGCGTGCACAGCTTTGATACAGATTAGGTCTGCACAGAAAGGTCAGAAAAGATTTAGCCCTTCAACCTCTGTTCAGTTTTGCTAATCCAAGCAGAACTGCCTGCACTGTTAGCATTTTAAAGGAAAAGTGGGTCTTGGGGGGCGGGGGAGTCTTTTTTCCTTTAGAATGATAATAATATTTATTTATATACAAAATTTATACCCTGCCTTTCTACCCTCATCAGGGTCACCAAGGCAACTATCAGGTTAAAATGTGTGTTAAAAACCAGCTTAAAATCCATTAAAATCAAGCTAAAATACACATACAAAACCGTAAAAATAACAATTAAAACACAGGAGAGGAAGGAGGAATTACTGAGAGAATGCCAAACAAAACAAAAATGTCTTCACCCGCTGGCAGAAGATGGCAGCAGAAGGGGACAAATGAGTCTCCCTGGGAGAGAGTTCCAGAGTCCTCCTGGGGCCAAGACTGAGAAGGCCTTCTCCTGGGATGTCACCTGCCTAGGGTTGCCACGTCCGTCTGGGCCACCAGCGGGGTGTAGGGCTGCCAGTGGGAAACTCCTGGGAATTTGGGGGTGGAGCCTGAGGAGGACAGGGACCTCAGTGGGGAACAATGCCATAGAGTCCACCCTCCAAAGTATCCATTTTTTCCAGGGGAACTTTAGCCTGGAGATGAGCTATAACTCCAGGGGATCCCCAGGTCCCACCTGGAGCCTGTTATCCCGACACTTGGCTAATACTGGAAGGCAGAGGCACCTCAAAAGATGACTATAGTGGCTGAGTAGGTTCATAAGGGAGCAGGCAGTCCTTCAGGTGTGCTAGTCCCAACTCATATAGGAATCTGAAGGTCAGCACCAGTGCCTGGAATTGTGAGGATCCAGTGTGGATGAGCCAAGACTGGGGTGAGATGGTGTCTAAGACTCACTCCAGTCAGTTCAGAAACCTTTATTGGCATAGAGACCCACTCCAATCAGCGTTCTGCACCAGTTGAAGTTTCCGCACGCTTTGTACGGGCAGCCCCATGTAGAGTGCATCAGTTTTTCAAACAGATGGAGATCTGTGACCTCAGTCATGTCCAGCAGTAGCTTTTCTTGTATGCGATAAAGACATCTTCCTGTGCATTTAGGTCTCAGAGTCTTCTGTTGCAACTTGTCCGAGGTTAAGCTGTGTCTTGAGCCGGATTGCCTGATGATCTGTAACCTGCCGGTTAGGAGGATAAAACTAGGGGAGAGGTTGGGCGGCGCAGGATCATGCCTCAAGCTCTTCGGAGGAGGAACGGGATAAAAATCTGATCAATAGAAAAATAAATTGTTCTCTTGCCTCCGGGTGTATTCACTCACTTGGATAGCAATTCCTTTATGACTGTCTAGCTCTGAGATGGAAAAGGTCCTGTTGGGCATCTAGCTGTGAAGTTGGGATCTCATGTACATGGAATACTTTTGATAGAAACCATTCTGACCTTGTTCTGAAAGCCTGCAAATTAGAAGATTCCAAGTCCTCCCTAGACCACTTGATCCTCCATTCAGTTTCACTTTGTTTCTAAAATGGCTTTAGCCCACTCTTTGCTATTGTACATATATGGGGGGTGATGGTACAGGGAATGTGCCTTGGCCTCAGTGGCCTGAGCTAGGCTGAGATCTTCAGATTTTGGATGCTAAACAGGGTTGGTCCTGGTTAGAACCTGGATGGGAGGCCACCAAGGAAGCCTGTGCAGAGGCAGGCAGTGGCAAACCACCTCCCGTTGTCTCTTGCCTTGCAGGAGTCGCCATAAGTTGGCTGCGACTTGATGGCCTTTTCCACCACCACACAGGAAATGTAAGATCCCTTTTGCAAGAGGGCTAGTCTTGGAACATTTGGCGTTCCTCCCCTCCCCTCCTGAGAACGCACCACCCTGGAGATTCCACAACCTGCCTTTCCAAGGCCTCTGCCTCTTAAAGGTTTGGTAACATTTAGCGACATTCATTTTAAAATTAATCAGCTGTCGTTCTGATGCAGAGCCAGCTGGGAGATGCAGGCTAAAAGTTCCCCGAAGACTTGTCGAGCTTTGATCTGTATTTGTGTGTGTGTGTTTACATGCTGTGCAGTGTGGGAACAATGGAGCCGGAGTATTTTCAGCAGCGCTTTTCCTCTCTACCTTTAGCAGAGAACACCTGCCAAAGGAAACTGCAGTACAGTGAGGTTTAATCAAATATTTTGTTTTTCCTCTGTTGTTTGTGATCTCTGTTCTGAAGCTGCTGAATGCTGTTAAGGCTTTAGCTCTGCCAACCAATCTCTGTGCTGATAAATAATCAAGTTGCTGGTTGTTGGCATGCCATCTTGCAACTGATATGAATGTCTGCCAAAAAGGAAATTGCCAGTCCACTTTCCCCTCTGTGTGCCTAAGCAGCTGGCTGCCTGGTCATAGCATTACCTTCTCTAACGTGCCAAACACCAGCTGTCTTGCAGTTTCCTTTACTTTCTTCTTCATTCCATATGGGTTCCCCAAAGTGCTTTGGAAAACAGTGGTCCTAAGAATGGGGCTGATGAAGCCCTTGGAATCTGGTTGTCCAGACACCTGGAATTTCCTGGATGGCCGTGGGTAGCCTGATCTCATAAGGACATAAGAAGAGCCCTGTGGAATCAGACCAGTGGTTCATCTAGTACAGCATCCTGTCTCACACGGTGGCCAACCAGTTCCTCTGGACGGCCAACAACGGAAAGAGGTCAAGGCCTTCCCCTGATAAGAAGATAAGAAGAGCCCTGTTGGGTCAGACCAGTGGTCCATCTAGTCCAGCGTCCTGTCTCACATGGTGGCCAACCAGTTCCTCTGGATGGCCAACAACAGGGCATAGAGGCTAAGGCCTTCCCCTTTTTCCAGCTCTGCAATGTCCTTTTTGAGATCCTGTGACTAGGACTGTAACATAGTATTCCAAATGAGGCCACATCAGATCTGAGAAGCCAAGAAGGGTTGACCCTGGTTAGTACTTGGATGGGAGACCACCAACGAAGTCCGTTCACTGTGCAGAGGGGGAAATAGCAAGCCACCTCTGAAGTCTTTTCTTTAAAACCACATGAGGGGTTGCCGTAAGTTGTCTGTGACTTGACAGGACTTTACACACACATACGCAGAAACATAAGAGAAGCCATGTTGGATCAGGCCGATGGCCCATCCAGTCCAACATTATAGGTCACACAGTGTCCAAAACCCAGGAGTCTTTAGGAGGTCCACCAGTGGGGCCAAAACTCCAGAATCCCTCCCACTGTGGCCCCCAAGCATCAAGGATACAGAGCATCACTGCCCCAGACATAGTGTTTCATATATACCTTGTGGCTAGTAGCCACTGATGGACCTCTGCTCCATATGTTTATCCGATCCCCTCTTGAAGCCATCCATGCTTGTAGCCGCCACCACTTCCTGCAGCAGTGAATTCCATGTGTTAATCACTCCTTGGGTGAAGAAGTACTTCCTTTTATCTGTTCTAAACCTACTGCTCATTAATTTCATTAAGTGCCTACAAATTCTTGTATTGTGAGAAAGGGAAAAAAGTACCACACTAGTTTGGTGTAGTGGTTAAGTGCGCGGACTCTAATCTGGGAGAACCGGGTTTGATTCCCCACTCCTCCACTTGCACCTGCTGGATGACCTTGGGCAAGCCATAGTTCTGGCACAGCTATTCTTGAAAAAAGAGCAGTTTCTGTCAGAGCTCTCTCAGCCCCACCTACCTCACGGGGTGTCTGTTGTGGGGAGGGGAAGGGGAAGGAGTTTGTAAGCCGCTCGGAGGCTCCTTTGGGTAGTGAAGGGCGGGGTATAAATCCAATCTCTTCTCTTCTTCTTCCTCTACCTTCTCTATTCCATGCATAATTTTGTAAACCTGTCATGTCACCTGTCAGTCCTCATTTCTCCAAGCTAAAGAGCCCTAACCTCCTTAACCTTTCTTCATAGGGAAAATGTTCCATCCCCTTAATCATTTTAGCTGCCCTATTTTGCAGGTTTTCCAATGCTATAATACCTTTTTTGAAGTGCAGTGACTAGAACTGTACATAGTATTCCACATGAGGCCACACCATTGATTTATACAGGGGCATTATGATACTGGCTGATTTGTTTTCAGTTCCTTCCTTAATAACCCTCAGCGCAGCATTTGCCTTTTTCACTGCAGTAACACACTGAGATGACATTTTCAGTGAGTTATCTACCACAACTCCCAAATCTCTCTCCTGATCAGTCTCTGCCAGTTCAGACTCCATCAGTGTGTATTTACAGTTAGGATTCTTGGCTTCAGTGTGCATTACTTTGAACCTTATTTGCCATGTGGATGCCCACTCGTCCAGTCTCAACAGAACCCTCTGGAGCGCCTCACAGTCCTCCCTGGTTTTCCCTGAACAACTTAGTGTCATCTGCAAGCTTAGCCACTTCTCTGCTTACCCATCATTCAATGCTGCATTCTCTTTCTATTGATTTATATTATCTTGAGAAAGAGTTCTGGCGTAGCCTGCTCCCTGGCATGCTGTTTTCCTATGTATAAGGAGGTTATTTGGGGGGAGTCTTCTGATATCTAACTCCCCCCTCCCATTGTTACGTGAAGGCTGGTTATTTCACTGTGACTGTGGTTCAGGTGGATCCTAACTTTTCCCCTTACCGTTTAGTTAACATGACAAGACCCAGGCCCTGTCCAAGAAACCTGCACTGTGGCTTCTTCTTGTGCTATGATTACTTCAGTTTCTGGGAAGGTAATGCTGGCACAACAGGGAGCTTTCTGCATGATCTAAACAGCACTAGGAAGCACTGAGCTGAATGATTCCCATAATGCCACTGAGGGCATGAGAAGGGGCTCTGAACTGATAGTCCTAGAATGCATTTACCATATAAGAATCATTTCAAGGCCTTATTCAACCTAACGAGGAGTGATGCTTAAAAATTTATTCCTGTGCTTACAAAATAAGTGGATGCTGGTGTCTAGGAGCATGTCTTCCAGCAATCCATAGGAATAGGTACGTATGGACAATGTATTGATTATTCTTCTCATAAGCTCTCCTGCAGCAGCCCTAACAGTTTTGTTGTAGTTAAACTTCAGAAATATAAAAGATCAAGATAATTCGTATTATGGTAGTCCCCATTACTGTGTACGGATTAGAGAACATAAGAACATAAGAGAAGCCAATGTTGGATCAGGCCAATGGCCCATCCAGTCCAACACTTTGGCACACAGTGGCCAAAAATACCAGGTGCCATCAGGAGGTCCAGCAGTGGGGCCAGGACACTAGAAGCCCTCCCACTGTTGCCCCCCCCCACCAAGAATAGAGTGCATCACCTGCCCCAGAGTCCCCATCTATAGCTTGTGGCTATTAGCCACTGATGAACCTCTGCTCCATATGTTGGATCAGACCAAAGGCCCATCCAGTCCAACACTCTGTCTCACAGTGGCCAAAAATACTAGGTGCCATCAGGAGGTCCACCGGGGGGGCAGGACACTACAAGCCCTCCCACTGTTGCCCTCTCCAAGCACCAAGAATACAGAGCATCACTTGCCCCAAACTGAGAGTTCCTATCTATACCTTGCGGCTAATAGCCACTGATGGACCTCTGCTCCATATGCTTATCTAATTCCCTCTTGAAGCTATCCGTGCTTGTAGCTGCCACCACCTCCTGTGGCAGTGAATTCCATGTGTTAACCACTCTTTGGGTGGAGGAGGACTTCCTTTTATCCATTCTAACCTGACCGCTCAGCTGTTTCATGAAGTGCCCGTGAGTTCTTGTATTGTGAGAAAGGGAAGCTGGTCAATGAAGAATGCTGACAGGAAGAAAACCGATGAGTTTGAAATGAGCCCTTGAAGGAGAGTTTTACGGACACCACGGGCAGCCAGAAAGACAAAGGAGTGAGTTCTAGATCAAATCAAGCCTGAATTTCCCCTAGAAGCTGAAATGACTGAACTGAGAAAACAAGACTCCCTGGAAAAGACACTAATGCAAGGAAAAGGGAAGGCAGCAGGAAAAGAGGATGATTGAAAATGAGATGGATGGACTCAATGAAGGCAGCCATGGCCCTCAGTTTGCAAGACGTGAGCAAGGTTGTTAACTGTAGGACTCTCTGGAGGTCATTAATTCATAGGGTTGCTGTAAGTTGGAACTGACTTGACAGCACATAGCGCGCACAGTTAAAATGCCTCTTCCTCATCTTCACTTGGTGTGAACTGATGAGTTTATTTATTTCATTTATAGTCCAGCTGCCTTGATGAGACTCAGATCGGCTTGCAACGAAGAACAGTGCAGTGAGAGAAGTGTGATACCTTCGACCAATAAAACGACACAGCATTGCACAAGGGAAACCCCCCCCCACATTATGATACAGATGGTAAAGCAAGAACTACAAGTTGGGAGAACAATGCACCGAAAAATTTGTACAATAAGCAGTGTAATTAAGATGGATTACAAAATTAGAGAACAATGCACAACACCCACTAGCATAATATGCACGGTGAAGACTATCTCAAATTCTGCAGACATTAGTACAACCTTATTCACTTTCTAAGAATGCCCTGCTGAATGGTTCCTTTTTATGCATTCTGTGGAATGGCAGTCGCACGTGAGCCTTCCTGTCCTCATAAGAGAGGCGCTTCAGCCAGGTGGGAGTCACAACAGAGAATGCTCAGGTGCAAGCAGCTGTTGAGCTTACCCATTTACTGTGTTGCACGATATTTCTACTTCTATTTAGAAATGCATTTATTTAGGAATGAATCTGCTTCCTCTGCAGAGACCTCCGAAGCAGCTTGCAAGTGAAAGAACACAACAGCACACAACATAAAACAATCAGTTTTTAAAACAAGCCATTGCTCCTTGCACATCACCTGGCTTATCCCCGAACTAATCTGCTGTGCCAGTTGACTTTCAGCCTCCCGTTTGCTATAAAGTCATTCTTTACTGCCTTGTCTGTGTTTGGAAAAGCACCCAGCAATTGTGATTTAAAATGTTTCCTTGTGGGCGCCTTCAAAAAACCAGCCCTAAAGCCTTTAGTCTGAAGAATTATTGGGACAGCAAATCAATACTGCGGGTGCTTTGTTTGGCTGGGGTTCTCCCCCGCCCCAGCCAAATAAATAGAACGATCAGCCCAAACTCTATTGACTTAGCTCCAGAACAGATGTAGTGGAGCAGAGAGACTCACGGCAACTGTTCAGGGTTTGTTAAGGTCGCGCGGCAGGGCCCTGAGATTTGGGAGAATTGTATACACAGGTGCATCTTTAATCGAGGTGACTTTGATTGCCATTTGGCACAGATGCACCTCATGCTCCTCTGAGTCATTCTCTTATTCGTAGTGTAAGGGATAAAGGGATCTGCGTTGTGTGTTAATACAGTGTCGCCCATTCTGTGGCACCTGGGATGAATGAAGCCTGAACATTTCAAGATTCCTCAACTATGCCACATAAATGTAGAATGTGGTACTGGGTACAGAATTTGGCCATCTCAGAATCCCGGCTTTCCAGCTTTAATGGCAGCCTATGTAGGTTTTTAAGAGCGTGAGCAAAGCCTGGCAAAGTGGGAGATGAGTTTTGTGGCCCTCCCCAGGACTAGCAGAAGCAGAACGAATTGCAGGAAATAAACATCGATGTAACTTTGTTCATCGTGCATCACTCGCAGATAATGCAGACTGAAGCTTTTCTTAGGACCGAACTTAGTTTTTATTCTATTTATCTTTTTTGTAGTCCGCCTTTCTCACTAATACCCAAGGCAGAGTAATAACACAACGTATGTGCAATTCTGTTTCTCAGTAGATGGCTTGGTGTCCCCTTCCTCAGCACTCCAGTTGTCTTTTTCTGTCTTTTGAGGCTGGCTCTCTTGCTTGTAATTGCAGCATTTTGACCAAAATTAGGTCGGTGGCATCTGTTGTGATTGGTGGGTTCAAGCCAAAGGTGTCTACTTCTCATGGTGATGGGTAATAGGTTGGACTGCCTCTCCTCCTAGTTTGAGTAGCATTGGCATTAAAGCAAAGATATTTGAAAGTGTTTATCAATGGCTACTAGCCATGGTGACTGAGGGGAACCTCCACATTCAGAGGCACTAATCCTCTGAATCCCAGAGCCAGGAGGCAACATCAGGGGAAGGCTTCTGTGTCTTGTTATTGGCCATCCAGAGGAACTGGTTGGCCACTGCGTGAGACAGGATGCTGGACTGGATGGACCACTGGTCTAATCCAGCAGGGCTCTTCATATGTTCTTATGTTCTTCTTATTAGGGTCTATTTAACATAGACAAAGCAGGTTGGACAGACTTAACTGGAATATCCTACTTCCCTGTACAATTAGGAAGAAATATTTGAAAGCCAGTTTGGTGTAGTGGTTAAGTGTGCAGACTCTAATCTGGGAGAACTGGGTTTGATTCCCCACTCCTCCACTTGCACTTGCTGGATTACCTTGGGCAAGCCATAGTTCTCTCCGAGCTGTCCTTGAAAGAGCCTTGGGCAAGCCATAGTTCTCTCAGAGCTCTCTCAGCCCCACCTACCTCACAGGGTGTCTGTTGTGGGGAGGGGAAAGGAAAGGAGTTTGTAAGCAGCTCTGAGACTCTGAGTGAAGGGCAGGGTATAAATCCAATCTTCTCCTCATCATAGTCGTCTCCTCCTCCTCCTCCTCCTTTGTGTAAAACAACAACAACAAAACATGACAGGAGAAGCTTTCTCCTTCTTGCAGGATTTTTGTTTGTTTGTTGGCTTTTATACAAGATCACATTCAAACGTAACTTTCACACCTACAGGCCTGAGGTGGTACAGTCAGGAAGAGACTGTTTTGTCAGTTTCTTCTCTGTTATAAGTTTCCCAAGTCTCTGGGGCACAGGGCTGTTGAGCCTTGGAGGTGATGCAAGAGCAAAGTGCCCTCCTCCCCCTCCCCCAGAAGAGTCCCAGAAGAATTTGTGGACAATTCAGCCTTGGGTTTCTTTGCTTCCGTCTGCACTCAAGCGATCACTTAGGAGCAGAGTGCATTTCTTGAGTGCATCTCTGTTGCTTCTCCCATGTGCCCGGCACACCGTGTAGCTGCCTGTGATGGAAACTGACAGGCCGGGGGCACCTGCTGCCCTCCAACACATGGGTGGGTCTCCCACCGCAGCCTCGCCTGAGGGCAGAATCTTGCCCCCGCGGTGTGCTGCTCCTCTGTTGTTAGCTCCGGGAGTGCATTTGGTTGAACTGGCAAATTAGTTGAAAGCACTGTGCTGCAGAGAGCCCCTCTGAGGAGGAACATCGGGGGCACAGGGAGGCCTGTTGCCTTTGGTACAGAGCCAGCCGTTCGCTGGCACCTGTTGCACTTGGCAGGGATCCAAGCGCTGGCATCTGCTGCCAGCAAGTGACTGTCTGCTTGACTTGGAGAAGTTGGTGGGCACTTGACTGGGATAATCCAGAGTTCTGCCTGACCTGTTAATTTTTGGTAGGAAGAGCTTTGATAACACGGAGAAAATCTTTCAAGATGACTATAGGCTTCAGTTAACTGGAAGGGTGATCCGTTATCATGCATGCAATGAAAATAAATATGAAAGGGTCCGTAGATTGAGAACGATTCTCTGCATTTCTGAGGCAGGGGGGTGGATGGGAGACAGCCCTACTCTCTTGTTGTGCCGTAGAAACCCAAGCAAGACCTGTGCAGGGATTCCCCTCCCTATTGTGGCTGCCACCTTACCTTGTCAAGTTGTGCCCAGTGGGGAAGGTGGCTCCTGGCTGAGCCGCACCTGGCCACAGCTTATCCCAGTGTTGCCAGAGGACTGCTCTAGCCCCACACAGAGCAGCTGGCCACTCCATTAGGCATCAGGGCCTTCTGGCACCCTTCCACCTCCGGTGCTGTAGGCGATTACCTAGATGTGCCTGATGTATGCGCCTGCCCTGGTCTCAGGAAGTGACATCTTAGCACCCTGGTAATCCCAGTTTTGTACGTACTCACTGTTCCTTTAAAAAAAAGTGGGGTGGGGGAGCATTAAAAAAATGCCGTCTTCTATCCACAGTCTTGAAATGCTGCAAGGCCAGCAAGAGTTATACCAAACGGTTCTTCATGGTCACATGTTTCAGCTCTCGGCAGGGGACAGCACCATGATGGGTTTTGCCCTTGGCTGATTATAGCTAGCGATGCGTTTGTGCTAGCAGCATCCTGTAACCATCACTTATGCGGAGAGTTCTCCGCAAACCTTGGATTCCTCTGGGGGGGGTATCTGCCTTTGCAGACAGATACCGCTGGGACTGTGCTTCTAACAAGGAGGCCTTGATCGATAAGAGAATGAGTCTCCTGTTTCACTTGGGAAGCCTTTGCTTTGCAAGCGCCCACGCTAAGGGTGTGGTCTCTTCCCTCCCTGCTCTTTGTATGTGTTCTGTAGCCAGTGGCAGCTGGCCTACCCTCAAGTTCTGCTTGGTCACCATCTGCCCTTCCAGGTGGCACAGCGGAAGCCCACGACGCTGGTGCTTCTTTTCATAAGCGTGCTAGACGAGGGACTTTTTGATCTGACTTCCAGGAGCCAGGACTTCTCTGCTCTGACTTTCCCGTTTGTTTTCCGCAGCGTTTTTGCTGTCTCTCCAGATCTTCCTCAAAGCGTGGCTCTCCAGAGTAGAGGCCTTGTGCAGTCATAGGAAATTGGAAGGAGCACGCGGCTTCCTTGAAGCACCTCCGGAAAGCAAAAGGGAGGGGGGAGATCCTTTGGAGGCTCAGATTTTAGCAAGCATCATTTAACATTTCGTCTCACTGTCCATGATTCCAAAGAGGGAGATTTCTGCTCTAGAAAGTTCCCAAATCGATTTATGCCTGTCATGCAAGTCTCAAGTACCTTCCTTGTTCAGTCTGGAGCACTCTGAGAGTGTCTGTAGTAGAAACTTTAGACAGATGATGCATGTGGAGCGTGAGCTTTCCCAGGGCGCTCTCTTTGCAGTTGTCCAGCTGTTGCTCATACATTCCAAGCTTCATCCAGATGTGCACGTGCAGGCCCCTCCACAGTGTTTCTAGTACATTCCATGGCAAAGCTCTCCAAGTTCCTTCCCAGGTTTGTCATTTGATACACTTTTTAAACAGAGAGGAACCTTTTGCCCTAAAAGCTTGTGTTGTGTAGTTGTGACCCCTTCCCGACCATGCAGCTCTCCAGGGCTCCTCTGACTATGAACATCAGGTGCCTTGGAAACTACACGTCCCATGACTCCTTTTATTTTGAATGCAAATTGCAAGGACAACGAAGGGCTGTATGAAATTCAGAACTGGGTTTGGAATTATAATAAAATACATTTGTTGTTGTTTTTAAAAGCAACTTGTATTAATAGAGTGGAGTTTATTAGCTGCTGTAGATTTTCCGGGTTTTCTGGCTGTGGTCTTGGCATTGTAGGACCCGATATTTCGCCAGTAGCTGTGACTGGCATCCTCAGAGGTATAACACAGAAAGATGGAGTACTCTCTGTGTCAAGGTGAGAAGAAAAATGGTAGGCAGGTAATTTATATCTACTCAGGAAGGTGGGGTAGGGCTGAGCCATTATCTTGTAGTCATTATCTTCGACAACAGAGTGGAGTTTGCCCATCACTGGTGGAAAGGGCCTTGCAGGTAGATGTAGTACCATGGAGATCAGTGCCTCTGTCTTAGATAAGGCGACAAAGTGGGAAGAGCTCAAATGCTGCCAGCCCTAAAGGAGACGTGATCAGCCTTTGGTAGGCTAGATAATCCCGCTGCCGCTTGCGCACTGCACTCTTCTGAAGACAAGCAATTCCCAGTGCAAGCTAATGTGGGTCAACGTTTTCCTTTTAAGTGGCTGGAACCTCCTGTTCCCATTTTAGCACATCAGAACAAGCTGAGCCACACAGCCTCTTGGCCACTTCAGGGCTGTTCTCTTATTCTACACAGCAATATTTATATTTATTAAAAAATCCTTTGCTATGGTTTTTTACGGCAGGCTTGGCATTTCTTTGCCTGCTGATAGCAGAGCCCTCTGTGAGGTGTTGCAGTCAAGCGCATCATTGGAATAAATTGACTCATAAATTATCAACAAAACCTGCCCTTCTGTCTGTCTGCTGCATCGGCAAGGCTGGCCAGGTAGCTGCGTCATGGTAAGCCTCAAGATGGAGTCCTCCAAGGACTGCGAGGTTGGCTTTAACAGTCTCCCTGCATCAGAGACAGCCAGCTGCCAAACTTCTGCTCGGCCCTTCAGGTGTTTTAAGGATGGTCAAATAATGATGGTGTTATAAAAGTCAGATTGCATTTCTTGGTCCTGCTGGGCAACAATTTCTCTGGCACCACACCTGAGTAAAGGGCACTGACGCCGTGTCCTCGGCGTGTGGCAATAGATTTGTTTTGCAAAAGTGGGATTGATGTAGGAAGATGTGTGGTGTTATAGAATTTGCAAACTCAATGATTAATCTGCGCATTAATTTAGCAGGCTGCCTGGAAGCCAAGAACAGAGTTTGCTGAAACTTTGTAGACTGTATTAGGCTTTTCCCTTCGGTGTCTGCAGTGTGGTCGCTGCCTGTTCCCACTGTTTCATTTTTCTTCTATAGTGATGAGCTTTTGTTTAAACATGAAGCGGTTGCCTGACTGCTTGCTTTGCAGTGACATGTGCTTTCTGGTCCTGTAAAAAGAAGGTGCATGCCAGAGTCCATCGTAAGGTGACGGCCGGCCAGGCAGTGTGCATTTCCATGGCAAGCAGAGACACCACAGGTCTTTCAGTGGGTTACTGTCTCCTTCCTCATCTGTCTCCCTGGTCCCTGGAGGCATCAGGAGAAGGAGGATGCAGGCTACAGCCCAGCCTCTCTGCACTTCTCTGCAAATTGCTCTCTTGGCTACGTACTCTTCTCAGGAAGACAAGAGCACACAGCCAAGCAGAGAGGTAATACGAAATTCTGCTGTTATATTCATGTCCTTGCAACTTGCTGTTGAGTCTGCGGAAGACGCAAGTGTTTTAAATAAATAACTCTGAGTCTGCAGAGATGTAAATGTTTTAAATAAATAATATCAAAACTCCGTAAAAATCATTAACAGGAATAAATAACCACAACGGAAGGGAAGTTAAATTATTTAGATTCAAGGACAGACATTTCCCCAACTTCCTTTCTGAGATAAGCTGTTAGGGGCTTGAGTTGACAATTTCCGCAGTCCCCTCTGTTATCTTTCTTCCCTGTCTTAGCATTCCTTGTGGTGGGGCACGGCAGCTGCCAGGGCCCAGGGGTTTTGGCAGGTCATACCGCTGCAGAGCCCCCCAACCACATACTGCCAGGACCTGCAGGTGGCATACAACAGTGGCACATCTGGCAAACATGGCGTTGGTGTTCTTATCCGCACACACCACCCAGCACCATTGGAGAAATGACGTACAATCAGTGGGAAGACTGATGACTGGTTGAGGCAAGGAAGGACACAGGCAGGTGGGCATGTGGGTAGTCTGGAAGGATGTCATGAGTGGGTATCCTGGTGGTGGTCAAGGAAGGGGGGGCTCCTGGGCAATCTCTGCCCAGGGCCCCCTGGAACCAGCCCTTGTATCAGCATTCTGAGAGCAATGAGCATGCTCAGTCTTTATCATGCCCTTGAGGGGGGGACCCTTTTCTTAATTTGCAGACTGGGGTGTTTTGTTTTTGCCTACCCGTGAAGTCCCCCATTCTCTCCGAGCACACAGAAACCCTGACCTGTCTGTGGATGGCCCAGTTTCTTTGCCTTTCTCATAGGTGTCTGCAATGAAGATAAATGGAACAAATTATTCCAGTGGCGTCATCCTTTCTCAGGCTGTCCGGTCAGCAAACCCATCTTGGATGCTAAAGATCTTTGCCTGCTACATTCTGGCTTCCAGCAGCCAGGCCCTAGTCTGATCTCCACAATAATAAAAATTTTAGTGGAGCAAGAAGGCAGAGCATTAAGCGTGTTTTAGCACTGTGAGCAATCTGCTGAATGTAGGAGAGTTAATTGTTTGGCTGTTTCCCTTCGCCTGGCATCCAAAACTGAGGACGCTTTTGCAAAGAGCTGATGCAGGTTGCTGGCAATGTAGGGAGGGCAAGGTGGGTTCGGAGATGCACGTTTTCTTCTACTTTTCCACTTTGATCAGAGCATCAGTGAGACGCCTGAAAGGATGTCGAAATCCCATGTCTAGTGGCAGCCAAGTGGATGCCTTCCAGCTCTCAGTATAGCAAAGGAAATCCATCAAATAGTTTTCAGCTGACGCAGAAGTGGCAATGGGTAGCTCTTGTTTTGTCGTGAGCTGGTGTTGTAGATTGGGAAAGAACAGAATTCGAGGCAGTCTGAGGGCTCTAGGCGATACTAGGCTGTTGGGTAAAGGACCTACGGAGTTGCCTTATACAGAGGCAGATCATTGGCCCATCCATGGTCTGAGGGAGAGAGAGATTTTTCCTAATGCTGGCTGATAGAGATGCCAGGGATTTGACCTGCTATATGCACAACAGAGGCTGTCCTGATAAGAGAGAGGTGTTCTGGGTTAGTAGAAAGGCAGACCAGGGACTTCAGATCTCTCCTGCCTTGGATGGGGTTCTACTCCCCTTCAGAAGCCAGGTTTGCAGCTTGGGAGTGTTACTGAACACAGCAGTCATCTTAGAAAGCCGGGTGGCTGGCTGCAGTGGCTCAGAATGCCTTTGCCCTGCTTTGGCTCATGTGCCCAGAAAATGCCAATCACCACTTTGGGTTCAGGAAGCAATTGTTCTCCAGGCCAGTTTGGCCGGGGATCCTGGAGAGGGTTTTCTTGCCCTCTTCTGGGCATAGAGCAAGGGCCACTGGGGTGCGGGGAGGTATCTGTGAATTTCCTGCATCGTGCAGGGGGTTGGACTAGATGACCCTGGAGGTACCTTCCAACCCTATGATTCTATGATCACCGGCAGCCCTGCAATTATGGGACAATCTCCCCAGGGAGGTGTGCCTGGCCCCCTCACTTTTGGTCTTCGGGGTGGTTTTGAAGACAGCTTTATTTTGGACTGCATTTGATAAATTTACCAGCAGTCTGCCATTGTGATTTTAGTTGTGGGTTTTATGTATTTCATGTATTCTCTTATATTGAGCCTTGAGCTCCATAAGGAAGAAAGAAGGCCAATAAATGATTTAAATAAACGCTGTACCATTGAGCCTCAGCTCCTCTCAAAGGGGACCGTGTTTTGTGTGTGTGTCTGAATGGGAATGTGGAAGTAGGCTGCATGGACAAAACTGAAGGAGCATCCCAGATAAATTATAAAAATGTTATATCATTGTTAAATAGGCTTGCAAATAAACCCCTTACCTGTTGCCTGTGACAAAATCTTAAACAGTCCTTTTCCAGGAGATGCTTTTTTGTAAATGGGAAGACGGCTGCTTCTTTTTGTTTTTCCATCTTGGTCCCATTAACTCATTTTATTTTTAAAGTCATAAATGGAGGTGGTAGTAGTAGTAGTAGATTATATATAAAAACAGAAGAAAAGAACCAGGCCAGTGAGTTTCCCGCTCTAAATAAAAGCTCTAGCATTGCTCACAGGAAGGGCTGTGTATAAACACTGTGGGAACAGAGTGTGGTGTCTACGCACATCACACAAATATTTTTTTAAAAAATATTTGCTTGCTGTGAGAGAGCCAGGGCATGGAAGGTCTGTCCCGCAGTCCCTGCATATCAGGTTCAACCTTGCTCTAGTTTCTCAGATTTCACTAGTGACTGCTCTCATGGTTTCTCTGCAGCCACAAGGACTAGAATTTTTGGAAAAGAGAAGTTTGTGCTTATATGTTGTGGTCACGGGATCTGGGAATAAACCAACAGATCTGTGGGTAGCTAAGGAGAAGAATGCCAACAGATGTTGACAGATTGCCCAAGGGGGCAAGTGGGAATCATGGGGCTAGAGGTCAGATACAACCTGTGGATCAAGCTCCTGGTTAGGGGAGCAGGTGTCTCTGTTCTTGGGAGGGCTACATAAGGATCTGCTTGTGAACTTCTTGGTAAAGGACGCTCAGTATTCCCTCGATTGTAACCCCATGCTCTATTTTCTTGATCTCTCTGGTGGTGCGTCAGGCCCTTGCTGGGCTCTGCTTCAGCTCAGCGCTCCATAAAACTGACTGAGCCAACTCTTGGGATTTGCAAACTTGCCTGTTGAGAAGAGCAAAGCTGACTGTTTCCCCACAGAAAGGGACTAAGCTGGTTTGCCTAGGGCCATCTTGGTTGAGCAAACAGGATTGGAACAGCGGGGTTCCTCGCTTCTGTAGAACAACCGGATGCCTCTGCCTCAGGCTGGGCCATGTTTTCATGCCATTCCATTGGGTGCCGTCATTGTACCAGAAGGAGGCTGAGAACATACATCGCGTGCGGCTTAGAAGATGGTGCTCAAAGAGCCACAGCTCCCCATGGAGAACCAGTGTTGCTTGCCAGCCCAGTTCTACAAAAATAAAAGCAACAGAAATTTACAACACGCTTTTAAGAAACTAAGCAAAAGAGATCTGGATATATATGGGTGGCAAAACCTCTGGCACTGATTGGCAGAATTTGAGTGATGGCATAGAATGCTCGCGAGCATTCCAACTGCTTGGGGAACAAAGCTCTCGATGCTTGCAGTTTAGTTTCTGTAAAGGAAGTAAGTTTTGTGCTGCTTTCACCTAGTCAGTCATTTTTATTTTTATTTTTGCTGTAGACTTCGAATAAGGTAGAATTATAAGTAGGTATAAAGATGGAGACGTGAAAATAGTGTGGGTTGAATTTTAATTCCTTTTTATTACCTTGATTTGCTTGGAGCCCGAGGCTGTTTGCTAGGAAGGTTATCAATCATGTGTGTGGCAACTGAAGAAAAATACTTTGAAGGGGGGGGGGCTGCCTTGTAGAAGAATGGCTTTCCAGGCTTGGATACTTTCTGGGAGGCAGTATGCTGCTCCTGTGAATATACTGAAAGTTCCTGGAAGGTTATGGGCACTGGGAATAGTGCTAGGGACTGCTTTTTCATATGCCCCGTCCTCCTCCTATTACACTTCCATGCAAATTATTCGATCCTTGGGTTGCTGCAGAAGTGTCCTGCTCTTCTCATAGGATCAACAGATTTTTTCCCCCTTCACCTTATCACGCGCCATTGCCAGGTGACTGTGTCGGAGAAGAAATAATTTCCATCTTCTGGAAGTGGGGCGGGGGAAGCTGATAGCCCCTTCATGTGCTATGACCTGTGTCTGTGTAAAAACCCCCAGAAAACACCTGCAAGTACCCTCCCCCATACCAAGAGTGAACCATGAAGGCCCCTGCCCAGCATTCATTGCCCGTACAGGAAACAAGTTGCTGGCCCGAAGCAGAGCCATTGACCTGAGCCAGTTTGGTGCTGATTGTTACCTTAACCCCTTTTGGGTTAGAAACAGGCAGAGTTTTGCAGTGGGCCGGTAGTCTGTCAGAGAAAAGCGTTGTGTGCTTTTAAATTAGCTGGAATGCCTTTATGCTTTGTTTAACAAAGTAGAAATAGTTGCAGCTTCCTTTCCCCCTGTTCTCTGGTAGGAAAACTCTCATTGCTTCTACATTCCTTTTATAGCCGCTGCAAATGTGTAGAGGGGCATGCACACTGGCAATGGAGCTTCCACAGGGGCGTCTTCTGGCCCTGACCCGGATAGTCCAGGCAAGCCCGATCTCATCAGATCTCAGAAGCTAATCAGGACCGACCCTGGCAAGTACTTGGGTGGGAGACCTCCACGGAATACCAGGGCTGGGACGCAGAGGCAGACAACAGCAAGCAATCTCTCTGAAATGTCCAAGCCTCACTAGGGGTTGCCGGAAGTCAGCCATGACTTCCAGGCATGCTCATACATGCGCACATGCACGCACATGAATATGCACCCCCAAAAAAGCACATGGGCAGTGTTCTGCACGAATTCTCTGCTGGCCCTCACAGCCACCTTTCCCCCTGCCACATGACCGGAGAGCATTTTTAAAATGCAATTGCTATAAGCAACTGCAATTACCTCTCTAAAAAAGCCCTCCAGTGGTGCATTGAGGACAGTGGCGACTGCAAGGGGAATGCATTAGGAAAATGGAGGCAGAGTGGGTGGGACCTTGGGATGATAATCTATTTAGGCTGCAGTCTTCCCAGAATGACTGGAGCAAGGCAAGTTTGGGAAGGAGCGCCCAGAGGAAGGGGAAAAGATGATTAAAGCATGACATAAGGATGTCCCCTCCTCTTCCCAGGTGCTTCAGTTTGGAAGCCAAAGCAGAGAAAAACATCCACGTGGAAGCAAGCCAGAGCAGGAGAAAGCGGTTACTTAACAAGTTTAAGTATTTTAAAATGTCTGGCACATCTAGCAAGCACCATATATTGTATTAACTATTTCTCTGTCCTCTCTGCTGTTTGTGTGTCTCTCCCCCCCCACACACACAATTAGGACACAGTGCCTCATTTAGTGTAGGCCTTGAGTGAACTATTTGCCTTTCTGCTGATGTGGAACAGACTTTGACTAATGAATTGATGTGATTGATTGATAAGATCAAGTAACAGTTGCATAATTTATATCATGTGGGTGCTTTGTTTGTGCACAAGGCAAGCTTGAAGAAATTACTTTTTTTTTAAAGAGATGTTTGGGTTGTTGCAGTGTTTTTCTCTCTTGCATAAAACAAGATTTCCCTGAGGGTGATGTCAATTGGGGGGGGAGAGACCTGAAATTATCCTGGCACCCTTTACAAATATTTAGTTTGTTTCTTTGGGTAAAAAAAAGAGAGCTCTTTATAAAAGCTGCTCTGGAAGGAACTCAGCTAGCATTGGGGAGGATCACTTGAGTAGTCTGGAACTATGCCCAGTGGCAATATATCATACCTTGAATAAGGAATGGAACAGTTCTGGGAGGCTTGGTTTGATAGGTACATTCTCTACCCACCCCGACTTCATCAGTCCTGTGAACAAATTCCCTCAGGACTGATTATTTCTCAAGCTTTGGTTTCTCCGTGTTCCTCAGGCCATGAGGTCTGATGTGTTGAAGGTTTCTTTATTTTTTTAAAAATGTATCTTTTAATGAGAACTTTTAGCGGAGGTAGATCAAGGTGGGCAACCGTGTTGGTCTGAAGCGGTACAACAAAGTTAGAGTCCTATGGCACCTTTAAGACCAACTTTGGTCAACAACTGTGTTGGTCTTAAAG
Organism: Gekko gecko; assembly: GCA_029375565.1. Classification (NCBI taxonomy): domain Eukaryota; kingdom Metazoa; phylum Chordata; class Lepidosauria; order Squamata; family Gekkonidae; genus Gekko; species Gekko gecko. The sequence goes on along the minus strand of JAPDNY010000012.1, from coordinate 24,155,068 downwards.
GTGCCATTGGGTGCCATTTTTAGCAGTGGGTGAGGGATCTTTCTGTTTAGTCTGCAGTCTTCAGAACAGCCCATTTCAGAGAGATCCAGTTTCATGTTGCTTTTAGTTAAGATTTACTAAAGAGTGCCGGGCATGGGTAGATAGGGTAGAAACCTCCATCTCCAAACGGCTCTGTAGTGTCGTACTCCACCTTCCCCAGGTTCCACTACAGAAATTTTCCAGCCAGGTGTTGGTAACCCTGTGAGCAGCCAAGAGCTCTACTTCCAGCATGAACATTCTTGTGGTGGGTGGGGTAGAAGCAGGATGCTTTTCTACTTTGCACACAACATAAGCTGACTGTTTAGGTAGCTCGCTTCGCTCCCAGTTTTAATACCCAGGTTTCTTTAGAAGAAGCTGTGCCGATTAAGACTGAGAGTTATAGCACAGATCTGGCCTCAGTTGCAAGAGATGTATTCCACACTATTGCACAGCTGCTTTTTTAAAAAAAACCCCAAAGTATTTCTCAAAGAAAGAGGGGGGGAAAACACCTGAAACACATCTTCTGAAGGAGACGGGTGTTTGCTTTCTTCGAGCCCTGTCGGACTTTTCTACAGAAGATAGATACTCACAAGACCTGCTTGCCAAGATGCACATTAGTGGCATCTTGTTGCTGAGAACAAAAAGATCCCTGTTAGCAAAGATTAGCTCGCTGAACAAATGAAGAGGTGGAGAGAAGTCCACGGTAAAGGGTTTCGGATCGAGTGACTCTTTTGATGGAGTTCCCTGCCAGGAGGATCAGAGTATCATTATGTGGCAGCATGGATCAGTCAGGAGGAGAGCGCCTTCAAAACGGGTCTTGTCTTGCCATGTTTCAGGAGGCGGACTGTCTACCTGCCCCACGGGTTTATTTCCATCAGTGCTCTCAGGCGCAATGCAAACAGAAAGCAACCTTTAAAGGCATCTCAACACTAGCCGGTTGCAGCAAATAATTGCAGGTGTACGTGTTAAGTATTGCAAAACCTCCCCAATAAAATACCTCCCTGCAAGAAACTGCAAGTAGATAAATAGGTACCGCTTCGGTGGGAAGGTAACAGCATTCCGTGTGCCTTGGCCTCTAGTCATGCTGGCCACATGACCACGGAAATATCATTGGACAGTGGTGGCTCTTGGGCTTGGAAACGGAGATGAGCACCGCATCCCTGGAGTCGGATTTGACTGGCTTTCGAGGAAGGGACCTATTCATCTACTTGCAGTTTCTTGCTTTCGAACTGCCCGATTAGCAGGAGCTGGGGCCAGAGACGGGAGCTCACTCCGTCACGCAGCACTAGGGTCTTGAACTGCTGAACTACAGACTTTCTGGTCTGCAGCTCAGCTTCTTAATCTCTGAGCCACCGCGGCCCTATTATGCTTATACTTAAAAATAGTAACTGGAGATTTTGGGAGTGGAGCCTGAGGAGGACGGGGTTTGGGGAGGGGAGAGACTTCAGCGAGAGATAATGCCATAGAGTCCACCTGGAGATCAGGCATAATGCCAAGGGATCTCCAGCCACCGCCTGGAGATTGGTAACCCAAGGCTTTCCCCCATCACCAGTGGGAGGCTGGGGAAGGAAAGGAAAGCTTCCCTGCAGCTTCTGGTCAGTTTCACTCGGGGAGGAACAGCTGTTAGGTTCAACAGCTGATCCCTTGGTAGTGAAACTGACCAGTAGCTGCAGGGTGGCTTCTCTTTCCTTCCCCAGCCTTGCTGCTGCTGTGGTGCCAGGTGCACTGGGGTGGGGGTGTTGGGCATTTTCAGATGGTGGGGCAGGGCTCGTGGGTGGTGGGGCTCCACCCCATACGTCCCACCATGGCTACGGGCCTGGGCTGTTTTCTCCAGGGGAACTGATTTTTGCTACTTGGAGATGAGCGGTAATCCCAGGAGGCCTCTAGCCACCGCCTGCCCTGCTGAGGCTGTCAGGTTTGCTATTAGAAGCAGTTATGTGATTTACATAATGTACCACCCTTGCTCTCTCCATCCGAGCAAAGAAGTGAAGTTTCCTGGTAGGGAATCAGACTCCTGTTTCCTTTAACTCAGCACTGTCCGTACTCTGACCGGCAGCAACAGCACTCCGGGGTCCCTCCCTTGCCACCTGAGAGGCCGGTGATTTGCACCTTCAGTATGCAAGGCACGCGTGACGGTCCCCTCCCCTTGATCCCATTTTCCTCGCTGCTTGCAGTTCCTGTGAGTTGAAAGATTCACAGCGGTGCTAGGCTTGGCTCTCTGCTGCGACTGTCACTCCCCCCGGCACTGTGGAACAAGGAGGCCAGAGAAGGAGGCAGCGATGACCTTTAGCAAGTCCATCCTGATTTTGCTTTGCAGCTCACGAGGAGGAGAGGAAGGACAAAAAGCATTGTTGGAAGCATTGTTCCCTTTTCCCTCGCCAATGATCTCTTACCGTGGGTGCGTGGGAGGGGACCTGCCACTTGATTGTAGTCACCGTTTAACGGAAGCTTTGTGTTGCTGTGGCGGGCCAGGCCAGAGTGCGTCAAATCTTTCTCCAACGACAATCAGGTCGCCGCTACTGGGCTGAAGATTATGGTCTGTGTACACCCAGCATCTGGTACCCACTCACCAAAACCATGAGTCTGTTCAATTAGCTTTTCCAGGTCTGCTGTCTTGCCCAGGCAAAGCCTTGTATAATTCCCTGATGCAGAACATTTCCTGCTCCTGCAATAGGGTTGCCAGGTCTAGGTTGGGAAATACCTGGAGATTTGGGGGGTGGAGCCTGGGGACAGTGGGGTTTGGGGAGAAGAAGGACCTCAACAGGGTATAATGCCCTAGAGTCCACCTTCCAAAGCAGCCATTTTCTCTGAGGGAACTGATCTCTGTTGTCTGGGGATCAGTTGTAATAGCGGGACGTATCCAGGTGCCACCTGGAGTTTGGCAACCCTGTCCTGTAAAAGATCTCTCTCCAGTGCTTGAATAAGGAATGCATGCAGCTTTTCCTCCTGTACTGTGTCCTCTGTCCCTTTTGCTGTTGCCTTTTCCCCCAGACCTCTGATGCTTGCAACTTCTGAGCTCCTGGGAAATTTTACCCCAAGGAAAAGGTTCCCAGAGATCCTGTGTCTTGAATGGAATGAGGACCCTGAATTCTGAGGCTTTGGGGACCGTGGTCATCGCTCAGGCGTTTTTCTCGGCTGACTCTGGAGGGGTTGGGCTCTGCCTTCGGAACCTCGCTTCCCTCCTCTGCCTGGTGCCTTCATTATACGCATGAGCAGTTCATTAAAAGCTGGATAATGTAAAGTGATGCTGCATGAATTAGAGGGCATCGTGCAATAAACTATGTTCTGGGGGACTTTATCAAGATAAATGGCTGCCGACCGGAGAAGGGCTGCTGCAGCTACGGCTCCCTCGCGTCTCTTAACATACCAGTCCTTGCCTGTGAAAAGTTTATCTTCCTTGCTGCTCTTGTAGCAGCAGGCTCTGCCTGGCTCAGGAGCCATGGTGGAGGCAGTGACAGCAGGGCCAGTGGAGAAACCTCAAGTGCCGAGAGATGTATCTGCCATGTCCAGATGGGAATAACTTCTAGGAGGCCATGGTGCCAGTAATCGGAGGATTGGGGAGAGCTTCACGGGATTATGAGGCATTGCCGTAATGATGGCAGAGCTCAGTGTCACACTGGGGCTATGCAGTCTCTACCTGTGGAACTGTTAAGTAGCAAAAGGCGCTGGGTGAGGAGAACGCCCAGAGGCCCGCGTATAGGCCACGGTGATGTGAACCACAGAAAACCAGAGGTGGAGATATACTAACCTTCAGTCTGGCCACCGAGGTCTTGTGTATTTTCCCCATTTATGCAGAGTTACAGTATGTATCCCGGATGTGGCTAGAGGTAAACAGAGGCTTCAAAATTATGTGATTACAAGTAGGAGACCCGTGAGGTCTTGCAGGGGGCATTTCATTTTCCCGTCTCCTACTATTTCATCTTTCCGTTTCCTGAAAGCCACTCCCCTTTTTCTGCTCCCTTCTCACCTTCTCACTCAACAGTCAACCTACCTTTATCTACATCCCAGTCTTCAGTTTTCCCTCCTTCCCTTTCCCCAGGAAAACCCTGGTTCAGTTGTGCGGTGCCAGCTGAGCCAGACCCAGTTGCACAGTGGGGAACCTGCAAGAATGTGTACCTTACTTTCACCTGGATCTCACTATTTCCCCTTTCTCTTCTCCTGGCAGTTCCCATATCCTCACCTTTTCCTGCTTCCTTCTTTTTCCCACCCATGACCAACCTAGCTGTTATCTGCCCCCAGTCTTAAGCTGTATTTGTTATTTATTTCATTTACACCTCACCTTTCTTCACAATGGGGTACCCAAAGCAGTTTACATTGTTCTGTGCCATCTTATCTTCACAACAACCCTGTGAGGTAGGTTAGGCTGAGAGTGTATGTGATTGGCCCAATTTCACTCAGCAAGCTTCCACAGTAAAGTGGAGATTTGAACACGGGTTTCCCCGATCTTAGTTTGACGTCCTAATCAGTATGCCACATTGGCTTTCATGGGGTGGCTGCTGTTGAATAGTAGCAAGCAGCTGGGCCTTTGTGAGTCATGCAAATTATATGCTGATGAGTCACCTGGTGGTTGCTGCTGAGCCTGGCCCCAATGAGTCCTCCATCAAAGGCTAAAACAGCCCTGGAAAGGGCCTTCCCCTTGTCTTTAAGTGACAGAAGCCAAGACTTGAAGGCTGAAATACTGTTGCAGTTGCCTAGCAGCCCCCACAATGGCCACTGAAAGAGCATTTGTTTCTTAAGGCTGCTGGCACTGTTTCCGTTATTTTGTGGGTTTTACTGCCCATTTTTTTAAAAAAAAGATTTCAGACTTTTCTGCAAACCTGGGGCTTTTGTCAAGTTTGCAGAATGACGCATCTTTTTTGTTCGTTGCTCCAGATTTAAGTATCCCCAGATTTGGCTATATTGAGAATCAGACATATTAATAGCAGGGCAACAGTTTATGTTGCCCAAATTGTTTCCTATGACACCCAGACATGTGGAGAACACCCTCTGTGCATGTAGAACTAGAACACAAGTTCTGTGGATCATTTTGAGTCTGTTGTATATACAGTTCCCAGTTTTCTGTAATAAGTAACCCAGGGAAAAGGAGAGGATGGAAGAGAGATGGATACTTAAAAAGCAAGTAACTTCATTACACTATCCAGGATATAGAATAGAGAGAAGGGAAGTGAAACGGTGATCGCAAGACAGTAGGATTAAACAAGTCAAAGCATTTAAAGAGCAATTTACTTATGGGCAATCCATTCACATTTCCACAATCCTAGGCCAATTTCACACAAGGAGTTGTGCTGCCATCACGCCTCCCTTTGCCCCGTTTCCATTGGTCAGTTTCCCACTCGAAGCTGCGCGGCTGCTTTTTTGACCCATGACTTTGCCCAATTTCCCCCATGTTTTCGTGATCCTGGTTTTTGAGGATCACGAAACCGTGGGGAAAATTGGGCAAAGCCGTGGGTCAAAATGCAGCCGCGCAGCTTCGTGTGGGAAACTGACCAATGGAAACGGGGCAAAGGGAGGCGTGATGGCAGCACAACTCCTTGTGTGAAATCGGCCATAGTTTCAGCTGTACTATTTTAAGCTGATGTACCCTATTATAGTTACGCTTAAGCCAACCTGTGTTCCTCCCATGCGGCTAGTCCAGAGAAACCAAACCAGGGAGAAGTAGTAGGTGAGGGGTTTCCCAAAAGGGACCAAAAGGTGCAGAGAAATAAATGGGGAAGGATTTTCAAGGGCAGGAGGAAAGGAGTCACTATTCAGGTTAAGGTCCTGAGGGAGAGAATCCGCGTATTCTGCTTGCCTTGAAGTGAAGGTCTAGTGATTTCAGTGTCAGTGTCAGGAGCAGAGCCAACTACAAGAATGGGGGGCTGGACATGCCCTGTTTGTACCTCTGGATTTATCTAGGCATGACTGAGAGAGGCAGTGCTGTTGGTCAAAACTGTTGCAGAACTAGGGTCTGCGATGGCCCTGAGCAAAAGCTTTGTGATTCAGCTGCCCTTTGGTAAAATTTGGATTACTCAGTCAGTCTGTTTATTATAGCAGTCCTTGATCAGTACGATTTAATCAATTTGAAATGCAAAAGAAATTCCCAGCAGTAGCCTACCTGACCTCGAGCCAGACATCCTGGAAAGCGAAGTTAAATGGGCCTTAGAAAGCATTGCTAACAACAAAGCTAGTGGAGGTGATGGTATCCCAGCTGAGTTATTCAAAGTCTTAAAAGAAGATGCTGTTAAAGTGCTGCACTCAATTTGCCAACAAATTTGGAAAACACAACAGTGGCCACAGGATTGGACAAGGTCAGTGTACATTCCAATCCCAAAGAAAGGCAATGTCAAGGAATGTTCAAACTATCGTACAATTGCACTCATTTCACATGCTAGCAAGGTCATGCTCAAAATCCTACAAGCTAGGCTCCAACAGTACGTGGATAGAGAACTGCCAGAAGTACAAGCTGGGTTTCGAAGAGGTAGAGGAACTAGAGATCAAATTGCCAACATTCGCTGGATTATGGAGAAAGCAAGAGAGTACCAGAAAAACATCTACTTCTGCTTCATTGACTATGCTAAAGCCTTTGATTGTGTGGATCACAATAAATTATGGCAGGTTCTTAAAGAGATGGGAGTACCGGACCACCTCACATGTCTCCTGAGAAACCTGTATAAGGGTCAAGAAGCAACAGTTAGAACCGGATATGGAACAACTGATTGGTTTAGCATAGGAAAAGGAGTACGACAAGGATGTATATTGTCCCCTTGCTTATTTAATTTATATGCAGAGTACATCATGCGAAATGCTGGCCTGGATGAATCACAAGCTGGAGTTAAGATTGCTGGGGAAAAGATCAATAACCTCAGATATGCAGACGATACCACTCTGATGGCAGAAAGTGAAGAGGACCTAAAGAGCCTCTTGCTCAGAGTGAAAGAGGAGAGCGCAAAAGTGGGCTTGAAGCTCAACATCAAAAAACTAAGATCATGGCATCTGGCCCCATCACTCCTTGGCAAATAGAAGGGGAAGTCGTAGAAGTAGTGACAGACTTCACGTTCCTGGGATCCCAGATCACGGCAGATGGTGACTGCAGCCATGAAATTAAAAGACGCCTGCTCCTTGGGAGGAAAGCGATGGCAAACCTAAACAGCATGATAAAAAGCAGAGACCTCACCTTGCCAACAAAAGTCCGCATGGTCAAAGCAATGGTATTCCCCTTAGTAATGTATGGCTGCGAGAGTTGGACTATAAGGAAGGCCGAGCGCCGAAGAATAGATTCTTTTGAACTATGGTGCTGGAGAAGACTCTTGAGAGTCCCTTGGACTGCAAGGAGATCAAATCAGTCAATCCTAAAAGAAATCAACCCTGATTGTTCCCTGGAAGGCCAGATCCTGAAGCTGAAGCTCAAATACTTTGGCCACCAAATGAGAAGGGAGCATTCACTGGAGAAGACCCTGATGCTGGGAAAGATTGAAGGTCAAAGAAGAAGGGGACGACAAAGGATGAGGTGGTTAGACAGTGTCATCGATGCAACGAACATGAAATTGAGCAAACTTCAGAGGACAGCAGAAGACAGGAGGGCCTGGCGTAATCTGGTCCATGGGGTCGCGAAGAGTCGGACTCGACTGTGCGACTGAACAACAACAACAAGCCTACCTGGTAAGAACCAGAAAAAGCTCATAAGAACATAAAAATTTAAGGGCTATAAAAATTATAAGAGAGAGAACTACATTTTAAACCTTTTAAACCATTTAAAAAGATACTTTTTTAAAATTAAAAAGTGGAGGTATGGCCTGTTTGCCTTGCTTTTTGTGTTCCTTATAACCATGGGCGCAGAACATAGCCACCTGTCTTGTTGTCTGGTGATTCCTATCCGACAGCAGGTTATTCCTATCCGACAGCAGGTTATTATGGTTAAATTTTGGCTGTATTGTGATAGGTGCATCTTTAGGGTCTTGGATCCAGTTGGTAAAAGGGTCAGGATCCAAGCTGCCATAGGACAGTTCCAACATTTTCTTGCAAAATAGTACCAGAGAGAGTGATGTAACAGGAAAAGCAGATGTATTTTGTTGCTGGTGATTTTATTAACTGGGGTGGCAGATGTGACTCAGACCAGTTTACAATGACCAGAAGATGGGCTGATAACCCATCTTGGGCTCTTGGTAGAGTTACCAGGGAAGTCATTTCATTTCATTTATTATTACGGGTCTATGTGACCGAAGTCATGACCAAAGAGAGTAGAAAAAGAGGCTAAAATAGATACAAAAAAATATGACAAAGAACATAGTCACAATCAATATACATAGATAAAACCCAGGCCGAAGCCCAGAATATATATATATATATATATATATATATATATATATATATATATATATATATAATAACCTAGCTACACTTGGGGTGGAGCCAACTAACTAAAATCATCCGAGGGTTGAAAGACAATATAGGTATGATCGTAGTTGATGAAGTTTTCAATGTTTCTCGAGAGCAGCAACCTTTGCCAAGAACCGTGCCACGTTGGCTGTTGTCGATCCATCAGCATTTGAGTCAGATAACAATACTGAGAGCACCCAGGATTGCAAGGGAAGGTTCATCTTCGTAAGAACAGGAATAATATATGTCCCTCTATCTTGAGTCCAGAGGGAACAACAAAACATCAGATGGTCTAGGGTTTCAATTTCACCAGAGTTGCAAAGGCAGAGACGTTCTGAATAGGGTAAGCCTCCAGATCTGCCCAGTGTTACCATCGTTGGAAATGCATTTAGTCGGGCCAACAAGAAGGCGTGACGGTGAGATGGAATTGGTAGCGTTGAATGAAAATCAGGAAGTCTCTCTGGTGGGGACAACCCCAGGGCCAAAGGGTGTGTCTGGCCCTGGCCACAGTACTGGCCCAATCCAACTGCTTGAGTTTCTTCAGAGTACCAGGGAAGTCTATATTCTGAGGGAGATTATGAGAACCTCAGTTATTATCTTGAAAAGCTGTGTCATTTCTCATGGTCTTGGGTGTGAGGCGTTTTGGAGGGCCTCACAACAGATTCTCCATTAATTTGCCCCTGGAGTTCTCAGGCAGTCAGGCTACTTCCTCTTGAAAGCACTTGGAGAAATGCATGGTCATTGGGAGATCCTTCCTTGGTATGAAAATGGATACTACATTCATCTTGAAGACCTGGAAGTGGCATCACCGTGTCAGGCAATGCTCTTGGTGTCCCCCTGTCCTTATGGTAAAGATCATAGAGACTGGAGACATTTCTAAAGCATCACAGAGGTAGCTACCATAAGCGATGTCACCACATCCGTGACGTTATCCCCCACTTTCCTCCTACTGTGAGAGCAGGAAGTTGCCCATCATGGTGGGCAACCTGGTAAGCCTAGTTGAGTTATAAATTGTGCACATTGGGTGGATTCAGTGCATGCTGTCTTCATTATCTGATATGACAGCTCAAAGGAATTGAATCAGCTGAGAAATCCAGAGAAGTATTGCATTTTGAGGTCCATTTTTTTAAAATCTGGAACAGTGAGATTTTGCAGAAAATCTGGCTGCTCATTTAAATGACTGACAGTTCAGAGCTATTTTTTTCACTCTAGTCAGTTGTTCATTTCATATAAAGACCTTGGGTGATTTTGTATATATATACTTGCACAGCATCAAGGGTTTTGTAGTCTTGCAGAGTTCTGCATGAACAGATATTCAGGTGTCGCTATGGAAATCACACAACTACAAAGGTATTTCATGGATGAATTAAAGTGTAATGGATTTGACAGCAAATGGTGGTATTTGGAGAAACTGCCTACTCTTTGACTCAAAAAGTGAATTCAGTTAAAGCAGAATGCATTTTAATTGAACTACACATTCTGAACTAAAGTTTGCTTTTAGCCAAACTTGGCAGCAACTCTGTCTTCAGGGCCGCCCATTGTTAAATGTTTCATCATTTGTCTTGGCCTTCATTCTGCCTTCTGGTTGGACATACTCAGTTAATGTCTCTGGGGAACCTCCATGGTTGCAGTTGCCTGCTGTCATAGCAACCATAACATCAAAGCACCAGTCTGACCAGCTAGACGCAATCCTCACTTGGCTTTTGACACTTGGTGTACTTGCAGAAGTTGGCAGACTACCAAGACGATTTTCAAGCAGCTGTCTGGGAGTGTATCACCTTTTTGCATTGCTGAGACTGAAAGAGTTTCTGGGGTGTTTGCCGAGTGAGTTGCTTGCTGCACAGAGGTGGGAAAAGGCAAGGCTGTGCCTGAATGATGTGTGGCCCAAGGGCTGCTCTCCATGGACTCGCTGCTCCTGTGCTGACAGGGGCCTTCTGCAGCAGCAAAAAGCGCCCTGAGCGTGCGCCTGGGTGAGTAGGCACACTTGGTTTCATCTCATGCTGGCGGCAGACCTGTCCACCTGCACCCATCACTATTTCAGTGTACGTGGATGGAAAGCTGCACTGGAGCAGAGCAGCCACGTTGCCTGGACTTGCATGGATCTTAAGCATGATGTCCAGGAGATGCAGAATTTGACCTGGAGCACTGATGCAATGGAACTGAGAAGGAGCAATGTCCAGACGGTCAGCTCCTGAATTGGGGTGCTGCAGGAGCCCTGGAGTTCAAGCTACGTGCCCAGTGTTGTAGGTTGCACCCAGAAGGCAGTCACCTTTATTTCCCTCTGCATTTTTCCCACTACGTAAGAAGACTTGTAAAGCTGTGCTCAGGAAAAGAAAGGAAGCTGTACAAAATTACACAGGAGAGCTGTACGCAAGACTCCTGTGCCAACTGTGCTAATCTCTCTCTCCTCCCCCAACCCCACTGGTCTGCCATATAGATCAGTTCAGTCCCCAGCTGGCTGGTGCGCGTTAAGTGCATCTTCCCTGCCTTTCCTCCTGATCAGTACTAGCTTGGCAGCTGAGTTAGCCGAGTTAAAGCAGTGGTGTCTGAATCTATTAGGTCTGAGAGCTCTCAAGTGGTTGGGAAAGAAGCTTCAAGGGTCTCCACCTCCTGCACTTCAGAAGGGCGGAGGGAGGAGAGGGAAGCAAGTGCTGAAGCAAGCAAGTATAGACTCCCAATGTGGTGAGAGCGCTTTGCTCTGTTTCTTGGGAAAGGAATCTGGGAGGGCTGAGATGGCAAGCCCTCCCCTCTCATGGCAGCAGCAAATTAAGGCAAAAGCACATGAGATCGGGTTCTGTTGCAACCCACTGTGCTGCCTCTGAGGCTCAGGAGGTGTAGATTTTTCACTGTCAGTCTGACAACGTTCTGTTGCATGAAGATGCCTTCAGAAACTGGCCATCTGTAAAGTGCCACGGCCAAGACGCTCCCTGAGTACTATACTGGTTGGAAATCCCAGTCGGGCAGTTATATCACTACAGTCAGTGCTTCTGACTTTCATGGCAGTTGCAGTTAAGATTCCCAGGTCTGCATAGATGAGGCATGCTGGCCTTTGCCATCGAAGATCTGCCAACTGGCAGCCACTGGTGAGACTTTGTGCCACCCTCCTGTGAGCAAATGCCTGAGTTTTTTGCAAACCAGAACACAGCATCCCACAACCCTGAAGGGCCAGAGTATGCAATTTCATTTTGAGAGAGAGGAAATGATGCAAATATGTAGTATTATTCAGTCTGATGTGATCTAGTTGAGCAAGTCAGATTTGCTTTATTAAAAAGCGAACTTTGGCGTCTGCAGATGTTGTAACAGCTTATTTGAGAGTTTATCAGTGGTGATATTCTGTCTTTAATGAAAAATCCTGTACGGGTAGAAGATATTAGATCTCGCTTTATTTGAGTTGTATTCTGCCCAGTTTATCAACAGTTGGATGTTTTCACCTTCATTGAATGGATTGTTTTCTCTTTGATTGGTTAGTTTTTCACACTGGTGTCTTTGTATGTAATATCTCTTGACTCCTGTTGCATGTATCTACTATGAATGGGGAGGGGCTGTGCCTCAGTGGAAGAACATCTGCTTGGCATGCAGAAGGCCCCAGGTTCAATCCCTGGCATCTTCAGTTAAGGGTAAGATAAGACCTCCACCTGAGACCTGGGAAGACTGCTGCCATTCTGAGTAAACAATACTGACCTTGAAGGACCAATGGTCTTATTGAGTATCAGGCAGCTTCAAGCGTCTGTGCATTTATGTACACTTCATGCATCTGATGAAGTGAGCTTTAACTCATGGAATCACGTGTTGGAATAAGCTTTGTCAGTTCTTTTGATGTTTAATTTTGCTGAAACTAGTAGAAGACAAAAAAAAAGCAAGAGATCGGGGCGTAATTTCTTGTTGTTTTCCTAGGGCCTCTATGACTCCATACATCATATTTTTAGGTGTATACCTAAATGTTTAATGTGTGAATGCAGCAAGCACATTGTTCATAGCAGCCTGGATTAGCTGAAACTTCCCACTGCGTATATGCTATATAGTCTGCCCAAGTGGGCTGTTGTGCAGTGTCAGCCTTCTTAGAATTACTGCGGAGAGGTGTCGACAGGTGCGCAGGGTGGGCAGATGTGCGCCTTTTGGGCTAAAACTGTTTTCCACTCTGGGCTGACTGGGGTGAACCTGCAGTTCCCATCCCCTGGCTGGGCAGCCTTGCAGAGACAACTGCCGAATCAAGGTTGAGCTCCCAGGAGGCTGTGATAGGGGCTTATGCTTAATCGTCCCTGTTTGTCACAGTCTTACCACTTGCAGAGCACTAACTAACTCACAGGAATCCATCTTCTCAATTCAGCCTCAGGGCTCTTCCCAGCCACCGTGTGGAACAAGAGGAGCAAATGGCCCCCTAGGGACAGTTCATCTTGTTGCTAATGGCTCTTTCGCCAGCTTGTGGCCCACCATTTCGATGAGGAGATTTCCTAACGTGTGCATCTAAAAGCAGGCAGCCATAAGGAACAAAACTGAAGCATTTTCCTTCACGTTGTTGCTTTGTTTTCAGGTTATGAAAAGGGAGCGCTGTTGGCTTGATTGATGGCCCTCAAGTATGGCAATTCAGTGACATGACGTAACTCAGTAACTCGGAAGCAAGCTCAGTGTGGAGGTATCCAAGCTGTCATTTGGGCACTCTCGTGTGCGCTGTTATCATTCGGTGGCACTCTGGTGCAAGATGTGCCATCTGTCTTTTCTGCACTCTCCATCCTCCCGTGGAGATAGATCAAGATGGGCAGCCGTGCTAGTCTGTCTGTAGGTTTATAAGATTATGCATGGGATTGAGCAGGTTGAGAAAGAAGTACTTTCCTCCCTTTCTCACAATACAAGAACTCAAGGGCACTCCATGAAATTGCTGAGCAGTCGGGTTAGAACAGATAAAAGGAAGTACTTCTTCACCCAAAGAGTGATTAACACATGGAATTCACTGCCACAGGAGGTGGTGGCAGCTACAAGCATGGACAGTTTCAAGAGGGAATTTGATAAACATATGGAGCAGAAGTCCATCAGTGGCTATTAGCCACAGGGTATAGATGGGAATTCTCAGTCTGGGGCAGGTGATGCACTCTATTCTTGGTGCTGGAGGGGGCAGCAGTGGGAGGGCTTCTAGTGTCCTGGCCCCACTGCTGGACCTCCTGATGGCACCTGGTATTTTTGGCCGCTGTGTGACAGAGTGTTGGACTAGACGGGCCATTGGCCTGATCCAGCACTGGCTTCTCTTATGTTCTTATGTTAGTAGTAGAAAAGAGCAAAAGTCCAGTAGCATCTTAAAGACTAACAAAATTTGTGGCAGAGTATGAGCCTTCGTGAGTCACTGCTCACTTCTTCAGACACTAAGTAACTGTAACAACAGGATCTCAGTTAATTACCCTTGGCATTCCACCATTAAGAAGGGTACATTTACGCATCAGTCTCCAATTTTGATATATTTATTTGCTTAATTGTATTGTACCCTCCCCATCAGAATTAAATCCAAACAAATGGTGACCATATAAACTAAGCTTGTTGTTCCTGTTTGGTCCTTGCATCTGTTAGACATCTTCATTATGTTGTATGCTAATTTGCTGCCCACCCTTTACCTGTATGTCTGGACTGGCAACTTCCATTTCACTGTATCTGAAGAAGTGTGCATGCACAGGAAAGCTTATACCTTGAATAAAGCTTTGTTGAACTTAAAGGGGGCACTGGATTCGAATTTTGTTCTGTTGCTTCAGACTGACATGGCTGCCAACCTTCCCCCCACCCCCAGTTTTCTGTTCCAAGATTTTAATCAAGCATTGATTTTAATCAGCCATGTCTTGAAGGGCTGGAATCTTGCTTTTAAACAAACAAAGCATGAAAGCGAAGTCTCTCAGCATACCCGATTCTGTGCCCACAAGGGGAACATCCTGAAAACCATTTTCTTTTCACATCTTGTTTGGTAGTGATCCATCTATTGAATTTCATCAAGACCACAAAGAAAAACAGGCTGTTTACCTCTGCTTGGTCTTTTGAATGGTCACCTGTGCAGTCATAGCCTTTTCTTTCTCTGCTTCTCCCCCCTCACTTTTAGGTGGGGGGGTGGGCTGCAGGTGACTTTCTGAGGAAACTGCTGAGGTCCAGATTACATCATACTGCATGCCAGAGTCCCCATGGTGATGGGGTGCCATTTTAGAATTTGCTTTTTGACTTCTTGAAATGCCATAGAGGCCAAATTCTGTTGGGGCCAATGGTGTGTGTGGGGGGGGGATGAAGAGCTCCTGCCCCCCATTTTAAAGAGCTAAAATGGCCATTTGGGCTCTTGAAAATGGCATCAGGAGAGCTCCTTATTCCCCTACACTGATGGCCCCAGCAGTATCTGGACCTCACAGCATTTCAAAACGTTAAAAAGCAAACGCTAAAATGGCACTGCATCTCCGTGGCAGACACCGTGATGCAGTATCGTCTAGTTTGGCCTTAAGTGAAAGGTGCCCTCCGTGTCCTTGGCTAAAGTTCTAACACGTTCCAAAACACCTGCTGTGCAGGTTCAGAGCCAATGTGTGCTACTTCAAGAGCACCTGTTACAGGTAAGCGAGCCACCTGTCTTTCTCAAGATGCCCGTTTCTAACTTGCATTTGTGGTTGTGACAGTTTGGACTGCAGACAACTCAGGAAATGCCGCTTCCAAACATTTTTAGCTATCTCTGTCAATAGTGATCCCCTCCTTCTACATGCAGCTACTGATGTGACCTTGAGTCAGTTATAAGTTCTTTCAAAGCTGTTTTCTCATGAGCAGTTCTCGAGAGAGCTCTCTCCGCCCCACCTACCTCACAGAGTGTCTGTTGTGGAGAGGGGAAGGGAAAGGAGATTGTAAGGCTCTCTGAGACTCCTTCGGGTAGTGAAGGGCGGGGTATAAATCCAATCTCCTCCTCCTTCTCTCTCCCTCCCCATGCATTCATGCTCTGATGGTTTGAAGAAGCTAGACTGGAGTTAGGCTTGCCAAGAACTTACCGTGTGCCAGCGGGGGATGGATACGTCCTCACAGGACCATTCCCAGGGGAAGGACAGGCACGGAGCACCATGCCGTCGCCAGGAAGAGACGCTAGGCGACGCTCTGGCAATGTGGCTGGAAACTCGATGGTACCATCAGATTTTCCGCCCTATTGCCAGAGCATTGCCTTGTGTCACTTCCTGGCGACGGCATGGTACGTTACCAGGAGGACTGGTCTGGCCGGGGAGCATGCGTCCCCCGCTCCCACGCAGTAAGTACTTGGGAACCCTAATTGGAGTCCAGTAGCATCTTAAAGAGCAACAGGATTTCTAGGGTATAAGTTCTTGAGAGTCAAGGCTCCCTTGAGGAAGTGTTAAGTTTCAGGTGGGTAGCTGTGCTGGTCTGCCGTAGAAGAGCTCGATTGGAGTTCCATACCACCTTAAAGACTGGCAGGATTTCCAGGGTATAAACTTTCAAGTGCTAAAGCACCCTCCCTCCCGTTGGTCTCTTCTACTGCAGACCAACATGTCTACCCTCCTGAAACTTTCAAGAAGCTGTGGCCAGTGTGAGGCAGTTGGCATTGGCTGCACCTTGTGATACACCCAGGGGCGGATTAAGGCTCACTGGTGCCCTAAGCACTGACCAATCTTGGTGCCCCCCTCCTTTCCACACTGACCCAATCCATTTTAGTTGTTGACCTGTCTGACCGAGTATCCAATGCAGGTTGCAGCAATACAAAAATTTATTCATACGATAACACAATATACTGTACAAACTAAGCCAAGCTTTGGCTACATAAAGTTCTCTTTTGCGCACCACTCAACTGAACATGCTTCGTTTTTGATGTTTACATGGGGCTGAAATTAAAAAGGGGCAGAGAGGGTCACTGAAATGGCTGTCATGACAACTGAATTTGGCTCCATCATTTTACTTTTAAACACATGCATTTTACTTTTAAACATAGCCTGTGACACGGCACCTCGCCAGCAAAAAATAGAAGATAACCCTAGGGTGCACCATGATCAATTTGCACTTATTTTATCAATTCATTTTTTTTTTTACAAATCTTCATTCGTTTCTTTTTTCTTTTCACCCTTTTCCCAACTTTGTGGTGCCCCCTTTGGCCCTGGTGCCCAAAGCACATGCTTAGTCTGCTTAATGGTTCATCTGCCACTGGATACACCTGTATTCCACAGACGGTTGCAATGTGTATGGTAGACAAGGTTTTGTGGGAGAGGCAGCCGATACTGTACTTCTGGGGATGACAGCTGCCTTTAAGTGGTGGAGCCCTGAGGGGCATGGTTTATACACCGGCACTATCCTGGCTGTGCCACAGGCAGAATTCCTATTGTAGATCACTGCCTATGTCATCACAGCTTCTGAGATTGGTCAATCTTGGGGTAGGGGGAGGCCCAGATGCACCCAGGCTCTGATTTCGGTTTTGTTTTGTTTTTGCTGCAAGAGAAAGTGGTGCTATTGAACTGGAACAGTGTGTGCAAGTCTGCTTTGCCCGGAGGGCATAATCTCTGGGAGCATGCACTTGGGGGGGGGGAGGAGAGAGAGAGAGAGAGAGAGAGAGAGAGAGAGAGAGAGAGAGAGAGAGAGAGAGAGAGAGAGAGAGGATTTATACCCCGCCCTTCACTGCCCAAAGGCGTCTCAGAGCGGCTTACAAACTCCTTTCCCTTCCCCTCCGCACAACAGACACGCTGCGAGGTAGGTGGGGCTGAGAGAACTTCTGACAGAAACTGTCCTTGAGAGGACAGCTGTGCCAGAGCTTGTGACTGACCCAAGGTCACATCAGCAGGTGCAAGTGGAGGAGTGGGGAATCAAACCCGGTTCTCCCAGATTAGAGTCCGCGCACGTAACCACTACACCAAACTGGCTCTCATTTCTCCCTCTGGTGTATGTTGTCTTCTGGCCCTCGTCAGACACTGCTGTCCTCATACACCCCCCAGGATAGCCCCGCATCCAGGGGACGGTGTGCGGGTTGGAATGATCCCTCTTCCCGCCGCCCCTCCCCCTCCAAAGTCCAAGGCTGCTATTTATATCTGCTTAATTAGCACCGTTGTTAATCTGATCAAGGCGCCACAGTTGTAATTATACGTCTGCTTAGCGTGTGCTCTCTGAGCTGTTTAAAAACCAGCACAATTTCACTTGCCACCATCCCTTACCCATTAGCTTTATCTGCTGTGTGCAGCTCAGGAGAGTGCTTTGCCTCCCAGACTGCTCTGTGGAGGATCTGAACAAAAGTTTCTTGCCAGATGTGGAAGTTTTGTTGCAGGACGCCACCCAGTGGCCAG
Source organism: Gekko gecko (assembly GCA_029375565.1). Classification (NCBI taxonomy): domain Eukaryota; kingdom Metazoa; phylum Chordata; class Lepidosauria; order Squamata; family Gekkonidae; genus Gekko; species Gekko gecko. The sequence continues at coordinate 24,137,426 of JAPDNY010000012.1, read as the reverse complement.
ACCCTCCCAGTGGACACTCGGCGCTGCCTTTTCTTTCGCAGTCCTGAGACCCTAAGACAGCGTCGGCTTGCACCCAGGAGGCCACCCCCACTGAACGTGCCTACTGTTGGCAGAGGCTGCCAGACTCCTCTCCCCACCCCCTGGGTCAGATCTGCCGTGTGTTTGTTACCAACCCTCAAGAATGGGCCTGGAGTTCTCTTGGAATTACAGCTCATCCGCAGACTACAGAGGTCAGTTCCCCTGCAGAAAATGTCTGCTGCAGAGGGCGGACCCTGTGGTATCGCATCCCCACCCTGCTTCCTCTCCAGCATTGCCTGCAGTCCGCCAGGAATCTCCCAAGCTGGAGTTTGCAGCCCCGTGAACTGACCACGGTTTAGCTGCCAGCTGCGATAGTGGGAGCAACAGTGGTGGGTGGAAGGAGGCAAAGAGAGAGAGCGGTTGGGGAGGCTTTGCAGACTAGATGTGTTCCCTGCGGGCTTTTGGTTCAGGAATGGAATTCTCTGGCCCGCTTTGCTAGATTCTGAGTTTTTATTTTAGTTAAGGGTTGGTGCTAATAAGGAAGGAGATGGAGAGAGTAGCTTTAAGGGAACTGAAAGCGTTTTGAGAGGCCATCCGTCCCCACAGAGCCAGTTTGGTGTAGTGGTTAAGTGCGTGGACTCTAATCTGGGAGAACCGGGTTTGATTCTCCACTCCTCCACTTGCACCTGGCTGGATGACCTTGGGCAAGCCATAGTTCTGATAAGAGCTGTTCTTGAAAAAGAGCAGTTTCTGTCAAGAACTCTCTCAGCCCCACCTACATCACAGGGTGCCTGTTGTGGGGAGGGGAAGGGAAAGGAGTTTGTAAGCCGCTCTGAGACTCCTTTGGGTAGTGAAGGGCGGGGTATAAATCCAATCTCCTCTCCTCTGGTGATGCAGGTTTTGGCCAAGTTTTGGTGATTTTTCAAAAGCCCACAAAACCTGTTTACTGGAGGTGCAAGTGCAATGCACATAAGCACCAGCAGCTATTCCACTGTGAGATTTGCCTCCAGCTTTCTGGAAAACTAAAAGTATTGTCTGTTTCTTCTAAACTGGAGCAAGAAAAACACAAGCCGTACTGGAAACAACTGGAAAGCAGTATAGACTACAAGCGAACATTCTTGCTTATGCTCATCCTCTTGCCCCCCACCCAAGATCGCGTGGGCCCACTAAATCAGGCTTGGGGAATAACACCTTGGGTGGACCTTGTGGCCCTGTATGGCACCCACTCACCCGCAGCTGCATAATGATGCGTGCCTAATACTGGACAGAGTAGCTGGCTGGGGACAAGTGGTACTAACACATTTTCTACAATAGTGCACCAAATAGCTTGGTGCCTGTGGATGGCATCCTTGTGTCCTTCCTTTGATAGGGTGGTTTGTCAGAACATGAAAAGAGTGACCTCTGGTCCAGGAAGGCCTCATTTAAAATCCTGCCTGAACTCAAACGCTCACCTTAGGGAAGCCGTTCTTAACATCATCCTCATATCTGTCAGGATAATTGTGATCCCTTGTGTTTGTTTTCTCGTATCCAAGCACAACAATACACAGGATCCAAGAATGGGAAAGGAAGGGGGGAGCAGGTGCATTCGATCTCCTGGGAGAGGGGAGTAGCGAAGGCCAGAGTTGCAAGTTTGTCCCATGAAATGTGTCATGGTAGAAAACTAGAACATTTTCTTTAATGACTTATGAGACTGTATGTTTGGAATGAGATCTTCTGCTTGTGCTAGTGGTCTGTATGGGGTCCACCAAATGAAGGTTTGGGTGTAGTGGTTAAGAACGTGGACTCTAATCTGGGAGAACTGGGTTTGATTCCCCACTCTTCCACATGCAGCTGCTGGTATGACCTTGGGTCAGTTACAAGTTCTTTCAGAGCTGTTCTCTCCTTGAGAAAGCTCTCTCAACCCCACCTTACCTCACAGGGTGTGTGTTGTGGGGAGGGGAAGGGCAAGGGATGGTAAGCCACTCTGAGACTTCTTCGGGTAGTGAAGGGCGGGGTATGAATCCAGTCTCCTCCTCCTCCTCCTTCGGTTGCCAGCTCTGGATTGGGAAATTCCTGGAGATTTTGGGTAGAGCCTGGGGAGGTATTTCAGCGGAGTATAATGCCATAGAAGTCAACTTACAAAGCCGCCATTTTCTCCAGGGGAATTGATCTCTGTCACCTGGAGACCAATTGTAATTCTGGGAGATCCCCAGCTACCACCTGGAAGTTGACAACCCTATAACAGATACCTGTTTCCAAATGGTGGTGTTTCTGAGGGCTCCTAACAGAATGCTTGTGTATGAAGTGCTTCAAATACTCAAAACATGTTGTCAGTGCTGCTCCCGAGGGCTTACCGTTAACACTCGGTGTAGTTTTAGAGTTGGCATAGTGTAGCATTGAGTGTGGCCGAGGGCTGCCGAGACCTGGGTTCCAATCCCTGCTCAATCAGGAAGCTCTTGGGCCACTACTTCTCTGCCCGCTCTATCTCACAGAGGTTTTGTGAGAATAAAATGAGCAGGGATCCTGGCTCCTTGGAAGAAGGACAGGACAAAAACATATTGCGGATTTATGCGCCCCCTTCCTGAAGCACAGGAAATGGCTTGCTGTCTCCCAGGGCAGCGCTGGGGCTCAGCCATTCCTGTGACGCGCTCACTCATTCCTCAGGTGCTGCCGTAAATCCAGCTGGCCCAGAGCTTCAGAGATCCGATTCCTGACCACGTTCCAGCTGTGCAGCAGTAATTTTTATTAGCAGGGGCAAGGCTGTGGCAGGACTCCTTTTTCAATCCGGAATTAATGAGCGACATTAACACACACTCACGCAGGGGCTATCACAGTGCCATCAGCTGCCAATTAGTCTATGAAAGCAGGTTCAAGGAGTCGGTTTCTGAATCCAGGAAGGATGAACTTCGGGGCTTGATCCTTGGGGGAGCCGGGTTCCCCCCTGACCAGGCAGTTTCTTTCAAAGCATCTGCGACTTGAGGTTTCTTTCTTTCCTCCTTTGTTGATTGCTGCTCAATCCAGTCTATTCGGAATGCACGAGTTTTTACATTTCTTCCACGCTAAATTCGTGCATTTAATTCAAAGTGACTTCCTATTGTTTAGGAGAGGATTGTACTTCTGAGTCATCTTCCGGTTTTAGTTTTCGAAAAGCGCCAACGGCATATTTTATGTTGACAAGCAAATGGGAGCTTGTCATGTACATGAAATACATCTGTGGAGGAAAAGGGGGCTTTTTGCTGCTCAGGGTGCGTGTGGGTGACCTGTGGCAGTGAGGCGCACTGACCTATATTTTTAGGTCACGCTGTTGATAAAAAGAAGCTAATTGTTGCCATACAATGTTGTTGATGGTCAGTAAAATATAGGGCAGTTCACAAATCATGCCCCAGTTACTGGATTTTATATTGGTTTATGATATAATTGCTAGTCTTCCGATCCTTTAATTTTTATAATATAATCTTCCTTGTTTTTCCACTTTATATAATTAGGGTATTTTAACCCACTTTTGTCAACTTAATTGTTGCTCGAAGCAGCTTACAATATTACCTCCCTACGTACAGAACAAAAATAATGTTTAAACCCACTTTAACAACAAATTTACTGCCGACAAGCTAATGTACAGAGAGGGGCAGAACAGGACAAGTGCCCTTGAGAGCAACGTTCTCTTTCCCCAGGCAGGCAGCCGCTCCATATATAAGCTATTGGTCCATCTAGTTCATTGTTTGGCTGGCCGGTGGTTCTCTCTAGGGCTTCAGACCGAGAAGAGACTTTCCCGGCATCTGCTACCTGGGAACCTATAAATGGAGATGCTAGGATATGAACCTGGGATTTTGTGCATGCGAAGCTTTTGCTGGATGGCTTTCAGATGGGGCTGAATTAATTAATGGAGAAGAGGCGCAGAGGCTGGAGATCTTGTCTCCATCCTCATTGTGTAGCAACCAGTGGGAGGAAGAGATGATGCCATTTTTTGGTTTTCTTAACCATTTCCTGGCCAGTCCATAGCAAGGTGCAACCCAGGAAGCCAAAAATTTGCAAGCCAGTTGAGAGGCGTCAGACTGGTTGCACCGCCACCTGCTAATCCGAATGGATTCGCAAGAGCTGAATTCTGTGACCTGCATACATTTTGCAAATTGAACAAAATATGTGTAATTTTTTCTCTCTGCATAATGTGTTCAGGTTTTGCTAATCAGAGGATGGAGCGAGAAGCAAGAAGTGAGGCAGGGCACTGGAAATCTAATTTTGGTCACTGCCGGCATCTGAGGTTTCATCAGATATTTCCCTTGCACTCTGGAGCAGCTCTGTCCAGCCCGAAGGGCTGGCATTTTGATGTGGCTTCGCTTACTGCACAGAACCAGACGTGGGAAAGTACTGCTTGAAAACTCAGCTCTTTAAAACCTGCAGGCACGGTGGGGACAAAAACACTGTTTTTTTTTTACTTTGGAATGGGGGGAAGCAATCTCGTTAACCGTCTGCAAGAAACAATCAAGAGAATTGACCTAAATACAGAAGACGCTCACCACGCAGTTGATTTGGTTGCATAACTTGCAACAATTAGTAAGCGTTTCAACCAAACAAGGTAGATAGCAGTAAAAAAATCGTTTGAACGTACCCACGAAACCTCTGTCTTGTAGCAAGCATTGTAGTTCATTTATGTTTCAGGTCAGTGGAAGAGAGTTTCATGGACAATATGGTGGCTGTGGGTACCTGGACTACTGACTGTGCAGAATCTGGTTTTAACAGTCCATGCCAGAGTAGTATTTGAAATGGGGCAGGCAGGGAGACTGGCTCTCATTTGACAGCACAGCCAAGAATTATCAGCTGAACAAATGTGTGTAGCAAAATAGCCAGTTATTTATTTATTTATTATTTACACTTATACCCCTCCCTCCCTGCCATACAGTGGCTCAGGGTGGCTAACAACGTAATAAATATACATTAAAATTCCAATAAAACTATCTATCACTATAAAATCATACAGTTTAGTTACAAAATATGGCAGCATTACTGACACAGTGGAGTACCATCATGGCAGATTCCCGCATTGTATGGTGCCTTTTCCCCTCTTACATGTCTTCAGCCACTTCTAGTTTGGTCCACCAGAGAAAAGTCAGTTATAGGAGTGACTGTGAACCTGAATCAGATGCTGTGTACAAGGCAAACCCACCTGCTTAGACATCACAGCAAGGAAAATTGAATTGGGTGTATTTCCCTTTCGGTCACGTATGAAGGACACAAGTGGACATGCCTAGATCCCCAGGGAACTTTAAGAAAGGACCAGGGGAAACTATGCAATGTATGTATGTGGGGTGGCATAACCAGTCTTTACTATAATGGACCATAACAGGGACATCAGAAGAGAATCCCAAAATAATCTTGATTGAAAATGTTCCTGTTTTGTACCCAGTGAAGTGTAGTTTGCTTGTTTAACCAACAATATCATGTCACTAAAATATCACAAAAGAAAAGCAGATATGGCACTTAGAGTAGAAATCAAAACAATTTATGATTACGTAATACTAGAAAAGGGACGGCATCCCTTCCAAATCACCTAGCGACAGTCACACTGTACATATTACTAGTTTTGAAATCCAAATTTTGACATCGCTCAGCATTCCAGCTCCAGCCCTCCAAGGATTGATCCGTAGGACATACCGTCTACCTTGGCACAATATTCTGAGAAATTATAACACAGCAGTAAAAATTGCCGCCACGGCCATAATTGTCACTGTCAGTGTGGTATAGTGGGTAATGCTGAAAAGGGTGTCAAGGAATTAAACCTTTAATCAATTCCTTGTTCTTTCATTAACCATAGACAGACCTTATATTAAACCCTTGGCCTATAAGTGAGTTGAAGTGGCCAAATGGAAAAATAACCGGTTGTTGATATGGAAGAATTGGCAATTGACGTTGTGACCTTTGAATAGCAATTGACAAACCATTTGTTTATCAGGCCAGGACTTGAGGCCAACACATCCTCAATTGGAGTGGTGTTTTACACTACACAGTGGGTGGGTGGGTTAGATTTCAGATAACCTCTCCATCCCATCATAAGGTAGCTCCCCCCCCCACCGCCATTTGCTGTAACAGGTTCATGTCAAAATTACTTCACTGGTCTGATTTTTCATTGGGCAGAAGGGCCCCCTGACCGCTCAAATCTTAGGCCTTAAAACAGGTAGTGTTATTGTTTTTTGTCTTGTAGCTGGCACAGCCTACATGAGGTATGAGGGGCTAACCTCACATAAACCAGGCTCCTCGCCTGGCCACATGCCCTCTGGGCAAAGAGACGTGGATCAATGCCTGATTTCAACCCAGAAGGGTAACATCTGGTAACTTTAAAGCAATGTCTTACTGTGTAGCTAGAACCTTAAAATGTAGCTTACTTGTTTAATTCCTCTCTGCTACGTTCTTTTGGAATATTCCTGCACTCTTTAATAAATATCTTTTGCTTATACCTGGGTGTTCTGTGCTTCAAGTGCTTCAGTCTAATTTCAGTACCTTAGACCTAAAGAGTCCACCTACCAGATTAATTGTAGTGGAAACTCATTTTGCAAGCAGCCTACCTTGCAAGGTTGACTTTCTTAATTAATTCCCAGTAAGGTTAGAAGCTTGCCCCTTGGCTTCTGACTGTGTGAGTAGTTCAAGGTGCTGGTTGCAGACTACCAAGACTGGTGAGTGTATGGACACACTCCCCAGGGTTTTGTAATTTTGTGCTTTGCCTGCCTGTTCCAAGAATCCTCTGGACTGGAGATTGCTGATTCATGGAGATCTGGGTTCAAACGCGTGATGTCACACATGAAACTTACTGGGAAGCTTTGGACCAGTCACACACTCTCAGCATTAGCTGTGCTGTTGGGAGGAGGGCAGGGACAAAATGCAGGGTGGTGGTTGGTCACTCCGAAGGGTCTGTGGAGCTGGTTACATCATGTGATTTGCCTTCATTTGGTGTTCGGGTTAGATCTGGTGGGGGCAGCTACCCTTCCTCACAGCACGGTTATGAAGATAAAAACTGAGGCAGTGGAAGCCAGGATTGCTGCCCTGAGCCTCCCTGATTAGATGACGTGTGGGTATAATGAAATAACGAAGGTGGAAATACTTCCTGGGTTGAATCCACAATACATTTTCCAACAGCGGAATGGGACTTTCCTGCCTCCCCCCTCGCACCGCAGCCCGCTGATCTCCACAGAACTCTGTTCCTGCAGGACTGCTGCCCCTGCCAAATGGCATGAGGAAGATCTCCAGAGGGAAGGGGGAATTGATGGAAATTGTTGATGCAGTGTGGATCGAACACCCTATATTTGCCTCGTGAAAGTCATGCTGGGCGGTGGGGTTTATAGGGGAGAAAGGTGGGTGCTGGGAAAGATGTTTTAGCCTTCCCGTCTCTCGCCATTCATCCCAGTAAATGCTGTAAAACTTGGTAATGGGTGCTTTCCCCTCAGCATACAGCCAAGGGGAATAGTTGCAGGGAGAGATTGAACAGTTAAGTATTCCTTCTGCATCCCCTTTGCAAACTTGTGTGTGGGAGCACCTGTTTGTTGAGGGAAATGTCCCCAGCCATTTAATCCCTTTCTTGCGAGCGGTTGCAGTCAGAGCTTTCTCTTTTATGCACACGCGCCTTTGTCACAGATGGCTTTTAATTGATCTGTTACCGCCTAGATAATGTGATGTCGCATCATCATAATGCACTGCAGAACACATTTTTTTGAGGGTCTTGCGATCATTGTCTCTGGCGGTAACGCTTCTGTTTTGCAGTTGTCACACTCCAGTATCTTTCTATCGATGTAAAACTTCCCCCCAAAAACTGCTCCATAACCTTGTCCTGTGCTTTACTTTGTTAGCTTCAGTCTCTGCTTTAAAATGTTGCCCTAGCTTATGCATCAGCTCGCTTTCAGGCCCAGGTTTTCTGGAGTTGATTAATTAGGGTTGCCAGCCTCCAGGTAGTATCTGGATAAGGTTGCCAAGTACTTACCATAATTTGGCAGTGGACACACAGTCCCTAGCTGGAACATTCCTCCTTGGAACACCCATACCATACGAAGCTGTCACCAGGAAGTGTCGCTGGGCGACGCTCTGGCAATGGGGCTGGAAACTCGATGGTACCATCGAGTTTCCAGGCCCATTGCCAGAGCTGCCGCCCAGCGTCACTTCCTGGTGACAGCATCGTGCACTGCATCTCCTCCCACCCCGGGAACGGTCCTGTGAAGAAGTATGCATCACCCACCAAATTACGGTAAGTTCTTGGATAGCCTGTACCTGGAAATTCCCCCAGTATTACAACTGATCTCCAGATGACGAAGATCAGTTCCCCTGGGGAAAATGGCTGCTTTGGAAGGTGGACTCCATGGCATTATACCTTACTGAGGTCGCTCCCCTCCCCAAATCCCGCCTCCTGCAGGCTCCACTCCCCAAATCTCCAGGTATTTCACAACCCAGAGTTGGCAACCCTAGCAATTAACGCCAGTCTCTCTGGGAAACAGTCTTGCATGTAATACTGACTCCGCATTGTTCTCATCAATGGCAGCTACTTCAAGACCATAGCCCGCCCTGTTTGGAGTAGCCAGTGTTTTCCTGTTAACATAACAAAACTCCAAACTTCCCTTGCTCTCAGGCTTCCCAAGGACTTACCGTAATTCGGCGGGGGACAGATACGTCTTGGCAGGACCATTCTGAGGGGGGAGACCCAGCGCACGATGCCATCACCAGGTACTCGATGGCACCATCAAGTTTTCAGCCCCATTGCCAGAGCATCGCCTGGCGTCACTTCCTGGTGACGGCATCGTAGGGTGTGGGTGTTGCACGGAGGAATGTTCCGGCTGGGGACTGTGTGTCCCCCGCCAAATTACAGTAAGTACTTGGCAACCCTACTTGCTCTGTGTGTGCCTTGAAGGGTGAGAGTTCTGGCTGCAGAGGCCTGTTAATTACTAGCAGCAATTACTTTTTCAAAGGTACCCTTCTACTCCAGGAAGCGCCCTGGTTTGACATGTGCAGGCAGGGTTCTGTTGGAAACCCATTAAATATTTCATTGACTCCATCCGCCAAGACGATTTCACTTTCATTACCAAAACCATTTCATCATTGGTTAGCTCCTTCTAGCTGTCTTCTTCCTGTCTTTGACTCTGCACTCTCCAATTCATTTTGTGCATTTTAAAATACATGAATGTGGGTTTGATCTCTTTTACTACGTTTCCATTTTTCTTTTCTTTTTTTAGTGCCTTTCAGTTTTTGGAGTCTCCTAACATTCTTGATGCCAGTTTACGTTTAAAAAAATCCCACAATGACATTCACTTCCACTTCTCTGTTTCCTGGAATATTTTTAGACATATTAATTCTGAAAGGAATAAATATCCTTTCTGTCGCAGCACACTATCCACGTGCTGATGATGATGTAACAGTTTGGTGCAGTGGTTAAGAGTGGTGGACTCTAATCTGGAGAACTGGGTTTGATTCCCCACTTCTTCACCACATGCAGCCAGCAGGATGACCTTGGGTCAGTCACAGTTCTCTTGGAGCTGTTTCTTAAGAGCAGTTCTCAGGAGAGCTCTCTCAGCCCCACCCACCTCACAGGGTGTCTGTTGTGGGGAGAGGAAGGGAAGGAGGTTGTAAGCTGCTCTGAGATTCCGAGTGAAGGGCGGGGTATAAATCATCATCTCCAACTCCTCCTCCTCCTCCTCCTCCTCCTCCTCCTCCTCCCGTGGAAGTAATATGGTTTGATTCATTGGCTTTGTTGTCCTAAAGCTTGGCAGCCTTAGAAATGCTGTGTATGTCCAAAGCTCAGATAATCTGGGAGATTTACCACCTGATATGCAGTAACTGGTAGTAAATATGCAGTAACACCTTCTTCATCAAGTACATTTGACTCTATGAACCACCTTGCCGGAACAAATGAACAAGATGCCAGCTATTGTGCTGTGGGCATGATGAGTCACTGGAAAGGACGTGCACATTGGACTCTGAATTCATCTTTTAAAAAAGAGAACTTCCTTGCTGAGTGGGATCAGTGTCGTCTCCTTAACTTGTAGGTTGTACGCAAGCATGGTAGGATGGGGCTCTTAGAAGCGTGACTGGGCTAGCCAACCCAAAGGAGATGCTCGCCATTGTTTTGGGATCCGCGGCAGCAGAAAACACCATTTGTATCTTCCCTATGATTAATTTATGCAATGGCACCAACTGGCAGTCTGAGTTTCCTTTGGTCTTTCTGACAAGCTGAGCACTCTGTCAAGTTCTCCAGAACCTCACGAGGGCTTTCTGGTGGTGGCTTAATTTCCATACTTTTGCTTATCACGGCTCAGCAGCCTGTTCTGCTTGCAGCTAATTTTGGCCTTGTGTTTGGGGGTGAAGTGAGCTGGCAATGTGCTGTTGCAAAAATACAAAGAAAACAGCAGCCATCTGGGGAAAGGAGGTTGGAGGTCCTCGCTATCCGAATGCCACACTTTGGGTAATGAGATTCTGCTCAGCTTCCCATGGGCATTCCCATTCTTGAAGTGTCGCCCAATAAACCAAAGTACAAGCAGTCTTTACGAGGGATGTAATTGGTCCCCCTGTGCTTCAGCCAGCCAGTGCTCTCTCAGGCTGATTGATGAAGCATTTCTTGCCCAGGACACCCTGTTAACTTCTGGGGAAGGCACTCCACCGTGCAGCTCTTTGCCTCCAACCCAGGTTCTTGGCTAAAGTCCAAGGTAAACTTTTTTTGCCAGCCGAAATATGCAGAAAGTGGGAAGGCAGCGTGAAGTTTGTTCAGTTACGTTTTTACCTTTGGTGCCAGGGAGCCCGGAGGCAGCCCGCTTCATCGGCTTCACGGCTTTTTCTGGTCGAGCCCATTGAAGCGGATCTCAGAGCAGCAGGAAGGTTGAAAATCCACTTTGAGAAAGTTTTTTTAAAATAATAATAAAGGAAAAATAGTTGGCCAGACTTCAAGGGGGGAAAATGATGAGGTTTCAAAAGAAATTTGCACAACTTGAGTGGCGGTCTCTGGCTCTCCAAGGTGTAAATCTGTTCTGCAACCATCTACTTTGGAGGCGTGAATAAATATCTCCTCAAAGAGCTTGACAGCATTATGGCCTTGGGTTAAAAACAAAATAATATATATATGGGCCTTCAATCTGAACCAGCTCCGTGTTTCCATGGCACATGCTTCCCAGGCGTTTCCATGGTCATGAACCACATCTGTGTTAGTTGGACACAATTAGTTGGACACAGTTTTTACCCTCCTCGTCCAAGGTGAAGTCTTTACATCCTTGATGTTTTCCCCTCTGGGTTGCCAACGATTTCATGAGAAACAGCAGGGATGGTGGAGTTCCGTGGCACGAATGGCTGAAGAAGGACATTCTCTATTGCAAGTCCTTTTGCGCTTCAAATGGATATTGAGCACAGGTTACAAAGGGGGAAAGGATATCTGCACAGAGGGAAGGGAGGGGCCCAGAGTTTGTTCACAGTTTGCTCTGCTGCAGAACTGGGGAGCCTTTGCTCTCAAGTCAGCCAGGGATAGTATCGGAATGATGTGAAACTTAGGAGAGCTGCCAGTGTCAGGGGAGGGGATTGATTGGCCGTACTCCAGGCATGCAACGATTTTTCTGATGTATTTAATAACACATGTACTTCCTTGGCAGCCCATTGATGAAATTGCTCATTGATGAAAGTGTCTGCTCACCCGTTTGGATTCAAGACATCCAGCTTGTGAGTGGTGGCAGCAGCAGCATTACTAGGGTTACTAGTAGGGTTTCCCTCGAAGCCTAAAGCAAATCCTTTCCTACCTTTTGCTACCAGCTGTGGGGCATCTTCCTGAGCCTGTGGCTGTTTGTTGGAAAATTCAGAGAGTCAATAAAGACATGGTGTCAGCATGGTTTATTCTGTGTGAGGTTGAACTTGGCTTCTCCCTGGCTTTTACTTCTCAGGTGGCAAGATACTTACTTCTTAACCTAACACTGGTCCCGGTCACACGAGCGAGATAATCCGGGGGCGGGGGGAGTGAGGCTTTTTGCCCTGGAGCAAAATGAAGCACAGTAGCGCGATCAGACGTTCCCCAAGGCTTCATGCTTAGGCCGTCTGCCGCCGATCACACATTGATGGTGAAGTGTGGCAAAGGGGGGGGGAGAAGCAGCATGGCACGATCACACACGCGGTGATTGCAAGCTTCCCGACGGGCATTTGTGTTTTCAAGCCGGAGTTCCCGCATGCGCATGACCACAGAAGTGCATGACCAAGGAGGCTTTTAAAAAATATCCGGTGTGCGACGGGGCGCAGACAGGTGGCGGATGCAACGGTATACCAGCGCTTCCGCGATCCAATGCCCACCCACACCCCACATTTTCTGGGAAATACTATTACACTTTCCCAGGTATCTTATAACTCTGCTTCTTCGGCTGACTGATACGGGTTGCTGACGGGTGCGGGATGCTTGCCAGATGTTTTCGTGTGATCGCGCCTGTAAAATCCACCCGGCATTTGTGCCTGTCGCGTGGCTAATCCTGCGTGTGACTGGACCCACTGTTTTCTTTATCCTTTCTCCCCCCCCTTACCATCAAGTGGGCTGTCTACTATTTAATTTTCTAAAATGCATTGCAACTTTATTGGATTGAATGTATCTCAGCCTTTTACTTCTGAGAAGCTGTTTATTTATTTTGGCACATTTATATCCCACCTTTTAACTGGGAAGTCCTCAAAGTGGCTTACAACACTTTATAAAAAAATAAACCATCTGCTTCCTTCCCTACATAGATTCAGGTGGGTAGCGTGTTGGTCTAACATCAGAACAAAATTTGAATCCAGTGGCACCTATAAGACCAACAAAGTTTTATTCAAGGTATAAGCTTTCATGGTCTTAAAGGTGCCGCTGGACTCAAGATTTGTTCTCTCTCCCTACATATTCCCAATGTACTGGTCCCCTTTGCCGCATGACTGTTTTAGCCCCTCCTCCCAGGAGGAGACGTCTTTAATGTCCCAAGAGCTAAAGAGGGAGGAGCCAAGTGTTGCTCCACCCCTGATGGCAGTTGCTTGGATGGTGGGCTCTCTAGCTAAAGGTCTTTAATTTCCCCAGAGCAAGTTAGTAAGGACCAGCTTGCAGAAGGTGGCCGTGGAGTGTCAAACAGGACAGCCAAATAGGTGCTATGCACAGCCAGCTTCTTCTAGGTCTCAGAACTAACTTTCTTTAGTTCCATGGCAGCTTCATCTCTCTATGTATGTCTGTTCATACCATTAAGCACGGGGGAAAAAGGAAGGGGATGTGTTTATGTATTGTGAGCATGTGCTGTTGCACAGAGAGGGTGAATACACTTTCCTTATGGAAGATCTCAAATTCAGTCCCTGGCACCTCCAGTTAGAAGACTCCTAGGTGCAAACTAAGCATGAATGTTTTTAAAGGACTGAGTACCATAGAGTTTCTTGTGATTCCTAGAGTGGCATGATGTCACTTCCAGGTTTTCTCTGGAAGTGACACCGTGCCTCTGCCACACACACTCCAATTTACCTGTGGTTGCTGTTCCATGCTAGGCCTGGCAACCCCATTTTCTCCTTCCTGCACTTGGACTACTGTTTTCCTACAGCGCATTTGTGTTTCTGTCCCTTTCAACAACCAGCCATAGAGCAAAGCAGCAAACTGTTGCTCAGAGGTGGTTTTTAAATTGGAAAGGAAGCAGATTATTGATGCGGTAGTTCATCAGCAAGTTGGCTTCCTTCCAAGACTCTGGGAATATGACTAGGAAATAAGCCCACATCAAATTGACCCCTCCGTCTGTGAGGCTCAGATGAAGCCAAGATCAATATGTCATTTTCTATGCTGCTAATTTGGGTGGGTGGATGGAGGGCCTGGGAAACCAAAAGTCAGAGGATTACAAAGAAGAAGGGGCTGTGGGGGAGAGGAATAGTGCTGCCATAAGAGCAAGTGATAAATCTTGCTTTACACTTGGGGAGCTGCTCTGTCTGGTTCTCCAAGGCCCATCTGCTCTGCCTGGCACAGTTTGGAATGCTGTGTGGCTAATTAGCCGAGGGCCCCCCATAGGAATGCGTGAAATGGGCCTGGGCTCCTTTTGTTGTTTGCAAAGCAGCGGTGGCTTTTGAGGAATGATGCCTACTTCATATTTCTCCTTAACGGCCAAACTGCATGATGCTGGCAGATCTGTGAATGGATCTTCATGCTTCTTTCTTGTTTTGTCTTAGCTGCACAGACCTGGGCTGTGGTACAGGAAGGTTAGCCTACCCCTTGTTCAGATTTGCCAATCAAACCTCTCCACCCCCTCAGAAGCGGGGGGACGGGACTTTTTCTCCCCCCCGTTTTAGAACTAAGAACAGCCAAGGGTGTTTGGCTTCTATCAGCAAAACTGCATCAGGGAGATCTGAAACCTTTCTCCTGCCCTAATCCTACAGCTATTTCCCTGTTTAACAAATGATGGGGAGATCCATTCTCAGATTTAATCAAACCAATGGGGAAAACTTTCCACTGACGAATGGGGTGTCTACAGCAGGAAGGAGAAATTGGCAGAAATTATATCTCCCCTTCTGGTAGTGGAAAAGTTATAGCCTAGGTCCCACTCCTCATCTCAGTAATCCTTACAGCATTCCTGTAAAGCAGGCCCGTATTATTGTAGACGAGGGGAGGGCTGATAGGATAGTGTGTTTGGTGATGAACTGGGGACAGGGGTAACATTTGAACCCAGGGCATCCTCGTTTACAGTCTTAGTCCCTAAATGAACTGTCCTTTCCAGTCTATCTGTCTGAATTCTGTTCCTTACCCACACACATAAAATTAAGCAAGGACATGTATTTGTCCTCAGTTAAAAGCCTTAGCAGGTTGAAGTATGGGAGTGCTGGGCAGAAGCTGTATGGAAAGCTCTAATGGGACAAAAATCCGATATGTGCTAATTAGCCAATAACCCCGTCAGGCCCTCTTTATTTATTAATTTATTTTAAATATTACAGTTCTGGGCTCACTCTCCCCTTGTTCCTTGTTCATCCTATTGAAAAATCAATTCCAATTCAAAGGGACTTCATTGACTTACAAGATGCATGAGTATTTCCAAACTGTATGGGAAGTTTAATTCCTAAGGCCTTATTGTCTACTGAGGGGGGTCCCCAAGCTTTTGCAGCCTTTGGGCACCTTTGAAATTCTGACACAGGAGGAGAAGCCAGTCACAAAATGGCTGCCAAAGGAGGTGGAGCTAACCCCACCTAGTTTATGTATAACTCTGATAGCAACTCTTCAGCATTTCAGGCCGTAGCTCTGTTTAACGGGATACTGTTTAAAATGGACATTTTATTTAAAAATATTTCTTGCATACGTGCAGCTTACCTTAAGTTGTGCAGTGAAGATTCTTGGGCTGTGGTGGCAGCTGCTGCTGAAGCAACTGACTGTCAAGCTCCAGTTTTGTTTCTTTATAATTGACTTCGCTGCTTGCCATAGTATTGGGGAGAGGGAATTCCTGAGGGGGGTGTATGCTTGTAGTGTGAATGCTTGTAGTAACCATAACCATTTCTTTAAGTTATGCCCCAACGCCAGTTCCCATGAGAGGTGACCTTGGAGACTCTTCTGCCATGCTAGAATAGATAAGGCACCGTATATCTGTCAGGGTTGTCATAGTGACCTAGGGGCTGGATGATGACGTATGCATGAGATGTGGAGTGTTAATTGCCTTCCCTATAACTGAGGATTTTTTGCACTTTTTCTCAGTTCTGACACAGCATGTTTCTAAAAGTAAGTATATCTCAATAAACTACCACGGATTAAGTGTGTTGTGGAGAGTGTCTTAACTGGGAGACCTGACACTCACCTGGACACACTCACTTTCTAAAAACACTCGGTGGGCACCAGGAAAGGTGTCAGCAGGCGCCATGGTGCCCATGGGCACCATGTTAGGGACCCCTGGTCTACTGTGGTCTCTGTATCCACCAGCTGAGCAATGAGCTCTTGAACCATCTGCAAAGAGGTCTAAGTTGTGGACTTTGTCCCGTGAGATTGCAACAAAAATCTCTGAAGGCCATTCCAAAACAAATGCCACATTAAAATTTTTGCTTCTAGTGCAGATGCATTGGATGCATGGCTGAATGCAGTAGCATCTTGACTGATGAGTAGAGTTGCCAACCTCCAGATGGTGGCTGGAGATTACCTGGGATTACAACTGATTTCCAGGCGGCAGAGATTAGTTCACCTGGAGAAAATGGCTGCATTGGAAGGTGGACTCTGTGGCATTATACCCCATTGAAGTCTCTCCCCTCCCCAAACCCTGCTGTCCTCAGCTCCACACCTCAAATCTCCGGGTATTTTCCAGCCCTGGGTTGGTGACCCTACTGGCTAATTGCACAGCTACCCCATATGTTTACTACAGCCACATGGGTGTGCAAAAGGAGCTGAAGTGGGAACCTTTTCAGGAGGCTCTCTGCCTAGTGGCATAAGGAAACATAACAGTACACAAAGAACAAGTAAACTGTTGTTTGTGCTTGAATTGAAAGCTGGTATAGTAGCCAGAGGGAGGTGAAACTACTGCAGCAAAGAACGTGAATGTACCAATTTTAGACGGCTGACTGTTTTATTACAGTGTCATCTTTTGAGCAGGCTGCTTTGGTTTTCCTCGGCGAACAGCTTTTGGGAGCGAGGGTTGTGCTCTCGATCCTGCCAGCAACTACGTTCAGCAAGAGAAAGAAGCTCTGAGCGGAGTGGGCTTAGTGTGACCCAAAGTCTTAAGGGAAAATTCCGTAGATGCTGAACACTGACGCGGAATTGCAGGGGAGTCTGGGCGTTGATGCGTAAGCACCGGCATGCTTGTGCTCTGTGATTGCACTGCGCAAGTACAGAAATCAGTACTTGGGTTACATTAGCATCCTGAGAATCATAGCTTACTTCCAAGGTTCTAGTCCTTGTTGTTTGGAACAATTCCTGTTGGAGTCCTGGAAGCCAGAGAGGGCCCGAGCCAGGATTGTAAGCTGCCTTAAGCAGGAGTTTGAAGAGGCCGCATAGAAATAGTCTAAATAAACAAACCAACTTCTAGCAGAGAGCTGGCGTTCAGTGTGCAGCATCGTTTTTGAGGAAGATGACGACCCACCCACATGAGGGACACTGCTCGGGGAGGTCCCATTGGAGATGTCCTCCACCTCAGAGGGAGAACGACCATTGGACTTACCGTGAGGGGTCCTTCTCCTCTGAGGTCAGGAGGACATCTCGGCCCTCCCATTTTCATCTTCCTTCTTTCTAATCCTTCTGTGCTGATTTCTTCTCTTGTATCTCTGGTTGTACTCTGCCTTTGTTCATAGTTGCAGAGTTTTCTTGTTTCATCAGTTAATGTTACTGTTTGCAGTTACTTTTTTCTAGGGCAAGGCTACTTCATTTAGGCTGCTAGTACTGCTTTCGGAGTCCCAGAACTGAGATGGGCTATTCCGGTGGCGCCAACAGGAAGGGGAAAAAACTATTTCCTGCCTCCCTACAGGCACGGTGGGAATAACCCATTGGAGATGTCCTCCTGACCTCAGAGGAGAAGGACCCCTCACGGTAAGTCCAATGGTCGTTCTCCTCCTCTCCTTACAACAACCAGAATCAGAAGAAATGGTGTGAAATAGTGTGCTTTTTTACTTATCCATTTAAAACCTTTGCTCGCCGCTTCTCCAACCCTTCAGTCCATTTAAAACAAATGTAAAAAATTAAATCCAACGATACGACAAAGATAAAGCCAACCAAACCAAACGCCTGCTGAGAAAAGAACCGTTTGCATCTTTTCTGGAACTCTAAAGGAGATTTAGAATTACAATCATCCCCAGGTAGGAGGTCCCCAGGGCTTAGGAGCTGTTGCCATTAACCCTCCACCCCGCACTCCTAACGTGTTTACAGGTGACACAGTTCAGCTTGTTTTTTTATACACCACCTCTGTCACCCTGATGTAAAATTGTTCATTTATATTTTGTAGGCACATTGGCTATCTACACGGCCCCGACTTACAGCATGATGTGTCTCTCCATTACACTCCCTTTTTGTTGAGAGCAATTAGCTTCTCCGAGCTGATTTAGGAGGACTCGTAAAGCCTTCCCCTTTTAAAACGATGAGCCAAAGATTTATCTGGGGCCTCTTATTTCCGCTCCTCCCGAGCAATCGGTCTTGCTTCCTGGAGCATCCCGTGGCCATACTGCTGTATTTATTACAGCCATTTCATTCCTCCCAGAAACTCTGCCCGCATAGCATAGCCAACAATCCCTTTGGGCCCCTTCTCGGCATTAGTTTCAGCACTTTGCTTTAACCTCCCTTGCTTTAGTCTCTGGCCACTTATTAGTGTCAGTCCCTCCTGTCAGTCTCCTGTTTGGAACAGCGATGCAAGGCATGGTGGCTACAGTCTCCCCTTGCGACAGTTTGCTGCGATGCGCTAAATGTGTGCTTAACACTCAGCAGATGCTGTGCTTGGTTATAAGCGACAGGGTTCAGAACAGGGGTCCCAGGGCAGCTTTAAGGACTTCTAGATGTACTCTCAGAGTTCTGCCTTGGTGGGAAATGAGTACCATTAGGATTGCTGGCTGTGTCCTGTGTTAGGGCATTCCAGGACAAACACACACCTATGCCATCAACCTGACAAGGACTTGGGTATGTGTTTTTTAAAACATTTATCCCCTGCCGCTCCCTGACCTGGATGGCCCAGCCTAGCCTGATCTTGTCAGATCTCAGAATCTAAGCAGGGTCTGCTCTGGCCATGAGTCAGCTGTGACTTGATGCCCTGCCTTATCTCTATATACCCAAGGCATATAACAGAACAGCAAAAGTTGCAGGGTACAGACAAACCAGCGCATGATTAAACACAGTTAGAAGCTGATACAGTTGAAATGGCCAAAGACTCTTCACCAAATACAGATGTGACTTGCACATCTTCCTGAATGCAGCAAGGCACCTGTTGTGCCCACTCCGGTAGGCCCATTTGAGAGGAATGGAACCCACCACCACCGCAGAGAACATGCAGGACCTAACTCTTGCCAAATGGACCATCCTGTTTGGGGGCAGCACAACTGGAACAGGTGGCAGAGATATAAACTTTATAAAGGACACAAACAGAAAGGGTTTTTTTTTTTACTTAAAATAAAAACATGCTTAAAACATTAGCACTCTTGCAATGTTTTGTTTATTTAACAGGGTCTGATAATTGACACTTCTTGCTCTGAATTATTGCATCAAAATGTCTGTGCTGTTGCAACCTTGAGTATGCTGTTCAGGTGTATATCTGTAAGCTGCAAACCTATGATGACGCAGCAGAAGCAGAACTGGAAGAAGAAGCAGAAGACAGCCAGTTCCACTGCCGGCCTGATCTGCCGCATGTTTGACACCCTTAACCTGTAAAAAGGTACTTCATAATCTCTGAGTGTATACAGAGTGCAGACTCAATTATTTATTTATTTATTTTATTTTTTAGGCCGCCCTTCCCTGCAAAGCAGGGTTCAGGGCTGCTTACAGTAGAATTCAATATAACAACATACCACAGAATACAAGACTACCAAAATTAGAAGTGAAAGCCTGCAATAAAAAAAGTTAACACATACATTCTGGGGTGTAAGGCATTTCACCACAGATGGTGAGGAGGTGCACAGCATAGTGGCTATGAGCCAAGAAGTCTTAAGCTGAAATCTCTCCGCAGTTGAGAATTTACACTTCCTTTTTTTCAATTTTAATAATCCCTTGTGCAGTAAGGACAATGATAATATTGGCCTACTTTCCAGTGTTTTTGTAAGGATAGGTGAAATAATATATGCCAAGTGCTTTTGTCTCTTGAAATGAGACGTAAGCAAGTTGTTATGAACAATATTGAGAGTCCCCTTGAGAGGTGGGGAGCCATTCCATGGTTGCAGAAGTGGAAGAAGCAGAAGTTACTGTCTGATGGCCCCCTTTTGGTGCAGTGGGAGGTGGAAGCAAGGATGGGACAGGAGCTGAGGGGAATGTTGAGACGAAGGATGCTATCGAATCTCTCGTCCCTGCTAGTCCAGCTCACAAATCTGTTTGTTTTGTTTTTCTCCAATGGAAATCGAATCCACAAGTCTTCTCTGTTTTCTCATGCTGAATTTGTCTCATAGAATGTGCACACTGTCCAACATTATTTGTGCATCTCTTGCAGGAAGTAAAAAAAGAGGTGAAAAAGAGAGTATCCATGCTTTCTTGGTTGAGATGGGCAGGATCATAGTTCTTGATTGTTAGAAGGCCATGATTGGAGCCTATCAGAATGGCTGTGGAAGGGAGGCACGAGGGAATTTCCTTGTTTGGGATGTTGTAGCCTTTTTTGGAAAGCAGCTTGTGGTCTTAAGGATTTGAATGCATTTTTTCCTCATCCCCCTCCCCAAACATGAAGATGTTTTCACTGCTGTCATTCCTTAGTGCTGAAAATCCTTGAGGCAAACTCCCACGCCCAGCCCAAAATAATGCGATGTCAAAGACTGGTATCAGTCTCTTTTTATTTGCCTTCCAGGTATAGTAGAACCCTGCTTTTGAGCTTTTATCCATAATCCAGAGGACCCAGGTCCTCTTTAAGCTCTGCAAGTTTATTCTCATCATTATAGAATCAGGATTTATTTTTTTAAAGAAGCATCTGGAAATGCAGTGAGTATTAAAATAGTGAGAGTTAGCAGTTGCAAGAATTCACATTAGAACAGCCCCCAGGGTGAAATAGGGACAAGTAGAGATTGTTGTCTGTTTTGGAGTTCTGAGTGAGGGATGACCATGAGCAGATGGAAAGGAAAGAAGAAGAGGAGGCTGGATTTATACCCTGCCCTTCACTACCCAAAGCAGTCTCAGTCCAATCTCTCCCCCCCCCCCACAACAGATATCCTGTGAGCAATGCTTCCTCTAAGATGTGGAGTCCTGGGTGCAAAAATTCTACTTTGGCCCCGTTCACACTGAGCATTTGCCCCCCTGAAGGCACGGGAGCCCTGCGGACTTTCTGTGCGCGATCATACGAGCACATCTGGGAGGCGTAGTGCTCCCGTGGCCAACCCGCAGCTTCCCGTGGAAAACGCGGAGTAAAAAACTAGTAGGTCGGAAGTACTAGTTTCCAGAAACCCCGGGGCAAAGGCTGGCGTCTGATCATGGGAGCGCCAGTATCCCGCGACTTCTGACACCTGCCCATGTCCCCGGGGTTTCCGGATGTTGTAAGTGTCCATGGGATGCGCACCAACGCTGAACAGCGCATGCGCACACACAAGACACCGACAGCGGCCCGCCCCCCCAATGGTGCATGTGCACTTAGCTGCTTTTTTGCTGTGCTGCAGCAGCACAGTGTGATCAGGGCACAGAGCTGGAGTGTGGCAACCTGGTGGCCCATATGATCGGGCTACCGCGCCTTATTTAGCTCCAGGGCGAACTGCCACGCCTCTCCCCCGCGTTTTCTGGCCCGTATGACCGGGGCCTTTGTGAACTACTGGCATTAAAGTAGTGAGCGAGCGATTTTGTCTACTGCATAAATTAGTTTGTTCTGGAGCCCTCCTTCCTGAGCTAAGACAAAAATGTGTGAGCTGGAGGCTAACCACTACACCAAACTGTACCTGTACCTTTTCATATAGTTGCCTTAAAAGAAGAAATTTCAGTCGATACAGCTTTTCTATTCCCTACAGCGTTGTGACAGGGCAGTTACACAGGGGAGGGTCTTCAGCTCAGTGATAGTGCATCTGCTTAGCGTGCAGAAAGTCTGAGGTTCAATCCTGGCATCTGCAGATGAAAAGCACCAGGCAGTTGGTGATGTGAAAGAC
Source organism: Gekko gecko (assembly GCA_029375565.1). Taxonomy (NCBI): domain Eukaryota; kingdom Metazoa; phylum Chordata; class Lepidosauria; order Squamata; family Gekkonidae; genus Gekko; species Gekko gecko. The sequence continues at coordinate 24,115,751 of JAPDNY010000012.1, read as the reverse complement.
CTCTGCCTGAGACCCTGGAGAGCTGCAGCCAGCCTGAGTAGACAATACTGACCTTCATGGACGGATGGACTGATTCAATGTAAGGCAGCCTCATGTGGGAGCCGTACACCATTGGTCCATGTAGCTCAGCATTGTCTACGCTGACTGGCATCGTGTGGTTGTTTAGCCTCTTGATAGATTGAGTGCATAAACAAGAGCCACACAGCATGCATAAGTTTATAACGAAAAACAATTCTAAGTTTACTGAAAACAAAGGGGAGTAGAACATTGGATGTTATAAAAGAAAGAGAATAGCTAAACAACTACATGTTTACTGCTAGGAAGATATAAGCTCAATAATGGCATCTTCGTCTTGCTCACAGACAAAGGGTTACAAACATCAAAGCATTCCTACAAACAACATCTTGATTGACCAATAGAAAGGTTACAAACCACCTCCTTTTACTAGCACCTCTTACAAATCTTCCCGAGCTGACTAAACACTACTTCTATAGTTACAGGTCAGACTATGTAACATCCTGTTTACTAACTACATCAGTTAACTACATAATGACTGAAATGTAAGCAACTTGCAGACTCCAGCACATCACCTCTCTGGGATTTCAGACAGAGAATTATCTTTCCAAACATCGGCTACCTAATATAGTTTTGAGCAGAGATGCTCAGTACTGAACTGAGAACCTGGTCATGCTTTACCTCTGAGCAACAGCCACTCCCCCCCATCTAGAGCTGGTTGTTCTAGATCAGGGGTCCTCAAACTTTTTAAACAGGGGGCCAGTTCACTGTCCCTCAGACCGTTGGAGGGCCGCCAGGTTCGCCCTCTCCCCCACCAGCCTGCTCGCCCTGCTGCCGCGTTCGCCCCTCCCCCCACCAGCCTGCTCGCCCTGCTGCCGCATTCGCCCCTCCCCCACGACCAGCCTGCTCGCCCGCCGCCTGCCGCCCCCCCCCAGCCTGCTCGCCCACCCCGCGTTCGCTCCCCCACAACCAGCCTGCTCGCCCGCTGCCGCGTCGCTCCCCACGCCAGCCTGCTCGCCCGCCGCTGCGTCGCCCCTCCCCACGACCAGCCTGCTCGCCCCGCCGCCGCGTTCGCCCCTCCCCCCACCAGCCTGCTTGTCCCGCCGCCGCGTTCGCCCCTCCCCCATGAACAGCCTGCTCGCCCCTTCCTCCTCCTCAGCTCCTGGGTGCTCTTGCCGCCCAGGGCTGCTGGAGGAAGAAAGAGGCTGCGGGGGCGCTGCTGCTGCACTCCTCGAGGAGGAGGCAGCTCCGGGCTGGGGGGGGCGGGCATAAACACTCAGCGGGCCGCATAAATGTCCTCGGCAGGCCGCATGTGGCCCGCGGGCCGTAGTTTGAGGACCCCTGTTCTAGATTTTCACCTGGTGGTGAATCAGTTTGCTAAAGGGTCCATCTGACTTGTCTCTCACACAGACGTGTTCTCTGCAGGGAGGACCAAGGCAACAACTGCAGCAAAGACTTGGATTTTCCCTTCACGCATCCCCTGAATGACGAGAAGAACCAACTGCTTTTCAGTTTGATGGCTGTTGTCTCTCAAGTGAATTGATGTTCAACATAAATCAGCCTGCTTTCCAGAGAGAAACATATAATAAGTCATTCAAGAAGGAAAAAGAGGTTCCTAGCGGAGCCTTCTCACAAATGTTTTGTTTTTGGTGCCTGGCTTCTTGGAGAATTCTCCCCACTAATTTTCCTTCATTAGCCCACATTAGAACATTAAAGAAGGATCTGTTCCAATTTCAAAGCTTGGAACTTCTAAACCACCAAGGCTGCGATGAGAGAGATAATTAGCAAGTGAAATGTTCGGTGTTTTTAGTCAAATTATGCTCTTAATAGCAGTGAGCTGTAAGAAAACATGATGGCAAAGAAATGTAACCAGCTGGCTTTTTATGATCAATATTTGGTTTGTTTTTAGAACAGCAGCTTCAGCTTAATGAAAACAGCAAACATATTTTGTGTGTGTCCTTTGCTTCCATTAAAGCGTCACCAGCCTTTGGCTTTTGGATCTCGGTAGGGTAGGGGAGGATATTCGATTTTTTAGAAAGCCGTCGCAAGTACACTGTTGCCTGGCTCAGTCGCACAGCCTTTTCTCACCCCTACAGTTTTGTGATCTAACAAGTGCGTAGATGTAATGGATTTAGCAGTGATGCCCGTGGGCACTGCCGTGAATCTAACGCCAGTTTGGGTTCAGATGCTTTCAGGTTGCCTGATTTTGGCAAGATGCAAGAGGCAGGATTAATCTGTCTTGCTAATTGAACCTTGCTTTTTAATATTTTAATCTTCTCGACCTGCTGTTTGGGCATTCTCTAAACATCAGGTGCTTTAGAGCCGCGCTGGCATCTAGAAGAATAATCTTTTACTGCAACTGCAGGGCAGGGAATGACTTCTCCTGAAGGAGGGGTGTACGCATATGTGTAATGCTGACTCACACAGAGCTGTGAAGCAAGGAACTCTCGCCCTTGCCTCAGATGACCTCCCCAATGCCGTTTTTTTAAAAAGATAAATAATACTTAACAGAAATATTTTTGATGTCATGGAAAATTTGACTGTGAGATGGACCCCTGCTGAACAGCAGAGCATCTGCTCTGTATTCACAGGGTCCCACATTCGGTTCCTGGCAACTTCGGTTTAAAAGGCTGTTGGGAAGCAGGGCTAGGAAAGGATCCCCTAATTGACACCTTTAGAGTCACGACCAAGTTAGACAGTATTTGCCTAGATGGGCCGATGTTCTGATGCTATATAAGGGAGCTTCCTATGTCAGGGGTCCCCAACTATTTTGAGCCCGTGGGCACCTTTGGAATTCTGACACAGCATGGAGGGTGCAGCCGCAAAATGGCTGCCACAGAATGGCTCCTGCAGGAGGCAGAGCCAGCCACAAAATGGCTGCCAGAGCTTACTTGCAACCACTTGTGCTGTGGTGGCAGCTACTGCCAAAACAACATAAAAAAAAATCTGCATAGCCAATCAGATCACTGAAGGCCAGTCAGAACTTGCTGAGCTAAAGTTCCACCTGGCCCCACTCACTTTCTAAAAACATCTAATGGGCCTGACCTGGAATGCCCAAGTAAGCCTGATCTTGTCAGATCTCAGAAGCTAGGCAGGGTTAACTCTGGCAAGTACTTGGATGGGAGACCTCCTTGGAATACCAGGGGCGGGGGTGGGGGGGGCAGACTTCATTCAGCCACCTCTCTGAATGTCCTCCAGGCCCCCAGTAGGGGGGTCAAGTCACCAGAGGTCGCCATGACTTCCAAGTGCACACACAGTCAGTCACCAGAGGTTGCCATTACTTCAGGTGCACACACACACACCCCTACAAAAAAATAACAACAAAATTCCAATGGACACCAGGAAGGGTGTCAATGGGCACTAGGGCCGTCCCAGGTGCCACATTGGGGACTTCTGTCCTGTGTCCTTGTGAGTGCAGAGTCTGCATGGCATCCTAGCCTGAGGGGCTTTGAAATTAAAGGCCTGTTTGTTGTATGTTACCTTCCATAGTTAGGTGCATGAAGTCAGGGGAGGACCTTGTTTTGTGAAGTTTTCCTGGAAGATTTGAGTTCCTGTTTTCATGCCAGATTTGAGTGAAAGCTCCACTGGGGATCTGCCTCTGGACTTGAAAGATTAATGAGAGATCATTTTCACCACACGTCACCCAACAGGTTGTGAGCAGTTTGTTATAAAACTTTTTTTCCCCTCGGAGTGGAATTGCATATTTTTTTAATGGAAATACAGTGTCGTTTGAATTATTGATGGCCAGAAATATAAGTCCACTGTGTGTCCATAGATATCTAAATTGTTTCAAATGGGGTTTTTCCACACCTCTCCTCGCTGCGTCGGGTTGCATTTTTGCTTATAAATGTTGCATAAAGGAGTGTGTTGTGGCAGAGGTGGCAGCAGACCAACAGTTAACATAATAAGGCACCCGGCAGAAACAGGCTTGCAAAACCGCCTCCTCACCTGAAGGGAATCGTTCCAGCCTAGCAGTTGTCATTAGCCACAAATGAGTTCTGTGCTCTCTTTGGTACCTTGTGACAATTATGAACCTTTGCTTGAGGGGCTAGTGCTTCATATTACGAGATGTGGCTAGGTGTTAGCTCTTCATTTTGCTCTGTCAGGTGGGCATCCTGGGTGTGCTAGGATAGCCAGTGGGCTCAAAGAGCATTTTGATTTTTGGCCGTCAAGTTGCAGCTGGATTATAGTGACTCCTGGTGAAGTTTTCAAGGCAAGAGACGTTCAGAGCTGGTTTGCCATCGCCTGCGTCTGCATCACAACCCTGGTATTCATTGGTGATCACCCATCCAAATACTAACCAAGGCTGACCCTGTTTAGTTTCTGATATCTGGTGAGGTCAGGCTAGCTTAGGTATCTAGATCAGGGCTCAAAGAGCATAAGGGCTTCTAAAAACCACACACAGAAGGAAGAGAAAGGGGCAGGGGCTCATACTGTAATGGTGGGAGGGTTCAGAAGGTGGAGATAAAGCCTCAGAATCTACCATAAATTATGTCTTCATGTATGAGCATTTTGTATGTGGGGGTAGGGAGCAGCTTAACATGTTTTCTTTCTGCACCCGTTAAAGTTAGCTTTAATTCCCAAGATTCATAATTAAAGTACAGCCTGGGTAGACTTGAGCAAATTCTGAGTGGCTTCATACTGCAGGTTCCTGTTTTGCTACCTCAGCTACTGGTCTGAATCCACCCTTAGTCAGGAGTTTTGAGGCTGGTCCTCACCGCTGTCTCCAGCTCCTGAAAGTGCAGCCAGTAAAGGCTGGGCTCCCGTAATGCACTGCTCTCTTGCTTTCTGCATGCGCCCAGCTGGCATTTGACACTTCAGTTGCTGGGCCTGAATCCACTTTTTCTTTAGTGTGAGAGAGCTGCCCCCTGATGATGTGAGAATCTCGTGGAAATGCTATTGGGAAAGGCTGAGCTCCTGAAACTCACTGCCGTTGCTTTTTCCACATCCCTGGCTTGTGTTAACGGTGACCCGCAGCGCGAAGTCAAGTGTCAGCTCACTTCTGCTGCTTGCAACATTTAAATAATCCTGAAATGCTGTTGTTTTTTTTCCAAAAACGGTTTGCTTCACAGAGAGCTGAGTCCAGTCGTTTCATATCTTTGCTGACAGCAGATTTCTTGCCCCTTTCTGTGGCTCCTACAGCAGCCCTCGAATAGGCAGGGAAGGAATTTGCAGAACAAGGCCAAGCTGTGAGAGAAGCTATGTGGAGACTGGGGATCCGTGGTGCTCCTCAATCCTCACTTTCAGGCTTCAGGGATGGCTGTCATCCTTCTCTTTCCTGTTCTGGAGATGTGAAGGAGAGGCAGAATCCAGAAGTACTGGGGGAAGGAGGGGACCCCCTCCAATTTGCAGATTTTTAAAAGAATACCTTTTATAAAATGAAGCCAAAGAGGCAAGAAAGGTACAATGCCTATGTAGGATTGTCCCTACTTCACTCTGTGTGTGTGTGTGTCCTGCAGTCAATGGAGACTTTGTGCCTGGTTGCAGAGATCATTGGCTGTCAAGAACTGTGTTGCAATGGAACTGCCAAATCTCCTCCTAGAGTTTGGAGTTGCGCATGGCGTGAATTGATGGGACCGGGGTGAGAAGTTTTCTCCTAGCCTGGCACCAGGCAGCTGGGATAGCATGGGTTCAGATCTCATGGCAGGAACCCAGATACTTCCTTGGCATCTTCTTGGTATACTTCATAATGAGTGTGTACATGCGTGTGGGCAGTTGACTGCCTGTGGCTGCTGGAAACTAGAAGGAAGGACAGGTAGGAAGGAAGGAAGGAAGGAAGGAAGGAAGGAAGGAAGGAAGGAAGGAAGGAAGGAAGGAAGGAAGGAAGGAAGGAAGGAAGGATGTATCACTGTTAGAGAATGAAAGAGAGAAAAAATGCTTGAGCCCGTATGTGGTGTGGTGCCCTCTTGATAAGATCCTGCTCCTTTGTAGAGGCTTCACATAGGTGTAACCTGCATTTGCTTTTATGGGATTCTGCAATTAAATCTGTAATAAATCCTGGTTTTGGGAACATGGCAGTAATAATGCGTAACAGTATCCATTGTTCAGAATTGTCACGTACATTATCTTGTTGCAGTCCCTACAATACTTCTGTAAGGCAGGCCTGTATTGTTATCTTTGTATTGTGCGTGAGGAACTAGGAGTGTTGCATAGTGCAAATCCGTGCAATAAGGCTGGTTGAAGCCAGGTGAAATCGATGTGTTTAGGCTGAGGTAACTCTGCCTAGGATTGCACTGTTGACCACTTAATGAGTTTGTGCCAGAGGCAAGTTTTGATCCGGGCCTCTCCTGAGTCACAGCTCATTCTTTTGGGCTAAATTCACACGTCCCAATTGGAGCACTTTTCAGCCTTTCTCTTCCTGTCTGTGCATTAGATCCTGAATAAATTATCAGTCTCTACCAGTTTCCATCTTCCTGCTTCAATACGCCCCCCTCCCAATTCTTCAGGGTCCCCTATACTCCAGGAGAAGCATTCCGTGGCAATCAGTGGAGTGCAGTGGGGCAGGAAAGTTCTGTTCTACCACTGGGCAATTTAATTTGTATATTGTACGTGAATGTGAAAAGCAGAAAGGCAGTTTTAACCCCATATTTACAACATATGGGAAACCAGCAGTTTTAATTACACTTATACCAACTTTCTGAGCTGATGGATTAGTAGGGCTGGAAACTTGATCTCATGTCAGTCTTCCTACAAGTTCACAATGCATGTGTGATTTTGGTCCGTACTCTCTACCAATAATTCAGCTCATTCTTTCTCGCCCCTTTCGGATCCACCTGAGATAGGGTACCTCTTTCCTGAGGAGCTGGATTGTCCGGCATGTTCCATTGCCAATGCAGCTTTGTTTTGTGGTGGTCTAGTACATTGGTGGAGCCCTTTAGGGCAGGGGCTCTGATTGTGCAGCATTAGCTTGAAAACTGGGGGGGGGGGGAGTGCTGGTTTTCCTTTGGCTCAAGTATCTGTATGGGCCAACTCATGAGAATAGCAGAGCAAATTTGTGAGCGAATGAATGAGTCTTAAGATTTGGACGTACTCGAGGAGTTGGTTTTTATGAGGTCACGATGCTTAAAACCATCTTTTAAAACATATTTTCTTTTAATGCAAATATGTCTGCAAATAAAAAGTTCTTTGAAACAAGCCCTGACTCTGGATAGCCCAGGCTAGCTCAATCTCGTCAGATCTCAGAAATTAAGCAGGGTTGGCCTTGGCTAGTATTTGGAAGGGCGACCTCCAAGGGATACCAGGGTCGTGACACAGAGGCAGGCAATGGAAAACCAGCTCTGCCTTAAAAACAAGTCTAGCTCCCTACCTAGTGGTGCATAATGCTAAAAGGGCTAGAACGCTTGCCTGCCAGACAATCTTAGGATCTCCTGGCTATTTCATACACTATGCCATACAATAATTATTGATTATTATTGTTTGAAACAGTTCTTTGGAGATGTATAAAAAGAGGAAATATTGAGGACCATCTGGTGGTGTTATTCCTCTTTTTGTTTTCCTTTGTCTGCTGATATTTTCTCTTTTGTTATGTGTAGGTAAATATGAATGGGTATCTTTCATACATTCAGCTAACACTTGCATGGTGGAAGAAAAAGTAGGGGGGAGCCTTAATGAAATTCGCGGTCCCCACCTCCTGGTTCTTCATCAACTTGGCCTCCCTGTAGCTTCTTGAAACCTAGGGCTGTTAGACCATCACAGACAGTAGGAACAAACCCCCTCCAGCCTACTGTAATTAGAGCCCTCCATTCAACAATTTCCAGTCCTGGAGGTCTGGGGGTAGAACCTGGAGAGGGCAGGGTCTGGAAAGGAAGGGGCCTTTGCGAGGTGTAGTGCCGTACAATCTTCCATCCAAAACAGCCATCTTCTGCTGGGGAACTGGTCTCTGTACAGTCTGGAGATTAGCTATATTCTAGGCGATCTCCAGGGCCCACCTGGAGGTTGGCAATCCTAACAAGGTCTGAAATCAATAATAGTGAGTTACTTTTGTGGAATATTGAAATTGCAAAGCCTGAAAGGGAAGGGATGGAGAAACATGGATACGTTAAACTGTTTCAGTATGCTTTTTTATTGATTGACATGTTTGTGTTAAAACTGGAATAATATTACAGGTGTTTTTTAAATAAAGAAGCTAACGGGTGCATGGTGATGTGAAGTTTCACAGGTGCTAGTTAGCGTCTTCGTATTATTGATGCAGACTTGTATAAGTGGCGGATGAAAGTTCAGTCGAAGATAAACAAAGTCAACAAGGTGAAAACCAAAGGCATGGGTTACTTTGGCCCAGAATATATTTATTTTCTTTTTATCGCTGAGTACAATAAATCTCTGATGGAGATACCGGAGACGCAAAAACCACATCCTGGTAGCTGGGGGGCAAACAGGAATAAAATGAATAATCTGAATATTTACCAGTGCAACAAAGCATGAATGCTAAGCAAGCTCTGCCGCAGCAAATAGGAGATGATTATATTTTTGTACCAATAGAGCCACACATAATCCTTATTTCAATATGGGAAGCATCGTCTTGGTTTTGAATATTTTTGGTTGTAAATCCAGGGACACCAAAGTGAAGGAGAATACATGTTGTCATGAAGTCGCTCTCCCCACAACACATACATTGGTTATATTTGTCCCTGTTGTTTAATATACACATTAAGCTCACTTATTCTCTTGAGCAAAGATTCCTGTTTTTTCAACATATGCTGATAAAAGGCCTTGCTAGTTATAGCAACCGCTGTAGACTAGTGGGCAAAGATTACCTGGTTAGGGAACCTGAAATAAAAACACGGTGTGGCTTCCTCTTTGTCGTTTCTGCACTAGCTGGGCTGACTGTCTCTGAGGCACCAAATCTTCATTGTCTGTCCTTGTCTTGTAGTTCTGAACACATCATGGTCCTCCCTGCCCTTAGGCCTTGTGTGAAGTTTTTACCAGCCCATCTTTCTCCTCAGTCCTCCAGTTCTGATAAGCTTTTATGACTCACCAGGCCAGTGTTCTGTCTCTTAGATTCCTGATTGAAGCCCTAGAATCGCTCATGGCCTGGAAACAACGATCACTTTATAATGGACCATGCTTTTCAAGGACACCGGATTTATTTATTTGGCACTGGCAGTGCATGTGCCATTAGAGAAATTTAGATTCTAAGAGAGAACTTTGTCCCCCTGAGATCCAGTATACCTGCTGCTGTTCAGACAATACTGCACTAGATGGACCAATAAGGTTACTCAGTATGAGGTAGTTTTGTTTTCATAGGTTCAACTCCATATCCTTCAGCCCTTCTTTTCTGTCTAGCATTCCTAGTTATATCCTGACCCTTTTTTCCTAAGAAGCTCAGGCTGACATATATACATCTCTTTTCATGCTATCCTCTGAACAACCCTGTAAAGTAGGTTATGCTGAGCGTATTACTGGGCCAAAGTCACCCAGTGAGCTTCATGAGAGCAGGGATTTCAACCAGAGTCTCCCAGCTTTCATTCTGCTCCCGTAGATGTTATGTAATATTCAGGAACATTTTAATGTCCAGTTGAAAAGGCTCACTGGGTAGAGCACGTATTCTGCATTTCCCACATTTCTAGTGCAACTTCCAGCCCCTCTAGTTGGCATACTTCCAGTAATAGTTCTTGGCCCTCCTTCCTGGTTCTGGTGTAGTTTATGTGTTTTTGTTAAATTGTTTTATTATTTTAAGTGTTGTTTTTAACTTAACGTACACAATCTTGGGGGCATCCTGATTGGTCAAAAAGTGGCATAAAAATGTTTTAAATAAATAAATAAAGTGTTCTAGTGAGCCAGGTTGGGACCGATACCTGAGATCTAGAAGAACCACTGCCAGTGAGAAAAGACAGTACTAAACGGATTCTATGTATGAGCTTCACGTTTTCTTTACTATCACATTCCTGTGCTGTCCTTTTTCCGTCAGCCATCTCTCCACCTTCAGTTTCTTTCCCTTTCCCCTTGGGTGTTTGAATGCTCATAAACATTCCTTAACATCTTTTCCACTCAACCAATAGTAGGGGAGGATGGAGCTTTTAGGCAATATATGCTTTTGCTGTCCATCCATCCATCCATCCATCCATCCATCCATCCATCCATCCATCCATCCATCCATCAATGTAATACACTATGAATGAATGTAGACGGGGTGGGGAATCTGTGCTTTCCCTTCCTTTGTTCTGTAGAATGGGGGCAAACCCACTCATTTCATTGAGTCCAGCTGTAGAATATAGGCCTGTGTGGTGGTGGTGGTGCTTTCGACTTGCTGACCTGCCAGGATTTGGATATTCTGCATTAGAGTCCTTGGGAACCATTGGTTAGTTGATTTGCTTTCTGTGGTTAATTGATGCTTATTTTTAATTTTGATTTTTTTCCCCCTCTCCCCTCTTCTTTCTGTACTGGCAGCAAACACTGGAGATGAACCTCACCAACCTGGTTAAGCGCAATAGTGAACTAGAAAACCAGATGGCCAAACTGATACAGATCTGCCAGCAGGTGGAGGTATGTGTGCCGGCTGCAATCCATCATTTGTTGGCTGAGGGTATATTCGTATGCAGATGCTGCATGTGGGATGGAAGTAGAAGGAAATGCCATCGTAGGTCAGTTGCTAATAACCATGCAGTGTGTCATGAGAGCATGGAACAGCATCCTTCCACATGAAGGTTCACTGAGAGCAAATCTGTGTATCCAGATAAACCACCTGCTAGAGAAGGGGTGTCGAACTTGTTTGTTACGAGGGCCAGATCTGACATAAATGTTACTTGGCTGGGCCATGTGTGCCATAAAATGTAATGCCAGGTACTGGAGATATAAACTGTATAAAGAACAGTAGCTGGTAAGCTCCAAGTTGTTGCATCCTCACTGCAAGGCCGCATGGGCGGACTGGAGAGCCAGCGGTGCAGCACCGGGCAGATGCACCCACACTGCTTGACCGCTGCAGATGAGGTTGTTCTGCCATGCTGGAGCAACAATCAGAGTGGCTCTGCCCACTCCCCTCCCCAAACAGCCTCCTGTTCCCTCCCTTGCACTGGTTGCTACAGGGTCCCATAAGAGCCCTAGGTGTGGGCTGGTTCCGGCCCTCGGGCCTTCTGTTTGACACCCCCGTGTTAGAGCACTTAGAAGTTGTGTCATTTCAGACTGCTGCACAGGATTGAGCGTTACAACGCTATAAAAATTCCCCATATTGCAAAAGCTAGCATTTGATGGAGTAGGACCTTCCCTGACGTACTAGAAGTTTTTTCCAGAAGCAGAGAGATCTCAGAGGAACATTCACACACAATTATTTTCCCAAGAGATAGACCAAGATGGGTAGCCATGTTAGTCGACCTGTAGCAGTAGAAAAGAGCAAGAGTCCAGGAGCACCTTAAAGATTAACAAAACTTTTGGTAGGGTATGAACTTTTATGAGTCACTGTGCACTTTTGACTGAGCAAGAACTCATGGAACCTCATAACCCTACCACACATTTTGTTAGACTTCAAGGTGCTACTGGACTCTTACTCTGTTCTACAATTATTTTCCTGTCTGTGCTGTGAAATAGTAATCTTGGGAATAATGTGTTGCATGGTTTTAATGTTACAGAATGGATTACCACCCTTGAAGCTACATTCCCTGTTTTCTGTGCTGTACTTTAAGATAATATTTCTGCCTGCTATTTTTATGTGGTTTTAATATTTTTGTGGGCATTTTGTGCGTGTATATATGCTTGCACGTTCCGTGCACCTTGGTGATTAGTCATGCCGGCCACATGACCATGGAAACGTCTTCGGACAGCGCTGGCTCTTCAGCTTTGAAATGGAGATGAGTACCGCAACCCTAGAGTCAGATTCGACTGGCTTTTGAGCAAGGGAACCTTTACCTTTATCATATATACTTGCATGATTGCAAGTCATGGTGACTTCTGGTGACCCCTACTGGGGGCTTGGATATTTTTTCAGAGAGGTGGCTTGATAGCCTGCCTTTGCATCCCGAGCCCTGGTTCTTCTTGGAGGTCTCCCTTCCAGTTAGTTCCCAGGATCGGCCCTGCTGAGCTTCCAAGATCTGATGAGATCGGTCTTGCCTGAGCTACACAGGTCAGGACGTGGTTTTAATATTTTGGGCTATGTTTGCAAGCCACCTCGAGAGCCAGATTTTATGTTGAAAGGTGGGCTAGAAATATTACAGTAAAGAAACCCATCACATTTTAATTTCCCTCCCCCCAGCCCCCATAGTGGCACAGGGTGGCACACATGGTTCAGTCTGCCTTCATTTTATTCTTTCAACCACCCTGTGAGATTGGTTACCCTGAGAGAGAGGGACTGGCCTAAGTGATACACAAATCTGTACCCTGTGTGATCCCTTGGCCGAATTGGAATCAGATGAATGTCTTTTTATTGCAATTAAAACAGGAAATACAGGGCCGAGTGACTTACAGCACTTAGCAACACCAAGCTGTATTCTGCCTTAACCAGGAAGGGCAGAAGGTCTTATACCCCAAATGACATCACATATAATTTACACATTCAAGGACCTTTAATTGGTACCAAGCAGTTAACATCATAAAAGCATCATTTGACTCTAAACCTTACTATTGGTCTCTCCTGATACTGGTCATGTATGTCAGTGATTGCATTTGTTTATCTAAGAGACTTAGACTTGTTCGGTAAGAATGTCCCACTTGTAAAAATAGCTAGAGAAATATGGTGTACTACATTGGAATTTTGTATATGAGACTCTGTCCCATTAAGAAGAGTTGTTAGACATTGAATTGTTTCACTCTACTCAGAAGAAGACGTTCATCGAAACGGCTCCACATTCCGGAGACCGCCGTCAGACTTCACAGACTTCACTCTTTATATTTTTGTTATATACTGCATATAATATTCATAAATTTTGTTTAATTTTTCAATATCACAGTTCCTTTTTGCTTCTTATTAACTATATATACTGTGTATAGAGAACCATTTTGTTACTTCTATCTGGTCTTCAGAACAATGGGAACATTAGAGAACACTGGGACCCTTTCTGGCCTTGCTTATGGAGAGCTAGCTGGTAAGGACTGTGATTCACATTAAACTTGACTCTTCATGTCCTTTCCCCTCCTAATTCCTTCTACAAAGGCTTCTTATACAAAAAATGCAATTATAAAATATATATGTTCTGCTAAAAGTTTCTCTAATCAGAAGATTCTAGGTTACACACCAAGATCTGAATCTATTATGATTCAACTTTTAAAGGCACAGTGACAGCTGTCAAAGAGAGAATGTCAGAAGTCACATTCAGAAACCACATTCTTCTTCCCTTGTCCTACACAAGGAGCAGGGGTTTGAACTCTGGGACTCTCCAGCCGTAGTCAGGCACTCTCACTGCTACGCTACACTGGCTCGACTTGTCTGGCCCTGTTCACTTTCACCCCAGCCTCCCACTCTTCGCCACTTTCTTGTCTCTTAGCCATCTATCGCTTGTATCTACACACTGTGGGATGTTGTACTGTAGCAGTCATTGCAACTGGGTTGACTTGTCCACACATGCTAATCCAATGGCAAATAATTGCTGAAACATGACAGTAGCGCAATATCCAGATCAATTGTTCCTTTAATTTTTATCCCTCTTGGACATTCTGTTGTGCCCTCTTCCTTTATTATTCCATCCCCTCTCCTGTCTAGCAGTTAAAGTGGGCTTGTTCTGTGTAGCAGAAGGATCACTGTATTAGCCTATTACAGCAAAATACATTTTAAAGAGAAATCTCATGGCAGTTTTAAGACTAACAGATTTATCGTGGCATAAGTTTTCATGGACTAGAGCCAACTGTGCCTTGGATCACATTGCCTTTTTTGACCCCTCCGTTTACAGTTTTTATTCCTATGCGCATGTATGTGTGTGTGCCAAATGAGGATACACCGTACCAGCAGGCTTTAGTCCATAAAACCTTTTTGCCACAAAATAGGGCCCCCTGCTATCCTCTTAAGACTCCTTCTACCAGCCCAGACAAGCCCAGTTTCGTCAGATCTCAGAAGCTAAGCAGGGCCAGCCCTGGCAAGGACTTGGATGGGAGACCTCCACAGAATACCAGGGCTGGGATGCAGAGGCAGGCAATAGCAAGCCACCTCTCTGAAACATCCACGCCACACTAGGGGTTGCCAGAAGTCAACCATGACTTCCAGGCATGCACATGCACATGTGCACACGCACACACACAGATACCTTTTTTTTTTTAAAGCCTCCTTCTACCCTGCTAAATAATCTTTGGGAATGGTACCTCCCCCCACCAAAAAAAAAAAAGTATTCTTATGCATATCCTGTAAATGTACCTCTCCTATTCTGTGTTTACCTCTAGGAACCTATTTTTTCTTTTGAAAGGCCTCGTGTGCTTGTGGAAGGGGTTGGCCTTTTTAGTGCCAGGCCCGGACTTTGCCCTCTCCTTGGGTGATTTCGCACTAGACTTTAAATCCTGGTTCAATCCTGTTCCTGAACTTAAATTCTACACTACACTCAAGTTCACCCCTGTAATTATCTCAGGGTATTTTTTTGTCTCCACATTACACTGAGGTCACTCCGGTTTTGCCCTACACTTGTCCCAGGATAAACGGATGCTGTTATAACCAGGGATAAATGAAAAGTATTGTGTTGCAAGATGAAATTTGATAAAACCAGGGATGAAATCCAAGTGCAGAAAGGACCCCTATGTAGTTCCAGGGTAGTAAATGGCTAGGATGTGAAATTTGGTAACAGTTCAGTGAGGACAGCAAGAAGGAAAATCAAAATGCCTTCTTACTCTGTCTGAGGTGTATTTCCCCAAGCACTGGGAAAATGTGATATAGCTTGAGTTGTGTTTGGAACTCGGCTCTGCAGGCCCTTCCAGTCTCCAGGAGCCCTGGGGAGCAACCCAGCCTTGCTGAGCACTGCTTCCAGTCACATTGCCAGTGCCTCCCTCCCTCCCTTTCTGAGAGCCAGTTTGGTGTAGTGGTTAAGTGCACGGACTCTAATCTGGGAGATCCTCCACTCCTCCACTTGCACCTGGCTGGGTGACCTTGGGCAAGCCATAGTTCTGATAAGAGCTGTCCTTGAAAAAGAGCAGTTCTGTCAAGAGCTCTCTCAGCCCCACCTATCTCACAGGGTGTCTGTTGTGGGGAGAGGAAGGGAAGGGAGTTTGTAAGCCACTCTGAGACAGCTTTGGGTAGTGAAGGTGGGGTATAAATCCAATCTCCTTCTTTCTTCACCCTGTTGGGATTCCCTCCATCCTTTGCAAAGGCCCTTCTTCCATCTTCCCAAACTGCCTCTTTTCACTTTGGGGTCATGACAGGCAGAGGAAAGAATGGTCACTGGGTCATAAGCTCAGTTTTTCCAAGCAGAAGTGGCTTCTGCAGGCAGGGAACTTCTTCTTCTTCTTCTTTTTTTGGCATTGCAAATAGCAGGAAACACAAACCAGAGGAAATAAGCAGTTCACCTTTAAACCCATTGAGAAAAAATGGCCTTCTCCAGCCAAGCAGCCTTCTTTGTCTGGATGATACCAATCAGGCCTCTTTTGTCTGGCTTTCCGAGGGAGCGCTCTGTCCTCCGCCACCCATCCTCCCCAACCCTCTTATTACGACCCCGGTAAAAACCAGATGCCACCAGATTAATGCTTCCCCCTGGCTATTAAACCGCCGTGACTTCATCAACAATGCGCTTTCACCCAGCGCATCTCAAGGCAAGAAGGAACTTAATGCCTTCTTCTTTCCAAAGGCAGAACAATTAATAGTGAATTAGCTGGCTGTTTTGTTTACCGAAGGGATGCAGGGGGAGAAGCCATAGCAATTAGTTTCTTCTTAATGGGCTATTGATTTTCAGTTACTAAATTAAGAAGCGGTTCCTTGAACAAGGCAAGGTTTTTAAATATATAATAGGAATAAAGATAACTGATCTATGGCAGCAGAATCTAATTTGATAAGTGCTTGTGTGGTTTAGTTGAGTTACAGTTTTCTGGTGGGGGTCCCATGTCCCCCTTGGCTCACATTCTAGCCCCCCCCAGCTGTTTGGTGGGCAAATGGATGGGGCCATGTGGAGAGGCCCAGTATGTTCCTCCCACAATTTAACCACTCTTCTACTCCCCTCAGTCCCACTGATTCCCCTGTTCAAATCTCTCCCCTCATCAAATTGGCTTTGGGGTGGGATTACAGATTATCCCAAGGAAAGTGTTCTTTTGCAGGGGAAAATTGGTGGGAAGGTCACAGAGCATTCCACCACCCTCCCCATATACAGACTCTTTACTGCAGGGGCCCGTCAGCCCTAGCATTGGTGTTAAGAGCAGAGATTAGCTTTGTTGTACCATGTTCATTTTCTGATCTTCTTCATGGTCTCTGTGCATCACACCTCTGGGATATAGTGTGCCTGTGCCGAGCCCAATTGCTGTTGTAGAAAGTGGACTTTCTACAATAAGACGCTGAACTGCAGGCTGTGGAAGGTCAGTAGTTCAGCAGTTTGAGACCCGGGAGTGTCGCATGACGGGGTGAACTCCCGTCTCTAGTTCCAGCTCCTGCCAACCTAGCAGTTCGAAAGCAAGAAATTGCAAGTAGATAAATAGGTATCACTTCGGTGGGAAGGTAACAGCGTTCCGTGCACCTTGGTGTTTAGTCATGCTGGCCACATGACCACGGAAACTTCTTCAGACAGCACTGGCTCTCGGCTTTGAAACGGAGATGAGCACCGCAACCCTAGAGTCGGATTTGACTGGCTTTCGAGCAAGGGAACCTTTACCTTTACCTTACCCCATTGAAGTCCCTCTCCTCCCCAAACCCCACCTTCCTCAGGCTCCATCCTCCCAATCTCCAGGTATTTCCCAACCCACAGCTGGCAATCTTACCATAGATGTTTGTGGAAGAGGGATTTGTCTTTTTCTTCTTTCTCTTCTCCCCCACCTCATAATGATGTGTCAAGCTTTTTGGGTAGGCTATAAAGCTCAATAAGTGAAATGGTCATGAGCATCAGCCTGAAGCAAGAAAAGACAGAAGTACAGTTAAAATCCGGCTAGGAGATTTATGACTCCCAGGAGGCCTGTCATGAGTCAGCCAGGGCTCAGGGATAGCAAGGACTCCTCAAGAGAAGAGGAGCCCTGTGTAGCCAGCCTTGAGTTAACAGAAGCTGACCAGCAGGAGAATGAGCTGCAAGCTTGTCATGATTCACAGCCAACAGCTGACACAGAGCTACCCACACCTTCCAGCTGTGATTCAGCAGTTGAATCTCAGTTGGCCATTCCCATCCCAACAGTATCATCTACATCCTTAGAGCACTGCAGATGAAGGCTGAGAACGGAGCTACAGACTGAGTGACCCCTGCAGCAGTAAAGTGCATGCCTCCTGGCCCGACACCAGCTGCTTGCTGATAACAAAAATACGTCGTTACAGGATTGCTTCTGATTAACTGGGTTGCAAGCATGACTCTTAGGTGTGGGGCTATAAAACCAGCTAAGAAAGGCTGTTAGGTGGGGGCACAATACATACGATAGACACTAAGCCACCAACTCTGCCTTGCCTGACTTCTGGACCTCTGACCTTGGACTGAAGGATTCTGCTTTGCCCGATTTGTGGCACCTGATACTCGGAGTCTGCAAGCCAGTACAAGGCTGCTGAAGTGATAACAGCCTTGTGCCACTGCACAGATGTGAGAGTTAAGGATGTACAGAGTTGTCTTGGACCAAATCAGCTTTGTGGTCCTTTGGCAATGCTCACCCAAATAGGTGCTTCAGCTTAAAAAACTTTTCATTCAGTTTAACTCTTGTATTGTTTTCACCATGGGTAGTTTTGCACGTTACTAATAGCCTGAAGCTGTATTCAGAAGTCATACTGAATACATAGTTAAGGGGAAAGGTGCACAGACCATGCTTGTTACCAGGCTTACTCCTCTTCTCACCTGTGGAATTGTGGTTAATTATTACCTCTGATTACCTGAGTCACAGGACCAAACTGCATGTTAGATTTTACACCAGTTTGCCGCAGGGATTTGCAGCCATGCTTTAGCTGTGAGTCCTTGATGTGTGAAAGCACTGCAGGGGCCCAATTCAGATCAGGACCATGGTGCAGGGGGAGGAAGAACTTGAGTGTTATTTTCCTCCTTGGCAGGTCCACACATGTACTGAGTACTTGCATGTGCAGCACTGAACAAGAGAAATACCACCTTCCTCACCACTTCAGCTTGGGAAAATAGTGCAAAGGGAAGGTAGGAGCCTCACCTCCCCACTTGCACCATGGTCCAAATCTGAACTGGGCCGTGTCAGAGTCCAGGAGCAAGCCAAATCAGAGTCCAAAGCCAGAGTCAAGATTCAGTCCAGAAGATCAGTTACCAGAGAGCACAGTCCAGTTCAGAAAATGGTCCAGAAAGCAAGGTCTAGCAGTCCAAGGTCATATACAAGAGCAAGCAGGTCCAATATCCAAGTTCAAAGGTCACTGGAGTGGAGCAGAATCAGGAGCTGTGATCACAGAGTCCACCAGGTAGTGACTTAAGAACATAAGAACATAAGAGAAGCCAATGTTGAATCAGGCCAATGGCCCATCTAGTCCAACACTCTGTCATACAGAGGCCAAAATATACCAGGTGCCATCAGGAGGTCCAGCAGTGGGGCCAGGACACTAGAAGCCCTCCCACTGCTGCCCTCTCCAGCACCAAGAATAGAGTGCATCACCTGCCCCAGACTGAGAGTTCCCATCTATACCCTGTGGCTAATAACCACTGATGGACTTCTGCTCCATATGTTTATCTAATTCCCTCTTGAAACTCTCCATGCTTGTAGCTGCCACCACCTCCTGTGGCAGTGAATTCCATATGTTAATCACTCTTTGAGTGAAGAAGTATTTCCTTTTATCTGTTCTAACCCGACTGCTCAGCAATTTCATGGAGCGCCCACAAGTTCTTGTATTGTGAGAAAGGGAGAAAAGGACTTGATGCTTCTACACCAAACAGTCTCCCTTGACTGGCTTTTATAGACATCTGTTGCGAGGTCTTACTTGCAGCCAAATGCTTGGGAGTAACCCTGCAGCTACTCATCATCAGCAAGCAGCTGGTGTGGGGCCAGGAGACGTGTGCTTTGTCTTCTCTAAGTCTTCATCTCTGCTGCTTAAAGGGTGTGGATGAAACTAGAGGGCTGGTAATGACCACCTGAGCTTCATCAGTTGGAACCGGGTAGGAAGGTGCTGGTGGCTCTGCATCAGCTGTGGGCTGTGAAGCCTGACAAGCCTGCAGTTCATCTTTTTGCTTGCTGGTTTCTGCTGCTTCAGAGCTGGCTACACAGGACTCCTCTTCCCCTGAGAAGTCCTCTTCTCCTGAGGAGTCCTTCTGTCCTGACTGACCCACAACAGGCCCATGAGGTGCTTTTATACAGTGTTGCTACTAGGGACTCACAGCTTTAAGTTCCCTATTGGGAACTTGTGTGAAACATAATGTGTAGTTTTATGTGTTAATTAGATTTCCTGACAGTAACTGGGATTCTAGCATATAATTCATGTTTAGAACCCCGGTTAGTGTGTGTAGGGAGCACAATCTCCAGTTGTGCCATACCTACTTTTCTACACCACCCATACCTACTTTTCTACACCACCCATAACTAGAGTTAATTTTTAACTATGATTCTCCATGCAGGGGTGGGGGTGGGGAGGCACATGTGCAGACCAGGCAAGAAGATTGATTCAAGCATGATTCCCCTCTTTATGGCTAAGTGCAGTGTCCAAATCACACTGGAAACACTGGCCAGGTACCATTCAGCATGTAGTCTCTCAATGTTTAGGGAAGCATTTCTTCCCTCTGCACATTTTACTTCTCTGCATTTGTGTCTAGTCTTTCCTCCAAGGAGCTCAAAGCAGCTTTCATGGGATTATCCTATTATCCCTATGAGATAGGCTAAGCTGGGGAGATGGTGGTCCGGGATCACCAGGGGCGTGTACAGATACAAAGAAAAGTGTTAGATGTGAGCCCACTTGGAAGCATATTATGTACCATTTCCCCCCAGAGCAAGTGTTTTTTTTTTTGGAGGAGAGTATTCTGGTTTTAAGTATAGGCTGAACAGTGGCATCTGGCCAGACAGTCAGTAAAGTCACCTCCGTCCCCCAAATTATGCACAGCACTGATTGGCCAGCTTTCCAGTCATAAAGCCATTTGTTTCTCCTGTTTTGGGGCAGCTTTTAAAGTGTAAAAAAAAACACCCTTGAAAGAAAATAATCATGAGGGCTAACAAATGCTTGAGCAGATCACCATGCAAAGTGCTTGCCAACAAAAACAAAGCTGTCAACCTGACAGCCCTGAGTGTTGGATTTATTTATTTGCTTCATTTACACCCTGCCTGTCTATTCAGTGGGGACCCAAAGCCAATAACATCATCCCCCTCATCTCCATTTTGTTCTCGTAAACCCCTGTGAAGTAGCTTGGGCTGAAAGAGAGAGTAGCTGCCCAAGGTCACCCAAAAAACTTCCATGGCAGAGTACCCGTTTGAACTGGGTCTCCCAGAGTTCTAGCCCACCATTATACCAGTCTGGCCTCTAGAAGAAGAGTAGTTCTTATACCCTGCTTTTCTCTACCCTACCCTAAGGGTCTCGAAGTGGCTTACAATCCCCTTCCCTTCCTCTCCCCACAGCAGGCACCTTGTCAGGTAGGTGGGGCTGAGAGAGTTCTGAGAGACCTTCACTGTCCCAAGGTCACCCCACAGGCTCCATGTGGAAGAGTGGGGAATCGAACCCAGTTCTCCAGATTAGAGTCCGCCACTCTTAACCACCATACCATGCTGGCTGTCTCTAGTGGATCTGGAAGGTGTGTTCATGTCATTGTTGGGTGGGGGATAACAACGGTGCCAACCCCAGGTTGGGAAATTCCTAGAGATTTGGGGGGTGGAAACTGGGGAGGGTGGGGTTTGGTTAGAGGGGGAACTTCAGCAAGGTACAATGCCATAGAGTTCACCTTCAAAAGCAGACATTTTCTCCAAGGGAACCGATCTCTGTAATGCGGAGATCAGTTGTAATTCTGGGGTTCTCCAGGCCCCGTATGGAAGTTGGCAACCCTAGGAACAACTCCTGCAGTCAGAAATCCCTATCTGTGAAGGTACATCTGCATGGTGCTTTAGTGAGCTTTGTGGCTGGACAGGGATTTGTACCTCAGCCTCCCCTGTCCATATACAATGCATTTATGACTCTGTCGGCGTGACTTTTCAGGGGGGGACACTGAGGCAATCGAACAGCTGTGTAAAATGTGGAGCAGCTCTCAGAGAACAGTTGAAGTGAGGAAGGCAACAGAATTTTTAAAGAACCGGTGAGGCAGGTTGACTTAGGCCAAAAAAATAGGCAAATCGCCTGAGATGCAAGACCTTGCGGCAGAGCAGGCATTTCAACCCTAGTATGTCTCCCCTCCGCATCTGACAGTGTCCCCTGGAACGCACCGACTCTCCCTTTCCCTTTTTTCTCAAGCAGCCCATTTTGAGGTTAATCTTCCTCCTGCTGAGGCATCACCCCGCCCAGCTGCTCAGAGTCCTAGGCCAGGAACTCTTGGGGCGGGGGCTGCTGCTTCGTCTTCTTGGCTTTTCGCTACCCAGCGACTTGACCAAGCGGGGAGATAAAACTGTTTTCAAACTCCTTTCCTTCATTAACCCTGCTGAGAGAGAGCAGCCTAGCAAGGCTAGACACTTTTCCTCCCGATGACTGTCAGTGGCTTTCCTCCTCTTTCTGAAGACCCTTTCTTTTCCTTCTGGCTGCTGTGCCTTTCGTTTTCTGTGTCACTTGTGGCAGATACATTGGGGGAGCGGAGCTTAATTTATGCTAGAATTTGCCAGAACTCAGCTGTCAGTACCCATTTTTCATCCCAGGACGACATCCTGGGACTGTTAAATCTCATGCTATCCACTCCTGAGAACACATCCAGTGGGCAGAGAGACTCCAACTGAGGCAGCCCTGTTCCCTGACCTTTCTGAGACTCCCAAAAGTCCTCCTTTAAAGATGATGCCAGCTGAAGCGAAAGCGCTCAGCCTGTGGATATTCTGCATTCACACAGTGTCCTGTTTAAACTGGGCAGGCCCAAAGTCCCACTATGAGAGAATGAATGCGTTTGCCTCACCAGTTTCTTGCTTCAGACAGACGAAAGACTGGGGTCCTGAGGTGAGGGCCAAAGAAGAGAGCCATCAGATCCGGAAGAGACCTCTTGAGTGAATTAAATTGTGAAAGCTCTCACTCACCTTGCCTCGGGCTACTTGAAGGCTTTTGTGGTCTTTCAGGCAGGGCAAAAAGAAGCTCCCGATCAATCTGAGAGAGTTTCTGCTGTGTTTTGTTTTTACACTTTTCATTTAAGCCACCCCTTCACAGAAAAGTGGTGTGTAAATACAGTGAGCAAAATAAATCTAGGTGCCTCTTCTCTTGCTGCAGCCTCTGGGCTGCTGCATACGCCCAGGATTAAGGGCCAGGGCTTGGTTTGGTTTGAACCACAGTCGTCTTGTTTTGTAAAAATTATATTCTTGGTTTAAGAAACGGAGAGCACATTTCAGCAGGCAAGCAAGCTTTTCTGAAGGAGACCTTGCCCTTCTTCTGCCAAATTCCCCGTGTAACTCTTTTTCCAGGTCACTAGCTGATACAGAGAGGCTGGACAGGGCACATCTGGCTGTATTACTTCTTGGTTTTCCACAAGGAGCAATTTTGACCTCTTTACCTGGAAGAAGCAAGCAACTGAGAGTCAGTGTTGGGTTTAAACCACAAGAGAGGGGTATAGTTTGTTTATGCCTTACTGGTTGTCTTTTAAGATCATCCATGTGATTCCTAACTATTTTATTTTTAAAAAATGTATTTAGGCTGAAAGGCTGGATACTCTGGGAACAGATGGTTTGCAGAATCCACCCCAACTCCCAGGCCCCTACTTTGAGTGAGGGATTCGATTGCAGAACCTCCTTTCCTCCCTCTCCTTGTAGCTTTGAAATTTGACCTCCTAAAATTACCTTTTTTCATGATCAATGTCACCTTGCCTGACTTCTCCTAGTATTAATATTTGATAATAATAAGAACTGAGTGTTTTAGATCAAAGTGAAACATTTTTGCATACCCCCCTCCCATGCCCAAGTTAATTTAGCACATTGCAACATCACTGCTGTCCTTTGTAAGCTCATTAGCTCAGAAAAAAGCTGGTGTTTTATTGCAGTGCTTTTTGCTTTGAGGTTTTGGGCCTTAATAAGCTCTCCAGAACCTGGTGGCCTGGATCAAAGAATCACCCTTTACAAGACACTGGCTATTTAGCAGGTCTGTTAAAAATGAATGCTTTAATTTGATCTCTGGTAGCTCAGATAGCTGGATAGCTCAGATCTTGCGATGGGAGCTCCAAGCTTATATTTGAAGTAGATTTTTAATTTTTTATTCAGCCTGAAATCACACCAGTGTATATGTTTTTATCTGTTGCATACACTTGGGAATAAGATCTCAACAGATGCAAACTTTAAAATGTTTCTTCAGTTGTTTTATTTATATCCTTCTGCCTGTCATGAAACTTGAGGTATCTATAAGGGTTTTCAGAAAGTCTTCCATCCAAGCACTGACCAGACCCACAACTGTTCTGCTTGATCAACGTTGGAATATCATGTACCTTCCAATCAGAATACATAGCCTGAAGGCAGAGTATCTTTGGTTTTCTAGTCTCGTGTTTAGTTGATTTAAGTTGTAAGGGCATGGCAGAAATCTAAACTTTCTCTTTGTGGATTTTCAGGTACCTACCAAATAGCTTTAATTTTTAAAAAAACGTATTTAGAAAAGGGTTAATTCTGTTTTCAGCAAAATATTCCCAAGGCAGGGAGCAGCAGTACAATCCAGTAAAATAACAAATCATAAAAGTCATTTTTTTAACAAGCAAACGATAAACAGTAAGGATAATTAACTGACACTCTCCCAACCTTAATGGCAAGAAGCAGTTGCGGCTCTAATTGATGTGTTCAGCAGCCGAAAGGTAATCTGAATAAAAAGATTTTCAAGGTTCACTTAAATGGACTAAGCTCCCAGATCTGGTGGTATTGTAACAAAGAAAGATCTCATGACCATCTCTGCTAATTTTATGACAGCAATTTTGGTGTCACATTTCAAAGCCCAAAAGGGAAGAGAGAGGGAGGAGGTCCTGAAACACTAGCCACTGAATGCTGATGTGCAGAAAGGGGACTCCCAACCTTATCTAAGGGGAACTCTTGCCACTGCTTTAACTCCCAGAAGACATTTCTTTAGCACCAGAAGTATGCTAAGTGCTGTACAATGTGATGGTGAAGAAGAAGAGATTGAATTTAGACCCCAACAAAGGAGTCTCAGAGCAGTTTACAATCTCCTTTCCCTTCCCCTCCCCACAACAGACACCCTGTGAGGTAGGTGGGGCTGAGAGAGCTCTTTCAAGAACAGCTCCGAGAGAACTTGTAAATTACCCAAGGTCACACCAGCAGCTGCACGTGGAGGAGTGGGGATTCAAACCTGGTTCTCCCAGATTAGAGTCCACACTCGTAACCACTACACCAAACTGGCTCTCATCCATAAATGTATTCATTGCAATTTTATGATGCCCTTCTTCCAAGCAGCCCACGGCAGCATAGAATGTTTTGTCCTCTTTCATTTTATCCTCACAGCAACCTTGTGAGGGAGGTTCAAGGAGAGACTGACCCAAGTTTACTCAGTAAGTTTCATGGCAAAACAGGAATTTGCACCCGGGTCTTCACAGTCCTAGTCCAGCACTTGAACTACTGCACCATACTGGCTATCCTTCTGCTTGGTTAAAGTACATGAGTCTTGTGAATGGAACTGAGAGCTGGGATAGTGGTGGAGAGGATGCCTGACTTAGAGTTATGAGAGATTAACTTTGCACTGAATTGCTTTTTAAAATCTAGGCAGCCTGGCCTTTCTGAGGACATATGGAACCCCTGAAGCACACTTCCCTTGGATGTCTCTTCCAGCCATTGCACGCTCTGCCTCTCCTCTTTCTTCTCTTTAGTCCTTTGCAGTTTGTGCCCCTTTGGCTTTTTCATTGCAAGCAACATGCATGCACACACTTCCCTTCCCCACTCCCCTCCCCCTCGTGCACAGTGTTCTCCCTTTCCCTTGTGCTGCACCAGACGCCACTCATCGCCCCAGGACCTCTAGAGGACATATCAAATAGGATTTGCTGTTTTCTTTCAGTTGAGAAATTTCAGGACCCCCTCCCTTAAGGCTGCAGTTTTCCAGTTCATTTAGAAGTTTTAAGCTCCGTCAATTGCTCCTTCCAGCACAGCCGATGAAATGCACTCTCCCCCCTCCCCCCAGTCTTAGTGAGCTTCCATTTCTCCAGTCTTTACTAGAGGGAGAAGGCCTGAGAGCCAGCATTAAACCAAGTGGCAGGAAAGCTCTTTCACACTAGGGATGCGCCCCTTCATCTCTGCTTTTGCATCTTCCTTGAAAGATTGCTCAGTTCCAGAGGGGCTTGAATGTACACTGCAAGCTCACCAGCACCTGGGTTCTGGAACACTTTGTTTAAATTTTTTTACATTTTGGGAATAGCAAAGTTAATACTCAGTCTGCCTTTTGTCTGTTGTAGGTCACCATCATCATTACACACACACACTCACCAGTGTAATTGTGTGCAATCTATGAGTTCCAAGAGACTCTTAAACAAGTTCTTGGCTAAACTGGTTTCATTGTGACGTTGGTTCTCAAGTACTACAGACGCCAACACAGAACAAAATGAGCCACGGGTAGGAGGAGACACACAGCTAAGGGAAAAGCCCTTCTCATACTTGAAATATTTCTCACAATGATGGAGAGAGGGAATTTCCCATGGCAGCCAGGAGCGCATATCTGGAAATGGGACCAGCCACATATAAATGTGAGCACATAAACATGAATATGTTAGGGAAGGGCTGTGGCTCAATGGAAGAGCATCTCGTTGGGGTGCCATGAAGTTCCCTGCATGACCTTGAACCCAATACTATCTCTTGCAGGGTTGTTGTGAGGATAAACTCAAGGGAGAAATCATGAAAGCTGCTTTGAGTTCCTGGAAGGAAAAGCAGGATAGGAAAATACTGATTGAATGAACTCTTCCTCCACCCCCCTGCATCAACAAACCTCAGCCAGAACCCTTGTCCATCCAAACTCTGTGTGTTAGTGTGCAAAATGACTTGGATGGTTTGTCCATTATCATCTTCCAAGCCCTGAGCTGGATAGCCCAGGCTAGCCTGATCTTCTCAGATCTCAGAAGCTCAGCAGGGTTGGCCCTGGCCAGTATTTGGATGGGTGACAACCAAGGAATACCAAGGTTGTGATGCACAGGCAGACAATGGCAAACCACTTTCGAACTTCTCTTGCCTTGAAAACCCTACAGGGTCTCCATAAGTCAGCTGCAGTTTGATGGCAAAAAAGAAAGCTAAAGTAGATGTACTTTAACCATTTGGCGGCATGTTTCATGTTTCCCTTGTCAAAGGAGAGTTGTGCTCTTGACCGTTTTCTGCATTTTCGAGTAACTGGGTGTGTCTTGATTTGGTGTGTCCCAAACTTCAACTTTCTGACTGGCTGGGAACTGGGAACTACATTTACATCTTTAATATCCCTGTAAACGAAACAATCAATCCCAAGCGTCTTTGCACAGGAATAAAAAAGCTATTGTTTTCAAATAATGGTCCATCGCCATTGCTTTAACAGCCTTTAATATCGTGCAGCAGCTTCAACAAAAACTGTCTGTTGACTCCACCCTGCAAACCTCACTTTGGATTAGGAGGCAGAGGGGCAAACTACATGTTTATAAGCAAGGATGTATACTCCTTGGACTTAAATTGAGAAGGGACATGGATTCTCCCCGAAGCACCAGAGCTTGAGTACCGATGTGCTGTACCAATGCTGCTGCATCTCTTACAATTTTCTGTGGTTTTGGATAGGTGAACACAGCCATGCACGAGGCCAAGCTAATGGAGGAATGTGACGAGTTGATGGAGATCATCCGGCAGCGCAAGCAAGTGATTGCTGTGAAGATCAAAGAGACAAAGGTAGGTCTTGTAAATATACTGCCTACGGCCTCCCCTTCCATCAACTGCTATAGCCCCTAGTCATTAGTGTTGTCTGAGAACACTCAACCTTGTCTAGTTATTTCTTGGTTTTCTGTGACCTCCCCCCCCTTCCCAAGTTTGTTAGATATTTGCTGTGTGTTTGCCAAACTCTGAGCCTGTGTTCCTACCAGAAGTAGTATAAGATCTCCCCACAGGAGGGGAGGGATCAGTTAGCATGATTAGCATACCAATGGCCACAAGCCCTTGGGATGGAGCAGGCTATGACAAAAAAATCCAAAATATACACATTACTCAGTTCAGTTTTACTTGTTTATTTGTTACACGGTATGGAGCTGCGGTGGCTCAAGTGGTTAAGACGCTGAACTGCAGGCTGTGGAAGGTCAGTAGTTCAGCAGTTCAAGACCCGGGTGCCGCATGATGGAGTGAGCTCCCGTCTCTAGTTCCTGCCAACCTAGCAGTTTGAAAGTACGAAATTGCAAGTAGATAAATAGGTACCACTTTGGTGGGAAAGTAACAGCGTTCTGTGCACCTTGGTGTTTAGTCATGCCGGCCACATGACCACGGAAACGTCTTCGGACAGCGCTGGCTCTTCGGCTTTGAAACGGAGATGAGCACCGCAACCCTAGAGTCAGATTCGACTGGCTTTCGAGCAAGGGAGCTTTTACCTTTACCTTTATAAGCAAATGCAGCCAATAGGATGAGACGTCTAACAAGCAATGCAATAGGACTAGGATTATAAAAGTTTAAAACAATGTGAAAAGTCGTAGACATGGTATGTCTTAACAGTGCAGAATGTGGAATTACACACAGAAGATAACGCAATAAGAGCAAGACAATGCATACCATACACAGTGGTATAGTCCACAGTCCTGTTCACAAGAACACATGAAACTGCCTTATACAAAATCAGACCCTCGGTCCATCAAAGTCAGTATTGCCTAATCAGACAGCTCTCCAAGGTCTTGGGCAGAGAAAGGTCTTTCATATCACCTACTGCCAGATTTTTAACTGGAGATGCCAGGCATTGAACCTGGGACCTTCTGCATGCCAAGTAGATATTCTACCACTGAGCCACAGCCCCGCCCTTTATAAAGCTCGTTCCTGGACCATTCCGTTATTATATAGCCCTGTTGCCTTTATAAAAATGCCCTTCTGAACCATTCGCCTTTATAAGATCCCTTCCTTCCTAGCATGGGAACTGCTCGGGCTTTGCAAGCCAAGTTTTATTGTCTGTTCATTTCTTAAAACTATATGATGATTTGAACTTAATTCACCTTTATAATAACTTTGAACAGGTACATAGGTTAAAAAGAATTAAAGCGTCTGATGACAAATGTATTTTTGGTGGTATGAGCAGAGTAACTGGGAACAGATCATTTATAATATTTATAGGTAGCTTCTAGCATTTGCAACAATGCATGCACAAATGTAGGTTAACCAGCATTATGTACAGACATCCAGGGAAGAAGTCAGTTTACATGATTATTCCTGTTCTGTCAGAGGATTTGCTGCATAAAAACATTTTGTCCTGAAAATTCAAAACGTGAACATTGGAGAGCTTCTTTAAAGGAATTCCCCAGGACCAGAGCCAGTACTGCTCCTTGTTCTTACAGATGTTATTTTGCACTGGATGCACTGGATAAGGCCATCCTTAACAAATTTAAATACTGGGAGGGGGATGGACTGGTGGTTGAAGTGGGAGGGGAAACTGTGACTTCACCTCTCAGTGTTTCTGGGCATTTGTTTACTGCTGCACTTTGTAGTGGATGTACATGGCCTAACATGAAGTGTGAAAATATGTGTGCCTGAGAACATTCAAGCCAAGCTTATTCCCTCCTCTGTAAGGGTGGGGGCACTCTGTGATCTAACTAAATATGAAGATAAAGTCAGGCGGGTAGCAACAGACCAAAGTCTGAGTCCAGTGGGACCTTTAATACCAACAAAGTTTAATTCTGAGTATAAGCTTCCATGTGCATGCACAGTTCTTCAGATGCAAGAGCTTGGAAGATCAGAAAGGCCAGAAGTGAGCTGAGTAATCCAGGTCAAGTGACAGGTCAAATTCCAAAGCCACAGCTAAGCGGAACCTTCTCCAGTGAGACAAAGTTGCCCAGGCCGAGGACCTCTCTGGAGGCTTCATTGAGCTTGGTGGAGCTGGATTGGACCTTGGAATCAGCTGACAAGTGCAAAGTCAGGTGACAGGGCTGGTATTGGAACTTAGGTGGTGCCTTTGAGGAACGTAGTTCTGTCCAAGGCAACAGCATAGCCTTGTTGGTATGAGGATGCACTGGCTGCTGTGAGCCCTGGGACTTGTCCTGTGCCATCTTACACTCACTTCTGTCGTTCTACTTTCAGCCCAACAGGATTTTGCCTGTCCAACGTCACCACCTTGGTGTGTAGGGAGATCTGGGTGCCATGCCACTGCTTTCTTTGCCATGCCAGGTGCTTGCAGCTGCCGCCTCCTCTTTGGAAGTTCCCCTTTTCCCCTCCCTTTTCCTTCCTTTCTTCTGATGACTTTCTTGATGAGTCTGGGCATAAACGAACCATCCATCAGCCCATTAAGTCCCAGCAGGAGAGTCATTTCCTTGTGCAAACAGCCATTTGAAGTTCAGTCTGCCTGCTGCTCAGCTAGAATGAGTGTCTCCCTCTCTGTGCTTGGCATCGGATTTGACATTTTCCAGTAATGATGAATGAAGGTGAGCAGTAAAAGATTGGCAGGAGCAATGCCAGCGAGCTGAGCCTAGAAGCAAGGAGGAGAGGAAACATTAATTGCTCTGTGCTGATGCACTTTACTCTTTTCCTTCCTTCTCCTCCACTGCCCACTCCTTTGCCCTGCGGTTCTCAGCTGTAGAGAGTTACTGGATATTCAGGCAGAGAGGTGCCACCTTCATTCATTGGGTTTTTCGTCTTAATGCATTTTTGTCAGATGCAAACAGGTGTTAACTCTCAAAGGGTACAGGCTGAAAAAAGCAGAAATAAATCAGAAGCTATAGCTGGTTCTTCATGCAGACTCTGAAGCCAGCTTTGTAACCTGCCTCACACGCGCATACAGACCTGGAACCCTAAAGCAGCTCTGTTTTGCTCCTCCCTTTTTGATCCAAGTGGACTTTCTGCTTTTGTTCATCCTTCATTTTGCAAAAGACTAAAACAAAACAAAAAAACACTCTTTAAAACTGGTTCCACAGCTGCTCCAGTGATTGGCTGGGGAAGGGGTACATTGGTGCTGTAAGGCAGAGTTGTCAAACATATGGCTCACAGGACTCATACCCAGCCCACGAGCAACTTCCTTCTACTGCTTCCTTTTCCAGGGCTGCTGCTCCAGCCACAACGTAGCTTGCTTTCCCCCCAGCTCCTTCAGTGGCTCTTTGCTTCCTGTTTCCTGCCTCTTGCCTCCCCCCTCCACAGCTCCCTCAATGGCTGCTTCCTGTTTTGTGCAGGAGAGATACAAACACAAGGCCCCCCTTCTCTCTCTCTCTCTCTCTCACACACACACACACACACTCACACACCAGTTGGATTGGTCCTTATATCTTGGAGAGGAGTGATTTCAGATGCCAAATGATAATAGCACACATTGGTAATGAGACAGGAAAACTAGGTCTCAGTTCAGTCCTGGAGGATGTATTATCTTGAACTTCATTATCAATTGCAATTTAGCAGTCTCTCTTTCTAATCTCCCTTTGAAATTCCTTTGTAAGAGCAGTGCTGCTCTTAGGTCAGCAACTGAATGTTGTGGTTTCTAAAGTCAGACTTACATCCATTTATTCTTTGCATCCTCCTGGATGGAACTGAGACCTAGGTTTTCTGTCTCATTACCAATGCTGGTATCTCCACACCTACTACCCCTCTGCATATCACACCTTATCCAATCACACCTGCTATTGTTATTCACCTGCTATTGCCAAACACCTTTATAAAGTCTAAATCTCTGGTACTTCTTCTTACATTGTATGGCCCAACAAAGCGAAATTTATGTCAGATCCGGCCCTCGTAACAAATGAGTTCAACACCTCTGCTGTAACGGGTGCTAGCTAATAGGTGCCCACCATAGCCCTCTTTTTTCCTGGGTAGCACTTGCACAATCCCATTTTTCCAAGGCTCACTCAGACACTTTAACATCTTCCTGTTTTCTCAGAGCAGCACTTTCAAACCAGCTCTGCCTCATTTAAAATACTACTTCAGCCTCTCTTTCTGTAGTTTTTTCTATGTTTTCAGGCCCAAATACCCAAGGCTTGTCTTCTGCAATAAAGGTGTAGGAGCACCAGCCTGTCTAGAAGTCAGACCCTCTGCCTAACATTCTCTCATAACGTTAGCTTTCAGTAAACTGGGAGGGTGTTTTTCCTTCAGTAAGGAGGCATTTATTTATTTACTTCGGTTATACATTGCCGTTCTCCCCGGTGGGGTCCAGAACTGCCTTACATCTTTCTCCTCTCCTCTGTTTCACCCTCACAACAACCATGTGAGGTAAATTAGGCTAAGTGTATATGACCAGTCCAAGGTCACACAGCCAAATACCCATGGAAGAGTGAGGATTCAAACCTGAATCTCCCGGATTCTGGTTTGACACTCTAACCCATGGGTGCCCAACATGGCACCTGTGGCACTCACTGACACTTTTTCTGGTACCCGCCAAGTGTTTGTAGGAAGTGGGTTGGACCAGGTAGGGCTTTTGGCCAGCAAGGCTTCTGATTGGCTACTGAAGATTTGATTGGCTGTGCAGAGTTTTTCAAAAGGTTGCTTTGACAGCAGCTGCCACCACAGCCCAAGGATCTGTGTGGTGTAAAGTAAAGCTGTGGCAATCATTTTGTGGCTGGTTCTGCCTCCTGCAGCAGCCAATTCATGGCAGCCATTTTGTTGCTGGGCCTACCATGTCATGTCAGAGTTCCAAATGTGCCCACAGGCTCAAAAATGTTGGGGACTACTGCTTTAACCACTCCGCCATGCTGGCTCTACTATTGCCTTTGAAAAGGCCGCTTCACTCAACTATTATGCTCCCAGGACCATATACCTGTGTTCTCCTTTAAACTCTCCAGTTTGTTGTAATAGTTTCATCTAAGTATATCATTGGTTACATGAAACCTGTAGGGATAGAAGTCACGTCCAGCAGTCGTTCCAGGGGAGTAACTGCTGGTGCAGATGCAGCTTTGAGATCACAGGAGGAAGTCGCATCTTGGGGAAACTGTTTAAGGCAGCCAGTCTTTCTGTGAGATCCACCACCATGCAAATCGCATCTGAGCAGGAATGCACGGCTGTAGGGGCGTGCTGTTGTGACTGGCAAATGTTATCTTGAGACCCTATCATTTGCAGTCACGCTCGGAGAGGGGAGGGCTTTGCAGTGTGCCATTATGAATTCATGGTGCATTTACCGCCGGTGTTATTCAATTTCCGAGTTTGAATGAGACAGCTCTGACTTATAGCTGGTGACTGCATGTGTGTGAAATTCTTGCTAGTTGTATTTGGCAGGGCCATTACTGGTAGCAGAGGTACCCCAGGCCAGAGTAATGGCAGAAATATCAGTCATAAATCAAACTGTCATTGGGTGTAAACACACAGCTCCATCCTGGAGCACATCTGCCGTTAGTGCAGCCTCCGTGTGCTTGCCCATGCCCTCCTGTCTGAAACAGGTTGATTCAGGCGACATGAGACAGGTTTCTTTTTCAAAGTGCAGCTTGGAACCTTCTTGTTTCTGTAGTGCACGCTCTACCTCTTCTCCCCTCCGTAAGGTCTTTTGCTTTTGTTGTTCAAATTTAGTTTGACCTCCCTGCTTCCCTCCCAAAATCAAACTAGATCGATCTTTTGTTTTTCCTGAATCCCATCAAAACCTCAACAGTTCTTTGGAGGTCTCCATTTAAACTAAACCTGTTGACTCTGTGCTTCCGCAGGGAAGGAGTTTGTAGCTTCATTGCATGGCAGTTGAAATAACAGCCCTTTCCAGGTAGCATGAAACAAAAAATGGGAGGTGCTGTGCTAGAGCTTTGTTTGGAATAAATGAAGAATCACAAAATAGCACAGGCCATAAGGCAAGAACAATCTAACTAATGCCTTTTATTCAAACTAGCCCAAGGACATCTGTCCTGATGAAGAGTTCTGTGGAACTCAAAAGCTTACCCATTGTTAGGAGTCATTGGGTTGGTCCTCATAGGCTGTCCGCACACAAGCAGTTTTGTGGATTTAAAGAGCACGATCAGACCACAACGTCTGCTTTCCATGCCCCAGTCGTCAGTACCCATGTTGCTCTGCTTTGGAAGCAGAGTAATGAGACACCAGGGAAAGTCCGGTATTAAGGCATGCCAGCGCTTCCATCCTGCATTTCCCGACATCTGGGGAAAAAAAACCCATTGCGAAGTCAAGCCATTTTGGATGTCTGATCCTTCCCTTCTGTTTCTGCCTGCCTTGGGTTGTTGGTTTTTTTTTTTTTAATCAGGTAGATATGTGTGCATAAGCACACAATTGCCTGTGGCATTGTCAGTCACTGTGTCCAAGTAGTCATTCTGGTTTGGGAGCTGTCATTCTCCCCAGGGGAGTTGTTTTCAAGTGACAACCCCCCCTCATCTCCTGTTTCTGCATCAGCGGCTGAGATCATCCCATGATCGACACAAAGATAAATGCACTGACATCAGTGGGACTACTCCCATGTAAATCTCCATCTCCCCCCCCCATGTATTCCTTGGAAGAGAGGCCAAGGAAAGGAGGCTGAAAGAGGCCAGAGTACTTGGCAGAGAGATTGTGGAGTTGTCAAAAAGGACTCCTCACAGGGCCAATTAGTAACGATGTTAAAGATAGTGATGACAAAAGTAGTGGTGGTAAAAGTAGTGGCGGCTCCTACTCAAAAGCCTGGCCCTGCGGAACTGTGCAAGGTCACGCAGGGAACGAATCTCCTCTGGGAGCTCATTCCACCAGGTAGGAGCCGCCACCGAAAATGCCCTGGCGTCACCAGGAGATGTTGTGTCCCTGACCATAGTGCCCGTTGGGGAACATATGGGGAAAGGCGGTCCCTTAGGTATGTCGGACCCCGGCCATTTAGGGCTTTAAAGGTAAGAACCAGCACTTTGAAGCAAATCCGGTACGTTATTGGCAGCCAGTGGGCGCACAGATGCAAGCAGTCTGTCAACTTTCTCCAGGCTGAGTGGGCCGAAGCACTCCAAACCCAGAACCGAAGATGTGCAAGGGGCCTCAAGTTCACTTACTGTTTCAACTGTGGCGGGGAGATAGCAGTGGAGTGCTGAGACTTTATCTGCGAAATAGCTTGCAAATGCCTCACAGCCAATGTCCAATTCCCTACCATTTTGCCTGCCCCGTGGCAGGGTCGTTAAGGACCGAATTGTTCTAAATAATTGGGCTGGGCACAAGCTTGCAGATGCAATCCTGGTCGCATAGAACCCTCTCTTTGCGGCCTTGACTGCCATCTCATAGGATCTCATAAACGTTCTATAAGATGCTCTCGATGCCTCATCACGAGCACGACACCACCGTCCCTCTAGTCGTCTCAGCTCTCACTTCATCTGCCGCAGCTCCTGGGTACACCAGGGCACCAGCCTAGAGCAAGTATGGAGAGGGCGCCTGGGAGTGATCTCGTCGATGGCTGCGGAGAGTTGGCAGTGCCAATCCTCCACAAGCTAATCCAATGTACCGCCAGGGGGCCTCGGATCCCGTAGAGCCATCTGAAACTGGGTCCATTTGGCTTCTCGGCCGAGCTAAAATCTGTTCGCCACCTAAACCGGGTCAGGGTGGAACATTCAGATGGGCCTTCAGGGCATAGTGGTCCGACCATGGTACTGCTTCTGCAGCAATCTGGTCCACTTTCAACCCAGCCATGAAGATCAAATCGAGTGTGTGACTGGCCTGATGCGTGGGGGCCGATACAAATTCCCAGTGCCCCAGCGTCCCATGGACGACACTAGGTCCGTAGCCCAGCTGGAGGCCGCATCCTTGGCATGGACGTTGAAATCACCCATGACTACTAGCCTTGGGTGTTCTAACGCCCAGCCTGATATGGCCTCCAGCAGGGATGGCAGGCTACTGGTCGGTGCGTTAGGCAGTCGGTACACCAGCCAGATCGCCAAACTCTCTTCAGCCTCCAGCATCAGGCCAACACACTCCAAGCCCGTGATCTCCACAGGTGGAAGCGCCCTGAAGGAGTAAGCCTCCCGAATGAAGATAGCCACTCCTCCCCCTGCCCCCTCGTCCATGATTGGTGGAGGACCGAGAAACCTGGTGGGGCAAGTTGGGAAAGAGCCACGGTCTCCCCGTTCCACACCCAGGTCTCGGTCACACACGCCAGGTCAGCCCGTTGTTCCAGCAGAAAGTCCTGAAGGACTGTGGTCTTATTGTTATTAGACCTGGCATTGCACAGCACCAATGCCGGAGGGGGGTTACCAATCCTGGCCCCACTGCCGACAACCCTTGGGATGGGCCGCAGGCTGGAAGGACGCTGAGCCATTCTATTTCTCAGCGTCCTTCCCTTGATATACTGCCTGGGCCCCACGCTGAACTTTCCCCTCCTCACAAGCACCGGAATCTAATGTCCAGGCATTGCCGCCACCATGGGTCTATGTAGACACTTCAGACCACTAGTGGCCAACAAAATGCTAGCCCTCCACCAAGAGCAGGACACAGTGAGGATAGTTATACAAGTGTATGCATTGTATGCACTGTGTAAATATAAGCAAATGTACATAATTTCTGTGGATCATAGAATTTACTTTAACTTGATGTTGCAGTATTTTAAACTGCATTTGTGTTTATACACACATATACATGCTCATAGTCCTGACAAAGCCAGTGAAATGGCTTTACTGAGTTGGGCTACTGATTTAGGGTTGGACAAGCGCAATCCCGCAATCCATCAAGGGCAGTGTGTTGGTGGCCCATGTCTGAGGTTGTTCTTCTTTTTGTTCTTTGGGTGTCTGGGATTGACAATGGTTCGTTCTTCATTCGTCAGGTATGTGAATAGATTACTCGAAGCTGGAGCGCAAATCACTTGAGCAGCGCTGTGGGGATTTTCACCCTGGGAAGGGCGTGGTGGTGCTACTGCTGCAGAGGCTGGAATCAGGGTGAGGGTTAATTGTGGCTTCCTGGAATGGAGGCGGCAGGTACCCAAGGAGAAGTGCACTTTGCCCATCAGCAGCACAGGGCTCTGCCATCTTCTCTTCACTTGTCAGCAAAGGGCCTTTTAGCTGACAGGTTGCCCCTGGGCAAGCGCTTGGGCTGTGATTTAGAAACTGACAAGCAAAGACGGAGAAGAGCTTGGAGAGCTTCTGTCAGGTGTGTTTGGACAGGATCTGTACAGTGCGCAGGAAGACCCAAATAAATCCTGGTGTGGGAATTAAGCCGAGTTTTCTGTGCAGTGAGGGACAAGCAAATGTGCTCCGGTTCAAGTGTTAAGGATGTGGTTGTAGATTGGGTGGAAGTGGCAAAGAGAGATGCTTTTGGCATTCTGAACCCTTAGCTGATAAAGTAACAATTTGTTATGTTAGCATCTGCCAGGGCTGTAGCAGAATAATATCCAGCATTTATATAGCACGTTTCAGGTGGTTAATGTTCCTTCCGCGCTTGATCTCAGTAACACAACAGCACTGTAAGGTAGGCATGGGCTTTTGTCCTCACACATTGCAGATAAGAGTCTGAGGCTAAGAGAAGACACCCAGTGTGTTTGTAGCTGAAGGTAAAATTTGATCTGGGAGATTCCCAGCTCAGAACTCACCAGTGCCTTTCGGAAAATCATGCAAAGTAAGGGAGCACGCCTCAAGCGAGAGTGGTTTTCGCCACCATAGTTCTTTGTTTGAAGTCCAAGCCAGTTTTTATGTGTAAACTTCTGTCAAGCCACTGCCAAGTTATGGCAACCCCAGGAAGAGGTTTTCAAGGCAGGTGAGAAGCAGAGGCAGTTTGCCATGGCCTTCCCCTGCAGATTCTTCCTCGGTGGTCTCCCTTCCAAATAGTAACCCTGCTTAACTTCCGAGACCTGGCGAGATCGGGCTCTACCATAGCGCCTTCCCTCCCTGAGCTAGTTCAGGACTCTGATATTCCTCCATGTTCACTTTTATGTGGCTTGCTGCAAAACCCAGTGGCATTTCAGGGTGGTGTAGTGGTTATGGTGTTGGATTCAAATTGCCAGGATTTGGATTTGGATCCCGCTCAGCCCACAGTACTTACAGAGTGGTCTTGGAGTAGCTGCACTCTCTTCACTCTAATCGGTCATAGGAGCAGGGGAGGATTATAGCGGATCCTGTATGCTACCCAGAACTGCTAGGAAGAAGTGACGGGATAATCCGGTAATGGCTCTCAGGAATTTTTTAAAGAGTGCTGCACTCTATGCAGTGCAAATCAGTTGGTATAGATTCATATCCCTCTGTATGTTTTTGTAAGGCTTGTCTGTGCTGTATGCTTGGTCAGGCAGTGTATGTGCAGTGCGTGCAGACACATATAGGCATGGTCCTGCAAGCCTGTGCATTTGAGATTTTTGTCTGTCTTTTTAATCTTTCCCTCCTTTTTTTATTATGCACCCCATGCCTAAATGCCTCTGGGCACATGTACATAATTAAATGAGCATAATGAATAATTAACACCAAGGATACAAGATAAAAGAGGAACATAAAAAGCACCAGAGATACGGGACTGATGTTTCAATGCAAGGAAGCCAAGGAAGGCTAGAACTTGAAGGTCAGACAGACAAAATGGGCCATTAGTTAAACAAGAACTTGGCACTGGAATCCAGTTTAGGGAGCAACGCAGGAGAACCCTGCTGGATCAGACCAGGGATCCACCCAGTCCAGCATCCTGCCTCTCACACAGTGGCCAGCCAGTTGCCCTGGAGGCTCAGCAAACAGGATGTAGGGATGCCAAGGCCTGTCCCTGATGTTGCCTCCCAAACACTAGGTGTCAGAGGTTTATTTATTTATTTATTGTATTTGTATCCCGCCCATCCCGTGAGCAGGCTCAGGGCGGGTCACATCATATTTCAACAGTTACAATAAAGTTTGAAAACACAATATAAACATTTAGAATCAGTGGTTACAGCTACTGGTGAAAGTTCCAGCCCATTAATACAGATGGATATGGCCAGTGACTGATGGATAGATGGCCGGTAGGTGGGAGACAGCAACCTCGGGGAGGCCATATGTGGACGCCCGCTGCCCTAAGCAAAAGCCTGGTGGAACAGCTCCGTCTTGCAGGCCCTGCAGAACTGAATAAGATCCTGCAGGGCCCTGATCTCGATGAGGAGCATGTTCCACCAGGTGGGGGCCAGGGCAGAAAAGGCCCTGTTCGAGGCTAGACGGATGTCATTTGGGTCAGGGACCACCAGGAGATGTTGATTATTAGAGTGTAAAGCTCTTTGAAGCGTATACGGGAAGAGGTGATCCCTTCGGTATGTTGTTCCCAGGCTGTATAAGGCTTTAAAGGTTATTACCAACACCTTGAAGCAGATAGAGTACTCAACTGGTAACCACTGCAGCTGGCAAAACACATGCCAGTTGGGAGCCCGCACGGGTGTCGACTTCAGCAGGCGCACTGCTGCATTTTGTACCAGCTGTAATTTAGTGCCCCTGAATGCCGAGGTTCCCTTGACACTTTCAAAGGGCATCGTGCATTCCCTCAGGCTGGTATTCAGCAGCTGAGCAGCCACATCCCGTAGAAGTAACAGCTTGACTGAGCGAGGATTTGAACTTGCAGGTGACATATTCAAGCCCAGGATTCTGCAAACTGCACCACCAGGGCCCCACTCCTGTGGGGAGGGCAGATGAAGTCCAACAGCTGCCTCTTCAACTCTTCCATGTAACTCCTGCACTGTTTAACGTGTCGTGTCCTGTTAATGCTTATGCTTTGTTCCAGTTTGGTTCCAGCTGTGTTTTCAGATTTGCTGCTCATTTTCAGACTGCTGCAATCCATACCTCTACTGGATTTATTGGATGACCCATTCCTGTTGATTTAAACTGTCTCCCGCTGTGTAATCCACCTGGGGTCTCAGTGAGGAAGGCGGACTTTAAACCCCACAAACAAACAAACAGCCGTTTCTGTCTAACCCTCCTCCCAGGGCAGGGACAGGCTGCTAGGCTGCAACTGATTTTTACTTGGATTGGATCTGACACATGCAAAGAGGAGAGAAACAGTCATCAGAATTCTAAATAAAAAGACTCCCAAGAGCTCTAAGCCAAGCTCTGTGTGTGTTTCACCGTTCCATGCAAGAGCTCACATGAGCCAAGTCTTTGGTACAGTGTCCACAATAATTTTTGTTCATTTCTTTAAAGAAAGCTTCACTGTTTTTAAAAGCAAGTTTCTAGCCCTTAGGCTCTGGGGGAACATGTGGAAATGTGTAGGGGGTGACTAGAAAGGGTTCCAGAGAGGGAGGGGCCTCTGGTGCCTTTTGTCCCTATCTAACACCCCCCTCCCCCGTGCAGAAAAAAACCTGAATAAAAATAAATAGGAGTGTGCATATTTGCATAATTATTGCTGGTTGTAGGACTCATTTTCTCTCTGCAGAAATTAGGCTGCCTTGGCGCAGAATTCAGTTTTAGTTTTTGTTTTGTTGCATGTGTTGCGCACACACAGCTGTTAGAATATGCATCACCCAGTACAATGCGGTGAGCCTGGCCATTAACTGTAGTATCTCTTTCCACACAGCTGTCTTCTCCCCTTTGTCCAAGAAATTCATTAGCTAGTCACTTATTTATTTTGCTTCGTTTTGCGGCTGGCAGCCAGATGAGCCTTATTGTGGCCTGCGGCTCCGGCCTGTGAGCAGAGTGCTGCCAAAGATTATTTGCATAGCGATCCTGGTGAACCTGGGACTTGACAATGTCACCTTAAAAACAGAGACAGAGAGAGAGACCACAAAAGCTTGGAGTCTAAATTTAGATTTAGTTTTAATTCTCAAGTAAAAATCAAAAGCTGGGATTACAGTTGTAAAAATTACAATTTAGAATTGATGAATGGGGAGGAGGCTGTTACCTTTGCTTCTTTCTACTCCTTAAGTGAAGCCTTTACTCCCATACAGGGACAGCAAGGCACAAACCCCACATCACTGTTGAGACTGACCTTATGTTGAGTGTGGGATGGTGGGCGGAGGGTCTGTTTCAATTACCAGCTGATGTTCCTTTGCAAAGCCAAGAGCCGTTCTTTCCTGCCAAGCCCTACAAGAGCACCCCAAGTTATAGGAGACATTTAAAGATCCATAACTGACTCTCCCGAGAATTTTGGATAGTTAAGTATCAGCTGCAGCGTGTCTTTATGCACACGCGCATGTGACCGTGTGTCAGTTGGACAGAGGCTGGGGAGAGAGTTTCGTTCCCCATCCAGGACATTTCCCTGACCCCAAAAACCCAGATTAGCTCAATCTCATCAGAGCTT
Source organism: Gekko gecko (assembly GCA_029375565.1). NCBI lineage: Eukaryota > Metazoa > Chordata > Lepidosauria > Squamata > Gekkonidae > Gekko > Gekko gecko. The sequence continues at coordinate 24,075,452 of JAPDNY010000012.1, read as the reverse complement.
GTAGTCTAAGCAGGGTCAGTACTTGGATGGGAGAGCACCATGGAAGACTGGAGCCGCTACACAGAGGAAGGCAGTGGCAAACCATCTAATCTCTCACTACGAATTGGTTGTGACTCGATGGCACACTTTGAATGCCTTTAAAAACCCGCTAGAATATCTAATAGGGAAGTCTGTAGGTTTGCTCCAGCAGGGCAAATAGGTGGGGATTTGAAGTCAGGAAAATAGTTTGAGGCAGCAATGTTGCGCGACCCCTCCCCCCTGCATCATACTGCATCATTGTCTGACGTTCCCCCTCCCAAGCTACCATTTACCAATAAAACAGTGTTTGTGGGAGAGCTCAGGTCTGCCAGCTTCAAGTTTACCGTTCGGCCCTAAATTCCCTGCAGAGAGAGATCATACACACAGGTGCCGGAGGGTTCTTCCCTCCCCAGGGCTCATTTCCTGCGGGAGTGCACAGGAGTGAAGCTCCAGCAGTAAAGAGCCCAGGGGGCGGGCACATGAAGCAATCCCCACCCCCTGCTCCCAGCAGCGCCCCTTGCCTTTCCCAGCCTGCTGGCTGACCCAGCAGAGGGCTGCCGCAAGTTGGCCCTCAAGCTGCTCCGCCATTGCCTGGGCCATGGCACCCAGCCCGCCTAGGCTCTGCCCGTCCTCATGCCAGCCCTGGCGTGGGGCCTCTGCTAGGTGGGCCCCGGTGACTCCCGCGAGGCCTGTGAGGAGCTCCGCCCCAGCCTCCTGCGCCTACTCAGCCTCCTCCTGCACCTCTGCCCAGCCACCACCCTGGCCCCTACCTCCTCGAGGCCATGCACGTCCTCTGCGCCACCCTCCTCAACCCACGAGCAGCCATGCACTTCCCTATGCTTGCCGGCCATCCAAAAGAGTCCAGTGGCACCTTTAAGACCAAGGTTAATTCATGTACAAGCTCTCCCTCTTCTGTGAGGGCAGATCTGCACATCCCTCTCCCCATAGCAAGCAATCCAAAAGAGTCCAGTGGCACTTTTAAGACCAAGTTTTATTCAGGTACAAGCTCTCCCTCCTCTGTGAGGGCAGATCTGCACATCCCCCCCCCCAGTAGCTAGCAATCCAAAACAGTCCAGTGGAGCCCGAGTGGTGGGTGTTGCCATCTGACACACTTCCGGTGAAGTCAGGGGGTGTGGCATATGCAAATAAGTTACGCTGACGAGTTATGCTAATGAGCTCCTGCACGCCTTTTTCTACGAAATGACCCCTGTCCCTCCCCAGTGTCCGCTGAGCAAGGAGGGTTCCATGAGTAGAGGCAGCCTCCACTGTCTTTCTTTCCCATTCACTTTGTGGCCTTTGTGGACGATTTATTCTTCTCAGTGCTATAGATTTTTTTTTTTTTTGCGCAAGGTCTCCAGTGCGCTCACCCTGAGTACCTCTGGTGGGACAGCTGTTCCTTCTGAGCCCCGTCAGCCATCCGCTAATGAGTTTTCCAGTAGTTGCATCCTCATGTTTCTCTCCTGCCTCTTCCTCCAAGGTGATGAAGCTGAGGAAACTGGCCCAGCAGGTAGCCAACTGCCGACAGTGCCTGGAGCGCTCCACCGTCCTCATCAACCAAGCGGAGCACATTCTGAAGGAGAACGACCACGCTCGGTTCCTCCAGACGGCAAAGAACGTGGCGGAGAGGTATGACCCAGTGGAGCTCTTGCCATCCGGGGCGGAGGGGCCACGGCTCAGCGGTAGAGCATCTGCCTGGCATGCAGAAGGTCCCAGGTTCAATTCCTGGCATCTCCAGTTTTAAAGACTGGCAGTAGGTGATGTGAAAGACCTCTGCATAAGACCCTGGAGAGCTGCTGCCAGTCTGAGCAGACAATATTGACCTTGCTGGACCAAGGGTCTGATTCAGCATAAGGCAGCTTCACGGGTTCATGCTCTGAAAGAGATTGAGGCTTCTTGCAGCTGCTGTCCTTCCCATGACATCCTGGCAGGGACATAACAGAAGTTCAGAGAAATGATTAGAGGCTGCAAAAAATCTTATTCCCCTCGAGTTTTCAGACTGCTAGAAGGTCACATCATACATATCATGGCACAAGGAAGCAGTGCTTGAAGGCAAAGCGTAATTTAACCCATGAAACTCTTTGTCACTTGTGTTAAGTCCCCAGCTCGAAAGACGTCCGCTTAGCCTCAACCAGGACCAGGGCTTTCTCTGCTCTGTCTCCAGTCTGGTGGAATACACTCCCAGCTGAGATCAGGGCCCTGCGGGACTTGTTACAGCTCCTCAGGGCCTGTAAAACAGAGCTGTTTCGCCAGGCTTTCCACTGAGGCAGCGGACGCCCAACCCTCTCGGCCTCCCCTGTCCACAACATTGGCCCCAGTGCCAAGACTAACATCTTGCAGGAGGCATTATGGATTTCCTGAAGTTATTTGTCAAGCTGCCATCTTGCTTTTGTACTGTTTTCAATCCGGTTTTAGATTATTTGTTTTAATAATTACTATGTTTTATATGTTGTGACTGCCCTGAGCCCACTTGTGGGGTTGATGTTGTTCAGTCGCACAGTCGAGTCCGACTCTTCACGACCCCATGGACCACATCACGCCAGGACCTCCTGTCTTTCGCCATCCTCCGGAGTTTGCTTAATTTCATGTTCGTTGCGCTTGTGGGATACGGTGGGATATAAGTCCAATAAATAAAATATAATAACTAATAAATAAGTAGCTTTTAATAGCATTATATTAATCCCTTCAAGCTTGCTTTCTGGCCATAATAACAAGGAACTGTCAGCTACTGAAGCAATATGCCTCTTATTGCTAGATGCTGAGGAATGTCTTGCCCTTATATTGCGCTCTCCTGCACCTGACTGGCTGGCTACTGTTGGAGGCAGAATAGGGTAGTGTAAGGATAAGAGGCCCTAAATCTCCTGTTCTGGGTGTTGAAAACAGACACTCCAGGAGTTAAGCAGGCAGGACATCCTCTCCTTGTTTTATTTCATGAGGATGAAAGCTTTGCTTTTACAAGGCCTCGGCTTTCTACTCTCAGGGTTCATTCTGCGGTGCCCCTACGCTCAAGTCAGTGATTCCAGACACGGCTTGAAATGTAAATCAAATTGATTAAACTTAAGGAGGGTTGCAAAGCATAAAACACTCAGCCACAGGCAAAAAAATATATAAAAACAAATAAACCACACAATTACTACATAAAACCTGGCTGTCTGAAAATTTAGACCTTGCCACCTTCAGACATCTCTGAATGGAATTCTTCAATCATCCGTCTTACCCATCCAACAGAATATAGGCTTTCTTTGTAGTTGGCTAGTATAGCGGTGAATTAGGCTAAAAAAATTGCATCACCCAGCAACTCAATGACTTATCAGGGCTGACCAGTTAATTAGCATCTAGTGTGAGGGAACTAGGGAGGAGGGATAGAGACTCTGTAAAGCAGTCTCCCAAGGTGGAATCTTCCAGTAACAAAACTGCTCACAGGTGTTGCAGATCATCAGAGGGAGCACTTTCTGAATAGGCCAGAATCCCAACAACACTTAAAAGTTCTCAGCGAAGGCCCAGTCACCTTATTAGAACCTGAAGCCTGAATTATCAAGTTCCTTACAGATGGTAGATGGACATTTGGCCTGTGCAGCCCTTTGAGGTTGCATTTGCAGGAGCAAATGCAGACAGTGATGCATATGCCTGTCAGTATTAATCAGGGAGGGTGTGTCTTCTGTAGTATTTATGCATACAGAAGGTTATTCCTGCTTTTTCCAGTTATGACATTTTCTTGCTTTTTCCACTCGTGGGGCAAGTTACAGGAGCCTGTCTAATCTGTTCTGCTTTCTACAGAAATTCCTGTTTTTTTCCCTTGCACCATGGGAAAGGGGGGGGTTGTCAGACCCCGGTATAGTTACACTCCACAGCTCTCTCTTGGCAGCGATAAATTTATTGAGTTATGTGCAAGATCCAGAAAGTCAGTGTGTCAGGATTGAAGACTTTTGGTGGGCACAAGCTTAATATAGATAATTCAAAGAAAAGCCCCTTCCCTTTCCCCTCAAGCACACGTCACATTCACACCATGCCTAACGTTGCCATCCCAACCAAGTGAAAGATATATGTCTTGGTTATCTGCAGTCCAAGTTGGTACAGAGAGCCTCTCAAGGACGCCTTCCCCTGGGAGAGAAAAAGGAGGGAATGGAGGTTGACTTGTGAAGTTATGTCTTCTAAAAGCAATAAGTCTCAATCTCACACTCACTCACTCTACCCCCTCCCCTAAGGAATTCCCTCCCCCCAGCAACAATGGCAACCAAAGCAAGCAAAGCGTAGCATGGTTTGACAGGCATGCACAATGAGAACAAAACAATCCAGGAGTTCTTCTCTTTAAAGAGGAACCCATCCTTTTACCTCCTCTCAGCTCAAGATTGTGGCATGTTCAAGCTCTGCTGAATGCAGTTACAGACTGATAACTGTGTTTGTTGCTGTAAAGCTTCTGCGCGGGCAGCAGAAAACCACTGCAATAAATGGGGCATCCAGACAAATCCTAATCTGCCTAAAACAGGCAGAGCTGGTCTGGCTCCCCCTTATTTACACTTTGCTCTGGAGGAAATAAAAACCTTGTTTCCTCTGGCTCAAATGAGAAACTGCACCTGTAGCCGTTACTTGGGTGGAGGTTCCAGCTAAGCTTTCCAAGTGGTGCACCAGTGCCGCCGCCGCCGCCACCCCATTCCGTTTTTTAACAAGTAACCCTGTAGGGAAATGGGGTTTTTTGTTTGTCAAGCTGTGAGTGGGGGAAGCTGAGATTAGTCACAACAAAACAAGGGTGGGTGTATGCAACCCCTGTTCTCACCCATTCCAACCTTGCTTGCTGCTGCCCTTTTCACATCCCCGTGTAGATGAGGTCTTTATTTTTTCCAGCACAATGGGGGAAGAGTGAATGAAGTCATCTGGATTCTCCCATTAACTGGGTTGCCAGCCTCCAGGTAGTGGCTGCAGATCTCCTGGGATGACAACTGATCTCCAGGTGAAAGAGATCAGTTCCCCTGGAGAAAATGGCTGCTTTGGAAGGTGGACTCTATGGCATTATACCCCTTTGAAGTTCTTCACATCCCCAAACCCACCCTCCTCAGGCTCCGCTTCCACAATCTCCAGGTGTTTCCCAACCTGGAGCTGGCAATCCTTTGTTTACTGCAGGGATTTTCCTGCAGGAAGGATCTCCCTGTGGATTGTTTGTTGAATTTTGGGTGACAAGGGAAAGAATTTATTCTCCCAGGCTTACTAGTAGGGATGGGCACGAATCGGAAAAATGGAGGTTCATCCTGGTTCATAGTTCATGAGGTCCCACGAACTGGGATGAACCTCCCCTGTTTTGTGAACCAGTTCAGGTTGGTGAGGTTCTTGGAAACCCCCCCCCTTTCTGCTGGGGGAATGTTCCCTTTAAATGGGCTTTGCAAGCAGGTGCCGCGCAGGAGTGGAGTCCAAGTGCTGAATTCACCACTTTCAGTTGAATTCTCTGCTTGGACTCGCACTCCCGAACAGTGCCTGCTTGCAAAAGCCATATCAAGGGAATGTTCCCTTTGAATAGCTTTTGCAAGCGATTTCAGTGATCCCCTTTGCTTCCCCCCAGTTGGAAGCAGGGGGGAGCAAAAGGGAATGCTGAAATGGAGAACCTTTAGATGCCTTCTCAGTTGACTCACTGAGTCATGCCACGCTGGTGGTGTGACTCAGAAGTGAACTAAGAAGGTATTTAAATGCCTTCTCAGTTCACTTGTGAGTCATGGCAGCAGCAGTGTGGCTTGCAAAAACCATTTAAAGGGATACCTTTAAACGGTTTTTGCAAGGTAGTGCTGCTTGGAGAAGGCATTTGAAGAGACCACGGTCTCTTTAAATGCCTTCTCCAAGCCCTGCAGCTGACACTAGCTTGTCTGCCAACACAAACCACATGAAGCCACCTGGGAGGTTTGTGAGGGTGGGATGGCACAAACTGGGGCTGGTTCATGATGAATTTCAGTTCTTAATTTGGTTCGTGCCCATCCCTACTTGGGATTGTTTGTGTATTTCCCAGGCCTCTTTCTGCCCCCAAATATATCTCAGGTGGGTCCAAAGAAACGCTACTAGTTTAGAGAATGAATGAATTTATTATTACAGCACATAGCCAGCTGTATAAAACCATACCTACAAGTATTTACCATATAAATAAATTACAATGTCAAAGAGTATCCGGATGGTAAATCTATTAAGATAAGACGAGGTTAATAAAAGATAAAATTGTACAAGCATTTTGATCAGTAAAACCAAAGGTACGGTGTAGTGTTGGACAAAATTGGATCTTAAAAAGGGTAAAATAGCGAGGATAAAAGATCAATAAAATTAGGAATGGACAGTCCTAACCCAAATGGCTGCCTGGGCGCTGATGAGCTTTTACAACCAAAAGACAAAATTTCGCTATCTGATGCAGCGCTGTATAGTCAAAATTAGAAAACAATTTCTCTATCTTATCCTGAACTGCGGGGCCAACCAAGAGAGGGTCAATAAGTTTTGTGTGAGCTTCGTTATATAATGGACACCTCAGGAACACATGTTCCTGAGATTTGATCTCCCCAGACGCACACATGCATAGCCTCTCGTTTCGGGGGATTTTCTTGAATTTACCCTTAAGAACTGCAGAAGGTAGAGCAGAGCATCTAGCCAAAGTATACGCCCTCCTAAGTTTATTTGACTCCAACTAGTCCAGAGCATTCCTAACCAAATTGATTCTGCGCTGCTCTCTTGATCGTAGCTTTGTCCTAATTGTACGAGGGGGTTGGCTATCATTTTGTATTTCAACTGTTTGCCAGAAACTGCATTGAGAGCAGAAATAGAGAGTGCATTATAAATAAGAAGTAAATAAGCAAACAGATGTTCAGACGCATACTGCTTTTGAGGAACACAGTCATATTTCCTCCTTGCATTGCTCCTTAGATCCTCAACCAACTCTTATACCAGAAATGAGCGGGGGTGGGGGGTGGGGGAGTGGCTGTATTAATGGACCAAGGGGAGTGAAGGGACAGAGCCCCTGAGGAGGGAATGCAGTGCTCCTCTCCTGGGTGGTGTTTTGAGTATGGAGGTAAAGATTTCCTCCCCTTCCCCATTATATACATGGACAAGGCAAACACATGAAAAGAATTGACATCATGATCTCTAATGTGGACCTCAGTAAACCAAGGCGATCTGCTCAGACTCTTGCATAACCCATTGAGGTCCTGCATTTTAAACTCTGGTGTCTTGTTTCTTCCCCCTCCTCTCCCCCTCCCCCCAAGTTACATCACAGCGAGGCAGTTTGCAGCTCTTTAATCAAAAATCAAAGTGCCGCCTGGGAGTTGCAAACACCACCTAATGTATATTGATGCTCTCTTCTGTCTTTCAGGGTCGCCATGGCAACCGCATCCTCTCAAGTTTTGATACCAGATATCAATTTTAACGATGCCTTTGAAAACTTTGCTTTAGATTTTTCCAGAGAGAAGAAGCTGCTGGAGGGTTTGGATTATCTAACAGGTTTGTGCCGATTCTGCAGTCCCAGCCTCCCTCTGTGCGCCCCCCCCTTTCCCCTGCTGGGCCCTGCTTTGCCATTCCTTCCTAGCTGATGTGTGCAGCGGCAGTAGTTTCTCTTCCTTCTTGGCACACAGAACGGCTAAGTAACTTAACCGGTCCCATCAAGGCTTGATCTGCACATTCAGCAGACTGAAGTGATGGAATCGTAGAACAATAGAATGGACTGCGGTGCTGCCAGCAGAGAATTCCATTTTTTTGGATGACTCCTCCACATAAACATGCCTTGCAGTTAGAAAATAATCATCCGTGGCCAATACCACCTCAGTATACAATACACACGTTTAGCGAAACCTCTCTCTTCTGCTTCCACCCAGTGGATTCACATGCTCTTCCCAAGCCTCAATACATCATCGGTGCTTGCTTTTAAGTCCTCCCTGCCAGAAACTTCCCAACCATTTTACAAGTGAAAGATTCCTTCGCAGTGTTGGGTTTGAAAGAGCTTTATTGTATCTTCTTCCACCTCTTGAGGAAAATGACGGTGTCAAGGGGCCTTTGCTTGATGGGTCCCACCGGAATCCAGCTCAGAGGACCCCCCTCCCGTCAGTTGCTGCAAAAACAGGCTCGGGAAATACTCTGTGGATCAAAACGAGCATGTCCCTTTTGGGGGAAGGGAACAGGCGCCCCCACAGAGACTATGAAGCACATGAGGAAATTCTGGGAAACAGCCATGGAGTCCATAAATCCGGCTTCCCCTGTCCCTCATAGTGGAGAATATGAAAAGCAACTTCGTGCAAAGGAAGGGGACTAATTAGCAGCCTATCAGTCAGATATGTTCCATTTTGAGTTTGTTCTTCATTTGTTCTTGGTTGGTTGGATTTTTAAGGCAACGTTCTGATGGGCAACTTGGTTTTAATTAGTTTGTTAACCTGATTATGTCACAATGCGGCTGTCAGATTTCATTGTTAACACCCTTAATATCTGAGTCTCTCTGTCTTCCCCGGATGGGCGGCCCTCCCAGCCATCTGTCGCTTTGTGCAAGGGGCCACGGTTTCGCTCTGGTGGAATCTACTGATGGGCTTAAGCTGCAGTAAGGGAGAATTAAGCACAGCATTAATATCAGGAGTAATTGGGAGCAAGGAAAGAATCCAGGCAATTAAAGCAGTGACCAAGGACAGAAGTACATGTTACACATAAGTCCACAATTGTGTTACAAGACTGTTTCCCCCTCTTGCAAATGCAGCTGCTGGGGCCACTTCTTTGAGGGGAAGAACAGCACTGGGGAGGGAGATAAGGAGTTCTTTAACCCTGTCTTCTTCTTCCCTTGCCCTATGGGAAAAAAGCCACTCTTATGACACTTTTACTGTCTCCTAAAGATGGGCATGAACCTGCCCACAACCTTAAGTTTGGTGCCAATATCACCTGGGTCGTGGTTTGTGAATCAAGGTTTGTGTGAACTTTCCTTCACCACCCTCCACATTTTTTTCCTGGAGGTTCTTGTGACTTATGGTGAGAAGTGAAGGGGGGGAGTGAAAAGGATCACTGAAATGGCTTGCATCCATTTCAGCCCTAATAGTGGGGCTGGGGTGCCCATCAGCAGTTAGGCTGAAATAGATGCAGGCCATTTCAGCGATCCTTTTGAGTGGTGGGGGGAGAGAAACAGAGGGGTTTAATGGCTCACAGCCATTTAAACCTAACAGCTGGGTGGCTCCGCCCATCAGCTGTTAGATTTAAATGGCTCTGAGCCATTAAACCCCTTCATTTTGCTCCCCCCCACACTTCAAAGCAGAGGGGAACAAAAGGGACCACTCCTTTGTCCATAGAGCACCCAAGTGACAAAGTATAATGGCTGAAGTTACTCCATTTTATTTTGTCTTTGGTGTGGAGCTATATATTGTCTTGTGAAAAAGGTCCTTGCAGTTTGGAAGCTTGTAGCTTTCAACAGTCGACTGTAGAAGGGTGTATACAAATGTACTTTTAAATAGTAATTGCCACATGAACATTTATTCAGTTAAGTGTTGGTTAATTGGTCTTTTATTGTTTTTTAAGAGGGAGACCAGTTTCAGAACCGTTCAGGGGAAAGCGAGTGTGATGGTACAGGTGCCAGACAATCAGTGCTGTGCACAGTTGGTTTATGCTTCAGACTGGCAGAACTAGTTTTCCCTGAGCTCAACCTTAGAGAGGAAATGGTTTGTATACCCAGTACTCAGCACATGGATTATGCTTTCATAGCAGCTGACTACCTCCAGTAATGTACATTTGCACGCATCGAAAGCATCTGCTTTTAACCTGTATGCCGTTTCTGATCTGGGAGGCCAACATGACTACAGCATTTTTGCTAATGAATTGCCAAAGGACACTGAAGAGGCATCTGTAAACACACTAATGTTCTGTCTTTGTTGTCACCTGTTGCTCCCACAGCACCCAACCCACCGTCGGTCCGTGAAGAACTTTGCACTGCCTCGCATGACACCATCACTGTCCACTGGATATCAGATGATGAATTCAGTGTCAGCTCCTATGAGCTCCAGTATACCATCTTCACAGGCCAGGCCAACTTCATCAGTAAGTAGCTGTGGCCTTGCCTAGCGCACCCCCCCTCCCCCAAGCTTCTAGGGGCAAACTTAAATGTGTTTCATTCATAATGCTTACTTATAAGGGGGAAGCGGGGCGAGAAGCATAATGGAACTACACATAGTGTATTGTTCTACTCTCAACCCAGACTGCCTGTCACCATTTTAACCTTCTGATCAAGGAACCCTTGATATACTCCTGAAGAAGCACTGCAGTTTGGAGGAAGACATTTTGAAAGCCCACAGCCTGTTTTTATTGGCATGTGTCAATCCACACAGTTCCAAATTCTTAGGAGCACTTAAATCTTTAGAAGAGGGAACAAAACAAGGGGCTACAGTGGGGGGGGGGCATCCCCAATCTCTAGATTGTTGGACAACCATCACTGTTTTTATTAATTTAATTTACTTCATTTATCCCCCACCGTTCTCCCCATTGGGAGCCAAAATGGCTTGCACTGTTCTCCTTTCCGCTATTTTATCCGCATAACAACCCTGGGAGGTAGGCTAGTGTGACTGATCCAGAGTTACCCAAAACGCTTCCGTGGGGATTTGAAGCAGGTCTCCCAGATCCTAGTCTAACTGCTACATCACACTTTATTTTCACTATTATTTTTAGGGTGGTGGTTGTATTTTATTGTTTGCATTCCTATCGCATCTTTAGCCATGGAACACTCCCGGCTGAGTGCATGCAGTTCTCAGACGTTCTTCCATCTAGTCTGTAATCAAATGTAGACCCTGCATAGCTTCACCAAAGGTTGCTGCATTGTGTTCCTTTAGACCAAGAGCTGTGGTGCCTGTCAGCACCTTTCCATGTGTTTGCCAAGTGGTTTTAGAAAATGGGTGGGGCTTTTGCCCAGCAAGGTTTCTGATTGGCCTTTGGAGATTTGATTGGCTGTGCAGGTTTTTTTTTAATGTTGTTTCGGCAGCAGTTGCCACCACAGCACAAGGATCTTTACCGTGTGACTGGAGGTAAGCAGCAGCGGCCATTTTGTCACTGGCTCCACTTCCTGTGGCAGTTATTTTGGCAGCCATTTTGTGCCCATCATGCTGAGTCAGAATTCCGAGAGTGGCCTGCAGGCTCAAAAGGGCTGGGGACCCCTGCTTTAAACCATGGCCTAGGACCCTTGGCACAAAGACCTGCGTCAGTGATTAAAATATCATAGGGGCTCTCATAGGCAGAGCCTGCTTATTTTCTGTAAATTAGAGCAAATCTTACTGAAATGGCACAATAAAAGTGCAGCAATTTGTTGTTGTTGTTGTTTTAATTTTAAAAATTGCTTTATTAGAATAGTTTTGTCCTGCGTTACCCTCCTCTCAGATCCATTCATGTAACGGAATGGATATAGGATACAGTCTCCAGCCGGGCTGAGTTTTCAGCTTGACCCTCATTCAGTGTGCCATCCCAGCACTATTGAAAACAGAGTGGTACCGCAGTAAATGTGGCTTGATTTGTGAGCCAGATGCCTGGAGAAGCTGGCTCTGCCCCGCCTCTTCCTCCAGTCAACCAGCACTCTGGGTCCAGCCATTTGATTATGAATTGGCCCTTGGCAGCCCTAAGAAAAATAATATTATGAGGGGGAGGAGGTTTTTTTTTTGTTTGTAAGCATTTTCAAGCCAAGATTGTACTGGCAAATCTCTTGAGTGGTTTTCGTACTTTGGGTCTGTAATGGCTTGTCGGCGAGATGACAGCACATCGACAAGGTAATAGAGTTAAGCCGCAGGGCAGGGAACTGTAATGACCACAGGTTAACCTGATGCGGTGGAGTGAGGGGTGGGAACGCTGACAGACGGAGACAGTTGCTGCTTATCGGTAATGAACTAAACCCACAGAAAACACCGTCTTCAGACTCTATCATCGCACGTCCCTTTTCTTTTTGTCCCCCCCCTCCCCGTTTCTGTCTGTCTTCAGCCCCATCTCTTTTTTTTTCTTTTTTAAAGAAGGAAAAATCCATCTCAGGTTATTTCACTCACTAGCTTGAAAGCTTAGATATCATGCTTTTCTGTCCCTTTTTTTAGATGTCTTCAGGAGGCAATTTGGGGGTGGCTTCTCATAAACATGATTAGTTGGCCTGTACATCTGTTATATCAGCTATACGGACATGTTTTTAACACCCAGAGCTATGCAATGAGCACCTCGTGGCTGCTAGGAGCTGTTATCAGTTCAGAGCGAGGTAATGAATTGGAAGGGGTGATAAGGTGGTACGAAAGAGTCATCATTTTGTTTTTATATAACAGCTTTTATATTGCAAGGGAGCGTCGCTGTGCCCAGTAAACCAATTTTGAACGGTAAACTAGTGTTGCTAGACATCTTGGGACTGCTTTCATTGTAGAATACAGGTGGAGGAAACAGGAGGGTGAAGACACATCTTGGTATGGACAGCTGACTTTTCAGGAAGAAAGGTTGTGGCTTGTCCTTGATGTGCTGGGTTTCCATATTCAGGGAGTTAATTGACATAAGGGAAAACTCTGGAACATGGGATTATCTGCTTTGCATTCTGAATTGGTATGGACTCAGGGCAGAATGATACTTAAATTGTCTGCGGCTGATAGAAACATTTTGCTCTAAGGCAGGGTCATGGGCTCAGTGCAATGAATTATGGGCTATGAGCTCTCAGTTCTGTGGCAACTGATTTCATTGGCTATCTTTTGCTATGTGGGTGGAGGGTACTTTCCAGACACTTCTGGACCATACTCTCATTCTTCCCAGCTTTCTGTGCCAGCCAATCACAAACAATGGCCGGTTAGTCAAAGTCCCTTTAGCTGTGGTTTGGTATCATGTCTTAATGGAGTCTGAGAGATTTCCTACCTTCCTGTCCTTGTTGGGAAAGCAGGAACTGACCACAGCCTAAGCAGGGACAGATTGCAGCTGCACAGTCACCTAAATCTGCTGGAAGCTCTGGAGTAATTGAACAATGGTGCATTTTGCTTGACAGTGTTAGCGAGGACACCCTCCTTTCGTGCAGTATTGAAACCTTCTGGGGTTCTAGGCCCGGTACTTTAGGAAAGGGAAGAAGGATGACCTGGGAAACTACAGGCCGGTCAGTCTGACTTCTGTTGCTGGGAAGATATTAGAGCATATTTTAATGGGATTGATCTGTAAGCATCTGAAGGACCATTTAGTGATACAGGGAAGTTAGCATGGTTTTGCCCCCAACAGGTCTTGTCAAACCAACCTGGTTTCCTTCTTTGATCATGTGATGAGCTTACTGGATCGTGGGAACTCTCTTGATGTGATTTACCTGGATTTCAGTAAAGCTTTTGATAAGGTTCCCCATGACATTCTGATGGGCCAACTGGAAGACTATGGACTGGACTATCGGACAGTTTGGTGGATAGGGAACCGGTTAGAGGACCGCACCCAAAGAGTGGTGGTCAATGGCATTTCATCAGATTGGAGGGAGGTGTCTAGCGGGGTCCCACAGAGCTCGGTTTTGGGCCTGTACTTTTCAATATTGTTATCAGTGATCTGGATGAAGGGGTAGAAGGGCTACTTATTAAATTTGCTGATGATACCAAATTGGGAGGAGTAGCAAACACCCAAGAAGACAGAGTTAAAATTCAGCAAGTCCTGAATAATCTGGAGAAGTGGGCAGTTGCAAAAAGGATGCAATTCAACAAAAATAAATGCACCGTATTACATCTGGGCCACAAAAATGTCAAGCTCAAATACTGGATGGAGGATACGTTTCTGGGGAGTAGTGTATGCGAGAGAGATCTTGGGGTAAGGGTGGACTGTAAACTAAATATGAATGGTCAGTATGATATGGTGGCAAAAAAGGCAAATTCAGTCTTGGGTTGTATTAAAAGGGCCATAGAATCAAAATCATAGGTCGTAGCCCCTCTGTATACTGACTTGGTCAGGCCGTACCTTGAATACTGTGTGCAGTTCTGGAGGCCTCACTTCAAAAAGGATGTGGGCAAAATTGAGAGGGTGCAAAAAAGAGCAACGAGGATGATCAGGGACTGGAGACTGAGCCCTACGAGGAAAGGCTGAGGGCCCTGGGAATGTTTGGAGAAGAAGAGATTAAGGGGGGACATGATTGCTCTCTTTAAATATTTGAAAGGCTGTCATTAGCTGTTCCAGTTGGCAGCAGAGGAGAGGACCCGAAGCAACGCATTTAAATTACATGCAGAAAGGTATCGGCTGGATATTAGGAAATACTTTTTCACAGCCGGAGCGGTTCAAAGGTGGAATCAGCTGCCTAGGGAGGTGGTTACCTCCCCTTCACTGACAGCTATCAAGAAGAGGCTGGACAAATATTTGTCAGAGATGTTTTAGGCTGGTCCTGCATTGTGCAGGGGGTTGGACTAGATGGTCTGAATGGCTCCTTCCAACTCTATGATTCTATGAACTACAAGAAGGGCTGTGTATAGGCTGAGAGGAGGGAAGCTTGGATGTTTTGATTGCCATCCTGTGCTTTTTGAAGAGTTGGGGCTTAATAAATTGTTCTTGAGAGTGGCCATTTCAGTGAATCACTCCTCATAATGAAACCAAGTCTTTCTAGAGACTAGCCTTCAAAAGACCACGCTGGCAAGTGTACATTCAAGAAAGAGGCAAGTGCTTCCCAGCAGCCAGTGATGAAATGGGATTGATTTTTACCCCTTCCCTGCCCTCAAATAATATCACAAAAGGTCTCCAGGTAATTCTTTTAGAAAATGCCTGTCTTGTCTAATCACTCCTCTAATACCGCAGAAACTTTGTTTGGCATAGATGGGATTAAAGGGATGCTGCAGGCCCCCTTGTGATCGACAGCTGCCAGGGGCCCATCATTTAGAATTTTGCGTAGTCTTGTAAGCTCATGGTTCAGTGCCCAGGTCTTTGCATCTTGTGCGTGCGAGTTCGTGCAAGGAGATTGGCTGATGGTTCTATTGTGAGGGCAGCTTCATCCGCTGAATGCGGCCCAGTTCTCCAGACCAAAACCCTACCGGAAAGTGTCTGCCATATTGTAAGAGGACTCCAGGAGGAACAGAATATAAAGAGAGAGCTTTGAAAGCCAATTTGCAATGCTGTGAGCCCTTTTTATATATGTCTGTGTGGTTGAAGCATATCAACATCATCTTGCGCTTCCCCGCTGGCCAGTCTTTCCAGTCATGCCCTGCAGCCAGTCTGAGATGTGGGGAAGATGCACCATTTCCATCTCAGGTATACAAGACTCTTTCCTGGCAGCAGGAATGGGGGCAGCAATATCAAGGGGGCAGGACAGTGAGTGGGAAAAAAGCTCCCTAGAGCAGAGTGCCTGAGGTGGAAGCATGTTACTTCCATCTCAGGCACTGAGCCGCAGGGCATTTTGTTCACCAAAGAAGATGGAGGAAGAAAGGAAGGAGGTGGGATCAGCCACTGGGCCAGCCAATCCAAGGAGAAGAACAAGATGATACTCTGGCTGCCAGTTCATTAGGATACCACTAATGAAGCGGCCTTCTGCTGAGTCAGATCATTGATCTTCCAAGGCCCATAGTGAGGGTTTTGTGCCTTGTGGGGCAAATTTTTTTCTGGTGGGGATGAAGTTCTCAGTGCAGAAAGAAAAGCCATTTAGCCAGCAGAAAGCTGTTACCAGGATAGATCTCTAAATTGCAAACTGTTAGATGACAGTTCTCAGCTGCTGCAAGTTAATCACTTCTACCAACCTAAGCAACAATTCTGATAACAGGCTGGCAGGTGGGGGTGATGACTTCTATAGTCAGCTAACACTTAGGCAGAAATACTCCCTTAAAGGAGGCCAGTTTCTTGACACAGAGTTAGAAGGGATCCTAGAAGTCACCTACTCCAACTCCCTTGCTCAGTGCAGGAATTAGTCAGCTACAGCACCCTGCTCGGCTTAAGGGAGTGCACGCCTTTTAAAAAATGGTTTTAAATGATTGAAAAAAGCATTATCAGGAGAAATTCTTGGGGGACTCTCCCTTTAAGAAAGGGGTGAAGCCCACAAAAGCTCCACCGTAGCTACAGGCCTGGTCAGTATTGTCTACCCTGAGTGGTAGCATCTCTCCTAGGCCTAAGGTGGGAACTTTTACATCACCTTATCCCTTCAGCTGGCAATGCTAGGAATTGAACCTGGGACCTCGCGCATAAAAAGCAGATGCCCTGCTACTGAACCGCATCCCACTACACGTGCATATAAAAAGATGCTCCCAGATGCTTCCACTGTGAATGTGCTTTGGGCTCTCCTTCACACCAGGGGAACCCGCACAGACCTTCATGAGAATGTTCAGAGGTTGCTCATTCTGGATCCTGTTGTCTGATCTGGGCAAGTCCTGTTTTCGTTTTCTTCACTTAGAGCTGTGCTTTGGCCTGCCAATACACATGGGGAAGGCAATGCATCTTTCCGCACCAAATGACTGTGCTTATTCCCAGCACAATGTGGATTGTCTGAGATTTCTAGAATCATTGAGTAGTTAATTAGTATGCTAATTGATGAAAAAGCAGGTTGCTTAACAGAATTTGACATCTGCACCAACATTCTGTTTTGTTAATAAATCTTCGTAAAAGAGTAGCCAGCTCAAATCCTTTGTTGCAAAGCGTTGAGATAAGCTGGTGCTTCCTGCAGTCCCCCCACCCCATAATGTTATGCTGCAAAAACAGCCCTGGTTCTGCCTTCTGGTTTCTGAGGGCCCCCCACCACAAGTTTGGCATCCCAAAAGGGACATGACAAGGCTGTCCTCTTCCAGGTTGCAACAGAGCTACAGTGAGAGTTTGCAGATTGGTCTGAAGCCCTCTCTTTACATGTTACCTTCAAGTACTGTTGGGTTAACATTGCATCTTTGTCCAGGTTGAATTCCATCATTTGAGGGCCAAATTAAATGTAATACCAGGTAGTCTGTGAATGGAACAAGGTGATTTGGGATGGAGCCTCAGCGATTGGGGAGAAAGAGAAATAACCCTTCCCTTCTGCATCAAAGCAAATTTTCTCCACCCCACTTCAGCTGCTCTTTGCATTGCTGGTTAAACATACAAGCACACTTCTGGAGAAGAGTAACATGGGATGAGAAAACACTGGAGGGGGGGAGAACACCTTGCTGTTTGTGTCATACCTGTGATGGAAACCAAATCATCTGTACCATGTTGCTGTTTCAAGCCTGAAAAAACAGCTGTGGAAGGTTCCTTCTCAGATCTTCCGCCACCAGGGCTTTTTTTGTAGAAAAAGCCCAGCAGGAACTCATTAGCATAATAGGCCACACCCATCAGCAGAAACATATTAGCATATTAGGCCACACCCCTGACAGCACTGCTCATTAGCATATTAGGCCACACCCCCATGTCACCATAAGTGAGTTCATCCAGCCACACCCACCTTTTGCTTCTTATTCTGTTTACCTTGTTCGCGGTCAAAACCCAGGGCTTTTCTTGTAGCAGGAACTTTTTTGCATGTGAGGCCACACAGCCCTAATGTAGCCAATCCTAATGAGTGTCTGCTGTTGGGTGTGGCCTATTATGCTGATGAGTTCCTGCTGGGTGTGGCCAACTCGGGAGCCAGCCGGAACTCTGTTCATGTGCGTTTCTGCCCCAAAATAGCCCTGTCCGCCACCATGTTTCATTTGGCCCTAACTTGCCCCTTTTTAATTTGGGCTTCACTCACAGCAGTTAGTTCATGCTGGTCTGTGTGGCTTCCCACAACCCCTTCTGTGGCAAGTTAAGCAGCTGTTCCACATTGCTGTGACCCCAGGTGGGGAAGAAAAATACGGGCAATCTCCACATTCCCTAGAGTGGAGGAAGGGGCACCACGTCGAAAAGGATAACTCTACTGAACCCAACTATTTGTTGCCTCAGAGGACAGAGAAAAAGTTATGCCATTTCTCCAGGCCATTCACATCTTTGGTGGGAAACAGCTAAGCTACTGCTGAGTCTTCCAATAACACCCAAAAAGCCAACAGCCACTGATCCAAATATTGCTTTTTTAAAAAAAAATCAGTATCCCCCAGAATCCGAGCTTGTTGAAAGTTTGGATTTGCACGTTTTGAACTCTTTGCCAGTTTCTGAACGTATGCTGTTTTTGGCACTACAACACAGCAGGCAATCCAAGCCCGCTCCATCTTCGACTGCTTCAGGCCCATGCATTGCTTGCTCCTGCACTCATCTTCTTTGCCTGCCTGGGGTAGTGAGGTGGAGGAGAGACATGTAAAGCTGTGCTCGGTGACCTGAGCAGTTAATACAGCCGTTATCGCCTGTTGCTGCAGATCCAAGGCTCTTTGGAGAACACGGCTTGTAAGTGGAGCCAGATAATCCTCTTCTCACAGTTAGTACATGCCTCTTTATCTTCTCCTTGGCAGTATTATCTCCCTGCCAACTTGATGTAGGAGATTCTTTTAAGAACAGTTTTGCTTGGTCAGTCCAAAGGTTCATCTAGTCCGGCATTTGGTTGCTTCTTGGAAACTCCCAAGCCCCAGGGGATGAAGGCGACAGCCATCCCTGAAATGCATCAGATCGATGTCTATCCAGAGCTCTACTTTGCCCTGTTTTCCTCTTAAGGAAAAGTTAGGACAGGCTGCCAACAAGGAAGCCTTGAACCTTTTCCCCGGGGGTGGGGGGGGCCCCCTCTCAGCTAGGGTGACTTTGCTTTATTGTGCCTGGTTTCTGTAGCTTAATAAAAATGAGCCCAGTTTCTCTCACTCCTTTTCTTTCTAACGCCCCTGCAGGCCCCCCTGGACTTGCCAAGGCAAGAGATTAAATCAAACGGAAAGACGTGGGCTCCCAGCTGGCCTCGCGCCTGCTTCTTGGTTGCTTCCCACCCCCATTACCAGACTGTAAATATTCTCTCTGAATTAGGCAAATTTATGGAGCGGGAGAGATCCATAAACCACTATGAACCCTGACTGAATAGGAACCCTCTGTGCTCAGGGAAAGCACGCTTCTGAGTACATACAGACGGTGTTCCCTCTAAGCTGAGTTAGTGTGAGCTAGCTCACCGTTTTTTAGCCTCTGGCTCACACATATTTGTCTTAGCTCAGGAAGGATGGCTCCAGAGCAAACTAATTTATACGGTAGCCAAATCGCTTGCTCACAACTTTAATGCCAGTGGCTCACAAAGTAGAATTTTTGCTCACAAGACTCCACAGGGGTCTTAGAGGGAGCATTGCATACAGAGAGTACATACAGAGAGCCAGCATAGCGTAGTTTTTAAGAGCAGCGGATTCTAATCTGGAGAACCGGGTTTGATTCTCCACTCCTCCGCATGAGGCCTGCTGGGTGACCCCGCAGAACTCCCTCTCTCTCCGAACTCTCTCAGCCCCACCTACCTCACATGGTGCCTGTTGTGGGGAGAGGAAGGGAAAGGTGTTTATAAGCCATTTTGAGACTACTTAAAGTTGAGAAAGGTGGAATATCAAAACCTACTCTTTTTCTGAGTACCTAGTTGTTGCTGGAGAAGAATCAGCAGCAGGCTGTTGCCCACATGCTCAGCTTGTGGGCTTCCCAGAAATATCTGGCTAGTTCCCACCGGAAACAGGATGATGGGTTAGGTGGATTCTTCATCTAATCTGGCAAACTTTTCTTACATTGTAGTTAAATCCATGGAGGGATACATATATGGTCATGATTGACATGATAGCTCAGTGGAACTTCTATATTCAGAGACAGTCTACCTCTGAATGTCAATTCTTTGGTGGGGGGAGACGTGTAATTATACATCTGAAATTCATAGTCTGGTGCTGGCAAGGGGTGTCTTTATTTGTGTTATGTATGGGGTGAAGGGGAGGTGGAATAAGGGTGGAGAGGTGAACCTCATCAGGGCTGAGGTGCTTGAGACTTGTCCAGATGAGTAAATTGCAAGCACACACATCCTACAATAGAATGAGGTGCCTGTGGGTATCCATTTCACCACACGTTTGAAGAAGTGGACACTAGTCCCCAAAAGTTTGTGCCAGAATACAATTTGCTAGTCTTTAAGGTGCCACCTCTACTGTTTATTTGTCCATGTGGTGGTGGTGGAAGGTGCCATCAATTGGCATCTGGCTTATGACCAGCCCGTAGGGGTTTCAAGGCAAGAGTGGAACAGAGGTGGTTTGCCTTGGCCTGCATCTGCGTAGCAACCCTGAGCTTCCTTGGTGGTCGCCCATCCAGGTACTAGCTAGGGTCAACCCTGCTTAGCTTCTGAAGTCTGACAGGATCAGGCCAGCTTGGACCATCAGGGTACTTTTCCATGTTCCTAGACATTTTCGAGGGGAGGCATAACAAGAGGAGCCTTTTAGCCCCTATGTCCGAGTGTTCCAAGGTGTTCCGAGGTCCTCTGGTTGGCCACTCTAGGAATTGGGATGCTGGGCTAAATAGACCTCCTGGTTAGATCCAGCCAGGCTCTTCTAATGTTGTTTATGCTCCTCTCCTTTCCATGGCAGGCCTGTACAACTCCATGGACAGCTGGATGATCGTCCCCAACATCAAGCAGAACCACTACACGGTGCACGGGCTGCAGAGTGGCACACGATACATCTTTCTCGTCAAGGCAATAAACCAGGCTGGCAGCCGGAACAGCGAACCTGCCAGGCTCAAGACAAACAGTAGGTGTCTTAGGGCACACCTGTGCTCTTGGTAGCTATCAGGGAGGGAGCTGGTGCTGCACAGTCAAAAGCACCTTGCTTAACCAGAGAGCTCTGCCAGCAGGGTCTGGCTTCTTTTGGGAAAGATGCCAGACTTACAGAGTCAGGAGTGAGGCTTACCCAAGAACTTCGGAACTCACCCTCGGAACAGATAACCTTCTCCCAGACACTCCTGTGCTGTTGGGGACCCATAGTCTTCATGTACCTTGGGTGTCACTCATTTCTCAGGTCCCACCCCATCGAGGCCATGTAGGACTCTCCCTCATTTGGCAGAATTGCTTCCTGCACATTTGGCTCCAGACGGCTGCCTTGCTACTTTTTTGTAGGAGATGAAAGTGAGATTTGGTTCATATGTGTAGTGAAGCAGAGGTTGTACCTCAGACTATGTACGAATGCAGAGGGTTTTGGTCGTGGCCCCCATGCTTAAAGGAAAAAGATCCGATTGCAAATAGCCAGCTAGCAGAGCAAGAGTAAGTGGATTCCCAGCTGTGCTACCTTTCTGTGTACATGGAGTTTTTGAGCAAAGGGACATCCAACGCTGGAACATAAGAACATAAGAGAAGCCAATGTTGAATCAGGCCAATGGCCCATCTAGTCCAACACGCTGTCACGCAGCAGCAAGATGTACCAGGTGCCATCAGGAGTTCCAGCAGTGGGGCCAGTGCTACCAGAATCTCTGTGTACATGCTGAGCCTTTGAGCACCAAGGGACATCCAGTACAGCTGGAATCCCATCATCTTCAGTCTTAAGTGATGCAGTCCATTCTGCCTCTTCAGCAGTCCACCACCTCTTTCTTATGTCAACCCAGACAAGAAGGGGACAGAATACCAGTCTCAGATCTGAGAAGGTGCATGTGAAAGGGGGGAAAAGAGCCACTGTAACATCAGAGGGCTTGAAATTCTTGCACTAGCATGACTTTCAAGGGATTGGCTTGGCACAAACCAAACAGAAAAACAGAACAGTTTCTGTGCAGGCCATATTCCCCCAGATCAGGATTCAAGCTCTAGAGTAACCATTGCGTAGATGTGGCACTCTGTATTGAAGAAGTTGGCGGAAAGCTTTAGAGTGATGCTGGGGCTGAAAAGATCCAACCAACAAGCAGCCATTTGGATGCCACTGGTTGTGAAAAGTTCCAGTGTTCTGACAAGGGGGCTGTTTGGATTTCAACAGATGTGGGATTTGAGGACCATACGTGGAACCAGCTAATGGCAGGAGGAAGTCAAGACCGTTGGGCCATCTTCCCAATACCATCCACTCCTCCCAGTAGCAGCTCTCTGAGATCGCACAAAGAAAAAGATATTTCTGCTTCCAGAAGCTCTTCTGTTGGATATGCTGAACGTTCACTAAGACTGCATTCTGTCACTGAAGCTACAGCTTTTCCCTCTTGGTCACTGGTGTCTCTTTGAGCATCTTAGCAATGTGACCCTCCTAAGCAAACATCCTGTCACTTTCAATAGATGGTAATGAGGGCTAGATAAATAGTGAAGCTCGGCCAAGGCCCGGTCATATAATGCTCTTGAATGTAAGATAATTGCCTTATACAGAGCCAGATTATTAATCCATCCAGCTTGATGTTGTCTGTGCTCACTAGCAGTGACTTTCCAAGGACTTGGGCAGAGAAAAGTCTTTTGTACCATATGCTGCCTTGATATCCTGTCACTGGAGGTGCCTGGGGCCTCCGGCCTGTGCTCTACCACTAAGTTGTAGCCCCTCCAGTTCTGGTCTGCTGGTTAATTCTAGGTCTACTCTCTGGAATAACTCTTCCTGATTCAGTCCCAGCCTTACCTGGCTTTGGAAGCTGAATTTCCATAGGCCCCTCCAATCGAGCCTGACGATCTAGGAGCGCTTCCTTTTTTTCCTGTTTGCATGATGTTTCATTCTGTCTACCATCTGCACTCCACCGGGCATTTAAAATGATTTATTGCCTCCGCTGCTCCCATCACTCCCTGGGAACCACTATGCCTTGAAGTGAAAAAAACCCAAATCAAATCTCGTCTGTGCGTCGAAAAGAACGGCTCGGCACTGATGAAAACCAAGCCCTGGACTCGCTCTTTTATTAAAAATGTATCACTTGACTATTTGGCGTTTCGGTGCAGGCCTCCGAAAGAATGGATTGTTGGCTTGACAGATGAGCCAAGCGCTAACAGGTCCCCTCCTTGGGAGGGAAGGAGGTTCGTGTCAATGAACTGATGAGCCCAAGGGGTGTGGGGAAAGGTAGGGTAGGCTGGCCAGTCGCCTATTCCGCTTCGGACGACGGGGAGATTAGAATGCAGCTAAGTGCTCTGCGTCACAGAGAACTCCATTTGCTAGATTAACGGAGCACCCAGCCAAAAGACTTGTTTCTTATTCTTTGCGGTGGATTTGTCAGCTTCTGGGGGGAAAGGGAGCGCGGGTTTCATGGAACTGATTCTGAAATTCCGATCCTCCTGGTTATATTGCAGATTGTAATAAGAGTAATGAGAGACTATTGGTTGTTTTTTAAAAAACCACTGTCCTTTATTTAATATTGGAATATTGCCTGGCTATTAAAATCGTTATCTCGCAGCCTCGTGCAGGGAACAAAAGGACATTCAAATATAAATATGTGCAGTTGGTAGTGTGGCACTCAGATGAAACTCGGCCTTCTAATTAAAGTTGCCCCGATGCTCCTGCGGGAGACATGTGCATAAACAGCTCCAGGAGCTGGAAGGTTTCTTTGCCAATTGCAGGGTGCTTTGAAAGTGCCGTAGCCCTGTTTCCCTGTTTTGGAATCAAAGACCTTTTGCTTCTTCTATCAGATAACAACACAGAAAGCAGAGGGTGGCTGTTTGACTGAGGCCACCCTGAAACTCAGGAAGACTGCTAGCTTGGCCAGGCCATTCCTCCACAGACATAACCCACTTACATCTTCTACTCTCCTTTCTTTTACTGGCTGAGGGGTGACATGATCGAGGTTTATAAGACTATGCATGGGATAGAGCAGATACAGAAAGAAGTACTTTTCTCCCTTTCTCACAGTACAAGAACTCGTGGGCACTGAATGAAATTGCTGAGCAGTCGGGTTAGAACAGATAAAAGGAAGTACTTCTTCACCCAAAGAGTGATTAACACATGGAATTCACTGCCACAGGAGGTGGTGGCAGCTATAAGCATGGATGGCTTCGAGAGGGAATTAGATAATCATATGGAGCAGGGGTCCACCAGTGGCTATTAGCCACAAGGTATAGATAGGAACTCTCAGTCTGGGGCAAGTGATGCTTTGTATTCTTGGTGCTTGGGGGGGGCAACAGTGGGAGGGCTTGTAGTGTCCTGGCCCCACTGGTGGACCTCCTGATGGCACCTGGTGTATTTTGGCCACTGTGTGACACAGAGTGTTGGACTGGATGGGCCATTGGCCTGATCCAACATTGGCTACTCTTATATTCTAAGCAGGACCAGAGCTGTGCACAGGGGCCCGGAAGAGACCAGGCACTGGGGATAAGAACATAAGAAAGAGCCCTGCTGTATCGGACCCGTGTTTCATCTAGCCCGGCAGCCTGTCTCACACAGCAGCCAACCAGTTACCCTGGGTGGCCAATAAATGGGCCATAAAGGCCATTGCCTCCCCATTGTGACTGGTGTTCGAGGACAGCTGCCTCTGGATATGGAGGTTCCCTTTGATTACCGTGGCTAGTAGCTGTTGATGCTTGAAGGAATGGTGCAGAAGGACCCTAGTGGACTGGTTGCCTGACCGAATTACTGAGTGCTGGCCGCGGTAGCAGGCGGTGAGAAAGGAGGAAGGTCACGCTTGGCCTCACGGGACCTGCTCTCCACCCTGTGCAGTGTGCCAGATTGTGGCCTTGGGCTGAGGGCCACACAGTTCCCTTTAAAAAAATGGGTTTTGCTCTGCCTTAGTCCTTGCACCTCCAGCCACTGACAAGAGCAGATGGCGCAGCAGGAGAGGTTCAGAGTGTTCCTCTGGTGGAGCGGAGGCGGCAATCTGAATGACCACGTGGGACAGGGAAAGAGCCATGCCTGTGTGCCCTGCCCACGCCACAGATGATGGGCACCCAGGGTGGAGAAGGAGAGATCAGTTAAACGTGCTCCTGTGTGCATTCTCCTATACATCACAGCTGTCTGGTTGTACCCATGCAGTCCCTTCCTGCTTCCGTAACTGCCTTTGTTAATCGAAAATACATCTCTGCCCCTCCTTCCCAGTGTGTGTGGCACCTTCAACAGGAGCTGAAACAAGAAATCCTTAAACACTTATAAATCTGAGGCCATGTTGTACCTGGAAAGTTGGGACCTGCAGCTCCTCCAGAACTGCAGTGGGCAATGTGCTCTGGCAGGCCTCAACTCCTTTAGCTGAGGAGTAGGAGTGGGCCTATACTTCCACACAGAACACTCACGTGCGCACACTGTCCTTTCATGTATTATTCAGGGATTTCCTAAATCAGGTTAAGATGGAAATTGGTGACTCCGGAGTGCAGGGGGAGGGGGGAGCCGGCTTACTACAGTGACAGCAGCTGCATCAGAGATCTGCCCACTGTCATCAGTTGCATATTATCTTGAACAGAATATAATAGAATAGGAAGTCTCGAGTTCTAGAAAGTCTGCAGGAATCTCCTTAGAGTAGCTTTGGTGCTTTCTCTCAGCAGTATGTTTCCATGTAGAATAGTGGCTGTCCAAATGCCCTAAGAATGTCAGAGATCGGTTTGCTCAACCATACCAAAAACGTTTAGTCTCTTCTTGCTTCTAATAACAGCTAACCAATTGCCTCTAGAAGTTTGCAAACAAAACCTGGAGGTGATGACCATTCCTGGTGTCTGTTTCCTGGTGTTTGGTACTCAGAGGTGTACTGCCTCTGTGTGTGGAGACTTTTAGCTATCATGGCTTATGGTCACAGGTACCCATTGGACAGTGCCTGTGACCTGACTAACCACAGCCAACAAAAATCCTCATCCTTCCCCTCTTGCGCCATTTTATGGACATTTTCTCCTCCACTTCAGAGAGAGTATTTTGAACACCTGCAGTCAGGAATGAGAGACTTAACACAGCAGATACTTGTGTTCAGGCATTGGCAAGATCTGACTCCCAGTGGCAGGAAAGGTGACTGAAGCTTGGTTGTCACATGCAGTACACTGAAGTGGCAGAGTGTGCCGTACCACTTCAGATTGTAGGTGAGGGAGTTTTGCAAAAGTTTTCGTACTTTAATAATTCGTACCTTAATAATATTGCATGTCAAATGCTAGAGCAGAACCTTTATCCCTGACGTGATAATCTTTTTTTCTGTTTCCTGGGAGTTTTTAGAGGAGGGAGCGCTGAAAACACGTGACTCTGTCAAGTCATATTTTTTGCTACCATGTTCTGCTGTCAGTGTAGAGACCATGCCTATGTACCTCGAGCAGAGGGTTTGGCAGGCAGGCAACAGGGGAATGGTCTCGAAACACAGGCTCATTTCTTCTCCCATCAAGAAATTGCCAATGGCCTGAGAACACAGTAGAGCTATACAACAGGGCAGCAGTGTAGGACTGATTCACCAGAATCAGACGCTCCGATTTCCAAGGCCAGGAGGATTTTAGTCTTTATGGTATTTGCAGGCTGCGCAGTTCTCTTCTCCGGCTGGCAGCCTCAGAGGCGCGGGGATTAAGGTATCTCTTCCTGACCCATCTAGGTTTGGTGCTCATCTAACATTTCCTCCCCAACCTCCCATCCTCAACATGAGGACTGGATGGAGTTCTATTAGCAGAGGGGGAGATGGTTGTGCAGTGGATACAGTTCAGTTGGGGCACACATCGATTGACTGTCTGAAACAGCAGAAAGTATATTTTTCTCCTTTCTACCTTTCTGCACGGTCTAGGGAAGCGTGTGCTTTGGCGGCGGAGGGGCCGAGTCTCACCACTATAGCCCGGCAGGGTCCAAACCTCATTTTCTGCCTTTGATTGGTTTCTGCAGCCCGAGCTGTTTGTGAGGAAAAGGCCCTTGAAGCTGAGATTTTTTCCATCGGTGGTGGAAAAATTACTGTGAAGCCACGAGGGCGTGCTTCCTGTATCGCGTAATAACAGAGCGTCTGTGGTGGGGAGTGACTGGCATTGGCTTCGGATTGGGGGGGTGAGGAGGGACTAAATGATTCACCGACAGTTTCTGCCGCTCCATGAGACTATTATATGGGCACTTAAGGGGGCCATTCTCCCCTGCAATGTGCCTATATCACTCCCATTAATGCTAATAGAGAATAAAACCTTTAAGGAATTCAGACCACTTAGATTTGATTTTCCCTGCTTTTCTGGGTCTTCAGCTCCATTTCCACCTCCCCGATAGTCTGTTAGCAACCCCAGAGCAGATAGAACTTCCCAGTGGTGAAACCGGAGCTGGGATCCGGGCAGGACAGTTTCAGTTCCGGAAGGCTTTTATGAAGTTAGTGTTCCCCTGCCTTGCGTTTTTAAAAATGCATGTAGGGGAACTGTGATGATAAATATCCAAAGATGTCTTGGGCGCTTTGATGCACGACACGGAAAGCACCCTTAAGCCTTGTATATTCACTGTCCGTGTGTGGCCAGATCTTGTGATGTGCTTTTTTGGACTTTGTCAGTAACAGGGACTAATGTTTTAAAGCACTTTGGAGGGTTCAGAGCATATCAGGTATCTGGTTCTGTTATTGTTAACTGCCGCCTGGTAAAGGAGGCCAGTGCTATTATCCCCATGTTGCAGATGAGGGAGTGTTGTTTGACCTTTCTGCTCATGATTTGTACCACCCCCCTCAGTCGCTCTTTGCCCCATGGGGCAATATGCCCAGGTATCTCTTGTGTATGTAACAGCTTCGGCAGGCACAGTTTTAGATCAGGAAAATGGTGTACAGGAGAAGTTAACATCGTCTCCCTTCAGCTTGACTTCTCCAGTCTAGTTCCACCATCACCCTTTTCCCGGCCACTGTTTTGTGGGTTTTTTTAAAAAAAACTAAACAAAATTTTTGATTTCCTTTGCCAAGTCTTGTTCGGTCCAAAAGTTCAGTCTCATGGCTCATGTGTGCAGCTGTAAGGCTGTGTTTTTTATTTTTTTAAAATGGAACATGGATTCTCAGATGTGCAGATTGCCCATGAGGATTTCCCAGTGAGTACACTTCTGGGGAGTAGTTGTGGCACTGGCCAAGCTAAGCCTGGCTCAGGAACAAAGTTTGATAGCTGAAAGTTTTTCTTTTATCTTTGAGGCAGTCTCGCCATGAGCTAGGGGGTGATGTTGCTGTAGTGGGGGACAGAGCTGACCTCCTGGGGTTCATGTCTTCAGGAGGTTGTTCTCCTGAAGACTCACAGAAGCAAACAGGAACCCAAGTTCTATTAGGAACCGTGTTGGATTGTAGCAGAACCAGAAGAGCCCTGCTGAATTTGCCCAAGGGTCCACCAGCTTCCATAAATGGACAGCCAGAACATTTCAGTGCAAGAACTTTCCATCCAACTGCAAACCATGTTAATTGGTAAAACGGTTGCCATTAGGATTTGCTCACTTAAGATCCAGAAATATCTTGGGATGGGTTCCAGACTCCTGCAGATGCAGCATTTTTAGGTTGGCATGATACAATGTTGGAATGCAACGCAGCATTGATTGGGTCCTCAGCACTGAAAGGACAGCTCCAACGGACCTACAGTATGACCTTCTAGAGCAATATTCTTTAATGTGGTAAACTGTTTAGAGGGACAATAAGGGGAGGTAGAAGGAGAACTTTCGAGTTTGCAGTACATTTTGCTTGTCTCTGTCCTTTTAGGCCAGCCCTTCAAACTGGACCCCAAAATGGCCCACAAGAAGCTGAAGATCTCCAATGACGGGCTGCAGATGGAGAAAGATGAGAGCTCCCTGAAGAAGAGCCACACACCCGAGAGATTCAGCGGGACGGGATGTTACGGTGCGGCAGGCAACGTCTTCATCGACAGTGGCTGCCATTATTGGGAGGTGACCGTGGGCTCCTCCACCTGGTAAGTGGTTCCGGTGCTGCTGCTGAACTAATGTAGGCCAACTGAGCAGGGCATGTGCTGAACTAAGATCACGAGGAAGAACCCTGCTAAGGGCAGCCCAGGCCCATCTAGCCCAGTCTTTTGTTTCCAGCCTGTGACCAGTTAGTTGCTTCTAGTATACTTGAGCACAGGGCAATCAATGCAAGTGTACACTTCTGGTGTACTTGCACATAGGGCAATGTTACCTGTCTCTAGCACCTGGTACCTGGAGGATGTACGACTTCTGAACATGGAGGTTCCGTGTAAGTGTCATGGCTTGTAACTGCTGATAGGCCTATCCGCCACGAATTTGTCTAATCTAAGCTATTTTATTTTATGATGTTTGTATCCTGCCATTCCTCCAGGGAGTGCAGGGCTCTGGACATGGTTCCCCCTTCCCCACTTTATCAGCACAGACACCCTGTGTGGTAGGCTAGTCTGAGAGAAGGTGACTGACTCAAGTCTAACTAGTGAGTTTCATGGTTAAAATTGCTCTGGGAACACTGGTCTTTCCGGTTCTAGGTAAAGGTAAGGTTCCCTTGCTCGAAAGCCAGTTGAATCCAACTCTAGGGTTGCGGTGCTCATCTCCGTTTCAAAGCCGAAGAGCCAGCGCTGTCCAAAGACGTTTCCGTGGTCATGTGGCCGGCATGACTAAACACCAAGGCGCACGGAACGCTGTTACCTTCCCACCGAAGTGGTACCTATTTATCTAGTTGCAATTTCTTGCTTTCGAACTGCTAGGTTGGCAGGAGCTGGAACTAGAGACGGGAGCTCACTCCGTCTTGCGGCACCCGGGTCTTAAACTGCTGAACTACTGACCTTCCACAGCCTGCAGTTCAGCGTCTTAACCACTTGAGCCACCGCAGCTCCTTTTCCGGTTCTAGTCCAACACTTATAACAACTATACTGCACTAGCAAGTGACCACCCACACGTCTAGTATTAGTGAACCTTCTCAAGACCCCAGTTTGCAGCTAGCTCATGCAGTACTGCAAAAGGGAAGGCAGGGCCTTCACTTCACAAGGCTGCCAGAGAGAATGCTCTTAACTTCAGCTCTAACTGTCCTGACCTCTTTCAAAGAGGGATCCAAAGGCAGGGCCTGGTTGGAGGAGCGTAACCTCATACGTTGAGCAGCAATCCTTCATGGATGTTCTTTCCAAGCATAAAGGGGTATAAAAGAAATAGCTAAATAAATAAAATGTGGTCCCAGCTGGGTATGCCATCATCATCCTTGACTTGAGGGGATGGTGAGCCTTTCCATGAGTCTGCGTTCTTCCACAATTCCCTGTTCTTTTGCAGACACCTGGTGCAGGCAACGGCTGGTTTTGATTGGATGTACCTTGGGTTTGGGGTCCAGGGGCATGCTAGGGATGAGCTGGTGGAGCTGTGCTGAGCTGGCAAGGATCACCCATAGGGTGATTGCTTGGGGTGGAGACATCGACATTCATGCAGAATTTGCCTTGATTGGTCAGTTCAGGACTTCATGGCCATCATGGTAACCGTGACACTGTCCCAGGTTGTTTCAGGTCCAGCATATGACAGGTCATGTTTATTAATTTGCAACATTCAAATGCTGCCTTTCTGCCTCCTCATTCAAGATGGTTTACAATCCAAAATAATGGCTTGCACAGTGTCTATTGAAAGACACAAGAAGAGAGGAGGAAGGCAAGACTACTCAGGTACCAACTCTTAGCTAGAGTGGCTCTGTTTTTCCTCATCCATTGGATTTCTAGGGGTCTGGTTCAAGGGGACCAACAGGAGTCCATTGCCACTGTCACATCACTGTCTGCATTAGACATTGCTGGTTTTAACTCTCCTCCTCTGCAAAACTAACTCTGAAGCCCTAGAACGTCCAAATGGCATTCTGGGCTAGCTGGAGCAATAGACAGGGTTGTTCCCCATTGTCTTATCTAATGTGTGCCAGGGAGCTGGCAGAATTGCAGTGGGCTGAAGGATAGTTCTATCGCAGTTGGCACCAAATCGGACCAAGCCTGCCATAGAAGCCATTGGCAGTGTTTGCAGTATCCTTCTCCACTGCCATTGGTTCAGTGGATTCTCCAGGGGAGCTTTAAGAAGTGGTGTGTGAGATCCTGGCCCCTGGGACAGACCTTCTATAGGAATTTCAAGTCATCAGTCCACTGTGACCAATTTGCTAGATTCCTTGTGGACAAAATTGCTGTTACATGGTTGACTTGAATTCTGGTTTCGCATATCCATTATTTCAGATGTTGGAAGCATCATTTGGTTGCAGTTGCCTGGATTATTTTGCATTGCCCTCCTTGGATGGATGGATGTGGATGGAATGCTTAAAGTTGTGAAGGCCATCCCGTGTAAACTATGTCTTTGCCCTTCTCGGCTAGTTGGACCCTGCCAGAATAGTGTTAGGGGTCCTCTTAGAGGTATTATTAATACCCTGAAAGAGGCAGTGGTAATGTCTCCATTAAAGAAACAATCTTTAGACAAGAATGATCCAAGTAATTATTGGTCAATGTCCAGTCCTCCATTCTTGGTCAAGGCAATGGGGCATGTGGTTGACAGAGGAGCTCCACGCAGACCTGAATGGCAGTTCTCTTGCTGCCCAGTTTCATTCTGGCTTCTGTGGAGTGAAGGCAGCAGCACTGGTGGTTGGTCTGTTCTAGGTAGGAGGTGTTAGTGCCTATTAATTCTGTTTGATTTTGTCAGCGTGCTACAGTAGGGCTGATCATTCTGGAGCATGGCTGTCGAATCCCAGGAGTGGCTCTCTGATCCTGTCCATCCTTCTTGTCCAGAAAACGCAGTGTGTTAATGTCAGTGATCATCACTGAAGGACCAGACTTTCACAGAGCTCATGAGAAGCTGTGGAGCTGGTTGTCAGTATGCTGATGACACTTGATGATTTATGTCTTTTAAGCCTCCAGCTGCAGCTCTCTTCTTTCTAAATCAGTTGGCTGGATGTTGTGGGTGAAGGGAAAAGAAGCAGAATGCAGTGAAGACTGAGGCAGTGCTAGTTGGAAAAGGGGATTGACGTGCCTCTTTTGGATGGAAGGAGTTTGTCCTTGTCTGGTCAGAGCTCATGAGCATTCTTGGATCAATCTGTTTAATTGGAATTGCACGTTGGAATTGTTGCAAAGAATGCTTTTTTATCATCAGAGTTTAATTCAGAAATTGCCCTTCTGTCTGGACTCTGCTCACCAAGCTATGCTGATCCATGCTTTTGTAACCTCTAAATTGGATTGCTGCAAATTAGATTACTGGGATGGCTGTGGAAGACAGTCCAGAAGTTTCAATTAGTGTAGCCCACATTTTATTGGGTCTGGACCACTATGCACATATAGCACTGAAAACAACTTTATTGCCTGCCTGCTTGCTTCTGGGCTCAGTTGAATGTGCTGGTTCATACTTTTAAAGGCCTTCTGATTATGCAGTACTGACCTTGATGAACCAGTGGTCTGGTCCAGTATGAGGCTGTTTCATGTCCGATTCTCCTTGTTTCAGAGGACTTTCCCCATTTAATTTGTTGGTTTATTGGCTGGCTCTGCCGGCTTTTGCCATGTGTATCAATAATTATTATTTTATGTTGAGTGGTTGATTACAGCTATATTTTAGACATAAGAACATAAAAACGTAAGACAGATCACTGTCTCAGACAGTGGCCAACCAGTTCCTCTGGACAGCCAACAACAGGGCAGAGAGGCCAAGGCCTTCCCCTGATGATGCTTCCTGGCTCTGGGATTCAGAGGTTTAGTACCTCTGAATGTGGAGGTTCCCCTCAGTCACAATGGCTAGTAGCCACTGATAGACATATCCTCCATGAATCTATCTAATCCACTTTTAAGGTGTATTTCTGTGGCCATCACGACATCCTCTGGCAGTAAATTCCACATTTTAATCACTCTCTGTGTAAAGTAGTATTTCCTTTGTCTATCCTGAATCTACTGCCCGTCAGCTGCATTGGATGCCCTCAAGTTCTACCATTTTGGGAGAGGGAGGAAAATGTCTGTTTGTCAACTCTCTCCACCCCATACATTATTTTATAAACCTCTATCATGTCCCCCCTTAGTCATCTCTTTTCTAAACTGAAAAGTCCCAGGCTCTTCAGCCTTTCCTCATAGGAAAGATCCTCCGGCCTCCTAATCATCTCAGTCACCCTCCTCTGTACTTTTTCTAGCTCTGCAATGTCCTTTTTGTTACCAGAACTGTACAGAGTATTCCAAATGAGGCCACACCATAGATCTACACAGGGGCATTATAATATCAGCCATTTTATTTTCAATCCCTTTCTTAACTAATACCTAACATAGAGTTTGCCTTTTATACCACTGCAGCATGCTGGGTTGACACATTCACCGAGCCATCCACTATGACCCCAAGATCTTTTTCCCTCTCAGACTCAGCAAGTTCATTCGCCTATACTTGAAACTGAATTTTTTTTGTTCCAATAGGTGTTTTAAAACCACCCTGAGCTTGTGAAAGGTGCAGGATATTTAAAAAAATAAAAAATAGTTATCCCAGAAGCGTGGCAACTGGAGCTGGTTAGGAACTGAGTTACTGTTATGTGAATGGCTGGACCACTTAGGAAGAGTGACAGATGTGGTATAGGAGCTATTACAGTCTTAATGTCAAGAGGAGCAGGGGTCCTAGATCATTGTACCAGACTGCCAGGAGCCCCCCTGTGCCAGTCCGGGGCAGGCAGGTCCCCCCCACACACACGCACAGTGCGACCTCAGAGTCATGAAACCAAGTGTCAGGCATCCAGCACGCAGGGCTGACGTATTCCGTTAATACGAACTTCTGCAGGGAGCTGGTCTCTCACTTTGGAAA
Organism: Gekko gecko; assembly: GCA_029375565.1. Classification (NCBI taxonomy): domain Eukaryota; kingdom Metazoa; phylum Chordata; class Lepidosauria; order Squamata; family Gekkonidae; genus Gekko; species Gekko gecko. Next base: position 24,042,147 of record JAPDNY010000012.1, on the reverse strand, counting down.
TGTGCTTCTCAGAAAGCCCATTTTCATTCAGCCTCTTTTGCTGAAGGGCTTCATTTAAAAATGTACAGTGGCAGCAGGAACGCAGAGGCTGTGTGTACTTTCCCGGGTACGTGAGAAAAAGAGACCGCTAGCTCTGCTCTGCAGGGAGGTAGGGCGCGAATAATTGAGCTGGGGTATGGCTGCGATTCAAAGCGAGCCTCCGGCCATGTGTCACACACAAATTCATGGATCAAAGGCACAACGGGGACTTGCGGCTTCCAGCTGTCCTGATTGAAACATCATCAGCCCCCGTGCAGTTACCCAGTTGAATTGCCCTCCTCTGAGCCAGCAGCCCTCCTTTCTTTTGCAAGGCAGCGGGTCCACCCGGCAGCTCAGTAGCCAGAGTACTAGCCTGTTATGCTGACTCTCGGTCCTCCGTTTGCGTTTCAAGGGGTGCCTTCGCTATGCCTTGGTCAGCTACTTTGATCAATTGACTCAATTTGTGGCCTTTCCCCAAAGGCTTGGCGTGGATGACAGCATGACAAAAGCACAAAGCATTTAGGAATATTAAAACTTACCGCCCCGCCTCCCCGCCATACCAGCCTGTTGTTTTAGCTGTCAAAGCCTCACCAAAAGAAAAACAAGACCTTGCACAGCTTCTGTTACATATATTCTAATAGGCCTCTTTAATATGCATTTGAATTTTTTGCATTTGTTTATTTATATCCCACTTATTTTCTCAGTGGGTGCTCCAAATGGCTTAGAATATCATTTCCCCTCTTTAGGCAAGAACGATCCAAGTAATTATTGGTAAGTTAAGCTGAGAGAATGTGACTGACCCAGAGTCACCCCGCAAGCTTCCATGGCAGGAGTGGGGGTTCGACCCCGAGTCTCCCAGGATCCCAGCCCAACACTCCTATTCACGAAGACCCCGCTGGCTCTCACGCCCTGTTCCCTCTTCTCCCCAGGTACGCCATTGGCATTGCCTACAAGTCAGCCCCAAAGAACGAGTGGATCGGCAAGAATTCCTCCTCCTGGGTCTTCTCCCGCTGCAACAACAACTTCGTGGTGCGTCACAACAACAAGGAGATGCTGGTGGACGTTCACCCCCAGATGAAGCGCCTGGGCATCCTCCTGGACTACGACAACAACATTCTGTCCTTCTACGACCCGGCCAACTCCCTGCACCTCCACACGTTTGAGATTTCCTTTATTCTACCCGTCTGCCCCACCTTCACAATCTGGAACAAGTCCTTAGTGGTTGCCTCGGGTCTGCCTGCCCCAGACTTCATAGATTACCCCGAGCAGCAGGAGTGCAACTGCCGCCCCCACGAGTCCCCGTACGTATCAGGGATGAAAGCCTGTCATTGAGGCACCAGGGCCCGCCCCCCCCCTTCCAGCCAAGCCTCAGGAACTTCTGTGCAATTCGACTGGAAGGCGGGCCTGGCATCCTGCGGGGGTCAGCAGCAACTCTCTATGTCTGGCTGACTCCTATCTCGAGAGAAGCCCATGCCTCCGGCGCACGCCCTGTGGAAGGGTGTGGGTGGCGTTTCGCTGACTTGTTTTGTTTTGTTTTTGGGTAGCACTACTGAATTTTCTCCAATGGAGTTGGCATGTCTTGTTTCGGTTTCCTAATGGGAAAAAAGGTGTTGTTGGGCAGAGCAGGGGGGGGGGCGACCTCCTCAGCTGCCCCCGTGAGGAATGTTGACGAATGAGAGTTTGGTTCTGTATGAAAAGAAGTTCCTCAGGCACCGGGAATTCTCCCTCCTCCTGCTGTGTTGAGAGAGCTAAGCAGAATTTTGGAACCCAAGCCATTAACTAGAAACTATAGGGCTGTTCCACATGTGGCAATCACATGTGACAATTGCATACGCGGGTTTTTCGTTTTGTGCAAACGCAGCGTGCATGCGCAGGAACGCCTTGGCCTGTCTCAGCTTCTGTGCATTTGCAATGAAAACCCCCGAGCTGTGACTGTCCCATGCAGTGATGTTCCTGCAGATTGCATCTTGTTTCCTACGTGGAAGGGCCTTCCACGTAGGAATTATTTTAAAAGCATGTGAAACAGCCCATAGTGTTACAAGGACCACTGCATTTAGTGCAGAAATGAGAGAAGCAGTGGCTGCCCAGAAGTCTATGACTACTGAAATGTATCTGGCTTTGGAAGGGGTGGGTTGCTTGCGCTGCGGCCCCAGAGACGATTCCCAGTGTGTTTCCTAATTGAGCAGGGTTTGCCAGGACCCCTTTTCAGGGAGTGGAATGAGACTGGGAAAACAAGAGGTTGAATCATGGGGAGAAGGAGCCCAAATTTTAGAGCCTGTGGCAGATTTCTGAATTGGCGATTCCAGTCAATTTGGGCCACAGAAGGATTCTCATCGACTGCTCCTGCCCAGTCTCTTGGCTCAGATGTTTTGGTTTGAGACGGGCCTGTACAGCTGGGGTTCAGATGAAAACTCACCCTGATCACAGTGGGCTTGCTGCTTCCTTGTCCCCGTGGCTCTTGTTTCCGTGCAAGGACTTTCATGCAGTGCATGTCATCTCTGGCTTTGGTCTGCCAAGAGGAAACCCAAGTGGATGGGGGAGCCAGGAAGCCTTTAGAAAAATTACAAAGGAAAGGAAGGCTGCTGGCCTAGAGAATGTTGTACGCACCAGCTGAGCATGCCAGTGAGGAGAAGGGTCTTAGGAGGGAAGGGAATTGCAGGCACACACAAAGGATACAGTACACTGAATTGGGAATGCAGCTAAGCCTGGAACTGTAAAACAAACCTCTTTGTCTAGAGTAAACTCATGGGAAATGTTAGGGCTTCTCTTGACTTTGGGTCTCTGCTTTCAGCAGCAGAACAAATCAGGCTGTGGGAGTGGAATGTATAGTCGGGCCATACGATGAGGACTCTAGTAGTTTTCCTTGGGGTACCATGGCACTCTGCTCTGATCTGGATTGCCCAGGCTATCCCGATCTCAAAAACTAAACAGGGTCAGCCCTGTCCACCAAGGAAGTCCAGGGTCACCAGGCAGAGGCTTGACAGTGCTTTCTACCACCACCACGCTGTCTAATGATAACTACCAAGCCCTGGTGCTCAGCATTCCTTGGGTGATTGGCAGGGGCCAAGATGCATTCCTCTGCAGTAACGGACACGCTATTGCTGGCAACTAAATTATCTGCAATATGAGTCAGGCCATGACTGCTTCCTGCATTTTCCAAGAGTTGAATGACTGGGCTGGGCTTGAGCTTCCAAACGGAAAGCCTCCAGCCTCTAGGGGGTGTGGCAGCAGAGAGTCAAAAACATGCACATACCTGAAAAGAGTTTGGATTTGGGCAGCAAGGATATGTTGATGCTGAAACACAGCATTGCTTGGCATCTAAGTTACAGGCTTGTTGCATGGAACCTAATGCCTGACATAGACTTCTAAGGTATCAGGCTTTGTTTTTAAAAAAGTACAAAAGTTTCTAGCCCTCATTGATGGCACCTGAAAGCATGGAGGCAAACATCTAGCGAAGGCTCCGTAGCTTGAGAAGCAGGGCATCTGTGTCCCGCATAGCTTTCCTTTCTCTTCCAGGTAGTTTCCATGGTGGTGGTGCAACACTAAATTTGGAAGGTTCCTCTCTTATCCATATGCTCCTTTCTGGCACCATAACCCTTCCCCACAGACCCTCTTCTTCTCCCCCCCCTCCCCTAAATTCTGCCAAAACTACAGTGTGCCGGTTGAGCTAGCATGGGGTGCAAGTTTTAAAGTGCTTCAGGACAAGGATATAAAAATGCAATGAGTTTGCACAATCTGTTCGATATCTGGAGTTTGCTTGATGTGGAATTGGAGAGAGGATGAGGGTTGGGTGTGGAAGATGAGCAGAGACCTTTTTGCTCCAGCTTCCCGCTGGGACAGAGATGCTCAGCACTCGCTCCCGGTTGAAGCACTAGAAACTCTTTCTTCCTTTTTGAATGGCGATGCTGCTGCTCACAGCATCCTTCTCTTCCTTTGTCAGGAGCCACAAGATATACCAAGAAGAGCATCACGGGCCCCATTACAGTATTTCCTGGTTTAATTTCTTCTCTTCTGGCTGTACACAATGGCACATTTCCAGAGAGAGAGAGAGAGAGAGCGAGAGAGCAGCGAAGGCTCCTTGGCAGTGTGCCGATGGGAGTCTGGATCTTTGCCTAGAAAGGGGTGGCTGGTGCAAAAGGAACATCAGATTGTCTGGTCTGTCAATCAGGTGCCCCTATCTGGGAGTCATGTTAGTACCCTTTTAAGGATGCAGGCAGCTTTCCTGTGGGTGCCTCCGACTGGCTCATTGAGTTCCTTCCCATCCCCTCTCTTTGCTCTCTCTTGGTGCCATGCTTCCTCAGCATTGCTCATGTACAATATTGTATAGAGGCTTTTCTTGCTGGACCCCTGGAACATCAGATGGAACACCAGGGTGACTGGTCTGGAGTTGGGGGCCGCCTTGGCTGACCAATTCCATTGTTTATTGGCCTGTATCCAACCCCACAGTTAAGAAAGCTTGCACTCTGAAGTTTTCTCAAGAGGGGGCAGTGGTTTTTTGCTGCTTCCCCCACCTGCTGCAGCTAATTTAGCCCTTCAGAATTTTGTTTCTGGGAGGCAGCAGACTTTCAGGAACAACTGGGGTGGGGGGTGGGTGCTGCAATGGGAAGAGGAAACTGGCAAAAATGACCACCCCCTCCTTGAGGAAATTTAAATCTCTTGAGCTTTATTTATGTGGATGGATACAGGCCGTTTTATTTAAGACTGTTGATCCTTGACTGCTGGAACCAACATGAATGTCAAGTCCATACATTTAGGGGGTCAGCAGTTGGCGGTCCCCGTGCCAATTCTGGTCCTCTGGTGAGCACTACCTAAGAAAGGTACAGAAGAAGCAGTGGTTGATTTGCTGGCAGGCCCCTTTAAAAGCTGCAGGAATTCCTTGGCCCCCTCTTTGGAATGTCCTTCTTAGAGCAGGCCGATTCCACCTTTTTGGTATGGTGATCCGTCAGCTTATTGTCATGAGAGTTTTGGGCCTTGGGTCTTTGGCAGTCATTGGTTTCATGCGTTCTAAGTCCGTTGGTTTTATAGCCATGATTTGGGGCATCCAGACAAAGATTCACTTAATGAAACTGTAAGAAGCCTCCAACCCGTTTCACTGGCTCCGTGACTCACTTTTGAGTCAGGACCCACAAGTTGGGAAATGACCGTCTTAGGAAACTGACTGCTGTGCCCTTTCTCTGTGGAGTTTGGGGCAGCAAAGTGATTGATCTCTCCAGTATCCTCCCTGTAGAAAGCTAGATGCTAGGGAGAAGGTTTCTAACCCAGCCCTTCTCTCTAACACGCTGGCATTTCTCTGTGCAGGGGAGACTTTCTTTCTTCTTCTTTTTGCACTGGGTGTGTGTGTGCAATTCCAGGCCCAAGCTTTCCCCCCTCAGTGAGGACTAGGCCAAATTCTCAGCACAATAAAATCCACATATAATCAAGAATTCCACATCTAATCACTCAAAAGTCTCTCCCAAAACAGACACTTTACAAACTTTGATCATAAGTAGGGAGTTCCCTAGAACCGGGGCCACCACAGATGAAGGCCTCCCCAATGGATCCTACTTGTAATTTCTCAACTCACGTTAATTGTTAACGCAGTATCAAACTGCTTCGTGTGACCTGAACTGGGGAGGGCTTACGTAACAAAACTCTTCCTATGAGATCCATGGTTAGCCCTGCGCTGGAATACAGACCCTCCCCAAGGTTTTGTGTCCCGGCATCACCCTTGCTGACCTGTGTGGCTATTAAAACGCTGCCTGTCTTCCCGTCCCCATCCGAGGAGCTCTCATTCTAGCTGACAGATGCTCCTTGCTTTGGGGCCCCTGTTTTACAAGCTGCCCTTCTCCTTCCCTCGCCTGTCACATCAGGCAGCCTACTACGCCGCTGCTCCCAGGCTGGGCCGCGTTCTCCTCTGGGCTTTCGGCGGTGACGGGGTGGCACGTGCCGCTGCTGGAACAGTGAGTCCAGCTGAAGTCCTTGGCTAATTTCAGCCCACGTGAAAACGGAGGCACTCCGGAGCGGTCTCTTCCGCTTGCGATGAGGGATGCTTTTTCATCAACTCTGAATTGCCTTGGCTAATGGCATCGGGGTGATGATCGCTTCTCTTCACGGGGGAGGCGGATCAGAAGGAGCTGAGCGCATCCTCTGCACAGCGCTCTTCCCCTCTGTGTACCTAACGCATTCAGGGGCTGGTTGCCTTAATGAAAGCGGAGCGAAACATTGCGGCCGCAAACGCATGCTGCCTCTGTTGCCATGGGCTAGAAAATTGGGTGTGTGAGAGTGCCTCTCTGCAGAGGAAGCATCCACTCAGACCTTTGGCATGGAAGGACAAGGTCAGCTCAGAGAGCCTGGAGGACAAGTCTGTCAATGGCTACCAGCCCTGGTGACTGAGGGGAACCTCCACGTTCAGAGGCACTAATCCTCTGAATCCCAGAGCCGGGAGGCCACGTCAGGGGAAGGCCTCTGGGTGCCTGCAGGCCTCTGGTCGCTTTCTGACTTCCTCTGCAGCTAACAGCAAATCAAACAGAAATTGTCACTTAGCTGAGGTTTTTTGGTTTCCCGTTCTGAATGTTGCCCACCCACGTTCCTGGCCAGGATAGCAGAGAGGCAAACGGGCTTGTCCTCTGCTCCCTCCCATTCCAGCATCGCCGGGGATTTCTTTGGAGGGCCACGTGGTATCCGTTGGCTCTGTGCGCGCGTGAGCCTTGAATACGATGCTTGATGGATTTGCGCTTATTAAAGTTGGCCCCATGGCAACAGATGGGAACAGGCAGTGGGTGGCAGCGGGTGGGTGGTGTGATGCTTACGGTTGTGGTCCAGCTAGTGGGAGATTTGTATTTTCTTCCCCCTGGTTTGCTAAGATGCCAGTCGTTGTGCCTGTTTTCTGCACTGGCAATTGAGAGGGGAAAGAGTGTCAAACGCAGCCCAGGTACCCACGTCAAAAAGGTCCCCTCTGTTTCTGCCTCTCTCTCTCTCTCTCTCTCTTTTAAATGTGTTTTCAGCAGAGATCTTCTCCAGCTGCTTTGCGGCCTCTTTCCTCACTCCCTAAGAGCCAGCCTCCGTGTTACCTGATTGGCATGGGAAACCATCCCCCCCCCATTAACGCTGCATACCTCCTTCAATCTGTAGCACCCTTTTCATGTGGAAAGCTCCCAACAAAGTTCTGAGGAGGAAAGATGGACCTCCTGGGGCCACATGACATTGGCATGGAAACTTTCCATGTTAACAGAAGTTTCTGCATGACAGGCAATGCTCTATGTAACAGTGAGGCACAGAGTCACCGCAGGGATGCAAATTACCCAGTGGATCAAATATTGCGTAGTCCCAGCCCTTGGTGAGCAATCTGATTGGTAGAAACAGCTTGGTATTAAAAGCCACATTGCAGCCCTCTCAGCCAATAGGCTTTCAGCGCTTCCTGTAGTCAATAAAATAAAATGGCGGCACTTCCTGAAATCCCCCCCCACTGCAGTGGGATCAGAGTGCTTGGGACTGTCAGTTGAAGCACCTGCGGGCGCTTTTGGTCCCCTTCAAGATGTACACTGCCTCTTCCAGACCCCCCAATGCCGCGCCTGGCTACGTGTATCATAATAGCTGCATTGTATCTGATTTTTTGGGATGTGGTGAAATTTTGGTTACCGTGAAACCTGTCGGATTTTCTTTTCATATGTAACATAATTGGGATTTTGCAACTTCTTTGTTAATGTGTGTATATATATACATATATATATATACATATATACATAAAAATATAATATATATGTATACATTCCAGCTATGCCTTGTGTGTGGAATAGATTATCTGGTGTTTGATTGCACATTCCTCCTTCGTGTGTAGTTGCGACAGTGCCTCATCGGTGGCCCAAGGTCTCCGTTTGCTCTTGTTTAGCGCTAGGCCCCTTGGAATTGACATAGGGGGCAGATAACGGTGTCACTGTGTGTGCATGCTTGGTCACAGTAACCGCATCGCCTTTCTGTGGACGTTCCTCTTTTATCAGAGGACAAAGATGCCTCTTTATAGTCAGCATTAAGCACACAGTAGGACATCTGGCCTTCAGCGGCTTTATACAGAGGGAGCCCAGAAGGACCAAATGGTGGTGGGAACAAAGCACATAGGAGAGAAGGCTGCTTTTATTACATATTTTTTAAAAAGACCCCACCTTCCAAGGAGCTTGGAAGAGCATCGTTGGTTCCTCTCTCCCGTTTTGTCTTCACCTAAGATGTGGGTTAGGCGGGGCCAAGGTCACCTAGCGAGGCTCATGCCAAAGTGCAGGCCTGGAACCCAAGGTGTTTCTGCTTGTGGTACGACAAGCTCTGTAGGCACCTGTCTCTCTCTCTCTCCCTCCCATGTGGGATGTTTGAGATGGGATATCTGAGGTGCGCTTGGGAGTGGTGCAGTCAAGCCGTCCTCATTGTGGTCCGGCAGCTTGCGACCTGGGACAGCCGAATGAAATTCCACGTTCCCAGTGGTAGAGGTGAGTGTCTGCAAAGCCCTGTTTTTTCACATCCTAGCCCTGCCGTAGTCCCCTGACCTGGATGTTCCAGGTTGGCCTGGTCCAGTATTCCCTCCAAGCTGAGTTAGTGTGAGGTAGCTCACAAGCTTTTTAGCTTCTCGTTCACACATTTTTGTCTTAGCTCAGGAAGGATGGCTCCAGAGCAAACTAATTTACCCAGTAGCCAAATCACTCGCTCACAACTTTAATGCCAGTAGCTCACAAAGTGGAATTTTTGCTCCACAGCTTAGAGGGAGCATTGGCCTGATCTCAGATAAGCCAAGCAGGGTCAACCCTGGGTAGCACTTGGATGGGAGACCCCCAAGGAAGTCTAGGGTCACTACACAGAGGCAGGCAGTGGCAAATTACCGCTGAACAGACCCATATGGAGTCGCCATAAGTCAGCTACAACCTGACCACACTTTCCTCCCTCTAGTCCTACACTGTAACATCCACACATACAAGCTATAGAGCCTGCTGGGGGCTTGTGCACAAAGAGCCACTTGGCAGAAATTTCAGCTTGCACACTACCACAAAGGTCTGGGGAGAAAAAGAACTGGATGATAACCATCACAGAAGCATCTGGAACTCGAGTGGACCTTGAGATCTGATGGAGCGGCTACAGAAGCTTCTGGTAAGTCTCCTCTGAGCACCAGGGGGCTTTTGTTTGCTGCTGTCTTCCATGACGGATGCCCCGGCCTCCCGCGTTGGCTTGCTCGCTGGACCTCACACCCCTCCCTGGTTTGACAAGATCCGGGTTCCACAGCCTGGCAGCTGCTCGAAGAGGCCAGATGCCGCCTCCTTCTCCCTGGAGCACAAACATTCTAGGACAACATTCCCAGGCTCTCTGGCAGCACTTGGCCCTTGGCCATGCGAGCGATTGATGGAAAGGAGATGTCTCCAGGGAAGGAAATATCAGCTGGCAGGGAGGGGCTGCGATACTTGGGGAGGGGGCCGGAGGAGCTGCTCAGATGCCGCCTGAGTTTGGTTGAACATAAGTTTGTAAAATATTTATAAGGCGGAGAACATATGGTGCAAGCCAACACTGTAAAATTAAACATTTCTTTCTTTTTATTCTTTTGCTCAGGGCTTTCTCCCATTAAACATTAATCTCAGAGATGGGACCAAAGGATTGTAGAGCAGTTGCCATTATTGGGATGAATTCACGGCAGTCGCACTCTGTGAAAACCTGCTTGCAGGAGTGGGTTGCCAGTGCGCAGCCTTGAAGAGGGGAAGGGAAAGGAGTTTGTAAGCTGCTCTGAGACTCCAAGTGAAGAATGGGGTATAAATCCAACTCCTCCTCCTCCTCCTCCTCCTCCTCCTCCTCCTCCTCCTCCTCCTCCTCCTCCTCCTCCTCTTCTTCTTCTTCTTCTTCTTCTTCTTCTTCTTCTTCTTCTTCTTCTTCTTCTTCTTCTTCCCCCACACACAGTCTGACCCTATCCCCCTCCTTCCTACAGTCCTTGTCTCACTTGGCTTTGTCTGTGCACATCCCGTGATCCCCAGCGTAAAGGGGAGCCCCCTCCTGTCCTTTGGGGAAATTGCTTGAATCCAACCCAGAGTATCATTCAGCATGTAGTATTTGGCAATGATAAATTCATTAGTCATCGCCAGCTGCATCTGTAAGCCCCGGCTCTGAAGGTCAATCACATGGGGCAAACTTAGGCACAGTGAACCAAGGTACTGAGGGCACTGCAGCTGCTTTGCCCCCTAGTCCTAGTCTGACGCTCTAACCACTACACAGGCTGGCTTTCCTGTGATGCTCAGCAGGCTGAAGTTCCCAGCCTGAAGCCTGGCTTTGTCATTTCCATCAGGGTGGGGTGGGAGGGTTGTCTCTGACTCAAAAGAATCTCAGCATCCTCGTTTTGACTCCCAAGAGAAGGGGGAAAATGAGCAGAGTAACTCAGGTTCTCTGCAAATGCTTCTCTCCTTGCTCTTGCTCCTGCTTACTCCATTGTCAAGGCCAGCAAGACCGGAAAGAAACAACAGGCTACAAGTCCAGCCTGGAGCTCCAGTCCAGCATGGCCAGGGCCATAGGGAGAGGTCCTTTCCGCTGAACAAGGCAGGGTGGGCTAGAGGGACAGAGGTCCGGGATGGTTGATGGGGCCCCACCAGTGGCCTTGGGTCGCTTCGCTGAACACAGTTGGTTTCAGGTGGGCAGCCCTGTTTGTCTGAAGCAGCAGAACAAAGTTTGAGGCCAGTGGCACATTTTAAGACCAACAAAGCTTAATTCAAAGTGTGAGCTTTCATGTGCAAAGCACACTTCTGCAGCCAAGTGGAATAAAATCTCCTCTAGGGTTGCTTACAGGAAGGGGGGGGGGCAGCCATTAGGAGGGCCCACTCGGAGCCCAGATCATTGTGCAGGGCTGAAATCGGATCAGGTTGCCAGTAAGATCAATGGATAGCAGCACATTAGCACGAAAATGAAAGAGTTTTAAAAAGCGACCAAAAAGATGTGAGGATGTAGCTAGACTCCCGCGGTTAGTAGATTGTGGGGCTAGAATGCTGCTCTGGCACAAGAGGGCAGGCATGGTAAACATGACGTGTCATTTACGGGCCGGCCCCCTGCTCCGTCAAGAGCATCGCACGTACAAGCAAATGCATCCCACTTGAACACACCTAGGTGAGTACAAAATCTGTGCAGGTTTTGTCAGCCGTCTGGTGCTTGCCAACTCCAAAACAAGTGGGCAGGAGTGCCTGATGGAGATGTCCTCTGGGGCCAGACTGCCAACAATCGGAGAGGCTTCCAAGTCATCCTCTTGCTCAAAAATCAGCCCAGGGGGAGCAGCCTGTTCCGTAAATGTCCCCATGCTTGGCTGGTGTGGGGAGTGGCCTTGCTGGGTGGAGGTAAAGACCTGAGAGCCTCAGGAGAGCCTGCCGCCAGTCCTTGCACCCCGCATGGTGCCATAGCAGTCACTGCTGCCTGTCCTCCTGGACTGGGCTGTAGTTTGTGCTCCACCTCTAAGCGAGGATTGCTAACTCCAGGTTGGGAAATGGCTGGAAATTGGAGAGCAGAGCCTGGGGAGGAGAGGGACCCAAGCAGGGTATAATGCTCCAGTTGGAACTGCTCTCTTGTCGTCTGGAGATCAGCTGCAGTTTGGGGAGAACTCCTGGCCCCACCTGGAGGTTGACACCCAAGCCCACCCAGGTAAGTGAGCAGTGATGGCAGCTGGGAGGGAGGACAGCCGCTCGTTTGCCTGCTCTGCTTTTCCTGGCAGGGGTGGGGACTAACCATTTACCCTGCAGTTCCGGGGGGGGGCGCTGCCTTGCAGCATGGAGCAAGCAGAACAAAGCCCTGGGAGCTCTGCCATTGCCACAGGGGCCACTCATCTCAGTGGCTGGGGCCAGGCAGGATGGGGCCTGTGTGTCGGCTGGGGCCTGACGGGTAGCTTCTGTCGTGCTGGCTGACGCGGCCGTACCATGGGGATCACCTTCCAGGCCTCTGTCTTCAATCTCTAGGAGTTTTTGGGGGTGGAGCAGGGGAGGGGGAACATCAGTGGGTGTTGCAGTCCCTTCCGGCTGATATACGTCATGATATTCTAGCTAAAACCATGACAGTTTTGGGGACTTCCTAGAGCAGGGTGCCCCAGCATGGTGCCCCTAGGCACTCTGGCGCCCACCAACACCTTTCCCAGCCCCCTCCCAGTGTTCTTAGAAAGTGGGTGGGGCCAGGTGGGGCTTTTGCCCAGCAAGGCTTCTGATTGGCCACTGGAAATTTGATTGGCTGAGCAGATCTTTAGAAATGTTGCTTTGGCAGCAGCTGCGATCACGGCTCAGGGGACTTCACTGCGTGATTGAAGGGCGGCTGTAGCGGCCCTTCTGTGGCTAGCTCCTCCTCCTACAGCAGCAGCCATTTGGTGGCTGTGCCCGCCACGCTGGGTCAGGATACCAGAGGCGCCCACAGGATCAAAAGTGTTGGGGACCCCTGCCCTAGAGTGCTGCGATGTCACTTCTGGGCAAAACCGAGAAGTGACTTTGCAACATCAATCGACCTCAAGTCCTGTCCCTCCCCCCCATTTTTCTCCTGCCACTTATTCAGGCAGCCGTGGGAATCAGGGAAGTGGCAGCAGGAGGTCTCCCGCTATTCTGGGTCAGCAGCAATGCTCCCTCTAAGCTGCGGAGTCTTGTGAGCAAAAATTCCACTTTGCGAGCTACTGGCATGCAAGTTGCGAGCGAGCGATTTGGCTGCTGCGTAAATTAGTTTGCTCTGGAGCCCTCCTTCCTGTGCGAAGACAGAAAAGTGTGAGCTGGAGGCTAAGAAACTGAGCTTGCTCACACTAACTCAGCTTAGAAGGAGCACTGGTTAGCAGGCAAACCCTACTTTCTCCTGGGCCATTTGAATTTCCCAGACCACCCTTGGTTCCCAGCAGGGATTCTTGTGTGCTTGCTGTGTGAACTGGAAGACTGGGGCTGGGGGGGGGACAGCTAGACCTGCCTCCCCCTGCTTTCTGCGTCTGTCAGGCAGGCACGAGTGATACGGAGGTGGGTAGGACGATGGCAAGCCCCTTGACCAGCCCACCCTCCCACAACCTGGATCTGTCCCTGCCCGGCTGGGCCACTGAGCTCTCCAGGTGAGGACAAATGAAATGCTTTCCACTTGAGTGGGGTCCTTTGGAACCCGCTCCCCAGGTCCGGCGCATCTCTCTCTGGCGAGGCTCTTGCTGCATACGCAAAGCAGCTTTGGCATGAATGACTCTGTTCTTGCAATCTGGTTGTGCACCGCTCTGGGAACAGAAGGCTTGTTCGGGTTGTCTTGTTGCTGTTTTGAAGTGACATGTTCTAGCGATCGACAGCTGTTTTGCTGTCCTCGAAGCCGCGGGGGCCGCGGGCCTCCAAACAATCTCTGCAGGAGCTTCGACAAACACCTTGCTCGCTCACAAGCGACTCCTGATGCATTCTGGATCTAGTTGAACAGCCAGCGGCATGCTGACAAAGAGCTTCCTGCGTAAAGTGTTTGAGCGTGTGCTTGACACACAGAATGTCTTGGGTTCAATTCCTGCCATCTCTGCAGGAACACATGAAGCTGCCTTATACTGAATCAGACCGTCAAAGTCGGTATTGTCTACTTAGACTGGCAGCCGCTCTCAGACTGGGTCTGTCACATCACTTACAACTTGATCCTTACTGGAGGTGCCAGGGATTGAACCTGAGACCTTCTGCATGCTAAGCAGATGCTCAACCACTGAGCCATGGTCCCTCCTTAAAACATTTCAGTTAATAAAGCTGGAGCCTGTACAGCACACAAAGAACCAAAAGTAACTGCCCCACTAGTGACTTCTAGTGACCGCTAGAATTTGGGCTAGCTCTTGAGATTGCATCAAATACTTGACCAGACATTTGAGAGCTATTTTGATTTGCTTAAGAGTCAAGAACCATAGAAATATGGAGCAACCTACAGCCCTATATTTCTGGCTCCTGGCTGAAGTGGCACCATGCAACACAGAAGTGCAATATGCATCCCTTCTGCAACACTACTTCTGTAGCACTGCTGCGCATGTTCCACTGAGAAGGTGGGCCACCTGCAACGCTAGAGTCCCATTGGTTCAGCTGAGCAGTCAGTTCTGTTCCACCCACCTCTCAGGTTCTCCTCCTCTTTCCTTTCTAGACACTTTATAACAAACTGCCTACGCCCTTCCCCTTATATCTCCACAATGAAAATGACTAGAGGCTTTTAAACTGGAAACTGGAAATTGAGAGGAACTAATATGAGCAAGCTGAATAGCCCAGCTTTGCCCGAGCTTGTCAGAGCATAACAGCTTAATAGGAAAATATTTTTTTAGGAAAATAATTTTTTATTGATTAAAAAATTCTTATTACAAAGCATCATCTCTAACTTAACAAATGTATAAACAATACTTGAGCTTAATAGGGTCAGCTGTGGTCAGTGCTTGGATGGGAGACTGCCAAGAATAATAAGAAGAGTTGGCTTTATACTTTTCACTACCCGAAGAAGCCTCAGACTCAGAGCAGCTTATGATTGCCTTCCCTTCCTTTCCCCACCGCGGACACCCTCTGATGTGGGTGGGGCTGAGAGAGTTCTGAGAGAACTGTGACTGACCCAAGGTAACCCTCCTGATTTCATATGGAGGAAGACTGGGATTGCTATGTGGAGAAAGTCAAACCAACTCTGCCTCTCTCTTGCCTGGACCGCCTGTGGATGGGGTATTTTTATTAACAATTTTTTCAACAGACAAAACATAACCAAACAAAAAATAGACACAGCAATAGTTCCAAATAGGGGGACAGCAGGATCTCTCCGGAATCATAAAAGCAAATACAATATAGATTGGAAACATAGGGTGGTAATTGTAAATCAGATATGTACAAACAATCAATATTTCAAACCAGCTTACAATGTTTTTAACTGTGAAGAGCAGCCATTCCCAGGAAGAAATAACTACTCAGTGCTCATATGCATCAGGCAAGTCAAAAGTAAATAAGATCATGATAAAAGCGATGGTGGCTATAAGCACAGACAGCTTCAAGGGGGGATTGAATAAACATCTGGAGCAGAGGTCCATCACTGGCTGTTTAGATGGAACACTACATCTGGGGCAGTGATGCTCTGTATTCTTGGTGCTTGGGGGAGGGGCTACAATGGGAGGGCTTCTGGAGTTCTGGCCCTGCTGGTGGACCTCCTGATGCCACTTGGGTTTTGGCCACTGTGTTGGACTGGATGGGCCACTGGCCTGACCCAACATGGCCTCTCTTCTGTTCTTATCCCCTAGAAATCTTGTTGGTCGTTAAGCTGCTAGTGAACTAGAATTTTGCTCTTCTACTGCAGACCAGCACCGCTACCCACCAGAAACTGCTCAAAAAAAAGAGAAAGCCCTCCTGTAATGGAAGCAATGATTGAGCATAGCATCCCTGCCTCTGTCACCTCCATAATGGCTGCTAATTCGTCAGACGAATCCAGTCCTAATTCTCTAGACTTGAAGCTGATGCATTCACATTTGGTGGCTTTCACTGAGGGCGGAGGAAGAAGCCCCTGCGTCTCTGCAATGGCACCGTGCTCTCCCGCGCCTCTTCTTCACCTCCTGGTTTTTAAATCTCCTCTTTCTCTGACTCTCCTTATGACAGATGCCCCCACCGGGCTCATCCTTTTGCGGCGGAACAGAAGGATTGTCCTGACAGTTTGTTAGCAGCAATTTCTGTGAAAAGCCTTGTTGAGGCTTATTGTCCTGACAGAAGAGGGCCCTCATCAGTCTTGGATGGCAGCGCTCTGGGCTCCTTTTGTGTGTATGCGCGCGCGCAGATCTGCTGCCTGTGAGGAAAAAGGGTTTGGAACACAGGGGCCGAGGAGCGGCAAACTTCAGTCTGGCAGAAAGTATTACGGTCCGTAAGTGAGCAATTTGCCTTTAATTTCAAAAAACGGTTCTGCGTCCACTTGTTCCCAGCGGGAGTGCCTCATCCTCTTTTCTCTCCTTTCCCAGCCATACGTTCCCCAGGGTTTGTGGTGCTTCAGGATGCTGAGGCCACATTCTCCAGGAAGTAATGCAGGACCTTGGAAGAAGAAGAAGGAGAAGAGAAGAGATTGGATTAATACCGCGCCCTTCACTACCCAAAGGAGTCTCAGAGCGGTTTACAATCCCTTCCTCTTCCCCTCCCCACAACAGACACCGTGTGAGGTAGGTGGGGCTGAGAGAGCTCTCTCGAGAACTGCCCTTGAGAGAACAGCTCAGAAAGAACTTATGACTGACCCAAGGTCACACCAGCAGCTGCATGTGGAGGAGTGGGGAATCAAACCCAGTTCTCCCAGATTAGAGTCTGCGCTCTTAAACATTACATCAAAACAAAACAGAGCATCTTGGAGCCTCCTCTTGCATCCCTGCAAATGCTGGCCATAGACAACATCGTGTGGTGGTTGGTGTGCTGGACTGGGTTCAAATCCCCACTCGACCATGGAAGTAAGTATGGGGGTGATCTTGGGCTAGTGGCACCCTCTCCACCTACTGCATAGGGTGGTTGTTGGGAGGATAGAATGGATAGAATGATGTCGTAAGCCGCTTTGCGTCCCCACCAGGGAGGAAAACTGGGTATAAACTGCTAAACAAATTATTTAAACATATGCAATACTGACACAATAGCTATATATCCTACAGTTGAATATATAATTATATTAAATATATATTTAATGCAGTACTGACATAATGAATATATATTCTGTAGTTTAATATGCCCTGACTGGGGTGGCCCCGGCTAGCCTGATCTCGTGAGACCTCGGATGCTAAGCAGGGTCGGCCCTGGTTGGTTCTTGGATGGGAGACCACCTGGGAAGTCCAGGGTGTAAGTGTTGTGTACGGACCCAACCACGTGCGTTGGTAGGGCCACACGTGGCCAAGCAAAAAGCCTGAGCTTCGCACAGGCAAACAATAGACAATCAGATCCTAGCCCACTCCAATCGGTGTAAGTGTTGTGTACAGACCCGACCACGTGCGTTGGTAGGGCCGCACGTGGCCAAGCAAAGAGCCTGAGCTTTGCACAAGCAAACAATAGGCGATCGGATCCTAGCCACTCCAATCGGAATGCTAGGATCCAAGACTGGCCTATGAAAGACTGATACTGTAAACAGACCTGTCACGGGTGTTGGGGTGTGGTTCGCTTTGGGATTATAAACTGGCCTGCGAGCCGGCTAAGGATGTCTTGTTCCCGAATAAAGATGAGCTGATTCACTACTTCATGCATCAGACCCAGCATATTATAGTAAGCCACACCCAGGCAGGCTGTGGGAAACCACCGCTGAGCGTCTCTTGCTTTGAAAACCCCACGAGAGGTCGCCAGAAGTCAGCCGTGACTCGAGGGCACTTTCTACCACCATCGTTTAATATGGAGTATTTAACAATGTAAAGCGCAAGAGTCCAGTATCACCTTTAAGGACTAACGAAAATTTGTGGCAGCCTGGCAGGGTAGGAGCTTTCGTGAGTCACACTGAAGACGTGTGCAGGTACACCAAAGCTTATACCCAGGATTAAAATCTTAAAGGTGCCACCGGACTCGAACCAAAATGGAGTTTTCCACTTGTTTGCAAATGAACCGTCCTCTCCAGAAAAGACGGTTGCGTCATCTTCAGGGTTCACACTGTGCTCCACAATGACAGTGATTTTCAGCTGGCAGGCTGTGTAACTGCACCAATTAATAGACTAGTCCCTGTTGGTTTGCAGCAAAATGTCCTGCTGCTGCCTGCTGGGGACCCTCCGTCCTCTCAAAGGGAAATGCAAAAAAAATAAGCAGAAGCAATTTAAGCATCCATAATGTAAACAGCCCGGGGTTTTCTTGATTTGGGCCTTCTTCTGCCTCCCTTCTGAGAGCGGCTTCATGCCTTGCATCAGGAAAATAGGCTTCCCCCTAAAACGAGGACACTCTTCCCCCATCCCAGGAGCTGCAGCTGATGAAAAGCTCCCAGAGGCATTATCCACATTGCACAAATATTGTGGTACCCGAAACTTTATGGAAGGTAAGAGTATAAGAACACCTTTGTTAGATAGGGTTGCCAACTACAGGTTGGGAAATTCCTGGAGCTTTGAAAAAAAAAAGTTGTTTTTATACATCGCTTTCCTCTACCTTCTAAGGAGCTGCGGTGGCTCAAGTGGTTAAGACGCTGAACTGCAGGCTGTGGAAGGTCAGTAGTTCAGCAGTTCAAGACCCGTGAGTGCCGCATGACGGGGTGAGCTCCTGTCTCTAGTTCCAGCTCCTGCTAACCTAGCAGTTTGAAAGCAAGAAATTGCAAGTAGATAAATAGGTACCACTTTGGTGGGAAGGTAACAGCATTCCGTGCGCCTTGGTGTTTAGTCATGCCGGCCACATGACCACGGAAATGTCTTCGGACAGCGCTGGCTCTTCGGCTTTGAAACGGAGATGAGCACCACAACCCTAGAGTCGGATTCGACTGGCTTTCGAGCAAGGGAACCTTTACCTTTACCTTCCTCTACCTTAAGGAGTCTCAAAGTGGCTCACAATCGCCTTCCCTTCCTCTCCACACAATAGGCACCTTGTGAAGTAAATAGGGCTGAGAGAGTTCTGAGAGAACTGGGACTGGCCCAAGGTCATCTTCATCTGGAGGGGGAGTGGAGAATGAAGCCCGGTTCTCCAGTTCAGAGTCCGCCACTCTTAACCGCTGCTCCACACTGGCTCCACAAGGTCCGTAACCTTAGGGTTACCAAATGTCCTCTTTTTAAAGGACATCTCCCATTTTTTTTTGTGTCCGACCTCTTTGGGGCTCTTCTTTAGAAAACTGATGAAAATGTCCTCTTTGGGGGTTGGAAGGTTAGGAACATTCCTAGGTTTCCCTTGCTTGAAAGCCAGTCGAATCCGACTCTAGGGATGCGGTGCTCATCTCATTTCCAAGCCGAAGAGCCAGCGCTGTCCAAAGACATTTCCGTGGTCATGTGGCTGGCATGACTAGACGCCGAGGCACATGGAACGCTGTTACCTTCCCACTGAAGCAGTACCTATTTATCTACTTGCAATTTCTTGCTTTCAAACTGCTAGGTTGGCAGGAGCTGGGGACAGAGATGGAAACTCAATCTGTCATGCGGCACTCGGGTCTTGAACTGCTGAACTACCGACCTTCCGGTCAGCAGTTCAGCATCTTAACCACTTGAGCTATCGCAGCCCTCAGGAACATTCCTAGTTAGTACCAATTATCACAGCATCAACAGTCAGGGTATTTAAAATGCGACTTGTCATAGTGATCACTTGTTTGAAGTGGTCACTTGGGAAATATGTCCTCTTTTTGTTTTTAAAATGCAGTAAGCACTACACCACGCTGAGGGTGGCGCCTGAGGGGGTGGGTTCAAGAAGAGGAAGGAGATCAACAGGTTGTACTGCTATAGAGGCTGTACTCCAAAGCAGCCACGTCTCAGGAGGAACTGATTTCTGAAGTCTGAAGAGCAGTGGCTATTCCGGGAGATGGGCTGGGCAAGGCTGTGGCTCAGAGGCAGAGCATCTGCTGGTATGCAGAAGGTCCCAGGTTCAATCTCCGGCTTCTCCAGTTAAAAGGATAGGGTAGGAGGTGATGTGATGTGAAAAAGCCCTACCGGAGTCTCTAGAGAGCTGCTGTCAGTCTGAGTAGACCATACTGACTTTGATGGACCAAAGGCCTGAGTCTGTATAAGGCAGCATCACATCCAGGTCCCACCTGGTTGCTGGCAATTCTATTGTTAGATCAGACCAACATTAGCCAGCCAGATGCTTCTGGGATGCTTCCAAGCAAGGCCCAAAGCCAACAGTTCTCCATTGTTTTGCCCATGCATTGGTTGTTCAGAGGTACACTCCTTCTGCACTTGGAGGTTCCACTGAGCTATCGTATCTGGTAACTGCTGACAGATCCATGGATTTGTCTGACCCCTTCTTCAAAGCTGTCCTGCCACGCTCTGGGTAACTCTGCATTCCAAAAGTTCATTCGATACTCTAAAACATACGAAGCATCCATTAGTAACCTCACCTGGCACTAACCAGCTTATGGATATTAGCTGACACATTCTTCCAATAGGAGTTTCATTCAAAGACATTAGTTCCCCCCCGCGCGCACCTGCTGTTTTAGTTCACCTTACTGGGGAAATGGTACCGTGGTGGAATTTCTGGGCGCTTGAATGAAGGATTTGTGATGGATCTAACAGGCCGAGTGCCTCCTAAGCCACGGGCCTGGGGGCTCCACCAGCGAACTAGGCTGCTCTCATTTACAGATATTAGCCCTGCTGTCAGGTGGCATTGCATTCACACCCGGCCACCCAGGCCACAGCCCGGGGCGGCCGGAAACAAAGGTAGAAATGGGATCGTAATTAAATTGCCATTAGATGGGTAGCAGATTGCTTGGCAGCTGACAGTGAGTGAAAACGTTCCGTTCTGTCATGTTTTATCAGCATGAAAACCATTTGCAAGTGCTCTAATTACAACCCTAATTGCCAATGTGATTAGGGGCCCCGCAGCTGTTCATTAAATGCATGTCACCCTCAGCCAGCAGCCTGTGAAGGGAGTATTTACTTAATGGAATCACAGGAAAGGTGAGGGTGAGGAAGTCACACCGAAAGCCAGTTGTTTAACCGTCCGGATTTTGCCATCGGGCTTCCCAAGCAACAGTTTGCCGCTTGGGAAATTGAGTCACTGCGGCATTTGGAGAGCCACCGTTGGAGGTGAATGAGTGTCTGTGATGATAAATCTGTCTGGGAGGAGCTCTCTGTTTGGCTGGTCAGCTGGCAGGGAGCAACCTGAAGATCCCTTGTTCTTTTTCCCACCTCTGTTTCATTCAAAACCCTTTGGAGTCTATCCCCAAGGAACAATGGAGCACCAGGAAACACGGTGGTCGGTCCCATGGTGCCCGTGAACACCAAAAGGAACATGGTCTTAGACTTTATGTAGTGATTCAGGACACTTTTCTCCTGCCCTTCCTTCAAGATATTCCAAGTGATGCAGTGTGCTCCTTCATTTTATCTTCACAATAACCTTTAAGCTTCCTTTTGGGCCCACTATTTCAACCGATAGCATTTCCAGAAGCGAATCCAGTTCTCTTACCCTCTCAATCTTACTGGACTGTATATCCTCTCTGACATACAGAGCCACCCCACCTCCAATCCTTCCCCTCCTATCCTTCCAATATAATTTATAACCAGGAGTCACCGTATCCCACTGATTTTCCACATCCCACCAAGTTTCTGAAATACCCACAATGTCTTGTTTCCTCCCAACACCAAGCATTCCAACTCCCCGATTTTACCTCGGATGCTTCTAGCATTTGTGTATAAACACCTATAGTTTCCCGTGCATGTTAAGCCCACAACCTTCCTCCTCCTGCCTCAAGACCTTGCCAGGCAGTCCATATTGTTAGCCACTGTCTCAGTGGACAATTCTAATCCATTTCCTTGTAGAAAAGTATCAGCTACCCCTTCATCTCTTTGAGATGAACCATCCAGAACCAGAGACTTTTCATCTCCTGTCGGCTTCTGGTGTCCTAGCCCCACTGCTGGACCTCCTGATGGCACCTGGTACTTTTGGCCACTATGTGACTGAGTGTTGGACTAGATGGGCCATTGGCCTGATCCAACATTGGCTTCTCTTATGTTCTTATGTTAATCTTGTGGGTCGGCTGAGCGTATGCGATTGGCCCAAGGTCCCCTGGGCAGAGTGGGGATTTGAACTAGGGTTGCCAGGTCCCTTACCTCTGCCAGTGGGGGCCTTTGGAGGGGGCGTTCCGGGAGGTGGGGAGTGTTGCGTGATGTCCCTGACATGGTGACATCACCTGGAAGTGACATCATCTTGCTGGAAACGTCATGTGGGGATGCTCTGGTATTTGGGTGGAACGATGTATTTTTGCCCTCAAAACCATAGAGTCTGCCCAGATGCCAGAGCATTCCCCACAACGTTTCCAGCGTGATGATGTCATTCCCAGGTGGTTAAGTGCATAGACTCTAATCTGGGAGAACCGGGTTTGATTCCCCACTCCTCCACTTGCACCTGGCTGGAGGACCTTGGGCAAGCCATAGTTCTGATAAGAGCTGTTCTTGAAAAAGAGCAGTTTCTATCAAGAGCTCTCTCAGCCCCACCTACCTCACCGGGTGTCTGTTGTGGGGAGGGGAAGGGAAGCGAGTTTGTAAGCTGCTCAGAGACACCTTTGGGTAGTGAAGGGCGGGGTATAAATCCAATCTCTTCTTCTTCTTCTACCAGAAGTAGCCCCAAAATTGTTTGGGGGCAGGATTTCCCCCCATCGGCCAGGTGGCCGGTGGCGGTGAAGCCCGCCCCAAATCAGGGGATCCCCCTCCCGGACCAGGGGACTAGGATCCCTAATCTGAACCTTAGTCTCCAAAAGCCAAATCTGAGCTCGCCACAGCCACAACTTTTCTGTGAATAGCTATTTGAAGGGCACACGTGCATGCGTCTCCCTCACAGTGGCTGCAGCATCAAAGGGTGACTTGCATATGTGACTGAGATCTTGCCAACCAAATACCACCAACAGACCTTTCATCCTACTCAGTGCCGTCTCCAACGCAACACCTCATTGGAGCCAGTTCAAAGATTCACCTCCCAGCTTCGAGTATCCAGTAGGGAAGGGATGCACATATATGCTTGAACCAACACGTAGCCCTACCACTTAGGCACTGACTTTAGGGAAACCCCCACTGGGTGATTTAATTTCTTGTTTGGCATGGGGATGGGTTGCTTGAAAATCCAAACCTAAAGTAGATTTGCACCTCCCCATCTCCTGGAATATTTTAAGCTAGAAAAGAACACAAGAACATAAGAAGAGCCCTGCTGGATCAGACCGGTGGTCCATCTAATCCAGCATCCTGTTCCAGCATCCAATTCCTCCGGAGGTCTAACAATAGGGCATAGAATCCGAGGCCTTCCCCTGATGTTGACTCTGGTGAGCCAGTGTGGTGTAGTGGTTAAGAGTGGCGGACTCTGATCTGGAGAACTCGGTTTGATTCCCCCCTTTCCACATGCAGCCAGCTGGGTGACGTTGGGTCAGTCATCGCTCTCTCAGAGCTGTTTTCTCAAGAGCAGTTCTCTCAGGGCTCTCTCAGCCCCACCAACTGGTTGTGGGGTTGTGGGGAGAGGAAGGGAAGGCGATTGTAAGCCACTCCTTCGGGTACTGAAAAGTGTGGTATAACGACCAACTCCTCCTTCTCCTCCTCCTTCCTCCCAGCTCTGAGATTTAGAGGTTTCCTGCCTCTGAACGTGGAGGTTCCCTTTAGTCACTGTGGCTAATAGCCACTGATAGACCTATCCTCCAAATAGAATAAGGGAGAGAATCCCTTCATTTCCCCCACTGACATTTAAAAGGCTGGGTGCAAAGTTTTACCCATTATTTAAAATATTGATGCCCCACCTCTCTGCTAAAGATACCCAAGGCAGAGTTCTGCAGAGACTGTTCCTGAGCACTGGTTTTTCAGGGGAAAACAAAAGCCAGAATGTCTGTGCCAGATCTAAATGTTGAATGATGCAGCTTTCCTGGAAAATCTTTTCCAGTAAGTGAACCATTGAGTTGCTTGCTCGCTCCAACCCTTTTTGGACCTTCTAAGGAGGGACAATGAAGGGTGGGGGCAGGGGGGGAGGAGCAGAACTACTGCAGAAACACACACACACCCCCTCCAACCTAAACCCTGTGTATGCCTGGCTCTCTCCGTGTGGTCAGGATACCTGTAGAAGAATTCCCAATCCCACGGGCATCCAAATCACCGGGTTTGGAAAAGTCAGGTTTTGTGACATTCAACCATAGAGGATTCTTGACTCCTGTTTGTGATAATTTGTACTAATCATTACAAATTTGTTGGGGTGGAGTGAGGGAAAGTTTGCTTTCTAGGGTATGAAGTTGGGGCATTTAACCATGATCTAGAAAATGTTTGCCCCCTTTTGTCCAGCCTCAAAGGGCCTTTGGAGACTGCATTGCAATGACAATAGGCCACCTGTCTTGTGAAATAACCCTTTAAATTCTTCATGGCCTCTTGCTAATACGTTTCCATTGCCCATTGGGCATTTCTCCTTTTCTGGATTCCAGTTCTGTTTACTTCATTGGTTGCTCTCTGAGCTCTCAGTCAACTGCCCATATATCTTAAACCCCTGCTGGGCTGGCCTGGACAGCTAGCCACACTTAGGGACCCCGGGTCCCACGAGAAAGCTCAGGCCTACAGACAGCTTTGCTGAGCCAGTTTTGTGTAGTGGTTAGAAGCGCAGACTCTAATCCGGGAGAACCAGGTTTGATTCCCCACTCCTTCACTTGCAGCTGCTGGATGACCTTGGACAAGCCATAGTTCTGATAAGAGTTATTCTTGAAAAAGAGCAGTTTCTGTCAGAGCTCTCTCAGCCCCACCTACCTCACAGGGTGTCTGTTGTGGGGAGGAGAAGGGAAAGGAGTTTGTAAGCCGCTCTGAGACGCCTTTAGGCAGTGAAGGGTGGGGTATAAATCCAATCTCTTCTTCTTCTTCTTCTTCTCCTCACAGAGTGACTGTTGTGGGGAGGGGAAGGGAGAGGAGTGCGTAAACTGCTCCAAGACTCCAAGTGAAGGGTGGAGTATAAATCCAATCTCCTCCTCTCCTCCTCTTCCTAGAGGGGGCTGCCATATTTCCCAGTGGGAGTCCAGGGCAGCGTAATGGTCAGACAGGATCTCCTCTGTTCTAGGTTCAAATGTGCAGTCTGCCACTGAGTTTCCATGATGACCTTGGGCTCCTCACTTTCTTTCCACTGGACCTACCTTACGAGATCATTGTGTTGATAAAACGGGTGTGTGTGAGAACCAAGTAAGCGGCCCTGAGCTCCTTGGAGAAAAAATGTGATCGATAGGTAGATCGAAGAAACAGAAAATCAGCGATTTCCTCCTAACAGAAACTTTCCTAACCTTGTTACCATCCCCAAGTCTCTCTCTCTCTCTCTCTCTCTCTCTCTCTCTCTCTCTCTCTCTCTCTCTCTCTCTCTCTCTCTCTCTCTCTCTCTCTCTCTCTGTTGCTGTCTCTGAAATGTTAGTGTTGGAAACATATAATTAGAATAAGAGCATTTGTTTCTGAGCTCAGAAGCTTTTAGCTGCTTATAATGAACACCTTCCTTAAATTAATAACCACCTCCTTAAATCATGTGTCTCCCCCCCCCCATTAAGCAGCCTGCCGTTCTTACAGGCACAGTGACTTGGATCACTTAAGCATTATGCAAGTGATAATGCGCTTGAAAACCCCACCCCGAACCACAGGGGATTGTGGCCGGACACGGCTGGGCACATCAAGGAAGCTGAAGTCTGGAACACTACCAGAGCATCTCCTGAAGGAACAAAACGTTTCAAGAACCATTCCCCACCACAAAGGACCAGCATCCTTTGTCTCTCTGCCCGTATACAGCCACCCCACTGGCAGTGTTCCCTCTAAGCTGAGTTAGTGTGAGCTAGCTCACAGCTTTTTAGCCTCCGGCTCACACATTTTTTGTCTTAGCTCAGGAAGGAGGGCTCCAGAGCAAACTGATTTATGCAGTAGCCAAATCGCTCGCCCACAACTTTAATGCCAGTAGCTCACGAAGTAGAACTTTTGCTCACGAAACTCCACAGCTTAGAGGGAGCATGGCGCACCGGGCCCTGTTTGTTAATAGAGCATTCTACTTGCTGGTTAGCATAGACGGCCTCGGGTCAAGGCTAATGGCTGAAGCCAGGAAGAGCCAGGTAAATCTCCTCCCTACCTTGTTCAGACATTTCTTTCCAGCGAAAACAAGAGAGAGTAAGAATACAAACATAAGATGTGCCCTGCTAGATCAGACCAGTGGTCCATCTAATCCAGCGTGCTGTACAACATAGTAAACAAGCTATTTCTCTGGAGGGCCAGCCAACAAGGGCATAGAAGCCAAGGCCCTACCCTGATGTTGCATCCTAGCATTGTCTTTCCGAGGTTTGCTGCCTCTGAATGTGGAGGTTCCCTTTGCTCACCATGGGTAGCAGCCACTGACGGACCTCTCCTCCAATGGAGAGGGACTGTGGCTCAGAGGAAGAGCCTCTGCTTGGCACGCAAAAGGTCCCAGGTTCAATCCCCGGCATCACCAGGTAAAAGTTCCAGGCAGGAGGTGATATGAAAGACCTCTGGCCTGAGACCCTGGAGAGCCGCTACCCGTCTTGAGTAGATAATACTGAAACTGGCAGGCCAAGGGTCTGATTCAGAATAAGGCACCTTCAAGTGTATCTGCTTCACTGCCTTTTAAAGCTTCCTATCCTGTGGCCGTCACTACGGCTGCTGGCGGCGAATACCCCAGTTTAATTTGATATAAAGTGCTGAGATACAGGAAAGCGGACGCCAGCAGATCATGGAGAGTGGTCTGTTGGGGGAGGGTCTGGTGGGGGGGTTCTTTGTGTGTGTGCGCGTGCAAATTCTTAGGTATCCATTTGCCACTTTGTAAGGAATAATAGATTCTGCTATATAATTAGTGCCTTTCTGAGAACACGGGGGCATGATTCAACCAGTGTTAAGCGGCTTTAAACCCTGTCGTCGGGAGGTGATGCTGAATTCTTCCATCGTAATTAACAGGGGCTTAGAAAGCACTTTCCATTGGCTGGATTGTGCTCTTGGTGTTGAACTGCTTTGGCGGGGGGGGGGTCCCTGTATGTTTGTGTGTGTCCCCCCCCAACAAGCCTCTAGCACAGGGCATTGATTCCGAGTTTCACAATCCCGTTTTGGTTTGGAATTAGCATGCAGGCCTGAGAAGATTCCTTGGTTTCTCCCAGAGTCACCTTGGGATCTCTTTGGAATTATTTTGAAAGTGGAAAAAAAAATGAAGACGTTAATGACAGACCCGGAACAGAATACATTTGTGGCAGGAGCAGGGTGTTTGGTATGCGGGGACGCTGCCGTGGAAAGGAGCCCGCCTGCAGTGGAATGTGAACACAGATCCGCTTTGGCACGTTGAATAGCTGACAGACGTTCCAGATGCCGCTAGTCTCTGCTCTGGTGGTGACTGAATCGTGCCATGTGGCAAGTCGAGTACGTGACCATCTGAGAGGAGCCTTTGGGGAAAGGCCTCGGCGCCTCCTTTGGCACCAGCCAGCTGGGCTTGACACATGTAGGGAAAGAGAATTGTAGCAGAAGATGCTAAAAATCTGGAAAGGGAAGCCCAGCGAACTGACGTCTTGATGCTCAGAATGGTGTCTGCTGGGAAGCAGTTGAACCTTCCTGGCTCCCTACCTCTGGCAGCCTAGGAGGAGTCATTTAGTGGGAAGAGGGTAAAAGGGAAACGAGACGAAGAATATGTCAGAACGACAATGGAGAAAGATGGATTTCCCCCAGTGAGCAGAGAGCTCTTGCAGATGTGTATCTGTCTGCCATACATCTTGCTATGGCAGACTTCATGGGTTTTGAATGTGCAGAGATCATAAGGACATAAGAGGGGTCAGAGCTGCCAAGATGGGGAACTAGGAGGACAAATTGGGGGTGGGGGAGTTTCCTTCTCATCTGGGGGTCCGCAGAACCAGGCAATGTTTCGTCGTAATGCGATAAATAGACTGGGCTTGGGTGATGCAAGGCAACCCAGAGTTATGCTGATTCACACGCTATGAAGCCCATGTAGTAGGTATGTGGACTGTTGACAGATGCGGTCTGTGCTGGGAACTTAATTCCCAAGCATGCACAAGCATGATCTGAATCAGGACCGCAGCATGTGGGGAGAGGGGGCGGAAGTGTTCTGCTTGCAGCATTTTTTCTGACGTGAAATGGCCCCAGGGAGTTTCAATGTACCCTGTTCTGTTCTGATCTGTATGTGTAAGCTTTCCCAATGGAGCAAATATTGGCTCCCTGGGGCCACTTAACATCAGGAAAACAGCGAAAGAAGAAACACTTAAGCATTCTCTCCCTGAACGCGACAATTGGGCCCGC
This sequence comes from Gekko gecko, assembly GCA_029375565.1. Taxonomy (NCBI): domain Eukaryota; kingdom Metazoa; phylum Chordata; class Lepidosauria; order Squamata; family Gekkonidae; genus Gekko; species Gekko gecko. Next base: position 24,014,336 of record JAPDNY010000012.1, on the reverse strand, counting down.
CCTTGCCAGGAAATAAAATCCCCGGCATGGAACCCCCAGCACACGTCCAGTCGACACTCCAATTGCGCACCGTGTGGACTTTGTAATGTGTGAATCGTATTAATCTGGGGGCTCTAGAGGAGGCCTAAAGAAGAATTCTGCTTGCATCGCCTCGATTTACTGCAAAGTTCTGGTTTAGACCAGATACTTTGGGGAAGTTTGCAAGCAGGGCAAGAAGATTACAGGCCCTCCCTCCCCGCGGCTTCTTGGTAGTATGTTGTACTGTACCAATACCCTTGTCCCAGCAGGTCCAATGTCAGCTCACCAGGTCTGTTTCAGATTTGGAAAATGGGGAGGGTGGAAGGCTTAAAAATCCCCTCCTGATCCCAATCCAAATCAGCCCCCTTGTATGCCTGATAATTCAATAAAAAACCTTTATTGGCATAGAGCCTGATCACTGAAAATCCCACCCCTGCTGGGAGCTTGCCCTGTTCACGAAACTCCTAACATTTTGTCTGGTTTAGCCTATAAGGATACATGGCCAACATCTCCTGCACATTTCCAAAAGCCTGGAGCAGAAACGAATAGCGCAGTTCCTGGCTGGCAAGAATTTAAATAAAAGGAAGCATGGCCGGGGGGAGAGAGGAGCCTGCAAAGGTAATTAAGCCCGGCACCTGCATAGCTAGCAGAGCAGGACGGTCTCATTTCCCGTTAAGCTCTTTTGCCCTAGCCCATTCAGAGCACTTGCTGCCCCAACACTCTGGCTCCCGGGGAAACAGACAGCCATCCTTTAAATGGAGTCGAGCCTCTGCTGCGCTGCCTGGGCTTTATAAAGGACATTTCTCCCCCTTTTACTGCAACCTTGAAACTTGGCTGCTTAAATCCTGCTCATCCGTACCCAGCTATATGACCTATATATATATAATATACATCCAAGTGCTGGTGGCAGTAATGTGTGCTGGATTATTTGGTTTTAGTACAGTCAGGAACCACTGTTAATGCAGCAGAGTGCACGAGGCGTTTCCACACAGCACAGCCTCGGTGCGGAGTGTGCTAGCAAGCTTCCAAAGTTACATCGAGCCAGTAATCAGATTCAAAACTAATAAGAGTTCATTATTATATGGAACTCCATTCTAGACAGTTTAGATGAGAGACAGAAATAGAATCTAACCTATCTAATTACAATGGTTGTGGATGAAGGAAAAATGTGCCATGCACCCGTATTGCATTGTTCCAAAGATGGAGGGCAATGCTCCGTGTGTGTGTGTGTGTGTGTGTGTGTGTGTGTGTGAGAGAGAGAGAGAGAGAGAGAGAGAGAGAGAGAGCTAGGAAGGAAGGAAGGAAGGAAGGAAGGAAGGAAGGAAGGAAGGAAGGAAGGAAGGAAGGAAGGAAGGAAGGAAGGAAGGAAACTTGTCCCTGAGAACAGCATCTTCAAAGGGATAGGATCAGATAACAGGAAGGAAAGAATGCTCTGTGTGTCCTGACACGTCTATGGTCTATGGCAGGGGTGGTAAAACTATGGCTCGGGAGCCGCATGTGGCTCTTTCACACGCATTATGTGGCTCCTGGAAGGCCGCCAGGGAAGTGAAAGAGAGGCCTGCCTCCCTGATTGGTCTTCCCTTCCCCAGCCAGTGTTCCCCTGCCTTGGTAGGCTTGAGATGGGGGGCGCAGAGAACAAAAGCAACTTTAACTTTAAATGTATTCTTAAAGGAACCTCCCCCCAGCTGGCTGGCTTGGAGAAGGCATTGTCTCTTTAAATCCCTTCTCCAAGCCGAGCCAGCCAGCATGAGGGCATGGATGTCTCGGAAGACGCAAGTTCAAGTTGCTTTTTTTCCACCTCTTCCCCCCCATCTATTTGCTTTCTTTCCACCTTTCTTTCTCTCTCTCTCTCTTTCTCCCCACTCCTCCCCATCTAAAGTTAAGTATCATTATCAATATCTCTTTTTACCCCTTTTGTTTTTGTTAGTCTCATTTAATGTTAATAAAAAGCAAATCTGCATATTTTTCAATACAAACGTTTCTTTGTTCAGGTCTCGTGGCTCTCGGACATCTGATGTTTATTCTGTGTGGCTCTTGGGTTAAGCAAGTTTGGCCGCCCCTGGTCTATGGTGTCCTCCTGAAGTCTGAGACAGGAGAGAGCTCACAGACCTTCCCTCTTCTAACGATGCAGAGGGAGGACAGGGAGAAGGGAGGGAGCTGGCTGGCAGCGTCAGAGAGGCTGCCTGATAAGCGGGCAAAGGCCCCAAATCTGGTTGGTGGAAGAGGATGCCAAGCTGCTGGGCGCAGTGTGAAATCATTGACTAGTGCCTGTGAGGGGGGGTGTGGGTGCTTGATTTGATTGGTTAACCCAGAGGGGTAGTAGTCACCTTAGGGTGCAGTTAGACAAGAGATCCACGGCTGGATTTGCCAATGCCTTTAATTTTGTTTAAAAGGGAGGTGGGCTTTGAAGCAGATCACAGCCTCAACACTTGGGGGACCCATATCTTTTCTCTTTCTCTCCCCCCCCCCCCACATATGCACACAACCCAAAGGCTGCTATTTACTTCACGGGAGGGGGGATATCTGGGTGCCTGTATGTTTTCCTTGGTAGGACAAATGATAGCTTTAGGCAGGGTGGTTTAGGTTTGGAGGGGGGCGCCTATTTAGGAGAAGTGGCATGGAAGGAAAGGGTTAATCCCGCCGGCACTATTACCTGGGTTCTACTTGGTGCTCTCTTAATGCCTTTCTTAAAAGATATCAGGAGATTCCATCGTGGATGTTGTCTCAGTTTGGTGTAGTGGTTAAGTGCGCAGACTCTAATCCAGGAGAGCTGGGTTTGATTCCCCACTCCTCCACTTGCAGCTGCTGGATGACCTTGGGCAAGCCGTAGTTCTGATAAGAGCTGTTCTTGAAAAAAGAGCAGTTTCTGTCAAGAGCTCTCTCAGCCCCCCTACCTCACAGGGTGTCTGTTGTGGGGAGGGGAAAGGGAAGGAGTTTGTAAACCGCTCTAGAGTCCAAGTAAAGAGCAGGGTATAAATCCAATCTCCTCCACCTTCTTCTCCTCCTCCTCTTCTCCTCCTCCTCTTCTCTCTCCTCCTCCTCCTCCTCCTCCTTCTTCTTCTTCTTCTTCTTCTTCTCATGGTACCCTCAATTTTTGCAGCCATAACACTGAATGACCTCATGGCTCCTTGAAGAAGGACAAGCATGTTGTGGCGCTAGCTTTCATAAGCTAGATCCTACTTTGCCAAAGTACACACTGGTGGGTGTGGGAAGAGGGAGGAGCTGTGGCTCAATGTCAGAGCATCTGTTTTGCATGCAGAAGGTTCCATGTTCAAATTCTGGCATCTCTAGTTCAAAAGGTGAAGCAGTAGTGAGTGTGCAAGGCCTCCGCCTGAGACCATGTAGAGCCACTGCCAGTCAGAGTAGAAAGCGCTGCCCTCAACAGACCAGTGGCCTGATTCAGTATAAAGCAGCTTGATGACCTACACCAGGTAACCTACAGACTGGAGACGCTGAGTGTTGAACTGGGGACCTTCTGCATGCAAAGCAGATGCTCTGCCACTGAGCCGTGATCCCCACCCCTGCACCCCGACACAGAGAGAAGAAGAGAGGGGACCAGTGTTCCCTCTACGCTGAGTCAGTGTGAGCTAGCTCACAGTTTTTTAGCCTCCGGCTCACACATTTTTGGCTTAGCTCAGGAAGGAGGGCTCCAGAGCAAACTAATCTACGCAGTAGCCAAATAGCTCGCTCACAACATCAATGCCAAACTGGAGCAGAATCTTTCAGAGCTTCCAGAGGATGTTGTCCTCCACTTTTCCCCCAATAAAGTCTTATTGAGTTTTTCAATAGTAGATACAATTATTACAAAATACAAACATGAGCTGCAGATATAACTGTTTAGAACTATGCAAAAGTCAAGAAAAGACACTGAATGACAACACAATATGCATGTTAACAGCCTAAACAGCACTATTGTCCAACACTTTTGAGATGTTCCCTGCTTTGGAAAGCTTGTAGCCCAAGTGGGTTGGCACTGCCAGCCCAAACAGATTGGGAGCTGTTAATATGGCTGAGGCGATCTTGAAAGACACAGCGCTTCCCGCTCCCAAGGGGGTTCAGCTGACCTTCACTGACCCAGTTAAGAACATAATAATTCTGAGAAGCAATTCAGTGCAGCTGCAAAACTCAAAAAACCTTTCTTCTGGCTCCATCTAGCCAGCAAGATGACCCCCTACCTTGACGTGGCTGAACTGGCCACCTGGATTCACACCACGATGACATCAAGACTGGACCAGGGCAAAGCCCCCGACGTAGGTTTCCCCTCCAAGTCAGCTGAGAGACTCCAGCCAGTGCAGAACACTACGGATCGATTATTAGGTGCAACAACGCAGAGCATACGTCACTCCTGCAGTCACTCCAGTTACTAGGCTTAATTTAAGGTACTGGCTACAGCATACAAAGCCCTCACGCCTCTTTCGGTCAAATGTAAAGCAATGCTCCCTCTAAGCTGTGGAGTCTTGTGAGCAAAAATCCTCCTTTGTGAGCTACTGGCATTGAAGTTGTGAGCGAATGAATTGGCTACTGCATAAATCAGGTTGCTTTGGCGCCGTCCTTCCAGAGCTAAGACGAAGGCTAAAAAACTGTGAGCTAACTCACACTAATTCAGCTTAGAGGGAACACTGATGTAAAGTACACCCTATTGGGAAAGGGTGGGCGTTAGGGGCTGGGTGGGTGCTCCAGGTCCTCCCGAGGAGACCCGTACCAGACTGGTGGCAGTCTACGGAGAGCCCCCCCCCCGTCATTGCCTGTGACACAAACCCTGCTGCATTGTTTGCTGGATGTCCCAGCCTGTTGTTCGTATTGATTTACACTGTGTAATCCACCCTGAGTCTCAGCGAGAAAGGCAGACTGTAAATAATGTGAATAAATAAGCAAAAAAAATATAAAAGACAGAGGATTTATCATTCAGGGGAGAAAGCCTGCAATTGGTAGGGCTACACTCACCCCACTTTGCTGAGTGTGGAGACGTTCCAGGGCCCAGCGCTTACTCAGCACTTGATTCCCTTGGAAAGACAGAGCTCTGGAGTCTTACAGTTTTTTCTCTACTTACAAGAAATACAGGCAGAGCACTGGAGAAGCCCCCAAGAGGCTCCTATGGGCAACAGATCCCCATTCCGCATCAGATCTTCGAAGAGAAAGAGAGATCCTCCACCCCTAAGGTACTTCCATAGCTTTCATAGCGATTGCTGCTGTTTCTCCCTTTGTCTCTCTCGCATTTTTCCAATATCTAAAGGCCTTGCCTTCTTGACATAGAGCGATGCATAAGTGCCTCCTCTCTCCAGCTAAGGGGAGTTGTTTCATCCCCTCCAGTCCTGATAGTTACTTGGCCAGAACTGTTAAGATGCACCTTGCTCTTTGTGGCTGTTAAGAAGTACTACCAAGACCCATCATCTCTTCTGTCATGCGCGGTAGACCCAGTGGCAGTGAGCAGGGGCCAAGCACGTCAGACAGAGCTTTTCATAAATGCCAGTTTTACAACTCCCATAATAGCAGATAGGTCTAAATACAAATGCACTGATTTAAACCTGCATAGAGGAAAAACAATAATGTCCAAGACTGAGAAGAACATCTAAAGCAGGTGCAGATGTGAACGGTAGCCTGCATTCTCTTAGAAGAGGCATTCCCTCCCAGTGAGAGAAACAGGGAGGCTGCGTCCTCTAAGATCACGTTCCCCCTAACGACTTCCATTAAAAATTACTGTATATATTTTTAAAAATATGCCACCTAATTAACTGGAGCCACCTTTTAGTTGATCAGAAGTGTATTAATTAACTCGTCGATACAGCCCAGTGATCTTTAATGGGGGACAAATTGGAGGGGGGCATTCAAAATTTGGACAGGCAAATGAGGGGCATTCACCCGCTGAGGCCGGCGTCACAAGAGCAGCTGTCGCAGCCCCTGCCTGCCCTCCTCCCGCTCCCTCCATCCCATCCCCTTTCCCTGTGCCCAAGATAGTGAGCAAATGCACACATCACCGGGCCCAACCACCCCGACCAGTTCGATCCCCCCTCCCCAGTGACCAGAGATTTGACCACTGACTAAGCCTCACTTAACTGAACACAGCTCAAGATGCACACTTGGTGTTATCGGAAGAGGTTTAAATGTCACACTCACCATTCGCCTACTTATGCAAGGGAAGGAGGTTGGGAGCTTTATTGAGAAGAAAGGAGAATCTGTAAAGAAGATGCGTGAAGAGAGTGGTGGTCGCATTAACATCTCAGAAGGGAACTGCCCAGAACGGATTATCACTCTAGTTGGACCCACCAATGCCATCTTCAAAGCATTTGCTATGGTCACGGCCAAACTGGAAGAAGACATCATCAGCTCAGTGACCAACAGCACGGCCTCTAGCAGGCCACCCGTTACCCTGAGACTTGTGGTCCCTGCAAGTCAGTCTGGTTCTCTCCTTGGGAAAGGAAGCTGTAAGACCAAGGAGATCAGAGAAAGCACAGGGGCACAGGTCCAGGTGTGGCAGGAGACACGTTGCCCAACTCTACTGAGGGAGCAGTCACCATTGCTGGGATTCCACAGTCCATCACTGAATGCATCAAAAAGATCTGTGTGGTCATGCTGGAGTCTCCCCCTAAAAGTGTCACCATCCCCTACCAGCCCAAGCCACCCAGTTCTCCTGTCATCTCGGCAAAGGGTCAGAACAGGTACAGCGGCAGCAGTGCAAGCTACCCCCATACCGCCCCATCAATGTGCCTCAACTCTGACCTGGAGGAACCACCTCAAGAGAGGTCTATACCATTCAAGGACAGTATGCCATTCCACAGACAGGCCTGGCCAAGCTGTGCCAGTTGCTAATGCAACAGTCACACCTCCTGATGTCTCGTGGCAACACTGGGATTCAGTGCAGATTTGGCAGCATCAGCTCAGACGACTTCTCATGAACTCACCGTTCCAAATGATCCGATTGGCTGTATCGCTGGGTGTCAGGGTGTCAAGGTCAATGAGATCCGCCAGACGTCTGGGGCGCAGATCAAAATGGCCAATCCAGTGGAAGGCTCTACTGACCAGCAGGTCGCCATAACAGGATCTTCAGCCAGCATTAGCCTGGCTCAATATCTAGTTAATATCAGGCTTTCTTTGGAGACTGGCAGAATGGGAAGCAGCTAGGACAATGCAGCCGCCTCATTCGTTTCCCGTTTCGGCCATTCATCCCCATGACTCACCTGCATGGTTTCTGAGCAGTCCGCGATTCCAGGTTTTAACGAGTTTGTGAATTTTCAGTTCTGCATGCTTTATCCCTCCACTCATGTTTTTTTTTTCTTTTTAAATCTCAGCATTTTAATTCCTTTTCTCTGTTCAGCTGTTAAAATGCTGATTCATATTTTAGTGTATAAGCTTCTTACCCCCCACCCCTTCCTCCCCTTCTTGGCTCATGAAGTTTTTCCGTTATGTCATGAAGTGTAAGAGCAAAATTATACATTTCAGTTCAGTTCTGTAATGTCAGGAATTTAAAATAAATAAAAATAAAAGGATGGACTGGAGCTTTTCCCTTGTAAATAGAAGAAAGAAAGATTTTAGGCAGCCCTCCTTCCCTCTTTTAATGGCTTCTGACGGCAGGGGAGAGCGCATTGTTTTATGTTGCTCACCCTGCACTGAGGATATAAACCCCAAATTCCTCCCTCAGGCCCTTAGAAAAGTGAAAACACCAGCAAATAGGATTCCAACCTCACATTAAGGAAGTTGGCTGATGGCCGTCAGGTGCGATAATTTCACTGAACGGATGCCTGAGATCTGTGTATAGGGTGCATATGTCGTATAAAGTTGCATTGCCTGGAGGGCTTGTTGGGTATTCAGGGAGAATGTGGTGTACTTTGGGGGCGGTCGTGACTCAGAGGTTAAGAACCACAGAGGCAGCCTTTGGGGAGGTGTTAGCTGCCTCTGGAGAGAGATTCTGAAGCGGGCGCTAGTGCTTTAGAAACAAAAGGTTGACACTGGCTGTTTGTTCAGGATTAATTTAATTTTCTGTGCTGCTTTTACAGCTGTGATTTGCATCTCTGATTTGGAACATCAAAGAGTGGTTGACAATATGCAGGGTGGGCGGGTAGGGTTTGATTAAAGGCTCTCGTAAATGCAGGGACGAATTTAATTATCTACTCGAGCTCTGGTCCATTTTCATAAGGATGGTGCAGATGTTCTAGTTGTGGGTACCAAATGGGTGTCCACGGAAAGCAGAATTGCTCCCTCTTGCACCCACCGGCTCCAGCACCTCACAATGTACATTCAGCATAAATTCTGGAAGAGGAGTTTTTCTTTCAGGGGCTCAGATCCTGTGACTGAGCCTAAGTGCCTGGGCACTTTCAGAAGCCACAATGAATGCACACAGGGAGGGGGTCAGATCCGTAGACACCATCCCACCCACCTCTCTTTCTAGGGTTGCCAACCTCCAGGTGGTGGATGGAGATCTCCTGAGATTATAACTCATCTCAGGGCTATTTTTGGGCAGGAACGCACAGGAACAGAGTTCCGGCTGGCTCCCGAGTTGGCCACTCCCAGCAGGAACTCATTAGCATAATAGGCCACACCCAACAGCAGACACTTATTAGGATTGGCTACATTAGGGCTGTGTGGTCTAACATGCAAAAAAGTTCCTGCTACAAAAAAAGCCCTGGGTTTTGACAACGAACAAGGTAAACAGAATAAGAAGCAAAAGGTGGGTGTGGCTGGATGAACTCACTTGTAGTAACATGGGGGTGTGGCCTAATAGGCTAATGAGCAGCAGTATCGGGGGTGTGGCCTAATATGCTAATATATTTCTGCTGATGGGTGTGGCCTATTATGCTAATGAGTTCCTGCTGGGCTTTTTCTACAAAAAAAGCCCTGACTCATCTCCATGAGACACAGGGCAGTTCATATGGCCACTTTGTCATTATACCCCATTGAAGTCCCTCCCCTCCACAGGCTCCAGCCCCCCCTCCAAATCTCCAGGATTTCCCAACCCCAGAGCTGGGAACCCCATCTCTTACACGCATTTGGTATCCAGTGGCACCTTTAAGCCAGCAAAGGTTTATTCAAGGTATGAGCTTTCATGTGCAAGACACACTTTTTCAAATAGATTGGAATGGCAGATGAGGTTCTAAACTTATAGGCAGAACCTCATCTGCCACTTCAATGTATCTAAAGAAGTGTGGCTTGCACATGAAAGCTTATCCCTCGAATAAACCTTTGTTGGTCTTAAAGGTGTCACTGGGCTCTAAATGTGTCCTGCTGCTTCAGACCAACACGACTGCCTACCCGGATCTATACACATTTGGTATAAATGACTAGAACATCTGCACAGTCCTATATGGACAATGAACTTTGTTTTTAAATGTCCCATGCTTCCAGAATGACACCACGGTGACTTAGGCTGTGCATATCCTGTTGCGATTATGGCGGTGGCTCAAGTGGTTAAGACACTGAACTGCTGACCAGAAGGTCGGTAGTTCAGCAGTTTGAGACCCGAGTGCTGCATGACGGAGTGAGCTCCTGTCTCTGGTCCCAGCTCCTGCCAACCTAGCAGTTCGAAAGCAAGAAATTGCAAGTAGATAAGAAAGTACTGCTTCGTTGGGACAGTAACAGCGTTCCGTGCACCTCAGCGTCTAGTCATGCTGGCCACATGACCACGGAAACGTCTTTGGACAGCGCTGGCTCTTTGGCTTGGAAACGGCGATGGGCACCGCATCCCTAGAGTTGGATTTGACTGGCTTTCGAGCAAGGGAAACCTCTACCTTCACCAGAAGTACCACACCCACCTTTTTATGGTGCAAAGGGGAAAAAAATAATATCTGAGCCAAGGAGGGTAGCTGTGAGGAGCAGAGTTTTTGAATGGACCCTACAAGTAGTGTGGAGTGGAGGTTAAAGGTAATTAAATGCAACGGGAAGTCCCGATTCTGCCTGTCTACAAAGCAAGAGTGGTAATGTGGAAAGACGCGTGAGAAGTTAATTAAGCCAAGTCAGGGAAAGGTGCTAATTACCCCCAATAACAACACACGGCCTGCTTAATTGGAAAAAGGAATGACTCATAGCGCAAAAGACATGTTTCAATTACCGCAGGACACTTGCACTTGTATGCTAATGATGTCGAAAAGAGAAGGTTGCGGTTTGTTCTGCTTCTCCAAATGAGTCTTTTGCTACATGTGTTGGGGGTTTAGTGCTGGCTGTGGAAACCCCCGGTGCCATTTTTAGGCTGAGCTAAAATGGCGGCCTTCTGATTTGTGGGAAGGGTCATTGTTTTGTTCCTGTTTCACGGGTTTGTCAATAGATTCCAGAGCCAGGGAAGCTGTGATTGGCCAGCAACAGAGGGCTGAAGAAGACCTTCCACCAGCATTCTGATTCAGGGACATGTCTCCTTCTGCATGAGACATTTGGAACGGGTCCTGGAGTAGGGGTCGCCAACTCTGAGTTGGGAAATTCCTGGAGATTTGGGGGTGGAGCCTGGGGAGGGCAGGGTTTGGGGAGAGGAGGGACCTCAGGTGTGGTGTAGTGGTTAGGAGCGCAGACCTGGGAGAACTGGGTTTGATTCCCCACTTCTCCACATGCAGCTTCTGGTGTGACCTTGGGTCAATGATAAGTTCTTTCAGAGCTGTTCTCTCAAGGGCAGTTCTCAAGAGAGCTCTCTCAGCCCCACCTACCTCACAGGGGCCCGATCTGCATCTAGCATTTGCTCTGCTGTCTTGCCAAACCCACACTGGAACAGAAATCCCCATCTACATTGCATGCCACTTTCACTTTGATTGAGTGTCGCATTTTATGGCGGTGTCCAGACTGCATGCTGCTTTCACTTCCTTTGATCTCTGGTTTTATTGTGGTTGTCTGCATAGATTTATGGCTGTTTTATGGCCATTCGGGGGTGACTTTGCAGTCAGCACAGTGTTGGCCCAAGGTAGTTGAATGTGGTTTTGAACTGCATCTTTTTCTGTTCCAGTGTGGGTTTGGTAAAAATGCTAAATGCAGATTGGCCCAGGGTGTCTGTTGTGGGGAGGGGAAGGGAAAAGAGAATGTAAGCTGCTCTGAGACTCCTTTGGGTAGTAAAGGGCGGGGTATAAATCCAATTTCTTCTTCTTCTTCTTCTTCTACAATGCCATCAAGTTTACCCTTCAAAGCAGCCATTTCCTCCAGGGGAACTAATCTCTGTAGTCTCGAGATCACTTGTACTTCCTGGAGATTTCCAGGCCCCATCTCGAAGTTGGCAATCCTAGCCTGGAGCTCCTCTGTAAGGAGGGGCAGATGCAAAGAAAAGGAGGGCAAGTCTGCTGTATCTTATGACTGTTGTGCAGACAAAGGAGTTGGGGCTGCTGTCAGCTGACATAGAGGGATGACAGGCAGTGGCACTGATACTTGGGCGGTGTTCTCCAGATGCTGTCAAAGGAGGGGGAGGGAGTTCTTAATTTCAAAAAAAGGAGAGGCACCAGGGCTCAGGCTTTTGTGAGCTCCTTGTCATCCACCCTGGAAGCAAAAATCACTTTGCATATGTTCAGAGATGCTTTTTTGAAAATTGTACCTGAGATTGAACAGCTGGATGGCAACCCTCTTAAACAAGCCTCTTTTTGGATGAATTTTTAAATGAGGCTTATGCAGAAGAATACCCTGTTGGAACATTGTCTGTCTCCCTCTCTGTTGCCCTTAGTGGGATGGATGGATGGATGGATGGATGGATGGATGGATGGATGGATGGATGGATGGATGGTCTGCCTTTCTCACTGGGACTCAAGGTAGATTAGGTTGAGTCAATGCAGTCAACCAGATGGGACATTCCATAAACCAACCGGAAGTCTAAGAAACAGAACTGATGCAAAGCATAAGTGTTAACATGATGCATGAAATGATGCAAAATTACACAAGGGGGCAATGCTCCCTCTAAGCTGTGGAGATGTGTGAGCAAAAATTCTACTTACCGAGCTACCGGCATTAAAGTTGTGAGCGAGCGACTTGGCTACTGCATAAATTAGTTGGCTCTGGAGCCACTCTTCCTGAGCTGAGAGAAAACTGTGTGAGCCGGAGGCTAAAAAACTGTGAGCTAGCTCACACTAACTCAGCTTGGAGGGAACACTGAACAAGAGCCAACCCACAGCAAACTATACACAGTAGTCCAGATCACAGTCCCCAGCAATTTACCCAAGTAGCTTTGTGATGCCTTTTGTGCAGTGCTTACCCTATTGCCTGCATTGAAAAGTCCTCTTGAATAATTCAGTTTTGCATGATTTGTGGAAACCCAGGAGGATGGGAGACTTCCTGACCTCCTTAGGCAGGCAGTCCTAAGTAGAGTTACATCCTTTGATGTCCACTGACTTCAGTGGACTTAGAAAGGTGCAACTCCACCTAGGAGTGTACTGCAAGTTATTCGGTGGGGACCACAGTGCCTGGTTTGCACACTGAAGACCAGCAATTTCAGTCCTGGCACCTGTAGTTAGAAAGATCTGAGGTCACAGGGCGCTGGGGTAGAAAAACCTCTGCCTGCAATGCTGATGATTCGTCCTGAGCTTAGATGGACCAACGATGTGATTCCATATAATGGAGCATCCCTAATGGTTTGTGTTTCTGTTTATACTGCCCCCTTTTACACAAAGGGGATCCAAAGCAGCCTGCAAGGTCATTTCCCCCTCCTCCATTTTATTTGCACCACAGTGATCCTGTAAGGCTGGTGAATCTGAGAGTGAATGTCTGGCCCAGGGCCACCCAGCAGACTGGGCTTAAATTAAATCAAAAGAGCTTTCGGCTAAACATTAAGAAGAGCTTGCTGACAGAGCGGTTCCTCAGTGGAACGGGCTTCCTCAGGAGGTGCTGGGCTCTCCTTCTTTGGAGATTTTCAAGCAGAGGCTGGATGACCATCTGACAGCCATGCTGATTCTGTGAATTTAGGCAGATGATAAGGGGGTGCAGGAAGGGTTGCCTCAGTGCTTAGTTTTTGGGGGCCTTTCTTACATGCCCAGGGAAATGCTGATTGCCACTTTGGGGTCAGGAAGCAGTTTTTCTCCAGGCTGGTTTGGTTGGGGATCCTGGAGGATTTTCCCCCCATCTTCTGGGCATGGAAAAGGGGTCACTGGGGTGTGGGGGAGGAAGTATTTGTGAATTTCCTGCATTGTGCAGGGGTTGGACTAGATGACCCTGGAGGTCCCATCCGACTATGAATCTAAGCTTCCAAGGTAGAGTTGGGATCCAAACCTGGGTCCTAGTCTGCTAGGCCAACCACTACAGCATGATGGCTACAATCACCAGGGTAAACCCAAGGTCCACATTTGAGCACTGGCACGTGAAGCCAGGCCTGTTGTTGGCTCCCCACAAGCGATGAGGCCTTCTGCCCTCTTCCCGCCCCCCCCCGCGCCAGTCTCCCACCGGGCACCCAGAAAGCCCCGTCACTGACTCTTTGATCCTTGAACATCCCCCCCCCCTCCCCTCTCTTTTGGCCTATCAAAGTCCGCGAGGAAAAGGACGGAATCTGAATAGAGGAGGAAGAAAGCGCTGGGTTTCCCCTCCGTCGCCTTCGCTGGGTTGAGGTTAATTAGATAATTACTCACATGTTGCCAGCTTGTCAGGCGCTAACAACGCGGTTATTGCCAATTATGAAACCTGGGCTTGTGTGACAATTTTATTTCCAGCCCCTTGCCTGGGACGGTGCCCCTTCCACACGGAGGGCCCTCTTTGTCATGCAGATGAGGCGAAATCTTTCCCACAGCCTGGAGAAAATGAGGGCGGGAAAGACTGATCACCAGTTTGGGTTAGTGATCGTTAATGGCTTGGGGTTTCTCTTCGCCTCCCTTTCACCCTGGCCAACTAACTGTGTGATTCAATTACGATCCGTCCCCCACAAATTAAAACCTCATCGGCTCACTTGCCAGCACGGCTCAGAGGGGTTCGGTGCCTGGGAATTATGCGCCACAGGCCCGTAGGCAGGATTTCTTTAGTCAGGGGGCATTTCAATTTCTTAGGGGGCACTGGCTAATTGAAATTTAATCTGGACCCTTGCACCAGACAGCTGCACAGGAATACCCAGCTCCTTCCCTGCACCCGCTGCTATTCAGGGGCCCTGAGAGGAATGGGAAGTCAGGGGGCCTTGCCAGTAAGTCAGAGGGCCTAGCCCCGAGATACCTCACTGTCGCTACGGGCCTGCCTGAGAATCACCCCAGCCTCTGAAGGCCCAAACACCCCATACGCTGTTACAGAGTCCACGCCGGGTCCTGTCGGGCAGATGTGCACTGGCTGGAACTTAGATTCTAAGGCACACAGGGGCCCACTTGGACTGGAACTGCAGACTGCAGGAAGAGGGGGCTTCTGGCTTCCTCCGTGCTGTTTTCCTGATCAGAAACAGCAGCTATTTTATCCGCCCCGGGAAACGTAAATGTACTGATGGGCCAGTTTGGTGTAGTGGCTAAGAGTGGTGGACTCTAATCTTGAGAAATGAGTTTGATTACCCACTCCTCCATAGGGGTGCCAGCTTCCAGGTGGGACCTGGAGATCCCCTGGAATTGCAGCTCCTCTCCAGACTACAGAGATCAGTTCCTCTAGAGAAAATGGATGCTTTGGAGGATGGACTCTGTGGCATTGTACTCCACTAAGGTCTCTGTCCTCCTCAGGCTCCATCTCCAGAAGTTTCCCAACCTGGATCTGGCAACCCTACCCCCAACCCACCCTCCGGTCGCTAGGGGGGACTTGGCAACCCTACTCTTCCACATGCAGCCAGCTGGATGACCTTGGGTCTGTCACAGTTCTCTCAGAACTCTCTCAGCCCCACCTACCTCACAAGGTGCCTGTTGGGCAGGAGAGGAAGGGAAGATGATTATGAGCCACTCTGAGACTCCTTTGGGTGGTGAAAAGCAGGGTATAAAAACCATCTCTTCTTCTCCTTCTTTTCCAACTGGGTGGCTTTGTGGGCCTATTTTGGCCTGAGGAAATGGCATGGTGGGGGGAAGCACCAGGACCTTGTAGCGTGTTTGCGGTCGCAATCTGAGCTGATCTCCCAGCAGAGAATTTCAGGTCCACGTCTGACCTAAAGAGTCAGTTTGGTGTAGTGGTTAAGTGTGCGGACTCTAATCTGGGAGAACTAGGTTTGATTCCCCACTCCTCCACTTGCACCTGCTGGATGACCTCGGGCAAGTCATAGTTCTGGCACAGCTGTTCTTGAAAAAGAGCAGTTTCTGTCAGAGCTCTTTCAGCCCCACCTACCTCACAGGGTGTCTGTTGTGGGGAGGGGGAGGGAAAGGAGTTTGTAAGCCGCTCTGAGACACCTTTGGGTAGTGAAGAGCGTGGTATAAATCCAATCTCCTCCTCCTCCTCCTCCTCCTCTTTTTTCTTCTCCTTCTTCTTTCCATCACATGAACTTTTTAAATGCATCTAAATGCAGCATCCGCATTCCTTTTTTTTTTTAACCGAGGCCATCACAATGGTGCCTTTTTAAAGCCTCTTTGTGCTATGATGGGAAGGAGAGGGAAAGCCTTTGCACCAGACTGAAGAGTCCAGTGTGGGTGCGCATATGAGCAGGGTTAATGTAGTAAACAGCAGTCGGGATGTCCACGTAGTCCTGCAATCTCACTGGAGAGATAAGGAACACTGCAAGACTCCACCACTAGCCCTGAAACTGCAGACTGGAGGGAGTTCCTGGCTGGAAAATGAATGAATTCCAGTGAGCCCATGAAGTCCCCGGGTCCACCAAGGTCATTCTTGCCTACTCAGGTTGGCTGTGGCTCTCCAGGTTCCCAAGCAGAGAGGTCCTTCACATCACCTACTGCCTGGTCCTTTTTAAATGGAGATGCTGGGGACTGAACCAGGGACCTTCTGCATGCCAAGCAGGCGCTCTGTCACTGAGCCACAGGCCCTCAGAGCCCCAGTGCCTGGGAGATCTTTAAAAAGTCACTACCCGGGGTAATCAAGCAGAAATTGTACAGAGAAATGGGGAAATCCCTCCAAATTTATTATTAACTTCATATATACCCTCTACCTTTCTCCCTGATGGGGACCCAAAGCAGCTTAGGTCATTCTCCTCTCCTCCGTTTTATCCTCACAACTTCCTTGCGAGGTGGGCTTGGCTCATTGTGGGCGACTGGCCCAGGGCCCCCCACGAAACTTCCCTGGCAGAGTAGGGGTTTGAACCAGGAGTCTCCCAGCTCCTGGTCTGACATTGAGCAGGATGCTGCCCCGGCTCTCCAAGGCCAATGCCGGAAGGAGCCACGGGTGGAACAGTTGTTGTGATGCTCATCTGGGTGAAACACGCTGAGAGAAGCACGGGCTGGTTTCCAAATTAAGGGGTAGGGGGAGATGCCGGGGAGGAGGAGTTCTGCCTGTTCCCACTGCCCCCCCACCCCCACCTCCCGCAGCCTCGCTGCTCCTCTGTCCAGGGTGATAGCAGCCTCCATCACAATCTGCAGTTTGGCTGAAACGCAGACTCTTCCGCGAGCCGTCGTTTCTTGACAGAATACTCCGTTAACAATGACATGCAAAAAGCATCTGTAAGATTTAACAAGACAGTACCTGATAAATTCCCCAGGATAATACCTTAGCAGATCAGGGCGGGGGTGGGTGGGTGGTGGATGGGCCGTCTTTCAGCATTAGGCTAACGGAGCAAGACATGAAAATGACATTGTTTGGCTGACTCTCTTCTCTGAATTGCCAAGCAGAAAAGCAGCACGAGCGGGGAATTGCATTGCCGTTGCTGCCTGCTGTTGCACCAGCCTCTCTGGAAGCCGGTGCCTGTCAATGTTTAGCATGATGAAAGACTCGATCCCTGGATTTCCCGTGTTTTCTTCTCTCTAATCCCCTAAGCAATAGGAGGGTTTCAAGAAAACTCTCCATAGAATTCGCTTCCTTGTGTGGAAGTACAGAGGCTGCTGTGACTGAGAGGCAGAGATCTCTTTTTGTATGCAGAAGGTCCCAGGTTCAGTCCCCGGCACTGCACCGTCCCTCCTGGAGGAGACAACACTGACCTTGAAAGATGGATGGTCGGACTTGGTGAGAGTCTCCCATGGACCAGTGGTTTTATGGTACCTTTTTGTCATAAATGGAATTTTATATGCAGAGCGACGGGGAAGTTTCAAACTAGATTTTATCCTGCTTTTCCATCCAAGGAACACAAGGGTGGTATACATGGTCATTCAACCTCACCCCTCGTAATCTCACAACAGCCCTGTGAGGCAGGCCAGGGTAAGGGAGAGTGACTAGCACATCCAACAGCACAAACCCCCAAATGGGACTTAACTCTTTGGAAGAGGGGTGATGATTTCTACCAATTTCCCCCCTCCTTCTGCAGATCCCAACTTTGTCCCATATACTATTTCTGGGGAGCCAGTTTGGGGTAGTGGTTAAGAGCATGGACTCTAATCTGGGAGAACCAGGTTTGATTCCCCACTCCTTCACATGCAGCTGCTGGTGTGACCTTGGGTCAGTTACAAGTTCACTCAGAGCTGTTCTCGAAACAGCAGTTCTCGAAAGAGCTCTCTCAGCCCCATCTACTTCACAGGGTGTCTGTTGTAGGGAGAGGAAGGGAAAGGGGATTGTAATCCACTCGGAAACTCCTTTGGGTAGTAAAGGCAGGATATAAATCCAATCTCCTCCTCCTCAAAAATTTTGGCAGTTTCATTGGGCCAAAGTGGAATGAGCAAAGTGGAAAATTCCTGCTGTGTGAAGTCTGCAGAGGGTTAGATCCATGCTGTTGTCTTCACACAAGGCGGGGTTTTGAACTCAGGTTTCCCTAACCGTAGTCTGACACACCGACCATTGGTTCACGCAAACTCTGTTTGTCCCCCAGGAGCATCAGCTGGGCAACCGAGCTGCTTCTGTCAGCCGCAATTCTCGTAGCAATCTTTCCCAATTTGATTGCTTCTCTCTTCTCTTCTGCCCACACCCAAATGGCAAAACACGGCTGCTGTCAGCCCTACCCAGGCACTCGCAAAGAGGCACAAAGGCCGGCTTCATGTCTGACAATGAAGAAATTGAAATGGGTTCCATCATCCACCGAAAAGGAGACGGCAACCGAGAAGCCAGGAGGAGATTGTGGGACTTGGAAAGGCAGCCACGAAGGAGCGAGGAAAGATCCTTAAGGGCAGGGATGTGTGGCTGGTGACCAAGATTGAGCTGATTCACGCCATGATATTCCCCATTACAATGTATAGGTGTGGAAGTTGGACGATGAAAAAAGCTGGCAGGAAGAAAGTTGATTCCTTTGAAATGTGGTGTTGGAGGAGGGTTTTATGGATACTGCGGACCGCCCAAAAGATAAACAAGTGGGTTCTAGTCCACATCAACCCTGGACTCCCCCCAAGAGCTAAAATGACTAAACTGAGACTATCGTATTTTGGAAATGACAATAACGCCAGGGGAAGTTGAAGGCAGCAGGAAAAGAGGAAGGCCCAACAGGAGATGGATCGACTCAACCAAAGATGCCATGGCCCTCAGTTTGAAAGACCTGAGCAATGCTGATAATGACGCTTTCGACTAAACGTTAGGAAGAACTTCCTGGCAGAGGGGTTCCTTAGTGGAACAGGCTTCCCCTCAGGCTCTCCTTCTTTGGAGGTTTCAAACAGTGGCCTAAATTCTGTGAATTTAGGCAGATCCTGAGAGGGAGGGCAGGGAGGGCAGGCAGGTCCTGAGAGGGAGGGCTGCCTCGGTCCTTAGTTCTTGTGGCCCTTTCTTACATGCCCAGGGAAATGCTGGTCACCACATTGGGGTCAGGAAGCCATTTTTCTCCAGGCCAGTTTGGCCAGGGATCCTGGAAGCTTTTTTGCCATCTTCTGGGCATGGGGAGTCACTGAGTGTGTGGGGGAGTTATTTGTGAATTTGCTGCATTGTGGAGGGGGTTGGATTAGATGACCCTGGAGGTCCCTTCCAACTTCATGATTCTATGATAGCATGTTTGGGGGTCATTAATTCATAGGGTCACCATGAGTCGGAAGCAACTTGATGGCACTTAACACACAAGCACACCCATGCACACACACCCACAAGGGCCAGTGGCTTAGTATACTCATTGGCCATCAAAGACTGTTCACCGTGTGCCCAATTATGCCCATTCCTTACGCCAGACCTGCCGGTTCTATCGCTGTAGCTTATACTTGAAAACTGTGGACTCTTTATTGTTGCTCCCGCAGTCTCCGGCAGACTCCAGCATGGTTTGAGAGGCCAAATCGCCCACAAAAGCTGTTTCGTACCCGAGAGAAAGCGACGGGGGAGCAGACTTGAAACTGGGTCAGCCAGTGTTCTCTGGCCCGCTCCTTGCAAGGTGGGAGAATTGTCTTTGACACCCTTCATTAACCTGAACTTGGTACAACTTACAACTCCTTCATGTGCGGTTTCCTTCCTGCAGTGTCTGAGATCAAAGGTGCCCTCCGTACACTCGGCACCAACCCAATGAAATCAGGCGTTGTGTGTGTGTGGGGGGGGTGCACAAGAATACTTGGCTGTTCTCATGCTGCTGGTTAAATCTAACAGCTACTGTAACTAGAGCAATGGAAATGCACACAGCCCCAGAAGCCGCCTCGCAACAATATTAATCGGCCCTACAAGCTGCAAGGTACAGCTGAGATACAATTGCATTAGCGTCTTCCCCTAAAGGGGAACATTCTCCAAGACACTGATTCTGTAGGATCGTATTGTTTTGCGCACGCCGTCCCTTAAGCACGAGGAAATTTAGGACAACCTTCACAAAGCAAGCTGCCTTTGGAAGAAAGAACACTAGGGACCAGTCCTGTTTGTTAGGCAACCTGTTTCATTACAAATGTATACACTGCAGCAATTGAACTACACTAGCTGTTGTAGATTTTCTGGGTTGTGTGGCCGTGGTCTTGGTATAGTAGGACCTGACGTTTCGCCAGTAGCTGTGACTGGCATACAGTGCCAAGACCACGGCCACACAACCAATGCCAGGCACGGCTACTGGCGAAACATCAGGTCCTACAATGCCAAGACCACGGCCACACAACCCAGAAAATCTACAACAGCTGATGAGCTCCAGCCACGAAAGCCTTCAACAACATATTAAACTACATTCTAGATTCCTGGGTTCAAAACCTTCCTTTGCCACAAAGCATGCTTAGTGTCCTTGGGCCAATCAGGCTCTCTCTGGCCACCTAACCTACCTCCCAGGGTTGTTGTGGAAGAACATGCGGAAGAGACGACTAACGGTATAAGAGTTACGCCTTTCTAAGTTAGGGTTGCCAACTCTGGCTTAGGGCATTCCTGGAGAGGGCAGAGTTTGGGGTTGGGAAGGAGTTCAGTGGAGGTGTGATGCCCCCGAAGCTGCCCTTATATCCAGGGAGTCCGGTCTCTGTAGAATGGAGATCATCAGCTGTAAGTCTGGAAGCTTCCAGGCGGGCCCCAACTTGAGGTTGGTAAATCTGTTCTAGGTCCATTGAAGTCAGCAGGTTTAGAAGGATGTGATGCTATTTAGTGTTGCACTACATGGGGTTGCCAACCTCCAGGTGGTACCTGGAGATCTCCTGCTATTACAGTTTATCTCCAACTGTGAGATCAGTTCCCCCCCTCCAGAGAAAATGGCTGCTTTGGAGGGTGGGACTGTATGGCAATATACCCTGCTAAGAGGTCCCTCCCCTCCCCGAACCCCGCCCTCCCCAGCCCCCAAATCTCCAGGTAATTCCCAATCCAGAGCTGGCAACCCTAACTGTAAGCAGTGTTCCCTCCGAGCTGAGTTAGTGTGAGCTAGCTCACAGATTTTTTAGCCTCTGGCTCACACATTTTTGGCTTAGCTCAGGAAGGAGGGCTCCCCAGAGCAAACTAATTTAGGCAGCAGCCAGATCGCTCGCTCACAACTTTAATGCCAGGAGCTCACAAAGTGGAATTTTTGCTCACAAGACTCCACAGCTCAGAGGGAGCGTTGACTGTAAGTGTACCACTCTCAGCCCCGGGGGAAGCCTGTGATGAAATATGTGCAAGACAGGCCAAAGCCGCATCCCTCGCTCCCCCGGCCAGTCAAAAAGGAGGTCTTGCCTTCTCCCCAAGTGCTGCTTTCTTCCCTTCTTGTGCATGTGCAGCCGGAGGACAACGGTCCCGAGCCTCTCCTGGTTGGTGGGAGTTGCATTCCATGATGCATTTGAAGCAGGCTAATTGCTCATTAGGGCCCATTGTTCCCTCTCAGTGACCAAGCCTGGGGAGAAAACCTCGCTTTCCTTTGCATAGCAGGACAGCATGGAGGATGCACAATAGAAGCTAACAATGTTCCAGGTCAATCTTTGCTACCTTTTGTGTGACTTTTATAGCTAGGGAGGGGGGTGGCTGGGTTTCAGAGCTGAATTCAGGCACGATCTGGCCGGAGTTCCTATTGTTCTCATCACAGCCCCCTTTTGCAGTTTACGTGGCCCATTAAAGACAATACAAGAAGCTGCAGATGGCGCAAAATTCAGCACAGTGAGACTGCTGACTGGCACAAGTTACAGGAAATGGCTCTCTCTGGAAGTGAAAGAATGGCCCCTGTTGCTGATTTGCTTCTGGGCTAGGGTTGCCAGGTCTGGGTTGGAAAATACCTGGAGACTTTGGGGGTGGATTTGGGAGAGGGCTGGGTTTGGGGAAGGGAGGGAGGGGCCTCAGCAGGGTACGATGCCACAGAGTCCACCCTTCAAAGCAACCATTTTCTCCAGGGGAGCTGATCTCTGTCAGCTGGAGATCAGTTGTAAAAGCGGGAAATCCCCAGGCCCCAACTGGAGGCTGGCAACCCTGTTCTGGGCCTAGTTTGAAGTGCTGGGTGTTACCATGAAAACCCTAAAGGGCCTGTGACCATAGGAGCTTGCCTGCCAGTTGAGATTATCTGCTGCTCTGTGTTGGGTTAGCGGCTGTGTTCTGGGCTGGCATGCCCTAGGAACCTGAGAGGAAGATGGAGAGAGAGGAGGGGGAACGTCACTGAGGTGATGACATGACAAAGTGATGCCACTTTGTCAACAGCACTCTAGGACCCCCCCAATCTTTATGGTAAAGACCATAGGGATTTGGGAAATTTTTAGAGAGCTGTGGCGACTGGAAGGGATGGCATTGCGTCTACAAATGACACAACCCTCCCCCCCATCTTCTCTTGCCACCTGCCAGGGCAGGCCAAAGTTTGCCTGCCTAGGTTACCAACTCTAGCTTGGGAAATTCCCAGAGGCTTGGGGGCAGTACGAAATAGGGGTTTCCGTTTCTCCTAGACCAGTAAACCATAGAGTCTGCCCTCCAAAGCTGCCATTTTCTCCAGAGGAACTGATCCCTGTAGTCTGAAGATCAGTTGCAATTCTGGGAGCACTGCAGCCCCGACTCAGAGGTTTGCAACCCTAGCGTGCAAGGACGGGCAATCTGAGAATCCTATCTGTATGGGCCACCTCAGTGAAATGCAGGGTTCTCTTGTTGCTCCAGTGGAAGCATTTGGGGGCATTTTGGGACATCCCTGATGTGATGACGTCACCCAGAAATGACACCATCACCCTGTGGGTGCTCTGGTTGGAGGGCAAAACGCTGGTAAAACTGGCTTAAAACCATAGAGTTTTGCCCTCAGACCAGAGCATCCCCGTGTGACGTCATCACATCAGGGGAGTCACGTGGGGATTGTGGCTGTTTGGGTGGGGGGTTCTCCTGCCACCCAGGTGGTCAGTGGCGGGCAGTGGCCTCAAAAACTGTGAGAACCCTCGCCCCAACCTGGAGACTGGCAAGCCTAGTTAGGTGAGAGGCTGCCAGAGACAGGAGCTTCTTAGTGGTGGTGCCTCAACTCTGGAATATCCACCCCAGAGTCATCCTCCTGGCACCAAGAATTTATTTTTTACCCAGGACTTTCTTAAACAGGTTGTTCTTGTGAACTGGCCGTTACACTTTTGTTGTGCAAATATAACGGCAATAAAACCCCAAAGGCATTACAAAATGAAGCACAGGATTATTTTAAAACCAGGACAAGTATTTACTTAATAAAAAGAATCTTCTGAGGTTTGTTTAATTCTTTGTTGCTGTTTTTTAAATTTTTCCTCATCAACAGAAGGCCTGAACTGAGGCAGTGACCTATCATTCTTGGGGACGAGAGTTCCAACGATCAGGGCCAGGTGCCAAGAAGGCCTTTGCATGGTTCTCCCCATCAAGTGTATTTCCAAAATTGTAGGTTCCTACTAGGGATGCCAGTCTCCAGGTGGGACCTGGGGATCCCCTGGAATTACAGCTCATCTCCAGACTACAGGGATCAGTTCCCCTGGAGAAAATGGAGGCTATGGGGGGGGGATTCTATGGCATTGTACCCTACTGAGGTCCCTGTCCTCCTCAGCATCCATCCCCAGATCTCCAGGAGTTTCCCAACCCAGTTCTGGCAGCTCTGCTCTCCACCCACTGCCAGTGGCTAAGGGGAACTTGGCAACCCCTGTTCTTACAACACAACCCCTTCAGATGATGTCAGGAGACAAGCTAGAGTGTGTGCTGGTGGATGCATCCCCTCATATTTTTCTTCCTTTCTGCCGCCGCCCCCACAGTGAGTTTTAAAATGTTTATGCTCCTTGTAAGTCTTTGCTATTCATCATGCCTTTAATGCTGCTTTTATACTGGCCTCGTGCTGATTTTTCAGGACGTTTTCTGATCTCCCCCCCCCCTTAACACTTTGATTCACCTCTTAATCCTTCGCCGTTTATGATCTGTAATGGTCATTTTGTCTTCGTTTATGCAGCAAACGGGTTTTTAAATTTCTGTTGGCTGATTCTTTTATTGTGACTTAATCCGTGTTGCGAGTTGAATGCTGGGACGCGGAGTTCTGAAAATGGCAATTGAAAATGGTCACGAGATTCGTGGCTTGGAAGCTGCCTTCAGGGCTCTTTGGACAGAGGATGAGTTTCCAAGATCCCAAAGAAATCAAATCATTTGAGCCCACAGGGCCGACAGCTGTCGAGGCCCACAAAAATCCCATTTGAGAAATTGGACTTTGGCCATGGCACCAGCTTCTCGCCGCCACCCCAAGAACGTTTTACTTGGCCGTAAGCCTCATTGAACAGTCTGGGAGAGGAATCTGAATAGACCGGCTGAGGATTTTTGCAACGCGTGTTAGAATTTTATGATTCTTGATATTTTGTGTGCTGTGCCAAGTTGCAACTGTCTTGTGGCAACCCCTCATGAGGTTTTCAGCGCAAGAGAGGAGCAGGGGTGGGTTTGCCATCGCCTGCCTCTGCGTCGTGACCCTGGACTTCCTTGGCAGTCTCTAGGGTTCTTTTTGTAAAAAAAGCCCAGCAGGAACTCATTAGCATAATAGGCCACACCCCCACATTACCAGAGGTGTGGTCATCCAGCCACACCCACCTTTTGCTTCTTATTCTGTTGACCTTGTTTGTTGTCAAAGCCCAGGGCTTTTTTTGTAGCAGGAACTCCTTTGCATGTTAGGCCACACACCCCTAATATAGCCAATCCTAATGAGTTCCTGCTGGGTGTGGCCAACTTGGGAGCCAGCCGGAACTCCATTCCTGTGCGTTCCTGCCCCAAAATAGCCCTGGTGGTCTCCCATCCAAGTACGAACCAGGGCCGGCCCTGCTTAGCTTCTGAGCTCTGAGAAGATCAGGCAAGGCTGGGCTGTTAGGCTGCTTGATATTTCAAGGAATTTTTCAAATAATAAAAAAAAATTGCTGCCTTCCCCTACTGCTAGGGTTGCCAATATCCGGGTAGTGGCTGGAGATCTCCCATGATTACAACGCTAAGCGATAGAGATCAGTTCCCCTGGAGGATGGACTGTATGGCACTGTACCCTGCTGAGCTCCTTCGCCTCCCCAAACCCTGCCCTCCTCAGGCTCTACCCCCAAAATATTCAGGTAGGAGAGAAGAGATTGGAGTTATGCCTTGCCCTCCACTACCCGAAGGAGTTTCAGAGCAGTTTATGACTACTTCCCCTTCCCCTCCCCACAACAGACACCCTGTGAGGTAGGTGGAGCTGAGAGAGCCCTCTCGAGAACTGCCCTTGAGAGAACAGCTCTGAAAGAACTTGTGGCTAACCTAAAGTCATACCAGCAGCTGCATGTGGAGGAGTGGGGGAATCAAACCAGGTTCTCCCAGATTAGAGTCCACGCTCCTAACCGCTACATCAAACTGGCTCTTCCCAACCCAGAGCTGGCAGCCCTACCTAAAGCTCGGAATAGGCTGCTTTTGAAATCTCAGTAACTAAACCTTCTTCAAAGAGCTCCAGAAGGGTTCACAGCCCTCCCCTCAAAGAATCATTTCTCCAGATGACGCTGACATTGTTCCGGCTTCCAGCCAGTGCTCCATCACCCCAATGTATCCAAAGCATCCACACCTTGAGTGATTTCCGCTGTCTCTCTGCACTCTTCCTAGCAAATTCCTCACAACTATAGGGCATCAAGACAGAGGCGGCAACATTCCCCAAACAAAGCAAGCAGCTGCCATGCCTGGCTTGCAAACATCCTGCCTGGGCCAAAGCGAGCATAATGTGCTGTAATGCTGTTTGGCCAGCGGCCAGGCAAAGCAATTGCTCCTGGAATATCCATCATCCTGGCAAAACCTTGTGGGCTTGGGGGATGGAGGAGACTGGGAGTACAGGCTAGGAGTTCCGCTGGGAAGGTGAGATGCGGCTTGGCTGGAGATTGCCTCGCCGGGGACTCAATCATGTTGCAGGAGAGCCATTTGGAGAAAAAGATGTTTTCTCAAGTGGCACTAAAAGTGTCGTTTAGCCTCTCATGCACTCTTTATGGGCCACATACATATTACTCAGGAACAGAGCGCATGCTTTGCATGCACAAGGCTCGGGTTGGTTTGTTTGGAAGATGGATCACCTGCCTTTCCCTCAGGCAGGTAGTACTCGAGACAGCTCACGACATGAAAGTAACACGTTTTTAAAACAGATTTTTAAAGAGTTGGATCCAAACAGCATTTACACATGGTCATGCTGGATACTCCTCCTCGTTGCAGAAGAAGAAGAAGAAGAAGAAGAAGAGAAGAGATTGGATTTATACCCCGCCCTTCACTACCCAAAGGTGTCTCAGAGCGGCTTTCAAACTCCTTTCCCTCCCCCTCCCCACAACAGACACCCTGTGAGGTAGGTGGGGCTGAGAGAGCTCTGACAGAAACTGCTCTTTTTCAAGAACAGCTCTTATCAGAACTACAGCTTGCCCAAGGTCATCCAGCAGGTGCAAGTGGAGGAGTGGGGACTCAAACCCGGTTCTCCCAGTTTAGAGTCTGCGCACTTAACCACTATACCATACTGGCTCCGTCCCTGCAGTCCCTGTCCTGTGTGGCTTTGATCTCAGTGCCCCACGATCGCCCCCTTCTAGTGGTCAAAAGTGCCTCCTCCTTCTTTCACCAGCAGAAGATCCAGTCCCAAAGATCCAAAACAGCAGCCAGCAGCAATATGTGTTGTTGTTGTTTAAGCAGCAGAAATTACAGAGATGAAAAGCAGCCACCATTCATAAAACTAGCAGTTAGCCATCAAATGTACAGGCTAAAAGTGTTTGGTGGTGGAACGTACTGCCAGGTCACAGCTGATTTATGGCAACCTGTAAGATTTTCAAGGCACGA
This sequence comes from Gekko gecko, assembly GCA_029375565.1. Classification (NCBI taxonomy): domain Eukaryota; kingdom Metazoa; phylum Chordata; class Lepidosauria; order Squamata; family Gekkonidae; genus Gekko; species Gekko gecko. The sequence continues at coordinate 23,987,882 of JAPDNY010000012.1, read as the reverse complement.
GACATTCAGAGGTGGTTTGCCATTGCCTGCCTCAAGACCCTGGTATTCCTTGGTGCTCTCCCCTCCAATTACGCACCAGGGCTGACCCAGCTTAGTTTCTGAGATCTGATGGGATTGGGCTAGCCTGGGACATCCAGGTCAGGATCTTTTTTTAAAGTTCTCTTGTGCTTTTTTTTTTTGCCATGAAGTCACAGTCGACTCACGGCAATCCTGTGGGGTTTTCAAGGCAAGAGACATTGAGAGGTGGTTTGCCATTGCCTAAAAATCCCAAATGCTCACTAGAATAAAATCATTTTCACAATTTTTAAAAAAACAAAGGCTTGACAGACTTTCCAGGGAATCCTACTATATTCGGGCCACTGTTATAAAGGCCCTGCCCTAAATACCTTTCAGTCTCATCCCTGTTAATGGAAATATATAGACATCAGTAGTCAGCCTTTGACTATGGGCAGGATTGTATGAATACAGGAGATCCCTCAGATATCCTGGTTCTAAATAGGGTTGCCACACACCCCCAGTCTGCCCGGGGGTTCCTCTGATTTGGGGGGTTTCAATTTGCCACTGGCCAGCTGGCCGGTGGGGGAAGCCCCACTCCCAAACAGGAACATCACTGTATGATGTCCGTGTCACAATCATGTCACCCAGAAGTGACGTCATCATGTTGCCGATATCCGGGGGGAGGGTCCTGCTTTAGTTTTTGGGCAATAGAGTTTTGCCCCAAAACTAGAGCAGAACCCCGTGTTATCAGCAACATGATGACATCACTTCCAGGTGATGTCATTGCAGCACACGCACAAAGTGTGCGCACCAGAAGATCCTGGACACTAACCAGGGACTCCCCACTGATAACCGGTAAGGACCTGGCAACCCTAGGTCTAATTTCTGGTTTAGCATTACCATGTCTCCAGGATGGGCAGGAGACTTCCCACTTTCTGCAAGCCCTTCCAGCTACTGCTGCTCAGGTGGGTAGCAGGGAGAACAGGGGGGACCATTGTCATTTCATCACTTCCAGAGAGACCCGGAAGTTACATCATCATTTCAGGTGACACTCTAGCATTCACCCAAACTCTATGGTTAAACCATAGAGTTTGGAGAAATTGCAAGATTGTTGCCAGTGATGCAATGACATCACTTCTAGATCACACTGGAAGCGACGTTGCCGCATTGCCGGTGACATTACGACATAGCTGACAACCATAAAATGTTGTGTGACCTTTTGAACCCATAAGCTAAGTCTCCTGCCAGCTGCTACCCCTGGGCTAGCAGCCCTACTCTGGTTACAAGGAACTTGGGCAGCCTGACCCAGAGAGGCCCCTCCATGCCTGAGGCCTTGCAGAGCCGCAGCTAGACAACGTTGACGTCAGGCTGGCTAATGATCCAATTGGATTTAAAGCAGCTTCATATGATTCCTCCCTGCAGTTCTGAATGGACAGGAATCCATTTCTAAGAAGTCCAAGTGAAGGCTGTTCTGGAAAGTAGGCTGACATTTATGTATTAATCTCCACACACCACCTCAATCAACATGAGCAGAGAAGCTCTGCAGGGGCCACGTGGTGTTTGCCCACCGCCTGTTTGCCACGTGGCCATTTTCTTCTGGACCCAACCAGCAAGGGGCACATCTTGACGAGGTAAGCGATGGATTCAAGCAGTTTTCGAGTTTCTTATGGAAAAAGTTCCCCTGCTGATTTGTGTGTGTGTGTTTGTGTGTGTAAATATATAAAACTGCAAAAAGGGGAAAATACCCAACCAAAAGAGACAGGGTAAACCAAAGAAAAAGTTGAGAGTGCAAAGAAACAGACAAAGGTGGCATAATGCTATATATATATAATGAACAAATTCAATTGTATGTACAAAACATAACACCGGTAATTTGATATATAAACCAATCCAAAACAAGAAACAATTGTGCCCATACAATTTGATATTAGCACAGTGAGACACTCGCACATGTATATTGATGTTGTTGTTTGGACCAGAGATGCCCAGATGTGGAAATATCCTGTCCTTATATATATTTGAATTTTGGTTCCAGAAGATTCTATGCTTGCCATAATTGATTCGGCTCAAGAACTGGCAGTCAGAAGACACTGGCCAGGGCTGACTGGCTGCTTTGCAAAGTCCCGCTGACGTCAGCCCTGGTCAGTGTTTTCAGCTCAGTCTGCTCCAGTCCTCTGACAGGAGAGGACTGTCTGGAGTGTGAGCACAGGGACAGGCCCTCAAGACTGAGGCAAGTGAGATAAGCCCTTTTCCGCCCCCCACACCATCCCCTGGGCCTTCTATGAGGGGACTAGGCTCAGAGAAGGCCTTTTCCGTCCCCCACACGCCATCCCCTGGGTCTTCTATGAGGGCAGTAGGCCCAGAGAAGCCATTTTCCGCCCCCACACGCCATCCCCTGGGCCTTCTATGAGGGCAGTAGGCCCAGAGAAGGCCTTTTCCGTTCCCACATGCCATCCCCTGGGCCTTCTATGGGGGCAGTAGGCCCAGAGAAGGCCTTTTCCGCCCCCCACACGCCATCCCCTGGGCCTTCTATGAGGGCAGTAGGCCCAGAGAAGCCATTTTCCGTTCCCCACATGCCATCCCCTGGGCCTTCTATGGGGGCAGTAGGCCCAGAGAAGCCATTTTCCGTTCCCCACATGCCATCCCCTGGGCCTTCTATGGGGGCAGTAGGCCCAGAGAAGCCATTTTCCGTTCCCCACATGCCATCCCCTGGGCCTTCTATGGGGGCAGTAGGCCCAGAGAAGCCATTTTCCGTCCCCCACACGCCATCCCCTGGGCCTTCTATGGGGGCAGTAGGCCCAGAGAAGCCATTTTCCGTCCCCCACATGCCATCCCCTGGGCCTTCTATGAGGGCAGTAGGCCCAGAGAAGGCCTTTTCCGTCCCCCCCCCCATCCCCTGGGCCTTCTATGGGGGCAGTAGGCCCAGAGAAGCCATTTTCCGTTCCCCACATGCCATCCCCTGGGCCTTCTATGGGGGCAGTAGGCCCAGAGAAGCCATTTTCCGTCCCCCACACGCCATCCCCTGGGCCTTCTATGGGGGCAGTAGGCCCAGAGAAGCCATTTTCCGTCCCCCACACGCCATCCCCTGGGCCTTCTATGGGGGAAGTAGGCCCAGAGAAGCCATTTTCCGTCCCCCACACGCCATCCCCTGGGCCTTCTATGAGGGCAGTAGGCCCAGAGAAGGCCTTTTCCGCCCCCCCACCATCCCCTGGGCCTTCTATGGGGGCAGTAGGCCCAGAGAAGCCATTTTCCGTCCCCCACACGCCATCCCCTGGGCCTTCTATGGGGGCAGTAGGCCCAGAGAAGCCATTTTCCGTCCCCCACACGCCATCCCCTGGGCCTTCTATGGGGGCAGTAGGCCCAGAGAAGCCATTTTCCGTTCCCCACATGCCATCCCCTGGGCCTTCTATGGGGGCAGTAGGCCCAGAGAAGCCATTTTCCGTCCCCCACACGCCATCCCCTGGGCCTTCTATGGGGGCAGTAGGCCCAGAGAAGCCATTTTCCGTCCCCCACACGCCATCCCCTGGGCCTTCTATGGGGGCAGTAGGCCCAGAGAAGCCATTTTCCGTCCCCCACACGCCATCCCCTGGGCCTTCTATGAGGGCAGTAGGCCCAGAGAAGGCCTTTTTCCGCCCCCCCACCATCCCCTGGGCCTTCTATGGGGGCAGTAGGCCCAGAGAAGCCATTTTCCGTTCCCCACATGCCATCCCCTGGGCCTTCTATGGGGGCAGTAGGCCCAGAGAAGCCATTTTCTGTCCCCCACACGCCATCCCCTGGGCCTTCTATGGGGGCAGTAGGCCCAGAGAAGCCATTTTCCGTCCCCCACACGCCATCCCCTGGGCCTTCTATGGGGGCAGTAGGCCCAGAGAAGCCATTTTCCGCCCCCCCCACCATCCCCTGGGCCTTCTATGCGGGCAGTAGGCCCAGAGAAGCCATTTTCCGTTCCCCACATGCCATCCCCTGGGCCTTCTATGGGGGCAGTAGGCCCAGAGAAGCCATTTTCCGTTCCCCACATGCCATCCCCTGGGCCTTCTATGGGGGCAGTAGGCCCAGAGAAGCCATTTTCCGTCCCCCACACGCCATCCCCTGGGCCTTCTATGGGGGCAGTAGGCCCAGAGAAGCCATTTTCCGTCCCCCACATGCCATCCCCTGGGCCTTCTATGAGGGCAGTAGGCCCAGAGAAGGCCTTTTCCGCCCCCCCCATCCCCTGGGCCTTCTATGGGGGCAGTAGGCCCAGAGAAGCCATTTTCCGTTCCCCACATGCCATCCCCTGGGCCTTCTATGGGGGCAGTAGGCCCAGAGAAGCCATTTTCCGTCCCCCACACGCCATCCCCTGGGCCGTCTATGGGGGCAGTAGGCCCTGAGAAGCCATTTTCCGTCCCCCACACGCCATCCCCTGGGCCTTCTATGGGGGCAGTAGGCCCAGAGAAGCCATTTTCCGTCCCCCACACGCCATCCCCTGGGCCTTCTATGAGGGCAGTAGGCCCAGAGAAGGCCTTTTCCGCCCCCCACCATCCCCTGGGCCTTCTATGGGGGCAGTAGGCCCAGAGAAGCCATTTTCCGTCCCCCACACGCCATCCCCTGGGCCTTCTATGAGGGCAGTAGGCCCAGAGAAGGCCTTTTCCGTCCCCCACACCATTCCCTGGGCCTTCTATGGGGGCAGTAGGCCCAGAGAAGCCATTTTCCGTTCCCCACATGCCATCCCCTGGGCCTTCTATGGGGGCAGTAGGCCCAGAGAAGCCATTTTCCGTCCCCCACACGCCATCCCCTGGGCCTTCTATGGGGGCAGTAGGCCCAGAGAAGCCATTTTCCGTCCCCCACACGCCATCCCCTGGGCCTTCTATGAGGGCAGTAGGCCCAGAGAAGGCCTTTTCCGTCCCCCCACCATCCCCTGGGCCTTCTATGGGGGCAGTAGGCCCAGAGAAGCCATTTTCCGTTCCCCACATGCCATCCCCTGGGCCTTCTATGGGGGCAGTAGGCCCAGAGAAGCCATTTTCTGTCCCCCACACATAATCCCCTGGGCCTTCTATGGGGGCACTAGGCCCAGTGAAGCCATTTTCGATCCCCCACACGCCATCCCCTGGGCCTTCTATGGGGGCAGTAGGCCCAGAGAAGCCATTTTCCGTCCCCCACACGCCATCCCCTGGGCCTTCTATGGGGGCAGTAGGCCCAGAGAAGCCATTTTCCGTCCCCCACACACTGCTTACTGCCCCCATAGAAGGCCCAGGGGATGGTGTGTGGGGGACAGAAAAGGCCTTCTCAGGGCCCAGAGAAGTCCTTTTCTGCCCCTCTTCCCTTCCTTTCCCCCTTTTCCTTTCTTCCTCTCTCCTTTCTTTCACTCTTCCCTTCCTTCCTTCCCCTTCCTTCCTTCCTTCCTTTCTCCAGCCCTCTCTCCCTTCCACCTCCCTCCCTTCCTTTCTAGGGCCCGTTGTCTTCCACCACAATGGGCTTTGCTCCCTAGTTTGAATATAAAGAGTATTTAATTCCTTCCAAGAAATTAACTTTGTCATCTGGCTGGTTCTGCTGATTTATTATGTGTTTTATGGTGTGATTCAGGTGGGTGGCTGTGTTGGTCTGAAGCAACAGAACAAAGTTTGATTCTGGGTATGCACACGAAAGCTTATACCCAGAATTAAACTTTGTTGGTCTCAAAGATGCCACTGGACTCAAATTTTGTTTTATGGTGTAAGTTAGTTACAATTGTGCTGATTAGGATCATAAGTCACTTTTGCAAGTATCATCCCTTCAGTCATGAAAGTGTTAAGCTGAAGTTTCTGTAAGCTAATAATAGCAAGTTTAGCATGGAACCAATTAGGTGTAGGGTAGATTCTTCCCACCAAAAATGGGGAGGTTTTACTCTCAATGAGATGACTTTAGGATTGACTATTCAATATACTGGAGATAATTCATGCTATTCTACAGGTACGCAAGGGCTGGAGGTCTGGGGGGAAACTTCCATTCCTTCCTTCTTAGGATCAGAGGGAACAAATAAAAAAGATGGAATAGATCAGAACTAGGGTTGCCAGACCCCCAATCGGGTTGGGGGTTCCCCTGATTTGGGGGGCTCCAATATGCCACTCCTAAACAGCCCCCTCCGGGGTTGATGTCGTCGGTGTAATGACATCACCCAGAAGTGATGTCATCACACCGGGCACATCATGCATCAATGCTCTAGCATTTTGGCCAAAACTCTATGATTGCCATAGAGTTTTTGACCAAAATGCTAGAGTGTTGACATGCAACATCCTGGCGCGATGACGGCACTTCTGGGTGATGTCATCATGGCACTTGCATGCAAGAAGACCCCAGGACGGACCCAGGAGCCCCCCCACTAAAAGACAGGTAAGACCTGGCCAACCTAATCTGAACTAGAAAGGTGAGTTAGTTAGACTGTTGTTGTTTCCTTTCCATGTAATCCTTTCCCTAATTTTGAAGCAAACTTTTTCATTTAAGTTATACACACATGTGGCCGTGTTGCATTATTCCTCTGTGCTTCAATTCCTCGGCTTTGTGCTGAAACACATTTGGTGTTCTGTTTTACTGTATTTGTTAGTGAGCATTATTTTATTGTATGTGCACATAATTGAATTTGTTCATTTATATGTTGCATCATACTTCTTTTTTCTGTTTCTGTGTATAAATATATAAAAATCAGTGCTACAGGACTGCTATTCAATCTACTTGGCAGAGTTATTGTAAGAACTGCAATATAATTATAGGAAATGTTTTGGGGAAAGTACTATATACATGCCAGATATGATAATTATTAATATTGTTGTGCTGGGGAGGGAATGCATACAAGGGCTAGATCATTTTTATGTTGATAAATGATGGGCATGGTCTCTCACTGCTTCATAGTGTAGAGCTTCACTCTGCCTTGGGCACTGGGTAGATCAGGCCCAGGATAATCCAGTTTCCTCTAGAGAAGAGATTGATATTAGAGAAGGTATGGAGAGTAATAGTAATCTATGGGTGAAGGCAGATGTCATATATAAAGTATAGCAGGTTTCCTATTTGTGCTTCTGAGCCTGACTACTCTCCGGTGTTGGAGTCTGCATGACAGATATGCATTTTGTCAAGCTGAATGTTGACTCAGAGCTATCAGCCTGGCCCTGTGCTTCAGGCAGATTGTCAAACCTTGCTGCATGTATACTTATACATCCATCCTTTTGCCTTATTTAAAAGAAAACAAGAAACACTTCTGAAATACTTGCAAAAATTGTCCCAGGGATTGGAAATAAGTTGCAACATCACAGCTGCTAGCCAATTGGTGCCAGGCAGAGGTGGCTTTACCTTCGTGGCCTCTGTTTCTCTCCAAAAGAGGGTGGATATGGAATGTTTACATGCCTGAACCATCTTTGGAGAGAGGATTTTGCTCTGTTTGGCATGCAGAAGGTCCCTTTAATCCGTGGCATCTCCCATAAAGATCAGGTTGTAGGTGATGTGAAAGACCTCTGCCTGAGACCCTGGGCAGCTGCCAGTGGCCAGTCTGAGCAGATAATATTGACCTTGATGGACCAATAGTCTGATTCAGTATACAACAGCTTTATGACGTTACTCCGAACAGTGTGCATATCATGTAGGACAGTTTGGTGGTGGAAGTGGATATGTGCGCCTGCGTGCATGCGCAGAAATGGTGTCCTTTTGCAGTAGATGACCGTGATGTGCTCTTTTTTATGGGGCTATATGTAAAGAGATATTTGTGTGTCTTGGGGACACTTGCTGCTGAACCCCTAGAAGAGCTTCTCAACCTCTCTTTTAAGTAAAGAAATATAACAGGGTTTTTTCCCCCTGGATTATGCAGATGTAAGGGTGTGCCTGAAAAGTCCTAGACGTCTGACTAGCATTCCTATATCAGATCATTAATCTCATAACAAGGGGTGCACCCAATAATGTGTCTGGTTCGTTGTACGTATAGTCTACAAGTAAATACTACTAATGACATTTTGCCTCCATTTTATCTTTTAGTAAAGACATAACTATTAACACCTTTAACACTGACAAACTGTAAAAGTATGATACTACCGACAATTAATTCTAGAGCATTAGTAAGGAGAGCGTTTAACGAGTCTTTTAAATTTTGCAAGTCTTTTAAATGATAAGGGAAGGCGCTTCCTCCAAGAATAAGCTGATAATCAGTTCAGAACTTGCATATTTATCAACTTTCAGAATAATCACTAACAATAGCTATAGCCATCCCACTTGGTAGGGTGCACATTCTTGGCTAATTAGTTATCTCATCACTTCAAACACCATACAAGGTTATGTATACCTAGATGTCCTCCAGAATTAGATAAGTGCTGTGTTGCTTCTTGCTACTTTTCTTCATTATAATGACTACTGGAAAGAATGATTAAAAATGTCTCATTCATAAGGCTTATCTGTTGGCCCCTCACCAGCACCCTCCCTCTTTGAACTGCGCCTTCTCTTCCATCTTTGGCGGAACATTCTTGCCCTTTACAGACCTTTCTCGCATCTGAGCCTGTTTCTAATCTACATTCTTCTGTAGTTCTTTTGCTCTCTGTCCTTCTCCAAGGCTATTCTATTTTGGGTTCCTTCATTCCCTGTTTGTCAGTTCCTGGTATGTGGCTTGGAATCCGGGCCAGTTCAAGTTTTGGCTTGCAGAAGCACTTTCTATGAGCTTTTTAGTCGAGGCCAGCAGTTGCTTTCCTATATCCTTTGCCAGATGTGTGACAAAGACAGTTGTGAGTTCAGCAGGAAACACACACTCACACAAACACACACATGCACACAGGGCAAGTCCCACACCATTGTTGCAATAAACTGCTAAAACGTTACCATTTCTCTCAGCCAACAATGATGGATTCTTTCTCTTAGAGCTGCCTTGTGTCTGACCAGTTCTAGGAATGCCCGTGAATATTCTGGAGGGATATAGACAAACAGATTGAATGAAGACATCAGTAGTAGACATCAGTGGGGAGGGGGCTATGGCTCAGTGGTACAGTATTTGCTTGACATGCAGAAGGTCCCAGGTCCAATCCCTGGCATCTCCAGTTAAAAGGATCAGGTGGTAGGTCACAGGAAAGATCTCTGCATGAGACCCTGGAGAGCTGCCACCACTCTGAGTAGACAGTACTGACTGTGATGGGCCAGCCTCACTACTACTACTACTACTACTACTACTACTACTACTACTACTACTACTACTACTACTACTACTACTACTACTACTTCTTCTTCTTCTTCTTCTTCTTCTTCTTCTTCTTCTTCTTCTTCTTCTTCTTCTTCTTCTTCTTCTTCTTCTTCTTCTTCTTCTTCTTCTTTTTATATCCTGCTCTCCTTCACTAATGTAGGGCTCAGAGCGGTTCCAACATATAATGACTAGAACATATATAAGGTTAAAACATATTGATTAAAACAATACCAGCAATACAATTCCCAAGATGGCCCATACAATTACTATACTGATGCCCCAGGGACAGCGGGGGGAGGGAGAGGTAGCAGATCGGTGTGGACTGGCGTTCTCCCAACCTCACCCTTGGTAGTATAGCTTCATCTTACTGGCCCTGGTGGAATTGTACCAAATCCCATATATGTATGTGTGTATATATATATGTGTGTGTGTGTGTATCTATTGTGCCAAATCCCACAAGCGATCCAAATTGAGTATCACAGTCTTGAGTATCCCAATTTTAGGAGAGTGGCATGGGGGGGGTCACATCATTGTTTTGTGTCCATCATTGGCTCCTAGGTCCAGAATCAGCTGGAGCGCACCTTCTTTCTTGCAGCCCTGGGCATGGAGGTTAGTCACTCATCTCCTCTCCAGCCCTGATTGCTTGAACCTGCTTGGGGCAGCAAAATACCTTGAGATGGCCTGAGAATAAGGATGCCAGCCTCCAGGTGGGACCTGGAGATCCCCCAGAATTACAGATCATCTCCAGGCTATGGAGATCAGTTCCCCGGGGGGGGGGATGGCAGCTTTGGAAGGTGATCTCTATGGCATTGCGTCCCACTGAGGTCCCTGTCCTCCCCAGGCTCCATCCTCAAATCTCCAGGAGTTTCCCAACCTGGAGCTGGCAATCCTAAAGCCCTACCTGAGAAGAACCTCCTTGGTTGTGCTCTAGAAGAAAAGGTTCAGCTGACACAGCTTTTCTGGATCAAAATCTGGTGAAGTTCCTCTCCCTCCTCCCCATTCTGGACTCCTGTAAATCAGCCAGTGAACTTAGTATCTGAAAATTGTGCCAATATCTGAGGACCTCGCTGGAGGAGGAGTATTTCTGATACTTCCAGAGGAAGAATAATTAAAAAGGCATCAAGATAAACTCACTGAAGCTGCAGGTAGAGGCATTCATCATACAGTGTTCTTCATCAGTTTGTTGAGGTCATGATTAAACCTCACAAATCTCTTTGTCATCATAAGGAAAGGCAAAGCTCAGAAGGTCACTTCAGCCGCAAATCATCACTATATGGATCACCGTTTTTCATAAAATGTTTATTAGTGCCGGACCAAGGTATAATCCTGATGGGACCTGCCAAGAAGTAGCTTGCTTTTATTCACCCTTATTTGTTTCATATCCCATCTTTCTTCTGTTGAATTCCAGGCTGCTCAAGTAGGGTATTCCCAGGAAGCCTTCCAGCCAAGCTCTGGCCAGAACCAGTCTTGCTTGGGGAAGAGCCGTTGCTCAGAGGAAGAGCAGCTGCTTTGTGTGCAGAAGGTCCCAGGTTCAATCCTTGACAGGTCCAGTTGCAAGGATTAGGTAGGAAGTGATGGGAAGGAACTGAGACCCCCGAGAGCCCCTGTCAGTCAAAGCAGATGATATTTCCTTGGAAGACCAATCATGCGTTTCAAAAGAAGGCCATGTTATGGATTCAAGGCTGGCCTTCACTCCAGCAAGATTGCTGAAACTACCTTCAGACCATCTGCAAGGACTCTCTGGGAGAGTGTTTGTACATCTCTTTTGCGTGAGTTGGTTTCATTCTTTCTTCCCCCTTTTGTGCATCACCAAGGCCCTGACGGCTGCTGTCTGCACATGGGAGTTTAGAGGACTGCTCACATATCACAGATGGGGGGCAGAATTATAACCAATAGCCCCTTTGTTAGAACTTACCAGGTTGCCAGCTCTGGGTGGGGAAATACCTGGAGATTTTTTTTGGGGTGGAGCCTGGGGGGAGCAGGGTTCGAGAAGGGGAGGGAGCTCAGCCAGGGTACGATGCCATCAAGTCCCTCCTCCAAAGCAGCCGTTTTCTCCATGGGAACTGAGTTTGGTCGATTGTGCTAGCAGAAGACCACCAGGTGCCACTGGCAGGTTGGGAACCCGGCTGGTGAAGGAGAGCCAGTTTGCACGCTGCTTCCCGCATTTGTATCTCTCCCCTTCCTCCAAAAAGCTCAGAACAGCCTACAGGTTTCTTTCGTCCCTGCAGGGCTGGTGTCGGCATCCCTTGATGCCAGGGCCTAGGGCTTCTGGTGAGCCCCCCTGCTGCTGACTCCCCACTCAGGCGTCTCCACTGATGCCCGCACTCCTGCCCTCCCCCTGCCGGTGAGTGCCAGTGAGGGAAGGGCATGGGGGTGATGCACACACTGCTCCTGCTGGCCATGGGGGTGGCACTCCCAGCGGCACCCACTCCCCAGCACCACTGGGGAAAGGGTATGCCGGTGGGTGGGCAGCTGTGTCGACAGGCAGGGCCTGACTTGGTGAGTGGGCAGGGAACAAGGCACAGGCAGGCAGAGGGCACTTGTTTGGGTGACAGGAAGGGGGAGCTAGTAGCGATTATAGGGGGACTATAGATTCGGGGGGTGGAGCCTGGGGAGAGCAGGGTTTGAGGAGGGGAAGGACTTCAGCAGGGCACAATGCCATAGAGTCCACTTTCCAAAGCAGCCATTTTCTCCAGGGGAACCAATCTCTGTTGCCTGGAGATCAGCTGTAATATTGGGAGACCTCCTGCCACTGCCTGGAGGTTGGCAACCCTACTCCAAACACTGTGGTTGCCCCCCCCCATCATTAGCCCTGCCTCCTTGCTTGATCCTTACAAAAACCCTGTGAGGTAGGCTAGGCTAAGAGAGAGGACCAAGATCACCCAGTGAACATGGGTCTTATTAGCCCTCGCCCTACACGTTTCCTTGCATGGTTGTCATTCTCACTCAATAGCTTTAACACACGTGCTCAGAGCCCCCCCCCCCCATGTGAGCAGCATTGGTGTGTGTGCTTTGCATTTCAGGACCCTGAACCACCAGCACGCAAGCACGGCATACGGGGCTTGGAGGCCCTGGTCCCCAGCTGGGTAACTGGTCATGGTGCTGAACTGCGACGTGGGAGTTCGAGGGGTTGGCTTGAAGTGGCTGACCTCATTTCTCCAGGGTCAGGGACAGAGAGAGGCACCAGGAGAGAGGATATCCTCACACCATCCCTCGGTGTGTGGAGTCCCTCAAGGGACAATCCTCCCTTTGCTGTTATGTAACATCTATGGGCGTCCTGTCGCCCAACTGGTGCGGACTAGGTTTGGGCTGGGTTGCCATCAATATGCTAATGACACCCAGCTATATCTGTTAATGGATGGGCAGCCAGACATTGCCCCATCTAGTTTGGCCGAGGGTTTGTGGAGGCCGTGGTTGGATGAAGAAGAAGAAGAAGAAGAAGAAATTGGATTTATACCCATCCTTTACTACCTGAAGGAGTCTCAGAGTGGCTTACAATCTCCTCCCCATCCCCACAACAGACACCCTCTGAGGTAGGTGGGGCTGAGAGAGCTCTTTCAAGGACTGCCCTTGAGAGAACAGCTCTGAAAGAACTTGTGACTGACACAAGGTCACACCAGCAGCTGCTTGTGGAGGAGAGAGGAATCAAACCCGGTTCTCCCAGATTAGAGTCCATGCTCCTTAGTACTACATCAAACTGGCTCTAAAACAGAGCCAATTGAAGCTAAATCCACAAAAGACAGATGTTCTCTGACTGGTTAGGGGTGATTCAGGGGTGGGGTGCCATCTTCTGGCTCTTGACAGGACACCTTTAATATCTGTGCCAACTGCCAAGAGCCTAGGTGTGATTTTGGATACCTCCTTACCAATGGAGGTCCAAGTCTTGCATATGCCTTGAAGAGCTTTATGCTCTAGTAATCAACATCTCCCAGTGGTCCCTGGCCCAAAAGACATCCGTCTAGCCTTGACCAGGGCCAGGGCCTTCTCTGCCCTGGCCCCCACCTGATGGAACATGATCCCCATTGAGATCAGGGCCCTTACTCAGTTCTTACTCAGTTCTGCAGGGCCTGCAAGACGGAGCTGTTCCACCAGGCTTTCGGCTGAGGCAGCGGGCGTCCACACATGGCCTCCCGAGGTTGCTGTCTCCCACCTACTGGCCACCCATCTACCAGTAACTGGCCATATCCATCAGTATTAATGGGTCGGAACTTTAACCAGCAGCTATAACTACTGGTTTTGAATGTTTATAATATAAATGTTTTACTGTGTTTTAAACCTCACTGTGTTATTTAAGATGATGTGACCTGCCCCGAGCCCGCTCACGGGATGGGCAGGATACAAATACAATAAATAAATAAATAAATCATAAACATCACCAGGCTGGTGTTTTTACAGTTGCGCCAGGCCCGGCAACTAGCCCCCTTCCCGTCTCCCTCTGACCTCGCCACAGTAGTCCATGCAATGGTCACTTCCAGGCTGGACTAGTGTAATGCCGTACTGATCCAGAAGTTGCAACTGGTCCAGAATGCAGCAGCCTGGGTCCTTACGGGGACCCCTTTGACAGCACATATTCAACCAGTGCTCTGCCAGCTGCACTGGCTCCAGACTGAGGATCAGGTCAGATTCAAGGTTCTGGTATTAACCTCCAAGGCCTGGAATGGTCTGGGGCCATTGTACCCTAGGGATCGCCTCTCCTGATATACCCCCGGAAGAGCACTACGCTCTGGGGAGCAAAATCTCCTGGTGATCCCTGTAGGGTTGCCAGCCTCCAGGTGGGACCTGGGGATCTCCCACTTTTACAGTTGATCTCCAGCTGACAGCGATCAGCCCCCCTGGAGAAAATGGCTGCTTTGAAGGGTGGACTCTATGGCACTGTACCATGCTGAGGCCCCTCCCCTCCCCAAACCCCGCTCTCTCCTGGATCCGGCCCCAAAGTCTCCAGGTATTTTCCAACCCAGACCTGGCAACCCTAGATCCCTGGCCCGAAAGACATGCGGCTGTCCTCAGCCAGGACCAGGGCCTCCTATGGGGAGGGTGCAAACTGACATCAGACGCCTTCAGACGAACACCTTGTTGCACTGTATTGTTTTGTTTTACTGAATTTGTTTAAACTGTTATATGTTGTACACCGCCTTGAGCCCTCCAGGGGAGGGCGGTTTATCAATTGAACCCATCAATCATTTGGGGTGCAGATGGTTGCCCAATGCTCCCTCTCAGCGGTGGAGCATTGTAAGCAAAAACTCCACTTGTGTGAGCTCCTGGCATAGAAGTTGTGAGCGGGCGATTTGGCTCCTGCATGAATCAGTTTGCCCTGGAGCCCTCCTTCCTGAGCGAAGACAAAAATGTGTGAGTTGGCTCACACTAACTTAACTTCGAGGGAACACTGTCTGGGAAATCGTTCATTATCTGACTGTGGTCACACGCTGGCTTGGAACTGCACCTGCAACACCCATCTGTCCCCATCCCATTTGGGGATCATGTGCTTATGTGCTGTTTCTCGATTGGCAGTGCAGAACTGTAAGGCTGGTAACGACGCATATGTTATCGACTGGTCTTCTGTTGTGGCAGGAATACGGCAAGCTTTGGGATGCCACCAGAATTCTTCATTGGGTAGAAAGGGAATGCGGTCCAATTGTCAGCGTGTCTAGAGCATGCTGCGCAAGCCCGGGACCCAATACATTTACACGCCTGACAATGGGCTGATTTACAAAGCGGAAAACGCCTGTCTCGTTGATCACAGGCTATTTTCAAAGCTAGATTACCGGCAGGCATGTGCAGCTCGTTGTCTTTGGAGTTAATGGACATTTTACAAAGCAATCAGCAGTCGTTCCTTGGGTGCCAAAGATGCTTGCGGTGACCCAGAAACCCCCAGTCTTGATTAAACAGCTGTCTATTGTCTTGTTGGAAAGGGGATGCATTTCAATTCCCTCCAGGGATGCCTTTTGAAGCTGCTGTGTAGATTTCTTAGGAAGATGAGCAGGGAAGGAAGTGGTCACGCCCGGGATACTGTCTGGCTGATGGGTACTCCTGTTGAAGAGAGAGGGGAAAAGGCACTTTTTTGCAATAGTAAACTGCTAAGACCTTCACTTTCCTGACCTGGATGGCCCAGGCTAACCGGGTTGCCTCTGATCTCAGAAGTGAAGGAGGTCGGCTCTGGGGTCACCATAACTCAGCCGTGACTTGATGTAACCAGCTCAGTGTGCGTCTTCCTCTTCTGCTCCTTCCTCCATGTCAGACCTTCTGTATAAGAAACATAGCCAATGGGGTTGTCAAGGGGTGGATCCAGGCAGGGCACACTGTCAGGGAGCAAAAGCCGAGGGATGCAACCCAGACCAAGACCGGTCATCTGAGAGGTGGACCAGTTCTCTGCCCACTGAGAAATGCATCCAGGTCTGAGATGAGGCCCATGCAGGGCATATCTGGGCTCCTGGCTCCAAGTGAGTCATGTGCAAGCAGTAAAAGCATAGAGATGAACTAGGCAAGTGAAGCTGCAGGAACACAACCAACTTGGTCACCATATTCTTCAGGGATTAAGCACACCAATTATATTCAGTAAACCATTTTGCAGATGAGAAAGATGGAGAAGGAGCATCTGTCGGAGATTTTAGGAGGATCTACAGACATGTGTTGCAGAATTAGGGCCTGGATTGAGCCTCAATCCTCTGATAAACCTATGATAACTTTAATTTCTGTAGCAATTCGCCTCTATAGTTGAATCTGCAGTTCTGTACCCCAGGAGGCTCCAGGACTCTGCTAAGTGCTGTGGCCTCTTGGTACTGATAACCCTGTACAGGACTTCTGCCTTACATGACTTTTGCCTTTTGGAATGTTTATACATGATCAAATTCTAAATAGATAAGAGTATCTGAACCTAGCTTCCTGGGACTCTTCTTAGTCAGCCTTGAGCCAACCTAGCTTAACCCAGCTTTCCCTGACTTTCCTGGCGCCAGAGATAGAAAGAAAGGGCTGAGATTTGTTGTATGTATGTCAAATGCTTGTCACAGACTTGATTGACAGTTGCATTAGCTTCTGTTATGTATTAGGGCTGGAACATTCCAGGACTGTTTACCAGAGACTGGAGCTCTAGAACAATAGCCCACCAGGACTCTGGAGGTGACCAATGAGGAACTAATGTTATGTAAATAGCTTATCATTGGGAGTTGGGTATGTTTGGGTGTGGTTTTTGCATGCTATTTAAACAGGGCTGTTGCCCTGAGGTTTTAGTCTTGTTCCTGAAACCACTCAATAAAGTAGAGCTGGTCACTGCAATGTGTCTTGAACCCAGTATTTAATAGCTTCTGTGGTTGGAAAAGGGTACTTAATGCTTGAATTTAGTTTTGTTCCTGGGTGTTCTGGCCAACCACCCTCAGTTATGGGTCTTGGCAGAGCAACCAAGAATGTCCTTTATGGAACTACAAGTGCACTATTTATGTATTAGGGATGTGTTGGAATATTCTATACTGAATACTGAAATGCTACAAAAGTGTTTCTGACTTAAAGAGTGTGTAATAGAATAAATTGAGTTTTGGTTTAGCACAACAACTCTCTCTCTCTCTCTCTCTCTCTCTCTCTCTCTCTCTCTCTCTCTCTCTCTCTCTCTCTCTCTCTCTCTCTCTCTCTGCAATTGGGAACCCAGCTTCTGTCCCTCCCCAAATGAACACCTTGGGGATGGGAGTGCGTGACAAAGTTCCTGCACCCCTCTTTTCCCCAACACTGTGGCAAGAAGCTCCAGATCCCCACAAAGCAGAGACCACTCAACAAACTGATCCAAGCCACGTACCAAGGGGAACTCAAAACCCATGCACCACAAAACCCACCTGAGGAGCTGGACATGTTCTTCCAAGCATTTGATTCTGACAGTTACATGAACATGCCCTCTTGTTTCAACCAGTAAACATCAGTCTCTCTCGAGGCATTTTAAAGGCTCGCAACATTTATCGCTGCTGAGGGTTTTGTGGACTGGATAGCATTTCCTCGGATTCCTCCTACCTAGGGTTACCAACTCCAGGTTTGGAGATTACTGTAGTTTTGGGGGTGGAGCCTAGGGAGGGTGGGGCTGGGGAAGGGATAGACCTCACCAGGTTATAATGCCATAGAGTTCACCTTCCAAATTAACCATATTTCCGGGGAGAAGTGATCTCTGTAGTCTGGAGATCAGATGGAATTCTGGGAGATCTCCAAGCTCCACCTGGAGGTTGGCAACCCTACCCACCAGTCCCTCTTTCCTTCTCATCCAACCTTTTCCCATGATGTCTCTCACCCCTAATTTGGGTGGTTCAGGGTGTTGGAGAGCCTCCTCCTATCCCTTTGCCTTCGTATTTTTGTCTTCCAGAGTCTCCTTCTACACACACACACACATAGACACAGACACACACACACGCATTCATTCCCCCCCCCCCCGCTTGACCCATGAAGGAATTCCCAGGAGTTTGCACAGTTACAGTGGTGTGAAACTCCATGAAGCACCTGAGATAAATGCCACTTCTCAAACAGGATGGGCTAAGGTGGTTGACCAGGTCCAGGAGGT
Organism: Gekko gecko; assembly: GCA_029375565.1. NCBI lineage: Eukaryota > Metazoa > Chordata > Lepidosauria > Squamata > Gekkonidae > Gekko > Gekko gecko. The sequence continues at coordinate 23,970,204 of JAPDNY010000012.1, read as the reverse complement.
AATTCATGCCTCCGTGTGGGAGGGTGTTGTTCAGACTGGTATGAAAGATGTGGCATGATGGAAACCCAGAAACCTAACCCAGCTCAAGAAAGCCACCTAGAGCATCTGGGATCTTGAACGCCTGGGGGTTTACGTAAGAATAAGCCATTCATTTCAAGTCCGCATTGGCCCATCCTGCTCGGAGAAGGCAAAACAGTGCATGAGGCCAATCAACTGGAGCTCAATCCAGACAAGACTGTTGGTCAGTGCAGACTGCAGAGCCAACCCGTCCTGGACTGTCCTGAAGGGGGTCACACTCCAACTCTACGATTCTAGGTTTTCCTCAGAACAAGTGTCAGAGTTGGGCAAGGCAAATGGGCCCAGCTCACCCAGGGAACTGCATGGCAGAGGGGATGTGAACCCAAGGGGGTATCCCTACTGGTCTAACACTTGACTCTCTTCATCAACTGGCTTTCTGGTACAATTAAGGGCTGCAGAAAGGGGGAAGGAATTCTGCTGGATATGGCTTCTCTAGGCATAGCAGCCCTTGAATGGGAGAAGCCACACTTGGAAAAAGACTCTTACGCACAGCCACCTTCTTTCTATAAAGACAGGGGCCATAGGTCAGCCCAAGAAATACGTTTTAGATTCCCACTGACTTCGGTGGGAGAGGGAAATACACTTTCTCCTGTCAAAATCGACACGTTCTTGGACAGATTATGCCTAAACTGGTGTCCTGAGTGCCTTGCGATGGACATCAACAATGTTTCACAGTTAGGTCAGCTACAGAAAATAGCTTCATCTCTATGTGAACAGAGAATCCAGCCAGGGCTACACATACAGCAGGATGAGGGGATAGAGTTTGGATGCTTTTGCGTGGGCCGTACCGCTTTACACCATAGGTGGGGAATGCCCTTTTGGTGCTCCCCTAGGGCTGCCAGCTCTGATTCGGGCGATTCCGAGAGGTTTGGGGGTGGAGCCTGGGGAAGGCGAGGTTTAGGGAGGCTATGTTAAAAACACCCCGCAAGGAGACAGGCACCGCATCAAGAAGACAGATTCCAGGCTTTCCCTCTTTGGGATACCCTAGTTTTCTGTTTACAAGGACAATGCGGGAGCAGTAAAGTGTCCCTCTCTAGCCAGATGTCTGAAATGTTACATCCATTCTCTCACCTTAGAACGCCACCACCTGATTCCCCACTCTCCTGCCGCTCATATAGACCCTGAAATCATACAACGCTGTGCCCAAAATAATCTATTTTACAATATATACTATTTCAACTGCGTATTTTACTTTTTCAGTAGTAGTATTAGAATTCACACATCAGGCACAATGAGCATATTAACACCAACAGGTGTAAATTCTTACACCAAAGGTCTATTAAGGTCTGTCTTGTAGAAGATGAAAGCAGTCAGATGAAAGCAGTCAAGTAGTCAACTGCCTACTCCGGGCTGGAAAGCGGTTTCAATCAGACTTCGTCAGGACCGTGCATCCACTGGAACAAAAGCCTTCATGTATTAAATAAAGCAGAGAGGGGGAAAAACCTCCAAGGGGGTTTTAACAGCTGTCTCATTTCTTTCACTTCAGCCAAACGGTTCTCATCTGTTGGTGTGAATATGCTCATTGTGCCTTCCGCGTAAATGGTAAGATTACTGTTGGATAATTCAAATACACTGTTGAAATAAGTCAGTATATATTGTAGCATAGATTATTTTTGACACAGTGTTGGGTAAGTTCTGGCTGTCATGGTTCACCGTGGTCTCTTTTACTATTGTACTGCTTATATCGATTGAACAGATTTTGCATAGACTTCTGCTCACAAAGGAGCCCTGTGTAACTCAAAAGTCTGCGTCCTGTGTCCCTGACTCGAGTGAGCCTTGGGAATGATGCCACAGAGATAGAAATTCAATGAATCTATATAGACACATCATTGCATACCCCTTCCTTCGGTGTGGAGGCGCAATGCCTCATTTAAGCGCATGGGAAACTTGAAAAGCGGCTCTTCTCATTAAGCATCAGCCTCTCGCCGTGCATATGGTGACCACCCAGTGCAAACGTGGAGTAGAGCTTGTGTGTGTAACTCTTTTGTTTCCACAACCACAGTTATGGAGCAAGGCGGCCTCTGGGTCGAGTACATTCGCCTTAGGGGTGGGTGGGTGGGTGCACGGTACTGTAAGAAAACTTCCAGTTCATGATCACAGCTGGTAGATCTCCCTCCTTCCCTGTGCGAGGCAAGCACGGTGGAAATGTTTGGAATGCAATGCAAAGCCTCAAATGAACCTGTCCGAGCAAGAAGTGGTCCTTTGAAATAATCGAAATATACAGATAATATAAAGAGAGGATGCGGAGGCTTGTTGTCTTCAAGCCTAGCCAGCTTCGGGGGCTTGAGAAAGTCCACCCGCGTTAAGCAGAAATTCAACCGGTGGAGATGCAGTGATTTAAAAGGCTTCACCTGTTGAATTTCTGCCTGTGCCGTCGACTTGGAAGACACAGGAATCACTCTCCAGTAGCTGGAGCTAGTGTGGGGCAGTTGAAAGCTGTTTTTTAAAACACTTGTATAAAGTTTCACATTTTAGTTGAGGCTCTAGAGGCCATGAGGTTGAAATACTGTCTTACGCAACATGGGGGAAAGGGGGAAGGGGGAGAACAGGATGCCAGTGGGCATGATGGCAAAGGCCCCCTGCCGTAATAAGAACGCTACCCTGTGGTTGTGTGTGTAATACCTAAGAAGAGTCCTCAGCACCTTTGCATTAGTCTTCACTGATCTTTAAGGCACCACAAGACTTGGTTTGTTCTCTGGACTCTAGCCAAGCAACCGGGGATTGATGTGGCTGAAGTGAGACGGTGAGGTGCCGGACAGTCCCTGGCTCCATCATCCACCGAAAGGGAGACTGCAAGCAGTAGCTTGAATCGGGACCAGAAGCCAAATGGAACATACCCTCCAACCAAGTCCACAGATTTTTTCCCCAGCGTGTTGCCTTTCTGTGGTTTAGAATGTCTGCTCTGCATCTCTGTTTCCGAGAAGGATAAAGAGGGGGAACAGGCTCTCCCAAGGACTCCAAAGACGCCACAGTGCTTTTAAATCGAAATGGCTGACTACTTTTTATTGTATTTTTGGTCATAAGATTATCTGGAAACTCCAGGAAGAAATAAAAGATGGCATCAGGTCTTCTGCCCCAACCAGAGCAGGATCCTGCAGCCCTTCCTCCCCCGCAGTTCTGACAGTCGCCCTGGGGCCCCCGACCGTAGCCTTGGGCTTAGCCAACGGCCCCTGTGTCTGGGACCTGCCGAATGGGTTGCGCCAAAAAAGAGCGAGAAAAGACTCCCCGCTAGGGCTGCCACCCCCAGGTGGGGCCTGGGGATCTCCCGCTTTCACATCTGATCTCCAGCTGCCAGAGATCAGCTCCCCTGGAGCTTCCCTCCAAGTCTGGATTGGGAAACACCTGGAGACTTTGGGGGTGGAGCCAGGAGAAGGCGGGGCTGGGGAGGGGCGGGGCAGGGCCTCAGCCTAGGACAATGCCGTAGGGCCCACCCTCCAAAGCAGCCACTTTCTCCAGGGGAGCTGATCTCTGTCGGCTGGGGATCAGTTGTAAAAGGGGGAGATCCCCAGGCCCCACCTGGAGGCTGGCAACCCTACCTCCAAGGGAGAGGGGACTCGGGGTGGGCGGAGAAGATGCTCAGCAGCAGAAATGGAAGCGATTTCTTTCCATTTGAGTTTTTAGCGCCCTCTAGTCAATGTTAGTGGCTGTATTTTATTTTATTTTATTGTTCGGAATGGCTGATTCATGTATGAACGGGTTTTTATCGTTGTCCACTGCCCTGAGCCCTCTTCTCCAGGGGAGGACGGTCTAGAAGCCTCTCTCCACAGTCCCCCCTCCAATAAATCCCTCCTGACTCCAAAGCCCGACACACCCGGGGGTGTGATGCAGAACATGCTTGGGGTGGCTTAAAAGCCAAGGGGAACCCAGGCCGGGTGCAGAGCCCAGCGTGGCCATTGTTGAGCCTGGTTGCTAAGCGACGGGGACACGGCCTCCTTTGTGACATCACCCCCTGCTGGTGATCTGGGCCGGAAGTCGGTTGGTGGGCTCTGTGGGGCGGCGACAGGAGTTGGTGGCAGAGGTGTTTCAGTGTCAGAGAGCAGCGTTTGGTGGTTTTTTTCCCGTTTGTTGTTTTATTCTTTTCCCCTATTTTCTTTTTTTGGTTTGATTTTAATATTAGATAGATAGCTTTAGTTTTATTTTGACATTTTCTTCAGTTTTGTTTCATTGTTTTATTCTGTTTGTTTGCATTTTAAATTTTAATCTTTTTTTTTTACTATTTAAGTTATTTTGTTATTTCATTTGTTTATATTGTACATAGTTTTTTCAAAGTTTAAATAGTAGATAGAGTTGTTTGTTTTTTACTGTTTTTACTGTTTGTGTTCTTTTACATTTTACTACTTTGTTAGAGTATAGGGTGTGTGTTTGTTTACTTGCTAGTTTTGTTGTTTGCTTGTTGTTGTTTGTTTGTTGTTGCTGTTTGTTTGTTCATTTTTATTGTAGTTGTTTGGTTTAGAGTTAGGTAATTTAGGTAGTGTAGTTCTAGGACATGTTGACGAAACACCAAAAAATGTGAGTGGGGATTCTGCATTTTGCTCCCATCTCAATCTTGGTCCTCTTTCCCGCCCCGCCGCAAGGCAAGGGAACACGCCCTGTCTCCACACTCCAAGCAACGGAGCTGGCCTTCTCCTTTTTTTGGTGGGGGGGAGGGAGGGGAAATCTCAGCCCGACGTTGTGTGATGGACAGAACGTTTCATTCCCGATCCCATTCCACCCTCCCTGGAGAGGGAAGGAGCCCCCGGACCAGGTATCCGAGCACTGGATGCCACTTGGAGCTTGAGGAGGGAAGGTTTCCTTGTTTCCCACAGGCACCCTCAAGTCACCTTTCCATTTGGGGCCACAGATTTCCAACAGATTGTGCAGCCTCTCTTGCCATAATTCTCTTCTGGGCCATCTGAAGTCTGTACTATTTTTCATGGGCTTGGGTTAGCAAAACGAATGCGACGCTCCTGGTAACTGGCGTGCCGTAACGGCTGCGTTATGATTGGGGAGCCTGAGGGTTCGACTCTCAGCACAATCACGGACCCCTCTGGAGGAAGCTACCCTCTGCCGTTCTCCTTCAGGAAGAAGACTGACCTGCCTCGCAGGGCTGTTGTTAGGATGCCTGTGATGGTGAAGCACTGTGCACACTGAAAGTGCTGCCCCGCGGGGCCTTCTTGCTGACTAAATAGTACTGGAGAGTCCCAAGGAGCCCCAGACTTTCACTAGTCCCCAGGAAGCTGCCCCAAATTCACCCCGAGGAGGGCAGATCTGTCCCCAGAAAGCCGGGCAAGCGGAGGGGGGCCGGAGGAGGTGGCCAGGCTCACCCCCCCTTCCTCTGTCCTCTCTTCCAGGCTCCAACGCCTGAGGGCCATATTTTCCAGGGGGAAGGTGGCCCCTTCTTTGGCCCTGGGAAGCCGCGGGCAGGAGGCTGCAGGTGAGGAGACGCCCGGGCGGGGGCGGGGGGGAGTATCATGTGGCATTGCCGGCAGGGAGGGGGCGTGGAAGCGATGGACCTTCTGGGAATAGCAGCACACCTGGTGCTCAGGCACATCGTGTCTCTGAATGAGGAGCGCTTTGGGGCAGACTAACGTCCCCTGTTTTGCACTTTGGAATATGCTGTGGCCCCATCAGGGATACATCCAGGTTGCATCGAGCAACACAAAGAAAGAAGGGTGCAGCTGCCTCTTGGCCGGAAGCCGCCTCACCGCTGGCCAGAGGAGTCTTGCCTGCTCCCCCCCCCGAAAAAGAAGTCCCCAGGGAGGTTCCAGAAGGCAGCTCTTGGCTCCTGGCCAAGCTAGGCCAGGACAGCAGCAAGGCTGTGGATCTGGGCATTGCTACAGGAAGAGGGGGAATGGGCGGCTGTGCTTGAGCACCCAAAGTCCCCGCCCAGTCAGAAGGGCTCCGAGCCTGCCTCCAGCTCCTCCTTTTCCCAGCGCCAGCAGTCCTTTCTCGCCTGTCTGTAGGTTTGGGTCAGCTGGTGGTGCTGGGGAACACTGGGTGCTGCTGTGGCCTTCAGGCAGAGACCCGCTGGGGCCCCCTCTTGGCTGCTCTTGACGGAGCTCCCCTTGGAGCCACTTCAAGGCGCTTTCGGATCACGGCCCCGCTGGCTGTTGCTGCGACGCAGTGGGCCGATGCTCCTGACACCTCCAGGGCTGGAAACAAAGTCCCACGCTGGCTGGGGATCCTTTCCGGGTCCAAACGTGTAGCTCTCTGAGTCAGCCACTCAAATGGGAGCGGAAGGATGCCAGAAGAGCAAAGAGGACCACACGGCAGAGAAGCCACGAGAACGTGGAGGCTGCCCCAGAGGCTGCTGGGAAAGGCGAAGTTTGTCCTGCAAATGCCCAGCCCCCAGTGGCAGGAAGCATCGCCAGTCATCCCCCTCTGAGTCCTCTGGGGCAAGAGGGACTGAAATCACCCACACCCACAAGATGGTCTGAAGGACCACAGGGAGGTCTCTTGGACCCAAAGCCACCGAGAGGTCCAGTGAGACTGGCAGAGAAGCGTGTGCCCCCTGCCGACCTCCGGGTGGAGAGCATCCCTCAGGGCCACAAAAGGGAAGTTGTTGTAAGCCGCCCTGAAGAAGGGAGGGAGGGAGGGAGGGAGGGAGGGAGGGAGGGAGGAAGGAAGGAAGGAAGGAAGGAAGGAAGGAAGGAAGGAAGGAAGGAAGGAAATAAATTAGAAAGCCGTCTCTTGAAACCGATATCCAGTCTGGAAGCCAAACAGAAAGGGCTGAGGGGGAGGAGACCTTGGGCGGCAGAAGGAGACACGAGTCCCACTCTGCATTCTCCGTGTCCTCTCTCCGCAGCTCCAGCGCCTGCCCAGCCGCCCCGAGAAAGGGAGGCCACAGACTTCGTCTTGCACTACCTGCAGGGAGTCCGCAAGGTGAGCCCCCCCCAGCACAGGGGCCTCTTGCAGAATGGCCGTGTGACCTCTTTCCCTTCCGCTCTCCTTCGGAGCCTCTTTGCGAATGGGGACGGGTTCGTGTGCAGGGAGAGGGATCGCTCCTCCGGACGGGGGAAAGCGCAGACCCTCCCCTCCCCGCCCCTCCCCTCCCTCCGCCCTGCAGCAGGGACCCACGGCTCTCCTCGCCCTGCTCACAGCCTCACTCTTGCAACTTCCAGGACCCGAAGCAGCAGGACGTTTTCCTAGGGGCCGTCAGGAGGGTCTGTGCGGCCCGTAAGGCCAAGGGCCTCTCCACCCTCCCGTTTGTCAAGGAGGCTGTGGGGGAGGAGGTCAAGGTGAGAGCGGGACTCAGGACCAGCGTCCCCATAGGAAGGGGGTGGGGGGAATCCCAGGACTGCCTGGGAAAGGGGTGGGTGGGTGGCTGGGTGGGTTTCTCCCGGGGTTGAGTTCAGGGCAGGCAGGTTGTTCTCTGAGTCTGCACTTTCTGCTGCCTTGCAAGCGCGTGGGGAGAGGCAGGGTGACTTCCCCTGAGCCCCAGAGAGTCCCTTCTTCTCCGAGGACTCGTGTGCAGCTCTCAGGGAGGCAACAGAGCCCGGCTCTGCCTGGGGGAGGAAGGAGAGCACTGACCTCCCCGTTCCCCTCCCCCTCTCTCCCAGGAAATCCTGGAGGAAGCGTTTTTGAAGTCACCCCAACCTTCCTCCAGGCCATGAGCGCCATCGCGGAGCTCAGGTACGCCTTTGGGGAGGGAACCTTTGTCCACAGCAGTCAGACGGGCGCGAGCTCTGTGGGGAGCAGGTGAAGCAGGAGGCCTGGGGGTTGCGGGACAGTGGGCAGAACCGGGGAAAGGGAGACATCCACTGATCCCTGAGCGGAAGAGGCTGCCCAGGGGCTTCCAGCCTTTGCTTTAGGGGCAGCGACACCTTTGCGCCTCCCCCTTTGCAGCACAGCGCCTAATCCTTGCCCTTCCGTCCTGACAGCAAATTCCAGCCACCGCTGGGCCCGGAGTTGAGAGGCTCCGTGGAGGCCTGGGCGATCCGCCTAGTGTTGAACGGGGACCCAGGCCACCACAGCCCCACAAGGCCAGGTAGGTCCCATGCCGACCGCCTTGTCAAGCGTGGGGGGAACAGGCCTGCCTGAGGCCCTGCCTCTCCTTCTGGACTGCGGAGGGGCGGCTTTGGGGAGAGCTGTGCTCCTCAGGCGAGGAAGGACGAGGCCAGGGAGACGGGGGTCCCTCTGTGGGTCCTGAATCCAGGGGCCTCCTTCCAGCAGGAGAGTGAGGGGCCGGCCTGCAAGGCTGGCTGTGGGGCAGGGGCGGGGGATTCAGCACCCTCCCACCCACCCCCGCTCCGCCTTCCTTTCAGGGGGCACAAGCAGCGGCTGAGGAGGGCCTCAAGAAGATGCTGCAGGAGCTGCTGAGGGAGGACCCAGCTGCCGGCCACCTGGTGGGCCTCCTGGAAGTGAGTGTGAGGGAGAGGAGGTGGAGGGAGACGGACGTCCCATGGAAGCTGGGCGGGGGGGGGGACGGGAGGCTGGCGGGGAGGAAGCCCTCCCTTGGGGTCAGCAGAAAGCCCACTGCAGCCCCACTGGGGCCCCATCTCCACGGGCCGCTCAGGTGCACTGCCACGCCAGGTGCCTGGTGGTCAGCATCAAGGCAAGTGCCTTCTTCCCTGGGGGAACAGGACCAAAGAGCCTGCACCCGGGAGCAATGCCAGCCGCCCGTCCCAGAGGACGGTGCCAGTTGTGTTCCCACTCGGAGTTTCAAGGCCTTCGACTCTGCCTCCTGATGGGGCCGCTGGCAGAGGGGGCTTTTCAGTGCTGTCCCTTTGGAAGAAGAAAGCAATCTGGGCAGGGAGGAGGGCTCTGCCTGACCTTCCCCTTCCCCGTGTAGCTTTCTGTTCCGCCCTCCAGTTCTCCCCCCCCGCTAAGAGCCAGCCGGGCTGGGGACCGCCCCCTCTCTCAGCCTGGGGCACCAGAGCAGGATGGCCCCCTGTTGAGAACGGTGCCGCTTGCTTCCTTCCACAGCTGGTGGCCTACTCCATGCGCAGCAGACGGGTGGATGTGAGAGCCAGAGCTGTCTCCCTCAGCAGCTCCATCCTGCAGTATGCCAGCCGCCTGCCCTCCTTCCAAGTAAGTCGTCCCTCCCCCCCCGCCCCTCCCGTCCACAGGGCTTGGCTCCCAGGGCTACGGAGCAAAGCAAGAGAAGTGGGGCAGCCCCAGCCTCTTTCCTTCCATGGTGGGGGGCGAAGCTGAGGACGGGGCCTCTGGCCTCCAAGTCACATTCAGACTTCCCCCCAGGCTGACTCTGGGACCTCATCCCCCCCGCCCCCTCCACTCAGATGAGCGCCCTGGATGGGGGGGAGGGAGGGAGGGCAGGCGGGGGAAGAGTCGTGACGAGAGGGGCGTGGTGTTGGACTGGCTTGTGAGAGATCCGTGTCCGCTTTCTGGCTGACTCGGTGTGGTTTCTGCTAAGAGCGCCTGCCGCTTCTTTCAGTCTCCTGGCTTCTCCCTGTGTCCAACTCTCAGTTGCGCTAGGCGGTGTCTCTGTCGTGGGCTTCTTGCCCAAGTCTCAGCCGAGCCACTGTGCCTTCGTAGCCAAAGTCGGATTGTGCTGAGCGTCTCCTACTTATGCCTCCGGGTTCCTGCCTCCCATTATGTTGCCAATACGCCAAGGTGGGAGACGCTGGAGGATCACTTCTGGGAGAAGGATGCCTGGTCCTGGGATCGAGGGGCAGACCGTGGGGCCAAGAAAACGGAGGCTGAAGGGTCATGGTAGAGCCCGCGGAGAGTTCCCAGCAAAGGGAGACCTCTGGGCTCATCTTCTGGGAGGGACCTGCCCGAGAAGAACCCAGAAGAGGGTTCTGGAGCTCCTGGGCTCCCTGGGGATTTGGAAGCCATGCCTCTTCTTCTCCTTCTTCCTCTAGATGCCAGACGATGCTGCCCTGGGTCACCTGTTGGTGCAGCTGGCCGTCTCCCTGGTCGACCCGGAAGGCAGCGTCCGGGCACAGACCAGGGAGACCCTGGGCTGGCTGCACAGCCTGCTCCTGCACCACCGGGGTGAGTGAGTGGGCGGGATGGGAGCGGTCATCTCCTCTCTGACCTCGGTGCCATCAGGCGGCACCCTCTGGCCACCGATCCCGCTTCCGATCCCTCCAAGAGGCTCCTCCCACCTCTCCCCACGGCCCCACCCCTTCCGCTCCCCAGAAAGGTGTGTGCGGGGGGGGGGGAGCCACAGCAGAGTCAGGGGACAGTCCCTCTCAGAGGCCTCGTTTCTGGGATCTGGCCTCAGGAAACTGCCACACTGAGATGGGAGGCGGGTCCAAGGCAGGCGGGGAGAGGAGGGGCCTCGGAGACCCCAAGCCAAGCGGCCCCAAGCAAGCGATGCTGTTCTGTGTGAGGCAACCCACTGTCGCCTCCTCCCGTCTCCTCCTCAGGCCTCAGCAAGGACATCGTCAAGAAGCCCCGGTGGAAGCAGGACCCAGGGCAGCCCTGGAGGGAGGGCTACCTCCACGTAATCCAGGCGGCTGAGGTAAGGGGACCCTCCGGTGGTGGTGCTGGAGAGGCGATGTCGTGAGAGGGCGGGGCCAGGGGAAGGGCGGGTCTTCATTCCCCTCCCGGTCCAGGAAGGCTGGGGGCCACCCGTGGGGATCCTTTGGGCAGCGCTGTGCAGAGAGAGGTCGCCCTCGCCTTCTGCCTTCGGAAGGCCGCAGCTCACGATTGGTCTTCCAGTCCTTTACGGATTCTGTGCACCCTCAGTGTGCCTGGCCTGGACTAGACCGGCCAGAAGAGAAGAGAAGAGACGAGTCTCTGCCTCTGGGAGAGTTTCAGGCCTCCTTCCGGCAAGGGGATGAGGCGGGGGACGGAGGGGAGGCTGGAGGCGGGCTTGCCAAAGAAGGAGACTCCAGAGAGCTTCCACCTCCGCGGCTTCCGTTGGGGCAGGGCGGGAGAGGACTCAAAGGGTGACGTGTTGCTTTCAGGTGTTCCGGGAACACCTCACCGAGGAACAGAAAACTACGTATATTGAGGCCGCTTGGGACACCGCCGTGCGCCCGGGCCAGGAGTGGGTGAGGGAGGGAGGCCTCTTCCTCCTTTACTCCCTCCTGGGCCGGGCGCAGGAGCTCCTGCAGGAGGAGGAGGTGAGCACCTGGGTTCGGGTGGGGAGGGGGAGGGGGGAAGCAAACCTTTCAGCCGTCTGCGGGCAGACAACGGAGGACTTGAATCACTGGGGGCATTTTCCTTCCCCCCTTCTCCAGGAGGACGAAGTCAAGGAAAGCCTCTCTGTCCTGCTGTACAACCTGTGGCGGGGCAGAGAGGTCCCCCGGAGGTTGAGGCACTCCTGCCGAAGACAGGTAAGGCCAGTTCCCACGAAATCGGGGGGGGGGAGAGGCGTGTCCTCAGAGCCACAAGAGGAGATGAAGCGTGCTCCTGCTCCACCCCGAGGTCCCGAGGGCCCCTCTTCTGCTGACATACGGCTGAAAGGGACCGCCCAAGAGGCTGGTGGGTCTCTTCAAAAGCCAGCCTTGGCACTGGCCAAAGAGGGCTCTTTCTGAGCAAGCCCCTCCACGCAGATCGCAGGTTTACCTGCCCGGTTTGGGACCCCCCGCCACGGAACCCGACACCCAGAAGCGATCCCTCCCTTTATTTGGGATGTCTACTCAAATTGTGGACAGCCAACACAAAGATTTGTCTGTCTGTCTTTCCTCTCTTCCATCCAGATGAATAGATGCAGGAGTGCCCCTCCTCTTCCTCCTCCTCCTCCTCCCTCCCCCCCTCCTCTCACCCCAGTCGAGTCCTGCTTTGGCCCGCAAGCTGCTGAGGCTGCCAAGGGGATCCAGTGATGGGAGCTGACAGAGGTCTGGGCCTGAGAGATGTTCCACCCGTGAGCCTCGCCCACCTCCTCCCTCTGGAGAAAGCACCAGGAAGGCCCCATGGAATGCTGGGGGATTCCCGCCTCGTCAACAGTCCTGGGCCTGACCGGCTGGTTTTTCCTTTGGCCTGCCTGCTCTCTGACCCTCGTGGCTTTCCTCGGCTCCTGCCCTCTGATGGTGCACCGCCTGTGCCGTGACACCACTCCCGCCACACATCAGACCTGCCACGTGGAGAGCGCCTTCTGCTGTTCACACTGTAAAGCACAAGTCTGCTGGCAGGAAGGAGTCGCTTGAGTCATTCCTATGCGCAAACCCAAGACCCGAGAAGAAGGCGGACAAGCCGTTCAGCGTCCAGTAGCTTTATTACCAGGCAAAAGCAGCAGACCCGGAGCAGTCACAGGACAGCCACGACCATCTATATGTAGCAGTCCCAAACCACACAATCCCCTCGTGTGTTTGTGTGTTCCTTTTAAGCCAAAGCCGAATCACTGTTCTGGGAAACCCAGAGGGGGGGTTCCTCCAGCATGGCTGGTCCGGAGCAATCCAGCCCCGAGGAAGGGGTGCTCAGTGACAAGAACACAGTCAGGCGGGGGGGCTCTTCAAGAAGGAACCAAGTTGCCGGTTTGTGGGGTGGAGCCTGGGGACGGAACTCCGTGGGGGTCTCCTTGTCTCCAAGGAAAGTCACTTCTGTTGCTTGGAGGAGATGAATTGTAATTGCGGGAGATTCTCTGGCCTCCCTGGGAGGTTGGCAACCTTAGGAATTTCGCATATCGGTTATATTCCGGAAAAGTGGAACGTCCCTGTTTCACAGAAGGCAGAATAAGCATTTGTAGGATATTGCAGGAGGATCTGTGACCACGTGGTGAGGAGCTCTAGTGGCAGACAAAGCAAAGGACGCATGACAAAGTGATCCAAGACACAGACCAGAGGAATCCGTGGAGCACAAAAGTTATCTGAGCAAACGACCCTGCTCTACCAAGCATCCCCCCGACCCGCTGAATCACACAGCCATAGGCCAATGCCCGTTTTTCTAAAAGGAAACAGAACTCTTTACAGCCTTATGGCAGGCCGAGTTTTGTGCTCTGGCTGCCATTTCCTCAGATCCACGTTGTCTCTCCGACTTTCTTCCCTCTCGGAGGATGCAGAGCCACGTGTCAGACGATCCACCAGATCGATCCAAGAAGACTTTCTGATCTGGCAAAGGCAGAAGCTACACCTGTGTCTTCCACGTGGGAAGACATAGCAAGAAAACTTGCAGAAGAAGCAGAAACATGGAGAAAAGCTGCTTCGATAAGAAGGCTCTTGAGCATAGCAGCAGCAAGGAAGACGCATGTGGAGCATCTGGACATGAAGACTGCCTTTCTGAACGGAGAAATGAAGGGAGATGTTGACATGGAACAGCCACCAGGATCTGAACAATCCAAAGACAAGCAACTCTTGTATAAACTGCAAAAGAGCACATATGGGCTGAGACAGGCCACAAGATGTTGGAATGAAAGATTTCGTCAAATGCTAAGCAAGGAATGATTTGAGCAAGGCCAGGCAGAACGATGCCTACACTCAAGACAGAGAGACAACAAATGGACCTACATTCTGACCTATGTGGATGACCTGGTTTTGTGCTGTGAAGACAAGGAGGACTGTGATGAAATCGTTCAACATGTGAATCGAGAAGTAGAAGTGAAATCATGCGGAAACATCAACTACCATCTTGGAATAGCTGTAGGATGAGCGGAAGATGGAAACTATCTTCTCATTCCCAATCAGAAGCAGAACATCCTAGACTTTCTGGACTACATGAATATAAAAGGAGCTAAGCCAGCAAGTAGTCCTATGGAAACAAACTACCTGACCCAGCAAGGAAGTCATGGAACTTCCGCCTGACAACAAGCAACACAGAGAAGCAGTTGGGAGACTGCTGTACATTGGCACATTGGTACTTCCAGAAATCACAACAGCTGTGTGCATGTTATGCAGAAAGACGTAATCACCAAGCAGAAGGGACTGGAAGGCAGCCAGAAGACATGCCAAGGACCAGCATGGCCTTGCACATCTGAATCCAAAGTTACCAAGAAGTGACAATCCCAGACTAGTGGGAATCAGGGATGCAGACTGGGCAGGAGATACTACAGACAGAGAGTCAACCAGTGGACTTAGTACACCAGACCTTGAGAAGGGGTGTTGAGGAAGGCAATGTCTGGTGTACATAGAAGAAGAGAAGATGACACTGCAGGAGGCAGCAAGAAGACAGATAGGCTAGTGAGGTCAGCACCTTCCCTTCCGTTCAGTGTCATTCCTTGTCTGTCTCCAGATTGCTACTCTCGGGGCAGTTTCCCATTTCTTCACAGAAGCGCCACACCCAGTCTTACCCTCTCTGTCAGCTAGAGATGTAGACAGGAACCCATCTCTGCCTCTCCTCTTTCTGATCAAGTATGTGAATTCCTAAATAAACCTTTATCTGCTCTTGAATCAGGTTGTGCACCACTGTTGTGTTAATTACTCTGCCAACCATTTCCCTTCTTCTAAACTTGCCCACCCCAAACCTTCTGGTCGATTATGGCTTTCGTCCTGCCCTTGCTCCCTGGAGCTCAGCTCAGCAGCCTACATGGCTCTCTCTTGTCTGGGGAATATTAGGACTGAGGGATGCAGCTTATTTAAAAGGGTCAGACAATACAGGAAGGGTGGAGGAGTTGCATCACATTCTATGTAAAGGAGGCATCTATAGTGAGGAGAGACGTGAATCTGAGCACTGAAGCTCAGTTGAGAGTCTCTGGGTCAAAATAAAAGCAGTAAGAAATAGTAGTGATGTTATGGTGGGGGTCTGCTCTAGACCAACAAGCCAGGCAGAGGACTTGGAGGAGACACTCCTAGAAGAGATTACAGAGGTCTCAGAGATGGGACACAGTGTTGAAAGTTCCCATTCTGTTAAAAGCGAAAGGTCAAAGAAATTCCCGCCTTGTCTTGCAGACAACTTCATTTTCCAGAAAGTGGAGAGGGAAACAAGGGGATCTGCTATCTAGGACTTGTTTCTTCCCAACAGGGAAGAACTGATTGATGGGGTGAAAGTAGTGGGTGCCTTGGGTAGCAGTGACCGTGTAATTTTGGAATTTACAGTCTTGGGGAAGGGAAAAGCTGTACATAGTCAGACATATCAGTTGGACTTCCGAAAAGCAAACGTTGAGAGACTTAAAGTGATGCTGGGTAGAATCTCATGGTCAGAAATACTCAAGGAGAAGGGAGTTCAAGAGGGATGGGAGTTGCTTAAAAGCAAAGTACTGAAGACACAATCACCAATGATTCCGATGAGAGTGAAAAATGGGAGGAGCCTAAAGAAGCCAAGGTGGCTCCATCAAGACCTTTCTTGAGACTTGAGGAATAAAAAGTACTCATTTAGGAAATGGAAGGAGGGTCTTACAACTGAGGGTGCATATAAACAAATAGCAGAGTATGAGCCTAGGCTAGCGAGAGATGCTAAAAACGAGAACAAAGAAGGGTTCTTATGTTGAAAGTAAGAAAAAGAGCAAGGACATGGTAGGCCCACTGTGGGGACAGGAAAGTGAAACTGGACCAGGTGATGAGGAGAGGGCAGGACTGCTCAATTCCTACTTTTCCTGGGTCTTCTCTTGTGAGGGAAAAGGGACTCAGCATGGCAAAAACAAGAACGCGTGACGAAGGAAGGGAGCTGCAGCCTAGGATCAGCATAGGTGTGGTACATAAACACCGCCTTTAAAAAAATGAAGCTGAGTCCTTGGGGCCAGATGAACTGCATCCAAGGGTATGAAAAGAGGTTACGGAGTAATTTCTGAGCCTCTGGCCATTGTTTTTGAGACTTCTCGGAGAACAGGTGAGGTGCCAGAAGATTGGAGGCGGGCAAATGCAGTCTCCATGTTCAAGAAGAGGGAAAAGGAGGATCCGGGTAACTACTGACCTGTCAGCTTGATGCCTAAACCTGGAAAAGTTTTAGAAACAGTCAGTCCTTGAGCATTTAGCAAGGACGGCTATGATTGCTAAGAACCAGCATGGGTTTCTCAAGAACAAGTCATGTCAGGCTTTTCCGAAAAAGTTACTGCCTTGCTGGAGCAGGGGAGTGCTGTAGATATAGTTTATCTTCATTTCAGTAAGGCTTTTGAGAAGGTTCCCCATAATATTCTTGTTGACAAGTTGGTAGGATGTGGTTTGGATCCTATGGCTGTGAGGTGGAGCTGTAGCTGGTTGACAGATGGCTCCCAAAGAGTGCTGGTGAATGGTTCCTCATCCTCTTGGAGAGGAGTGACAAGTGGAGTGCCTCAAGGATCTGCCCGGGGACCTGCTTTGTTCAACATCTTTATCAATGATTTGGATGAAGGACTAGAGGGACTGCTTATTAGATCTGCAGACGATACTAAATTCAGAGGGGTAGCAAATATGGTAGAAGACAGAGGCAGGTTACAAGATGATCTTGACAGGTTGGAAAACTGGGCTAAAACAAATACAATGAATTGCGTGGGGATCAATGCAAAGTTCTGCATTAAGAAAGGAAAAATCAAATGCATCATTTTAGGATGGGGGAGACTTGTCCTGGCAGTAGTATGTGCAAAAAGGGTCTAGGGGTCTTAGTGGACCATACACCGAACGTGAGTCAGCAGTATGATGCGGTAGGTCAAAAGGGAAATGCGATTTTGGGCTGTATCAACAGAAGTATAATGTCCAGATCATGTGAAGTGATGGTCTCCCTTTACTCTGCTCTGGCTAGACCTGACCTAGAGTACTGCGTTCAGTTTTGGGCACCCCGATTTAAGAAGGATCTTGCCAAGCGGGAACGTGTCCAGAGGAGGGCGGCAAAGATGGTGTGGGGTCTGGAGACCAAGTCCTCTGAGGAAAGGCTGAAGGAGTTGGGTACGTTTAGCCTGGAGAGGAGATGACGGAGAGGTGATATGATAACCAACTTCAAGTACCTGAAGGGCTGTCATACAGCGGATGGTACAGAGTTGTTTCCTCAGAAGGTTGGACCAGAACCAACGGGTTGAAATGAAATCGGAAGAGTTTTTGGCTAAGCATTAGGAAGAGCTTCCTGACAGTTAGAACGGTTCCTCGGTGGAGCAGGCTTCCTCGAGAGGTGGTGGGCTCCCCTTCTTTGGAGGTTGTGAAACAGAGGCTAGATGGCCATCTGACCACCATGCCGATTCTGTCAACTTAGATCATGAGCGGGAAGGCAGGAAGGGTTGCGTCAGTGCTTAGTTCTTGTGTCCCTTTTTACACACCCGGGAAATGCTGACCGCCACTTGGGGGTCAGGCAGCAATTTTTCTCCAGGCCAGTTTGGGCAGGGATCCTGGAGGATTTTTGCCATCTTCTGGGCATGGAGCAGGGGTCACTGTGTGTGTGTGGGGGGGAGGTATTTGTGGATTTCCTTCACTGTGCAGGAGGTTGGACTAGATGACCCTGGAGGTTCCTTCCAACTCTATGATTCTAGGCTTGTCCTCACAACAAGTGTCAGAGTTGGGCAAGGCAAATGGGCCCAGCTCACCCAGGGAGCTGCATGGCAGAGGGGATTTGAACCCAAGGGGGTATCCCTTCTGGTCTAACACTTGACTCTCTTCATCACCTGGCTTTCCGGTACAATTAAGGGCTGCAGAAAGGGGGAAGGAATTCTGCCGGATGTGGCTTCTCTAGGCACAGCAGCCCTTGAATGGGAGAAGCCACACTTGGAAAAAGACTCTTACGCACAGCCACATTCCTTCTATAAAGACAGGGGCCATAGGTCAGCCCAAGAAATACATTTTAGAGTCCCACTGACTTCGGTGGGAGAGGGAAATACACTTTCTCCCATCAAAATTGACACGTTCTTGGACAGATTATGCCTAACTGGTGTCCTGAGTGCCTTGCGATGGACATCAACAATGTTTCACAGTTTGGTCAGCAACAGAAAGTAGCTTCATCTCCATGTGAGCAGAGAATCCAGTCAGGGCTACACATACAGCAGGACGAGGGGATAGAGTTTGGATGCTTTTGCGTGGGCCGTACCGCTTTACACCACAGGAGGGGAATGCCCTTTTTGGTGCTCCGCCTAGGGCTGCCAGCTCTGATTCGGGCGATTCCGAGAGGTTTGGGGGTGGAGCCTGGGGAAGGCGAGGTTTGGGGAGGCTATGTTAAAAACACCCCGCAAGGAGACAGGCGCCGCATCAAGAAGACAGATTCCAGGCTTTCCCTCTTTGGGATACCCTAGTTTTCTGTTTACACGGACAATGAGGGAGCAGTAAAGTGTCCCTCACTAGCCAGATGTCTGAAATGTTACATCCATTCTCTCACCTTAGAACTCCACCACCTGATTCCCCACTCTCCTGCCGCTCATATAGACCCTGAAATCATACAACGCTGTGCCCAAAATAATCTATTTTACAATATATACTATTTCAACTGCGTATTTTACTTTTTCAGTAGTAGTATTTGAATTCACACGTCAGGCACAATGAGCATATTAACAGCAACAGGTGTAAATTCTCACACCAAAGGTCTATTAAAGCCTGTCTTGTAGAAGATGAAAGCAGTCAGATGAAAGCAGTCAAGTAGTCAACTGCCTACTCCGGACTGGAAAGCGGTTTCAATCAGACTTCGTCAGGACCGTGCATCCATTGGAACAAAAGCCTTCATGTATTAAATAAAGCAGAGAAGGGGAAAAACCTCCAAGGGGGTTTTAACAGCTGTCTCATGTCTTTCACTTCAGCCAAACGGTTCTCATCTGTTGGTGTGAATATGCCCATTGTGCCTTCCGCCTGAATGGTAAGATTACTACTGGAGAATTCAAATACACTGTTGAAATAAGTCAGTATATATATTGTAAAATAGATTATTTTTGGCACGGTGTTGGGTAAGTTCTGGCTGTCATGGTTCACCGTGGTCTCTTTTACTATTGTACTGCTTATATCGATTGAGCAGATTCTGCATAGACTTCTGCTCACAAAGGAGCCCTGTGTAACTCAAAAGTCCGCGTCCTGTGTCCCTGACTCGAGTGAGCCTTGGGAATGATGCCACAGAGATAGAAATTCAATGACTCTATATAGACACATCATTGCATACTCTATAGGGGTCCCTCGGTGTGGAGGCGCAATGCCTCATTTAAGCGCATGGGAAACATGAAAAGCGGCTCTTCTCATTAAGCATCAGCCTCTTGCCGTGCATATGGTGACCACCCAGTGCAAACCTGGAGTAGAGCTTGTGTGTGTAACTCTTTTGATTCCACAACCACAGTTATGGAGCAAGGCGGCCTCTGGGTCGAGTACATTCGCCTTAGGGGTGGGTGGGTGGGTGCACGGTACTGTAAGAAAACTTCCGGTTCATAATCACAGCTGGTAGAACTCCCTCCTTCCCTGTGCGAGGCAAGCACGGTGGAAATGTTTGGAATGCAATGCAAAGCCTCAAATGAATCTGTCCGAGCAAGAAGTGGTCCTTTGAAATATACAGATAATATAAAGAGAGGATGCGGAGGCTTGTTGTCCTTAAGCCTAGCCAGCTTCGGGGGCTTGAGAAAGTCCACCCGCGTTAAGCAGAAATTCAACCGGTGGAGATGCAGTGATTTAAAAGGCTTCACCTGTTGAATTTCTGCCTGTGCCGTCAACTTGGAAGACACAGGAATCACTTTCCAGTAGCTGGAGCTAGTGTGGGGCAGTTGAAAGCTGTTTTTTAAAAACTCTTGTATAAAGTTTCACAGTGGAGTTGAGGCTCTAGAGGCCATGAGGTTGAAATACTGTCTTACGCAACATGGGGGGAAAGGGGGAAGGGGGAGAACAGGATGCCAGTGGGCATGATGGCAAAGCCCCCCCTGCCGTAATAAGAACGCTACCCTGTGGTTGTGTGTGTAATACCTAAGAAGAGTCCTCAGCACCTTTGCATTAGTCTTCACTGATCTTTAAGGCACCACAAGACTTGGTTTGTTCTCTGGACTCTAGCCAAGCAACCGGGGATTGATGTGGCTGAAGTGAGACGGTGAGGTGCCGGACAGTCCCTGGCTCCATCATCCACCGAAAGGGAGACTGCAAGCAGTAGCTTGAATCGGGACCAGAAGCCAAATGGAACATACCCTCCAACCAAGTCCACAGATTTTTTCCCCAGCGTGTTGCCTTTCTGTGGTTTAGAATGTCTGCTCTGCATCTCTGTTTCCGAGAAGGATAAAGAGGGGGAACAGGCTCTCCCAAGGACTCCAAAGACGCCACAGTGCTTTTAAATCGAAATGGCTGACTACGTCTTATTGTATTTTTGGTCATAAGATTATCTGGAAACTCCAGGAAGAAATAAAAAACGGCATCAGGTCTTCTGCCCCAACCAGAGCAGAATCCTGCAGCCCTTCCTCCCCCGCAGTTCTGACAGTCGCCCTGGGGCCCCCGACCGTAGCCTTGGGCTTAGTAAACGGCCCCTGTGTCTGGGACCTGCCGAATGGGTTGCGCCAAAAAAAGAGCGAGAAAAGACTCCCCGCTAGGGCTGCCACCCCCGGGTGGGGCCTGGGGATCTCCCGCTTTCACATCTGATCTCCAGCTGCCAGAGATCAGCTCCCCTGGAGCTTCCCTCCAAGTCTGGATTGGGAAATACCTGGAGACTTTGGGGGTGGAGCCAGGAGAAGGCGGGGCTGGGGAGGGGCGGGGCAGGGCCTCAGCCTAGGACAATGCCGTAGGGCCCACCCTCCAAAGCAGCCACTTTCTCCAGGGGAGCTGATCTCTGTCGGCTGGGGATCAGTTGTAAAAGGGGGAGATCCCCAGGCCCCACCTGGAGGCTGGCAACCCTACCTCCAAGGGAGAGGGGACTCGGGGTGGGCGGAGAAGATGCTCAGCAGCAGAAATGGAAGCGATTTCTTTCCATTTGAGTTTTTAGCACCCCCTAGTCAGTGTTAGTGGCTGTATTTTATTTTATTTTATTGTTCGGAATGGCTGATTCATGTATGAACGGGTTTTTATC
Organism: Gekko gecko; assembly: GCA_029375565.1. NCBI lineage: Eukaryota > Metazoa > Chordata > Lepidosauria > Squamata > Gekkonidae > Gekko > Gekko gecko. Next base: position 23,949,456 of record JAPDNY010000012.1, on the reverse strand, counting down.
GTTGTCCACTGCCCTGAGCCCTCTTCTCCAGGGGAGGACGGTCTAGAAGCCTCTCTCCACAGTCCCCCCCCCTCCAATAAATCCCTCCTGACTCCAAAGCCCGACACACCCGGGGGTGTGATGCAGAACATGCTTGGGGTGGCTTAAAAGCCAAGGGGAACCCAGGGCAGGTGCAGAGCCCAGCCTGGCCATTGTTGAGCCTGGTTGCTAAGCGACGGGGACACGGCCTCCTTTGTGACATCACCCCCCTGCTGGTGATCTGGGCCGGAAGTCGGTTGGTGGGCTCTGTGGGGCGGCGACAGGAGTTGGTGGCAGAGGTGTTTCAGTGTCAGAGAGCAGCGTTTTGTGGTTTTTTTCCCGTTTGTTGTTTTATTCTTTTCCCCTATTTTCTTTTTTTGGTTTGATTTTAATATTAGATAGATAGCTTTAGTTTTATTTTGACATTTTCTTCAGTTTTGTTTCATTGTTTTATTCTGTTTGTTTGCATTTTAAATTTTAATCTTTTTTTTTTACTATTTAAGTTATTTTGTTATTTCATTTGTTTATATTGTACATAGTTTTTTCAAAGTTTAAATAGTAGATAGAGTTGTTTGTTTTTTACTGTTTTTACTGTTTGTGTTCTTTTACATTTTACTACTTTGTTAGATTATAGGGTGTGTGTTTGTTTACTTGCTAGTTTTGTTGTTTGCTTGTTGTTGTTTGTTTGTTGTTGCTGTTTGTTTGTTCATTTTTATTGTTGTTGTTTGGTTTAGAGTTAGGTAATTTAGGTAGTGTAGTTCTAGGACATGTTGACGAAACACCAAAAAATGTGAGTGGGGATTCTGCATTTTGCTCCCATCTCAGTCTTGGTCCTCTTTCCCGCCCCGCCCCAAGGCAAGGGAACACGCCCTGTCTCCACACTCCAAGCAACGGAGCTGGCCTTCTCCTTTGTGGGGGGGGGGGGGGAGGGGAAATCTCAGCCCGACGTTGTGTGATGGACAGAACGTTTCATTCCCGATCCCATTCCACCCTCCCTGGAGAGGGAAGGAGCCCCCGAACCAGGTATCCGAGCACTAGATGCCACTTGGAGCTTGAGGAGGGAAGGTTTCCTTGTTTCCCACAGGCGCCCTCAAGTCACCTTTCCATTTGGGGCCACAGATTTCCAACAGATTGTGCAGCCTCTCTTGCCATAATTCTCTTCTGGGCCATCTGAAGTCTGTACTATTTTTCATGGGCTTGGGTTAGCAAAACGAATGCGACGCTCCTGGTAACTGGCGTGCCGTAACGGCTGCGTTATGATGGGGGAGGCTGAGGGTTCGACTCTCAGCACAGTCACGGACCCCTCTGGGGGAGGCTACCCTCTGCCGTTCTCCTTCAGGAAGAAGACTGACCTGCCTCGCAGGGCTGTTGTTAGGATGCCTGTGATGGTGAAGCACTGTGCATACTGAAAGTGCTGCCCCGCGGGGTCTTCTTGCTGACTAAATAGTACTGGAGAGTCCCAAGGAGGCCCAGACTTTCACTAGTCCCCAGGAAGCTGCCCCAAATTCGCCCCGAGGAGGGCAGATCTGTCCCCAGAAAGCCGGGCAAGCGGAGGGGGGCCGGAGGAGGTGGCCAGGCTCACCCCCCCTTCCTCTGTCCTCTCTTCCAGGCTCCAACGCCTGAGGGCCATATTTTCCAGGGGGAAGGTGGCCCCTTCTTTGGCCCTGGGAAGCCGCGGGCAGGAGGCTGCAGGTGAGGAGACGCCTGGGCGGGGGGGGAGTATCATGTGGCATTGCCGGCAGGGAGGGGGCGTGGAAGCGATGGACCTTCTGGGAATGGCAGCACACCCGGTGCTCAGGCACATCGTGTCTCTGAATGAGGAGCGCTTTGGGGCAGACTAACGTCCCCTGTTTTGCACTTTGGAATATGCTGTGGCCCCATCAGGGATACATCCAGGTTGCATCGAGCAACACAAAGAAAGAAGGGTGCAGCTGCCTCTTGGCCGGAAGCCGCCTCACCGCTGGCCAGAGGAGTCTTGCCTGCTCCCCCCCCCGAAAAAGAAGTCCCCAGGGAGGTTCCAGAAGGCAGCTCTTGGCTCCTGGCCAAGCTAGGCCAGGACAGCAACAAGGCTGTGGATCTGGGCATTGCTACAGGAAGAGGGGGAACGGGCGGCTGTGCTTGAGCACCCAAAGTCCCCACCCAGTCAGAAGGGCTCCGAGCCTGCCTCCAGCTCCTCCTTTTCCCAGCGCCAGCAGTCCTTTCTCGCCTGTCTGTACCTTTGGGTCAGCTGGTGGTGCTGGGGAACACTGGGTGCTGCTGTGGCCTTCAGGCAGAGACCCGCTGGGGCCCCCTCTTGGCTGCTCTTGACGGAGCTCCCCTTGGAGCCACTTCAAGGCGCTTTCGGATCACGGCCCCGCTGGCTGTTGCTGCGACGCAGTGGGCCGATGCTCCTGACACCTCCAGGGCTGGAAACAAAGTCCCACGCTGGCTGGGGATCCTTTCCGGGTCCAAACGTGTAGCTCTCTGAGTCAGCCACTCAAATGGGAGCGGAAGGATGCCAGAAGAGCAAAGAGGACCACACGGCAGAGAAGCCACGAGAACGTGGAGGCTGCCCCAGAGGCTGCTGGGAAAGGCGAAGTTTGTCCTGCAAATGCCCAGCCCCCAGTGGCAGGAAGCATCGCCAGTCATTCCCCTCTGAGTCCTGTGGGGCAAGAGGGACTGAAATCACCCACACCCACAAGATGGTCTGAAGGACCACAGAGAGGTCTCTTGGACCAAAAGCCACCGAGAGGTCCAGTGAGACTGGTAGAGAAGCGTGTGCCCCCTGCCAACCTCCGGGTGGAGAGCATCCCTCAGGGCCACAAAAGGGAAGTTGTTGTAAGCCGCCCTGAAGAAGGAAGGAAGGAAGGGAAGGAAGGAAGGAAGGAAGGAAGGAAGGAAGGAAGGAAGGAAGGAAGGAAATAAATAAATTAGAAAGCCGTCTCTTGAAACCGATATCCAGTCTGGAAGCCAAACAGAAAGGGCTGAGGGGGAGGAGACCTTGGGCGGCAGAAGGAGACACGAGTCCCACTCTGCATTCTCCGTGTCCTCTCTCCGCAGCTCCAGCGCCTGCCCAGCCGCCCCGAGAAAGGGAGGCCACAGACTTCGTCTTGCACTACCTGCAGGGAGTCCGCAAGGTGAGCCCCCCCAGCACAGGGGCCTCTTGCAGAATGGCCGTGTGACCTCTTTCCCTTCCGCTCTCCTTCGGAGCCTCTTTGCGAATGGGGACGGGTTCGTGTGCAGGGAGAGGGCTCGCTCCTCCGGACGGGGGAAAGCGCAGACCCTCCCCTCCCCTCCCCTCCCCGCCCTCCGCCCTGCAGCAGGGACCCACGGCTCTCCTCGCCCTGCTCACAGCCTCACTCTTGCAACTTCCAGGACCCGAAGCAGCAGGACGTTTTCCTAGGGGCCGTCAGGAGGGTCTGTGCGGCCCGTAAGGCCAAGGGCCTCTCCACCCTCCCGTTTGTCAAGGAGGCTGTGGGGGAGGAGGTCAAGGTGAGAGCGGGACTCAGGACCAGCGTCCCCATAGGAAGGGGGTGGGGGGGATCCCAGGACTGCCTGGGAAAGGGGTGGGTGGGTGGCTGGGTGGGTTTCTCCCGGGGTTGAGTTCAGGGCAGGCAGGTTGTTCTCTGAGTCTGCACTTTCTGCTGCCTTGCAAGCGCGTGGGGAGAGGCAGGGTGACTTCCCCTGAGCCCCAGAGAGTCCCTTCTTCTCCGAGGACTCGTGTGCAGCTCGCAGGGAGGCAACAGAGCCCGGCTCTGCCTGGGGGAGGAAGGAGAGCACTGACCTCCCCGTTCCCCTCCCCCCTCTCTCCCAGGAAATCCTGGAGGAAGCGTTTTTTGAAGTCACCCCAACCTTCCTCCAGGCCATGAGCGCCATCGCGGAGCTCAGGTACGCCTTTTGGGGAGGGAACCTTTGTCCACAGCAGTCAGACGGGCGCGAGCTCTGTGGGGAGCAGGTGAAGCAGGAGGCCTTGGGGTTGCGGGACAGTGGGCAGAACCGGGGAAAGGGAGACATCCACTGATCCCTGAGCGGAAGAGGCTGCCCAGGGGCTTCCAGCCTTTGCTTTAGGGGCAGCGACACCTTTGCGCCTCCCCCCCTTTGCAGCACAGCGCCTAATCCTTGCCCTTCCGTCCTGACAGCAAATTCCAGCCACCCCTGGGCCCGGAGTTGAGAGGCTCCGTGGAGGCCTGGGCGATCCGCCTAGTGTTGAACGGGGACCCAGGCCACCACAGCCCCCAAGGCCAGGTAGGTCCCATGCCGACCGCCTTGTCAAGCGTGGGGGGAACAGGCCTGCCTGAGGCCCTGCCTCTCCTTCTGGACTGCGGAGGGGCGGCTTTGGGGAGAGCTGTGCTCCTCAGGCGAGGAAGGACGAGGCCAGGGAGACGGGGGCCCCTCTGTGGGTCCTGAATCCAGGGGCCTCTTTCCAGCAGGAGAGTGATGGGATGGCCTGCAAGGCTGGCTGTGGGGCAGGGGCGGGGGATTCAGCACCCTCCCACCCACCCCCGCTCCGCCTTCCTTTCAGGGGGCACAAGCAGCGGCTGAGGAGGGCCTCAAGAAGATGCTGCAGGAGCTGCTGAGGGAGGACCCAGCTGCCGGCCACCTGGTGGGCCTCCTGGAAGTGAGTGTGAGGGAGAGGAGGTGGAGGGAGACGGGCGTCCCATGGAAGCTGGGCGGGGGGACGGGAGGCTGGCGGGGAGGAAGCCTCCCCTCGGGGTCAGCAGAAAGCCCACTGCAGCCCCACTGGGGCCCCATCTCCACGGGCCGCTCAGGTGCACCGCCACGCCAGGTGCCTGGTGGCCAGCATCAAGGCAAGTGGCTTCTTCCCTGGGGGAACAGGACCAAAGAGCCTGCACCCGGGAGCAATGCCAGCCGCCCGTCCCAGAGGACGGTGCCAGTTGTGTTCCCACTCGGAGTCTCAAGGCCTTCGACTCTGCCTCCTGATGGGGCCGCTGGCAGAGGGGGCTTTTCAGTGCTGTCCCTTCGGAAGAAGAAAGCAATCTGGGCAGGGAGGAGGGCTCTGCCTGACCTTCCCCTTCCCCGTGTAGCTTTCTGTTCCGCCCTACAGTTCTCCCCCCCCGCTAAGAGCCAGCCGGGCTGGGAGACCGCTCCCCTCGTCTCTCGGCCTGGGGCACCAGAGCAGGATGGCCCCCTGTTGAGAATGGTGCCGCTTGCTTCCTTCCACAGCTGGTGGCCTACTCCATGCGCAGCAGACGGGTGGATGTGAGAGCCAGAGCTGTCTCCCTCAGCAGCTCCATCCTGCAGTATGCCAGCCGCCTGCCCTCCTTCCAAGTAAGTCGTCCCTCCCCCCCGCCCCTCCCGTCCACAGGGCTTGGCTCCCAGGGCTACGGAGCAAAGCAAGAGAAGTGGGGCAGCCCCAGCCTCTTTCCTTCCATGGTGGGGGCGAAGCTGAGGACGGGGCCTCTGGCCTCCAAGTCACCTTCAGACTTCCCCCCAGGCTGACTCTGGGACCTCATCCCCCCCGCCCCCTCCACTCAGATGAGCGCCCTGGATGGGGGGGGTGGGTGGGAGGGCAGGCGGGGGAAGAGTCGTGACGAGAGGGGCGTGGTGTTGGACTGGCTTGTGAGAGATCCGTGTCCGCTTTCTGGCTGACTCGGTGTGGTTTCTGCTAAGAGCGCCTGCCGCTTCTTTCAGTCTCCTGGCTTCTCCGTGTCCAGCTCTCAGTTGCGCTAGGCGGTGTCTCTGTCGTGCGCTTCTTGCCCAAGTCTCAGCCGAGCCACTGTGCCTTCGTAGCCAAAGTCGGATTGTGCTGAGCGTCTCCTACTTATGCCTCCGGGTTCCTGCCTCCCATTATGTTGCCAATACGCCAAGGCAGGAGACGCTGGAGGATCACTTCTGGGAGAAGGATGCCTGGTCCTGGGATCGAGGGGCAGACCGTGGGGCCAAGAAAATGGAGGCTGAAGGGTCATGGTAGAGCCCGCGGAGAGTTCCCAGCAAAGGGAGACCTCTGGGCTCATCTTCCGGGAGGGACCTGCCCGAGAAGAACCCAGAAGAGGGTTCGGAGCTCCTGGGCTCCCTGGGGATTTGGAAGCCATGCCTCTTCTTCTCCTTCTTCCTCTAGATGCCAGACGATGCTGCCCTGGGTCACCTGTTGGTGCAGCTGGCCGTCTCCCTGGTTGACCCGGAAGGCAGCGTCCGGGCACAGACCAGGGAGACCCTGGGCTGGCTGCACAGCCTGCTCCTGCACCACCGGGGTGAGTGAGTGGGCGGGATGGGAGCGGTCATCTCCTCTCTGACCTCGGTGCCATCAGGCGGCACCCTCTGGCCACCGATCCCGCTTCCGATCCCTCCAAGAGGCTCCTCCCACCTCTCCCCACGGCCCCAACCCCTTCCGCTCCCCAGAAAGGTGTGTGCGGGGGGGGGGAGCCACAGCAGAGTCAGGGGACAGTCCCTCTCAGAGGCCTCGTTTCTGGGATCTGGCCTCAGGAAACTGCCACACTGAGATGGGAGGCGGGTCCAAGGCAGGCGGGGAGAGGAGGGGCCTCGGAGACCCCAAGCCAAGCGGCCCCAAGCAAGCGATGCTGTTCTGTGTGAGGCAACCCACTGTCGCCTCCTCCCGTCTCCTCCTCAGGCCTCAGCAAGGACATCGTCAAGAAGCCCCGGTGGAAGCAGGACCCAGGGCAGCCCTGGAGGGAGGGCTACCTCCACGTAATCCAGGCGGCTGAGGTAAGGGGACCCTCCGGTGGTGGTGCTGGAGAGGCGATGTCGTGAGAGGGCGGGGCCAGGGGAAGGGCGGGTCTTCATTCCCCTCCCGGTCCAGGAAGGCTGGGGGCCACCCGTGGGGATCCTTTGGGCAGCGCTGTGCAGAGAGAGGTCGCCCTCGCCTTCTGCCTTCGGAAGGCCGCAGCTCACGATTGGTCTTCCAGTCCTTTACGGATTCTGTGCACCCTCAGTGTGCCTGGCCTGGACTAGACCGGCCAGAAGAGAAGAGAAGAGACGAGTCTCTGCCTCTGGGAGAGTTTCAGGCCTCCTTCCGGCAAGGGGATGAGGCGGGGGACGGAGGGGAGGCTGGAGGCGGGCTTGCCAAAGAAGGAGACTCCAGAGAGCTTCCACCTCCGCGGCTTCCGTTGGGGCAGGGCGGGAGAGGACTCAAAGGGTGACGTGTTGCTTTCAGGTGTTCCGGGAACACCTCACCGAGGAACAGAAAACTACGTATATTGAGGCCGCTTGGGACACCGCCGTGCGCCCGGGCCAGGAGTGGGTGAGGGAGGGAGGCCTCTTCCTCCTTTACTCCCTCCTGGGCCGGGCGCAGGAGCTCCTGCAGGAGGAGGAGGTGAGCACCTGGGTTCGGGTGGGGACGGGGGAGGGGGGGAACCAAACCTTTCAGCCGTCTGCGGGCAGACAACGGAGGACTTGAATCACTGGGGGCATTTTCCTTCCCCCCTTCTCCAGGAGGACGAAGTCAAGGAAAGCCTCTCTGTCCTGCTGTACAACCTGTGGCGGGGCAGAGAGGTCCCCCCGGAGGTTGAGGCACTCCTGGCGAAGACAGGTAAGGCCAGTTCCCACGAAATCGGGGGGGGGGGAGAGGCGTGTCCTCAGAGCCACAAGAGGAGATGAAGCGTCTCCTGCTCCACACCGAGGTCCCGAGGGCCCCTCTTCTGCTGAAATACGGCTGAAAGGGACCGCCCAAGAGGCTGGTGGGTCTCTTCAAAAGCCAGCCTTGGCACTGGCCAAAGAGGGCTCTTTCTGAGCAAGCCCCTCCACGCAGATCGCAGGTTTACCTGCCCGGTTTGGGACCCCCCGCCACGGAACCCGACACCCAGAAGCGATCCCTCCCTTTATTTGGGATGTCTACTCAAATTGTGGACAGCCAACACAAAGATTTGTCTGTCTGTCTTTCCTCTCTTCCATCCAGATGAATAGATGCAGGAGTGCCCCTCCTCCTCCTCCTCCTCCTCCTCCTCCTCCCTCCCTCCCCCCTCCTCTCACCCCAGTCGAGTCCTGCTTTGGCCCGCAAGCTGCTGAGGCTGTCAAGGGGATCCAGTGATGGGAGCTGACAGAGGTCTGGGCCTGAGAGATGTTCCACCCGTGAGCCTCGCCCACCTCCTCCCTCTGGAGAAAGCACCAGGAAGGCCCCATGGAATGCTGGGGGATTCCTGCCTCGTCAACAGTCCTGGGCCTGGCCGGCTGGTTTTTCCTTTGGCCTGCCTGCTCTCTGACCCTCGTGGCTTTCCTCGGCTCCTGCCCTCTGATGGTGCACCGCCTGTGCCGTGACACCACTCCCGCCACGCATCAGACCTGCCATGTGGAGAGCGCCTTCTGCTGTTCACACTGTAAAGCACAAGTCTGCTGGCAGGAAGGAGTCGCTTGAGTCATTCCTATGCGCAAACCCAAGACCCGAGAAGAAGGCAGACAAGCCCTTCAGCGGCCAGTAGCTTTATTACCAGGCAAAAGCAGCAGACCCGGAGCAGTCACAGGACAGCCACGACCATCTATATGTAGCAGTCCAAAACCAAACAATCCCCTCGTGTGTTTTTGCGTTCCTTTTAAGCCAAAGCCGAATCACTGTTCTGGGAAACCCAGAGGGGGGGTTCCTCCAGCATGGCTGGTCCGGAGCAATCCAGCCCCGAGGAAGGGGTGCTCAGTGACAAGAACACAGTCAGGCGGGGGGGCTCTTCAAGAAGGAACCAAGTTGCCGGTTTGTGGGGTGGAGCCTGGGGACGGAACTCCGTGGGGGTCTCCTTGTCTCCAAGGAAAGTGACTTCTGTTGCTTGGAGGAGATGAATTGTAATTGCGGGAGATTCTCTGGCCTCCCTGGGAGGTTGGCAACCTTAGGAATTTCGCATATCGGTTATATTCCGGAAAAGTGGAACGTCCCTGTTTCACAGAAGGCAGAATAAGCATTTGTAGGATATTGCAGGAGGATCTGTGACCACGTGGTGAGGAGCTCTAGTGGCAGACAAAGCAAAGGACGCATGACAAAGTGATCCAAGACACAGACCAGAGGAATCCGTGGAGCACAAAAGTTATCTGAGCAAACGACCCTGCTCTACCAAGCATCCCCCCGACCCGCCGAATCACACAGCCATAGGCCAATGCCCCGTTTTTCTAAAAGGAAACAGAACTCTTTACGGCCTTATGGCAGCCCGAGTTTTGTGCTCTGGCTGCCATTTCCTCAGATCCACGTTGTCTCTCCGACTTTCTTCCCTCTCGGGGGATGCAGAGCCATGTGTCAGACGATCCACCAGATCGATCCAAGAAGACTTTCTGATCTGGCAAAGGCAGAAGCTACACCTGAGTCTTCCACGTGGGAAGACATAGCAAGAAAACTTGCAGAAGAAGCAGAAACATGGAGAAAAGCTGCTTCGATAAGAAGGCTCTTGAGCATAGCAGCAGCAAGGAAGACGCATGTGGAGCATCTGGACGTGAAGACTGCCTTTCTGAACGGAGAAATGAAGGGAGATGTTGACATGGAACAGCCACCAGGATCTGAACAATCCAAAGACAAGCAACTCTTGTATAAACTGCAAAAGAGCACATATGGGCTGAGACAGGCCACAAGATGTTGGAATGAAAGATTTCGTCAAATGCTAAGCAAGGAAGGATTGGAGCAAGGCCAGGCAGAACGATGCCTACACTCAAGACAGAGAGACAACAAATGGACCTACATTCTGACCTATGTGGATGACCTGGTTTTGTGCTGTGAAGACAAGGAGGACTGTGATGAAATCGTTCAACATGTGAATCGAGAAGTAGAAGTGAAATCATGAGGAAACATCAACTACCGTCTTGGAATAGCTGTAGGATGAGCGGAAGATGGAAACTATCTTCTCATTCCCAATCAGAAGCAGAACATCCTAGACTTTCTGGACTACATGAATATAAAAGGAGCTAAGCCAGCAAGTAGTCCTATGGAAACAAACTACCTGACCCAGCAAGGAAGTCATGGAACTTCCGCCTGACAACAAGCAACACAGAGAAGCAGTTGGGAGACTGCTGTACATTGGCACATTGGTGCTTCCAGAAATCACACCAGCTGTGGGCATATTATGCCGAAAGACGTAATCACCAAGCAGAAGGGACTGGAAGGCAGCCAGAAGACATGCCAAGGACCAGCATGGCCTTGCACATCTGAATCCAAAGTTACCAAGAAGTGACAATCCCAGACTAGTGGGAATCAGGGATGCAGACTGGGCAGGAGATACTACAGACAGAGAGTCAACCAGTGGACTTAGTACACCAGACCTTGAGAAGGGGTGTTGAGGAAGGCAATGTCTGGTGTACATAGAAGAAGAGAAGATGACCCTGCAGGAGGCAGCAAGAAGACAGGCTAGTGAGGTCAGCACCTTCCCTTCTGTTCAGTGTCATTCCTTGTCTGTCTCCAGACTGCTACTCTCGGGGCAGTTTCCCATTTCTTCACAGAAGCGCCACACCCAGTCTTACCCTCTCTCTCAGCTAGAGATGTAGATAGGAACCCATCTCTGCCTCTCCTCTTTCTGATCAAGTATGTGAATTCCTAAATAAACCTTTATCTGCTCTTAAATCAGGTAGTGCACCACTGTTGTGTTAATTACTCTGCCAACCATTTCCCTCCTTCTAAACTTGCCCACCCCAAACCTTCTGGTCGATTATGGACTTGTTTCTTCCCAACAGGGAAGAACTGATTGATGGGGTGAAAGTAGTGGGTGCCTTGGGTAGCAGTGACCGTGTAATTTTGGAATTTACAGTCTTGGGGAAGGGAAAAGCTGTACATAGTCAGACATATCAGTTGGACTTCCGAAAAGCAAACAGTGAGAGACTTAAAGTGATGCTGGGTAGAATCTCATGGTCAGAAATACTCAAGGAGAAGGGAGTTCAAGAGGGATGGGAGTTGCTTAAAAGCAAAGTACTGAAGACACAATCACCAATGATTCCGATGAGAGTGAAAAATGGGAGGAGCCTAAAGAAGCCAAGGTGGCTCCATCAAGACCTTTCTTGAGACTTGAGGAATAAAAAGTACTCATTTAGGAAATGGAAGGAGGGTCTTACAACTGAGGGTGCATATAAACAAATAGCAGAGTATGAGCCTAGGCTAGCGAGAGATGCTAAAAACGAGAACAAAGAAGGGTTCTTATGTTGAAAGTAAGAAAAAGAGCAAGGACATGGTAGGCCCACTGTGGGGACAGGAAAGTGAAACTGGACCAGGTGATGAGGAGAGGGCAGGACTGCTCAATTCCTACTTTTCCTGGGTCTTCTCTTGTGAGGGAAAAGGGACTCAGCATGGCAAAAACAAGAACGCGTGACGAAGGAAGGGAGCTGCAGCCTAGGATCAGCATAGGTGTGGTACATAAACACCGCCTTTAAAAAAATGAAGCTGAGTCCTTGGGGCCAGATGAACTGCATCCAAGGGTATGAAAAGAGGTTACGGAGTAATTTCTGAGCCTCTGGCCATTGTTTTTGAGACTTCTCGGAGAACAGGTGAGGTGCCAGAAGATTGGAGGCGGGCAAATGCAGTCTCCATGTTCAAGAAGGGGGAAAAGGAGGATCCGGGTAACTACTGACCTGTCAGCTTGATGCCTAAACCTGGAAAAGTTTTAGAAACAGTCAGTCCTTGAGCATTTAGCAAGGACGGCTATGATTGCTAAGAACCAGCATGGGTTTCTCAAGAACAAGTCATGTCAGGCTTTTCCGAAAAAGTTACTGCCTTGCTGGAGCAGGGGAGTGCTGTAGATATAGTTTATCTTCATTTCAGTAAGGCTTTTGAGAAGGTTCCCCATAATATTCTTGTTGACAAGTTGGTAGGATGTGGTTTGGATCCTATGGCTGTGAGGTGGAGCTGTAGCTGGTTGACAGATGGCTCCCAAAGAGTGCTGGTGAATGGTTCCTCATCCTCTTGGAGAGGAGTGACAAGTGGAGTGCCTCAAGGATCTGCCCGGGGACCTGCTTTGTTCAACATCTTTATCAATGATTTGGATGAAGGACTAGAGGGACTGCTTATTAGATTTGCAGACGATACTAAATTCAGAGGGGTAGCAAATATGGTAGAAGACAGAGGCAGGTTACAAGATGATCTTGACAGGTTGGAAAACTGGGCTAAAACAAATACAATGAATTGCGTGGGGATCAATGCAAAGTTCTGCATTAAGAAAGGAAAAATCAAATGCATCATTTTAGGATGGGGGAGACTTGTCCTGGCAGTAGTATGTGCAAAAAGGGTCTAGGGGTCTTAGTGGACCATACACCGAACGTGAGTCAGCAGTATGATGCGGTAGGTCAAAAGGGAAATGCGATTTTGGGCTGTATCAACAGAAGTATAATGTCCAGATCATGTGAAGTGATGGTCTCCCTTTACTCTGCTCTGGCTAGACCTGACCTAGAGTACTGCGTTCAGTTTTGGGCACCCCGATTTAAGAAGGATCTTGCCAAGCGGGAACGTGTCCAGAGGAGGGCGGCAAAGATGGTGCGGGGTCTGGAGACCAAGTCCTCTGAGGAAAGGCTGAAGGAGTTGGGTACGTTTAGCCTGGAGAGGAGATGACGGAGAGGTGATATGATAACCAACTTCAAGTACCTGAAGGGCTGTCATACAGCGGATGGTACAGAGTTGTTTCCTCAGAAGGTTGGACCAGAACCAACGGGTTGAAATGAAATCGGAAGAGTTTTTGGCTAAGCATTAGGAAGAGCTTCCTGACAGTTAGAACGGTTCCTCGGTGGAGCAGGCTTCCTCGAGAGGTGGTGGGCTCCCCTTCTTTGGAGGTTGTGAAACAGAGGCTAGATGGCCATCTGACCGCCATGCCGATTCTGTCAACTTAGATCATGAGCGGGAGGGCAGGAAGGGTTGCGTCAGTGCTTAGTTCTTGTGTCCCTTTTTTACACACCCGGGGAAATGCTGACCGCCACTTGGGGGTCAGGCAGCAATTTTTCTCCAGGCCAGTTTGGGCAGGGATCCTGGAGGATTTTTGCCATCTTCTGGGCATGGAGCAGGGGTCACTGTGTGTGTGTGGGGGGGAGGTATTTGTGGATTTCCTTCACTGTGCAGGAGGTTGGACTAGATGACCCTGGAGGTTCCTTCCAACTCTATGATTCTAGGCTTGTCCTCACAACAAGTGTCAGAGTTGGGCAAGGCAAATGGGCCCAGCTCACCCAGGGAGCTGCATGGCAGAGGGGATTTGAACCCAAGGGGGTATCCCTTCTGGTCTAACACTTGACTCTCTTCATCACCTGGCTTTCCGGTACAATTAAGGGCTGCAGAAAGGGGGAAGGAATTCTGCCGGATGTGGCTTCTCTAGGCACAGCAGCCCTTGAATGGGAGAAGCCACACTTGGAAAAAGACTCTTACGCACAGCTACATTCCTTCTATAAAGACAGGGGCCATAGGTCAGCCCAAGAAATACATTTTAGAGTCCCACTGACTTCGGTGGGAGAGGGAAATACACTTTCTCCCATCAAAATCGACACGTTCTTGGACAGATTATGCCTAAACTGGTGTCCTGAGTGCCTTGCGATGGACATCAACAATGTTTCACAGTTAGGTCAGCTACAGAAAGTAGCTTCATCTCCATGTGAGCAGAGAATCCAGCCAGGGCTACACATACAGCAGGACGAGGGGATAGAGTTTGGATGCTTTTGCGTGGGCCGTACCGCTTTACACCACAGGAGGGGAATGCCCTTTTTGGTGCTCCGCCTAGGGCTGCCAGCTCTGATTCGGGCGATTCCGAGAGGTTTGGGGGTGGAGCCTGGGGAAGGCGAGGTTTGGGGAGGCTATGTTAAAAACACCCCGCAAGGAGACAGGCGCCGCATCAAGAAGACAGATTCCAGGCTTTCCCTCTTTGGGATACCCTAGTTTTCTGTTTACACGGACAATGAGGGAGCAGTAAAGTGTCCCTCACTAGCCAGATGTCTGAAATGTTACATCCATTCTCTCACCTTAGAACTCCACCACCTGATTCCCCACTCTCCTGCCGCTCATATAGACCCTGAAATCATACAACGCTGTGCCCAAAATAATCTATTTTACAATATATACTATTTCAACTGCGTATTTTACTTTTTCAGTAGTAGTATTTGAATTCACACGTCAGGCACAATGAGCATATTAACAGCAACAGGTGTAAATTCTCACACCAAAGGTCTATTAAAGCCTGTCTTGTAGAAGATGAAAGCAGTCAGATGAAAGCAGTCAAGTAGTCAACTGCCTACTCCGGACTGGAAAGCGGTTTCAATCAGACTTCGTCAGGACCGTGCATCCATTGGAACAAAAGCCTTCATGTATTAAATAAAGCAGAGAGGGGAAAAACCTCCAAGGGGGTTTTAACAGCTGTCTCATGTCTTTCACTTCAGCCAAACGGTTCTCATCTGTTGGTGTGAATATGCTCATTGTGCCTTCCACCTGAATGGTAAGATTACTACTGGAGAATTCAAATACACTGTTGAAATAAGTCACTATATATATTGTAAAATAGATTATTTTTGGCACGGTGTTGGGTAAGTTCTGGCTGTCATGGTTCACCGTGGTCTCTTTTACTATTGTACTGCTTATATCGATTGAGCAGATTCTGCATAGACTTCTGCTCACAAAGGAGCCCTGTGTAACTCAAAAGTCCACGTCCTGTGTCCCTGACTCGAGTGAGCCTTGGGAATGATGCCACAGAGATAGAAATTCAATGACTCTATATAGACACATCATTGCATACTCTATAGGGGTCCCTCGGTGTGGAGGTGCAATGCCTCATTTAAGCGCATGGGAAACATGAAAAGCGGCTCTTCTCATTAAGCATCAGCCTCTCGCCGTGCATATGGTGACCACCCAGTGCAAACCTGGAGTGCAGCTTGTGTGTGTAACTCTTTTGATTCCACAACCACAGTTATGGAGCAAGGCGGCCTCTGGGTCGAGTACATTCGCCTTAGGGGTGGGTGGGTGGGTGCACGGTACTGTAAGAAAACTTCCGGTTCATAATCACAGCTGGTAGAACTCCCTCCTTCCCTGTGCGAGGCAAGCACGGTGGAAATGTTTGGAATGCAATGCAAAGCCTCAAATGAACCTGTCCGAGCAAGAAGTGGTCCTTTGAAATATACAGATAATATAAAGAGAGGATGCGGAGGCTTGTTGTCTTCAAGCCTAGCCAGCTTCGGGGGCTTGAGAAAGTCCACCCGCGTTAAGCAGAAATTCAACCGGTGGAGATGCAGTGATTTAAAAGGCTTCACCTGTTGAATTTCTGCCTGTGCCGTCAACTTGGAAGACACAGGAATCACTCTCCAGTAGCTGGAGCTAGTGTGGGGCAGTTGAAAGCTGTTTTTTAAAACTCTTGTATAAAGTTTCACAGTGGAGTTGAGGCTCTAGAGGCCATGAGGTTGAAATACTGTCTTACGCAACATGGGGGGAAAGGGGGAAGGGGGAGAACAGGATGCCAGTGGGCATGATGGCAAAGCCCCCCCTGCCGTAATAAGAACGCTACCCTGTGGTTGTGTGTGTAATACCTAAGAAGAGTCCTCAGCACCTTTGCGTTAGTCTTCACTGATCTTTAAGGCACCACAAGACTTGGTTTGTTCTCTGGACTCTAGCCAAGCAACCGGGGATTGATGTGGCTGAAGTGAGACGGTGAGGTGCCGGACAGTCCCTGGCTCCATCATCCACCGAAAGGGAGACTGCAACCAGTAGCTTGAATCGGGACCAGAAGCCAAATGGAACATACCCTCCAACCAAGTCCACAGATTTTTTCCCCAGTGTGTTGCCTTTCTGTGGTTTAGAATGTCTGCTCTGCATCTCTGTTTCCGAGAAGGATAAAGAGGGGGAACAGGCTCTCCCAAGGACTCCAAAGACGCCACAGTGCTTTTAAATCGAAATGGCTGACTACTTTTTATTGTATTTTTGGTCATAAGATTATCTGGAAACTCCAGGAAGAAATAAAAGATGGCATCAGGTCTTCTGCCCCAACCAGAGCAGGATCCTGCAGCCCTTCCTCCCCCGCAGTTCTGACAGTCGCCCTGGGGCCCCCGACCGTAGCCTTGGGCTTAGCCAACGGCCCCTGTGTCTGGGACCTGCCGAATGGGTTGCGCCAAAAAGAGCGAGAAAAGACTCCCCGCTAGGGCTGCCACCCCCAGGTGGGGCCTGGGGATCTCCCGCTTTCACATCTGATCTCCAGCTGCCAGAGATCAGCTCCCCTGGGGCTTCCCTCCAAGTCTGGATTGGGAAACACCTGGAGACTTTGGGGGTGGAGCCAGGAGAAGGCGGGGCTGGGGAGGGGCGGGGCAGGGCCTCAGCCTAGGACAATGCCGTAGGGCCCACCCTCCAAAGCAGCCACTTTCTCCAGGGGAGCTGATCTCTGTCGGCTGGGGATCAGTTGTAAAAGGGGAGATCCCCAGGCCCCACCTGGAGGCTGGCAACCCTACCTCCAAGGGAGAGGGGACTCGGGGTGGGCGGAGAAGATGCTCAGCAGCAGAAATGGAAGCGATTTCTTTCCATTTGAGTTTTTAGCACCCTCTAGTCAATGTTAGTGGCTGTATTTTATTTTATTTTATTGTTCGGAATGGCTGATTCATGTATGAACGGGTTTTTATCGTTGTCCACTGCCCTGAGCCCTCTTCTCCAGGGGAGGACGGTCTAGAAGCCTCTCTCCGCAGTCCCCCCCCCTCCAATAAATCCCTCCTGACTCCAAAGCCCGACACACCCGGGGGTGTGATGCAGAACATGCTTGGGGTGGCTTAAAAGCCAAGGGGAACCCAGGGCAGGTGCAGAGCCCAGCCTGGCCATTGTTGAGCCTGGTTGCTAAGCGACGGGGACACGGCCTCCTTTGTGACATCACCCCCTGCTGGTGATCTGGGCCGGAAGTCGGTTGGTGGGCTCTGTGGGGCGGCGACAGGAGTTGGTGGCAGAGGTGTTTCAGTGTCAGAGAGCAGCGTTTGGTGGTTTTTTTCCCGTTTGTTGTTTTATTCTTTTCCCCTATTTTCTTTTTTTGGTTTGATTTTAATATTAGATAGATAGCTTTAGTTTTATTTTGACATTTTCTTCAGTTTTGTTTCATTCCTTTATTCTGTTTGTTTGCATTTTAAACTTTAATCTTTTTTTTTTACTATTTAAGTTATTTTGTTATTTCATTTGTTTATATTGTACATAGTTTTTTCAAAGTTTAAATAGTAGATAGAGTTGTTTGTTTTTTACTGTTTTTACTGTTTGTGTTCTTTTACATTTTACTACTTTGTTAGATTATAGGGTGTGTGTTTGTTAGTTTACTTGCTAGTTTTGTTGTTTGCTTGTTGTTGTTTGTTTGTTGTTGCTGTTTGTTTGTTCATTTTTATTGTTGTTGTTTGGTTTAGAGTTAGGTAATTTAGGTAGTGTAGTTCTAGGACATGTTGACGAAACACCAAAAAATGTGAGTGGGGATTCTGCATTTTGCTCCCATCTCAGTCTTGGTCCTCTTTCCCGCCCCGCCCCAAGGCAAGGGAACACGCCCTGTCTCCACACTCCAAGCAACGGAGCTGGCCTTCTCCTTTTGGGGGGGGGGGGGGAGGGGAAATCTCAGCCCGACGTTGTGTGATGGACAGAACGTTTCATTCCCGATCCCATTCCACCCTCCCTGGAGAGGGAAGGAGCCCCCGGACCAGGTATCCGAGCACTGGATGCCACTTGGAGCTTGAGGAGGGAAGGTTTCCTTGTTTCCCACAGGCGCCCTCAAGTCACCTTTCCATTTGGGGCCACAGATTTCCAACAGATTGTGCAGCCTCTCTTGCCATAATTCTCTTCTGGGCCATCAGAAGTCTGTACTATTTTTCATGGGCTTGGGTTAGCAAAACGAATGCGACGCTCCTGGTAACTGGCGTGCCGTAACGGCTGCGTTATGATGGGGGAGCCTGAGGGTTCGACTCTCAGCACAATCACGGACCCCTCTGGAGGAAGCTACCCTCTGCCGTTCTCCTTCAGGAAGAAGACTGACCTGCCTCGCAGGGCTGTTGTTAGGATGCCTGTGATGGTGAAGCACTGTGCACACTGAAAGTGCTGCCCCGCGGGGCCTTCTTGCTGACTAAATAGTACTGGAGAGTCCCAAGGAGGCCCAGACTTTCACTAGTCCCCAGGAAGCTGCCCCAAATTCGCCCCGAGGAGGGCAGATCTGTCCCCAGAAAGCCGGGCAAGCGGAGGGGGCCGGAGGAGGTGGCCAGGCTCACCCCCCTTCCTCTGTCCTCTCTTCCAGGCTCCAACGCCTGAGGGCCATATTTTCCAGGGGGAAGGTGGCCCCTTCTTTGGCCCTGGGAAGCCGCGGGCAGGAGGCTGCAGGTGAGGAGACGCCCGGGCGGGGGGCCGGGGGGGAGTATCATGTGGCATTGCCGGCAGGGAGGGGGCGTGGAAGCGATGGACCTTCTGGGAATGGCAGCACACCTGGTGCTCAGGCACATCGTGTCTCTGAATGAGGAGCGCTTTGGGGCAGACTAACGTCCCCTGTTTTGCACTTTGGAATATGCTGTGGCCCCATCAGGGATACATCCAGGTTGCATCGAGCAACACAAAGAAAGAAGGGTGCAGCTGCCTCTTGGCCGGAAGCCGCCTCACCGCTGGCCAGAGGAGTCTTGCCTGCTCCCCCCCCCGAAAAAGAAGTCCCCAGGGAGGTTCCAGAAGGCAGCTCTTGGCTCCTGGCCAAGCTAGGCCAGGACAGCAGCAAGGCTGTGGATCTGGGCATTGCTACAGGAAGAGGGGGAATGGGCGGCTGTGCTTGAGCACCCAAAGTCCCCGCCCAGTCAGAAGGGCTCCGAGCCTGCCTCCAGCTCCTCCTTTTCCCAGCGCCAGCAGTCCTTTCTCGCCTGTCTGTAGGTTTGGGTCAGCTGGTGGTGCTGGGGAACACTGGGTGCTGCTGTGGCCTTCAGGCAGAGACCCGCTGGGGCCCCCTCTTGGCTGCTCTTGACGGAGCTCCCCCTTGGAGCCACTTCAAGGCGCTTTCGGATCACAGCCCCGCTGGCTGTTGCTGCGACGCAGTGGGCCAATGCTCCTGACACCTCCAGGGCTGGAAACAAAGTCCCACGCTGGCTGGGGATCCTTTCCGGGTCCAAACATGTAGCTCTCTGAGTCAGCCACTCAAATGGGAGCGGAAGGATGCCAGAAGAGCAAAGAGGACCACACGGCAGAGAAGCCACTAGAACGTGGAGGCTGCCCCAGAGGCTGCTGGGAAAGGCGAAGTTTGTCCTGCAAATGCCCAGCCCCCAGTGGCAGGAAGCATCGCCAGTCATCCCCTCTGAGTCCTGTGGGGCAAGAGGGACTGAAATCACCCACACCCACAAGATGGTCTGAAGGACCACAGAGAGGTCTCTTGGACCCAAAGCCACCGAGAGGTCCAGTGAGACTGGCAGAGAAGCGTGTGCCCCCTGCCGACCTCCGGGTGGAGAGCATCCCTCAGGGCCACAAAAGGGAAGTTGTTGTAAGCCGCCCTGAAGAAGGGAGGAAGGAGAGGGAGGGAGGGAGGAAGGAAGGGAGGGAGGAAGGAAGGAAGGAAGGAAGGAAGGAAGGAAGGAAATAAATTAGAAAGCCGTCTCTTGAAACCGATATCCAGTCTGGAAGCCAAACAGAAAGGGCTGAGGGGGAGGAGACCTTGGGCGGCAGAAGGAGACACGAGTCCCACTCTGCATTCTCCGTGTCCTCTCTCCGCAGCTCCAGCGCCTGCCCAGCCGCCCCGAGAAAGGGAGGCCACAGACTTCGTCTTGCACTACCTGCAGGGAGTCCGCAAGGTGAGCCCCCCCCAGCACAGGGGCCTCTTGCAGAATGGCCGTGTGACCTCTTTCCCTTCCGCTCTCCTTCGGAGCCTCTTTGCGAATGGGGACGGGTTCGTGTGCAGGGAGAGGGCTCGCTCCTCCGGACGGGGGAAAGCGCAGACCCTCCCCTCCCCTCCCCTCCCCTCCCTCCGCCCTGCAGCAGGGACCCACGGCTCTCCTCGCCCTGCTCACAGCCTCACTCTTGCAACTTCCAGGACCCGAAGCAGCAGGACGTTTTCCTAGGGGCCGTCAGGAGGGTCTGTGCGGCCCGTAAGGCCAAGGGCCTCTCCACCCTCCCGTTTGTCAAGGAGGCTGTGGGGGAGGAGGTCAAGGTGAGAGCGGGACTCAGGACCAGCGTCCCCATAGGAAGGGGGTGGGGGGAATCCCAGGACTGCCTGGGAAAGGGGTGGGTGGGTGGCTGGGTGGGTTTCTCCCGGGGTTGAGTTCAGGGCAGGCAGGTTGTTCTCTGAGTCTGCACTTTCTGCTGCCTTGCAAGCACGTGGGGAGAGGCAGGGTGACTTCCCCTGAGCCCCAGAGAGTCCCTTCTTCTCCGAGGACTCGTGTGCAGCTCTCAGGGAGGCAACAGAGCCCGGCTCTGCCTGGGGGAGGAAGGAGAGCACTGACCTCCCCGTTCCCCTCCCCCCTCTCTCCCAGGAAATCCTGGAGGAAGCGTTTTTTGAAGTCACCCCAACCTTCCTCCAGGCCATGAGCGCCATCGCGGAGCTCAGGTACGCCTTTTGGGGAGGGAACCTTTGTCCACAGCAGTCAGACGGGCGCGAGCTCTGTGGGGAGCAGGTGAAGCAGGAGGCCTGGGGGTTGCGGGACAGTGGGCAGAACCGGGGAAAGGGAGACATCCACTGATCCCTGAGCGGAAGAGGCTGCCCAGGGGCTTCCAGCCTTTGCTTTAGGGGCAGCGACACCTTTGCGCCTCCCCCCCTTTGCAGCACAGCGCCTAATCCTTGCCCTTCCGTCCTGACAGCAAATTCCAGCCACCCCTGGGCCCGGAGTTGAGAGGCTCCGTGGAGGCCTGGGCGATCCGCCTAGTGTTGAACGGGGACCCAGGCCACCACAGCCCCACAAGGCCAGGTAGGTCCCATGCCGACCGCCTTGTCAAGCGTGGGGGGAACAGGCCTGCCTGAGGCCCTGCCTCTCCTTCTGGACTGCGGAGGGGCGGCTTTGGGGAGAGCTGTGCTCCTCAGGCGAGGAAGGACGAGGCCAGGGAGACGGGGGTCCCTCTGTGGGTCCTGAATCCAGGGGCCTCCTTCCAGCAGGAGAGTGACGGGATGGCCTGCAAGGCTGGCTGTGGGGCAGGGACGGGGGATTCAGCACCCTCCCACCCACCCCCGCTCCGCCTTCCTTTCAGGGGGCACAAGCAGCGGCTGAGGAGGGCCTCAAGAAGATGCTGCAGGAGCTGCTGAGGGAGGACCCAGCTGCCGGCCACCTGGTGGGCCTCCTGGAAGTGAGTGTGAGGGAGAGGAGGTGGAGGGAGACGGACGTCCCATGGAAGCTGGGCGGGGGGGGGACGGGAGGCTGGCGGGGAGGAAGCCTCCCCTCGGGGTCAGCAGAAAGCCCACTGCAGCCCCACTGGGGCCCCATCTCCACGGGCCGCTCAGGTGCACCGCCACGCCAGGTGCCTGGTGGCCAGCATCAAGGCAAGTGGCTTCTTCCCTGGGGGAACAGGACCAAAGAGCCTGCACCCGGGAGCAATGCCAGCCGCCCGTCCCAGAGGACGGTGCCGGTTGTGTTCCCACTCGGAGTCTCAAGGCCTTCGACTCTGCCTCCTGATGGGGCCGCTGGCAGAGGGGGCTTTTTAGTGCTGTCCCTTCGGAAGAAGAAAGCAATCTGGGCAGGGAGGAGGGCTCTGCCTGACCTTCCCCTTCCCCGTGTAGCTTTCTGTTCCGCCTCAGCTCCCCCAGCTGGCAGTCTCCTCTCAGCACCCCCCCCGCTAAGAGCCAGCCGGGCTGGGATGACCGCTCCCCTCGTCTCTCGGCCTGGGGCACCAGAGCAGGATGGCCCCCTGTTGAGAACGGTGCCGCTTGCTTCCTTCCACAGCTGGTGGCCTACTCCATGCGCAGCAGACGGGTGGATGTGAGAGCCAGAGCTGTCTCCCTCAGCAGCTCCATCCTGCAGTATGCCAGCCGCCTGCCCTCCTTCCAAGTAAGTCGTCCCTCCCCCCCCGCCCCTCCCGTCCACAGGGCTTGGCTCCCAGGGCTACGGAGCAAAGCAAGAGAAGTGGGGCAGCCCCAGCCTCTTTCCTTCCATGGTGGGGGGCGAAGCTGAGGACGGGGCCTCTGGCCTCCAAGTCACCTTCAGACTTCCCCCCCAGGCTGACTCT
The DNA here is from genome assembly GCA_029375565.1 of Gekko gecko. Classification (NCBI taxonomy): domain Eukaryota; kingdom Metazoa; phylum Chordata; class Lepidosauria; order Squamata; family Gekkonidae; genus Gekko; species Gekko gecko. Next base: position 23,927,459 of record JAPDNY010000012.1, on the reverse strand, counting down.
GGGACCTCATCCCCCCCCGCCCCCTCCACTCAGATGAGCGCCCTGGATGGGGGGGGAGGGAGGGAGGGCAGGCGGGGGAAGAGTCGTGACGAGAGGGGCGTGGTGTTGGACTGGCTTGTGAGAGATCCGTGTCCGCTTTCTGGCTGACTCGGTGTGGTTTCTGCTAAGAGCGCCTGCCGCTTCTTTCAGTCTCCTGGCTTCTCCCTGTGTCCAGCTCTCAGTTGCGCTAGGCGGTGTCTCTGTCGTGGGCTTCTTGCCCAAGTCTCAGCCGAGCCACTGTGCCTTCGTAGCCAAAGTCGGATTGTGCTGAGCGTCTCCTACTTATGCCTCCGGGTTCCTGCCTCCCATTATGTTGCCAATACGCCAAGGTGGGAGACGCTGGAGGATCACTTCTGGGAGAAGGATGCCTGGTCCTGGGATCGAGGGGCAGACCGTGGGGCCAAGAAAACGGAGGCTGAAGGGTCATGGTAGAGCCTGCGGAGAGTTCCCAGCAAAGGGAGACCTCTGGGCTCATCTTCTGGGAGGGACCTGCCCGAGAAGAACCCAGAAGAGGGTTCGGAGCTCCTGGGCTCCCTGGGGATTTGGAAGCCATGCCTCTTCTTCTCCTTCTTCCTCTAGATGCCAGACGATGCTGCCCTGGGTCACCTGTTGGTGCAGCTGGCCGTCTCCCTGGTCGACCCGGAAGGCAGCGTCCGGGCACAGACCAGGGAGACCCTGGGCTGGCTGCACAGCCTGCTCCTGCACCACCGGGGTGAGTGAGTGGGCGGGATGGGAGCGGTCATCTCCTCTCTGACCTCGGTGCCATCAGGCGGCACCCTCTGGCCACCGATCCCGCTTCCGATCCCTCCAAGAGGCTCCTCCCACCTCTCCCCACGGCCCCACCCCTTCCGCTCCCCAGAAAGGTGTGTGCGGGGGGGGGGAGCCACAGCAGAGTCAGGGGACAGTCCCTCTCAGAGGCCTCGTTTCTGGGATCTGGCCTCAGGAAACTGCCACACTGAGATGGGAGGCGGGTCCAAGGCAGGCGGGGAGAGGAGGGGCCTCGGAGACCCCAAGCCAAGCGGCCCCAAGCAAGCGATGCTGTTCTGTGTGAGGCAACCCACTGTCGCCTCCTCCCGTCTCCTCCTCAGGCCTCAGCAAGGACATCATCAAGAAGCCCCGGTGGAAGCAGGACCCAGGGCAGCCCTGGAGGGAGGGCTACCTCCACGTAATCCAGGCGGCTGAGGTAAGGGGACCCTCCGGTGGTGGTGCTGGAGAGGCGATGTCGTGAGAGGGCGGGGCCAGGGGAAGGGCGGGTCTTCATTCCCCTCCCGGTCCAGGAAGGCTGGGGGCCACCCGTGGGGATCCTTTGGGCAGCGCTGTGCAGAGAGAGGTCGCCCTCGCCTTCTGCCTTCGGAAGGCCGCAGCTCACGATTGGTCTTCCAGTCCTTTACGGATTCTGTGCACCCTCAGTGTGCCTGGCCTGGACTAGACCGGCCAGAAGAGAAGAGAAGAGACGAGTCTCTGCCTCTGGGAGAGTTTCAGGCCTCCTTCCGGCAAGGGGATGAGGCAGGGGACGGAGGGGAGGCTGGAGGCGGGCTTGCCAAAGAAGGAGACTCCAGAGAGCTTCCACCTCCGCGGCTTCCGTTGGGGCAGGGCGGGAGAGGACTCAAAGGGTGACGTGTTGCTTTCAGGTGTTCCGGGAACACCTCACCGAGGAACAGAAAACTACGTATATTGAGGCCGCTTGGGACACCGCCGTGCGCCCGGGCCAGGAGTGGGTGAGGGAGGGAGGCCTCTTCCTCCTTTACTCCCTCCTGGGCCGGGCGCAGGAGCTCCTGCAGGAGGAGGAGGTGAGCACCTGGGTTCGGGTGGGGAGGGGGGAGGGGGGAAGCAAAACTTTCAGCCGTCTGCGGGCAGACAACGGAGGACTTGAATCACTGGGGGCATTTTCCTTCCCCCTTCTCCAGGAGGACGAAGTCAAGGAAAGCCTCTCTGTCCTGCTGTACAACCTGTGGCGGGGCAGAGAGGTCCCCCCGGAGGTTGATGCACTCCTGCCGAAGACAGGTAAGGCCAGTTCCCACGAAATCGGGGGGGGAGAGGCGTGTCCTCAGAGCCACAAGAGGAGATGAAGCGTGCTCCTGCTCCACACCGAGGTCCCGAGGGCCCCTCTTCTGCTGAAATACGGCTGAAAGGGACGGCCCAAGAGGCTGGTGGGTCTCTTCAAAAGCCAGCCTTGGCACTGGCCAAAGAGGGCTCTTTCTGAGCAAGCCCCTCCACGCAGATCGCAGGTTTACCTGCCCGGTTTGGGACCCCCCAGCTCGGAACCCGACACCCAGAAGCGATCCCTCCCTTTATTTGAGATGTCTACTCAAATTGTGGACAGCCAACACAAAGATTTGTCTGTCTGTCTTTCCTCTCTTCCATCCAGATGAATAGATGCAGGAGTGCCCCTCCTCCTCCTCCTCCTCCTCCCTCCCCCCCTCCTCTCACCCCAGTCGAGTCCTGCTTTGGCCCGCAAGCAGCTGAGGCTGCCAAGGGAATCCAGTGATGGGAGCTGACAGAGGTCTGGGCCTGAGAGATGTTCCACCCGTGAGCCTCGCCCACCTCCTCCCTCTGGAGAAAGCACCAGGAAGGCCCCATGGAATGCTGGGGGATTCCCGCCTCGTCAACAGTCCTGGGCCTGGCCGGCTGGTTTTTCCTTTGGCCTGCCTGACTCTCTGACCCTCGTGGCTTTCCTCGGCTCCTGCCCTCTGATGGTGCACCGCCTGTGCCGTGACACCACTCCCGCCACGCATCAGACCTGCCACGTGGAGAGCGCCTTCTGCTGTTCACACTGTAAAGCACAAGTCTGCTGGCAGGAAGGAGTCGCTTGAGTCATTCCTATGCGCAAACCCAAGACCCGAGAAGAAGGCAGACAAGCCCTTCAGCGTCCAGTAGCTTTATTACCAGGCAAAAGCAGCAGACCCGGAGCAGTCACAGGACAGCCACGACCATCTATATGCAGCAGTCCCAAACCACACAATCCCCTCGTGTGTTTGTGTGTTCCTTTTAAGCCAAAGCCGAAACACTGTTCTGGGAAACCCAGAGGGGGGGTTCCTCCAGCATGGCTGGTCCGGAGCAATCCAGCCCCGAGGAAGGGGTGCTCAGTGACAAGAACACAGTCAGGCGGGGGGGCTCTTCAAGAAGGAACCAAGTTGCCGGTTTGTGGGGTGGAGCCTGGGGACAGAACTCCGTGGGGGTCTCCTTGTCTCCAAGGAAAGTGACTTCTGTTGCTTGGAGGAGATGAATTGTAATTGCGGGAGATTCTCTGGCCTCCCTGGGAGGTTGGCAACCTCAGGAATTTCGCATATCGGTTATATTCCGGAAAAGTGGAACGTCCCTGTTTCACAGAAGGCAGAATAAGCATTTGTAGGAAATTGCAGGAGGATCTGTGACCACGTGGCGAGGAGCTCTAGTGGCAGACAAAGCAAAGGACGCACAACAAAGTGATCCAAGACCCAGACCAGAGGAATCCGTGGAGCACAAAAGTTATCTGAGCAAACGACCCTGCTCTACCAAGCATCCCCCCGACCCGCTGAATCACACAGCCATAGGCCAATGCCCCGTTTTCCTAAAAGGAAACAGAACTCTTTACAGCCTTATGGCTGAGTTTTGTGCTCTGGCTGCCATTTCCTCAGATCCACGTTGTCTCTCCGACTTTCTTCCCTCTCGGAGGATGCAGAGCCACGTGTCAGACGATCCACCAGATCGATCCAAGAAGACTTTCTGATCTGGCAAAGGCAGAAGCTACACCTGTGTCTTCCACGTGGGAAGACATAGCAAGAAAACTTGCAGAAGAAGCAGAAACATGGAGAAAAGCTGCTTCGATAAGAAGGCTCTTGAGCATAGCAGCAGCAAGGAAGACGCATGTGGAGCATCTGGACATGAAGACTGCCTTTCTGAACGGAGAAATGAAGGGAGATGTTGACATGGAACAGCCACCAGGATCTGAACAATCCAAAGACAAGCAACTCTTGTATAAACTGCAAAAGAGCACATATGGGCTGAGACAGGCCACAAGATGTTGGAATGAAAGATTTCGTCAAATGCTAAGCAAGGAAGGATTTGAGCAAGGCCAGGCAGAACGATGCCTACACTCAAGACAGAGAGACAACAAATGGACCTACATTCTGACCTATGTGGATGACCTGGTTTTGTGCTGTGAAGACAAGGAGGACTGTGATGAAATCGTTCAACATGTGAATCGAGAAGTAGAAGTGAAATCATGCGGAAACATCAACTACCATCTTGGAATAGCTGTAGGATGAGCGGAAGATGGAAACTATCTTCTCATTCCCAATCAGAAGTAGAACATCCTAGACTTTCTGGACTACATGAATATAAAAGGAGCTAAGCCAGCAAGTAGTCCTATGGAAACAAACTACCTGACCCAGCAAGGAAGTCATGGAACTTCCGCCTGACAACAAGCCACACAGAGAAGCAGTTGGGAGACTGCTGTACATTGGCACATTGGTGCTTCCAGAAATCACAACAGCTGTGGGCATGTTATGCAGAAAGACGTAATCACCAAGCAGAAGGGACTGGAAGGCAGCCAGAAGACATGCCAAGGACCAGCATGGCCTTGCACATCTGAATCCAAAGTTACCAAGAAGTGACAATCCCAGACTAGTGGGAATCAGGGATGCAGACTGGGCAGGAGATACTACAGACAGAGAGTCAACCAGTGGACTTAGTACACCAGACCTTGAGAAGGGGTGTTGAGGAAGGCAATGTCTGGTGTACATAGAAGAAGAGAAGATGACCCTGCAGGAGGCAGCAAGAAGACAGATAGGCTAGTGAGGTCAGCACCTTCCCTTCCGTTCAGTGTCATTCCTTGTCTGTCTCCAGATTGCTACTCTCGGGGCAGTTTCCCATTTCTTCACAGAAGCGCCACACCCAGTCTTACCCTCTCTGTCAGCTAGAGATGTAGATAGGAACCCATCTCTGCCTCTCCTCTTTCTGATCAAGTATGTGAATTCCTAAATAAACCTTTATCTGCTCTTGAATCAGGTTGTGCACCACTGTTGTGTTAA